>JAKWBJ010000057.1:1922500-6854702 GCA_023159175.1 Wohlfahrtia magnifica | reverse complement strand
TTGTTGGAAGCGTTACTTATGATAAGCGTAAATTATTAATGGCGTTTTCTTACAAACACGTTGCTTGTGATGTGCGTATATTATTAATAGCGTTTTACACAAATAGTTGTTTATGATGAGCGTAAATTATAAAGAGCGTTATTTATGATAGAGCGTAAATTATAAAGAGCGTGTTTGTTATTAAGGCGGTGCTTATGATAAGCGTAAATTATTAATAGCGTTTTTACAAGAATCGTTATTTATGATGAGGCGTAAATTATTAATAGCGTTTTTACAAGACTCGTTATTTATGATGAGTGTAAATTATAAAGAGCGTTATTTATGATAAGCGTAAATTAGGTATTACGTATTTTAAACGGATTATACGAAGTTTAATTTTTAATTAATATTTGCAGTTATGCCTACGGGTCTTTTTATATAAAATTTTTCTATAAATGTTAATATAGTAGAATTTACGTATATATTACGTTTGTGAATGAAGCTTACTTAAAACATTCAATGTTATTTTACTGTCGCACTAGAATAGAACCGCCTTCGAAAATTATTACAAATTTGTAAAGTTTCATGAAGTATTTAAGCCATACGTTTTCTTACATTAGTTCTAAATAATTAAAACGTTTTGTATTACATTTCCTTAAATAGTAATGAAAAATAACGTATTCATTTTTTAAAGATTTTACATTACGTCATTACATATTATTTCACATACATTTACATATTATTTCAAAATAAACTAAATTAATGTTAGGACAAGTTATGCCATATAACGTATTACCTTCATGTTATAAAATATTTGTAAACACACTTCTGATAACGTCATCCATAACGTTATAATAGACTATTAATAAATGGATTCCACCATATTCATAAGGATTATTCATATATTACAGGAATTTATTATTCACTACTATATTAGTAGTATTAGGTATTCATAATTATCTAAAGAAGTTAAAAAAAATTTAATAAAATAGGCATTGAAGTAAGTTTTTTTTATTTTATGAACATTTTTATCTTTTATACCTTAATCAACTAAACGTTTGAGTAACTTATTCAATTAAAATATAATTACGAATGATTTCATAATAAAGGTATATAGTTCAAATTAAAATATGTTTATAATCCAAAGATTAAACTAAAGTAAATAGCTTAAATACTACTAAACCGCATTTTTACGTGCTCTTAAGTTATTTTTGTATGGCTCTGCTGTACGCCAACCAATGTTCATTTTTAGAAATGCATTTTAAGCTTATTTAAAAAATCATTTTGATTCTTACTTCATTTAATCTTCAATAGCTCTATAGTATGCTTTAAACCAAATAAGTCTCAATTAAAAATATGCATAGGAGAACTTTCAGTTACGTATCTCTGGTTTAAACTGGCGAATTTGTGCCTATCGGCTTCATCTTTGTATCTAAGAACACTCTTAATTTTTAAAACCCTTAAGTTATACAAGTTTTTACAAGCGTTACGAATTTATGATAAGCATAACTTAACATCTTTACTAAATACCTTACTTATGATGAGCGTAAATTATAAAAAGCGTTATTGGAAGCGTTACCTATGATAAGCGTAAATTATAAAAAGCGTTTTTAAAAGAATCGTTGTTTATGGTGAGCGTAAATTATAAAAAGCGTTATTGGAAGCGTTACCTATGATAAGCGTAAATTATTAATGGCGTTTTCTTACAAACACGTTGCTTGTGATGAGCGTATATTATTAATAGCGTTTTTAAAAGAATCGTTGTTTATAGTGAGCGTAAATTATAAAAAGCGTTATTGGAAGCGTTACCTATGATAAGCGTAAATTATAAAAAGCGTTGTTGGAAGCGTTACTTATGATAAGCGTAAATTATAAAAAGCGTTGTTGGAAGTGTTACTTATGATAAGCGTAAATTATTAATGGCGTTTTCTTACAAACACGTTGCTAGTGATGAGCGTATATTATTAACAGCGTTTTTACACAAATAGTTGTTTATGATGAGCGTAAATTATAAAGAGCGTTATTTATGATGAGCGTAAATTATAAAGAGCGTGTTTGTTATTAAGGCGGTGCTTATGATAAGCGTAAAGTATTAATAGCGTTTTTACAAGAATCGTTATTTATGATAAGCGTAAACTAGGTATTACGTATTTTTTTTTAAACGGATTATACGAAGTTTCATTTTTAATTAATATTTGCAGTTATGCCTACGGGTCTTTTTTATATAAAATTTTTCTATAAATGTTAATATGGTAGAATTTACGTATATATTACGTTTGTGAATGAAGCTTACTTAAAACATTCAATGTTATTTTACTGTCGCACTAGAATAGAACCGCCTTCGAAAATTATTACAAATTTGTAAAGTCTCATGAAGTATTTAAGCCATACGTTTTCTTACATTAGTTCTAAATAATTAAAACGTTTTGTATTACATTTCCTTAAATAGTAATGAAAAATAACGTATTCATTTTTTAAAGATTTTACATTACGTCATTACATATTATTTCAAAATAAACTAAATTAATGTTAGGACAAGTTATGCCATATAACGTATTACCTTCATATTATAAAATATTTGTAAACACACTTCTGATAACGTCATCCATAACGTTATAATAGACTATTAATAAATGGATTCCACCATATTCATAAGGATTATTCATATATTACAGGAATTTATTATTCACTACTATATTAGTAGTATTAGGTATTCATAATTATCTAAAGAAGTTAAAAAAATTTAATAAAATAGGCATTGAAGTAAGTTTTTTTTATTTTATGAACATTTTTATCTTTTATACCTTAATCAACTAAACGTTTGAGTAACTTATTCAATTAAAATATAATTACGAATGATTTCATAATAAAGATATATAGTTCAAATTAAAATATGTTTATAATCCAAAGATTAAACTAAAGTAAATAGCTTAAATATTACTAAATAACAAACGCATTTTTACGTGCTCTTAAGTTATTTTTGTATGGCTCTGCTGTACGCCAACCAATGTTCATTTTTAGAAATGCATTTTAAGCTTATTTAAAAAATCATTTTGATTCTTACTTCATTTAATCTTCAATAGCTCTATAGTATGCTTTAAACCAAATAGTTAAAGTTACGTATCTCTGGTTTAAACTGGCGAATTTGTGCCTATCGGCTTCATCTTTGTATCTAAGAACACTCTTAATTTTTAAAACCCTTAAGTTATACAAGTTTTTACACACATAGTTTTACACAAATAGTTGTTTATGATGAGCGTAAATTATAAAGAGCGTTATTTATGATGAGCGTAAATTATAAAGAGCGTGTTTGTTATTAAGGCGGTGCTTATGATAAGCGTAAATTATTAATAGCGTTTTTACAAGAATCGTTATTTATGATGAGCGTAAATTATTAATAGCGTTTTTACAAGACTCGTTATTTATGATGAGTGTAAATTATAAAGAGCGTTATTTATGATAAGCGTAAATTAGGTATTACGTATTTTAAACGGATTATACGAAGTTTAATTTTTAATTAATATTTGCAGTTATGCCTACGGGTCTTTTTATATAAAATTTTTCTATAAATGTTAATATAGTAGAATTTACGTATATATTACGTTTGTGAATGAAGCTTACTTAAAACATTCAATGTTATTTTACTGTCGCACTAGAATAGAACCGCCTTCGAAAATTATTACAAATTTGTAAAGTTTCATGAAGTATTTAAGCCATACGTTTTCTTACATTAGTTCTAAATAATTAAAACGTTTTGTATTACATTTCCTTAAATAGTAATGAAAAATAACGTATTCATTTTTTAAAGATTTTACATTACGTCATTACATATTATTTCACATACATTTACATATTATTTCAAAATAAACTAAATTAATGTTAGGACAAGTTATGCCATATAACGTATTACCTTCATATTATAAAATATTTGTAAACACACTTCTGATAACGTCATCCATAACGTTATAATAGACTATTAATAAATGGATTCCACCATATTCATAAGGATTATTCATATATTACAGGAATTTATTATTCACTACTATATTAGTAGTATTAGGTATTCATAATTATCTAAAGAAGTTAAAAAAATTTAATAAAATAGGCATTGAAGTAAGTTTTTTTTATTTTATGAACATTTTTATCTTTTATACCTTAATCAACTAAACGTTTGAGTAACTTATTCAATTAAAATATAATTACGAATGATTTCATAATAAAGGTATATAGTTCAAATTAAAATATGTTTATAATCCAAAGATTAAACTAAAGTAAATAGCTTAAATAATACTAAATAACAAACGCATTTTTACGTGCTCTTAAGTTATTTTTGTATGGCTCTGCTGTACGCCAACCAATGTTCATTTTTAGAAATGCATTTTAAGCTTATTTAAAAAATCATTTTGGTTCTTACTTCATTTAATCTTCAATAGCTCTATAGTATGCTTTAAACCAAATAAGTCTCAATTAAAAATATGCATAGGAGTACTTTCAGTTACGTATCTCTGGTTTAAACTGGCGAATTTGTGCCTATCGGCTTCATCTTTGTATCTAAGAACACTCTTAATTTTTAAAACCCTTAAGTTATACATGTTTTTACAAGCGTTACGAATTTATGATAAGCATAACTTAACATCTTTACTAAATACCTTACTTATGATGAGCGTAAATTATAAAAAGCGTTTTTAGAAGAGTCGTTTATGATGAGCGTAAATTATAAAAAGCGTTATTGGAAGCGTTACCTATAATAAGCGTAAATTATAAAAAGCGTTGTTGGAAGCGTTACTTATGATAAGCGTAAATTATTAATGGCGTTTTCTTACAAACACGTTGCTTGTGATGTGCGTATATTATTAATAGCGTTTTACACAAATAGTTGTTTATGATGAGCGTAAATTATAAAGAGCGTTATTTATGATGAGCGTAAATTATAAAGAGCGTGTTTGTTATTAAGGCGGTGCTTATGATAAGCGTAAATTATTAATAGCGTTTTTACAAGAATCGTTATTTATGATGAGCGTAAATTATTAATAGCGTTTTTACAAGACTCGTTATTTATGATGAGTGTAAATTATAAAGAGCGTTATTTATGATAAGCGTAAATTAGGTATTACGTATTTTAAACGGATTATACGAAGTTTAATTTTTAATTAATATTTGCAGTTATGCCTACGGGTCTTTTTATATAAAATTTTTCTATAAATGTTAATATAGTAGAATTTACGTATATATTACGTTTGTGAATGAAGCTTACTTAAAACATTCAATGTTATTTTACTGTCGCACTAGAATAGAACCGCCTTCGAAAATTATTACAAATTTGTAAAGTTTCATGAAGTATTTAAGCCATACGTTTTCTTACATTAGTTCTAAATAATTAAAACGTTTTGTATTACATTTCCTTAAATAGTAATGAAAAATAACGTATTCATTTTTTAAAGATTTTACATTACGTCATTACATATTATTTCACATACATTTACATATTATTTCAAAATAAACTAAATTAATGTTAGGACAAGTTATGCCATATAACGTATTACCTTCATGTTATAAAATATTTGTAAACACACTTCTGATAACGTCATCCATAACGTTATAATAGACTATTAATAAATGGATTCCACCATATTCATAAGGATTATTCATATATTACAGGAATTTATTATTCACTACTATATTAGTAGTATTAGGTATTCATAATTATCTAAAGAAGTTAAAAAAATTTAATAAAATAGGCATTGAAGTAAGTTTTTTTTATTTTATGAACATTTTTATCTTTTATACCTTAATCAACTAAACGTTTGAGTAACTTATTCAATTAAAATATAATTACGAATGATTTCATAATAAAGGTATATAGTTCAAATTAAAATATGTTTATAATCCAAAGATTAAACTAAAGTAAATAGCTTAAATACTACTAAACCGCATTTTTACGTGCTCTTAAGTTATTTTTGTATGGCTCTGCTGTACGCCAACCAATGTTCATTTTTAGAAATGCATTTTAAGCTTATTTAAAAAATCATTTTGATTCTTACTTCATTTAATCTTCAATAGCTCTATAGTATGCTTTAAACCAAATAAGTCTCAATTAAAAATATGCATAGGAGAACTTTCAGTTACGTATCTCTGGTTTAAACTGGCGAATTTGTGCCTATCGGCTTCATCTTTGTATCTAAGAACACTCTTAATTTTTAAAACCCTTAAGTTATACAAGTTTTTACAAGCGTTACGAATTTATGATAAGCATAACTTAACATCTTTACTAAATACCTTACTTATGATGAGCGTAAATTATAAAAAGCGTTATTGGAAGCGTTACCTATGATAAGCGTAAATTATAAAAAGCGTTTTTAAAAGAATCGTTGTTTATGGTGAGCGTAAATTATAAAAAGCGTTATTGGAAGCGTTACCTATGATAAGCGTAAATTATTAATGGCGTTTTCTTACAAACACGTTGCTTGTGATGAGCGTATATTATTAATAGCGTTTTTAAAAGAATCGTTGTTTATAGTGAGCGTAAATTATAAAAAGCGTTATTGGAAGCGTTACCTATGATAAGCGTAAATTATAAAAAGCGTTGTTGGAAGCGTTACTTATGATAAGCGTAAATTATAAAAAGCGTTGTTGGAAGTGTTACTTATGATAAGCGTAAATTATTAATGGCGTTTTCTTACAAACACGTTGCTAGTGATGAGCGTATATTATTAACAGCGTTTTTACACAAATAGTTGTTTATGATGAGCGTAAATTATAAAGAGCGTTATTTATGATGAGCGTAAATTATAAAGAGCGTGTTTGTTATTAAGGCGGTGCTTATGATAAGCGTAAAGTATTAATAGCGTTTTTACAAGAATCGTTATTTATGATAAGCGTAAACTAGGTATTACGTATTTTTTTTAAACGGATTATACGAAGTTTCATTTTTAATTAATATTTGCAGTTATGCCTACGGGTCTTTTTTATATAAAATTTTTCTATAAATGTTAATATGGTAGAATTTACGTATATATTACGTTTGTGAATGAAGCTTACTTAAAACATTCAATGTTATTTTACTGTCGCACTAGAATAGAACCGCCTTCGAAAATTATTACAAATTTGTAAAGTCTCATGAAGTATTTAAGCCATACGTTTTCTTACATTAGTTCTAAATAATTAAAACGTTTTGTATTACATTTCCTTAAATAGTAATGAAAAATAACGTATTCATTTTTTAAAGATTTTACATTACGTCATTACATATTATTTCAAAATAAACTAAATTAATGTTAGGACAAGTTATGCCATATAACGTATTACCTTCATATTATAAAATATTTGTAAACACACTTCTGATAACGTCATCCATAACGTTATAATAGACTATTAATAAATGGATTCCACCATATTCATAAGGATTATTCATATATTACAGGAATTTATTATTCACTACTATATTAGTAGTATTAGGTATTCATAATTATCTAAAGAAGTTAAAAAAATTTAATAAAATAGGCATTGAAGTAAGTTTTTTTTATTTTATGAACATTTTTATCTTTTATACCTTAATCAACTAAACGTTTGAGTAACTTATTCAATTAAAATATAATTACGAATGATTTCATAATAAAGATATATAGTTCAAATTAAAATATGTTTATAATCCAAAGATTAAACTAAAGTAAATAGCTTAAATATTACTAAATAACAAACGCATTTTTACGTGCTCTTAAGTTATTTTTGTATGGCTCTGCTGTACGCCAACCAATGTTCATTTTTAGAAATGCATTTTAAGCTTATTTAAAAAATCATTTTGATTCTTACTTCATTTAATCTTCAATAGCTCTATAGTATGCTTTAAACCAAATAGTTAAAGTTACGTATCTCTGGTTTAAACTGGCGAATTTGTGCCTATCGGCTTCATCTTTGTATCTAAGAACACTCTTAATTTTTAAAACCCTTAAGTTATACAAGTTTTTACACACATAGTTTTACACAAATAGTTGTTTATGATGAGCGTAAATTATAAAGAGCGTTATTTATGATGAGCGTAAATTATAAAGAGCGTGTTTGTTATTAAGGCGGTGCTTATGATAAGCGTAAATTATTAATAGCGTTTTTACAAGAATCGTTATTTATGATGAGCGTAAATTATTAATAGCGTTTTTACAAGACTCGTTATTTATGATGAGTGTAAATTATAAAGAGCGTTATTTATGATAAGCGTAAATTAGGTATTACGTATTTTAAACGGATTATACGAAGTTTAATTTTTAATTAATATTTGCAGTTATGCCTACGGGTCTTTTTATATAAAATTTTTCTATAAATGTTAATATAGTAGAATTTACGTATATATTACGTTTGTGAATGAAGCTTACTTAAAACATTCAATGTTATTTTACTGTCGCACTAGAATAGAACCGCCTTCGAAAATTATTACAAATTTGTAAAGTTTCATGAAGTATTTAAGCCATACGTTTTCTTACATTAGTTCTAAATAATTAAAACGTTTTGTATTACATTTCCTTAAATAGTAATGAAAAATAACGTATTCATTTTTTAAAGATTTTACATTACGTCATTACATATTATTTCACATACATTTACATATTATTTCAAAATAAACTAAATTAATGTTAGGACAAGTTATGCCATATAACGTATTACCTTCATATTATAAAATATTTGTAAACACACTTCTGATAACGTCATCCATAACGTTATAATAGACTATTAATAAATGGATTCCACCATATTCATAAGGATTATTCATATATTACAGGAATTTATTATTCACTACTATATTAGTAGTATTAGGTATTCATAATTATCTAAAGAAGTTAAAAAAATTTAATAAAATAGGCATTGAAGTAAGTTTTTTTTATTTTATGAACATTTTTATCTTTTATACCTTAATCAACTAAACGTTTGAGTAACTTATTCAATTAAAATATAATTACGAATGATTTCATAATAAAGGTATATAGTTCAAATTAAAATATGTTTATAATCCAAAGATTAAACTAAAGTAAATAGCTTAAATATTACTAAATAACAAACGCATTTTTACGTGCTCTTAAGTTATTTTTGTATGGCTCTGCTGTACGCCAACCAATGTTCATTTTTAGAAATGCATTTTAAGCTTATTTAAAAAATCATTTTGGTTCTTACTTCATTTAATCTTCAATAGCTCTATAGTATGCTTTAAACCAAATAAGTCTCAATTAAAAATATGCATAGGAGTACTTTCAGTTACGTATCTCTGGTTTAAACTGGCGAATTTGTGCCTATCGGCTTCATCTTTGTATCTAAGAACACTCTTAATTTTTAAAACCCTTAAGTTATACATGTTTTTACAAGCGTTACGAATTTATGATAAGCATAACTTAACATCTTTACTAAATACCTTACTTATGATAAGCGTAAATTATAAAAAGCGTTTTTAGAAGAGTCGTTTATGATGAGCGTAAATTATAAAAAGCGTTATTGGAAGCGTTACCTATGATAAGCGTAAATTATAAAAAGCGTTGTTGGAAGCGTTACTTATGATAAGCGTAAATTATTAATGGCGTTTTCTACAAACACGTTGCTTGTGATGAGCGTATATTATTAATAGCGTTTTTACACAAATAGTTGTTTATGATGAGCGTAAATTATAAAGATCGTTATTTATGATGAGCGTAAATTATAAAGAGCGTGTTTGTTATTAAGACGGTGCTTATGATAAGCGTAAATTATTAATAGCGTTTTTACAAGAATCGTTATTTATGATGAGCGTAAATTATTAATAGCGTTTTTACAAGACTCGTTATTTATGATGAGTGTAAATTATAAAGAGCGTTATTTATGATAAGCGTAAATTAGGTATTACGTATTTTAAACGGATTATACGAAGTTTCATTTTTAATTAATATTTGCAGTTATGCCTACGGGTCTTTTTATATAAAATTTTTCTATAAATGTTAATATAGTAGAATTTACGTATATATTACGTTTGTGAATGAAGCTTACTTAAAACATTCAATGTTATTTTACTGTCGCACTAGAATAGAACCGCCTTCGAAAATTATTACAAATTTGTAGTTTCATGAAGTATTTAAGCCATACGTTTTCTTACATTAGTTCTAAATAATTAAAACGTTTTGTATTACATTTCCTTAAATAGTAATGAAAAATAACGTATTCATTTTTTAAAGATTTTACATTACGTCATTACATATTATTTCACATACATTTACATATTATTTCAAAATAAACTAAATTAATGTTAGGACAAGTTATGCCATATAACGTATTACCTTCATGTTATAAAATATTTGTAAACACACTTCTGATGACGTCATCCATAACGTTATAATAGACTATTAATAAATGGATTACACCATATTCATAAGGATTATTCATATATTACAGGAATTTATTATTCACTACTATATTAGTAGTATTAGGTATTCATAATTATCTAAAGAAGTTAAAAAAAATTAATAAAATAGGCATTGAAGTAAGTTTTTTTTATTTTATGAACATTTTTATCTTTTATACCTTAATCAACTAAACGTTTGAGTAACTTATTCAATTAAAATATAATTACGAATGATTTCATAATAAAGGTATATAGTTCAAATTAAAATATGTTTATAATCCAAAGATTAAACTAAAGTAAATAGCTTAAATATTACTAAATAACAACCGCATTTTTACGTGCTCTTAAGTTATTTTTGTATGGCTCTGCTGTACGCCAACCAATGTTCATTTTTAGAAATGCATTTTAAGCTTATTTAAAAAATCATTTTGGTTCTTACTTCATTTAATCTTCAATAGCTCTATAGTATGCTTTAAACCAAATAAGTCTCAATTAAAAATATGCATAGGAGAACTTTCAGTTACGTATCTCTGGTTTAAACTGGCGAATTTGTGCCTATCGGCTTCATCTTTGTATCTAAGAACATTCTTAATTTTTAAAACCCTTAAGTTATACAAGTTTTTACAAGCGTTACGAATTTATGATAAGCATAACTTAATAACATCTTTACTAAAGACCTTACTTATGATGAGCGTAAATTATAAAAAGCGTTTTTAAAAGAATCGTTTATGATGAGCGTAAATTATAAAACGCGTTATTGGAACCGTTACCTATGATAAGCGTAAATTATTAATGGCGTTTTCTTACGAACACGTTGCTTGTGATGAACGTATATTATTAATAGCGTTTTTACACGAATAGTTGTTTATGATGAGCGTAAATTTTAAAGAGCGTTATTTATGATGAGCGTGAATTATAAAAAGCGTTATTTATGATGAGCGTAAATTATAAAGAGCGTTGTTGTAATTATGGTGGTGCTTATGATAAGCGTAAATTATTAATAGCGTTTTTACAAGAATCGTTATTTATGATGAGCGTAAATTATTAATAGCGTTTTTACAAGAATAGTTATTTATGATGAGCGTAAATTATTAATAGCGTTTTTATAAGATATTTATAATGAGCGTAAATTATTAATAGCGTTTTTACAAGACTCGTTATTTATGATGAGCGTAAATTGTTAATAGCGTTATTTTAAGTGTTTTTATGATATGCGTAAATTATATATGGCGTTCTTACAAACACGTTGCTTATGATAAGCGTAAAATATAAAGTGGGTTTTTGCATAAAGCGTTATTTATGACGAGCGTAAATTATGAAGAGCATAATTGAAAGCGTTGCTAATGACGAGCGTAAATTATTAATGACATCCTTACAAAAACAGTTACCTTATGATAAGCGTAAATTATTAATAGCGTTTTTACAAGAATCGTCATTTATGATGAGCGTAAATTATAAAGAGCGTTATATATGATGAACGTGAATTATAAAGAGCGTTATTTATTATGAGCGTAAATTATAAAGAGCGTTATATATGATGAGAGCGTAAACTATGAAGAACGTTATTGAAAGCATTACCTATGATGAGCGTAAATTATTAATGACGTCCTTACAAAAACAGTTACCTTATGATAAGCGTAAATTATTAATAGCGTTTTTACAAGAATCGTTATGTATGATGAACGTAAATTATTAATAGCGTTTTTAAAAGACTCGTTATTTATGATGAGCGTAAATTATTAATAGCGTTTTTACAAGACTCGTTGTTTATGATGAGGGCAAATTATAAAGAGCGTTTTTACATAACGCGTTATTTATGATGAGCGTAAATTATAAAAAGCGTTATTTATGATGAGCGTAAACTATAAAGAGCGTTATCTATGATGAGCGTAAATTATTAATAGCGTTTTTACAAGAATCGTCATTTATGATGAGCGTAAATTATAAAGAGCGTTGTTATTGAAGGCGTTATGATCAGCGTCAATTATTAGCATGTTTACAGGAAGCTTTACCAATGATAAGCGTTAATTATAGAAAGCTTTACCTAAGGGGTTGCTCATGAGCTTTTATACAAGACACATTACTTTTAATAAATGTAAATTGTAAAGAGCATTTTTCAGGAAGCGTTCCTTACAATGAGCGTAATCATAATTAGCGTTTTAATTAAAGTTTGTTACTCCTGATAAGTATAAATTATAGACAATGTTTTATTTAAATATCGTTTTTTCTGATAAGCATTAACTTAACGTTTTTGCATCAATCTTTACTATTGTGAACGAAATTATCAGTATCGATTTTACACGAAGCGTTACTTGTGATGAGCGTAGCTCTAAAGATAGTTACTTCTTAAGGAAATCAACTTATTCTTCAGTTTAGTTACTGATTTTTTTGAATGAAACATACGGCAACATAAATAATTCTTAAATCTGAGTAAAATTTGTTAACACTTCTGAACTTACATTACAAACATATATATGTGTATGTATATTTCCATTTTTAACAAAAGAATTGTTTTGAAAAGGTTTAAATTTGGCTTTTAAATAAAAGTCGTTACATTTTTAAAACATTGACAAGACTAATCCATTTCTACACACTATCCTTATAAAGAAGTATTGATTTTATTAAAAGCTTTTTAGTAATAATATACACTTGTGTTACATAAGCTGGATATATAATGAATTATACAATATAATTACATATTGTAACTACGACACATAATGTGTTCAGTGTAAACAGTCTGATGCAAATTAAAACTAACGTACGTTCGAGACGAAACCCACACACAATAAGAGGAAAAAATCACAGTAGTATTGATAAATTTATTATAAACGAAATAAGAATATAACCACTTTCTATACACAAATAAAGTTAAGACAACTAATCTAATCTAAAATGGTTTACATCTCAAAGCTTTGCGAAGATATCAGAAATGGTCAAGTCTATTTGTAAACAAACATTTTTAACAAAAGTAAAGCATTAAGTTCTAAAACTGTCATAAATATCCTTACGAATTGCAAACAAAGAGGAAAGCTTTACATCAAAAAGGACATAAAATAACAAATAATAAATATTCGCATTTTGTTCCATTTTTGCAAAGCTGATAAAAATACATTTTTAAAGCTGATAAAAATGGTAATGTTCTTGATTCTATACAAAATGAATTTTTGAAAATTTGTAAATTTTCCTCGTCTTTTTTCATCGTTTTAAAAAGGGCGTAATCTTGATTTTAAAATAAATCGTTACCAGTTATAAGCAACTATGAGTCCCCCGAAGTTTAAGAAATAACTGTTTGAACTATGGCCTTAACTGTTGTCGTTCATTTAATTCAGTATTTCATTTTTAAAACAAACTTTTATTTTGTCTAATACTAAATGTTAAACACATTAGATAAATTATTTATTTTCTATTTATATTTAATTTAAAATTGTTTGACAATGGTAGAGAAATACCACAAAAATTTATTATTGGAAACTAACTGAAAATGTTGATATATGCGATTATTTCTATATAAGATTTAACTCATTCGCTTTGCGAAAAATAATTTTCTAGAGGAATCTTATACTCAAGAATTATTGCGAAACACATAAGTGTTTGTGAAGGATTTAATTCAAAATTAATTGCGTAAAATTTATGATGCGGTTTGCGGAAGATAGTCTAAAGAAATTATTTAATTCGCAATTTATAATATGCATTTGAGAAAGATATTGAGAATTTCGAAAAATTTATCACATGCGTTTGCAAAATATTTAAATCAAAATTTATGATATGCGCTTGCGGGAGATGATTTTATACAAATTTCGTGTTTGTAAAAGAAAAATAAAATTTATTGCGTTTGCGGAAAAGAAAAGTCCAGAGAAATCATTTAAATCGAAAATTTTCATATATACGAAACATTCAATTCAAAATTGTTTGGGTAAAATTTGTAATATGCGTTTGCGTTTGCAATTTATTGAGAAAAACGCATAATATGCGCTAGCGAGAGATTTTATTCAAAATTAATTGCGTGAAATGTATTATATGCGCTTGCAAAAGATATTCAAAATTTGTTGCGTAAAATGTATAAAATGCGTTTGTGAAAGATTTTATTCAAAATTCATTGCGTAAAATGTATATGCGTTTGCAAAAGATTTTTTTTTTTTTTTTTTTTTTTGCGTAAAATGTATAATATGCATCTTAGCGAAAGATTTGATTCAAAATTCATTTTATTCAAAATTAATTGCGTAAAATGTATAACATGCGTTTGCGAAATATTTTATCCAAAATTTGTTGCGTAAAATGTATAATATGCATCTTAGCGAAAGATTTGATTCAAAATTAATCACGTAAAATGTATATGCATTTGTGAAAATTTTATTTAAAATTTTTGCTTAAAATTTATATGCATTTACGAAAGATTTTATTCAAAATTTATTACGTAAAATGAATGTATCATATACGTTAGCGAAGGATTTTATTCAAAATTGCGTAAAATGTATAACATGCGTTTGCGAGAATTTTATCTAAAATTTATAATATGCACTTGCAAAAGATGTGATTTAAAACTTATTGCGAAAAACTTATTCGCATTTGTGAAAGATTTTATTCAGAATTTATTGTATAAAATGTATATACATATGTTTGCGAAAGATTTTATAATTTTTTTTCCATAAAATGTATAATATGCGTTAGCGAAAGATTTTATTCAAAATTCATTGCGTAAAATGTATATGCGTTTGCAAAAGATTTTATTCAACATTTTATGCGTACAACATTTAGTGTTCGTTTTCGAAAATTTTTATTCAACATTTATTGTTTAGTTTATGATATGCATTGGGCGAAAGATTTTATTTGGGATTTATTGCGTGAATTTTTATTATTACAAATGCGTTGGCAAAAGAAAATCTAGAGACAATTTAATTCAAAATTTATTGCGTTTGCGGAAAAGATCTCGAAAATTACTTAATTCAAAATTGCGTTTAATTTATCATATGCGTTAGCGAAAGATTTTATTCAAAAATCATTGCGTAAAATGTATATGCGTTTGCAAAAGATTTTATTCAACATTTATTGCGTACAACATTTAGTGTTCGTTTTCGAACATTTTTATTCAAAATTTTTATTGTTTAGTTTCTAATATGCATTTGGCGAAAGATTTTATTCAGGATTTATTGCGTAAATTTTTATATTACAAATGCGTTGGCAAAAGAAAATCTAGAGACCATTTAATTCAAAATTTATTGCGTTTGCGGAAAAGAAATCGAAAATTACTTAATTCAAAATTGCGTTTAATTTATCATATGCGTTTGCGGAAGATGTAATTTAAAATTTGTTGCGTAAAAAATGTATAAGATGCGTTTGTGATAGATTTTTATTTAGAATTTATTGCGTAAAATATGTATAATACGCGTTTGCGAAAATTTTATCCAACAATTTATATGCGTTTGCGAAAATTTTATCCAAATTTTATTTGCGTTTGCGAAAGATTTAACTCTAAATTGTCTGCGTAATTCCAAATTTACTGCGAGAAGTTATAATAATAATTGTATTCAATAAATATGTTGAACGAAACCGAATAACAATAAAATTATAAAATAAAATGTAAAAATAATTCTACAACTATAGCACTACGTAAACTGAAACTATATTTAAATAAAAAATCGTTTTGGCGAAAAGCAAACCAGTCATCAAGAAATGAATCTTAAGAAATACAAATATTGACATAAAAAGCATCATTTTAGTAGATTTGCGATAAAATGCTAAATAAAAAAGTATCAATGAAAAAAGATCGATATTATAATAAAGTGTAACATATCAAAACTAAACACAAATTTTGCGACATGAATATTTTAAAAATCTAAAAGTTAAATAGAATTTGCGTAAAAAACGTTATCACAATAGCAAAATATGTTATAATATTTTGCTTAAAGATTACAATTTTATTAAATTAAATCATATTAAGTTTAGATTTAAATAATACTACGTTTTAAAAAAAATCAATTTAAATTGTAATAAAATAAATATATTTAAATTTATAGCGTAAAAGAATTAAGGCATTAATAATAAAAAACAATTATAAAAATATCAGCTTTAAAATAAAACTAAATATTTTTAAATATTGCGACGTTCTAAGTATATATACGTATAAACTAAATATATATCAATTATTAAATGAAAATTCACATCAATCACAATATTCAAGATTAAGCTTACGATTTTTTGTTAAATTAAAAAAACTAATGAAATTAAAATGAAAGGGTTCACGAAGAGTAAAATCCAAAAGTAGAGAAAGATATACCAAAAAAGTAATTTTACTAAAGAAAGAAGATTAAAACACAAGGCTAAAAATTAATTTGTAACAGAGAATTAATAAAAGCGGCTTTCGAAATTCGAAACTATTTTGAGGGCCGACCCAGGCCATTTCTAAAAATTTATTACAAAAGAATTACACAGAAGACAAAACTACATGGAAAAGAACAAAGTGTTTTAGAAGTTTGCGAATATTGTTATTTTCAAAATTTCAGAAATTAAAAAATACTCATTTTTATGGGGGCTAAAATCCCGGCCGACATGCAAACATAACATACATATCGATACCCGATACCAACCCCTTTCTAAAAATTTATTACACAATAATTATAGAGAAGATATACTACAGGGAAAAGAACAAAGCGTTTTAAAAGTTGGCGAATGTTGCATTATTTTAAAGAGAAATTAAAAAATTTCTTTGTGGGTGCTGAAAATCCCGGCTGATATGCAAGCATAAATCTGCAATAACAATATCAATACCAATGCACCAACCCGTTTCTAAACGGAATATGATCTATTTCGATATTCTAACGAGATATTTAAAGATTAAAACGATGTATATATATATATTTTCTTTTTTGTAAAGAAATTTGTGTTTTTTGTAATTAAGGATTTTAAATATTTTACTTGTTTTTCCTTTAATTGCTTAAATTGCGAATTTTTTGAATGTTTTTTTTTTATGTGGGTATGATGTTATTTGGACATGAATTTTTACTACACTATAATATTAAAAGTGTGAACTTTTGGTCAAGTCTTGAGTTTAATTTTTCTTGTTAAAATGTTATATTCATAACATATCCAAAAACTCTTAAAGCGAGAGGGATATATACGATTTTTTAAATACATTTTGTTAGTTAAAATAAGTGTAAGAGAATATGAAACATAAATATGGGCATTTGTTTACTCTTATGCATGGTAAAGTGGAGTGGGCGTGTGTAAATATGAAGTGTGGGTGTCTTATGCGTGTTTGTATTATCATTATCAAGATAAATTGCCTTGCAAATATTGTGTGATTTTTATGTTTAGTGAGTGAGATGATGAGATCTTTTTAAAAATCTAACACCACATTTAATTAACTCTTGATTTATTTTTTATTTGCAAAAAGTTTATCGCAAGAGCGAATTTGAGCGAAGAGTGATAATAAAATGGTAAAAAATTGTGAATGATAAAAATTTTCTGAAAGCGAAGCAGTGTGATGAGATGATATATAACACATGTATGAACGAAAGAGGAGAGTTTGTGTAGTAAATCAGTTTAGAATGCAGTGTGATGAGTGACTCGTAAGATTTTCGATAAAGCGTGTGTATGAGGATTTGAGTGCTATTTATACAATATATGATTGATTGTGTGTGCTGTTTCCGAACAGTATGAAATTAAAGAAGTGTGTGAAAATAAAGTTTTATTTTATAACCAAGAGAAAATGGTACATACCATTAATGGAAGAAAAATGTTAAACTTATTGCTGCTAAGATAGATTATATTATTTGTATGAAAAAGCCTGCTTCATTAAATTGTTGTAAGTTGTTAAAATAATCATAGAAGGGTTAAAAATATATTAAAATGCTTTAATTGACTTTAAAAGCTAAAGAGAGTGCTGAAATTGCGAGAAAAAGAAGAGGCAAAGAGCAGAGTGTTTGAAGAAATGATTAAATCTAGTGTAATACTTGAAAAGAGTATGATTTGCATTAATTTAAAAAATGAGAGAATGTCGAATGCATGTGCATTCTTGTTTTAGAATTTTCAAAACGAATGAATTTTAAAATAATTCAAAATAATGTTTATAATTTCGAAGAGTTTGAATGTTGGTTTAAAATAAAATAAATGAAATGCGAGATTTAAGAAATGAAAAATAAATGTATATACATTTTTGCAAGCGGAGTAACTAACTAATACCATAAGCGTATACGTTTATAAATCCATATGAAGTAAACATGAACTAGTATAGCTAGTATGCATTTAAGCAAAGCCATTAAGCTACGAGTAAAGAAATTACGAATTTCAAAATTGGCTGTTAAGAAATTAAGGGTGGAAAACAAAATAAGAAATGGAAAATTTATAATTTTTCTCATTAAAAGTCGAAAGTAATAGTTTTTTTTGGCACTATGATAGAGGATTGAAGGACACATAAAATATTTGCTACAAAAATTTTTTTTTACACAAAAGATTAGTTGATATTTTAAATCCATGCAAACGTAACGAACAAAATTGAAAAATACGTTCGATTAAGTAATAAAAAGTCCTGATAAAATAATAAGAAAGAAATTTGAGAGATAAAATATTCTCAGACAATTTGTATAAAATTATTAGAAATTATTTGATTCTTTTTTTCTCATCTTTATGTTTCGAATATAAATTAGCAAACATTTGACTAGATCTTTATGTCCAAATGAAAATTTAATATCAAATTAATATAAAAAGACTCATTTAAAAATTATTATATATATATATATATATCCAATGACTTGATTGTGTTGAAAATGCCATTTTTCGAAAACGTATAACGTATAACGTATAAACTGTCGATATTAGAATGTTTGTTTTTAAGTTTTTTTTTTTAATTTTTTTTTAAATTTTTTTTTAATCTTTTTTTTTTATTTTAATAATAAGTGCTTTAATATGCGTTGTAATTTATTTTACCTAATTTTATTCTATTTTTTTCCAACAAAATTATGTATTGAACTAAAAAAGCTTAAATTTGTTTAAAAGACTGCGTTAAATAAAAAGAGAATGTTGAAGTAAACTTGTTTAACAAAAATAAAATTTGTACCATAGAAATGCTACTTTTTCTATTTAAAAACATAATAATAAAACAATAAAAATATTAAATTTTATATATATATATACATATATTATTTTTCACTACACATTCAATTATTGAAAACTTAATGTTTTTCGTTTTTTAAATACTTTTTATTTATTTATATTTTTATTAGACTTCAAGTATAAATCGGTCCTACAAAACTAATAGCTTTGAATTGTTTTGATTTATGAAAGTAAACCAATATGGTTAAAAATTTCTGAGTTTAATAAAAACAAATTAATTTTTATTTTATTTTACATTATTATTACTGTACATGTATTATGAATATTTTTTAATATCTTTTGGAGGTATTTCCAATATTGTATTTTATTTTTCTATAAAATATCACTACAAGTTGATAAAGAAAATATGTCCATGCTCTACTAAATATATTCTTAACTATTTAATGTTTTTTTTTCACACTTTTTACGTATGTCAAACTCCTTATATGTTATTTACAACATTATTTTTTTATGTACAATATTTGTTTATTTATTCAGATAATATTTTACAAATAAGTTATATTTGTTTTATATATATAAAAAACGAAAAAAACTTGTCAAACCGTTATGTATCTTTCACATTTTGTTGCATGAAAATAACAAAGTATAAGGAAAATCAAAACAAACTTCAAATTTGTAAAATATAACGAATTATTTTAAAACACTTCTAAGCACAATTAACTTTTCCTATATAAGCATACAAATAATCAAGACAAATAATAAGAAATTTGTAAAAAGTAAATGTGGATTCTACGGAAAACCTAGATGTCATTTTTTATCATTGCTCTTATAAAGATAATTGACGACTATTCATACTAGTTTTTAAATGTTAACTAATACTTCCATAATGCTTTTGTGTGTAGACAGTCTTCAATCGAAGACTTTGCCCTATATATGACCATTATATCACCAAACTATTTACTGTTATATGAAACCTAAAGTTTGTTGTAATTTCAAAAATATTTCAATAACTTAAACCATGCGCACTATCATTCTACTTAATATGTTTTATATACTTATTGCTGTAAACAATTTCATAACATTTAACAAAAGTTTCAAGACCAAGGTACGAGTTATTTATTCCTACACACTTTTCAAAAAGAAAAAATACTTCTAAAATATCCAAAACAAATTTTTCACGAATTGTAACACAACAAAGTCGAGTAAAAAGATTTATTTTTTATTTTTATATACATGTATGTATAAAAAGTTCAGAATTTTGTAAAAATATTTAAACTTTGTTTTTATTTTTGTTATGGATTTTTTTTAACTAATTCTTTTTTTTAATTACTTATAAAGTATAAAATATTTGTATGTTCGAACCAAATTGCATTTAATATTTGATATCTTTTATATAAAATATGCATTAACACAATTTTGCAAAGCCGATTATTACAGATTTTTTTCTTGTCGTAGTGTATACAAATTTGCATAACTTTTAACGATATTGTTTAAAACAAGAGTACATACTAACTAATTTGTATATATAGAAACTACTTTAGTTGAACAAAAAAAATCAAAAATAAGGCCAAATCCGCCGCCCTCTCCAGATACAGGAGGCTGATCAAATTTAGTTTTTAATAACAAATTTATAAATAAAATGCTTATATGGCGGCTGTAATATTACATATATAAAATAAAATTTTCGTTTACAAAAGCCTTTGTTTGCCCTCGTTTTGTAGATAAAAATTACTCAACTTTATGTAAAGGCCATCATACAAAATCAATTTTAATGAACCTACCTCATTGCTTAAAAGGCTGTTTGCAATAAATTCTTAACACATTCGTGGACAGTAGACATTTTATTTAATTTAATTTGAAATTCAAATAATATATTTTATTAAGATAGGATAATATGAAAGTATCTTAAGAAATGATTAATTCACACCTACGTATGACAATTACAAGAATTATATAATTATATGAACCAACTATATAATTAAATATAAAATTTGATTTAAAATAAGCAACTTAAACGTTTCGAATGCTATAGCATTCACTTCCGCGAACGTGTTAAGCAATTAAGTTTTCGCTAATTTACCGAATTTTAATTTCAATTATTATTTCAACATTATTAAAATACTTTACAATTCTTTTTAAAGCTTCCTTAAAAATTTGTTAGTTATTTGTTTAGAAAAATTATTTATTATGTATATAAGTATGTATGTTATCTTTCAAACACTGTTTTACATGTTAATAGAAATGCTTATTCGACAGGGATAAAATTATATTATACAGCCTTAAAAAGAAACTTCATTGTTATTCATTAATTATTCAATCCTAAAGAAAAATTAATGTAAACATTTACGAATAAATTTTTTAATTGTACTCTATTAGTATAGTATTACTTACTTACGTCATGTAATAAAATTGTCAGTGTTTAAAGAAAATCTTCTAAAATTGTGCCTGTCCGTATATTTAAACAAAATCTGTTCTAAATATTATAAGCTTTTCATTATTTTCTCCCACAAATACTTAATACTTAACATAAGCTAAATGTTACTTTTATTTATTGTAAAAAAGCACAAAGTTACATAATTCCTCAAGATAAATTACAATTATAATAAAATATGGCGACTATACAAAGAAAGAGTTTAGGTATAAAACTTGTATTTGAACTGGAAATGAACTATTTTCCTTAAAAACTACTTAACATGAAATTAATTGTGTTTATATTTAGTACTACTTATACTAAAATGATTTGCTATTGTAATTTAGAATTTGTACTAAAAAGGAATTTCGAAAACATGTATTTTGAAAAATTCTTCCATACAATTAATATTACAATGATAGAAATATGTCTGGAACTTCTTTTGTACAGTATGATTATTTCTTAAACAATTCCAATTGCTTTTGTCATGGTTAAATAGAAACAAATACTTTAGCCTTTAGGGCTTGTTAAACTAAAATACGAAATATCGATATTAATCAAGTTTTATATGTATTATGTATGAATTTTAATGGAGGCTTTATAGATTTTATTTAATATTGTATACTATGTTCAAAACCAAATAGCTTAGAGTAAAATCAAAGTTTATTTAATATTCTATACTATATGCAAACATACATACAAATAACATAATTTTTATATGCAAATTACCTTTTTTAATATTTTTCTCTTAAACTCGTATTTTTACCCAATTACCTAGAAGTTGTATGCATTTTATTTGTAATGTCACCAGAAAACTATTAGTTTTTTAGAATTTTATACAAACTATTTCAAAACAAAACAATTTCATTTAATAATTTATTATCAAAAGTTACACTACTGCGCTAATTATATTTATTTTATTTTTTTAATGACAACACTACATTTTCTTGACATTTTTTGCTAAGATTTATTATATTTTGTTGGCCTAATAGTTTAATATATATATCTATGTCTATTTATGGAAACAATTTCCAATTTTATAAAGAATTGAAAAAAATTAATTGTAACAAACAACAATACCCTTAATTATTGAAAAATATCAAATTTAACAACTTAAAGCATTTTTTACTACGTCAATCGATATAATATTTATGCAAAATTATTTGTGCATTAAGCCTTAGTATTTTCGAAATACAATTTAAAATAAGTAACTGAATAACACCAGAGGGTTGAAGCATTTCAAATAGGCGTTCTAAATATTCTCATTGCGTTATTTATTAGGGTGGGAATTGTTGAAGAATATTGCGATAGAAACATTTTGCTAATGAATTGAAACAAAACATTTAAATGCGTAAACCAGAAAATAGTTAGTTGGGAATTTAATAAAAGCAAAGCGTTAATATAAAATAACATTTAATAAATAATTTAATGAAAACAAAGCGTTGAAAAGGGCAAAACAAGAGAAAGTAAACTTTTTAATTTATGATTTATAAATGCGGTTTTGATCAAAAATGTTCAATATAGAGCAATAAAAAGCATTAAGGACATATTTAAGTTAAATAAGAGTGTAAAAAATGTGTATATTGCGTTATGAATGATTTATTAAAACATATTTTTGAATTACAAGCGAAATTAGTCGATATTTTATAAAAATCTAACATAAAAATACTAGCGAATAAGTTAATGAAATCCAAATAACAGTAATAAGGTTGGTTATATACAACTATGCAACTATTTCTAATTGTTTATTCAAAACAAAGTAATAAAAACATATTATATAATGCGTTGCGAATGATAACAACACCAATTCATAAAAATCTATTATACCAACGAATGAATTAAAATTTTACCTAAATAACGAAAAAAAAGGGTCGGTTATATAACTATTTTAATTGCAACACCAAAAATGTTTAATAAAGAGCGTTTATATTCTTATTTTGACTTACCCTAATTGAGTTAAAACAAAGTAATAAAGCAAACATACATATAACTGCGTTGTGGGTAATACAGCTTATGTAATCATTGTGCAGTCGAATTAATAAATCCAAATAACAGAAAAAGTTGGTTGGTTAGTAAAACACATGGGTTAGTTAAACTCTTATTAACACTGAGCGTTTAAATAAATATTCCTAATTGCGTTATCGAGATAAAAATATTTCAAATTATAGAGCGTTAAAAGTCGAATTTAAATTGTGTGCGATAAAATGATTTAAAGCAGAAATATTGGAGAATTTAGAGGTATCACTCACTTATTACATGTACAAAACACAAAACAAGTCTGCAAAGTTTAAAATTTCAACTTTTTTTTTATTATAAAATTTTAACGAAAAGAATCTTTAATATAATTACAAATAAATAATAAAACGTTAAAAATAATATGTATAATATAACATAGAATATCTTAAAAGCCTGCAAATTGGTACAAACCACCTAATTCTAATAAACAAATTTATATAAATATTTAAACAAATCTTAAATTAAAAATGTATAAATTTAAAAATAAAATTAAATATTTCAATAAATGAACAATTTTTTTATATATAAAACAAAATAATTTTCGAACATAATTCTTCAAGCAAAGGGAATTTTAATTATTTTATAGAAATATAATTTTATCCATTAAATTCATAAAATATTAGAGCGGTTTTGATTAACAATTAATCTATAATAATCTATAAACAAATTAAAATTTATTATTTAAATCTATTATTATTTAAATCTATTAAAAAAAATAAGAATAAAATTAAAAGTATACCCTCAAATTCAATAAAATTTTACTAAAAAGATATATTTTAAACAAAGTTTCATTAAATTGTTTAAAACATTTATTTTGCTACGAAATTTTTATAAAATTCAATAAAATTTGTCTGAAAATACATTCATTATTTTATTATATAATTTAAACAAATTATGATTCTTTTTATAAAACACAATTATTATATTGATAACGAAAAACCATAAGAAATTAATAAAGAAAAAATACATTAAAGCAATTATGAAAAGCCACTAATACGATATAATACATACTCTTATAAATTCTTATAATTACTAGTCCGCAAGAATACAACGTTGTGCGAAATTAATTTCCAAAAGTTTTTAATTTATTTGATATAAATAAAGCTCAAACTGTTAAAGAGATCAAATTTCAAAAATCCAATCCAACAAATTTTATAAATAATAATTAATCTTGTAATAATGTTATAAATATAATATTTACTACAAACTATAAATTTATAAAATGTAATTATCACTCCAATTTCAAGCACTTGGCTAACTCGATATAAGTAACATATTTTAACGTTAAAGTTAAAAATAAATTAAAGAAATATATAAATTATGAAAATTAACCAAACAAAAGAACAAATTATTCCTATTTCCTATTTCTAAGGCAATTGAATTCTACTTAATTTTACTCATAAATAATATCATATAAAATGTATGTTTCTACATTTCCACGTAAAGTATACATAGTTCCCAATTTGTAACAATTTTACACGAATTTTGATTGTAAAGAAACAAATCTGCTTTTTTTAAATAATTGAACTCTTTTTTTTTTGAGAAATAATTTCGTTTTACAAACTCTCACTGAATTATTTTTGCAGCCGAAAAAATACATTAAGACCTGGCAAAAGAAATACGCCTCATCAAACATATCAGCTATTAAATATGAATTCATTGTCAAAATTTTAATTACATATCTCTTATTCTATTTTAAAACTATTACAACGATTCTTCAAATCGAATTTAAATGAAACATGCAATGCAAGCCAAAGAAAAAATTATTTACAATCTACAATTTAATTTTTTTACTGTTACATATCTTTCAAAAACAAATTTTATTTCTTTAAAATCGGAAATTTTTAAGTTTTCCACTTTAGGATTCAGCATCAAAATCATAACTAAACATCACAGCTATACTGTAATATCATTTTATAAACCAGCGTCGAAATTATATTTCAAAGATAAATGCTCCAGAAATTACTCAATAAAATTTAATATTTAAAAATAGCATTCATAAATATACCACACACAAGAACAACTATAACATATTTGACATAATCTAAATACTCATTACAGTCTTGTTATTTTTATCATAATTTTATTTTTTTTTATTTATAACTTAATGCTTAAACGTAAACTACATGGGCAGTTCAATATAAAAAATTTACAAAAAAGTCAAAAATGATATTATGATATAATTTCAACATCTTAAATTGCTTATGGCAACCTTAAAACCGGTATCTTTTTTTAATGATTAACAGAGTGTACCCTAAATCTTTAAATAAATATGAAGACGACGTATAGGATATAAAACAATTCGATGTATAACGATAATACGATATATAACGATAATACGGTTTATAATAGGATATATCACGATAATAGGATATATAATGATAATACGAGTAGGATATAATATGATAAATAATGATGATACGATATATAAAGATAATAGGATACGATTTGAAACTATAAAACGATATAAATATAACAGAATAGGATTTATAACGATAATACGATGTACAACAATAATAAAATATATAACGCTAAATAATATATAACAATAATAGGATATATGACGATAATACTATATAACGATAAAACTATATATAACGATACTACAATATATAACGTACTACGATATGTAATGATACTACGATATATAATGATACTACGATATATAATGATACTACGATTTTTAACGATACTACGATTTATAACGATAAATTGGATATATAACGGTAATATGATTTATAACAATAGTACGATTTATAACAATAGTACGATTTATAACAATAGTACGATTTATAACGATAGTACGATTTATAACGATAATCGTAGGATATATACTGATAATATTAGGATATACAATGATATGATATATGACGATAATATTATATATAACGATAATAAGATATAAAACGATAATAAGATATAAAACGATAATAAGATATAAAACGATAATACGATTTATAATAGGCTATATTACGATAATAGGATATATAACAATAATAGAAAATATGACGATAATATTATATATAACAATAATACTATATAAAATGATACCACGATTTATAATACTAAAATATATAATGATACTACTATATATAATGATACTACTATATATAATGATACTACGATTTATAACGATACTACGATTTATAATGATACTACAATTTATAACGATAATAGGATATATAACGATAATACGGTATATAACGATACCATTTATAATAGGATATATCGCGATAATAGAATATATAATGATAATAGGATATACACGATAATACGGTGTACAACAATAATAAAATATATAACGCTAATAAGATGTATAACAATATGTATATGACGATAATACTTTATATAACAATAATAAGATATAAAACCATAATAGGATATAAAACGATAATAGGATGTAAAACGATAATACGATATATAAAGATAATACGATATATAACGATGATACGATTTATAATAGGCTATATTACGATAATAGAATATATAGTGATAATAGAATATATTATGATAGGACATACAATGATAATAGGACATACAATGATAATATGTATAATAATGATAATATGTATGATAATGATGATACGATATATAAAGATAATAGGATACGATCTGAGACTATAATACGATATACATATAACGAGAATAGGATTTATAACGGTAATAGTATATATAAAATAATACGATTTATTACGATAATATGATGATTAACGATAATACGATGTATAACGATAATAGGATATATAAGATAATAGGATTTATTACGATAATATGATGAATAACGATAATACGATCTACAACAATAATAAAATATATAACGCTAATAGGATATATAACAATAATAGGACATATAAAAATAATAGGATATAACAATAATAGGATATATGACGATAATACGATTTATAATGATACCTACGATTTATAATGATACCTACGATTTATAATGATACCTACGATTTATAATGAATGCTACAATATATAACGATACTACGATATATAACGATAATACTATATGTAACGATAATGCTATATATGATACTACAATTTATAATGATACTACAATTTATAACGATAATAGGATATATAACGATAATACGATATATAACGATACCATTTATAATAGGATATATCACGATAATAGAATATATAATGATAATAGGATATACACGATAATACGGTGTACAACAATAATAAAATATATAACGCTAATAGGATGTATAACAATATGTATATGACGATAATACTTTATATAACAATAATAAGATATAAAACCATAATAGGATATAAAAAAATAATAGGATGTAAAACGATGATACGATATATAAAGATAATACGATATATAACGATAATACGATTTATAATAGGATATATTACGATAATAGAATATATAATGATAATAGAATATATAATGATAATAGAATATATAATGATAATAGAATATATCATGATAATAGGACATACAATGATAATAGGACATACAATGATAATATGTATGATAATGATGATACGATATATAAAGATAATAGGATAAGATCTGAGACTATAATACGATATACATATAACGTGAATAGGGTTTATAACGGTAATAGTATATATAAAATAATACGATTTATTACGATAATATGATGATTAACGATAATACGATGTATAACGATAATACGATATATAAGATAATACGATTTATTACGATAATATGAATAACGATAATACAATGTACAACAATAATAAAATATAAAACGATAAAATATATAATACGATAAAATATATAATAATAATACGACATACAATAATATGTATGATAATGATGATACGATATATAAAGATAATATGATACGATCTGAGACTATAATAAGATATACATATAACGAGAATAGGATTTATAACGATAATAGTATATATAAGATAATACGATTTATTACGATAATATGATGATCAACGATAATACGATGTATAACGATAATAGGATATATAGGATAATACGATTTATTATGATATGATGAATAACGATAATACGATGTACAACAATAATGTATATAACGCTAATAGGATATATAACGATAATAGAACATATAAAAATAATAGGATATAACAATAATAGGATATATGACGATAATACGATTTATAATGAAACCACGATTTATAATGATACCTACGATTTATAATGATGCCTACGATTTATAATGATACTATAATATATAACGATACTACGATATATAACGATAATACTATTTATAATGATAATGCTATATATGATACTACAATTTATAATGATACTACAATTTATAATGATACTACAATTTATAATGATATTACGATTTATAATGCTACAATATATAATGATACTACGATTTATAATGATACCTACGATTTATAATGATACCTACGATTTATAATGATAGCTACGATTTATAATGATACTACAATATATAACGATACTACGATTTATAACGATAATAGGATATACAACGATCATAGCATACGATTTGTAACTATTATACGGTCTATAGCTATAATACGATATATAACTATAATACGATATAATATAACTATACGATAAAACGAAAATAGTATATATGATAATAATAGGATATTTAAATAAATATAGGATAATAAAATATATAACGCTAATAGGATATATAACAATAATAGAAAATATGACGATAATATTATATATAACAATAATACTATATATAATGATACTACGATTTATAATACTGAAATATATAATGATACTACTATATATAATGGTACAACGATTTATAACGATACTACGATTTATAATGATACTACAATTTATAATGATAATAGGATATATCACGATAATAGAATATATAATGATAATAGGATATACACGATAATACGGTGTACAACAATAATAAAATATATAACGCTAATAGGATGTATAACAATATGTATATGACGATAATACTTTATATAACAATAATAAGATATAAAACCATAATAGGATATAAAAAAATAATAGGATGTAAAACGATGATACGATATATAAAGATAATACGATATATAACGATAATACGATTTATAATAGGCTATATTACGATAATAGAATATATAATGATAATAGAATATATAATGATAATAGAATATATAATGATAATAGAATATATCATGATAATAGGACATACAATGATAATATGTATGATAATGATGATACGATATATAAAGATAATAGGATACGATCTGAGACTATAATACGATATACATATAACGTGAATAGGGTTTATAACGGTAATAGTATATATAAAATAATACGATTTATTACGATAATATGATGATTAACGATAATACGATGTATAAAGATAATACGATATATAAGATAATACGATTTATTACGATAATGTGAATAACGATAATACGATGTACAACAATAATAAATTATAAAACGATAATAGGATATAAAACGATAATAGGATATAAAACGATAATAGGATATAAAACGATAATAGGATATATAACGATAATACGATATATAACGATACTATTTATAATAAGATATATCACGATATAATGATAATATTGATATATAATGATATGATAAATAATGATAAGATAAATAATGATGACAATGATAATAGAATAATGATAATAGGATATATAAAGATAAGAGGATACGATCTGAGACTATAATGCGATATGCATATAACGAGAATAGGATTTATAACGATAATACGATGTATAACAATAATAGAATATATAAGATGATACGATTTATTACGATAATATGATGAATAACGATAATATTATGTACAACAATAATACGATGTACGACAATAATAAAATATATAACGCTAATAGGGTATATAACAATAATAGGATATATAACAATAATACGATATATAACAATAATAGGGTATATAACCATAATAGGATATATAACGATAATACGATTTATAATAGGATATATCACTATCATATGATATATCACGATAATAGAATATATAATGATAATAGGATATATAATAATATTATAATGATAATACGGTATATAAAGATAACAGGATATATAATGATAATACGATATATAAAGATAATAGGATACGATATGAACGACAATAATAAAATATGTAACGCTAATAGGGTATATAACAATAATAGGATATATAACAATAATACGATATATAACAATAATACGATATATAACAATAATAGGGTATATAACGATAATAGGATATATAACGATAATACGATTTATAATAGGATATATCACTGTCATATGATATATCACGATAATAGAATATATAATGATAATAGGATATATAATAATAATATTATAATGATAATACGGTATATAAAGATAACAGGATATATAATGATAATACGATATATAAAGATAATAGGATACGATATGAAACTATAATACGATGGTATACATAACGAGAATAGGGCTTATAACGGTAATACGATGTATAACGATAATGGGATATACAAGATAATACGATTTATTGCGATAATACGATGAATAATGATAATACGGTGTACAACAATAATAAAATATATAACGCTAATAGGATGTATATATATGACGATAATACTTCATATAACGATAAGATATAAAACGATATAAGGATGTAAAACGATAATACGATATATAACGATAATACGATTTATAATAGGCTATATCACGATAATAGGATATATAATGATAATCGAATATATAATGATAATAGGATATATAATGATAATAGGACATACAATGATAATGATGATACGATATATAAAGAAAATATGATACGATCTGAGACTATAATATGATATACATATAATGAGAATATGATTTATAACGATAATAGTATATATAAGATAATACGATTTATTACGATAATATGATGATTAACGATAATACGTTGTATAACGATAATAGGATATATAAGATAATACGATTTATTACGATAATATGATGAATAACGATAATTCGATCTACAACAATAATAAAATATATAACGCTATAATAGGTATAATAGGATATATAATATAATAGGATATATAAGATATATAAGATATATAAGATAATACGATATATAAGATAATACGATTTATTACGATAATATGATGAATAACGATAATACGATCTACAACAATAATAAAATATATAACGCTAATAGGATATATAATAATAGGACATATAAAAATAATAGGATATAACAATAATAGGATATATGACGATAATACGATTTATAATGAAACCACGATTTATAATGATACCTACCATTTATAATGATACTACGATTTATAATGATACTACGATTTATAACGATACTGCGATTTATAACGATACTGCGATTTATTATGATACCTACGATTTATAATGATACTACAATATATAACGATACTACGATATATAACGGTAATGCTATATATAACGATAATGCTATATATGATACTACAATTTATAATGATACTACAATTTATAATGATACTACAATTTATAATGCTACTACAATTTATAATGTTATTACGATGTATAATGCTTCGATATATAACGGTAATGCTATATATAACGATAATGCTATATATGATACTACAATTTATAATGATACTGCAATTTATAATGATACTACAATATATGATATTACGATGTATAATGCTACAATATATAATGATATTACAATATATAACGAACTACGATTTATAACGATAATAGGATATACAACGATCATAGCATACGATTTATAACTATAATACGGTCTATAGCTATAATACGATATATAACTATAATACGATATAATATAACCATACGATAAAACGAAAATAGGATATATGATGATAATAAGGTATTTAAATATAGGATAATAAAATATATAACGCTGATAGGATATATGACAATAATAGAAAATATGACGATAATATTATATATAACAATAATACTATATATAATGATACTACGATTTATAATACTACAATATATAATGATACTACTATATATGATACTACGATTTATAACGATACTACGATATACAATGATACTACAATTTATAACGATACTACGATTTATAACGATAATAGGATATATAACGATAATAGGATGTATAACGATAATAGGATATAAAACTTTAATACGATATAAAACAATAATACGATATATAACGATAATACGATTTATAATAGGATATATCATGATAATAGAATATATAATGATAATATGATATATAATAATATAAATAATGATTATGTAATAACATTAGTAGGATATAATATAACGATAATAGGATATATAAATATAATAGGATATATAAATATAATAGGATACATAAAGATAGTAGGATATATAAAGATAATAGCATCTATAACGATAATACGGTGTATAACGCTAATTGGATATATAATAATAGGATATAATACGATTTATAATGAAACCTCTATTTATAATAATACCTACGACTTATAATGATATCTACGATTTATAATGATACCTACGACTTATAATGATATCTACGATTTATAATGATACCTACGATTTATGATACTACGATATAAACCGATACTACGATATATAACGATAATACTAAATATAACGATAATGCTATATATGATACTACGATTTATAATGCTATTACAATATAAAATGATACTACGATTTATAATGATACCTACGATTTATAATGATACCTACGATTTATAATGATACTACAATATATAACGATACCACGATTTATAACGCTAATAGGGTATAAAACAATAATAGGATATATAACAATAATAGGGTATATGACGATAATAGTATATATAACGATAAGATATAAAACGATGACAGGATATAACATAATAAAATATAACGCTAATAGTATATATGACGATAATAGTATATATAACGATAATAGGATATATAACGATAATAGGATATATAACGATAATAGGATATATAACGATAATACGATTTATAACGATAATAGGATATATAACGATAATACGATTTATAATGATACCTACGATTTATAATAATACTACGATATATAACGATACTACGATATATAACGATAATACTATATATAACGATAATGCTATATATGATACTACGATTTATAATACTACAATATATAATGATACTACGATTTATAACGATACTACGATTTATAATGATACCTACGATTTATAATGATACCTACGATTTATAATGATACTACGATATATAACGATACTACGATATATAACGATAATACTATATATAACGATAATGCTATATATGATACTACGATTTATAATACTACAATATATAATGATACTACGATTTATAACGATACTACGATTTATAACGATACTACGATTTATAATGATACCTACGTTTTATAATGATACTACAATATATAACGATACTACGATTTATAACGATACTACGATTTATAACGATACTACGATTTATAATGATACTACGATATATAACGATAATGCTATATATGATACTACGATTTATAATACTACAATATATAATGATACTACGATTTATAACGATATTACGATTTATAACTATTACGACTTATAACAATAATACTCTATATAACGATGATGTTATATATGATACTACGATTTATAATGATACTACAATATATAATGATACTACAATATATAATGATACTACGATTTATAATGATACCTACGATTTATAATAATACGATTTATAACGATACTACGATATATAACGATAATACTATATATAACGATAATGCTATATGTACTATAATTTATAATGATACTACAATTTATAATGCTACAATATATAATGATACTACGATTTATAATGATACTACAGTATATAACGATACTACGGTTTATAACGATAATAGGGTATATAACGATCATAGCATACGATTTATAACTATAATACGATTTATAGCTATAATACGATATATATCTATAATACGATATAATATAACCATACGATAAAACAAAAATAGTATATATAGCGATAATAGGATCTATAACGTTAATAGGATTTATAACGATAATACGATGTATAACGATATTAGGGTATATAAGATGATACGATGTACAACAATAATAAAATATATAACGCTAATAAGATATATAACAATAATAGAAAATATGGCGATAATACTATATATAACGATAATACTATATATAATGATACTACGATTTATAATACTACAATGTATAATGATACTACGATATATGACGATACTGCGATATATAATGATAACTACGATTTATAACGATACTACGACTTATAACAATAATACTATATATAACCATAATACTATATCTACCGATAAGTTTAATATCCATACTTTACAGAATAATTATTCACTTCAGCTGCTAATGTTATACATAATACATTATACGGAAAAAAAACAGCTAAAAATTTTAACTAATAGCCTGCAGCGCACACTTTTTATTTCAATATTACAGCTTTATAAACATAATTTTATTTCTTCAAAAAACAAAAATTTACAAGGTTCATAATCAACTTAAACTAACAGCGTCGAAATTTTAGTAAGAAAAAAAATTCCAGCTTTAAACTAGAAATTCCTCAACATCACAATATTTCTTAATTTTAATCTTAATTTTTATTTATCTTTTTTAACATTACCAATAATCATAATTCTAGCATTTAAACACTGAAACTGAAAAATACTGCAAGCAGTATACTATTTCAACTTTACTTTACAACTACTTCCTCAAAGCAACATCCAACTTCAAGTTCTTCAAAATATATTGCATTAATATTTATATTCAACAGCGCAGCACTGCACTATCTTCGACAGCAGCTAAATAAAACATCACTAAACCTTTCATCACACATCCCCCTCCAACAAATTTTTAATCTTCCAACTTTATCATAGAGCCAGCCAACATGAATAATTTTACACAATTTACAAGCCCCTACTTCTCCCCTTCTATAAATTTAAATAATAAAAAATAATAATTTTTACTCCTAGGAAAAATAATACTGTACCTCCAAATTTACAAAAATATCAACCATTACTCTCGTATTATATAAAGCAACATGATAATGGTAATTAATGGCTATCTCCATATATAACAATCAACCAAATTAACTACAATTAATCAAATCTTACGTAAATATAACGTTTTTACATTTTAAAACTTAAAAATTTTATTTTGTTAAATGTAAACAATTCACACGATTTTCTGTTATAGGATTTTAGCATTAAAGTATGAATAAGCTTCGTCGAAATTTTTATTTTAAAGCTTCAAACTCCAACACTGTTATCCTCTTTTAAAGCTACAATACATAATGTACTACTACAACTACATCACATTTAACAGGATTTAAATGTTTAATACAGGTTGTGTTTTACTTCAAAACTACTACTGCCTTCTCTGATGCATTGTTAAAAATTCTGCTTTTTGTTTTTATATTTTAAATATAAGCCAAACGGAATTTTAAGTAGGAAATACGACAAAACAGCGTTAATATTTTATTCAACAGCAACATTAAACTAAAACATCACTAAACCTTTCATACATCATTGACATCGTTTCCAACGTTACCACCAAAAATCAAATTTCAATAATTATCACTTCTACAAGCATAAATTCGAACAAATGTGTAATCACTTTTTAAAATCTTTCGATTTTATCTCATCTATGCCATCAAAATTGATTTAGAATTATCCTGCTAAATGCAATCGATTTCGACAATTTCACGATTCTGTTACTTTTTCCACTACAAATTTAAACAAAATCGTCCAGATCATTTAACAATCTTCAGGCAACACAATTTTACTGCTAAGAAAATTTTACTAAAATTTCAATACTATTTTCGTATGTAAAGCAACATGATAATGGTAATCGACGACTTTATCTCTACATATCATACTCAAATGTTCTCATTCAAGCTTAAAAATTTAAAGAAAAATTGATATCTTGTACAACGAAAAAAGAAAAAAAAAAAAATACATCCCAGATTTTTCGAAGAGCATACAAAATATGACGACATTAAATAACATCTAAAACAAAACATCACTTAATCTTAAAACACATTCCACCAAAAAATTTGCTAAAATATGAGCATATTACTCTCATATATAAAACATGATAATGTACGATAATCAAACGAATAAAAAATCGGCTTTCAAAAAGATTCTAATAATCTAATAATCCATTTAAATTCCAAATGTTATACACGAACGATTTTACGTGCTAAATTAAAAAAAAATCAATATTCTCAAAATGATGTCTTCAATCTGTTGATCGCAATGTCGAAATGACATAAATTTCATATAAAAATCAAAAAAGGAAAATCAAGAAAAATTATTTTAAAAAAGCCGCCTACAGTGTAAAAAATAATCTTTGAAATAATATATTTCAAATTCATAATTTTATAAGTTATATCTATGATATAAGATTTCTTAAATCCCGAAAATTGTCTTCCCTCATTCCTATCTACAAAATTAAAGTTTTTTTTAACAAACATAGGGGCAATTACGAATGAAGAAAACCAAAACATCGTATGATAATCTAGGATATTTAAATTCAAAAAAGTTCAATGAAGGAGATGAGATATATTTCAACCACGTTAAAAAAATGCTAAAAAATGTAAAATTATGTTTTTAAAGCAAGCGAAATAAAATTCCTTAAATGGTAGAAAAAATTTTGAAAAAAGCTATATAATGTGAAATGAATCCAAAGAATGAATCATAGAAAATCATCTACAAATTGTCCGAATGGAAAAAGCACAAGTTTTGAAAAATACAAGGAATCCTTAAATATTTTCACAAATGATTGTAATATTAAGCAAAATAAACTTCTGTGAGAAGTAAATATGTATTAAGAATCTCCAGTGTTTCTTTGGTTTATGAAAAGAAATTCACTAAAATCTGTTATATTTTCTTGTCAATGTTTAAAGAAAAGGATCTCAAGAAATAGTTCTTTAAATGAAAGCCTCTTAAAAAATTCGATATAAATTAATTGCACAGAATTGCATACATAAAAAAATTTTCATGTAAAATTCTAAATCAAGAGAACATAGTTATAGTGATAAAAAATTAGTCTTCAATTCAATCTTTCAAAGTGCATAAATACATGTGAAGCAAATTTAAAAAATGGAAGAAGATAATGTTTCAAATAATATGTTGTACCAAACAAGAAATCAATTGAAAACTAATAAATATTTGTTATACACCAACAAAAGCTGAAAAAATATATTCAATCTATAAATGTCCCATACTTCAGTTTATTTTATAAATTAACAGAAAAAAATGTTTAAATGTGAAAATAAGCAATAAAATGTCCTTAAATAATTCTTGAATAAGTATTACCAGTAAAAGCTGAAATTGAAAAATATTCAAGTGCTTTAAGTCATTTTGTAAAAAAAGTGAAAATATATGCATATGAAAAATATATTCTAAGAGTTCCACACATCAAGTGAAAGTGTTCCAGTTAATTTCTAAAATTGTTTATCCTTTCATAAGTCTATGAGAAATATATATATCGAAAATTTTTGTTACAAAAAATCTTAATGAATGTCCAAATGTGAGAAAATAAAATCAATATGCTTAAAGAGCTCACCCATACTTTTCTGTTATGTGTAAAAATTTCATTTATAACTTTTTGAATCTTGTGTTATTAAAAAGTGTCCAAAACCAATCAAATGTCTTCAGTAATATGTATATGTAATTAAAAAAGCTTTCATGACCATTTCCAATTCTTTATCAAAAAAGTATAAAAATCACCACCACTTATGTATACGGGAATATTTTCTGTCTGCGTCTTTCTTTATTTAATACGAAAAGCTGTAATTTATATAAAGTGTCCTACAAAAGTTTATCAAGTTGAAGTGCTATTAATATGATATTGATATAATTTTTTAAAAAGCTCTAAAGTGCCCTTGCTAAAAATATTTATTAACAAAATGAAATAAAGAATGCATATCCAATGTGTCGTTAGAGAAGATCCAAAGTTATTGATCAAAAAAGAGTGCTTTATAAAAGTTTATAATGAAATCATTAAAAGTTCTGTTTAAAAAGAGTTCATATATCACAATCCGAAAGGTACGTGAGTTATAATTTAAAAACATTCTTTGTTTTAGGTTGTAAAAGCCTAAGTATAAATAATTTTCTGCTCTCCTCTATGTAAATATTTCAAATTAGAAAATGTTTTAGGTCCGCTTAGAATGAAAAGTTTTTGTACCTAGGCAACATAGGCTTCAATACCTACCTACTGAAGTAAATTAGCAACACAACAACGTGAGAACAAAGGAATAATCTACAATCATCACATCAGCAACATACATCTAACATCAAGCAGCGCCGTTATTAAACTTGAATTATATATGCCCACACAACACCCCACACACCATCAATTCATCGTCTTCAACAATCAACATATCAAGACATAAATGTCAACAATTCATACATAATGCAATACATTTTACATGTAAAAATTGATTGTCCCAAATTTACATAAAGTAAGTGAGTATTAAAAGAGTTCAATCAAAAATATCTAGTACATATATCCAAACTTATGCTGCAACCTCATTCTACTGTACATATTGATCAACTTTTATTCGTCGTTTTTCAACTTTAAAAGGAGTATAAGAGCCAAAGTCGTCAATTCAGCATTTTCAACTATCAACACATTAAAGCATATATCAAAAATCACAGCGTAACGTCGTATTTTACAAGAAAAACTTCAGTATGTATCAATTTACTATGTATTTTAAAAGTCGTCAATCAAAAATATCTTCAGTATATATACAGATTATTACAACTTTTCTCTTTTTATATCTTTCTAAATCTTGTCAATCACTTAGGTTATTTTTAAAAATACACATCTTTGTACAACTTAATATACATACAACTTTTCTTTTGATAATAACTTTTATTGCTTTTTATAGCTGTTGTCGAGACACTTCCTTTTAGGCTTCAAATTTGGCCAACTGTTCGTCGTTGTCGTTGTTTAACTTTTGCAAGTCCAATCATTTTTTGAAATCACTAAGCGTCGTTATTCAACTTCAAATACTTATATACCAACATAAGCAACATATTCATAATTTAACGATTCACTCTATATCTCAACATTTATTGTTTTAATAACTCTTGTCGATCATTCAAAAATTTTTTGGTTACATATTTGTTGCAACAATACCACCTACAAAAATTACCTATTTTTAAAGTAAAATTTCGAAAAAGTATAAAGTTGTAACGAAATGGTAAAGAAAATTTCTTTTAAGATAATCCATAACTATAAATGTATTTTGTATATACCATTCTAGAAATCATTAGTAATGAATTCACCACATGACTTCAAAAACTTGTGTATCACAACAATTAAAAATATCTCAAGAGCTGGAATATAAATATGAAACTTATCTTCAACAATCATTTAAAGAAAAAAGAGTAAGAAAGTATAGATTTTATAACATAAAAATCATGAAGAAAAATTTAATTTAAATTATAAATGTTAACATTAAAGAGAAATTACAGTTACTGCACTAAAGTTATACATTATCTAATTTTATACTTGAAATAAATATGCTGAAGCCTTTTTTGGTAATGAAAGTAAATTTAAAACATTTAACATTCATTACACTCGTACTCAACATTACACATCGAAAATTTTAACACCTTTCTTATAATTTTTATTTTACCTGAATTTAAAAAAGAAAAGATTTCGTAGCGAAAAAATTAATAAAATAATTGCAATTTTAAAATATTATGACTTCTTAAATTTTCATAAACTAATTTTACAATATAATTAAGAAAATATATAACAATTAAATTTAAAAGAATTACTTATATAAAAAATAGACAAAATTTGGCCAAAGACTTGAAATTTTAATAAAAATCTAATAAACGTATTTAAAAACAAATAAGTTTAAACCGAAACCACCTTAAACGTATAAAAAAATCTCTAAAAAGCGCTATAAAAATAATCATTCAAAATTTATTTTCAAAGAATCGAATATTTAAAATTTCACTTTTAAAAATTAAATTCGAAAAAAATAGAGGTTATATAAGGCAAAAATTGTCTAAATTTTTTACTTTAATAATATATTTACAATAACAAAATGTTTATAATACAATATATAAACAAATGTACAAATGTACATAAAAACATCCAAAATCTTAATATATATTTTCCTACATTTAAAATCGATATCTTCAACACAAATACTTTAATATACCTAATATTTAAATGAAAACTTCAAATGGAAATTAATCTTGTCTTACATGATAATCTTTAATACCAACACATTTTTTCAATATTTTCAAAATAATTCTCATAAAAAATAATTTTTAGTAATGAAATAAATGAAAAATTTTTAATAATGAAAAATAATTTTTAATAATAAATAATATTTAATAATGAAATTATTTTTAATAATAAAAAATATTATTATTTTTAATAATAAAACATAATTTTTAATTTTAATAATAAAATATTTTTATTTTTTATAATTTTTAACCACAAATTAATTCTAAAGGAAAAATCATAAAATATATAAAACCGCGAATAATTAAAAAAAGTTATTTTTAAATTTAAAAAATATTTTATATTTCATATTAATCACGTTTATGGAATAACGTAAAAAATAATGTTTCAGAATTTAACATTATATAATTCATCAATTAAACAAAAAACAAAAAGAAATTTGCAAATATTTTTTGAAAATTTACTAAACGTAAATACCAGTATTTTACAATTACAATTTTATAAATAAATATACAAATTTATGGGGATTATAACAAATTTCTATGAAATAAAACATTTTCAAATTTTACGATGATACTCAATATTATTCATTAATTTTAAAAATCTTGGCAAACATTTAGACATCTTTAAGATCACAAATTTGAACAACACCACCTATAAAAATACACATCGTATAAAACCTAATTTAGTTTTTTTTTTAACAACTAGCGTCGTTATTCAACTTTATATGTACATATGCCAACCAAGACTCATCATTTCATCATTTTCAACTCAACACATCGCAATGCGGCAAAACCATTTTATACGTTAAAATTAAAATAAAGTAAGGCTATTTTATCAATATTTGCTATTTAAAAAGCAACCCTAAGTCTTAAATTACTAATCCTTTAGAAAAGAACCAGTACTCAAAATGTATTAAAGAGCGTTAAATTGATTCCCCTTTAATAAGGTACCTCCTACGAACAAAAAGCGTTCAAAATAACAGATTTTATAAGACATAAAATAATAATATACATATAAATATAATAATAATGCGATATATAAATTTAATAATACCTATATAAATGTTTAATATATGAAATCTTATAATAATTTGATGGTTGTTAGTAAATGAAAGGCAAACATTTTGTATACATATTTGTCACACGACAGAAATTTTAAGCAACCTTTATATTTTTTTGTCAACATGTCAGGACATAAATATCAACAAATTATAACGCAACACAACACTGCAAATAAACTTCTATTCTGTATCATTTATATAAAAATTTCAAGGTTTAAAAAGTGTGTATGTAGTAATAATTAGAGTAAAGGGTTAAGAACGACGAAAAGAATATAACTATCGTACATATGTAAATATTGCGTTAAAATATCTTGGAAACTGTAGCTTCCAACGTGTAAAGGATATGTGGCAAAAGTGCCTATAAGTTAAACAAAAAGTTCAAAAATTACATTATTACGTCGTTTTATACTAAAAACCGAATTAATATTATATACAATTTTTTTTTCTAATCAGCAATAAATAAAGTATTTTCGAAAGTCTATATAATTTATTTAGAGAAACTAGCTTTACAAAGCTGCTCTGTTGCTACCACCACCTACTACTACTACTACTGTATTGAGGTTAAAAACGAAATACTGACATGGCTTGGTCTGTTGTTAAACTTTTATTTAATTTTTAAATATTTTTTTTTAGGAATTTAAACGTTTAAAACAAGCAAGCAAGTAATGTATTATTCAAATGTAGTTTTTTAATACCAATTTTCTTTGTTTTGCTAAAACTGCATTATTTTTATTTTTTTTTTCTAATTATATTGTTTGGTGTTGGGTATTATTTCGTTTAAACATACATTTATTGAAAACAAAATGGCGCCTTATATTAAAAACAGATATCATAAAATTTAAAAGTTAATTACTATTAAAATTATGAAAAAAAAAAAACGAAAACATTACAAAACATGTTTGTATGTAGCATGCGATAAAGTTCTAAAAGAGCACGTACGATAAAATAACAAAAACTAAAAGAAAATCAATATTTTGTTTAAAACAATAGCATATATTTTTTACTTTTTATTATTGGCTAATATAATTTTTGGTTTTATCTATAATATATTGTACTACAATGAATATAACATAAAGTGCAGGAAGATTATCTAAAGACCCTTAAGTAAATAATAAAACCACCGCTCATGTCTTTTTGCTATTTCTAATCTCGTATTCCCTCTATTAAACATTAATGTCTTATCACCACTATCACCACACCACTGAAAACATAGTAAACTTCCATATGTAAAAACATTTTTCTCACTCTTCTTACATATGTATTTACATATATCTGTACAGATTATTTTATAATGTTTGCTTCTATAAATCTCATCAATTAACACTTTGAAATTCTCTTGTTTCCTGTTTTTCTTTTTTAGTCCTTGGTCTTATTTGTTGCTATAAAACTTCATATGAATATTTTAATCTACACTAAATTCAGACCGCTGATTTTTGTTTTAGAATATAATTTACAAGATTTTTATTTGTTTTATTACTAAAAAGTAATATTGTTTGCCTTGAAATTTCAGTCCCTTTCTCACATTTATTTTGTGTGTTTAATGCATTAAACATTCCATTTTCAAGGGTGAGGTTTGGCCTCTTTCTCTCTAGGCCTTTTAAAAACAAAGATAGATAATTAAAAAAATGTTGGTATTTAAGAGAATACCATACAATAAACCTCACCCGCCAAATATTTTTAAAAAGAGATCGAAAATATTGTTTCAAACTAAAAATTAAACAACCAAACACGAGCTGACAAGAGTATTAAAGTGTCATCACTGAGTACATCATCATTGGAGCACAAGGCCATAGATTGCAGTACGTACACAATTAGCTGCTGGAATGTTTCAGGACTTGCAAAAAGGAGAGATGAGTTACCAGATCTTAGAAGGTATGTATGTATGTCATATTACTGATATCCAAATTTTTTTAATATTTTTGTGCTCTTTAATTTAGATTTGGAATGCTTTATAGATCCTAACTTTTATAACTCTTTGTATCATTTAATACTAACCCAACTATTTATATATCAGAGACGACGTTAAAAGGTTTAAAGTCGTAATATGATAAGTGGGTTTAAGTATTGTTGAATTAATTATTAATAGCATTTCTTTTTTATCGAAGAAAACGTGTCGTCATAAATACCAGTAACATTACTACTAGTCAAGCTCTACTGAGGACTTGGAATACATTGCCAAAGCAACACACCTATGCCATTTTCTTTCTTAACGTCTTTATTTCGGACATTAAGTCAGCAGCATATCAAAAGCTGTCTGAAACTTACGAAGAAGCGGTTTTTGGACGGGGGGGGGGGGGGGTATATACACAAGAATTTTATAATAAATATGTCTTAAGAAAAAAGTATCAAACGTAGAAGAATAATATAAATATTGGATAGTAGAAGTGTTTTTTTTTATTACAAAAGGCGCAATGTTACTTAGTTGGGGTGCCGTGGTGTAGTGGTTAGAGCACACGCATAACAACACAAACGACCCAGGTTCGAGCCACAGCAGAGGACATGACGAAGAAAAATTTAATTGTGGTTTTGAATGTTTAATAAATAGGCTTCAACTTCTCTCCAGACAACTCCATCTAAAAAAAGAAAAATAAAGAAGCCCCCTGACTTTCCCGCATACCTCTAGCGATGATGACAAACATCAGACGACTGATCAGAAAAACACGCCACCTACTGGGAAAGAATTGCAATGCTAAAGTAAGGATCACCATCAATTAGCAGGGATCATCACCACTACGCAAAAATCATATGGAGGAAGCTACAGAGAATCATCTACTCATCATCTACTTAGCTTAAAAGATCAAATTGATTAAAGAAACTGAAACAAAGCCATGAATGCTTTGTAGTAAGCCAATATGCTCCCTAGAGGAGTGACGGGAAAAAATGTTACTTAGCTACATTTAGACGTAAATTTGATTATATAAGAACTACAATGAAGAATTCAGTATGTAAAATGCTCCACGGGTATTAAGATAGGTATTTTATTTTGGATATCAGATTATATTTTATCACAAACTCAGTAGGTTAGAACAGGGTGCTGATTTTTCATAGACTATTGAGGTGGTAAATAAAGTGTACAAGCAAGCCCTACTTAAGTCCCTCACGTTGTGAAACCTGAAAGTAAGTTAATTAATTAGAAATAGTTAAAGTAAGTAATGATATAGAATATATATAGAATAGAGTGATAATAGGCATTGAATAAAGTATAGGAGAAAGAAATATTTTATATATTATGTCTTTGAATTTTATAATTTTATATGATTGGTTCACCACTAACACTCTTAATTTAAAAGATTTCTATTTTGTGTTAGTTCTCGAAGAATAGAGACACCGTGGGAAATGTTGCAGATGAGTACCGTATTATGCCATTAAGTCGATAGGGAAAGTATGCCAAAATGCAGGAAGCCGAAAACCATTTGCTCATTATAAATAAATTTTTTGTCGTTCCATTTTTTAGCCAGCCCATAGCTTGAAATGACGTAATTGTGCAGAAGTGAAAAACAGTCTTCTAAATTACAACGTCTACGACAGTAATTGTTAAAGGATAGCCACTGTGACAGTCGCCGCTAAAGCTCTGGAAAAGCGATGAAACATGCAGAGTGCTTCTAGTCCTCACTACTTCGCCAGAATTATGCTAGTCACATATGAGAAGTATCAAAATGGTTTCACTATTTGTAATAGGTGGGACCACAAAATTAACAATTCGGGAATTCCGCAGTTACACTGTGCCATTCACCAACTGTACAGACCATTCCAGCCTGAAGAATGATAAATTTAATCAAAAAGCCTAAATGACAAAGCTTCTCTCCTAGAGGTTTCGATCGCTTCACCAAATCGCAGCACTATTTAGTAAGATTGACAATCGTTTTCTTGAGCCGATTGATCCCCCTCTGCAAAGGAAATTGAGCATAAGTTATTGATTGTTACTATTAGCCTAAATCTACTTTTGTTTTTAAACGATGAAACCTTTCTAATGTGATATGTTACGAATTAAGTGTCAAACAAAAGCAAAAATAATTTTTTTAGATGTTTCAAATTAATAATTTTTTATTACATTTTCAGTTACAATAAAATAAAATAAAAGCAATATGAGATGAGATAATTAAAAAAGTAAAATAAATATTTTGTTTTTTTTATATATAAGTATGTATAATGTAAAAAAATTTATAAATAAAAACATTTAATTAAAAATACATTGAATGAATACATTTAGCACAAAGATAATTTTTAATGGTTTTGCTGTTTTCTTGTTAATGTAAAAAATTAATGAATGAAGGTAATAAATAACTAATGGCTTTCAATATTTTATCGAGATTACAAAGAATTTAACATAATTTTTTTATATATAAATGGAAAACATTACACAAGGTTTTTTTAATATTTTTACAAAATTATTTTATGTAAAAGCAATTTATTCATGATGAACCTTATATTCTTACAATGATTATATACAAAAATAAAATAAACGTTTAAAAGAACATGTTTTTTCTTTTATTTCGAAAATTAAAATTTAGTAAGATTTAAAGATTTAGCAATAATTCGTTGATGGATTTCAATATTACATTTCAATTACAATTTCTCTCTTATTTTACTTTTCACGATTTGATGATTTTACAAATAAATGAGCAAAAAAACTTACCTTCGATGTTTTTGAAAGAAGAAATTTCTTAAATAATTTTAAAAGGTATGATTATTCTATAGTGAACCGTTTTTACATATTGTTCCAACGATTAGATTAAAAAGCTGTTGTCTTCAATCTAGGACAAGTGTTAAAAAAAAAACAACACAATCGCAACAATAAGTCCTATCAAATTCCTACCTTCATGTATATTTATATCCAATATTGGTACGTCTTTATATTACTTAAGTGATTCGTAACTCTTAGGCCCGATATCTAGGAATGGAAGCTTTCCTATACTATTTTTTACGTAAGTTATAATAGTTATCTAAAATTTCAATCAATATTTGTAAAGAACGAAATCGGATAGTTTAATTATGACTGACTCCTGAAAAGTTAGTTAATTTTTATTCGATCAAAATATATATTAAAAAGCCGCAGCAAAAAAAAACATGTTAAAGTCATCCTACGTGATATTAACGTTTTGTCATGAATCAGATGTTTTGGACTGTCGAACATCTCTCAATGAACTCAGGTCATTATGATTACCTTGGAAACGAAGCAGCTGACTGATTAACATGGACTGACCTCCAAAATGTTAGCCGTTTTGTATTCGCATGAAGTGTACTGATAAAGTTGATGCTTTTATGATTGGTTATTGCTAAACAAAAAATAGAATATAATGAACAATTGATAAAGACAAGTTTATTCTTTTGAATATATATCTGAAATGAACAGATATAACAACAACAGAACAATTGAACAACAGACAAACTACTTTTTAAATATTCATCACGTCATACATAATACATAACATATATATTTGAAAAATGTTATTGCGGTTTTCGAATGTTCAACAAGGAGACTTCGGCTCCAGACAAATTCATCCAAAGGAGGTCTCTTGACATTACAGCCTACCTATGGCGATGATGACAAGCATCACACTAATGATTAGAGGAAAACGCTGCCTACAATCGATGAAAGAAGTTTAAGATTGAAGACTTCAGGATTATTTATCAGGTCGCTCGCAGAACTGTTACGAATAGAATTGGGGTTGCAAAATCTCTGTTTAACCACGAAAAATTTTCGTCTGCTATTGACTCCAAGTCCAAGTGGAATGAGATCCGTAGAAGTGGTATAGGTAGGCAGAAATCTGCACTTTTTGATCGCAATATTGACTAATTCTTTGAATGGTAAATTTGTAAATTTGACAATACCATCGCCAACAGAAAATGCATACGCGGAACTTTTTCATATTGCGAGAGAGTATTCTTTCAGCTTCCACTGCCTTAGCCAAGTTGAGGTTCTTCAAAATATTTCGGCAGTTAAATCGAATGCTATTGGTATGGACGACATGCATCCTAAATTTTTGAAGGCTTTAGTCCCTAAGCTACTCCCCTATATAATCCACCTATTTAATTCCCACCTATTTACTCAATCAACTTTTCCTGAGGAGTGGAAAAAGTCGAGAATTGTCCCTATTCCTAAAACTAATGGTGAGTTTCGACCAATTACTATACTTCCATTTGTATCGAAGGTATTTGAGAAATTGATAGGCAGACAGATGACCGAGTACTTAACACGTGGGAATTTTTTATCAGATAGTCAGGTTTTATGAAGGCTAGAAGCTCTGTAACTGCACTAGTGGATGTCATAGTAAAAGATCTGGTTTGGACTTTAGAAAGATAGCCTTTTTTATTTTCTTGGACTATAGAAAGGCCTTTGACACAGTTAATCATACGATTCTTATAATTAAGCTCCGGAAGTTATTTGTTTTTCCGAGACTGCATGTAATCTCTTGTCTTCTTATCTTAGACGTAGATCTCAGGTTGTTCAATATAGGGATGATAGGTCTAATCCACTTTATACAACCAGGGGTATTCCTCAAAGCTCTATACTTGGGCCACTTTTATTTTGTCTTTTTATTAATGATTTGTCGGATAATCTTTCTAACTGTGATATTCACAGGTACGCTGATGATGTACAACTGTACAAATGCACTGATGCCATTGATATCATAAGTTGCGTTAATAACATTAATAATAATTTGAATATTATCAGCAAATGGGCGATGACTAATGGACTATGTGTTAATCCATCTAAGTCTAAGTGTATTATTTTAACAAGAACTAGCGAGACTTAATGTTTCTTACCCGATAATGATTAATGACAAACTAATCGATATTGTAACTTCGGCTTCATATTTGGGTATAACATTCAATAACAAGCTTACATGAAAATATATCGGCGTAGCAGAGGGAAGGATATAAAATATGCTTCGTAACCTTTGGGTTGTCAAAGATTCAACTCCATTTGTCATACGAAAGCTCCTGGCAAAAACATACCTAATTCCTACTCTTATATATGGTTGTGAAATCTTTGCGAGTTGCGATAGTGAGGACCTTCGCAAACTTAAGGTTGCATATAACAACATAGCTAGGTATGTTTTTCTGAAGAGTAGTCGGGAACACATATCCTTTAATGCTAACAAAATTTACCATATGACCTTTGAAAATTTATTGAGACTTAGGTGCCTGATTTTCTTACATAGAATTATCATATCCCATCAACTCCATATTTATATGAGAGAATTACATTCACTAAGTTTAATCGTGGAAGAAGGTTAGTTCAGCAAAGGTTTAGAAGCCTCTTGTCGCAGCGACAAGTCTTTGGAACTCTACCAAATCATGTTCAGAACATTGGAAACGTCAACGCTTTTAAAATGGAGTTAACTAGATTTTTGCAGAATAATTATATATCTTAATATGTTTCTAATGATGCTTCGACCTCAATTTTGTTAGTTTCTATTTTTAAGCTGGTTTTAAGACTACTATATACTATTATGTCCTTAAATTTAAGAGCTTTTTTATGATTTACTCACTAACACTATAATTTATAAGATACTAATCTTGTGTTAGGTCTCAAATGAATGAAAAAAAAAAATTAAAATGAAATTGTATATGTACATACTTAAATACGTTTAGGAAGATAGCCTAACTTACACCAAATCCATTCATGTACTATTTCTACCCTTAAGTTAGTTTTAATAGTCTTTCAAAATGAAAGAAGCAAAATAGTTTAACTATGTGGTGTCAGACAGTTAGGCAGCTACGAAGAGTTTGTCAAGGGTTATTATGGACTGTCTAGGCATCTCTCAATGAACTTGGTGCAAATATATGCTATTTTAGGTTATGAGTCATAAGGGCCACCCTGGAAGTTGAAGAGCTGACTGCCTAGTAAACAGAGGAGCTTAACGGATATCATTTTGTTTATTTCATTATCCTGGTAGCTCTCGAATACTAATGGTAGGACTATGTTAGCGACTTGCTGTTTTAGCTCACAGGCAGTGTGTTCTATAAAACGAAAAGAAGTGAAATTAAAATGGTATTAATTTTCGAAGATGAATATAACTTAAATGCACCAACTATTTTAAACTTTTTATAATCGGAGAAGATAATTTGAAAGGCAATTGAGTTAATAAAAAAAATATTAAAATCTTGTCTGATTTGAATATATATAATTTCTTAGCGTATTTTTTATTCAAACATAACGCAGCTAATTAAATGTGATATACATAATGATATGATATAAAGACACTGTTCTCGAATTTTACACTTTTATTTTGAAAAGCGGGGCACCTGGCGGTTAAACCGGATTGCCGTACGCTGAGTCCAGAGATTCTAACCGCTTTTTAGGTTAGTGCTCGTTTTCGAAATATACCGTTATTTCTAAAATGAATAAGATCGCACAACGGTCTTTGAGTCAAGATTTTCATAATTCACGTCATTTCTTTATACTTGGAAGCATGTCAGATTTGGTAGCAATCAATAGACCAATTTGTAGATTTTATTCCAGAAAACTTGGGCCAAGACTTTGGTTTTTGTGCTTGAGACCAGCACTAGGGGATAATAACCCCTACTCATGCAGTGCATTGTGCTGGTACTAGGGAATTAGGTTGTGGTAAGGGGGATAGAGGGAGTAGTGTTTATGGACGTTCGATTTAAATTTGTTCATATCGTAAGTGGCAGGGAAGACATTCATAGGAAGATTGTTCCACAAACGAACAGTGCGATTCACTGTATGATATAATGTACTGTATGATATAATGTTCTTCTGCAGTTACAGAAAACCGTATGAACTTCTTTGTATTACAAGAAATCATCGTTAAATATTTCTTTTAAAGAATAAGTCCTTCATATCAAAATATTCGTTCAGAATGTCCGGACTAAATTGTTCACTTTTACGGCAGGTTTTGGTTTTAACTTCAAAGCCTTTCAGAACTTTCGATCATAAGGGTGGAAGATAAAGATCCATTGGTTTTCGTCGTCCGCTCATACTACGTCCAAGAGCAACTGTTTTCTCTTCCATTATACTCCTATATATGTACATATCATTGCCTTTCTATTGACTATGTAACCTAACCTAGTGCTGCTTCTATTTTAATTTTCTCTACTGCAGTACCACGAAGAGGAGTTAAGACACTAACTACTTGACACTATTCCGTTTTTATTATGCGAATTTTCTTTTACAAGCTTAATTAAAGGAAAGTCTTTTGCTTTGTGTTTTACAATGAAATGATGCTGCTGATGATTTTTCTTTTAAAAGTTTTTCATTCAAGAGGTTTTTCTCATATATTTTATTTAATTTTTATTTTTCACATCTTTATTAATTATAAGTTTTCTTCTTTTTACTGTTTTTCTCTATAAATTTTTCTTCTTTCTGTTATTTCTTGTATTTTTTTATAATTAAATATTTATAATTAATGCATTCATAAGCGTTTATTTTGTTGGTATGAATTTTTCTTCTTTTTTTTAAATTTAGTTTTACAACTCCTTGGATTTGGTTTTGAATTGGGAACGTTGTGTTTCCTTTAATTATTTTTTCTTTTTATTTATTTTCTTTTTGAAGGGGGAGGTGGTGGTAGGGGATATGAATAGGTTTAAGAGAGTGTTTGAAATATGGGTGTGATTTAGTGTTAAGAAATCAATATGTGAGAATATAAGTGAGTTAAAATGTTTATGTATGTGTATGGCGTGTGTGTATCCAGTATCAGTGATTATTATTTAAATGAGTTTCTCTAGATCTATATCACCTCTTAATTGCCTTAAACATTCTAAAAAAGAAAAAACATTAAATTTTTTTTGCGTTATATTTTTTTAAATAATTTTACACTTGATTCTTGTCTTTAAACAATTGAATATCTTTTTTGTTTTGCAATCTGTGTTTTAATTTTTTAGATGATTTTTTAATTGAAAAATTGTCATTCTGAGTGTTTTATTTATCAGTTATAAATATATACATATATGTATCTGTATATATATTTATAATTATTAAAAAAATGTTTATAATGATACCTTTTTGTAATTTTTTTAATATCATTTTTTAATTATTTTATAATTTAAGTGCTACTTAATTAGGGTTATTTTTTGTTTTTAATAACCAGGTATGTGTTGCAAATCGTTTTCGATTTCAAATTGATTGGAAAATGTAAAATAGTTATTACGTAGACTTTCGTCTTTTATGTTTTGAATCGATATCCATTTCATTTTCTTTTTTATATAATTTAAAATAATAAAAAATATGCCAAAAAAGGAAATAATTATGTAAAAGGATATACGAATTGTTTTAAAGTTAAAAAAAAAAATTGTTTGCAATAATGTTTCTTAAGCTACAGTAACATCTGTCAAATATTTGACGAAAAAACGTAACCACTATTTTATAGAAATATTTTATGGAAACATTTCCTTTTATGTCAGCCTTTCTTAACAAATTTTTTAAAAACAAATAGTAGTACCAAAAAATATTCAGATTTTTAAATTAATTAAAAAATAAAAAAAACAATTTTCTCTAAAATAGTGCTCCTGTTTTATTTCGCCAAATATTTGGCAAACGTGACCGTAGCTTCATTTAGGCAAAGGTCGACCATTAAGATATAAACGAAAAATTCAGAGGCTTGAGCCAAAGTAATTTTTATATAATAAACAAGTTGACAATTTTCAATTTTATAAATTTTAGGGATGCCAGATTCTGGAGAGGTCAAAAGAGTACATTCAGTAAAAAAAAGAGTATATTTTTAAGTGTTTTGAATTTCTGCAATATCAGAATCCTACAAAACTTCACAACCGATTAGTATTTCATTGTTTACTTTTGAACAAATACTCGTAGCTTCAAATTAATTTTCCATACAGATAAAGAAATTAATCATTATATATACATACATATATATGCAAAAAAGGGTGCATTTTAGATTTCTTTTATATTTTTGTAAAAAAGAGTACGTATACATTTTAAAAGAGCATGTGTGGCATCCCTAACTGATTTGGTCAATCGAGACAGTAGGCAAGAATTCTGTACGGAAACCTAAATGCGAATAGGACGAACGACCTACACAAATTGAATAAAGTCGACCTTATAGAGTAATGAATCTGATGGAGTTTCTCTGTCCATGTCCGGCTTTTGCCAGAATTAACTTACGGCGCAACATGATACCGGACATGAAATTTCTCTATAACATTGATTGGAGAATCCTGATGAACCCTTTTAGTTTATCCATGCATATCCTTAGATGTAACTCTTCTTGACCTTAGACGGTGCTGGATTGTCCTATGAAAAACGCATAACTAATGCAAGAATTAACAGCCAGAAGTGTTTCTTATGATTTTACTAGATTTAACTAATATGGAACCGTTCCAAGAAATATAACAAGTACTAACTAAACCAGCAAGAGTCGAAAATCTCTATTCTAAAATATCAAAAACTTTAATATGTAATAAAAAAAAATCTGCAGGACTTACCAAGCAATCATTTGAAAATGGGTAAAAATATAGAATGGTGAAAAATAAGCTACTTACTAGCTCTTCATAACCATATTTAAAAATTGTTAAAAATATTAATCCACTAAGCCGAAATCTAATACTTACGAAATTTTAAACAAAATATAGTAGACTTTAAATACAATCCTGCGCAACAAAAATTACATTTTATAGTTAACAAAACTAGTAAAACTTTGTTTGATATATACATACATACTTAATACAGTTTAATTAAAGTTTAACCCTGCAGAAACTGCCAATAGTGAAATATTAGTGTTTAATTAGTGACATTGTCAATAGTACTACTGACCAGCTGTACCCCAGTCAATGTAGTCATCTATTGATATTTTACATTAGCTTGCGATCATGTGGAGACATATGAACCAAAAATTCACTAGTATATTTTGGTTACCATATTGAGGCGTTCGTTGACAATGTTACCAGAAGTACAACTCGTGTAGTCGTCGCTAAGAAAAAGTATTGACATGGAGGCATGAAAATCCACATAAACCGAATTCGACTAGAAACTGCTGATTTGTTCCTGAATTTAAAAAAACGCATAAATTTAAATCAATGCATTAAAATCACACAAATTCGCATAAAAAAGTGAACAAAAAATTTATTTAATTTACGAAAAAAATGAAAATTGTAAGATTAATTGAATTAAACAAAGAAAAAGCATATAGTTTTACAACAATACTTTTTATACCAGAATTGCTAAGTACGTATCTCCATCGTTTTTTAATTGGTTCCATATCACTTGCATTACTATACGAAACAATTAATGTATTGTCATCATTTGGTAGATAATCATTTTCATCACCAGAAATATACTCATTATGACTAGAAGGAACGGTCAACGAATTTTCAGGAGCTTCATATTTTTCTTCACATCCAAAATAATTTGTCATCTGACTTTGTGAGGTTGAATTTTCCAGTTGCTTATACAGCATCTGATAAATAAATCCTGGTTCAAGGTTCATTAATCGTTCCTTTTGTACAGCATTAACTTTGTTAAGAACATTACAAGTTTTTTTTACTATCGCGCTAAAGGATTTGAAGATATAAGCAAACATTGATCTGGCGTTACTTTACATATCTGTGGAAATGCCCATATGTAAAATGTAAAATGTATAATACCTACAATAAACAGACAAACGAAAATTTTAAACCCGCATTAATTTGAATTCACATAAAACTCGCTTTGAGTGTCATTTTATGCTCTTGCTTTTAGTTGACACCGAAACACCGACGAGTGAACGTGCGTAGTGGGTGTATGCTGATTTTGTTTTAAATTTTTTATTCAAAATTGTATTAATTATTTTTTTCGATAATACTTAAATTTTTTCACAAAATATTAAGATTTTCATATTAAAAAAAATAAAAAAAAAAATTAATAAATTCATACAGATATTAAAATTGCGAGTTACTCCTTTAAGTCATCGCACAGGGTGCAATTCTCATGTTCTATCTAATTGTTTTAATTTTTGAACAACACTGTTCTAGGCTGACTACAGGGAACACACTGGATTACGATATAGTGTAAATAGACGATAAAACTGATTCATACGATTTGAATTTGATAACGCGGGAGGGATTACATTTAAAAACGAAATGATTTACATCACACACAACTGTATGTTTAATTTTTTATTATTATAAATTATTTTTATTGTTATTATAATTTATTTGTATTATTATTTAAAAGTAATTTTTATTATTTTAATTAATTTTTTAATACATTTAATTCATAATTAATTAGATTAATTATAACTACATTACATTTTGCTCTTTATATTCACTTTTCAAGTTAATTTTGTTTGAAATTTTAAATGACTAGTTTTCCTTTAATATTTACTTTTATTATTTTTTTCTTTTCATTTGTTAATGTTATTTACTTTTGTTTTATATGAAACCAATGAATGCAATTTTCCTATGCAAAATATTTATTTTTTATTTATTTATTTATTTATTTGTGTATAATGTATTTTTTAACATATTTGTTGTCTTGTTTTTTGTACATTTAATTATAAAAAAGTTTTTTATTTATAGTATTCATATATATATTCTTAATTTGAAAAAAAAACGTCTTTAAAGAAATTGTTATGATTGAAAAAAGAACCTAATTGAGTGCCATTATTTTCAATTTTGTTCTAATTGAAACAAAGTGCCTTATTTTTACATTTAAATAATTATTTATAATATCTATGTGTGTGTTTGTAAAAAAATATTTTTATTTTTATTTATTATATATACTTACATACATAAGACTTAAAAAATAAAAAATATAGCCATAAACTTAAGCACATTTATGTATACATACAAAATAAATATGTACATTGTAAATAACCGTATCGTATCGTATTGTATTGTATTGTATGGTGTTAGTAAATATTCATTAGAAACTCATTTGTAATCGTAAAGTAACTTTTAATTAATTTTTGTTATTTTTCTTCAGTTTATTATTGTATTGTCTTTGCATTAGAAAAAATAAAAAATTATAAAAAAAACAAGTTAATTAAAAGAGAAACTGATACATCCTTTGAGAGTAATTATTAATTTCATTTTTAATATTTCGTAAAACTTATAAAAATTTTTTGCCAACTGTATACTATAGATAAACATGTGTTCTGAATTATGCTCTAATCACCGTATTAAACTTAAATAAAAAATAACCCTTATGACTTTTGATAATGTCCCTAAAACTCACCTGGATTTCGCAGATTAGCGAAATATTCGAAATTTGTATAGGAAATCACAATAAAAAACAAATCATTTTAATTACCAGTGAAATTTCTGGAACTGAACTAATACGTTTTTTCTCTATTGAGCAACCGCAAAATAGGCCGAGCTGCGGTCTAGATATAGGTCAGAGTTTATTGAAGATGTGTCCACAGAAGGTTGTAAAATGTGAAATCATTTGCTAAACTGCTTTTTCCCATATTTACTTTGCCGGAATTTCGAAGAAGTTCTTAGGTTATGTATATTGCAGAATAAATTTATTCTCATTTGCTTTTATAAGGACACTGCTACACGTTCAATATTTATCATGCGATATAGATCACAATCCATCAATAAAGAATCGTGATATTGGTTGCCGCTCAATATACATATATTATTGCCCTATATAGTAGTCTATACATTATTGCCAGTGTACGAATCAAATAAAAGGTTCTAAAAATGAAGATGCAATGCCTCCATATATACCCATAAGAACTACAAAGTAATTGTGTAGTTCTAAGGTTATTAGCAGATTTTCTCTGACAAGTACATGATTCTAAATAATCTGAGGTACAATTTATCAGAGGTACTAGAGAAAGTCATTAGTGAATCAGTAGTTTTATTAGTATTATTCATGAGTGATAATTTAGAAACTGTGAAAAGGAAATATCAAATTTAATTTCAGAAATCTGAAATAATTTTGCAACTTTTGATATTTATTATTTCTCTTTTTTATGTACAAATGATACTTCGAGTTGCATCCATTTTAATTTCACAAAAATTTTAGCAATCAATTTTTCACAAAATATGAATATGCAATATAATCCGGAGTCAAATATAAAGACGTTTGCCAATGGATTTCATAACTTTATATCTCATTTTATTTCTAATTTAATATAATTTCTTATTTGATTCATTAATACAAACTTTAAAAATTTGTAAAATATGAAATGAAAAATATATTTGCTCGAAAAATTCACTAGATTCTTCAAGACTACTTAAACGACATACATATATAATTTTAAAGGGTTTTTCTCTTCTTTCAAAATCCGAAAAGTAAATTCAAATCAGTTAATATTTAGCTCAGTTAGCTTATAAGTGCATGAACGTACAAAAAAAAAAGGTTTTTTGCACGTAACTCGAGTTTTTGGAGGTGTTTCGAAAATTCTTCGATACTCGAAATCAATAGCTTCTATCAGAAAAATACTATCACATACTTTGTTTATAACAAAAAAATAATTAATTAAAAAAAAACGAAGCTTTATTTTTATTGTATAATGGTGAATACGAAACCATAATCGTTAGAATGACTTTTGAATTAAACTTTAAACATAAGTTGAGTTAGATAGGTTTAGGTTGACAGGTCTGTTACCATAATGGAGGCCAGTTTTGTCATATTTTTTCAGGAAAATCTTTCATTTTGGAAAAAAAGACTTATTTTCTGGCAAATAATTTTCTAAGGTAAATAAGCATGTTAAATACCTTTATAAGAATTATTCGGTTATGTTCTAGAATCCGAATTCACTCGAAAGTAGATTACAACGACTTGAAAAGCGTTTACAGCTAAAAATTTGAACGCTGTAGCTAACTGCAAACTGTTTCCCAAAGATAGAATGGCTTGAAATCTTAAATTCAATAAAATTGCAGAATTGGTTAAAAAAAAAAACGATATATATTCATCATACATACGCCTCATCTGGAATGGTCATAAGGTTGGATGAAAAATAATTTCATGACTCCGTAATTGTCTGTATATATACAAGAACACAAACACTCTTGGCATTTTTAAGAAAAAGTTTGATTTTAACAGAAAAAAATATACTATAAATACAGCTGGTAAAAACAACTCTTTGTTTATGTTTTTTGTCTTAGAAAGTTTTTTCGATCAAAAAAATCGAATAAAAAAAAAAAACGTGCGGATTTGTGAACAGCAGTTTAGAAATTATGGGGATTCAAAAAATTTTGCGTTTTCAAAACGAGTCGCAATCTAGAACACACTTACAGTGTCTTCCAACAGTTACACCAAATCAAATCGGCAGTGATACCTAGCATATAAGACTATTAAAGATAAACAAGGTTTATATTTGCTTTTCTGTAAATTTTGAATATGCATACATAGTATGTATGTATGCACGTTGACACAGCTTTTAATATCAGTTCCCTAACTAATTGAGAAACGAAAAATATTTAAAAAATGAAATATAATTTTATGTATAAACAAATTCTAATAGAGATGCATATAAGTTGCTTTAAGCGTTTTACAAATCGTATAACAATGCAATGTAGTTGTGTTTATTTTATTTTTTTTAATTTATTTTATTTTTTATTTTTTATCATAAAATAATAATAATAATAATAAACATGTTTAAATAAGTTTTAAGCATACATTTTGTGTTCTTTTGTGTTTAAATGCTTTTATTTTCATCATATATGTATATAAAGCTTATAATGTAATTATATAAAAAGAAATAAAATTTTTTAATTTAAAATATAAACAAAAATTAAATTACCATTAAGACCAATTAATTTAATTAAAATAAATGTCTTCCAAAGAAATCAAATCAAAATGGTTGATTAATGGTAATACACACAGCAAAGTTGGTTTTTTATTTTTTATTTATTATTGTGTAAAACCATTGTTTTTAATTATTAATTTTTTTTAACGAAAACACGCAATTATTTACAAAATTTAAAAAAACCCAAATATTATTTTTTTAAGTTATAATATTTATTTTTGCTTTTATAGAATATTTACAATCACTTGATTTCCTTTTAGTTTCACGTTTTTTTTTTTTTTTTTTTTTGAGGAGAAAAGGTTATACAACATTTATTTATTTTTTCTTAATTATATTGACATTGATTTATAAAAAAAGAAAGAAAAAAAACATATAAAATAAAATTCAAGAAAAAAATTACTTTTTGTTTTAATTATTAACACAAATGTTTGTTCTTAAAATTATTTTATTAACTTATTAGTTGCTTTGTTCACTGCAAAATTTTTTTAAACTTTTTTTTTTAATATTTACATTTAGTGTTTTGTTGGATTCTTTAGTCTCTGTTGTTTTCTTTCAATTTTATTTAATATTATAAAACATTTTAGTTTTTACTTGTTGAAGGTGCATTTTGTAATTAAATAAAAAGAAATATTTTCTTGTTGTTGTGTTTTTAACATGTGAGTTATTTTTATAATTTTTTTATTTAAAAAAAAGTTATTTTTCTTTTTATCTCAATTGGTTTATATTTTTCTTAACTGTTTCAGCTTAATTTTTTTTAGTTTTTATACTTATTACTATATTTCGTGGTTGTTGTTCTTCTAAAATTGCCAATTTTGGAATCATCTCTGTATGGGCAGTTGTGTTAAAATTGTTATTAATATGGTGGCCATCAGCATATTAAACCAACTAATAACGGGCATTGTGGAGGAGATTGAACCAGTTTCACCACATTTACCTTAAATTATATCATAAAATTACAATTACAATCTGCATGAGAAAGTATTTAAGTGATATTTGTCTTACCAAACACTGATAAATTGGCCACTAAATGATGTTCCGGTGGTTTTTGTGCACCCCGATAGCAGGCATCTCCCACTACCAGCTTAGCTAATGTGCCCTCTGTTGGCCTATAGCTGATGCAAACGCCATGTTTGGTACCTTTGTGCCTAGCAATTATAAAAACAGTACCATTCTCGGACCAAGAACCATGGCAGGAATATTCTAAAAAAGATAAAGTAAATTATTAATTAATTAATTATTATAAAAAAAGCAAAACTACCTTCATCACCCTCATCATTGCACAGCGGTCGTACATCAATAACATTCGGTTCCGTACAACCCACCCACAATTGGCGTTGAGCCTTATAGTTTGTAACACATTCAGGAACATTACGTCTACTCCTTAATCTAGTATCACTTATGACAGCCTGTACGAAACCTACATTTGTATTATTACCGACAACTAAAATCTCTTGTGTGGTCTTGACCACTGCGTGTGATTGATTCGCACCAATTGTTGCCAAAGGTGTAATAGTACTAGAAGCGTCACGGCGTGAACGTACGGGAAGACCACGGGTATTCGAGTGCCAAGCATTCTTTTCATCATGGTTAGAGTTACGGAAACTTAAAGAGCTGTGTCTGTAAAGGCAAATAAATCAGCATATTCGTTCTGTGCACACTCTCTCTCTCTTTCCCTAGCTTACCTCTTATGCATAAATTCCCGACCGCTATTACTGCCATCATATTGGTGATGATGATTGTGTAAGCCATGTGCCTTATTGTGATTACGTTTATGTCTGGTGGTAAGATATGGAGGACCTATGGCTCCTCTCAAGCTGTATAAGCCCTCCATAGGGCATATTTGGGGATCAGGATTCGAGGCTAAAAGTTACATATCCACATTAAAGAAAATTTATTAAATCATCTTGTTAGGTATATACCTACCCAATAAGGTTATATAAGGTGTCTTATTTATATCAAAATGATCTGGTGCACAGGCATCCTCCAGTCTGGAGGCTGGTTTGCCTGTTTGTATTTCAATAACATGCGTATCACGGCGATAAAACATCATACACATGAAACCTGATTGACTATAAAAGTTTAATAAAAATATCTATTTTCAATAACTTCTTTTTTACACTCGTTTATGGAAATACTTACCATCCTGTGGTATAATGCACTACAGACATCATTTCCGTGGAGGTCTGTTTATTTATTTGTTCACACAAAGCCCGAGTTTCCATATAACCATTTGGTTTTATAATGTGTATGGAGCCGTCACTAAGATTAAAACGTAATTTTTGAATTTCGTTTCTAACATACATATCTTCTTAACACAACTCTTACTTTGTATGATAATTATAGACAGCATTTCCCATTAAGACATGCCAATGACGGGGACCTTTAAACCATACGGGAAAATCACATCTCTCGGTAACAGGAGGTTTTCGTAAAGACATTATGCGAGAGCCGACCTAAAGACCACAAAAAATATTAATACAAATAAAATTTTGTTTTTACCATTTCACAAGGGCAGTTTTCTAATATCGTGGCATTTGGTTTTTTCAATGTAATGCCTTTTTTGCCGAAAAAAAGTACCTTCACAGAAAAGTCACGAAATTATCAAACTACTCTATTAAAAGTTTCGTAAAAAACAAATTTTAAATCATCTTATAAACTTCTTGCTTAACTTACCTCTGCACTATCCAAGCCATTACATGTAGCATCACCCGACTGTGCCAGTTTATATTCAGCATCTTTCGACGTTGACATGCTGGGTCCCGAGAAATGACCAAGATCTGTTAAAAAAAAATATTTTTTGTATGAAAACAACATTTCTTGTGTAGCGAAAATTTCGAAAACGCCATTACAATTACCCATTAACGATGATATTTTTTCATAGACAAAACAACGATAACGTTCCTCATTTGATATGGCATGATGATGTGAGACTAAACCAACTAAATAACGTGAATTGCCATCTTTCCAAGTAGCCAGACAGGTTAGTTCTTCGACTGAAAAAAACAACAATCAATACAACAAATTGGTAAGAATTCGTGTTCTGCATTTCATTTGTATAAGAACACAAATAATATGCAACACTTTTCATTGTCCATTAGAAGCTAGAATTTTTTACATTTTACTGATACTTTGTGATTTCTATCCCAAGCTTGTTCTGAAGTGAAACGCATTCCAGCTAGAATATACCTAACCGAACGTAGCAGTCAGGAGTCAGCGAGAGCAGAATATTGGTTATATTGTTCACAAATTCGTACCGTTTTTCTTTTAAAGTCTTTTCTCATGAATAAATCGTGTTCTTCACACATTTTCTGTGATCAAATTATACGATTTTTACAACTCAGAAATGATGGTTTCAGCAGCTGACTTTTTTCTCCGTCACTCCTCTAGGAGCATATTGCCTTTCCACATAGCTTTCATTACTTTATTTCAGTTTCAGTAATCAAGTTGATTTTCAAGCTAAGTAGGTGATTAATCTACTGTAGCTCGCCTTTGTATGATTGCGTGTAGGTGGCATTTTCTCATGATCATTCGTCTGATGTTTGTCATCATCGCCAGAGGTAAGCTAGAAGGTCAGAAGGGTTTCTTTAGATGGAAACCGCAATTAATTTATTTTTCTCATGTCCTCCGCTTGAATTCAAACCTGAGCCGTTTGTGTTATATGCTTGCGCTCTAACCACTACTACACTGAAGTGATATCAGAATGGAGTCCATAGAACATCTTTTTTTATGTCCAAACTAGAAGATCATCATTAGCTTTGGATTTGGTTTCAATTTTCTTAAATGACTCAACTTTTTGTATTCTTTTTGTATTAATCTTCGGTGGCTCGGATAGCGTGTGTATGACCTTTCAAATCTTTTGCTTGAGCTAACGAGCAGTGCTCTGTTTGCAAATAAGAAAAAAACAACCTTCGAAGTTTTACTAGAGGCTTAATTTTGTCACTATATCAATGATAGCCTTATGAACTCAGGTTTCTGCACGATAACTGATTGCGGACCTTTAGAGAATATACGAGTATATCGTGGAGAGACTATATGGACTTCTATTATATATTGTTGCCGCAAAGCTTTTGAAGGTTTCAGTACCAACTCAACAAAAGAATACAATTCGAATATTACAAGTAGAATAGTGGAGTATTAGAGAAGCTTTGTTAACTATACACACATATGAGATGTGATCTATACAACGTTTGTGTGCCAATAAACAACATTGGTAATTGACCTGGTGTGTACGTTCCCACTTACAAATTGTCTGCAGATCACACATTAGTGATCGCAGATTTTACGCTTTTTTAATACAACAAAGCAGACTTAAAAAAAATCTCTTTGCTTATGTTTTAGTAGACTGAACAATAATGTCACTACATTTCCCGCAAAATTCCAGCTGGAACAAGGAGCACTTTTTTTACATTAATTAACTACAGACGATTCTATCTTTAGACTTTTTGAAAAGCAACTACAGTTTAGTCGCTAGCTAATGCTATGAGGTGATGCCGCTGTTGAAAATTATCTAATGATATGGCTGAGGATTGAACACACAACCCAGAACCTCTTGTTTATAAAAATGGACACAATTTATTATAAAAAGATAAAATGTAAGTACTTATTACACCCAATGTTTTACTAAAATAAAATATAAATACTCGTACCTGTACTTTCTGTCCCCACCACATCTGGACAAGCCTGAAAACTCAAAAGCAAACGACTGTCTTCCGTACAGCTTTCAATATTCGAAACCGGATTTTTACATTCACCATTCCCACGGTTATATGTGAAAATAAAGGGACCTATAGAAAAAAAAAATATTTGGAGAATTTAAATTAAAAAACAAACATTAAGAAAATATTCTATTTGAAATAAGTAATTACCTTTAAGGGGACATTTCACAGGCTCAGCACTCTCTCGAAATAATGAATACAAAAGAGCATCACCGGGTATTTGATCACAGAGATTCTGTAAAGTTTCGCGTCCCTTACAAAAGTCTGGGGGACATAAAGTTTTTTAAGCAAAGACGAGGAAATAAATGAAAATAGATTAATGCACAATTTTCAAAAGTTTATTTTTGTTAATACAAAAATAAAAAATAACATTTTAAATCATTAAAAAAAAAAATAAAAATTAAAAATAATTATTTCCTATGATTCAAAGAGAGTTCACTGGAAACTATTTACTAAAAAATGTATTTTTTTCTTTTTCTTATTATTTATTTATCTTTTTAATTAAGATAAGGAAACTCAATACTTCTTTGAATCATATTCTATAAGTAAATACCAGATAAATAAATACAAAAAGACAAAATATTTAAAAAAATTGAAATAAAAACGTATATAAATAACTAAATCAAATCAAACAACAATTTCTGTTTAGTTTTCTTTTCTTTCAATTATTCTTTAGAAAAATAACTAAAAAATATAAATTATTTTTTATATTTAAAATTTATACTTCTGGTTTTGTAGAGAGAAAAAAGAAAAATGTACAACAAAAAAAAGTTTTTTTTTTTTAAATATTTTTACTTAATATTTGTTTAAACAAAAATCAATTATCAATTGTCAATCCTAAATAAAATAAACAATAACTGTATAAATAAAGTAGAAATGAACTGAATTGAACTGAAGCCAAACACACGATTTTATTAATTTCGAATTAATTTTTTTTTTTTTTTTGTTTTACTCATGTTGTAGGACGGCTAACTAAACGGCGACATTGTATACTCGAGAAATAATTTTATGAAGGGAAGGTATACTCAACGAAAAAAGAGAGAATAAATGGATTATATTTGTTAAATCATCTCTACCAAATGGTATAGAGTGATCATGAAAAAAATTGAATGATTCCATTACGATATTGTTATTTCCTATGCAGTAACTTTAAGTTCAACACCTTTCATAGGCGGCTTGATAATTACGTGACTTTAATATCAACGTTTTTTTTTTTTTTTTTTTTTTTTTTTTTTTGGTAAACGGATGGGCCAAAGGCGGAAAGTGGTACAGGCGCAGGAGTGTTTGGCCATAAGAGGGAATATCAGGGACCCATAGAAAACTTCGCCAGCATATCCAGGCAGAAGCTATGCTATCTGATAGTCAAGCCGCCATTCGAGCACTTGGCTGCTATAAAGTTGACTAAAAGCTAGTTTGGGAATGACTGGATAAACTGAACCGGATTAGTCTCAAGCCGGATATACAGGTTCTGTGATGAGGAAATCGAATCACCAGTGCACTTACTGGGTACATGTGAAGCATTGATACATTCTAAAAGGAAGTATATTGATGCCTATCAGATACTAGGTAGGAAGTTATCGCGGTTGGTACAAACCGACATCCTGAATTTCGTCAGATCGACGAGGTTGGGGGAGATATTATAGTCAAACCCTATATGGGTGGAGGGCTGTACAATAGATCGGAAGGTTGCTGTACTAATATACCTCAATGATAATAATAAAAATTTTTTATTTTTATTTTCATCAACAACTAAGATTTCTCAAGGGCCTGACAACTGATCTTGTATTGAGACCCTGTCGGATTTATTGACTTTAGTTATCGTGACTGTCTTTATTCTTCACTATATAAAGTGGTTTTTTCTTCAAATCAATAAAGAAAGTATCTAAAAGTTCTGAATAACCTTTACAAATTTCACACAGCTCTGTGACATGCAGATTTCTGACGTGTTTCCCAAAAAAACTTTCGCGTAGTATCTGAACAAAGTCAAACACTTCTTTGAAATGGTCCCACGGTTGTGATTATGGTCAACTGTGAACATTCGCAGCAAACATCACAGCTTTAATCATCTCACACACTTTCATTAGCTGATCATTACATTCTACGATCATATTTAGTCTGTCATTAAGTGCTTCGTAATTTTAAACTCGTAACAAACTGTGTGTGAGATATCATCGACATTTTTTATTCGTTTAAAAGGTTTATCGATGCCATTATATTGTATATAGAATATATCATCGTGCAAACGACCACCGTGGCTTTGCATAACTCTGGTTGAATTCGACCTGACATGGTTTATTTTGATTCTGAGGACCGCTGTGTCTTGCAACTTCATCTCATAGCCCTGCGACTTAAGAAAACCACCCAAGAAAAAGTGTAAGGAGATCAAATGGCACAATCACGATTGCCACTTCTCATTGTTTCTATGTGAGATGACTATGCCTTAATGGCCTGAGCAGTGTGACACGTAGCTTTGTCCTGTTAAATCCACATTTTGTTGGTGGCCGGGTCATTTAATTCAGGAATATGAAGTTGATAGTCACCGTGCTATAACGTTCACCATTGTCTGTGATGCATTGGCCAACGTTTGCATCACGTTCGCCGAGTTATTATCTTTTTCGAACGGTCCCCAACTACTCATCCGAATACGAATCAGCCAAAGAACTTTATCACAAACTGAACATGCGAAAAGTCAATTTCTTGTGAGTGACGTATCATCAATTGTCCAAAATTTTTCTGCGCACTCTTACAGAGACAGCGGCGATTTTTTTGACAGATGTTGCGTTTCGTCGTCTTATCATAGTAGACAAAAATGTATCCCCCATAAACAAAACACGCATTTTACCATTTTTTTTAACCAATTTCATCACTTGCAACTGTTGTTGAACTCTTTTTCCGTCCATGATATTTTGGCAAAACAAATTAAATAAATGACAGCGCTAATTCGACAGATGTAGCTTTAACAATATGGCGACTATCCACTGTAAAAATCCGAAAGTCCCTGTTAAAAGACAAGTTATTTACTTTGGTTTTAATAATGACTTTTTAAGTTTTATGATTTTTATCTTTTTTTAATTCCGTTTAAATTTCTTGTTGCCAGAAGGTTATTGGCTTTCAATAGCTGCCAAAAACGAAGCAATAAACGCAAGTTGTGTTAAATTTAACAGTAATACATACTATACATTGAAGCAAAGGATAGTAAGAACAGTGTTGCCTGAAAAGTTACAGCGTTGGAAATACAAAAAGTCACAAAATTTTCAAGCTACTCCTGTATTACTTAACAGTAAATATACAATGTTTTACATTTAAAACCGTTATTTAAAGGATAAAATAAAGAATTAATATAAAAAAATTGTTCTTAAACCATATGTTCCCTCTGGTCGGTGAGTTGACTTCCCACAGTATATGCATATAAACGCAAACAAATAAATATATTTATTCTTGCGTTTGTTGTTGTTGCTGTTTAATGAAAACAGATAAATGAACAACCACGCATTTCAGTATTACGGTATTACATTCATTATGGAACAAAAAACAAAACAAAAATCCGATAATCGTATCGAATTTATCGATACTTATCACTGGGTATGGTATGTTAATAGAATATTGCCGTGTTTAGCTGTTATTGTCGCTTGTGACGCCAAAATGTCATTCACACTTTGTATTTAGGTTTTTAGTTTTTTTTTTCTAATTATTTTCTATGCAAATAATAAAAAATATATATGTTTTAAAGGGCTATTTGTTGAAAGATAACGCGAGTAATGGAATGATACAAGTAATAAATTCGATAAGAAATATTGATGGTGATTTTTTAAAAACCAGTTCATTTTAATTTTATTTACGTCTTTTCGTTTATTTATTTACTTTTTTCTCAATAAAACTTTAATTGTTACATTGTTTCACTAAAATTAGTTTGTGGTTTGGCTGAAAATCTAAACAAAATTATACTAAAATTTCATTTTTTTTTTGAAATTAAAAAAAAATATGAACATTAATTAAATTATAAAATTATTATATAAAAAACGTAGAAAAACACGTTCATTAGTTATTTGTTTCTTTTTTCATAAATAATATTGATTTGTTTGTAAATATTTTTTGAGTTGCTTTAGGCAAAAAAATAAAAATGTTAATAAAAAATAATTAATTAATGTTTTATGCAAAATATACGAGTAATTTATTCAAAATTTATAAAATTCTAAAGCTAAAAATGCAAAAAAAAAATTAAAAATTTTTTAAATTCGTTTTTTTTTTTATTTAATAATAAAGTAAGCAAATGTTTGTAGTTTTTGTTAAAGAAACCTATTAGTAAATACTAATAAAATTTTCACAATTGAGAGACAATTTTTGGTATAGAAAAATTTATAAACAAAATTAATTTATAACTTGTTGGTATTTAATTTTAATAACCTTAGAATGAAAAAAAATGTTTAAAAAAACTGTCTTAGACTAGCATTTTGTATTACAACGGATAATTATATTTTTGCATGAATGAATAGACATATTTACTGGACGATACATAAATACATAAACCGCGGTAGAAGCTCATAGTGCTTGTAGAGCGGTATATGTACATAACTCATAGTAGAAAGATTCAAAATAATAATGCGGTGAAAACAGCTTAATTCAAAAAATTAATTCTGATTCGAGCCTAAAACCGATAACAACTATTTCTGTGAAACCAATTTGAATGAATTTTTTGTGGTTTTCGATCCTCATTCTGACAACATTTAGAATCTATTCAACAACACCGACAGTTTGTTGACTTTCAAAGAAAAGTTTCCAAAATGTTATCTTGTTAATTTGTATAGTTTTCAATTATTTGCAAAAACTAAATATATCTACTGCAGATACCTACCTATTAAAATTACTTTTTATTTAATATATTTTCTGACAATAAACAGATTTAATTGAATTTATTATAATATTCTACAAGCATTTTTTACTTTATTACTTTTAATTTAACGCAATAAAATTAAAACAGAGAATAATTTATAATTTATATTGCATTTAAACGAAATTATATAGAAAATGTAATGAAATTAAAACAATTTTATTACAAAAAGGGTCCTTTATTATTTACGTTTACGTTTGGATTTTTTCAAAATTATTTAAATGTTTTGTAGCAGATGAAAATAAAAAATTAAATAAAATGAAATCATATCTTGTACTATTTTATAGAGAACAATAATTTAAAAGACACTGAATATAATTATGCAGTAAAACACAACAAGACAAGGCTTTATAACATACCTACAACAAACATGTAAAATAATACAAAAAAAAAACGTAATGTTACTCTTCTTTTAATTTTAAAATAAAAATCAACTTTTAAATTCAAATTTTGCGTTTTGTTACGGCAAAAAACAAAAAGAGCAAGAAAAACATGGCAACCATACTTGCACACGCAGGCACGCATACATACACATAAGTATGCGGTGCAGCTCATTTATAAATTGAAAAATGAAAATGTTTTTTTTTCCTTTTTTTCATTTAAAACTTTTGGTCTTTTGCAAACATACGTCTTTTTACTCTTACACATATACACACGCGCACACCTATTCCTTTTATTATTAAGATAAAGACAAGAAGGAAAACAATTTGAGAGTTAGAGAGCGTAAATTAAATAGATGAAAAAAGTACCAAATAAATTAAGTTAAAAAAAAAGAAAACAAACCGAGAAACAACAATACCGGCATTTTACATAAATAAAAAAATTCCACAAATTTAATAGGGTTCTTGAAGATGTATGTATGTATGCTTATGTATGCTTATGTGTGGAAATTTTTCCTTCTCCTATAAACATGCACCTACACACACTCTCTTATTTATTGTGGAAGTTAATACAAATAACAAAACAAACAAAAATAAAAATGAAATGAAAGCTAAAAAGCAAAACTGAGCCAAAGAGTGCTGAATCTGAGTAGAAAAAAAGTAGTAATTTAACAAACTGAAATGAAAAATGATGAAGGATACCGATTTTGTATAGGTTCACACAACAACAGTAAAATCAGAAATGCCTGCAACAGCAGCAAAAGTTTAAAAGTCGAACAATAAAATAAAAAATAAATAATGAAAGCTAAGAAAAGAAAATGATTACAATAAAAATATTGCTCTTTCTCGCTCTCTCTTTCTCTCTTTTGAATAAAAAAAGAAAACAAAATATAATACTAAAGCAATAATAACAGTAATAAAGGATATAAACAAAAAAATAGCAACTCGTCAAAAAGTTAAGAACAATAACAATAAGAACATAACAAATGGCTTTTCCGAGTTGTAAAAGACTGTAGTCATTAAATTGGTAAAGTTCATAATTATAAAAAGATAATCAATTATAAAAATTATTGAAATTTTTAATAAAATTTATATTTTGTAAAAACACAGCTGCATTACATTACTACAGTGTTCAAAATTATTGCTTATGCAAACAAATTTCATAAGTTCTACCATACTGATGTCACAAGGGGGCAGTTTTATGGGCTGTCTTTACGTCTACATAGTCTTTAACGACGCAACGAAGATTATGCTCAGTCATACAGGCCAAAGAACCCAAGCTGCTATAAAACAAAAGAGTCAATCCAACTGGGAAATTTAAGAAAATTATCCGTTATAATTTAAGAGAGCATCTCGATCAAAGATTTAAGATGTGAAGAGAAAATTGTTAAACGATAACCAAAAATCAAATCAGCATTAAAAACTGCAATATTGAAAGAGTTTCAGAATATACCAGCTAATTATGATCAGAAAAAGCGGAGTCACTAAATACTGAAGATTCAACTTCAAGCGTGTTAGACTCAATGGAAGGTTGTATTAAATATAAAAACTGAAAAAAAAATTTTAAAAAATTTTTCGAGCACTACATTTAAAATAATATGTAAGTTATATATTTTCGGAAGGAGTTATCATCAGCCATTAATATTTGTTTTTGCTTAACTCTGTTTGTTTAAAAGTGAACTTGCCAGTGGCGAACGACATGGTGAATCATCGCGACAAGCGCTGACAATAGTAAAGCATCAATGGCTGTCGCAGAATTTTCTTTGGTGTCATACATGACTTTTTAAGGCATTTGTACAAATTTTTATAAATGACAGAACATGATTTTGTCTTGCAGACGTCCGTTTATAAGTGGGTCCTAACAGAAAATATTATCAAAAATCAAAAGTTGTGCTTTATCGTTAGCGAGGAGGTGTAGCAGACAAAATTCTGAATCGTTCATAACACATAATGTTGCTAAAATTTCAGTTTTTTTTAGTATAGTGGCATTCAATGACGTTGTCATACATAATTATCTTTGTTTGTGTCTTGTCACAAGAATTCATCAGTGAAATATTTAATTTATGATAGTTTCATACGAATTTTAACTTGATACTGATATTGTGAGGATTTTTTTTTACAAGGTCCTTAGAAATATATAGGGTCCGCCAAATAATTTTTTTTTTGAAAACAGGGCGCAAAACATCAAGTATAGCTTCGGCTGTGTGGCATGTAGCGCCGTCCTGTTGAAACCAAATATTGCTAATATCTTCCTCTTAAATTTTTGTGAACAAAAATTCGTTCAATATGGCCCGATAGCGATCGCCATTGACTGTAACGGCCACTCCTTGCTCATTTTCGAAGAAAAATGGCCCAATTATGCTTCTGGACCAAAATCCGCAACAAACAGTGACTCGTCTTGGGTGTATCGGCTTTTCAATGCATGCGTGCTCATCAAAATGAGCTTCATCAGAAAAGATGATTTTTTTTTGGCAAAATCGGCATCTTCAGTAAGTCGATCGCAGGCCCACTTAGCGAAGCGAAAAAAGCTTACACACAACCATATTCGTTCAGCGGAAGGATAAAACTAATTATCTGTCAAATCAGACATGAGCTAAGTGTTACCATTCACGAAATAAGCACTTTAGATGGCGGACCCGTTATAAGTAAATGTTGCCTTTTTCCTATTGTAAATTCATTCAAACATACAGAACTTTGAATTTTTTTTTTTAAGAATTAACACTTTAAACAATCTGTTTTAGGCTCTATTCGATCGGTAATAATTAAAAGAAAGAATGAAAAATATTAATCATTTTCTAGGGATATTTATTTCCCCAAAACCATACTCTTTTCTACTCTCTCTATCTATGTTTCTTTTATTCTCCATAGATCTAAAATACACGAATGTATTTTTTGTGAAAAACATTTAAAATATTTTCTAAACATTAAAGAGCATTAATGGTTAGATTAAATGTAGGAAGGGGGTGGAGTAGGTGAACTACACCATACCATTTCACTTCACTCTACTCCACCACGAATACAAAAACGGAACAACAAAAGAATACATTTTTTTAGAACAAAAAAAATCTCAAAATAAATGTGAAAAATACCGTTAAAAAAAGAGTAGAATAATAAAAACATTAAATACAGTAAGACGAAGAAGAAAATATTAACCATGAGAGAGATAGAGAGAGAGGCATGGTAAGTAGAGTAAAGAGGATATGCTGTATAATAGTGCTTAATGTGTTCTCATGATGATGATGATGATGATGATGATGATGATGATAATGTTGTTGAATGTCGATGACGATAATGATGTTGGTGGAGATGAAGAGTTTTTTTTAGAGTATTTGTGTGTGTTTTTCCTTTTTTTAAAGAGAGGAGTTGGGTGTTTTTAAGCTGTCTGGTTATGGAAGTTGTGTTTTTTTATATAAAAAAGGGTTTACGTGGTGTGGTGTTTTTTTATATCAAATAATTGTTTGGTTTAGGAGTATACATGTATATATTTTGTGTATTATTTACTGCTATTTCATTTACATGGTTAAAATAAATACAACAAATAGGAAAAATAGTGATGAAGAAAGGAAGGGAAAAAACTACATTTCAATCAGCAAAAATAAGTTTTATTGCATTAGTATGTATAAATGAAAAAATAAAATAAAATAAAGTAAAACAGAACTAGAAAAACATAAAACTGAGGATGATGAAAATTTTCTCAAGTATAAAACACTACTAATACTAAAATGCTTACACACGCACACACACGCTCACATACAGATTCACATACACATGTATAAACCTACAACATTTATAAGAAACAGGCTTTTACAGTAAGAAATAAAACGGAAATAAAAATATAAGAGAGTGTGTGTGGTAAAAGAGTAAAGAGCAAAAAAATATTGTTTGAAATCGTTTTGTTTCAATTGAAAAAGAAAAAATCAATTCACACAACAACACAGTTTTACACACTACCACAACATTTATGACAAATTAATAAAAAAAAAGAGAAATAATTGAAAGAAAAACAGAAATTGTTGTTATTTTTTGTACGTTTATACCATATAAAATATAAAAATTAATTAAAAAATCGTTACAAAAAAATAAAAACGTTGTAACAAAAAACAATTAAATAAAAACAGAAACAATTGTTAATACATTTATAAAAATGTTTACAGAAATGAGACAAATATAATTAATTAAATTTTTTGTTTTTTTTTGTTTTAAATATTATACAATACTAGCGGTTACCGGGCAGCCCATCCCAACATTTCGTGTGTTTTTTTTTTTTATTACTAAAACTGGAATTTTTTTAAATGGTTTTGGTTTTTATCTGGCAAAAAAAACTTGGTTTTAAAGGTTTATGTTTAAAATTATTATTTTTTGCTCAACCTCGTATTCATTTTAATTTTTTTTTTTTTAAATTTAAAAAGGGTTGTTTAAGTTTTTTTGCTTTAAATATACCATATAATTGGAATAATAAAAATTAAAATTATTAAATAATATTTAAAAGTTTCTTTATTTAATATTTCATATATTTATATGTAAGTATATACAGTTTAAATAAAGAAAATAAAACAAGAAAAAAGCATTTTATATTTATAATTTTTTGCAGTGTATATTTCAAACCAAAACAAAAATATCATAAAAGTATTTACAAAAATCATAATAAAAAAAGAAATAGACCAGAAAATTGAAAAAAAAACAAACAAACAAATATATTTACAAATACTTTATGATAATAATGATGATAACTTTAAATACGAGTAAGAGTTATTTTACAAGTGAATAGTGTTTCGAATAATTTTTGAAAACAAAATGAGTAAAAAAAAATAATTATATTTGTTTTTGTTTAATATTTACAAAATTTGTTTTTAACTACTAAAAATAATTAAAAAAGAATTAATGTTATTTAGAATAAAGTTTCATTATTAATACGTATTTTTAAAATTTGTTATTAAAAAGTGTTTAAAAACTATAAATTAAAGGTGCTCACTTTTTGAAGGTTCACTACAGTGTGCTTTTTTAATTTGTCGATTTTTTTTTTTTTTTTGCTACACTCCACCACAATTTTTATTATTTAATGATCATTTAATGATCATTTAATTGTTTAATTTTTTCGGATAAAAAACCGGCTTAAGCCGTTGTAATAAGAAATCATTAAATTTTTTATACAAAAAATGTTAACACATTTTTTCAACAATGCTCTTTACAGAAACAAAACTTTGAAAAATAAACTTTAATTAAACATACTTTACTTTTTAAGTAAAGTTTTTAGTGAAAGTCATTTTTAAGTTATAGTATTTTGTAAAGCTCGTTACATTCAGTTTATATTTTTTTATTTGTTTTTCGAATTACCTCCAGTTTATAATATTACTCAGAATCCTTTAAATATTCGTTTATTTTAACAAACAAAATTTTAAAATTCTTCGCTAGATGAAGTCTTTCTTGCATCAAATAAATATTGAATCGGATTAAAAGATCTTAATATACTATCGGACAGAAGGGCATGAATACCTTTTCCACAAAGCTTACCTTTTCATACTTGACTAATGTCATTTTAGTTAGCCCTTTCCAAGTCTAAACATTTAAAATAGTCTATAGTTCTTTCCAGAAAGACACTGTAAAAATTTCAAGACAATTGGTTCTGTTTTTAGATGTATAAATGCTTACTATACCTCTATTAAGGTATAGAACTTTAAGTTGGCATTAATTTACAAGATGGCGACCGATTTAACAGCTGTCAAGTGATTTATTCTCAGTTTGGTTTGGCAATTCACCATAAATAGACTCACGCCCGACGTAGATTCGTCGAATGGGCCCAAAACGAGATTACCGTTGTTCCCGATTTTCAAAAGCGAATTTTGTTTAGCGATGAAGCGCACTTCTGGTTGAATGGCTACGTCAACAAACAAAACTGCCACATTTGAAGTGAAGCTAATCCTCAAATGTATGTGGAAACACCGTTAAATCCAGAAAAACTAACTGTTTGGTGCGCTTTATGGGCTGCTGGAATCATTGGTCCGTATTTTTTCAAAAACGATGGTGGCCAGAACGTTACAGTCAATGGTGATCGGTATAGAGCCATGATTACTAACTTTTTCATTCCTGAATTGAATAACCATGATGTCCAGGAGATGTAGTTTCAACAAGATGGCGCAACATGTCACACAGCTCGTGTCACAATAGATTTATTGAAAGACACGTTTGGTGACCGACTAATTTCACGTTTTGGACCTGTGAATTGGCCTCCAAGATCTTGTGAAGATCTATGTAGTCATTGGTCTATGCGGTAAAGCCACAAACGCTTGACCATTTCGAAGACAACATTTGCCGTGTTATTCCGATATACGGCCACAAATGTTGGAAAAATTCATCGAAAACTGGACGTTCAGATTGGACTACATCCGCGCCAGCCCTGCTGGTCATATGCCAGAAATCATATTTAGAATGTAAAGCCACAAGATTATCTTTCGGACAAATAAAATTCATGTCAATCGAATAATTCATCGTTTTATTGCATCTTAAAGTTCTATACCTCTATAAAAAACACCCCTTATATACATAAAAACGTACATTAATTACTCTCCTAAATGTTATCTTAGTTACATTTTTTAACCTTTTTCCCATATTGTCCCCTTCCGGTAAAAATCCAATCATTTGTTCCTTTCAGAAGGAACTTTAGGTTCTGCTTTTTAACTGTATATAGTCTTCAAACAAACACACAGTATACATAGATGGCTTTTATCCAGTAGGCCTTCTGCAATACCCGCTTTTTGGCTGGCGTGAACAGATAATATTCTCCATATAAAAAATTCAATACAGAGTATTAATAGAAGGGCCACGCCCACTTATCCAATCTCGTCCAGTTACTAATTGATGATGTGTATTATGCACGACGTTGTTTGAATCGAATTTAGAAACTTCTACTATAGGTATACAAAAATTAATATTTACTTTGTATCGGAGGTTCACACTCACTTGTTCAGTTTTGCCCATTTTTTGGCTGATGAGTTGTATTGACTATCAAGTCAGTCGGACCAAGTACTGAAATTTTAGATATAACTGTTCTCAAGATAAATTAATCAATATTTGTTTCAATGAAATCAATATTTAGTTTGTATGGGTGGTACCACACCAACTTGTCTAATTCCTTTCATTGTATGACCGTTCATATGCATTGAATAGGATGTCAATCAGACCAAATTCTGAAATTTTGTTTCTAACTGTTCTCAGGACGTGCTATACTCAACATTTACTTTGTATGGGAGGTCTAGTTCCGTTCACTTTTTGACTAATGATTTGCCTTGACTATGACTCTTTTGGACCAAATTTCTTTGTATGAGCGTGACACCACCCAGTTGGAATTTTTGTAATTTGTATAGCCTATAGCCTACAGCCGTTTAGCAGTCCATAGGGTTCAAACAAACCAACAAACAAAACTATATATAAGCGCACATACGCTTTTATATGAAAAATAGATAGTATTGCACGCTTATCCAATTTCCCCCGATTTTTGGCCGTCATGGACAAATAACGAAGCTTATACTGTTACCGTTCTCTGCATATGAAAAATTGCATATTTAGTATGAATTGTAGGTGCCATGCTCACTTATTCAATCTCGCCTACTTATTGACTAAGATTGTTTATTGTCCAGGAAGTTATAGAAATCCTTTTCAATATGAATGAATATGTATGTATGAATCCACTTATTCAATTCCGCCCACTTTAAAACCAATGATTTGTATTAACTGCCATAAGTCATTTAGATCAAACACGAAAACTTTTTTTACCACTCACAAGATATCCGAAAATCAAGTGGCCATACCCACTTCTTGGCTACTGAATCGTATTAACTACGAAGCTATTTGAAGGCTGAAGAAAACAAACAATTCTTGCAACAACTAAGGTTAAAGGTAAAAATCGAAAGGAACAAAAACTATATCACAAAAAAGAATAACGTAGAAATACTTGGGAAGTGATACCATTTTTCTGAAAGGTGCTATCGAATACAACAAGAATCTCATTTGGAAATTTTCAAAACATCTCTAAAACCTTGAGTTACGGGTAAATAAATCGGTTTTCATATGCATGTATAAGCCAATAACTTAGGTAAATGTAAACCGATTTTTTAGCGAATTTGGAAAGAAGAGGAACAGAGCTGCTTACTTATTTATTCGAAATTGTGCAAGTTTAGAGATGTTTTACACTTTATTGTTTATTGGAAACTTACTATTTCTCATTTTATTAAAGAAGTATGCTTAGCTTTAAATAAAATGCAACTTTTTTAAATCCGTTGATAAATGACGATGTTATAGCACCTATTTGATAAATCCTCTATGGTAAGGCATAAGGGTGGACACTTTAATTTGACGCATACCGTAAATTATACTTCACAAATCCAAAAATAATTCTCATTGAACCTAGCCGGAGTTAGGCAGCCATTTTTTATTACCAACGGTAGTAGTTTTAGTTAAGAGCGAGATACATTATCAACATGGAAACAGCATTGGTGAAATGAAAACATCAAAATTATAAAGCAACGCCGTGCACCTGTCAATCAGCTGTTTAAAGCATAATAAAAATCTAAATTTTTTGATTTTACTTCCAGCATTGATACATACATAAAAATTTCACTAATACTACTACAATGCTGTTTCCATCTGCTTGATAGAGTATTTCCCCCTTTAGGCATTCTTTCACCTTGCCTTCGAATGGAGTATGTAGGATCGAGTTTAGTCACATAGGTTTCTACTATTCGCACATTTATTTATATTTGAGCGGAGTTGTCATCATTATCAGAATCTTTCCTTTTTTAATTTAAAATTTTTGATCAGTTATATACCTTTCTGGGGCTGGCGTGGTGTAGTGGTTAGTGCGCATGCATAACCATACAAGTGGCCCAGGTTCGAGTCCCAGCAAAGGAAATGGCGAAAAAAAAGAATTGTGGCTTCTAGTGTTTAATAAAGAGGCTTTGACTTCCCTCCAGACAACTCCATTTAACAAAGTAAAGAAAAAGCCCCCCCCCCCCCGGCTTTTCAGCTAACCATTAGCGATGATTATAAACATCAGACGAATGATCGGGAAAAAAACGCCACCTACTAGGAAAATATTATAATGCAGCAGCAAAGATCTTTACCACTATGCAATCATATGAAGAGGAGCTACAGCTTGAAAAAATAGCTTAATTTATGAAACTGAAACAAAGTAATGAATGCTTTGTGGATAGTCAATATTCTCTATAGAAGAATGACGGATAAATAAAAATATACCTTTGTAAGTAGTTCTCATGTCATAACCAATGGAAGGGTGGCCATTTAGCAGATATAATTTTTAAAACCATAAATGTCTAAGAATTTCCATTGTAATTGAATCGGTTTTAACAACAATAAGCAAATGATTTTTAATATAGATAACAATGGCTTATTTTAAAACACATTTAAAAATGTGTATGCCCTGAAAATTTCTTTGACAATGGCACCTTATTTATGGTTACCCTTAATTGGATGGTATGGTCGGTTGGTGGTTTAATTAAAAACAAACAAAAAATACATATTTTTTTTACTCATTTAAAATTCTCCTCATCATCATCAGCATTAAGAGCAAAAACTAATACAAAATAAAAAGAAATAATTTAAAAAAATAGAAATATTTTCAATTATAAAAGAAAGAGAGGAAAAAATGATACAAAAGATATTACAAGTCATCGTCATCATTTTAAAAGAACACAGTAATAATTAGAATATAATTATTAAACATAATGATAACAACAGTATGACGATGATGATGATAATTACATAATTAAATAACAATAATAATGATAATGATAATATTTTTACATTAAAATGAATGAATTAATGAAAATAATTAAATGAATGGAATGATGACAACAACAACGACAACAAAAAATACTCATAAACAATAGATAGAAATAATTAAGTTGTAAAAGACTTTTACGTTTTTATTTATTTTTTAATTTTTCTTACTTTTGTACGTTTTCGAAACAAAAAAAAAAAAAAAAAAAAAAAAAAACAAAAACTGTAACCAAACCGTAACGAATATATTTCAAAAAATAAAATAAATTTGACAGAGACAAAATTTCTTACACTGAAAGAAAAAAGTCAATAAAAATTATTTTTATTAAACAAAATCTTTAAGAGTCAACAAACCAACAAAGTTGTGTGTTGTGTTATTTACAAAGTTGTTTTTTCACTGTCTTTGTCTTTCAAAGTAAATCAATTTTTAGGTAAAAATATAATTTTTTTTTTTATTAAAAAATAACAAAAAATATACAAATAAAATGTAGCGTTTTTTTTGTTTTAATATTCACTGTAATAAAAAAAAAAACGATATAAATCTCGTATTAAAAAAATATGGCGGAAAAACAAAAGTTGAATATTATATATTTAATAAAATATATATATTTAAGAGTCGCTTTTCATGGTTATTAAACGAATTACAGACGAACTTCTCTGTAATGTACTTCTATGCGTTTTCTGTTTTTTTCGATAGTTAGTCTATATCAAAAAACCGTAATTCTTCTTAATTATTGAATGTTCGAAAATGTTAGGCTACAATTTGACCATCGTTACTTGAAACGAGTTTTATTAAACAAAATACATACGAGTACATATGTGACGTTTTGATCGATAACCTTTTACCACTTTTGGGTAAAGGCATTATTATCCCATCAGTGCAGAACTTCGGCATGTGCTGAGCGAAAAACGGATCCAATTGTGTTTTGCAGGCCTCTGCGAAATTTAAATTAATACCCTTAAGTGAGTTATGCAGAGATCGAAACAAATGATAACGCGGTGCGACAAAAAGAATGAAAACATATTCTTGTTCTACTCGATAGTCTGATGGGCGCTATAAGTATCATTTCCCAGGTACTTTTTTTGTCACACCGTGTAATCTGAAGGTTCAAGGCTCCCCGTCCTGCATAATGGATGCATCAAAACTTCACAGCCAAGGTCTCTCAGTTTCTGCTGGGTAATCAAAAATGTGTGTGGTCTGCGTTGTCATGATAGAACACAACACCTTTTCTGATGACCAATTCTGGGCGTTTTAATTGAATTGCTTGCTTGCAATCTTGTCAAGGTCTCTCAGTTTCTGCCGGGTCATCAAAAATGTGTGTGGTCTGCGTTGTCATGATAGAACACAACACCTTTTCTGAAGACCAACTCTGACCGTTTTAATTCAATTGCTTGCTTGCAATCTTGTTAATTATTGACAGTAGAGCTCTAAATCAATCATTTGACCTCAGGTTTAATAACAAACAATGAGAGTGAGTGTCAAAAGGAGAGATATTTTTATATTGCATAGACTAAAAATGAATAATAATAAAATTTGAGTCCGCTGGTTCATACGAAAGGAAACGAAAGAAAACATCACCTCTAATCGAAAGAGTTGCAGAAGATGATGTAGTTGATTTTAAGTCGCTCACAAGAACTCGTCTCTTCGCACACCAAAATTTGGCGATATCTGCTCCGTAATTTGGACCTGCACCCATACAAAATTCAACTGATCTTGAACTTCGTATCAGTTGGAAACTGCCACTGATTTTTATCAAAAAAGTATCTTAAGAAATAAGGCCCTTTTCTTAATAAATGGATGGGTCAACAAACCAAAATTTCGAATTTGGGACAATAACATTTAACAAGAGATTCAAGAGCGTCCAATGCTATAGGAAAAAAATCACTGTTTGTTATATATCTTTCAGAATAGCGTTGGTCAGGCCAACTTCTTTTGGTCTAACTTGGATGATATGGACAGCAGTGAAATGAGGTTTCAACAGGAGGGCTTTAGGTGGCACGTAACTTATGGTAGACAGGAGATTTTGCACGAGCTACTTGAACATATATAAGATCAATGAAATAGGTTTACACATCATATTGTTGGCAAGTATAAGAAAAACAAAAACGCTTCAATGCGAAACGGCGTAAACAAAGAACAGCTGATTTGGAGAAGAACTGCTTTGTGGTTGTAAAGTAAATAAGGCCCTTTTCTTAATAAATGGATGGGTCAACACCCCAAAATTTCGAATTTGGGACAATAACATTAAACAAGAGATTCAAGAGCGTCCAATGCTATAGGAAAAAAATCACTGTTTGTTATATATCTTTCAGAATAGCGTTGGTCAGGCCAACTTCTTTTGGTCTAACTTGGATGATATGGACAGCAGTGAAATGAGGTTTCAACAGGATGGCTTTAGGTGGCACGTAACTTATGGTAGACTGGAGATTTTGCACGAGCTACTTGAACAAATATAAGATCAATGAAATAGGTTTAAACATCATATTGTTGGCAAGTATAAGAAAAACAAAAACGCTTCAATGCGAAACGGCGTAAACAAAGAACAGCTGATTTGGAGAAGAACTGTTTTGTGGTTGTAAAGTAAATTTTTGAATGTATTATAAGCTTTAGTAAGAAATATGGAAGAGAGTATGGGTCAAAGGCGATTAAACTAATATAAGGCATGAATGGATTATATGGTTCTCATATAGGAACACGTTTTATCAATATATTTGGATTATGTTTGGACTGGTCTTAGTCCCTTGGCGATTGTACTCTATATGCGTGTGTAGCTTTAGTGGCACTTTATGCAGGGATATAGCTTTTATGTAATAAAGTGCGAATTCATTATAGGCAAGTTCGTCTGTATTTAAAGAAAATATATGTACAATGTACTCGTATGTTAGCAAAATAAAAGCTGGAAATATTTTATTTTATTTTTTAATAATAAAACAAATAAATATTTACGAGTATGAATTTAAGAGTCGTTTTTCATTATTATTGTTGAATGAAATAAATTAATTTTTATTCATTCTTTTCATTTATGAAAAAATCATTTCATTTTCATATATTTTTTTCTCTTTGCGTTTTTATTTTTAGTTTCAATGCATGAATTATTGATTAACTTGATAATAAAAATAAAGAGAGATTAACATTTATTGCCATTATTAAAATACTATTAAAAAAATACGAAAATAAAATTGTTTGCCCTGATTTACAATATTTTTCAAAGTAAAGGCAAGAGTTACTTAGTGTAAAATTGAAAAGAGAGTCACTTTAACTTGAGTGCCATTTAATAAAGTTAAGAAAAAAAAGAAGTTAAATGGATACAGTCGATCAAAACTCAAAATTGACATGGTTACTGCTACCACAACTACGTTTTTTTCTATTTTCTTATATGATACGAGGGCAGTTTAATAATGCTTCTTTGTATTTCAATACAATACTTAACTGCTATCCATTGTTTGGCCTCTGTTAAATTTTGAGCAAGTAATGTCTGTTCGCTTATTTTTGACAGCTATTGAAAGCAGATAAATATTTTAGTTTTGATGAAAACGAAAAAAACTGTTAATTTTGAGTGTTAAAAAATGGTTAACTGAGTGCAGATGTAATTATCTCAGCACAAATCACAACAAACGAACAAAAAGATAGTCACGCCAGATAGAGTCAGTCGTTTAAATATATAGAATGATATTTGATGATCGGAGAAGGAATGTGCTTGAGGAGGCTAAAACATTAGACAGCTCAAAGGCGTTCGTATCAAATTAAACATGAATATTTAGATATGAAAAGCCTACCAGCGTGAAGTATGCCGAAATTGCCTCTAGGGAGCATATTGGCTTTCTTTTAGTTTCATTAATCAAACTGATTTTTCAAGCACTATAGCACCCCTCCATGTGATTGTGTAGTGGTGAAGATCCTTGCTAAGTTTTGGTGGTGATCTTTACTTAGAATTGTATTTTTTTCCAGTAGGTGGCGTTTTTTCCAGATTATTCGTCTGATATTTGTCATCATCGCCAGAGGTAAAAGCTGGAACGTCAGGAGGGCTTCTTCTCTTATTTTTTTAGATGGAGCCTCTTCATTAAACACTCGAAGCCATAACTGAATGTTTTTTTTTGGCTTGTCCTCTGCTGTGGCTCGAACCTGGGCCGCTTGTGTTGTTATGCGTGCACTCTAACCACTACACCATGCCTTCCCCTCTCACCGCCTTTGGATAGATTCAATTTTGATTTGTTGCAAAAGCAACCTTATCTAGCGAAATAATTTATTCAATTCAGTTACTTTCCAAATTTATCACTTTACGACTACTTTCTGTTTCCAAATTTAAAGAAACAATCGTCGTTTTCGAGGGCCTTGAAAAAGTCTTACTGCTTTGGAGCAAATAAAAAACGAGAAAAAGGTTTGACTGAACATATCAAGCTTAAAGGACACATTTGCTCTCTTCTTTTATCAAAGATTTGTACTGAAAATTTCTTTCAACCATTAAAAAGTATCCAAGATGGCATAAATATTTAAGGAATAGGCTTAATGAATGAAAATTTAACAGAGTACTGAAATATCTTAACAGAAATATTTTGAAAGTACTTTTTTAATAGTACTTTTAAAAGTACTTTTTTTAAATTCAATTTTTAAAACATTTGTTTTTTATTAAACCATTAATACACAAAAAATATATTTGTTTTATGAAAGAAATTCGAAACAAAACTTCTTGTTTCATATTTATTTTATAAACCAGAAATATTATTTATGAATAAGACCTTTAGTTTAGAAAATTATAAAGTCCAACACACTTTATATGAAATATTTTGCTTTTTAATAATTTTGAATATTCAGTTCAAGCAAAGTTTATAAGAAACCCTTTTTAAAATGGTTATAAAATGGAAATCGTAACAAATAAAATCAGGAAAATACTGTAAATTGTAGTAAAAAAAATATATTACAATACCACCAACCAACCACCTTTAAAGAAAAAATAAATAAAATAAATAAATAAATGCAAAACCAAAAATATAAAATAAAAACTATAGCACTTGTACTGTTGAAATTATCTTAACTCGACGTCCCCCTGCCATCATAAATTTTCGCATCTCCAGCCATATTTTTTTCATTTTCAACCACCCACCAATGAAAACCTTACCGAAGTAAACGTGTGTATCTATCAAGAGGGTGTTTATTTTGGTTTGTCGGGATATACTCGAGTAGCATGGGAAGTTGTTTGAATATTATTTTTTATGATTTTTTTTTTCTTTTATACTTTTAGTACTTTTTTTTGCAAAACAGTAGTAGAAATAGTTTTAGTTTTTCCCCTTGATTTTCTTTTTCTTTTTTTGTTTGAGCTTAATACCGTAAATATGTAAAAAGTTTATTTTATTATCTAGAAGTTCATGTTTCCCTTCTGTTTATATTTTTGGGTGTTTTTATCGATTTCTTAAAAGGGAGCTTAAAAGAATGTATTCACTTAAGGAAAAACAAAACAAAATATTTATAAAAAATATATCAAAAAGTTTATGCTAAAAATTTTAAGACTTCTAAGTATATACTGTGGCTGACTTTAAAAAACATTAGACTTCTTTTTTACATTTTCTTTTTTTTTATAAAAAAAAAGATTTTTCAAGGCATTTAAAAGAAGGATTTATTTTAATGACAACACCTCTACTTTTAAAATAAATTAAGGAAATAGCCTCAAAAGCTTACATTGAAACAGTATGCTAAATGGGATAGCACATATCGTAGCTCAGTTTGAAAGTTTTTTTTGATTGTGACGACATATATGCCCACCCGCTTTAAATCCATGCCAAATTTGTCGAATAATAACTAAATAATATTTTCCGGCATTTTTTCTGCACTTCTCAAAGCAATCAAAGTGAATAGCACCGACTATTTTTGGTTTGATGACTTTTACTTCAGTGTTGTGTGCAGTTCGTAGTTTTGTCTCAATACACTAGAGACCAAAGAACAATCAAAACCGTGGGCTTCTTCCGTATAACGTGCACCAAAAAAGACTAAGGTCTGTGTCTGCTTTTCGGTATAACATATATGTATACAATGTCACAAACATTGATTAAAATGATTACTGGCGAATAGTATTGAGATCTTTAGTATTAATTTGAAACAAAAGTGAACTAATCTAGCCAAGAAATAAATATTGCTCATTCAATATATACTCCGGATTTAGCACTTTGCTCCAATTTTCTGTTTCAAAATTTTAAGAAATAGCGGGAAAGGGTCAAACATAAGGATTAACCTTGAAACGAATATCTTTTCCGAGACCGTTGAGAGAAGTCTTATTATTTGGATGGATTAAAATAAAACTAAAAAATGCTGAAATAAATGTATTGATTTCAAAGCAGACTCTTTAGAGTTTGTCTCAAAAAAATAACGAACTTCCCTCGTATAATATTTAATTTTATTCGAAAGAGTAATAAAAGAAAAAAGCTCTAAATTTACTTTTTTGTTTTTGTACTGCCGTCTTAGTATTAAACTGAAATTGGCATAAGCAATTTTTGAGTTCAAAATGTATATAAATTTTTTTTAAATTAACGAATTAACACCTTTAAAGCTCAGCTGAATTCTATTTAATGCTTATGTTGTTTATGTGCCTCTTGTAATATTTTGTTTTACATTATAAAACCGAAATGAGAAAATCAGAAACAAAAAATGCAAAACCGAAGAACTTTAGCTTTATTATTGTTATTACTCGTACATATTATTATTGTTATTATTTATATGTGTATGTGTATATTGTTTGTTGTTGTTCAGAGATCTATTTTATTGACAAGCAGACAAAATGTACTCGTATAATAAGTTTCCTTTTTAACATTTACTATGTTTATCAGCGAGAGAGAGAGAAAGTATGATTTTAGTTTTGGTAGCCTCTATTATTGTTGCTGTTGTTATACTTATAGACATAATGATTGTTATTTTAACTAAAATAGTTATTTGTATTTATATTGGTATTTATAAATGTTTATGAGTGAATAGGAGATATGCATATGTCTGTATGTGTGTGTGTGTTATCACTATAAATGTTAATGTAACAATATTTATTTGAAAAGTCTGTCTGCCTGCCTGCCATATTACAATGTCGAATGTATATGTGTGCGTGTATGTGTGCAAGAAAAGCATATAAAATAATACAAAAGTTTGCTCTCACTTGATAAACAAGTTTAATAATAATAATAAATAGTTATGACATGTTTTCAAAAAAAAAGAGAATATTACACATACATATATACTAACATATTTAGTCATAGTACATATTAAATATATTTTTCCTCATTTTAACTCTTATGCATGAGTTTAAATCTTTTTGTGTGGGTGTTGCCATTGTTGGTTGGTTGTAATGTAAGAAAGTATATTTGGTATTATTTTATTTTTTTTTTGTATTTTTTTTTTTTTTTTTTGTATTTTACTTTATTGTTTACAAGTCCTTGTAGAGATTAAGACTCTTATCAGTTGAAAAATAAAAATAGAAATATAATACCCTGCCACCCCTCCCATACTTTTCTACATTTATTCCTCACTCATATGCTCGCTTGCGTTCAGTCTTCTGAACTTTCAATTATTAAAGGCCATATAATAATCATTTTAAGCAGCACTTTAGATTATGTAGGGTAATTTGTTATAGACTTTAAGTTGGACAGCAACCACAATAACAACAACAACAAGGTCGTTTTTCCTTCTATTGGAAATGAGTAGATTTTTTTTTTCTCACTATAAAATAATGTTCAGGATTTGCTTCTTTCTTTAATACGTTTTCAAGGTAATCATTTTAAATATTTATAAGAATTTTAAGAGCATTTTGTCTTCTTTCCTTCAAACCCTGACATAAAATTTTAAGACTTTTATGAGAAGAGAGCAATAAAAAGTGCTTAAAATTTTTATAATTTAATGGAATTTAATAATGTCATCATTTTGTATTTAATTCATTCATATTCATTTAAGCTTATTTTTATGTGTTTAAAAATAAAATCACTGTGTCATTATTACAGCTTTTCTGGGTCTTTTATCGGATATCATTTACAATATAAAACATAAATGCCATGAAATTTTTCGCCGAGCAGAATACAAATTTCTTTTAATTCATTAATTATTTGTTTTAAAAAAGACGTTGTATCGCTGGCTGCTTTAGTACTATATGTTGTAGCTTATCACGAGATCATGGTTAAAAACGAAAGCTTTTAATTACTGCATGTTAGAATGTTTTTATTAAGACATAGCTCATAGAACTATAAACTCTTTTTACACTTCCATGAAGACATTAATATTTTATAAACGACTACTTCATTGTTTTCTCTTTCCTTTCAAGATTTATTATGTATTTTCATTAGTGTAATAGTGCTTGTTTATAATAACAAACTAAGAACAAAGTTACAAAAAAATGAAATAAAATAAAAACTATTTTATTAACCAATAAAACAAAACATAAACATACTTCTTTCTTAAGTATTAAAACTAATTAAACAAATAAATGTATAGTAACATATACATACGAGTACAGACATACAAAACTCTCTCTTTATTTTAGAGTATTAGGCTAAATAACGGAAATTCATTTTTGTTATTGAGAGTAAGAGCCAGAGAAAGTGTGTGAAATCCTATGAAGCACAATAGACATGAGGACTCTTTAAAAAACAAAATACAAAAACAAAAAACAAAAACTTGTTCAATTTAAAAATGTTTAAATTTGTATTGTTTTGTTTTTTGAATGTGTGTTAGTGTGCGTGTGTGTGTTGAACAATTTTCAACAACTATTTTTGTTTATATAGTTTTACTTTTATTTTATTATGTTTTATAAAGTACATACTCACTTGTTATTAAACTTATGTATGTATTTACATACATAACATGTGAGTATAACAACAGCAAATGAAATGATATAAAAAGAAAAAAAGAGAGAATCGAAACTATTATAAAGTTCATTAATTGTAAAGGGTCCGCCAAATAAATTGTTTTTGAAAATACTATAAAAAAAACTATTGAATATTTTCTCAAATTTCTTTTTTTATTTGAAAGTACAAATCTTGCGGTTAATAATGGAAAATAATTTCATTCAAATGGCTGCCTCGCCTACACGATGTGTGCAGCTGTATTTCACCAATGGCTTCACGAATATTGTCCTTTAAAGCGTCAATTGTCTCTGGCTTGTTGGCGTAACACTTATCTTTGACGGCACCTCACAAAAAATAGTCCAACGGTGTCGAATCGCAGCTCTGAGGTGGCCAAATGACATCAGCTCTGCGGCTAACAATGCGATCTTCAAAAACAGGGCGCAAAACATCGAGTGTAGCTTCGGCTGTGTGGCACGTAGCGCCGTCCTGTTGAGACCAAATGTTGTTTATATCCTCCTCTTCAATTTTTGTGAACAAAAATTCGTTCAACATGGCCCGGTAACGATCGCCATTGGCTGTAACGGCCATTAGTTGCTCATTATCGAAGAAAATGGCCCAATTATGCCTCTGGACCGAAATCCGCACCAAACAGTGACTCGTCTTGGCTGTATCGGCTTTTCAATGTATGCGTGCGGCAATTTTGCTTGTTTACATACCCGCCAAGATAAAAATGAGCTTCATCTGAACACATCGCACACATTCTGCACCATTACCATGATTTTCAAAGTAATGTCGCAACATTTCCCAGCGTTGTTCAAGCATATACACAACCATATTCGTTCAGCGGAAAGACGAAACTAATTATCTGTCAAATCAGACATGAGCTAAGTGTTACCATTCACGAAATAAGCACTAGTTGAAAACAAAAAAACATTAGATGGCGGACCCTTTATATGCAATGTACTACAAGTTCGTTAAAGAGCAGCGATGCAAACTTAACACACTTCTTCAGAAACTCTACCAAAAAGCAAATTTAAAAAAATTGTATTTCTACTTCTGTGATTATTCTAACGCCTAAAACTCTATTCAAGAAGGAAATTTTCTCAATTTTCTCAATTTGTTAAGCCAAAAGCTATTAATTGTGTTGTCTTGCTGCAATAGTATGCGTGTAAGTATCTAATGCATAAATATCTATGTATGTAAGTATGTAAGTAGGTTTAAGAATGCAGAGCTTTAAAGGTTTAAAAGTAGAATAATACATAATAATACTTTACAAGCTGCGAACTAAGTTTTACAATTTTGAGATGTTTTTCAAGTGATTTAATTCATAAGGCTTTTCTCTTTTTCGATTGTGTGTGTGTGAGTTTATCATTGCTACCGTTAGTTTAGTTACTTTCCTTTTTCCAATGTTGCCAATTTGTCATAACTGTTAGACTGTTGGCCTTTTTTTTTTGCCAATATTTAAAACGAGTAACAATTTTTGTTTATTTACCTAAAATAAAATGAATACATTCTTTTAAATTTTTTACCTCCATGGGGTGGTAGCGGTGGTGGAGTGGTGTTATACTTTTTTTTATTAGAAAAAAAAAACTTTTACAATATTGTCGTCATCAGCATGAATTTTTAGCTTTTTCGTTTGTTTGTTATTGTTGTTTTTTTATATCCTTTTCCATTTCAAAACCACTGACTGTGAGAGCATTAAAATATTTGTATATAGAGAATCGTCTGTTTGTGTGTGTATTAGTAAGAGCATAAGAGAGTTTTTTAACGTTGTTTTTGTTTTAAATATTTCAATAGATGATGTGTTATGAAGTGAACTCCTGGTTTCAAACAAAGCAGTTAAAATTTTATAAACTTCTACGTGTCTGTGTGTGTGTATTTGTTAATTTTTATTAAAGTGTGAGACTTTAAAATATAGGGTTGGGGTTTATGAAATTGCGCGCGCACTTTACTTGTTTTTAAAAGTTGAGTTTTTGGCAAAAAAAAAATGTTTATTTTTTTTCCTAAAAATACATACAAAAAGAAATAATTTTAATAGCAAATTATATTAAGGTATTAATTTGCTTTTTTGTACTATTTTTTTTTTCTTTTTTCCTATTTATTAAAACAAAAACGTTAAGCTTGAATTCATTTGTGTTCGTGTTTGGCTTTTATAATTTTCTAATTATTTATTACAGTTTTTGTTTTTCTTATTTTTTTTTTGCAGTTTAACTTAAAATAGGGTGTTGTTTTCTTGTGTGTACCAGGTGGTAAGGTGTTTTTTACTATTATTAAATAAAATTATTTTTATTTAATGTTTTTTTATTTTAATTAAAGTTGATATTCATTTTTTTCGTATTTGTAGAAGGAGTAAAAAGGTGGGAAGCAAATTTAACCCGTCTCAATTTGTTAGTTAAGATTTAAATAAAATAAATAAAAAAACAAAAATAAGTATAATATTGAATATAAAAAATTAAAATAAACAGAAATGAAATAAAATATTGAACTTTTTTAATTCATTAACCTAATTTCCTAACACTTTATTCATCATATTTAAGGCAATTTTAGAAAATATACTTAATGATTAAGTTTTTTTTTAAATGTGTTTAATTCCATAATTTCTCGCGGAGATTTATATCATAAAATATTAACAAAATATGTATTAGAAAAAAAGTTGTTAGCTTAACGATTTTAGAATATTTTTTTGCATATATTCGTTATTTAACAACAGTAACAGTTTCTTAGTAATTTTCAAAATTTCTTAAATTCATAACTTATCTCTGCAGTACCGGGTATTCACAACATTTATCAACATTGAGGATTTGTATCACTAGCATACAGAAGTCAACCAAACTCAAAGACACTAAAGTCACTCTAAAATCCAAATACTAACTGCCTTTAATTTTACTTCAATATTTTAAAATATGCTTTTTCTTAAAAAATGATTATTTTGACTTCTGCATATCTGGGGGATACTTCTGCAAAAGTTGCCTCTCTTTTTCTCAGCATTAGTAAGGGGAAAATTGATACGATCGCACTTTTTTGTTACTTTTTAACTTAAAAAATATCGTAACACATTTTATACTCTCACCACCAACATTTCAAATTTTTTACAATCATTTGTTTCAGCATTTTCCGATTATTATTTATTTTTAGTACCAATGGCAACTCGATTACACTTTGCGACCAAAAAGAATGTAGAAGAAGTTGAAATACTTCAAAACCGGTTTTTCGTAACTTCATGCATTATATCGACCAGAAACTATTGCAGGACACTGCGACTCATGGGATCTATTGTGCCCCTTTCGGTCTATAGATTGTTCAGCACAACTACTGCTTTCCTAATGAACACTAGCAGATCTGAAACCATAATGGTAGGTATGTCACCCAGTGTGACCCTTTGTCTCCCTAAACCTATAAAGAACCCCACCTTCACACAATATTTGTTATGCTGTCTCTGATTCCAGTGAGCACAGTCTATAAACAGCCACATCTGTAAGAAACTCCGTTAAGAGTTTCAAGTCCGGCCTGTCATAGTTAAGAACCTCAGAGCGACGCCCAAGCTGCGAGTGGCAAAGTCTCCTTTGAGCGTTCCAGTGTTCCACGAATTTGGCAATTTCCCAATCCTGGATTAGATTGAGGTTTACCCAATTTGAAGTTTCCGATGTGAAAAGAGGGGCAATAGAAATATAGCCACGCTGCATGTCCTGTATTACGTGATATTCAATAGGGATATCTGAGTATTTGCATAAGATCCCTGTAGAGCGTACACAAAATGTAAAGAATTATTCACGAATTCCAGGTGTCTGCAGATGACATAGCAAGACATTCGACGGTTAGCATTATATGAAGGTAACGGCATGACGAAAACTACAAATGGATTGAATTGATTGATAGAATAAGCTGCTGGTGTCACGGACATTTCATCAAATGTCGACGATGGGAAAGTAAACCCACCTGCTATAAGACCAGAAGAATATGAATACCGGATACCGGAAAACGTGGCAGCTGTTTAGTAGTTATTATTGGTCATTTTATTGGCTGTTGGCAGACATGCCCAAAGGTTAAAAAACCCACCTATTGATCTTAGCTGAAGTTACTATAACAATAAGGTTATTCTTGCAACGGACGACATGGACAAAACCCTTGCTCTAGTTAGGGTGACTAATGTATGGCTAACGGATGCCCGTCAGAAGCTGTTAGGACTATGGTGCGGTAATCGATACATGGTAGCACATTGGGACCTACAATTTTGATCTAAGTTTGCCGTTTGTAGCTGCCAGATTAACCTAACCTAACCTATGTTTAGTTAAAAATAAAATGATTCTTTGCTTTTGAAAATCCGTTTGACATTCTTAAGTGAAAAATTCATTTAAGAGCTTCAATATTTGTTTTCCTTTTTATCACACTATTGTATAGGGTCCGCCATCTAACGTTTTTTTGTCAACTAGTGCTTATTTCGTGAATGGTAACACTTACCTCATGTCTGATTTGACAGATAATTAGTTTTATCCTTCCGCTGAACGAATATGGTTGTTGTGTATACGCTTGAACAACGCTGGGAATCTGGGCCTGCGATCGACTTACAGAAAATGCCGATTTTGCAAAAAAAAAAATCATTTTTTCAGACGAAGTTCATTTTGATCTTGGCGGGTATGTAAACAAGCCAAATTGTCGCATTTGGGGCACAGAAAACCCGCACGCATGCATTGAAAAACCGATATACCCAAGACGAGTCACTGTTTGGTGCGGATTTTGGTCCAGAAGCATAATTGGGCTATTTTTCTTCGAAAATGAGCAAAGAGTGGCCGTTGCAGTCAATGGCGATCGTTATCGGGCCATGTTGAACGAAATTTTGTTCACAAAAATTGAAGAGGAGGATATTAGCAACATTTGGTTTCAACAGGACGGCACTACGTGCCACACAGCCGAAGCTACACTCGATGTTTTGCGACCCGTTTTTGAAAATCGCAATATCAGCCGCAGAGCTGATGTCGTTTGGCCACCTCGGAGCTGCAATTCGACACCGTTGGACTATTATTTGTGAGATGCCGTCAAAGATAAGTGTTACGCCAACAAGACAGAGACAGTTGACGCTTTAAAGGACAATATTCGTGAAGCCATTGGTGAAATACAGTGGCACACAATCGATAATGTGCTTAAAAATTGGATCGAACGTGTAGGCTACTGCATGGCCAGCCAGGACAGCCATTATTAACCGGAAGGATTTTACTTTCAAATAAAAAAAGAAATTTGAGAAAATATTCAGTAGTTTTTTTTTATAGTATTTTCAAAAAAAAAATATATTTGGCGGACCCTATACATACCGCCCTTTATAATTAAAATAAATTATCATCACAAATCTCTCAAATTTGTCTCTTCTTTCGATTGTCTGGAGTAAATCAATAACAGAATACCTATTAAATTTAGAAAGTTATGTTATAAATAGCTGATCCTTTACTGCAAATTAATTTGTATTTTAAACACAGTGCTAGAAAGTGATTTCAATTAAGCATTAAAGATGTTTATAATTCATTACAAATAAACTAAGAAGTTTTCATATACATATGTATGTATTTTGCTAATAAAATTTCATACACAATGATACTCCAACAAAAAAAAAAAAAAAAAAAAAAACTATAGAAAACAAAAAAATAAAAAATATATTCAAATATTTTCTTTTCTTTTAGTATTATCATTTGTCCTAAATATAAGTAAAAAAAAGAGAAAAAATGGACTAAAATTTTAACAAAAATTCTTTTGTTTAAAGCTATTTTTTATTATTATTTTCTACACAACATTGTTCTATTCATTAGCGTAAATGTTTCACTTTTTATTTCTTATTTTGCCAACGCACCACCTCTCCTGCCTCATTTAATTCCCCAACCAACAGAACTTCTATCACTTCAACGTCATACTTTAATTAATTATTACATTGTTTTACTTTTTTCTGTTTCTTTTTTTATTTCTTGTAACGGTAAAAATTATACAAAAATAAAAATTAAAAGGAAATGAATGGAAAAAAATATCCCTGTGCCATCATCATCATAAAAAGAAATATTTTATATAAAAATAAATATATAGCAAAAAGGAACAGGGAAAATAATGTACCTTAAGTCTTAAGTAGCATATGATGCTTTCAACATAACCAAAAAGAAAAAGAAATGGGAGAAGAGATAAGACTAGAAGAGAAGAGAAAAATATATAAATTTCTTTCCAAAGAACTTTATATGACTCTAAAACAGTAGTACACCATTAACAATGTTACGTTCCAAGAACGCTTCCTAGGTAGAAAAATGTATGCTTAAAATAAGTACTCTGTTCAACAGGCTGACTTTGAAAACATAGATACATAGACTTTTTTCTAATTTAAGCTTACAAACAAATATTTTCTAATGAATTTAAGTCGCTAAGCCCACTGTGCTTGTAATGTCTTAAGAAACTCTTTCTATCTCTTTTCCACTTTTCATTACATTCTGTTGCTTCTTCTTCTAGTGTTGTAAAATGAATTTCTTTTTTTTTTGTCTTCGGTGTTGTTGTTGTAATAAAAGCTTCTATTCATTGCTTTTCAATATAAACTGCAACAACGATAACAAAACGCAAAGGAACAAAAGCCAAATATAGAGTACAAAAGTAAAACAAGAAAAAATTAAACAAAAAAGTAGACTAAAGTCGAGTAAAGTCGAGTAAAGTTAAAAAAGGGGTTATCCTGTCACTTGAAAAAGTTGACATGTTCAAAAGAAATTAGGGGTAATTGACTTGTTTAAAATTATTTGGGTTTCCATATAATTCTTTTTAATATTTTTGTTTTCTATAGAAAATACTTTGTTTTTTTAATAAATAAATAAAAAAACAAGAAAGAAAAAAAAACACTGAGTGACACAAAAGAAATGTTAAGGAATCTTGATAAGTATTATAGAAATACATATACAAACAATACCATATTGTACACCTCTGTGACCTGGACTAAATATAACACTTACACAACACAACAGAACAGAACACAAGAACAACAAAATTCTATTATAAAAATTTCTTACTTTTTTGTATAACGTATAAGATAATGTATAAAACATTTAAGGAATTCAAGATGGTTGTCTCTAACTGCTATTCTCAGTCTCTTTCTCTCTCTCTCTCTCTCTCTCTCTCTCTCTCTCGTCTTTACGCTAATAAATTTCCCACACTTTATTTGTAACTCTTGACGTTGGTGTGTTTACCTTAAAGAAGGGTTGCAGTATTGTTAAATTGTTTGAGAAGGGTAAGGTGGGTGAATGGGGGGTGTTTGTAAAAGAAATTGCTTATAATTTCTTGACGTTTATTTTTGCTTTTGTAATAATACTGTGTGGTATTGTTTACAAGTGTTTGTATTTTGTTGCTGTTTGCTTTGCCATGTGTTTGTCTGGCTGCTGCCTTAGTAAGTGACTCTCTTATAAAAAGACCATTTGTTTGTTCGTTTATTTGATAAGGGACCAAAAAAAAAAGAAAAAAAAGCATGAAAAAAAAGAAACAGGAATTATATGCTTATCAAAAAATATATTTTTCTTCTTTTTTAAGCAAATTGTTTTTGTAACATTATATGAAAATTGTTTTAATATGTGTATTAATTTATTAATTAATAAAAACCAGATAAAAAGAAGAGAATTGAGAAGAAAGAAGAAAAGAGAGTTGGTAGTCCTGGTTCTCGGTAATAATTCTTTTCATTATGAAAACTGTAAAAGAGAGGGTAGTAGTAAAAGGTAACATTGTGGTAGGAGTAGCTGAGTAGCAATTTAGCTTTTTTCTCGACGTTAACAATATGAGAAATGAGATTTCAATCTTAAGGGGTATAATAAGCCAGGCAGGCTTTTAATTTCTCTTTTATAGCAGTTTATCATTTAGATCAGTGTTGTCAATGGAAAAATTTATAAAATTTTTTATTGTTTGCTAAAAAAAAAAGAAAAGCAGTCTTAAGGAAAAAAATTAATTATCTCTGATATTTTACACAGTTAATAAAGAGATAAAATTGTTTTTTTCTTTCTTTAATTTTTATATTTATGGGATTATTTTCATATCATTTGGGGTATTCTCGTACTTATTAGAAGACGATGGCTACAACAGCCGTTATTACAACATAATAAAAATTACACGTGTTAGCTGTTTGATGTGGTTTATGACGGGAATTGGCAGAATTTTGGTGTGAGGAGATGTTAATTGAGTTTGTGGGGCCTGAATTCTATGATATATACTGTTTCGTACTCTAAGAGTCTGTCAAAAAAAAAAAATTTAGGCAGGGCAGGAAATTAACTGAGCACATGTCTATGGCTTGGTGCTAAAAAGGCCAATGTCAAAATAGTAGCTTTTGAGGAAATTGTAATTAAAGTTTTCATTTTATATATGAGTTCATAGCAACATAGGCTAACAAAACCCTTATAAAAGCTGTTCTTTGTTGAAATACACATTCGCTATTTTAACAAAATAAAAGAACATAAGAAAAGGAACTCAATGCAACGACGAGTTCAAAAAAGCACAATATTGAAATTGGTCGTTTTATCACCAAGCCACAGGTGTAAGGCTTTACGTTTAGAACGCGTAAAGTACATACGAGTATGCACCTTTTTTAATCATCATACGCAACATGGGAATTGACAGGAGTCCTACATGACGTATACGCTACATTTATGTATGAATATTTAGCAGTGAATATGAATACTTAGTAATAAAAAAAAGTTTGAAAAGGTGTCAGTCAACTCATGACTTTTGTTTCCAAATTAGCCGATCATTTTATAAAAGTTCAGGCAGGTACTTAATTGAAAGTACAATTGAAAGACAATCAATTATATTCGAATTAAAAAAAATTGTACCGATTGCTTGCAGAAATATCAGCGATTAAAACTGGGCCATTCCATATCATAGGAAAGCTGCAAACACAAGTTTTAAAATATTATTCTTAATTATCTAATTGCTTAATAACATCTAATTCTCTAGTCTTGTTATGAATGCATTATGGTGCATTTTTCTTATATTCTATAAAGCATTTGAAATTGCTAGCCAGTAATTTGTTTAGCTTGACTCTACTGTTTTAAAACTAAAGTAATTGGTGGTGGTGGTGGTGCACGTATTTATTAATTAAACAATTTATTTCTATAAATTCTATGCATAAAAGTGCACGTAATCTTATTAAATGCTTTTAATAATAACTTAAAACTGAAATTGCATTTTTTTTTTCGTACGCTTTAATAAGACCGAACAACTAAATGACTGCTTGGCGTTCATCTTGCTAACCTTGTGGTCTTTAAACTGAATAGTATAGGAACGTCGATTTAAGGGCAATTATAAGTTAATTCTCTAGTACCAGTGCACAAAACAAAAATTATAGACTCTTGTACTCCGTATAATGAAATTTACAAGCAAACAAAAAAAGGGTGCAATGATGTAGAAATGAAGTCTGAACATAAACCAGCAAAATTTGTTATTTAATTTTCAATATTTGAGAAAAAATATACATAAATAGGAAGCTTTTAAGACTTAATGGTTGTTTGTTCAGTATGTTTTCGTATTTTAAGCGTCAGTCAAAAATTTGAATCAGTTTAGGAGCAAATTAATATGCCTTTACTCTTGACAGTTTGATTGAATAAGACCATACGCACCACGAACAAATCATTGAATTTAAATTATCTTATTTGGTAAGAGAAAAAGTGGAACTAGTATAGCTACACCTTGAAATTTTATTCTGTGTACTTACATACCATACAAATCAGGTCATTCAATACGTACGTGCTAGAATTTTGTCCATATGACAGCTTAGTACTAACCTTCAAACGATACGTGTATAAATTTGACAGCAATCTGACTATTGATTCGTGAGTTATAGCATTTTATGTGAAGCAACTTTTGTTATTAAAAAAAGAAATGGAAAAAAGTTAAGTACGAGTTTTGATAAAGCATTGCTTTTTGGTAAAAATAAATACAGTGGAACCAAACAATGGCTCATTCGATACAAATGATAGAGAAATGGATTGCTGAATTTAAACATGGGCTGTTATTCCAGAAAACATCAAAAAATCCACAAATTGGTTAAGAACGTTCGCAAATTGAAGGTACACGAGCTAGCTGACATTGTAAAGATTTAAGATGGTGCTGTTTTTACCGTTTTACATGAACATTTGGGGTGAGTTCACAAATCGTGTCACAAATCGATGAAAACAATGGCAAAATTGAATGAATTGGGCTTTGTATTGCTCACCCACCAACCGTATTCTGTAGATTTAGCCCTCAGCGATTTTTTCCTGTGTCCAAATCTCAAGAGAATGCTTGCTGGAAAGAAATTTAAGTCCAATGATGAAGTAATCGCTGAATCTGAGTCCTTTCTTAAAATGCCAAGAGTTGTTCCAGACCAAAAATCAAAGTTTGAAAGTGATGAACCTTTTCGCCGTTTAAGTCGTGAAAGCGAGATAAGATATACGGATTATCGTGAGCGGGCATTGGAATAACGACAAATACGTTTTCAAATCGGCTGCCGAGAAGGCCACACCGAAATATCTTTTGTAGCCTCAGGAACAAATTTGCAGTTGGTTTTTAATGCCACCCAGAATCCATATGCTATCCATGCTACACTCGTTGCCCTCAAAGGCAACTATGTATGTTGAATAATAAAATCGTGTTTTGTCAAAATTTTGTTTTCTTTTTACTTATCCTACGGACATATTGAATGACCTGTTACATAGTATATGTTCAGATGTCTCAACGTACATATATTGAGCAAAATCAACACCAATTAGTTTCAACTTTTTCTAAGATATGTTAAGTAGCAATACTAACTATTGAGATCAAATGGGAGATAGTGAAACAAATTTCTATGAACATATCCCCATGCCTTGTTACAATAACAAAAATACGCTTTGCTGGGTTTCTAACCCAACAAGTCAAAGTTGATTTAGCATTAATTGAAAAAATACTAAAAGACTTTAATAAAATTAGGGAAAAAGCACACACAAACGTATGTACGTACATACGAGTATGTGTGGTATGTACTCGTACATGCTGGAAATCTTGCAATTGTTAAATGTGAAATACAATTTTCAGAAAAAAGAAAAAACGACTACAAATTAAATGTAAAGAAATAATAATAAAATTGAAAAAATAAGAATTAACTTTACATGTCATCCAATTATCATTGGGTTTCTCTTTCTTGTTTTTTTTTTTTTTTTTTTTTTTTTTTTTTTTTTTTTGTTCTTCGTATTTAAAGAAACTCATCTTAATTCTGTCTTTCTTCTACAAACTCGGGCATGATTGAATTTAAAATTTTATTTTTGAGAAATAAATCTAAAATGCACTCGGCATGTATGCAAGTGAGTATGTATTTCGAGCGGTATTATGGAACCAACATTTTCTATAGGAAAATTCAATTGCAAAGAATTAAACGAAAACGAGAGGAAGAAAGAGCAGAAGGAGCAATTACACTTTAAATAAGTAAAACGAAAAACTTAAAATTGAAATTTTTAAATCCCAAAAAATAAAAAACAAAAAAATAAATAAATAAATAAAAATAAAGCAATACTTGTTGTCATCATGTTGAGTTTTAGATGGATTTCATGTTGAGTTGTTTGAGTCTTTTGCCAACAAATCCAAAAGAGAAAAAAAGGAATCTTTTCTTTTTATTATTCATTCACAAAAAACGAATGAGACAAACTAAGATTTTTTTCTTAATTTTTTTTTTTTTTTTTTTTGTTTTATTTCTTATTTTTTATTTTAGGTTTTGCTTTCAAAATAAATTTCGTTGCAACGTCGAAATGATGACGATGACGATGATGATGATGGGATGATGGGATGCCCTAAATTTTGCAAATAATTTTCTTGCCTGAAAGAAAAAAGAAATCTATTCAATGATTCCCTCCTTTTTTCTTTTCTTTTCTTTTCTTTTCTTTTCAATACTTAACATACCGTAGTTATTTAGTATTTTTTAAATTAAAAGAACATATAATACGAGTAGTTTATAAATCTATGCATTTCTATTCATTTCTATACTTTTTTTTTTGCTAATTTTTCTAATTTATTTAAATTTTTATACAAAAATATAAAGACAAATTAGTTTTCTTGGTTATACTCGTAGTAGGCAAGTATTCTTTCATTATTGCATTATGAACAAACTGCATTATATTCTTGTTTAACTTCAATATATTCGTTTAAGGATGAATTATTATTTTAAAAATTTTATTTACCAAATACGTAAACTTATTTAACTAAATAAAGTTAAAATCTAAATTCAAAATGAATTCCTCAAGAAACGAAAAACAATTAAAATTATTCCCCAAACATTTGCTCAATTAAAGAAAAAATAATATTTTTTTTTTTAACAAAGAAGGATGAGCTCTCATTCACATCTTTTACCTGGCAAAGAGTAAAATAATCGTATGCAGCAGATAAGAACGAAGCTGAAATACCTTTTTTTTTGCTGCATGAGAACTATCGATAATAATAACTGTGGTTTCACAGCAGAGAATGCATCTGTATTGCTATTTCTGGTGCCGTCCAGAATAATGCGATAAGAGTACTCTGGACAAAACGAGCCCCCTACGTTAAGACTATGGATGTCTATCGCTATCATTCGGTCCGTTATTACTTATACAGCGATAGCTTGGTGATTAATGAATAAATAAATAAATTAGGCAGGGTACAGAGACTCGCCTGCCTCGGTATAACTGGGGCAATGAAAATATGTCCAACAGCGGTTTTGAAGGCCTTAAATGGTTTAAAATCGCTTCACATCCATGTAATGACGGTGGCAGTATATTCGGCGATGGTGGCAAAATTTATCGCTAAAGGTGGGAGAACCATCTTCAGTTCTGGATGTTATGCCTTTGGACCTGTGCTTAGGCAAAAGATTTATGGTTGAATTCCCTCCCGGGTCTTAGTTCGGAGTGAGTTTGACCTAAACTGGTATACCGATAGCTCGAAAATGAATGACTGTGTGGGTGCTGGAAGATCACTGACTGTCTTCCAGGCTGGGATCATGGCCACTGCTATATGTGAGGAGATCAGACTGAACAGTGGGCTCAAGAATCATTAATATATTCTCTGACAGCCAAGCTGCTTTAAGGGCACTTGGCTCAAAATCGTATGGTCAAATATGGCTACAATACGTTGCAAAAGCTTTCGCTTGGAAATAAGGTACAGTTGTTTTGGGTAACTGGACACTGTGGTATAGATGGTGATGAAATAGCGGATACATGGGCTAGAATTGGTTCCATGACACCCTATGTCGGTCCGGAACCTTGTTGTGCACAGCCACCCACTACCATCCTCAATCTAATGAAGGATTGGCAAATTGCCAGATGCTTGGAACACTGGAATGCTCAAAGGGGACTTCGCCACTCTAGGGCGTCGTTCTGAGGTTTTCAAGTGTGGCAGGCCGGTTTTGAAACTCCTTACGGAGTTTCTTACTGGCCACTATAGACTAAGAGCCCATCTGAAGGGAATGACGATATTTGTAGACTGTGCTTGCTCACAGGCATCAGAAACAGCGGAACAGATATTGAGTAAATGTGGGGTTTTTGATAGGCTTAGGTAGACATAGGGTCTTACTGGGTGACATATCCACCATGATGGTATATATCTGCTGATGTTTACTAAGAAGGCAGTAGACCTGCTGAACAAACTATAGATCGAAGGGGCACAATAGATCTTATGGTTAGCAGTGTCTTGCAATAGTGCATGGTCGATATGGTATCGATAATAATAATGATATTTCTGCTCAGTAAGGCATGGCAAGTCATTATGTGGAAATTTAATTTAACAAGAATCTCTTTTTGAAATTTTTCAAACACCTCTACCTCTAGCAACTCCACTGGACCTTCCCGTACTTATTGGCTAGGCTGATAACTTAGCTAACTATTAGATTTAGAAAGAAGAGAAATATGTCTTTCAAACGATTTATACTTTAGGAATACATACGTGGTTGGATGGTTGTTACGCATTGTCAGCATGAATATACTCGTGATGCTTCCAATGTATTATAACGTACAACTTGTGGAAATTGCAAAGCAAATAATTTCATATAATTTAGACTTGGCCGCAAATGGGTTAATTAAGCACATTTATGGACATAGACATTCATCCGATAAATATTAGAGATGACATTGATTTTGTAATAATCGAATAATAATTGAACCTGTATTACTTACAATTGGATTATTTGCTATTAAACTTTTGTATGGGGAATTAGTACTTCCGCTTATATATGAATGAGGGAGCGAATTACCAAAAAACGTTGTCGTATGAATATGTCATAACACGCAGTAAACTGACAATCGATCGATTTATGATGAAAAGAAGTGATTATTTCATACTTTCTCTCAAAATCAACTTAACAGGGCAGTGATGGGATACTATTTAACTTAAAAATATACTCTAATACTCCTCTAACAGATTTGATACTCCCACAAATATTTCCCTATTTCCAAATTATTTGTATTAATTTGTTTCAGCATTTTCCGGTTTTTATTTAATTCCAGTACTAACGGCAACTCAATTACACTATACGACAAAAATGAATGAAGTTTAAATATGTGGTAAGTGATACTACTTTGCTATTACAAAGGCGCTATCGTGTACATGAAGAATCTGTTTTTGAAATATTCGAAACATGTCAAAATTTTGGGTTGTAAGTAAAAACCGGTTTTTTGTACCTTCATACACTTATAAGCTAATAACTTGGCTGAATATTAACCGATTTTGATATGGAAAGGGAAGTAACAGTAGTATAGCCGCGGGGTTTGTCCGGTATTTCGGCATGTTCATAGGAATATCCGATTTGTATGATATTACGGAATATTCATAGGATATCTCCGATCCTTAAGGAGTGTGTATATCATGTCGTATTGTATGTATTTTACATGAATGCTGCATTCGGCTTTTAGCGGACACGCTCAAAGGATGGAAATCCCATATAATGATTTTTGTAGAAGTTACAATGATGAACACCAGTAGGAGTCTTCGGAACACCTTCTTTTAAGGCTTTCTATGCTAGTTCTTGCGGCTGAATAGCTAACTGCTGTAAGACAGAAGCTGCCAGGATTATGGTGCGATAATGGACGCAGGATTACAAAACGGGATCTTTAATAATGTTTCAAGTGAGCCGAGCTGTGTTTAGTTAAGAATAAGAAACTTCGTTGCTTTTGAAAATCCATTGGAAGTTGACAGAGTTATTAAGTTTCTTAGTAAAGCAATTCATGATAAAATCTTTGTGTTTTATAAAATTTGTTGCTCTTGTTGTAAAAAAAGTTCTTCCAACAATTTTTTTACCCTCACTGAACGAGGGTAACTTTAGAGTTTTTTGAGAATTCATATGGCAGAGTAAAAATTTGATGTCTTTGATCTTTAACCTGTGATAACGTGCATTAATAGGTGGTCTTTAATATAAGAAACCAACTAAGAACTTACACACAGGCCGCGAACTTTGAAAATTGGCTTTTTTCTTGTTAAAAAGTTTTAAAGAATTTGCCGATATATTGTAAATGCGGCTCCTCAGAGTAACATTAGTTGCCTAACTTTTCTGCATTTAAAAAGCTAACGATAAAACGAAATCTAGTAGCCTTTAATATTAAAAAGTATTTCATTAAAAAAAGTAAAAAAAAATGTAATTCACCCTTTTAATGTTAATCCGCTCTTTAAAAAAAAAAACACAGTAGTATTACAGAGAGTATAACAGTTTACTACATTTGCATAGCTGGGACTAACGTTTAGCGTTGTTTTACTTAAATGCTGATTACTTAGTGAATATTTTTCTTTAATATTTTTCTCCCCTCTTTCACTTAATTTGTAACTGATACATAAATTAAATTTTTTTAAATTTAATTGATGACATAAACTCTGCATTTAATTTCGTTACAAAAAAAAGTTGGCCTTTAATACAAGAAACCAACTAAGAACTTACACATAGACCGCGACCTTTGAGAATTGGCTTTTTTCTTGTTAAATAGTTTTAAAGAATTTGCCGATATATTGTAAATGCGGCTCCTCAGACTAACATTAGTTGCCTAACTTTTCTGCATTTAAAAAGCTAACGATAAAACGAAATTTAGTAGCCTTTAATATTAAAAAGTATTTCATTAAAAAAAGTAAAAAAAATGTAATTCACCCTTTTAATGCTAATCCGCTCAATAAAAAAAAAAAAAAAAAAAAAAAAAAACAGTAGTATTACAGAGAGAATAACAGTTTACTACATTTGCATAGCTGGGACTAACGTTTAGCGTTGTTTCACTTAAATGCTGATTACTTAGTGAATATTTTTCTTTAATATTTTTCTCCCCTATTTCACTTAATTTGTAACCGATACATAAATTAAATTTTTTTAAATTTAATTAATGACATAAACTCTGCATTTAATTTCGTTACAAAAAAAAATATGGTTTTCAATCGAATTTAATTTATGTTTGTGGAACATGTACTATGACACTGTTTAATGTCTTCCTTTCCGTTTTTTTTTTATTTTTTCATTTTTATTTTTTAGTCTTTTAAGCAGGTTTTGCAATTAACTTATTATTTTAATATTAAAAACATAAATTTTCATTTTCGCGTAATCATAATAATTAAAAATAAAATAAAAACAACAACAAAAAATACTCTATTAAATACAATATTGAACGCAAGAAAGAAATGAGAGAAATGGAAAAATAAAGGAAAACTGAAACGAGAAAAACGAGGGTAATTGGGATTTAGAGACTGGGTTAAACAGCACACACAGGGACACACACATTGAATTTAATGGCGATTAAATACATTTTTTTTTTTTTGTTAATTTATTTTTTTGCATATAAAAATCATATTATTTCTTTAATAATGGAAAAAAAGTACGAACCAAACCAAACCAAACAGAAAAATCGTAATATTAAATCATAATTATGAAAAACAAATTAAAATGCGACAAAAAAACCATATTGGACGTGTACAATAAATCAATGAAACCGAAATAATATAACAGAAGAAATCACGGGAAAGGGGTTTGAAAAAAAATTATTTTTGCAAAAGACAACTTTCAATTTGTAATTAAAAAAATCATGGCTTTAGGCGTCTTTTCGTGCAAATAGAAGGTAATTATATGGAGAAAAGAAAAGAAAAAAACAAAAACAAAATCCAAAAAGAAAATTAATTTTTGGTTTTAACATTAATCATAACAATAAAAGAAATTTTATTTATACAGAGTTTCAAAAACGTTGAAAAACTAAGTTATTCGGAAAATAATCAAACAAAACGCAGTTGTAAAGGATTTTTGTTTTGTTTATTTTTCTTAATTTTTTTTTATACAAAACTTTGAGTAGATATTGTTGATTTCTATCATTTTCTGAATATTTTGTTTGTTTCTTATCTTGAAGCGCAAGTTTGTTTTGAAATTTTTTTATTTAATTAAAGGTGTTTTGTTTTTTTTTTGTAATTAAAAAAAAATATTTTATATATAAAAGTATATTTGTAATAATATTTATATAGAAAATGGCTATTTACAGATGAGTAGAGATGTTGTTTTTTTAATAATATATTTATAAAAACCTATTTAATTTGTTTCAAAAATTATTTATAAAGAAAAGCATATGAAAACAAATTATTTTCAAACTTAAAAGAAGAAAAAAAACACCTAAAAGTAGATAAAACTAATAAATATTATTAAAATGCTTTTGATTGATTTTCAATAAAAATTTTACATTTTTATTAAAAAGACTTAAAAAGCTTAAAAAAATGTTGAGAATTATAAACTTTCAAAACAATAATGCAATATTAGAAAAAAGAAAAAAAATTGGAAATCAGCAGTTCCATTCCTGCAAAATGAGAAATTTTTTGAGACAACCAACAAGCTATCCTCACATCAAAAAGAGCAGAGAGTACAAAAGTAATAAGAGATTGTGATCTTGCATAGATGGGACTGTTAATATGACATAATATGAGCTATAGACAGGGCTGCTTGGCGTAGACGAGAACTAAATCTCAGTGCTCTCAACTCTTACGTGATTAAGTCGAAACATCTCTTCAGCTACATTCGTTCACTGGCTCATATCGAACTGATATTTGGAGCTCCAAGTCATGCTGTCATCCAAAGTATTGAAATTGCTGATGAGGGCGTCTCTGTCTCTCGTGTGAATGATACTACTACACACTACTCTTAACATTGATTAGTATGCAATGCAACCCCAGTTCCTCCCCAAAAGATATTACTGCAAGAAACACACGTATTTCAATTTAGGACTGCCTTGTCAGGATATAATATCCCTCTCCTCGTTCATGAACTTACTATCGCTGCAGCTATAGATCACCATTGTTATATTAATAGATATTCCAAATATCTTTTATTCTACTGTCACCCTGCTTTATCTGCTTTAAGAGATGAAAGATATATGATTAAAAGCTTCCTAAGATTTTAAAGGAGGAACTGGATTATTTTAAATAATGTTTTTCTTCAAACCCAAGTGAATAGAAATTTGAAAATTGTTTTCAATTTTTGTGGTACGCGGCCAGAAGAAATATCGACAAATAGGAAGACGAACTCCGTTCCTCATTTTAAATACAAGACCCAGTTCTGAGGCAGTCGAAGACCCTTTATGTAGGATAGGCAGCTACTCCACATGATCAGAAGGATTTTGAGGAGGCTTATGGGGTTTCTGACAGGATATTGCTATCTGAAGTAACACCTCGCCAAGTTCAATACGATATCTGACACCGAGTACCGTCTGTACAGGGAGGAAGACAAGATAAAGGAGCATATTTTCTGTGATGTGCTATGTGCTATGGCCAATATTCTTGGGCGAACTTTTTTTCTGAGTGAATACCACCCGCTGCAGTTTGTGTGTAAGTGGATCTGACCAAGTAGTGTTTGGCCCTCTTCGCCACCTGTTATAATAATAACTTAAATCTTTCTTTCTAAATCTACAGAGTAATAGAATTTTTTATCTCTTAATTACTAAAATAATCGGTTTTAGTTTTGTTTTCTTTTTCTTTAAACCTTTTTAGGGCTCTTGAATATAATTGTCTAATTTCGTATAAAGCTTAAGCTTAAAGCTCGAATAATTAAAGTATTGATTAAACGAATTTTAAAGCTTTACTAGCCTATCATTAGCATTTGATTATAATTAAAAAGCTGTAAGCGTTTTATAGCTTTTACTGTAATAATTAACTCAACATACAACAGTTTTAAGCTTTTTAAGCTGTGGCTTATTTAGAGTTGTCTTTTCTAAATACTGACGTTAAAACACAACTTTCGAAAGCTGTATTTTCAACTTCAACTTGAAAACAAAGCTTATGCCTATATTGAGATTTGGTAAAAGCTTGCTTTAAAGCTTTAATTTGATATTTAAAATTTTTGCAAAACGAAGTTTAATTAATTTAAATAATTTATTAAAAAAAAATAAAGTTTTTTTTTATTAAAGTTGTAGAACAAAATGAAGAAGTAAATGGAAAAATGTTGTTGGTTTTTTCATTAATTATAATAAATATTTACAGGAATAGTTAATTAATTAATTATTTACAGTTAAAAAAAAACTAAAAAAATTTCACAAAAGAAAACGATATAAAAAAAAAATGAAAAATTCATACAAAATGGAAAATATTTTAAATTAAAAATTTTTGATTTTCTTTTAACATAAAAATCATACGAAAGTAGAGTTTTTTTGGTGGAAACTTAAAATGTTGTTGTGGTTTTTTGTTTTTCTTTTTACATTTTTAAATGGAAATTAATGATTTTTCCTCCTTTTTTTTTGTTAAACGAAAATATGTTTTTTTACATTTTTTCTTTTATTCGGGAATGATTTTTTGTGTTTTTTTTTATCAAAAAATGTAAGACAAAAGTTGGGACGGGTTAATCTGCTATTCCGCTAATACGCTTTACTTTTTTATATATTTTTTATGAACGAAAAGTGATTTTTAATTTAAAAAAGAATTTGAAAAAATTAAGAATTGGTTTTGTAATGAAATCTCCCTTTTTATGTGGGGAAGAGGACCCTTGTTTTTAAATTTTTTACAAAACATGAAATGAAAGAAAATTTTGGGAAATTTTAAAAACGCTTTTCGTTTTTTTAAGAGAGAAAGCTATTTACAAAGTTTATGGATTTTATATATTTTTAATTTAGTAATTAAATAAAAAAATAATAATAAAACAAAAAATAGTGTCAACATGAACAACGAATTAAAGAAAAAAAGTATAATAAAAAAAAAACAAAGAAAGTTTTCATAATTTTTGTAAATAAAACCTAATGAACGTGTTTTTATGTTTTATTTCTTAAAAATAATAGAAAAGAACTTAAAAATTATAAGAAAAATTAGAAAAAAAAATTATATTAAAAGAAAACGTTTCTTTCTGATAGTTTTTCTTGTACGTTTTTCCTTTTTCTCTGGGGTTTCAAAAAAAAAAAGAAAAATTATTTTTTAATTGATTTTCAAAAATAATTATTAATAATTTTGTTGTAGGTTTTCGTTTTTAGTTAAAATTGTTGTTGTTTTTTTCATTTTATTTGTTTTAAATTAAATGCTTACAATCATTCATATCATCATTGGATCTCATAATATATTGATCCGATGAGGATAGTCTTGAATGCCCGTTCAAATTGGGATGAGCTCCCCCCCTATGATCACCACCATTATTGTTGGTTTTTTGGTTTAAAACGCTACGCATCGCCATTGCAGATGGATTTGTTTGATGCATATACATACTATCACCTTCGCACTCACTTTCTTTATACTGGAGAACATTGTTGTGCTTCTCATAAATGACCAGACACCGATGACATCCTTTCCTAAAATTGTCATATTTTTTTTTTCATTTTTTTTTTTAATTTTACGAAATTTTTTTAACGTTTATTTTACGGTTTTTATTTAAAGGTTTAATTTTTTTATTATTATTTTTTGTTTGAGAGAGGAAAAAATATATAAAATAATTAAACTGTTTGATGAATTACACAAAATGTGTTTGAAAGTTTTTATTATTTTTTTTTTTCAATTTAAGTCATAATTAAAAAAAAAAGAAAATAATGTTTAACTTAAAAAAAGCGGTAAGAACTTAAGATTTTTTTTTTATAGTCTTACGTTTGTTAAAGTGTTAATAGAGTTAATCATTGATTTTGTTAGATTGTTTTATAATAAAAGACTGAATAATTAATGTTGGTTTTGTTATTTATAAAGTTAACGAAACATTGATTTTTGCAAAATATTTTAAATAAAATTTGGGGATTTTCGTAACCGAGTCAATAACTGGTTGCAACACTGATCTTGTACGTGTTGAATGATCCAAGAATAATATAAAATTAACATCCATTAATAGTAACGGAGAGCGATTAAAAGAATTGTGCCAGAAATAAGCAAATATACACATATTCATGGACATCACCGAGCGGCAGAGCGCGTGCAATCAGATAGAGCACATATGCGTGAGCAGAAGATGGAGAAGCACTTTATAGGATGTCAGAAATATAAGAAAAGCTGACATCGGCAGGGACCACAGGCCTATCACTGGTGAAATCAAGAAAAAATTGAAACGACAAAGAAAGACCATCAGGCACACAAGGCGAAGACGGCTCTACCTACAGAAACTCCAATATAATGTAACCAGGCACGCATTAACGTTAGCAAATCAACTACTAACGAACCTACATTACTCATGGGAAAATATCAGAGCTATATATCGGGTGGGCGATCTATAAGTTTAAATTTGAACCGGCGGTTATTTCGAATCTGGCAATACTTATGTCATTCTTATTCCATTCTGACACAAATTTCAGTATATTATCTCCACTGAACGAAATGAATCGATTTACGTGTGAGCAACGTTGGGATTTATTGGAAATTTATTTCCCAAACAAAGACAATTGGTCGGAAATTGAAAAATCATTTAAAATCATCTTTTCGGATGAAGCCTATTTTCATCTTTGGGGCTCAGAAAACCCAAAAGGTCTTACAGAAGCCAAGGCAATTGTTACGAGTGACTGTTTGGTACGACTTGTGGAGCGTTGGCCCATATTTCAAAAATTGCATCCATTACGGTCAATGGAGACACCTATCGCACCATGATAACCAATTTTTTTGTGCCTGCTCTTCATGGTATTGATGTAAAAATTTTGGGTTTCAACAGGAGGGTGCAATTTGCCAAACATATCATGCCACAATCGATTTATTGTGCCAAATGTTTGATGGCCGTTTAATTAGCCGAAGAAGCTACAAATTGACACCGTTGGACTATTTTCTGTGGGACCTCGTGAAATACAAGTGTTATACCGACAAACCAGAGACAATTGAGCATTTTAAGGTCAACATCCGTGATGTCGTTGCGGTGATACAACCCCATACACTCGAAATAGTTGATCCGATCGAATGCCGTAGCCATATGAATGAAATAATATTTCATTTCTAGCCGGAAAAATTGTACTTCCCAACAACAAAATATATTTCGCAACATTTCAAACCGCTTTTGTTTCATTGCATTTTTAAATTTAAGCTTTCAAATGGCTCACCCTATATAATCAAGACGCAGAAGAAAAAAATAATAATGACACTTAGAACCTGGTAGCTCGAAGACGGGAAGTGAAACTGCAGCTGAATAACAACAATACTTTGAGGCAGCAATACCATCAGCTGGTGAAACAAGTAAAGACAGAAAAAAGTTGCTGGGACGACTAGAAAAACATGATAAAACCACACCAGACGATTAACTATCGCATTAATGGAAAATGCAGTAGGAACCAAGTAGTCGATCGAAATGGTACACCAATAACTAACAAGCACAGAGATGGATAGAACATTTCAATGAAATAAGTAACATCAGAAACACTACTGAGTACAGCGAACCGGTTAAGAACTGTGATGAAGAAAACAGTCTAAGAATACCGTGCAACCCACCCAAACTGAATGAGATAAAAGGGGCGAAAACAATAAGGCAGTAGGCGAAAATGGGCTCAAGCTACCACTTTACGAATAATCATTGAACAGTCTATAGAATGGCGTACTCCCCTGTATATACTGTTAGTAGACGAACTACAATGTAAAAAGCAGTAAGAAAAAGAGGAGTGTACCCCCAAAAATAATTTGAATAATTAGAGCGATGTACGAGGATGCGGGACTTTCAGTTCTTCACAACGTGGACATCAGCCAATCATTCCACAACAATGCTGAATGACATAATGAGCAAAGTCTGTTCAAAAAGAAGAGGAATAGCATGGTTTCTCTCACGGCAACTCGAAGATTTGGATTATTCGTATGACATTTGTTTACTTTCACTAAAGACTTCCAATATGCAGTCGAAACTGGAGGACCTAGAAAAATTGGTTCGCAATGTTGGACTTCAGATAAATATCAAGCATCATCATGCTACAGAGTCAACCAGTCGAGTATGTAGACAGTCTCTGCTATCTACGAAGTACAATGAATACAAACGGCGTAGCAGCAATAGACGTAGAAAACAGGCTCAATAGAGTGAGAGCGGCATTGGCACGACTGCAGTCAGTATGAAGAAACGCTGCTGTTTGGCAGCGAAACTTGGCTTGTATCGAATAACATCACGCAATAACTCCAGGTTGTCATTAACAGATGCCTCAGATTCGTATGCAGAATATTCAGACCTAACACCATAAGTAACAGAACTGTTGAACATGACTAATGAAAAACCCATATTGAAACAGATAAGATAAGGAAAAGAAAAAGTCCAGATAGTATCGCAAAAATGTGACTCAAGTGGAATCGTCAAAGCTCAAGAAATCGTGGTTGACCAAGAAACACCTGGAGACACACACAATTATACAGGAACTAAGACAGAACAGTCTAACATAGGAAGAAGTAAAATCAATGACGATGATTCATTTCACTCTCCTCAGTAGCGTTTATGACGTTGCTAATTTTATTGAAATGTTTTTTACATCTCTGTGTCTGCGCATCATTGTTCGTTATTAGTGTACCAATACGATCAGCAACTGCATAATTCATAATACGCTTTCGATTTGTGAGACAGTCAATCGTCTAATTCTTTTTCTAGCTGTTGGTATTGCTGCTGAAAGTATTGTTGTTGTTCAGCTGCAGCTCCTTTCCTTGAGAAATCAGGTTCTAAGTGTCATCTAATATCCATGATTTTATGTGTGGTTGCACTACACCCAGTGTCTCTTCTGTAACTTTATTATATACTGTAACTTGATATATAATATCTTCCGTGTTAGATGAAGATGCTTTGTGGAAGCCATATGCTCCCAAGAGGAGTAAACGGAAAAAATCCCCAAAAACATCCCATTCATAACAATATGTTGTACACTTTCCAAATTGATGAAAGCTGTGGTTAATTAACGTCATATTTTCATAAAAAGATTTGAATTGAATATGACTCTGACGCTTTTCCCTTTCTACTTCCAATACAACGATCAGCAAGCACCTGAGTGTTTGTTGCTAAAACAAAGGAAAGCTGTTATTAAATTGTTTGTTGGGTTAGCACGCAATTAACGGCAGCCATTTCACTTGCAACGTGCTTTGTGAAATGCTCTTTCCTGTGCTCATTTTATAAAAGCAGGTTTCGAAAATGGTTTCTATTTAATGCAGAGTTGGATAGTATGGTTTTACATTCAACAGAGATGTGCAATAAGCATTAGTTTTTTACAATTTTTAAAATTTAGATAAAAAAATGGCTGGAATATATTTAAAGATATTGTTTTTGCAAAAACCAATGTTTTCAAGCTGAAATAATTTTATGATGCTTTTGTTATGATGACTTAATTATAAATCAACACAAGAAAATATGTTTCATATATAGCTAATGTTGTTGTAAAGAAAAATACTTAAAATTACAAAAAAAAGCCTAAAAATTATTAAGAAAATAATTTAAAACAAAATAAATGTTACTGATAAGTACGAAATATTTAAATTGAAATTAAATTAAAACACATCTAGAGATGATATCGAACAAGTCATAGATTTTAACGTTTAATGAGGGTTTATTTTTTTTTTTTTTTTTTAATTTGAGGATAATTTTTGTATAACCTTTTTATAAAGAAATGAATACAAAACTTATATGATTTTACATAGAATACAGAGAAATAAATAATATTTTCATTAAAACATTATTTAAACAAAAAAACACATTTCAGCTACAACTTAAAAATTCATGGGGTTTTTATTGAAAATGAAAATAGAAATTTTTAAGTTAAATTGTTGTTTTTTTTTTTTCAAAAAAGCTGAGAGTTTAAAAAATTAAAAATTTTTATATAAAAAACATTCATTTGTATTGATTAAATTATTTATTTATAATAAAAATAAATAAAACAAAACAAATATGGAAATACCAAAATACTTAATATTGCTATTTATGTGAGAAAATGTTTTGATTTTTTTTTTTTTTTTGCTTTTCATTTATAAATTTTATTTAAATCTCACACGAGTGTATAAAGAAAAATAAAAATTTATATGTAATTTTCATTTAAGTGGGGTAATTCATTAAAACAAAAGAAAAAACTAAAATATATTAAATGAAGTTTAAAAACATTTTTTTTAACGAAATATATACTTTTTTGGCTTAAGGTTCTTTAAATTTATTTTAATAAAGAAATAAAAAAAAATCATTAATGTATTAACGAAATGAAAAGAGTGAAATTAAAAAACGTAAGAAATGAATTAAGAATTATTAAAAAAAAAAAAAAAACGCAAAACGAAAAGGAAAAAACGAAAATAATTTGTAAAAACTGAAGTTAAACTGAAAAAGTTTTTTTTTCCTTTTAATTTAATGTTTAAGCACAGAAAAAACGCAAACTCTTAAGATTTTTACTGGGATTTCGTATTTTTTTGTGTTTTTTTCTTTCTTTTTTAATTTATATTTTTAAAATACATACACACATGAACTGTTTTAAAAAAGAAATTATATGAAGAGAAGAAATTGAACAAAAAAAAAAAAAAATGAAATTTATATGTAAAGAAAAAACCATCATTACATATACAGTGGTGGACACAAAATTAGGCATGAGGTATTAAGAAACCTTTACTCTAAATTGTTAATACCGTTTTTCACATATCCGACCCTCAACATTGTTATCATTGCCAAAAAAGTGAATAAGACGGAAAAAAACAGAAGCACGGAGTCTAAATAGTGTGCCTATAGAATGGCAATGTTGTACTTCACAGGGCTGTATATTTTGTACTCTGCTCTCGGATCTTAGCATTAACAGCATACTTAAAGCCACGCTTGCGCTAGTAAAGTACTAAAAGCTTGCAGGGAGATCTTGGGGCTGTAATCCACGAATAGTATACTGGATGTATATCATGTTGGTCGTTGGCGATACCATGGGCGGTAAGAACGAGTTTGGGAACAACCCAAGCAGAGTTAAGAGCACAAGCATAACTGGGGCAATGAGAACTTGCCTCACAGCCGCACTCGAGGTTCTATTGGACCTGAGTCCGCTGCATTTGGCAGATAGAAATAGAGCCATAGAGACAAGAACAATGGGAGATGAGTTGGTTACGAGTTTATGCAGATTTCATATTAACCCGGTTGGCCTACTTGAATCATGATCATGAAACTCTATAACATCGGCAAATGTCTCAAGGCAAGACTGGTTAATAGAAGTGAGTGCAGAGGTTAGGAGACTGCATAGTTCTTTAGGGAAGGAGCCATTTTGTGGTACACAGATGAAACAAAGAAGGAAAATGGCACAAGCGCAGAGGGACATATGACAAAACTTGCCAATATATTCCAGGCAATTTAGTTTATGCAATTTAGAAATGTGCTTAATTTAACCTAGAGAGGAAATATAGATGACAGGACATAGCCATACATGTCTGGGTAAATTAAACCAGCTAGGCAGGGACAATAGAGTCAGCTTAGCTTGGTACCGGGACATGTAGGAATTTTGGAGAACAAAAGGACCGATGAACTGGCCAGAAAGGACCTTTCACTGCACCGGTGGGGCCAGAACCCTTTTTGTACTAGGAAAGTGGCCTAAAAGGTTATACTCAATGGAAACGAGGATAATAAGAGGTGGGTACTCTTTTCTGACCGTCTGGGTCTGAGAAAATCTAAACTTTTGTTGGGTAACTCTAACAGGAGGAGATATGAATCCTGCATACTAATATCCAGATAACGGTCATTGCAGGCTAAATGGACATCTGAGTAAAATGGGATTAGTCTCAAGCCAGATGTGCAGATTCAATGATAAAGAGATCGAATCACCAACGCACATACTGCGTACATGTGGGATATTGATGCGCTCTAGGAGAGAGTATCCAGATGCCTATCAGATACTAGATAGGGAGTTATCGCAGTTGGTACCTACCGATATCCTGAATTGCGTCAGATCGACAAGGTGGTGTGAGAATTAGCGTACTTTTATACTTCAATAATGATGCTTAAAGTCTTAAGAAGTGCATGCTTTGCCTGTAGGTCCTTACAAGAATGAAAACGCAAAAATGGCTACTACTCAGGTTTTAATCACAACCACCATGTGAACACAGTCACTGGGCCAAAAGCAAACATCCTGTGACTCCCAGTGCCCGTTTAACCAGGAATAAGTCTCGTTGAAAGTTCTTTTCTATCTACGTATTAGTGTATTAGATTATCCAAAGGTAAATAGCCTATTGGGCTCAAGTGGATCAAGCTCAAGGAGTAATTCACACAAAGAATAAAACAGCTCTTACATGAGTCGGGAATTTTTGGGCGAATTGCTTCAAAAACTGTCTGTTACAAAGAATATGAAGCAATCACACTTTTTAACAGAAATGCAAAAAATACCCAGATTACTGGAAATGGAACCCTTAAGTAAAGAATCCAAGTTTAGCTGTGTTAATCAAACGGCTCTTATTTATGGCCTGGAATGCCTGGGATGTGTACTTCAAATTTTAATGGAACCATATACCTTCAGGCATACATTTCCGTCATTTACATTTTACAGCAGATCTATGATTCAAGGTGCAGTTCAAAGCTAGTGAAGTTTGTTTTTTGATCTTGCAATTCAATAGAAAACTTAACTTATGCGCTTATGCAAAGTCGTTTCTAATTATAAAACCACCACTGTATATATACATACATATAATATTGTTGTTGTTGCTGCTGTAAGTAGAGGTAAAGAGTCATCATCATTAAAAGCAAAAAATTAAATGAATTTTTTTTTTTTTTGTAAATTAAAAGGAAAAACTATAATGAAAGCAACAACAACGACTACTAGTACAAAGTTGAAAAAGGAAATGAATTTAAAGCAGGGTTCGGATTAAAATAAAATCTCACAAGTACCGCCATTAAGCAGCATATAATTTTAATGCTTTACCTTGAGAGCTGGCCTGATTAAAGCAAAAAAATCAATATGTTGTTTAATATAAAAGATTCTAATGCTGTTTGGTTAACAAATTTCTAATGCAATTAAAAAAACATCAAATACCTATTTTATAAACGAATTTATAGCAGGCTAGACTTTCAACAGTGGGTGGATGGAATACATGCTTGATAAGTGAAACTTTAACGTAGAGTGGTCAAAAAGAAGTCAAACCTGTTGCATAGCAACCACAGACCAGATATTTAAGCTACACCAAACCCTAAAAAGGACTTATGAAAAGGTAAACGAATTGCACGTCGATTATAAGATCGCAATCGATAGTCCGATTCGTATAAAGGTAGTTAAGATTATGTACATAAGTATTTGGAGTCTGGCAGAATGACTGCAACTGACACGACTTCACCTCAGTTAAAATAAGTAAAGATCCCTGTGAACCATTTAATACGAAAAGTGCCTTCAGACAGGGTGAAAACTGATCTGATCTTTTTAAGCATGCATAAGCCGATGATATTGATATCATGAAAACATATTTGGTGCCCCTGTAAATACCTTAAAGAAGTAAGTCTGGTAGTAAGCGAAGACTTATCTGAGTTATTGGTTTCAATGAACAAAGATTTCACAGCAAGATTGGGTCAACACCTAAACGTAGACTGCTAGAATTTGAAGATAGTAGAGGGATTTATCTAAATGCCTCCATAACTAAAACCATCAGTGTGGATAGAAGAAAAACACTTGATAAAAGATGCTATTTTGGACTTAGCAAGCCGTTACAAAACAATGCTCTCTCTTGACAAACAAATGTTGAGCAGTATAATATTCAATTATATGGGTTCCGAGTCACAGTGATATTCCGGAGAACTGTAGGGCTGATGAACTAGCCAGGCATAGCATCACTACCGAACTAACAAGTACATTTTCCACGTTTGGAATACCATTGGAAACTTGTAAGCTTATAATTTACAATGAGATAATAGACTCTATCAACCCCGTATTGGCAGCTTCGTAGCAAATCTGGCCAAAGCTGGATATCAAGCGCAGAAAGGATCAGCTCAATCTCCAAAGAAGCACACTCAGCGTAGTTGTCGGTGTCATTAATAGTCACTCATGACAGGAGTCTGAGACTGGTCACTTGGCCAATGATTACAGCAGTAGCAGTAGGGATGAGGAGGAAGTGCAAACAATTCCTCACCTACTGTGCACATGTCGGGCATTTTGTGGCAAAAAAAGGCACCTGAGCTTCTACCATGCGACTGGGCTTCTAGAGCAGTCGAATTCGGACATTTGTAGCGGTTTTATTTATTATTGTTTCATTTTTTTGGTGGCAGTCTACCTACCTTACATAAACTGTATGAATTTCATGTCGATATCGATGAATGATAAGAAGAACGAAAAACGAAGCTTCGCAACAAAGGAAAAACGAAGCTTAGATAAAAAAAAATAAGTACAGGCTTAAGACAAACAGTTTGATTTATAGCCATCTAATGTATGTTTATTTTTGTCCGGTCACCTAGAACTGAACTTAAACTGTTCTGTTTATTTTTATACGGTTTTCTATTCACACGAAAAGCATTTTCTTCTATCTTTTAAGCCTTTGTAACACATATCTTAACAATTTATTTATAATCGATTTCTAAAATTAATCATTATTAAAATGACATTAAAATCAAAATGGGACATAATCTCTACTCTGTTATTTTCTTAAGTTTTAAAGAAATATAATCCGAACCCTGTTACTTTACTATTAATCTGTATAGAAAAACAGACCAAAAAGAAAAAGAATTAAGTACAGAAAGAAAAGCAAAAAAACAACTAACAACAAAGGAAGAAGAAACATAAAACAACAGCAAACAACAACAACAACAACAAAACATTAAAAAAGAATGAAATAAAGAGCCAACATACAACATTATTGGTTGTACTGACTGCACCCAATCATAGTTGTATTATATGTAAATACACAATATGCATAGATGGATAGTATGAACCTTTAAAAAATACATTCATATATACTGACGGCGGTATATTATTCTAACATTTTGTAACTTCCTTCTTTGGATTGTTTTTTGAAAAATATAAACACACACACACACATGGATTTTAGTTAATATAGAAATATGCATGTGTGTGTGTGTGCGTGTGTGTAGTGTGATTGAGTGAGTGTATAGGGATATTTTATGAGTTTTGTGTTTTACTTCGATTTTATTTTCTTTACTAATAAAAAAATACATATTATTTTTATTTATTTTGTAGTTGTTGTTGCTTTTTTTAAGTACATACACATTGCAAATTTAATGTGTTCAGACGTGTTTGCGTATGTATGTACATATGTGTGTAGCTTGCCCATACACATACACACCCACACACATACGAATATTTTGAGTATAACCCCGCAGTTGTTACTGTGTATAACAGTTGTGTTCTAAGCATATCTTAGGGGGTTCAGTTGATCCATGTTTATGTTAAACTCTGGTGTGTTGTTTATACGTAAGTATGTGCATGCGAGTATGCCAGTGTAAACAGAGTTTAAATTTAGTTTATCTATGTACATATGTGTGTGTATACAATATTTTTAATCTCTAAAGACTTTTAAGTCCATTTCAATTCATTTCGTTGGATATTTTTTATTTATTTATTTTGTGTTGCTTACCTCATTTTCGTTTTTTTTTTTCGTTTACTTTTTTTTCTATTCGAAATTATTTAAGATTTTTTTCATTTTTTAGCAATTTTGGTAGTTTTTTGCTTTTGCTTTTTTTTTTTTTTTTTTTTTGTACCAAATAAATGTTGAAATGATTTTGTGTTTTTCTGTTTTATTCGTGTACAATTTTCATTTTAATATATTTTCGGTATATGCAGTCGTTATAGTGTATTTGTATTGGTAATAAGGATATTGATGTCTATATATAGGATTTTGTTTTTTTTTTTTTAATTCTTTATAAGTGAAATATCTAAATTTTGTTGTTATTTTTTGTTATCTTATGGTCTAAAATAAATTTTAATTAATTATTCACTAGCAATTTATTTAAAAGGTATGCTGTATAAAAATACAATATATTTTCCAATGATTTTTAAATGAGATTTTGTTTGGAGAACACAAAAAAAAAACAAACCAAAAAAATCTAATAAATTTAAATGAGTATATTTGAATAATAAAAAGAAAATTATAAATTAATTAATACATGACCTAAGAGAAAAGTTTTTTTATTATATAAAAAAATATTTAAAAAAATATTAAAGCATACTTTAAGGCAATATAACAAGAGCATAAGATGCTGACTCTTTTTTTAATTTTAGGGGAACGGGAAACGGCCTGAACGAATAATAAACTAAGAGCTTAAAATTATCGTATTGGGCTTAATCGTTAAAAACACAAAGTTTAGCTTTAAATGACATTTTCATTAACGAAGTTCTTAAAAACAAGTTTGAATATGTGACAAATAATACGCGGCTTACTCTTGGTAAGCGGTACTTTTCAGACAATATGTACAGAACGGAAAACTTATTCAATAGTAATTTGTATTGTAGTTGGATCACAAGCTCAGTGACGCTGTCTGGCATTTTGTTCACATCTAAGCGAGTGCATAATTGATGTTAACGACAGTCTTATGATTTTTTTTTTCCAATTTGTTCAAAAAAGTTATTGACGACTTGTACGAAGAGTCGGTTGTCATGCAAGACGTCCGTTTTTGATAATGTCTTCAAGACGAGCCAAGCTGAGTGACTTACAATTCAAGCATTTTTCCTCTGGAAAGCATTTAACTTGCCCAACTTTAATGGCGTTAAGTACTCTATTTAAAAAAGAAAAAACCTATTAACACCCTGAACCTTTACAATGAAATTTGAATTACACTACAGAACTCTACATGAACTTAGTACCCCTTCACTGGGGCTTCCAATGCCATTGGTACTAGAATTGCGTCTGTGTTCAGACCCAAAGCATCCATCTAATGGTCTAATTGTGCCACCAGAGGCATCATTTAGCACAATTGTCAGCCAGTTCATGAGTGTCAGCTGTGAAAGCTGAAATAAATTGAATCAGAACTGCTCTTGTGTCATGATGAAATAGCAAAACGATAGTTGTAACGACCTAAGGTTATTAAGAATAACTCAAGCACTGGTATGTAATAAGAAGTCGGAAAACATTAAGTTTTCGAGAGTCTTTGTAGAATGCAATAAAACATGACGATTGAAAAAAAAGTGAAAAAGAAGACATAACAACGAATGACTTCATCAATTCATAGTCTTTGCGAGTATAAGATTCGAGTTCGCTTCAATATCAAAATAGAAATAATTAAAGTGGTATTTAAGGCATGTCTCTTTGGTAAAATATGTATTATATTCTTAGTTAAGAAAAGTCTTAACACTTTGAAGCCATATTTTGGAGGAGTATTTATTACTTGAACGGCTTAACAACTTGAATCAGATAATGAAAATTTCTAAAATTAACTTTTAAGCTGTAGAACCTGCTTTAAAATAAAAACTTTTCTCTTTGGCAACTACGTAATTAATTCCCATGTGGTCCAGCAGAAAAAAATAAAATTTTAAAAATGAAATTCAAATAAATATTACCATTCGATATGATTTTGTTAATTTTGTTAGTAATAAATGATTTTTTTTTTTAATTATTGTCTTGAATATGAATCTTTCAGAGGGTTTCTTAAAATTTAATTAAATTTTAATTAATTTTTTTTTAAATTAAAAACACAGAAAATTAATAAATGAGTTGAAATACTTACTCGTCCACAATTAAATATTTGTTACCATCCGATGCAGCACATCTGCCCCTATAACTAAATTGGGAACCTTTAATGTGTATGGATTGTTGATAGCCCGATAGGAACCAAGAGCCCTCCCAGCGGGCAGGAAATGTACAATTGGTGGGTACTAAAAAAATAAGAAAAAGAACAAAAGAATAAATTACAAATTTAAATAACAATTGACGACTTATTTGAGTTCAACATTAAGATTTGTGGCATTTTAATTCCATTTTAAATGACATCAGGGAAGTTTCTTTCTTTTCGCTTACACTTAATGAAACAAGAAAGAAATCACAAATGACCTTCAAGTGTTTTTCTTTTGAATTTTGAAATTTAAATGAAAAAAAAAGTATTTATGTTTGAGCAGAGTGTTAAAGGAACTATTTGCTTCAAATAACGTGTAGTGGAGTGTTGTTTTTGTACACCGTAGTTTGTTTTTGTAGTTTTTGCAAATCACTATATATAATGTTATGACCGAAAATTCTTCTATTTTTCTTAATTCTTCATTTCTTCTACAAAGAATTACTTTTTTTTAATAATAATCGAAATCCAGCCATTGTAACACTTTCCTAACATCTTTAACTCCAGCAGGTGGCTTTCTATCTATAGATAGAGTTAAAGCTAAAATACGCTATAAAAAGTCCATAAAATCGTTAAACACATACATATATAATTGCGATAAGATTATTTTAAAGCTTAAAAACCTATTAAAAAATAACGGTTTAACTCAAACAAATAAATACTTTAACAACTCTGCGAGCCAATAAAACTCAACGAAATTTTCGTACTGCAAGTAAATGTTTGAAAAAGAAAAGTACAAAAGATTGTAAAATTACGACCGGAAGGGAAAAAAGCAATAAAAATTTAAATATCACTTCTTTTGCTTCTTTTTTATCATTATTATTATACTTTCCATTTATTGTACTCTAGCCTATGCAGGCTAAAAATGTTTATTTTTTATTATTCAAAAATAATTGTGTTTAAAAATTCAAATAAAAAGTAGAATAAAAAAGGAAAGAAGCACCCGTCACTTATTTTGTGTTATTTCTTAGTTTTTTAATTGAGTGGTGGAGGGTGACCGACCCTGATTATAACACTATTCATTATGTTCACACCATTCGGAAATGTTTTTTTTTCTGGTTTTAACATTCTTAAGGCTCATACAAGCATATGTGTTTGTGTAACGTTTGGAAAGCCTTACACAAGGTGGTTTGCTATGGGTTCTTAATACAGTAATTGTGTTATTTCTTTACTACTGTCAGTTTTTTATTACAGTTTAGTTTTTTTTTTTTGTTTTCGTTTTTGTTATTGTATTTATATTATTTTCTTTTTCTAATTTAGTTTTTAAGAGAGCAGCGGGAACTGTTTATTTAAGGAGAATATCCATTGTTTTTGTTGTACAAGTATGTGAAGTGTTAAAGTGTGTTTGTTGTTGATGAGAAAATTATAACAATAATTCATATCTAAGAATTATTGTTGTTCTATTGGTATCATTAAGTAGAATAGCTGTATAAGACACACACACACACAAGTGTGTGTATTATATGAGTGTATATACCATACATACATGCATACATATGTTACTTTTATTAAAGAATCATAATTTTGACAATTTAAATGTGACGTCATTATTTAAATTTATTTTTATTACATTTTTATTGGTTTTTATCAGCTGACCAAACATTTAAAAAGAGGATTGTCGATAGTTGTGTGTTTGTATATCCAATAATGTTTTTGTATTTTAATTAAAATTGAAATGAGGGAGTAGTGTTGTTTATTTAATGGACATTTTTTATGACATTGTTGTAAGTCGTACGAGAAAAACAATAATAAAAATCTCACACTCTTTCTCTCACCCAATGCATTAAAAACTTTCCTACATAACGGTTTACTTACATATATAAGAACATATTAATGTATGTGTTAATGAACTACTAACGTTTAAATAACAGTGAAGCGTGTTTTCTATTCTTTCTGAACATTTTGATTTGTGTTGATAACGTTCATTTGTTTTGTAATTTTTCTCTTTAATGGCACAGCAGTGATTATTTGTCAAAAATACAAACGACAATAGATTTTTGTGAATGTAAATGATTGTTTTTGGGTTGATTTCAGTTGAAACTCAAATTAAACGAAAGTTGAAATTGATTTTTGAAAAAGCAGGTTCTAGCAATTTTGAACTTTAAATTAAAAATTTATTAATAAATTTACACATTAGGTATTCAAAACATTTAGTTGTAATTTCTAAGATAGCTTCATACCAATTATAGTTGTTCATACGTAAATATGTTACACACGTATTTCAATACCTCTCGAAGATCTTAATGACATTTTAAGTTAGATTTGCCATTTTCTCAGGCAGAGATTCGTCCTTGCAAATTGTGTAAGTTTTTCAAAAATATTTTAAATTTCAGGCTTCGTTTTCTATCATTCATTGAACAGTGGCAAATGCAAGAGTAGAATACAAGCTTTTGAATCATTAGACATCGACCAGACAGAGAAGTTACTATAGTGTCTAATTTTAAAAAATATCTTGGAATGTTAATTTGCTGTCAAAGTGCTGAAAGTGTGAGCCTGAGGTCTAAATTTTGGCCAAGAATTCATGCTTTTATTGAAGTAACGTAATTTGTCGTTTGAAATGCCCACATAAATGTTCCAGCAAGATTGGAACTGTTGTGTTCGGATTGACCCCTGGTGAATTATCACTTCTTGGTTTGATCTATGTCGGCGGTTTAAAACTCCTTAAATTTAAACAGTTTGGTTCTTGAGCAGTTAGTAAGTTAGTTACAAGGGGTAGCCAGACACTGGTCCATCTCACTTGAACCAGACACATGCACAAAGGAGAAATCCCGCTGATGTTCACATCAGCCAGGTCCGTTATGGCATGCAGAAACGGACTGCCAAGGAAAACAGTCCTTATATCCGAAAGATTCGGACACTGGCACAAGAAATGTTCGACAGTCTCCTCCTCCTACAGTAATTACCGAACGGTAGCTGTCAGGATTCGTAGCCTAGTCGCGGCATTCCCATGATAGATTCCGAACAAGCCCGATCGCATAGTGGCCAGATTTGTCTTTAAACAGAACACGTGGGTTCATTCTCCCACCGTATTTGTTCCCTGCCCAACAAGTATCGCAGAACCAAAAGTCTGCAAGAGGAAAGTGACATCCCAAGTAGATGGTCAATCTCCTCGTTGCCAAGGAGTGAGCCTTCCTTCGTTAAATTCCTTCCCAGTTCGGAAAGTCTCGCCATAATGTTGATAGATACCCGGCATTCACATACCAGTCGCGATGTCGATTAAACACCGGAAAGCGCCCTGATCGCAGCACGACTGTCGTACAGATCCGGATATTATTATTAAATACTCTATAATACATCAACCAGTCCACTGCCCTCTTTATCACCGAGACCTCCGCCTGTAAGACATTGCAGTTAAAGAATACCCTCACCCCGTATACAAGAATGAAGACCCCACTAGAAAAATAAAAAAATTCGTTTATGGTCTGACCACACACCTTTTTCCGAAACCACAGACAACGGGAGTACAGAAAACTTTGGTTTCTCACTTGTAACTATGTGCGTCAGTTCCGGAGGTATAGGTGGTAGTTACGGTTTAAAGTTGAAGTTGTATTGCAATCAATGATGCAGCGAGGGTTCAGATAGTTTAAAGCACATGAAAAATAAGAAGAAAAGACACCGTGACTAAGAAATGCAACTTGTGTGTATCCTTTAGCAAGTGGTTCAGCTATATATTATATGTACATCTTCGAAGTCTAGCAGAGGACTAAAGTGTGGTACTATAGGCATCTAGAGTTTCATAAGCTTAGTTCTCTGTTAAATGATTAGTTAAACATGGTTGCTGTAACATTGCATTGTAACCCATGTTACAGCGATGGTTTAGATCAGAGTCAGGCAAAATATACAAATGCATTTCACAATAGTGGTAGTAATTTGAGAGTCTCTCACTCAAGCCACTTTGCACTGTATTTGTCCAATTGTTTAAACCAGAGTCAGGCACAGAGCAGCTCTTCTCCTTTGTTTTCACACGTACGTACTCACGTACTCAAAGTGCACTGAAGTTTAAACCAGACTCAGGCACAGAGCAGCTCTTCTCCTTTGTTTTCACACGTACGTACTCACGTACTCAAAGTGCACTGAAGCCACTTTGCACTGTATTTTTCCAATTGTTTTTTCTTTGCTTCTCTTTGTTTATTTTTTGCTTATTTTTCTTTGCTTCTCTTTGTTTATTTTTTGCTTATTTTTTGTCTATGCGTGTGAGTACGTACGTGTGAAAACAAAGGAGAAGAGCTGCTCTGTGCCTGACTCTGGTTTAAATAGACGCTAACATTGGAGCTGGAAGTGCTCAGTGAAAAATTTATTGCATTTTTGTGAACAATAGTCAATAAAATGAATGTGTTAGAGCTGCAGTTAAAAAACAACATCAATGCCATTTTGGCGCCTAAAAAAACATCAGAAAAAATTAAAACGACCACAAAAAACACTTCCAGTGAAGTTGAGGCTTTGAAAATGACAACATTGATATGATGTTGGTCTCATTTAAATATCTTTTCCTATCGTTTTTATCTGCTCACCTAATCTTTAATTTTCCAACACCAAATCAAAATATTAACCGATTTACAATACAATAATCTATTTTAAGTTCACCACTATTAAATGAAACAATAAAATTTTGCTTTGTGTTTGAACAATAGTATTTTAAAAACTAATTAAAAGTTTCAAAACTTATTATTTGTTAAAAGTCAAATAAAAGCCTATTTTATAGATTTATTTGTCGTGGTCCCAGATATCAAAAAAATAAATAAAAAATAATTTGTGTTTATATTCTCACATAACCTAGAAAATTACGATTACATGCATTACCATCTGTAGTTCATTTCATGAGTCAATTATTAATAGGTCATCATCCTTCTTCTACTATCCTCCCTTTCCTTTCATACGTATGTATGTAAGTTTGTTATGGAAATTTTCATTACAAGCACAATTGTGCATGTGAGAGTACGAGTACGAGTGAGAGTGCGAGTGCGAGTATATAACTTTAATGATAATGATGATGACATAACCTCAATAAAGTTTATTCGAAACAATGACTAACGCAATAAGATAAGAGACCTTAGAAAATAAAAACTTAAGCTCTTATTAGAAAAGCAAAAAAATTCAAACGAATCCTAATAAATATTATAATACTCCTGCTATGTAGTATGTACATATATGTACACACAAGACAATAAAATTTGAGTTTTTTTTAATATTTATGATATAGAAAGACAAACTTTAAAGACTAATTGACATCATTGTTAATGATTTCTATAGGAAGACCAAATAAGTTTGTATTTCGACAAAAAAAATGCATAAGTTACAAAAAAAAGCTTATAAAGGTCTTAGCTCAAACGAGACGGTGTATCATATGAGAAACACAGTTAAAAATAGAGCGAAAGGCCCGCTACAATCGAGTAAGTTTGAGTTTAAACGTGTGGTGCCCCCTCTGATGGGAAACTGTGTATTAAGAGCACAGCTACAAAGAAAATGGGCTGTTTTGAATCTAATGAACGTAAGACATGCGGCGAGGACATTGAGGAGTTAGGTTGGCGCACTTAGTGCACAACCTGCTACCGGATATAAACCTTCGCAATAACATTGATTGATTGGAGAACTATAAGGAACTACATTGTAGGGATATTGATCAAAAATGACGGGTCAGCGGTTTTTGTTAAATGAAGGTTCTTTTTAACTTGAGACTGCGAGGCTGGATGCTGCTATCAACCTAGCCCAACCTAACTGCGCAGAAAACAAAATTGAACGTTGTAGACTGGTAAGAATATTAATAAACAAAACCTTTTGATTTGATGATGGTCAGATAAGAGAAGATAGCTTGGAGTTCATGTATTATCAATTGCTAAAACTGAACCATTACTATATCTGACAAAGCTTTGACTTTTTAAATTTTCAGCACAGTGAACTTTAAATCAACTGTGCCCCCGTTACATGGTAATTCTTGCTGAACACTGTAGAACTTTGAACACTTTAATGGAGTATTATGTGAACCAAAGAAGACTAAAGTGGGTCTGTCGGCCACCAATATAATGGTCACACATTTTTGAAAATGATAAAAGCAAATGCCAGCTAATAAAAGCGATCTCGCTCTTTTCAACTTCTTTTTTGCTTCCAAATTAAAAGAACTGCTGGGCGTTAAAAAACTTGAGTGAATGTACGTATATTGAGCTTAAGGAAGCCTATGTCGAAAAATAAAAAATTCATAAATTTTCAAACTGCCCTCGTAACAAACTATTATATTCTATAGTTAAAGGAGATCATAATACCAGTTGAGATAGTTATGTCTGAGGGGAAAGTAAGAACTTATGAAGATTTTATAAGTTTTAGTAAAAACGGTCATGGGCCTTTAATGGTATATAGGGCCAGATAAGACCTTGCTATTTGAGCTTTTTAAAGGAAATTAGATGCATACTTTATAAGGTTGGTAATTATAGAATAAATCCCTTAAACCTGAGATGGCAGCCCATCAATTATCAATTTTTGTTATCAACTCTCTATGATAAATCTGTACTGATACATTATCGTTTATGATGAGTAAATTTTGAATATATAGTTTTGTTTTGTACTTACCATCATTCCTTCCCGCCCAACAGTGGGCCGATGTTGATAGCATTGCCAGTAACAGCCACATAAACAACCACTTTGAAACCACTACTGTTTTACTAAATCTGGAACAGCCATTTAAAGCCGCCTGTGGCCATATTTTAACCAACGACTGGTGAAGAGAACTAATTGAATTACTGCTGCCGCTGCCACTGCCGCTGCGACTGTGGCTGATGTTGCTGTTGCTGTTGCTGTTGCTATTGATGTTGCTGACCGATGGCGATGTTCGACAAAAGGCCAATGGTTGGGTAGATGATGATCTATTTAAATATTCGATGCCAGTAGTAATAGTATCACGTTTACATTCTTCTACTTCTTGTTCTTGTTGTTGTATTTGTTTTTGTATAAAGCACCTACATTCCTTATTTAATATCGTTGTATACGAGCGTGTAGAGATAGATAGAGTGGGTATTATTAGGGAGGTTGTTGTGTTAGTGTTCGTGTTTGTGGCTGTGTTAGTTGTTGCTGGATTTGAGTAAAATAACAATTCATTATAATTAATATAGGAATTCTTGTCTTGTTGCTGCTCCTGCTTCACATCATTTAGATTTTTACTTAATCTTAAGTTAATATTGAAATTTTTGTTTTCTTTTTCCTCCTCCGTTTGCACATTTTCTACGTCATAATAATGGTAATTCAGTTGTTGGTCAGCATCAACAACATCACAGTCATGGGAGTATATTTGTAGTTTTTCTTGTTGCTGTAGCTGTTGCTGTTGCTGTGTGTTGTATAATATTAATTTATTCGTTTGTTGTTGCTGTTTCATGTCTTGGACATTGCTAAGCATAATATTATTATTATTTTTATCATTATTATGTTGACGATTATAACAATGACATCTTGACATCAGTGTAGAAGACGGCATTTGTGGGTTCACGTTGTTGTTATTGTTGTTGTCAGACTCCTTTAATACGTAAAGACCACCACTGGCACGAGCACGAACACTGCGAGTACCACGACCGCTACTAACACACGTTATATTTCGTTGTTGTTCTTCTTCTTTTGAAAGAGTAGCATGTGTTTTTTCTTTCAATGTCTGCTCAAGTGGTTGTTGTTTTTGTAGAGTAATAATATTTCTACGATTACGGTCACGTAAATATTTTGTACTACGATTATTGTTCGTATTGTTTACAAATGAGGTTGATAAAGGAGACGAGCATAAAGATGTAGTTAATTGTTGTGGTAGTAGTAGTAGTAGTTGTTGTTGTTGTTGTTTTTGTTCTTGACTCCCTTTCTGTTTGGTAAGGTGTACTATTTGCTGTTGTGTCTCTTGTCTTAATTTATTATGTGAGGAGTATAACAGTGGTGCTGTTGCTGTTTTTATCGTTGTTGTGGTCTCTAAGGCAGGCATTTCATAATTTTTAAAATATTCATCCTTTTGTTGTTGCTCCTTAACCTGTTTTTCTTTATGATTCTGTAATTGTAGTTGTTGTTGTTGTTGCTGTTGCAGTTGCTGTTGTTTTAAAGTATTATTATGACAACAGCTGGTATACTTATCACCACCACTACCAATACCAATAACAATACTACTACAACTGTTGTTTTTATAACTATTACCGCTACTACTTCGCTCTTCGTGATACTTATGATGTTGATGATGGGTACATAACGAAGAAGGAGCTGATGAGGCAGTAGCAGTAAGAGTAGTAGAATTACTGCAACAACAACAAGGTCTAGTGCCAGTCATATTTATAAGAGTGTTGGTATTATTATATTTATTACGACTGCTATTCAAACGATTATGGGCCACATGTGCTTGCTGTTGCTGCTGTAATGCCTTTACGGATGTCTTCGTTATTGTTGTTGCTGTTGTTTGTGTCGGTATTGTTGTAACAACATTCTTACACGGCTGCAGAAATGGTGCGAAATATATAAATGTCGCCCTCGTTTGCTGTTTAGACGCCGTTACATTCAATGTTGACGCTGTAGCGTGTTTGGAATTCTAAAATGAAACCGGCAAAAAAAGAAAAATATAAGAGAAGAGTGTTAAAAAAACAAACCAAAAAAAGATATTGCAATATACCAGGCAAAAATACATTAAATATAAATAAGTTATAAAAAGACAACAACAAGAAAAAATAAACCCTGCTGCTGTTGCTGCTGAGTATCAAAAATTGAAAAACTGCCATCATATTATTTATTCTTTTTTTTCGGCAAAACGTGCAAAAAATCTACAATTTCTAGAGGAGTAAGAGTTGTCTCTCTCCCTGATGTTTGTTTAAGCAAAATTTTAATCAAACTGGGGGTTGTCAGCGTTTTTTCTTTTTTCTGCTGATGTTTTCCTAGAAAAACCCATAATAAACTGTAACCTTAAGTGTAGATGATGGTTTTTGTTTTCATACCCCCCCCCCCCCCCCCCCCCCCCCCCCCCCCCCTGCACTAGCACTTAATGTCAGAAATTAAATTTGAAATTGTGAGCGGAATAATAAAAAAATAATTGTTGGAAGAATTTAAATTTTTCTGAGAAACTGTGTAACATTGGAAGTTAATTTAAAAAACTGACAGCGGTAATATTAACAGAAAATAATTTTAAAAAAATTTATAAAAAAAAAATCCGAATTACATTTCTTGAGTTCTTCTCTAACAAGCTGAAAACTACTCACTTTCCAGGGACTACTAGGGATCCTGCCTATGTGTTGAAGAGCTGTGCTGTTGGTTTGATTGCTTCTTTGACGTTTATATTCAACAAGCTCTTAGAAGTAATTCATTTATTATTACTTCACATAAGTCGGGTAGTAGATCGAATATATCGATTTTTAGGGGTCTTGCTAAGCTTAGTGCTCTTCCTTAGTACGGATTTATCACAGGACGCGAAGTCATTCACTCCAATTACCTTGAAAACTTTAAAAAGATTATCGTTTAATCTATAAAATGAATGTGTGCAGTCACACTGATGTAAAAATTTATGATAAGGGCCACGATCTGCTTTCGAATCTAGTACACTTTATAGAGATTAGAACCCTTGATACTTTTTCCCATTTGACCAAATGTTGTTAAGGGATTTAGTTCAAGCAAAAGAGGTCATCTCTATCAATAAAACGAATCCCTATTATGATGGTCGTAAGAAATCTAATTATATGAAGGAAATAAAAACTAGAAAAACGCCAGACCAAATATTTAAAGCTTATCTGTTATTCAAAAAACTTTGGAAATATCAAGCTGTCCGCCACCTAAATAGAAGGAAAGAATCACTACGGTTTATACTCAATGTCAACCTTTTAACGTTTCTATTTACACTTATTAGTCTTTAATTATTTGTGAAAACATTTCAAATATTTGGCTACTGATTCAAATTTTATGCCTGTTTAACAAATTTTGTAAAAGAATTAACCAATTATTACGGACTCAGCATACGCCTACAATTTGAAGAGCAGAAAGATAATATTTTAAAGTGTTAAATGAAGAAGTTCCAAAAAAAAAGAAAAAACATTGACAAACTGATGATCTGTGACAATTTTACGCCTTTAAATTGTTGCAACAAAATAAGTCCCCTTTTTTTAAAGTAAAAAAAATCATAAACAAAAAAACCAAACGTCCCAGACGGAACACATATGTCTTAAAATAAATTTTAACGCATTAAAATGCAGTAAAAAATTGTTGGATGTTTTTCTTCTTTTTTTAACATATAAGACGGCTATAAATCAAAATACTTAAAAAATATATAAAAAAATGAAATTTATAATGAAAAACCATTTCAACGCCATAAAAGAAATATTTTTTTTTTTTTTTTTTTCAATAAAAATAAAAATTATTATCAAGCTCGGCAAATAAAATACAAGTAAAAGCTGTTTTCCCCTCTGAAAAAAAAATAACTGAAATGTGAGAAAAAAAATTGGGGAAAATAATTTAAAATTAAATTGTTGAAAATCGAATGAAAAAAAGAAGAAATTTAGGACGTTTGGAAAATCCTCTAAAATTAATTGGAATTTAATTTTATTTTTATATTTTTTATTACATATTTATTTTAATTTATGGCACATACCACGTATATGGACACACAGTTCATTTCGTTACGATTTCATATGTGTAGGCATTTCTCAGCACTTCATAATTTACGTTTTTCTTATTTCGGATTACATTTGGAACTGTCAATAGTTATAAAAGATTTTTAGGAGGCATGTAGGTAGGCGCAGGGTTTTCAATCAAATAGGATTTTTTTCTTTTGCCTTTAAAATTAATAGCCGAACAGACAGACGTGTTATAGATGGTTGAGTGAATGGACAGACGTAATGCGTGGACGTTTTGGCTAAATGCTGCTGCTGCTGCTGCTACGTTACGCAATTATGTAAAAGTAATTATTCATGTGGAAAAATACAATTTTTCTTTTTGTATTTGTCGTTTTCCTTTTTGTTTTTCAATAAAATACAACTTGTAAAATACTGGAGTGCCTTTGATTAATAGTCCTACGTTTTACATTTTTATTTCTGCGAACGATATTATCATAAACAGAATTAAGGCGTTAGGCGATAAAGATGATCGAAAGTTGTCATAGAAATAGCTTTGAAAACGTTTTTATTTTTTCATAATGTAAAAATTAATCAGGCAGTAATTCAAGTCAACTTAGTACAGGATATACACCGGGAAGGTATACTACTTTGTTTTACCGCCATTTTGGTAAACATTAGTCTTGACAGTACATATTTGACAGGGTGTCCGCCGGGATGGTATACTACTTTGTTTTACCGCCATTTTGGTAAACATTAGTTTTGACAGTACATATTTGACAGTCGTGAAGTAGAGACGTGGCAAATTTATTATGTAAAAATATTCATTAAACCAAAGTTTTTTAATCGGTTAAACATTTTATCAAAATCAATTATCAATAACTGTGACGATGAGAAAGTTACGTGAAATTTTTGGGAGAAACAACGTGCCAACAAAACGCACTATTTATCGTGTAGTGAATGATTTCGAAGAAAGACGGAATGTAGCTGATAGGCCCAAGCATGGACCATAACGTACTGCAGGATCGGCTGAAAACATTACTGCTGTTCAAGAAAGTGTTCAAAACAACCCATCAACCTCAATTCGACGCCGTGCTTAGGAGCTTGGTCTTCAAAGAACAACTTTGGTCACAATTTTGCACAAAGATTTGCATTTGTTTCTATTTAAGGTTCAGTTGACACAAGAGCTTTCTACAGAAGACCATTCTGGTGTGCAATTTGGTCAGGAGGAATCATTGGACCTTACTTCTTTGAAACTGAAAACGGCGTAACGGTAACTGTCAATGGGGAGCGATAGCGTGATATGATTGAAAACTTTTTAACGCCACAACTGCATACTTTGAGTTTGACTAACATGTGGTTTCAACAAGACGGTGCCACATCATTTCCACAACAAATTATTTCAAGAAATGGTGATGTTGACTGACCTTCACGGTCGCCTGAGTTGACTGCTCTGCACTTCTTTTTGTGGGAATATCTGGAATGCAAGGTTTATACAAACAAACCAGAAACGCTGGAGTAACTCAAACAGAATATTCGTGATGAAATTAATGAAATACCACGTGAAATGTGTGAGAATGTAATGAAAAATGTGCTCAAAAGGGCTCGCATTTGTGAGGCTAACAGAGGCGGGCATTTATCTGATATTGTATTCCATACATAATTGCCGACATTAAATAAAAAATTTATCAATTTGAGAGATCCATTCTCTTTCATATAATCAAAAATTATAAACAAACAAAGTAGTATAGATGTAGGTTTGAAATACGGTATAAGGAGAGCCAAAATGAGTTCCAAAGATCAGTATCAAAATGATCAAGGTCTCGGAATAAGCTTTTTAAGCTGCATACAGTGTCAATTACAACTTTAATCTTAAAAGCATTGTCAAACAAGAAGGTTATCAGAAAAATCGTAAGGAGCGGGAACTAAAAATATGTTGCGCTAAGTGTATATAGAGCTTTAAGAAAATATATAGAGCTTTTTGAAGAAAATAATATATCTTACACCACACGTGTACACTTTTACAATGCTCCTGCAGGACGCAAGCCAAAAAGTGTCATATTGCTTAATTGAAATTGTTTTTTATTTCTTCAGCTTCATAACAACACCCTTTGCTATATGTTTCTCCCAAATAAATTTATAATGAGTGCCTCAACAGTATCGTAGGCTATGTGCTAGTCTGTCAGCTTGCGGGTACTGGAGACTCTAGTCACCACACCAAACGTATGGTCTTAGTTATTAGTTAACCTTTTTGTGTTTATAATATGGAAGTTTAATGCTACACTTCAAAGGGAGAACAATGCTACGAGTATAAAACTATCAAGATTATATATTTGCAACATTTTGCAACAAAAATAAGTCAAAATTAAAACATCCGATATTATGCTTTTAAAAGAGATTAAATTATAATATAATTCTTATTAAATTCAATAGTATACCTACATAACATGCGATTTTTGTTAAAAACAATTTAGTCAATTGTGCTATTTTTGAAACAATACGAAATTACTTCCACCCGGAACTAATATTTTGTGTTCTTTTTTCTTCGTTTTTTAAATAAAACTGTAAAAAATGTTTAAAAACGAAAATGGGGCATAAAAATAAATAATTCTTATGATTTTTAATATAAAAAAGCATATGAAAGCGATGCTTAAATATCATATACAGACGGCATAATAGTTTTTCTACTTTTTTGGACGACATTACAATATATGGCCTCATAAAATAGCAAAAAAAAAATATACAAAAAACATCCGAAAGAAAAACTTTAAACGTCCAAATCGTTCAGAACATTGGAAACGAAACGTTGTTTATTGCTTCTGGGGCGAATAAAAAGGGACGAACGAAACGAAACAAACACCTGACAGGGTGAAAATTTACGTTCGCATGTTTATCAACAATTTATTTATTTGTTACTCTTCTCCGCTACTTGTACCAAGTAACCATCACCAGATCCATATATCCACACTCATCGTACACATACACACTTATATCGTTGAATACTTTTACGCTTTTCACACGCTCGTATACATGTGAGTTCGTATTATGATAAGCTGAGTGAATGGTTCTTTTTTGCTGACCATTTTCATTTGCTGCTAAGAGCAAAGGAGTATGGGGCTGAGTGTTTGTTTGTATGTGTGTATGTTTCTTTTTCCGTTACCCTTTTAAAAATACACGAAAGTATGAAAAATTGAGAAAAACACACACTGAGAAAGACTACTTACGTTCATGATAAAAAAGGAGTCAATACACAAAAATAACATTCGTATAAAGCAAGAAAGGAAAAACACTTTATATTAATAAAACATGTACATAAATAGACCATATCTTGTACGTGAACTCTTTAAAAGATATTATTATAAACATGAATATATGTACGTGGGTACTTTGATATAATTGTAAAATTGAAGTAGTGGTTTAATAGTAACTAATTTCAAGTCTAGGTGCTACAAAAATCGGCTCCAACTACAAAAGTGTGTTTACTATCGGCCTAAATACACCATCATTATCTGTAAGAGACTGCAGGAGAGAGTAGAGAAAGCAAAGGTACTTTTTGATAATAAAGTTTGTGTAGAAAGGTTGTACCTGTGCTGAATGTCATCTCTGTAAACTTGATGGACTTCATAGGCTTCATTTTTTATTTTTATTTTAGTTAATGAAGTTGTTAACATACAATAAATACATACTCGTATAAACATATACATATAATAAGTAACAAATTCAGTTACTCCATTGGAGCATAAACAATAAGGGGTACATTTGTTTATACATTTGTAGTACCAATTTCGCCGATCTTACAGAAATTGAAAACCCCGCAATACCTAGTAACGATACATTACCGACGATGTTCACAAAGAATATTTACTTACCGGAGGCATATCCCAAGAACTAGTACTTGGACCACCTTTGTGAAAGGAAATGCACAATGCTTAAGTTAGAGAACAAGTGAGATGATGGACACCATCTCTTAAAGTCAGCTAAAGTGCACGGCTTTCTATAATTTAAGATTTTTATATTCTTGACCATCCCTTCTCACCATTCTGTATTTCTTTTTAAAGAAAATAATATATTCTTGTAGGTATTAATTATAAAAACACATATGATTCAGTGCTTTAACAAGCTACCCACGTGGCAAAATGTGTTTTAGTTTTACATTTTAAAAGGATATTTAACCGAAAATAAACATAAAGACCACAAAGGGAGAAAAACAACAAGAACTAAAAACAAAACTGTTAATGGCAATATTTTGTACTCTCCCTGAGTCTCACTCTCTGACTGAACTGTTCATATTGTTTTTTAGTTACACGAAAGGCAATTTACTCACATATTACGAGTAAGTATGATATTATACACAAACACACAGTAGAGTATGTAATATTTTTGTTTTGGTCAAACATTTTACCATAATGAAAAAATTAATAAAAAGAGAGAGGCAGCCTCTTTTTTTTATTATTAATACCGATGTTATTGTTAATGCTATTATACATAAGCACATGTACATACGTATGTGTAAGGCTGTTTGTGTACTTTTTTTAACGTACAGCACTGACATATTTTATTGTTATTACTTAGTCTAGTTGTTGTTACTATTTTAATTTGCCTCTTTGTTGTTTGTTGTTTGCAATTACACTCAAACTATTATCATCTCTATGATGAAAAACATAAAGAGAGAGAAAGAGAGAGAGAGAGAGAGAGAGATTTGGTTTATGGCATATTTTTATTTCTATACAACAAATTTGCTGTATGAAGTACTTGTGTACATGGACATGTAAATGTAGTTGTAGAAGTGTAAACGTAATCATAGTTATAGCGTAATAGTTATTATTGTTGTTGTTGTTGTTTTAAGTGTTATTATTTTAGTTGGCCATAAAATACACAACATGTTTAACGTCTTTTTAAGATTATTTAAGATTAATGGCTACTAAACATTCATACTAAGGCAGGCTTCTTTTCCTCTACCACCGCCATACGTCTGGCCACTATTACGAGTAACTGTAAGAGAAAAGGAAACCGATACAACATAAAACTGTAAAAGATAGGAAAAAAGGAGAAGATTAAATTCCATTTTTATAGGACTTTTGAATGATGTGGAATAATATGAATTAGAACACGCCAAACGTAAATGCATACTTACTGTTAAATGTTGTTTCTGTTGTTTCTATTGTTTCTGTTGTTTCTATTGCCTGCCTTTATTTCCATTTAGTTAATAAATTTATTTAACAACAACGAAAACAATTGCGTTACATTTAGAAATGTACATAAACTTTTTGTTTTTATAAGAATAATTACTAAAAATGTTGTAATTCAGTTTGTTATGCTAATTAATGGTATTTTTCCTCTTTTTCTCTCTCTTTTGTTGTTAATTTTCAATATTTCTTTTGTTTAATGAAAGTCACTAATTGTATGATGTTTAAGCGTTTTTGTGATTGTGCTAAAATTTGGCTCTTTTGAATTCGCCACATTAATAATTAAGAAGCAATAATGAAAGTATTAAGACAACTTTGCGCTAATGCTGGATTAACGCTATAAAAATGAAGTTTTAGGTTGCCAGAATGCTTTTTAGTCAAAATACGCAAATTTTATTTTGAAAGAATTAACAACAAAAGTATTCTGATTTTATAAGATTTATATTTGAAAAAAATATTTTTTTACTTGACTGAATACAAAAATAGTGTAAAGAAAAAAATATTCTATTTTATTTCAGTAAAAAATTTAAAAAAAGTACAAAAAACATTGTGTGTGTATGTGTGTGTGTGTGTGTGTGTATGTTAGTGATATTTATAATATTTAATTATGTATAATTCGAATTTTACGTGCCATATTAGAATATTTTATTAATTAAAAACATTTTTTTTTTTTGCATAGAAATTCTTAATATGAAGATAAGACGTCGCAAATTAATCAATATGACCTTGTGCGAAAAATGTCAAGATTTAAATAAATTAAAAAACCAAAAACGAATAAATTACTTTAATGCACTAATTAAAGCGAGTATGAGTGTTTGATTAATTTGTGCAAAAAAGGGATTATTTTGTTATTTTCTTTTCAATTTTTCAAATAAAACGCTACTGTTTAACAACAACAATTATTTTGTTGTTGTTACATATGCCTTTTATTGTGTGTATTTCTATCAGTAGTACAACAATGATGTGTATTTGTTTACATCATCCACCTCTTTTTGGTTGTAATTGCTTATAATGGACGCCTGAGTTCATTTGTGCTTTCCTTTAATGTTTATTGTATATCTTTCTATAGACTGATTTTTACTTATTATTGTTGTTGTTTTTTGTATGTTATTATTTTAATATTTTTATGTATTTTAATCACCTTTTAATTTTTCATTATTATCATTATATGCTCGTATTCATTTTTTGTATTAATTTAACTTGTACTCCCCAACAACAATAATGATTAATAAAGAAAAATATTCATTAATTGCAAAATAAAGTTTTTTTAATGGCTGATTGGTAAACACACACACGCACACATATACACACACACATCTTTGTTGCTATTATTATTGCAAGCGTTTACAAATACAAGTAAAAAAAGGCTCGCACGCAATTGCAATTCGAATACACGTGTACACAACATTGCACAAACAAAAATATGCTCTCGAATATAAAAACCTTTCTACACTGAGAAGAATTTAATGATTATAAATAAAGTGGTGAATTTTTAAATTAATTTTATTAAAGAATTTTGAGTTTTGCATAGTTATGAAGACACTTAGAAGAGATACATATAATATCAACCGCTTCAAATTTATACAGCTGTCAACTTGACTTTGCAGTTGAAAAAGAGTATAATTTAATAGAAAGTGTTGGTAAAAAATTTAGAACTCACTCCTCTGTTCAAGAGGAATAGTATATATGGTAAGTAATTTTAGAAGCACCTTGTAAAAGTTAGAGAACTATTCTGGCATACAGACAATAAAGGCTTTAACAGTATACGAGTTCGGCACTGTAAAAGGTGTAAGATAATCTGCGAAACCTGCCTGCTAGATTACTCTAAAACGTTCGAATTTTAATATACCATATAGGTACTAAGAGATTTCTGCTTCCATCAAATAACAACTACAACAGAATGTGCAATAGAAAAAAAGTTTAAAAATTAAATGTTTGCTTAAGCTCAATGAATTATTTCATTACTACATCTGACTTATAACCTATAATAAAAATATCAATGTTAAAACCAATTTTTTTCTTAATTTTGTTTTTGTTTATGAAATTTTATGATTATACATATACGAGTATAGACCAATTTTATATTACGCCTACATTTCACTTAATATACTAACTTTTGCTCAGTGTGTATAAAAATAAACAACAGAAGTGTGAGAATATTTGCATGACAAATATAGCGCAAGAAATCGTATACAAAAGAGAGTGTAAGTGTGAGTGTGTATTTGTTTTTGCATAACTGAATGAACGAAAAAATGAATGAATGAATGACATTAAATATTCATTTCAATCATGATCGCTGTCATAATTCATTTAATGTCATTTTCAACCATTTATTGTCATTTAATATTGTTGTTGCTTTAGGTTTTTTTTACGACGTCACCATTATACCTGCCGGTACAATTGCAATTTAAATTAAAAAGAAAAATACTACCAAATGGTCATACTCGCACACATATACACACACAGACACATTACAAAAAAAGTAAAAGGTAAACGAACCATTAACACAAAGTACTCGTATAAACCGAAATGCATTTAATTAATATTTCATTTTACAACACTGTAAATACAATGACCAGGCGAAACTAACAAACCCAGTAAGTCAACAACCAGCCAGCCAGCAAAAACATTCAGCAACAACAATAATCATAAAATGGTTATAAAAATTATAATAATAATGATTATAATCGTAATTATAATAAATGCTAAAAAACGCATACAGGGATATATGTAAGTACGTACATAGAGGAAATCATTTAACAGGGTTGTGCAATTAAAGAGAAAAAAATGGGGTGTTGTTAACGCACAAATGCGACAAATTGCAAAACAAAAATGTCAAAATATTGGTTTACAAAGGCGTTCTAAGGAAAAAAGAGACGATTGCCGTTTTTTTTTTTTTGTTTTTTTTTCTTGGACTCTACTTATTCATAAGAGTGATTAGGGGAATGGAAAAATAACATTTAGCGAAATTTTTTCGCTAGTTTTTTTCTGTTAAACGAGGTTTGTTCGATAAGTAAGCAGAAAAGTTATTAACGTAATAAAAAAGCCATTGTATTGCTTCTAAAATATTCCTTCTTGGCTCTACGATCTTAAAATAAAAAGCCCTGATGAATAGTAAGTATATCGATTAAAACATTAGGTAAAAACTTAATATTTGATATTTTTGCATTTGGCTTATCTGGGCACCTTTATATAGACAATAGAGCTTTATGTTCGATGAATTTACTCGTGATTTAACATCTTTTATGAGCAATTTTAGGTTGTTATTGATATCATTTATTGGGTTCTTAACGTAAAATTTAAGCAATTTCGAAACTAATTTCTCTAAAACACATCTTATGTCCATGATATTAAAAAAAATGCATGAAACTAGCCAGCCGGATTACCGTCATAATTTACAATGTTGATACTAAGGTTCCCCAACACCGTTTTTATGACTTTATTAACACTTTCATCAATTATTGATGGGCTAGGCATTACAAAGCGGTCTATAGTATTATTTTTGTCATAGCTCTTCGTGTATCCCGTGATAGGACTGTGCCAGAACAGGAAAAAAGGATATTGAATATCTGACCAGAGATTGTTAGGAACCCGAATACAACGTTTTCTGGCTGGTGATTGAGAAAAAACACTTGATGAGTAGATGGGATGTTCATAGTTTAGACCAAAATCGCAGATAGACTTCTGTCTCGGTGTGGAGTTCCACTGTTGACAATAGTGCAACAGAGGTTTAGATAGTCCTTAACTACAGACCAAAGAGGAAGTAATATCCTTATTAAATTTCATATTGAACGTCCCCTAAGTAGGGGCCTTGCAGCTGCACTGCATCAATATCCAGTGCGAAGAACTAACGTCCTTAAAAGACAGATAAGCAAGTAAAACTGAGAGATCTCGTATATAGTATGTATGCAACTGTTAATTGTATCCCTTTTTTAGGCACTCTGTCTAATATGTACCTCCTGCCGTTAAAAAAAAAAACGTGTAATAAATTGAAAAATTTTATTTGTATATTTTGTTGTTTTTTTTTCTATTTCACAAGCAATAATTTGCATTCATGACAAGAAAAAAGAAAAAATATAATGGACTTGCTTGTAGCACCTTTTAAAATAATTAAATTGTTATAAAAGTCCAAAGTTACATTGAATTTTAATAAAGTTGACAATTGTCAACCGTTTAATGCACTTTTAATTAAATAGTAGTTATAATCGTATGCAAAATTATAATTACAATAACGTCAATGAGTTGATACTCGTAATTATTGATATTTTTTTCATTTTTATTGTAATTTTCTTTACTAAATTACGCCATATTTGCCATAATGACAACAAAAGAAAAACCGCTCTGGCTTTAAATGTCAAAAACTTTACTGACAGACAAGTTTGGAATTTTTCAAATCACAGGAAAAACAATGGTTTGAATATAAATTTACATACAGACTTAACGGTTGTAATGGTTAAAGTACAAAAAAGATTGGCATGCCGCTTAAGGAATAACAAATATGTTAACTCTTAGTATACGATGTGGGTTAATTATGCATCCACCCAAATGTTTTTTAAAACTTTATAGAAGATTTTTTAGCTTGAAAAAATTAAATGTTGAAGATCTTCGTACGATCCGATATTCGAACCTGGAATGAATGATTTTGTAGGCAAATGCTTTAATCTCTATACCAAACCACCCCCACATTTCAATAAAGGGTTTTATATACTTACGTTTATGGTATAAAAAATGTCACTTTAATTTCAATAATAAAAAGCAATTTAGTAATCCTGTGTAATTCTGTGATAAAATAGTGCGCAAAAATGCATCTAAACTTCAAAAATTTGGAAAAAATTTGATTAAAAATTTCTTTGCTCGAGAAATACACACAGATCCTTGAAGGCTACTCCAACAACATATATGTTGTTACGTTTTTACCTTTTTAAAAACGTGTATTTATGAATTCTTAGATTGTAGTTAAAATAAAATAAATTTTGTGTTTTCCTTTATTCAACACAGTTATGTGACCCACTGCTTGTAATCTTTTTACAGGCAATAACAATTTTTATTCTAAATTACACCGTCTGTTTACAACTTTGTTAACAACAACAATTACTCGAGAGATCTTTCCACCTAAAGATCTTCCAACCCGATCGTAGTTATAACTTAGGTTCGATCACAACCTTTTTAACCAGAGGTTATTCACACTTAACTCTCTTTACTGAGTTAGCTCCAACTAAACTCCAACTTACTTCACCACTAGCCTCACGAGTTTACTCCTTATAAACTCTCTTCACAACAATAACACATTCGCTGAGTTAACTTTACTTAAAAAAACTGCTTATTGTAAACAATACATCGAAAGTTCCCGAACCTTTCGATATTTCAGATAGATTCCGTTTCTTTCTTTTAATTTCTTTTTAGTTCTTTTGTAGCCATGCGTATGTGAACATCTACCTCTTTCAGCTTTTAGTATTTGTTGTTGCTTGTTTATTCTCTTACTTGTTTTCTTTGCTGTTACTTTGTTGTTATTGTTGCTGTGTTATTTTTATTTACTTTATCTCTGCTAACAATGTTTGTTGTTGTCGATTCTGGCTATTTATAAACATCATGTATAGTTGTTCTTGCAGCTTTTGTTTATTTATTTTAGCGAAGTAATAAACGCAGGGGTTCCCAATCTTATTTTCGTAACAATATCATTTAAAAGGTCTAGTTCTCTTCTTTCCAAATCTGAAAACTAACTTAAAATCAGGCTATTTTCAGCTAAGTTATTAGCTTATATGTAAGTGCTTGAAGGTCCGAAAAAACGGTTTTTCACGAGTAACTCGTGATATTGAAGGTGTTTCGAAAACCCTAAAAACAGATTCTTGCTCTACTCGATAGCGCCTATCAGAAAAATATTATAACTTGGCAGGTATTATTTTGTCGCACCGTGTAATTGGCATGGTACCTAGCATACGAAGTAAATATTGATTATACGTATATCTTGAAACCGTAAAGGAAGTTTCTGAATTTGATCGAAATGAATTGGCAGTCAATACATATTTTCAGTTTAAAATTGGACGGAATTGGATAAGTGGGCGTGGCAACTCCCATACAAATTAAATATTGATTTTCGTATGCCTTGAGAACGGTAATGGTAGAAGTTTCTAAATTTGTTTTGCACAACTGAGCGAGTTTAAATACCAAATATTTATATAATTATGCATGTATGGTGAACAGTAAACGTTCAAACTTCGTTATCTATCCACATCAGCTAAAATTCGGAAGAGATTAAATAAGTGGATAATAATTTTTTTAAAGGGATAGCGAAGCACGCTGGGTAAACGTTATTTATATTTGTATATATAAAAATAAATGTTTTTTTAATTGCATGTGTGAATGTATATTATTTTGAAGTCCATATACAGCTTAATAGCTGAACCTTTTAGCCTTCGGGCCGGAAGGAGCAGAAATGTAGAAAAATCCATGAATACGAACGACACGCTCTTAAGAGAACTGGCGAAATGGTCAATTTTAATGCACGGCAGACCAAATGTTATTTTCTGACACACAGACGTGGTCACACCACCACATCATCTGTAACTATGGGTACTGTAGATATTGAAGAGTCACATGCTCTTGATGATCCATCGTGTAGTTTGTTGGAACGACCACATATTTCGAGTCTCGAAAGAAGCATTCAAATGCCTCGATTGCTTAAGACGGTGTAAGAAATACTTCACTCAATCCAATCTCCTTACAAGACCTATGTCGAACCTAAAATGGAATACAACTCTCATGTAATCACAATTCTAATAGTTGATTGTTCAGCGAAACACACGACGCATTATAGGAAAATTCTTAATTTAGTAGCGCAGTTCGCTTGTGGAACAATCTTCCCGCTAAAGTTTTCCCTGCCACTTTTAACATTGGTAAACTAAAATCGAACGTCCCTATTTCCTCCTTCTCACAAACTATTTTTCTAGAACCAGCACAATGCACTGCATAAGGACTCGGATTAAGTAGTAAGAGTAAAAATTTATAATTAAAGTAGTAATTAAGATAGTGGTAGCCAAGCACGCCAGGGTTTAGCTATTAATCTATAAAATATATGGAATAACATTGAGCGATCGAAGAATGGTAGTGCATGAAGTTGTTGAGGCACTGCCACTTCACTTCACTTTTTGCAAGCTTATCTAGATATGGAGAGCTATCCCCACATTGAGTGCTGCGATTGCTTACATTAGTTTAAGCACTTTAAAGTAGTTTAACCGTGTCAGCACTTTATAGTAGTTTTTGACGACATTTTGCAACTTTGAATGAAACAATAATCTCTCACAATACATCGGAGATCAAAGAACAATGCAAACAATAATTTTTTGCTGTTTCTTCAAAGAAGACTAAGAGGAGTCTATAGGACAATGAGCTCTAGGCCAAAGCTTAGTAGAATACTCCAAATCCCCGGAGACTTGATTAGACCCCTTATGTTTGGGGTGCCAAAGATAAGATTGAGACGACTATTGAGGACTCCGTTTACTATCATGTGGTTGAGTGCGTCAAGCAGGAAGTAAACGTAATTGCTGCGGTTTACAGCCTAATCGCTGGAAGAGGCTATGGAATCGGTATAAAGTTTTGTTGCAACCAATACTGTCAATAATGCAGCTGAGGTTAAGATAGCCCCGAATACCTGTACAAGTAAGTATTTGTAAATATCAGTAAATGTTACACTCATAGTGTGCAGCAATATATTTCTACTCAAATATCTCTTACAAAAGAGGCCTCGTAAGCATTGACTGACATAGGTCTTTAAGTTCCGCTATTAGATTCGATTCGAGAATTAAAGGAACAAAAGTTGAACATGAGCCTGCTTTTATGTTATCGAAAAAATTTACTTTCATTTTTAAAAGGTAGAAATACCTTTACCATCCCCTGCACGACCACATGTTATTTTAAATTAAAATTCAAAGATTTTTTATTGAATTTTAATCGCTTTTATGCAAAATACGAGATTGTGTTTCAACAATTTGTTACGATGATTATATTCATAAGGGTTTACGAAAATAAAATTAAAATTAAAAATGAAATTAATCCCGTACATAAAAAGTAGACAAGAATTTTAACCTGAGGCCAAGCTTAATGCAACTAATTTGTGTACGTTAGTGGGATTACAAGAATATTTAATACAATTTTTGTTATTTTTATTTTTTTATTTTATTTTTTTTTTCATGTAAATGTCACTTTAAAACTCACCCTTATTTCTTTTTTGTATAAAAAAAGGGGAGGAAAAAAATTGAAAACATCTGCTAAAACCTTCAAATGACAATGAAAATGAAACGAACTGAGAATGTCTTCAACAATCGCACATATGAGTGCTATCGACAGGCGAGAAAAGTGAAACTGCATTTCATTTAAAAAAAACTTATTTGCATTTTTACTTTAATTTTTTAAAGCAATTTCAGAAACGTGTGAAAGCATTCAAATTTTTAAAAGATTGATTAACTAACTATAGCTTAAGGCTTTATATATATATTAATTCCCATAACATCCATCAAGGAACATGGGGACTTCTCTTAGTCAATGAGTTGTCCCCGATTCTCTTTTTAGAGTTATTGAAAGGGACCTACAGTTTAACGCCGGCTCCGAACAGCAAATGCATTAGAGAAGTTTTCAATAGTAGTAATACTCATTAAGCAGTTACTAGCTAATGTTATGAGGTGATACCGCTCTGTTGAAAACCTTTTTCTTTTTTTTCAGATGGTCTGGCCTGGTATTGAACCGACGACCTTCTGGTTGGTAGGCGGGTGTGCTACCTACCATACCACAGAGGCTTAAGGCTTTATTTCTTAATATTTATTTTTTACAAGCTAAAACCCGGAATGCTTCGCTATTTCCTATTTTAATATAATCTTAAATGCTATCTTAGTTAAATTTTTTACCCTTTTTTCCCTATTTTGTCCCTTTCCGGGCAAAATCCAATCATTTGTTTCCTCCAGAAAGAAACTGTAGGTTCTGCTTCTAACTGTCTACAACATTAATTTTTATACAGTATGAATATATACTATAGATATAAGGGTTCTGTAAACCGAAATCGAGTGAAATCTGACAAGATATTCATAATTTTTTTTTTTATTAATTTGACCAATTACCTCTAAAATAACTTCTTTAAATATCAAAACTTTAAAATATCGGGTCCGCCATCTAACGTTTTTTTTTTCAACTAATGCTTATTTCGTGAATGGTAACACTTAGCACATGTCTGATTTGACAGATAATTAGTTTTATCCTTCCGCTGAACGAATATGGTTGTGTATACGCTTGAACAACGCTGGGAAATATTGCGGCATTACTTTGAAAATCATGGCAATGTTGCAGAATGTTTGCGATGTATTCACATGAAGCTCATTTTGATCTTGGCGGGTATGTAAACAAGCAAAATTGTCGTATTTAGGGCACAGAAAACTCGCACGCATACATTGAAAAGCCGATACACCCAAGACGAGTCACTGTTTGGTGCGGATTTTGGTCCAGAGGCATAATTGGGCCATTTTCTTCGATAATGAGCAACTAATGGCCGTTACAGTCAATGGCGATCGTTATCGGGCCATGTTGAACGAATTTTTGTTCATAAAAATTGAAGAGTGGCGCTACGTGCCACACAACCGAAGCTACACTCGATGTTTTGCGTCCATTTTTTGAAGATCGCATTATCAGCCGCAGAGCTGATGTCGTTTGGCCACCTCGAAGCTGCGATATAACACCGTTGGACTATTATTTGTGGGGTGCCGTCAAAGATACGTGTTACGCTAACAAGCCAGAGGCAATTGACGCTTTAAAGGACAATATTCGTGAAGCCTTTGGTGAAATACAGCTGCACACAATCGATAATGTGCTTAAAAATTGGACCGATCGTGTAGGCTACTGCATGACCAGCCGAGTCAGCCATTTGAATGAAATTATTTTCCATTATTAACCGGAAGGATTGTACTTTCAAATAAAAAAATAAATTTGAGAAAATATTCAGTAGTGTTTTTATAGCATTTTCAAAAAAAAAAATTATTTGGCCGAGTTACGTTTTCTTTGTCTTTTAAAATGTACTCCAGCTTAATTTCACTTGTTTTCGCTTTACAGAATATACCCGATAGATAGCTTTTATGCAATATACTTTGTGCAATACCATATATAAAAAAGTCAATACTTAATATGGATGGAAGGTGACACGCTCAAATATCCACTCTCGCCCAATTATTTACTAATGATATGTATTGTTCACGTTGTTTGAACATAATTTAAAAGCTTCTACCATTACAGTTCTCAAGATAGACAAAAATTAATATTTACTTTGTATGGAAAGTACCACGCCTACTTATCCAATTCCACCCACTTGTTGACTGACGATTTGTATTGCCTATGAAGTCTGAGACGAAACAGACCAAATACTGAAACTTTAGCTTTAAGCGTTCACAAGATATAATGAAATCAATATTTAGTTTTGTATGGGAGATAGCACGCCCACTTGCCCAACTCCGTCCACTTTTTACCTGATGACTACGAAGTCATCTAGACAAAATTTAGAAGCTTTTGCCTTAACCAAGATATAAAAAACTCAATATTAAGTTTGTATGTGAGGTACAACGCCCACTTGTCCAATTCCGCCCACCTGTTGACTGACGATTTGTATTGCCCATGAAGTCTGAGAAGAAATTCTGAAACTTTAGTTGCAAACGTTCTCAAGATATACTAAATTCAATATTTACTTCGTATGGGAGGTACCACGCGCACTCGCCTAATTCCGTCCACTTTTTGACTTATGATTTGCATTGGCTACAAATCTATTTGGACCAAATTTAGAGAATCTACACTCTGTATGTGCGTGTCACCGCCCAGTTGGAATTTTTGAAATTTATATAGACTATACTTCCTTCCAGGCATACACAAAGAAACAAAAAACCAGCAAATAAACTAACATAATTCTAATACAAACACACATTCATTATATTATTAGGGATCCATAAAAGCGCTATTTAATGACTAATAAATTATTTCTCGGGTTTTGGATGGTTTTGCCATTTGCAAAACCTTTTCCTGTTTTGAGAGCTCTGATTTAAAATTACCGGCAATCATTTTATCACAATAATCGATACTATTAGAAGAACTGCGGACACCAAATTGTTGGGCGAGATACCATCTTAAGTTTGTGGAAAACGCTTACTCTAAAAATGTATTTCCTTTGGAAGTAGTGTCGTAGTATAGAACCCATAAATTATGAAAACTGACAAATTGCCGTGATTTCGGATAGACAAAGCTTGATATATCCATATGTACATATGGTGCTTTTTAGACAATGAAAGCGAATATTCTTACGAAAAATTCGTTGCCTTGTAGTTATTGTGAATAGACGCAATTTTTGAGAACGACTAGGATTCGACATATTTAGGATCTTCTTTAACACCTCATCTCGCGGCAGAGATGTTTTCAGATGGATCGACATATGTAACAGATTCAAAAAACTTAATTATGAGAAAAATAAAAACTACTGCATTTAATAAAATATTCGATAGTATTAAAAAACGAACATTTATTTTTGTTTTTGTTTAATGACAGTCGAAAGATCCCATATCTGTCAGAATCCCTAAAGCAAGTTATAATTTACCACGCATTCAATTACGAGACTCATAGACATTGAAAACATACCAACGGTATAAATAAAAAAACACGTAGCAAATAAATAAATCATTACATTTTATCAATAAAAAATAATAATAAAATGAAAAAATAATAATAATGACTAAACAACAACAACAACAACAAGAACAAAGTGAAAAGAGACGAAATGTAAATTTAAACGCAATAAAATCATCAATTACACTGTAGTTCTTACAACAACTACAAACAAAATTATTCATTATTCGTTATTATTATTGCTTAAATGTCATAATTATTCAAAAATTATTCATTATTTAAAAGCTTTTAAATGTTTAAGTATGAGTATATGCTTGTGTGTGTGCTTGTGTGTGTGGATGTGTGTGTATCTTTGACAACTTCAACAAATTCAACTTCAACGTCAACGTCATCATTCTCGTTGAAATATACGCGATGTTATGGTTGTTGTTGTCATCGCATATATACGAGAGTGTATTGTACGAGTACAACACACACAACAACCCTTTTTACTCATTAATTAATCAAAGATTTCAATTAAATGATATTGAACGAAAGGAAAAAAGTATTCAAATAAAACAGGGTTGGAAAATTTAGTATGTTTCTGTTAAAGGAAATTCAGCAGCATGTGTATCTCCATTTAGTTTATACGCTTTGTATGAAATAAAACAACAGTTCTAAACTCCATTATAGCCGTAACGGTCAATACAGAAGATCCGACTGTTATTTTTGTGACTTATTGTACAACACTTCTTGTAATAACTTAAATACCATTAAATTTTGGGCAAGCTATGTCATTTATTTAAAAGAAAATGGTAGCCAGACACGGGTACAACTCAACCCATAAAAGATAACTTCTAAAAAGACCTATAAGCCCGCAACCCGACACGAAACCAACCAACCAGACGCATGTATAAAAGAAGAAAGCCCACTGGCTCTCGCATCAGCTAGTTCCGATATGCATCAGATACGGACTACCAAGGAAAACAGTCCTAATATCTGAAAGATTCGGACACTGGCACATGAAATATTCGACAGACTGCTTCTCTTCCTTATCTTGACAACTCCTAAGGTAATCATTGAATTCCGAATCATCCCCATGACAGACTCCGAATGAACCAGATCGTATAGGGTCCAGATTTGTGGGATCATTCCCCCACCGTATTCGTGCTCTGTCCAACATGTATCGCACGACCAGAAGTCTGCAAGACGAAATTGGCATCCAAACTAGATATTCAATCACCTCGTTCGTTCCCCGGGGTGTCAGAGTGACCCCTTACCCAGATAATCTCTAGGTGTGAATGTCTCGTCATCTCGTTTAGATACGCCGCGTTTACATACCAGTCGCGATGTCGAGTAGACATCAGAAAGCGCCCTCATCGCAGCCTGACTGTTCGTACAGATCCGGATATCAACATCAAATATCCTATAGTACATCAACCAGTCCGCTGTCCCTGTTATCGCCGAGACCTTCGCCTGTAAGGCATTGCAGCGGTCGGGAATTTTAAAGATACTCTCACCCCGTATACAGGGAAAAAAAACAACGCCCTCGGCTCCTACCGAGGATTTCGACCCATCCGTGTATACCTCAACAATACCAATTACCGACGATGAGATACACACTGAGAACATTCTGAGAACACGGGATGTACAGTAATCCACCCCATCAGGGATCGGATCCAAATGCTGCAAGATGGCCGCATGCTCATGATCCTTGTCAGAGCATGCCATTGCCATCCTTAACTTCGTCGCAAACATAATCGCCATCTGCTTAGCCATTAGGTGCACCGGAAGCCAGTTCAGCAATGATAAAGAAGAAAGAAAGATTTAATTCATTCAATTTATCTCAACCGAGATATTAACATGAATATTAGATATAATTAAACTGTTAGCACAATGAAGGCCTCGATTGCTTACTCCCGACCATAAGCTTGATTAAATGACAATCTCAAAGGGGTTTTTATAACACACATCAGATATCAAAGAATATAAAAACAATAAGTTTCTTCGGGTGGACATGCACAAAGAAGCTAAGGTGCTTTTGTGGCTCAATAAGTTTATTTCAGTTTACCTTCAAATGTGTTATAGGTTTACTGGATCGGACAGCTCATAGACAGATTCAACATTGTTTTATAGAAAATCACGTGTTTAGCAAGGAAACGCCTACCATATTCCGCCGAAAATTGGTACTAGTGAACCGTTTATTTTGAAAGTGGAGCAAGTCCATTTAAAAAATTAAATGAAAGTATTTGTTAATAAACCTTATTTAGTAAAAAAAATTCAGGAGATTAATTTGATAGTAAGGCAAACCAATTTTTTTATAAGAAAACTGTATACTATATAGCATTTTTGGGCTATTAATTTATAATTTCAAGGACCACAAAATATTGAAATGTTAATAATTGTTCAAAATTTATTAAAATAACAACCGAAATAAGACAATGTGGACTTGCCCCCACGAATCAAACCGTTGCTAAATTCAATTTTGGACAAAATCGGTTGATAAACTAGGTATCAACTTCGTTAAAGATTGATCAAAATTTGATTTAAGTTGTCCTTTAGTACTCAATTTGTTGGAAATAAAATCCTGTCACCCTTATTTACCTACAAACCTGTTAAGACTTTAATTGATAAAGATCGTTTAAATATATTCATTCTTTTAATATACATATTCCAATTCAAACTGAATTGTTTTTTAATTTAATTTCTTATATTAAAAAAATATATATATAAAGTACTATATAATTGAGAAAATAGTACTTTTTTGTTTTAGAATAAAACTTCTATCCCGTTATTCAAAAACAATATGCATATACATACAGACACACAAGCACATACTCCCTCTCACTCTCTCTCTCGCTATCTGTTCAGTACTTACATATGCAAACACTCACTATGGAATGATAACACAAATGCATGTACAAAAGGAGGAAATCAATTCATTGGAAATTACAAGGATAAAAGAAGCAGCAGAAGTCGTAACTTAAAGCAGAGCAAGATATATGGCAACAAAATTATTCATTTTTTTATTTCACATCTGATAACAAAAAATGAAACAAAAAACGAAACATTTTTTTTTTTTAATTTATTGTGGAAAGAATAAACTTGTACTTTTTTGTGTACTCGCTAGTACAATGGAAAAAGGACAAATATGACAGTTGAAATAGGTTTCGAATAACGAAATTATTACAGGAAAATAAAGAAAAAAAACTGTCAGAGAAACTTTTATTTTTCATTTTCAAGGCAATTTTTTATAATACTTTAGGAAATCAATTAAATGACTTCAAACTTGTTTTAAACTTTTTTTATTTTAAATTTAGGAAAAGCTTTTCTTATAAATAGAAAAAATAACGAAATTATTAAGAAGTCTGGAAAATTTCAGATACATACACTATATACATATACATACATATGTAAGGTCTTGACAATTGCAATTACTTGTAAGAACAACTTTCCTACCCTGCAGTGAAGGTACAAACCCTACACAAGCATGCTTAAGTGTACAGAGAAAATTGTTTATTCTGGTCCCATTCTCCATATTTCATAATTCTAATCAATTAAATTCAAATTTTCTGTATCAAATTGAATGCATACCTCTGTAAACAAAATATCGTTCACAATATTATTCCATTAAATCAGAAAAAGCGTTATTAACTTGTGAACTTGTTTGATCGAAAATAATAATAAAAAACCCAAGATTTTTTCACCAAGGTAGACAGGTTTATTAATCATTTAAGCTAGGGTCACATGATTGTCGCAATGCATCAATTATTGGTACGGCAATCGTGCGCGCCCATATTTATTGTATTCTTGTGCGGCAATCGAAGTTGACAATACGTACCAATATTAAAATTTAATTTTTTTTTTTTTTTTTTTGCAGAATAAATTTGGATAAATTTGGTATTTTGCGACAATAAATTGACATTGTGTCATATTGGTACGTTTTCGACAATCGTGTAATCCTAGCTTTAGACAGAATTTGTTTAAAACAGACTATTCGTCAATTTCTACTTATGGCAACTATAAAATTTTAGCGGTCTATTAATAATTGCTCTTAAAGAAAACTTATCATTCATTCTAAAAATGAGCAATCCAAGACCAAGAATTAGGTTAGGTCGAGAAGACTTATACCTAAGCAACAATAGACCTGTTAAGTATTGCGATACTATGAACGATCAAAAATATCCTTTATTAAAAAAATAATAATAATAACAGGTCATAGTTCATCGTTAAGGAACTTAGTAAAGATTAGAAACTAGACGCAGTCTCTTAGGATTCTCCAATCAACTTTATAGAGGAGCTCTATGTCTAGTATAAAGTCGCGTTTGAAGTTCGTGGCGTGAATATGTGGTTTAATAAATACCACAGGTACTCTGAACCACCAATTTCATTGGCTAATCCTCTAATTCTCGTGTCCGCATCTAGATGGGAATCATATAAACAGTTATAAAAACCTTTTGTTTTTGACACTACTTTATTAAAACACTAACAAAAGCGTAATTTGGGTTTTAGTTGGTGAAAAACAACTTCATTTATGGCAACGAGTACTCAAGTAAAAAATCCAGTTTCAAATTCGTGTTTCTTGATTCTTAACCACGAGGGTTAATAAGTGGTTTATTAAGAACACCGAACATTTTAAGACTCAATTAGACGTGATTTAACTGGCTGTAAGCGCAGTCATGAGATAAGTACTTTTACTTCCTTTGATGGGTGGCACCATAACCATAAACAGATACAGAATCAGTTGTGTTTGGTTATGTAAGAAAATCACTTGATATCTACGGTTATGGTTATGATTAAGGCGTTATAGTACGTCACCACTGATCGAATACCGTGTTGTCCAGAAGGTTGATTTCGAACAATTGTTTTCGGTTATGGCTATGGCTTTACGTTAATTGAACCTCTCGTCTACTTGAACTTTATTTGACCCAAAAAAGTCGTCACACCAAAAATAGACAACAAAATTCGTATATATTTCTTTGATAAATTATGAATGCTTCAGCTTTTCATTGTTCTCTGCTTTCAGTCAGTTGCGTTTGAGTGAATCATGAGCACACTGAATCAAAACAACAATTAATACTTCACAATACTCAGTATGCATTTATTGTGTTGTAACGATTTATGATTACTTTTTTTACCAAAACAGAAAAAAACATGAAAGATATGTAATAAAATTTTATTCTATGGTTTTCTAAGATGAATAGATAGATATCGTCTATGTATGTTTTTAAAGCTTGAAATGACAAAGAAGAGAAGAATGAGTGCAATTGTTTTGTAATGAATGCAGTAGTTTTTTAATGAATGCATGGTTTCCATTTACCATACACTGTCTTGATTTTATTGCTATGCTGTGTAGTGAACAGTGTTAGCGAGTATTCATGTTTAAGAGAATGAAATATTGTTGAATAAAGTTTTTCTCTCTCTCATTTAATTCGTGTATTTGGTGTATGTTAAGCAGTAAATATCGTCACAGTATTAAGCTGCATTCAATGTGGTTGAAGAATGTGAATCAGTAATGCAGGCCCTCAAGTATGTATATCACATTTTCCATGAACATTTATATATGCCGAAATACTCGCAAAAAAAGACCAATTCAACTTTTTGTGCCGTTTTTTTAACATTAGATTAAACAAAAAAATAGGAAATGTGGTATTTTTATTATAAGTGCTTCAATCCAAAGGGCATTGAACACCTTGAAAAGGTTTACTAGCGAATACTATTCAAAAATCTTCAATATTGATTTTCAGCAAAAATTTAGGAATTGGGTCATCACTGAAACACATAGGTCCGCTTTGCATGTTTTAAGAAATATTTTCATTTAAAGGCAGTAAAAAACCATAAAAAAGCTTCAGCTGAACGCCAGATCACCGAAATAATGAGAGTAAAGAAAAAGCAGACGTACTGGCTACCATGGACATATCTCGCAGAGGTCGATTTGGGCAAAATCTGTACACCCTAGAAAACGTCAACATTATTAAATGTAAAGACATACAAAATGTAAGTTTCTGACAAGATGAGCAGGGGACCAAGATGAACATTTCCTACAATTAATACTGTCATAACTGAAACCAGACGCAGAATTGAGAAACTGTATTATACTTCCTCTGTGATTGTTCTGCCTTATGGAGATTGAGACTATCCACCGCTGGTCTAGAATTTTGAGGAGTTGTCCGGTTTGAACATAAATCGTCTAATAGAGTTGCTAAATCACACGAACTGGATATAGACCTGCACTACCTGACCATTTTAACTATTTGGTAGTTTATCGGAAGTTTATCGGAATTGTATTTTCCGGATTACCGCTCAGATTAACTAATTAACCGGCAGTAAAAAAGCTAAAAATATACTGTATTTTTTTAAACTGACTAAGTCATATATTGAGCTTAACTTTGTTGAGAAATAAAAAGGTTTTTGTAAAAACAAATATTTTTTATCCAAAGAGTTAAGGAAATTATCTAAATAGCCTCGAATTTTTTCTTTATCTGCCATCAAATTAATTTAAGCTTTTCGGTGCCATTGAGATAATACAGAGGCAATGCAGAGGTACCCAGGTAGATAAGGTAAGTTGGCTAGCTAACCAAGATGAAATCAACTACAATTAGCAATAAAGTGTCGGCTTGAAACCAAGCCATACCACAGGTAAAGAACCACTTAAAAGGATAACGAAAGAGAAAGTGGAATTATAGTTGCTTATAAAGTGGAGAAAATTAAGGGAATCCAGATCAGAGCAATGTGCCAAACCATTAAAAAATGGTACGCCAAAGTATCGCAGTCGTCTGCTCGCTAGTCCCGGACATTCATAGAGAAAGTAAATGATTGTCTCCTTCTTAAAGATGCTTTTGGAGCAAACGCAGTGAAGGTCGAATAGCACTCTTATTTTCTCTGAGTGCGTTCTGATCAGCCAATGACCTGTGTACACCGCAAATAGTTTGGAATCAGACTGGCGGCGGTTTTTAGCAGTTTCAGTGTCATATCGAGACCACAGCGAGATGTAACTCCACCTATTCTATGCACTCTCACGAAAGAAACTATAGATTTTATCTTTGACTACAGTCATAGGATAGCAGATGTAAGATGAGGCGGTGAACGGTATTCAATTTAAGGGGAAGTTTTTTGTCTTAGTTGATGAGAAGCTCTGTTTAGGACAATATCCCAAAAAGTCCGAAAGAAACAATATTTTCCAGGATAGTTTAACGTTTTATGAAAGAACTAAATATGAAAATACATTTTTCATGTTCATTGTTGTTTAGAAAACAAACGCCGCACCATAAGGGTTAAGCTTCCATTTAAACAAAGTTTTTTTTTAATGATTTTTTTATTTACATATTTGTTTGAAAGTAACTTTTAAGAATTTTTTGATTTTTAAATCAAATTAAAGTAAAGGGTAATACAAAAACAAAACATTGATCGCGAATCGTATAGTTTTCTATCCCCCTATTACTTAGAGAGGACGAGGTACGCTTACAAAAATAAATCATGAGTTTTATGATTTTTTACTCATTGTGTAAATTGGATGTAAGTTAAAATCGATCTACATACATAAGTATGTATGTATGTTTAAAAAAATCCCCGTTAGGTAGGCTAAAAGTTATCCCATGTTGCACTGAAATGTCTCCATACGTTTTTTGTTTATTCTTCCGGACTTTATTGGGATCAGTTTATATTTGGGGCAAAGCTTTATAAAAGCAATTGGTGGGTTTTGATGGGTGTTTCAACAATCGGACTTATAGATTACACTTTACGAGTGTTTGTTTATTCTTCCGGACTTTATTGGGATCAGTTTATATTTGGGGCAAAGCTTTATAAAAGCAATTGGTGGGTTTTGATGGGTGTTTCAACAATCGGACTTATAGATTACACTTTACGAGTGCGATACAAAATGTTCTTAGCCTGACATAGTAATGGCGGTATTAACAGCAAAAAACTTTGTATAATGAAAACTTCTATCCGTTATAAAGGGTGTTTTTTATAGAGGTATAAAACTTTAAGTTGGCAACACTTTTTTAACTGGCGGCCATTTTGCCAGCTGTTAACTGATTTATGTCTAGTTTGGTTTGACATTTCAACATGAATAGACTGACGACTTAGCTGGTCAGAAAGTTACAGTCACTGGTGACCGCTATAGAGCCATAATTACTGACTTTTTCATTAATCAATTGAACAACCATGATGTGCAGGAGCTGTGGTTTCAACAAGACGATGCAACATGTCACACAACTCATGCCACAATTGATTTATTGAAGGAAACGTTTGATAACCGCATAGTTCACGTTTCCGACCCGTGAATTGGTCTCCAAATTCGTGCGATTTAACGCCGCTTGTCTATTTTCTGTGAAGATACGTGAAGCCCGAAATAATTGATAATTTAAAGGACAAATTTCGCCGCGTTATGGCCGATATACGGCCATAAATGTTGAAAAAAGTCTTCGAAAGTTGGACTTCCAGATTAAAATACGTCCGAAAGAGCCGTGCTGGTCATATTTAAATTATAACGCAAGAAGAATAAACCTTTCGAATAAAGTAAATTCCATGTCAGTTTAAAAAATACATCTATAAAAACACCCTTTTTGAACACATGTTAAATTTCATTTAGAATCACTTCAGTGATTTTTTATAATGGTGCGATTAAATACTTACATAAGAAAGGTTTATCGGGACAAGAAATTCATAATGATATGGTGATAATCAACAGTAAAAAACTGGGTTGCTAAATGGATATCCTAAAACTGCAATCATAGTTAAAGTGCATGATATGGTATTAGCCGATCGCGAAATGAAAGTGCGTAAAATAGATAATGCCATAAGCATCTCAAATGATCGAGTGCCTTTTAATTTGCATCAAATATAACAGGTGAAAAAGTTTTCTGCCAGATGGGTGCCGCATTTAACAGTTGACCAAAAATGAATTCGAATGAAAATTTCTCAGCCTGTTTGGTTCGAATTAAGCGAAATGGAATTGATTTTAAGCATCGTTTCATAACTGACTAAACATGAATCCATCACTATAGACAAAAGAACAATCCAAACAATGGACTGAAGCCGGTGGAAGTGCACCAAAGATGGCAAAAACAGTTCAATCGGTTGGAAAGGCCATGGCAACGGTTTTCTGCGATTACAAAGATATTTTATTGATCGACTATTTTCAAAAAGATAAAACAATAAATACGGTATGTTATTGTAACCTGTTGAATCAATTGAATTTGAAAATTCTAGAAGAACGACCTGGTTTACAACACAAAAATATAATTTTTCATCAAGATAACGCACCATCCCACAAGAGTGTTTAACAATGACAGAATTCAAGGAATTGAAGTACGAATTACAGTAGTGACTTCTTTCTACCTGTTCCCAAATCTAAGAACAATTCATTGCTGGGAAAACTATGCATGATGATGCAATGGCAACTGTAAACGATTATTTTGAGAAGAATCAGGAAAATTATTTTTAACAAGGGATAGATTTGCTAGAAAAACGTTGGACTAAGGGTACTGAAGTTTCAGAAAAATAACATAATTTTAATAATCTGGCTTTTGTTTTTCATTGTTAGGCTAAGAATATTTCGAACTGCCCCCGTAAAGTCCCTATTGGATAATTTTGTCTATTTCCATCAATCATTGCCAAAAACTTTTACAAATAAGCGATCTGTCTGTCCAAAATGCAAATGACTGCACAAACAATATATATACATATATACACTGGTGGCCAAAACTAAAGCAACCAAAATCAATCACCTACTTAATGTAATAAAAGATTTTAATTTTTGAGGAAATTTGTAATTTTTTGTAATTTTTTCGATTTCGAACAACTGGATCAGTAGTGACAGTACATTCTGAAGGTACACCGAGGAAAACTTCACATCGTACAGATAAAAAAATAATCCGTGAAATAAAAAATAAACATTTTGTCACATCAACTGAATTAGTAAGAGATTTGTCATTGAATGTAAGCTAAAGAACTGTAAGAAGACGAGCTGTAGAAGCAGGTTTAAATGCTTGGAAAGCATCAAAGGAACCATTTATTTCAGGTTAGCTTTTGCAAAGGCGAAACATATTGTTCTCGGATGAATCCAAATTCAACATAAAAGGTTCAGACATGAAGAACTTCACCGTAAGGAAACCAAAAAATGAACGCCTTAAACCGCAATATTGTAAAGGAACGGAAAAACATGTTGGAGGCTCAATAATGGTGTGGACCAATTTACGAAATTACTGAGAAAATTAATCGATTTATTTATAAAAATCTGTTGAAAAACGTAATGTTGCCATACGCAGAAGAAAACATGCCGCTAGTTTGGGTTTTCCCACATGACAATGACCCCAAACATGCTTCAAAATTTGTTAAGGAATGGTTGAGTCAATCAAAAGTAAATGTTCTCGGGTGGCCAGCTCAATCGCCAGACCTTAACCCTATTGAAAACCTTTGGAGTATTGTTGACTGCAAAATAAAAAGGGATTTAAAGACAAACAAACACACCATTTCAAATCGTGTCCAGAACGCATGGAACAGCATTTCTAAAGATCAAATTGAGAGGCTAATTGATTCAATGCCCCGTAGATGCGCTGCCGTCATTGAAATTAAGGCTTACGCTATTGACTATTAATTTAATTTGTAAGTTTTGTTACAGAAATACAAAAGTTGCTTTCGTTTTAACCACCAGAATTTTATGGTTGTTTCGTTAATTTGAAAAAAAAAGAAATATTTTAAGCAAATGAATTATAAATTTTTTGCATTTACGTTTAATCTGAATAAAGTGTAAACATAAAAACCAAAAATCATCCTGTTTAAGCCTCTTTAGCAAATATAAAATATGAAAGTGTAATGGCCACCAGTGTATATTTATATTTTTATGTTGAGTCTTAAGCAAGTAAGACATAGTCTTGATTTAACTATTTTTCAATTTTTTTCACTTATTCGAATAGCCTTTTTGAAATTCTGAGTATTTATTAAATATTTTTCTTTAAATTACAGTCATTAATGATTTAGAAGCTGGATGTTGAAAAAGTTTTCAAAAATATCCACAACAGATACCTACCTAACGTATACGAAATATTAATTTGCTATTCCATTCAAGGACATTAAATTTTGTAGTTGTAGTTTTTTTCGGGTATCAATTTAAATCATATTACAAGGACTTTTATGTTTTTTTTCTCTTTTTAAAATACTTTCAGGTATTTTTAGGATTTTGTTAAGGTTTAAGTTTAAGGCATCAGATCAAATAAATTCAAAATTGAAGTTTTTGCATAAAATTCAATTTAAAAAGACTTGAAAAGTATTTTTTTAATTCTTTTCGTCTACCAAAAATATATATAAAATATATACGTTTTTTAATTCTTTTTACTCAACGCTTTACTTCTAATGGGTACAAATTGGAAGGTGAGGATGTATAAATGAGATTTAAAAAAAAAAACACAGTTTTTAAGTCAAATTTTTCACGCTTTCGGTAAAGGTTAAAAAACAATGGTCTGAAATCATAAACTTACCTTAAAAATTTGTTCCATAATTATTGAATTACTTGAAAATGTTGTGGGGCAACATATGGAATTTCGAAACAGAAATAATGAGTGTTTCTTTAGTGCTGAATTTTTTTCTTTTAGAAATTGGCGTAAAGGTGTTTCCTTTCAAAGCGATAAAGTTTATAAGTTTCTTCTAAAAACCTTTAACTTTTAATTTTGATGGCGGCTGATATTGATGAAAATACGCACGCGACTAATTTTCTTGAAATTTTTCTAAAGTTTCTCTCTCTTTGTAGATGAAATGTGCTCTTGTTTTATCTCTCTCTTGTTATATGAATTGACATCTCTTATTGGAAAACTGTTTTGGCTTTTTCTCTTGCTTCTTAGTTGTTTTTCTTTTTTTTTTTGCTTTTGTCCTAAAGTTGGCGTTCTAGTAGAGCATCATCATTCATGTGAGTTTTTGGTTGGTAGGAAAACCACAGGAATACTTATAACACCGTCGCGTAGCGTCGAGTTGCTTCTGCTGCTGCTGCTGCTGCTGCTGCCATTCGTTTGTTCGTTCCTGCTCTCAATTCATGTTGAATCCAATTAAACCGTGACATGAGAATCGTTGTTTCATTTCATTCTATATATTTCCCCGTGTATGCGTGCGTGTTTCTGTGTGTGTCTTTTTTCTTTTCTTTTGGGTTTCTGTTGTTGTTGCCGTTTCGTTATGGTCGTTTATGGAGTAGTAAAATGGGTTTAGATACAATCCAAAGATATCGAAATTTTTTGTTCGTTGCTGTTGTTTTTGTAACGTTTCCCAACTTAAAACACTTAAAAAAATTATTTTTCTTAATTTTCACTTTTAATTTTTGTAATTTTTTTATAAATAATTTTTGTTTTTTCCTTAATAAGCAGAGTAGTAGTTGTTATTGTACACTTTATATATGTATGGTTATTGGTTATATGCATGTATGTACTATGTATGTATAGGGAGGGAGGGCAGGCAGCGCGCACCAGGGGTTTTTTAAGGGTACACAAAATTTTGCATTTGTATGTGTTTTTTTTTTCTTTATTTCATGCAGAATTTTTCACCGAAAAAAAAAAACATTTTCTTTTAATAATTCTACTTTTATTAAACAATATATGTATGAAAAACACTTTATTTAACGAAATAAAAAACGTAATTCTTGATTATGAAAAAATAAAACACCTTTAGTTATAACTGCTTTTTAATTCAGCTCATTTTCTTATTTTTTTCGCACCACTTTTTTTACACAATTTTCTTTAATTTGTTAATAAATTTTCTTGTTTTCTTTACAGTAAGAACATTATTTGCTTTTTACTAAACTTTATTTCTTTCTAGTACTTTACAGCCTTAATACTTAAAATTTTTCCATAAGAAAATTAGTTTTTTTCTTTCCCTTTTTTTAAATTAAAAAAGTTCTCATTTTTTCTGTTTAATTTTAGTCTTAGTATCGTGTTACGGCTGCCTAAGAAGTTCAATGTCTACTGCCTATCTGACGACTGCTAAAATTTACAATTTACTAGCGAGCCATCTATCCAATCATCCATCCATCCATTTATTCATCCAGTCGCTACTCTTGCTCTCTTTTAATCTCTGCGAGTGTTTTTCATTCCATTCATTTCATTTGTTTTTTACCTATACAGTGCATAGTTTGTTTTTAAGAATAACAAAGACAACTGTATCTTTTAGTTTGTATTTCCAATAGTATTTAGTCACCTCTCTCTCAGAGAGGAAACAGTAAAGAGAGTTGTTTTTTGAAATTTGTAACTGATTTCTCTTTTGAATTTTTCTTTACTTTTGTTTTTGTATTTTGAAGTGAGCTTTGGTAGTTCCAATATTGATTTTTCAAAACAAGCGAGCGATACTACAGTGGCGGTCAGAAGTGTTTAAACAAAAAATAAAGAAAAAAGTACATAAAGTCCACAGCACACCTGACATTAATTGCACTAGACGTTTTTGAAAAAGTAGATAACAATTGGAGCTAAAGGATATGTTATGTAACAATGCTCGTTGAAATTTTCTGGCAAATAAATAGAATACAAATAATAATTTTGTTGTTGTTTTATTTCAAATGAAAGTTCAAACGCTCTTACGAGTATAAAAACAATCTTTACTTATTACTGATATTTTACAGAATCTTTAAAAAACCTCTCCATTCCTTTATTTAGCTAAACCAATTGTCTAAAACTCACTTCCTGAATCAATTAATAACTTTGAGTGGATGCCAAAGTCGGCCTTTTCAAATCACATAGGCCAAAGCTCTCTGAATCATTGTTTTGAATCCTATGAGACACGTCCGTTCGTTCTTTCTTCATTTCGCGCTAAACTAAAAATCTCAATATGGGTCTTACGTAAATCAACTTAATATAAATAAAGTTATGATATCTCCAGCAAAGAGTTTAAATCATTATAATGCAAAGAAATATGCATAATTTTAATATCAATGAAATAGAAAATTTTAAGAGATTAATGTTTAAAGAGGATTACGGCTACGTGACCGCCATGGCTGTCGCGTACAAGGCGCAACCTGGAACAACAATTTTCACAAATTTTCGCAGCATATGCGACCGTATTTCGCCAAGAACTCTTCGCATGTTGATTTCCAGGTGTTCAATTGTGTCTGGTTTATAGACGTAGCAATTGACTTTACATAACCCCAAAGAAAATAATCCAGTGGGTTTAAATCACAAGATCTTGGTGGATAATTACATGAAATTGCTTTTTCATCAAAAGTTTTTTCGAGTAAATAACTAGTACCGCGCGCTGTGTGGCATGTGGTTCTGTTTTGTTGAAATCACATGTCAGAAAGATTAATATCAGCTAATTGAGTACGAAAAAATTTCTATCAAATATAGCGGTGTTGCCAACCGACAGTTTTGTTTTTATCAAGCTCTCTTGAAAACACAAACGAACCACTTTTGTTACACAGTGTTAAATCATGACTTTGATTACATTTTATTAATTTTTTCTCTTTTTTCTTTTTTTTTGGTCAACAACACTGTCATGCCGATGAGGGGAGAACAAAATCAACAACATCAACAACGACCGACCCAACAGTCGGCCTTAAGGCAAGTTGATGGTCGCCGTCGTTATAGTCATCATCACTATCGTCATTATTTCAAAAACACACAAAGAAGCGGTGGTAAAGCAAGCAACCAACCAACAAATGCAAACGAGCAGCAACGCAAAAACATTAAAGAAGTTATTAAACGAATGGAGGGACGACAAACAAACAGATGGTCAAAGCGGGGCAAGTGGGTACAAGCAAACGAACGAACAAATAAACATTCAAAAGAATATAAAATCATTTAAAAATGATTAAAACACCGATTCAAAGAACGAATGACCGACCGACAACCGATCAAACAAACACCCAATAATACTCGCCGTAGTCAAGTTAATGTTTCACAAGAATCTTTCAATGTTGTTTTCAAAGAAACGACAAAAAAATCAAAGAAAAAAAATTAGTTAGAAAAGAAAACTTTTCAACTTTTAGTGTTTATTTCTTCTTTTCCTTCTTCTTTTTGTTCATCTCTGAGGGAAATAGCGTTGTACCCACTGGTGGTCAGTCAAGAATACTCAGTCGGCGGCTCTTTCACTGAACATGACATCTCCAGCAACAACAATTACAGGCAGCTGCACTCACAAATTAACAGCAACAAGAAAAACTAGAAAACTAGAAAGAATTTATTAGTCATTAAACGCCGGCCTTATGAAACCCTACATTAACATACCATACAACTTTGAAGTATAATTAATATATAGCATGGTAGCAAAGTGAAGCTATATAGTGACAAAACTCGCTTTTTTAAAACCGAGAACTAGAGAAATCTTCTCACTCAGCGGTTTTCTGACCGGCTGTAGCCGTTTGTGTAGCAGTTCCTGCAGCAGATTGCAGTCAACTATTTCAACGGCTTTCGTTACAGTGAATATGGCTCCAAATCCAAGAGTGATTTTCAAAAAATGTGTATAACTAAAGGCGGAATTGGTATACATTTTTAAGGTGTTACCAACACCGACTCGAAAATAATATACCACTCTCAACCATAATGGTAGCTTAGGGTATAAAAATGCTGATGATCAGCATTCTTTTGAGTCGTAGAAAAAGGGTAAAACAAAAGTAAACGAGCGAATTAAACATAAAATGAGAAAAAAAATTAAAAAAATAAATAAAATGAAGAAATAAACAATTTAAAAAATGTTTTTATTTTTTTATTTCTACAGTGTTTTTATGTTTTAATTCACACAATTTCCTTTTTAAGCAGTACTTGAAGACCCCGCTAATGTTGTTGTTGCTATTGTAGTTGTTGTTTTTAATAATGTTGCCGTTGTTTTGATTTCTCAGAAGACTGTTAATGCAAACAAAAGCAAAAATAAAGCGCAGGAAAAAACTCCAACAACAGTGAGAATACAACACAAAATTCTTTTTGCACTCTGTTTTACAAGGAGCAATAACAACTGGAGACAAGGAACTGAACGACATAACGTCATCTACAGCAGCAACAAAGCGCTAAAAACATATTCGTCGTCATCTCATCTCATTGTTATCCTTAGCATTAATAATGATTTGAGTACATACATACATACATACATATGCATTTGTACGAATGTACGTATGTGTATATGTGCTTAGTCAGCATCAGCATACAGTAGTGTGTGTAGAGTAAGTACATCAATGCGGGAAAAAAAACACAAAGCTTTACGCCCATTTAAAAGACTTCTGGGCTACCTACTCTCTTTTATTTAATTTTTTGTTGTTGTTGTTGTAATTCATTGCATGTTCTTCTTCTTTTTCTTATTTTATTATTAATGTTGTTGTTGTTGTGTTGTTGTTACCGTTTTGTGAACTATTTTATTCATTTTAATTCAGACAATTTGACATAAGGCCTTAAATTTACACACCACACATACATATACTGTGTTTTGTGCATCATTAACTCTCTTACACAGCCTTAGTAACACACAAACAAACATTTTTACACAAAAAATATATTTTTGTTATAAAAACCGGTGTTGGTAGAGTAAATGTTTACATTAAACAAATAAAACAAAGCACACGCACACACACACAGCTCATAAATAAATAAAAAATAAACTGTGGCATTTGACTGCCCTCTTTTATTAACTTTTAATTTCTTACGTTTTCTATTTAATTTTGTTTTTGTCGATTCCGGTTTTTATTCTTTGTTAGCAGGTACATGTTTAAAACAAGATAATGACGATGATGATATCCCTTTTTAGTGCACAGCAACGACCGACAACAGTAATGACAGAAACACCATACAAATAATTACCATCTCTGTGATTATCTCGCTCTCTTTGTTTTGGTTATAAAATTTATTGTTTATTATTGATTTGTTATTGTGTTTTTGGTTGACATCATTCGCAAACAGTAATCAGAACAAAAGAGAGAACCCTGTGATGAAAAGTATTTATTCTGCAAGAGAGTTACAACACAAAATTGTAAAATACAATGGCAATTTCACAATGCATTGGTTTTTGCATACACATATGCATGTGTATTGTTACTTTACTTTTTGGCAAGAGTATTTTATGCACAGTTGTGTTTAAAATAATAGAAGTAACTTAACTTCATTATATATTGCATTTGAATAAGTTTTAAATAAAGCACTAACCCATTTGCGGCCATTGTACCTACTTGAGTAAAGACAGAAGACAAAATTTAAATAGGCATACATTTTGCAAGAAGGCAATGTTTTCTTTGGTCTTGCACTCCACCTAATGTCCCTCAAAATACACATAAACAAAGTGTTAATCCAGAAATAATACCATTATTTTATATTGTGTTAGGTTTGTGTACCTACCTACTACATCAGTTTTGAAAATGGTCTTGGTCGTTAATGGGCTAATCTAATGTTTATTTAAATAAAACATAATTACTTAAAGCATGCATTCAGTTCCAAATATTTTGACCACTACTGTATGTATCTCTAAAATATGTCGTTAGACCTAGCAACACTTGTGGAAGGTTACTCACCGGAAATTGAATAGCAAATAGTCCATTAATTTGTACCATTTCTTTTCTGCCACACTACGTTCGTGAATTCGCATGTGAATGTCACTGTCGTAGTTATCGTTTTACCACTGCTTAGTCATATTTTCTTTCTCTTTTGTTGATATTGGGTACACAAGCTGGCTAATTTCTTAAGAATCCATAAGATACGATGACTATTTAACGCTGACTGTAATAATTTACAGTTTTTTTGTATTATTTGTTAATATTTGTATTACTCTGACTCAGTTTGCTGGTGAATATTTTCCCACTGTATGTTTAATCAAGCAACACTGTCGACGGTTTTTAGTGAAAAAAAAAAAATTAACACGATATTCTCACCACCCCCTCCTCACTCTCTCTGTCTTCCAAATGAACACACACTTTGAATAAATGTTTATGTTTATTAAGGTTTCTTTTGTTGTTGTTTTTGTTGCATTAAAACTAATCTATGGTGTAACTGTAACTGACTTTAGCCTCCATTTTTATTATTTTTGTTGCTGTCATTAATGTTCAATAACATCACACAATGCACAACGACATTCACTCTCACTTACTGTCAGTCTTTTCCATTACAACAGAATAGTGCAAAGAACTTTATCATTATTGGTAATTTGTGAATGATTACACCTTTTTTTTAATACTTATGCATGCAGCAAGGGAGAGTGAATGAGAATGATTGGGTGTGTAGGAACACTAATATTGAGGTTATATTTTTGCAATATTTGCACTTAATTTTGTTTAATATTTTACATTTTAATGAGAAAACAAACACAATAATAATAAATAACAATAACAATAACAGTAAAAAACAAGAATTGAGAACAAGAACAGTTGAAGCAATGAATGCAACTTTGTTGATTCCATCAGTTCTTCGACCTTTAAAAGATATTCCAAATGATGTCCCACATGCCTTCAATGGCAGTATTTCAAAATTTAGAATAATAGCAACAGTGGTTGCCAAAAGTTAGTGACACCAATTGCCATTGAAATGTAGTATATTTATGTAGTAAATTATTAATTACAATGATTATTTTTACATACATATACATACGAGTATGTATGTGATATAAATTTAGTAACTTCAGATTGTTTAAAAAATCAATTTTAGTGTTTTTTAGTAACTTCCTAGTAGATATTGTAATATCTGTTCAAAACTTGATATATTTTAACCTTTTTTGTTTTAGAAGTTCACCTTCTTGGACAGCAAAATAGGTGTAAAGTTTCTAAACTTGCGAAAACATGATGTGTATTTTTAAAATCAAACTTGATATACGCTACACAAAAGATGTTTCCAACTTTAAGCACTAGCTATCTGTATTATTTGTTAAAATGTTTTGCTTACTTCACTACCCCAACAACAGGAAAAAATTAAGGTCCGCTCAAGATGGTATTCCTTTAACAACTTTATATCTTCCGGTCTGATATAAAAAAGACCAAGTAATCATTCACAAAATATAACTTATAGAACTCATAACTTTTAGTAAGAAGCTAAAATACAAGTTATCTGTGAGCATTCAAATGTATGCCTGTTTTATTTTGAATCCACATTCTGCATTTAAAAGCTGTCAAATTGTAGAAAGGCTCCCAGTATGATGACTAAGTCGAATGTTGAACGTTGCTTCGTTTGCTTTCTTTTGTTTATTTTTGGTTAAGATCAATAATTGCTTTAAAAAAAGATAAGCTTTATCGTTTTCAACTTCTTAGACCTACAAGTTTAACCAAAATTTAAGCAAATGATAGTCACGTTTCAAAATGTAAATTAGACGCAAAAGGAACAATTGAGGGTAATTAAATTTATTTTATATTTTATTACAAAAATCTCAAGCCATAGCTACCAAAAAGACGTAGGCAACAAAAATCAATTTTTACAGGAGAAGGTGTTTTCTAAATACTTTTGGTTCTAATCTACATAATTTTTTGGTTTTAATGTAAAATTATAAAAGTACATTTTACCGCTATAAAATTTTGTGTGTTGATGCGAATAATCGAATACTATCGACTTTTATTAAAAAACTTAAATCGATAATCAGCGCGTTTACGTATTTTTGGCGGTTATGGCTCGATATGTATGTATACAAATTAAGTTTTAAATGTAAAGCTATTTTTGCCTTCTTCTTTAGCACAAACTTTTATAAATTTGAAAAGTTGAAGGTCATTATTTAAAAATTTTAATTACATATTTTTGTTTTCAATATTTCGTCGCTACACCTTTGTGTGGCATCATCAGGAATATTTAAAAATGTATAACAATAATTAATATATATTTTTTTTATTTCTTACAGATTAACTAACTGTTTTTTTTAGTATCATTAATATCTTAACCCTATTACCTTTCTTATAGTGCTTATGTTGTCTTGAAAATTCTTAAAGAACATTTCATTGTAGATCTTTCAACAACGTATGGCGACTTACATCTGCCATATGGTTATGTGTAATGTTTCGTGTATAAAATTCGACCTCCTCCAAATCAGTTATCAGTCGGGCTTTACATTTACGACTTCGTTGCTTAGCACACACCCAATACTTACGACCTTTTTTGACTTTCGCACAAATATATGAATAACCTCCGCATACCATTTTACGAGAACCACGCTGACCCTTAACATACTGTATAGAGTTGAAAATGTTTTGTTCTAATGGGCAATTTAAGAAAAAATATTCTGAAAAATAAAAGATATAAAAAAGAATTTGTAAGTATTAAATTAAAAAATATTGTATATTATTATAAAGATTTATTTAAAAAAAATAAAACCACAAAATTTTTTAAAAGTTTAAAATTCTTTTATAATTATGAACGTTCAATAATTATATTTTACATTTTTTATTCTTTTTAATATTAAAACTAACAAAAACTATAGAAATTACAAATTATATCGTCTAATGACCACTATTTTAAATAAAATTTTAAAAAATAGTTCCACTTTTTTATTCCCAAAGTAGGTTTCGGTTTAAGCCTTTAATTTTGAACCAGTGTTAATCGTTTGATTTGAACACGTATTTGGTAAAATTTTTACGAATTTGGTTACGACATTGCTTCTTCACTTGTGTTAAAGGGTGTCTAAAATGAATATGGAAGGTATATCTGTGGTATACACGGGAGGAATGATGAACTCCTGTGTTGAGAGAAAGTTTACTCCGCTATGGGACAAGCGAAGACTTCTGTTTCGCTATTTTCTGATAGATTCCCAAAGCTACTATTGCTAGACGTAAGAGTTTTAAGGGGTCTCTTTATCGGGTATTGAGGTCTTAGGAAACTTATAAGTGTAGAATCTGCATAATGTATGATGAAACATGTGAATATGTTTTTTTATGTGAGTGCCACTAAGCAGAACAGTTTTCTACTTCTGTGCAGACAAATTTTTTGTTTTTAAGATCAAGTTACGCAAAAGCACACCAGGATTGGTCCATACATATTAAATTAAAATTGAATTTAATAACGTGTACAGTTGGAAGTATGATTAGTAAAAGGCTTGATTCACACAATTGTAAAAATAATTTTAAGCATTGGGAGGCCACGTTATGGTGTGGACTTGCTTTTCAGCAAATGGAATAGGACCGTTTCACAAAATTGATGCCATAGTGAATTAATTTATTGCACAAAAAATGCAAGTGGAATATGCCACTTCAATGAGTGTTTTAACGCGATAATGGCTCAAAACACAGAACGCGATTAGTCAAAAAGTTCATAAAACAGAATAGGGTTCAAGACCTTGAACGAACGGCACAATCGTTGACCTAAATTAGTATATTTTTATATGTAAATCTTTATGTATATAAATGTAAATAAATTGTCGATACTTTTTTCTAAACAAAATACTTTCAGAAATGAATAACATTATTAGTTTTTAGTACTACGATTTTTACGATACAAACAGTAGGTTTTTGACAACAAACAAACATAACCATCCAGTAACAATTTTGGTTTACTCTTGTCCACTGGTAATGACAATGTCGGTATTTCGTATCGCTTAGTCTTATTTTGTAAAAAAGTAAAACAAAAAAAATTAGTACATAAATAACTTAAAAAAGAATTTAATAAAAGTGAAACGTATAAAAGATCTTGTTTTTAATTATAATATTTTTCGTAGATTATTATCTAATGCGTTGTTAATTTTTTTTGCTTGGTAATAAATTGACTAATCATAGGTTTTGTAATTAGGTTTGTGATTATGTTTAACATGATTTATTTTCAATGATTTAAAATTATCATTTCTAGGTGTTATGACACGTGCGCGACATCTTTCACTTCTAGCCTGTGCACAATTCCAATATAAACGATTATCAGTACTCTTATTTCGAATGTAATCATAGCCATCTATTACCAATTTTGGCTTTCCACGCTGACCTCTTATAAAATAAATTGCATCTGAAATTAGAAATAAATGTAAATGATTTATGTATATGTAGCATAAGTATATTGGAGACGTTGAATTTAAAAAAAATAATAATTTTAATAATTATGACATTGATTAAAAAATTATTTTTACGTTCAGAACTATTTAAAATTATATTATCTTAGTGCTAATTATCCATTTTTTTCTTCTTATAAATCAAAACGATTTTTATAATTTGTTTACATTTCATTTAGATTTATTGGATTTGAAAATGTTTAGAAAATATAAATTTATAAATTTGTGTGTATAGAAAAATGTCATACTTTTGAAGACTTAAATAATCTTTAAATAAATAATTCAGAAATATATGTAAGTATTTAAATTAATTCAAATAAGAGCTAATATTGTATTTTATACAAGTCTGTGAAATACCACAACTTAAAGTTTTTTATTTGAGAATTTTTAAATCAATCAAACTTCTTCAAAAGTGAACTATAGTTTTCACTATAAAGATACCATGTCTTTTGTTGTTTAAGTCTTATTTTTGTACTAATTTTTGTTTCTCATAAAATTACTTAAATTACTACAGTATACTAATAGTTTCTGATTTCTACAAATCAAACGTCATTCTAGTGAATTCTCAATGACAAAGACATGCTAAGCGTGTAACGTACAGACCGTTTGTCAGCAGCACTGGTGACAAAGTGTGTAATGAAACAGTACAGTTTTACTTACACAGAGTATAAAAATATTTTTTCTTTTTTTAAAATATGACTAGTTTTGAATCTCCATACACTTATTTTAAGCCTACATTAAAAAATTTTTCTTATTTTGACGCCTTCAAACCACAATATGCTAAGCCAAAAAAGTGGGGTTGTCAGTAGAAGCTTTCAAAGATTTCTTTATATAAACACACATATCGCACTTGATCAACAAGAGGGTATTACCTCACTTTTTGCAAGAAATCAACTATTAATATCAATATCTATCTATTGTAAAAATTTCAACGTATTCCGATTACTCTTTCATCTCGAAAACCACATTTGAGACCATTTTCGTTATAGTGTAGTGACTACCTTTATATCACCAAAGAGTTATTATTTTAAGTTAATACAGAAGTAGAAATAGAAATGTATCGTATATTTTCATAAAAAAGGTCTAATTTTTTTGCTTACTGTCATATATTTGGAATTTTTAATTCTCTTGAAATGTAACCACAAACAGTTTTTCATCTCTACTGACAATTTTAAAATTTTGAGTTAATACGCTATTGTTGATTAAGTGCGATATGTATATTATATATTGTATGCTGCGTATATTTTTGCTATTACTATTTAAAAATTCACTAAGTTTACTTAGCATGGCATAATTTGGAGGCGACGGTTTCTTATTATATAATTTGTTATGAATTGGTAAGTGCAAGTTTGGTGTACTGGAATTTTTTGATAATAGTACGAAAATTGATTTGTAAATACTTGCCTAAGTAACAATACTTGTTATTGTACAAGTATACAATCGCCAAAAAGTTCTTAATAAATTTATATTTATTTGTGTTTATATGAGAACTTGTAAACTAAAAAATAAATAGTATTGTTAAGTTTGTTTGTAACAAGAGCTTTATAAACTTAAACTTTATATACTATACTTATGATTATATAGCCTCAAATATTTAGTGTTAATTTCTATGCATTATAATAATCCTTTTCTTCTTTTATACATGGCAAGTGATTATGTTTTTGATTTTTAATAACTAATTCACCACTTACAGAGCATGTAATTATTCTAGCCTTACAACGTATACAACGGTTTTTGCCGCACAACCAATAGGTTTTCGAACCCTTTACATTATTACGAAAATAAATATAACCACCCAGTACCAATTTTGGTTTGCCCTTGTTGCCTCTGGTAATGACAATGCCGGTTTTTCGTATCAGTTGCTCTAATTCTGTAAAAAGGGAAAATAAAGAGTTAGTAAATAATTACAAGTAATAAGTTCTTTTTAGTAATAAAAGTCAAACGAATATATGTAGAGAATAACTTAATACTTTTGTTGTTAATTTTATTGTTTTTTAGATACATTATTATCTAATGAGTATTTTTGTTATTGAGTTGTTTGTGCTTGGTAATAAATTAATTGTAGATTTTTAAATTGTTATTATTAAATAAATAATTATTTGTCATTTGTTATTTGTAATTCGGTTTATGATTATGGCCACTATTAAAGTTTACAACTCAACTGAATTGAATTGAAATTTCATTTGAAACTTTACAATTTGGTATTATCGATAGCAACTTAACCTTTTACTAACACAAAACATTACAACTCATCAACAGCAAATGTAAAATTTCAACTGAAATTTCAAATCAACTTAGTCGAATTGTAAATCATAATAAGGGCATATGTTTACCATGTTTTATTTTTAAAGATTTAAAATTATCATTTTTAGCTGCTTTAACGCGTGGCCGATATTTTTCGCTCCTAGCTTATGCACAATTTCAATATAAACGATTATTAGCAATTTTATTTCGTATATAAGCATAACCACTTATTACCAATTTTGGTTACCCACGCTGACCTCTGAAATTGGAAAAAGCAAACATAATAATTAGGAAATGGTTTTACTATAAAAACAACTACTTGCAGTATTACGACAAAGCCATAAGGCTATAACATGCTAAGTCAACTTACCACATTTCTGAATTTGTTTTATATCTGCAAAGAAGACGTACTTTAACTTAAATACTGTCGAAATTTAATATGGACCGACCAATTCAATCAAAAGTGTTAAGTAGAAGTATTCGCAGTATGCAATGACTTTGTAAGCTTCTTCTGACAAACGCATTTTTTAGGCGTTCATAAATCAAATACATTATTTTTATTACACAATTTAGACAATTTACGTTTATTTCTTACATTCATTTAATATTAATTAGGTGTTTATCAGACTTACACATCTTGAAAGCAAATATAAAATATGTTTATCTTACAGTATTAAATCGTTCTATAATAGCAAAAAACTTAATATTGAAATTATTTTCTTACTCTAATTTGTATAGCTGTAATTGTTCATTATTATTAAATACACTGTAATTATTTATGTAATATTAATTAAATTAAAAATCCAAACTTAAAAACGGTAATAATTATGATTAATTTTTCAATAGAAGAAAATTCTCGTATTTTTCGTATATTCAATGTATAAACCATTTTACTGGTAAGTTATAAAAATAGCATGTTTTGTTAATTGTCACCAGAATGTTTCAAAATCTTGTCTAACCACCACACATGCGAGAATTCTATAGCTCAAACCAAAAGAATTGATCTAATCATAGCTCAAGTTATGCCAATTGCTACATTGTAAATAAAGATTAAATCTATGAAATTATTGGCTACGATCCACAGATGTTATAATGATCTGACTGATCTAAAACACTATTCTACACTCTCGAGCATAAGTTATAAAACAAGACTGCATGTAACAAACTTCATCCTTCATGCTCCATATAAGAAAATATTCCTGGAAAGAATCTGTTTTTTCAATTAGGAATGTGTTTTTTTTTTTAATTTTCCAAACACCTCTAAAGCCTTGAGTTACGGCTAAAAGACCAAAGTCTCGTACCTTAATGCGCTCATAATCTAATAACTTATGGGTCGGTTATGGATGGCAACCGAACTTCAGTTGTGTTGCCGAACGAAATTTGTAGTTACCTCTTTGGCAATTGAAATTAAAAGATTTTTAGTTGACAGTTGTCATACGTAATGCAATTTTAGGCAACTGGCAACGCAACTGAAGTTCGGTTGCCATCCATAATCGACCTATTAAATATTCATTGATATTCATTTTGAGTGGTGTATAGAATATTAAGAAAAATGTATGTATTTTCAGGTTTAGACTTATTTTTACACACCATTTTATATAGAAACCATACAACTTATGACTTCATGTTTAGGTACGAATATGCTGCCTTGTTTTTTTAATATTCGTTGGGAATTGATGCAAATTTCATATCAAGTTTTTTTCCTCGATTTAAATTAATTTTAATTAAAATTTTACATAAACAATTATTGGTTTTTGAATTATTTATAAAAACGAAAAACTAATTTGCTTAGTACTTAAATCAAGAGCTTTGAAACTAAAAATAATAAATTATGTATTAATTTATCAAATAATAAATTTTAATATAAGATTCTAGATATATTAATAATTTTTCCTTATTTAGGAACTATAAAATACATCTATAAACTCTTGTTTTTTATTTCTACGATCATAGTCTTAATTAGCCATAAAGAATACGAGCTGTTTTTAAACATACAAAAACTCAAGTCATTTAAAATAAAATCAAAAAACACTACAAATGTTATAAAAGACGTAATTCAGACGTTATATCAGATAATCTAATGTACATTTAAGTACTTTATTTCTTTTTTTTTTTTCAAAAATTAAAATACTACACCAATGAAATCAAATGTCAGTAATAAAATTGCCGTAGAATGAACAGCAACCCTTTTTTCTTTTGATTGTTAATATTCAAATACACTTAATAATTATGATGAATAGAATAAAAAGCTTAAGAAAATTAAAATAAAATAGCACATACATACATGCATACATACGTATATAAAAACACACAAACACAATTAATATAATGATTGTCCTTTTTTTGTATGTTCACAACTGTGCGTATGCTGGGGATTACGTAAAATATAGTGTTCCACTCCGTGAGAATTAATGCGGGTCGTGGCACGTGCCTTACAATGGGCACTTTTATAACGTGAGCAACGCCAATTGGTGCCTTGTTTTAATTGACGATCCACCACAAATTCATAACCGCGTATTAATAATTTACGATTTTTCTTTTTGGTACTACTAAACACGGCAACATTGAGTTTTACATCTGAAAATAAAGCGTAAGCATAGAGAATAAAACAAAATAAAAGAAATTTTGTTACTAAAAGTTTTAAATAGAAAATTTTGTAAAATTAAAAAATGTATAATAATTATTGGCCTTAAATTAATTAAAAAAAAATATGTTAATACTTCATGTTTATTTATTTCAATTGAGAAAAAAAAAGAATTTTAAAACTATATGATTTTTTTTAACAAATTACTGCTCCAGAGTTAGCGTTATAGATGGTATAGTTTCTTTGTTATCATCAATTAGATTCATAGTTTTCAATTTGCGCATTGTTGGTTTTTCGCCAACTGCAGATCTACTATGATTGTGAGAACTGCTGTGCACAATACGACCCTCATCGGTATGTAAACGACCATGACAACGAAACCAGGTGGTATATTGTGTACAACGCCAATAGACTTTATTGCGTACCTTCTTTTCACGTACATAATAATAACCTTTATGAAATAATTGTGTGCGACCCTTCTGAGAGATGACATAGTGAATGTCATCATCAATAATGGCCTGAGGTGAACTATTAGGATCAATAATTACATCTGAAATTAAATAAATCATAATTAATATTTATAAAATATTAAAAAAACATAAAAAATTAAAACAAAAAAAAATTAAACAAATTTAGAAATATGTTTCTTAAATTTATTTTTGTATATTTTTCGCATATTACTTCTAAACAGCTAATTATATTTGCGTCCAGAAAGTAAAATTTGTAAATGAAGTATTCATCTGAAATTTAAGACACTTCAATAAGTATATGCATTTTGAAGTTTTAATACTCCCAAAACCTAAAACAGAATTAAGGTCAGAAGTAGACATCTTTGCAATTCGTTGGCTATACTATATATTTAAATGTAAAAAGATACTAACTTGTTTTAAAAATAAAGTATGAAGAAGATTTTAGCCAAATATAAGTAAATAATATTTACTTAATCAAAATTTATAAACAAGATTTATCCGAATTCAATACAGTTTGAACAGCTAATGATTCAATTAACAAATTTTCTATTAGCCACAGATATCTTATGGACCTAAAATATTAAGCTTACTATTATGTCTTAAAATGAGTTAATTAGTAAGTATTTTAAAATTTATTTAACTTTTTTATGTATTGTATTATATGTTTTAATTCATAAGAAAAAATATTTATGATAAATATTTATTCTAAATACTTTTTTGCTTAGCTTACAAATATACTTTATAAAAAATTCGTCTTTAGTTTTGCAATTGTTTAGCAGAACATTTAGCAAATATTTGTTTTAATAAATATATATAAAAAAATCATTTTTAAAACAAATTTTAAATTAAATTTATAAATTATTTATTATATTTTATATGTAGAATGCTAAAACATCTATTAAAATATCTTTACATTTTATTTAATCACTAATTTGATTTGTTAATCATTATTGTTAACCAATAACTAACTTAATTTAACAAAAATTCATTTTTCTATTTCAAAATTTTAAAATATCATATTAAATTGAATTTGTTTACACAATTTTATTCGTACATATTTTTGAGAATAAGGTTTACAAACTTTATACGTTGTTCACAAATTTTGGGCTTTGAAGTGGTATACACAACGATTAGATAAAAATTAGCAGAAAATCGTTTAAATAGTTGTAGGAAATTTGACGTACAAAAACAAAATTATTAAAAAACATTGAGTCCATAATATTTTATGGCTTAGCAAATAATTTTTTTGCAATTATCAAGCCATTTAGTGTTGAATATAATTTTTAAATGATATTTATATAACAAAGAGAACAATAAAGGAATTTACGTAAAAGAAAATAATAACACCTATTCTGCGTTTCGATTCGAATCGAAATTTTCTCCGTTTAGCAAATATGGTATTCTGAGTTTCGATTCTGTGCAGTTTCTCTCGATTGTATGTATTCTGCATTACGATCGTAGCTAAGTTAAAATACAATTTACGCTTTGCTTTTTGAGTGAAATAGACAAACAAAAAGTGTTTTCTTATTGAATCTTTTTGCGTATGCACTAAATTTTAAGTTTTTATTGCCATTTGCTTATTTTTGTGTTTAAAATTCATACGTTCCTATGCTTTTAAGAATATTATTGTTTTATTCTTTTTCTTTCGATTCAGTTTTTTTTTTTTTAACACCAATTTGCAATCGAAACGTCACTGAACTTGGAGACGCAATCGAAACGCAGAATATGGGTGAATAAAACTGTTACTGTAACCAACTTTTAATAAAAATGAATAAGTTTAATATTAATCACTAAGTAGTTTCATTCCAAAGGAAATTTTCGTTTTACGTTTTGTATAGAAAATTATTACGGAATTGATTCCACTGACAATGCAATTAAATACCAATAAATTGTTTTATATACGTTTAAAGAAAAGCAAAAACAGTTGAAATTACACATAGATACGAGTATGTATGTATTACAAAAATATTATTAAATTCAATTTTAGTTTTAAATTATACATTTTATATAATGCAGTAATATATTTTAGTATACTTTTTTAACAGTTTCAGTCCCGTTTTATTTAATAATTCTTTAAGAAAATTTTAATTAAAATTAGTTTTAAAATATGCTGCAATATTAAGTTGCTAGTTGTTGCTATAAAATTATTTATAACGCGATTTTAGATTTCAAATGAAGTTAAATAGTTTTCTTTTCTATTTTCATAAAAATTTCTAGTAAAAAGTGTACTAGTAAAAAGTGTACTGTGTAGTACATGCTTCCATATAAATATTATTGAAATACTATTTATATTCTACGCTCTTCAAAATTCTTATTAAAAAAATAATTGTATTTCTTTTAAGCTCCAAACATTTTCTATTTTTCTATAAAAAATCGAGAAATTCCTATTAAAGAGAAATTTAATAAGAAAAAAATTACAAAACAATTTATTCGTAAATATTTAAATATGTGTGTAATAAGAAATGTAGTTACATTTTTCCATATGTCTTTGAGTGGCTTTTTTTTGAAATTTTTTTATTGATTCCGTGTTGAAGCTGTTGTTGTTGTAACAATATCAGCCGAGGTGTTGACGACCTGATAATTGATAGTACTATCGTATTCAACTGTATCACCTTTAACTTTTGCTACACTATACATTTGATGTTTACTGGAACCGTATTTGTTACGCTTAAGCTCAGCATGTACGTGTTCGGCTTTATTGATAATAAATTTTGGAGGTGTTTCTTTTAACATGGTTATACGGGCAGGACATTTTATTTTCTTGGTAGCCATGGAAGAGCAACGCCATAATATTTTCTTTTTATTTTCACTCATTATCAAAAAACGTACACCATTTGCCATAATGGCAGGACGTCCTCTCAAAGATTGTGTAAAAAATATCAAAACATCCTCGGGATTGGGTACAACTTCATTAGCTAGAACCACTAGAAACAAAAAAAAAGTAACAAAAAATGTTAGTAAAGAATTGCAAACAAAAAGTTTTAAAATTAAAATGCAAATAATAATAAAAATAAAAATACATTAATGTGTACATAGAAAAGTGTTTTTTTTTTATTTTTTACAAAATTTTATTTAAAATTAAGTATTTTTTTTAAAGTTTATTAAACTATTTTATAGTTTCTAACTATTGCTTTAACACACATAATATATAAAATGATGAAATTTATCATTGCATTCACTCTACAATCTGCACAACTTCTATTTCCACATTTCCTTCTTCATTTGTTGATTTTCTTGGTTTTCGATTTACTTGTCGTAATTTCGAATGTTCATTTTTATTTGTTTGCTTATCATTCGACTTAATATGGCAATGCTTGTGAATTTGACGAAAATCATTTATATCAAATTTATTCATACATATTAAAACCGGACAACGTATACGACGATAATACCATTGACAACGCCAAAATATATTGGTGCGATTTTCATTATTCCGAAAGTATTTCAGACCGTCTAACCACAATAGTTGGCCACCACGTTTTGAAAGGGAAAATTGTATGGTGGGATCTTTGCCTTTGTACTGGCCGTGATGAGAGGAGGAGAACCCTTGAAAAGAAAGAACAGAAAATTGCTTAGTGCTAAAATATGATTGTGATGATAATAAAATGAAAAGTCTTAAAAGTTGTATTTGCTTTAATAAAAGTTTGTTTTTTATTAATATAGAATTACTTTAAATAAAAAACGTTAAAAAAACATATAAAATACAAAAATTTGTCTACATATTACAATAAAATAGTATTTACAATTTAGCATTTCATAAATCTGGCTAATTTAAATATTAGAAATAAGATATGCATATATTTTTAAAAACCTATTTTCATAAAACGAATGCTAACTTTCGCCAAAGGATATGTATGAGGAATACCTTGTTTCAAAATAGCTTTCTATGATTGTTATAAAAATTTGCAAACGAACGTATGAGTAGCTTTTTTTAATTTTTTTGAGCGATAGAAAAATTTATTTTAAAAATACTTTGATTTGCTCAACTTTGATGATTTTTGTTACACTTTTAAAGTCTTATAAGAATCAACTTACTTTTGGCTTCTTTATTAAAAGGAGAAATAATGTTCAGCCTGTCCATAAAGCATATACTGAAGAAATTGGAAGCAAATATTAGGACCATCCATCTAAAACTTTTTCTTGATGTATTTTGCAATGTTTGCTTTAAGGTTTAGCAAACACATCGTTGTTTCTTCTTGTTATAGTAAAGTTTGAACTTACCACAATATCTTTAACAATAGAAAGTAATTTCTCTTAGCTGTTTAGGAGTTTCTGCTTTATCCTTTAAATTTTCTATTTGCAATCAATGTATATATGAACTGCTACCAATGGTTTAGCTGCAAATTATGTTTTGTTAGTAATAATTTGTTATAAATGGTAGTCCAACCAAAACGCACGATGTTAATTGTAAATAAAACAATAATGAGTTTTCAGAGAATTATCTTAATATTTTTTGTGATGGTACAAGGATCTATGACAATTATGTGGAAAGAAAATATCGACCTCAATAAACCTCTTGGTTTATTGACGTGAACTTTTTCTTTTAAACATCGTCAAAGAAAGAAGTTCAACGGTGTCAAATCACATGATCGTGGCGGCCAATTAACATCGCCACGACACGAGATAACACGACCGTTGAATTTCTTGTGGAAAAGGGCCATTGCTTCGTTGGTTGTGTGACAAGTGACATCAACAAATTCTTCCGATTGTGGACACATTTGGTTGATTATACTGACCAAAAAAATCACGAAGTGCACGAAATGCATTTTGATCCGAACGCTAATTTTCGTACAATGCTTTAACAATCTTAACGCGCCGCTCAAGTGTGTTCCTCTCCGTGGTTGAATTCGTCAAACACTGAAACAAAGAAATATCAAATTAGGTTGGACAAAAAACTTTACCTTAAGGTGTTACTCACAATTAAAATCGTGCGTTATGGCTGGACCACCCTTTAATTTAAGCTAAGGAACTGTTTCGTTTCTATACAACCTTTATGAAAATTAGGACAACTTGTTTTTAGAGGAAAATATAACTCTTCAATGAGAATTACAAGAAATAGTTAGAAAATACATCAAATTTTACATTTTAATATAATTTTTAGTTTGCATTTATAGTATATGCGAACAGTAATAAAAATTACGAAAGTTTCATATGAATTTGTCGAAACATTTTTTATTATTTTTGTAAAAATTCTCAATTAAATTGAGAAGATACATTATTTATCAATACCTACGTATTGCATACGTAATTTTAATTTCTATTTTTTTTAATGTTTTATAGTATTAAATAACAATAATAAATTTACATAGATTACACCTATTAAAAGGAGAGGAAGGAAAGAGATTTTTGCTTTTAGAGAAAATATTGTGTTAAGTTTACTTGTTAAATAAATATACATAAAAGTTAATTTTTTGATTTTTGAACATTATTTTCTTTAACCAGCCGAATGTTATACATATAATATTAGTTCACTTGTTTTACCTTCTTGGATGGTGGTTATAAACTATTTAAGTCTTATGATTTTGATTTGAATTTTTTCTTTAGTTCCTTTATCTTTTTGTTCAATTTTTAAAAGCTGCTAAAGCTGCTTCACCCATCATATTATGTTCTTTCGCCAAAAATGGCTTTATTTCAATATCATTACTGGACACATGACGATGTTGATGACATAAACGTAAATTCAAAGTATTCTCATCATAGATGGCTATGGCAGGACATTTTTCTTTATAGTAATTGCTACACTTCCAGTATTGGCGAGAGCCATGTTTCTTATTGCGAAAGAAGCGAAAACCATTAATAACTAACAATTTGCCACCATTTTTCTTCGAATCGATAAAGTCAATGCGAAAGGCTAAAAAGAAAAAAACAAACATACAAAACAAAAATAGATTAATAAATAATATTTTATATTATCAATATAAAAGAAAATTATTAGGTATTAAAAACAAAAAATGATTTTTATTTAAATTCATTTTACTTTTATTTAGAATTATATTTAATTTAGTTCTTTTTTAATCGTTTCTGTTGTCTAGTCATCATTTGTTAAGGGATGATTGTGACATCCTTTTATAATACATTTTGAGGGTACTTCTAGAGAAGTTATTGCTCTGGCTTTACAATTATTATGCCATTTGGAACATTTCCAATAAATATTCGAGCCATAGATATTATTCTTAATAAAACGATGACCCTCAAAATATAATAGTTTATTGCCTCTAGCAGTATCTGTGTATTTAATGTTTCCCCAATCATCTAAGGTACGAGAATTTAAGAACGCCGGTTTGCGTTTCGATAAACCAGTCTTAACTAAAGCACCAGCTTTGCCATTACCACCACCACTACCACCATTATCAACGTTGTTATATGCTGAGTTAGCACACTTTAAATAGGAATTGTTATGTAAAAATGTTTCATTATCCGTAGGATCTTCCAATTTTATATTTGCTATACTATACTGGAAAGTACGTTTCGAATCTGTAAAAGAAAAAGCAAATATATTTTTCTACTTTTAGTATTATAGCTAAACTATATAATTATTTCTATATAAATATGAATATCTAGTTTGGTAAGGGGTAGTACGTATACAAATTTCATTTAAAAAACCAATATTATCCATTATTAACAAATACATATTATCGATTATTTTATTTGTAAAATATATATGTATGTAAATTTATGATGTTCTTGAGTTGTTTTTTGATTTTCAATAAGAAATTCTATAATTTTTGTATTTTCTTTTTAGTATTTCTATTTATAGATAAAACTTTTGACATCATTAGATGACTTCTATCCTTATAAGCTTTACGATCGGGATATTTTCGTGTATGATTGTGTCCAAATGTATGTTGCAGTATACGTTCTAAGCCATTCTCATCACGTCCCGTAACAATACGAGCCCGGCATAACGTTATATCCTGTAAAACAAAAAGTAAATTTTGTTATATAACAAGCAAAGTAATATCAAAAATTAAATTTTTAATAATGTATTAGCACTTTCACCCAATAGAGTTTAACTTAAAATTATATCAATTAGCATCGTGCGCAGAAGTAGAGTAGTATTGTGTATGTATAGTATATTAAAATGCTAACCTTTTTTGAACATATCCAATATGTGCGGGTATTTGATTTACGATTTTTAACAAATTTTTCGTTCTTATATATTAGGACAGTACAGCCTCTTTGACCAGTAGTTAAAACAGCTAATTCTGTAAAGATTTTAACACAGTTGGTAAAAACGAAAACTTGAACGAAATTAATAAAATAAACAACTTAATTGTTAAGTATGTACACAAAATAAAAATATATAAATATGTCTCGTTGCACTTTTCTTTCTTTGTTTAATTCATAATTTATTGTAAATTTTTGTTGCTATTATTTGTTTGTAAAATAATTTCTTAATTAAGATCATGAGTTTTTTTTTCAGCCCAGCTTTCATTCAACATTCTAACGCTTGTTTTTGTTGCCGCCGAAATCAAGGTGAATGTTTCATTTTATTACTTATTTCTCGTACTAATTTTGTATCTTCCTCTAAAAGAGCCTCAGCTAAAGAAATTGCTGCAGATTTACGTTTTTTTCGTGTCACCAACTGTGAATGATTATGATGGCATGATTCCAAAACAATCTGTGTAATACCATTCACAACATCAGTCACAACGCGGGCATTACATTTTAAGCTACCCTGGAATATATGAAAAAGAAAAACAAATTAAAAACAAAAAACAACATTTTAAAACAAGAAATATAAATAAAAAAGGAATGTAAATATATTAGAGAATATTTGCATGCATGCTGGATACTTAGTTTCATATTCACACACATTTTTTTTTTTTTTTTTTTTTGCAAGGCGTTCCCATTTATGTGCAATAAATCATTTTAAATTAAAATGTTACTTGATTAAAAAAAGATACTTGAATAAAAAAAAAACAATTTCATTATTCGCAAAATTCTATTTGATTCTCGACATTGAGTCGAAAATAAAGTTTTGGCCTGATATTAGACCTTTTTGCCTTTATTTACAGAAAAAAAAATTTACTAAAATGTGATCTGATTCCGGAATTGATTAATGTGCAGTAACTTGTAAAACCTCTCATACTGTTTGCGTTTGTTTACACTGATCCAATGATTTACAATAGGACCAAATCAGTTTATGTGAAATTAACACTATGCAATAAACTAAACACTAGTCGGTTAAGAAATATCTTATAAAATGCATCAGTTTTCAAGTGTTTTTCAAAATATTTAAAAAATTGTAAATCTAAACTATTACCTTTTTGGCACATATCCAATAAGTTTTAACGCCACTTTTGCGATTCTTAACAAAATTATAACCCTTATAAGATAATAAGGTACAGCCTCTTTGTCCCAAGATGAACGAGAAGTCGCAACTTTCCACTTTAATATCTATAAAAACATAAAAAATAAATATTAATAAAAATTTTTTTTTAATTTTAACAACTCTATACAACTACTTTTTTTGGTAGTAACTCCCTCCCAACAAGCTTACTTATATGTATAATTATTAAAAAATTAAATTTTTATTTTTTTTACCATAAATTAATAACATTTTAATTTTTATTATAAAAATTTTGTCATATAATGAAAATCAATGAAAAATAAGACAAAATTCTTAAGCAAACTTTAAATCATCCTTTCATTTTCCTGAAATGTTTTATTTTTTTTTTTCTTTTTTTCTTTTTTTCTTCTTCAAGTATAAAAATGATTTGTAAAAAAAAATTAACAACAACAACTAAGAGAACGATGATAAAAACATACATAATATGTTTGGCGACTACATAGCATAATAATAACGTCGATGCAGACGAAACATCGTTAGGTTGTATGTTAAAAGATATTAAAATGGTGGATGATTGTGTTTTCCACATTTTAAGACCACATCGTGACGAAAATCCTCATCAATTGTAACCGCACGAGCCTTGCATTTATGAATACCTGCACGGGCACAAGACCAATAGGTTTTATTACCCGATGCTTTGTTGCGGGTAAATGTATAATCACCAACCTTTAATTTACGGCTGCCACGAAATCCAGTTATATAAGTAATAAAGAAATTGCCAACTAGAAGAGAAACAAAAGTAAGAGAAACAGAAAAAAGAGAAAATAATGATTATTAAAGGAATTTAAATGAAATTAATTAAATTTAAATTTTAATTTAAAAAATATTTATACTCATATTAAGAACAACCATAAAGAGAAGACATATGACAGCGATTTCTTCACATTTTGGTTTTCTTATCGAAAAGAATTTGGTTTTGTTTAAAAAGAAAATTTTATTTCGTTAACGTTTTAATTACGACCTAAATAAAATCTGTGTTAAGAATTATTAAGTTTATTTTTTTTTTTTCTTCACTTATAAAATACATATCAAACAATTATTTATTTTTCTTATAATCAAATTTTGCATTGTTAATCTTAAATCTGTAATTGATTCGTTTCACTTTTATTCACCATCTTATCTTTGGATTCTTTTTTAGCATTCTGCTGGGCTTTTAAGCTTTTCAAAGAACCATATTTGCGGGCTTGCGTTATAACTTCATGATTATGTTCACTATTCAACACGGTCAAGATATTGCTTTTGGTTTTAATACGTGCCCGACAGCGTAATACGGCAAATTGACTACAACGCCAATAAGTCACATCTTCTCTGGTAACATGACGATTAAAAGTATGTTGTTTAAGTAGTAATTGTTTTGTGCCATATTTACTAACCACAAATACGGGACCATTATTGCTATTGCGAAGTGATGAGTTGGAAACTCGGTGAATAAACGATGACGAAGAAGAAGTTCTAGCTTCATCCACTACTAATTCTTCCTGGTCTTGGCTATCAACCTTCACTTGAGCCTGCGTAACCAACTGGTCAAGGTAGGAATTCTCTAAATTAGATGTATAAGAAAAGAAAAATAGAAGAAAAAAAGAAAATTAAAAAAATAAATATTAATTATTAGTAAGCAAACAATATTTAACGAAAACAAAATAATAAAACATTTTTTTTAAGTAAAACTATATCATCTGTTGGTTGTGTTTTCAAAGTATTATTCTTCATTTATTAAACAATTTGCTAGATGAGTTTTACATTTGATAAGTTGACCACCCTTAAGATCGCTTAATATCAGATACGCTGAACAATTAAGACTCAAACATTTCCAATAACTGCGGAAGGCGGTGCAACGTATTTTTCGATACTTTTTGCCATTATATACAATATATTCCACTTGACCACATTTTATAATTTGTATTTCTAGAAATATTTATAAGAAATTTAAACAAAAATATTATAACATGTATAAATTAAAACAAAATAAAAGTAAAAATATTAAATTCTAGATCTCTACAGTAAAACTTTCAACTTTTTATTACATTGTATTGCAAGATATATTATTAAGATCTATCTAATGACAGTTATTGGATAACAATGATGCAATCTAAAACATGGTACTATACATAAAGCAGTTTGGCACGTTCTACACCAGTATCTTGTTTCTTTTCTTATCTTGGATTTATAACAATACGAACAACGTCGAGAGGGATGTGTTTTAGAGTTCGTTCGAGGTATGAAATCTGGATAATGATGCAAGTTTGATACATGTTTAAAATCCGTATACCCGCCAGTTATTTCACGTATTGTAAAAAGAGCTAAAATAATTCAAAAAATATATAGTTATTTGAATGAATTTTTTTGTTTGTTTGTTTGTAAACTTTAACAAAACAAAGAAACAAATATAGATAATCTTTGCCGCTTGAGTAGGTTAAAGGTAAATTTTAAATTTTATCTATTATTATTTTCTGCCATATTTTTTACTTATATTACTAACTTATATACTAACATTAGATAAAAATTATAATAATTTATTAGTAAACTTAAAACAATTTTAAACGTTGTGGCAAAACACCATCGCCCTTTATAAGATTAGCTGGCAGAGCATCCTCTGTGAATTTTGGTGGATGATTGTGAGGATTTTTACCCAATTTCAAACCACCCTCCAGTTTTGTTATACAACGTGCTGTACATTTATTTTCTGAAACACGCTTGCCATTTCCACTCGAACATATCCAATTGATGGTTGAACGAAAACTAGCTTCTTTTTTATACATATAACCACGAAATATAAGATTTAAACCTTGTTTTTGATTACGCATATAATAATATGTTTCGTTCTCTAGCCAAATACCTATTGGCAATGGTAGCATATAACAGCTGTTGTTCTTGGCTTTTACTGGTGCATTTAAACATCTTGTAGTAGTGACCGATGCTGTAAGTATTTTATTAAAAAATTATTAGTTTAGTCTCACAACTAAAAATTGTTACATTATTTATAATTTATTGTTAAAGAAAACACTTGAAAATATAATTTTCTTTTAATGGTATTTTATTAAGATATAATTAAAATTTAAATATTAAGCATGTTCTTCAGTCTACCTATATTTCCTCTATTGGTTCTTCTTTTATTTTTGGTATAGTCATTTCTGATTCTTTAGAATCTCTTGAAGCATTCCATTGAAAATCAGGCGTACATATAATAGCTTTTCTAGCAAACGTAATTCTTTCAATTTCTTCTTCGTGATTATGTTCACCAAATACTTGAACATCTTTAAGTGATCTAAATAACAAACGGCATTTGCAATTTGCCTTACGATCACGTACACAGCGCCAAGAGCGATGACGATTTTTGCAGTAAACAAATTTTTTATGAACCAATAATGGATGACCGCGTTGGCTATATATAAATTCGGTATCATCTAGAAAAAAGCGGAGTTTTGGAAATATCCTATATTAGAAGTGTAATATTTTTTTATATAGATAATAAGTGTATGTATTATTTATTTTAATATTAAAGAAACACTGAAAACTCATATAGTAGAATTTTAAGTTTTTGCTATGTTATAAATTCGATTTTTATTACATATTTTTTTCGAAACAGTAGAATATATTAAGTAGTTTTTAGTAGTATGTACATATGTATGTGTGCATAATAGTTGAACTTAATTGATATAATTTAGCATATTAAGTTTAGTTCTAACATTTTTTTAATAATCAGTGTATAAAATCCACTTTGTTATCCTCAAAATTGCTGTCCAATATTTCTTTTTTTATTTCTAATACTGCCTGTTGTGGCTCTTCATGCTCTTGTTTTTGTGCAGGTTGTAGTCTCAATATTTTACGATTTTTGGTTTTTAAAACTCCTTTTTGTTCTTTTGATAATCTCATTTTTCTACCAACATTGTTACCACCACCACCACCACCACCTTTTAGAAGGTATCGTTTATTGAAATTTATTTTTTCAGTTTCTTTTTCATGTGAATGATCACCAGTTTTTTTAACCAAACCAAAAGCATCTATTATAAGACGTGCTTTACAGCGGTGTTTTACAAAACGAAAGCAGCGCCAATATTTTCCTCGATTATTTCGATATAAATAATTATCTAAAAGTACTAATGGTGTACCACGTGGAGAGTAAATATATTTGAGCATACCGGCTGAAATCAAGAAGATATATTAAAGCAATTATTATTAAAAGAAGACACTAGAAACCTATTATTAAGCATTATTGTATAATACTATTGTGGTATATCACTAATTTGCTCTCAATATTAAAAGACTTCTTGTTTTTATTAATAATTTTTACAATTTATTAGAAAATTAAAACAATTTAAATACATATTGTTAACAGATTGTATGTACAAATAATCATTTTGGTAGCTGTAATAGAAATTAATTAAATATGCAATATTCAAGAATTAACATTTTTAATAATATTTAATACTATTGAAGATAGTACTTTTTTTACACCGAAACATTGCAGGAAAAGCTGTTGAGCTGACTAACTAAATTAATTCCGAATAATCAGAATAAAAAACAATTGATCTTACTTGGCTTTTAAACTGTTGTGTGATATTATTAATCTCTATAAAATGTTGCTCCAAAAATTTAATTTTTTCACCTTTTTAGCTACAAAAATAAGCTATTTTGCTAAATTTAAGAGTTTTATTGTTATTTCTTTGACTTGTAAAAATCAAACATATTACTTTTTTCTAAAATCTAAGCTTTTAGGTCTTTTTATATGCAATTAATTATTTAAATGAATATGAAATACGACATACGGGTATGTTCTGCAAGTCGAAATCGAGCGAAATTAAAATCTAATAAAACTTTGAATCAGACAAAATTTCGATATATTTTTTATTAATTCACATAATTACCCTTCAAATTACTTCTTAAATTATCAAAAGTTAAAAATAATTGACGCATTTAAGTTTTATTCGTCTTTGAAAATTTTGCGATTTTAATTTCACTCGGTTTACAGAACATACCCGACAACATTCGATATGTTCTAAATGTTCTCAATGTTCTAAATTTTTAATCTGTAATCCGGATAATTTAATAATCTTTATCAGAGTCTGCAAAAAATTGTCCTGATCATCAAAGTTTTACTACACTTTTTTTGTCGCAAGATGATTTTAGTGCCCAAGAATATTGTGCAGAACTATTTCAATATCAGAAACATTTCGGGATACATTTTCGGAGAAGGCGATCTTTTATTCCTTGACAATTTTGCTTCTTTTTTATAATAAACAAGGAACACATTCTCAAAAATATGCTGAAATATTTGTAAAGCGTACTCCGTCTATTTTTACATTCTTTAATTTGACGGTTAGTATTTAAAACATGACATAAAAAAATTTAATTTATCTAATTACCATCACTGAAACTCTGCTGAAACACAGCGATAGCCAGCCGACTATTTTTGATGACCAACACTATGGAAGAAAAAAGCAAATGTAATACGAGAGCACATATTATCACACAATTTTTAAGCCTGTGTTAATGGCAACCACGATTAAAATGAATGCTTAGTGAAAATTAAAGTCGCTTCTGACTGGAGAAACGATCGACCTTAATTTCTACTCTCCTCAACTCGAAGGAATAAAGGAAAAAAGTCAGAATTGGTCAACTGAAGAGCCGTGAAAATTACTTGGACAAGTTTTTCATTGGAAACACAAAAGCTCTACACTGATAGAATTCCAAAGATATCCGAAAAATTGGAAAAGGTCATAGAGTAAGCTCCAAGGTGGTTAGGTGGTTTGCTACGCGTTTAGTGAGATATCTAGGTGAAGGGAAACCTTCACCCGACCGTCAGTGAAGTCAATCGGTCGGCGGGAGACAGCATCAATCCTATGAGACTGAACGGTATAGAATTAAGACCTGCCGACGTAAAAATTGTCCTGGAGAGAATGGTGGATTCAAGGGTATAAGACTCTAATAGACTTCCTCTTGATAAATAAAGTGTCATCCTGGTTGTAGTTTTTGTAGTCTCTAGGGAGGTAGAGCTAATCTGTGAGTATATCGCAACGGGTGAGTGGTGGAAATATTTATAGATAGTCGGACTGCTATTAAGACACTCACTGGGAGTTTTGTCAGCCCAAGGCTGGTTAGACGAATCGAAAAAGAACAGGGGTGGCCGTAGAATCTTCTGTCTGCTATAGCTCAGATTTGACCACTCGAGGAGAGAAACTCTCTCCACTCTACTCCAAAGGCAAAACTGCGGTTATGAGACACTGACATGCCTGATTTCTTAAATCTGTTGCAATGGAGAACCTGAGAACACATTAATCAATACAATAAGAGCACATATTGATTCTAAAAATGTTTCTTAAATTTTTTGTTCCCACTTTTAATTTACTTTTTTTTAATCTTTTTATGCATATATTTTTTCATTTAAAAACAACTTACCTTTCTTTTTGGCGCCAAATATTTTAATTTATTGAAAATATATACATTTTTACACACTTTATTTTATTTTTGTTATTTAAATTTAACAAGTTTCCAAAAAATATTTCAATAAATTATATGTCATAATCATCTAAACTCTACCGTTTATTTTTACATATTTTGTGTAAATATTATTTTTGTTTTGTTATGATTTGCAAAGTATCTGTACCAAACAAGGTATAAAGAAGCAAAACAAATAAACGAATTCGCCGTAAAACAAGAAGAAAAAATAAAACTTTGCTAAGCATATGCACTTACAATGAGCAAGCACCACATATTCAAAGTATGTGGAATATCAAAATAACACTTTTTATTAGTCAATATAAAGATTTATGTAATAACGATTCACTAGCTTTTTTAAATATTAATAAATATTTTGTTTTCATAAACATAAGTAAATTTTTGCATTAAGTATTGATGAAGTGCACACTGCTACTTTTCTTCTTATATACTTCTGTGAGCAAAGCACTTTGGCTAACGCACTAAGAAAAACGCAATTTTTATTATACTGATTGTTGAAAACAACAACAATTTCATTTCAGATATGAATAATATGTTTTTATTTACTTAAATATGTAGTTTTTATAATTTTTGTATAACTTTAAACACAATTTTTAAACATTTTTCCATCTTTTTGCAGAACACACAGCACAAAATACCACGGCAAAATTTATTAACTATTATAAAATTGTAATAGAACATACAAAATGGCGTAGGTTAAATAAAAACAGGGCTGTTATTCTATTAATAGTGCAAAACCATTTGTTTACGTTTTGATTAATTTTTTTGTTTTTGAATAATGCAGTTTTTTAACACTATGTACATGTATAGTGCGGTTTTTATAATATTTTTTTACCTATTATATTATTATTTATATAACATTTTTACATTATTTTTCTAATTATTTATTATTTTTAAAAAAAATTTGATAAATAGTAAGTGTGGCAACTTTAATCACCATCTATTGCATCTACTACAATGCTTTGCAACTGTGTTTATTTATTAACCGAATTTAAGTAGTGACGCGTGTAATTTACTTGATACTTTTTTATTTTATTTTTTTATTATTTTGCTAATAAAGAATAATTTTTTTACACACATTTTATTACATTTGTTTTATTTAACTTTATAGTTATTATTTATTTTAATAAGCTTATAAAATCATAACGTTTTATTAATTTATTGTTATTTGCATTATTGTGCAGGCTCCTCCAATGATGTATCACGGCAGTCATCCACAACGAGTGTTGCACCTACTAAAAGAGGTCGTCCACGAAAAAATATATTGGCGAAGCCAACGATGAAAATATCCAATAAAATTGTAGAAGCCATTAATAACAATCCCGGCCAACCCATACTGTATGCATCGACAACTAAAGGTACCATGAAACTGGTGGTAGATGGTCACCACTTTCGCTATTCATTCCGCAAGGGTAAATATACGATATTCCAATGTTGCTATAAGGAAAACAAAGAGGAATGTTTGGTACGCGTTGTAACCGATCAAAAATTGGTGTACCCCTTGGACGGAGAGCATATTCATTTTGTGCAGGCAACCGATAAAAGCGCGACTTCGATTAAATTTTCACCGGCTGAAGAACCAGCAGAAACTGAACCGGAATATGTTACCATAACCGCTGTTGAAGAAATTACACGTTCAGATCCGGAACAAGATAGTCAACTGGATCATAATTCAACAACATTATTAATAGAGCAACCAGTTCCACAGCCAATAGTGGCTAATGTTATAAAAATTGAAAAATCTACAGGCCAAGAAAGTATGGAATTTACTTCCGAAAATGATAATAAACCAGCCGAAGCAACTATGGAAGATCCTAATGAGTTCCGTGAAAAAATTAAAAAACGTCTACAAAAAGCTTTGCTAGGCAAAAAGAAACAATAAAGAATGCACATAATACACTTAATAACGAAGATAAAATTCTGTGTGCCTGTTCTGTATTACAAAAATTAATTTTCGGAATTCAAAAATTTTAAATAAGAACTAGTTTATTTCATTATATCGTTTGTACATTAAGGATAATATAAGAAAAGCGCGTATATATATATAAAACTAAACTTATAGCAAATTAAAGTTTTCATTTAAAAATTGTGTAGTCTCTCGATTGAAATTCGAACATAAAAAGGTTCTCTTAGGAAATTTGACTTTTTTTTTTAAATCGAAATGTAAAATATGTTCTACCTTCGATTGAAATCCGCTTAGCACAAAGAAAGATATTCTTCCTTTTTGGAAATTAAAATAAATATTATATTTGATTTCCCTTAAGAATTTAAAGTAATAAGTCGAGTGTTTTAAAACTTTGAAACTAACCTTCAAACCCCGAAAAGATTAATATTATGACATATCCAATAGAAATTACTCTGGCAAGATGTATTCATAATACATTAGCTTTTTGGTGCCTTTAATAGCTATTTCATTCATTTTATATTATTCACTTTAATACTTTTAAGAGCATATTTTTCGTATTCCTTATTAATAAATGATAAATAAAATAAAAATATTAAAAAAGGTTTAATTTCATCATAATTAAAAATTCATATTTTCTCAGTTTTTTTCGTTTTTTTAGTAATAGTTTTTCTCTTTAATATTTTTTTCTTTTTCCAGTTATGCAACACGTCCGTAATTGTGGCCCCCAATTATTTATTATCAGCCGTAAAGGGGGCACTTTACTGGCAATCAACGATTTTATTTACAGATCAAATTTAAAACGTTTCGGTCCATTAGGTGATAAAGTATACTGGGAGTGTATACATAATCGTTCCAAAAAATGTCGCAGTCGTTTGAAGACTATTGGCGACGATTTGTATGTGACAAATGGTATGTGTATATAATTTTAAAACTTGCATTTACAAAATTTCACTGAAAATGCTATAAGGCAATGTTTTCCTACAGATATACACAATCATTCTGGAGATGGTCAGCGTATTGAATCGGCGCGTAGGTCTGGTATGTTGATTTATAAAAAATTTAGTTCAATTGGTCTATTACCAAATCAACCATGACTTTCATAAATATCAGTAGTATTATATATCGTTAATGTCCGAAAAAATGAAAATGAGAAGAAAATTGACATATATTTTTGTAATATTACATTGGTTTGAATATTAAATAACTATAAAACTTATATGTACAAATAAATGTAAGTATTTAACACTTTTATATAAGTACGTTAAATTTTAAATAAATCTAGAGTTATTTCACATGTCGAAAGTTGATTTCCTGGTAATGTAATCACTTTTGGTTTTAAAAGTGCAGTAGTGATATGGACAAGTTTCTACATGTATATATGTTCTTTACGACTTAAACTCTTTAGTTATTTATTATTCCGTATGGCAAGAAACTTCAGTCATTACTTTTTGTTTTTTTTTTATTTTAATGTGTATGAAATGGATGTGTTATTCTATAACGAATATCACCGCCAATTTGTTTAGTACATGCTCGAGCCTTACACAAATATTTAACATACATAGAACAGCGCCAACTGGATACATACGATGATTTATTTTTCGGTTTCGTATCGCCTACAAAAGAATAATTTTCAATTAAAAGTATGGGACGAGATTTTTTCGAAAGACCAAAACTAGCGCATAACTGAAAATTTTCCGATATTTTATTAGTTGAGTGGCAGTAAAATGTTTTTTGTTCCATTGTTTCTACAAAAAAAAGAGAAGAAAAATATAAGAAATTAAATTGTAAAATTTAGAGACACATGGGCATATTATGTAGCATTCAATTCGGTATAATAGCATATAAAGTAATTTCTTACTTTTTAAAACATTTTTTTTTTTTTATTAAAACTCGTTATCTTACTATACAAAATAGTATTAGTTGTACAAAAATGTATTTTTAAAATAGACTAATGCATACATGTTATGTACATTTTTGATTAAGAGACATTTAATTACATTCAATGATTTATATACATAGCTTTGAGACGTAGATCTACACTTACTACTTTAAACTTAAAACTATTTTTCATATTTATCAATTAATTACATTTTGTTTCAAAATGGCCATAACGAATTTGTTTTGTACTATTTGATTAAAAAAATTGCAATATTTGCTTCCTTCTTCGATTGCACAAATAAAATGTTCTTGGACATTTCCCCTTTCGAGAAACGGAGAAATTAAAAACGAAATTATTACACATTACTCTTAATTGTTGAACAAATTTTCATCTTATAATAGATACATGACGACTTTTAGCATATGGAGAAATTTAAAATAATATAAGTAAACTGTAAGTAACTTAAAAAATAGATATGTTCTATATAAAAAAGAGGCTTTATGTTTAAAGATGAAAGGGCGGTGATTGTTTAAAAACAGCATTAGCTGAATTGTTAATGTTCGCCATATTGCTACCGGCCGTTTGATTTGCTGCGGAAGAGTCGATACGTATGTATGTAGTAGGTATGGCGGTGGCGGGTATTACATTAGAACTTGTAGTGGATGATATTGTGGCGGGGGTAATCGCTGCAGTCGTTGTTACACACGATATGTCTGCTTTAAGTTCCTTAGTAACAGTGGCGGATGTTGGATAAGCTAGCATTATGGGCACGGATGAAGTCGCCAGGGTCAGGGGGAAATTTCCTGAAAATTTTATGTCAGATTGACTAAAACAACTTAAATTTTTCGTCGTACAATATAATTGACATGACGGTAAGATCTCTTTATGACGACGTTTTATGTGGCTTAAAAAATTTCCCGTCGATTTTGTGGTACCGGAAATTTTTCCAAAACATGAAGTACAGGTAGCCTGTATGCCTCCTGGCGTTTTAGGATGAGGTTGTATGTTATTGTAAAATTTGCCATCTAAAATCCTGGGTAAATTTAAAGGTCGGCGAAATTCATTGTTATTGCCAGCAGAAGTAAGTGTCCTTGCTTTATTGTCTAAAAGTATAGAAAATAAACGGAAGTATATTAGTTAAATCAACAGTTTAAGAAAATTTTAAAATCGTAATCATAAAAAATGCACATATAAACGAAGACGTCGTTGTTTCACGTCAGAAATAAGTAAATTTTCTTACATTTTATTTGTACGTTATTATATTAACTTAATAAACTTATATCAATGATATATATATATATATATATATATATATATATATATATATATATATATATATATATCATTATATATATATGTATATATATATATCATTATATATATCATTATATATATATATATACATATATATATATAATATACATATATATATATATATATATATATATATATATATATATATATATATATAATATACATATATGTACAAAATATACAAATGCTTCATTTAAGCGCCTAATATGCAAATCCTAGCACGCATATTTCCAAATTGATCCAATGACTCTTCTGATACAAATTCGGGCGTCATTTCAACTATAGTATCGACAACGATTTTAATGAAAGTTTAGTACATTTTAAATTTGTTACTATATTGAAGTGATTCATTTCGAAGTCCTCAGTTTATGATTGGTATCCATAATACCAAATATGTTTACTTTTAAAACTGTCTTAAAAACAGAAAATACTTGAACATTTTTTAAATAAATCAACTAATTACAGAAACATACTCGTTATTTCCGACACTAAAAACGGAGCAGAAAAATATCAATTGTGATGATCAAAACGTAGTTTTACAGGTAGTGAACGTGTAAGGGAAAATTTCTAAAAAATTTTATATCAGTTTGATTAAAAGAACTCATATTTTTCGCTGTACAATATAATTGACATGACGGTAAGATCTCTATATGACGACGTTTTATGTGGCTTAAAAAATTTCCCGTCGATTTTGTGGTACCAGATATTTTACTATAACATGTGGTACAGGTAGCCTGTATGCCTCCTGGCGTTTTGGGATGAGGTTGTATGTTATTGTAAAATTTACCATCTAAAATTTTGGGTAAATTTAAAGGTCGGCGAAATTCGTCGTTATTGCAAGCATCAGGAAACGTTTTTGTTTTATTGTCTAAAAATATATAAAACAAACAGAAAAGTGTATTAGTTAAATCAACAGTTCGAGCAATTTCTTAAAATCTTAATCATACTTGTTGAAATCAAAACTATTATTATACACATAACAACCAATACATCGGGGTTTCAAGTTAGAAATAAATAAGTTTTCTTACGTTTTATTTGTACGTATTATAACTTAATAAATAAAATTTATGATATTTTATTTTGACATCATATATACATAATTTTATACAAATGCTTTATTTAATCGCCTAATAAGCTAACCATAGAACGCATGATACCAATTTTTGACTCTTCTAAAGCAAAATCGGGCGTCATTTCTACTAAAGTATCGGTTCTCATCTCAGGCTCATGGGTATGTGGTGAACCTGCCACGCGTATTGAAACATCATCGTTCACTTTAGAAGTAACAACCGTCGCACGACAACCATATTTTACATAACGTGAACAACGCCAAAATATATTCTTATGACTTTGACGATTCTCTACGTAACGATACCCATTGTAAATAAGCATAACTCGGCCACGTTGCGTTGTTGAATATTGTATATAGGCTGTGGTACTCTTATCCTCGAATATGTATTTAATATCTAGAAGAAACAAAAATTAGTAGTTAGTAATTAGTTAAATATATTTTTTATGTTTTTTTTTAAATTCTACGTATGACACATAATAAAGAAAAATTTTTACGATTTTTTTTAATTTTTATACAAGTTTATATATATTTAACATTATACTTAATTCTACAAATTTCAGTTGAACAAAGTTACTGATATTAAAACATTACAATTTAAACTGTTTAATAATAATAGAAGAAATGAGTTTTTGTAGAAAAGAGGAAATATTATTTTAAAAGTTGTTGAATATTTTTCAACCGCAGCTATATTGATGCTGTTTTTTTCGATATGTTGGCTAGTTTTTGCTCTATAAAACGTAAAACGACATTGTTATCAATTGTTTCGCCACGCATTGTAAAAACTTGTACTACATGAGCTGTAAAAATAAAAATTAAAATTAATTATTTTTTTTCCGCAACTTATGTGTGTTAAAAAATTGAATTTGTTATTAAAATATTATTTGTAATATAACTAGCTGATCCGGCAAAAGTTGGTGGTTGAAGAGGAATCGTTGTTTTGTCTTTAACTTTTTTGTTTTGTAACCTATAAACTTTTCAAATAACAACAAAAAATCATAATATGGAAAATGGAGGGCATTTGTTGGAAAATCTAAATGTCATATATCCAGAACCTTGAGTCGGTCGACCATTTTTCTCAGTAAGCGGTGACATTAAAATGTACACCTATTTATATATATATATATATATATATAGATTAAACATTCTGATATTATGTGGCAAACATACAATCAAAGCCAAAAGGAATGGTAATTTATTTTAGGTAATTGGAAAGGATTTTTAATTTCAAGTCACAAATGTGTTTAGGTAAGCATTACCCGTATGGAGTGCTGAGTCCTCCTATTCAGGCCCTGCATTGTTTAAATGCAGGGAAAACAAGCTGTGTTAAGGATAATTTAAAAAATACTTATATTAAAAAGACGAAATGGAGTAGGGCATAGCTAAAGGATGACGCGTCCGCCACTATACCAGATACCTTTTTGATAGCACGAACAGAACTTAAAGCTGTTTATGTCACGGCTAGTTTTTAAAAATAATTAATTTATACTTACTTATAATCGACTTAATAAAGTCCTCATTTAAAAGTTTTACACAATTTTTCTTGCCGGATTTGGCTACATTCTCTAGGTTTTCCAAACCAAATACCAAATCACTTAAACGCGATGTATATATGCAAGCATTTGGTATAAATATTTTCATCAGATCACTTTTCGATACATAAACTCTACTGCCGGCACATAAGGGTATCTTCTCGGGAATTATAGCCGCCACTGACTTCTTTGACACCGGAGCTGTGAAGATATTAAATATACATTTGTTTGTTAGTTGTGTATTAGCTGAGAATTTTATATCTATAATTATAATAAAGAAAAACACAATAATATTCTTAGAAAAATTCAAATTTTATTCACATTTAATAAATAATGGTTTTCAATATAAAAAAATTGTTTATATTAAAGGCACAGTAGACAAAGTCATAATTAGTTTTCTTATGATTATAAGTTAAGGTTTAAATTGTTAACCAAATTTTGATAAACTCTTTTTCAATTTATTAGAAAATTAAGTGAACAGATTTTTGATTTTTATAAAATACTTGTAATTTTCTAAAAAGTTCATAAAATTTCACTCCAAAAATTCACTATTAATTCTCTATAAAATGTCACAATATACAATCAGACGCAGCGAGTCAAAAAATGACATTTCAATGATAACTTTGCACACAGAGTTGTATTTTTATATGCTGAAAATTAATTTTCAATAAAAAACACTTTTGACTTTTATAAAACATTTAAGATTTCATCATTTAAGCTCTCTAAGAAAACTTATGAACTATTTTATAGCTTAGTCTACTATTTTTTAATATTCCATTATTACTTAAAACGTTTACTAACACTGCTTTCACATTCGACGCCTGGTTGTTTGCGCTGCTGTCAATTTCTTCTTCTTCATTCTGTGGTTTGTGTTTTATATTGCTGATAAATTTTTTTTGTGAAAAATTCTTGATTTTTTTTTTGGTAAATTAAATAAAATTTTTGTGTTTGAAAATAAAATAAGCTTTTAAAAATAGTGCACAAGCTTAAAAATATATATAAAAGAGAATATTAAAAATTTATAGTGTTGTTGGAACAAAAAATAGTGTATATAAATTATGCGATCCAGACTTTGTGCTATGGATGGTGTGCATCATATTCTCGCATCCTATTTGAATATATCTGCCAGTGTCTATTAAAATAAAATGAATTTCTTTCCAGAAAACAACGTATAAACGTGTTTATATATACATATATATGTAGGTAAATATTTCCACACATTAATTGTACAGAATAAGAATTCTAGGGGGCTTCACTTATTGCATTAGATGCGTCCAAGGATTAAAAATTTTATAAACTATATAAATATTAAATTGTAAATTCTTATTTTTTTGAATAAATTTTGCCAAAGCCAACCATTTTGTGAGTTTTAATCATTAAAAACGACTTCATTTATATCTTTATATTTTCCTATATGTATTTAAAAATATTTGGTTTCTATGGATATTAAAAGAAGAATCCATTCTATTCTTGGTGACATGCAAGAAAAGAGGACTATCTACAATATTGACCCTCTGTTTTAGTTGGATATGTTTTCTTTATAGTGTATAAAGCTTTGACCATCTAAAATATTTTTATTTATTAATTTATGGTAATTTGTATATATTGAGGAGGCAGATAATCTTGATGTGTTGGGCAACAGAATTCGTTATACTCGCCTTTTCTATAGAGCATATATGTTTGTAATTGAATGACCAAAAGATCGCACATTGCATTATAGAAGGAATTCTTTCTTCAGCCGCACTGTGCTCTTATGGAACGAACTTTTTCCAATTATGATATAAATAAATTTTAATACTATTTTCTCTAATCAAGTGACATTATTGCCTTACTAAAGATATCCTAACTATTTTAATGAAAGTTCAGTAAATTTTAAATCTGATCTGATCTGATTGGTATCCATAAAACCAAATAATATGTTTATCCTATAAACTCTAAAAAAAGAATATACTTGAATATTTGTTATAAATCTTCTAATTGCAGAAACATACTCGTTATTTCCGATATCGAAAACGGAGCAGAAAAATCTTAATTATGATAATCTAAACGTTAGTTTTACACGTAGCGTACGTGGAAATAATTTACTAACGATAAATGGTAAAAATTATACCTTAAATCGACGCATAAAAGATGCTTGCTATTGGGAATGTGTTAAAGTACGTTGCAAATATACAAAATGTACAGCACGGGTGATAACAAAACACAATCGTATTGCATCACTAAGAGGACAACATAATCACACCTAAATTGTAAATATATTTAAATAGTATTAAAGAAGTCATACTAAAATAAAGTACAAAAATAGTCCTTTTAGAAGACTAGTCAGAAAAGCAAAATTTATTATAAAATAAGCAATTAAGTTAATTTTAAGAATCCCTTTAAACTTTTTTCTTGAAGACTTTGTATTTTTGCAGTGTATAATTTTTCTTTAATTTTTATTTAAAACAAATACTTTTAGAAATATGTAAACAAAATTTACCAAAAACTGGCATATGGCTAGAGGATCAATATACATTTGTTAGAAATCGTCGTGGCGGCATGAATTTAATTTATAATGGTTTTTTATATACCGCTGAGCGTAAATATAACTCGACCATTAATTGGATATGCAACAAAAATAGTAATACCTCATTGAGGTGTCCAGCCAGATGTATAACTGCTGGTGAAAATGCAATTAAATTTGGACGACGTCGACATAATCACGAAGCCGTTGATATCAGCAAAATTCAAAGAAAAATGTATTTTTAGAAACATACAAAACAAAAAAATGTTAATAATATATGATCTCTTTTTATGTATGTAGTTTAAATAGTACACAAAAACAATTTGGAAAGTAATTAAAACTAAATCTTTTTTTCTCTCTAAAATTTAGCTTAAATTTATGTTTTTCGTACTTTAATATTATAATTATATTAAGATTTTTTTAACTCTGTTGCAGCTGGTAAACAAGGTAGACGGCCTAAAAATTATACTGTGATAAATAGTTATCGTTTTGTAATGAATTCACAATCAGCAGATACGTATTATTTGAAATGTGCCGATTTTCGTAAATCCTGCCGAGCTCGAGCAATAATACGTAAGGATTCCATGAGAGTACAAATAAGAGATGGTAACCATAATCATCCAAAACATTTACCCTCTAAAACTAAAGAAGAATATCAAGATGAAGATATTTATAAAAATTCGAAATGACAATATAGACAAATACAAAATTTTAAAAACATTTAAATGACACAAGTTTTTGTGTGCTGTATAGTGTTTATGCTAATTCGAAAAAGTTGTAATAAAAACATTACGATTTTTATTGAACTTTAGAATCACTACCGTTTAGAATTTCTTAATTAATTTTAGTATTTTATATTATTATCTGTATACTACTAATAATAATTTGCCTTTGACTTTCTTTCAGCGAATGGTACCTCTGCGCGTTATATTATCTCCAGACGTGGTACACAATTAGTGCTCTACAAGTACAACACCTATACACCGAATTCAAAATTGAAACCAGATTCCCGTAGTCGCGACTGGAAGTGTTCCATGTATCACAAAGCAAAATGCAAGGCGAGATTAGTAACAAAATTTACTGCGGCTGGTGATATTATACATGTAACCTCAGCTGTACATACGCATGAGCCCATGTTTCCCGTACTATGATGAATATAGTTGCTACAGAGTGTGTTAGATTGCCAAATACATATTTACACAGTGAGTTTTTGTTAAGAAGGATATAAAACCATATTTAAGTGTTTGTTTGAATTCAAAATTGATCTCTTCTATGTTAGTTTAAAAATGTTATTTTAAAATGTATCTCAGTAAACTTATGTAATTATTAACAGGAGAGTTTTAACAAGGTAAATTCAATTTCTATGTTAGGAAATTGCGTTATTAAGTATTAATGCAACTGAAATTGTATTTAAAATATACATAAATAAATTTTATATTGTATTATAAATCTTTATATATAGTAATGTCTATTTACTTTCTTTTCAACACAACATTAAGAGGTACTATATTAATATAAAATACTTTACTCAATTCTAATTCTAACTCTAATTTTTATTTCTTTAATTTCAGTTAAGAGACCTGCTGTGAAAACTGTTGAACAGCGCAAGGCTATTAAGAAAATTTTACCTATTGTGAATATTGATTCGAAACCCTCACTAGCAGCTGCCATGCATACAAATCGTGATTTGGTTTTTATACCAGGACAGCGAGGTAAAAACCTGCTACTTTATCAAAATTACACATACTCCAAAAATAATGGCACTGGCAATACTACCTATTGGAAATGTCGTACCATAAAGAATGGTAAACCCTGTAATGCACGCATAACAACATTTTTAAGACAAAATGGCCTATATAATGTTTGTTTAACGAAACCTGAACATATCCATCCGCCTTCAACAAGGATGTTAAAGAAAAGTAACAGAGAATTGTCTTCTAAAATGTATAATAAATAATAAAGATATTTCGAAACTCTTAATACCTCTGCCAAACTAGTTTTACTTTATCGCATGTAGTTTTCTAAGTGAATATCTTCGAAATTTTTTCACTATAATTTTTTACTAATATTTTGTATTATTCGTTTTTCTTCTTTTTTTTTAGATAATGAAACTACAGCTGCGGTATATTCTGCTACTTCCCGAGGACGTATACAATTGATATATGGTGGTCAACCGTTTATATTCGAAAAGAAAATTAAACTTGCTACCAATGAAGAGAAGAAATATTGGCGTTGCAATCAATGGTGGAATCAAAAGTGTCGTTCACGTGTCTGTACTATTAATGATATGGTAATACCTTTAAATCGCTATCATACACATGAGGAGATTGTGAGGCGCAAAAAGCGTGTACGTAAAAATGTTCCGGATAAGATAGTAATAAAATCGAATCCTAATGTTTCGGCTTCAACAACTGCTGGCAATGGTAGTGGTGGCGGCGGTAGCAGTGGTAGTCTCGATGTTACCACCTGCATGCATTTAAAATATGAAGAAATTGTAGCAGACGTTACAGAAATTGTAGAACGTTCTCCCATTGTCATTACTAAAAAATAGAAAAAAAAATCTTTAAATTGTTTTCCTTTTTAAGTAAATACAATATTAGATTTGAACGAATCAACAATCAACCCCAACCAATAACCATTACATTCTAATTATTAATTAAATATTTTTCTTTTTAAATATTGTTTTAAATTTATTAATAAAAATTTAATTATAATTAAAATATTTCATTGTTGCCTATCCTACATAATGTGTGCGCGTTTTTTATTCAATTTACCTGTTTTTTGTACAACTTTTTAAAAAATTTCAATTAATGCTGCTTTGTTTTATTTTTCTTAATAATTTCAATTTATTTTTAGCTTTTACCTTTAATAATTTTTACTTCACTACTGGCCAACGTTCTTCCATTAAATTGGTCTATAATGGTTATCATTTTGTTAAATATATGGAAAATTCTCGTGGTACCAAATGGATTTGCGCAACTCGTTCATCTACCAAATGTCGGGCTCGTGTTCGTACAACAAAAGATTCACAGTTAGAAGTATTACGTTCTGATCATAATCATGAGGCGATAAAAAATCGCACAAAAAAGCCAAAATTTAAACTTCAAGATACTTTAGAAAATGATTGTAATAATTTAATAGACAAACAAAATATAAAATAAACTATTTAAAAGAAAAACTAAAATAGAAACTTGAAAAAGTTATCGAAATATGCATATATAAGTAAAAAACCGACATACTTAGACGTAGAGTGAGTGCATTACTGCCTTTAAAAGTACTTAACGAATGCTGGCAGAAAATACGGAAAAAATGAAATGACATACAGCTCAAAAAATTAATATTTTCTACAGTCAATCACAGTGATGATAACATAATGTCGAGTGAGCTGGAGAGGAGATTTATTATATACATATATTAATAAGAATTTGTTATTGCCGGTAGTACTTTTTAATTAAAAATCTTAAGCTTAATTTTTTGAATTACAATTTATTGTAATTTATGTTGTTGTATTACATAGACTTATGGTAATATTAAAAACTATTTATGTTTCTAATTTACGTATACAATCTGATTTCTCCAACTTTTTATGTATTTCATCGAAACAAGCTTCGCACATCCAGCAACCCTCTGGGCATTTTGGACAAAACGATATAACTTTCGGCAACTTTTTTTTATCGACATTTGGTTTTTTCAAACAATAAACACATTTACCCTTTACTCGATTTCGATGGACTGCGTTTAAAGTGTGACCATTTTCAGCCTTTTTTATAACCGATTTAGGGTCGGTCAATTGATTCTGTACAATCTTCTTGTCCAATGGTTCGATTTTAGTTTTCTCGTGTATTACAGACGAAGTAATAATCGGTTCCGTATCTACAATACTGTTGCGTATGTAATTCATATGTAACTGTGTTGCTGTTCCTGGAAATCTGGGAACAAATTTTTTAGCTGGTTTACGCATTAGACTTGCGCGTTTATTGATTAAATATGGATTGACTGCCGAAGGTGGTAGTAAAGTAATTTTTGGAACTGTAAATAAAAGAAAATTAGATTTTTTAGTAAAATTTTGTTCGTTTTTTTTCGTATTTACAAAATAAAAGAAGGAAAAATTAATTCATGTATAATTACAACTTTTTAAATTTTCTCATTTTTTTATTGAAATACTTTTGGTATAAAAGTTTTTTGTTTTTTACTAAAATGATTATGTTTATTTCTTAGGCTGACTAATGTTTTTTCTTTGGTGGTTATAACTGCTGGGCATTTTGTTTTGTTATAGCTGGTACAACGCCAATGCACAACACAAGACGATGAGGTTTTATTGTGGACATAATAAGTGTAATCATTGTAAACCAAATGGCCACGATAGTTATAGGTAAATACCAACGTTTCTATATCGTGTTAAAAAAGCAGAAAAAAAATGTTTGTAAAAATTGTTAAAAAGTTAAGAATGCTTTTATATAGTACTATCTACAAACGTAAAAATTATTTTATTTCTGTAGAATAAATTTTTATTATAAATCGTTGGAAAAATTTATTTAGATTATATTTTCATAAAATACGAGTTATTTATGCATTTTTCCCTTTGGCCAACTTGCGTTGCTCATATACTATTTTAAGTGATCCCTTTTTACGTCTTTCATTAAGTATACTATGATTATGATCTTCGTCCACTATGGATACGCGGTCCCCGGAAGGATTTGTTCGTACGCGGGCTTTGCAACTGAAAATAAAAGTATAATGGATTAGAAGATAATGATTTATTAACGTACGTTATTAAACCAAGTAAGAATCTAGGTGTGAGTAAAAATCTACATATCAATAAAAAATATGTAATTGTAAAGATGACAATAATTCGTACATAATAGCATGGAAGCTACTAAAATGTTTATAGAAATAATAATTTACTATTCTGTCACTTACTTCAATGGACGAAACTGTACACAACGCCAATAAATTGTGCCACCTCTAATACGATGTCTGGTATATGGATAACCATCTAAAACTAATTGATAGGAACCTTTTAAGCTACTGCGGTATTTAACACGATTTTGATCCTTAACAGAAGTAATATCGGAGGATTCACAATCTAAACGAGAAAAAAAAAGAAAGTTAAAAAATAATTAAATTAAATTTGAAATATTTAAATACAAGTAATTACCTATGCAATTTAATATTACTTATGGACAATAAGACACTAATTACTCTTTAACATTACTTGAATGTAATTTTCTTTCTTATTATACTATTTGTGTTAACATTCATAAGAATTGTAAACTTTAGCAAATACTATTCTATCAAAAAACTCATCATATCAAATAATAAACAAATACTTATTTTCTTTTATTCTTTTAAAAATCTAAAATTAAAACTATAAACAAACAACATTACAATTTTGATCATTTATGTATAAACATAATGGTTTGGTGGCCGATTAACTGCTGCCGATGTTCTTGTTCTTGTGCTTCAGAACTGTTTATAAATTCATCATCCTCCTCCTCTGGTGTCTGTTGTTGCGTACTGGTGATCTGATATTGATGTGTTCGTCTGTGTTGTTGCCCTACTGCTGATGTGGCTGATGTTGTCTCATTAGATCTATCAACTTTGACGCGCTGTAATAATGAACCAGCATTTTGACCAGTCATACGATTTCTTACAATCATTTTTGTAATTTTATCCGTATGAGGGGGATGATTATGGGGTCCCCCCGAAAGTCCTTTCAATTTACCATTTTCCAGTACACATCTGGAACGACAACGTTCCTGTTGTAGCTTTTTTGAGTAATTATGACACCGCCAATATTCTTTGTTACTCTTACGGCTGTGGCAATTATACATGAAATTGTTCAAAATTAAACAAGGAGTAGCCCAAGGACTTTCAATAAAAAAGAGCTTAGAATCTAGAGATGAAGAAACAAAACAAAAAGAGTTAATGTGTAAATTAGTAAAATAAAAAATAGTAACATTTTAAAAATACTGTACTCCTACTTAACTAAATCTTTAGAACGATAAACAATTATTTTCTAATGGTTTTTCCTTTGGTTTTTTCATTTCAATATTTTATTAGTCTTATATAGTATATAAATTTTATATTTAACCTATAATTTCTAAGTTTAAAAGTTACTTCAATATATGATTTCGCTATATTCTCTTATAGGTTATATATAAATTATTTGTGTATGTGGATGAAAATAAATTTCTAAGTGGTTTACTTAGTAGTCTGCTGCAAGTTTAGATTGTATCCCGTTTTAAAATGGTCTGTGCTTTTACATCCAATCCAGCATATGATGGCACATAAAGTTTGTAATCTTTACCGCTCTTCTGTGATAATATATCGATATTAGTCATCGATATGAAATCATTAAGTGATGCACTATCGGGTTTCAATTCAATATAGTCACTCAAATCTTCTTCTTCGTTATAAAGAGGCCTTTGGTTTATTCTCTGCATATGATCCTCGTGATTATGTTCACGTCTAGCAGCTACCAATTCATTTTTCTTAGTTATCACCACAGCTTTACAGCGCTTTTTTAAAACATCTATGCAACGCCAAGTTGTATGTCCATTAGCTTGCGTTAATTTCTTATTATAAATATATCCATTGAAAACGAGTTGGGCATTTTTCTTTTGGCTGCGTATGAATTTTACTTGGCCTAAAAAATAGGTTTAATTTTAATAGTTTTAATTAATTTCAAATTGATTTTTTTTTCTATTTGTGTAAAAACATGCTTAATTTAGAGAAATAAAACACCAGCATACAAAAACATGTTTTGCTTCTTTTTTTATTGGAATTTCTTTTCACAAGAGTATAACAATTCTTATTTAACTTAATTATGTATATATTCGCTTAATCTAATTATTATCAAAAAACCATCTATAACCAAGTAATACTTGAATGTACAATATATAAGTCTATTATTCATATTATTTATATAATTATATTATATTATTTATATAATCTATTATTTATATAATAATATGAGGGTATAAATACTTACCATTATTTTTTCTTATACTCTAGATTGCATATTTTTTAAAAATCAAAAAAAAGAAATGTTTAATGCTAAAAATAAGACTTTTTAGTCTAGGTTTGTTTCTCTTGAAGGTAAAGAGATTGATGCATCATGTGAACGTTGATAACTACAAATTTTAGCTATTCAAGGAACATAGATAAAGGGAAGAATTATACTTGCTAATTGATGGTACTTTGGATTAAACAAGCAATTTAGGAGCAACGCACTCTTAGGATAAATAAGAATAAACCGCGATATTTATTGCAGTACTCAGGAACATGGGTGAGCACACAAACAGATGAAGCAGTGCTTGAAATTTATAAGAGAATAATTGTTTGCAAAATATATGGCTCTATCTGCGTACACGAAGTGCTATAAAAATTCAGAAGCGCCAGCGTTAGCCGCAACGCGAAAAAATTTGTTGATTAATTAACCAGTAGGTTGGCGGCCAAAAATCTACTGGAACGATTAGGAGCAACAGTGCATGTTTTTTAATACGAAATGGTATATATCTTTTTTAAACTTATTGAGTGGTAAACTTCTAAAGGGTCCGCCATCTTACGTTTTTTTTCAACTTGTGCTTATTTCGTGAATGGTACCACTTAGCTCATGTCACCGCACGCATACATTGAAAAGCCGATACACCCAAGACGAGTCAAATGTCGAAAATGAGCAAGGAGTGACCGTTACAGTCAATGGCGAACGTTATCGGGCCATGTTGAACGAATTTTTGTTCACAAAAATTGAAGAGGAGGATATTAGGAACATTTGGTTTCAACAGGACGACGCTACGTGCCACACAGCCGAAGCTACACACGATGTTTTGCGCCCTGTTTTTGAGGATCGCATTATCAGCCGCAGAGCTGATGTCGTTTGACCACCTCAGAGCTGCGATTTGACACCGTTGGACTATTATTTGTGGGGTGCCGTCAAAGATAAGTGTTACGCTAACAAGGCAGAGACAATTGACGCTTTAAAGGACAATATTCATGAAGCCATTGGTGAAATACAGCTGCACACAATCGATAATGTGCATCAAAATTGGTCCGATCGTATAGGCTACCGCATGGCCAGCCGAGGCAGCCATTTGAATGAAATTATATTCCATTATTAACCGGAAGGATTGTACTTGCAAATAAAAAAAAGAAATTTGAGAAAATATTCAGTAGTTTTTTTTTATGGCATTTTCAAAAAAAAAAAAAAATTATTTGGCGGACCCTTTATAAAAATTGTTTCAAATATTAGGCTCCATTATCATTATAACGTTACAACTTAATTTTAGTGAATTAGTTTTATAAAAATGTGGCTTAAAAATTGCAAATGTTATGATATTCTACCGTTGTTAAAATATCGACCCCTTTGCGCAATCATCGTATGTTATACACACCCTCCGCGTAGTAAAACATTATATCGATATTCGCAACGCTTAGGGACTTTAACGTTAAAAATTTGACGTTAATATTATAAGCCAAAGAAACCGGAAATTAAGCTCTCATGTAAAAATAGTTTTTTGTAACGTACGATAATTTTGCGCAAGTGGGCGATATATTCAACGGTGAGGACCATATTTTAATTTTATAAAAGCTTGCTAATGGCAATGGCTTGATTAAAATGGTAAGGATGCCATGACTCTTAGCCCCTAAGTTGTAACAGCGTTATTAGAAATATATGACCAAAACAGATTAGAAATATGTTTTAGAACTAGACTGTTTGCAAATCCATAACCAACCTGTAGTTCAGCATCAGTGCTTATTGCTGAATTTCTAAAATCTATGTGATATACAGGTGCGTTAGCAAGCAAATTCTTAGTAATCTCCATTTGACAGTTGCGTTAACTGGCTACTTTCTAGGTATAAAAATTACACCTGAGCCTCCTGGACCAAAAAATATATAATTGAGTTGAATTTCTACGAATTCAAAATTTTGTTGATATTAAAGTTATAATATCCATCTAATATTTATGGTACTTGTTTTACTAATAAGAACGAAATATTTACCAAAACATTCTTTATGTTGATCGGTTTTTTCTCTCTATAACACAGAACTGATTTGTTTAATTTTAATATCCTTTGTTTTAAAAATTGTTGTCTAACCAGGAAAAACTTTTCTTTTTTAATTTACTTAAAACACATAAAAAGAAATTTTATTTAAGTATTCCATAAAAACAATTTTTTCATAACTTTTTCTGTCAATAATTTCTGTACTTTTTCAAACTGTTGTTGTACTAAATAAATGAACAGTGTTGGATAACGAAATAAAAATTAACATGGTTGTATGAAAAAGTATCTACAAAAATTTTAATATACATATATATTTTTTATTAAAAAATTATAAACATATATTTCCATTTATTTCAATTGAATTTATATTATTAAAAAATTTTGACATAAAAATAATTTAAACGGTTTCGTAATTCAATGCCTAATCAAAAATGTATACAATGATTTTATGCAAAACAACACCTTTTAATTTGGCAATAAAAATGTATATGTATGTACATACACATATCGAAGATAACAAATTTCAATTTTTTAATTTGCAAGTTGGAGTAATCTTTTTAAAATATTTTAGACACTCGATATTTGATACTATTCATTGCGGAATTTATTCTGTACTTACTGAAGGCTTATCATAAAAAGAAGCATGTTAGTTCAAAGCCATGTCCGACCTAAGAAACTTAGCGTGGCATGATAAAAAAAGTACGGCTAAAGAAACACTTCATCACATAATTACTTTGTGATACCACCTTTAATTGTAATGGGTCAGTTATGAATGACAACCAACATGTGATATTGAACGACAACTAGAAATTTTTAACTGCCTATTAAACACGTGATTTTTGGTCCCCATCCATATCGGTCTGTAAATAAATTTGTAGTCCTAATTAATGAGTGCAGAGTTAAATTGTTGAAAAAAGTTCTTATATAACTTTTATGATGCGCAATTAGAACTCAAAATAGGTTGTATCTTGCTTTCAGTTTTTTTTTGCTATTTACAACCCGGTTCTGTTAAATTGAAATTTTACAACGGCTGTCAAAAAATTGCTTTTTCGATAATAGTAAATTGTACACCGAACTGTAAATAGCAATAATAGTCTAAAATGCATTTCTATAGCCGCGCAAATCAACCATTTCCAACTCGAATTTAATTTTTTTATCATTAACTTGATTTGTGAAACCTCCAAAATTCGGGTGTCAAATATTCAGATCAAAATATTTTTGATTCCGTATTTTGCAATTTCGATTGATTTATAGGTGGTAACCGAGTTTCAATTGCGTTGCCGAATGGCAACTGGAAATTTATAGTTGCCTATATGGCAACTGAAATTAATAGCAACGTAACTAAATTTCGGTTGCCATCCATACTTGATCCATTAATAAATTCCGATTTTGATTATTCAAAAATTAAATTCAAAGTAAACTTTTTCGGAGAAAATATCGCTCCCGTTCTATATCCGTGTTGAATTATAAAATTTCTTGTAATTAAGTTCGGAAATTTGCTGTTCTTTATATCATAAACGAACTCTTTCATAATTTACAATTTCTGTTCAGTTGTGCAGATATGAAAAGTAAAACACTTCAAATTATTGATTACAATGGATGATGCTTAACAGTTCAGCTAGTTTTATTAAAAATTTTTTATTCATCTAACATGACATAAGTTATTCGGAAATGAAATAGAACAGTTAGATACCGAATAAAATCAGATCTGGAATATAAAATGGCTGATATAGACCGAATTCCAAAACGTCATTTGTAAAGCAATCAAACATGCATTCCTAAACACAACCATGCAAACTTTTAGTCATCCATTCCCAAATGTATTGTAAGTTTTAACTGTGTAGTATAAATTTTGTGAACGCCTCTTGTTTACAAATTGAAATAGGCCTCCAAATAAAAACAGCAATTTTCTTTATAAACTGATGAATCTTTTTCAAAACAGAGGATTGTTCTGTGAGAAAGGCGCCGATTCTCGTTGTTTCTATATGCAAGACTATACAAAGCAATGTTATTCCTTTTGTATCGACACAGTAGCAAAAGGGCATCGCTTTACGAAATATTCCGACCTTTTCGAATTCAGCCATATTCCACATCCGCACGTGCAACGCTCCGTTACGACGCAATCATCGCCGACCTTTTCATAAAAAATCTAGAAAGCTTTTAACCGACACATAGCCTACGCCACCGACTAGAAATCTGCGGATGCGGCGAGACGACCGCAAATTCTATAAGCGTTTCCTCAAAAGGTCGTGTTTATCACTAAATACCAGACCATAAAATTTATTGCGATCCTATTCTAAGACCCGGCACTTAATGCCGTTGCCCCGACATTCGAGACAACATCCATATACGTAAAACAAAAAATTAAAAAGTTAAAGTATTAAATGTTCAGAAATTAAAACTTTTTATTCTAAAGAATTTTTTCTAAAATTTACAAACTTATTCCAAGCTGTAGAACATATACACTACAACTAATATGTTTTTCAACTTAAAAATCTTAAATGGTACTTACCCTCAATGATTTTTTTTATATTTATATATATATTTTTTCAAATAAAAATCTTCATAATTTGTAACTGTTAACACTTAATAACAATAAACAGTTCTCCACTTAGACATGTTAAACGGAATATGTCTATAGTAGAAGTATTTTTTTTTTCATTTTACGAACTCTTTTTTTTCTAAATTTTAACAACAAACTTTGAGAACATTACGAAAGGAAAAATTAATTATTTTTTTTTTATACAAGATTTTAAATAAAAAGTATGAATTATTACATAAAACCAAATATTTACAAAAAGGACCATTTCGAAATATGTGGTTTTATAAATAATTGTGCTTTTTTCTCCACATTATTAAAAATAATCAAGTTCCCTCTTTCGTACGTCTGCCGTTTTAAGTTGCCAAAATATAAAAAATACCGAAAGAAAGAAATCTTGACAGTAAACAATTATCCAATGATAATAATAATATAAAATTCCAAGTTTAATTTTGTCACCATCAAGCTTTCTTTTTTGAGAAAAGTTTCGAACACGCACGGATAACTTCTCTCTTTGAACGCAAGAATGACTAAGACTAAATTTTTTTAAACTAATTTTTGTTGTGATTCTTTAAAACCTATGGTTAAAATAAAGGCGTTTTAAAAAACGGACCGCCTTTCACATTAACAATAGTTTTTAAAGCAACATGGAAAAGGAAGAAGAAACAAACCAAAGCGATTTAGACTTAGTAAATAAATTTAGAATATATAATGTAAATGATACAAAAAAATCTTTCCAAATAATCGCAACAAATTTTATATTATGTATATAAGTATATATATATATACATATAAATAGAAATAAAATCGCTTGGATTTAGTTCAAATTCCCCACCAATATATTCTTAAAATCTACTTGAAATTGATATAAAACAAATCCACAAAACAATTTTCATTTTACTACAAAGAAAATACACTGGCGTCTAGCGCCTAGAGTTTTTCTTTCGAAATGAAAATCACGTTTTGTGTGCTTAAGAAAAAATATCAACCAACCTTGTGCATCACTATTCGCTGGTTCTGCTGATATATCCATATATGAAGAATCAGAGATCGCCTGTTGCTTCACAATAGCCTTTGATGTTGTAGCAGTTGTTGCACTTGTATTTTGTGTCGTTGTTGCAGCATTACCACCACCCGTTGCTGTAGCAGACGCATCCTCGTTTTCAGTGAAATAACTTTCATCATAGCGCATATCACCATATGATTCATCTTCAACATATGTAGCATCCTGTTCGGCCTGATCTACTTCGCCCGTTTCTTCCGCATAGTCTGGCTCTGATTTAGTTGGCAAATCCATGGGCAAGTCAATATATTCAGGTTCATTCGATTGTTGTTGATGCTGCTGCGTCTGCTGTTGATGGTGATGTGTTTGTTGTTGCTGCTGTTGCACTTGAGATTTGGCATCAGTAACAACCGTTGTTTGTACGTTTATTTGATGTGTTGCAGCTGTAGCATCCGAAGCCTCTAAGGGATCTATTGTACTTTTGGAGCGTTTAATATGCGGTACACTACCTAAACTAGTGCGTTGGGCGGGTCGTTTTTGGGTCACTACTGTTGTGGTGGTGGCCGCTGGCATACTAACGCTGGTAAGTTGATGTGTTTGAGTATGTAACGTTTGTTGTGCTATATGTTGAGGCTGATGATGTTGTTGCTGCTGCTGCTGTTGTTGCTGCTGCGGCTGAGGTTGGGTGGTAATTGTAGCTTGGGGTGGGTGTGTTGGCGCCGTTGTTTGTATGACTATTTGTGTAGTTTGTTTAGTATCATCGCCAGAATCTTCGACTGCTTCTATTTTATATGAGCGGGCTGTTGAAGTACGTTGCCGTACTCTAGGTGAAGTTTGTATTTGTTGTTGTATTTGCGGCGTTGGTGTTGAAGGCTCAGGTGGTGTTTGAGATTGTGGAGGATCACTCTAAAAAAAAAAAAAAAAAAAATTAAAATTAATATATCTCAGTAAATAAATATAATCGGTTTTGAAAATTCAATTAATTTTTTTGTCCTAGCTGTGTAGTTGATAACTGCATAAATGTCATCAGAAATGTTAAATATGGTCGGACTTTCTAAGTATATACTACTTTGCATAATTAAAGTTGGCAAAGCTCTTAACAATTGTGGAAAATGCAGAATTTAGCATAAATTTTGATAAAAAAAAAAAAAAAAAAACAACGACTTTTTTAATACAACCAATTATGAAGATATCAGTACTATGCTTAAGTTGCTTGAAAATGTGATTAATAGTATGAACTACTAAATAATGCCCAAGAAAATGTAAACAATGTTTGTTCGTTTATTTATAAAAATAAAGTGATCTCAGGTAGAGTACAGTTTGTATTGTACGACTACAAAACACGAACATTAAAAATAACTCCAGACAATATATACACACACACACACAAAAAAAAATATGCGGTGAGAGGAGAAAAATGCTGTTATGAATGGCGAGGTTTAGGTTAAACAACAAACGTAAAAAAGCGCGCTAAAACTTGATGTAAACGTTAAGACATAATTGAGCAAGTAATTATAAGAATACAATAGCGAAGAATGTGTAATATAAGCAAAACAGGTAAAATGTTTATAACAACAATACTTACATCAGTTAAACCTTTTATTTGCAAAGCCTCTGCTGTACTTATAAACGCTGGTAGCGCCTCTTGTTTAACATTCACCTCACCGCAATACATAAACTGTATGAGATCTTTCAAAGCCGAATGACTGACATCTTTAAGAAATACTGCAAGTAATACAAACCAATATTAATATTAAAAATTTTACTTTGTGAAAAAATAAAACTTACCAAAGGCATGTTGATTGGGTGGCATTTGAGTGAACATTTTACGAAAGTAGGGCGAACATACAGACAATACCAGTCGATGAGCCTTAACAAATTGACCCTCTGCCGCGAGCGTTACATCCACTAGATCGCCACGACATAGTGATTCATGGAAACCAGCTGATAAATTACTATTAAAATTATTCCAACACAACGAGAATTGCTCGTCGTCCGCCATATTGTATGGTAACACTAATTCACACCGTAGCGTACCAACACTTCAGGCGTAATGTTCACACACTGACAAGCAAAAAAAAAAAAAATCGATACAAATTTATGTATTCGAAGTCAGGCAAACACTATAAAAGAAAATATGCATGAAATTAGAACAAATGAATTCAAATTTTGTTATACAGAAATAGCAACAAATTGTTTCATTTTGTAGCTTCAGAAATTTTAAGAAAACAAAAAATTTTTGTTTATGAAATAAAATACCGCAAAAAATAATGGGAATATTTTGATTAGATTTCTGTTCTCATTTGTGTTTTAGAAACTCACCTCCAGCCTTTTTTTTCCAAAATTTTTTTTTACAAAATTATATTACTTTAGGTGGCTGGAAATACTAACTTTGTCACAAAATTATTTTGCTTTTATTTCTACACTCTTCCAGCAAATACTTAACTAAAAATATCTAACACTGCGCGACGCACACTTAACGAATTCGCAAACTGTTCACAAATGAGACGATGCCTAAAAATTTTCGATATTCGTAGAAAATGTGTGTATCCGTAAGCAAAAATTTTAGAAGCTTATCGCTGATTGGTTACTGTAATAAGAGTTGTATTTTATGCAGTGTTGTGTTCATGAGCCATAAATTTCCTCCGACATGGTTGCATTCCTATAGAAATCAAAGTCGGTAATAGAGTTCAATTGGCAGGTAATTTCGAAAAAGTGCTTTAGTCTATATATTTAGAAGAATTTGTTATATTTTTATGTAAAATAAAATAAAACGTACTCAGTCTAGCTTAGAAAGTGCTTAAATGACAAAACAGTCAATTTTCGCTGCTAATGTTATGCAGTGGCTGCTATAAAAAGTAGCATCATTTTTCATCCCTTAACAAATAGGCCATCAAATGTAAGACCAAAGAACTAACTGAACTAAGATTTATGTGAGAAAAGTTCTTTTAAAGCTTCTTTATCGTGTTACATTTTTTACGAAATCGACTTTTTGATGCATTTGTATTCCAAAGTCACAAACTCAGCACATAGTAAAACATTATAATGATATTCGCAATAGTTAGGGAGCTACCAATAACATTAAAAAGTTGGTGTTGACATTACCAGCCAAAGCAAAAAAAAAAAATATAGGGTCCGCCATCTAACGTTTTTTTTCAACTAGTGCTTATTTCGTGAATGGTAACACTTAGCTCATGTCTGATTTGACAGATAATTACTTTTATCCTTTCGCTGAACGAATACGGTTGTGTATACGCTTGAACTTCGCTTCGCTAAGTGGGCCTGCGATCGACTTACAGAAGATGCCGATTTTGCTAAAAAAAAAAATCGTCTTTTCAGATAAAGCTCATTTTGATCTTGGCGGGTATGTAAACAAGCAAAATTGTTGCATTTGGGGCACAGAAAACCCGCACGCATACATTGAAAAGCCGATACACCCAAGACGAGTAACTGTTTGGTGCGGATTCGTGAAGCCATTGGTGAAATACAGCTGCACATAATCGATAATGTGCTTAAAAATTGGATCGATCGTGTAGGCTACCGCATGGCCAGCCGAGGCAGCCATTTGAAAGAAATTATTTTCCATTATTAACCGGAAGGATTGTACTTTCAAATAAAAAAGAAATTTGAGAAAACATTCAGTAGTTTTTTTTATAGAATTTTCAAAAAAAAAAAAAATTATTTGGCGGACCCACTATATTCGCATAGGACTTCATTCGGGTCCTAAACTAAAGCACTTTTATTCTCTTTAAATAAAAAAGTGTGTATTAGACATCAAAGTAATTAAAATGGCTGGCGAGCATCTGAAATATCGGTTTAGTCGCGTAGATTTACGACTAAAGAAAACCCCAAAGAAAAAGTCTTAACGGAATCAAATTGCATGATTTGGATCTTTAGTTCACATCACCTGCATATTATATGCTCATGATCTCAAATCACTCGAGTGGAATATACATACATGACACTTGGCGCCAAACTGTTAAATGCATGTACTGTCGATGTCCACATCAGCCAATTCAGGCAAAAAAAAAAAAAATCGTCTCTCCAACAACATTCTCAAAGAAATACGCTGAACTAACCTAATAGTGATTTTTTCAAGACTGTCTTGAGTCTTGTGACTCTTATTGGTATCGTTCCAAATCCGACAATTTTGTTTGTTGACGTAGACATTATAATATTGAGTTTAATGAATAGCCAACCGAACGGAACACCCATTTCGATAAAACTGTTGATTATTAGCACATAATCTTGAACGATATCGATATGGCCGCTATCGATTGTCAAAGTTACCAAGTCAAACCAGGTGCTTTTGGTTTGCTACGCTAGCAACAGCTGATAAGTGACTATACGAGATGTCGAAACGATTCGCCATTGCTATGTTTTTATAACACATATGTGTGACGACATACAGTTAATTTGTTTACTACTTGCTTACTACAGTGTTGCATTATTTCGACACAACGTTAAAGTGTGTTTACAGTGTTGTATTCGTTTTCCAAATGAGACCACCACATTGGCTAGTAACTGGTTATTGAGTATTATTACTTACTGTGGAAAACTTTTCTAATGCATTTGTCGTTCGGAGAAGGCGTTAAACTGTAGGTCCCTTTCAATGCGTCTAAAAATAGAATCGGGTGCAGCTCATTGACTTAGAGAAGTCCCCATGTTCCTTCATGGAATGTTAAGAGAGTTATTATTACATTTCTTGATAACCTATTTTCCTATAGCGATGATTATAGCACTATATCCGAATAGGCCGAAAGATCAAGAATATACTCAACACTAACCAGGTTGGCGGTGTGGCCCAACCGTCTCGTTTTCCAAATTTATTTTTCAAAGTAATTTGGCACTTAAACTGTAAAGGAAAAAAATAAGAAACGAAACGATAAAACTACTTAAAATGTGATAAAGCCAAATAAATCAGCACACACAGCATAAAATAAGACAAAAAAACTCTGTCTAGATTGAACAAAAATTGATAAAAAAAATTGACAAAAAACAGATGCAAAAAAGACAAAAAATGGCCTACAAAAACGTTTAAAAAATATAAAAATAAAATAATCAAGTGCTTGAAAAAATCATACGTCGCGAGAAGGACACAATTAGTTCTGAGCATCTATAAAAATCTATATGAAGAAGCAATAAAATAAACAAAAAAAATTAATGAAAAAACAACCACAACAATTCGATTTAGCCATGACAATAGCTTATGAATTGCTCATGATTATTGAAAGAAATTGACGCCACTTGAATATCGTTTAAAATGTACAGAAACGTAGGAATTGATAAAAAGGAATAGAACACGAACGAACAGAATATTGTCGTAAATTCGTATATTTGGCAACAAAAACAATAACAGAGAGACATATCGTTAAGCAGAGAACAAGGAAAAACAGTGAGACAACTGAAATTAATTTAAGAGATAGGGTATGGGAAAGAGAGTAATAAAAGACTTTTGTGATTGGTGGTTACTTACCGGCAGCCATTTTTATTTGAATTTTATAAGCTAAATACACTGTTGTTGTTTTTGGTTTCGGGGAGCATGGCACACTAAGTATAATAATAAATGTTTTGGTTTTGCTTTGTAGCAGCGTGGCAATGGTATGGTGTGGTGTAGTTTATTAGGGTGCATTGTTTACAACAATTACTGTTGGTTACCGCTTGTGTGTGTTTTTGTTTTGTTTTTGTTTTGTTTTGTTTTTGGCCAACCTTTTACAATTAATTAACTACAAATGTATTCAAAACAATGCTTTGGAATTTTCAATTCAATCAGTTGTTTAGATGTGCTGACAAATTCAGCACATACGCACGCGTTGTATTTACAATTTGTTTTTGTTTGTTAACCTCCTTACCGTTACTATTATTTGACGTTTATTTCTTTCTTTCTTGGTTTTAGACAAATTCTTTTGTATTTAAACTGGCACTTAAGGTGACAATTACAATAATAATTCGTGATAAAAGGAAACCAATAAGAAGGGGCACTTCAACTAATAATTAAGATCGTTTTTTTAAAGGCAAAAATAAAAAATAAAAAATAAAAAACAAAAAACCACAAAAATAAAAATCGCGCAAATGCAATTATAGTTTTAAAAGTGAAAGTGTTTTTTGTTGCTGCTGCACTTAATTTTTGTTAGTATATCTTGTCCAAAGTGGCTTTCAAGTGTGTCTCTGTAATAAAATATTGATTTTATTGATGATTTTAAAATCAATCATTCAATCAATAAAAAAAGAAGTAAAAAGGAAAGTAAATAAAATTCATTTTATTTCAATATTTTTGTTTTGTTTAACAAACAATGTTACAACACCACCAACAATCATCATCACAAGTAACAACACAGGCTTATTATGATTATAATCAAACCAGTCCTGGGAGTATAACAAACACAGACGCTTTAAATACAACACCATTCTCAGTTAAGGATATTCTAAATATGGTCAATCAAAATGAAGGCTATGATGGCTATGGCTCTTTGGAAAGGTAGGAAGTGTTGAATATATTTGTCATTTATACCACACACTCGTATATACATACTTATATAGGTACTCCGCCACTATTCGCTCCACTAAGTGACGGTTATCAAAGCTGAATCGGTGCCATACACTTACGAGAACAGTTGAATCATTCCATGATACATATCGCACTTGTACCGCTAAAGTGCATCAACTCCAAATTATCATTTTCAGTAAAGCCACAAACAACTTTTCTGTTTAATGTGAAATTTTATCACAAATAAGGAGTAAAAAGTGTTTTTTTTATTTTTTACGAAAGACTATGAATAGAAAATGGATTTCTATCCAATATTACACCATATTATACTCGTATAACGTTTTCTTGCGATAAGTAAACAATTCACAAATTTTGATTTGTCTCACTTAAGAGGTGCAAGTGCGAGACGTTTAAAAAAAAATATTTTTTTTCCTGCAGCTTCGTCTCTCTTATCCTCTATGTGTTTTTCTAGTTCTTAAATCCTTCCCTTCCCTCAAAATCGTCGTTTATTTTAAAGAGGATCCATATCTTCATATTAGTTCGCAGTTTAGTTGATGGAACAGTACTTTTATCTTCGCTAAATGAGCTTGTATTTGCTTAAAATTAATATCAAATCTATCGACAAGGTAATCGATGTGAATAATAAAACAGTATCATCCATGACCTTGTTAAGAGAGCTGCAAAGCTATCGATAGTCGACCCACTCGATAGTTTTGATAGTTTGCAAAAAAACTATCGATACTAACGATACTATCGGATTCTTTTGAGTGCTACTTGTGGCAACAATATTAGAATTTAAGTGAAAGGTAAAGACTAATAATAAATATACAGTGTTGTAGCGAATAATAGGGACATAGTATGTCATAAAATTTGATGTATTGAAGATAGAGAACTTTAACTTGCAATAAAACAACGAGGGATTATTCGATTGACATGAATTTTATTTATCCGAAAGATAATCTTATGGCATTACCGCATAGACCAATAACTTTAAATAGCCCCACAGAAAGTAGTCTAGCGGTGTTAAATTACAAGATCTTGGAGGCCAATTTACAGATCCAAAACGTGAAATTAGGCGGTCACCAAACGTGTCTTTCAATAAATCTATTGTGGCATGAGCTGTATGACATGTTGGACATCATGGTTATTCAATTCAGGAATGAAAAAGTTAGTAATCATGGCTCTATACCGACCACCTTTGACTGTAACGTTCTGACCACCATCGTTTTTGAAAAAGTACGGACCAATGATTCCACCAGCCCATAAAGTGCACCAAACAGTCAGTTTTTCTGGATGTAACGGTGTTTCCACATACACTTGAGGATTACCTTCACTCCAAATGCTGCATTCAACCAGAAGTACGCTTCATCGCTAAACAAAATTCGCTTATGAAAATCGAGAACAACGGTGATCTCGTTTTGGGCCCATACGACGAATCTGCGCCTTACTTGATGATCGTTTGGCTTCAATTCTTGCACGAGTGGGATTTTGTAAGCACGCAAACCAAGATCCTTCCGCAAAGTCTTCCATAAAGTGGATGGACTCAGATCCAATTCCTGTGCTCGATGGCGGATGGACTCATTCGGGTCTTCCTCAATGCTACGCTCTACAGCAGCAATAGCTTCCTCTGTACGCACCGTACAGCGTCTCTGGGGACGCGAGTTATCAATAAGAGTAAACGTGGTGCGATAACGTTCCATTAACTGCTCTGATGGACGATTTTGTCGACGATAAAATGGACGTAGTGCGCGACATGTTTTCCGCACAGAACCATTATTTCCGAAATAAAATTGCACCATTTGCAAGCGTTGTTCAGGCGTGGTTCTATTCATGATGAATTGCCAAACCAAACTGAGAGTAAATCACTTGACAGCTGTTAAATCGGTCGCCATCTTGAAAAGTAATGCCAACTTAAAGTTCTATACCTCCATAAAAAACACGCTTTATATAGTGAAAATTTTTCAGACCATGAAGTGCTCCAAACCAAAGTAATTAATAAGATCCAGTGAAAGAAAACTGCAGAGACTATGAAAAGAAAGCGTAGAACAACTGTCAGTTTTGATAAACTTTTAATTCGTATTTCAAAGGTTAATCCCTTCAAGTATCAAAAAGCCTCAAAAATGAATTTATTCTCCTGTTTCAAGTCGCCCAATAAGAAAAAAAAACTTATGGAAACTAGACTTATGGGTAAGAGTCCTGGAAATGTGTAATTTCTCAGCAAGCGGCAGCAACACCTGTAACACGTAATAGTCATAACAACATGCTATGGTCTGAGGAAATGAAGATTAATTTGTTTGGAACAAATGCAAAGTCGTATGTCCGAATATATTTTAGTTACAATTCATACTTTGAGTTCAGTAAATAGACATTTAAGAAACTGTTGAACTGTGTCCCTATGTAACTATAGAAGGTTACAGACCTCTAACAACCTGCGTCGAACAAATTTTTGCAAATGTGATGTGTACTCTTAGAGTTTGACGATAGTATCGATAGTGAAAAAAAAAACTATCGATGGTCAGCCAAAAACAAAACTATCGATACTATCGATAGTACTATCGATTGTTTTGCAGCTCTACTTTTAACCGATAGACCCACTTTAGCTTTCTTTGATGCAAGCTTATCCAACTGTGTTTATTGGTGTTCCCAAAACGGTGCAGTAATTTGTTCGGATTGTATCATAACATAACACAACATGGATTCTGTTATAATCGTTAGTGAGCTATGGTGGCACCCATTATGCATATTATGGCATCCGATCGGTAGAGATATCTTACTAATTGTCTAACAATTTTTATTGATTTCTGTTGACCAATTTTTTGCGTGAGACAACCACTATTGGATGATCTGAACGACGTCCAAATCTCTGTTGTTGTATAAGGGGACTGGAAACTTTTAATATCAAAACTGTAACGTATGCGGATTATGGGGAGACATAATATTGCATGTTTAGACATAACACTGAATAGGATGGTTGTTCTTTTACAAATTCCGTGTACCTATGTCGCACTTCGACAATTCATTTACATGCATATCTCGGTTCTTCGCCTCCATGTGGTTTTCACTCAAATGTTGTATGGCATGATTTGTGTAGGGTGTGGATTCAATTATGTCTGTTTTAGGCATCAGACTTGGGAATTAATGTCATCTTAATGTGCAAGTTGGATTCTTCATTTGTGACCGTTCGAGGTCATCATATTCTCAGAATACTCTCGTTCGACTAGCTGACACTTTTTAGCCGGTGAACAACGGTTCTGGCCTGGTTCATTCCTCCATCTTATCAACGCTCTCGATGACAGTTGTGGTTGTAGTTTCCGTAATCAGTTGAGCAGGAAATTCTGTAAAAGCTGTGCAAAATCGATTCTTGTGCTACAAAACATCGATGCAGTGCGTTAACTGATAATGTAAGATCGTCATGTGACATATTGCGAGTTAGAGGCATTCTTGCACTTTAGTTCTACTTCAATACATACGATTTTGCATAAACACTTTGGTTGTAAAAATAAGTTCTCGTTGAATACCCTATAATTCATCAATCGCGCAAAAAAAGGCTCGCGTCGATGTGTATAAAATCGCGACAGCTGACGAATCATGAATATTTGCATATGAGCCGGAAACAAAACTGCAATCGACCGTGTGCGTATTCCAAGATGAGCTAAATCCAACAAAAGTTGTTCGTGGAAAAAGCATAGCAAAGCAAATTGACGCCAATTTCTTCGGCCGAATGGGACATGTGTTCCGCTTGAGCAACGTAGGACTGTCAATTCTTTGCCGGAAGTCTTCCAGGAAATTTGTAAAACCAACCACCGAAGACGAATCATTCTCCATCATGACAATACGAGCTCTCACACATTTCGTCAAACAGGTGAATTTTTAAGCAGTCAAAACGTCGAATTGAAGTCTCATCCCACTTACAGTCCTGATTTGGCATCCAATGACTTCTAATTGTTCCCGAAAATCAAAGGTAAACTGCGTTGTCAACGATTTACGAGCGCCGAAGAAGCAGTTGAAGCGTTAAAAGAAACCATTTTTTGGAGGTGTCTGAAGAGGAATGGAAAAACCGTTTTAAGAAATGTTTTGAACGAATGCAAAAGTGTATTGATCATCGAGGAGAATATTTTGACAAACAATAAAGCCATTTTCATATCAAAATATTTGTTAATATAGGGTGGGCCATTTAAAAGTTGAAATTTTAAAATGCAGTAACACAAGAAACGGTTTGAAATTTTGCCAAATTTATTTTGTTGTTGTGAAGTATAACTGCTCCGGTTAGAAATGAAACATTACCTCAGTCACAGTTCCCCATTCTATGGGACCAATTTTTGAGAACCATTTTGGGTGTATGGAATCGTATTTCGGCAATGGCATCACGAATGCTGAGTTTCAAATGCTTAATTGTCTCTGTTTTCGGCATAACACTTGTCCAACTGACATCACCATTTCGGCTAATTAAATGGCCATCAAACGTTTGACACAATAAATCGATTATGGCATGAGATGTGTTGCCGTATGTGGCACCATACGGTTGAAATCAAACATTGTTCACATCAACACTATGAATAGTGGGTACAAAAATTCGGTTATCATGGTGCGATAGGTGTCTACATTGATCGTAATGGTTGCACCGTCCTTATTTTCAAAGAAATATGGGCCAATGATGCCTAAGCTACACAAGCAGCACCAAAAAGTCACACGTTATGAGTGTATTGGCTTCTGTAAGATCACGTTTGGGTTTTCTGAGCCCCAAATACGGCAGTTTTGCTTATTAATGTAACCACCAACATGAAAATCAGCTTCGTGCGAAAAGATGATTGTCTTTGTCGATTCATTTCGTTCAGTAGAGATAATATACTGAATTTTATGACAGATTAGAATGACATAAGTGTTGCCAGATTCAAAATAATCGCTGGTGCAAATTTAAACCGATAGATGGCCTAACCGAAATATAAATAGTACCCCTGGTAGACATGATTGGAATTTATTCGTTATGGCGCGCCATATATTCCATATTGGAACGGCGGGTATAAATATAAGGTCCGCCATCTAACGTTTTTTTCAACCAGTGCTTATTTCGTAAATAGTAACACTTAGCTCATGTCTGATTTGACAGATAATTACTTTTATCCTTCCGCTGAACGAATATGGCTGTGTATACGCTTGAACCATGTTGAGAAATATTGCGACATTACTTTGAAATACATGGTAATGTTGCAGAATGTGTGCGATGATGCTCATTTTGATCTTGGCGGGTATGTAAACAAGCAAAATTGTCGCATTTGGGGCACAGAAAACCCGCACGCATACATTGAAAAGCCAATACAGCCAAGACGAGTCACTGTTTGGTGCGGATTTTGGTCCAGAGGCATAATTCGAAAATGAGCAAGGAGTGGCCGTTACAGTCAATGGCGATCGTTGTCGGGCCATTGTTGAACGAATTTTTGTTCACAAAAATTGAAGAGGAGGATATTAGCAGCATTTGGTTTCAAGCTACACTCGATGTTTTGCGCCCTGTTTTTGAAGTTCGCATTATTAGCCGCATAGCTGATGTCGTTTGGCCACCTCGGAGCTGCGATTTGACACCCTTGGACTATTATTTGTGGGGTGCCGTCAAAGATAAGTGTTACGCCAACAAGCCAGACACAATTGACGCTTTAAAGGACAATATTCGTGAAGCCATTGGTGCTTAAAAATTGGACCGATGGTGTAGGCTACTGCATGGCCAGCCGAGGCAGTCATTTGAATGAAATTATTTTCCATTATTAACCCGAAGGATTGTACTTTTGCGCCCTGTTTTTGAAGATCGCATTATTAGCCGCAGAGCTGATGTCGTTTGGCCACGTCGGAGCTGCGACTTGACACCATTGGACTATTATTTGTGGAGCGCCGTCAAAGATAAGTGTTAGGCCAACAAGCCATTGGTGAAATACAGCTGCACACAATCGATAATGTGCTTAAAAATTGGACCGATCGTGTAGGCTACTGCATGGCCAGCCGAGGCAGTCATTTGAATGAAATTATTTTCCATTATTAACCGGAAGGATTGTACTTTTGCGCCCTGTTTTTGAAGATCGCATTATCAGCCGCAGAGCTGATGTCGTTTGGCCACCTCGGAGCTGCGATTTGAATCCGTTGGACTATTATTTGTGGGGTGCCGTCAAAGATAAATGTTACGCCAACAAGCCAGAGACAATTGACGCTTTAAAGGACAATATTCGTGAAGCCATTGGTGAAATACAGCTGCACACAATCGATAATGTGCTTAAAAATTGGACCGATGGTGTAGGCTACTGCATGGCCAGCCGAGGCTGTCATTTGAATGAAATTATATTCCATTATTAACCGGAAGGATGGTACTTTCAAATAAAAAAAGAAATTTATTTGGCGGACCCATTACATTGTAAAATCATATGTTTTTTTGCCGAAAAAAGTATCTCTAACACAATAATGTCACATGTAATTTTCTAAAAACAATCGATTGAACAATCGATTAACAAATTTTTTCATTAAATCAACTCAAATAAAAGTAAAACACATTTCAGTGAGACTTAAAACACTCATTCGAGTACAAGATAATATATTTTTAATATAAAAAATTATATTTTTTTAGAATTTCTCTAATCTATGTATCGTTACTGGGAGGTATAACGAATTAAATGACAAACAATAGAAATCAATTGTTATTTTTCTAATAAATCTTCTCAAAAAGTTAATATTTATCCAAAATGGTAAGACTGGTGGTTCAAACCAAAAAAAAAAAAAGAAAAAAACAAAAAAACATTTTGGAAAAATTTGTTGTTTTTCTTATTGTTATTTTTCTAAGACACAGATGATCTTGTTATTTTATTATTTACTGACGCATAATAACGCCTTTTCTAACGTTTTTAAGAAACAAAAAGCTGAACGAACGATGATGCTTGAGCAGAGGAAAGGAGAGAAGTGATCATTCAATACAAAACAGCAACAAATAATGACGACAGACTGACACTTTTTCAGACATAGAGAGACAAAATTCCAAAGAATAATATTATTTGCTTTTAAATAACAATAACAAAAACAACAACAAAAACAAAAACGAAAAAAAAGAAAAACTTTTTGAAAAAAATTATTAAAAAAAACCAAAAAGAAAGAAAAACATACGAGAATAAATCCTATAAAAACATGATGACAGGCAAACTCATACATATGTATGGACATATATATGTATATACATACGATGTGGCTTTATATGTCAAATATGTAGGTAATATGTATGTATGTAAGAGAAAGGATGTCAGTTTGTCAGTCACTCATTTCATAAAACAAAATTAGATACAACTCAACTCAACTCAACTCATCTCATCTCATTACAATTCCATAATTTAGCCGGTTTAAACCACCAGTTCTACGACGTTTATTTTTGGTTTAAATGTTTATTTTCCATAATATTTTTTACTTTTTTTTCTAATTTTTTTTGTCAAATCATTATGAGAGAATTTTATTTTCATGATTTTTGAATAAAGAAAAAAATATGAAATAAAATAAGAAGCATTAGATAAACATAACCAAAACAAGACATACATATACAGTGCAAGCAATAAGTTTCCATCTAGTGTAAGATGGAAATTCTTTTTAAAACGCAATTTTTATTCTCACAAATAATAGGGGATTAACTGATGACGTGATTAATTATTATCAGTGCCAAGCTGCCGTTTTGAAACCAAATCAAGACCATAGCTGATGGACGACCAAAAAAGAAAAGCGGAAAAAAGTAGGATTCTAGCCATTCTGAGCTGTTTATAAAATGTAGCAGATCGAAAGTACCTCAATTGTCTTATTGTCACCAACATTTACATTACATTACAGAAAAAGGTTTGAAGGGCAAACAGATTTTTTTTTGCGTGCCTCTTGATCGTTTTATGACCAGTGTATAGCGCTATGACTTTGAAATTTGAAATTAGACTAAAGTAGTCTACCATTGCCATACCGAGGCCACAGTGTCATTTGTTCTGTTCTCTGCTCTCCTACGGACGAAACTGCCGTTTCCCCCCTGAAAATAGCCTTTCTTTCAGTCAGAGTAGAAAAAGTGCTCGAGTTGACTTCGTTTGTAAAACACGATTCTTTTTGACAACCGAATCTTAAGAGAATTTGAAATACGATGCGTGAGAAGAATCAAAATCAAAAATAAAATTCGGAACGCAAGCCGAATCGAAAAACATCAAAACTTGTGGAAAACGAGCAACTCTTTTTAGTAATATGGTATAAAACATACGTGTGTGTGATACGAGGGCGGATTGATATTGAAGCTACCTAAGTAGGAAAAAAACATTTTTTTTTTCAAAAATTTCATTCCATTCATTTCTCAAAATAGTCTCCTTTTACTCGTAGCTCAATACACTTAGTAAGACGATTTTCCAACTTTTTTATACCATCGGAATAATACGATTTTGGGAACTCCTCAAAATATGCATTAGTTTCACTTAAACACTTCTTCATTTGAGATCTTTTTCCTGCGAGCCATTTTTTCAAGTTTGGAAATAGGAAAAAGTCACTAGGGGCTAAATCTGGACTATAAGGTGGATGATCAACCAATTCGAAGTGGATTTCTCGTAGTTTTGGCATCGTATCTAATGCTGTGTGAACCGGTGCGTTGTCTTGAAGAAAGAGCACTTTTTTCTTGTTTAAATGTGGTCGTTTTTCCTTGATTGCATCAACCAATCCGTGTGCATCCCAAAATACAGTGGCCATAACCTTGCCAACCGATTTCGCTGACTTCGCCTTCTTCGGAGCACTTCCACCCACTTCCACCCATTGCTACGATTGATTTTTGGTTTCAGGTGTGTAGTGGTGGACCTACGTTTCATCAACAGTTATTAATCTACGCCAAAAATCAGCAGGATTATGCTTTATCATGTCCGAACACCGCTGTAAAGTGATCTGTCGACCTGGTTTTTGTTCAACACTGAGCAAACGCGGCACCCATCTTGCCGATAGTTTTTCATATGCAAATGTTCATGCAAAATGTTGAACACACGTTCATATGATATGTTTACCATTTCAGCAATCTCACGGATTTTGACCCGGCGTTATCGAGGGTTTACTTGATATTTTCTTCAGTAACCACCTCTTTTGGCCTTCCTGTTGATGGTATTGTTGCAGTGCTTGTTCGGCTCCGTTTAAATTCAGCGATACAATATTTTACCATATAATCTGACGGAGCAGATTCGCCGTAATGTTTATCAAACTTTACCTTTGTCTCTTTCGCCGTTTTGCCTTTCAAATAATACTCGTAGTGTTTAATCACTACACGAAATTCACTTTTTTCGGTTTTCCAAGAAACACAAAAGTTGCTTACGAGTACTTCAAACGACTACAACAAATAAACAAATCGATGAATTTGGCTAAAATTTTAACAGCTGACGTTTGACAGATCGTAATTTCTAAGAACGAAAAAGTTTTTGTGTTTGCGCTGCCATCTAGCGCTAGGTAGCTTCAATGTCAATCCGCCTTTGTACTTATTGATCGCTGCATACACACACACATACGAATGCATGGTATTAAGCGGCGATTAGATGATCCGGCGCTGCTTGTCAGTACGGCTTGACGGCGGACTTAACAAACACGAGAAATATCACGAGAAATATGAATCGCCGTTTTAAAGAACAAAACTCGTAAGCACAAACTTACAACAGAATTTAAACTTTAAAAATTTTAAATTTGTGCCCCCGAGTCGAGCAAAATACATTTCAGGCGTAAAATTTGATTTAATGTTCACGAATAAAAAAATAAAACTCACGAGCATGTGTGTCATAAAACAAGCGTACTATGCTGAGCATTCTAAACGGAGGGTGGTTAGTACCTTCTGGGCAATAACACAAGCTCGGCTTATAAGAATTAACCTCAACCCGTACGCATCGGCTCATCTAACAAGTCTTGCCAAAGCATCTTCCAGGATTTCTTTTATTACTGATGAAAAAAAAAATCCCTGTCGTCAACGTAAGCCACCACCCTTATCCCACCACCTTTAATTTTAGAAAAAATTTCGTTTACGACAACAGAATAGTTTTAGGGGTTAAATTTGCAGCGGTCCGTATCTAAATTAATGGATTTTTGACATAGTGATTTAGCAGCTGAAAGCCAATGCATTTCAATGCTATATAAGGCCCTTTTAGCTTAAAATCAATATTGAATCGATCCGGATGCACTGCACACTTTCAACTTTAGTAGTTCAGTAATAGTTTACTGAGTTTCGATGTAGTCATACCAAGACAAATGACATTAAAAGTTCTGGAAGCTTTAAAGAAATCTACCTGCCGGAGATAGTGAATAAAATCCATGAAATAATTTTGGATTTGGATTTTCGTTGGAAAATGAAATCACATGAGCTTGCTGATGCAGTAAGTGTCCTTAGCAAGTGGGCACATAATATTTTATATGAATATTTTGTATATGAAAGACCTATTCGCGCAAAACTTACTAAGTTCCACTTGAAGGCAATGTTTGGTGATTGTCAAATCAAAACACGCCACAAACTTTCCTTCTTTCTTCTACTTGCACTGAATACATTTAAAGTGGAAATCTGTCTGCCCGCAAGGCAACAACCATACTTTTTTGGCATACGCACGGTGTAAATTGCATCGATTACAGAAACGGCTTTTCTATTTAACATATTCGGTAGATAAAGTTTTAAAGACGTGGCCATGAACTTTAGCCAACAGGCACACCTTAATAATCACCTAGAAATTTAATGTTTTTATTATTGTTCTTTGATCTCCGGTGTATTGTGATGGACTTATGTTTCCACAGTTATAAAAGGGCGCAAAAAATCGATCAGAATGAGCCCGAATACCGGTTAACACATTTACGCTTATGGTTGGATGTAAGCAATTGCGGCACGCATATAGCGAATTGAATATTTTCATATCCAAGTACTCTTGCGAAATGTGATGTAACCACTCTGTTGTCGTAGCCTTAGCTATCCATTTGATAACGTATACCGATATAATTAAGTTTCGCACATGATACCAATTCGAAGCGATGCGTTTGAACACGTTCTTTTGTCTTTGCCAAAGATCAGTACTTATCTAACATTCTTGCAGTTCTACGGGTCATACTGATCTAAAGCTCTCTATGTGGTATGGGCATTGCAGTTTTCAAATAGGAACTAAGATTTCTAATGCTTTTTGTGATATTGGAATAAGACTCTCCTAAGACTTCGCATAATGGCCTAAAGTCACTGCTACTATTGAACTACAAATAGTTCAGGAATGGCGGCCCACGTGTCTAGCAATAAGCAAAATACAAAGGGATAGACAAAACAAACGCAAACAGGATCAGAAAACAGATGACTCATTGGTCACCACACACTTACAAAAAGAGTATTTACACAAAAAACACAACGAGCTACGAGCTACGAGCATAAACATCAAAAGAAAACCCATTGAAGTTGCTACTGCAAGACCATTATACTATCTAGCCAGACTAGTTTCGGGACTATTATTACAACTTCCAGTTAGCTAACGGTAACAATATGTTAATATCAGAAAAAACCCGCTACATATTTAATTTGCAAAAGTAATTGGCATTTGATCTGGCTTTGGCATATTTTCAAAAATGTTGCCTTTATTTTATAGGCAGGATATAATAATGAAAGGAATTTAAAGTTGACTTTAAAGTTCACTTTATTTAAAGTCAACTTTTTAATAACTTGAACTATAAAAGCAGATTGTAATAATGGCCCTTTCACTTCTCAATGTCATGTAATGGTAAGCGAATCTCTTAACCCTTAAGCACCTGTGACATCTGTGTAAAATCATAGAAAAACAGTTTTAAACCTTGGCAAGCTTAAAAGTTAAAACGAGTATAAAATTCTCAAAATAACGGTACCAACTCTTTACACTTGCCGAAGAGTAAAGTTTACTGATTCTGTTGAAACCTGTTTTTTTGATGAACGTCTGTAGACTGCATTGGATATTTAAGGGTGAAGTCTTTGCACCCTGAACGCTCGAAACGGATGTATAGATATTTTGTTCAAATCTTATTGAAAGCAAAAGCGTATACAAAATTATGCTTGTGACTGTACTTATATTACAATAACATTGGGCGCCGAAGGTAGTCATCATTCAAAACCAAAAAAAAAAAAAACACAAAAAAAATTTTAAACAAAAAAAAATTTTTTAAATAAGAAGATGACCAGTTTTGAAACGACGTAAACGACAAATGATGCGATCGTAAGTTGCCGTTTTTTTCCAAACTATTTAACTGTTAAACATATGCATGTGTGAGTGTGTGTGGTATGTATTTGTATGTGTAAATAATTTCAATATAATGGCAGTGTCGACAATCCAATCCATCCATCCATTCATGCACGAGCATCATCTTAAACGATCGCCATAAGAAAGTTACGTTTCAGTTCATTTGAAAAATCAATGGGTGTCTGTTTAATTTCACAGTTTTTTCGTTTTTTTTTTTGTGTATTTTTCTGAATATGAAATGCGTGTTTGTCTGTTGATGAACCATAAAATGATGTCACAGTAAGAGACAAATAAATAATAAAAAAATAAATAAAAAAAGAAAATAATTGTAATACAATTTTATAAAATTTTGCAAGACTTTGTTTAAGTGCCTCCGGTTTTACAGAAAACCAAAGGAAGACTTGAGTGTAACACACATGTAGGTGCTTATGCAACATGTGGAAGTGTTTAACTGAAAACATGTACGCCTAGTAGGAGGTACAAGAGGATGTAAATTTGGACTGAAAACTAACACAGTGTTTGTTTTTTGTATTTTTATTTCTATTACAGCCCCTCACAAGCGTTAGTTTCTTCATATGGTAATGAATATGATGCACGTGCTTATGATGCTCAAAACTCCCTAACCAGTATGGTAACACATGGTCATCATATATCAACAGCCGCCGTCGCAACAGCAACAGCAACAGCAACACCATTTTATACAGCCTATCAGGATTATACAGCATTACATAGTCCGGCGGGACCACCACCACCACCGCCACCTCCCCATCCACACCCACATCATTCACATCATCATCATCATCACCATCATCATCCGCATCAAACAACACATCATCATGCAACTGCAGCAGTGACACCACCCACACATCAAACCTATCAGAGCTATAATGCCAGCCATCAGTATTATATGCCTTCTACCGCCACATATCAACCTCCAACAGGTTATCCTACTACGCAAACAGCCGTCACACAACCCCTGTACAATTACGGATATGCTACCCCCATAGATGCCTATAATTCGAATTCAGTACCGCCGCCGCTGCCATGTAACAGCAACGCCTCCACTACACATATTGATTTAACTCAGTCATCGTCTAGTGTTAAAAATGAATATATACCCACCCCTTATGTAACACCCTCACCCACTTTGGATCTCAACAGTTCAACAGAAGTGGATGTCAATACACCATCATCGGCCCAAAAGAAATCTCCGTTAAATTCTCAAACCACCATACATAGCCTAATGGAAACGGCCAATAATTCAAACTCTTTAAAGAATATATCAACCGGTTTAACGGCCCAGTTATATGAACAGGCTACACCGCTGCTACCCCGGCAACCGGACGTCAGCAAGAAAAGTAAGTAACGTTTCTTCGAGTGCTATTTTTATTTATTTATTTTTTTGTTTATTTTTTATTGTAATATCCTTTAACGGCCCTATTTTATTGCCAATTTCGCAGAAGATAATTTTCTAGTGACGTCTTCAAAATCTGAATTACGTAAAAATGGTAAACCTCGTTCAAAACGCAAGCCACGTGTTTTATTCTCACAAGCCCAAGTACTCGAACTTGAGTGTAGATTTCGTTTGAAAAAATATCTTACGGGAGCCGAACGTGAAGTTATAGCCCAAAAATTGAATTTATCGCCAACACAGGTAAAAATTTGGTTTCAAAATAGACGTTATAAATCGAAACGAGGAGAAATTGAAGGTGAAGGACCAGCTAGTCTCAAAATTAAAAATGATATGATACCTCAGAATATATCAATATGGGGCGGTCATGCAGCAGCAAGCACAGCTGCGGTAGCACAGGGGCGAGTACAACAAACACATCTCATGCACACAACACATCAGAATCAGAATCAGAACCATAATCATAATCAGCAGCAGCAACAGCAACAGCAGCAACAGCAACAGCATCCGTCACATCATGATCAACATCATTTGGTACTGCATCAGCAGTAATAAGAAGATTTTCATCATTTTTGCCCAAATTTATTTTCCTCCTTTCCTTTCAAATATTTATTTCTATTAAATTTCCTTTTTTTAAAATTTAATTTGTATTTGTAGTTCAATTTCATAAAAAAGCAATTTTGAAATATTTTCCAAAATTTCGACGCAAAATTAAAGCCATAATGTGCATCGGTTCTTAAAAATATTAAGTTGAAAGTTCACGTGTACATTTCGTCATCTCATTAGTGAAACGATTATGAATGGCTAGTCCACACACAAATTTGTAATTGCCAATAATGACAACTAATAACTAAAAGCTGTTCAATTCCAATACAATTCCATTTTCGGTAGCTGGCAACGCAACTAAGATTCGGTTGCTATATTTAATAGTTTGTTCTGAAAATGTAATTCAATTGTCTGCCTGTCTGGCAGCCGTTAGCCATCCAGTCGTTCTAATAAACGCATATATTTTCTTCCGACGCATGTTGCATTGCCGTCCTTATCGGTTAGTCTCCTGCGTTAGGCAGTTACAACTCCTGCAAAGATATTTATATGAGTTTTCCATACTTTGAATCTATTGGCGAGTAATAACTCCTATAAGGTTTCACGCATGTGCTCTAGGCAGCTACAACAACTGCCGCGTTCTGTCGCCATCCAAATATGTTCAGATTCTTCTGGGCTCAAAGCTGCTGTGTCCATTTTCCCGTCGTTTGTTCACCATTTATGGAATTTCCCGTGACGCCAGCTGCTTATACTTCCATAAGGACAAGTTTATTCGTCATGCAAGACCGTCGAAAGTCTCGCTATCTCATCCAGAGACACCCGAATTTATAAATAATTCCTTAATCACTCTCCAAGGATCTTATGGGCGTTTTGCTATCAGTATATATAAAAATATTCCTGTGACCCGTAACACCAGACACACTGCACGACCTAGGTCATGGCCATAATGTTGGCCTATAAAACACTGCAATAGTCAGGGAGTCTTTTAACCACCTTCACTACCAGCTGCTAATAGAAATTTGGCAGGCTAAAGGCTAATCCCTTAACTGTCTACAATACATATGTATATACACTAGGCGACAATTGAAATTATAAAGTAATTAATGTGAACACTTTGTTGAGAATAAAAACGCACTTGAGATATTTTCAAGCCTCATATTAAAAGACAAAATACTGTGAACGTCAAAAGAAACTGTACAATCTTATTCTCAAGTATTAAGAATTTATTTCAGCCTTTTAAAATACGGTGAATTTAAACAATTTTTATTTTTCAAGAGTGTATTTAAGGCTTTACAAAATCCATAAAAAACAACAACTAAACTTTAGTTACAACTAAAACGAAATTTATTCTAATTTTTACGCGTGAAAAAAAAACTGTACAAGAAAACACTATGCGATAAAAAAGAATGAAGAATAAATACCTGGTAAGTGATAATATTTTTTTAAGGTGCTGTCGAGTACAACAAAAATCATATTTTAGAATTTACGTAACAGCTTCAAAATCTTGAGTTACGGGTAAAAACCCGGTTTTTCGTACCATCATGTACTTGTAAGCTAATAACTTTGCTAAATGTTACTCCAGGTGAATTTCGAAAGAATAAGAACAGATGTTTTCAAAGGTCTGTATACTTTGCTTAAGTTAACTTAAGGAATCTGTATATATTTATCAAGCAAACATATTTGTTGTATTATTTATTGCAAATTATCCAAATTTAGAGATGTTTTTACGTGATATCTTATATAGGGATCGTTATATTTTTTGGGGTTCATTAAAGTACACCTATACCTCGACTTACACGATATATGTATACATCCTGAAAACATCATAGAAATCGAGAATAGAAATTATTTATATGAAAATACTTAAAAACTCTTTTATTTGGAATATATTTCCCAAATAATAAGAGCGGGAAGAATGGTGATAGCGCAAGCATAGCAGCTAACCCCTGATCAAACAGTCTCCATAGGAAACCATTTTGACTCCAAAATTGAAATTTGGGAATCACTTTAATAAAACAAGCAAAAACTTAATATTCAGTTCAATATAATTCAAAATAAAGTTCTTGGCGAGGGAATTCCCATTTACTTAGTGCACACATGCATACATGAGTGCTGCCACATAAATCTTAACTACTGCAAGACATCTATGTATGAATCTGATCGACTTTATGTAAAAAGCATGCACAGTAATCGCTTAATTTACATTCACAATGAAAGGGGACGTAAGTCAAAACAACGTAAATCGATTTCAAAATTTTGAATATTCGTCCCTGTTCTGTATTCAGAGTGGAAACAATCCATGCGGAATTATAAAATTACTCGTAATCAAAAGTTCGGAAATTTGCTGTTCTTCGTATCTCTAAACAAATTTTTAATTTATAATTTATAGCAATTTTTGTTCAAAGAGTTGTGTAAATAAAATGTAAAATAAAAAAAAAAAACATTTCAAATTGTGGATTACAATGGACGTTTTAAGAGTTCAGTTAAGTTCTATTAAAAAAGACTTGAATCGATTTGATTCCATTAATATTTTCCTACACGAAATAAAACGAATAAAATTATTCGGAAATGAAATACAGCACAGTTAAGCAATAGGGAATATTCCGATTCCGAATAATCGGAATACAGATATCACTTATTGTTTTGTTTTAGTAGAAGGTAAATTTGTTTAAAGCTTTTAAAATGACAAATAATTTCAATTTATAATTAGTTCGTACATACATACATACATACATGCAGCAATAAAAACAAAAAGTTTAAAAAATTATTAATTCAATACCAAGGAAACCCAGGAATTTTCGATTTTCCCGATTTGTTATAATAACTGAAGTTACGTTACATGAATAAAATTCGTGTAAATAGCGGTATTTTATATACGAAAACTAAAGAAAATCGTGTAAAAGTGAAATCGTATATAAAAAGTATCGTGCAAATCAAGTGATAGGTGTAGTATGGTTAGTTATGAATCATACGGTGACGGAATTATAGCATCTAAAGCCTATATGGTAAAGCATCAGGTGGTTAACTTTATTATAAAATAGCCTTTTAATATACGATTATATTTAACATTTATCTAGAAAAGCAAAAAAAAAATCTTACAAAACCAAAATTTCTTCCATATTTTGGCTAAAGCCCATATGTGAATGTTTGTCGCAGTTATCAGATTTGAACCCTATTGATAAAAAGCACCAGTTCTGAACATAAAAATCTCTTTAAATAGCAGAACACATGTCACAAGCTTTTGAACAAGGATACGTATTAAACGAGCAAGAATACCTTGAAAAGCATTAGGCTGGTTGCTCAAAAGTATGCCGAAACGATACGAGTTTTGAAAATACATACTCGTATGTATCTCAAGTGAGTTTTTATTAGTTACGAATTTGGACTTTCACTTGTCGCCTAGGGCATAAGAACTCTATAACAATTAATGCCATTTATACAAAATCAATGTAAATATATTTGCACTGTGAACTTAATTTTGCGTCACCCTATAGTAAGAATTTCAAATTTTGTAGTGTATGGTTGGTACCTTGAATTAATTTTAATTTATTTTTTATTTTATAAATATTTAATACAACAACAAAAACTGTGCCTAAATATTAATAATAATATAATATTAGAAAAAGAAAGAAACAAAAAACAAAAAACAAATTAGTTATTAATTAAATAAATTAAAAAAATAAAAACAAATATTCCCTTTATAAAAATAAGAGAACAGCAATATAAGTAGTATGTTTGTATGTAAGTACAATATGATTTATTTTTAATATTCATGACTTTTTATTGTAAATAAATTCATAATAAAAAAATAAATTAATAAAAACGATAAATAAATAAAGAGAGAAAGAAAAAAAAGAACAAAAAACAAAACCAAGACACTGTTAGTTTTTCTCTAATACCCTAAAGCCCAAAATGACGAAAAATAAGTACGTATGTAGATATGAAGGAACATTGGTTGAAGAGGTTGATAGACCTCTTTAAGTAGTACACGGATAGAATCAAATTCCACCAAATCATGCTTTAGTTATCTGTATTTAATCGCTGTAACCCATTTACTAAATCTATGGTATGTTATAGCCTATATACATATGTAAGTATGGTATATACGAGGGCGGATTGATATTGAAGCTACCTAAGTAGGAAAAAAACATTTTTTTTTCAAAAATTTCATTCCATTCATTTCTCAACATAGTCTCCTTTTATCTCAATATACTTAGTAAGACGATTTTCCAACCTTTTTAACCATCTGAATAATACAATTTTGGGAACTCCTCAAAATATGCATTAGTTTCACTTAATCACTTCTTCATTTGAGATCTTTTTCCTGCGAGCCATTTTTTCAACTTTGGAACCAGGAAAAAATCACTAGGGGCTAAATCTGGACTATAAGGTGGATGATCAACCAATTCGAAGTGGATTTCTCGTAGTTTTAGCATCGTATCTAATGCTGTGTGAACCGGTGCGTTGTCTTGAAGAAAGAGCACTTTTTTCTTGTTTAAATGTGGTTGTTTTTCCTTGATTGCCTCAACCAATTGATCCAATAATGCACGATAATACTCTCCTGTGATTGTGGATCCCTTTTCAAAATAATCGATGAGCAATATTCCGTGTGCATCCCAAAATACAGTGACCATAACCTCGCCAGCCGATTTCGCTGACTTCGCCTTCTTCGGAGCACTTCCACCCACTTCCACCCATTGCTACGATTGATTTTTGGTTTCAGGTGTGTAGTGGTGGACCTACGTTTCATCAACAGTTATTAATCTACGCCAAAAATCAGCAGGATTATGCTTTATCACGTCCAAACACCGCTGTGAAGTGATCTGTCGACCTGGTTTTTGTTCAACACTGAGCAAACGCGGCACTCATCTTGCCGATAGCTTTTTCATATGCTAATGTTCATGCAAAATGTTGAACACACGTTCATAAGATATACCATTTTAGCAATCTCACGTATTTTGACCCGGCGATCATTCATAACGATATCGAGGATTTTCTTGATATTTTCTTCAGTAACCACCTCTTTTGGCCTTTCTGTTAATGGTATTGTTGCAGTGCTTGTTCGGCCCTGTTTAAATTCAGCAATTCAATATTTTACCATATAATCTGACGGAGCAGATTCGCCGTAATGTTTATTAAGCTTTTCTTTTGTCTATTTCGCCGTTTTGCCTTTTAAATAATAGTGTTTAATCACTACACGAAATTCACTTTTTTCTATTTTCCAAGAAACACAAAAGTTGCTTACGAGTACTTCAAACGACTACAACAAATAAACTAATCAATGAATTTGGCTAAAATTTTAACAGCTGACGTTTGACAGATCGTAATTTCTAAGAAAGAAAAAGTTTTTGTGTTTGTGCTGCCATCTAGCGCTAGGTAGCTTCAATGTCAATCCGCCCTCGTATATACATATATATGTATGATCGGTTCCAGAACTTCAACGGTGAGGTGAATGCGTACTATATAATAGGTTGGTTTTGGCCAACTATAAATTGGTTTTCACTTTTTTAAATTTCAATTCAAATTCCAAAAACGTAAGAGGGAAGTGCATTGAAATAAAGAACTAAAACCACTTGAGATTAAGGATACTTTTACTGTATTTATTTACCGTTTTGTTTTAGCAAAACCATTAAAAAAACAACAAATCGTTTTTGTAACGAAAAGGATTTTTAATTTTTTTTGTCTTTAATTGCCACAGCTGCTTTTCAATACGATCTCGTTTACATTCGTCTATTCTCCCGTATTTACTGTATTTTATCTCTTTTAAATCAATTTTTTTTTTCGAATTTAATTTTATCACTCTTAACATTCATTTTAATTTGATTTCGTTTTGTAACCGAAAACATTTGTTTATGTGGAAAGAAATGAAACGAAAAGAAAAGAAATGAAAGAAAGTGTTGCCAAAATAATATGAAATTATTTCAATGCTTTGCCATTCCGCCCAATTAAATCGATGAAAATATACAAAAAGTACATATCTGATCATTGCGACGGATATTGTTTAATGTCTATTTTATTTTGTCTATGATTTTAATTATAAACACAGTCGCTTTTGCAAGAAAACAATTTTTTTTCCTATTTTATGCTTTAAACACATAGACGACGGCAGGCTACCGACTACAAAAAATAAAATACACACGTTAATATGAATACGATTGAATAATAAATAACAGCAACAAAGCTACACGACTACTTTTGCTACTGTAGCTAACTAAGGGTTATGCTACAAGCAGATTTAAAGCTACCGACCATCGACCACGCAACTACAAAGAGCATCTTAATTATTTTAACAACTACAGCTGTAAAATAAACATCTGATTTGACACATTGATTATTCTTTTTCTGTGGTGCCACATACAAATTTTTCGCGTTTTTATATTTCATGTATTGCGTTTTTAAAACGCCTATTTCATACATTTTACTATATGACTCCACTAAACTGTTTGTTGTCGCCAACAAAAATTAGAAATTAGCCTAAGTTTGCTATGTAGGATACAACGGTAGTCATGTAGTCGGTAGCCGTGTTGACGCTAAAATAAATATTATCATATGCACACAGGTATTCTATTTTTGACAGCTTGTAGTCGATGGTCGGTAGCCTTGAATGTGTTTATAGCATTATATCTATTTTTTTTGGCTACAAAATTTAAAAATTGTTTAAATATATAAAATTAAAATGATAAAAAGTAAATGTATGTGTTCTTGCGTTATAATAATCGTATATATCGACATAAATGTTTGTACATGTGTACATATGTGTGTACGTATGTATGTAAGCACCAAAGCGGCTGAACCGATTTTCTTGAAATTGGTACAGTATCTCTCTATATGTCAGGAAGAAACTATGAATATATAAATTTCAAAAATTCCAACTGGGCTGTACCACGCCCATACAAGGTTAATATTGATTTATCTATATTTTCAAAATGGGGACAGAAAGTGTTTCTAAGTTTGGCCTAAATAGCTTCATAGTCAATACAAATCATCAGTCAAAAAGTGAGTGGAATTTGACAACTGGGCGTGTTACTCCCATACAAAGTAAATATTGATTTTAGTACATCTTGAGAACGGCGAATGTAAAAGTTTAAAATCAGTCAGTAACTGGGCGAGATTTGATAAGTGGGCGTGTCACCTTCCGTTCATACTAAATATTGAAGTTTGTATATATGGAGGACGACAACTATTAAAGTAGCTGACTACACGACTACAAATGCTGCTAACTTCAATTGTAGTTGTGTATCCAGCCGTCGTCTATGAGCATTATGCTAAGGCCCTTCTCTTAATTCGATACATTATTACCAGTGCTTTCATTGTTCTGCTTTTCAAATGTATCAAGTCTTTTAATTGAGATTTGACAATCTTAGACTGCAATTTAACGTTGAATTAGACGTTACTTAACATAACACCAGAGACATAACCGTAGATATTACAGTATTACTGGGAATTTATTACAATTTTCAGACTAAAAGCACTTGTACTCAGCATATTGGATGTAGTCGATGTTAAGAGACGATGTGGCAATAATTCACACAAAACAAAGTTGAAAAAATCGTAAGTGAATTCTGAGTGAATTTAAAGAAGAAATCGAACCTAATGATGATTAAGTTTAGCTATTGTAGAATCAGAAACATTTCAAGTAAAATTGTTTCAAAGTATCTAGCAAAATGGTAAGATAAGGTAATTTTAAAATAGTAATTAATATTTCTGACCAAATCTTTTATAAGGGGTGTTTTTTATAGAGGTATAGAACTTTAAGTTGCAATAAAACAACGATGGATTATTCGATTGACATGAATTTTATTTATCCGTGGCATTACATTTTAAATATGATTTCTGGCATATGACCGCCACGGCTGGCGCGGATGTAGTCCAATCTGGACGTCCAATTTTCGATGACTTTTTCCAACATTTGTGACCGTATATCGGCAATAACACGGCGAATGTTGTCTTCCAAATGGTCAAGCGTTTGTGGCTTTACCGCATAGACCAATGACTTTACATAGCGCCACAGAAAGTAGTCTAGCGGTGTTAAATCACTAGATCTTGGAGGCCAATTCACAGGTCCAAAACGTGAAATTAGGCGGTCACCAAACGTGTCTTTCAATAAATCTATTGTGGCACGAGCTGTGTGACAGGTTGCGCCGTCTTGTTGAAACCACATCTCCTGGACATCATGGTTATTCAATTCAGGAATGAAAAAGTTAGTAATCATGGCCCATACCGATCACCATTGACTGTAACGTTCTGGCCACAACCGTTTTTGAAAAAATACGGACCAATGATTCTACCAGCCCTTAGAGCGCACCAAACAGTCAGTTTTTCTGGATATAGCGGTGTTTCCACATACACTTGAGGATTACCTTCACTCCAAATGCGGCAGTTTTGTTTGTTGACGTAGCCATTCAACCAGAAGTGCGCTTCATCATTAAACAAAATTCGGTTATGAAAATCGGGAACAACGGTAATCTCATTTTGGGCCCATTCGACAAATCTACACCGGGCGTGAGTCTATTAATGATGAATTGCCAAGCCAAACTGAGAATAAATCACTTGACAGCTGTTAAATCGGTCGCCATCTTGAAAAGTAATGCCAACTTAAAGTTCTATACCTCTATAAAAAACACGCTATAAAACGTAAATGAAAAATGTTTGCAGGATGCATCGTATAGCCAATATAAGTATTTTCTAATATTCTGATAACTTTTCGTTTTGTTTGATGCATCAGCTAGTGCCTTATGACATGTCATAACAAGGTCGCAATAGAAATCTGTGTATTTTATTTATTTAATTACACAGTATGACAAAAAAAAAAAAAAACCTGGTAAGTGATATCGAGTAGCACAAAGATCTGCTTATGGAATTTTCGAAACACCTCCAAATATTCGAGTTACGGGTAAAAATCCATTGGAAATTGACAGAGTTATTAAGCTTTTCAGTAATGAAAATCACAAAAAAATCATACAATTGTTAGCAAACTGGCTTTTTGTCTTACTTTGCAACTGCATTTCTAAAAAGGTTAACTATCTTGCAAGAAACGCATGATTCTTTCATGAGTTGCTTTACCAAAATTCTTAACAACGCCGTCAATTTTTAGCCGATATTTAAAACGTATGACTGACTCATTTTATTCATAACTAAACAAAGCTTTTTAATTAATTCCTAAATAGTACGGTTCCTATATAAAGTAGTGCGTAAAAAATCATCTAAACTTGAAAAATTTGGAAAAAATTGGATGAAAACTAAGCTTGCTTGAGAAATACTCCCAGATTCTTCAAGGCTACTTAAACGACATATACTATATATCATTTAAAAGGTCTATTTTTCTCCTTTCCAGATCCGAAAAGAGACTTAAAAGTGGTTAATAATTAGTTAAGTTATTAGTTTATAGGTACACGAAGCTCCGAAAACCCTTACACCATTCCAAAAACAGATCCTTGTTCTACGCAATAGCGCCTAGCAGCAAAGTAGCATCATTTTCCAGGTATTTCAATTTGCAATACAAAATATTGAATAATTTTGTCATTGTTACGGGTAGAGTGACGAAGACCAGTGCTCGGAGTAGTGCAACAGATCGATGGGCAATCGATCTTACAACCCTTACACTAGTACACTAACTAAAAAACAAAACAAAAAATACATTGTAAATTGAAAATTAATTTTTCAATAAATAAAAAAAATTATAATTCAAATATATGAGTGTACCTACCATACATATGTAATAAAAATAATTAATTAATGTTGTTGTTGTTGTTTTTATTTCAAATGATCTCTTACTATCGATATTTATTTTACTTCAGTGCCGTGATCAATAACAACAAACAATTTGTCAATGAAATATAGCTCCAGGCTTAAAAGGGGAAGCAAAGACTCTTTCAAGTGGTCTCTGACGCTGCTACTGCAACATTTTGGGGTTGTTATGGTTACGGTTTTGATTTTAGTTGCTTGTCACTTTCAACTCATATATCATGCAATTGTTTTTTCAAATTACTACGCAAAGATAAGCGCATAAAAGGAGTTTAATATACACGGGGGCATATATCGAATAGGATAATTATTAGAGAAACGTTGTGCAAAGACCGACTTTATAAAACTCTATATTAAAGTGTGCACAAGCCAAGTATGAAGATGGGGTCACACGATTGTCGCAATGCGGCAACCTTGCCCAACTAGTCATAATGCGACAATATTTATTGTGTTTTTGTGCGACAATCGATGTTGACAATACGTACGCAATATTTAAAATAAAACCTTTTTTTGCAGAATAATTTTGATATTTTGCGGCAATGAAGCACAATTGAAATTGTGTTATATTGGTACATTTGCGACAATTGTGTGATACTAGCGTAATAACGTATGTAACACGAATATAAATTGATTGAAAGTTTTACTTTAAATGTGTAGATGGACGGGCAGATGGAAACGTGTTATGGTTGTAAAAAATGTATTTGCTTACTTCAGCTACTGTCAAACACACAATGAAAAGTCTGTCAAATACTTAATGAACTGTTTGGTGGCTGTAATGCACTTTTGGAATAGTTGTGATAGTGGGAACTGACAATTGCTATCTCAGAGTTGAATTGAATGGGTAATTAGCATTATTCGTATCTGGATGGATTTATTTTTTATTAAAAATATACAAATTTAAGTATTATCAGAAAAATAACACAGTTTAAATAGTTAGAGACTAAAGCTTAAATACACCTAAAAAATTCATAAATAACAAAAAACAACAACAAAATATATAGACTTCATTACAAACATAACGGTAATTCTTAAAAATACAATAAAATGCATTGAACAAAAGTTTAAATACATCTTGGAAAGTTAATGCATTTTTTAAATAAATTAAAAAGAACAACATTTCAATACTTTGTTGGACCGCCATGGTTATCAATAACTGCCTGTAAGCGGCGTGGCATAGAAAGTACCAAGCTTTCTGTTTCAGAAGGCGATATTTCTGACCAGATATTTTTAAGAGCTTCTTTAAGTGACTCTTTGCTTGTTATTGAATTTGAAGCTAATTTGCGCTTCATTAAATCCCAAACGTGCTTAATTGGTTTTAAGTCTGGTGATTGAGGGGGACTATGAAGCTGTCTGGGAGCATAATAAAGCAACCACTCTTTCACAGAAAGTGCAGTGTGCTTAGGATCGTTATCTTGTTGAAAGATCCAATGGGCTCCAAGGCCCAAGATATCGACGGAAGCTTACAAATGTCTTTCTAATATACCCTTATAAGTATGTTGATCCATTATGCCGTCAATAAACTCCAATTTCCCAACCTCAGCTGCTCCCATCGTTCCCCAAACCATTACATTTCCACCTCCATGTTTTACCGTTGGAACTAAATTTTGTGTTTGGTTTACGCCAGATCTGTGCACGTCCGTCGCTTCCAAATAAATTAAATTTGCTCTCGTCTGTGAAGAGAACTGTTCTCCAAAGCTCAGCGTTTTTATTTTTATACTTATTTGCAAACACCAGTCTAAGTTTTCTGTTTTTTTCACTTATTAGTGGCTTCTTTCGGCGAACTCGACTATTATATCAATTTTCTCGCAATGCTCTTTGAACAGTTATTGGATGAACATGTTTATTATAGTTATTAGCGATATCATCTGCAAGTTTTGTGGCGCTTATACTAGGATTCTTTTTCACTTGTCTTACGATGTGTCTAACATCACAATTGGTAAGTTTCTTTGGACGGCCGCTTCTTGGCATATTTGCTACTGAGCCATTTTCCTTATATTTTCTTATTATACCTTGAATACTGGAAAATGGCACATTTAATAATTTTCCTATTTCCCGATAGGATTTTTCTTCGTTATAATGTTTTACTATTAAATGTTTAATACTGGATTAAACTTCTTTACTTTTGCCCATAATTTTCGATAAAACTTGCAATACTGACAATAAGAAGGTTATTAATAACAAATGCTAGCTTGTAAGAAAGGAATTTCATCGAAACATAATATATAACTGTACTTTGTTTTTGAAAAATGAAAGAGAATTCTTTGTTTTGCCAGATGTATGTAAACTTTTGTCAGCTGCATTTTCTAGTTATTGTGTGATTTACCGTTATATTTGTAATGAAGTCTATATTTGTTGTTGTTGTTTTTTGTTATTTATGAAATGAAATAAAACTGCAACCTGTAAGTTTTTCTGAAACGTTTACTTTTCTTTAAACATACAATTTTTGAGGTGTATTTGAACTTTAGTCTTTAACTGTATATTAAGAAAAATCTGCATACATCAGCTACCCATGTTTAATCGTCGCTGTTTCAGTGACGAATAAAAGCAAGAGCATCCATTGCACAACGTGTTTCTTTTGTTATTGTTTTGCATAAAACACACATACAGCTGTTTACGTACGTAAAGTGCAATTGGTTGCGCTCGAAACGTAAGCAAATGAAACTGAACGAAACTCGTTGTTTGTCATTTAAGATAAGGTTTATGCCGAATGTAGGGAAATGTAGGAAACTTATGTTTTCATTTTAATAAATAAATTTATCAAATTCAACTTCCTTTTCTTAAACGTATTTTAAAAGGCTGTAGCGTTTAAAATACAAATATTTTAGGGTTTCAATAAAGAGAAAAACGGTACAAATTATTTTATTATGGCGTCATAGGATCAAAGTAACATAAGCCGCCGCTTTAGTTTTTTTCTATTTTATTTTTTGAATGTTATTGTCCTGATTTCAACACTTTGCAATCCTTTTTGCTTTCAATGCCACACCATTAAACGTTTCCTTAATTGACAAATTTGTAGCGGGTGTGAAGCGTCAAAGTGTAACATGGGCTGGTTGGTTGGTGGATTTCATTAAAATGAAATGTTTATATACAATGTTTATAAACAATTATCTTGAAATAAAATATTAGTAAGAAAGTAGAATTGTTTATATCATAACCACAAATGCCAGCATAAGATTTTGTCTTTTCTATTTGTTTATTTATATTTAAAAAGAGTTGAAGCGCCTTTTTACGATTATTTTGACCAAAATTACCATAAATCATATTTGTTTTTTGTTTGTTAATAATTTTGTAATTTCATGCCCTTTTAGTTAATTAACCCCGCCGCAGTTTAATGTTTTTGTTCGATGGTGACATGTCAAGTGTTTTAATTCTTCGTTTCTGTTTTTATGATTTTATTGATCCCCGCTGACATATCTGGCGTTTTATGTTTCATTTTTCATCAAATCTTTTATAAAATCGTCTTGAATGCATAGATTTCGTTTTGATTTGTTTTTAATGTGGGAATTTATCTCGTTTCGTAAATTTTGATTTGATTTTTTTATATCAACATTATTTCTGTTTTATTTCACAAGAAATTGAAAATAAGAAACAAATTTTCTATTTCACTCACTTGTTTTTTTCATTTTTTTTTCATTTGTTTTCTCAAGTGCCCACCAATGTTTGCGACAATTAAAAATTAAAAATAAATTCATTCCACCACACTTGTGATCTTGATTCAAGACGAAAGAAATTAAATTTAAGTAATTGATCTTTTTCGAATGTAAATATTTTGAAATTTGATAGGAAGTTGATAGAGACAGAAATAAACAAAATTAAGGATATTATTTAGACTTCACATCACAGTCTAATCGCAACATCTTAGCGTCAAGGTGAATTACTTACCTTGCTAGTGAACATGGAATATTGCATAAGCCCAACCATATGTTACATGTCTTTTGCTTGAAGATAAGTTTTGTCTTTCAGAATAGAAATTATAACAGTACACCACTCCGCTAGTAACAGTTAGTATATACTTTGTAGATTAGGTTAGGTTAGGTTAGGTAAGGTGGTCAGAGATTTGGCCCATTGTGATACCAAACAGTCTCCATAGGAAACCATTTTGACTCCTAAATAAATATCGCAACTGCAGTGACGTTCAGTCTGGAAAGTTTTGTCAAATATGACAAGTTATAGTAGGACAGAAACTTTTGTCGTCTGGTAGCAAGGGCTGGACACTCACAGACATATGATGTGAAAAACAGTCACTTTTCCTCTGCGAAGAATGGCCCTGCGGCATAGAGAGAAAAGACATTTAGTCTTTTTTCCTCGAGGTCGGTCCAGTAAAGCCTGGCGATACCGCACTTACCTATACACTTACCGGAAAATATTTATCAAATATGGAACTCAGCACTCGCCCTAGCCAGATCGCCAGCAATGCAATTCCCGACGATATTCCTGTGTCCCGGAACCTATATCAGAGTTATCTTCGAAAGAGCCGAGATGGATGAGAACAGACGTTGAGGTAACGCTCTCAAGGGCCTTGATCGCAGCTCGACTCTCCAAATAAATCAGAGTATTCTCAGGGAAACAAACTGCAGTATTCAGGCAACCTATGAAGTATATGAATCCTCTATGAATAACCACAACCCACTCTGCCCAGCATCCTAGAGCCTTTAAGATCATTTTGATGAAACTCCTGCTTGCTAGAACAGAAATCTATCGTCACATCTCCTATCCTATCGAGAAAATTATGAGGTATCATGTATCATGCATCCGAAGTTGTCTGTAGTCCCCAATAATCTCAGCGTGTCCATAGTCCAGATTATAATTTGTAAGTGTGTATTGTAATTTACTTTTATAGGAGAAAATTATTCGTGCCACTGTGTTGAACTGTCTAGGCACTATTTGCTACAAGAGTGTCATGCTATTGGCATATCCACATTCTGGTCTTGACACCAGTGCTATATCTCCTGCTTACTCCAAGTACTAAAGTAGCATTCGGAAAACTAATATTAAAGCATTTTACAATTGTGGTAGTAAATTGAGAGTCTCTCACTCAGGCCACTTGGCACTGTATTTTTTTACTTGTTTTCTCTTTACTTCTCTTTGTTTATTTTTTGCCTATGCGTGTGACTACGTACGTCTGAAAACAGAAGAGGAGCGCAGCTCCATACCTGAATCTGATTTAAAGACGGAAGTGGCAAAAGTAAGACAAGACTGAGTAATTTCCTAAGTACGAAGAGTCTTTGCGTCTTGGACAAAACTCAACTATTAGCGAATGCAGTTTTGAAGTGGTGAAGGACTTTGTCTACCTTGGTACCAGCTTTAACACTACGAACGGCATCAACCTGGAAATCAAACGAAAAATCACTCTTAACAAAAACAGCGCCTGTTGTTTAGATTTAGTAGGTAATCCAGAAGCAGAGAGTTCTCTTTCTACAAACCAAACGCACGTTGTAGAAATCACTTATCATCTCTGTCCTGCTGTATGGTCCAGGAGCATGGGTATTGACAACTTCTGAAAATAATAGAAGAGAGCAGCTCCATGCCTGAATCTGATTTAAAGACAGAAGTGGCAAAAGTAAATCTCATGGCGAAGGAGGACAAGACTGAGTAATTTCCTAAGAACGAAGAGTCTCTGCGTCTCGGACAAAACTTAACTTTTAGCGAATGCAGTTTTGAAGGGCTTTGTCTACCTTGGTACCAGCATTAATACCATGAAAAATCACTCTAGACAACAGTAGCGCCTGTTGTTTAGATTTAGTAGGTAATGCAGAAGCAGAGAATTCTCTTTCTACGAACCAAACTCACGCTGTACAAATCACCTATCATCTCTGTCCTATTGTATGGCCCAGAAGCATGGATATTGACAACTAACGATAAAAATGTTTTTGGAGCGTTTGAAAGACTTTCGATTCTTTGCGAGTAGGAGATGAGTACCGTATACGTTGATATAGAAGCTGCATAAGCTGTACAGGGATGTGGATATACTGCAGCGCATTAAGATACAATGATTGCGCTGGCTTGGCCAGGTTTCTCGTATGAACGAAAAAAGTAGAGAAGACAATCGTTGGAGAGACCAGGCATTGCAAACTATCGCCAGTTAGCGCTGGACAGGTACAGCTGTCGTACTTTTTTGGACTCTGCTAAAATCGACAAACGATTGTAGTGCCACATAAGTAAGTAAGTAGTGTATTGCAAATTAGAAAAAGAAAAAAAAATTGAAATTATAAGGAATACACAACACCAACAGAACTGAACATGTTTTAAGCTCAGTTCACGATTTATGTGATCATATTTGTAACGGGTCCACCATCTAACGTTTTTTTTTGTCAACTAGTGCTTATTTCGTGAATGGTAACACTTAGCTCAAGTCTGATTTGACAGATAATTAGTTTTATCCCTCCGCTGAACGAATATTTTTGTGTATACGCTTGAACAACGCTGGGAATCTGGGCCTGCGATCGACTTACCGAAGATGCCGATTTTGCCAAAAAAAATCATCTTTCAAGATGAAGCTCATTTTGATCTTGGCGGGTATGTAAACAAATAAAATTGTCGCATTTGTGGCACAGAAAACCCGCACGCATATATTGAAAAGCCGATACACCCAAGACGAGTCACTGTTTGGTGCGGATTTTGGTCCAGAGGCATAATTCGGCCATTTTTCTTCGAAAATGAGCAAGAAGTGGCCGTTACAGTCAATGGCGATCGTTATCGGGCCATGTGGAACGAATTTTTGTTCACAAAAATTAGCAATATTTGGTTTCAACAGGACGGCGTTACAATAGGACGGCGCTACGTGCAACACAGCCGAAGCTACACTCGATTTTTTGCGCCCTATTTTTGAAGATCGCATTATCAGCCGCGGAGCTGATGACGTTTGGCCACCTCGGAGCAGCGATTTGACACCGTTGTGTGGGGTGTCGTCAAAGATTAGTGACAACATTAGGAAGCCATTGGTGAAATACAGCTGCACACAATCGATAATGTGCTTAAAAATTGGACCGATCGTGTAGGCTACTGCATGGCAAGCCGAGGCAGCCATTTGAATGAAATTATTTTCGATTATTAACCGGAAGGATTGTACTTTCAAATAAAAAAAAAATTTGAGAAAATATTCAGTAGTTTTTTCTATAGCATTTTCAAAAAAAAAAAAAAAATTTATTTGGCGGACCCTATATATCCATATGATTTTAGGATCACGATGCATGGACTGAAATGACTCTTAAGTGCATATGTATTTGTAGGAAGCAATAAACGTAAGCCTTCCTATCTATGGCCAACACATATGGTTACAATTCCTTGAAACTACTACAATGGTTAACATAACTGCAGCCTTTGGCTACAGGATGTTTGCGTCCACAAGGACATACACTTATTCTACACTGGCTTTGTACCCCAAGTAGCGGGTCTTATTGGGACGACTGCATCTGTGTGAACGGTGTAATTTTGTCAAATGGCGATATAGCCAAAAAGTGGATGTAAAGTAAGTAACACATCTCTTTGCTTGCTTCTGTATAACTCCTGCTTATAACGGTACATAGCCATGCTGAAGGAATACATCATAAGGAATTACGATATCAAAAATACACTGCTGGCATAGCAGGCCATTGAGTTAAATTGTATTTATTTTTATTATTCTTTTTATGAATTATTGAACAAACAAAATTTCAGGCAATTTATTGGATATAAAAATAATTAAAAATAATTATTATTTCATATTTACCAATAATTTAAATTGAAACAATTGTTTTATTTCGATTTTCTTTTTTTTTGGCAATTTATCTTAAAGTTCAAGCAATTTTCTGTTTTGCCAGTCTATCACATTAAAAAAAAAAAAAAAAAAATCAATTAAAAATATCCAGAAAAATAAAAATGTATTTGTGGCAAAAGATTTAAACGGTAGCAAACAGCAACAGCAGCAGCAGCAGCAACAGCAACAGCAACAGCATCACATGCCAGAGATCACTCTATTCCATTTAATTATTAGTTTTACTATCTCTGGTGGTACCATAAGTATTTAGATTGCCTGTATTGGATCAATGGATGTGTAAGAATATCTGTTTCTCACTGCTCCCTTTTCCTATAAGAGTACATCTGCTTCTGGAATATCTTTTTTCTTTTCAAATAATTTCTCATTTTTATTTAATACTCTTGTGTTTGTTGCTGTTCTTGTTGTTATTGATTTCAATTATAAAACAATTTTATCAAAAGAAACGATCACATTTTCATTTTTAAGGAAATATTTCCTCCTCGTATACGAAAAAAAGAAGAAATATTTCGCTGGTTTTTCTCGTCGGTAGCCGTGTCTTGCCATTGGGGTGAATGAATAATTTTTCGTTATTTTTTTTTTCAATTCTATTAATTGTTTGGTGTTGTTGTTACAACAATTTTGTACCCGTTCACTGAAGAAAAAACAAAACAAAAAAAAAAAAAAAAAAACAACAAGAAACAATAGGTTGTTTTTATTTAATAGTTTTTTTGTTTTTGTTGCATTTCAAGTCCATAAATAAATGAGTGGAGAAGGAGGGTGATTCAGTTCAACTCTATTCTACTTACTAAGCAAATAGATAAAGTGTTTAAATGCTTTTCTAATATTTTGTTTTTATTATTATTTTTACTATAAAAGCAACAAAAATCACAACAATAAAAAATAATACATACGAGTATATTAAATGGAATGTAAATTTTTCACCAACCGCATTTAACGAATTTCGAAACACTCTATAGAGCCATCAATCAAATACAGAACCAGTTACCATTTCACAATCTATTATATCACACGGCTGATATATGCATCTTCTCTGATGGGCAAGCGGCTATTAGATCTCTTTCGGCTGTAACTTTCAGCTCTAGGCTGATTAGATACTGTCTTGATTTCCTTGGGATACTCTCACGGCAGCTTAGTGTCCATCTCCTTTTGGATCACAGAGACATTCTGTGTAATTGTGTAGTTGATGAGCTTGCTTGGCAGTCACCTACCAACTAGGGTGGGTGTACCGCTATGCTACTTTAAGCTGTCTATTAAGCAGAAGTACTTACTGGAAGCTGACAGATCCTGCTTCATTACTTGGCTCAGCTCTCCTAGATTGGATGATAGGCGCACCTATCAGTTGTTTAAATGTGATCGTGTCTATAGTCACTGGGCATTGTGTTATGGGTAAGCTCTTACAAAGGCTGCGCTTATCGGTGAATGATTTTTGTCGAAGTTGTAGATTGATTGAGGAAAAGGAGAGTGTAATCCACTTCATTTGACAGTGTCTGTTTTGGCTCATTCTTTCTCGATAGCTTCTCGGAACTATCGACCATTAATATCAGGTTAATATCCAGATTCATTGGACTGTCGGAGTGGTTTCCGAATTGATTTGCAAAATTGTGCTTCAAGACTAGATTTGGCGGTCAGCCCAGGGGCTTCGCTTCCTAAGTGGTATCACAACGGGCCGCTATTGATTTGCAAAATTGTGCTTCAAGACTAGATTTGGCGGTCAGCCCAGGGGCTTCGCTTCCCAAGTGGTATCACAACGGGCCGCTATACGTGCTATTTACCAAAGGTTTTTATATCGTTGCTCTACTTTAGTTCAAATCTACACAATCGACCAATAAAGATCGATTAAATCCATGATTCGATATTGTACTATAGAAGACAGTCTGAGACAGTAGTCATCTGAGCCGAACGGCTACCAAACAATTTGCCTCAGTAGTTGTTTATGAAGAAGAATTTTATGAGATGAATGCCACAATAGCACAAACTGTTATCACTTCTGAGAACGATGTGGATTTGTTTTCCTAATGTGTTAGCTGACCATTTTCTCTGCCTGATATCTATAGTTTTTCTATAGCGTTTACGTTTTCTTCGTAAGCAGATCCATTCAAATTATTCCACGAATATCAAAAGCTGCTGCGTCAGATAGAGTTCAGGTTACACAACTTATTCTCAGTGTTGTCAATCTGTATAGCACTGTTTAGTTTACCGTAGTATGTCTTAAGCTTTATAGAGTTGGCCTCTATAGAAGGGCATAACATTGTAGTATAATCCTTTTATGTATGATGTGTAAGTGGTTCTCTACGTCTATTTTTCATTCAATGCAAAACGAAAGTTGATTTTAAATTCTTATAGCACTTGCAGAACTGTACGGCCTCAATAAGACTTTTATGCCCAAGCTAAACTAAGACTTTTATGCCCACTAAACAATTTTTGTGTCCTCTTAAAAACAACACTCCTGAGACCCTACTCAAGCATTGCATTGTGCTGGTACTAGGAAATTAGGTTGTGGGAAGGAGTGTTTATGAACGTTCGACGAACAGTGCGACCAAAGACCAAATCCTCCCTATAATACGTTGTGCGATTTACTGGACTATCAACTATAAAGGGATGCGCTCTACGAGAAATACAGGTACTATGAGAGAATATATGATTACTAGGAATTAGTTCCTTAATTTCGTCAGACCACATTACGTTATAAGTACCAATAGAACAATGAAACGCCGTCACATTACGACGATGCTCTAATGAATAGATAGAGTTGGCTATCCCACCGTCATTAAAAAGAGCCTACGCATCCTTTTGCACGCGGTAGAGAAGTTCCAAAATAGACTTTGAAGCGCCGACCCATACATTATATAGGTCTTGTAAATAAATATTAAGGAGATCAGATGGAGTGAAGTAGTTCTTGCACCGTCCTGAAAAACCGAGGTACTTCAATGCTTTTTTCAACACTTCAAATATGTGATCGTTGCAACGAACGTCGTATTAAAATCTCATGCCCAGAACATCAAGAGCATCTGATTCCTCAATATCAACATTACCCATAAACACAGATGACAAAACACCATCACGTCTATATGTCAGAATACAACATTGGGTCTTGCGCGCATAAAAATCGACCCAGTTCGCGCGACCACACTCAGAGATTTTCGCTAGAATGCTTGCAAGAATGTCGTTCGTATTCTGCCTTTTCGCCCCAATCTCCAAAAGGCTCGACCTACGATCAACAGAATGTGAGTGACAAGTGTTGCTGTCATCTCCAAACGAGTAGATAGAATTGGGAGTGAGAAATATTAGAAATAAAGTTGAAGAAGGAACAGAGCTTTACGGTGCCCCTGTGTTTATCCTGAACTCGTCGGATGAGATCCTGTCTATAACCACTCTTATAGAGCGATTTCTGAGAAAGCCCGATATGAATCAAGAGAAGTGGCTACCAATTCCAAAAGCAATAAGTTTGGATATGGGAGTCTCGTGCCAGACTCTGTTAAACGCCTTGAAAATATCCAGGGCCACAACCTTACTCTCACTATATCCATGAATGGTCCTATTAAAACGTTCAGAGACTAACGCCAGCTGTTCACCAGTAGGGAGACTTTTAAGTATGATTTTTGGTACAAAATTTTGAGAAAAATGTTAACTTTTGTTCAAAACCGGAACGCTGTTACGTCCCAGGGCTTGTTTACAATTCGTAAGCGTATTTAATTTGCACAAATCTGGTATTCGGGTTCCAATAGTGCAAACACAAGGTCCACTAGACAATTGCGTTCTAACAATGTATTTTTCAGGTAGAGTGTAAATTTGTTCAATCCCTGTTGAAGGTGAACATAGACCTCATCACAGATAAGAAAAACCAAACAGCTTTTATTTGAACCTGTGCTTTATTCGCCGCTTACTTGATCGGACAGCAAAGCAGCCCTAAGGGCACTTGGCTCGAATCGTATGACAACTAGACCGGTCAAATATGGGAACGATACGTTGCAAGGACTTTTGCTTACAAATAAGGTCCAGTTGTTTTGAGTACCCGGACACTGTGTGATAGATGGTAATGAAATAGCGGATTCATTGGCCAGAAAAGGTGCAGTGACACCGTTTATCGGTACGGAACTTTGCTGTGCGGCAGCATGTACTACCATCCTCTATCTAATCAGATATTTGGAACAGATGAATGCTCAAAAGGTACTTTTCTACTCTAGGGCGGTGATCAGTCTGCAATTTGGGCATCGGTCTGAGGTTTGGACTTGAAACTCCTAACGGAGCCTCTTACAGACCACTGTAGACTAAAAAAGGTGTTTTCTGATCTGCTGGTGTTCATTAGGAAGACAGTAGATCTGCTAAACAAACTATAGACCAGAAGGGGCACAATAGATTCCATGGGTCGCAATGTTCTGCAATAGTTCTGGTCGGTATGAAGACAATGATAAAAATAACGAATAACAACATAACGTGTGAATTGTTCGGCAATGAATACTATAATCACAAGCTAAAAAACTCAATAGAATCAAATCGTTATCGAAAGTGGCGATTAGACCCCTGGTATTCAACTTTTGCCATAATTAAGCCCTTTAAATAATTCCCAGTAAGCAATTGCACTTAAAGATGCTTTACCTTACGGCGTAAGGCGGAGAATACAACACAGGAAAAAATATTTTCCCTGGGCTTAGTGGAAGTAAACTTATCTCATACCATTCATTTATAACAGGGCTTTGCTTTTGCGTTTCTTAACGACTTGTAGGCCTATTTAGCGAGATCTTAATGATTTGCTGCTCTTTTAAATATACAACTTAAAGCACTTGCTCCGGAATGCAGTGGCACATATTAAATAATAAAATGCAACAGTAAATCGATAAAAAGAAAACAAAATTTAAAAATCCGACATTTCGACATTTATGACAGCTTCTACTTGTTCATCTTCATTAACCACAGAAGTTCCCTGATGGAGGGGTTGGAGCTGCTGCATTTAGCCAGTGTAAGCAGTCATAAAAAGATTTTATGGAAGATTTTTTGCTTTCAGTTTTGTCTTGAGGGTTATCAAGGAGAGTAGGAAGTGAGGAGGAGTACAATGTCAGAGTGGCATATCAATTACAAAATAAACACACCAATGACTGAATAAATCAAGAGAAACAGTAACTGTTGGAATGACTGACGGACTGAATGTCAGTCAGTATTGTTTTCATGTTTTCTCTCCTAAAAGGGGGAAATAAAATGTGATTGAAAGGCAGCAGAGCAGGGTGGTTGTAAATGATGATGCACTTGTTTGTAGCAGGGCTTTCGATATGTTGTTGTTCTCTACAAACTCCATACAGCTGATTAAACTTTTAGTCCCCTTGCTCCACCGCAAAACCTTTGTTAATAACAATATCATATTGCAATTCAAAAGCATCACAAGTGTAAAAGTGCCGACATAGATGTGAATGTCATGTGGTGTGGGCATCATTTTAATTCTTTGATTTAAAGGGACAACCATTTTATGCCATAATTTTTGGCTTTTTAACAAATTTTCTTACTAAATTAGCCTCTTTGACCTGCCCAAATCCAACCTAGAAAGTCTTAAGAGCTGCTACGTCTCACATTTAATCCTTAATTTAACCTTGACTTCATATCCCTTTTCCTTTGTTTTCCTTTTTTTTCTGCTTTTTCTGGTCTTTCCGTTTTACATCCTTAAGTTTGTCGCATGTGAAAATGGTTTTAAATGGTTTTTTTCGTTGTCATGTGTGTTGTGTCTTCGGGTCGGTCACATGTGTTTAAACTGACCGCATTGTTGTTGCTTTTGTAAGACCAGGCTTCAGATTACATGTCGTCAATATGTGTTGCCTAAACGGCGTCCCTACATTATTGTTGTATCCGTCCCGTTTGGTTTGTAAAGAAATTCAGGACTCACACGCTGTTTGAAAAATGTTTGAATTTATTTATTCAGTTTATGTTTCTGTTTCTGTTTCTGTTTCAATGCGTACTAAAGGCTTTGAAGATAATTTTTCCAAGTCTTTAAGTCTAGACATTGTTTTTTTAAAAGATTTATTAAAAAACATTGCGCAAATTCATTAAATTTTATTGACTTTTTGAGCACTTATAATAGGCGACTGAGATATTAAACCAAAGTACTTCGGTGGACCGCAATGTCGACGGTATTTTCATATTTTCCAGCCTTCAGTCGTGGAAACAAAATTTGATTTTTAATTGATTTAATTTATAGATTCCGGCGTTTAATGTGGCGTAACTTTAAGTCAAAGGTCGTTAGGCCAGAGTTAGTTCAAAACACGTTGGAAGTATTAAAATTGCGTGAGGTGATACATCACACTTTGCATAAAAGTTCGGATATAGAGTAGTTGTTGGCGTGATGCATATTAGAATTGTCTACCCTAGATCATAGTAACAATACTGTGATCATTTTAAAGTAATGCTTGGCAATGTTTATGACCAAGATAAAGATAGCTTTTGATACCTGTCTTTCTGCTCGATAATGCCGAGTGAAGCAAAGATCTGGTTTTAAAATTTGCCAAACACTATTATACACTTAAGTGACGGATAAAAAAAAAACGATTTTAAGTACCTCTACACATTTATAAGTGAATTACTTAGGCAGAATATCAAACAAATTTCAAAAGAGAAACAGAGACTTTTTGACAGGAAATATAGAACCACTATTCGAGTATTTCTACTTCATTCTTTGCTGTAGTACGGTATTTGTTAGAGAGGTACTTACCTATTTTAATTATTATCTTAAATGCTATCTTAGTTATATTTTTTACCCTTTTTCCCATTTTATCCTCTTCCGGTCGAAACCCAAACCGTGACTGGCCTCTCGTTTTTCATTCGATCTGACCAATTTTCGAGAAATCTTTCGAGTGTATGGGGTCGTATATCGGCAATGGCATCACAAATGTTGGCCTTCAAATGCTCATTTGTCTCTGGTTTGTCGGCTTAACACTTATCTTTAACGGCGCCCTATAAAAAATAGACTAACGATGTCAAATCGCAACTATTTGAAGGCAAACTGACATCACCATTTCGGCTAATTAAATGGCCATCAAACGTTTGACACAATAAATCGCTTGTGGCAAGAGATGTGTAGCAAGCTGTACCATCTTGTTGAAACTAAACATCGTTCACATCAATACCATGAAGTGTGGGAACAAAAAATTGGTTATCATGGTACGATAGGTGTCTCCATTGACCGTAATGGTTGCGCCGTCCTCATTTTCAAAGAAATATGGCCCAATGATGCCTGCGCTTCACAAGCTGCATCAAACAGTCACTCGTAATGGGTGCATTGGCGTCAGTAACACCACGTTTGGGTTTTCTGAGCCCCACATACGGCAATTTGGCTTATTAACGTACCCACCAAGATGAAAATGAGCTTCATCCGAAAAGATGTTTTTTTTCATGTTTTTTTTTGGCGATTTCCGACCAATTGCCTTTGTTTTGGAAATAAATTTCCAATAAATCCCAACGTTGCTCAAGCGTAAATCGATTCATTTTGTTCAGTAGAGATAATATACTGAATTTTGTGACATAAGTATTGCCAGATCCGAAATAACCGCTGGTTCAAATTTAAACCGATAGATGGCCCACCCGATATAAATGGATGGTGCCACGCACACTTGTCCATTCTCGCTCAGTTACGTTGTTTGAAGCTAATGTAGAAACTTCTGCTTAATATTCACTTTATAAGGGAGATACCACGCCTACTTGTTCAATTCCGCCCACTTTTAGCCTGATGATTTGTATTGGTTAAGCTGTTGTCACTATATACAGATATAAACATTTAGTTTGTATGGGAGGTACCACGCCCACTTATCTAATCTCGCCCTATTTTGACTATAAATCTGTTTGTGATATAGAAGATATAGGCAAAGAAATATACACTTTGTATGGACGTGGCACCGCTCAGTTGTTATTTTTAAACCTTATATACCCCATAGTTCCTTCCAGACGTACAGAGAGATACTGTAAAAATTTCAAGAAAATCGTTTCAGCCGTTTAGCTGTCCATAAGGAACAAACAACAAACCATCAAACATACAAACACGCATTGATTTTTATATCAAGATTATTGAACGCAAATAGACCTCACTTAGGGAAGACATATGCATTGGTGCACACGTGTGCAATCACTCTGCCACACTCAAATAAAGGGTCCGCCATCTAACGTTGTTTTTTTGTCAACTAGTGCTTATTTCGTGAATGGTAACACTTAGCTCATGTCTGATTTGACAGATAAATAATTTTATCCTTCTGCTGAACGAATATGGTTGTGTATACGCTTGAACAACGCTGGGAATCTGGGCCTGCGATCGACTTATAGAAGATGCCTATTTTGCCAAAAAAATCATCTTTTCAGATGAAGCTCATTTTGATCTTGGCGGGTATGTAAACAAGCAAAATTGTCGCATTTGAGGCACAGAAAACCCGCACGCATACATTGAAAAGCCGATACACTCAAGACGAGTTACTGTTTGGTGCGGATTTTGGTCTAGAGGCATAATTGGGCCATTTTTCTTCGAAAATGAGCAAGGAGTGGCCGTTACAGTCAATGGCGATCGTTATGGGGAGATGTTGAACGAATTTTTGTTCACTAAAATTGAAGAGGAGGATATTAGCAACATTTGGTTTCAACAGGACGGCGCTACGTCCACACAGCCGAAGCTACACTCGATGTTTTGCGCCCTGTTTTTGAAGATCGCATTATCAGCCGCAGAGCCAGAGACAATTGACACTTTAAACGACAATATTCGTGAAGCCATTGGTGAAATACAGCTGCACACAATCGATAATGTGCTTAAAAATTGGACCGATCGTGTAGGCTACCGCATGGCCAGCCGAGGCAGCCATTTGAAAGAAATTATTTTCCATTATTAACCGGAAGGATTGTACGAGTACTTTCAAATAAAAACGAAATATGAGAAAAAAATTATTTAGCATTTGAGCTATCAACTGCTTTCACATACTCTGCTAATAGAAGGCAAACAAAGACGAAAAACCTCTTTTTCTGCGAGTCTTGCGAAATAAAATAAAATTAAGGAAATACAGCAAATTAAAGAAACGCTGCCTGACAGTTCCACTATCCAGCTTTAAGAGATAATATTAAGAAATAAAACCCTTTGTTTGCCAAAAGGAATGGCTTCTTTTCAAATGTTTATTTCAAAATGTTTGCTTTGTTGTTGTTGTTATACAACATATTCATATGCATTTGGAAAAAAATATTTGTTGGGTTATTCATCTAATTCAAACATCTTTTATCGATGACAAAAACCATCTTTGCCATATACAGCGCCATCATGTGCTTACTAGTGAAGACAAGCTATGCTAAGCATGCCAATTGGAAATTTAAGCAGGAGGTTATTTATTGGTGGGTTAAAGAGAAATGTGTTTCTTATTTGTAATACTGATCAGACAGGTGACAAATGTTCTAATAGAGAAATTATTTTATTAAAAAAAAGTTTGGATATTTTAATGTCTCATATTAATAATAAAAACAAACAAAACACTGTAACAAGGTAAACTCAAAAGTTTGGATTTTTATTCTCACTATTCCGAGACAAAATTCTACTCCTTGCATTTGTAGAGGATAAGTCTTTTTGAATGGCCATTACCTTGAGTGGTCCAAACTGAATAGGATTACAAACATCTAACAGAACTAATACGAAGTAACAGAGAGTAACTCTAGATGCGTAACTTGGACAAAAACGAAATGTTATGATAAGAATAGGATGCTTACGGTAAGCTTTTAAAGTTACCCTATATTGTTTCCGATATCTATGTCTATAATCATATGCCGGTATTTAGATATGTATAAAATATTGCTATTAGGACTCGTATGAAAGTAATTGCTATACACCTAAGAGCAATATTATAGCAGCACCAGCTTTTTCAGTAATTTTTATTATAGCGGTGAATTCAAACATTTCTAATGATTACAAATTTAAAATTTGTCACGACACGAAAAAGTATCTCACTTTTATTCTTTACTACGAGCAAAACTGTAGCCGCACTTCAACAAATAAGATTAGAAAAATTAAGTCATTATTTTATGATTAAATTTTTTACTGTAATAATGAGTTGTCCCTCCATTGTTAAAAATAAGCGCAAAAATTCGATGTGGTTTACTGCACACAAGACTTAAGCGGATATGTTCTCCCAAAGAGCAATTACTGCAGCTTTCAGTTTAGTTAGGGTGCCGTATTGATTGTTATCATCAAATATTTAACTAACCATGGTAGCCCATTGGATTATAACCGGCTGAACAAGCTTTCCACATGTGCGTTTGGTAATTGTTGTGAACAGAGGTATTAACCTGCAGAAAAATCATATTTCTTTCCCTGATTTCTTTAAAAAAATGGTTTTAATTTAGTCTCGAAAAGTGTTATGTACACTATCGACTTCATTTTCATACTCGGAAAAGCCACCTCTAGTGCCTTCTGGGCAGAGAATGCTTCCAAACTATTAAAGATCTTCTTACGAAATTTCGTTTGTCTCTTTATGTATAAAGTTGCTGAAGTGACTGCTATAAGGCTAACCAACAGGCTATTTCAAGCAGTTTGTAGTTTATTTGATTTACATATTGGGAGTACAAATTAATACGGTCCTTTACCAATTTTCGAATCCCGTTTCAGAAAAACTGCTCGTCTTTTGGAGCAGATCAACTTTAAAGCCGATTTTATACATAATTCTTGAAAAGAAGTGATTCTGTGTCATGCTAAAAGATATTGTATCCATTGAAACAGCAAATAGTCAGAGGGACCAATGTTCGGAGAATACGGTGGATGCGGCATTTGATCGTTTCTGACAATTGTTTGGCAAGTTTTGCTACATAATGCCGAGCATTGTTATGCAAAAGAATAACTTAATCATGTCTGTCTTTGTATAGCGGCCGTTTTTCTTATAATGCACGGTTCAAGCGAAGTAATTGCAGTTCACAACGCCGTCTTGATCAGACCAAAGGTGCCAAATTGTATTATAAATACGAAATTAGAAAGCAATCATGAAATGCAATAAAACCCAATAAAACCCTGTTGGGCCTGAAAAACCCGTTTTTTTACCAGTCCTAGTTTAGATACCAAGAAAAAAAGCATTTATAGCTGATTAGGGCGCTGAAATGTCTTTAGGGAGTAAAAGAAATATTAGAACTTCTCAAATTGAACTATTGTGAATGATTGACAAGTGGGCTATAAGAATCAAGGAAAAATTATAGTCAATATGCAGTAACACTTCTTGCAGGGTTTAAAAATCTTTAAATGTTTTTAGTACACGGCAGTAGATGGATTAATTTCTTGCTGGGACTTGAAAGTCATGACGTGGTGGTATTTGTTTCCCATTCAACTACTCAGAACAGCATAATATTGGGGGTGCCGAATAAGAAACTTTAGAAGATTTTAGGATATATCGTATTGTAATGATTTGTAATTGACCCAGAGGTGTACCTTGGAAATAACTGGGATTTGCTGCTCTAACATGGTTCGGTTTAAAACTGAGCAATTTTTGCATTTTCCTAGAGGCCGGACATGTGATTTGATGATAGAATGGATCTCATATTTAACGTTAACTGTCATAGTTGTTGGGTCACTTTTGCTTTTTTCGCAGAATACTTCAATAGTATTTTGAAGTTGTCAATAAATCAGCTTCATACGAAAGTAATGGGGCAAAGTTTTATGACTCTGGCTGATATAGTTCTTTAGATATGCGATTATTAATATTTGGTTTGTATGGGAGTACCTCTCCCCCTACCTTCCAGGCGTACAGGATGATACAGTGAAAATTGCAAGAAACTCGGTTCAGCCGCCTATAGACTTCAAACACACATATATACATACATACATACAAACAAATCCACATTGATTTTTACATATAAAGATATGTATGTATTAACATGCAGCATATTCAGGTATAAAGTTTTGGTCTTTTGGATGTTTATTTTCGGACCTTCACAGAATGCTGTTGCCTTGACTTAACTCAGTTTCGTTTACATACCGGCATAATTGTGGGTGCACAGTCAAGACATTCCATTCCATTCTGCCTTTTAGTTCTCTTGTTATGACTCTACTCTGCATAGTTGCTATTTGATTTCCTTCACCCACTATATAGTTAAATAGGAATGACGACATCATACACTCTTGTCGAACGCCCGTTTCGATGATTATTACTAAGTTTTTGGGGTGTACGCTACTTGCAGCAGGTACTCCTTTACAGAACAAAGCACTCCATGAGATGTTATAATTGAGGGTACAGTTGTGATCTCCATTTAAGCGACTATTCCACACTTAGGCTATTGATATTGTCATACAGGACATTTATGGTAGAAATCAGTCTTGTTCTTTTCTGAATGGAGTGCTAACTTACAATTTTTTGTCTATCACCGGCTTACAAAATGGTTATATAAGCAGTCTTTATTTATGGAGAACGTAAAAATGCTGGATTTAATGTAATAAATATCGAAAGGCGACTATGTTTAGGAATAAAGCACAAGAATCTTTGAACTATAAAACTATAAAACCAGATAATTTATTTAAATTTAGAATGTTTGACTATAGAAACAGGGCTTTAGGAAAAAACCGGTAAACATTTCTAGGAGCCTCTCTGTGTCAATAAAAATGCTAAAATAAATATGTTAAAATCATAGCTGAGAAGTCAAAAGGTGGCAGGGAAAAATGTAGTATTTTCGCCCGTCGCCTTATTAAGTATGTTTGGCCTATTATCTCCTTCTTTGTACTGTTGTTCTGTGTATGCCAACTTCGTTAACTGAATGGCACAAAATGCAAAATAATCTCAGAGTAAAGCTATCGATCGAGAGTTCCGACCACTTATGTATCTGATGATGCATACAATTTACAACCGTCTTAGACAGTGTTGGCCGAAACACAATCCATCGGGTTTTATTGAATTTTTTGATGGGTTTCTTTGGGTTTTATAACTGCTTCCTAGTTTCGTTCAATTAGACAAGATTTTCTTATTTGCTTACCCTGGTCTTAAAGCGTTTTGAACCATATATAACATTTGCCAAGAATTTATTGGATTTTTTTGTTTTTTTTTTATTTAAAATGAAATTTAATCTGCCATTTACGTTTAATGATTCACTAACAAAGTTAAACGACACTTAGACGCTTAACAGTGAAACTAGGAAGCACTTGTTAGAATTGATGATTTATTTGGTTTGTCGACGAGGAATAAGAAGAAGAAAAAAACTTCAGATTCAAAAACATATTGAATTTCATTACACAATTTAAACATAAAATACTCGTACAACCATTAAAACGCTTAATAAAATATTAAAAAAGGAATTGTTTGCCATAAGGAATTAAAAGGATATCTTAAGAGCAATCAATGAAAATGGAAAGAAGAATGGTTATTAGTTGTGGGGGCATTACAACGAATGATGACTAAAAGAAAAGAAAACACAAGCAGACAAGAAGCTTTTAATTGAAAAAATTATGATCAAAATGATGACGGATGGTTGGATGAATGGGAGACGGACTTAAGGCTTATGCTTAACAAAATTATTTATGATTATTGACACTAATTCAAGTGATTTTCTTTGGCTTTTGTTGTTGAAGAATTAGTTGGTTTATTTCACACCACCATAAACAAGACTGTCATAATGTTTATTGTTAAATATGACCCAGAGTCACGTGCCATTAACGAAAAAAAAAAAACAAAAAACAAAACAAAATAAAAAGCAAAAATATTCCTCTATTGTGTTGAGTTCTTTTATTGTACAAAAGATTGTTTCGAAGTGAAATAATCGCATTTATTTAACTGGTATTTGCCACCATAAGAAGAACAATAAAAAAAACTTCCTTTACAACTTAAATCAAGAGCATCATCATCATCGTCCTTTAAAAGTTAACACTGAAAAGTTGTTACAATTTGTAAAAATTACTTTTTGTTATTGTAGTGTGTGTAGTGTGTGTATGTATATATGCCACAAGAGTAAGTAATCACATTCTAATTACTCGAGTATTATTGAAAACCATTCAATTGTAATTGTAATTAACAAGTACCATCGTTGCATGGCATAAATCGCTATTGAATTCTCTTCGTTTCACTATAATACGAATAGAATTAGCAATACGAAGTTATGCCATAAGCAACGGGATACAAAAGTCATTTGATTTTTAACACCACCATACTCTTTGCATTGTATATGAGAAATACAATTATAGCGACAAACCACAATCTATATGTGGTGTGGTATTAACAAGTCATAATTACAGTCATGGGAAATATATAAAAGGGGTGATAGGCGGGCAAACATGTTTGAACAACATTATGTATATATGAGTGAAAAGTAAAAAACATAACGTAGGTCAACCATACTTGCTCGTGTTTCGCCGGCTTAAGGCAGGTTTATTCAGTCTAGCGACAGACCTTAATTCGCAGGGAGAAGCTACTGATAGAATATTGAATTATATTCCCATCAATGCAGCCAATGATGCTCTGGCGGTAAGGTAGTTATTAAATTCTGATCAAAGAGGGTGTACCAGACCCAGAGAGTGTTTCTTATAGCAAAAGTCTTAACTTCGGGTCAAAAGGGGAGTACTACGCCTTGAGAGTGTAATAGTAGAAGCCTAAAGCGGCGATTATACGATCGAAGGCGGCTTGTCAGTACGGCTTGATAGCAAGACAACCAGATCGTGTAATAATTTGTCGTGTTTGTCAAATTCGCAAACACGCAAACACGAGCTGGCTGGTTGGCTTGCCATCAAACTGTGCTGACAAGCCGCTTTAGGATCGTTGGTATATGTATGACATAATAGCAGGCGCTAATAGCGTTGTGTTATAAGCTCATCCTTCAAGAGGAGCACGTTTGACGTTATAATACAGGTTGCCATAACCAATTAAGTAAAATTATAATTCCCAAACAATCCATGAACCCACATGTAGACTTTTCTCAATTAATGAGCTGCACATTAGAGTTGCAAAACTATCGATAGTCGGCCCATTCGATAGTTTCGATAGTTTGAAAAAAAACTATCGATAGTTTTTTTCGATCGATCAATCGATAGTATCGATAGTGCAACAAAACCATCGATGGTGAGCCAAAAACAAAACTATCGATACTATCGATAGTACTATCGATTGTTTTGCAGCTCTACTGCACATGATTCTATTTTTATACTCTTTGAAAAGGACCTACAGCTTACCGCCGGCTACGGGCAGTAAATGCATTTGCGAAATTTTTAACAGTAGTAATACTCCTAACCAGTTACTAGCAATGTTATGAGGTGATACCGCCGTAGAAATTTTTTTTCTGGATTCAGATGGCCTGGTCTGAGATTAAATCGAGGACCACATGATTAGTAGGTGGGACAGTATAAATTGAGAACTATTACAAGATCATTGTTGTTTTACTTGATTGCAGAATCATCCTTATAAAGACAATTACGTAACATAAAAGACACAAAGAGAGCCGACATCTGTTTTGAACCTTTTCAAAAGCGTACAGGAAGGAGCGAAAGACCTCTTTTTTCGTAGCATCAGTACAGAAGAGTGTGATTTTTTGAACATATTTTATAGAAACTGCAGAAAATCGCCTGTTTTATCGCTATCGCTTTCATTGTAATCCTTCAACTGCTTTACAACCTTATTTTACAGTTGGTTTCAAAACAAACCAAAATGACATTTTTCATATTTTATTTCTTAAACAAAAGAGGTGACCGCAAATAATAATAATAAAATACACACACACTCACACACACAAGCAATCACTCTTTGCTCTCCACATTTTTGCTTTTTGTATTCACTTATGTTTGTTCTCTTCCTTTTTTTTTTGCTCTCTTGGTAGTGCATTATTTATTAACTACCGCAATTGAGAATTAAACTCTTAATTCAATGATTTTTTGAAGCCTTCGGCAAATAACACTACAGCGACACAAGCAAAACAAAAGGAAAATAAAAAGAATCATTCAATTGGCAATAAAAAGCTTATTTAGCTTTAAGGTAAATAATAACAAAACAAAAACCCAAATACACACACAGGCATACGCACACACATAAAAACAATACCGCCGAAGGTCTTGTGGAATAATATAATCGGCTTAGTTATTACGTATTACGAATGTACTCTACAAAAGTATTATTTCTTTAATCGTTCTTCTCAAAACTCTCGGTGTTCATAGAGAGCATAGAATAAGTATTTGGAAGTGATTGTTTATTTCTACTCTCTATGTCCACCTATGAAAGAAATGTAGAAAAAGAGAACAACTTCTTCTACTCATTTTGTTTTAAATGACATAAGTAATTCTTAACTTATGAGCATGATATTTCTTGGTTTTATTATTTTTTCCTTTTCAAACAACCATTTTTCTTAACCTTTCCTCCAATTAACATTGTTTGCGTGTTTTTTTTCAGTCATTTTACTTAAACCAATCGCTATAATTGAGTATTTCACTCAATTGTAGATGAGTACTTGGGTGTGCTATAGCGTGTAAATGTGTAGGTGTTTGTTTGTTTATTTTTTGTGGTTTAAATTAATGGTGGTTTTTCTTCACATACTTTATTGACAAAAAAGAGAGCGAGAGAGAGAGAGAACACAATTACGCAAAAGTGTTTCTTGAGAAATTTGTCTTCCAACAAAAAAACGAACAGTAAACATGAATGAATAGGGCGCCATTAAAAGCAAATTGTGTTTAAAAGCCGTTATAATTTGTTATTTTAAATGTCAATCGTTTAAAAGCAAAATGATAATGATTTGTTAAGTTTTGAAAAACAATTTAAAAAGGAAATTTGTTTAATTTGTTAAATTTGTTAAATTTAAAAGAATTGTAATGCTTTTCCAAATTTTGTTTACTAATTTATATATAAAGGGTCCGCCATCTAACGTTTTTTTGTCAACTAGTGCTTATTTCGTGAATAGTAACACTTAGCTCATGTCTGATTCGACAGATAATCAGTTTTATCCTACCGGTGAACGAATATGATTGTGTCCAATGCGTTTTCGCTTCGCTAAGTGGGCCTGCGCTCGACTTACAGCAGATGCCGATTTGCCAAAAAAAAAATCATCTTTTCAGATGAAGCTCATTTTGATCTTGGAGGGTATGTAAACAAGCAAAATTGTCGCATTTGGGGCACAGAAAACCCGCACGCATACATTGAAAAGCCGATACACCCAAGACGAGTCACTGTTTGGTGCGGATTTAGGTCCAGAGGCATAATTGGGCCATTTTTCTTCGAAAATGAGCAACTAGTGGCCGTTACAGTCAATGGCGATCGTTATCGGGCCATGTTGAACGAATTTTTGTGCACAAAAATTGAAGAGGAGGATATTAGCAACATTTGGTTTCAACAGGACGACGCTACGTGCCACACAGCCGAAGCTACACTCGATGTTTTGCGCCCTGTTTTTGAAGATCGCATTATCAGCCGCAGAGCTGATGTCGTTTGGCCACCTCGGTGCTGCGATTTGACACAGTTGGACTATTATTTGTGGGGTGCCGTCGAAGATAAGTGTTACGCCAACAATCCAGAGACAATTGACGCTTTAAGGGACAATATTTGTGAAGCCATTGGTGAAATACAACTGCACACAATCGATAATGTGTTTAAAAATTGGACCGATCGTGTAGGCTAATGCATGGCCAGCCGAGGCAGCCATTTGAATGAATTTATTTTCCATTATTAACCGAAGGGATTGTACTTTCAAATAAAAAAAGAAATTTGGGAAAATATTTATTTGGCGGACCCTTTATTTGAAATAAACCATTAATTAATAAATAAAAAAATAAATAAAAAAATAAATGTGCGCGGGGGTTTAAAATGCTAAACATTTTGTTTGCATTTGATTTTTTTTTAAATTTTAATTTTAAGAAATTTGTTAATAAATAAACGAAATTATCAGCCAATTATTGTTTTGTTTTAACAACTTTAACCCATTTTTTCTTATTGCGCATTAGAAGTTTAAGCCCCACTCTTAACAGCCCAGTCAAAGATTCTCTAATCGGCATAACAGTTTTATCATAAAACTTTAGCTAAAATGTTAGAATTGTTTCACCCAAATGGATGTTCTGTTCAGAAAACCTTTATCAGGGAGAGGACTAGTCGTAGTGTGAATAAATTAGTGAATAAATTAGAGTCTACTGATCAAGATTGCAAGAGCTGGCAAAAAAATCGCTGCTATTAGTGAGAGCGTACAGAATAATTCTAGGCATTCACAAGATCTTGGACTTTTGCAGGCCACAGCTTGGCGTATTTGGCTTAAAATTAAATTGACCCAGACGTTAAAGATAGATGATCATAGACAACTAAGTTGTATTCGCCGAATGTGCCTTGGAACAGTTGGAAACTGACAAAACTGTTGCTGTATTCGTTTGTTACATATATAACGCTGAGCCCTTCTGCCAAAAATTTACCTCAAACAGAGATTTTTTTCGAATGCATTGGATGGCTAAGTCAGCAAACAAATTTGACATTCGTTTGTCTCTCTGTTTGGTGTAAATGTTTGGTAGTTGAGAATGACATTGGCCAAGCCATTAGCGTCAACGGATATTGACGCTATAGATTGATGATAATCAACTTCTTGTGGCCTTAGTTGGGCGATATTGACACCATGGATATGTGGTTTCAACAGGGCGATGCAAGTGACACACAGCTCATGGCACATGGGTGGGCCATTTGAAAATTTTAATTTAAAAATGCAATAAAACAAAATCGGTTTGAAATTTTGCCAAATTTATTTATTGTTGTGGAGTACAATTGTTCCCCTTAGAAATGATATATTATTTCATTCATATTGCTGCCGGGGTTGGTTTCGCAGTACCCCATTCGATCGGACCAATTTTGGAGGACTTTTTCGAGTGTATGGGGTCGTATGTCGGCAATGTCAGCACGAATGTTGACCTTCAACTACTCAATTGGCTCTGGTTTGTTCTCATAACACGTGTTTTTAATGGCATCCCACGGAAAATAGTTCAACGGTGTCAAATCGCAGCTTTTTGGCGGCTAACTGACATCACCATATCGGCTAATTAAACGGCCATCAAACGTTTGGCGTAATAAATCGATTGTGGCATGAGATGTGTGGCAAGTTGCACCATCTTCTTGAAACCAAACATCGTTCAAACCAATGCGCTATGGAGAAAGGGCACAAAAATTCGGTTATCATGCTGCGATAGGTATCTCCCTTGATCGTAGTGATTGCGTCGTCCTCATTTTCAAAGAAATATGAGCCAATGATGCCTTTGCTCCACAAGTCGCATCAAAAACTCACTCGTGGCTTCTTTAAGACCACGTTTGGGTCTTCTGAGCCCCAAGTACGGCAATTTTGCTTATTAACGTACCCACCCAGATGAAAATGAGCTCCATCCGAAAAGTTGATTTTAAATGATTTTTCAATTTCCGACCAATTGTCTTTGTTTTGGAAATAAATTTCCAATAAATCCCAACGTAATCGTAAGTCCCAAGCGTAAATCGATTCATTTCGTTCAGTGCAGAAAATATACCGAATTTTGTGACAGAATAGAATGACAAAAGTATTGCCAGATTCGAAATAAACGCTGGTTCAAATTTAAGCCGATAGATCAAGCCGTTCCAATAAGGTTTTTGTTTTTCGTAATTGCATCTAATTGTCTTCTCCAGGTATGGGCGGGCCTTCGCCGTCTACGGCTACCTTGGTGGTTCCAGTCTGGCGCTATTCGTGTCAGATCATCTTTGGCTTTTCGCAGCGCATGAACAATGCAGTTCCATATTGCTATAGGACTTTGCCTTGTCACTGACCACAGATCAAGGTTGGATATTGTTCTCGGCCACAAGCTCCTTACTATTCTGCTCAAGCATCTGTTAATGAAGAACAAGCGATTTAAGACCGTGTGTGTCATACTTGGCGGTGAGATGAACAGACCAAAGAGATAGTGCGATTTGACTCTTTTAGACTTTTCTCGTGGGTTTATTTAAGTTGCAGATCAATGCGAACAAGCTACAAGCCACAGCGGTCTTTAATGACAACATAGCTCATGCAATCGGTCAAACGGTCGGGAAAACTTACGCGATATTATATTCAGTGTATGCTGCCTTTTTTGCTATAAATCTGTAAAGAAATAGTCCAATTTAATGCACCGATTTTAACCGAAAATAATAGGTTTTTTGCTGGGTCCACAAGTTTTTTGTTGTAAAATTTTTGCGTAATTACACAAATCTTAAAGGCTATTAAGACTCAACAAATCTCAAAGATTTAAAATCGATTGATATTATTGCTCAAACATCTGGAACTAATATTTGTAGGTTTTGTAAGCAGCATGAGCACAAATCTCAATAATTGTCTACGAACTATTGCAGTGTAGGGTATACAACCTTTTCCAATAATTTTTTAAGTCACAAAAACCACTTAAGCACTGAAGTGAAGAGATTTATAAAAGCACTTGTTAAGACGAACCGTATGGTGACAAAAAAGGCAACAAGAAATCCAACCAACCAGTAAACGCCACTCTAAAGAAGTGGATTTCTTTTCTTTTTGCTTTGACTCAGTGCTGAGTAAATAAATGAATAGAGAATTGCGCGATATTGTGCGCATATGTACTACTCCCGGCAAACTAAGGCAAATACTCTCATTAATATGATATAATGGTGGTGGTGCCGGCAGTGGTGGTGGATTCTCTATAAAGCCTATCAAAACAGTTCAGCCTCTTCAATGAGTACATCTTTTCGAGTGGTTTTTTCCAAATTGGATTTCCATCAGAGAAAGATCGGTATTTAAAACCATGAAATATGGAGAAACATTTTACAAATGCATACCGGCATTTAGAGAGTGAAGACGTCGACGAAGAGTTGTGTTTGAAAGAAAAAAAAAAATTGAACATTTTTGTAATAAATTCTTAAAAAGCCATTGAAACAATCAATAAAAAAGAAAATAAAAGAAAAAAACAAGAAAAATGTTAACAAACATGGAAAGTGCTAATAGTGGGCTATCCGGTATCGGTAAAGTGCTCTCAACACCATTTTCGATTAACGATATACTGACGCGTAATCATGCCGAACGCCGCTTATCGCGTACCGAATCGGAATTAGAATTGACGGCCGTTAATATAAGGGCGGATGAACAGAATTTTAAAAATTTTATTCAATACAAAAGTAATCGCATGAATGGTGAGCACTGTACTAATAATAGTCCTACGGAGCATAATCTGAGATCATCGGATTTTCGTTCTTCATTCTATCACATGGATAATAACAATCAAGGCGATTATATGTCCCACAAATTGGGCTATTTTACAGCGGCAGCAGCGGCGGCTGCTTTAACTAGTGGACGCTCTGAATGCCCCATCGATATGAGAAGATGTAATGCCCCTGATTCTGGTAAGTGGTTTGGATCTCGAAAAGTCGGCGAAAAAATAAAAAGAAAAGTAACATCAAATCACTAATTTATTTTCGTTTGCTTTGCTTTCTTTTAGACTGTGATTCACCTCCTCCCTCTGGTAATTCTTCGGCATTATATACCTCACCCACTAACGAGGGTTCCCTATCTCCCTTGCCGGATGATATGCAAAATGGCAGCCTGAATCGCAAGAAACGTTCAAGGGCCGCCTTTAGTCATGCCCAGGTTTTTGAACTGGAAAGACGTTTTGCCCAACAGCGTTATCTGAGCGGACCCGAGCGTTCCGAATTGGCCAAGAGTTTGAGATTAACGGAAACGCAAGTAAAAATCTGGTTTCAAAATCGCCGCTACAAAACCAAACGCAAGCAAATCCAACAACATGAAGCGGCTCTAATGAATGCCGCCGCTGCCAGCAAACGCGTGCCCGTTCAGGTGTTGGTTAGAGAAGATGGCACCACCACTTACGCCCACATGTTTCCTCATACAGCTGCAGCAGCCGCCGCTGCCGCTGCTAGTTATGGTCATGCTTTGGATCCTGCCTTGATTAATCTCTATCGCCATCAGCTACAAATGGCTTATGGTGTAGGAGTACCAGTGCCTCAATTACCTTTTTCTTACTTTCCCTATGCTCCTACAGCTTCGGCGGCAGCGGTGACAGCCTCAGCAAATGGTAAAATTCCTCAACCTATACCACCACCCACAACGCAAGGGAACTCAACAAACAGCCTCAGCACTAAAACAATTTTTAACAGTTCCTACCTACACAATTCATCGTCGGCTTCTTCTTCACCTGTGGCCCACTTACAACACGGTACACCCAGTTCCAGTCCCCACAATCATAATCAAAACCTCAACTCGGCTGCTAACAGTAACGAGCAGCAACAAAATGAAAAACAAAGAGACCAACCACCGCCACCACGCACAGAACGAGAAGAAGATTTTGAGGAAAATGTGGAAATCGATTAGAAATTTGGAAAACAAAAATCCAGCCAAGGGGGCTTGTGATATAGAAAAATAGTGAAACAAAATAATATCTTTCTTTAGCATCAATCAACTTCTAAATTGACAATTTTGGGAACTTTTCCCACCTACAGCTAGAGAACCACCAAAGTTTATAATTTTTAAGTTTTTGTTTTATTGTGTTTTACTTTTTTACTGCACAGTATTTCAAGTGTAAATAGTGAATTGTTTTAAGAACCTGTTCAACTTTATTGAAAATTAAGTTTTAGAAAAAAAAAAAATGTTAAAAATAAAAGAAATCTTTGAAAAAAAAGAATCGAAATTCAATTTTTTTAAATAAAAGCATAAAACAGTTCAATAGGATAACAACAGTGAGCGTCTTATGCAGTTCTTGTGATTTCGCTGACAGTACTTTGAATACTTGGCTTAAATTTCTTGTTAATCTTTTCAACTTAAGCGACTGAAATGTACCTTAAATCTTGTGCAGGAACCTCTCCAGATTAAGGTTTAATTAGAAATGACTTAACATAACGCCATAATCGTAACCAGAGCCGTTACAAGCAAAAGTATGTATCTATAGTTACTGCTACGGCGTTATGGTATGTCACCTCTAGTCAAATGCACACTGCGGCCCCTAAAGTTGATTGGTTATATTACTGCCATAATGATATGTTAAGTCAAGTCAAGTCAAGGTGAACATGTTGACTTTTACTCTAAACTAACGACTTGACGTAAGTCGAAAAAACGACGTTACGTTAAAAGTTTCCTTTGCTGTTTCAATAAACACAAGTTTCGGCCCAACCAAACTGCCGAATTATCTAATCCTTTAGCTCATGAATTTATCTTATTAATGTACATGATCATGGCGGTCAATTAAAACACCACGACATGAGATAACGCAACTTTTGTATTTCTCGCGCAAAAGAGCCCTTGTTTCATTGGCTGTGTGGCAAGTGGTACCATTTGGTGGGAACCACATATCGTCAAAATCCATAACCTCAATTTCTGCCCTCAAGAAGTCCATTATCATGTTGCGATAGCGAACACCATTCACGGTAACTGCTTGGCCAACCTCATTTTCGAAGAAGTACGGCCCAAAGACGCCGCCAGTCCATAAACCGCACTAAACAGTCACTATTTGTGGATGCATCGGCTTTTCAACAATCACTCGTGGATTCTCATTTGCACAAATGCGGCAATTCTGCTTGTTAACGAACCCACTGCGGTGAAAGTATGCCTCGTCGCTGAAGATGATTTTCCTTGTAAAGTTACAATTCACTTCTGTCTGTTCAACTAACCATTCGGCGTATTGGCGACGTTTTAAGTGGTCAGGAGGCTTCAGCTCTTGAGTCAATTGAACCTTGTAAGCATGTAAATTCAAATCTTTATTCAAAATTCGCTTCAGTGATGTTCGTGTGTCGAGGTTGAAGGCTCGTCTATCGCTAACAACAGCAATATTTTCCGCAGAACGAACTGCGCGAGCGTGCACAAGTGTTTCCACGTTTCCTACAGACCCACCTTGTTGAAATTTGCGCACAATTCTGTCGATTGTGGACACATTTGGTCGTTTATGCAGACTAAAAAAATCTTGAAGTGCACGAAAGCAGCTGATGTCATCTACTGCCCTAACGTCATTCGCTGAATCTATTATTGAATCTAATTTTCTATACGCAGCGTTCTTTTGGTGGAATGGCTCGATAAACATTGTAACGTCAGGCCCCTGGAGGCCCCATTTTTCTTATGCTTGGTTGGCTTCCTTCCGGCTAAACTTGTAGCGGTGAGACTTAATGTCCTGTCATGGTGGCGTATTATTCCTTCGGGACACTTCTCGATTCTATCTGAGGAACCCCATGTTCTAAATGATATTGACTATGTCCCATACGGAACGGTGCTGGATAGTGGATCCCATTGCGTGATTCCTAGCAGAGATAACTGGGCTTCTGGCTCGGTCAACCTGCTGATGCGGTTGGAATCTATACAGACGGCTGTGAGAATAGGGCTGGCAGCGGAATATTTTCCGGAAGGCTTAATCTAAAGGTGTCTCCCCGACTTCCGGACTATTGCAGCATGTTTTAGACTGAAGTGATGGTTATCTACTATGCTGCGGAATTGATTTGGAGGGGCGGTGCTTAACCAACTGATATATGTATCCTCTCTGATAGCCAAGCGGGTGTAACTACCAGCCCTCGTTAGGGACTGTCGTGATTGGGATACTTTCACGACAGCTTGGTGTCCATCTCATTTGGGTCTCTGGTCACAGGGACATTACAAGTAATTATGAAGCACACTCCTTGCGGACAGTCACCCACCTGTGAGGGTTGGTGTACCGCTATCCTCCGTTAAGCTGTCTATTAGGCAGAAGTACTTATTGGACGCCGATAGATCCTGGGCAGACGGAGGATCTCGTTTCATTCCTAGACTCCCCTGACAGTTGTTTAAATTGGATCGTGGCAGCATACCTCTACTGAGTCTATTCTCATGGGGCATTGCATTACGGGTAGCCACGCGCAAAGGCTGCGCTCACCGGCAAATTATTTCTGTTGAGGTTGTGGATCGACTGAGAAAGGCTCACTTCTTTTGCCAGTGTCAGTCTTCAGCTAGACGTAGATTAATCACACTTGGCTCGGTTTTCTCGATAGCCTATCGGAACTGTTGACGGATGTCAGTCCAACAGCCAGATTCATTAGACTCTCGGGCTGGTTTCCAACGTGATTTAGCGCAATGCGCTTCTATGTGAGATCTCTAGATGATCGTCAAGAGCGGTTATTCAGGTTTTGACAGCTAGTACAAGGGCTTTGCTTCATGTGTGGTAGCACAACTGGCCACTATGTGTGCTCAAGTGTGCCTTGACTCAACGAGGCTGCCACTCCCTTCTAACCAGACCTAGTACTCTGAGTGCGCTTTTATTAAGCAATTGAGTAATTTTCAACATCTACTAGAAAATAGTGAAATAAACCTTTTCTCTTTGTCCCAATCCAGAGGCATACTTACTTAAACCCTTCGATGTCCTTTTTAAACATTCTCTATCCCCTGAGAGGATGGCAATAATTTCGACTTAGAAAACAAACACATCAGCTTGCAGAAGCCATAGTTTCCTCTGTTTGACTGTAGAGAAGGACATAAAATAAGGCTTCATAAGTATATCGTACAGAACTTCCTTTATTGTATTTTCAAATAAATTTTTAAAAACAAATTTCAGTTTCGAATTTGGCATTCAGTAGTTAGTTATCCCTGTTAAAAGCTCGAACAAGTTTAAAATAACACCCTTTAATATACAATTTGTTTAACTTTAAGGTCCACTAATTTAAGGCCATAAAAAATGAATTGTTTATACTTAAAAATTTTTAGCATGGCAATCAAATACGAGGTATACGTTGCAACTTCTATTTTTCTTTTTTCTAAATTTATTCGCATCTGTTTAGTCAAAACATTTTTGAAAAATGATTGAAAACATTATCATCAGAATTTCCAGCCCTATTTCCACTACAGAGCAGCAGAGAGGAGCAAAGCAGCAGAAAAATAAATATTTTTAAAGTCAATCAAACCAAAAGCAAAATGTTGCATGAAATTTATTTTCTTAACGATTTTTTTCTTCTATTGCTAACAACAGCAGCAGCAACAACTACTAGCGAAAAATATAAACTGCAATAGAAACAGAAAAAAAGGAAAACCATGCTATTGGGGACAGCCTCCTACCCAAGAAAAATCACTCTTGTTTATCAATTTAAGGTTGATGAAATACTCGCAAAAACGGTTTGAAATGCTTTCCAAATCTCAGTTAATATTGTTACGTTTAAAGCTTCTTAAAACGTTTGAGTTCTTTTAAATTGCATTGAATAAAATAAATGACACGAATTTGTTGTCTTACTTTATACAGTCCTTTTATTTATCTTTATACAGTGTCCAACTTATTTAACTTCAGCTTAATACACAAATTTATTCAATACTTAACACTTGTCACGACTTTACTCTATAACTGCTAAATGATAACTAACTGACTTAGCCTTTTCTAGTAAATTAACATTAGTATCGAAAGTTCTAGTACATTCTACAACCTCCTATTCAGCTATAATTCAAATATAACATCTTCATGCCCAAAATTGAATTAGGAGCACCTTTCAAATAAATGCTGCATTGACAAGGTGATCGTAGTCTTGAAACAAACCAATAGAATAAATTCCATAATAAACCGCTTACCGCTTTAAATGTACAAATATTGGTTACCTTTTTAGAAATTTTCGTTTTCGTAACGAAATTAAAACTCTCTGCTTCTGCAGACAGCATACAGTTTTAGTAGAATGTTTATATCCTTAAAATGAGGCTTATTTGCTACTAATAACTGGTACATGAGGATACTTTCCTATGGCGTAAGCAATAACTTTAGGAATGGAAGAAAAATTGGAAGCTTCTTACACTCAGAAATCTGCAGTTATTTCAAAAATATTCTAGCTCTATACCTTCGCCTGTATTCAGTCCATATATATAAAGGGTCCGCCATCTAACGTTTTTTTTCCAACTAGTGCTTATTTCGTGAATGGTAACACTTAGCTCATGTCCGATTTGACAGATAATTAGTTTTATCCTTCCGCTGAACAAATATGGTTGTGTCCAATGCGTTTTCGCTTCGCTAATTCGGCCTGCGATCGACTTACAGAAGATGCCGATTTTTCAAAAAATCATCTTTTCAGATGAAGCTCATTTTGATCTTGGCGGGTATGTAAACAAGCAAAATTGTCGCATTTGGGGCACAGAAAACCCCCACGCATACATTGAAAAGCCGATACACCCAAGACGAGTCACTGTTTGGCGCGGATTTTAGTCCAGAGGCATAATTGGGCCATTTTTCTTCGAAAATGAGCAAAGAGTGACCGTTACAGTCAATGGCGATCGTTTTCGTGTCATGTTAAACGAATTTTTGTTCACACAAATTGAAGAGGAGGATATTAGCAACATTTGATTTTAACAGGACGGCGCTACATGCCACACAGCCGAAGCTACACTCGATGTTTTGTGCCCTGTTTTTGAAGATCGCATTATCAGCCGCAGAGCTGATGTCGTTTGGCCACCTCGGAGCTGCGATTTGACACCGCTGGACTATTATTTGTGGGGTGCCGTCAAAGATAAGTGTTACGCCAACAAACCAGAGACAATTGAGGCTTTAAAGGACAATATTCGTGAAGCCATTTGTGAAATACAGCTGCACACAATCGATAATGTGCTTAAAAATTGGATTCATCGTGTAGGCGACTGCATGGCCAGCCGAGGCAGCCATTTGAATGAAATTATTTTCCGTTATTAACCGGAAGGATTGTACTTTCAAATAAAAAATGAAATTTGAGAAAATATTCAGTAGTTTTTTTAGCATTAAAAAAAAAATTATATGGCGGACCCTTTACAATCACCTCCATATCAGATCCTGTAATAAGGTAATTTTTTTATGCTACGACTACCATCATCCTAGAAGGACATGGTTAAATCCAATTTTGTTTTGAATTTTGAATTGAAGATCGCCTGTGTAATAGCCCGCCTGACTCTGTAATACTCAGTATTGAATTAATTGTAAAGTTTTTGATGTGGATTAAATAAAAGTCATGCACAGTTCAGTCTTCAGATTGGCTTTAATAGAAATATATTTTGATAAGGTATGAGCACTCTTCAGATTTTCTACTGTTTTCCTTCAAAACTTAGCTGTAGGGTAAGTATAGGTTGTTTAGTAGTCGAATTATACTTATACAGAGTGGGGCACTATCTAAGGTCTACTACTACTACTACTATGCCTTTTATTATCAAGAAATGTTGAAATACTGCGGCACTTTGGCCTCTTGTACAGCCACTACTATCTTAGTACCTATGCATTATATTTAGTAAAGATCACTAAATTCTACAATTGCCATTAGTTGTGATAAAAATTTGATTCAGATAGGTTATCCATCATCTTTGACTGCCTATTCGTAACTGTACTCTGCTGCTAGACAATCTTAATATTTGCACATTGTAGTGTGCAAATGAGTATGTATTGTCCTCCTTAGTACTCTGCTGAAATATATTCTAGTTGTGATTGCAGAAACAAGAAAACAACAAAAATAATAAATAATAACAACAATAATAAATAATCAATGTAATCAGTATACAACAACAATAACAATCAAACAAAAAAATTTCAATGATTGAAAAATCACATCAAATCATCAAATCAAATCGAATCGAATCAAATTGAACAACATTTTCAAGAAGTAGCAGTACACCACCACTAACTAGTAGCAGTAGCCACAACAATTACAACATTTGAGATGGACGAAAACTATAAGAACTGCCAGACAAGAGACAGTTGTATAAAGGTATTAAATCTTTTTAAAAAACGTATCTATTAAATAAAAATTTTTCTACAAATTTAGACTCAAAGCAAACTTCTAGAGGAAATAAAATTCTATAGATAAGTTTCAACAAATTGCTTTAAATCACTAACATTTTTTAAATGTACCCGATGCATAGTGCGTTGTCCCACAGACGAAAATCAAAACATTTATAAAATATTGTTACGAAATTAAGGTTGGACACCACAGCATTTATTACATCGCTAAAATAAATAAAAAAAAGCCGCAAGAACAACTATACGTGCTGTTTACAAATAATCAAATCTACAACAACAACCATTAGCAGAGATAAAATAAATAAAAATAATACGGCAACAACAATAATTAAGCAGCAAAGAAAACAAGTAACAGACAATAAACAAGCAACAACAATAAGTACTAAGAGCTGAAAGAGGTAGATGTTTACATACGCATGGCTACAAGAGAACTAAAAAGAAATTAAAAGAAAGAAATGGAATCTACCCGAAATATCGAGAGGTTCGAGAGCTTTCGATGTGTTGTTTACTCAGCCATATAAAAAGCACATCGATGCGAACAGCAATCAGTTTAAGTAAGGAAAACTCAGCGAGTGCAGTTTGTGTGAAGAGAGTTTATAAGGAGTAAACTCGTGAAGTGAATCGTGAAGTAAAAAAACCAGTTTAGTTGCAGATAACTCAGTAAAGAGAGTTAAGTGTGGATAACCCCTGGTTGAAAAGGTTGTGATTGAACCTAAGTTATAACAGTTATAACTACGATCGGGTTTACAAAGTTGTAAACAGACAGAGTAATTAAGAATAAAAATTGTTATTGTCTGTTAAAAGATTACAAGCAGTGGTGCTCATAACTGTGTTGAATAAAGGATTTTTAACTAAAACCAAACACAAAATTTATTTTATTTTAACTACAATCTACGAACTCATACATACACGTTTTTAAAAAGGTAAAAACGTAACAATATATACTTTTTGAAAGCTAATTATCCTTTGGATATAAAACAGAAAATAGTTTTTCGGCTACTACTCCATATTGTCGCAAGAGGTTGCTAAGCTCAACTAATTTATAATAAAAAATAGGATTTTAGGTACTTCAGAAAAATAGCTATAAAAACTCTATTTTTTAAGAAACTTTTTAGAAGTTTGTTTTTTAATTAATTTACAAATTTATAAAAAAAAATAATAGAAGAAAAAGTTTCAAAGTTATAGTTTCTTAGGATTCTTCAATCAATGGTATTGATGAACTTAAAGCCCTTTTATAAAATGAAGATTTGAAGCAAACGTAAAGGGTTCGCCATCTAACGTTTTTTTTTCAACTAGTGCTTATTTCGTGAATGGTAACACTTATCTCATGTCTGATTTGACAGATAATTAGTTTTTTTGGTTGTGTATACGCCTGAACAACGCTGGGAATCTGGGCCTGCGATCGACTTACAGAAGATGCCGATTTTGCCATCTTTTCAGATGAAGCTCATTTTTATCTTGGCGGGTATGTAAACAAGCAAAATTGTCGTATTTGGGGCACAGAAAACCCGCGCGCATACATCGGAAAGCCGATACACCCAAGACGAGTCACTGTTTAGTGCGGATTTTGGTCCAGAGGTATAATTCGGCCATTTGAACGAATTTTTGTTCACAAAAATTGAAGAGGAGGATATTAGCAACATTTGGTTTCAACAGGACGACGCTACACTCGATGTTTTGAGCCCTGGTTTTGAAGATCGCATTATCAGCCGCAGAGCTGATGTCGTTTGGCCACTTCGGAGCTGTGATTTGACACCGTTGGACTATTATTTGTAGGGTGCCGTCAAAGAAAAGTGTTACGCCAACAAGCCAGAGACAATTGAGGCTTTAAAGGACAATATTTGTGACGCCATTGGTGAAATACAGCTGCACACAATTGATAATGTGCTTAAAAATTGGACCGATCGTGTAGGCTACTGCATGGCCAGCCGAGGCAGCCATTTGAATGAAATTGTTTTCCATTATTAACCAGAAGGATTGTACTTTCAAATAAAAAAAGATATTTGAGAAAATATTCAGTAGTTTTTTCTATAGCATTTTCAAAAAAAAAAAAAAATTATTTGGCGGATCCTATAGCTCGAGGCAAATAAAAGATTAAAACTAATTTGGATTATCACTTAATATATATGTACGTAAGTACATATTATATTAAACCAGAAATAATTAAAATAATTATTCAAACTCTAAACTTAGAATACAATAAAGCGAATACTCGCTAGATTGCAATATGTTTTTAAGTCCACAAAGTTGCGTGTGTTAAAACTTTGTTGTTATTTGGAATTTATTTATGTATTTATTGCAGTAATTAACAGAAAACCTTTTTTTATTAAAAGATTTCAATATAAAAAAGTATCTTAGATAGATTTTTTTGTTTTCAATAAATGTGGGCGAGGGGCGTGTCTTTTGTCCTATTTTGTCCACACGAAATTTCATTTTTTTAAAACGACTCCTTCCATTTTGTCCATTCACTTTATGGGAACGACACACTGTGCGATGCCTTAAACTGTACATTTGAAATCAGCAAATTGACTTCAAAAGTTTTAGCGACATCATTTCAACTAATTCATTGCATTCTTTTAAAACACTGCTTAAGTGTGGGCAATACACTTTCGGTCTTCTTCACTTCCACTCTTTATTGCACACACCTACGAATTCTGAGCACATTTTAAATGGGCGACAATTAAAAAAATTTGTTTTTTTTTTTCCAAATTTTGATTTTCAATTTTTATGGCAACAGGTTAACGATCATCATTAACATCAACATTATATCTCGGTGTTATACAGGGTGTTCGCCGGCAAGGTATACCACTTTGTTTGTTCATAATTTTTGATTACATGAAAGAGGATGGATCTCTCATATTGATAAATGTTTTATTTAATGTCGGCAATTATGTATGGAATATAATATCAGATAAATGCCCGCCTTTGTTAGCCTCACAAATGCTAGCCTTTTTGAGCACATTTTTCATTATATTCTCACACATTTCACGCGGTATTTCATTAACTTCATTACGTATATTTTGTTTGAGCTGCTCCTGCGCTTTTGGTTTGTTTGCATAAACCTTGTTTTCCAGATATCCCACAAAAAGAAGTCCGGAGCAGTCAAATCAGGCGACCGTGGAGGCCAATTAACATTACCATTCCTTGAAATAATTTGTTGTGGGAAGAGGTCTCGCAGTAATTCAATTGTAATCCTGGCTGTATGCAATGTGGCACCGTCTTGTTGTGGCAGCACATGTTGGTCAAGCCCAAAGCATGCAGTTGTGGCGTTAAAAAGTTTTCAATCATATCACAATATCGCTTCCCATTGACAGTTACCGTTACACCGTTTTCAGTTGCAAATAAGTAAGGTGACTATCACTTTTAATGGATGCAAGGGTGACTGATGACTAATTTGAGAGTTTGCCATTGCCCAGAACCGACTATTCTGTTTATTCACATAACCATTCAAATGAAAATGTGTCTCGTCACTCATTACGATTTTTTCATGAAAATCGTGGTTGTCATGGGCGAGATGTAACATCTTATTGGCATATGTACGCCGGCGTAAATGGTCTTCTGGAAGAAGCTCTTGTGTAAACTGAATATTAAATGGTAACAAATACAAATCTTTGTGTTAAATTGTGACCTAAGTTGTTCTTTGAAGACCAAACTCCTGAGCACGGCGTCGAATTGAGGTTGATGGATTGTTTTGAACACTTTCTTGAACAGCAGTAATGTTTTCAGCCGATCTTGCAGTACGTTGTGGTCTATGCTTGGGCCTCTTTCTTCGAAATTATTCACTACACGATACATAGTGCGTCTTGTTGGCACATTGTTTCTCCCAAAAATTTCACGTAACTTTCTCATCGTCACAGTAATCGATAATTGATTTTGATAAAAAAATATTTTAACGATTAAACCACTTTGATTTACTGAATATTTTTCCATAATAAATTTGCCACGTCTCTACTTCACGACTGCCAAATATGAACTGTCAAGACTAATGTTTACCAAAATGGCGGCTAAACAAAGTAGTATACCTTCCCGGCAGACACCCTGTAGGTGTTGTTTTATAGCAAATACATACATGGTTCGAAATTTGATTTTTTATGAACTGCTTTTCGTTGTAAACTTTTTTTCCGAATTTAATTTTATTGACAACTTTTGTTTTTGTTTTTTTTGGAAAATTTTAATGAATGATTGATGACGCCGAAGGAGGAGGATATTGAAAACGATTAAAATGTAGGAATTCGGTTGATGATTTATTTGTTTAAACGAGTTTTCGCGGCGGTGTTTTTCACATATTTGTTAATGATCAAAATTTTGTTAATTTTTTACGCAACTTGTTTATATTTTCAGCTAAAACTTTATGGTGAATTGTAATGATATGTAGTTTTAACAAAACATTCTACTGAACAGTTTTATCAAATCAAATCAAATCAAATCAAATCAAATCAAATCAAATCAAATCAAATCAAATCAAATCAAATCAAATCAAATCAAATCAAATCAAATCAAATCAAATCAAATCAAATCAAATCAAATCAAATCAAATCAAATCAAATCAAATCAAATCAAATCAAATCAAATCAAATCAAATCAAATCAAATCAAATCAAATCAAATCAAATCAAATCAAATCAAATCAAATCAAATCAAATCAAATCAAATCAAATCAAATCAAATCAAATCAAATCAAATCAAATCAAATCAAATCAAATCAAATCAAATCAAATCAAATCAAATCAAATCAAATCAAATCAAATCAAATCAAATCAAATCAAATCAAATCAAATCAAATCAAATCAAACCAAACATTTTTAGGAAGTAATGAATAGATGAATTGATGAAAAAATAAGTAAAACCAGCTAAAAACAAGTAAAACTAGGTGAGAAGGTAATAATAGGTAAAACTAGCAAAATTAAACAGGTATAAACACCTAAAATATGCAAGAAATACCTTAAAATATAAAAAAATAGCTATAAATTGGTAAAACCTGTTAAAAACAGATAACAATAACTAAAAATAGGTAAAAAACAGGTAAAATACATAAAAATAGTTAACAATAGGTAAAACCAGCTATAACAGTTAAAAGTAGGTAAAAAAAGATAAAAAACAGGTATAAATACATAAAAATAGCCAAACCATACTTAAAAAGGCAAAAATAGGCAACACTAGCTAAAAAAAGGTAAAAATATCTAAAAATAGGTAAAAATAGCGAACAATAGGTAAAACTAAGTAAAAATGGGTACAAACAGGTAAACCAGTAAAAGGAGGTGAAAACAGGTAAAACTAGGCAAAAAAGCTAAAAAACATATACAAATATATAAAAATAGGTAAAAATAGCTAAAACTAGGTAAAAATAGGTAAAAAAGGTAAAAATAGGTAAAAATACCTAAAAAGGCAAAAATAGGTGAAACTAGCTAAAACCAGGTAAAAAGACCTAAAAATAGGTAAAAATAGCGAACAATAGGTAAAATCAGCTAACACGGGTAAAACTAAGTAAAAATAGGTAAAAACAGTTAAACCAGTAAAAATAGGTGAAAACAGAAAAATAGCTCAATATAGGTAAAACCAGCTAAAACTGGTAAAACTGGGTAAATAAGTTACAACACAGATATTAGTACATAAAAAGAGGTAAAAATATCTAAAAACAGGTAAAAATAGGTAAAAAGAGGTAAAAATACCTAAAAAGGCAAAAATAGGTAATAATAGGTAAAGGCTAAAACCAGGTAAAAATACCTAAAAATAGGTAAAAAAATAGCGAACAATAGGTAAAACCAGCTAACACGGGTAAAACTAAGTAAAAATAGTTAAAAACAGGTAAACCTGTAAAAATAGGTGAAAACAGAAAAAATAGCTCAATATAGGTCAAAATAGGTAAAACCAGTAAAAACAGGTAAAACTAGGTAAATAAGTTAAAACACAGGTAAAAATACATAAAAATAGGCAAAACTAGCTAAAAAAAGGTAAGACTAGGTAAAAAAAACAGATAAAAATACATAAAAATAGGTAAAAATATCTAAAAACGGGTAGAAAGAGGTAAAAAAGGTAAAAAGAGTTAAAAATACCCAAAAAAGGCAAAAACAGGTAAAATTAGCTAAAACCAGGTAAAAATACCTAAAAATAGGTCAAAATAGCGAATAATAGGTACAATCAGCTAACACGGGTAAAACTAAGTAAAAATATGTAAAAACAGGTAAGCCAGTAAAAATAGGTGAAAACAGAAAAATAGCTCAATATAGATAAAACCAGCTAAAACTGGTAAAACTGGGTAAAAAAGGTAAAAAAAGATACAAATACATAAAAATAGGTAAAAATATCAAAAAATAGGTAAAAATATGCAAAAATAGGTAAAAATATCAAAAAATAGGTAAAAATATGCAAAAATAGGTAAAAATATCAAAAAATAGGTAAAAATATGCAAAAATAGGTAAAAAGAGCTAAAACCAGGTAAAAATAGGTAAAACTAGCTAAAACCAGGTAAAAAACCTAAAAATAGGTAAGAGTAGCGAATAATAGGTAAAACCAACTAACACGGGTAAAACTAAGTAAAAATAGGTAAAAACAGGTAAACCAGTTAAACTACGGAAAAAATAGTAAAAATAGATGAAAACAGAAAAAATAGCTCAATATAGGTAAAAATAGGTAAAACCACCTAAAAACTGTTAAAACTGCGCAAAAATTAGATGAAAATACCGAAAAATAGCTTAGAAAAATTGGTTAAACCAGCTAAAAACAGGTAAAAATAGGTTAAAAAAGTAATTAAACGGACAAAAAATAGAGTAGTAGATGAATTGTGCCTCCCATCGTGCTCTAAACTTTTTTGTAATTTCTTCGTAGATTTTGATAACAACAATGCGATAATCAATTTTATGGACTATAGGTTCATACATGAAAAGCGATTTTACGTTTAAAATTTTGTTGTTGTTGTTAAGAATTAATGATTTTTAAAGTCTATCATCTGTTTATCAGCAAGACCACAATCACTTGACACTTTGGCAAACGTATTTTGCTTTTGTCACCAGACTCCTGCTGTGTGCTTAAGGACTTTCAACGTTACGGTACTTGTGTACTGTCACATTAAACGGCACTTGTACAAGTATTTGTGCAAAAAATAATGTGCAATTGAGGACGACTATGTGTGTGGGAAATTCATTGATGAAATCAAATTTAAGGATAATCATGTGCAATGTTTCCAAGAGAAACTTTCGATGGTCTTAAGAGACAATATAATTCATAACGAACAGAACAGTTATAGACTAATTTGACACATTGAAGTGTCATTAGGCAGACAGTAAGTATAGACGGGCATAGGAAACTTTCTTAAATTGTTCTTTTAATGTTAAGGCCCTTAAATAAATATTTACTTGGTGGTCTTAGCATAGACGAAGAAAAGAAATTGCCAAGTGAACAAAGCACCTTTACGTCTTAAGTCTGTTTGTAATTTATTTCTTTCAATTGAAAATATAATTTCTGTTTATTTTCAATTGCAAAATTAAATTATTTTCATATCATTTGCAATCATTATACGTTTAATGAAAATTTCAATAAAATCTGATTTTTTATTCTTTAAATTTCAGAAATTTGTTTCTTAATTTTTTTCATTCCTAAATAATTGCAAGTACTTGTACAAAAGCACTAAAAAGTATTTCAAATACACTTGTCTTCTAAAATGTGTGTTTTTGTAAAGGGTCCGCCAAATAAATGTTTTTTACTACTGAATATTTTCTCCAATTTCTTTTTTATTTGAAAGTACAATACTTCCGGTTAATAATGGATAATAATTTCATTCAAATGGCTGCCTCGGCTGGCCATGCAGTAGCCTACACGATCGGTCCAATTTTTAAGCACATTATCGATTGTGAGCAGCTGTATTTCACCAATGACTTCACGAATATTGTAATTTAAAGCGTCAATTGTCTCTGGCTTGTTGGCGTAACACTTATCTTTGACGGCACCCCACAAATAATAGTCCAACGTTGTCAAACCGCAGCTCCGAGGTGGCCAAACGACATCAGCTCTGCGGCTGATAATGCCATCTTCAAAAACAGGGCGCAAAACATCGAGTGTAGCTTCGGCTGTGTGGCACGCAGCGCCGTCCTGTTGAAACCAAATGTTGCTAATATCCTCCTCTTCAATTTTTGTGTACAAAAATTCGTTCAACATGGCCCGATGACGATCGACATTGACTGTAACGGCCACTCCTTGCTCATTTTCGAAGAAAAATGGCCCAACTATGCCTCTGGACCAAAATCCGCACCAAACAGTGACTCGTCTTGGGTGTATCGGCTTTTCAATGTATGCGTGCGGGTTTTCTGTGCCCCAAATGCGACAATTTTGTTTGTTTACATGCCCGCCAAGATCAAAATGAGCTTCATCTGAAAAGATGATTTTTTTTGGCAAAATCGGCATCTTCTGTAAGTCGATCGCAGGCCCACTTAGCGAAGCGAAGTTCAAGCGTATACACAACCATATTCGATCAGCGGAAGGATAAAACTAATTATCTGTCAAATCAGACATGAGATAAGTGTTATCAGACATGAGCTAAGTGTCACGAAATGAGCACTAGTTGACAAAAAAAACATTAGATGGCGGACCCTTTATATATTGTGGTCCATTTATTATACATACTCGTACGTGTAGAACTCATTTGCTTTGAATTGCTTTAAATTGAATAAAAATTGAATTATTATGGTATAATTAAAGTAATTTTTTCAACTATTAGCCAAGTAATATTAAAGCAATCGAAATAATAAATATGCGGTTTAAGTAAAAATATTATACAAAAAATAATTAAATAAATAATAAATGTGCGGTTTAAGTAAATAATAAATGGATTTTAGAAAAACAAAACTGCTGAATTCTGGAATTTATGCCAAAAACTGAAGCATTTTGTCAAAAGCGTAGAGGTGTGGTTATAATTTTGTTTATTAGTTATCTTAGACTTCTCAAATATAAGAAAAAACATTATAAAAAAGTAAATAAAACCTATTATGTTGGGTGATATAAAAATTATCGGCTATTTTTCATCATTAGATGGTGACGATGCCTTTTATTATTCTTATTATCATATCGATAAAGCACTATTGCAAGACACTGCGACCCATAAGATCTATTGTGCCCCTTCTGGTCTATAGTTTGTTTAGCAGATCTGCTGCCTCCCAAACGAATACCAGCAGATCTAAAATCATATGGTGGATATGTCACCCACTGAAATCCTATGTCTACCTAAACATTTCCAGCTAAACCTACCAAGAAGCCCGCATTCACACAATGTGTTCCGCTACCTCTGATGCCTGTGAGCACAGTCTACAAACATCCATAACTGTGACCGCCATCATCTTTAGATGCGCTCTTAGTCTACAGTGGCCCGTAAGAAACTACGTAGGAACTTTGAAACGAAGCCCAATTGAGGACTGATCGCAGCCCTAGAGTGTCGAAGTCCCTTTGAGCATTCCTGTGTTCCAAGCATCTGGCAAATTCCCCAGCCTTGGTTAGATCGATGATGGTAGTAAGGTTCGAGACCGATATAGGCGGTCATGGAATCCTTTCCGGCCAATACATTCGCTATTTCATTACCATCTATTCCACAGTGTCCTTAATTCCATCTTAGCAATATATGACCTGTCTAGATGTCAAGATGGTTCTCCGACCACGCTGCGTAGAATGGACAGACTTCTTGACGCATTTCAGAACCCTTTGGTAAAAATTTTTTGCCGAACTTGCTGCCACCCTCATCACATGGATGTGAAGCGGTGTTAAGTCAATCAAGGCCTCCAGGGCCGCTGCTGGAAATGTTCTCACTGCCCCAGTTATACCAAGGCAGGTGGGTCTCTGTACCCTGCCTAATTTATTCATGGTGAGTAGATTGTTCAACTTTTCTCCACCAAGCCATCGCCGCATAAGTGATAATAGCCTTTATACGACAACAGATTGTAACAGCAGAAGAGGCATCATGCTGCTATGTGTGACACTAGAGGTCTTATGACGAATTATTTTGTTTTGGGTAAAAGCGAGGCCACTCTCCGAAACTAACAGGCAAGTCAACATAATTTTGTAGAACATCTTGCATTCCTCCGAATTATAATGAAACAGTAACTTTTATATCTGGTGTTCGTTAATTTCAAGAGCACCTAGGATGCACATGCAGGTAAAAAAATTAGTTCGCGTCATACAGGCCCAGTTTGCAACTTTATAGTGTAGAGCGTTACCTGGACGTGCGCTTACTGACCCTATCGATATCTTTTCAGGTGTCATATTTCTGGTAGTAGTCGGCGAGGTGGTTGGAAAATGTATAGATACCACTAACAACAGCGGCAATCTTTGGCACCCAATTAGTATGAAACATCTTAACGATCTGATTTATGCTGATGCTAGAATAAGCAACGTCGTAAGCGTTCTAATATTCAAATCACGTTTTAATGAAAGTTTTGAGTCAAATTTTACCTCACACCACATACAAGATATGGATACAGAGCAATACAATCAAGTTTTTAACAGGGATCCGGGACCATCTTATATCTTCGTGGGAAAGCTCTAGAACGGTAAAATATGTTTAAAATGCTTGGGTTATTTCAGAAGCATGAGGGTGACGTAGTCTAGTGGTTAGAGTGCATGCCTAATAACACCACCGAGCCAGGTTCGAGCCACTGTAGAGAACAGAGCGAAAAAAATTAGATGCGGTTTCGAGTGCTTAATAAAGAGACTTCAAACTATGTTCAGACAAATCCATCTAAAGAAGTCCCCCTGCTCTTCCAGTTTACCTCTGGCATTGAGGACAAACATCAGACGAATGTTCAGGAGAAAACGCGACTTAAGGGAAAAAATTACCATGCTTAGTAAGGACCACCACCACTACTTAGCAAGAATCTTCACCACTACACTTATTTATATGGAGGCGAGCTTTTGAAAACCAGCCTGATTAATGAAACTGAAACAAAGTAATGGGTGATTTGTGGAAAGCCAATACCATATACATACTACCTACAGAAGTGACGGAGAAAAAATATAACAAAAGCCATTCGCGTAAGCCATGTCTTTCTTGATAATAAGGCTGTTGAGGAAGTACAAAGTTTTACTTAACTTGGCAGCAAAATCACTTCAGATAGTGGTGCCAAAACGGTTATCGAAGCTCTACTTCCCAAGACAAAAGGTGCTTTTGCTAGCCCGTACTTCTTCATGGAAGCGAAACATGGTTTGTGTTAGTGGAAGCAACCAAAAAACTCGAAGATTTTACAAATTACGGAAGCCGACATACAATGTCACAAAACTAGCACTCGACTGGAGTCCGCATGGGAAGCAAAGCCGCGGTAGATCGAAAGGGACAAGGCGAAGAGGCTTGTTAGAGAAAAAAAGTCTAAAGTTGGTTAGAAACTAAGCTGGAAAATAACAAAATTATAAAAATTAGGTTTTTTGCAATTGAAAAACTATGGAATGCTAGAAATGACTTATATTCGCGGTAATTCGTTAATCCCTCTAGAAATGCTACGTCTCTGGTTTTCGCTTTTTAGTATTTTTCTACATTTAAATTGAATACCAAATTAGAACAATACACTCGTACGAGTACACTACACTTCAAACAATAGCCAATCGAGGAAACTTAAATGACTGGAAAATGTGCAAAAATTATTACGAAACTTTTCACAACAGACACCGGCACAAGAGCAGCTACAATTACAGCAATAGCAACAGCAAAAAAAAGGTTATTATTTTATGGCTTATGAATCAAATCAAATCTAATAAATTCAAAGATTTTTCAAAATTGATTTCAACGGACAACACAATTATTGTTAGAAATGCCTGGAAAAAAAGAGAAAAATTAAAAAAAAATGTGAAAATAAATCAATGGCATGCAAATTACAATGGTTACACATGAATTTGAAAGTGAATTGAAATGAAATTCTAAATGAAATGGATTCATAAAGACTTTTTTTTTGATTTCTTACGCGACGAGTATACGAAATGTATCAACAATATGAAGTGGCATTGGTGGCATAATATAATAACAGCATGCGAACGCATAGGCCGTTTAATTATTTTAAGAAAGAAACTTAAGAGGCTTTTTTAGTTGTTCTGAAGTGCTTCTCTTTGAACTGGACTGAATGGTTGTATTGGTTGTTCTATTGGTTGGGTCAAGGCTATTTTCCTTGAGCAATAGCCAGAATATATTTTTCTGCTTTCAAACATTTTATTTTAGTTCTGCTCGCATGACATGAAAATCACAGACAACAGAAAAAGCAAAACCACTTTAATTATGCTTAAGTGAAGGACTTAAGTGGCCTTTTCTGTTGGCATCCATAAGTACTCGTACTCGTACTATTGCAAAAATTTTCTTTAATAATAAATCTTTAAGTATCATTTTGATTTTACTTTGAATATACTCGTACACCCTACACCAACAAATTGGCCGTTAAGTTTGCAATTAAAATTTAAAATTGGCTTTAAAATGTATCTTTACTTGATGATAACTAGGACTTATCATGGTCTATAGGTAGCCAAAAATCTATAAGCTTCGAATAACTCCTGTTTTTTAATGATTTCAGAACGAATTTTATTACCGCTAGGGTACCCCACTGTCAGACTTAAACGACTATTATTTTATTACTTTCTTGAGTCAATCTCTTAAAATATTTTGCCATTGTGCCATATTATAGTTAATAGGGCAGATTAATGGGAAACAAATTAATTTTTTTTTTTTTTTATGAAAAATTAAAGTGGTTTGCTGTTGGATAACTCATATGTTCTGATTGAACTTTGAACGTTTTATGAAATAAATTTTTAATTTTATTAGCATTCATTAATGTCGTAATTAGTGATGAGAGGAATAGGAGTATTCAACAAGTAATTTATATGCCGAATATTTTAAAATTTTCAAATTTAATCTGGACGCCATATTGAAATAGAACAGCTGTTTGAATTACATAAATCAAAAACTAAAATCAAAAGCGTTTAACCAGTTTCCTTCTTGATGTTTAAAAAGCGTTCAGTTTCAAATATTTTCTATTTTCGAATTACACTAGCCAACAAGGTTTGGGCTTTCCTAGGATAATTTGGTGGGCTAAATTCAAATCCGTTTTCAGTTGCAAATTTTTTGCCCAAAATATAGTAGTTATGTCATAACTTGAAAAGGACTTGACTGACTTTAATGTAAGTACCAGCAAATGTTTAGGAATAAAATTTCCTATAAGTCACCTGAACAACATTTTTTTTATTTTTATTTTCCGAGTTATTCATAACTTAGTTGTGAAAAAAATTTTGTTTCTTTTAAAAAATTTATAAAATATTTTTCAGAGTTAAAACTTTACAGTTTAAACTTTAATCTAAAAGCGTAAAATGTTGAGTATAAAATAAGCTATAGATCATGAAAATCGGTTGGCTATTGCTGATTTGATTTTAAATTTAATGCAGGTACCTAACCATTTTGAGTTGCTTTACTACAAAATTGAATAACTCCGTTAATTTCCAGCGGATTTCTGAACCGCAAGAGTCATTTTATTCATAACTTAATATAATTCCTTAATTAAGTTGTTGGAATCTTATATGAAAGAGCGCTATTTTAGAGTTAAACATGGAAATGACTACTTCGATATAAGAAAAATTGGTGCGGGGGTAATTATCTGTCAAATCAGACATGAGACATGTTACCATTAACGAAATAAGCACTTGTTGAAAAAAAAAAAACGTTAGATGGCGGACTCTTTATATCAATATTTTTTTGTACAAATAAAAGGCAGTGTTGCTGCAAATTTATATGAATGTATTTAAAACTGTCCTTGAAAATGTTTGTAGGTCCTGAAAAGGGCCGATTATAAACTTTTTAGATTTTTTGTTTGTCTCTTTTTGAAAATATTCGGTGGTCTTTGAAAGGACCGATTGTTTAATTCATGTTTGGGTTCAGTTCTGGAAGAATATATAAAAAGGATTAGATAATAATAAAAGAAGGAAAGATTGATTTCAAATTTAACGTTTACTACAAACCAACAACAATTGTAAACATAAACAAAACTTTTGACAATCATCAATCACCATATCAATTAAAAAAAAAAAAATAAAACAATCAGCCGAATTAGCAACACCACTTTATTCAATTCGCCTTGAGCTTAGCAAAACTTCAACGCTCTCTAAAGGTTGGTTTACACGATAATACTAGTCGTACGACATGTCAAGTTTTTGTATAGAAGAGACGGAAGTCGTACGGCTCTCTTTGTTTTTTATAATTTTTTTAAAAATCATCACATTTCATTAGATCAGGGGTGTGTTTTTATTAGTGTTGTCACAACTTTTTGTTTTTTCTAACCAAATTTCTATAAATCAGTAACCAAATTGTATAAAAAATAACCAAAACTTCTGATCCTGACCATTTTATGTAGGGTTTAATTGAATTGCAATATTTTTACAAATCCAAACGTCAAGTTAATGATTCTATAGTGTAAGAACCAAAATATGTAGAATAATTTAACAAAAAAGAGTACAACAATAGATAATATGCTTTATTTGAAATATTAAAATTATCTGATTGTCTTTCCCAATTTCAATTTTACTGGTCTTACATGCATTAGGTTCAAAGAGAGATTGAAAACTTTCTAAAATAAGTATTTTAAACTGTTTAGGAAGAAAAAAGTGTCGAAGAATGATAGAATTGGTGGAAAGTTTAGATTTTGATAACCTTTAAACGAATGCATTGACTTCGAAAATTATATACACTGGTGCATATTCCTATAAACGCACTTAATTTTTTTCTGTATTTTTGTTATATCTTTGTTGTTCTCATCCAAAAGCAAAATTTAACTATTTTAATGAGAGACAACTTAACGGTACTTTTTAAAAGTAAACAATTTTTTTTCTTATTTTTGTTGTTTGCCTTAATTATGCGATCAAATGTTCTTGATGCTATTTTAAGTGGAAGATTCGTATAAACGCGCACTCGAAATTTGTTTTTAAAAAAGTGACCAAAAATAAAATATAATCAATTTTAGTTTTTTTTTCAACCAAAGGTACGTTTCTAATAGTAAAATATCTCAATTTACTGTAACTTTTCCTATTTTAATCAATAAATTTCATCACTTTTAAAGATGCCTAAGGGAACTTTTTTGTCCGATCAAGAAAAGATTCAAATTAAATTTTTTCACGACCAAGGATGCTCTAATAGAGAAATTGGACGTAAAATCGGCCGTTCGGAAAGTGTGGTCAAAATTATGGAGTTCGCAAATCAACAAAGGGTAATACAAAACTAACAAGAGGACAACTTAACCTAATAAAACAAGAAGCAACCCGCAACAAATTGAATTCCACACAAATAAGGAATAAATTAAATCTTCCTGTGACTTCCAAACACGTTACACACATTTTACGAAACGATGAAAACATAAAATGGAAAAAGCCGATATGTAAACGAATGTTAAAAAAACACCATAAAGAAAATCGTCTAAAATTCGCAAGAAAATTTATGAAATGGACAGATGAGTGGAAAAAAGTAATTTTCTCTGACAAAAAAAAATTTAATTTAGACGGTCCAGACTCATACTCATGCTATTGGCACGATTTGAGATCTAAAGATGTTCGGATGTCAAAACGTAATTTCGGTGGTGGCTGTGTTATGGTTTGGGCAGCGTTTTCTGCAGTTGGCAAGTCGAAAATTTATTTTGTTCCGACAAAAATGAATAGTTCGATTTATAACGAACTGTTGGAAGATGCTCTTCTCTCTTTTATGGACGAAAAAATGGATGAAGATTGCATTTTCCAACAAGATAATGCTGCAATCCATGTTTCTAAGCAATCGAAATCTTGGTTCAATGAACATGCCATTCCTTTGTTGGACTGGCCGGCTTGTAGTCCGGACTTAAACCCAATGGAAAACTTGTGGGGATACATGGCCCGTAAAGTTTATGCAAATAAAGCCCAGAATGAAGGCATAAAGACTGTGACAGAGCTGAAACTAAGAATTAAACAAGTCTGGGAGGAAATTGATTCCGATCTGTTAAAAAAAATTAGTGAAATCAATGCCAGACCGTATTTTTGAAACAATCCATAACAAATTATTAATAATGCTACAATGGCTCAAACATTAAAGTCCGTTTATAGGAAAATACCCTTAAAAATGGCTGTTAATATCGAAAATTAAGTAAAAAAAAAAATAATTAAAGTACAAATGAATTTTTTTTGTAAACAATATTTTAAGTGAAGTCTTAACTAATTTAATACACAAATTTATCGCCCCCTAAATATTTTCTTGTTTAATTTTTCCCTTTTTGTTTTAAAAAAGTAGTGTGCGTTTATAGAAATATGCTCCAGTGTATGTATGTAGCGTATACAAGTTAATTGTACTAAATACGTATTAAATATATTCTGCGACTTACAATGGTGAATGGTAATATTTGTAATGCTATAACACCAAATTTATTCGCAAAATATTGCATATGTTATGCGAAACAACTGAAATTAGATTTTTATAAAAAAATAAGAGCGAAAAGGTAATCATGAAATCGAACTTCAACATAGTTCGGAAAGGTGGCATGATGTTGCTTTATTTTCTTGGTCTAAGATAGAGTATCTATTGGAGCGTCTTATTCAAGTAACAAACAAAACATATATCTATTAACGATTCTCTTTGATATCTCGTAATTGGTCATCGATTCCATACAATTCTGACCACTGTGCAATACTGCATAAGTCTTTAACTTAAAATTATACATGAATTTTTACTAGAATCTGCACGATAGTAAACGAATCACATGGACTTGTTACCTCCATTTCGATTAACTCCTTTGGAGTTAGAGTATCTAATAAAAAAAAAAACAAATTAAGGTACAATCATAGAAAATATATAAAAGTGCTAGAAGTTACACTATTTGTCATAAATCTATTTGTTTTTCTCTAATTTTAAAAGCAAAAATTTATAATTCCAATCATTTTTAATGTAAAAATAAATTGTTTGTTACTTTGAGGAAAAAATAACCAAAAAAAGTACCCAACTACACATCGAAGAAAAAAATAACCAATTTTGGTCAGAAATAACTAGAAACTGCAACACTGATTTTTATGTAAACAAATAAAATAGAGAATGAAAAAAGCACCGATGGTCTCATTTAACAGCTGCTTTCATTTTATTTTGTTTTGGTTTTTTACTTATCGCGTAAACGCAAAAAAATCTGTAGTGTGATTTTTACTCTCATTTTTTAAAATATGGATGGAATTTTTTAAGATTTTCTTTCTGATTTTACGGACGTAAACTGTTATCGTCTAAACCAGCCTTAAATATTCATCTTTAAAAGTGAAACTAATTAACAAAATGGCGTTGAAAATATTATATCGGGTCCGCCATCTAACGTTTTCTTTTCAACTAGTGCTTATTTCGTTATTTAGCTCATGTTTGATTTGACACATAATTAGTTTTGTCCTTCCGCTGAACGAATATGGTTGTGTATACGCTTGAACAACGCTGGGAATCTAGACCTGCGATCGACTTACAGAAGATGCCGATTTTGGCAAAAAAATATCATCTTTTCAGATGAAGCTCAGTTTGATCTTGGTGGGTATGTAAACAAGCAAAATTGTCGCATTTGGGACACAGAAAACCCGCACGCATACATCGAAAAGCCGATATACCCAAGACGAATCACTGTTCGGTGCGTATTTTGGTCCAGAGGCATAATTGGGCAATTTTTCTTCGAAAATGAGCAAGGAGTGGCCGTTACTGTCAATGGCGATCGTTATGGGGCCATGTTAAACGAAATTTTGTTCACAAAAATTGAAGAGGAGGATATTAGCAACATTTGGTTTCAACAGGACGGCGCTACGTGCCACACAGCCGAAGCTACACTCGATGTTTCGCGCCCTGTTTTGGAAGAGCGCATTATCAGCCGCAGAGCTGATGTCGTTTGGCCACCTCGGAGCGGCAATTTGACACCGTTGGACTATTATTTGAGGGGTGCCGTCAAAAATAAGTGTTACGCCAGCAAGCCAGAGACAACTGAGACTTTAAAGGACAATATTTGTGAAGCCATTGGTGAAATACAGCTACACACAATCGATAATGTGCTTACAAATTAGACCGATCGTGTAGGCTACTGCATGGCCAGCCGAGACCGCCATTTGAATGAAATTATTTTCCATTATTAACCGGAAGGATTGTACTTTCAAATAAAAAAAGAAATTTGAGAAAATATTCAGTAGTTTTTTTATTGCATTTTCAAAAAAAAAAAAAAATTATTTGGCGGACCCTATATTAAACGGAGTATCGAATAATTGAATAAAAATAGTGATATAAAGTAAATAAATTTGCCAAACGTGACACATCAATGGGATTGTACTGCAATATGAAAGCGTTTGCAATAAAAAGGTAATAAACTTACCAGTTTATAAGGAGCGGGAATCAAGCTTAAAAGTCTGATCGGTCTGGTCACGTTAGGTTTACACATGTGTTATGAGTTCTAACTTTATTGAATTGATTCAATGCATCTTTAATGCTTAGAAGAAAATGAAGTACATTGGGATGTAGGCTTTATTTGTTATTGTATGGTTGCCTATGACAAACGTGTTTCCAAGTCTATATTGTCTATATTTAATAAGAATAAGCTTTTTAATCAATTCATTAGCCAAAGTGGTAATTTAGAGAATTTTTTGTTTTACTTCTTCATTAAAAAAAAAAAAAAAAAACAAAACAATTTCCTTACGGGGTGGTAATTGAGTTGAAATACAATAAAAAAAAGAAAAATTAATTCTTTTTTGTACAAATTATTTTCTCTTTCATTTTTTTTATTCAATTCTTCTTTAGTAAAATTGCAGTAATTCTCCACAATTTAATGGCAATTCAGAGTTTTTACGTTTTTCACTTCTTTTCTATCATTTTTTTTTCGTTATATCCAGTACCTGATAACAGATTCCACCCACTTTTTATTTCCATTTTTCGTTTTTTTTTTCTTAAGTTAACATCTTGATAAAGACTTTATTTTCTATGCCATAATAACTTAAAAAGTGTAATCATTTTTCCACCTTAATTTTCTTCTTTTTTTTACAATTTTTTTCCATACGAAAATTCGTCTTTTCGGCTTCCCTTCTTATTCTCTGCAACTTCTAGTACGTTTAACAGCAATTTCCAATTTCCTTTCTGATGAAGCACATGCCAAGAGCAAATTACATGTCTTGTCACAAAAAAAGAGATGAAAAAAAGACGAAAAAAAGAAGGAAAAAATACGAATAAAAACGTAGAAATCCTAAGAAATATTGTGTTGATTGGCCTTTTTCTTTTCATTGCATTGCATTGAAGTTTTCGTTTTTAAAAATCTTTAAGAAATTTGTGAAGACTTTTTTCTCCTCCTGTTAAAAGGACATACAAGGACATGACTTATTATTATTTTTATTATTGTGCTTACAATGTAATTTAATGACATCAACAACAAAAAAAAAAAAAAAGAAATAAAAAAAATAAAAGAAGAGCCAATGCTTTATTAAATGACTTTTTGTGAAAAGTGAATGAATTCTTTAGTAACTGCTTAGAATTTTTAATGAGTATTTCTTCAGTTCTTTTTATTTTGCGAGGGTAGTCAAAAAGCTACCCACGTGATGGGTGCCACGGGCATCTAGTTCACCTAAGCCCCAATAGGTTTGTTGTGCACTCCCATAGTATGCAAGATTTATATTTAACGAAAAATCAGTGTCCTAGACTCGTTAATCCTTAAGAAACTTAGTCTTATAGTTTCTTAGGATTCTTCAATCAATGGTATTGATGAAGTTAAAGCCCTTTTATAAATGAAGTTTTAAAGCAAACGTAAAGGGTCTACCATCTAACGTTTTGTTTGTCAACTAGTGCTTATTTCGTGAATGGTAACACTTATCTCATGTCTGATTTGACAGATAATTAGTTTTATCCTTCCGCTGAACGAATATGGTGGTGTATACGCTTGAACAACGCTGGGAATCTGGGCCTGCGATCGACTAGCAGAAGATGCCGATTTTGCCATCTTTTCAGATGAAGCTCATTTTGATCCTGGCGGCTATGTAACAAGCAAAATTGTCGTATTTGGGGCACAGAAAACCCGCACGCATACATTGAAAAGCCGATACACCTAAAACGAGTCATTGTTTGGTGCGAATTTTGGTCCAGAGGAATAATTCGGCCATTTTTCTTCGAAAATGAGCAAGGAGTGGCCGTTACAGTCTATGGCGATCGTTATCGGGTCATGTTGAACGAACTTTTGTTCACAAAAATTGAAGAGGAGGATATTAGCAACATTTGGTTTCAACAGAACGGCGCTACGTGCCACATAGCCGAAGCTACACTCGATGTTTTGCGCCCTGTTTTTGAAGATCGCATTATCAGCCCCAGAGCTGATGTCGTTTGGCCACCTCGGAGCTGCGATTTGACACCTTTGAACAAAGATAAGTGTTACGCCAACAAGCTAGAGACAATTGACGCTTTAAAGAACAATATTCGTGAAGCCATTGGTGGAATACAGCTGCACACAATCGATAATGTGCTTAAAAATTAGACCGATCGTGTAGGCTACTGCATGGCCAGCCGAGGCATCCATTTGAATTGTACTTTCAAATAAAAAAAGAAATTTGAGAAAATATTCAGTAGTTTTCTTTTCTATAGCATTTTCAAAAAAAGAAAAATAAATTATTTGGCGGACCCTTTATTTCAAGACAAGGCACGTATGCACACATGCTTAATTGTTATGACAAATATCCAAGAATTGGCTTACGATTTAGCTTCTTACGCCTATTTTCTGTTTACATATTAAAAGAATGTAAGAAATAAGAATGAACGCCTATTTTAAGGCCGTATAAAGAAATAAAAAAAAGTGGAATTAAATGTGCTCGAGAGTTCCTTATTAAGAAGATCCTCTATTTACAATGAAAAAATACAAATTCTGTTTTGCGAACATTCCCAGAAATTTGTCGAGTCTCACTTGATCTGTTAAATTTATAATTTTTATTTTATTTAATTACTAGCTTTGAAATCAATTCTAAATTTTCTTTCAAATGATTGGAAATATAAACCTGCCCTCGTAGTCCTCTTAGAAGTTATAAGAATATGCCTTAAATCCTCTTCTTCTTATCTATTTTTTTAACCAAAAGTAACTAAAAATTGTCTTTTCTTTTTTAACAATAAAGAGTTCTTTTAAACAATGAAATTCTTAATGAAGTTTACTTCCGAAATTTTAGTTCTGCTTTTCACTTTTAATACCCTTTGGGGAAATCAACACTTTGCTGACAAATAATTTGAAAAAAAAAACAAAAATTCTTAATCGTCATTATCATCAATTTCTAATTCTAATTAAATTAATTTTTATTTGTTTCCATAAAAAACAATTTATTCTTTAAATACAAAAAAAAAAAAAAAAAATTTTTTTTTTTTTTTTTCTTCACAGTAAATTAGAAATGTTCTTCGTGTATACTCATGCCGTTATACTATTTGTTTATATATTTACCAGCCAATAAACAAATAATTTTCGAATTTTATTTGATTGTAGTGTAGACAGATCTATAGACATGACATCGCTTATGGCCTAATAGAACGCAAGCGGTGTAGTAGCAATAAAACAGCAGCAGCAGGTCTCTTACAAATAATTGTATGTTTGCTCATATTGCATATTAGGTTAGACAAGGTTACCATGTGTTGAAAAAAGAAAGTATAACGGAATTATTGTTTTGCATTTCAATTATCTTTAAGCAGGAAATTTAATTTTTCATCTCAATTCAGACTGATTTTATAATCTTAAGATGGGAATGAGTCTTTCATGAAGTTATGTGGCATTAAAAAACAAATTCTTTGTATTCTTCTAATATCTGTATTAATATACCTTTCATTCTATCATATACGAGGGCGGATTGACATTGAAGCTACCTAGCGCTAGATGGCAGCACAAACACAAAAACTTTTTCTTTCTTAGAAATTACGATCTGTCAAACGTCAGCTGTTAAAATTTTAGCCAAATTCATCGATTAGTTTATTTGTTGTAGTCGTTTGAAGTACTCGTAAGCAACTTTTGTGTTTCTTGGAAAATGGAAAAAAAGTGAATTTCGTGTAGTGATTAAACACAGACAAAGAGACAAAAGAAGAGCTTGATAAACATTACGGCGAATCTGCTCCGTCAGATTATATGGTAAAATATTGGATTGGATTGCTGAATTCAAACGGGGCCGAACAAGCACTGCAACAATACCATCAACAGGAAGGCCAAAAGAGGTGGTTACTGAAGAAAATATCAAGATATCGTTATGAATGATCGATAATCAAAATACGTGAGATTGCTGAAATGGTAAGCATATCATATGAACGTGTGTTCAACATTTTGCATGAACATTTGCATATGAAAAAGCTATCGGCAAGATGGGTGCCGCGCTTGCTCAGTGTTGAACAAAAACGAGTTCGACAGATCACTTCACAGCGGTGTTTGGACATGATAAAGCATAATCCTGCTGATTTTTGGCGTAGATTAATAACTGTTGATTAAACGTGGGTCCACCACTACACACCTGAAACCCAAAATCAATTGAAGCAATGGGTGGAAGCAGGTGGAAGAAGGCGAAGACAGCGAAATCCGCTGGCAAGGTTATGGCCACTGTATTTTGGGATGCACACGGAATATTGCTCATCGATTATCTTGAAAAGGGATCCACAATCACAGGAGTGCATTATTGGATCAATTGGTTGATGCAATTAGGGAAAAACGACCACATTTAAACAAGAAAAAAGTGCTCTTTCTTCAAGACAACGCACCGGTTCACACAGCATTAGATACGATGCTAAAACTACGAGAAATCCACTTCGAATTGGTTAATCATTCACCTCATAGTCCAGATTTAGCCCCTAGTGACTTTTTCCTGTTTCCAAACTTGAAAAAATGGCTCGCAGGAAAAAGATCATAAAAAACTAATGCGTAATTTGAGGAGTTCCCAAAATCGTATTATTCAGATGGTATAAAAAAATTGGAAAATCGTCTTAATAAGTGTATTGAGCTAAAAGAAGACTGTCTTGAGAAATGAATGGTTTTTGGAAAAAAATGTGTTTTTCCTACTTAGGTAGGATGGGCAATTTAAAATTTTAAATTTGAACCAGCGGTTATTTCGAATCTGGCAATACTTATGTCATTCTTGGGATTTATTGGAAATTTATCATCATTTTAAATCATCTTTTTGAATGAAGCTCATTTTCATTTTGGTGGGTACGTTAATAAGCAAAATTACCGTATTTGAGGCTCAGAAAACCCGAACGTAGTCTTACAGAAGTCAAAGCACCCATTACGAGTGGCTGTTTGGTGCGGCTTGTGAAGCGGAGTCATCATTTGCCCATATTTCATATTTCGCAACCATTACGGCCAATGGAGATACCTATCGCACCATGATAATCGATTTCTTGTGCCCGCTCTTCATGGTATAGATGTGAATGATGTTTGATGGCCATTTAATTAGCAGAAATGGTGATGTCTGCTGGCCGCCAAACCAGAGACAATAGAGAATATGAAGGCCTACATTCGTTATGCCATTGCTGAGATACGACCCCCTACACTCGAAAAAGTTCTCAAATTTTGGTCCGATCGAGTGGGATACTGTGAGGCCAGCCTCGACGGCCATATGAATAAAATAATATTTCATTTCTAACCGGAACAATTGTGCAAAATTTAAAACCGTTTTTGTTTTATTGCCTTTTAAAATTCAAACTTTTAAATTGCCCACCATATACTTTAACAGAAAAAATTTCTATATTGGCAACACTTTTTCTAAGTAACAAGTGCATGCAGTATATTTGTTTTATGAGTAGCTTTAGATGATAAATAAATGATTCGTTATAAACATGTGAAACAACAACACCACAAGCACACATTTCCATACACAGTAATAAATGCACGTACAAGATAAATATCACAGTGTTTTGTTTACAAGCAAACACACACGGTTGTGTTTTGTAATCACAACCCAACATCATTCAGCAACAATTTAGCAGCCTCTCATTATCAACAGCAGCAGCAGCAGCAAGAACAACAACATCAGCATTCATATGCACTTGTCAGTTGTTTTAATACACTTTTACTCCTTCACACACACATAAACACGTACACACGAGTACATCTAATTTGAATATTAAAATTCATTTCGTCTATTTGAGTACTCGGTTACAACTTCCTTTTCAAAACATAAATTTCATCCCTGTTGTCTACCAACAGTAACAACAATCGCAAAAACAACAAGCAGAAGAGTTTTAAAAAGTCGAACGTGCATGCATTACAGCGTCCTCATCATCATCGTAATAACCAAGAGCAGAGACGACAAAGGAAGAGAAGATTTGTTTATACGAAAGAGTTTAAGTAGGAACGAAGTAAGAACAAAAAAAAATTGAAGTTCATTACAAGTGGAGAGAATATTTACATACACATGTGCGTGTGAAAGCAGTATGTGTTTGTGTGTTGGTGTCATTTTAAATTTTAGTATCAGTGCTGGCTGTTTTTGTTTAGATTTGAAATGCCTTTTTGGTAAACGTGGGACAATTTCATGTTAGAAATGTTTTTACTCAAATAAGCGCCTTTAATTTGAAAATATTTTTGAAACAAAATTTTCAACACTTGTGTTGTCTTAACCACTGCACTCATTTAGTATCGTATAAAAAAGAAGAAAATTGTATGGCTTTTAAAGCAAAAATGTATAATTATTAGGAAAAGAATTGGATAAAAAATAAAAATAATTATTATTTTTTAATTTTCTTACATTAAATAGTATACCAACAACGTCATAGCAGCGGCCTTTTGTGATACACTTTCAAATATAAAGAAATAATTGGTTACTAAGAGTATTAAGTCAAAGTGATCATCATTGATACGATTTTCGATTTTGGAGGAAAAAGGACTGAAAAGTAAACAGATTTTTTGTACCCTTATTATCACAGTTTTAAATTCACAGTACAGCCGAATTGAACCTCATAAGGCCAACTGTTCAAATAAGTCTTACGTAGCTTTTAGTCCTGTTACATAAACTGAATTTCAATTTTGTACCCAAATAACGAAAATAATTGAACATTTCTTGCCCTAGAAACAGAATAAAATGTATTACAAACAAATTTTACTAAGTACGATCAATTGTAAAGCGTGTTTTTTATAGAGGTATAGAACTTTAAGTTGGCATTACTTTTTAAGATGGCGACCGATTTAACAGCTGTCAAGTGATTTACTCTCAATTTGGTTTGGCAATTCATCATGAATAGACTCACGCCTGAACAACGCTTGCAAATAGTGCAGAAAACGTATCGCGCACTACGTCCATTTTATCGTCGACAAAATCGTCCATCAGAGCAGTTAATTTGATTAACCATGGAACGTTTTCGCACCACGTTTACTCTTATTGATAACTCGCTGTACGGTGTGTACAGAGGAAGCTATTGCTGCTGTAGAGCGTAGCATTGAGGAAGACCCGAATGAGTTTATCCGCCATCGAGCACAGGAATTGGATCTGTGTCCAACTACTTTATGGAAGATTTTGCGGAAGGATCTTGGTTTGCGTGCTTACAAAATCCAACTCGTGCAAGAATTGAAGCCAAACGATCATCAAGTAAGGCGTAGACTCGTCGAATGGGCCCAAAACGAGATTACCGTTATTCTCGATTTTCATAAGCGAATTTTGTTTAGCGATGAAGCGCACTTCTGGTTGAATGGCTACGTCAACAAACAAAACTGTTGCATTTGGAGTGAAGGTAATCCTCAAGTGTATGTGTAAACACTGTTACATCCAGAAAAAATGACTGTTTGGTGCGCTTTATGGGCTGGTGGAATAATTGGTCCGTACTTTTTCAAAAACGATGGTGGCCAGAACGTTACTGTCAATGGTGATCAGTATAGAGCCATAATTACTAACATTTTCATTCCTGAATTGAATAACCATGTCATACAGCACGTGCCACAATAGATTTATGGAAAGACACGTTTGGTGACCGCCTAATTTCATGTTTTGGACCTGTGAATTGGTCTCCAAGATCTTTTGATTTAACACCGCTAGACTACTTTCTGTGGGGCTATGTAAAGTCATTAGTCTATGCGTTAAAGCCACAAACGCTTGACCATTTGGAAGACAACATTGGCCGTGTTATTGCCGATGTACGGTCACAAACGTTGGAAAAAGTCATCGAAAATTGGACGTCCAGATTGGACTACATCCGCGCCAGCCATAGCGGTAATATGCCAGAAATCATGTTTAAAATGTAATGCCACAAGATTATCTTTCGGACAAATAAAATTCATGTCAATCGAATAATCCATCGTTGTTTTATTGCAACTTAAAGCTCTATACCTCTATAAAAAACACCCTTTATTTATAAATTATTATTTTTTTAAATCAAACAATCAGAAATCATTTATTTAAAAATTAATAATGGAATTTTCTTTAATTAAACTTTTCTTTTTTTCGAAATTATTTCATTCGTTAATTAGTTTCTAAATCATTACAAAACACCCACATTTTCAAGAACTTTTACGAACAAGAAAAACATGAATAAATTTCGAATAATCGATCCATTTCACTATACTTTCTTATAAACACCTCCATTCACTGTCTTGTAAAAGAGGAAAGAAAAAACACTCAATTCCTAAAAATACAATCGGTTAAGGTCGTTTAAATAATGCCCCACACGGTATGAATAATTTGTATGTATTTGGGACTTTTTGCAAGAAGCTATGGAGCAATATGAGGGATATGATTATTATTTTATTCCAACCAAATGCTTACTGATGGACAAGTTGGCTCATAGGGGTGTCAGTGCAATTGGATACGCTGATGAAATATGACAGTACATTGGTGTACTTAGTAAGGGCTCTCGGTGAATTCCTCAGAAATGGTTGTGGTGCCTTTTACAAAGACATACAAGCTATCATGTGACTGTATTTCTTTTATGGGTACCATTATCAACTTTTCCAGCGATAGGAAGCTTAGTTGGAACTCGCACATAGCCGCTTAGACTAAGGACCTTTTGGAAGATACGGGGCCTTTCGTGAGAATTACACTATGGATATATACCACTACTATTCACCCCATTATCACTTAGTGGGTGATAGCTTGGTAGAGAAAAGTTAAGGAAGTTAACACGATGTCTCAGTATAACTGGGGTAATGAGAACTAGTCCAACAGCGGCCTGAGAGGCCATGACTGGTTTAACACCGCTTGACATCTGTATGAGGAGGGTGGTGGCATGTTCGCCTGCAAAGTTTTTCTCCAAGGTATCCCGAAATACGTCGGAAAGTCTGTCCATCTTACACAGGATAGTCGGAGAACCATCTTAGGTTCTGGATGGTATGACTTTGGATCTGTGCTTTGGCAGGAGATTCAGGGTTGAACTCCCGGACCGTGATTGTTCGGCGTGAGCTTTATCTGAATTGGTATAGCGATGGCTCCAAAATGAATGACTGCATCAAAGCTGGTGTCCATGCATCCAGCCATGACTTGTCGATCCCACTATGTGCGGAGATTAATCTGAACAGTCGGATCATGGGTAAAACAGTAAATCTGCCTTAACGGTACTTGTCTCTAATCGAATGACATCTAGACTGGTCAGATATTGCTACGATACGTTGCAAAAGCCTTCGTTTGGAAATAAGTTCCAGTTGTCTTGGTTGGGAAATTGCCACATGCTTAAAACACTGGATTTTTTAAAGGGGACTACGTCACCTTAAGGCGGCGAACATTCTATAATTTGGGCGTCGCTCTAAGGGGCTCAAGTATGGCAGGCCGTACTTGAAACTCCTAAGAGCGCATCTGAAGAGGATAACGTTTGTTTTAGTGATGACCTCATCGTATGACAAAGAATTCTATGTGCTCTAAGGGTTCCATTAGATGGATCCTCTGGCAATTAGTTTGAGTTGGGACCATCCATCTTGAGATAAAGACAAATGCCTGGTTGGCGTTTAGAATACACCAGTCTTGTCGAGTAGGCTGTGTTTAGGCGTTGCTTATGTGCTTCCTGAACTAAGCTCAGCTTGGGCTGCTTATTGGTAAAATTGTGGCAAAAGTCTTCACTGTATAGTTATACTCGTATATTGGCTCCTATGTTCCTAGCTGGAACAAAGGGCCACAACAAAGCTCCGAAAGTTTTCCTTCAGCAATTACTTCTAAATAGATTTCACTTCTCGTTTGCTCTTCTCAAAACCTGGCTAATCCAGCTCCAGTTTTTCTGGCTATTTAAATGTGGATAGTCGACCCGTTGCCTGTTCTCATAGGCCACTATTCGGAAATACGTTTGGCCAGAATATTCTTAATATTCTCCGTAAACATCGGTTGATAAATACTTGCAGAGATCGTTTGTCCTTGGCTGAGGTGTTTGTTCCGTGAATCACATCCGTATAGTACCACAGACCGCACATTGGACGAGAAAAGGCGAAGTTTAGTTCTGTGGAGATTTTCACACTTCTTGTAAGCCTCCGTAAGCTTGCGTGGCCTTCATCATATATTCTCTCCCGATACTCCAATAGAGGATATAACGCTGCCAGAGTACGAGACAAATTGTACTTTCTCAAGCTCTGTACCATCCAGTGCAAGCTGCGATGTATTAATTGTACTCAAGCGTTAAACTGTTGTTTTCTCCAAGTTAATTTGTAAGTGTGCGAGGAGACATATGTCATCAGCATACTCGATATCTTCTAGACGGCTATTCAAGCCCCAAATTATACCCCTTCTGATATCGGACATTACATCAAGTAATATATTGAATTATATTGGGAAAAGTACACAGCCCTGTCTGACTTCTGTATTTACATGAAACTATCTTCCCAAGAAGCGTTTATAAGGCACAGTCGAGTTTCGGTACAGGGAACTGATAAGATTGACGATTTTCTGTGGAACTCCTTGGCATCGTAGTGCTTGCCAGATAGCTGTATGGTGGAGAGTGTCAAACGCTCTAGCAACATCTGTAAATATAGAATACAATACAGAGGCTGTTGACATGATCAATACAAGTGCGTAGGGTCCTATAATCAGCCTATTCCTGCCTGAGTTCAGATGCGAGTGCAAACGGCAGCCTGGAATAATTGATGTGAGCATTTCTGTGTAGCAGTCATTAGCATACATAACCTGATGAAGGTTCTGATAGTTCTATACGAAGAGCAACAGCACACAGCCCACTAGCCAAACGCCTGCTTTGATGACCATATAACCAACATAAGCTCTAGGCGTTGTGTTGAAAATTTTATAAAATTCTACTTTGACGAGAGGTTTAATGCGTTGAAGGCTAAAAGAAATTTTGTTAAAATTATTCCCTTTATGGGTTTCGAACTAGGAGCTAAAATGATGAGAACAAACAAATTTTGTAAGAATTTAGTTCTGGTTTTAGCCTATTCCCTCCCTTAATACAATCTGTACAACTTTCACTTTGTCGCTACTGGTACGCACAAGTCTTTTTCGATCGTTCTAAAAATTGACAAGTTGGTGGAGGTCAGCTCATTTTTGAGCTTCAAGCTTTATATGAAATTTAGATAGCGCTTGGCTCGGCAGGTTTAACCGAATTTATTGTTAATTGTTTAACATTTGATCTTTACAAACAATGGCTTATGTTTGAGCTGTTTGATTGCGAGTGTAGGGTATCTAAAGGGTCCGCCAAATATTTTTTTTTTTTTGAAAATGCTGTAAAAAAATTACTGAATATTTTCTCAAATTTCTTTTTTTTTATTTGAAAGTACAATCCTTCCGGTTAATAATGGAAAATAATTTCATTCAAATGGCTGTCTCGGCTGACCATGCAGTAGCCTACACGATCGGTCCAATTTTTAAGCACATTATCGATTGTGTGCAGCTGTATTTCACCAATGGCTTCACGAATATTGTCCGTTAAAGCGTCAGTTGTCTCTTGCTTGCTGGCGTAACACTAACCACAAATAATAGTCCAACGGTGTCAAATCGCAGCTCCGAGGTGGCCAAGCGACATCAGCTCTGCGGCTGATAATGCGATCTTCAAAAACAGGGCGCAAAACATCGAGTGTAGCTTCGGCTGTGTGGCACGTAGCGCCGTCCTGTTGAAACCAAATGTTGCTAATATCCTCCTCTTCAATTTTTGTGCACAAAAATTCGTTCAACATGGCCCGATAACGATCGCCATTGACTGTAACGGCCACTCCTTGCGCATTTTCGAAGAAAAATGGCCCAATTATGCCTCTGGACCAAAATCCGCACCAAACAGTGACTCATCTTGGGTGTATCGGCTTTTCAATGTATGCGTGCGGGTTTTCTGTGCCCTAAATGCGACAATTTTGCTTGTTTACATACCCGCCAAGATCAAAATGAGCTTCATCTGAAAAGATGATTTTTTTTTTTTTGGCAAAATCGGTATCTGCTGTAAGTCGATAGCAGGTCCAGATTTCCAGCGTTGCTCAAGCGTATACACAACCATATTCGTTCAGCGAAAGGATAAAACTAATTATCTGTTAAATCAGACATGAGATAAGTGTTACCATTCACGAAATAAGCATTAGTTGAAAAAAAAAACCTTAGATGGCGGACCCTTTAGTAGTAGATGATGTTGTTGTTGTTGTTTTTTTCTATTTTTCTTCGCTAATAGCATTAATTATTAATAAGAAATAATAAAAGCGAAATATTATAAACAATTTTCGGTAATTTACTCACCTCAACTAAAAGTGAACGAGAATAAATTAAATTTTAAAAATCTCATGTACTTTTTGAAATTGTTTATATAATTTGCCTTTGTTGTTGTTGTTGTTGTTATTATTATTTTAAATACATACATACATCTCTGTATATGTATAATATATTTTACCTACAACGAAGCCAATCCAAGAATTCCCTCAACCATCCATCTATACTCGTCTAGATTTCAAAACAAATAAAAGAAAAATACTCGTAAATGCTCTCTCTGCTTTCGAAATGGGAAACTAATTATCGAAATTAGTTGGTTTAAGAAAAGAAAGAACAATTTGTTTTAAAATTAAATCAAAAATGTGGCACCTAAACAATTAGTCTCAAAGTTTTCCAATAATAAACAAAAGAAACAAAAAAATTACAAATTTTTTGATGAAAAAACATTTTTGGGATACGATGAGAATGTATGAGCGAGCAGCTATTGTTGAGATGAATAAAAAAAAAAAAATAAAAACGAAAATGAGAAATATTTTGTTTACAAATACGATTGGGTCACATGAATAAAATAAAACGATTCGTTTTCATTTTCCACCCTCTCACTTTTTACACAAGATGATGGCATTTTTATTGTACACCCCCGCTATTCTACTTTTTTGTTTCTTCTTAAAGCACTCGTAGATGCAATGAGATTTTAAAAGAAAAAAATACCAGAGAAAGAAAGAATCTTTTAATTGTTAAATAAACACTCGTAAAGAAGAAGAAAATTTAACGTATTTTTTTACAACCGTTATACCCGGAATACCCGGAGATTTATTTGTTGTTGTAGATCATCATCAACTTATTAAAATAAGGAAATTTCCCTTCTCGTGTTTTTGGCAGTTGCATTCGAAATTTAAGGCCATAAAAATTGGTTGTTCTTGTAGTTTTGAGGATTTAGCTGGGAATAGCGTAAGGCGGATTGTAAAGGAATGAATTCATATTTATTTTTTTTTTTTCAATAAAAAAATATATTTTTTCTTACTTGTCTGGGGCAATTTTGAAAAATAAATCTTAAATAAACATATTAAATTAAAAAAAAATTCAAAAGTTATAAAATTCACTCCTCGAAATTAATTCTTTAAGTTTAACAAATTGTAAGTTACGACAAAGCCTTATAAGAGGCAGAATAGGGTCATTCGTGTTGAAATTCCTTAATTTAATAGGCGAAGCAATGGAAATTTTTGTCCAAATCTTACAAGCTATGACAATATGATTATAAATCTGCTTGATAAGGCAAACTTTGATAAACCAGTTACCACATCCACTTTTGCCATGGCCATAATCAATGAATTGATGATCGAAAATTGACCCTAAATTAGTTATTAAGTTGGCTACTTTTGGAACCGTTCGTCGACCCCTTCTGTGCTTTCTCTCGGATAAAAATTTGTTAGATCCTTTCGCCAGATTAACTTCCTTTATACGCACGATATGCTTAAGCCAACGTAAACATTGAACTTTGATGCAACTAACGACATCGAAGTTCATACAGTTTGTGATTTATTCGAAGCCTAGTATACTCCCAGCAAACACAGAGGTGGCCACATTTTTCTAAAGAATTTTTCTCTCTTTCTTTATCTGATTGCACAAGTACCCATGCTTCTTCATCATATAACAACACGACTAGTATTAGCGTCTTGTATAATGTGATATTCGTTTGACGAGAGAGATCGTTTGTTGCTCTTAAACTGCTTGCTAAGACCGAAATAACATCTATTACTCAGTATTATTCTTTGTCCTTACTCTAAACTGACCGAGATAGTTAAATTTGTCAACTTTTTCAGAACTGTAGTTGCCAAAGTTCAAACTATGACCCAGTCTTTTGCATTCTCTGTTCGTTGAAAATGGCAATTTGGTCTTATCTCCGTTTACTGCCGGAAAAAAATATTCATTACAATGCTAAGTAGAGATCACCACCACCACTTAGCAAGGATCTTCACCACTACACAATCGTGTGGAGGTAGGGTTGCCAGGGAATCAAGGAAAAATGTGGTTCGTCAAAAAATTAAAATTTTTTTTTTTTAAGTAAAGTCTTGTAAAAAGTAATTGAGAGTTTTCCGGTTTTAGTGAAGTTTCTGAGCGGAAAATGATCCAATTGCCTTTTACAGGCTTTAACAGAAATTAAATTTACATTATTAAGAGAGTTTTGCACAGATCGAAACAATAAGAATCTAAAGATGCAAGGTCCGAGGTATATGGTGTATGCATCAAAACTTCTCACCAAGCTCTCTCAGTTTGTGTGGTCTGAGATTGCATTGATGAAAGAAAACATGTTTTCTATTGATCAAATCAGGCCGTTTTAACTGAATTGCTTGCTTCAATACCCTTAATTGTTGACAGTAGACAACAGAATCAGTTGTTTGACCAGTTTGTAGAAGCTTATAATGAACAGCGATCTCATCATCCGTAATCCGACCTCTCAAACAAGCTATAGTGTTGTCTGATGCGATAATTATTGGAGATTGATTTGTACTCGAAGATTTTCGAACACCATTATTTTTAAACGTGAAAATTTTTTTCAAATTCAAGATTTTTTTCCATAGATGTCAAGAATTTTGCTGTGTTGGATCTGGCAACCCTATATGGAGGGGAGCTACAGTGAATTAGTCATCTACTTAGCTTGTAAAAAACAGCTTAATTAATGAAACTGAAACTGAAAATGAATGCTTTGTGGAATGCCAATATGCCCCGTAAAGGAGTGACGGAGAAAAAAAGCTGCCAGACCTTCTTTCATCGATTCTTTTACTATATTTGCAAAGGCAGCAGTTACAACACAAAATGCGTGACCGATGATATCAATATCAGCAGTACATGCGAGTAGCATATGTTCATATTGTGGATTCACCACATTCACAGCAATTATTAAAGGCTGACGAATGGCTGATCAATTAGAAAGAGAAACAGTCTCTATAATGCAGAATTTTCCGAGCAAATTCCTTGTTCAAAACTCTTCTTTGCTTTACTATTCGCATCATACAACTTCACAAGGTTATATTGAGTTGTTCTCTCCGCGGAATCTTCATTTGTAACAAATGAGTAAACCTTTTCCAAGATGTATTTCTAGCGTTTAAGGGTACCTTGGCGTTTTACTCACATCACATCATGGCTAGTTTTAACTACTCTATGATTTCTGCCCCTTTGCCTAAAGAACGTTAAGCTAAGGTTACTTGGCAAAAAATGGTCGAAATAAGGCCAATGTGTGACCGATGATATCAATATCATCAGCACATGCGAGTAGCATATGTGACGCCTCCTAAAGAGCTGGCAATCCATTGACACCAGTAGCCTTGTTCTTATTAAGTCGAAATGTTTTAATTCTGACCTCATCATGATTGGGTGGTGCTTATTCAAGCCTGTCATCCTTTTCTCGTATTAGAAAATTATTTAAAAACAAGGTACGTATCCCTACATTTAAGGTCAGTTGATAATTTGTTTTAAGCTCTCTCTCAATAGGTTGTCAATTACAAAATTAAGCACATGATTGTACTCCTTTAGAATTCTGCAAATCTTAAACAAAATCTTAGTTGAAAATTAAGTAAAGAAAACAAAACGCGTTTTTATAGTAAAGTTCTACTCTTAAAAATCAATTTCATTTTTTAACCAAAAAAATTGCAATAAAACTTTTCTAATAGTTTTGCTGCTACTGCTGCTGCTGCTGTTGTTGTTGTTGTTGTTGTTTTTGTTCGATATGTGTTAAAATCCGATTGAAAAACAATTTTTTTTTTAAACAATTTGAGGAGCAATTTTAAAGTCATTTACAAAAACATATGGTCAACAGATTTTAAGTTTCTTCTTCTTCTTTTTCTTAATACAACGTCTCCAAAAGCAATGTGTGCATCCTTTACCTCCCTCGTATGCCTTCAACAATGTATTGTAGGCGCAAGAATGAAAAACGTACACAATAAATCTGGCGCAAGAGTTTTTTTCCGTTTTTATTTTTATTTTATTTTTTGTTTGGAACCAAATAATTTTCGTTTTATTTTTTATTTATTTAAAAGGCAATTTGTGTCTAATTTAACAAGAACAACAACAACAACAACAATACTAATAATAATTTTAATAGTGAAACAATTTTCGCCGTTGTTGTTGTTATTTTTTGTTGTTATATAAACAAAACAAAAAAAACAAATACAACAATTCTTATAGAAACCGTCTAAAACCAGCGTACGAACAATTTTCGATGTTGCTGCTGATGCTGCCTGCTGCTGTTACTTCATGAGTGGAGAGAACAGCAACACTTTATAAGAAATTTTTAATTTTATTTTTAATAAATTTTAAACAATTTTTTTTTTAATTTTCTTTTGTTTATAAAATTTGTTTAAAACATTTCGTAATAGAACAAAAAACAAAAAAATCTGACAGTAGTGTGGCACATCACTAGCAATAATTGCATTATCGCAGCAATCATTGCAATTGCTGCCTTTAATGGTTAGCACTAGTACCCTCTCAATAATCCAATGACTGTTTAATGGCTATACCCCTTGGCTCCACCACTATTTTCTGCAGAAATCTGCTAATTTTTAGCGTTTTAAAATGCAGTTTCCTCTTGCAATTCTTGTTTATTTTCGTAAAATCCATGCATTTCAGTTCGGAATAAATGACAGCGGAAATTGCTCATATGCCGTTTATGTCAAACAACATTTAAAATCTAGAAGAGGCTGCTTCATAGCATGAGTAGTGCACTTTTTACATTTTGTTGTTGTTATTTTGTATTAACATTTTAAGTATTGATGCAAATTGTTTAGTTTTTGAAGCAATTAAAGGAAATGCTTTCTACTTTGGATTTATATTTCCTTTGAAGGAAATCGTTTTACAAATTATGTTGAATTGAAGGCGCCTTACAAATATTTTTGTTTCTGTTTGAATATCGTGGATTAATCACATTCACAGCAATTATTACAGGTTGCATTGCAAGGTTCTGTTCTTTTTCCTTCACTTTTTCTAATATTTCTTAACGACTTCTTTTCTCACCCTTAATCCTATCTACTCTTTTGCATATGACAGCAACATTTGTCACTAATATTCTTTTGATCGTCGGTCAAACCTCTTGGATCTCCGAGTGGGGTCGTGCGAACAGGTCGATTTTAATGCACGCAAGACCCAATGTTGTTTTTTAACACACAGACGTGGTGGTGTATTGTCATAATGTGTATATTGGAGAATCAGATGCTGTTGATGTTCTGGGCATGAGAATTTACAGTGACATTCGTTGCAATGATCACATCTGATCTCCTTAATATTTACTGGACCTATATCCGACCCAAAATGGGAGCCTCTCGACAACGTAGAGGAGTAGGCGAAGATACTCATTAACGACGGTAGGGTAGCCAACTCTATCGACTTAGAACATCATCGCAATGTGGCGTGTGTTGCATTGTTTTATCGGTACTATAACGGAATGTGAAAAATTTAATTTCTAAAAATCATATATTCATACGTTGTACTTGGATTTCTCGTAGAACGAATCCCTTTGTAGTTGATTGTCCAGGTTATCGCACAACGCTTTATAGGAAGAATTTGTTTTTTAGTCGCACTGTTCGTTTGTGGAGCAATCTTCCACCGAAAGTCTTTCCAGCCATTTACGACATGAATAAATTTAAATCGAACGTACATAAACACTAGTCCCTCTCTCCTCCTTCCCACTACATGAGTAGGGATCACCCACTGGGTGCTGGTCTTATGTAACAAAAAAATGCTTGACGACTGGCTGATCAAGCAGAAAGACAAAAAGAATGTCTGTAACACAGAGTTATCCGAGGAAATTCGTTGTTAAAATTATGGTCAAACACCGTTGTATAGTTATAAAATCAGCTGAGTGTAGAATGGTTTCCATAGAGCATCGGTAGATCTTTTAATTTGGCAGGATTTGTTTTCATCGAAACTCGTTGCATTTGGTGTCTACATTAATTTGTCTCAATATGTATCAAGTTTTTTCAGGCTATTATAGATCGATGGATAGATAGGAGCTCATTCACTGAGTTTAGATTTTACTCTTCTACTCTTCCTACTCTACTTCTTACATTTCTTAAAGACCTTCTCCCCTATTCATATTCATTTGATTAAAGGCTAAGTCCTTTGAAGTTAAAAGCGAAAAGAAAAAATATGTATGGCCCACGAGTATCCAGGAAACAATCTCCGGGTAGGGTCGTGCGTACAAGGCCAATTATAATGTTAGAACCGGTATTGTGTACAGGCATCCCACGATTCTCACGTCCTTTCAGACTGAACAGGGGAGTGCCACAGGGCTAAATAATTGTACCTCTTCTGTCTTCTATTTATGCAAACGATTTACACAACCAACTCTCTTATTCTAAAGTACATATGTATGTATGAGAATGATGTGCAATTGTACTTCAGTAGTCCAGTTCGTTCAGTAACTGAGAATATCACGAGGTAACATCATTCGTTGGGCCTCAGCTAATGGTCTATTGCTTAGCCCGACCAAGTCTAAATGTATTAATATACGCAAGAGAAATTTTGAGCCTCCTATATATCATGATATTGTGATAAATGGTGAGAAAATTGATGTAGTTCATCTTGGTTTAAGTTTTAACAGTACTCTTAACTGGTCCTACCATATATATACACTTGTACGTAGAACGTACACGAAATTAAGATCCCTTTTGCCAACCTGGTATTACAAACTCCTACATATAAAGAAACTATAGGGTCCGCCAAATAATTTTTTTTTAAATGCTATAAAAAAAACTACTGAATATTTTCTTAAATTTATTTTTTTATTTGAAAGTACAATCCTTCCGGTTAATAATGGCAAATAATTTCATTCAAATGGCTGCCTTGGTAGGCCATGCAGTAGCCTACACAAGCACATTATCGATTGTGTGCAGCTGTATTTCACCAATGTCTTCACGAATATTGTCCTTTAAAGCGTCAATTGTCTCAGGCTTGCTGGCGTAACACTTATTTTTGACGGCACCCCTCAAATAATAGTCCAACGGTGTCAAATCGCAGCTCCGAGGTGGCCAAACGACATCAGCTCTGCGGCTGATAATGCGATCTTCAAAAACAGGCCGCAAAACATCGAGTGCCGCTTCGGCTGTGTGGCACGTAGCGCCGTCCTGTTGAAACCAAATGTTGCTTATATCCTCCTCTTCAATTTTTGTGACCAAAAATTTGTTCAACATGGCCCGATAACGATCGTCATTGACTGTAACGGCCACTCCTTGCTCATTTACGAAGAAAACCCAATTATGCCTCTGGACCAAAATCCGCACCAAAGAGTGACTCGTCTTGGGTGTATCGGCTTTTTAATGTATGCATGCGGATTTTCTGTGTTCCAAATACGACAATTTTGCTTGTTTACATAGCCGCCAAGATCAAAATGAGCTTCATCTGATGATGATCTCATGACTTTTTTGGCAAAATCGACATCTACTGTAAGTCGATCGCAGGCCCACTTAGCGAAGCGAAAACGAATTGAACACAAACATATTCCTTCAGTGGAAGGACAAAGCTAATTATCTGTCAAATCAGACATGAGCTAAGTGTTACCATTCACGAAATAAGCACTAGTTGAAAAAAAACGCTAGATGGCGGACCCCATACTTGCTTAGACTTGTCTTTGTTCCTGGTTTACTTTATAGTGGACGTGAACTTTTTGCTTGTTGTGACTCCGCTAGTAGGCAAAAGCTCAACGCGTTATTCAACAATATTTTGAGATACGAGCATGAATTTGGTTTGAGTCGATTTGATCATATATCCCATTTAAAATCAGAGCTTTATGTTGTTTCTTTTGAAAGCCTACTTAAGTTAAGTTTATAGTCAAACGCCACGATATAAATGTGATGGTTTAAAATTCGCAAGATCTCTAGGGATTAAGAAAATTATCATTCCAAGCTTTCGCTACCTTGTTTTTGGAAGGCAGTTCTTTGAGCATGGAGCACTTCTTTGGAATCTTCTTCCACAAACTCTGCAACTCAATAGCAACGCAACATATAGAAATAAATGCATGAAATGAAATTGGTTGCATGTTATTTGTAATTGTGTTTTTCGAAACTAATAGTTCATACAACTTCGGAGATAACAAAGTAAATCGTATCAATAACAAGTTTAATGAAAACAAAACGTAAAATTCATTTACGTGGCTTAATTTGAAATTAAGTGAAATTCTTTATTAAATAAAATGGCTGTAATTAGAATTTTGTGTTATTCCACTAATCGTGCTATTCGCGACTTTGTGTAATTCATGTACAGTGTTATTCGAGGGACACCTGTATTATTATTTTTAACCAACTTTATTAATTCATTTATTATTTCATTAGTGTCAATATGTTTTGTGCCACAATAAAGTAAAGGTACTACTTGTTGCTGAATATTGCACTTTTACTCTTAATACTTGCCTTTCTTTGATGGAGTGATCTTTCCTGTGCCTTTAATTTTTTTCTTCGTCACTCCTCTAGAGAGCATATTGGCTTTCCATTATGCATTGTAGGCTTTATTTTAGTTTCATTAATCAAGTTGATTATTTATCAAGCTCCCCTCCATATTATTGTGTAGTGGTAAAGAATCTTGCTGAGTGAAGATGGTGATCTTTACTTAGCATTGAATTGTTTTCCCAGTAGGTGAGGTTTTCTCCTGATGATTCGTCTGATGTTTGTCATCATCACTAGAGGTAAGCTGGAAGGTCAGGGTGGCTTCTTCTTGATTTTATTTAGATGGAAGTGGAAGTCTATCTAACACTCGAAACAGCATATAAATTTCTTTCCTCATATCCTCTACGTGCTCTCTAACTATTACACCACACCACCCTCGTATCATTTTTTAAATCCCATCTAATGTTCATTAACCCTATTATCTCTCTGTCTTAATCTATCTAAACTTACTGCCTAAGTTTTGGTTGTTCAAGAAATAAAAATCAGTTAAAAAATGTCTCTTTGACGGGTGACTAATTAAATCTGTGTTGTTGGATTGCGGGTTCACTATTTTTATAGGATTTGGTTTCGTTTGTAAGAAAACAAAACATATTTAATCACTTTTTGCAGGGTTTTCAGGTGTTGTGCACTTTATATTGTGAATAAAGTGTTTGAAAAACAGTTTTTTAGGAAAATGAAATTCGTCATATAAATTCCTTAAAATCCGATTAAAACAATTTTCTCTTCTCAACTTCGCATAGTCTTCAAAAAAAAAAAACTGAAAAGTATTTTGACCTGAAAATATAGCGTGTTTTTTCTAGAGGTATAGAACTTTAAGTTGGCATTACTTTTCAATATGGTGACCAATTTAACAGCTGTCAAGTGCTTTATTCTCAGTTTTGCTTGGCAATTCATCATGAATAGACTCACGCCCGGCGTAGATTCGTCGAATGGGCCCAAAACGAGATTACCGTTGTTCCCGATTTTCATAAGCGAATTTTGTTTAGCGATGAAGCGCACTTCTGGTTGAATGGCTACGTCAACAAACAAAACCGCCGCATTTGGAGTGAACGTAATCCTCAAGTGTATGTGGAAACACCATTAAATCAAGAAAAACTGACTGTTTGGTGCGCTTTATGGGCTGGTGGAATCATAGGTCCGTACTTTTTCAAAAACGATGGTGGCCAGAACGTTACAGTCAATGGTGATCGGTATAGAGCCATGATTAATAGCTTTTTCATTCCTGAATTGAATAACCATGATGTCCAGGAGATGTGGTTACAATAAGACGACGCAGCATGTTATACAGCTCGTGCCACAATAGATTTATTGAAAGACACGTTTGGTGATCGCCTAATTTCACGTTTTGGACCTGTGAATTGACCTCCAACATCTTGTGATTTAACACCGCTAGACTACTTTCTGTTGGTCTATGCGGTAAAGCCAAAAACGCTTGACCATTTGGAAGACAACATTCGCTGTGTTTTTGCCGATATACGGCCACAAATATTGGAAAGTCATCGAAAATTGTACCTCCAGATTGGACTACATCCGCGCCAGCCGTGGCGGTCATATGCCAGAAATCATATTTAGAATGTAAAGCCACAAGATTATCTTTCGGACAAATAAAATTCATGTCAATCGAATAATCCATCGTTGTTTTATTGCAACTTAAAGTTCTATACCTGTATAAAAAACACCCTTTATAACAAATTTTATTTTATGGTAGTAATGTGTGTGTGTGTATCTTATCTGCCATTTTGAAACACTTTCAAAAGGCTAAAAAGCTAAAAACTCGTAAATAGTTGAATACTTGAAACGCTAATGTGTTACTCGCAGATAAGAGGTATCAGTGTTATCCTATGCTTTTGAAAATACGTTTTTCAATTCCAAGTGTGATTTTATATGAAAATTAGCATTCGCTTATCTCAAGTAATATGTTGATGCTACACTTAGTGCGATTTAAATTTTGTTAAATATTTTATCGAATTTAAACGAACAATTTGAACAATTTTTTTTACAAATATAACTCGTAACACTTTTTAATTTCAAGGCCTTATCATCGAAATTGAAATTATAAAACATGTGCGTACTTCCGCAAATATGGTATCCCGTATACCATAATTTAATTCTTTCAAATCTAAACATAATGCGTTCCCCCGCTGTAGTAGATGATACGTTTGATTATTTTACTTAAATGATTAAATTATGGATCACAATTGAGGTCTAATGGCAGCCAGTGGTATGAATGAATGAATGAATGAATGAAAGAATGAATGAATGATTACTAATAAATCTAAACCGAATAAAACGTAAATACATAATTACTCCAAAATTACATAAATAATTTCAAATAATTTTAATGAAAATTTCCGCATAAAATAATAATTAAACAACCGAAAAAACAAAACACCCAGAAAACACAACCATCAACAACAACATTTAATCAAAATAAACATTTTCTTAATCAAAATCTTAAACTTGAGTAATGATGGTGGAAGCGGCATGGTAGGTACTTGTAATTTCGATTTATCGTTTGTGACATAACAAGTTTCTTAAGATATAATTTTTAAGGATTTATGTTGTGTTTGAAACATTACGTTGCATATTTATCAGTTGACAGCAGTACGAGTATATTGAAAACGCAAATTGGCAGTAAGCTTCCGTCTGCATAGAATAGCACATGAATGATATTGGCTGGCAGTTCGTTCGCCACCTTACCTTTAAAAGATTTCGAGAAGGCTGTTAGCCTTGCACAGGTCTGTCGGTGAATCCTTTAAAAACCGTTGAGAGACTTATGGATATATACCGCTATTATTCGGCGTATTTTGGAGAAGAGCTGAGGAAGCTAACACCATAAATGAATTAGGTAAGATACAGAGATTCTCCTGCCTCGGTATTACTGGGGCAATTAGAACATGTCCTACAGCGGCCTTGGTAGCCTTGTTTGGCTTAACACTGCCTCACATTTATGTGATGAGGATGGCGGCATGTTCAGTGACAAAATTTTTCGCCAAAGAATGCCCAAATGCTTCGGAAGGCCTATGCATTTTATGCAGGGTGGTCAGAGAGCTATCTTCGGTTTAGGATGTTATGCCCTTGGATGTGGGCTTTGGCAGGAGATTCAGGATTGAATTCCCGTGATTGTTTGTCTCATGAGTCCTTAGACCGGAGTGCGTTTGATCTAAACTGGTATACATTGTCGGTGCTGATGTTCATAAACCCAACGGAGTTTTTCGATTCCAATGGGTAGATCACTGAGTGTCTACCAGGCTAAGATCATGGCCATTGCTATATGTGCGAAGATCACACTGGACAGTAGGCTCAGGGATAAGACAATAATATATTCTCTGACGTAGCTCTGGTACGATACGTTGTAAAAGTTTTCGCTTGGAAATAAGGTCCATTTGTTTTGGCTACCTGGACACTTTGAATACATTGACCAGAAAGAGTTCCATGGCACCTTACATCAGTCCGGAACCTTGCTGTGCAGCACCACTTACTACCATCCTCAATCTAATCAAGGATTGGAAAATTGCCAGATGCTTGGAACATTGGAATGCTTAAAAGGGACTTCGTCACTCTAGAGCGACGATCAGTGGGTGTCGCTCTGAGGTTTTCAAGTATGACAAGACGCACTTCAAGCTCTTTACAAAAGGCCACTGTAGACTAAGAGCATACACAGAAGTGGATGTTTGTAGGCTGTAGGCACAGGCATCAGAGAATGTGGGGTTTTTGAAAGGTTTAGGTAGAAATGTTTAGATAAACATAGCAGGCAGCAGATCTGCTGGACAAGCTATGGACCGGAATGAGCACAATAGATCCCATGGGTCGCAATGTTCTGTAAATAGTGCCTGGTCTATATGATGATGATAATAACTTTGAATAATAGGAGATATGGATCGTACAGAGGCTTGCACAAACGTGAGTCATTAAATCTATAAGCCTAAGAAAAACAGAAAGTATTCTCATACTTGTGTCGTATAAGCTGAAGACTTTACGAACGATCAAAACCCTGTCCCTGCTACGGCAAAGATAATACGCCATGCAGAGCAAGCTGGATTTTACCAACGTAGGCCAAAGCATTCAAGCATATTGGCTTTCCAGAAAACAGCCATTGGTTTGTTTCAGTTTCACTAATCAAGTTGGTTTTTCAAGCCAAGTAGATGCAGCTCTACTCCATAAAACTGTGCAGTGGTGCAGATCAATGCTACGTGGTGGTGGTGATCTTTACTTAGTATTGTATTTTTGAACAATTTTTTTTTTTTTTGATCAGTTGTTTTATGTTTGCCATCATCTCGCCAGAGGTAAGATGGAAGGTCAGGATGGCTTCTACTTTACTTTTTAGCATAGCAAAACTATAAATCCTCCCAATCACTAAATCAGGAATAAAAATATCATGTCCACACCACACTTCGAATTACTTCGTTTGCTGCTCAAATTAGTTCTTTTTCTTTTTCTTCTGTCTTCGGTCTGATATTTTAATTTATTGTCTTGGTCACTACTAGGAAATTGTGTTTTAGAAATGAACAAAGGTTAGGAAATTAAGCACATTTAGCGTGGACAAGCACCCGACAAAAAATTACAATTTACATGATTCGCTCTTACAAATTTACTTGGGGAATAATGTAATTGGACTCATAATTGTGGGTTGAATTATGAATGAGAGAGAAAATTTGATACCACAACACAACCACAATACACTTTAAGCATGCTGTAGGGTGTCCCTTTTGGGAATCATTTAATTTGTTGGTTGGAAAAAAAAAGAAAATGAAAATCATTTATAGCAAGGAAATGTTTTCATTTCTTGTTATTTTCTAATTTTTATTTTTTTTTTTTATTTAAAGAAAAATAATCACTCGGTCAAAAATTTTCATCATATCATTCAGAAAAATGTTCGTATTATTGTTGATGTTCTTTATGTTTTTTTTTATTGTTTTTGTTATTGTTTATCAAAAAAAATTCAGAATTTTTTTTTCGATAATTTTCTTGTTTTCTATGAACAAATGATTCTGTCAGATAATGTTGTTGATTTTGTTGTTGCTGTTGTTATTGTTGTTATTGTTGTTCTTCTAAAGCTCTACAATAGAGAAGTCTGAGTATATAAAACCATTTAACTAAACATTGTAAGGTGGGTGGCCTATTTCCACCAACTTTCCTCATAAAACAAAATTAACCACCTCATCACATACTCGTACATATACTCGTACTCACACTCACTCGCATGAGTTGCAAAAGTTAATGAAGATAATTATGTTGTTCATGTTATTGTTGTTGATAATAAATACTGGAATGCTTAATATATATGTGATGGATGGATAATGCTGATGATGATGATAAATACCACCAACCCAGTAGAGTAATAAATTTTCGAATAAAATTTTAAAAAATTTTAAAGGCGGGCACAAAATGAAAATACGCACAAAGATTTTTGGTACTCCGGGTACTCTTGCCCATCATCCACATCCAATCCAATCAAATCATTGTGCACGAAAATTATCCGCAATAATAAACAAAAGAAACATTTTTTTCAATTTAAATAAAATATAAAAAATCCGACACTCACGCAGAAAATGAACGATCAACCACAGCAGCAGCAGCAGCAGCAGCAGCGACATCGTTATGAGGAAAATAAGAAATTTTTTTGTTTTGTATCGAAAAATAAAACTTTTCTTAAAAAAATAAACAATTTATTGTTCTTAAAATGGTAGGAAAAGAATATAAATAAAAAGGCAATATTTAAAACAAAAAGAATAAGAAAATAAACATTGACTTTAAATATGCGTTTATTCACAAAAATTGAAAAACGGTAACCACAACCATAACCGCATCTCTTCATAGCCGATCAATGTTACACTCACTCACTAATCATACGTTCAGTACTAAAAAAAATAAATTTAATGACTTTTTCAATCTCAACATAGTTTTCATGTTTTTTCTATCGAAAAAAAAATTGAATCGATTTGGAAATGTAACAAATGTGTGTGGTCGGTAGTGCGTAGCTATTTTTAAGGATTTTTGTGTCCCTTCAAGGCGACAATTGTTTTTAAATTGAAATCAAAATAAAACACTTGATGCTGCAATATTATTGCAATTTTCAAGTGGTGTTCTGTTAAGTACCGAGACCACCAGTAAGTGTCTAGACTTAAATACTACTCAAGTATTCTATAGGGTGCCAAACCAATTTTTTTTTTGTGCTAAATTATTGTTACAAAACTGATTAATAATAAAAAAATGCTTCAAATAAAACAGTTCCAAATTTAATTTTTTTTTATTTTGTGTGCCGTTTCTCCTCTTAAGAGCATATGGCTTCTCAAAAAGCCTTTAGCGGAAAAGATGATTGGTCCACTATAGCTAGTCTCCATGTGATTTGAAAGTTTCTTGATCTTGATGATCCTTACTTAGAATTGCCATTTTTCTCCATCGTTGAACAGCATTCACTTGCCTGTTGTCTGGATTACCTGTCGTACTCATAAACCCACGTTTTGTCTTCAGTAATGAACCTTTTGATGAATGTGGGATTTGATTGGGCATTGGGATTGGGATTGGGAATTGGAATATCAACAAAAGATGTACCAACTTAACAAAAAAAAAAAACTCAAATCGGAACGATGGGACCGCCACACGTGGTTATTCCGGAAACTTTTTGATCAAGGTAGTATGCAGCCGCATTGCGCCAATAACTCTTCAAAAGTGTTTCTTTGACTAAATCAGTTTCAGCGCGTGCTGTGTGGTATGTGGCAATATTATATATATTAATTCCCATAACATTCCATGAAGGAACATGGGGACTTCTCTCAGTCAATTCTATTTTTAGACTCATTGAGAGGGACCTACAGTTTAACATCGGCTCTGAATGGCAAATGCATTAGAGAAGTTTTCAGTAGTAGTAATACTCATAACCAGTTACTAGCTAATGTTATGAGGTGATACCGCTGTTGAAAAACTTTTTCTTTTTTTTAGATGGTCTGGCTGGGATTGAACCGACGAACTTCTGGTTGGTAGGCGGGTGTCTTACCTACTATACCACAGCGGCAATATTAATGCCAGCTAATTGAGGTACGAAAACATTTCTAATCATGTCCCTATACCTATTACCATTGACAGTAACATACTGACCATCATCGTTTTTGAAGACATATGGACTCCTGTGGATGTAATAGTGTTTCGACAAAAGCTTGTGGATTATCATCACTTCAAATGCGACAATTCTGCTTTTTTACGTACCCATTCAACAAAAAATTTGCGTCATCGAAGCACAAAACCAAAAAATTTACGAACAGAACCATTATTTGAATAACAAATTCTAACAATTTGCAAGCGCTCCTGTGGTGTAAGTCTGTCCATAATGAAACCAAACTAAACAAATAGCAGCTATCAGCTGTTAAATCGGTTTTCAAATAAAGCGGTGTTGCCAACTAAAAGTTATGAATCTCTAAAAAAACACGCAGTTTATTTGCCAGTCATCAACCAGCTTTCGCCGTCATTTAGTAAAACAGACTTTACATTTAATTTAAAATTTGATTATTTGGTGGCTGGGGATAAAGCTGTTCTTCTACGGGTGATATTAGGCTGCTCTAATATCAGAACTTGTTCGCGCGTTCTATGCTTTCCGATGTATAGAACTTATTAACTAACCTGAACGCTGGAACAGTTATAGTTTTGGTCTTGGTAGGGTTGATGGACAGACCTCGTCTTGTTAGTTTATCAAGGTAATTGTTTTGAATGGGTTCAAATGGGCTAACATAACAGTATTAGATGTTATTATAGTTGCTAGACAGTTTGATAGCTTTGCAATTTTTATTGTTTTTAGCACGGCAAGCCGCTTCTGTTGTTTTGCTTTTGATCCTCACTATATATTAAGAATATGAGAAAAATAATAGAACGCTATCACTAAAACCATAGAAAAGATTAAAAATTCGAATACGAGGTATCGTACACCGTCAACCAGTTTTTGCGATATTTTGTAATCATATAGAGCATACAAGGTCAGATAAGTACTCAAGAGCGAACGAAAACAAAAATATTCAACAAAGAGTAACAAATAAACAACAATTTCATTCAGTTATGTGATAGCTTTTGATGAAAGCATACGTATGTAGCTCTGTGTATTAAAATATAAATATTTTATTTGTGTTGTTGCTTACCTTTTTAATTTTTTCTTCAACCCACACTACTACAAATGCATTTTTCTCTCAGGGCACCCTTGAACGTACGGTAAAGATGGCCATAGAGGAGCGAGCTGTTGGATAACAAGATAATGAAATCTCGAGCAGTTATTAACATCGATTACCTTGAAAAATGTAACACAATTAGTTGATATTGATTGATATCGATTTAAAACAAAAACAATCTTATCTAAAGCGTGTTTTTATAGAGGTATAGAACGTTAAGTTGGCATTACTTTTCAACATGGTGACCGATTTAACAGCTGTTAAGTGATTTATTTTCAGTTTGGTTTAGCAATTCATCATGAATAGACTCACGCCTGAACAATGCTTCAAATGACCCAAATGGTTCCAAAACAAGTTTGCCGCTGATCCCGATTTTCATAAGCGAATTTTGTTTAGCGTTGAAGCTTACTTTTGTTTGAATGGATACGTCAATAAACGAAACTGCCGTATTTGTAGTGATAATAATCCTCAAGTGTCTGTTGAGACGTCGTTACATAAAGAAACACTGACTGTTTGGTGTGCTTTATGGGCTGGTGGAATCTTTGGTCCGTAATTCTTAAAAAACGATACTGGTCAGAACGTTACAGTTAATGGTGATGGCTATAGAGCCATGATTACTGACTTATTCGTTCATCAATTGAACAACCATGATGTGCAGGAGCTGTGGTTTCAACTAGATGTCGCAACGTGTTACACAGCTTGTGTCGAATTTGATTTATTGAAAGAAACATTAGTTTCATGTTTTAGTTTTACGTTTCAGACTCGTGAATTGAACTCCAAGATCGTTCGACTTTACGCCGCTAGACTATTTTCTGTGGGGATATGTGAAGCCGATAGACTATCGACACCGATAAGATCGAAACGATTGACCGCTTGGAGGACAACATTTGCCGCGTTTTTGCCGATATACAACCACAAATGTTGGAAAAAGTCGTCGAAAATTGGATCTCCAGCAGTTATATGCCAGAAGTCATATTTAAATTATAATGCCAGAGGGTTATCTGTCGAATAAAGTAAATTTCACATCAATTTAAAATATTCATCTTTTTTTATTCCATTTCAAAGTTCTATACGACCTATAAAAAACACCCTATAGCAACAAAATAAGGTACTATAGCACCAATACAGGGATGTAAACACTATTGTGTTTCCGTGAGTTCTACTATGAACTGTTGTCCCATTGAACATATTTTTTAAATGAAATTTCCTGTTTTCAACTATCAAAAAATGGCAAAGTGTTAGGATATTCGTGTTAAACGATGTGATTATCATTGAAATAAACATCCTTTTTGAGGACCTTTGGAAAATCTTAGAATATAGAGCGCATAACAGAAAAGAAATAGAAAAATGAACGAAAATAATTTCGTAAATTTTTTTCCTACACAAAAATATAAATAAAAATGTTTAAATCTTGTGGCTTTTGTTGTTGTTAAAAGTACTAATGAATAACGAAAAGTGTTTCCCAATTTCTTAAATAAATATTAGTTTTTGTGTGTTTTTTTGAGAAAATTAATTTAAAAAATATTTTTACAACTAAAGCATGTTATTCTGGCGCTTTAACCACAAATAAAATTTCTCTCAAAGATTTTTGACAAATTTCGAGCGCTATTAACGACAATTGACGTCTTCAAATAATTTATCCAAACAAAAGCTGTGGCTTGGTATGACAGATAACAGCCAAAGGAAACTCTAATTGGTGGCTGTTTAGAGACAATTAAATGTAAATTTTTTTGAAAAATAATTCTTTAATGAAAAAATAACAAGAAACGTTGTTATTGTTCTTTAAAAATAAATGGATTATAAAATAGAATGGCATGTCTGTCTCTATTTCAATAAAAATCTACTCAAATATCTTTTGTTTACAGAAAGGGTTAAAATTAGACATGAAGGGTAAAGCTAAAAGGCTCTAAATAACAGACCAACCAGTAAACAAATACACCATGAAGCGTTTTATCGTTACAATGCGATCACTTCTTTTGATGGTTCATTTATACGCTTTGAGGAGATACGAGCAGAGAGAGCGAGAGGGTGTGAGTTAGTTTTAGTACCTGATTTTAGTTGATTTGATGATCTGAGAATAAAGTCATAAAATTAAAAATAAATCTCAACAAATTCTTATACAAACACTGTCTTGCTGCTGCTCACTCCCTTTTAGCATAGCATGTGTTTTGGTTGTTTGCTCCTGTTCAGTATTGGACTGGGATGGATGTATCAGTGTAATCCTTTAACTTTTCTATGGTTTTGTTTATCAAATTTCCAATTTTTATTATTTTTATTATTCTTGTTGTTGTTGTTGTTGCTGTATTGTTTATTTTCTTAGTAGGAAAACGCGAAACGAAGTCAAGGCAAATGTTTGCTATTGAAAGGGTTTAGTAGAACTAAGTTGACTGTGTCTTGCTGTTGTTGTTTTTTTTTATTTGTTTCCTAAGAGGACTTTTATTTGTTTTTGATTACTTTTGATGCCAGGCGGCATTTTGACTTCTGTATTCTTTTAATTTCTTTACTCTTTTTCTAGACAAAATGTGTTGCAGGTTTACATAAAACGGAGATTTTCAAAAAAAAAAACACATTTTATACCCTACGTTTATAGTCGGTAAACTGCATTTATTACTAATCTTTGAAACAAATAGTAAAATATCAAAATGTGTATAAATACTTAAATTGAGTTGTAATTTTTGTCTTAACTTTTTGCTGATTAGTTCAGAATCCATCAACCAAAGATGCTTGAAGCCGAAGAATTATTAAAGTCGATGCTAAGCGATCGGTTAACAACTATTTGGGTAACAATGTATGAAATTTTTGGCCTTCACGATACATATCTGGTAATTTTTTAGCCACTTTCTCTGTGGCAACACTGTTTTTGTCAACCCAACTGTTTTCATGTTATTGTCAAACATGTTCATTTTGGTCTATCATTTAACTATGAATCGACTTACAAACTAACAACGCTGACAGACTATTGAATATTATTATCAAAATTCACGCTCGATTAAGAAAGTGCATCGTGCACTTCTTGTACTTTACGGTCAGTTTGGCCGACCTTTTGAGGCGGCTTTTTTAACTAAATTTCGCACTAAAATTACATTATTGGACATTCAACCATCAACACGAATACATAGAGTGCGCAGCTGTACCCAACAGTGTTATTGATGATCGTGAACTATCGTTTTGACGCCGTTCGCTGAAATTGTACCTTTGTTACTCCACTACGTGGAAACTTTTGAAATTCTGCGGAAGGCTTAGAGTGTAGAAGAGTGTACAGCTGGTGCAAGAATTGAAGCCATACGACCTATCACAATCGCTAACTTTTGCTAAATGGGCGCTGGCAAAGTTGTATGAAGATCCACTTTTTTTGTATCGGAAAATTGTGTTCAGCGATGAAGCTCATGTCTGGTTGAATGTATACGTAAACAAGCAAAATTAACTGACTACTTTGATCAAAAAGTTTCCGAAATAACCCCCGTGTGGCGGTCCCATCGTTCCGATTTGAGTTTTTTTTTGTTCAGTTGGTACATCTGTTGTTGATATTACCGCTAAATCTTAGCGTCATAGCTTGACATTTGCATTTTTAATATTCGGTTTTTGGTAAGTTCATCAGTGCTACCTGTGATTTTGCCATTATTACATCTCGGCTGCTGAAACGCGTTCCCCCAGAAAGAAGTTACAGGCAGTCAAATCAGGTGAATTCGATGGCTTTTGGATGGTATTTATTGCATTTTTACGAATACTGATGGCACTGTGCGACGTTGCGTTATCATGGTGCAATATCCACGAGTTTTCTGCCCACAATTCTGGTCTCTTTCGGTGAATTGCTTCACACAAACGTCTCATAACGCCAAAATACACCGTTGTAATCCATTGCATTGCTTTATTTTTTGACTGATAATGGTCTCGGCTCATTTGGTAAACGCCATTCATTTGCCTGGATTGCGTGTCGTGCTCATAAAACCACGTCTCGTCTAGAGTAATGATCCTTTTGATGAATTTGGAATCTGATTCAGCTTCGCAAATTATGTCTTTTGTGACCTCAACACGGCCAAAATTATAAAAAATTGCCAACACACATACAAATATATGTACTCTTGGCTTCGTAGCTTTTGCAAATGTGAAGCTATGACGCTAAGATTTAGCGGGAATATCAACAAAAGATGTACAAACTTTACAAAAGCAGCAGGTTAATTGGCCGCCTAGATTGTGCTATTTAACCCCTTTAAACTATTTTTGGTTGGGCTATGTTAAGGCTCATATCTATAGGGACAAGCCCGCAACAGTTGGCCCACTAGAAGCCAATATTGAAGAATTTAGTTGTGAGATACCCAAAGCACCAAAGCACTAAGAATCAAAGAAGTACCCCAGAAGATAATTCGAATAATTAGAGCGATGTATGAGGATGCAGAACTGTCAGTTCTTCACAACGGAAACATCAGCCAACCATTCCACACCAATGCTGGAGTTAAGCAAGGATGTCTACTATCACCTCAGCTATTTACCATTGACATAATGAGCAAATTCTGTTCGAAAAGAAGAGGGATCTTATAGAGTCTCTCACGCCAACTCAATGATTTGGACTATGCGGATGACATTTGTCTACTCTCGCGTAAGATTTCCAATATGCAGTCGAAACTGGAGGACTTGGAAAATTTGGCTCGTAGTGTTGGGCTTGAGATAAACATCAAGAAAACCAAGGCCATGAGAATAAACAATACGAGCACGGGAAACATCATGCTACAGGGTCAGCCAGTCGAGTATGTAGATGACTACAAACGGTGGCGCAGAAACAGATGTAGATAACAGGCACAACAAAGCGAGAACGGCATTTGGACAATTGCAGACAGTATGGAGAAGCTCACATATATCCAGACGAACTGAGCTCAGAATATTCAACTCATGTGTTAAATCGGTACTGCTGTATGGCAGTGAAACCTGGCTTGTATCGAATAACATCACACAGAAACTTCAGGTATTCATTACAAGTGCCTCAGAATCATATGCAGAATATTCTGGCCTAACACCATAAGTAACACAGAAATGTGGACCATGACTAATGAGGAACCTATACTGAGACAGATTAAGAAAAGAAAGTGGGAACTGGATCGGTCACACCATCCGAAAAAGTCCAGAAAGTATCACTAGAATGTCACTCGAGTGCAATCCTCAAGGCTCAAGAAATCGTGGTCAACAAAAAGACACCTGGAGACGTACAATTATCCAAGAACTGAGGCAGAACAACCTAACATGGGAAACTGTGTTAGATGGAGATGCTTTTTGGAAGCCAATTGCTCCCAAGAGGAGTAACGGGGAAAAAAAACCCGCCAATATGTTGAAGTGAGTATGGCAAAATTGGACTCAGCGTATGTACCATTAGACGTGTAGCCGCAGTCAGCATTTATATGAAATCATAGTTAAATATTCAATTACGAGTATATAGATCGTTTTATCTACTCAGATAAAGATTTCATAAATTGCTCTAACTTTTATGTGTTTTTTAAAATCAAATCCGAAAGCTCTTAAAAAATCACCCGATACATACACTTTTTCTGACTACCATTTGATTCGTTTGATTTGATTTGAAAACAAATTATAAAAATAGTAAAAAATAGTTTGATTCGTTTTTGACCTTAGAAATAAATGCATGTTTGGGCCTGAATTTTTCAATTTGCCATAAAGCTGAAAAATATTCAAAACTTTCAGCCGAAGCTAATCGCCATATACGTAATCATTTCTGAAACCTTAATAACAAATAATACGATTTTTTTAATGTTTCAATGTTATGTTATGTTAGCGCTTAGGGTATTATAAAGTCGGTCTTTAGATTTAAATCTTTTCATTTTCTCAGTCGTTAGTTTTGATGTTTTCATATCAAATTACATCTTGTGCTCAATTGTGGTTTTAATTTTTTAATAATTTTTCTTTTGAATGATTTTTTTATTAGTCAAAGTGGTAAAGCGCTTGATAATTATTTATTATGCGTGGGTGGCCCAGGAGTCGTTTACGGAACACCTAATTTCAGTTTTATTAACAGATGTTTTAAATGTAATTTATAAGGAAAAAATATATACAACGTGTCTTTCAATCAGCACTTCCGAACCGTTAATAACGAGCATATTATTAAACCTTGTACGCATCTACAATGCTCAACATCATGTGCTAAAGATTCTATTTTTTATTAAACAGGGTGTTCTGCTCTGTTATTTAAAGAGATTAGATTTAAAATAGAAGTGTATCTTTCCAAGATATCTCATGGCTGGTGGCGTCATCAGTCTATATTTCTTCGAAAATGACGTTGAAGAGGTCACGTTCAACTTTCCTTGCCCAACTACATGAGGTTTCAACACGACAGCACTTGTACCACAAAGCCATACTCGTATGTATATAAAGCTCATATAACGATTTGAGTGTATGGTTTCTTTTCTCCGCCACTCTTCTATAGAGCATATTAGCTTTCCACAAAGCGTCCACGACTTTGTTTCAGTTTTAGAAATCATGCTGATTTTCAAGCCATGTACGAGTGGGTGATTAATCTATTGTAGCTCGTCTCCATATGATTGTGTGTAGTGGTGAAGATCCTTGCTAAGTGGTCGTGGTGGTGATCCTCGCTTAGCACTGTAATTGTTTTCCCAATAGGTAGTATTTGCTCCTGATCATTCGTCTTATGTTTGTCATCATCACCAGAGGTAAGCTGGATGGTCAGGGGGGCTTCTTTAGGTAGGTTTGTCTTGAGGGAGGTTGACATCTCTTTTATAAAGGGTCAGCCAAATAATTTTTTTTTTGAAAATTCCATAAAAAACTACTGAATATTTTCTCAAAATTCTTTTTTTATTTGAAAGTTCAATCCTTCCGGTTAATAATGGAAAATAATTTCATTTGTGTGCAGCTGTATTTCACCAAAGGCTTCACGAATATTGTTCTTTAAAGCGTCAATTGTCTTTGGCTTGTTGGCGTAACACTTATCTTTGACGGCACCCCTCAAATAATAGTCCAACGGTGTCAAGTCGCAGCTCCGAGATGGCCAAACGGCATCAGATATGCGGCTGATAATGCGATCTTCAAAAACAGGGCGCAAAACATCGAGTGTAGCTTCGGCTGAGTGGCAAGTAGCGCCGTCCTCTTGAAACCAAATGTTGCTAATATCCTCCTCTTCAATTTTTGTGAACAAAAATTTGTTCAACAGGGCCCGATAACGATCGCCATTGACTGTAACGGACACTCCTTGCTCATTTTCGAAGAAAAATGGCGCGATTATGCCTCTGAACCAAAATCCGCACCAAACAGTAACTCGTGTTGGGTGTATCGGCTTTTCAATGTATGCGTGCGGGTTTTCTGTGCCCCAAATGCGACAATTTTGCTTGTTTACATATCCTCCAAGATCAAAATGAGCTTCATCTCACAAGATGATTTTTTTGGCAAATCGGCATTTTCTGTACGTCGATCGCAGGCCCAGATTCCCAGCGTTGTTCAAGCGTATACACAACTATATTCGTTCAGCGGAAGGATAAAACTAATTATCTGTCAAATCAGACATGAGTTAAGTGTTACCATTCACGAAATAAGCACTAGTTGAAAAAAAACGTTAGATGGCGGACCCTTTAATTAAACGTTTCAAGCCGCAATTGCATTTTTTTGTCATGTCATACGCTGGGATTTGAACGTGGGCCATTTGTATTGCATGCCTGTGCTCTAATCGCTACTACATGTATGGTTAAGATAGAATAAACTGGCCGCTGGAATCTTGTAATTTAAATTCGATAGATCTTGTCCTGTTTGATTTTCTTAAGTTGCAGGTCTTTGCGAATATGTCAAAAATCACAGCCAAATCTTAAAGCCTGATTTAGGCGCTAAGAGCCATGCGAAATTGGATATTTCGAATGCGTGCTACTCAGACATGCCATGGCGAATACTTGTACAATGTTATGTTCCATACATAATACCATCCTTAGGCCTTTTAAATTAATAAAAAAAATTGCATGATATCCCACACACATTTTGTTTTGTTTAAATTTTTAAACAGGAATCGCTTAATTAAAGATCCTTTGTGACCTTTCCTATATTGAATCTAATATTAGCAAATTTATTATTCATTTACCATAGAAAGTTTTTACTTTAATTTAGAGGTTAAAAGTTCTCTAAAATAGGCTTAACCGGTAATTCTATGTTTTTCTTCTGCCTCTTGAAAGAAGAGATTCTTTATTTCAAACTCAAATCTTTTAAATTCAAAATAAATGATAAAATTGAGAGATGCCAAGATGTATTATTTCTGCAACCATTTTAGTAAGATCCGCCTGTTTTCAAATCAGCGTCCGGCAAACCTATAAAGGGAAATTAAATTTTCATTCGGTAACAAAGAATTCTTTTGAAAGTACTTTTTTGACAATAAGAGTAAAAAATGTTATAAAACAAAAATATTTTTTCATAAGATGCTAATAACTCTGTCAATTTCGAAAGGGTTTTCAAAAGCAAAGTTGAATATTATTCTTAAGTATACATATCCTAGGTTAAGTAAATCTTGCAGTTATTATTGGGTGACTTAAATTCAAATTTTCGGTCCCGTTTTGTCACCATGTATCCACTACTACACCATGGTAATTGCAGCTCCGGTCTAGGAACAGTTTACCGTATCATTCAGTTACTCTAATGAAGGCAAGGCATTACGTCCAGTTCTTATAGTCGAATCTTCTCCTAACAAGCACTGTTAGCCTCAAATAGAAGAGTTTTGGGCAGTGGCAAAAAGGTTTTCTGTAAACTGCACCTCTTCTTCATCATTGCAACTTCTACAAAGATAATTATGTGGAATTCCCATCATTTAAGCATGTCTGCCAACAGCTCAACGGTCAGTAATAGACCACGTAAGGTTTCTGATACGTGCTTTAGGTAGGCACCCTCAACAACTGCGCCATTCTCCGATAACCCCAATGTGTCGAGATCTTTCAGGTGAGTTTATTTCGCTTATTCTGTCTAAGAGGAGCACTGATATACCTAATCAATCCATTCGGATCCATAATAATGCAGGTACGTTCAATATTTTCATGTCCGTGAACTCAAGTAAGAGTGAACGTCGAATGTCTCGCCATGTCATTCAGAGTCACCCGAGGTTCATTAACAATCCCCGATATGTTATGATTACTCCCCGGAATCTTATATACCCCAAATAATGCGATATCCCTTTTAAATTTGAATTTAATGACTGTAGGGTAGCCAACTCTATCGATTCATTGGAGCATCGTTGCAATGTGGCGTGTGTTTCGTTGTTCTATCGGCAATATAACGGAATGTGTTCTTAATTCCTAAAAGTCATATATTTTTACGCAGTACTCGTATTTCTCTCTCCCTTTGTAGTTGCTTGTCCAGTAAATCGCACAACGCTTTATAGGGAGAATTCGTTCTTTGGTCGCACTATTCGTTTGTGGAACAAGCTTCCTGCGAATGTTTTTCCTGCCACTTACGACATGAGCAAGTTTAAATCGTACGTCCACCGACACTACTCTATATATCCTCCTTCCCACAACCTATTTTCTTAGCACCGGCACAATGCACTGCATGAGTAGGGGTTATCCCCTGAGTGCTGGTCTTGTTGAAAAAAAAGAAAAAAACTATCCCTTTTAAAAATCCCGTTGCTGTTGTTGCTATATCAGAAACCTAAAAACGGTTATAAGGGTATGGAGGCAAGAAAAACCGGTTTTTTACTCATAACTCATAATTTTGAGGATTTTGTATATTTCAAAATAGATTTTTGTTGTACTTGATAATATCATTTCCCACATATATTAACTACATTCATTTTTGTGGCATAGTGTAGTCGAGCTGCCATTTATACTAAAAAATAAATAAAAAACGGAAAATGCTAAAACAAAGCTATGTAGGCAATATAGAAATAGGGAACTATTTATGAGAGTAACAAATCTATTAGGAGAGTACTATGGTATTCTTTGTAGTTAAATAGTATCAAATGAAGTACAATCGTATCAACTTTGCCATCACCGCGGTAAATGCAGTTTTACAATTGTGTGAGTAATTTGAGAGTCTGCTTCTCAGAGCAAACTGCATGAAAAAATTACATTATTTTTGTTACAAAAATGGCTGTGAACACTGAAAAAGTGCATTCACATCTTCATTTTTAAAAGCAAAAATCAATAACGAAAAATTTCAAAAATAAATCAAACATATGTTAAATAAAATATTTAATAACATCAGAAATAAGATTTTTCCCTCTCTGCGTTCTTCTATTTATTTTCTCTTTATTCCTTTCTGTTTATTTTTCGCGTATGCGTGTGAGTTTGTATATATGAGAGCAACAGAGAAAATACCCTCAGAGTGCCGTTTTGCCGGACTCTGCTTTGAATGCACTGTTACACTCCTGTGTAGTTACATAAATTGAACAACGAAATATTGCTCTAATCAATAGATTCTGTAGATTTAGACTCTGGCTACTATTTCCTTAATCCCAATTTGAAGAAATGTATCCCAAAATAAAATTGTTTACACAAAATAAAATTGTTCGAACTGCTTGACTTTGTAAGCAACAATTATCGCCACAAGTAAAATGAGGCGATAATTCATAATTATCGACCATAATTACATGTGTATGTAATTCGAAACTGAAAATGCTGCTTCTGTTAGAATTCTCATGATTTGTTTACATTTGGGAGGTCCACTGTTTAGCCACTGGATTATGTGCGTGTGTGACATGGCTTGGCTGACGCGTTTAGCTACTTGAGTTGACGCCTCTGACCACTTGATCAACGACGTAATTTACGTGTGTCGTCTGTTACTACCGTGTTTCTGTTAATTTGTTTATTTATTTTATAAACAAACAAATAAAAATGACAGTGACAACCACAACAGTTATAAGAATTTTAAGTCTTGGCTAGACTTTCAATTTTTTGTGAAACATTTGTCATTTGATCAGCTTGTTTTTGAAGAGATTTTTCGTATTGTACCCTACAAATAGACATCAATAACCACTTGACAATGTCGTCACCACATAGTGTGTGATATTGTGTCATTTTAAACGAGATTTGTCAAAAAGGAGACCAACAAATTTTGTTTAATAATGGGCAACCAGTTGAATCACTCTTATGGCTAGTAATGTGTGGTCTTTCTTCTGCACAATAGCCAGTTATTAGTGTAACATTTCCTGAAAGTGTTTTCAGGTATTTCCGTGCTCTTTAACTAACCACTGTTTTCAATATTTTGATGAAAAAGCGCTGAATAGTAATAGTTTTGAATCAAACTTACAGAATCTTATTAATTAGAAGGAATAAAAAACTGAAGAAACGCCTGAGAAATCCCGGACATGAATCTACTCAACAAGATACATATATTGGATACTGTAAGAAACTACTTATGTCATAGAGACTGACTTTCATAATAAAGAATTCTGACGGGAAACTGATATTTTGTTAAGTTTTAATCGATCGAGATTATAAAAGATACGATCGATTACTCAGTATCTTTTATTTTACTTTTTTGTTTTAAATTATGGTTTTTCTATAACAAAAAATCTTGACAAGCTCTCACGTAAATTACTCATTAATTTGCTCATTCACCAACTCATATTTAAATTTACTCACTCATCTACCCTCAGCCAAATGAGTCGACTACTAGTCATTCAATCACAGGCGTCAAATACTGGAATTAAACTGAATGTTAAGCAAATTATTTTCCTTTTTCATTTACCGATAACTGGGCTAAATAATGTACTCCCGGGTACTCGTATTTTATGTGCCGTTTAATCAAAATTTTTTTAAAAAAATATCGCTTCAGCCATTGAATCAGGTGTGTGTGGTTTGCCATTATTTATGATGTCGTTTACGAAAGAACATTTTTACTATCCGACATGGGTGGTCCAAAACCACTGCATAGCATACCAGAGATCCCAGTAAAACATAAATGTTGCATAAACACAAACACGTACTACTCCTCATACTCATCGTTGTCTAACAAAACCGACGAGCAATAACAATCGCATACATATTCCCCACATTCTAAACACATGTGAGAACAAGAACAAAACAATTGATTGAATGGGTGAGTGTATGAATGAGTGAATGAATAAATATTTTGGTGGTTTCAGTTTATGGAATCATCATTACTCGGGGCATGTAGGTTGGATAACATTTTTGATGGTTTTCCTTGTGGTATGCTGACAGTATTTCTCTACAAGACAATAAAAATCATCTGTTTCATCTTATCTGTTGTTGTATTGTCTTGTTTTTAATGAAATTCATGCATATGTTTTGGTATTAAGGGGAAGGTAGGAGGCAGAAAAGTTTGTTTGTAATTTCTTAATAAAACTCTAATGATCACCTCTTCAAGGTTACTCGTGTGTTAATAATTGTTTTATAAACGAAAGGATTTCATTCATAACTTTTGTTACTCAGTTTCGATGTTCAGGGGAAGGTGGCCATAAGAAGCATACGTGTTGAGTTGGAAAAGTGTGTCAAAGAATTTGATTTTTCTTCCTTTTTCTGAGGTAATATTTCTGAATGCTTGTACAAAAATGGTTTTCTTTTGTGTGATAACAGAAGTGAATATAAAGTTTTAAGTTAAAAAGAGTTGTTTAATAAGGTATTTATAAGGAATGCTTTTTTAAATTATATAGGGTGCGCCATCTAACGCTTTTTTTTCAACTAGTGCTTATTTCGTGAATGGTAACACTTAGCTCATGTCTGATTTAATAGATAATAAGTTTTACGCTTCGCTAAGTGCGCCTGTAATCGACTTACAGAAGATGCCGATTTTGGCAAAAAAAAAAAATCATCTTTTCAGATGAAGCTCATTTTGATCTTGGCGGGTATGTAAATAAGCAAAATTGTTGCATTTGGGGCACAGAAAACCCGCACGCATAAATTGAAAGCCGATTGGTGCTGATTTTGGTCCAGAGGCATAATTGGGCCATTTTTCTTCGAAAATGAGCAAAGAGTGGCCGTTTCAGTCAATGGCGATGGTTATCGGGCCATGTTGAACGAATTTTTGTTCACAAAAATTGAAGAGGAGGATATTAGCAACATTGGTTTCAACAGGACGGCGCTACGTACCACACAGCCAAAGCTACACTCGATGTTTTGCGGCCTGTTTTTGAAGATCGCATTGTCAGCCGCAGAGCTGATGTCGTTTGGCCACCTCGGAGCTGCGATTTGACACTGTTGGACTATTATTTGTGGGGTGCCGTCAAAGATAAGTGTTACGCCAAAAAGCCAGAGACAATTGACGCTTTAAAGGGCAATATTCGTGAAGCCATTGGGGAAATACAACTGCACACAATCGATAATGTGCTTAAAAATTGGACCGATCGTGTAGGCTACTGCATAGCCAGCCGAGGCAGCCATTTAAATGAAATTGTTTTCCATTATTAATCGGAAGTATTGCCCTTTCAAATAAAAAAGAAATTTGAGAAAATATTCAGTAGTTTTTTTTATAGCAGTTTCAAAAAAAAGAAGCTATTTATTTGGCGGACCCTTTATATGGTGTTAAGCAGAGTGATTTTTCTCCAGTTATTACAATCTTTCACTTCGCCACTTTCTTGTAGCTTCACGATGATGCCTTTCTTCCAAGTTGAAGGCAGTATGTCTTCCTCTCATGCTAATGTGATGTGAGACCGTAGTAATTCAGCTGTGCTTGTGATGCCAGCTCGTAAGGTTTCCGCCAGTAATCCATCTTAGCCTGCTGCTTTATTATTCTTCAATAGTACTATTGCCTCTTTGATTTCATTTAAACTAGAGAGGCTACATCTTACGCTCATAGAAATTCGTGTTATTTAAAGAAAAATCGTGTAAAAAAGAATTCGTGTTTTCTTTTAAATCGTTTTATTTCAAAAGAGCATTAGGCTTATATGACTATAATGTACTGCGTTAAGTTGCGTTAAATTTCATTTGCTTATATACGTAGTCTTGCTCCCTTTTCTTAGAAGAGCATGAATCAGTTCAAAATTGCTTTTTTGTTTGTATCTTAGTCAAGTGCAATAATAAACGCTTCTAAGCCTTATGTATATAAGTATCAGGTGATTTTTAAGTTTTGACAGCTCAGCTGTTTACGGGTAACATGTTACTGTAAAACATGTTCAGTTTGGTGCATAATTGAACCTTAAAGTGACTTACAAGCAAAAAACGCTTGCAGATTCTTGAATTTTATTATCAAAATTAATGCTCGGTTAAGCACTTTTTCTCATCGGATAATTGTGTTCAGCAACGAAGCTTATTTCTGTTTGAATGGAACGTCAACAAGCAAAATTTCCGCATTTAGTGTGAAGAGCAGTCAGAAGCATTACAAGAGCTGCCAATGCATTCCGAAAAATTCACTCTTGGGTGTAGATTATGGACCGGTAGCATCAATGGTCTATAGTTTTTCAAGGACGACGTTACTGTGAATGGCGAGCACTATGATTAGAAATTTTTTTGTTTAAAATGGAAGAGCTAGACTTGGCTGACATATAGTTTCAACAAGACGGTGCCAATGGCCCAATTGAGAGGCAAGTTCGGTGAACAGCTTATTTCTGTTTAATGGGGCCGGTCAATTGGCCGCCTAGATCGTGCTATTTAACGCCTTTAAACTAATTTTTTGTGGGGTTATGTTAAGACTCATGTCAATAGGAACAAACCCGAAGACGGCTGACGCACTGGAAGCCAATATTGAAGAATTTATTCGTGAGATACCGGCCGATATGTTGGAGAGAGTATGCCTAAATTGGACCCAGCGTATAAGCCGTTTGAATTCTTTAAACATTGAATTTAACGACTCAAATAAAGATTTCTATTAAAAATTAATCCGATACAAAACACAAAGTAATTAAAACTCGAATAGTGAAAACAGCTAATCCGAATTCGAAAAGAGACAGAAAAGACAGACGGACTATTTTCCTTTTCTACTGTTAATAGAGGACATTTAGTATTCGCTTGTCTAGTTCTCAATCTTTTAAACAGAAACTTTTGCTTTCGAATCATAAATTATTTTTAAACAATTTTTTTAATTAAAAAACTCGCAATTAATAAAAAAATTTGATTCGAAATAAATGTTTGTGTTCAAATATTTGATTTGATAATTTGATTTGATGATTTTTGATTTGATTTGATATGATTTGCTATGATTTGCATTAAACCATCATCATTCAGGCTGGTGCTGCTGTTGTTGTATGTTTTTCTTTTAAAAGCAACAAACAACCAACAACCAACAACCATTTGATTATTTTCTAAAGATTAACAAAACAAACAAGAACATTTTACAGAAAATTACGTATAAATTTGAAAAGAAATAGAAAATAAAATCCAAATCAAATTGTATGTGTGTTTGTATACATAATTCAAAACAATTTAAATGAACGATGGGATGGATGGGTTGAGATTATTGATTTGTAGTGTATTTTAACGAAATTAAATTGTGGCTGAAAATTAACAACAACAACAACAACAGCAACAGCAACCAAAGGAAAAAAACAAATTAAGCCAAATTTTTAAAATTCAAAAAATATATATTTGATTTCGTCAAGAATTCCTCGCAAACTCACATCAATTTTGAAGCAAACAAACATTCAAATGCAATAAAAACAAATAAGCAATCAAGTAACCACAGCATTATTGGTGACAGTGATGAATTCCAATAAAACATAACTAAATCAAGTTAAAATGTAAATAAAAAAAAATCGAATTTATTTTCAAATAATATTCTTTAAATGACGAATCACCATTAAAATCATAATTGAAATCAACATTTCCATTACGAAATTGAAAAAAAACATATTTTTTTCTTTCCATTATGGCATGAGATGAAATTAATGAAGTATTAAAAGGTCTTTAACCTTTTAAGGCAATTCTACCCTTTGTGAAGTTATATGGATCCAAATAAATACTTAAAAATGCTTCTTTTCATTTCAGTTCATTTTTAAGTGGCTTTGGTTACTCACAGTGACGTTTTTTTTTTTTTGTAGTTGATGCCCCAAAAAGCACTTGACTTTGAAAATTATTGACAGAAATTTATTGTCGAATAATGACACAATTAAGTAGCAATTATGAGTAAATAATTTTCTATTAATCGTCTCAGTTTGCTTTAAGAAGATGGCAGTCCCTCTCCTAAAAAAGCTATAATTGATTTAAGAAAATAATTTCCCACCAGGACTTATCACAGTCTTAAAAACGTAAAAGAAACCAACAAAAGTAAAATGGCTATAATCCATTTAGACTGCAGAAATACTCAACACACAACTTAGTATTTAGGGGCTAAATCTTACAAAAACAAAAAAAACAATTAAATTTAATAAAAAAAAGCTTTTTTTTCGTTTTTAGCAAGGAAAATACTCCGTTTAGTGGAGCTATGGTCTCAACTAAGGGGTACAGTACAGGTTGTAAAAGAAAAATTAATTACTGCTTAGAAATCATAGTCGTTGAAGTAGCAGAGTCCTATTATGACGTACTGTATGAAAATTAAATTAAAAAACAAAAACATTTTTAAGATGATTCGTTGAGATTATCGATAATTTCGGTATTTTTCTAGACTTAAGCCTATTGATTCAATTACACTTTGTGTGTTAAGGGTGTCATAGTGCTATCGATAGCTTATTTCTAGTATGACTTTGCTACATATAGCCAAGACATCAACCGAGTTAATATTAAATTTTTAATTATTCACAAGAGATGGCAGCACAAAAATATATTTTGGATTTGTGTTTCTGTATTTTAAACAGAGATTCAGAGCGAAAATAATTTGATTATATTTTCTATTTGGCAAAACGCCTAATAATGCCTTAGATTTCTTGCAATTGAAAATCACATATTGCTTGAATATGGACAAATACTTGCTACATTTGCTTTCTCTCAGTCACCGTGTAATCACCGATGTTCAAACGTCCATCACACAATACATCCTGATCCTAAAAAAAAACAATAAAAACAGTGGGATTCTGAATTTGCAGCAAAAAAGCTTAAGTAAACTTTTTGGCTAAGGCTTCCTGATAAATGTAATGCCTTACAGACTGAGACCTTTGCGGTCCATAGAGAGGTGATCTGATGCGTCAGTTTATCTTAACGAAAACTCAGGTCATATATGTAGATTGGCTGCTATAAAAGCAATAATGGAAAGGCACTCACGTGGCTCCTAGAAAAATATGGCTTTAAGCTGTATTGACTTTCAGGGCACTGCAGCATAGTGTAGAACGAGGTGAGGAGCCTGTGGCAGTGGTTGCGTAAAAGTGTTTAGATTTGGTGGATGAGTCTGTAAGACCACTAATGGGTTTCTATGTTGGTTTAATGTGGGGAGGAGGGGAGACTGATTTAGCTTAGATTTGACCGCTCTAGAGCGTAATGGGCCCCTTAGAACTGTCTCTCATAACAGGCAAGAGCAAGGCTGTAAGCACCCCTTATTTCTGCAGAGCGTATGTCGGTGAAGAGAAAAAACAGATTCTGTCATTATCCTGTACCTCAGAGACATAAAAACAGGTTTTTGGGCCAGGTCTTGTTTAATTATCTCATAAGGGTGCATCTGTCAGGATCCTTGTTATGGAGGCATTTCTGTAGGGCATCAGCTGGATATTGAGGTAAATCCCGGTGCTAAGAAAGGATGCTCTAGATCCCTTGTTTTTTTTTTACTTTTCTTTGTGTTACTTCTCTCTACTTTTCGGACTTTTACTTTTTTATCTTTTCTTATTCTAGAAGATTGACACAGTGGAGTGTTTATACACTGCCTTTGCTATCTACCAACCTTATCTTTATGCATTACCCTTAATAGGGTAAAACGATTACTGGCGAAATTGTTTGGAGCTTCCAAATAGATTCAATAATGATTTGAAATAAAAATGACTTCAACTTACGAAGAAAAAAAGGACTTTTTCTTCCCTACATTCCCTGACATTAGGGATTTAGATAGTATTTCAGTAGGTGTTTGCAGGACAATCGGACACTTGGGAGATTGAGCGTTTTCGCGCTTGCTGTGTTTTAAAGGAGAAGACGGAACGTTAAGGGTGGTACTACCTTCTCTACTTCAAATACTGGGGCTCGTTGACACATGGCAGTATGCGTTGATTGTTTGGTTGGTCTGCAGTCTCCGTGTTCTGGCCAACATGCTATTCCTGTTTTCCTGTTTGCTGTTTGTTTTATTGTTGGTGTTTCCAGTGTTTCCTCTTTGCTGTTTGGTGTTCTCACCTTCATCTTGGCCATCAGTCAGGAGTCGTTTGGGACTTACACTGGTAGTTGCATTATGCTGCGAAGTCTGACCGTAGGCCTGCCGACCATAGTGAGGCCACCTTGTGGGAGTAACGTAGTGGTTGTGGTTTGGATTCAAGTCGTGGTGACAGCTATGCTGTCTCGGGTGCTGTGAACCATAGATCGGTAGGAGTTTAGATAGTCATGCCCAAACAATATGTCTTCGAATTGGCACTCATTGGTGGTTTTTATCATAGGTGTGGGTGTTGTTCGACGGCTTGTATTTACTCGTGCATTGGCACCGTGGGGTAAAGTCTTAGTACAGATACTCACGTTAAGCAACCGACTCATTCTCTAGTTTAGTTAAGACGGTAGAAGTGTAAAGTTACTGCTCAAAAATCCATGAATCAGTCCATGAATATCCGCTACTTTCAGTAGACTCTACATATTCAGTCCAATGCACTCTTTTTCTTCTTCTATAGGGTCCGCCATCTAACGTTTTTTTTCAACTAATGCTTATTTCGTGAATGGTAACACTTAGCTCATGTCTGATATGACAGATTATTGGTTTTATCCTTCCGCTGAACGAATATGGTTGTGTCCAATGCGTTTTCGCTTCGCTAAGTGGGCCTGCGATCGACTTACAGAAGATGCCGATTTTGCCAAAAAAAAAATCATCTTTTCAGATGAAGCTCATTTTGATCTTGGCGGCTATGTAAACAAGCAAAATTGTCGCTTTTGGAGCCAGAAAACCCGCACGCATACATTGAAAAGCCGATACACCCAAGACGAGTCACTGTTTGGTGCGGATTTTGGTCCAGAGGCATAATTGAGCCATTTTTCTTCGAAAGTGAGCAAGAAGTGGCCGTTACAGTCAATGGCGATCGTTATCGGACCATGTTGAACGAATTTTTGTTCACAAAAATTGAAGAGGAGGATATTAGCAACATTTGGTTTCAACAGGACGGCGCTGAAGATCGCATTATCAGCCGCAGAGCTGATGTCGTTTGGCCACTTGGACTATTATTTGTGGGGTGCCGTCAAAGATAAGTGTTACGCCAACAAGCCAGAGACAATTGACGCTTTAAAGGACAATATTCGTGAAGCCATTGGTGAAATACAGCTGCACACAATCGATAGTGTGCTTAAAAATTGGACCGATCGTGTAGGCTACCGCATGGCCAGCCGAGGCAGCCATTTGAAAGAAATTATTTTTCATTATTAACCGAAAGGATTGTACTTTCAAATAAAAAAAGAAATTTGAGAAAATATTCAGCATTTTTACAGCATTTTCGAAAAAAAAAAATATTTGGCGGACCCTTTATATCATATCTACCCATTGTAATAAAATAATTTTCTCTACTCTTTCGTGACAAAAATTGTGATATAATTTCACATTAAAGAGAAAAGTTGTTTGCCTCTACTGAAAATTTGAAAACTTTAAGTTGACTTACTTTAGGTAAGTACTGCTGTTTAAACAGAATTTCCCTCATTAGTAATTATTTTAATCCCAAGATAATCTTTATTTAACACTTAATTTAAGAATAACATGATATATTTTTTAATATTTTGTTTTATTTGACTACATTTTATTTATATACATACACATACTCGTACATACATTCTTACTTAAACAAAAACTTAAGCAATTTATTGAATTTAAATACTTAATTAAGGAATTTTAAACCTATACGCGAACGCTGATTAAGTAAAGAAAAATCATCAAATCTCATTAAACTGAAGATACTGGCATTTAATGAGGGGGATGAAATAATATTACAAAAAAAAAAACAGTATAAATCACATATGAATACTCTTACATTTACATTTACATTTACATTTACATATTATTACAAAAAAAAAAAAGTGAAATGATTTTTCTTTTCTTAATAAGGAAATTTAATATTATCCCGACATCATTAGGAACATTTTGAAAACAAATTGTGGGAAAAAGTTCGAAACATGTTGTCTGTGGTTTCACTTATTGTTTCTTTCAAAATACATAACCTACGAGTATTTGGCGAATATTGCAATAAATGAAAATTTCAATATGTATTTGAATATTTATAATAATATACCCTACACACTATTCAAGCGTAGCTGGGCTTTGTGGTAATGTTTGTAACAGTTTAGGATAAAAGTGCAACATCGATTAATCGATTGCGTTTGACTGTATAAAGCTTGCACATTCGCGTATTCCTTATTATCAGTCTTAATTTGATCAAAGCCCCTTTGTAGCAAACTTTTAAACATTTCACATTGAAATTCTTAGTAAATAGGGTTTCGATATGTTCCAGCTGAAATTTGGCTCAAAAATGTCCTCATATGCTAAGAAAAATTGACCAAAACTGGTTAATATTTGGTCGTAGGCCCAATAAAGTTCATTGGTGAATGTTTTATGTGCTTTTCTTGCTAATTTCTCACCGTGAGCTATTATAGAGTGGTAATCATAACGCTGAGACCTCTACCATAAGTATCGCCAGCAATGCAATTTAGGTCTTATCTTATCTGAGCCTTAGATTTGTCTCTCTTGGTGAATTGGGAATGAGCTGAAATTTTTGTAAAAGTTGCCTATTTTTTATTTGGTTCCAGAATACACCGGTGGGGCGGCGAGGACAAAGGTTGCGATGTACACGTATCGTGGGGCCATTGGAAAGTCCTGGGTTCTCAATCCTAGGAATTCTCAGTGAATTTTTGACACGGTGGTTAAGCCCATACTTATGTGTGGGGCGTTAGTGTACATATGGAGGAATCTTTGACATGGTCATGCGAAGCGCGGTGCTGATGATTATAAGCGCTCTCAGGTTCACCTCTTCGAAAGCCTTCTTTGTATTGTTGAACTGGCGATTATGTCTGCAATAAGGTTGAGGACGGCGGGGGTATGGTCTGACAAGGATACTGCACACCCAAACCATTTCTGGATAGAATGTTCTTTGTGTGCATCTCTCCGGAGTAGATAAGTGGACCCGGTTCTGTTGAGGAATGCACAGACGGATCGAAATCCCCGGAAGTATTCGGGGGTGCTGTTTTTATTCCGGCATACCGGGTGAAGGGCATCGTTTAAGCTTCCGGACCACTGCACTGTCTTACAGGCGGAGGTCTCGGCAACAAAGAGGGCAGCAGACTGGTTGATGTACTACACCATAAGGTAGTTGATGTCGATATCCGAATTTTACGGATACTCAGGCTGCAATCAGGGCGCTCTCCGGTGTCTACTCGTCATCACGACTGGTATGTTATTACCTGGCGTCTCTAAACGAGATGTCAAGAAATTTAGACCTAGAGATTATCTGAGTAAGGGTCACTCTGACAGCCAAGGGAATTGTGTGGCGGACGAACTGGCGAGAGGGGGCTCTCTCCTTGTAAACGAGGGGATTAACCATCGGGTTGGGATGCCAGTTCTCTCTTGCAAACTTCTAGTTTCGCAATACATGCTAGGCATGACACAGATTCTGTGGGAAAATGAACCAACGTGCTCTGTATCGAGACAAACCTGGCGAGCTCGTTCGGAGTCAATATTGAGGTTACCGCGATATAGGCTGCGAATCCTGGGCGATGGGTAGCTGGTGCGCCCGCTAAGAGACTGAGTCTACCACTCAATGATTAATTAAGGTGTTGTCAGGATGAGTAAGAGGAGGAGACTGTCGAACATTTTCTATGTCCTTGGCAGTCCATTTCTGCATACCATAGCTGATGTAAATGCCAGTCGGCTTTCTTCCTTTGTGAATGCGTCTTGCTGGTTTGTTTCGGACCGGGGCGAGAATATGTAGGTTTGCTTGAACCTTCTATGAGCATCACAGTGGGATTAGTATTGGACCCTATTTAAACACTTTATCAACTTGCCTATTAAGTTAAGTCAGCACTCAGGGGATGACCACTACTCATGCTGGTGCTTGTGCTGGTATTAGGAAAATAGGTTGGGGGGAAGAGGGTGAAGGGAGTAGTGTTTATGAACGTTTGATTTGAACCCATCCATATCGTTAATGACAGGAAAAACTGTCTCGGAAAGATCGTTCTACAAACGGACGGTGCGACTAAAGAACGAATTCTCTCTATAATGCGTTGTGCGTTTTATCGGACAATCAACTGCAAAGGGATGTGCTCTACGGGAAAAACAAGTACTGCGTGAAAGTATGTGATTATGCGGAATCAATTCTTTTATTTCGTTAGAACACATTCCGTTATAGTAACGATAGAACAATGAAACATACGCCACATTTCGACGATAGAGTTGGCTATACTACCGTCATTAATAAGCTCCTGCGCCTAACCACTATATAACCGTTTATCATGCTACTGATGAGTAGCGATCGAACTAAAATTTGGCACGAAAAAGGCTTCTACAATTTTAAATTGAGCAAGTGTTCACATAACCTTTAGCTCTCTTTATAATCGTGGGTTTTTTTTGCCTTTGAATTAGGCGCCAAATACTTTATCTACCATTAGGCTTGATCTTCTGACCACGTCCTTATAAAACTTTTTTAAAAAAAAATTTAATATTTAAGTGAGTGTCGTTTGATTACTCACAAGTATCAATACTAGAGTACGCTGTAGAGTCGGACATATCCTAGCTTGTTGTCTTTTCCCTTGAATTTCGTTTGAATCAATTTAAAGGAAAACTTTTCTTTATTTTCCTTATTGATTGAGACGGTTTCGAATTTCGAAAAATCTTCTTAAAAATTTTCAAAATTCTTATGCTTTTGCTGTTGTGTGTAATGGATCAGGGTAAACATTTTCAACAATTTGATATCCTTTTTATCCTCGACTGTGGTTGATTTGTAGGTTGCGGGGCTGCTGTTGCTGTTGCTGTTGTTGTTGTTCCGCTGCTGCATTTGGTTGAGGCTGTAAAGATTCTGTTGAACTTTCGCTGTCGTCTCTTCTTTCATTGTACGTGTGGGTTGTTGTTGCTGTTGCTGTTGCTGTATGTTGTTGAAGCTGGCGGTGCTGCTGTTGTGGTGGCCTGTTGTGGACTGTAATATTTGGCTCCGTGTGTAGTCTTCGGTCTGTAATTGCTGCTGCTGCTGCTGCTGCTGCTGCTGCTGCTGTACTGTAGACTGCTGTAATATGGTTGCCATGTGTATGCGCTGCTGTATGGATTTCCGCATGGTGTTGGACTGCTGTGACTGTGGCTGGTGATGGTGGGGGTGGTGGTTGATGGCGGCTGACTGGTCGTGTCTTTAAAATACTTAAATCATTAACATTTTCTAAAAAACTTTTATGAGCTGACAATTGTTTCACACTTTCAACATCCTTTTTGAGTTCCTCCATGTCACGCTTCAGCTTGGCACGTCTATTCTGGAACCAGGTTATCACCTGTAGTGCACAACGCACATGTCACGGGTTTACATGTAAAGATAAAAGTGGTTTTAATACAAAGTTTAGTACTTTTTTTCTTTTTTTTTAGTGTTTTTTGTGTTGCATCAATATTTAATACTTTAAAGACTCACCTGTGCATTTGAGAGACCCAAGCCGGCAGCAATTTCATCACGATCGGCTGGCGAAAGATATTTTTGATATAAAAAGCGTTTTTCCAATTCGAATATTTGATGATTGGTAAATGCAGTACGACTTTTACGCTTCTTTTTGGGATTTGGCCGTGTGGCGAAAATACTTAAAGTGGCGGGATCTAAAAATATAAACAGGAAATCACGATAATCAATTATTTTTTTTTATTATTGTTGGTTATAAATTGGCAGTTGCAGTTCATATTTTAAAACTTTATATGAAAAACTATTTTTCTTTTAATTTGCTTAAGTTTTTTTTTTTTAAACATAAATCTCCTTTCAGCTCAAAGCTGGAATTTCATTAATAAATCGCGTAGATCATGTCTTATGAGTGGGAAAGTCATTATCGAAAATTTATATGATTTTTCTTTTATACATATGTGCGTGTTTACTGTAAATTTACTTAAATTAATTGAAAAATTGTTTTTTTTTGTATTTGTTTTTATTAAATTAAACATAAAAAATTTGTGCTTTATAAAGGGTGGGCAAATTTGAGGTTAGAAAGTAAAATGGCTTAAAAACACACTTTTTTGACAAATTCAGTTATATTCCTACCAATATAAAACGGAAATATGGAAATTAATAATGAAATATAATGTCGGGCAAATGTCCACCTCTAGCACGTCGGCAGACGTCCTCTCTTTTCACAAAATTTTGAACCACCTTTTGAAACAAAGCTTCGCTTATATTGTCAATCCAGTGCCATATTTGATCTTTCAGAGTGTCAGTTGTCTCTGCTTTGTTCCTGTAAGCCCGGTCTCTGAAATGGCCGCAGAGAGCATAATTCAGCGGCCAAATTTCATCTTTCAGAGTGTCAGTTGTCTCTGCTTTGTTCATGTAAGCCCGTGTAAATCCAGCGGCGTTATATCACAAGAACGAGGCCGCCAATTAACATCGCCAAATCGAGATATTACGTGATCGGTTAATTTCTTCTGCAATAACTGATTTGTTGAGCTGGTTGTGTGGCACCGTCCTGCTAAAACCAAAGGTCACTGATGTCAACATTAGTCAATTGTGGCCACAAAATAGTGGTTATCACGGTTTGGTAGCGCCAAGAATTCACGATGACGGTATTTCCTTGCTGATTTTCGAAAAAATACGGGCCGATGATGCCGCACGTAACCGCAAACCGAACCAGACACGTTTGACATGTGAATTTAAAATTTATATCACACAGTTCACGATTCGAACTTATGGAGGTAATGTTATCTGGCCACCTATCTCGAGGGATTTGTTAACGTTGGACTTTGTCTTGTGGTAATTTCTTAAGTCGCTGGTCTATGCGAATAACTCATAAGCTCCAACGGCCCTCAAAGCCAACATAATTTTTGTCATTGGCGAAATGCAATCTGGTTTATGTACCAGAGTAATAAAAAATTTAATATTGCGGATACACGTTACATATCGAAAACGCGGTGGATATTTGTATACATATATATTGGCTCCTATTGTTGCAAACTGGAACAAAGGGCCACAACAAAGTTCCTCCTTCTACTTCAGTCCAGGTCTTTCCAATAGAGTTCACTTCCTTATCGGTTTGTCTTCTTCAGGTATTGGCCTTGGGGATTCCATTAAATTGCCATCTTAACTAAGTTCTCGTTCGCTTTTCTCAAAACGTGACCAAACCTGTTCCATTTTCTTCTGGTGTCGATTGGCGACTCCCCCACTCGTACACATAGGTCACTATTCGAGATTAGGTTTGGCTGGAATATTTTTAATATCCTCCCTAAACATCGGTTATAGTAACAGACCAGCATATTGGAGAGAGAAAAGGCGAAGTTTGCTTTTTATATGAATCTGTGGAGATTTATACACTTTGTCTTTCTAATACGATTTGCTATATCCTCCCTGATTCTCCAGGAGAGAATATGACGCTGTTCAAGTACAAAAAAGCTATGTATCATCCAGAGTAAACTTCAACATATTAGTTGTACCTATTCAAGCGTAAAACTTTTGTTTTCTCCGAGTTAATCCGTAAGCTAATATTACGTGCAGCCGTGTGTATAAGCTGAAGTTTGTCTAACATATTCCTAAAATTGTGTGCGAGGAGACATATGTCATGAGCATATTCGAGATCTTCTAGACGGCTATTCAGATTCTGACATTCGTCGGTTATTGACTTTGTTTACATCGAGTACTATATTGAACAATAGTGGGTAAAGTGCACAGCCTTCACACACTCCCGTATTTACATGAAACTGCCTTAACTGCGTTCGTGAAGCACTTTACTTTTCGAGTTCCGGTAGAGATCAATGATAAGATCGATGATAATCAGTGGAACTCTTTTATATCGTAGTACTTGCCAAATAGCTTGAAGTGTATGAAAGGCTTTAGCAAAATTTGTAAATATAAAGGGTCCGCCAGATAAATTTTTTTTGAAAATGCTATAGAAAAAAAACTACTGAATATTTTCTAAAATTTCTTTTTTTATTTGAAAGTACAATCCTTCCGGTTAATAAAGGAAAATAATTTCATTCAAATGGCTGGCCATGCAGTAGCCTACATGATCGGTCCAATTTTTAAGCACATTATCGATTGTGTGCAGCGCTATTACACCAATGTCTTCACGAATATTGTCCTTTAAAGCGTCAATTGTCTCTGGCTTCTTCGCGTAACACTTATCTTTGACGGCACCCCACAAATAATAGTCCAACGGTGTCAAATCGCAGCTCCGAGGTGGCCAAATGACGTCAGCTCTGCGGCTGATAATGCGATCTTCAAAAACAGGGCGCAAAACATCGAATATAGCTTCGGCTGTGTGGCACGTAGCGCCACTTTTCAATTTTTGTGAACAAAAATTCGTTCAACATGGCCCGATAACGATCACCATTGACTGTAACGGCCACTCCTTGGTCATTTTCGAAGAAAAATGGCCCAATTATGCCTCTGGACCAAAATGCGCACCCAACAGTGACTCGTCTTGGGTACATCGGCTTTTCAATGTATGCGTGCGGGTTTTCTGTGCCCCAAATGCGACAAATTTGCTTGTTTACATATCCGCCAAGATCAAAATGAGCTTCCAGCGTTGTTCAAGCGTATACACAACCATATTCGTTCAGCGGAAGGATAAAACTAATTATCTGTCAAATCAGACATGAGCTAAGTGTTGCCATTCACGAAATAACCACTAGTTGAAAGAAATGTTAGATGGCGAACCCTTTACAATTATTTGGGGAGCGCCATTCCACAGATTTTTGCACGATGTTATATTCCATGCACGAAAAAAACTGTGTGGCATCTAACACCCACTTTGTTTAAATTAAATTTAAATATTGAAAGCGCTTAATAAAACACCCTTTATCTTCTGGTTCTGTTGCCCTTCAGCAGGTTTTAGCCGATTATAATATTTTTACTTGCTTTTCTTTAATTTTAAATATTTATCGTCTAATTTTTGAAATAAAAATTTGGCCTTATTTTTGCAAATGGATTTTTTTTTAATGAACTTTATTTAGGAAAAGACTGTTTTAAAACGATTAAACAAGTGAAGTTAATAATTTTGTCATTTTTCTTTGGTTTTTATTTAAAAACATGGCTACTTTTAAAATTGTTTTGTTGCTTTCCAATGAAATTATGTCCGAAATAACCCCTTTAGTTAGAGGTTTTCTCTTTTCATTTAAGAAAATAAACAACCACTCATTACTATCATGTTTGGGACCCCCATAAATTTGTGTAGTTTGTAGTTTTAAAAAACATAAGGCCTTTTTTTAACATTAATGCCCAAAAAACAAAGAAACAATAAAAAGGTGTAGTCTTATATGTCATTTTGCCTCACAGTGGTGTCATCATTAATAGTCATTCACACATGCACACATACACACGCACTAAAACGCAGCAAAGGCCTAAGCATTCATTAAAATTAACAACTAAAAGCGCGTTAACGAAAAATATAAATTATTAAGAGTTACATACTCAATTTGGTTACAAATGTAAGTACCACATACACGCATACAATTTGTTGAAATTATAGTTGGTGGTGGTACAGTGAGAGAGAGAGAGAGCGAGGGAGAGAAGGTTTAGTATGCAAAACCAGTTACTAATTGTGTGACATATACAAACACACGCACAAAATACATGTCTCAACACACTTATCTATAGATAATATAAACACGCAGCTGTTTGTGTAAATAACACATAAACTTCCAAAAAAAGAACGCACATTAATACACACATTTATTTACTCTCATCAAATAAACAACAAAAATAAATAACTACACACGCCATTATTGTCCAAAGGCATTCAAGCACATAATTTAATTGTATTAAAACAACACCAACAAACATAAACATACCAGCGAAGAACACACGAAAACATGAAAAACCACCGACAATGTTTAAAAACATACACACAACACACAAACAAATGTAGTAATTATTTATATAAAAAAAAACTGAAAAAAGGGGTAAAGGAGATGTGAAAGGATGAGCATTAAATGAACAAAAAAAAAAAACAAAAAGCAAAACAGGAAGAAAAATACTTTTACTCACACAAGCACACACTTACATAACGCATACACAACACCAAGTCAATTTCAGTGAATGAGGAGAGCTCAAGATCTTCTCTTTTAATAAAAAAAAAAAAAAAAATAAAATGTAAACAAAAATCAATAGGAAAGAAATTATGAAGAGTATTCACAGTTTACAAAAACCATTAAAGAGGCTTGCAGTTAAACAAGCTCTGTTTTTATGTAAAAATATTATCATATAACCTCTTACAATAATTTAACAAAATTATTAAGTTTATGTACGGCTTTTAATTAAAACTAATTATTCAAATTGAAATTTTTGCAAATGTGTACATATGTTCAAACAGACCGGTGTGTTAAGCAGAACAGCAACAGTTTTTAAATGTTGGAAAGTAGAAAAAAAGGGTGCCATATGAATAATAACGAATTTTTACTGCCGATGCATTTCAAAACTTAAATAATCGACTTCAAAGGAAACAATTAAACAACTTATTATAATAAAAATAATCATGAAAAAGTCCGCCAAATAATTTTTTTTTTGAAAATGCTATAAAAAAAACTACTGAATATTTTCTCAAATTTCTTTTTTTATTTGAAAGTACAATCCTTCCGGTTCATAATGGAAAATAATTTCATTCAAATGGCTGCCTCGGCTGGCCATGCAGTAGCCTACACGATCGGTCGAATTTTTAAGCACATTATCGATTGTGTGCAGCTGTATTTCACCAATAGCTTCACGAATATTATCCTTTAAAGCGTCAATTGTCTCTGGCTTGTTGGCGTAATACTTATCTTTGACGGCACCCCACAAATAATAGTCCAACGGTGTCAAATCGCAGCTCTGAATGACATCGGCTGATAATGCGATCTTCAAAAACGGGGCGTAAAACATCGAGTGTAGCTTCGGCTGTGTGTCACGTAGCGCCATCCTGTTGAAACCAAATGTTGCAAATATCCTGCTCTTCAATTTTTGTTAACAAAAATTCGGTCAAAATGGCCAGATAACGATCGCCATTGACTGTAACGGCCACTCCTTGCTCATTTTCGAAGAAAAATGGCCCAATTATGCCTCTGGACCAAAATCCGCACCAAACAGTGACTCGTATTGGGTGTACCGGCTTTTCAAAGTATGCGTGCGGGTTTTCTGTGCCACAAATGCGACAATTTTGCTTGTTTACATACCCGCCAAGATCAAAATGAGCTTCATCTGAAAAGATGATTTTTTTTTTGCAAAATCGGCATCTTCTGTAAGCGTATACACAACCATATTCGTTTAGCGGAAGGATAAAGTTAATTATCTGTAAAATCAGACATGAGATAAGTGTTGCCATTCACGATATAAGCACTAGTTGACAAAAAAAAAAGTTAGATTGCGGACCCATTATATAGGAGATTCCACGATAAATTTGTTTAGGGGATACATATGATACCTTAAGCAAAAACACCGCGTTACCTACTTTGTGGATTAATTTGTTAATTTGGTGTAAAAAAACTCCTCTATTAACTTTATTAATCTGCAGCGTATTTTATTGTCAAAACAAATAAAAGACACACCTCTCTATAGCTTTAACAAAAGCTGAAGTCAGAAGGAAATTATAGCCAAATACTCGTATTTTAGCTCTAAAAAGTCAAGGGAAAGGCAACAAAAGACTTAATTAGTAATGGTGGCTACTCGTTACAAAAAGTGACACATACAACATAATTAACTAAGTGATTACATTATATACTCACTTATACATAATAATTATAATATGCGTATGCTCGTTTATATGAAAAATTAGAATTTCACTCGAACAAAAGGACTCTCTTTAACTAAACAAGCCGTTCGTCCACTTAGAAAAGAAAAGAAAAAAAGAACAAAAAATTCCTCATTTGGACTAAAAAAGAATTAATGGTTTATACGACACTTTTGTCGTCAAAGACAATTTCATTTGTGCCACTCTGCAGCCAATTCCACTTCGTAGCCAACTCATCTTTGTGGCCAATTCATTATTAAATGGTGTTAATGACTTTTTCTTTATACAGTGGCGGTAAAAAAGTGTTGCGGGTGTTTATTTATCTCATGTGTGTTTGTTTGTGTATGTATTTTAGCATAATCACGATTTGTTCTGCTCATGTTAATGACACATGACGTTCGTTAATTTCTTTGTTTAAAAAGACACTGAAGAAGGCCTGTTGTAGTTGTTGAAACCGTTTACAATTTGCATATGTTGTGTGTCTAAGTGTGTTGTTGTTTTGTTTGTAATGCAGTGTTAAAAAAGAATTAGTTAAGCAGATGTCATTTCAATTATGACATTAAGTTGTGACAAACGATCACACATCAAAGTGTGCCAGTAATTTTTTTAGTGACAATTCTATGAAATTTACGATTTTATCGAGTGTACTCTGTGCACCAGTTTAACCTTTAACGTGGCACCACTGATGAAATATTTACGTCCTGATTCACATCGATACAGACATATCAATTACAAAGCCGATTTCATTAACCTGATTTGTCCGAAGGTTTTAAAGGCCATGTCGTACATATTCTTTTGAGTATGTAACCGAGGGGAGGGGAACAGTGTCCGGTGAGGCAGCAAGTGTGATAGCGGGAATGATACCAGTCTATATAATATCTCGAGAGTACTCAAAAACATATCACAGAAGGGCACAAACTTAACGATCCACGAAATATTATTAAAAAACTGAAGGAATAAATCTATATTAAGCTGGCAATGTAGGTGGAAAAACTCCTCAAAGCGATGATGGACGATTAGGTTAATTCCGCAGATAGATAAGTGGATACGGAGTAAAAGTGGCAAGATAAACTATAATCATACCGAATTCATAACATTACAGTTTTTCTGTAATTTTCTTCCTCATTCATAATTCCACCCCCAATTATGAGTCGAATTACATAATTTCCCATACAATTTTATAAGAGCGAATCATGCAAATTGTAATTTTTTATAGTGTGTTTTTCCACGCTAAATCTGCTTAGTTTCCTAATTTTTTTTCCATTTCTAAAACACAATTTGCCAGCAGTGACCACAACAATAAATTAAAATAAGAGAAGGCAGAAGAGAAGTAATTTAAAGTATCGTGTGAATATGGTATTTTTGTTCCTAATTCGGTGATTTGGTGTATTTATAGCCTTGAATCTCCAAAATGTTTCTTTGGGCGATGTTAATAAGTAAGTTTATGGTGGCGTGGTGTTATGGTTAGAGCGCACACATAACAACACAAACGACCCGGGTTCGAGCCCAGCGAAAAATTTAATTGTGATTTCGAATCTTTAATAAAGAAGCTTCAACTTACTTTCAAATGACTTCATATAAAAAATAAATAAGAAGCCCCCCCCTTACCATCCGCTTATCACTGGCGATGATGACAAACATCAGACGAATGATCAGGAAAACAAGCCATATACTGCGAAAACAACACTACAATGCTAAAGCAAAGATCTCACCGCTACACAAAAATCATGTGGAGGAAGCTACAGCGGATTAATCATCTACTGAGCTTGAAATATCAAATAAAATAAAGAAACTGAAACAAAGCAATGGATGATTTGTGGAAAGCCACAAGGCTCCCTAGAGGAGTGAAGGAGAAAAAATTCCTAACAGGTCATGGAGGCGATAGGAAGTATTTATACCGATGTTGACACGACGACTTTCCAGGGTATCCGGTCTGTCCAGACGAAGTCGAAAGCGTGGAAGCACGTTATATTCCACTGAGATGTGCTTGGATGGAAGTATTCACGTGAAGAATGTCTTCGATATGACGCTTAAATCCGAGGAAAACTGGTACATGGTGTATCAATTTATCGGGAGACTGAACCATATACTACGTAAGGGCGAAGCACAGCGAAAAACTACCCAGAGTAATAGTTCCAAGAGTGAATAGAACGGCGATGTAAAGCCATAAATGGCTCACCGTCTCAATAAATTAATACCGAAAGGCAGTAACATGGAGTCTAAAGGCTTTTAGGTGGTTTAGTACTTAAGAATCATGCATTCTCTACTGTACGGGCTGTTAGTATCTTATGAAGATGGCACACCTCCTGCGTGACAAAAAAAAGAGGGAGAAGCCTGAGAATATGACCAAGATGACTGTCATAAACTTGGGAAACAACGCATGGTATTCGATTATATTTCTGACTAAAGGCCAACAGGTATTTTTGTAGCCTTAATTAAATAAGTACTTGCTCGTAATTTGTTTTGCACTGTCTTGTGTGGAAGAAACTTTGCGTATAATTTTTTTATGTCAATTTTGGTATAAACAAATTCATGTTAAATGTCACTCCATATGCACCACTTAACCTTGTTTTTTCTGCTAACAACCTGAATTTCTAGAGTTCTGGGATAATAAAAACAAGAAAAAGTTCAACAATTAAAATTAATTTTTTTTTTTTAATTTGTTATCATTTTGAATCCAAATTTTATTGATTTCTTTTCTTTTGGAACATGAAACCAAAATAGACTTAAACAATGAATTTGAAAAAGAAAGAAATACAATTTCAATTTTGATTTTTCAAATATTTTTTTTTTTTAATTTTTATTACTTCTTTTGTTTTTTCAAATATTTATGTTTTTGTTTTTGGTTTCGTTTTTATTAATATTTAATTTATTAAATTGAAGAAACAATAAAAATCACCTCTAAACATGCCAAAAACAAATATTTGTTAATAAAAAACAAAAAAACAAAAAAAAAAAAAAAATTAAATAACCGACAGCAAAAAATCATAATAAAAAAGAAATCAGAAAGAAATCAATAATAAGTTGAGCAGAAAAAATTAAAAAAAAACATTTTTTGTTTCATGTTTGTTTGTAAAACGATTTTTTTAATCGGCGAACATCAACTGTTTCGTTTTATAATGAAAACTCATAAAAATCGCTTAAATTTATTGTTGTTCTTGTTGTTGTTGTTGTTGCAGTTGTTGGTTTCTATTTAATTTTTTTTATAGTTAAACGCTCATTTAACCCCAAAAAAAGAAGTGAAAAAAAAACACATCAATAAACGTATGAAAAAAATATCAACAAAAGTTTTCTAATAAAATTTGAAAAAAAATTAGTTTTTTTCTTCTTCTTTATTTAGCGATTATTTAACCGCCCGGCTCTGAATGGTTGGTATGATTCTGTAGAATTATCATTGAGGTTTTTACAGGGAACTTTACTTCCATAAACAGATTTTTGTTGTTGTTTTTGTTGTTGTTTTTTTAGATAAAACATGTGCGTGTGAAAGTGATTTTGTTGTTCAGGTCTCTTGACTCATTATACCCTACTTACAGAGTATGTAAATAGTTAGGCTACATTGGACTTGTAACTCAAGAGTTCAATACCAACTTTTAGTTTTAGATAAGAATTGAGAAATTCGTCTTTTCTGCCGCTGCAACGAACTTGCTTAAAATCACTTAATTTCCGGTCTAAGTCACCATGCAAAGTTGTTTAAAGTTGAGTATTTAAGTAGTTTGCACTTAGGCTTAGGTTACGCGGGTCGCTCGCAATTCGCGAGTTCAATCGGTGACCCTTTAGAGGACAGACCCATTAAAGAAGCCAAAAGCCCGGATATAGGGGAATGCCAAAAAAGATTTCCACCTGAAGACCCAAAAATTTCAGTTCCCTCACTTGAGCTAATCAATACCCATGAAGAAGTCACTTAAGACATTCCAGATCATAGAAGTGACATGTAACCATGTGTTTTAGTCTAAGCTCCCATATAGCGGGCCAGTCACAGATTGCACCGATTCCTCCTCCTCTTCATTTTGACAGCTCCTTCAGAAGCCATGCATCCAAATGCTTTAGTCTAAGCTCCCATAGGGCGAGACAGTCACAAAAAAGGTGTTGCACCCATTCCTTCTCATCTTGACAGCTCCTACAGTAGTCATGACCAGGACGTCGCATGCGCTATGACATGCGGCCTATCACACAGTGCCTGATAATTATGTCCGAAAGAAAGCCATAGAAAGAGAAGGCCAAAGCATTCTTCTGGATATTCTACAATTGGTGATATTATTCCATCTGTGTTCCATCTTGTTCACGCTCATCTATCTATCAAAATTGACAACGCACTTAGAAGGGCATATACGTCTCCCTGCAAGAGAGACAGAGTGGACCCCCTAATAGCACACTCATAAGCAATTTAATTTCTTCGGATGGCCGCATGACTCGTAATTCATATCAGTTCGACATGTGAGCAAGTGCAGCTGAAGAAATATTTCTATTCAATCACGTAATAGTTGAGAGCTCTGATTTCAGCGAGACTGTCTACAAAGCGTAATAGACCTTGAGGCCTCGAAATTTAGCATAGGGACTCACTAAATTCCCTGTACAATTCAAACTCAAATTCTCACCCAGTGAGACCCTATGTTAACCTAAACCTAGCAAGAACCCCACACTCGCACTATATGTATTCCGCTGCTCTGATACCTGTGACACAGTCTACAAACATCCAAATCTGCAAGCGCCATCCTCTTCAGATGCACTCTTAGTCTACTTGAGAACCTCAGAACGACGCCCAAATTGCGGACTGGTCGCCGATCAAGAGTGGCGAAGTCCCATTTGACAATTCTAGTGTTCTAAGCATCTGGAAATCTCCAAATCCTTGATTAAATTGAGGATATCGGTAAGTGGTGCTGCACTGCAAGGTTTCGGACCTTTTCTGGCCAATGCATACGCTATTTCATTACCATCTACTCTACAGTGCTCTGATACTCAAAGCAACTGGACCTTATTTCTAAGCGAAGGCTTTTGCAACGTATTGTAGTAAGATTTGACCAGTCAAGATGTCACAAGACTCGAGCCAAGTGCTCTTAAGGCAGCTTGGCTATCGGAGAGTATTTTAAGGGCTTACCCTTGATCTCCGCGCATATAGCAATGGCCATAATCTCAGCCTGGAAGACAATAAGTGTTCTTTTTAGTGGGATCGGCATGTTTCGATTCGATTTATAAGCACCATCACCATCATTTTTGAGCATTCGTTAAAGCAGTTTAGATCAAATTCACTCTGGTCCCATTAGAACATTAATACCGGTTTGGGAATTCAACTTTGAATCTCCTGTCAAAGCATAGATCCATTGGCATGACATCCGGGGCCGAAGATGTTTCTCCGACCAGCCTGCAGACCTCCCGACACATTTCGGGATCAGGTTTCCAATTCCTTTGTTGGATATGTTCTCATTCAAGGTGGTAACTTCCTCAGCTTTTTTTTACCAAGCTAACGCCACATAAGTGATAATGGGCCGAATAATAACGGTATATATCCATAGTGCCATTATCGGCGAAAGACCCCATGTCTTACCGTAGGAGAAGCGACTTACCTAGAGGGCTCTTATCAATAATTCCGGTTCGGTAATTAAACCTTAAGCAAAGACCCAAATGCACGACATTCAGAACCCGAGATGTTTCTCCGACCTCCGTGTGTAGAATATACATATTTCCTGATGCATTTTGGGACCCTGTGGCGAAAAATTTCTTCGCTGAACGTCATCACATGGATGTGTATTGTTCTTAAAGCAACCAAGGGCCTCTAAGGCTGTTGTTGGATATTTTCTTATAACCCAAGTTATACTGCGGCAGACGAGTGTCTGTCTCCCGCCTAATTTATTCATGGTGGTAGCATCCTCAGCTTTAGCGGTTGAGTAAGTATACGGCTAGTTTTAGAAAAGCATGACATCATTGCTGATAACCGATTTGGTTTTAGATACAAACGTGGTACTCTAGAACCCTGCCAATCGTAACATTGCGTTTATAAGCAAAACATTGGAAACAAAAGTGATTTGTGCTGCGGACAACTGCCAATCGAATAAAATCTTATCGAACGAAGAAGTTAAATTATTTATAAGAATTTTGATAAAATTTTTGTAAGTGATCAACACCTATGAGCGATTTAATTCTGTGGTAGGGTAAAAATAGAGTCGGCTTAGATCGAATATATTTTTTTATTTATATTTTATTTTTGTTTATCATTTCATTTCAATTCAAAGTTCATTCAATTGCTTTCATTCAATTGAAATCGAATCGAATTTCTTTTTTATATTTTTTTTATTTTTTATTTTTATTACTTTAGTGGCAGGCGATCCAATCGTAATCATTGTTTTACGAGTGATTCAGTTTAATTGACGTTCATAATGAGGCTAAAATGAATGAATAAGTTGAGGGAAAACAAAAAAAAAACGTAATGAAAATGGCCAAAGTTAAATTGATATTAAATGATGCAAATAAATCTTGAAAATAAAAAAAAATCATTTCTGATAATATACGAGGGGTATAATGAGATACACAGAGTTCAAGTGTCTTGAAAGTTAGCTGGAGTTTTAATGGTCAAACGGCGCATTCAAAATCTATATAATTTAACCAGTTTTAACTGGATTTCCATTTATTACCAATAAAATTATTAAAAAAATATCGCGTAAAAAAATACTTCTTTTTATTTGACTTTGAAAATGAATAGTTATCGTATAACAAACGAGATTTATCGATTTTCTAATTTTGAGTGAGAGAATTGAATGATTTTATGTTTTATGTTTAAGCAAATAAATTTAAAACAAATTATTTCGAAAGACAAGTACGATTGAGCGACCGACGAGCAATATAAAATATTTTAATTAATTCCCTTAAAAAGGTGTGATTTTCGTCATCACCATCATCATCTCGGCTGTTTTGAATAGCTGGCCGTATATTGGTGGAGTATGCTTTGAAATCTTAAAACCCCACGCTTATGATATTTCGGCTTAATCAATACCGATTGTTATGATTTTTATTGAAGACACAGATTTTGATATTTTCTATTGCTATTCAATAAAAGATAATCAAATTAATTTATTGTGCTTTTGTAGTCAATAAATAGGCAGATAAAGTTTTTTGGGAAGTTTTATTAAAATAGTTTCCATGAAATATTTGTAGTTTTATTTTGGCTTTAAACGCAGTATGTTAAGCTTTCGAAATCGTTTTATAATCTTTGGTTATGACTTTATAATCACGATACATTTTATTGGAATTATAAAACGATTTTAGTTGTGAAGCTAAAGCCAAGCCAATGCAGAATATTGAAGTAAAATTTAAATTTTTTATGATTTTGTTACTTTTTATATAAAATTAAATTAAATTGTTTGATAAAAGAGTAATTAAAGTGTTTTTTATTTTACTAGCTGAAGCCCGATGTGCTTCGCTACACCTATTAGTATATATATTATTATCTTAACTACTATCTTAGTTATCAGGTATTCCCCTTTTTCCCCATATTATGCCCTTCCAGTTCAAATCCAAGCATTTGAAGTTGCCTATACTTCCTTCCAGAAAGACACCATAGAATCTTCAGTTTAGCTGTATACTTTCTTCCAATAAACACACATTAATTTTTCTATAGTATACTTACAGTGACGTGCAAAAGTGTAACATGATTTAGTACTTTCCATTTTAACATCTTGTATTTTTAAGTTTTATGGTGTTATAGGTACACATGTCCTCTTCCTTCAAAACTAGTTTGATGCCAATACAACAACAATGACTGAAGTAGCAGCAAAAAGTGTAAATACAAGGGCGGATTGATATTGAAGCTACCTAAGTAGGAAAAAACTTTTTTTTTCAAAAAACATTCATTTCTCAACATAGTCTCCTTTTAGCTCAATATACTTAGTAAGACGATTTTCCAACTTTTTTATACCATCTGAATAATACGATTTTGGGAACTTCTTCTTCTTCGCTTGCGAAGAATCATTTTCCTGCAAGCCATTTTTTCAAGTTTGGAAACAGGAAAAAGTCACTAGGGGCTAAATCTGGGTTATAAGGTGGATGATCAACCAATTCGAAGTAGATTTCTCGCAGTTTTAACATCGTATCTAATGCTGTGTGAACCGGTGCGTTGTCTTGAAGAAAGAGCACTTTCTTCTTGTTTAAATGTGGTCGTTTTTCCCTGATTGCATCAACCAATTGATCCAATAATGCACGTTAATACTGTCCTGTGATTGTGGATCCCTTTTCAAGGTAATCGGTGAACAATGTTCCGTGTGCATCCCAAAATACAGTGGCCATAACCTTGCCAGTCGATTTCGCTGTCTTCGCCTTCGTCGGATCACTTCCACCAGCTTCCACCCATTGCTTCGATTGATTTTTGGTTTCAGGTGTGTAGTGGTGGACCCACGTTTCATCAACAGTTATTAATCTACGCCAAAAATCAGCAGGATTATGCTACACCGCTGTGAAGTGATCTATCGAACTCGTTTTTGTTCAACACTGAGCAAATGTGGCATCCATCTTGCCGATTGCTTTTTCATATGCAAATGTTCATGCAAAATGTTGAACACACGTTCATATGATGTGTTTACCATTTCAGCAATCTCACGGATTTTGACCCGGCGATCTTTCATAACGATATCGAGTATTTTCTTGATATTTTCTTCAGTAAACACCTCTTTTGGTCTTTCAGTTGATGGTATTGTTGCAATGCTTGCTCGGGCCCGTTTAAATTCAGCAATCCAATATTTTACCATATAATCTGATGGAGCAGATTCGCCGTAACGTTTATCAAGCTTTTCTTTTGTCTCTTTCGCCGTTTTGCCTTTCAAATAATAGTGTTTAATCACTACACGAAATTCACTTTTTTCCATTTTCCAAGAAACACAAAAGTTGCTCACGAGTACTTCAAACGCCTACAAGAAATAAACTAATCCATGAATTTGTCTAAAATTTTAACAGCTGACGTTTGACAGATCGTAATTTCTAAGATAGAAAAAGTTTTTGTGTTTGTGCTGCCATCTAGCGCTAGGTAGCTTCAATGTCAATCCGCCCTAGTAAAAACAAATGTTACAATTTTGCACCGTTGATTTTATTCTTAAAATCTATAAAAGTTAATATTACAATCAATAGGATGTCCAGCATCCTTTTACGTTTTTTGAGCCTGGGTGCGATTGGGGATACTACAAGTGTTTTTTTTTTTAATTTTAATGGTATAACTTACAGACTGCCTTTGTTCGCTTCTACATCTTGTTCATTCCTTTGAACGGAGTTGGATACTTACGAAGCAATGATTGGACATGAATCTGCAAATTCTCAATCGGATTCATATCCGGAGATTGTGAAGGCCATTTCATATAAACTATTACTGTCATTTTAAATCGGTTTTTAACAACACGTACAGTATGTTTTGGGTCATTATCTTGCTGGAAAATTACTAAAATTACAAAAACCAATTCTTCCACCACACCTGGCAGATTTTGTTGCAGAATCGACAGGTACTGTTCCTTACTCATGGTACCATCTATGCGTACTAATGGATCTGCACCACTTTTCGTAATACAACCCTTAACTATTATAAGCCACCAGTATGGTCCTTAATACTATACTATACTATACTATACTATACTATACTATACTATACTATACTATACTATACTATACTATACTATACTATACTATACTATACTATACTATACTATACTATACTATACTATACTATACTATACTATACTATACTATACTATACTATACTATACTATACTATACTATACTATACTATACTATACTATACTATACTATACTATACTATACTATACTATACTATACTATACTATACTATACTATACTATACTATACTATACTATACTATACTATACTATACTATACTATACTATACTATACTATACTATACTATACTATACTATACTATACTATACTATACTATACTATACTATACTATACTATACTATACTATACTATACTATACTATACTATACTATACTATACTATACTATACTATACTATACTATACTATACTATACTATACTATACTATACTATACTATACTATACTATACTATACTATACTATACTATACTATACTATACTATACTATACTATACTATACTATACTATACTATACTATACTATACTATACTATACTATACTATACTATACTATACTATACTATACTATACTATACTATACTATACTATACTATACTATACTATACTATACTATACTATACTATACTATACTATACTATACTATACTATACTATACTATACTATACTATACTATACTATACTATACTATACTATACTATACTATACTATACTATACTATACTATACTATACTATACTATACTATACTATACTATACTATACTATACTATACTATACTATACTATACTATACTATACTATACTATACTATACTATACTATACTATACTATACTATACTATACTATACTATACTATACTATACTATACTATACTATACTATACTATACTATACTATACTATACTATACTATACTATACTATACTATACTATACTATACTATACTATACTATACTATACTATACTATACTATACTATACTATACTATACTATACTATACTATACTATACTATACTATACTATACTATACTATACTATACTATACTATACTATACTATACTATACTATACTATACTATACTATACTATACTATACTATACTATACTATACTATACTATACTATACTATACTATACTATACTATACTATACTATACTATACTATACTATACTATACTATACTATACTATACTATACTATACTATACTATACTATACTATACTATACTATACTATACTATACTATACTATACTATACTATACTATACTATACTATACTATACTATACTATACTATACTATACTATACTATACTATACTATACTATACTATACTATACTATACTATACTATACTATACTATACTATACTATACTATACTATACTATACTATACTATACTATACTATACTATACTATACTATACTATACTATACTATACTATACTATACTATACTATACTATACTATACTATACTATACTATACTATACTATACTATACTATACTATACTATACTATACTATACTATACTATACTATACTATACTATACTATACTATACTATACTATACTATACTATACTATACTATACTATACTATACTATACTATACTATACTATACTATACTATACTATACTATACTATACTATACTATACTATACTATACTATACTATACTATACTATACTATACTATACTATACTATACTATACTATACTATACTATACTATACTATACTATACTATACTATACTATACTATACTATACTATACTATACTATACTATACTATACTATACTATACTATACTATACTATACTATACTATACTATACTATACTATACTATACTATACTATACTATACTATACTATACTATACTATACTATACTATACTATACTATACTATACTATACTATACTATACTATACTATACTATACTATACTATACTATACTATACTATACTATACTATACTATACTATACTATACTATACTATACTATACTATACTATACTATACTATACTATACTATACTATACTATACTATACTATACTATACTATACTATACTATACTATACTATACTATACTATACTATACTATACTATACTATACTATACTATACTATACTATACTATACTATACTATACTATACTATACTATACTATACTATACTATACTATACTATACTATACTATACTATACTATACTATACTATACTATACTATACTATACTATACTATACTATACTATACTATACTATACTATACTATACTATACTATACTATACTATACTATACTATACTATACTATACTATACTATACTATACTATACTATACTATACTATACTATACTATACTATACTATACTATACTATACTATACTATACTATACTATACTATACTATACTATACTATACTATACTATACTATACTATACTATACTATACTATACTATACTATACTATACTATACTATACTATACTATACTATACTATACTATACTATACTATACTATACTATACTATACTATACTATACTATACTATACTATACTATACTATACTATACTATACTATACTATACTATACTATACTATACTATACTATACTATACTATACTATACTATACTATACTATACTATACTATACTATACTATACTATACTATACTATACTATACTATACTATACTATACTATACTATACTATACTATACTATACTATACTATTGTTATGATCTAAATTCTGTTTATTTGATCTAACGAGGCTAAAATAAACCAATTTCGATCTGACGATCGAGCCTGGTATTGCATCAAGAACCCAAATGCTACAAAAACATATCAGTAAAACAGTTAATAAAATATGGTGGTGGTAGGATGACACGATTGTCGCAACGTACCAATTTTATTTTGTTTACATTTCAATAAATTAAAACAAAAATATTTTACTAAAATATTTATCTGAATTGGTTATATAATTACAAATTATATTTAATCCCCTAAACTGAAGATGATTTGTTCCCTAAAAAAATAAAAATTCCATCGGCTTTGAATATCGTGATGTCCACTTTATAAAAAAAGTAAAAATAATGAAAATAAAGGAAACGATAGCAGTTTGTGATGCAATTTAACAATTTAAATACCGTACAAGCACTTGTTTTTTCAGAAAGAAATCAATTAAAAATAAAAATTGGTGTGCATTGCCCTCTTCAATTGTCACATAAGAATACAATAAAAATTGGTGTATATTGGCATTTATATTGGCGCATAATAGCCTTTGAAGCTTTCACACGATTGTCGCATCAGGGTTGCATTTAATTCGGATAATGATGAGCTAATAAATTGTGTAATCACACGATTGGCATATAAAATAGACTAATTATTGGTGCATTACGATAATCTTAGAAGTACTTATCATGCTAATATTTGTTAACATTTATTTTCTGAGAACTAAAAGAATGCTATGAGTATAAGTACGACTTTTGATTATACTTATTGCTACTCATACTTATAAATCATCGTTATTGTGAGTACGAATTATTCATTTCGTTCAGTGGAGATAATATACCGTATTTTGTGAGAGATTATAAGTACTGCTAGATTCGATATAAATGCTGGCTCAAATTTAAAATAATAAATAGTTCACCCGATATATCGTATATTGCCCCTATTACGGCTTACAGCGCAACTCAGTTGAATTGAGATTTCAGTTGAAATTTTACAACTGCTAAGTTGTAATTTTTGGTTAATGCTTTAAACACACAGATGACGGCAGGATACGCGACTACACGACCATAAGTGCTGCTAACGTCAATGGTAGCCGTGTAGTGAGCTACTTATGTATATTGGAAACGACATCATAATAAACAGCTGATAAAAAAAAAACTAAAAACTAAAACCCGGCGTGCTTCGTTACCCTTATAGTTATAATTATATAATTTTTTTTACACTCTTTCTCAATTTCAGCCCGATCTGGTTCAAATTCAAACATTTAAAATAGCCTGTGGTTACTTCCAGTTGAAATTGAATTTGAATGATGTGTACTCACTTATACTCAGACTGAACTAGTCTAGGAAAGAATTGGTCCTTAAATTAGGAAAGTAACGTTTTAGAAATTTAATAGGTTTTCTGACTAGGCTGTGTCGTTTTGTTATGGTAGGAGGTCCTCGATTCAATACCTATCCAGAACATTTGAATAAAGAAAAAGTTATTTTACAGCGTCATCACCTTATAACATTGGTTAGTGGCTGGTTATGAGTATTACTTACTATTGGAAACTTCTCAAGTGCATTTGCCGTTCCAAGTCTCCTTCAATGAGTCTGACAACAGAATCGGGTGTAACTCATTGACTGAGAGATGTCCTCGTGTTCCTTCATGGTATGTTATGGAATTAAATATATCTGATTGGGTTGATTTCACGTGGTGTGTGAGACTGTTGAGCACATGCTGTGCTTTTACTCTGGACAGAGACGCAGGTTCAGACTATTGGGCCGGGGCATTTTTGATGGCCTTAAGGAAATTGCGCCTGCTAGGATTTCTGATCTGTAGGGATTTCTTTCGGGGAGTATATTTTTATTGTTCTTACTTTCTGTGTATTCTCTCTTGTTTGTTTAGTGGATCCACAAAGGAGCTCTTTTTCTGGTCTGGTTGTGGGATGCTTCCGCATCGCCTAGGCGACCTAACCTAACTTTTGTGTAAAGTTGTTTAACGAAATTAATTTCTTTTTTTGACAAAAGGGAAGTGTCTTGAATTTTTTCTATATGGGGCTACGACAGGTCTATAATATAAAGCACGCTATTACTGACGCAATGTCCGAGGTTTCTGAATGATAGCTTACCTTGGTTATAGCTTGTCAGATTTCATTTTTAAAACGTAGATTTCATTAAATTTATGAACTTGTTGGTATTTTATTTCAAATTAAAGTTCGAATGAACTCATAAAAATACTTTTTACTTAAGTCTCCACAACTCAAATCAAATATCGAAATACGAAAAAGTCGATTTTTTTCGCTTTGCCGATTGATTTCAAAATATTCTCATATTATCCAGGGAATATTATTTCAGAGACAATAACCATGTCCATGTCTCTGCCAATCAAATCAGCCATTAAAATAGTTTGTTGTCATGTAATAATTATTGTGCTTCCAGTCATTTGTTTTGTTTTTTTTTTCTTTTTTAACATCTAATTTATGATTTATGATAAATAATTTCCTTTTATTTTTCAAATTGATGTTTAATGTTGCAGGAAAATCTTGTTTGTTAAACTTTTTTTTGTTTATCAATAAAGTCCAATTAAAAATCAATAATCAATTGAGAAGTCAATCACAAATACACAAACACACAAATAAATAATTGAAAAAAGCTTGGGAGATCACTCATAAAGCCAACATGGACTTTAACAGATACAAAAATGGACGAGGGTCGAATACAACATTTGTGGGGATGTATAGTATATTAGCAAACAAATTTCTAAGATTATGTGGCAGTTTTTGGCATGCAATCCTCGTATAGTTGAAAAGTGTTCTTCCTTGTTTAACTCACACTGTAGCACACTGTAAACAAAAGCGACCAACATAACTCGTAACACTAAGCACAAGCAATCAATTATGGAAAATTTAAACTCTAAACGATCACATATTGAACGATCACACTTTATATGATCACTTCTTATTGATCTTAAATAGTGGAAAGACATTGAATTTCTTACTGTTATGCAGAAAGGAAGTTAATGCCGCTGCTTGAAAGAGATGAAGAAGGCAAGCCATTATTATTAAAAGAAAAAAAGGAAAAAATGCTTCAATTACAGATCACCCATCCAACCATTCAGCCATTAGCGAGCATTTAATAAAAAAAACCAAAATAATTTGAAAAAACGAATCAGCCAGAGACGATCAGATCATCATTATTTTAATCCCAGTTGATGCTTCTATTCAGAAATAAAATTCCACACCAAAGTGGTGAAGGCAACCTTTTCTTAAAAGAGTTTTCCACGCACAAAAGGTATTGCCAGTTTTTATAAATACGTTAAGGGATTAAAGCCAAATTTGTTAACACCCAACCATTTCTATTCATCTTTCTTTATTGGTTCTACTGTTTGAAAGAAATGTATTAAAAAATGTGTTGAAGTATTTCAGATAAAAATCTTTTCATTTTAATTAAAATGAGATAATCTTTCAAAAACGAAATCGATTAAGAGGCAGTTTTAGTGTCGGTTTTAATTGAAAATAAAATTTGTAGGTGTTTGTCGATATTTTTCAAATTCTTTTAAGACGGGCTGAGTATGAAAAAATTTACAGATTTACAGAGCCAGTATTCATAGGAATTTTTCTTTTATTTAAAATAATGCTAAAAGAGAGTAATAAATGGTATCGTTTGTGATAACGTGTATTCCAATAGAGACTTCCGAGCAATGACAGTTCTGAACAATGTTATATGGTATCAGTTTACTTTCCTAATTCTTCATGATCGACTATAGCAAAAAACAACAAGTGATATGGACACCCACCACATTGTGCCTAATATTACAGAGCTCATGCCACCGACCTAGCTCGACTTCACCACTTTAGACCGTCCAACGGAGTTGCAATGGACATTTGTACGTTGTTACATTCCATACATATTGTTACGTTTTTAGCTTTTTAAAAACGTGTTTTTATGAGTTCGTAGATTGCAGTTAAAATAAAATAAATTTTATGTTTGGTTTTAATTAAAAATCCTTTATTCAACACAGTTATATCCACCAATGCTTGTAATATTTTTACAGGCAATAATAATTTTTATTCTTAGCTTTTATCCATAGCTTTAAAGACTGTGGAACAACTTTCTATTGGGCGGTTGTTGTCAGGGTTACTATCCTCACCCTTTTTAAGAATTGATGTTACATGAGCAACCTTCCAGTACAATGGAAAAATACCGGCGCAATATGACGCACCGCAAAAGTGAGCTACATCACTGAGCACTGCTTAAGAACCAGTGCTGGTATGCCATCCAAACCAGATTACTTATTACGGTTGAGTTACTCGTAACTATAGACTCAGCTGCCTTTAATTCTCTGATAGTGCAATATCATTCCACAGATTTAAATAAAACTAAGTGAGATATCGTCGAAATTTTTGAATAGTTTTAAAAGGCGTATTGTTGCATTTACCATACTGTTACGAAAATAAGGTTGGGCACCACAGCGTTTATTACATCGCTAAAATAAATAAACAAAAGCTGCAAGAACAACTATACGTGCTGTTTACAAATAACCAAATCTACAACAACATTATTATCAGAGATAAAGTAAATAAAAATAACACAGTAACAACAACAACAAACTAACAGCAAAGAAAACAAGTAAAAGACAATAAACAAGCAACAACAAATACTAAGAGCTGAACGGGGTAGATGTTTACATACGCATGGCTACAAAAGAACTAAAAAGAAATTAAAAGAAAGAAATGGAATCTACCTGAAATATCGAGAGGTTCGAGAGCTTTCGATGTGTTGTTTACTCAGCCATATACAGAGCACATCGATGTGAACAGCAATGGGTTTATTTGGTGTAAACTCAGCGAATGTGTTATTGGTCTAAAGAGATTTTATAAGGAGTAAGCTCGTGAAGCTGAAAGTGAAGTAAAACCGGTTTAGTAGGAGCTAACTCAGTAAAGAGAGTTAAGTGTGGATAACTTCTGATTGAAAAGATTGTGATCGAACCCTAAGTTGTAACTACGATCGTTTTGGAAGATCTTTAGTAAGAAAGATCTGCCGAGTAATTGTTGTTGTTTACAAAATTGTAAACAGACGGAGTAATTAAGAGTAGAAAATTGTTGTTGCTTGTAAAAGGTTAGAAGCAGTGGTGCACAAAATTGTGTTGAATAAAGGATTTTAATTAAAAACCAAACACAAAATGTATTTTATTTTAACTACAATCTACGAACTCATAAATACACGTTTTTAAAAAGCTAAAAACGTAAACGTTCTTACGTAAACGTAACGTTCTTACGTAGTATCGCACAACGCATGATAGAGAAAATTCGTTTTTTGGCCGCACAGTTCGTTTGTGTAATAATCTTCCCACGAAAGTTTTGCCTGGCACTTCCGATATGGGTAAATTCAAATCAAACGTTCATAAGCACTACTCTCTCTATCCTCCTCCCCACATCCTATTTTCCTTGTAATTGTACAATGCACTGCATAATTAGAGGTCAATCCCTGAATGCTGAACTCACACGCAAGAAAAAATTCAATGGATCGAGGTACCCAACGCAGGCTATTATTTGACTGCAATAGCCCGCTATGTAAGTAAGTAAGCTGCTCTAAAAATTATATAAAAATATGCTCAATTTATATTGTACATACAATGAAAAAAAAAAACTACCCTCAAATGCTTACCCTTGTGAAATAGGCCTTCATCGCAAAGTTATTAAAACTTTGTAAATTAAAACAAAAACAAAACAAAAAATAGAGAATTACATGAAAAAATATATTTATGTATGTCCATACATACATATGTATGTACATATGTACATATGTATGTACATACATACATATGTATGTACATATGTATGTACATTCAATTCATAAATTTAAGAAAAAAGAATGCCTACACACACTAAATAGGCCCTCAGTGGCTAAAATGTAATGAATTTGTAAATCAGAAATTGTTTAGCACTTAAGTCCTTTTATTATACAATACAATGCTCTTCTCCCATCTCTGTCTAATAAAACCCGGAATGATAAATTAACAAATTATTTTGTACGAGAATATATTTTCACAAAACGACCTTCATGTTCATTTCAATAATTTTTTTTGCTTCATTTCGTTTCTTTTTCTTACGGGTGATCGGTTAAAATGCCTCCAAGCTTTTGCAAAAAAAAGAGAAGAAAGAGCCGCACAATAAAAACAGATTTGCTAAAAGGGTTAATTACTTGCCGCCAAAAAGAGGATACCGCTTTAAAAAATATTTTTTTTCTTTACTCATATTCAAAATCGTATTGAGAGGCTCCTTTTACACATTCATTCATATATTTTTTTTGCTCTGAAAATCGCTTTTTTTTTTGTTTGAAGCCAACCGAACGAAAGAAAGGAAAAAAAAAACGCATCTTTAGATCTTTAAATATCCCAAAAACATTAGCGAAACTGAAGGGGTAAGAAAAGAAGAAGAAGAAGAAGAAGAAGAAAAACGACAAAAAGCGTAAAAGGCTATATCATCTCGTTGATGTTTCATACACAAATTGCGTTTTCCAGAAGCTCGAAATCATAATCAAAAACTAATTTTAATCTCCAAGCTGCTGCACACTGCTCTGACGACGGTAAGGCATTTGACGTCTAAAGGTATTCTGCGGTTTGGCAGAATGCTTTTAAAGGAACGTTTTCAAAGTGGCTTTCTTTGTTTTCAATGCTAAAACAGAAATTTGTTGCATAGTTTCACGTTTAACGGTCATGAGTTAAATTGGGTCTTAAATGGTTTCTCTTTTGTTGTTGATTTTTTTTTTCTTTTTCGATCGTAATAAAATTGTACAATAACGCTGATGATTTAAAACACAAAAATATGAGAAACAAAACTAAGAATTTTGACCACAACAAAGTTTCATTCCAATTTGGCTTATAAGACCAAAGGATTCGCATTGGGATGGATTCTGTCTTAAATGAGTAGATTTTTGTTTTTGGCAAAAATTTTATTTAAAAAAGAAGGTTTTTTCATTCAACCAAATAAGTCGAGGGGAAATTCAATGAACCTTCGTTGTGTAGATATACCTCCTTGGAGGTCAATTAAAATCAACGCCTTTCTCAATTTGTTACTGCTGAAGGCTAGTCACACTAGAATTTTATATTCCAGCACAGCTCTTCGAAAGATATATTCAAGTATATTACACCACCCTGAGGAGTACCTCTATGCACAAATAAGCATATACCACAACATTAATGAAAATATCCTGACGGAACCTCAATCCCCGCATGAGGATTGACTCAGTGCAAACAAACGTTTCGCTGATGTCTTTTATTCTGTCTTTTGCTTCCACGCAAAGCTTATAAATCATCGAACAGCCCGTAGAATGACGCTCAGGAATACCTAGGAAGATCATCGATATAATAGGGTCCATTACACGAAGTGAACAAGTGACAATCCCAGCCGTCCAATCGACATTGAGGCTGGAATCAGACAAGGATTAGTTATCTTTTCAATTCGATTCAATATAGCATTTAAGGCGAACTTTCTCCACGGTAAGAAGAATAACCTGTGGTCTAAGCGGGAAACTAGCAGATCTCAACTATAACGATCTTGGCGCAAGGGTATGTAACATGCAAGGAAAAAGCTATACTCAGAGCAGTTATCAGCACTAAGAGCAGGCCTTAGAATTAATATCTTCAAGATAAAAGTTATTAAGTCTAAAACAACTAAGCTCCGAATTTGCAGCATTTAGCTGCCATTTAAACATCGTCTGGTGGCTTGAGCGCAGCTATTAAAATAGAATAAACGCCGCCAATCAATTATTTGGCCGCTTTAGCACTGAAGGGCGATCCTCACATATCTTTATCAACACCAAACAGAAAGTTGTGAAGTCCGGTAATCAGTGACATAACAATATTTTGCCCATCTTTGATCTCTAAACACAGTCTCTGGCACAGAACAAGCCAAACTCCAATGAAAACCAAAACTGTTACGAGAAATGAAGATGTAATGGGCAAACATGGTGAAAGACTGTTAGTGACATAACCAAGACGACCATATAATGGGCCCCTGTTACTCTTACTCTTTAATTTTAATCATTAATCATGTTAGTTGGTTGAACTAAGTTAGTTACTCTCTCGGTTGAAGTAAAACTAGTAATCAATCATAATTCATTTCCCAGACAGTGTTGCCTTAGATAGCGCAGGCAGGAATCATATAATACATAACGCATAGTATATGTATGTATCACATAATATATGTTAATTCCCATCACAACACGGTGACTTCTCTCAGTCAATGAGCTACATCCGATTCTTTATTAGGACTCATTGAAGGGGTAATAATACAATAGTAGTTTAATACTCATAACCAGTTACTAGCTAATGTTATGTGGTGATACCACCGCTGTTGAAAATTTTTTTCTTTTTTTCAGATGGTCTGGCCTGGTATTGAACCGAGGATCTTCGGTTGGTAGTCGAGTGTCTTACCTACCATACCACAGTGGCACATACATATATGTAACATATATGTATAAATTCATTTAAAATCTGGCAGTGAAGCCTTAAATTGTTCGCAGTGAAATATTTTTTTTCTCCGTCACTCCTCTAGAGAGCATTTTGTCTTTCCGCAAAGCATCCACTATTTTGTTTCAGTTTCATTAATTAAGTTGATTTCATTCAAGCCAAGTAGATGATGAATCCACTGTAGCTCCCCTCCATATGATTGTGTAGTAGTGAAGATCCTTGCTATGTGGTGTCATCTGGGTGTACGTGATATATGTGAATACAATGCGTCCACCAAAGCCCCCACTTATGATACCCACAAGTCAATATCACAAGTGAGTACCAACTCGATGACGTGTTGTTAGGACATTCATAACCTTTACACCTTGGTGAGTATTTGGAGACTATCTAAACTCCCGCCGTGATATGGGTCACAGCATCCGGTTGAGCTCACGCTCTGCCTGCGCCTCAGGTCTAAACCACAGCAACCACGAAGCTACCACAAGGGGGCCTACCCAACAATCGAGCCGAGATCAGACGCCCTGAGGCTGCCGATCCCCGTGGCACCAGAATACCTCTGGTCACGCTTAGTGTCACGTGAGTATAAATACAAGCACGTGTTGCCTCCACTTTCGGCCCCACAACGGCCCCGGACTTGTCACTGGTAACCTTGCTAAGTGATGGTGATCTTTACTTAGCATTGTAATTTTTTCCAGTAAGTGGTGCTTTTATCCTGATCATTCTTTTGATGTTTGGCATTATCGCCAGAAGTAAGTTGGGAGATGACCAGAGAGATTCTTCCTTATTTTTTAAATGGAATTGTCTGGAGGGAAGTTTATTTAACACTCGACACCACAATGTGTGCGCTCAAACCACTATATCTCGCCACCGCCACAATCTCTACAGATTTGGTCGTTCCGAACAACTCATCAATCAGTTTACAATAACTGTCAATCAGTTTACAATAATTGTAATTGAAAAATGCCAATAATTACTTACATACATATTTATATATGATATTGTAAATAACTGGCAAGAGCGAGCCAAGTGTGAGCTATCTACGCTGAGCCAGAAACCGACACTGGCAAATAAAGTGGTTCTCCACATCCTCAATCGATCTACAATCTCGCCAGATATCATTCTGAGGGCGCAGACTTTGAGCGTGCCTACCCATAACGCAATGCTCAGTGAGAATAGACACAGTAAATGAGATGCTCCCACGATCCAATTTACATAATTGATTAGTGCGCCTATTATCCAATCTAGGCCAGGTGAATCTAGCAATGGAGCAAGATTATCCCTCTGCCGAGGATCTGTCAGCGTCCAATGAGTACTTCTGCCTAATAATCAGCTCAACGAAGGACAGTGGTATAGCCACCCGCGTGAGTAAATGGCTGAGCGAACAATAAATATGTGGCTTTAATCGTTTCGCATTTTTTAAGTGGTTCTAAGATCGATGTCAACAATTTCCGAAAGTACCCTGATAGTAGTCACTGATCGATACAGTTGATATGTAATTGGTTTACCTCACTTCAATTTATTTAATTAATCCACTAATTTCAATAGGGACTACTTCCCTCGGATTGTTATGCTTAAAAAAAAATTCTGAAAGAGATCGGACCCGCATATCAATAAACAAATGAGGCAGAAATCTAAAAAAAATCTGAAATTCATTCATCTGTGGCTAAAACTTAAACTAATTTTAAGGCCAGAACGAAAGAATGAAGCGGAGAATATTTAAAACGGCTTTTATTGTTGCTGTTGTTGCTTTGATAGTCTTAACTGGTGTCGTTTTTATAGCCATTGTTGTTGCAATTTCGTCGCGAAACAGTTTTTGTTTTGTTTTGTTTTTTTAATTAGAAGGTTATAAATTAAAGCAGTTTTGGCCGGCCGACAATAATGACAATGAAGATCATCATCAAAATCATTTTATTTTTCCTTCCTTCTTGACTTTATAAATAAATCCGCGTGATATACTTATTCGGGGGTAGACCACCAGCCAACAGTAATGACTTCTGTTTGAGTATTAGTTTTTTGCTTTTTTGTTGTTTCTTGTTGTTGTTGTTGTTTGGTAATGGTCGTAAATGTCTTAGGAAGTGATGGAAAAAGTGCAAAATAAATGCGTTCCTTTAATAATTTATTATTCACACACAGCGTATGAACGTCAATTAAGAGAGAGTTGTTTGTGCAACAATTTTACGACTTTATGAATAAGCAACGCCACTCAACTTAATTTTTTTGTTTTTTTTTTGTTTTTGTAAACATTTATTACTTTGATCGTTCACTTTTGAAAGGCGATCATCTAAATATTATTCATAAGTCAACTGGCCCTCATTTGGGATATAACGCAACAAAACAACAAAAAGTTTATTACAAAATTCCTTACAGTACGCACACACACATACATCCTTTATCCCAATGGAGATACATATGTAAGTAGATTAGTATGTAAGTAAATTGTGTGTGTGAATGATTTTTATATGAATTTCTTTTGTTTAAATACCCTGACAGTTAGCCAACCATCCATCCATTTAACTTTCCATTTGAATTCCATAAAAATGTTTTTATTTAATTTATCATTTCATTTTCGTTTTTGTGTTTCTTTTGGCCGCAGTTTTTTTTTTTTTTTTTTCTTCATTAATCAGCCTTCTTTCCTTCGTTTCATTGTCTTCTTGTCTGCGCTATTTTGGTGTTGTTGGTTGGTGGCACATTTATTCAAATCATTTACAGTCTTTTGTGTCAGCTATTAACTGTTATGTCTTTTTGACACTTCGTCTTTGTTTTCACTTTGTTTCCTTTCTTCTCTTTGTTCTTGTATGTAGATCTGCCATAAATTCAGTTGGAATAAGAGTAAGGAGGGCAAGAAGAGCAAAACATCAAACAGAGTGGTTATTACTGATCATGTTTTACAACTGATCTCCAACACCTGATAAGACTCTGGAGGATATTCAAAAGAAACCTTTAAAATCATTCAACTTCTCTCAGCTATACAGAAAGAAAAGAAACGATGAAAAGTGTTGAAAGTTGATTGGATCTTTAACAATAAAGGCTGTTGCTTTCAAAACTTGGAACGTCTCACAGATAACTAACAAGATTTGTAATTTAAAACCACATTCAAAGGAATCTCATCATAATTTGAATATAAGCTTCCCTAGGGATTAGTTAAAGAAGAAATTTATAACAAAAAATAAATTATTTGAATGAAATAAAGTATCATCAGCTACAAGCTGGCAACGTCACCTTCTAGGGAATAAAAGTAAAAGATGCTAAGCCAGGTCTCGTCTTCTACCACTGCAGCAAATACCCGAACGGCGCTATTTCTAGGCAACAACAGTGTGTAGCAATCACTTACTTAGATAGAAAACGAAAGCTGCTAAAAGCGAACTTGATCCAAGGCAAAGTAATTGAGATGCTCTGTAGACACCATATGCTTACAAGAGGGGTAGTGTAGAAAAAAAATTATATACAATTGTAGGATAAAAACTTTTCTTGTATCAATGTACCAAATTTGGTAAAGATGGTCTCTAATTTACTTTAGCTTTCACTACAATTTTTAACAAAAATCGGAAAGTAGCAGGTATTGCTGCAGACACTAGGCAGTAACTATTCTTCCCAGCCCTGGGATGCAAAACAATTGACAGGTTTGTAAAGATAAGAAGCAGAAAATAATGAATCTTCCAGGAAAAAGCTAACAAACCGCACATGGATATAGTCAGAAACCGGGGTGATAAGGAGAGACTACACACGGAGTAGGAGTAGTGCCAGAAATGACAATAAAAGGTACATAGTTTAACAACTTGGAAAAGGTAGCGGAAATATGAAAAACCTTTAAAAAATCACACATCAACTTAGCAGCAGAAATTTTGCGAGTTGCAAATCACTTCGTAAAGGCAATGAGAAATGGATGTATTTTCAGAATTGTACAGACAGAGACGTGAGATACAAAATCTGTGTAACTGCTATCACTACAACATTAACGAATATATTCCGACGGAACCTCAATACCGGGAAGGGTATTTGACTCACTGTAAACAAACGTTACGCTGATGTCTTTAAAACTGTTCATCGCTGGTTTCCACGCACAGAGATCTAGCAGGGATCATGTAAATAACTTACAAATCATCGAACAGTCCGTGGAATAGCCCTCATCATCACTCAGCCTTTATACAGGTATTCTACACCCTGGCACCTCCGCCATTCGGAGTGTACGGGCTTGTAAAGGAATACCTAGGAAGACTAAAGTAGGGCAAGGATTTATTATCTCTCCAATCCAATTGAATATTGCAATTAAAAGCACACTGAAGCGAGCTATATCCACAGTAAGAGGAATAACCTGTGGTCTAAACGGGAAACTAGAAGACCTCAACTATGCCGATCTTGGCACAAATCTATAATAGCATGCATGACAGCATGCAAGGAAAAAGCTGAGCCCAATGCAGTTAGCAGCACCAAGGCCTTAGAGTTAATATCGCCAAAACAAAAGTTGTGTAAACTACTACCTCTAAAACGAATAGTCTCTAAATTAGCAACCAACATTTGGATGTTGTAACATCATTTTGCAGGGTGTGGCGAGGTGTAGTGGTTAAAGTGTACGCATAGCAATACGAGCGGCCCAGGCTTGAGCCCAAACAGATGATATGACGAAAAAATGTTGTTGTGTTTAATTAAGAGACTTCCACTTCCCTGAAGATAACTTCATCTAAAAAAGAAAGAAGAAGTCCCCTGACCTTCCAGCTTACCTCTGGCGATGATGACAAACATCGGACGAATGATATGGAAAAAACGCTACCTACTGGAAAAAAATTACAATGCTAAGTAAAGATCACCACCACCGCTTAGCAAGGATCTTCACCACTATACAATCATATGGAAGGGAGCTACAGTGGATTGATCATCTACTTTGCTTGAAAAACCTACTTTGTTAATGAAACTGATCTTTGCGGAAAGACAATATGCTTCCCAGAAAAAACACTTTATTTTTCAACTTTGTAAGCATTTTAACATCGTCTGGTGGTTCGAGCGCGGACATAAAGAACAGACTAGCGGATTTCAGTCAATTATTTGGCTGCCTTAACTCTGAGTAGTGTTCCTTGTCAGCACCAAATAAAAAAAAATCAACTCCAGTGACCAGGTACTTACCAATATTTTTCCCACCCGCGATCTATAACCACTGTCTCTGGCAGAGAGCAAATCAAACTTCAATGAAAACCAAAATCTTTAAGAGAAAATGAATATGGATTAAGCTTACATTGCGAAAACGTGATGATGACATAACTCAAATGACCATATAAATAGACCCATGTTACCTTTACTCCTTAATTTTAAGTTATTCACGTTAATTGGTAGATCGAAGTTAGTTGGAGTTTGTTTTAAAGTCAATTAATTAGATTGAGTCATAGTTTTTCTCAGTGTACTTTATAATTTGCCATATTACCGGGGGTTAAACCACCGTTGTGTTAATAAATATTTAATTGATGTACAAAAATGACAGTTAACAAGACACAAAAATTGTGTAAAACCATGTAAAGTCATCATTTTAATAATCGTACTAACCTGCCACACTAACTCTACCCCATACTACATATCCGAACTGTCCCATTGTACACATTCAGGTCTTCAATTTAATGTTCAACATGTGAACTGTGAGTTGCGATTGCGCAGTTACAAGTGTGTGCGTGTGTGTGTTGTTTGTATTGTTTGTGTTGTGGCAACAATACTGGTCAAAATATTGTACAACAATATAACGATAAATGTTATCAAATGGCAATATAAACCCACCTTTATTTTGTTTTCAAAAAAATATACCCAAACAGACCGACAGACAGACAGACAGACAGACCACTAAAATGAAACCACTTAAAAATACAATACGTACATATGTACATATGTATTGTGTGTATTGTATGTGAGTATATGCCCCGCTAAAGTTAATTTCATCATTTTATTGCAAATGGAAATGAAATTTTAACAAAAATAATAACAAGTGTTGTCACTTGAAAGATGAAAACGAATACAACGAATACGAGTATATACGAGGCCTCCGGGCTAAAGTAATGCAGAGGCTCAGTTTGAGCATAAGCATAAGCATAAGCATAAGCAAATACATTTGCACACCGCCATACAAGTACAGCTTAAAGCGTTACTAAACGCGGGAATGAAAAATAAGTACTTTCATATGTATGACTGCATATATGCATTTATGCGAATATGCTGTCTGTCTGCTATAATCAAGTTAATTTTGTTTTTTTTTCTTTTGTTTTGTTTTAATCAAATGCAATAAAAAAAAAGCACAAATGAAATTAAGGCTTAAGGGTTTTATAATGAGTCTGACTGAGGCCGCCAGAATTGAATGAAAAAGAAAAAAGCCAACAATTGCAGAATAAAAACCAACTTTTTAATTCATTTTCATTTTTCCTGTTTTTGTTTTCAATTATTTTTTTCCATTTTGTTTGTTCTTTAAATAAAAGGTAATTATTTAAGTTAATTTTACGAGCGGTATGATGGTTTTTCTGAATTTTTCTTGTTTTTAAATCAATTGCCCGAAGACGAGTAGGTAAGTGTTTTGCCACACAACTGCTTACGAATAATGACATTGACGAGAATGTTGTACAACGACGACGAAGACGACATCAATGACGATAACAATGACGATATCAATGAGATTGCATTCGAAATGATTATGTTGCTAATAATGATCATAATAACAATGATGATGATAATGATGTTGATGAAATATTTCCAGTCACGACATGATCAATGGGTGGTGGTGATGGAATAGCAGGAAAGCATTGTTACTGGACTATACGATTTATAACCAAAATCTGTACAATAATCGATCGAGTCATAATGTCAAGAAAACAAATACGTATTGCACTATGGGATAATATTGGCAAGTTCACAAAAAATATTATTTAAAAATAAGACACTCTTTTCGCTTACTTGAAGGGGGGTGATCTACTGAGGATGACATTTTGTCTCTTCTGGGCATTATTGAAATAAGCGTCTATGACAATACAAGCCTTGGCTTCATCGCTAGGACGTTGGAACGAAAAGGAGGGAGAAGTCAAATATAGCATGAAACTGATCTCATGTTTAGGAGCAGGATCATCAGTTCCTCTCTTGATGGTATGGAGTCCACTGTGATGACATTCTGGGTGCCCTCAGGGTTAATGGTGTCATCGTAATTGGTTATGATGACCTGGTTATAATAGTACATTGGAAATATGGCAGTACGTTGTGTGACCTTATGAGGACGAGGTATCAAATTGCTGCTCTCAGGAAGGGCTGTATTGTTTTATGGGTACCACCATCAACGTTTCTAGAGAGGTTAAGTATCTAGGTGTCATTCTATATAGAAGGCTTAGTTATAACTCGTGCATTGGTTTGTCGAGAATAAGCCGATAGGAGCCCTCCAAGCAAGTCGCTTCTCCTACGGTAAGACATGGAGTCTTTCGCTGAGAATTAGTACTATTATCCGGCCCATTATCACTTATGTGGCGATAGCTTGGTGGAGAAAATCTGAGGAATCTATCATCATGAATGCCTCGGTATAAATGTGGCAATAAAAACATGTCCAACAACAGCCACGGAGGCGTCGATTGTTTTAACACCGCTTCACATTCATGTGATGAAGGTGGCGGCTTGTTCGGTTACAAAATTTTTCGCCAAAGGGTCCCGAAATGCGTTGGGAAGTGTGTTCATTCTACGCAGGGTGGTCGAAGAACCATCATTGGTCCTGCAGGTTATGCCTGTGCCTTGACAGAAGATTCAGGGTTGAATTTCAGGACCGGGGTTGTTGGTCTAATGGACCGGGATTGTCGGTCTAATGGGACCTTAGTATCTAAGTATCTACCAGGCTGAGATCACGGCCATTGCGATATGTGCGGAGATCAACCTGGACAGTGTGTTCAAGATTCACTGGCTCGAATCGTATGCCATCTAGACTGGTTAAATATTGCTACGATATAGTGAAAAAGCTGAACACTGTGAAATAGATGGGAATGAAATAGCGGATGCATTGGCCAGAAAGTGTTTCATGACACCCTATATCGGTCCGAAATCTTGCCTTGCAGAACCACTTACTACCATCGTCAATCTAGTCAATGACTGCAAAATTGCAAGATGCTTGGAACAATGAATTTCTCGAAAAGGGACTTCGTCACTATAAGGCAGCGATCGTTCCACAATTTGGGCATCGCTCTGAGATTCTCAAGTATGACAGGGCGGATTTGTAACTACTTACGGAGTTTCTTATGGGCCACTGTAGGCCAAAAGCGCATCTGAAGAGGATGATGGTCACGAATGTGGATGCTTGTAGACTGTGCTCACAGGCATCAGAGACAGCGGCACACATATTGTGTAAATGTGGGGTTTAGGTGAACAAACATGACACGGCGTGACATATCCACTATTATGGTTTCAGATTAGGGGCGCAATAGATCCCATGGGTCGCAGTGTCAGGTGTGACTTCCAAATTATTTTTGCCTGAAAGTCAAAAACTATACGATTTGAGGAAAATTCATTTAAAATATTTTATGGCAAACCAAATGCATTTTTTTATATCCCAAAAAAAGGTATTAGTTTTAGACCCACAGTGCAATTTGCCACACAAATATGTGTACAAAATAATACAATAATCAATATCGGCCTATCCTCTTTAACATGTTCATTGTGGCATCTTGTTTTTGTTATTTTATTTCCTTTTATATTGTTGTTGTTGTTGTTGTTGTTGCTGTTGTGTACAACACTTTATGCGAAATTAATGAATACATATCGACTCTTTTGTAGTTTTATTAAAGACATTTTACTGATTTAAGGCTTTTGTGTGGCAGGCAGTGGGTTCAAACTCATTCACACTTTTGAAAATCAACTGGTATTGTAAGAACAGGAATCGACATGATGATGATGATCATCATCATCATCATTAACATGATCATCGAAAGTACTAAAGATGAACCATATAAGTGGCAGCATTATAATGATCATTGTGTGGAGTATAGTGGAGATATATGCTGTTGCATGCCTTTTGCATAAAAAAACTAAAACGAAGGGAACCAACAAAATTAAAGGCAACATTAAAGCATTGCAGCCGTAAATGCGGTGTAAGAACAAAGTGTCGGCAACCTTTGATCATCGCATATAAAATACTATAGCCACGCCTCTTAAAAGGTAGATTAAACGAGATGGCGCTCAACATTGAAGCTTTAAATATGTTTAAGCCACATTTGTGGCCTTTACTTATTGTTATTGTTGTTGCTGCCACACATCTTTTGCCTGGATGGCTGGCTGGCTGGCACACAGTTAAGTCACCGGCACAGACACTTAATAATTCATAGTGTGGCAAACAGACAAAAAGGCAGGCAGGCAGTCAGGCTAGAAAGCAGACATGCAACAGAACTTAAACTTGAACAAAAAAAACTACAACAGTTTTACGCAAAAAGGCGACGAAGCCAAAAAAGTTGTTGGGAAAACAGAAAAGAATTTTAAGTACCAACGCGAGGAATGAGAGCATTAATTTGTACTTTACTCGTTGGGAGGGGGTAAAGGGACGAATGTACTGACAACCAGAAACAAGCAACAGTTCATAAAATTTCAATTTCATTTTCTGTACAAGAATTTAATTTAATTTTTGTTTCGTTTATTAAAAAATGATTTCATTCTTTCAAATATTTCTAAAAGCATGCATAAGTCACATTGTTTGCGGCATGTTGCATAAATGGTTGGTTAGTTAAAGCGCGTTAAGCATTATTAACAGCATTCAGCTGAATATTGAGTCTTTTGTAGTGCAGAGAAAAAAAAAAACGTCATAAAAATTACAAAGCGTTGCAATTTTGGTATTGTTGTTACTTGCTATTGTTGCACTAAACAAAAAAAAGAAAAAAACAAAAAAAAAAAACAAAAAAAGAATGTTGTCGCCGTCACAACGACAGTCTCATGATGTCCATGCTTATGTGATTATTTCTTTTTTAAAGTATTTCCAGTGTGGCCCTCCTTCAATTTTAACTTATGTACAAAAATCGTGTAGACTAGTGTAACCGAAATTAACAATTATATATTGTTACGTTTAAACTTTTTAAAAGGTTTGAGTTCTTTTTTATTGCGTCAAAATTACAGTATACAATTATACCTATACAGTCTCCAACTTATTTCTCTTGCACTAAATATTCGTTTATACAACGCGTTTATTCACGCCTAAACACGATTTTACTTTATGAATGCAAAACGATAGCTATATCGACGTACGAAAAACAGCCTCCTTATATACCTAATTGCCTACACTTTGGAAAGTTCTAGAATTGTCCCAAGTGCTCTCACATCCTCTCTTTTATGTCCGTTAATTTTAAACATGATTGTTTTACCTAAAGATGGTCGAATTGGCAAAACCGTCAAATGTACAAATCAGTATCAGGGTAACACATTATCAACCGTGACGCAAACCAATAAACAAGAATCCGGCAAAACAGTCCCAAAGCCACTAATGTGGTGTATTTTCTTTTTATGCATTTTTATTTTCGTAGCAATACTATGGCCTAATGGTGTTTTTTTTTCTGAAAAAAAAAAAAATGTTGCATTTTGTTGCCTTTACTTTTTTGTGTGTTACTTTTCTAAAAAACTCTAACTAAAGGGTCCGTCAAATAAATTTTTTTTCCTTTTGAAAATGCTATAAAAAAAACTACTGAATATTTTCTAAAATTTCTTTTTTTATTTGCAATACAATGCTTCCGGTTAATAATGGAAAATAATTTCATTCAAATGGCTACCTCGGCTGGCCATTAAGGACATTATCGATTGTGTGCAGCTGTATTTCACCAATGGCTTCACGAATATCGCCCTTTAAAGCGTCAATTGTCTCTGGCTTGTTGGCGTAATACTTATCTGTGACGGCACCCCACAAATAATAGTCCAACGGTGTCAAATCGCAGCTCCGAGGTGGCCAAACCACATCAGCTCCGCGGCTGATAATGCGATCTTCAAAAACAGGGTGCAAAACATCGAGTGTAGCTTCAGCTGTGTGGCACGTAGCACCGTCCTGTTGAAACTAAATGTTGCTTATATCCTCCTCTTCAATTTTTGTGAATAAAAATTCGTTCAACATGGCCCGATAACGATCGCCATTAGCAGTAACGGCCACTCCGTGCTCATTTCCGAAGAAAAATGGCCCAATTATGCCTCTGGACCAAAATCCGCACCAAACAGTGACTTGTCTTGGGTGTATCGGCCTTTCAATGTATGCATGTGGGTTTTCTATGCCCCAAATGTGACTATTTTGCTTGTTTACATACTCGCCAAGATCAAAATGAGCTTCATCTGAAAAGATGTGTTTTTTTTTAGCAAAATCGGTATCTTCTGTAAGCCGATCGTACGCAATATTTCCCAGCGTTGTTCAAGCATATACACAACCATATTCGTTCAGCGGAAGGATAAAATTAATTATCTGTCAAATCAGACATAAGCTAAGTATTACCATTCACGAAATAAGCACTAGTTGAAAAAAAACGTTAGATGGCGGACCCTATATGATACCCTTAAAAATCTTTAATATTTCTTAATGTTTGAAAATGTTTTATGACAAAGAACAAACGAAGTGCAACATTTTTTGTCAGAAAAGAAAACACTATAAAATTTTTTCCACTAATAAATGCAAATAAAATACAAGCAAAAGCTTTTCAGGGCAACATTTTAGATCGTAATTTTTATGAATTGAAAAAGTGCGAAATTTTTTTGCTTTTTGTGAGGGCAACATTTTTAGAATCGGTCTTAATAGTACCCGTTTTTTAGGATAGAGCACAAAAAATCATTTAATGGCAAAGGGTAAAAAATGCTACATTTTTTTTCCAGAACAGAAATCGCCATAATTTTTATTTTTAAATTTAAAAATAAAATTGTTAGTAAATATGTTGTAATTAATGTATAATTTATGAGCAAATAATTATAAAATAAGGTGGTTTTTAATCAGAGTTTTAATTATACTTTTAAGAAACTTACTTCAAATGCTTTTGCAAAGATTTCTGCTTATACGGACTACACAGTCAATTACCAAACCGCTCACGTATTACAAATTTGTGCATCTGCACTAGCCTTTATAAATATTCATATTCATTATTAAAGTGTTTGTGTTTTAATTACAATTTTTGTAAACGGCTGGCTTAGAGGTCAAAACGCTGGCATCCATTTAATTTAAATTATAAATTTTCTTATAATAAACTCCCTCAACTAAAAGACATAATTAAGCGAAACCTCTACTTAAATAACAATTAAATGACTCTCAGTTACTCTGGACTAACTGCCTTAACTCCTTTACTTTAATACTTGCCATGGTATTGAAGAAACCATAGATGATTTAAAAAAAAGAGAAATACAAAAACGATCAATTCGATCGGTTAAAATTTCTTTGATCTTTTGCGTGTTTTTGTTACGCTTTTAGAAAAAAGCTCGCCTCCTATTAGAAAGAGAGACAGAGAAGCACTGTAACTCACCGCCGCGTAGCGTTAAATACAACAAGTATGGCAGGCTAAATATGATTTTTTTTTTCTAAATAAAATCAAATCTAATTAAATGCTTTTGAATAAAAAGTGATTCACACTGAAGAAGAAAAAAAAAAAAAAGAAAAAATTATTATTATTGTGACTAACATGGGCTATTTTAAACGGATTAAATACTGGTAGATTGAACAGACCAAACAGAGATGGGGTTGAAATAGTCTCATATCTTCAATAATAGAGTTTTCATTAGAATGGCTTTTCAAGGCACGCCACTGTCTTCTTCTATAGCGTAAGCACACAAACGTCTTTTAAAGATCAATTTAATTTATATTATTAGAGGAGAGACGGCATTTGAACGTTTTCCTTTGATCTAATTTTGTTTGAGGTGCAAAAGAAGGCAAGTCAATGCGGTGGCAAATAACGATCGAGGTTCAATTTAATTCTCTCTGGTTGTATACTTTATAACTCTCTTTAGTTCGACTGCAGAAGCTCCTACTCAAAGAGAGTGTTTGGCTAAGCGAGCGTTTGTTACTTAATGACACTCTGTGTTAACATATAATTTTTCTTCAAACAGGTACCATTAAAGCAGAGATTCTCAATGCTTTTTACTATTGTTTTGGATTTTATGATGTTGGAAACAAAAGTAAAGACACATTGAAAAACAAATGCTTTTTAGATTAATAAACTTTTTACGGACAGTTAGGATACATGAAAACGGTTTCAGTACGTATTTTAAAATGCATGAAGCGTTTTCGATCTTAGAATAAATAATTAAGTAACAGTTTATTAAAGTTACCTACAATAGATAGACCAGCTTATTAAATTTGTCCAAAATTTAAAGACTATCGCAAGACTTAACTGAAACGATCTATAGGGTCCGCCAAATAATTTTTTTTTTTTTAATGCTATAAATACATTCTACTGAATATTTTCTCAAATTTCTTTTTTTATTTGAAAGTACAATCCTTCCGGTTAATAATGGAAAATAATTTTATTCAAATGGCTGCCTCGGCTGGCCATGCAGTAGCCTACACGATCGGTCCAATTTTTAAGCACACTATCGATTGTGTGCAACTGTATTTCACCAATGGCTTCACGAATATTGTCCGTTAAAGCGTCAATTGTCTCTGGCCTGTTGGCGTAAAACTTATTTTTGACGGCACCCCACAAATAATAGTGCAACGGTGTCAAATCGCAGCTCTGAGGTGGCCAAACGACATCAGCTCTGCGGTTGATAATGCGATCTTCAAAAACAGGGCGCAAATCATCGCGTGTAGCTTTTGCTGTGTGGCACGTAGCGCTGTCCTGTTGAAACCAAATGTTGCTAATATCCTCCTCTTCAGTTTTTGTGAACAAAAATTCGCTCAAAATGGCCCGATAACGAGCGCCATTAACTTTAACGGCCACTCCTCATTTTCGAAGAAAACTGGCCCAATTATGCCTCTGGACCAAAATCCGCACAAAAGAGTGACTCGTCTTGGGTGTATCGGCTTTTCAATGTATGCGTGCGGGTTTTCTGTGCCCCAAACGCGACAATTTTGCTTGTTTACATAGCCGCCAAGATCAGAATGAGCTTTATCTGAAAAAATGTTTTTTTATTGCCAAATTCGGCATCTTTTGTAAGTCGAACGCAGGCCCACTTAGCCAAGCGAAAAGGATAAAATTAATTATCTGTCAAATCAAACATGAGCTAAGTGTTATCATTCACGAAATAAGCAATAGTTGAAAAAAAAACTTTAGGTGGCGGACCCTATACTATTGTAATATTTGTACACATACATACGTCCGACAATTTAATGCATTTGATGATTATTTCTAATAATGGGTTTATTGTCCAAAACTGTTTGTCAGCTGTTAAGTTTTCACTGTATCTCCACTCCATGTGAGTTAGTAGTGGTGAAGATCCTTGCTAAGTGGTGGTAGTGATCTTTACTTAGCATTGTAATTTTTTCCAGTTGGTGGCGTTTTTTCCTGATCATTTCTCTGATGATTGCCAGAGGAACGTTAGGAAGCTTCTTCTTTTTTTTAGATGTATCTCTGTGGTGGTAGAATGAGGCCTTTTTATTATTACACTCGAAATCACAAATAAATTTTTTTCATTGTTATGCGTGTCATCTCCTAAGAAAGAATTTATTAGTTTTTAACAATTTTGTGTCAACATTTAATTGTAACTTCATACGACTTTACTCGCTTACTTATGGACACAGCTTATTGGTTCAAGTGGTACCCCCGAAAGAGGGTAAATATTCACACTGTGGTTAGGAGATGACACCTAGCGTAGAACTAGTATCAGCTGATGAAAAGAAAAAGAGGAGATAACCTGCTCATCTATAATCAGCCATTCCCCTGATTGGGACTATGTCTGTCATGCTGCTGGGGTCTGTAATGTTCGAAGCACTTAGTATACAATGCGCCCTGCTCCTACTCAGAGCCGGAAATTCACACAGCAGATGAGCTACTAATTCTTTCCTCACTGTTGTCCTCGCAGCAGCTTATACACATGTAGCTGGCGATATTAAGGCGAATGGCATGTTTTTCCAAAGGCCAGCGCCCAGTGCTGGCTGCTAAAAACTGGGAATATTACTTTTTGAAAGTTTTATCAGAGTGTCGGTTTTTAATTTGTCATAGAATGGCCACGTTTTGCTCTACAAGTAGACATTTGCCTTCATCTATATTTCACCTTTCTCGGAAACGACAGCTATAAACATCGCATGATCTCCCGCATTAAATGGAATATTTTATTCAGAGAGGAACTCTCTCGAGGTACCTTGTTTTCCTCAATACCACAATGTAAAGGAATCTAAAGCAGAGCAAAACGATTATTTATATGTCTCAGGGTCTCCTTGCACATCTAAACCTGCTTTGAGGTCATTACTCTCGATGTCAGGGTTCGTATTTTCTCTTGGTGCTCAATAACATTCCTGACGTCCTTAATGGCGCTTAGCCATCAGTATCGCATAAGCTTCCGTCTGAAAAATACTCGAGCGTTCCATAAGACTGTAGGATTTGCTGGTGTTGAGTGCGGAAAGTACCTCATCCTATGAAGGTATACATAGTATATACAAATTATCAAAAATATTTTAGCCGTTTATTGTGAAAGTGGCCTAAGTCCATTTAAAGATACTTCAATGCCGATTTATTTATTTAATTTTTTTTTTTGAAATTTCAGCCTAAATTATAAATGACACTACAGCTAACATGAAAAGGTATAAAAATGGGCTTGGGCCACTTTTCAAATAAGCAGCTCAATTATGACAAACAAACTGTGTTTAAGATCAATTTGTCGAAAAGGAAAAAATCCGACATGACAATTTGTAGAGAACGTCTGAAATCTTGTTGTCTTTGTTATAATTTTTCTCGTTTTGGCAAATGTAAAATCTTCCGAACTCACTCGGATCTCAGTCATTGACAAGAACTTTCAAATTTCTCTTATCTGAGCCAAGTGTAATTTAGTTAATTATAACGGGTAGCCAGACACTGGTTCAGCTCACTTGGGTCTAATACTGATCCTATTGTAGTGCCCATAGAAAATAGCTTCCAAGCGCATCTATAACGAAACGTACCAACCAGACGCATACGAAAAAGAAGAAAGCCTGCTGACATGTATATCGGCCAAGTCTGAGATAAGGCATGCAGAAACGTATTGTAAAATCCGAAAGATTCGGACGTTGACATAGGAAATTTTCGACAGTCTTCTTTTCTGTTTTCCATCCCGACAACTCCTACAGTAATCATTGGACGGTAAACCCAGTCTCCTAACATGTGCACCAGCTACCCAGTGTCCTATAATAACAGCCACTAGCATTTGCAGGCTATGTCGTGGCATCTACAAGATAAACTAAGAACGAGCCAGATCGCATAGGCGCCAGATTTGTCTGTGCCGTATCTGTGCCCTGCCCTATACGTATTGCAGAACCACAAGTCTGCAAGGGGAGAGTGACATCCCAACTAGATGGTCAATCTCCTCGTTGCCAAGGAGAGAGCCTTCCTTCGCTGTGCAAAAGCCGCGGTTACTTTCTACATTCGTTCTAATCGTAGACGAGAGCAAAAGCTTCTGGATAAGTGTTGCGATCATAATAATCCGAATACTTCTAATATTCATATTAACTGCCTTCTATTACTTCTGAATCATTCTTGACTTCGTTCTAACTCTAGCAGATGAGAAAATCTTCTGAATTTTATTTCCTTTTTATTGTGATTTCTTACTGTACTTCTGGAATCTGTTTCTTACTCTCGTTTGTAGTGTAAGCTGATAAGAACTTGAGAAATTTTTTGGCCGTTGTTCCCGAATCCTTTTATTCTGCCCCACCTATTGTGATCTCATCTCACATCTTTTTAATTTGCAAGTTTGTAAGATTGTACCCTTAGTTTGCAAAATATTCACTAATTATTGCAGATATCGATGCATCAGATCTTGAACTCGTTTAGAAAGAAGAAAAGTAATAAAATATGATAAAAATATCAACAACAATTTGAGAATCTCTGTGTTTAGCACATGCACAATCATTAATAAGGCTCATTAAGAGCTAACTTCACAGAAATTAGGAATATGAATGTGAGTGTGTGTGTGTGTGTGTGTGTGTGTGTGAATATGAAAGGTTTGTTGTAAAATTTTTGTCCATTCAGACATTCATTCATTCATTCATTCATTCATTCACTCACTCCATTCATACATTTTTCATTGAATATTGTTTTTCACTTTTCTTGTGAGCTAGAAATACAATTTTGATTTATTTTATGTGGTTTGTCTGCCATACATATGCATGTGTATGTATGTACATATGTAAGTCTCTTTGGTAATCGTACACTGTTTTACCTCTATTTAATGTACTTTGTATTGTACATATTTGCTTACATTATTATTTTTTTTTTTTTTTGTGATTGTTTAGTTTTGATCTGTTTTCTTGTAAATGAAATGAAACTACAATTCATTAAAACAAATTGCTTTCGAAACTTCATCTTCATGCAACATCATTATTATATTCAACGAAAATGAAAGGAAACAAATGAATTGAATGGATGTGTGTAAGTAAATACAAGTACCACCTGTACTATGTATGAGAATTGAAAATATTTTTTTTTTTGTAATAAAAATAGAAAAAAGTACTTTAAGACTTCCAATGTGTTTCTACCTATACTCGTACATCCCTTTTTTACATTCGTTTCTTATTTTTTCTCTTGTCGTAATTAATAATTTTGAAATGTTGTCATAATAACGTCATTGTTGTTGTTGTTATGTATTGCTATATAAAGTTCTTGTTGTTGTTGCTTAGATTATTACCTTCTACTTAAAATGCTCGTCATATTATTTTCTCGACATTTTGTTGCTGTAATATAAACTAAAATAGACACCAAATTTTTTCTGATTATTTGTACCCTAAACACATATAACACATCACTCAATAAGTCTACGGTTCAGAGCTTCTTTAACTTTTCAATGCTCTTTAGGAAAAAGAATTTCACTTTTGTCTCAAAGTAGACTTCATTTTCAACAATCACTTCTACCGTTGAGTCAAATTTCTTTTCCTGCAGTATCTTTTCTATATCTGCAATAGTGGCTGTGGGTCAAATCTAAGAAATTCGATAGATTGGCAAGCAATTCCATTATTTCTCTCTGTCACTCCTTTAGGAAGCATATTGAGCTTTCCACAAAGCGTCCATTGCCTTGTTACAGTTTCATTAATCAAGTTAATTTTTCTAAGATAAGAAGATGATTAATCTACTGTATCTCACCTCCATATGATAGTGTAGTGGTGAAGATCCTTGCTAAGTGCTAAGTGGTAAGTAGTAGGTGGCTAGCCTCCGTATAATAGTGTAGTGGTGAAGATCCTTGCTAAGTGATAGGTGACGTTTTCTCCTGATTATAAGTTTGATGTTCGTTATCATCGTCAAAGGTAAGCTGGAAGGTCAGAGAGGCTTTTTTTTTAGATAGAGTTGTCTGGAGGGAAGTGGAAGTCTCTTTATTATACACTCGAAACCACAATTAAATTTTGTCGACATGTCCGCTGCTGGGGCTTGAACGTAGGCCGCTAGTGTTGTTATACGTGCGCTCTAACCACTACACTACGTCACCCCCTTTTAAGCGTCATTCCTCTAATTTCACACAGCCTTTATCGTTCTGTGACACCTTTTCTTCTCTCTTTTGCATATAGGATCGCTTTTTTTATTTCTGCAAACAATCAATCCAGTATTACCATGTCATAGTAACTATTGATAGTTTTGATTTTCTCAAGATGAACAAAATTTCATAAGCAATCCATAATACGAATGACATAATCTGATCACCCAATTTTAAAGTTTTGGCCGTTTGGACGACTTGCATTGGCTGCTGTCTACTTATTTGATGATCAGTTAGTTTCAGGCGTGTAGTAGTGGGTCGAACAGCTCTAAAACGCGTTATGGATCGTTGACGCATATTATTTCGGTTCGCATGTGAGCAAACTCGGTACCTTCCTGTAAAGAAACTAGTTTTTAATTTCCGACACAATTGCCAATTTTTGGTGACTCGTTTGTTTAGTATGTGACAATGTCAAACACTGCTTCCGGTATAACTTGCCAGCTTGATTGAGATGCCAACCTCATACACTTCAATCCACGAAAACTACATTATTATTTAAATGATTTTAACGAATTTTTTTTTTGATAACCTTCTTAAGTGAAGCAACTAGTTTTTCATTTCCGAAACAATTGCCAATTTTGGGTGACTAAAGCGTTCAACGATATCGGTTTTAGTATGACCGCGTTTAAGTTTCACATAATATGTAGTTGATTTTCCTCTCGTAGTTGGTTTTATTAAGCCTATCTGAACTAAATTTTCTTCTATTCATTGTATTGTATATTATAAAACTGTGGCCACTAAAGCAATTGTAAGCCTAAACTAACGGTAGGAATGTATGTCCTGTTTGAAAAGTCACCTGAAATGCTCTCACACCAGTTTTGTGTCCATCTCATTTGGCTTCCTGTTCACAGGGATATACCGCGTAATTGTGTTGCTGCTGATGAGCTTGGTAAGGAGGGCACGCTTCTTTTGGACAGCCATGTATTCACGATGATGGGTATACCGCTATCGTCCTTTAAGCTCTCTATTAGGCGTAAGTACGTATTGGACGCTAACATGTTCTGTACAGAGGGGGAATCTTGCTTCATTGCCAGACTCACCTGGCATATATCGTTTAAATTGAATCGTGAAAGCATCTCCTCTACTGTGTCTACGCTTTAAGGGCATTTCGTTATGGAAAGGCACGTGTCAAGGCCTGATTAATGTCGAGGTTGTAGATCGAATAGAAGAAATTTTTTACGAATTTAAAAAAGCTGACTGCCTTTAAAAAGGCTTTTAACTGCTGTTAGAATAATGGATAAAAAGAAGGTGAGCCATTTAAAAGTTTAAATTTGAACCATCGGTTATTTCGAATCTGGCAATACTTATGTCATTCGATTCTGTCACAGAATTCAGTATGTTATCGCCACTTAAGGAAAGGAATCGATTTATGCTTGAGCAACGTTGGGTTTTATTGGAAATTTATCATCATTTAAAATCATCTTTTCAGATTAAGCTCAGTTTCATCTCGGTTGGGGCTCAGAAAACCCAAACATGGTCTTACAGAAGCCAATAAACCCATTACGAATAACTGTTTGGTGCGGCTTGTGAAGGGAAAGCATCATTGGGCCATATTTCTGTGAAAATGAGGACGTCGCAACCATTATAGTCAATGGAGATACCTATCGCACCATGATAACCGATTTTTTTGTGACCGCTCTTCATGGTATTGATGTGAACGATTATTGATTACAATAGGACGGTGCAACTTGCCACACATCTCATGCCACAATCGATTTAATGTGTTAAACATTTGATGGCCGTTTAATTAGCTGAAATGGTGATGTTAGTTGGCCGCCAAGAAGCTGCGACTTGACACCGTTGGACTATTTTCTGTGGGGCGACGTTAAAGACAAGTGTTATGCCGACAAACCAGAGACAATTGAGCATTTGAAGGCCAACGTTGGTAATGCCATTGCCGAGATATAAACCCATACACTCGAAAAAGTTCTAGAAAATTGGTTCGATCGAATGGGGTACTTACTGTGAGGTCAGCTACGGCAGTCATATGAATGAAATAACATTTCATTACTAACGGGAACAATTGTACTTCACAATAAAAAAATAAATTTGACAAAATTTCAAACCGTTTTTCTTTTATTACATTTTTGAATTGAAACTTTTTAATCGCCTCTGAGAAGGTGCGCTTTCATAGCTCTTCACTAGGTATTTCCTTTAGATGTACGCTAAGTCTAAACTTAACTGTGCTTGAGCGGTGAGAGCGCAACATAACTCAAGCCATTATTGAATAAGTTTCAGAAGCTCTTGAAATAAGTTTGGCAGTGTTGGTGATTATTTAGCGTAAAACATTTTTATTTCCTTTCCTTTTTTTATTTCAATAAAATTTTGTTGTTTTCTTTCAGTTTGAAGTACTGATACCGATAAAAAGTCATTTGCGCAGCTTAAATCAAAGCTTAATTTAATAAAAGAAAAAAAGGAAAAAAAATAACTGCAATCTACTTAGTTTTCCGGTATTTACTTTTAATCAATCGGCTTTCCACTTCTGTAACCTCTCTCTGTCGGCTAGTTGTTAACAAGTTTGCATATGAGTTTTCATTGTGATTACGAATAGTTAATGCCTGCTGCATGCTGAAGGCTGAATGCTGCATGCTGCATGTATTATTAGTTACTTATTTCATTTAAGCTTACCACCAACCGTATCATAATTATATTAAAATTAAATATTTTTTTTGTTTTTTTGCTATGATACCATACGATAGTTATCAAAATAGTTAATTATCTTAAATTTTGTTTTTGCCTGTTTAACATGTGGTTTCATTTCCTTTATTAGCTGAGATGGCAAAAAAAAAAAAAAAAAAACAGCAGAAAATATTAAATGCCATTCCATTTATGAAATTGACGACTACAATTTCGAAATTATTATTTACAACCATTATCGGATCTAAAATGTCATGTTTACAGGCAAAACTACAAATCGAAGTGAGAGAAGGAATGAATGATAAAAAACATTGGGTATAAATTGGGTATTACAACGTTTAAGGCAAAGACAAAAAAACAAAAAAAAAAAATAAAATAATGCAAAATACTGCGCATGCGTAATGATGCCGCCTTTTGGTAAATATGACAAAAAATATATGAATTTGTTGGAAGGCATGTGGTATTATTAACCAGTATTTGTTGTTGTTGTTATTGTTATTGTTTTCTTTAAGCCGCCTTAAACATAAACTAGAAAATTTATGGGGTTTAACACAATAACTGGGAGTAACTTAACAAGAGTCTTTAAGAATTTAATTAAAAAATCATGCAAATAAACGAAATCCATATGAACGACCGATATACGAAATAAAAGCAACAAAAACAAACAAAAAAAGCTGAGGAAAATGTATGAAAAACAAACTTGTCGTCGCATTTTCAATTTGATCATAAATTTTCAATTAAATTGTTTGCTGGGTAGGTACTTATATAGGAAGCAGTGTAACAGTGATGTGCAAAAGCAAAAATGTTGTCGTGTTAGTGAGAACATGGAAATTACTCTCTCAGAGAGTGTAAAGATGATATATACAGTGACAACTAAACGCGAGAGCGTAAGAAACTTTTTTAAATTATTTGTCTGTGCCTTACATGAGCATTCGTTGCTGTCTCAATGACGGCTAAAAGCAAGAGCGTAAGTATACGTGTAAGTTGATCGTGGACAAAAGTCCCATGAAAAGCTCATGACTGGTGTATATAGTGCTGCCACCAACTACTATTAAACAAAATGCTTTCAAATTACACTGTTGTAGATAAAAACTACGCACAATTGTGTTTGACGCAGATTACCAATTGCATGTTTTTTTATTTGCGTATCAAAATTAAAAAAAAAATTTTTCATCGCTGGCAATAGCAGAGCGAGGAGATTTGCTTTACGCAGCTTGTTAAACAATCTAAATCGGCCAGTATTCAGGCAAAGTTAGTCTCACGGGCTTTGGTTCTTTTTGTATTGGATTCAAACTACCGCCTTTACTCATAATTTCGTTTATTTATGGCCACTAAACGTGTCTTGATTATTATTTGCGGGAATTAAACTATTTTTCAAAATTCAAAAAAAAAATTGATTTTTTCTGTTCCTTTGATTTCGGTTTATATCAGATTATGATTAAATAATGGCTGATTTGAGTCTTTGCTTCGTTATTTAGTAGTCAATGTAAAGTATGATTAGGAAAATGTAGCCCAACGAAATTTTTAACATAAAATTAAAAGGCCAAGCATCACCGAAACTAAAGACAGTCTTCATAAATATTCGTACTACATGTGTATATGGATTTTACAGCATAGTACGTAAAAATTAGGCTCGTGAGCAGAATTTTCTTTGGCTTGCTCGTTTTATGACTAGTGCTCGTGAGTTTTATGTTTTAATTTGTGAGCACAAATCATAGTTTTTGATCAAAATATTTTTTGGTCGACTCTTGAGCACAAGTTAAGTATTTTTAAAGTTTGTGCACAATGATTTATATGCGCCAAGTCGGTTATGGCCTACGATCAAAGGAATAGGAATGACCTATAAAGTGCCAAGCAATGATGTGCTTTGTTGGTCCTTTCCTCTATGTGGTATCTTCATTTCAGCTTTCGATCAAGAAAAACACGCAGGTATTTACTGCCATAATTTCACCCAAGAAATAGCATTCGACGTAGTTAGGGATTTTTGTTTTCCTTGTGAAAAGTCAAGGGCCATGGGCTTGTCAATTTCACACAGAGCAGTTGGGTTTTTGTTCTTTATTACAATTGCGACTACGTAATAGAGTCATGATGTTCTGCTGTTCAAAATTGTCTACCATCTATTTCTAAGTATATTTTTGTCCCAGTTACTAAGTGCCCGGTCAACGTGAAACTAGTCTAAGGACTGAAGAAGTCTATTTATCTATACATTATTGTTGATACTGACCGTCAGAGTGTTCTGTAGAGTACAACCTTATTTAAAGTGATTTTCATTGATCTTTCCTTACCGTTGTTACGTTGTTCATATCGCTGTTGCCTACTCTCTCCTTAGTCTTAAGAAGAAATGTCGTCAAATAGATTGATCAATACAACTTCGGTGTCGTGTAACTTGATTTTCGCGTTTGTCTATGAAAACTACCGTTGGCATTTGTCAATAAACAGGAATATATGAGTAGTTGAGGCAGCAGGCTGAAAAAGAGCTCAAAGGCTTGGTTCTTTTTGGCGAAAAACAAATATTTTATTCTTTTCGAGCAGTCATAGAACTTCTCGATATGAAATATTAGTAGGTATCAAATGTAGGTTGCATACATACGAGGGGTACTTTTGATATTTTTATTTCGGGAATAGCAAATAATAACAAATATTTGTAAAGGAAAATGGCTTTATTGTTTTTCAAAGTATTCCCCTTGATGATCAATACACTTTTGCATTCGTTCCGCTCGAGACACCTCCAAAACATGGTATTCAACTCCTTCTTCGGCGCTCGTTAATCGTTACCTTTGATTTTTGGGAACAAGAAGGAGTCATTGGGTGCCAAATTAGAACTGTACTGAGGATAAGATATCAATTAGATGTTTTGAATGCTCAAGAACTCACCTGTTTGACGAGCTATATAATTGTTCCTATTGTGATGATGGAGATTGGTTCATCTTCAGCGGTTGATTTTACAAATTTCTCCGAAGTCTTCCGGCAAACAAATGGTCATGTACTACTCAGAATTGACCGTCGTACGTTGCGCAAGCATAACAGTGGCCACATGATTCATTCGGCTGAATAAACTGGCGTGCCTTTTCCACTGATCGTCTTGCCATAAGCACACTCTCGTATTTTGTTTGTTTCCGGCTCACACGCATATATCCATGAATCGCCACCTTTCACGATTTTATACACTTCTTTTGAAGCACAACGTTCGAACTTTGCAATCATTTCCTTACACCAATCGACGCAAGCCTGTTTTTGAGCGATTCCAAGAAGAACTAATATTTTCACAACTAAGTATTCATGCAAAATCGTATGTATTGAACAGAAACTAATGTACAAGGATACCTCTATCTCACAATATGTCACAGGACGATCTTTCATTATCAGTTCACTCACTGCATCGATGTTTTGTGGCATTACAACCGAATTTGGACGACTTTCACGAAATTCGTTTGTGGTTTTTGATGTTGCTTAATCACCATACACTGAACTGAGTTCATCGACACTTTCTTGTTGAGATAATCCGCGTCGAAAGTTGTGAAAAATTGCAACGAATACCTTCTTTTGAAATTTCAAGTTTTTGGTCAAATTGATTTCCTTTACTCACTGTAAGCAAAACAAATCGAATTTTAATATCGAAACGTTGTGAGTACGTTTATGCTAAAAGATTTCAAACTTTATTATGGTGTTGCCAGATTTTAGCTATTGACATTAGTATTGACAATTCCCGAAATATAAATGGTACCCCCGTACATATGTACACAAATTTTTGGCACATTTCATTCATAGATTCACGTACATACAACCGGCTAGGATATATATCGGGTGGGCCAATTAAAAATGCTATAAAACAAAAATTTATGTTTTTGTTGTGAAGTACAATTGTCCCGGTTAGAAATGAAATATTATTTCATTCATATGGCTGACGCGGCTGGCCTCACAGTATCCCACTCGCCGTATCTTGGCAATGGCATTACGAATTTTCGCTGGTTTGTCGGCATAACACTTGTCTTTAACGGCGTCGCACAGAAAATAGTCCAACGGTGTCAAACCGCAGCTTCTTGCCGGCCAACTGACATCACCATTTCGACTAATTAAACGGTCATCAAATGTTTGACGCAATAAATCAATTATGGCATGAGATATGTAGCAAGTTGCACCATCCTGTTCAAGCCAAATATCGTTCACGTCAATATCATGAAGAGCAGGAACAAAAAAATCGGTTATCATGGTGCGATAGGTGTCTCCATTGACCGTAATGGTTGTGAAATATGAAATATATAATATGAGCCAATGATGCCTCCGTTTCACAAGCCGCACCAAACAGTCACTCGTAATGTGTGCATTGGCTTCTGTAAGACCACGTTTGGATTTTCTGAGCCCCAAGTACGGCAATTTTGCTTAGTAACGTACCCACCATAATTAAAATGAGCTTAATCCAGTTTCGAAATAACCGCTGGTTCACATTTAAGCTGATACGTGGCCCAAGCGATACACTCGTACATATGTATGTGTATATGTATGACTGTTAAGCCAACGTACTGTACTCTTATGATGTGTGACTTCAATTCAAATCAATTACTCCTCATGTGTAAGGGAAATAGGAAATTTGTCTTAAAAATAATAACTTTTACTGGGTTTTAATCAGTACAAAATATGTATTTGCATGGTTGCAACAGCGATTTCGATGTCGAATAGTGTGTGTATGGATTTGAAATTCATTGAGATTAATGCCAATTGTTGAATATCATGTTGCATGCAAATACACATTTTAGACAAAAATTAGAGTGGGTCTCGTAAATTATGGCATTAAATACGAAACAAGTAATTTGCAGCCACTATTTATGGGACCAAATAGAGAGGCAGTACAGCTCAAATGTGGAGTACATTAACATAACGCGATTGCAGGCTGCATGGCTATAATAATAGCCTGCAGACAGGATTTTTAAATGTCCACTAAAGAAAACAAAAAGAATAAAAACAAAAACAAACAAATTTTAACTATAAACAGTGGAGGTAATATGGCATAAATTTGCATTTTAATGGGAATGCTGGCTGAGGGAAAAAACTCATATTTGTATTGCCAAATATATTGTTTTTGGCTTAAAACACTAAATATGTTGGCTAAAAATACAATACCAAAGTTGCATAGACAAAGTTTTAATTTTCTTTTACAAATTTATGCGTCGTGGCACAGCTTGAAACAATTACTGACATTTGTCGTCTTCATATGACAATTGCAAAGATTTTTATATTCCTCTTACTGCCGCTTACCACCTCCCCCCACCAGATCTTATGTTTCTCTTTGTGCTCTAAGTCCTTAAAACTATTTCGTTATCTTACTTACTAACGAAAGAAATCATGTGAACGAACTTCTTTCAATTTTTTTTTGCTTTTTTTTTCTTTTTGATCATCTTATCACAGTTTCATTATCGATAAACATAAATTTGCTAAACAAATATTATCGCTGAATCACTAAAAAAAAACGTTCATTCTGCTGCTTATTTATGTCGGCAAATATGAGGAACATTCATGTGGTACCACTACTCTCTCACTGATCAGAGCATATCGTTGTGGTTCCCACAAGATTATTATCGTCGTTATGATTATGATTTGCTTCGGTATGATTATTATTTGAATATCCTGCTGTAAACAAAATATTATCGATTTAAACAAGTCGAATAATCATATTATCTGTTAGGAGTAGAGGAAAAGATGAGAAGAGCGGGGAGAAAGTGTTATATGCCAATATGTAAAGTTAAAATCCCAGCACCTGACACAAGCAACTTGTAATGGGCTTATGAGTTGAGATAAATATCATTAAATAGCAAATCGTCAGTGATTTGGAGAATGATAGTCAGCAAAAAAATGAAGATAAGGACGAAACATCATACTGCATCAAGTAGGTGGCAAGTTTAAAAATTATTTAAAAATATATAAGTTGTGAAAGCATATATTTTTCCGTTACTCCTCTTGAGAACATATCGCTTCCACAAAGTGTCCCCATCTAACACAGTTTACCGCTTTTGACTTCGCCTCCTCCCGTGTTAGGTTGTTCTGTGAAAGCCTCTTTAGGACAGTGTGTTCAGGCATCCCACATTCGAATGCCTCAGAGGAGTTAATTAGTTACAACGGGTAGCTACCCCAGGCCCCGAAACGGAAAGGCTAGTTTCGATATGGCACGCAGAAACGGACTGCCAAGGAAAGCAGTCCTAATATCCGAAAGATGCAGACACTAACATAAGAAATGCTCGACAGTCTCCTCCTCTTCGTCATCCTGACAACTTCTACAGTAATCATTGAATGGCAGATCCAGTCTCCTGGCATGTTCACCAGCCATCCAGTGCCTAGTGATGATAGCCATCAGTATTCACAGCATGTCGTGGCATGCCTGTGATAGATTCCGAAAGGGCCCAGGTTGGTCTTGATACAGAGTAGGTGGGTTCATTCTCTCACCGTATTTGTGCCCTGCCCAAGTGGAAAGTGGTATCCCAACCAGATGGTTAATCTTGGCATGTTCACCAGCCATCCAGTGCCTAGTGATGATAGCCACCAGTATTCAAAGCCTTTCGTGGCATGCCTGTGATAGAGTCCGAAAAGGCCCGATCGTATAGGGCCCAGGTTTGTCTTGATACAGAGTAGGTGGGTTCATTCTCTCACCGTATTTGTGTCATGCCCATACGAGCATTCTCTCGCTAGTTCGTCCGCCGCATTCTCTCGCTAGTTCGTCGCCTGGGTTTCAGAGTGACCCCTCAATCAGATAAACTCTGTGTTTGAATGTCTCGTTTAGAGACGACCAGCAATCATATACCAGTCGCGATATTGAGTAGACACCGGATAGCGCTCAAATAGCAGCCTGATTGTCCGTACAGATCCGAATATCAACAACAAATATCCTATAGTACGTTAACGAGTTTGCCGCCCTCTTTATCGTCGAGACCTCGATAGCATTCAAGTAGGCATTGCATCGTATCAACGTACAGGCAGGACCTTCCATTCAACATGTAGATGATTGAACATGTAGTGCTCAGAGCAGCATTCTGACTTTTGCATTGTAGTTGTCAACAGGGTTTCCTTACCCGCTTCTCAAGTTCCGCCCGTGAAAGCCTTGATGATCTAGTTTCTATTTCTAACTCTATTAGTTGGTGTGGGTGCAGATGATTTTAATAGGCTGTCGAACGTTACTCCCAGGATCTTGGGGTATTTGGTGGTCGGATTTGTTGTGCCACAGACTCTTACGTTCAAGGACAGCTTTATGTCAGCAGTTCAAGTTGCAAACAGTGTTGCTGTAGATTTAGTGGGTAAGATACGCAAATTTTTAGAGTGGAAGAATGCCACAAGTTCATTCAGGTACACAACAGTGGAGCCAGACGAATAATAGAGCAGTCATGCGCATATGTAACGACCTCAATGTCATCAGGCAGAAGTGAAATGTCAGAAAGGTAGAAGTTAAACAGTTTCGGAAAAACACACATCCCTGGGTAACTCACTGTTGCACTCTTCGTGTCTTCGACTTTTCATTTCTGAGTTCCATGTATGACAGGCGTCCACACATATAATTGACTACGCTTCGCATCAATAGCATCAAAGGCCTTGGCCAAATAAAATGCCACGTGCACTCTTCTATCGCATGGCCTGTTCTGATTCAGCCCTCGGCTGATATGTGTGTATATGGCGTGTAAAGCTGTTATTCTGTTGCTGTGATTTTTACGGAATCCGTCTTGATGGTCGGCAGATGGATAACTTTTCCGTTTGTATATTCCTCACTTGCTTTGGTTAATAGTACTAAAATATGGCTACTGCGTTTTCAGTTACTTATCAATGCGACTACTACCTTACTTTAAACTTAAATATGTTTTTCTGTGTGCAGCATCAGCGACTTAATATAGGCATGATGCTGTTACTGCTGCTTCTGCTGCAGTCAAACGAACCAACTAACGAACAAAGTCTTAATATGTTGGTTGTCCCGTTGTGTTGTAACTACTGGAGATACGGTTTTATCTGCCCAATGGAAAACTATAAAACTTACGTTTTTATAACAAGGCGGCATATGATTACAAATTAAATTGCTTGACTTATGGCTTGTAAGACTCACGCTTCTACGACAACTTGTTAAGCTGCTGGCCGTAAATTCAATTAAATTGCAAATGCGCATGCGCATGCTCGTGTTTTTATGATCATGTTGTCTTGTCTCTTGTCGCTTGTCTTGTTTCACAAAAAAATACTTGGGTGGACATAACATTAATATGTTTATGTTTCTGTTTATGTTGATGTTTTTGACCAGATAAAGATACTTAAGAACAGCAGACGAGAGAATGTGTTAAAGTTGTATTGCTGGAGTCCATGAAGATGACAAACAAGAAGTGATGGTTGATTGTTGATCTCATTGTTTTCACTTTTTATGCAGGAAATCGAGTAATACAATCAACCATAAGCATAATGCTTGATGCCCTCTAACTTAACCTGATAGTGGTGGCTGTGTTATGAAATTACCTGCAAATAATCCACTTTCATCTTTATTTCCATATTCCCAGTTATTTTTTTAAGTACTCTTGTAGGTGTGGGCGCTTGTTTTTCTTAGCATTTTAGTGAATAAAACCTTAAACCGCAACGAATCTATTCTTATTTAACCGCCCAAAAGTGAAACAATATCTCCAGTTGACACACAAACAATCGTAAATTGTTAACCATCATCATCATCATCACTGTCATCATTGTTAACGAAAATGTCAAAGATCATAAAGAGACATCACATTATGAATGATATCATTACAGTTTGTTGTTGTTGTTGTTGTTTCTTAAGTATAATTTAATAGCGGCGTAGTATTCCTGTTGTCTACGTACAGACTTGGTTGGCTTTAAGCATGTGCTGCCATAAATTTAAAAGAATACGAGTATGAATGAGATTGTGGCCTACATTCCATGAAGTTGTTTTCAGATCAGTATTTTAAGAGATAAAAGAAAAGATAAATTATAGATTTTTAAACAAAGGTAGACATAGTTATCTAGTGTTGAGAACATTAGGGACATTCACAATATATAAGAACAGTTTGCAGATCACATTCATATGGTTTTGCTTGATTTCGTTCTCAATAGTCTTTTCCAGGAGTATACAGGTCATATGCAGCTTTGACAGAGACCCATTTCATTTTGCTATTTTCATATTGCATCAGGTGTTTTTTTTAAAAGTTCATAATTTTGAATCGGTAACACTGCTTTATGACATTTGGCAAGCGATTTAACAGCTGATACTGGCTTTTTGCTTAGTTTGGTTTGAGATTTCAAACAACACTTGCAATTTGTTGACATTTTTAAATTGAACTTCCAGTCAAAATTTTGGTCTCAGAGCATTTGTCGAAACACTACTACATCCACAGAAAATTACTTTTTGGCGCGCTTTGTAGGCTGGCGGAATCATTGGTCCATATGTCTTCAAAAACGATTTTGGCCAGAATAGACACATCGTTTGTTGTTTTTGTTTGTTTCTCAATTAGCTGGCACTACTCTTGCTAATCTGTGATTCCAACAAGACGGAGCCATGTTCCACACAGCGTGCGCTACAGTTGATGTACTCAAAGAAACTTTTGATGAAAGAATAATTTCACGTAATGGTCCAATTAATTTGCCACCAAGATTGATTTAACGCCATTGGATTATTATCATTGTGGTTATGGAAAGTCACTTGTCTACGTCGATAAACCAGACACAATTGAGTACATGGAGATACGTCCGCATATGCTGCGAAAAGTTTTTAAGATTTGTGTTTCAGATTAAGTCTTGTACATTAAAAATAATAAGGGGTAAACGGATAATTTTTGGTTCTTAGTCTATACCTTCGAAACAAGTACATATGTAGTAATTACGGTATTTTATTATTAGGGTTCACATTATGATAAAAAATTAATACCAAAGGCAGAGTTGGCATTGCACCACATAAGAAATCATATCTATTATCGAACATCTCAATAAATGCAACAGCGGGAGACTTTAAATGTCATCTTCGCATATCTCTATATCCATATATAAAAATGACGTGTATCTTCGTGATCGCTAAACTCAAAAACTAATCGACCGATTTCGATTTATGGGGCGTGGGGAGTGTTTCTGCGTAGCTTGCAGTTCGTCCGACATATGGCGCAATATTTTTTTTTTTTTGAGGTTTTGCACCGTAACTCAAGAACTACTCGACCGATTTTGACCAAACTTAATATACATGCTCTATGGGGCGTGGGGAGTGTTTCTGCGTAGCTTGAAATTCGTCCGACATATGGCGCAATATTTATTTTTTTTGTGGTTTTGCACCGTAACTCAAGAACTACTCGACCGATTTTGACCAAACTTAATATACATGTTCTATGGGGCGTGGGGAGTGTTTCTGTGTAGTTTGAAGTTCGGCCGATAGATGGCGCAATATTTTTTTTGTGTTTATGCACCGTAACTCAAGAACTCATGCTCTATGGGCGTGGGGAGTATTTCTGTGTAGTTTGAAATTCGTGCGACAGATGGCGCAATATTTAGTTTTTTGTGTTTATGCAACGTAACTCAAGAACTACTCGACCGATTTTGACCAAACTTAATATACATGCTCTATGGGGCGTGGGGAGTGTTTCTGTGTAGTTTGAAATTCGTGCGACAGATGGCGCAATATTTAGCTTTTTGTGTTTATGCAACGTAACTCAAGAACACATTGCACTATGCTGTGTTTCGTTGAAGGCGTTGGTTCGTTAATCATCGTGCAGTGGCGTTAATTAGCCTGATACCGACTGAAACCTAATATCTTTTTGTGAAAAAAATATATTAAAAAAAAGGTAAATAAATATTTATCACTCTTTTTTAAACGCTATTTGTGCAATAAGCCTATTTTATGTTTTGCTGAGTGATTGGCGTCTGGCGGGGTGTAGCGGCGATAAGTATTATTTAAATTAAATATTACATACATTTTAATAAACTAACCACAGGTGTTAGTGAAAGTAAATTAATTGTGTTATTGAAAGCTATTGAATGACGGTAGGGTAGCCAACTCTATCGATTCATTGAAGCATCGTCGCAATGTGGCGTGTGTTTCATTGTTCTATTGGTACTATAACGGAATGTGTTCTGATGAAATTAAGAAACTAATTCCTAGTAACCCTATATTTTTACGTAATACTCGTATTTCTCGTAGAGCTCATCCCTTTGTAGTTGATTGTCCAGTAAATAGCACAACGAATTATAGGGAGAGTTCGTTCTTTGGTCGCGCTATTCGTTTATGCAACAATCTTCCTGCGAATGTGCAGGGGTTATCCCCTGAGTGCTGGTCTTATTGAAAAAAAAATTTTTTGGGTAAAAGTTTGTTACCTCTGCTCAGTTAAGGAACACTCATTATCATATATTTGTTGTTGTGGTAGGGTAAAAGGGTATGTTAGTTACGAGTAGAAGCACTACTACATATGTATTTACATTTTGAAATAAATTTATCATAATGATTTAAAAAATTATTTAAAAACTATATCCTTAATTACCCACTAAAGTGTATAAGTATGTACTTTAAGTAACGTTACATCCTGTTGTAACATCAACCAAATGTTTTTAATGAATTTTTGTTTGTTTCCGTTACTCCGAGTATTTGTGTTATTAACGTTTACTATTAGAAGTCCTTATTTGTTTATTTACCACTAGTCAGTATCTGTCTATTTATTTACTTTTCTAATTTGTTAAAATTATCAATTTATCCTTTTCCAAAGTACAGCCGCCACTAGTAGCTATTCGAGTTAAACAAATTGTTAGAGACATAAATTATGTTGCAACCATTCATTCAACCATTCAGTCATTCGTTCTCAAGTATTGATAATAATTCTTCATAAAATTAATTTAATCAGAGATAAAATGTTCTTTAAATTCAGGAATCAACGACAACCAACCACTTGAAACTGGCGTCTTTTGATTGTTTTTTTTTTTTTTTTTTTTAAGAGAAACAGCCTACGGAGCACAATGTTCCAGTGGTGCAAGTCTCAACTACTAATGGTAATTGTTTGAATTCTTTTTTCCCCTTTTTAAAATATGAAGTAGCTGGTTGGCTAATGAATGACAAGATGGGCTAATGCTCATGATTTGTATGTTTTATTTATGAAATATTTTCTTTTAAGTAATTGAGGTAATTATGGTAGAGACTACATTGTATAATTTCAAATGATACCATATACAGCAACTGTTGCAAGTACGTTCAGTCACAGCCGAGCAATAACAATCCACTTGACTTTTATATATGATAGGTTCCTATATATTTCTTACTTATAAACAAGGCAAACATCATACATATGTATGTATGTACTCGTATGTATATATTGTATATTGGGTGTATAATTTAAAAATGTTGGAAGTTTTCATTTATTTATTCAAAGAATCCATCCTTAGCTAATACATTTTCCTATCTCTCTTACAACATAATGATTCTACTGATTTTGGGTCCATGAACGCGTTTAGCCAATTTTGATTTCCCTGTTCTAAGTGAAGCATTCATTCTGCATCATTTAAAACAACAAAGGTTGTTGAACTAAACAATGTCTGGACTATTTTCTAAATATTGTTTAACTTATCTTGCAACATGTAACTGAGCGCTGTAATAATAAAGTTAAGAATTATTGGGATAATTCTCGGTTCAAACAAAACATTTGTATCCAGTACCGGTCTCATATGATCCCCAGAAACGAATTTGGTAGCTTATTATTACTAAAAGGTTTTTGTCTCCTATTATAATAACGAAAGAGGACCCATATGATTACTCAGATTATGTTCAGTTAATCTGGTTCACACCATCCTATCTGTTCAATATGGGAACAACACCAAACTTGGACCTGGTGAATGACTACTTCCGAAATCGAAGGGTTATTTATTCAACGGAAGATGGGAAGAATAAATATATATTCACGCAGGGTGTTCCACAGAGCTTAGTACTTGGGCCCCTGCTCTGGATCATCATAAAACACGAGATAACAGAGGCTGTAGACCTATTGGACGCTAAGATGGTGGAAAATATAGAAACGAAGATGATACGGTTGGATTCGGTTCGACTGGTACTCGCTACACATAAGATGGAGGCCGTCCTAATAGACAACCGGAAAATGATTGAATAAATGTGAGTACTAGTTGAAGATACCAGAATGGAATCGAAAAGGGCCATCAAATATTTGGATGTAATGATTGACAGGTTGAATTTTAAGGAACACATAAGGTTCATCAGTAATAGGGCGATAGGAACACTGGCAAGAATAATGCCAAATATTGTAGGGTCGAAGCCACTGAAGACGAAGATAATATCGTCGTTCGTGACATCGGTAATGCAGTACTCTTGTGCAATATGGTCGGAGGCACTTTCGAGAGAATGACAAGGAGGAAACTGTCATCAGTGTATGGTGTAAGCGAAATTAGATTAATAAGCGATTTAAGGACAGTATTTGCGGACATGGCACTGGTATTGGTAAACTGAATGCCGATAGAGATACTGCGGACGAGGCGGATCTACTTCCGCCATCTTGATAATTGACAACAAGCTGTGGCCATAAAAACGGAGGAGGCCATAAAACGGGTTTCCTTATGTAAATGATAGTCACTGAATATCGACATTCTGCCTTGTAACTGCCTTTGATGGTGGCGGAACATTGTCAGCCAAGTTTTTATATGGCCCAATTCTTGTTTGGTCATGGCTTCTTTAGGAAATATTTGTACAAATTTGGACACGAAGGATCCCCTACATGCACAAACTTTGTGGATGAGGATGAAGATGCGAAGCATGTGTTATTAAGGTGTCCGAGATGCTGGAGGCTCTGGAAAATGGATACTGCTCGGTGGGATAATGGATTTCAAAATCAGATGGGATGCATAAGACTGAAGTTATGTAAGAATTCAGAACGTTGGAGAGACAAAGGAAAGGGTATGGTAGTATGTCAATGCTACTCCCTTCGCGAAGTAATATCTATCATAGCGGAGAGTGGCTGAAGGAAGTATGTTGCAGGTTTAGTACGTAGGCGTCAGAGATGGCGAATTATGCATGCTTATGCCAAGGAACATGAAAACAATGGCCGAAAGTCATGTTCAAACAGTAACTTCTTCGCCCTTTGAATGAAGGATAAATCCCAGATAGGTACACATTATAATTGTACCTTATAGGGAGATCGACGGTTATTATTCGACCGGTCTTAACCGCTTTTTTGGTTTTGTCGAATACGGTTTTTTTAAAATGTTTATTTATCGAATACTGAATAAACCGGTTTTTTAACACGAATAACCGGTTATATTAAATATGTATAATTTTTATAAGTTTTTTTATTTGTTATGCAAATATGCCAATTGTTTAAGTACTTTTCTGAATTATATATATGACGTCTTATTTTTAAATATATGACAACCATGAACGTCTCACAAACAACGTGGGAACCATTGTAGATCTAAAGAGATATGCACACTTGAGCAACAATAAATGTTCCTCATTTTTGATCATTAACTAAACTCATTGATAGGGACCTACAAATGCAGCTTCGAATGGCAGGTGTATTATTTAGTGAAGCTTTTCACAGCGTACGAGTAGTGCTAACAACCAGTCGCTAGTAATGTTGCGAGTTGATACCGCTATTGTAAATTGTCAGATGGTGTGCCCTGGTATTGAACCGAGGACTTCTTGGTTGGTGTCTTACCTAACATACGATAGTAGCATACACTGTTAAATACGTGGTACATGCATTTATGCTTCTACAGATGTTCTGTGAAGTGTGAAAATGGAAATAAGTCTGGATATATTGAGTGACCTTAAATATAGAGCTGAAAAGGTTCTTTGCCATCAGGAATTATAAGTCACCTTAAATATTGACGTTATTATGAAGCAATTAAGACTTGATTATATACATACTAAGTGCTATATAGGCGCTAGCATATGAAACCCTTACAAAATACGCTGTAAAAAGTGAATCTTTGGATGGAATATCAGGTCGTTGTATTGTCGAGGGAGAAATGTCCGTTAAGAACATAAAAAGCCGAATTTTGTTTTAGTATACTTATTGGCTAAAAACCACAACATGGGATAATGATGAGAAGAAATTTATTTTAATAAATGAACCGGATAACCGGTTATTTGATTAATTTTTAACCGAAAACTGGTTTTTTCTAAACTGTCACTCTTCGAGTTATTCGAAAACCGGTTCGATCTTCCTCTAATACATACATGGAAACTTTTTAATAACTTGGTGAATGAATATTTAGCACTGACGATGCTTCGGCTTGTTGGTTGAGCTTCACATACGATTTCTTGCTCTTTACTTTCTTAGAGCAACATTTTGGACATAAAACATCTTACAAACTTACATCTTACCTAACCGGATTTTCTCTCTAAATCGCCACTTCAAAACCGCACAAATTATCTAGCGGGCTTTGAAATCGATAGAACATACTTCGGATAAGCTTCGGCTGCTGCAAATGATTATTTTTTGGTATAAAAATCGACATTATCGAAGCAAAAAGCTTTATTGTTGCTCGCACTATTTGGATAAATGACTAAGTAAAGATATTGTAGATGTTAAATACTTAGTTGCTGAGTAACGGGTCCGCCATCTAACGTTTTTTTTTCAACTAGTGCTTATTTCGTTGGTAACACTTAGCTCATGTCTGATTTGACAGATAATTAGTTTTATCCTTTCGCTGAACGAGTATGGTTGTGTATACGCTTTTTCGCCTCGCTAAGTGGGCCTCCGATCGACTTACAGAAGATACCGATTTTGCCTAAAAAATCATCTTTTCAGATGAAGCTCATTTTGATCTTGGCGGGTATGTAAACAAGCAAAATTGTCGCAAACCCGCACGCATACATTGAAAAGCCCATACACCCAAGACGAGTCACTGTTTGGTGCGGATTTTTGTCCAGAGGCATAATTCGAAAATGAGCAAGGAGTGGCCGTTACAGTCAATGGCGATCGTTATCGGGCCATGTTGAACGAATTTTTGTTCACAAAAATTGAAGAGGAGGATATTAGCAACATTTGGTTTCAACAGGACGGCGCTACGTGCCACACAGCCGCAGCTACACTCGACGTTTTACGCCCTGTTTTCAAAAAATAAAAAAATATTATTTGGCGGACCCTATAGATTTATAAAACATACGACATTTGTTGTGTATCACGGAGTCAGAAAATTGTACATAATGGGTTAATTCGACTTTGAAATGTTCTACAACACTATGCACATTAGGATACAGTACATTAGGATATACGATCACAAATCGATCTCAATGTAAATTTTGTTAGGCATGAGGCCAAATATTGAAGTATTTGAAGTCAAAATTATTATAATTCGGTTATAAATTTCTGAGCCGCTATTTTATTGCAAAAGTTTTGATCAAAAGTACGCATTCCTTATCAGCAAATTTGACCTTAAAACACATTAAATCCAACATGTCTAACTCAACTACTTCAGCTAACGTAGGTTAGTGAATTTCTTAATTGTGTCTCTCCTTAATTGTACCATTTTGGTATGGTAGGTAAAGCAGCCACCAACCAATCAGAAAGTTTTCGGTTCAGTACCAGGCCAAATCATCTGACAATTTAGCAAAGCAATGATGCAATGGGTTATTTACACGCTGGGTAACTGCAATCCGAATTAATATTTAAATATAATTTGTTATCAAAAGCATTTACACAAACGTTTATGACTTTTTTCTTCTTCTTTTCACATATTTTTTTCAAAAAGACATACAAGTTATACAAGCTGTTGTACACTAGAGGTTAATTACACGATTATTATCATACACAACTAGAGACTGAAGAAAAGCGTGTTGTGTTGTGAGTACCCACCATTATACTCGTACATAATGGGTTTTCCATTTTCATATCAATTTTTATTTAAAATTTTCTTTTTCTTTTCTCTTCTGATTTCTAATCTCATTTTGTGTATTTAAAACATGAAAATTCATTTCAATTGTTTCATGTTTTTATTCACAATTATACGGTAGATAAATACGAGTACTCGTACTCATACAATTGCCAGGTTTTATGAAAACTATTTTATTTCAAATGGAAATTAAATATGGCGTTTAACCGATTATCTTTTACGATAACAACCACGGCCTATATAATAATGAGTAGGCATTTAAAAAACACAAAATTTTTTTATTTTCGCATTAAAATTAAAAAGACGTTAAAGTGAAAGCTTTTAATTTGTTTTTTTGTTACTGGCTTTTTAGCGGACTCTTTTTTATTCATTAAAAAGAAACGAATTTAAATTAAAGTTTTATTTCAGAAGATTCAATACGATTTTTTACGACTCTTTTTTTTATTTGCTGTAAACTAGTTTGGTTTTATGATTTTTGCTTTTCTTTCTTCAGAAATTAATTTTAAATCTTATTTAAGTAATTGGTAAGCCGGTAAGCCTTACTCGCCTTACTCGAGTATAAAATAATTCACACATTTTCTCTTTTCTATAGGCCGTTGTATTGTCGTAATTTTAGTGTCTTAATTAAGGCGATTTTATTTCCATCTCCATTTCCATCTCCATTTCTATTTCCATGCAAAAGCCATTAAATTTTGTTTAAGCCGTACTTAGTTTGGCTTTTTAACAGATTTTTTTTTTTTTTTTGTTGTAAATAAATAAGAAATAAGAAAATAATGAAAAGGAAATATTAATTGGCATTTAATGTGTTTTTGACAAGCTCTGCTAAGAACAATACAATGCGAAGTATAGTTATATGACTGGACTTACAGCTGAAAGGAAACCCTGGGAAAGCCATTTATATATACGCCGAGGAATCGTAAAGATATGGAAATACTGGCTGTAGAGATTTCTTAGAGTTGCTGGGTATACGTTTGTGTTATAAGCTTCCGAACTACTGCAGTGTTTTACAGGTCGAAATTATGCCCATAAAGATTGCCGAGCAGAATATCCGCATCATATCTTCATATTTACTGATGGCCAAGTGTATGTAAGAACCCATAATAGTGTGTATAAAACATTGAAAATTGTTATATAATTGATATTCGACAGTTACCCTGAAAATAACTTAATGGCTGATGTGTACTTGCACATACAGGTTTTAAGCGTAACGCCTTTTGGCAGGACTTAACAACTGGTGTCGAAAAAATTTCATTTCGTAACAAATGGACGGTGAGTAAATGAAACCACCTGTTACGCGAGTAGAAAAATCTGTTTACATTTGGATGGCCAAAGAACAACAAAAGTGCGAAATTGCCCAGATTACATATGATGAACTTTATAGGCGCCAATTGCAAATATGCCAAATGAATGGGAATTCCAAATAATGTTTTTTGCAGAAGCTGCAGTAATGAAGAGAAACATATTTTTCTTTCTTTCGCGATCATAAATGTACGTACGCAATACAAAGTTCAATTATTATTATAATTATTCTCTTGACCAGGCACTATTGGAGGACCATGCGACCCATGCGATCTATTGTTTATAGTTTGTTCAACAGATCTGTTGCCTTCCTAATGAACATCGGCAGATCTGAAACCGTATTAGTAGATATGTCACCTAGTGAGACCCTATGTCTACCTAAATACCCTCATCTAAGACTATCAAGGACCCCTTATTCACATCACATCACATCTGTGACCGCCATCCGTAAGAAACTTCGTTAGGAGTTTCAGGTCCGTTCTGCCATACTTAAAAACCTCAGAACGACGCCCAAATTGCAAAGCTGTCTCCGCCCTAAAGTGGTGATGAGACAGAACATTCTAATGTTCCAAGCATTTGGCAATTTCCCAATCATTAATTAGATTAAGGACGGTAGTAAGTCATGCTACACAGCAAGGTTCCGGACCAATTAGTGTCATTTATTCCATTACCATCTATTTCACAGTGTACAGGTACCCAAAACAACTGGATCTTATTTCCAAGCGAAAGTTTTTTGCTATGTCTCGTAGATGGCATATGATTTGAGCCAAGTGACCTTAAAGCTGCACAACTCTCAGAATGTATATTAATGGTCTTACTCAGCGATCTTCCCAATAGGATTAATTAGTCTCGGTTGGGTCCATGCACCCAGCACATTTTCGAGCCATTGGTATATCAGTTCAGATCAAACTCACTCCGAACTAAGACCACAGTACACCAACAATTCCGATCCGAGAATTTAACCCTGAATCTCCTGCCAAAGCATAGATCCAAAGGCATAACATCCAGAACCGAAGATGATTCTCCTACCAGCCTACATAGAAAGCACAGACTTCCCGAAGCATTTCGGAATCCCTTGGCTAACACGTCGCCACCCACAGGCATAACATCCAGAACCGAGAGACTTCCCGACGTATTTGCAGCCGCACATGCCGTCAACCTCATCACATAAATGTGAAACGGTGACAAACCAATTATGGCCTACAGTTCAATAGTCAATTTGAAAATTTCGATTAAACATCGAAATTCAATCAACAAAATTTGGGCTTACATCAGTACTCTTCAGAAGTGCTTTTACGTAAGAACCGATGCTGCAAGACCATAAATAATGCTGTGTTGGTACGCTTATTAAGAGCAAAGGTTAAAACGTAATTAAAAATCGATGAATGGAAATCCTGCTCGTCGTTTTAAGCACAAGCTGAGGCAGGCGACCCTTTACCTATGATAAGGAGCTAAGCCACAAGGGCTGGGCAATTGTGAGGAAGCTTATTGGTGCTTATGGAGTTATTTATTGGGTCCAAGCTGATTGAACTGGTATTCATCGGGGATATTGTGGTCTTGAAAGTTGAGGGCATTCTTCATAAGACTGAATATGAACACGAATATGAAATCTGACATGATATTGTTACGAAAATAAAAATGCCTAAAAAGAAAATACACTACATCAGGGACTATATTGTGAGATTTTAGCTGTAAATTTTATTAGGTTGTGTCAAAGCTTTGTACCTATTACTGCCCTAATTGTCTGTGCTATTAAGAGTGCTACCACATGTTTAACAGTGTTGCCAGTTAGATTCCTTTTTGTGTATTATAATTTTACATCTTTTAAATTTAACGCAGATAAATAGAAATTTATAGAACTACAAGAATATTCGAAAAAAGGTGGCGCATTGCGTTTGACGAGAGTTAGTTTTTTTTGCAGTCAATAAGTAAACTCGTGTTTTGGCGTAAATAAAAGTGTTGTATAAACAAATATTAAGTACAAGATAAATAAGTTGCTGTATGAAGATAAAAAGTAATTGTGGAAAAAGTATACAAATAAAAAGAATCGTATAATATTCGCTGTATTAATTTATTTTACGCAATTTAAAAGAACTCATATGTTTTAAGGCATCGAAAGGGCTTACTTCTTAGCGACTATTACTCATTGCATTAGTGGGTCTGAATATGTATGTGTTGGGTCTGTGGCTTAAAACAGAGAGTGCCTTAAAGCAACGTAATTTTATTGAGGCTGCCTTAAGTCCATCGCTACGCTAGCGACTTAATTACTTTGGAGAAACTAAAAAAACATTACAACCGTCAGAGAAACGTTAATTTCCAAATAGAAAAACATCTCTCCTGCTTTCTGTTTAATATTCATTTGAATTAAATATCCTGTTTGATTTTTCTAACCTGTTATCTACTCGTATAATCCCATTTATAACCACACTTTCTCGCACCATTATAAATATTTTTGCATGTGTACAAAACGACGTCGTTAATATTGAAAATATGCCTTTAAAATTGTGACTATAAAAGAAGTCGAAAGCCTTTTGTGGCACGTAAGCGAGGCAGTCAAATGCAACTGCAAGAGTCACACAGTTGTAATTAGTGACTGATTAATGAATATAAAGAAGAAGAATGAATTAATATTCTCTTTTATGACGCCAATGGATGTTAACACTTACAAATTGATTCGATATTTTATGACACTTTGGATGAATTATGCGAAAAACACTGAGAGAAAAGCTATTTAGCAAAGAAATTAAAAGAATATTGTTTTAACAACACATTTGTAATCGTATGTGTTGCAACATAAAGAAAAATACCTGCCACTAAAAATTCTAACATAATTTAATTTGAGAAGTGATTCCAAGTTGACTGCAGTATATCTGTCCAAGTTTAATTCTTTTATAATCAGTTCGAGCGAAGGATCGATATGAGTACTAAAAATTGTTTCATTCCTTTGCCAAACTGAATACAAATTAATTTTGTTTAATTATTTTTTCTCAGTGTATTTACGTTTTATTTACAAATGAGTAGCTCTTACCATAACTGTTAACATCACAACTATTCGATCATTTATGGGCCATTTTTATAGTGGCATTGGCATTTATTTTGCAACATATTTTCATAAAAAACGTATATTGCGTATATTGCGGTTGTAATTATTAATTAATGCCACTGCATTTCTAATGTGATAATTTATTACTGATGTTTAAATAATAAAATAAAAAACAATTAAAAGTTAGGATAACATTTTAATTATTCGAAGAAGTTGTGTTTTTATGTCTCCGAATAAGCTAATAAATAATAATAAAAAAAGAAAAAAACTATTAAGAAGGTCAGTAACGCTCAAGACCTACTTCACAATGTAGTTTTTGCCATTAAAATACTTCTTAATATGGACTGAAATTTAGTATTTCAAAAATTACACGCTGCGACAAAAACGAAGCAAGTTGAAGTATCTGTGAAATGCATACTACTTTTCTGATAGGCGTTGTCGAGCAGAACAAGGATCTGTTTTTAGTATTTCGAAAATACCTCCAAAATCTTGAGTTATGGATAAAAAACTGGTTTTTAGGACTTTCATGCACTTAAAAGCTACTAACTTAGCTGAATATTACCCGATTTTAAGTTTCTTTTCGGTTTTGGGTGCCGCGGCAAAAGACAAAGTAGGATGCTGGTATGCCAGCATGGGTTTGATTCCCAGCATAGATAATTGTCCCTACATTATGTGACAAATATTTATATAAAATATGTGGTAGACGGTTAATCAATATTGATGGTGTTGTGTTCGAAATATGCCCTCCTCCATATCAAAAACTTATTATCGTAAACATGACAGAATAAATAAAAGCTCAACTGTAAGAGAAACTCATTAACTTGTGCAAGTTTCTTGTTTACGATTTTAAATCCCAATTTAAATGCTGCTGTTTCTGCTGTTGCTTTTAATTCCCAGCTCTGTTACACCATTTATTTTTCCTATTTTCTTACGATTTAAACAGAAGAAGAACTTCTCTAACAAAAACTTGCGTCTGTCCTTCAAAAAACAAATTTCACTTGGAATACATTTTCAGACCGACAAGACAACAACAGTGTAACGAATCCATTTTAACATTTTGTTTCCCACTCAAACCCCTCTTTATATGCCATGAGTTGAACGAAATTTCCACAGAGTGTTTTTACTTTAATGCTGGACGTATAGCAACAAAAACAGACTGAAAAAAATCACTGACTTGGAAAAAGACTTTTAACTTGTGTTTCTTTTCACTTATTTTTCCTTTCTTATAAACGCCCCCTCTTCTCATTGTTTATTTATTATGTCAATTTGCTGGTGCGAAATATTTGATTTGTTTTGAGTCGAAATATACAAACAACAATCAAATTACAACAAAGTTGCCAAATCTTATTGTTTAAGGAACTAAATATAAGGGACTGAAGTGGAAAAAATATAAAAAAAATATTTTTTTATTAGCGGAGTATGCTAGTAAAGAAGAAATCCTATATATAAAAATGAATATGTTCTTGTATGTATGTCTGTGTTTTATAGAGAGCTGCACTGCTTCACCGATTTTCTAGAAGTTTTTACAGCATCCCTCTGTATGTCTGGAAGGAACTATAGACTAAACAAATTTAGAGAATTTTAACTTGGCGGTAGCACGCCCATACACAGAAAATATTTATTTGCCTATATCTTCTAAAACGTAAGAGCAACAGGTTCTAAAAATGGTCTAAATAGCTTTGTAGTCAATACAAATTATCAGTCAAAAAGTAAGCGAAGTATCTTCTCTACAAAGTAAATATTGATTTTTGTATAACTTGAAAACAGTTAGAGGGAAAGTTTCTGAATTTGGCTTAAGTGTCTTCATAGTTAAAACAAATCATTACTGCAAAAATGGACGAAATTGGACAAGTGTCAAGGTACCTCCCATAAAAAGTACATATTGATGAGATGTTATATATCTTAAGAACGGTTACAGTGAAAGTTTCTGAATTTAGTTCAAACAATGTCGTGGATACTACACATCAGCAGCCAATAACTGGACGAGATAAGACAAGTGGCCGTGGCGCCTTCATTTCTACGAAATATAGATTTTTTGTTCACTGAATGAAACATATTGTTACGTTTTAACCTTTTTAAAACGATTGAGTTCGTTTAAATTGCGTTAAAATAAAAGAAACACCGCTTTATTTTGTTGTATTACGTTTTTTTTATTTTACTACACAATAACTTTTATACTATTTGTCTTAATACAACACTTAATATTTGTTTATACAACACTTTTATTTCCGCTTTAACACATCTTTATCTTATCTTATGCATAGCTGCCTATAGTTTGGAAGATTCAGTAAATATCGACCATTTTCTATTTCCATATCCGTTAATTCAAATGGTCAATGTGGCAGTGCCGCTAAGTTGACAGTGTCACACAAAATATACCAAAATCCCACAATGCGTGTTGTATTTTTATTTTCGTAACAACATGTTTTTAACAGAGGCTATCACCTATGGTTGTTAATTAATCTTTTTTGTTTGTCAACGTATACGTCACAGTTTTATGAAGGATGCATTTTTGTTTTGACTTTGGAGAAGACAAAACCAGTGTGTCGATAGTTACGCGATTTTTTTTTTAATCTTTTAAGTCTAGGAATATTTGTGAGCCTTCAAAATAATTAAATTTTTAAAGCCCTAAAATTGTAGGGTCCATTAGTTTATATTTTTTTAGTACTTGTTGTTTGAGCATTCTTAGTACATTAACATCTACGAGTTGCGATAATATTTTTGCAGATTTACTGAATAATTTCTAAAGGATGTTCTCTAAAATTCATTTATTACATTCTAATATATATTTTCTCCTGATTCCTTGAAAGATATAAAAACCTTCTCCTTCACTAAGATATAAAAATATTTGAGCGGTTTTTTCGCACCAGCATATGCTACGTGATAATTTTCGGAGTGTCATAAAGGAAACAAATAAAAATTCATTAAAATAACTACAACATAATGCTATTCTTACTTTTTTCTTTAAGTTTATAAATATCTCAAAAGTTATACGTCCTAGATTATATTCATTATTTTTCCCAAAGTTAGACAGCCTGAATTAATAGATCTGTGCATGGTTTAAACTGTGAACATAAACCTTGTAAACAAGTGTAATTAAGGCATCGATATCTATGCATATTAGTTAAAAAACAGGAGATATTGAATAAACGGTTATGGCAGAGATCACTCTAGGGAAAAGCTATCTATATACAGACATTATCTTATATATAAAAATGAATGTGTCTTTCTGGATGAAACTATAGGCTATTATATACATGAAGCACACCGGCTTTTAACGAGTCGTCTATAAGGATATTTTGAAAATGTAATCTGCAATATATGGCTAATGCAACATAGCAGAAGAAATACGAAATTCTTTTCATAAAAATGGTCCACTTTTTTAAATTATTGTTTGATTTCCGTTGTTTGGTTGTCTTTAATATAAATTAACTTTAACTCCAAGCTCTTTAACATTATAAAATGATCTGTTTTTAATTACAGAACACAGCCGAAAAAGTCAACTGATTTATGCCAAAAGTAATATAGGGTCCGTTTTAAATGCAATAAAAAAAAAAAACTACTGAATATTTTCTCAAATTTCTTTTTTTATTTGAAAGTACAATCCTTCCGGTTAATAATGGAAACTAATTTCATTCAAATGGCTGCCTCGGCTGGCCATGCAGTAGCCTACACGAGCGGTCAAATTTTTAAGCATATTATCGATTGTATGCAGCTGTATTTCACCAATGCCTTCACGAATATTGTCCTTTAAAGCGTCAATTGTCTCTGGCTTGTTGGCGTAACACTTATCTTTGACGGCAATCCACAAATAATAGTTCAACGGATTCAAATCGCAGCTCCGAAGTGGCCAAATGACATCAGCTCTGCGGCTGATAATGCGAACTTCAAAAACAGGGCGCAAAACATCGAGTGTAGCTTCAGCTGTGTGGCACGTAGCGCCGTCCTGTTGAAACCAAATGTTGCTAATATCCTCCTCTTCAATTTTTGTGAACAAAAATTCGTTCAACATGGCCCGATAACGATCGCCATTGACTGTAACGGCCACTCCTTGCTTATTTTCGAAGAAAAATGACCCAATTATGCTTCTGGACCAAAATCCGTACCAAACAGTGACTCGTCTTGGGTGTATCGGCTTTTCAATGTATGCGTGCGGGTTTTCTGTGCCCCAAATGCGACAATTTTGCTTGTTTACATAACCGCCGAGATCAAAATGAGCTTCATCTGAAAAGATAATTTTTTTTTTTTTTGACAAAATCGGCATCTTCTGTAAGTCGATCGCAGGCCCACTTAGCGAAGCGTATACACAACCATATTCGTTCAGCGGAAGGATAAAACTAATTATCTGTCAAATCAGACATGAGCTAAGTATTACCATTCACGAAATAAGCACTAGTTGACAAAAAAAAAAAAAAAAAAACGTTAGATGGCGGACCCACAAAGGCTCACAAATAATAATTCTAAATATTTCACTGAACATTAAGTTGCTTGTAAAACTCTGGCCAACAAGTGTTCTTAAGCCACTGAAATAGATATTTATATAGCACATATGTATATATGTACACTGGAGGCCGGCTACTTAGGGACAAGTGTTTGTATACTGGCATAACTTTAAAAAAATCCTAGACAGAAGTACTTGAAAGTAAAGAGAGAGTAAAGTTTTAAGTTTGATGGTCATCTGATATACTTTTAACCAACCGAAAAATTAACTTGAATTCATGTCAGTATGTTAACACTGGTTGTCCTTAAATAGCTGGTTGCCATTGCATATTACAAAAATAATTTTAAAATATTTAAACAATTTACTTATTTATTTATTAATCAGTTAGTAGACGATGTTTAAATATGATTTAGTTTTTCTTACCCATTATTTGAAAATATAGACTGATTAGATTGGAATGTAATATGTACCTGAAAAGTAAAAATGGATCTTTGTTTAGTTTATAAGAAAGAAATATAAATAAAATATAAATCTAAACATAAAAATATGTTTCTGAAAACCTTCATTTTTTATTTAATTTTATCCTACAAGCAACGCTTAACATTCTGCCATAGTTAAGTCATTTCCATTAACCATTCCCTTTTACTGTCAAGGAGGAGTATGCTCGTCTTTATATTTTTACGTTTGAACCTTTTTAAAACGATTGAGTTCTTTTCGATTGAGTAAATTGTTGTTTTGCTTTATACAGTAGTTTTAATTTCTGCAAAAAAAAACTCTACCATATACACAATGTGCAACTTATTTAACTGCCACTTAATACACAATCAGCTGGTTTGTTGATATCGAGTTGAACCAATATATTCGCAGTATTCATCTTATCCATATTACCTGTCGTAATGTCAATGAATTTTTTTTTTTTTTTTTTTTTTGGGAAGTTTCATTTTATGACCGATGTTGTTTGACCGCCATATTTTGTGTACTGCCCGGAAAGCTATTACATACTACCGCTAAACAATCAACTTTAGCAAGATAACATACGTTGCCAAAGGGTTGAAGAAAACAACGAAAGTGTTTTTTTGATCGAATTGTTTTACATGGAAATTTAGGGATTTTTCGCATTCTTTTGGCAAACTATGAAATTTACTTTGTGAATATAAAGCACAGTGCTCCTAACATAGAACAGTATACGATGGATGCTCTAGGGGCAAATGACTTACAGTCTAGGTCAACATTGTATACGTGTAGTATTCCCTTTTTTCTCAAGCGTTGAGAACAATTTAAATCCGCGCTAGATAATTGCCAGCATTGATAGCAATATAACTCGAAAAAATTCAGAAGGTATATTACCTTCTCACTGAGCAGGTTCCGAGATTTATCGGATTTGTTCGTGTGACTAAAATTTCGAGTCTAGAGTGACTGAGTCTGGCTTTTTTTACCATATTGTTACGATTTTACCTTTTTAAAAACGTGTTTTTCTGAGTTCGTGGATTGTAGTTAAAATAAAATAAATTTTGTGTTTGGTTTTAATTAAAAATCCTTTATTCAACACAGATATGTGCACCACTGCTTGTAATCTTTTTACAGGCAATAACAATTTTTATTCTTAATTACTCTGTTTGTTTACAACTTTGTAAACAAGAACAATTACTCGACAGATCTTTCTTCCTAAAGATCTTCCAACCCGATCGTAGTTATAACTTAGGTTCAATCACTACCTTTTCAACCAGAGGTTATCGACGCTTATTTCTCTTTACCGAGTTAGCTCCAGCTAAACTGGTTTTTTTTACTTCACTACTAGCTTCACGACACTGAGTTACCTTAACTTAAAAACTACACTCGCTGAGTTTACACCAAATAAAGTGATTGCTGTTCGCATCGATGTGCTTTTTATATGGCTGAGGAAACAATACATCGAAAGCACTCGAACCTCTCGATATTTCAGGTAGATTCCATTTCTTTCTTTTAATTTCTTTTTAGTTCTTTTGTAGCCATGCGTATGTAAACATCTACCCCGTTCAGCTCTTAGTATTTGTTGTTGCTTGTTTATTGTCTGTTACTTGTTTTCTTTGCTGTTAGTTTGTTGTTGTTGTTGCTGTGTTATTTTTATTTACTTTATCTCTGCTAATAATGTTGTTGTAGATTTGGTTATTTGTAAACAGAACGTATAGTTGTTCTTGCAGCTTTTGCTTATTTAGTTTAGCGATGTAATAAACGCTGTGGTGCCAAACCTTGTTTTCGTACCAATATTAATACCTACCTGTCTACCTAGGTTCAGGTATTCACTTTATGCCGGCTTTGGTGTTTAGTTTTTTAGCTAAGATTATAACAACGGATCCAGTTTTATTTGTTCATAATAATTGAAAGCAGATATGACTTCCTTTTATAGCGCTGATGAAATTTGTGTGTCACCTACATTCTTTACTTGTCGATGACTTTGATGACAACAATTTCTCAAGTACTTTATCCTCCTCAAACAATACATCGTTTAAACCAGTTTCAAGAAGTTCTTGGACGATATTAAATTGCAATGAAATTTGCCATAAATGCTGCTTTTGCGATCCACTTTATGCAGCGGATTGAAAATTTTTAAATGGCAGATTCTGATTACAGCGATTTGACGTAATAAAATTGTAAAAATGAAACGCTGCGAATCATTGTCTATACCCAATATTACAATTAATTATCTATGACAGTAAAATAATTAAGAACACAAAGGAATTGATGTCGTGAGGGTATAAACATCTTCTTACAAATCTCAATAGATGCGCATGAGTTTTAATCATTATGTAGTTGCTTCAGAATGTTTGATTAATTAAATGAACACAAATATCAGTGGTGGTTGGCAACAATGACAAGAAATCATTTCACACTCTTGTTCGGTTGTTGACGAGTAGTCGTACATTGACGAGTAGTCGTACATTTTATAATATTTGGGAAATTACATATATACCCCCATCCTCTTCTCATCCTATAACCCTCTATATAATTTTATTAAAGTGTGAACATTGTTTCCTTTTGTTTTATGTTTTTCATTCCATTTTGGTTTTAATTTTTGGAACATTTTTTTAAATTTTTATTTGGTGCCAAAATTAAATTTTATTTTATATGCGTACTCGTATGTTTGTTATGTATTCCTTCTTTGGGGTTTATATACAAATGTGTGTGTGTGTGTGTGTGTGTGTGTGGGAGGGGGCGTAAAGGAGAAAAGGGACTGGATTTTAATTTAATTTTTTGTTTGTTTTTTGTTTAAATGTAAAGAAAGATTTTTAACTCAGTCGTCCGTTTGTTGATTCATTTTCATTCCACCACCACACCACCACCATCAACTGCTGCTGGTAGCACAGAGCTGGTATTTTTGTTCATTTGCTTTTATTGCTGTTTTTGGTGTGCTGGTGCTAGTGCTGGTGCTGGTTGTAGTTGTTGACAAGATTAATTAAATATTTTGACTTGATTTTCGTATTTCGTTTTTGTTTTTGTTGTTGTTTATTGTTGAGTTTTTGTTTCGTTTCAAATGGTAATGACAAAACGTTAAATATGTTCACACTTTTAGTGATTTTTGTAATTAAATTAAGATTTTTCCCTTAATGAGTTTATTTTGTTGAAATATTTGTTTTACTTGTCTTTAGTTGACATTTTGAAATATTTTAAAAGGTGTTAATATGTATTTTGAAAAATACAAAATTATTTCATCACTTATTACTCAGATACAATATTTTAAGTATTTATATGATAATCAAATATTTAGAAATCTATGTTGAAGAGTGTGAAAATGAAATAAATAATTAAACAAATTTATGATTTTTTTATGATTTCAAATTAATGAAAATATGTTTTAATAATAAGCTTTTAAGAATATAAAATATGCTTTTGAAATGTCTCTGTATATGATGTTAAGTTTTTCCATGTTTCTGCTAAGAATCAGGGAATTTGGTCTCTGATTATCGGAGTGCTCCGCTGGGCTGCTACATCGGACTGGGTTGCTTGCCATGAGGACGGAGTACTCTATTAACAGTGACCAATCTAAGACATCTAATCGGAACAGACACAACTGGAAAATGTAGTTGGAGGGTGACAGGGAAAGTAGCCGATTCTTCAAGGATGGGTCAAAGTATAGTACGCTATGGCGTCCATTTTCCTGATCTCAATACTAGTAGGCTTTACAGATCACTGCAATATGTTTTAGGCAGAGATTATTGAAGAATAGTGTCACAACGGCCCGGAAAGTCCGCATTTGTATGGACAGTCAGTCCGCTATTAGGGGCTATATTCACTAAATTCCTGACGGTATAGAAATGTCACTTATCACTAGGAGTGGTGGCTGAGTATTTCGATATCAATTTTTTTTTGGCTCACGGTTACAGAGGGTGAGCTGCCAAGACAGGACTCTGTGGCTAGGATTCTTTCTGCGGGGCAGAGTTTTACAATACCGATCTCTACCTGCCATCTCTGTATAGGGCAATGGGACGATGATATATGTGATGAGAGGTAGATGCGGGCTGTGACTTGTAGACAGACTAGAACTCTCTGGCTGAGAGTGGACAAGAAGAGGTCTAGGCAGATGCTTAACCTGCCGAAAGGCAGGATATTTGAGGTAATAGGGATACTTCTGGATTATTGTCTAGTGGGGAGACACGCTCTTAGGTTGGGCCGCAGGGACTCAGTCCTATGTAGGTGCTGTTTAGAGGAAGATGAGATAATCTTACTAGTAATGGTAATAACAAATTTAAGCCAAGAGAAAACATATTCTCATGTTAAAAAAAAATTCCAAATTGTAATTTATCACTTTTAAAAATCGCCTGTCGTTTATATTGTATTTTACTATCCAAAGAACTACAGTATAATATGAAATTAACCAATTTTTTATACGTTTTCTTTGTTGCTTTTATAATTGTCTCCGGCGTCCTAAAGAGCGTAACTGTGCATAATTCCCCACATAATGACCATCTACATCATTATAATCATCATTAGTTGTACAGCAACAATAAGTCTTAATAACAAAGTATGAAGACGCGGCAAATTTTTTTATTAAATATGTGCTTAAGCGATTATAATGATTATAGTGTTTTATAGCATATTAAATAGTGGGCGCTAACAATTTTCGTATGCTTACAAAATATATAAAAAAAAATAAATAAAAACTTTATGCTCTTCTTTGTGTTCAAGGCGAACTGAATGCTACGTAAACAAATAATTTCGATTAGGGATTAAAATTAGCTTTAATGGCGTATAAATTACACTGCATTATTATTAAACACTTATATAGTCGGGTGCAGCCCGCAATATCTGCCTTACTTATAAGTTATTTTGAATAGGAAATGTTGCTAAGAAAACACTCAATAAAGTCTTAATACTTAAAATGGTAAATATGTATGTATACGTATACTTTTACTACTGATTGTCTTCTTATACATAATGTTTCATACAAATTATGGACACACATTGTTGCCTTTAATTTGTATAAGATTTTGCGCAATTTTTGTGTGTTTTTAATGCAACCAAAATATGTAAAATGAATGCATTTAAAAAGCGTTCAAAAATATCTGTTTGATCTCTAGTTTGTTAAGCATCGTTGCCAATAATATTAATACCGCTTTAATATGAAATCCGCTATGAATATAATAAAAAGTTGTCATAGCTAAACCCCGACTATGTAATACCCTACGAAATAAGCAGTGCTTAAGAATTCCCCTTAAGGTTTTGCAGTTTTTTGCATTTGTTGAAGAAGATGTAATGTTTAAGACTATTTGTCGGATTTTCGAGATAAAGGGTGGTCCTATCAAAACGAACGATGTTTATTGTAAATAAAACGAAGAGGATCTAGAGAATTATTTTAATATTTAAGTGTGAAACAAAATATTGTCCAAATGATCGCCATGGCTTCTTTGGCATACCTCCATCAGTCGGTCCATATTTTCAATGACTCTGAGACATAGTTGGTGTGCAATTTCGTTAACGTGCCAAATTACATCATCCTTTGGCTTTTGAATTGTTCTTGGCTTATTGATATACACTTTTTTTTAAATATCTTCAAAGAAAGAAGTCCAATGATGTCAAATCACGTGATCGTGGTGGCCAATTAACATGGCCACGATATGAGATAAAACGGCCATTAAATTCCTCGAGCAAAAAAGGTAATTCGTTTCGTTGGCTGTGTGGCAAGTGGCACCACATATCGTTCAGTTCCATATCCACAATTTCTGGTCACAAGAAGTCCGTTATCATCTCGCGATAGCGAACACCATTCACAGTAACTGCTTGGCCGACCTCATTTTCGAACTTTCGCGAACCACAGCAATGTTTTTCGCAGAACGAACTGGGTGTGCATGCATAGAACCAATTTGCTGAAATTTGCGCACAATTCTCCCGATTGTGGACAGATTTGGTCGATTATGCTGAGCAAAAACTGACGAAGTGCACGAAATGAATTTTGATTTGAGCACCTATTTTCGTAAAATGCCTCAGCAATCTTAACGCGCTACTCAATTGTGTACCTCTCCATGGTTGAATTCGTCAAACACTGAAACAAAGAAATGTTAAATTAAGTTGGGCAAAAAACTTGATGTTAAGGTGTGACGCACAATTAATATCATGCATTTTGTTTGCAACACCCGTTATTAACCGAGATATTTATTGTCTAAGACACTGTCCACTTTCTCCATATTTCAATTATTTTTCTGTAATTTAATTATAAGATTTTCATGGTTAGAGCCTATTATAGGTTCATGCGATGAGAGTAATCACTTTTATACATAATTTCCGCTACATAACCAGCGGAACAAAGACGATTTCTGTCAATCAATGAGTGGATGATGATTTTAATTTAAATAAAGTCAGTAATCTCTCAGTTCGAATATACTATTAGATTAGATATTTTTTACTTATTACAGGGAAGCCAGAAATATGCTTTTAAAAAATTGTTTCATTCGCATAAAATATGCAGTAAAAATCCGAAAATATGATCTAAAAATTATAAAATATGCTCTAAAAAACTAAAATTTTTTCTTCAATAATAGAAAAAAGGGTTTATTCAACAATTCAATATCTTAACAATACAACAAAATAAAAACCAACAATTTTACTGCAATTTCTAAGGAGATCTGAAATTAAATTAAATTTTTTGGTAAAATAGAGCAGAATTTTAACACCCGTGCAGCGATGAATCGTTGCGATTTGAGTGTTTGTTAGGTTGGTAAGTCTACTGTTGGTATTCTTGCTAAATCTTAGCGTCATAGCTTGACATTTGCAAAAGCTATGTCCCCAAGAGTACATCTATTTCTATGTGGGTTGACGATTTTTTACAATGTTAGAAACGGCTGCTGAAACACGTTCCCCGCAATGGGTTTCTAACTCGATTAAGCAGAAGGAAGCCACAGGGAGCCAAATCAGGTGAATTCGATGGTTGTTAGATGGTATTTTTTGCATTTTTCGTCGAAAAATTTTGAATAATGGCACTGTGCAGCGGTGTGTTTTCATGGTGCAAAATCGATGATTTTTCTGCCCACAATTCTGCTCTCTTTCGGCGAATTATTTCACACAAATGCCTTAATAATACTCTTTGTTTACTGCCTGGACTCCTGGTAAAAATTCTTGATGTACTACACCGTTTTAATGCATGAAAACCCTGAGCATTGCCTTCATTTTTCACTGAAAACGATGTGGTCTTTTTGGTCTCGCCTTATTTGGCGAACTTTCAGCAATAGCGTAGTTTGCAGCTATCGAAATCAGCTTCCTTTTTATATTTCCATTTTTTAGGTCACTTATTGCCATATATGCACTAGCTAATGTGCTAAAAGCTTCTAAGATATTTTCACAATTGTAAGCGTTGTAATTGAGTTATAATTGGTTTCGGCGGCAATGGAAGATTCGGATACATTTCTTTAAAAATTTGAATACTATTTGGAATTTTCAAGGACACGTTCTTTACATTTGCAATACACTTTGTCTGCATTTTCGTATTGATTTTCAATACGTTTGCATGAGCCATGCAGTACATGAGCAGCTTTTATTATGTACGTAGCAGCGTCTGTCATAAAAAGCAAAATTTACAAAAGTTGTGCGATTGTAAAGTGATTGCTTTTGTCCAATTATGAATTTTGGCTTAATGCTTCTTTGTCGCAATGTAGAACAAGACTTGATACATTTTTTAGTGTTAATTCGTTTAAGATAACTTCTTTGACTATAAAAACTTTAAAATAATTGTCGCCATTAACATGTATTTGCCAAACTTTGAACTTTTATTTGATCTTAGTTTCACTCGTATTCAGTTAACAGAACATACCCGTCTGCTAAGCGATAATAAGCTTTATTGATGCCTAGATGGCGCAAAAAAGATTAATTGGTAGATAATTAAAAAATGCCATGACATGACCATGACCATGACAGCACAAAAATCCAAATATGCTTTAAAACCACAAAAATGTAACCACAACACCCCTAAATCCTGCGTTAAATATACCAATGAATACATAAGGGAGTTCTCAAGACAAAGTCAATTAATCAATTACTAGGTTAACTGCTTGAATTACTTATACAAATTACCCTGTTTAAATGACACTTTTGCAATTCGTTTTAATGGATTTTTTTCCTTTTTCTTTTTATTTGTAATTAATGTTTGTTGGAAAATTGTGTAAAGAAAGAAAAAAAGTCAGGAAATAAAACCATAAAACCGATAAAAACCACAAATTGCATGGATTTTGTTGTAATCCACAAGAGTAATTTAAACTAAATTAGTTGCAATTTGGGTGATTAGTTTTAAAAACTTTGTAAGAGGAATTATGTAATTCGGCTTATAATTAATTTTTGAATTATGAATGAGAAAGAGCGAATTACAGTAAAAAGTTATTGTGTAAACACGGCATAAGTTTTGTGGGCTTAAAATAAGTCCGAAATATAGAAAAAATTACTTAAACATGCTCTGAAGACTAAAATATGCACAAAAATTCTGTTATAAGCAAAATATGTACTAACAAATCGAATCGAAAATTCATGAAACGCATAAATCTCTTACATCCAAATTGATTGCTTGCATGAGAAAAACATGCAATTGCCTATTTCTGGTTTCTCTGTTTATTACCATCAACCATCAACAGTTGGGTTAACCAACAAGACTTGTGTGTTTCCTTTCAAATAGTGCTTTGCTTCTAAAGACTACAATGTTTGTTACTTCAAAAAATCAGTTCATTAGTGTGAACAAATGTATTTTTTATAGATAATTTACAAAAATTAAAATAAATGCAATAAAGACTAAATAGATCCAATAACATAAATATTGTTACAACCATAAAAGAACGGATTAAACAAAAGGAGTCGTCATGCCAACAAAAATATATAAAATCATAGAAATTCGGTTGGAGAAAAAGTAAGTGATGTGGCTGGGATTGTAGGCAGCTCGATCTAATACTTTAAAGCAAAAATGACTTCATCTAGCGAAGAAAAGTGTCCGTTTCGTCCGAACCACACACGAGTGTACACGTGTGAAGTATGGTAAAAATCTATATATGAATTGATTGTAACATTTTTAAGCCAAAAAGTTAAAAAATTATCAAATTGCGTTAACCCATGTCTGACCCTATCTCCTATATAAAAAACTTATTATTTCAATAGTTCATAGAATTGACGAACTGAAAAGGAGTACTTTTTACTAAAGGGTCCGCCATCTAACGTTTTTTGTTCAACTAGTGCTTATTTCGTGAATGGTAACACTTAACTCATGTCTGATTTGACAGATAATTAGTTTTATCCTTCCGCTGAACGAATATGGTTGAGTATAAGCTTGAACAACGCTGGGAATCTGGGCCTGCGATCGACTTACAGAAGATGCCGATTTTGACAAAAAAAAAATCATCTTTCCAGATGAAGCTCATTTTGATCTTGGCGGTTATGTAAACAAGCAAAATTGTCGCATTTGGGGCACAGAAAACCCGCACGCATACATTGAAAAGCCGATACACCCAAGACAAGTCACTGTTTGGTGCGGATTTTGGTTCAGAGGCATAATTGGGCCATTTTTTTTTTTCGAAAATGAGCAAGGAGAGGCCGTTACAGTCAATGGCGATCGTTATCGGACCATGTTGAGCGAATTTTTGTTCACAAAAATTGAAGAGGAGGATATTAGCAACATTTAGTTTCAACAGGACGGCGCTACGTACCACACAGCCGAGGCTACAATCGATGTTTTGCGCCCTGTTTTTGAAGATCGCATTATCAGCCTCAGAGCTGATGTCGTTTGGCCAACTCGAAGCTGCGATTTGGCACCGTTGGACTATTATTTGTGGGGTGCCGTCAAAGATGAGTATTACGCCAACAAGCCAGACACAATTGACGCTTTGAAGGACAATATTTGTGAAGCCATTGGTGAAATACAGCTGCACACAATCGATAATGTGCTTAAAAATTGGACCGATCGTGTAGGCTACTGCATGGCCAGCCGAGGCAGCCATTTGAATGAAGTTATTTTCCATTATTAACCGGAAGGATTGTATTGAAAATAAAAAAGGAAATTTGGGAAAATATTCAGTAGTTTTTGTTTCATAGACCCTTTATAAGATTGTAGAAATTTGTTTTATGGGCTTTTCTCACTTTCAATTTTCTCAGTGTATTTTAAAAACAATTTAAATATTCTTTTAAATCCAATCACATCATATCAATCCAAATATTTGTTGAAATGAAAAAAAAACTAAGCAAATTACTAGTTGGCTATTTTAAATGCTTTTCATGTATGAGTATTTGTTTTTATTGTAATTTGACATTTAATTAGAATTGTTGTTATTGTAATAAACCGTTTCTCTTTTAATATTTTATTTTGTTATTATTGTTGTAATATGCAGTCACGTCATGCCATTTTCCATTTATCATGTCATTTAGACAAAACTTATTTCTGTTTTCCCTCTAATTGTACGTCTGTCTGGTTAATAATTTTGATTTTAAATATTAAATAAAAATAAAAAAACGAACGAAATATTGTGTTAAAATCAAATTATAGAGTAATTCTAACAATGCTTGAGAACTGATAGTGTTAGAGAAACGGTGAGAGATAGGAAGAGAGAGAGAGGAAATACATATTTAATACAAATATTGTTAACAAATAATAATAAAATGTTTTAAATGAAAAATATATTTATTTAAAAATGAAATTTAAAAAAAAATCTTGTACATTTCATTTATTAAATATGGCGTGACTAATTAAATCGAATCATAGTCACCACTTACAACAATACGTGGCAGAACAATCACTACTTAAATAGCAGGCTATTGCATGGCAAATGAGTAAAGAGTGAAGTGAACAACTGTATTCTTAACAAGAAATTTCATTTTTTTTTTTTTTTTTAAATATAATTTAATATTAAAATATTTGTATTGTTACGATTTTGAATAGGTAATCATGGGTATATTTATTTAATAAGCTTTAGATTTAAATGGTTTCTTTTTTAAATAAGTATGTATTTTTGTATTTACAAAGATTTTAAGCAGAATATTTTTTAATAAATTTAAAAAATGTTTTATTTTTATAATTATGCCTTGATATCACGCCAAAGCACGAATATTATTTCATTTATACCGCTTTTAAGACGATTATTTATTAATATTTTTATTCCCAACTACGGATCAGCTTCGCTCTTTACTCAAACAAATAAAACTTAACGAAACTTGGCAAAAAGTTTTTAAAGAATATTTTAGTTGCATCCCATTGGTTGTATGTATTCAGCCGCTGCTCAACATGTTTCTTTTGTTATTGTTTTGCTTATAACACTCAAACAGCTGATTACGTACGTTCGTTGCATCCAGCTTCACTCTTAAAGTAAGCAAATAAAATTTAATGAAACTAAACGAAAAGTTTGTCAAGTACATTATAGTTATACACATTTGATTGAATGTAGTCGCGCAGTTGTTTAAGCTAGCTTACGCATAGTACGGTTGCCCCTATAATATGCGTACATCAGCTGCTGTATTGTTTTTTAGCTACTTTTTATTTAAAATTGCTATTTTTTCAGTTTTAATGAAATGAACAAAAATTTAATCGTTTCTAATAAGAATTTTATAATTGATAGACATTAAGACACCATTTAGTGATAAAAAAAATGCTGTATTTAAAACAGCTTACATTTCAATTCAAAAGTACATTAGTCACCAAAAATTTGATTGAGTATTTCATAGACTTTTCACTAATTTTTGTCAGTAGCTTAAGTTAGCACAAGTATATTATAGTTGGGCCTTATGGTTAGCCTCTGAGTCCGATCAGAGTAAATTCCTGTGGACTAGAAGTGTGTATTTGGTTCATATGTTGTCAAAAGGTTATATGTGGACACGATTTAAATACAATTGGTTATCAAACAAAGCATATAGATTTATTTCTACGAGACTTAACTCCGATTGCTTTAAGTACTTTTAGAAATTAACTAATTGCCAGTGGGACTTAATAAGTTTGCTCAGTGTAGCATCGATTCAAATCGCACCCATAACTAATCTCCTTCTGTTTAAGGCTTTACCTTTCCCATCACGTATATTTTTAGAAATTATAGTCCCATTAGTCTCATGTACTAGGTAAGAACTAGGGGTCAGTCATGAATCACTTTTTTTCTACTCATACTCACTCATGAATTTATATATATAAGTGAGTATACATCATTCAAATTCAACTACTCTTACTCACTCATACTCACAGTAACGTTGATTCATAAGTAAAATAGCACTGAGTATGAATCGACATCACGACATTGATTTATTTATCAGAAAATACTCTAAGTAATCCTAAATGATTCTAATCAGTCAGATCATTCGAGCAATACTTATCAAGTAACCAAGCAATATTGTTCAAAAGAAGCAAAATTAAAAAATGCATCGTTAACACATAATAAGTTCAGATGAGTATGAATCAATATCGTCATAAATACTTCAAGCTTTAAACCGACGTTAGACCGGCAAACGTGCTTGACCAACATTGTCTTTACGTGCGTTAAAAGATAAAAATTTGTCATGCAAAACATACATACAATATGGCGGTCAAACATGTTTTCCCCTTTATCATCGGTTTTAGAGTATGAATGCGTATGAATAGCCATTGCAATAAGTATAAATGCGTATGAGTATAAGAATCTATGAATCATACTTCGAGTATACTAATGTTTTCAGTGTTCTTTGCTGATTTCTGTTAAGAACCGGAGTCCCTATGAGTGGTAGCAGAATTATAAGTCTCTTGGCGAAACTTGAGTGTAATTTTTTTCTAGTTTGGCTACCGGACTACCTAACGGTAGATAACAAGAATCTCCTCTTTGGTATCTGAAACACAGTGGTCTCTCTAAGCTACACACTACTGTCTAAATCACACAGCTGCTTACATATAAGTAACGGAATTTTTTGATTAGTAATTTATAGCCTTGATAATCCTTAACACCGTTGCCATCAAAACCGATTTTAAGCCATTTTCAAACAGGTATTTGACCTTGAAGGAACACCATATGCATTCCACAGTGCGAAAAATATCCTATCGTTTCAATGCCTTATATCGAAACTAAAACTTACCCATCTGTTGACTCGAATTGTTTCGTATAGGATTTAATCTTTGCCGTCCCATGGTAGGAGTTACCTTACCATGAGCCACTATAATAGCGAGAATGGTGAATCGATTGAAATTCTATTCGGATTTGATCCTATAGTCGAATACTTCTATGGCTTTCAACCAATTATCGATTTTCTGATTGCTTTGGCTCCCTTGTTAGCATTTGTTTGAAAGTTAAAATCGGGGGTTGGACTGTATTCCAAAAACTAGTCGTCTTCAACCAACAAGCTTCGGCCTTAAACTTTCTATGTATATGCGCTGATGTGCTCTATTCGCTTAAAAAAGTCCTACGGAGATTTAACCCCAACTACCTATGGTTTTTTAAGTAATTTGATTAAAAGGCTTTTAGTAAAAAAAAAATACAAAAATTGTTTTATTTAAACGATATAGTGACGACCTCTGGATTGAAATTTGTAGTTAAAGCCAACAAATTTCAAACAATATTTAAATGCATATACGCTTGTATGTTATGTGTGTATGTACTTACTAATTTCTAATTCTAATTTCTTTTTAACTTTGAATACAAATTTATAAACTCGTATCACTGTCTTAAAGCGGATACGTACATACATAACAAACAACAGACACCTTTAAAATACAAAATTTCTTTTAAAAATTTCCTCAATAATTTTAAACTTCGAACGTGTTTTTTAAACAGGAAAAAAAATGTTTTTTTTCTTTAAAGTTTAAAAGTTAGTTTGGCTCATTTGGCATTCACATTTTGAAAACGCATTTGAACGCAACGCATTTCTGGAGGCGTTGGCCAATTAACAGCAAAAATAAACTCCTTTTGGAAACGTAAACGCTGAACGTGTCCATTTATGTTGCCCTTTTGTGAAAATGTTTATTATCAATACCCGCAGTCTCTAAAACTAAGGCATACGACGAGTATAATGCAATTTGCAATTTAATTTTGTTTTTGTTTTGTTTTTGTTTTTATTTAAAGAAACCTATGGAAACTTGGTTAACAAACAAAGACGGCTAAAATAAATACACAATTTGGTAATGACTCTATTATAGTGATGAGCAACTTGGGAGGCCTTTGGCATTAACAAAAATTGCTAACAATACTGGGCATAATGTTGTTGTTATTTTTTTTTCTTAATTTTGGCCGAAAGAAGTTAAGGCAAGTCAGGAGTCATAAATAAAATTACACACTAAAGTTCGATCGATCCCTTTCTTGTTGTTCGCATTTAAAAGTCACATCAATCACACGCAATAGGAAAACGCACTTAATTGCTTTAAATTGAAAGAAATTTTTCAAAAATTTTTTTTACAAAGGGGGGACCGCGCTACTACAGTACTTAAGTGCGCTTAAGTATTACATTTTTAAAATTTTTGCAAAATATATAACAAAAGTAAGGAAATTTAAAGAGATGTATATACACAATGAAATATGTATAAAAATACAGTCGAATACGGTTATAACAAACTCGAAGAGATTACAGAATTTAGTTCGTAATAAACATAATTTACTATAAAAGTTTTAGTCTCTACGAATATGTATTATACCCGTATATACACAGTGTTGGAACAAATAATACGTCTTAAGATTTGATATGTCGAGGTTTTATTGATGGAAATTATTCTTACTCTTCCTCCTACGAGTATAAGGCGAAAATTGTTCAGATCATGAAGAGCTACAAAACTAAAGTACTTAATGCAATCCAATGAAAGTAAACTGCAGAGACTAAGGGAAGAAAGCGTGAAACAACTGTCTGTTTGGATAAACTTTCAATTCGCAGTCTGAAAAATGAAGTTGTTGCTCCTGTTTCAAGTCGCCAATAAAAAAAAAAATTTGTGGAAGCTAAAGTCACTGAAATGTATCTTTTCTCATCAAACCAAAGCAACACCTGCACTGTATTAGTTAGAACAACATGCTATGGTCTGACAAAATGAAGTTTAATTTGTTGGGGTCATACAATTCATACTTTATTTGAGTTTAATAAATAAAAATTTAAGAAACTGTTAAACTGTGTCCCTATTATTTGTTCCACCACTGTATATTCCCCTAGACTCTATAAGGCGCTTAGGGCTTGGACAAATTATTTCCAGTTTGATCTGTCCATGGCTATATGTTTGACCACACTTTAGCTTTATCTCATCAACGCAGCTTCTTTTTCGACCTGGGCGGGCCTTCCTATTCGTCGCCTACCTTGTGGACTCCAATTCATTGCCTTTTTAGCCATGCCATTATGAGGCTTTCTTAGCGTATGACCAATTTAGTGCCATTTGCGTCTCTTATTTCCATCTCAATAGGTGTTAGACTGGTTTGAGACCATAACACACTATTTGGTATCGTTTTGGTGCAAAAGATTTTCATGGTCCTAAGCAAACATCTATTAATGAATACCTGTATAACCTTGATGTCGAGAGGTGCGTCGTTTCAGGTCGCGCAACCGTACAAACGTTCGAGTTCAATATTCTAATTTTAATATTCGATGAGAGTGAGGATGATCTTCAACGTTCAATATTTTCTTATCATACTTAATGCGATTATCAATATCCATTGAGAAGCCACCCAATTTCGTTACAGTATTACGCACATAGCTAAAGCTATCTACTTCCTTAACAGTACTCACGCCGACTATAAAGGTTCTGTGTACAGCACCGTTTATTCTCAATACTTTAGTGTTTTTCTTATTTATTCTTAATCATGCCTGAACTACGGCTTGGGCAACACTGTTTAGTTTCTCCGACATGTCCGTGTAGTTGTGAGACATCAGACATATGAGCCCTCACACTATTCCTCGCCTCTGTACAAGGCCCTCTCGCATGACTATGTCTAGAGCAATATTAAAGAGTATTGGTGACAAGACGCAGCTTTGCCTCATACCCTTAACTACTGGTATTCTTCGGCTAAGTTTGTTATTATGAAAAATCCGACAACTGGTCTCTATATATAGAGCCTTTATAAGGTTAACCAATGCGGCTCATATAACTTCGTGCGAGAGTGTATAGAACGCCTTTTCAAAATCTGTAAACATTGAATATTACCTTGATCGAAAAGTTTGCGGAATAACCCCGTGTGGCGGTCCCATCGTTCCGATTTGAGTTTCTCTTTTTTTTTTTGTTAAGTTGGTACATCAGTTGTTGATATTCCTGTTAAGTCTTAGCGTCATATCTTGACATTTGCAAAACCTACGTACATCTCTCTATCTCCATGTGTCTTGGCGATTTTTAATAATTTTGATTGTGTCGTTCACACATTCATCAAAAGGATCATTACTGGAGACGACGACATCAGGCAAGTGAATAGCGTTCACTAAATGAGAGAGACACCATTTTCACTCAAAAAAGAAGGCAGTGCTCAAGATTTTCATAGATTGAAACGGTGTGACAGTAAACAAAGAGTATTATTTGGGCGTTAGGAGATGTTTCCGTGAAGCAATTCTCCGAAAGAGATCAGAATATTGGACAGAAAACTCGTGGATTTTGCACCATGATAACGCACCGTCGCACAGTGCCATCATTATTCAAAATTTTTTGACGAAAAATGCAACAAATACTACGTAACAGCCACCGAATTTACCTGATTTGGCTCCCTGTGACTTCTTTCTGTTCAATAGAGTTAAAAGACTATTACGGGGAACGCGTTTAAGTAGCCGAGAGAAAATACAGAGAAAAAAAATCGCAGACAGCACTGATGGACATACCGAAAACCGAATATAAAAAATGCTCAAGCTATGACGCTAAGACTTAGCGGCAATATCAAAAAAGATATATCAGTTTAACAAAAAAAAAAGAAAAAACTCAAATCGGAACGATGAGACCGCCGCACGTGTGTTATTCCGGAAGGTTTCTGATCAAGGTAGTATGTTACAAAGAGGATCTCCATTCCACCGATTACTCTACGATTTTTCTTAAGGTGTAAACATGCTCTGTGCACGATTTCTGTGAACGGAAACCTGCTTGACCTGCTCTCAATTCTGGTGAAATTATTTTCGATATTCTGTTTGCAATTATACTTGTGATAAACTTAGTAGTAGTGCCTCGCAAAGCTACACCCCTCCAATTGCCTTGATCAGTTAAATCCCCTTTTTTGGTGATTTAACGATAATTCCCTTTTTAATTTCGTCCGACAATTCCTCATTTACCCAGATTTCTCTTACCATTGGTCAAACAATTTTATCACTTAATAGTGGATCGACTTTCAATAATGAAGGCGGAACGCCATCATATCCAGCTGCCGTATTATTCTTTAATTCAGGTTCCGAGCAATCTGTGGGTACGATTATGTTTTGAAAAATGTATGTTCACTATAACCCTGTTCGTTATAAACGTGTTCGACGTATCTTTCGAAGGAGTTATAGTTTTCTAAAGCGATCATTATTATTATTTTTAAAATCTTTTAACGATTCGCAAGGGATTATGGTGGCATAACACTAACGATGCCGCCATTTGTTATAATGCTGTCAGACAATAACTCTTCCCGGAGAGAGAGTATAGGCACTCTTCTTTATAACGTTAATTTTTATGAGGTGTAGAGTGTAATTCGCGTATAGAAAATAGGCAGGCGTATGCTTGTAAAAAAAACGAATAATAATCCTGTTTTAGTTTTGCATAAAAATCAAATAAAATTTTATTTCTAAATAAGCCAATGCGGAATAAACGCTTGTTTATTATGTCCTAATCTCGTTTGAACTCCACGGTTCTGTACCAATTAACAATCATTTTAATTTTATTATTTTTTTCGCTTTTGTGTTTTTATGGGATCTAATTAAGAAATAAAAAATAAAAAATAAAAAATAAAAAATAAAAACAATGTTGAACGAAATAATTTGCCAACCTTACACAGGCAACGAACCAGACAGCCAGTTAACAATGGTAACACATTTTTCATGTTTTTACCAAAAAAACACAATTGGTAGCGAGTTAAACATTGCAATTGTTGTTGTCATACATTAACAATAATTTTATAAAACAAAACACGAAAAAAATACGTATAAAATGTGAATAAAAACAAGCAAAAGTAACAAGTGAATGACAATTTAAATTTGAAAACAAGAAAATGGCAACAATTGTTGTACGAGAGAGAGAGAGAGAGAGAGAAAGAGGTTTTGAGATAAAATCTTTTATAGTAGGAAATAAGTAGGGAAACAGATAAATAATCAGATACAAACCACAACAGCAGCAAGAACAACAATATAATTAATGCGGATGCATCACTAATTGCAATTTAATTACGATTAAAAACGAATTAAAAAACAAAAAAACGTTGAACAAAACAAAATCGTATTAAAAACAAAAAATATTTTGATAAACATTTTTAATTGAAAATAACCAATTCGCTTTAAAATATTTTAAAATGAAATTTTTGTATAAAATTGTGTCTTTCGTTACAAGTGTGATGGGATGGGGCTTCAGTAGTTCTTTGTGTACAAAATTGCTTAACTCTTTCGTTGCCAATTTAACGCCTTTCGCGCTATATCTAGCGCGTTTCAACTCCCAAAAAGTCGAATTGTTTGTCTTTAGCGCTTTTTTTAAAAAACGCGCTAAGTTAGCGCTTTTCTATTGGCAAAATTTTATAAGAAATTAAAAGCATCAAAATTCAATAAACTCATTAATTCATATAAACTATGGACTTAAAATGCTTCATGCTGTGCAAATTACGTTGTTCTAGATAATATTTGTGCACAAATTAGTAAAAATAGTGTTTCTGAAACGTACGAGGGCGGATTGACATTGAAGCTACCTAGCGCTAGATGGCAGCACAAACACAAAAACTTTTTCTTCTTAGAAATTACGATCTGCCAAAAGTCAGCTGTTAAAATTTTAGCCAAATTCATCAATTAGTTGATTTGTTGTAGTCGTTTGAAGTACTCGTAAGCAACTTTTATGTTTCTTGGAAAATGGAAAAAAGTGAATTTGAAAGGCAAAACGGCAAAAAAGAGACAAAAGGAAAGCTTGATAAACATTACGGCGAATCTGCTCCGTCAGATTATATGGTAAAATATTGGATTGCTGAACTTAAACGGGGCCCAACGAGGTGGTTACTGAAGAAAATATCAAGAAAATCCTCGATATCGTTATGAATGATCGCCGGGTTAAAATCCGTAAGATTGCTGAAATGGTAAACATATCATATGAACGTGTGTTCAACATTTTGCATGAACATTTGCATATGAAAAAGCTATTGGCAAGATGGGTGCTGCGTTTGCTCACTGTTGAACAAAAACGAGTTCGACAGATCACTTCACAGCGGTGTTTGGACATGATAAAGCATAATCCTGCTGATTTTTGGCGTAGATTAATGACTGTTGATGAAACGTGGGTCCACCACTACACACCTGAAACCAAAAATCAATCGAAACAATGAGTGGAAGCTGGTGGAAGTGCTTCGAAGAAGGCGAATTCAGCGAAATCGGCTGGCAAGGTTATGGCCACTGTATTTTGGGATGCACACGGAATATTGCTCATCAATTATCTTGAAAAGGAATCCACAATCACAGGAAAGTATTGTCGTGCGTTATTGGATCAATTGGTTGATGTAATCAAGGAAAAACGACCACATTTAAACAAAAAAAGTGCTCTTTCTTCAAGACAACGCACCGGTACACACAGCATTAGATACGATGCTCAAATTACGAGAAATCCACTTCGAATTGGTTGATCATCCACCTTATAGTCCAGATTTAGCCACTAGTGACTTTTTCTATATTTCCAAACTTGAAAAAATGGCTCGCAGGAAAAACATTCATCTCAAACGAAGAAGAAGGAGTTCCCAAAATCGTATTATTCAGATGGTATAAAAAGGTTCGAAAATCGTCTTACTAAGTGTATTGAGCTAAAAGGAGACTATGTTGAGAAATGAATGGTTTTTGAAAAAAAAAATGTCTTTTTCCTACTTAGGTAGCTTCAATATCAATCCGCCTCGTACGTATATAAAAACTAAAGACTTTTTAAGACATAATAAATAATTAAACCACTTAAGTTGTAATTTGTTATTGTTAGATCCTTCAAAGATACAAAGTGGATCATAGATCTATAACGAATTCTTTCTATTTACACCGATTTAAAGCCAATGATCTAATCTGGCTCCAAGTCATTCTATGAAAAGCAGCTGGTCTTTCAATCTGTCTTCTCTAGGAATGGGCTGGCCTTCCAATTTTTCTGCTTCCCTGTGAATTTTATTATTTCTTTGAGTATGCACAATCCATTTCCGTTTCCTTCTCACAGATGTATTTCAAATGTATTTTCAAATGCCACGTAGACAGCAGTTTACAAATGCTTGAATGCAATTGACATCAATCATAGCCGTATTTCATGACTAGCAACTGTACAAATATAGACTTCACACACAAGTTAAAGATGTTAATTTTCGTTTTTGGAGAAATATATGGCGAAAGCCATAAAGCATTCAGTCGGCCAAAAAATTGACTGGCTATGTTCAATCTGTTCTGAATATCAGTACTGAAATCGCGGGCTTCGTAAGCATACTACCGGAATAGCAAAAGACGGAGTATCTCCCAAATTTCTGTTTGCAATCCAAAAGATTGTGGTGCTATTAGCGTTGATTCGCATAATTTTGGTTTTGGAGATGTTTATAAAGGGTCCGCCATCTAACTTTTTTTTTTTTTTGTCAACTAGTGCTTATTTCGTGAATGGTAACACTTAGCTCATGTCTGATTTGACAGATAATTAGTTTTATTCTTCCGCTGAACGAATATGGTTGTGTATAAGCTTGAACAACGCTGGAAAATATTGCGACATTACTTTGAAAATCATGGTAATGTTGCAGAATGTGTGTTCATCTTTCCAGATGAAGCTCATTTTGATCTTGGCGGGTATGTAAACAAGCAAAATTGTCGTATTTGGGGCACAGAAAACCCGCACGCATACATTGAAAAGCCGATACACCGAGTCACTGCTTGGTGCGGATTTTGGTCCAGAAGCATAATTGGGCCATTTCCTTCTAAAATGAGCAAGGAGTGGCTGTTGCAGTCAGTGGCGACCGTTATCGAACCATGTTGAACGAATTTTTGTTCACAAAAATTGAAGAGGAGGATATTAGCAACATTTGGTTTCAATAGGACGGCGCTACGTGTCACACAGCCGAAGCTACACTCGGTGTTTTGCGCCCTGTTTTTGAAGATCGCATTATCAGCCGCATATCTGATGTCGTTTGGCCACTCGGAGCTACGATTTGACACCGTTGGACTATTATTTGTGGGGTGCCGTCAAAGATAAGTGTTACGCCAACAGACCAGAGATAATTGACGCTGTAAAGGACAATATTCGTGAAGCCATTGGTGAAACACAGATGCACACAATCGATAATGTGCTTAAAAATGGGACCGATCGTGTAGGTTACTGCATGGCCAGTCGAGGCAGCCATTTGAATGAAATTATTTTCCATTATTAACCGGAAGGATTGTACTTTCAAATAAAAAAGAAATTTGAGAAATTATTCGGTAGTTTTTTTTTATAGCATTTTCAAAAAAGAAATGTATTTGGCGGACCCTTTACATTAGTGACCAATAAAATGGCATTAAGATCAGAGCTTGATAATAATGTCCTTTTGCGGTCATATTATTTAATTTGGTCATTGGCGGTATGGTGAAACATATCATATCCGAACGACTGGGTATAATCTGAGGTCTAAATAGACACTTAGGGGGCATGATTTCACAACTTTCAACTCAAACTAGATAAGCTGGTAATCGAAACTGCTTTATATGGTAGGGAGTCCAGCTTCGAATCCATAGTAATTGTGTTTATTTAAGAATCTCTGACCTCTGACCCTCTAACTTATCTCTGGCGATGATGGCAAACATCAAAAGAATAATCAGTAAAAAACGCCACCTACTGGGAAAAAAATTAAATCTTAAATCCCACCATCATCCCCTTAGCAAGGATCTTCACCACTAAACGTTCAAAAGGAGGCGAGCTAATCTAGATTAATTATCTATTTGGCTTAAAACTCAAGTTGATTAAAGAAACTGCAACAGAGCAGTGGATACTTTGAGGATGAGCACGACAAAAAAAGCCTTCAAAATATTTATGAAACCGACAGCATGGCAGCATATGCTGTTGAGCGGCATTTTCGGTTTGTTGTAGTGATGCATGCTGCCGTCTATGAGCTTATAGCATTAGAATAATTTTGCATTTAAATAAAGGAACTTGGTGTTCATAACTGTATATACAAATGAGTCAGTTGCCTTAAAGCTGTTAACATGTAAGATCATGTGTTTGAGGTATAACGGTCATAATGGACGGATTTTAGCCCAAAATTTCTTCATCAAATTATGTTTCAAATTGTGTTAGATGTCTACTTTATTTTATTCTGTTAAAAAAATGTCGATTCCAGCAAAATTTTTTATCTAATAATTTAGAAACGGCTTTTATTAAAAGAATTAAGTATAAAAGTTAATAAAATAAAAATCAAATTTTCCTGAACAGACATCGTTAAAACAAAAACCCTGTAAGAAAATTTCCATTGAACGAAAAAAAGCACTGTGTGGTCGGTTGTTATTTTGTTTTTTTTATCACAAATTGATGGTCTGCCATTTAACTGCCATCTCATAATCACCATGATCATGGTTATCTCTCTCAATTAGTTCAGCCATAGCCTTTATTTTGCTTAACTTCAAATGCCAATTTGTTTTATATTTTAAGTCAACAAATTAGAATCACAACCAAGCCAAAGTATAAATATTTTTCATTTACACTGATATAGTGTTTTGCGTGCTCATATCTATTTAGGCTACGCTTCTTGAGCTCATTTACAGTGTCTTAAAACGTGTAATTAAAACTTCATAACCGAACATAAAAAAAATATTGACCCAAAAACAACACTACAAGTATTTAATAAAAAATATAAATGAAAAACAAAAATGAAGACTTGGTTTACCAGAAAACTACAAATTATCCTCTTTAAATAACACTTAAAACCAATTAATGTCAATGAAGAGACTTACAAAGCTTTAGATCCACCAATAAAATGTTTTTTTTTTTCTTTAAACCACTCCATCATTAGCTAATAATTTTTTTTATTTATGTATGTCTCCGAAAAAAAAAATATTTTCTTTAATTTAAAAATAAAAATGCAAATAAAACTTTGTCATACACTGAGAGAAATAAGGGTGCTAACAAAGTTTTTTGTAAAAATAAAACAAATAAATGACTGTTATGACATTACTTTACAATCGAAGCTAAAGACAGGCATAGTAAGTTCAATGGTAACCTGGAAGCCTATAAGAGATAGCTATTGTAGAAAAACAAGGGAATGAAAGCTCTGAACCTGGCACACATGCTTAAAAATAACCGTGTGACCACTTCAACGAGTGTTTAGCCATGTTTTCGGACAATTCCAACATGTTTTCAAATCAAAACAGAACACAACAAACACTCTCCAACCTTGGTGATTTATATGGGACGGGACTTAGTGACCTACTGAGATATTTTACAGCTACAAGTTGGATCCAATACAACACTGGTGTACATTATGATGTAAATAAAAATACAAAATAAATAGCAAATATTCCCAAATATTTTCTAGATTGTGGACATTATTTTCGTCTAGCGAGCATATTGACTCTCCACAAAGCATCCTTTGGTTTGTTTCAGTTTCAGTACTTAAGTTGATTATCAAGCCAAGTAGTGATTAATCTATTCTAGCTCGCCTCCATATGATTGTGTGTAGTGGTGGTGGTGATCCTTACTTAGCATTGTATTTTTTCTCAGTAAGCAGCGTTTTCTTCTGGTCATTGATCTGATGTTTGTCATCATTGCCAGGGATAGCCTGGAAAGTCAGGGAGCTTCTTTAGATGGATTTGTCTGGAGGAGTTTTTTTCCGTTTTTTTTTTTTTTCTCCGTCACTCCTCTACTGGCTTTCCACTTTGATATTTCAAGATGATTAATAAATGAATAATCCGCTATAGCTTCCTTCATATACTTTTTTTTGTGTAGTGGTGAAGATGCTTGCTAATTGGTGGTATTCTTTACTTTAGCATTGCAATTTTTTCCCAATAGCTGGCGTGTTTTTCCTGATCATTCGTCTGATGTGTGTCATCATCGCCAAATGTATGCGAGAAGGTGGAGACTCTTTATTAACACTCGAAACCGCAATTAAATTTTTTTTTCGTCATGTCCTCTGCTGATATACGAATCTTGGCCATTTGTATAGTATACATGCGCTCTAACCACTACACTATATAAAGTAGAGCATCTTCTCAATGCAGATTGTAATACAATGGTTCTCTAAATGACTAGGTCTTACACCGGCTGCTTGCTTAAGAATACACTGAATCATTGGCAGCACTGATTTATGCACAGTTTACATATCGAGTTAATAGCATATTTTGGCTATTAGGATCCTCGAAAGTGTGCAGCCATTCACTAGGCAGCTCTTCTACAGTTATTTTTAGCTATTAAACCCATAGCTTAAAAAACCACAGAGGCTTTCCCGCGACAATCCGATCACTATTAAACTAAGAGAATATATTTAAACTTGTAAACTGTGTGCACGCGAATAGCTGTAAATATAAATATATATTTTAAATATACAGTCTGTTAGTTTCCACAATTTCACTTTGTACAGTGTCCAATGTCCTTAACTTCCACTTAATACACAAATTTATTCAATACTTAACTCGTAGTATGACTTTACTCTATGACTGCTAAATTATAACTGATTGACTAAGCAGAATGTGGCGCCCTTTTAAACTAATATCAGTTTCGAATGTTCTAGTATATACCACAACCATTTTATTCAGCTACGTCAGCCCAAATGTTAATAATTGAAAGAGTTAATACCCAAATTTTAATTGGTAGCACTGTTCAACTAAAGCAGCATTGACGTGGTGATCGTAGCCTTGACACAAACCGATAGAATAACTTCCATATTAAAGTTGATCGCTTTAAATGTACAAATATTAGTGTATCTTTTTTTTAATTTAATTTTCATACATTAACAATATTTTCATAATCATTTTAAATATATTTTTAAAAATGTACTAAAAATATTTACTGAAAAATATATCTTTACCCCCATATTCATAAAAAATAAAATGTATTTGCAATCTATTTTAACAAAATTTTGCATGAAAAATTTGTCCAAAAAAAAAAACATTTGAAATTTTAAGGGTTAAAATATATTTTCAATAATTTTAAGAGGTGCTAAAATATAACACCTGTCTTGTCAACTTATTGTAATTTTTCATCATTTCGTAACCCATATTTTATAGCATTCTAACTGCTTTTTGTTGTCTTCTCTAAAAAAAATTTCCCCAAATTATTTAAAACAAAATTTGGTTTAGATTTCACCCAAGCATAAGCAGTGAATGGCTAAATTATTTACAGCCATTAGGAGATTGCTTGTTAACCAACAGTAACCAATTTAACAAATTTTACTCCCAACCGAAACAGAAAATAACAAATTTTAATTTTATCTGGTTTTAGTTTTCAAAAGTACTGTAAACTCCAAAATTAAATATACAATTCAATTCTCTAGAGTTTAGTCTTTAGTTTAGGCTTTTAAAATAGGATGAACTTAAACTATACTTAAGGCCTTACAAAATTCCTACAATAAATAAAGTTATACAACAAAACGAAAGGTACTGTAATTTTACTCGTCAAAATAAGAAAGCTACATACATATGTACAAGAAGAAAGCTATGTCACAAAAAAGAATGGCATAAAAATACCTGGTAAATGATACCACTTTTCTGAAGAGTGCTATCGGGTACAAAAAGAATCTGACTTTAGAATTTTCGTAACAACTCCTAAATCTTGAGATAAAATATTAAGCTTAAGAATGAATTCCTCAAAAAATGTGTTTGCTTGAGAAATATATAGAGATTTCTTTAGTTTACTTAAGTAAAGCGTACACCATTTAATAGATATATTCCTCTCTTTCAAAATCCTCCAAGAAGTTTTCTTGAGAAATATACACAGATTTCTTTAGTTTACTTAAGTAAAGCATACACAATTTAATAGTTATGATCCTTTTCCTTCAAAATACTCCAAGAATTTTAAAATCGTTTAAGTAAGTTAAGTTATTAGCTTATAAGTGCATGAATGTAAGAAAAAACCGGTATTTTACACGTAACTCAAGATTTTTTTGTTACCAAAATTCCAAAAACAGATTTTTGTGGTACTCGAAAGCACCTCTCAGACAAATGGTATCACTTTCCAAAATCAGATTCTTGTTGTACTCGATAGCACCTCTCAGACAAATGGTATCACTTTCCAGGTATTTCTACGTCATTCTTTTTTATGGCATAGTTTTCTTCTTATGCATTTTTGACACGTAAAAAATAGAACATTTTTTGTTTTTGTCGTAAAACTTTAGTTATTGTAAGAATTTTGTTGTTGTTTTTTATGGATCTTGTAAAGCCTTTAATACAGTCTTACAAATACATAAAATGTTTTTAATACATCGTATTTTCAAAGCCTAAAATAAAGTCTTAAATCTAGAGAATAAGATTGTACACTTTATTTTGACGCTCACAGTTTATAACTTTTTTTTGCGTTTCTGTTTGGTAATGGGGATTTTCAAATAAAATTTAATGAAAATCTTTTTAACAAATTAATGCCAATGAAATATAGTGCAGAGGCAATAAAAATTATTGCATAAATAAAAACTTAATTAACATGCTCGTAAAATGTTATACTAGTGTGCTCGTATGTTTGTAGGCTTGTATATAAATATTAAATTTTATTAACCATTTGGCAAATTTTTATTAAAAAAAATAATATAATAAAGTCACAATCACACAAACTCACAGACCTCAAAAGCTGAATTATTAATAAAGTTTCTTAAAAATATTGTCTCGTGTTGGCAAAATTTAAAAATTATTTCAGGCATTGGTGGTGTGGTGTGGTGTGGTGATAGAATTTTATTTCCACAAAATGGGCAAAAATATAACAAAAACAACAATAACTACAACAAAATTGAATAAATAATTTAATATCAACAAAAATATTACTAAATATTTGTTCTATGCGAGGGTATATTGATAAGTTGTTAGTATTTTTCCATTGGGGAATTAGTAAATAAGAACATTTTCTTCCACTTTCTGTATATCTCAGAAATTGCTCTTTCAGCAGAGCGTTCGTTTTCTTTTCCTATGTGGAATAAGTTAACTTAAATATGCTTTATTCTTGAACAACATATGTTCTAGGAATTGACTTGATACTATGCCAGTGCAGAAATGGACATTAATACTAGACTAACGACAACCTTCTAAATGTAGTACCACCTTCTTGCTTTGATTGTTTACTCAAGTTCAAGACATAAGTAATGTGTGCCTACTGTTTCCTTTTAGACTTCTATTAAAAGAGAAACACGCCTTACAATTTAACCCGGTAATGCCCAGAACTTTTCTGTATTATATTTTGTTGCAAAGATGTATACTTATATATTTTGTCCTCCACGGAAGTTATGTTACGAGTACACTTTTGTGAAAAACGCGCCTAGAGCACATGTTTTTGTGAAAATGAAAATATTTTTGAACGCGCTTTTTTGAAAAGCGAAAAGCGCTTTTTTGCTACATCGAAAACCTGGAACTTGACATGCGATAATTTCGCTAATTGAATTCAAGATAGCAAAAGGTTTATATTTTTTGGAAGCCACAGATGTTTTGCATCAAATAACGTTTTTTTTATAAATTTGTTTCGTTTTTTTGCATTAGTCGTGTAAATATAACGGCATATTTTGCGTTACCATATGGTAACTGTGGCTTACTTTGGGTTAAGACTAGACTTTCTGGGTATGGTACTACTTCCACGCATTGGGTTGAAAACAGTGTAAGTCTCCTTTTTTCTCTTGAGTTAGAACTATCTAATCCTCCCTTGCAGTGTAAAAAAACCACTGATGTTCTCGATTGTGCTAGTCTCGTAGTAACAACCCCCAAATCATAACAACTTATGTAACACGGGGCGACAAAAAAAAAAAAAACAAAATTGAGAATTGAATAGCCGCCATCGAAATTTTCGAAATACCTCCAAAATCGCGACCTACGGGTAAAAACCGGTTCTTGAGACCTTCATGCACTTACAAGTTGATAACTTAGCTGCATATTACCCGATTTTTAGTTTCTTTTTAGATGTGGATAGAAGAGAAACAGACCTTGTGAATAATATAAATGTCGTTTAAGTTGCCTTTTAAGAATATGGGTGTATTTTGCAAACAACGCATTTTTTACCTAAATTTTTACACATTTTGCAAGTTCACAGACGTTTTTGCACGCTATTTTATATAGGAACCGTACTATTTATGAACTAATTAAGGAATTATATTAAGTTGTGAGCAAAGTGAGACATTGTGTTTAGAAATGCGTTGGAAATTGAGGGAGTTATTAAATCATGAAAAAAGTTCGCTTGTAGAAACAACCCGCATGTCTTAGAAGTCAATAATATGGTATATTTCTTAAGGATAATGGCGTGTTGTAGTGGTTAGAATGCAGGCATACAACACAATAAAAGAAACTCAACCTCCCTCCATACAAATACATCTAAAGAAGCCCCCTGACTCATCCAGCTTACCTCTGGCGATGATGACAAACATCAGACGAATGATAAGGAAAAAGATCCACCTACTGGGATAGAATTACAATGCTAAACAAGGATTACCACCACCACCGCTTAGCTAAGATCTTCACTACTACACACAATCATATGGAGGCGAGCTAGAGTAGATTAACCATTCATTCAACTTGAAAATCAACTTGAATAATGAAACTGAAACAAGGCAATGGATGCTTTATGAAAAACTAATCTGCTCCCTAGAGAAGTAACGAAGAAAACAGGGTTAACTTTGATCTTTAGATGATCATAGAATTTCGGTTAAATAAATACATAATTAGTCTATTGTATCACAGTCTGAACTTGCAATCTAAGCTTTACAGTAAACCTGCACCAACTAAGTGAATATTCGATACCAGCAGTTTATAGTTTGGGGCATACAGATTGAAAGAGGGTATCCACTCACACTGTCGATGTTACAATGTGTATACATTCTCTGATTGTCATGTATTATTTATTTCCGTAAAAACCCCTTATTCTCACCACATGTTCACAACATGTGGTCTGTCTGGTTGCCTTCAGCTTGGCATCTCTAGACCTATAATTCCTAAATGTACTTTTTTATGACCATTTTTTCCATTTTTTAAGTTCATAATAAATTAACCCTCGCATTCACTAACCAGTTTCAAGGAAAAATTTGAATAAGCGTTGGCTGGCTGGCTGGCTGGGCCTTATAAACTTGTTGACAAAATATGCGTTAATTTTTGGAGACAACAGCAGTTAATTTTTATTGTCTGTTAAAAATTTTAAATTCGTGCCACACCATAATATTGCCTGTAAACTCTATACACGAGTGAGTATAAAAGACAACAGTTTCGCATATGGCTCCTTAAAGCTTTCGCTTTCATTGTTACAATATGTGTGACGACTGCTACTTTAAGCTCCCGGTAATGAAATAAATCAGATCAGATTATAAGTGTAACGTCAAATGATAAATTTTTCCCTTACCCAGCACTTATCGTAAGTAAAACAAAGTTGCTTGAGTGAATGTTCTTTTTAAAAATTGGCGGTGCCTTTAACAAACAAAAAAAAAAAAAAAATGAAATTTTTGGAAAATAAATCTACGCGTGGCGCTAAATATAAAATTTTGCTGTAGCTGTGCAACAAGTTTCCAGTGAAATTGCATGTGGAATTAAGATATCGCTGGCTAGTATAGCCCATAATAGTAAGCATTTTTGCTTGATGGACGTTGTTTCCATAACAACATACAGATGATGGTGATGCCTGTGTTCAAACCAATTCAATAAAGAAAGAAGAGAAATAACAAAAAAAGGAAAATCAAGTCAAATCAAGTTAAAATCCAGTAGCAGTTTCAACATCACATCACATCTCTAACAAAAAGAAAGGAAAAATAAAAGAAATAGCAGCGTTATTAAGTACTGATTACCAATTACCCACTGACTACTGAACTGATTAAACTGCATAGAGAGCGATCAGACCAGAGTTATCAGTATTAAGACGGATGAGAGGAGGAGGGGACAGATACAAAATATCAATTTAACACAACTGAGATTGATGATGATGTTGATGACGATGAATTACTTGCTGGTGTGTACGCGAGTGTGTTAAATTGAAACGTCAGTTGTGTAGCGCACAACCTTGAAGGATTTCATTTCTTTTTTTTTTTTCTTCCTCAATTCAATTCAGTTTATAAAACTTAAAACCGAATTACTCGTACGTGCTTTAGACAAATTCAATTCAATTCAATTCAATTCCATCATTCAAGATAAACGACTTGAAGAAATCAAAGAAATCTCTTTGGATCTTCCGTCATCGTCGTCGTCAGTCAAGAAAATGTGAAAATCATAATCAGAAAACAAAACAACAACAACAACCACAACAAAAACAAATCGGCTTTAAAAGAAAAAACCAGTAGCTGCTAAGCTAACTAGGCAACAAAAACAAAACAATACGAAATGAGAAAAAAACACTGTCAGCGTTTTTACGTGTACAAATCTGCTGGAGTTCAAAAAGGTCTTAAGCAAATTGAAAACTGCTTAACAAGACTTATAGAGCAAATCACTGTCAGCAGCAATGCAGTCACAGTCACATACCAACCTGCAATCACAACAATCACAGCCTCATCATAAGCGTCAACACTGTCTCGTCATTTTACAGTCGTGGTTTTCTTAGTTAAAACTCACGTTTTTATGCTGCGCATTATGGTATGTGAGTACGTATGTATTGATGGTATTGGTTTTGGTTTACGTTTGCATAAAACTGTTTTCCCCAATAGCAATATACGAGGGTACCTTTTACATTAAAAGACACCAACTCAATATAAGAATAAGTAGCCCTGATAATAGCCCTGTCAAAAGGCATAAATGGCCGTTGCTGCTACCGTACTGCTGCTCTTTAACCATAAACCACAAATTATACTTTAGTTAAGATAACATGTTTCATAGCTCAAAGGAATATGTTGGTGTTCAAGATGAACTCATGAAAAGCTAATAGGATTTGTAACGGTATGATTTCAAACTCCATAGATAAACATGAGCTCAGACGTCTTGAATCATTTGGATTAGATTTGGTTTGCTGGTTAGTTACACCAGGTAGCCCTATACTGGTCTAGCTCACTTGGGCCCAATATTGATCCCATTGAGATGCCCATAGAATGTAGAGTCCAAACGGACCTACATGTCCGCGTGCAGGTTCAAACCGAACCAGCCAGACTCATAGACCAAAGCAGAAATCCCGCTGATATTCACATCAACCAAGTCTGTTATTGCATGCAGAAACAGACTGCTAAGTAAAGCAGTCTTAATATCTGAAAGATTCGGACACTGACACAAGATTACTTGACAGTTTCCTCCTCTTCCTCATCCTGACAACCCATACAGTAAACCTTGAACGATAGTGTCTCGTAGCATGCTCACCAGCCAACCAGTGCCCAGTTATGGCAGCCACCAGAATTCGTAGTCTATGTTGAGTCATTCTCATAATAGACTGTGACCGAACATGATCGTATAGCGTCCAGATTTGCCCCGATACACAGAACGTAAGTTCATTCTCTCACCGTATTTGTGACCTGCCAAACATGAATCGCAGAACCAGAAGTCAGCAAGAAGAAAATGACATCCCAATCTTCTCGTTACCAAGGCGAGAGCCTTCCCTGCCAGTTCGTCTGCCACACAATTCACTCGGGTTTCAGAGTGACCCCTTCCCAGATAATATCCATGTCTGTATGTCTTGCCATCTCGTTTAGAGATGCATGTCATTTACATACCAGTCGTGATTTCGAGTGGACACCGGGGAGCGCCCTGATTGCAGCCTAAGTGTCCGTACAGATCCAGATAACATCATCAAATACCCTATCAGAATACCCTATCAGTTCAGCATCAGTCCGCTGCCCTCTTTATCGCCGATATTTCCGCCTGTAAGGCACTGCAGTGGACCGTTAGTTTAAAGGATTATCTCACCTCGTCTGCAAGAATGAATACACCGTCCTAGAACCATGTATATTTCAACGGAACCGGGTCCAATTATCGACTATGATGAGATGCACACAGAGAACATTCTCCAGGAGGGGTTTGGGTGTGCAGAAGTCCCATCAGGGATCGTATCCAAACACCGCAAGATGGCCGCATGCCCATAAACCCTGTCAGACCATACTCTTGGCATCCTCAACTTTATCGCAGACATAAACGCCATCTGCTTAGCCATCAGGTGCACTGGAAGCCAGTTCAGCAATACAAATAAGACTTTCGAAGGAGTAGCCCTAAGCGCACCTGTAACAATTAGTGCCGCAATTCGCAGAACACTGTCAAAGATTTTGCTATACTGGCATGTGCATGGTGGACAATATCTTTAGGATTATAATCGATAAATACGACAAATTTTTCAGACGAAACCTTTGTAATGGTCCTTCGATCCAAATATCTGCTGTTCACGGTTACATAGTAACTTAGCGTAACTGAAAATTGTTTACAGGGCTTTTCGCTTTAATTAAGACATGACGAGGCTTACAAACAATTAAATTTTTTTTTTTTTTATAACGATGTCTTGTTAATGGTCATACGTGCCAAGTTTCGGTTATTAACAGTTACATAGTGGAACTCAAGCGGTAACAAAGAATTACATTTAAATGGATATTAGATGGAAAATGAATCTCAGACAGCTTATCTTCCACTTTGCCTTCTTTAGTTCCAGTTAGAGAAATTCGTTGCTTTTACAGAAAATCTTTTTTTTCAATATCTAAGCCTAATATCTAAACATGGATACCTGTCGACCCTCGTCTTACTACTTATGATTAAATTAAACAGCAAAAAAAAAAAGAAATCAAAACGTACTTTGATTCTTATTCGATCAACCAATTTCTGAGGTGATCATGTCACAATTTTATTTCTGTTTTTCTCTGTTTTTGTATGGCACACCGACCACATTGTCTAACCAGTACGAGTTCAATTGTGAAATTATTTTTTACTGTTTTAAGCCTCTGCATCAATGAGTTTCTTTTTTCTCTTCTCATATCTATGCCACCGTATCGTCGTCGTCTTTGGCTCATCATATATTGTTAATGCCTTGCAGTACAACGTATCGACTGACCTTATCAGACGACGAGTACTCGTATCTCTGTAACACTCTTTACTATTGCTTTTACGCTTTAAGCAGAAACTCATCAGCATACGCGAGTATAAAGTTAAAAACGAGCAAATAAAAGAATCAAAAAATCGCATAAAATTACGTGCAATATGACAATGATTGATCAACCGTTGTGCTCGTTTTATCGTTTTGTGTTTATATTTTTGTTTTTGTTAACCGATTCCTGCAACATGGATGACCGTCGTCATCTCTGTTGTCTTCAGCTTGTGGTGTCATAAATTGACACCAAAAAATATAGAAACAGAAACAGAAACAGAAACAGAAACAAAAACAGAAAAGAAAGCTTTTCTTTAGTTTTTGCTTTCGAAAAAAGAGCGAAATTGGTACACGAGTTAAGTGGAAAACAAGGCCATATCTGGGCTAGACAATGTGGCTACAAAAAGAAGATGAAAAACGTTATTGAAACAAATAAGCTCCTGGGGTTATAACAGTTGTGTGATATTTTTTATGAGAATTAGAAAAAGTAGACCAATTTTTTAATATACTGGCCTCTTTAGGCCATTTGCAAGGAGGTCTAACCTCTACAAAGTACATTAAAAAACACACTGTTGGAATGTCAGTATTTATTTCCAAAAGGATTACCAAGAGCGTATACTTAAATCCTTGAATTGGCCAACATTTTGTAATCAAATTTAAAATTAATGTCTATGTAATAAGACGTCCTTATGAAGGCCATCCAAAGGTTTCAATAATAACCCATATGTCTGACCTTAACATCCAAAACCAGAAACTACTTACGCTCAAGATGTTCAATCTGGAGATTATGCTCCCTCCAGTAAAAGTTTGTTGTCCAATTCATGGACTAATTGAACAACTTTTTTTATCTGCGTAAGAGGAACTCGTTTTTATTTCAAATAAAAATTGCGTCTGTGCGAAAACTGTAATTATCATTTACCGTTAAGTAATCAATGTGAATAACACCAAACACATTCCAAACAAACTGCAGCCCTGACCATGTGAGGCCACAAAACCTATTTTTGCCATCTTTGATGCTGATTTATACTCTGTTATTTCAATCCTTCCGTCTAAACATCTCCAGGGACTGATGAGATGTCAACAACTTTAGCCGCCTCGTGGACTTTCATTCTATAAACGTTCATTCTATTAATTTTATGGACCTTTGTTGTTGTGGTGACAACCCTTTTAAGGCGATTTAAGCTCTCGACTTTATTTATCAACAGAAATCAGAACCATTTTTTCTCAATTAACGAGTTCGCTTTTTGCTCAAACATTAATTGAAGCAGTATTGCAGTATTGGGAGTAGTGTGGTGTAGAGGTAAAAGCCCAGGCATATAAGACAAACCGCCTAGGTTCGAATCCCAGCAGAGGACGACAACAAAATTTAATTGCGGTTTCGAGAGTTTAATAAAAAACCTTCAAGCCTCCTTCCAGGCAAATGCATCTAAAGAAGCCTCCCTGATCTTAGAGCTTATCTCTAGCAATGATGACAAATATCTAACGAATAATCAGGAGAAAACGCCATCTACTAGGAAAAAATTACAACGCTTAAGTAAGGATCACCACTATTACTTAGCAAGGCAGTAGGATTTATGCTACTAAGCCTGACCAGAGGTATTCTCGTACCACGGAAGTCAGGAGCCACAGGGATTTCGGTCCCTGCCTGACTTGGGTAGTCCCCTTGTGGTTTTAAACCTAAATCGCATGCAGAGTGTGAGCTCGGTGCGGTGTTACACTCTCACCCGTGTGCCGTAACCTATAGATTGGCAGGAGTCTCCAACTCTTTCCCTAGGTGTGTACTCACTTAGGTACTCACTTAACTGACTTAACCACTTAGCAAGGAACTTCACCACTACACACAATCATATGGAGGCGAGCTACAGTAGATTAATTATCTACTTGGCTTGAAAATCAACTTAATTAATGAAACTGAAGCAAAGCAGTGGATGCTTTGTGGAATGCCAATATGCTTCCTAAGCGGAGTGGCGGAGAATATCAATTGCATTGAAATATGCTGGAAACATAAAAGTCAAGGAATTATCAAAATTCCTTCTTACCTTTGAGCGTTTGCTCTAGGCGTCGATCATTCACAGCGCAATAATGACAACTTGGTGTCAGATTTTTTCCCATTACCCTATCCTGGTAGCTTACATCTCTAATACTTTACCTTGTTGCAGTTTCTTAAACAGCAATCATTTTTCAGTTAAGCTAAGCTGGTGAAGACACTTAATTTTTCAATTAATTAAGTTTAAAATCAACGATGGAAACTTTTTCGTATTTTTCGGCAAATAGGCAAACTTTTTAGCTTCTAATACGCCACCTCAGTATCTAAAAAAGAATCATTTGCCGAAATCTTATTTTTTAACAGATCTGCTGCCTTCCTAATGAATACCAGAAGATCTGAAAACATAATTATGGATATACCACCCAGTGAGATCATCTGGTCAACTAAGCATCTCCACCAAAACCTATCAAGGACCGCACATTCACACAATATGTGTTCCGTTGTCTCTGTTGCTTGTGAGCACAGTCTACAAACATCCACATCAATGACCGCCATCCGCTTCAGATCCGCTCATAGTCTATATTGGCCCGTTAGAAACTCCATAAGGAGTTTCAAGGCCGGCCTGCCATACTTAAGAACCTCAGAGTGACACCTAAACTGTGGAACGACCGCCGGCCAAGAGTGGCGAAGTCCCAATTGAGCATTCCAACGGTCTAAGCATCTGGCAATTTCTCAATCTTTGATTAGATTGAGAATGGTAGTAAATGGTGCTGCGCAATAAGGTTACGGACCGATGTAGAGTGTCACGGAACCTCTTCTATCCAATGCATCCACTATTTTATTGCCATTTATCCCACAGTGTGCAGGTAGCCAAAGCAACTGGAGCCTATTTCCAAGCTAAAGCTTTTGCAACGTATCGTGGCAATATTTGACCAGACTAGATATCATACGATTCGAGCCAAGTGGCCTTAAAGCAGACGGGCTGTCAGAAAATATATTAATGATCTCATCCTTGAGCTCACTGTCCAGATTGATATCTGCATACATAAAGCAATTGCCATGATATCTGCTTGGAAGACACTCAGCGATCTTCCTAGTGGGATCGACAAGTCTCGGTTGAGTTGGGTTGGGAATACGGGCGCCAATACAGGTAGTCAGTTTTAAGCCATCGGTATACCAGTTTAAATCAAACCCACACCGAACCAAGCCCAAATCCAAAGTGATAACATCCAGGAAAGAAAATGTTTTCCGGCCACCTTGTGTAGAAGTGGCAGACTTCCCGACACATTTCGGGATCCCTTGGCGAAAAACTTTGCCACCGAATGCGCCGCCACCCTCATCACATAGATATATAGCGGTAACATTTTCATTGCCCCAGTTATACGCCGCCTAATATTTTCTGTATTTAGTCTAGTTTCAGTGGACCATAGAGTTACAACGAATTCTTTCGCTCTGTGTCGATCTTACATAAATTAGAGCCTTAAGCGTTACGTAACATTTGTTTACCATTGAAGCTTAAGTAACATATCTAAACAAAAGCGTTAAAATTGTGTCATGAACAGTAGTGTTAACTTAACTTTTCAACAACAAAAATTATTAAATTGAAATGAAAAAGTTGCTAAAGCTCTGGATTTGAATCGAAATCTCGTTGCCAAAATTGAATTTTCCAATTGCAAAGCATTGTCGCGGTGCTATTATAGTTTGCTTCATACCATTTTTGTATGGACATGAGAATTTTCGACAGCTAGGCAAAGCTTAGCGCTCTGATTTAGGTTTGGCTCTAAAGGATCCAGCAGATGTTATCAAGAGAGGATGACAAGAGCTTAAGAGACCATAATTGATTCAAACATGATAATAATCGGCCTCATGTTGCGATTTCATTTAAAGAAAAATTATTTGCAATGTAAGTAACAGTGGCTTGAGCCAAAGACTACAAATCATTTTCACTTGCCCTGTAAACAGCAACATAATTCTTAAAATGCAATTGTTCTTAGCCTTTACACTGAAAGGCTTTTACACGCTTTTATCCGGACTTTCGAATTACTTTGAAAAGAAAGGAAAAGAAAAGATTTTTTACTTTTTTTGTTCGACAATCAAAACCCATTGAGAAATGAAATTCATTCATGTATTCCCCCCTCTTGGTAAATAGATTTCATGGTTTATGATGATTTCCGTCTTTGCCAACCATATATCCATCCATCATTATCTCAATCTGTGTTTGTTGCAGTTGCAAACAGGCTGAAATAGAATTTCTCAAACGTCTACTTTTTGCACATATATGCCGAAACGTACACACACACACACACACACACACACACACACACACTTTTGTGGCTTGTAATCGAAGTAGAATTTTCTTAAAGTGTTTTGTGTGGCATGAGATGATTGCTTTAGTGTGGCCGGTTAAACTTTAACATGCAACATGATTAAAACACATTTGTGTTGTTATTGTTCTTATGGCTGTTGTTGTTGTTGTTGGGCAATGTATTTTATCATTTTCATTTTTCATATCATTTGTTAATAATAATAATAATAACAACAACAACAACAAGAAGAAGAACAACAACATTAAGAATAAATAAAAAATTAAATGAAAATAATAGTTATACTTGTTGTACTCAGTTAAAGTTGTTGTTGTTGTTGTTGTTTTTGTAGTTTAAGTTATAGTAGTTGTAGTAGTAGTATTATTAATAATTTTTATTCTTTTACAACAACAATAACCATAAAGTGTTCAGCATTAATTTGCAACTTGTTTTGTGGTTAATTAACGGCTGATCAAAGCAAATCTGCCGCCTGAGCAAGCCAAGCCAAACCAAGCTAAACCAAGTCAATCGACCGTCCAACAAGATACCAATTGATTGTGGCAACAATGAAAGTATAAATCGAATCATGAACTATATGAACGTTCATAAAACTACAAAAACTATGAATGATTTAATGAACAAAAAAAAAATTGTGCGCGAATCAGAATATTTCACATCATCATGATGAGAACCAAGACGAGAACAACAAATTGTTGGTCGTAATTCACATTAAAATAAAATATAAAAAATGAAAAAAATTAATCTTTTCCGATTAAATTATAATTGCATTAATGAAATTGTTGTACAACAACAATAACAAGTTATAGAATTAAAAAAATCATTAATAAATTCATTATTAATTATTGTTAACAAATTTACAGACAATCTTCTTTGCAACAAAAAACTTAATAAATTACACTATTATTGGTATGTAAAGGGTGTTTCGATTAGTATAGGGTCCGCCATCTAACGTTTGTTTTCAACTAATGCTTATTTCGTGAATGGTAACACTTAGCTCATGTCTGATTTGACAGATGATTAGTTTTATCCTTCCGCTGAACGAATACGGTTGTGTATACGCTTGAACAACGCTGGGAATCTGGGCCTGCGATCGACTTACAGAAGATGCCGATTTTGCCAAAAAAAATCTTCTTTTCAGACGAAGCTCATTTCGATCTTGGCGGGTATGTAAACAAGCAAAATTGTCGCATTTGGGACACAGAAAACCCGCAAAGCCGATACACCTAAGACGAGTCACTGTTTGGTGCGAATTTTGGTCCAGAGGCATAATTGGGCTATTTTTCTTCGAAAATGAGCAAGGAGTGGCCGTTACAGTCAATGGCGATCGTTATCGGGCCATGTTGAACGACTTTTTGTTCACAAAAATTGAAGAGGAGGATATTAGCAACATTTGGTTTCAACAGGACGGCGCTACGTGTCACACAGCCGAAGCTACACTCGAAGTTTTGCGCCCTGTTTTTGAAGATCGCATTATCAGCCGCAGAGCTGATGTCGTTTGGCCACCTCACAGCTGCGGTTTGACACCGTTACACTATTATTTGTGGGGTGCCGTCAAAAATAAGTTTTACGCCAACAGGCCAGAGACAATTGACGCTTTAAAGGACAATATTCGTGAAGCTATTGGTGAAATACAGCTGCACACAATCGATAATGTGCTTAAAAATTGGACCGATCGTGTAGGCTACTGCATGGCCAGCCGAAGCAGCCATTTGAATGAAATTATTTTCCATTATTAACCGGAAGGATTGTACTTTCAAATAAAAAAAAAATATGAGAAAATATTCAGTAGTTTTTTTTGTTTCTACAGCATTTTCAAAAAAAAAAAAAAAATTATTTGGCGGACCCTATATGTTTATTATTATTATTGGTGGCGTGGTGTAGTGGATAGAATGCAGACATACAACACAAAGCGGCCCGGGTTGAAACCCCAGCAGAGGACATGACGAAAAAAATTGTGGCTTCGAATGTTCAATAAAGACACTTCAACATCCCTCCAAAGAATTCCCCATCTAAAGAAGTCTTTCTGACCTGACCGCCCAGATTACCTCTGGCGATGATGACAAACATCAAACGAATTATCAGGAGGAAACGCCAACTACTAAGAAAAAGAAAAATTACAGTAAAGATAATAACCACCACCACTTAGCAAGGATCTTCACCACTACACACAATCGTATGGAGACAAGCTTTAGTAGGTTAATCATCTACTTAACTTGAAAAATCAACTGGATGGCTGAAACTGTTACAAAGTAATGGATGCTTTGTGGAAAGCCAATATGCTCCGTAGAGGACTGTAAATTGTTTTTAAATATCCTTTTCAGTAAGTTTTGAAAAATGAAAACGTTATGACGTTCCAGGAACGCTTACGATATGTGAAAATTTATTTAAAAGAGCGGTGATCTGTCCGACGAACCTATAACGTAGACAGAAGACAGCGTTAATCTGCATTAGCAGTCTTAATGCAAAATAACCTGTGAATTATCCCCATCTTAATGTGCATTAAGTTTGGTATGCATTTAGCTTTTTCAATATGGCAATACTGTGGATAATCAACCAAATTGTTTACTATTGTGAATGAATATTTAATTGAGAAAAAATAAAATGGATTCGAATGAATCAGTTTCTGCAAAAGTTATTTTAAGTTTTTTTAAATAAATAGTAATTCTTCACTAACAGCATAGCTACTAATCGTAGTTTCTTTGTCTTCTATCCATTTGATCTACGTATGAATGCCAAACAATAATAGTTGACTGACAAGCAAACAGCTGTTTACCTAATGCAAAAACAGTGGTCTGTCAGGGTAAAATTTTGTATTGTCGTCTGTCTACGCTATTATATGTACTCGTATATTACTTTTTTGTATAGAATTCAACGAATTATCGGAAATTGTAGCTTCACCTCTTCTCTACGTAATGGCATTCAACAAGGCAAAGATTATATCTCCGTGAAGTTTTAAGAGCTTTTAGATTTGACTTAAAAAAAATGAAATCTTTATTTGCTGGGTCCAATTTTGGCTACTCTTTCCAACATATCGGACGGTATCTTATGAAGAAATTCTTCAATATTGGCTTCCAGTGCTTCAGCCAGTGCGCGCTTGTCGCTATAGACATAAGCCTCAATAAAGGCTTAAATTGCATGATCTAGGCTGCCAATTGACCATCCACAAACGTAAAAGAAACTGTTTACCGAGCTCGCCTTTCAATTGGGTTGTACAAATTATGTGGCATGTGACACCGTGTTGTTGAAACCACATGTCAGCCAAGCTCAGCTCTTCCATTTTGGACAAAAAAAAAATTTAATCATCGCACAGTAGCGCTCGCCAACAACAGTAATGTTCCTCCATTTGTCGTCTTTGAAAAGGTACGCTTTAATAATGCCATCGGCCTATAATCCGCACCAAACAGTGCATGTCTGTTCGTAAAAGCATCACTACAGCAACCTAAGTTCACTAATTTACTACAAAATTTGTTTGCGCAAATAACAGATAGTGCTGCCGCAAATTTATATGCATTAGTAACGCATCATCTTATATTCTGTGATAAAAGTTTGACGACATGATGGAGTGCAGTGATGCATTTTTCGGGATACATTGCCAAATACACCAATTTTGCTTGTTCACGTATCCATTCAAACAGAAAAGAGCTTCGACCATAAAATGGAAGAAGCACACGATGCGCTTTATTAACCGAACGTGAATTTTGGTATTAAATTCAATAATCGGCAACCGTTGTTGGTTCGTAAATCGATTAATGATTAAATTACAGAACAAACTGAACATGTTTGACAGTAACATGTTACACGAAAACAGCTGAGCTGAGCTGCCAAAAACAGTGCTGCCAAAAAAGAATTGATAAAAAATTAGCCGATATAATCGTACTCAAGAAACAACAAACGCTTTTGAAAATCTCTCTAATGGCTACCATTTATTTATTTATTTTTTTGTTAAATCACTATGGACAGATACTACGGTGGAAGAAATTATAAAAATGTACGAACTTCTTTCAATTGCAATGCATTTTTTATATATTTTCTGTAGTGTCGAGACCATCACCACTGTCTGTAAGAACGCACATTAAAATCCAAAGCAGTCGTTTTGCCGTCGCTCACCAAAAACTCGGTTTTTTACAGACCACAACTTGGGTAAATTTGCTTCATGATTTGGGGCTTCACACTTAACCAGGAGCTGAAGGTAAATGGCCACAGACAACAATGTGTGTTCACTCAATGGGCCCTGATGCAATTCGAAACTAATTTTTTTTAATCGTCAGCCTTTTCTCATTTCTGCATGAATGTGTACGTCAAGAAATAAAATTATTGAATGTGGGACGATTCCACATGGAATCTAAGAGATTCTAAAGCAGAATCAGGCAAAATACACAAATGCATTTTACAATTGTGGTGGTAATTCTAAAATCTCTCAGTCAGGCCGCTTTTCACTGTTTTTTTCCACTTGTTTTCACTTTACTTTACACTTCGTTTATAAAGCGTGTTTTTTCTAGAGGTATAGAATTTTAAGTTGGCATTACTCTTCAAGATGACGACCGATTTAACAGCTGTCAAGTGATTTATTCTCAGTTTGGTTTGGCAATTCATCATGAATAGACTCACGCCCGGCGTAGATTCATCGAATGGGCCCAAAACGAGATTACCGTTGTTCCCGATTTTCATAAGCGAATTTTGTTTAACGATGAAGCGCACCGAAAGCGAAACACCGCTACATCCAGAAAAACTGACTGTTGGGTGCGCTTTATGGGCTGGTGAAATCATTGGTCCGTACTTTTTCAAAAACGATGGTGGCCAGAACGTTACAGTCAATGGTGATCGGTATAGAGCCATGATTACTAACATTTTTGTTCATAAATTGAATAACCATGATGTCCAGAAGATGTGGTTTCAACAAGACGACGCAACTTGTCACACAGCTCGTGCCACAATAGATTTATTGAAAGACACGTTTGGTGACCGCCTAATTTCACATTTTGGACCTGTGAATTGGCCTCCAAGATCTTGTGATTTAACACCGCTAGACTACTTTCTGTGCGGCTATGTAAAGCCATTGTTCTATGCGCTAAAGCCACAAACGCTTGACCATGTGGAAGACAACATTCGCCGTGTTATTGCCGATATACGGCCACAAATATTGGAAAAAGGTTTCGAAAATTGGACGTCCAGATTGAACTACATCCGCGCCAGCCGTGGCGGTTATATGCCAGAAATCATATTCAAAATGTAATGCCACAAGATTATCTTTCGGACAAATAAAATTCATGTCAATCGAATAATCCATCGTTGTTTTATTGCAACTTAAAGTTCTATACCTCTATAAAAAACACCCCTTATTTTGCCTATGCGTGTGAGTATGTACATGTGAAAACAAAAGAGAAGAGCAGCTCTTTGCCTGACTCTGTTCTAAAGCATTACAAAAAAGTCACTGTTATAGAGTAGTTGACGGCTTAATGTGAAAGACGTTGACGAGGCCATCAACGTCAATTCTGAATCAATTGGATGATATAGACACCAACAACATGTGGCACCATTGCGTTGAACCACATGCACCGTAACGACGGATTAATTTATTGGAATGTGGTTGGAAAGCTTTAAAAGATTTCTAAAAGCTGCAGAAACTAATGGTTCTTAAAGTACAGTTTGGTGTGGATAACAATTGCAGAGCTCAGGTAGACATTACCGCCATGAAGCAGGTCATAAAAAATTTCTTCTGATTACTTTTTTAAGCCGGAAGATTTGGTTACCATCACTGAATAAGTAAAAGCGAATTGTGCCAACACTGGTTTTTAAGTTGATTGGGGTTATAGGAGGGAGTATTCACTTCTAGTTGTCCTAACTAACATTGGTCTGTTTTGTTATTAATAATGTGGTCTGCTCATTATATCCAAAGTAAAAGAGATATCGCCTAAACAAAACTTACCTTGATCTTCATCAAAATTTTTGGTTGACAGCTGGAATAGTGCATCTAACGGAGTATCACTAGCGCTCTTTTTTGTTTTGTCATCCGAACTGGTTTCGTTGGATTTTCCATTTTTGTCTCCTGTTATAGAAGAGCGTTTATCAACTTCTCTTTTATTTCCTGCTTCGAGGTTTCTGTACTCTTCCTCATCGTCATCACCGGCTACATTAACTTCAGGTGAATAACAACGACTTCCCGCCGAACTTGAACGAGAACGTTCTGAGCCATCTTCAGAGGGTATAATGTTCGGATCCAGACTCATTTGTCTTAAAAGTTGAGCCTGTGCCTGAAAGTGTTCCTGCAATTGGCGTTGGTAGTCCCAGGCCAGACGTTGTTCATAGTGTAACAGGGCGGGTGGAAAGAAATGATGCAGCGGCAATGCTGTAGGCGCACTAGCGGTAGAGGTAGCGGCGGGTGTATTAGTTGTTGGTTGATTTATTAAACTACCGGTAGCGTCCCATGAAGGCGACGGTATAACTTTGTGTAGAGTGGGTATATCAAGCATTAGCAGGGGAGCTGGTACCGTCAGACCCGCATGTAAACGTTCTTGTATCAAATGATGATGCAGTGCAGGATTAGCGGGTAAACTGTTTAAGTGTAAGGGATTAGGTAAAGGTTTGGGTGACGACGATCTATTCTTTTCCTCTTCCCTTTCCTTTTTACCCAGAATATCGGCTATGGAGAAACTTTTAACACGTTCCGCACTAGATTTTCTTCGCTGCGGTACTGCCAAAGGTGGCGGTGGCGGAAATTGCACTGTTGAAGAGTGGAGTTCCACATTGGGCTTAAGTCTTTTGATATTTGCGTTATGGAAGCCATTTAAAAGCGGTGGTGGTGGACTTGGAGAACCCACTGATATTTCCGATATGGCAGGACTACTGGAACGTAACATTGTCATTTAAAACAACAGCAGAAGCAAGCGCTTTTAAAAATTCGGTTTTTTAAGTTAAAAATTTAAAATTTTAAAGAATTTATGTCAAAAACAAAACATTTTTAAATGAATTTCTGTATAATTAAGATTCCAACACTTTCATTAAAATATTTTTTCCTTTTTTCTTTTAAAACAATTGCCTCCGTCGGCTAAACAAGCCGGGTAGTATTTTTATTTGAGTAAAAAGAAAAAACGCACAATTTCAACACACAAAGAAAAAACACGCAAAAATGGCTCGTGACACCCGTGAATCAAGCGAGAGAGCGAGAGCAACTGTGTAAATGTAAATGAAAAAATGCTTAAAAACTGGTAACACTGTTCCCGTGGTGTTCTACACAAAAAAAAAATAAAACAAAAAACAAAACAAAACTTGTTTGCTCTCTCACAATATCTGTGTTTTTGTTTTGTTTAAATGACGTCACTGCTTCTGAGTATGAATAAGAAATCCATTCCAATTGGAAAGAGTAGTATGGTAACGCCTAAAATTTGACTAGAGAGAGAAAGCGTATGACAAGTTTTCCATATAAAAAAGAGAGAAACAGTAAAATAAGTAAACAGCCAATCAGAATGAGAACTGTTATACTGTGTAGTAAATAGAGAGCATGCGTTGTTTAGGAAGAAAAATCTGCAGAGTAGAAGAAACATTTTTAATGATTGGGTGTGTGTGTATGTGTAAAATTTACACTGTAAATTGTATATTGTTGGTTAAAGCTGTCATCAAAACGTCATCAATTTTAGCATTTTGCATTGGGTTGTTGTATTATTTATGCTCTTTTCCTCTTATTATAAACAACCCACCTTTTGAGAGACATAAATATTATAAGAGAGTGATATTTAAAAGGGTATGCGTATGTGTGTGTGCATATTTCGCTCTCTTGTAGTAGTTGTTGTTGTTATTGTACATGTGTAATAAATATTATATTCTATTCTATAGCGTTCCACTTGGTTGCTCATGTTAATTGTCGTAATTGTGCCGCTGTCGCTTATATGCTTCTTTGGCTTTTGCTCCTACCCTCTCCTAACACAACGCACATCAACAAACCATAAAAAATGAAGCCATCCTTGTCGTATATGCTTATAGCAGTGTATGTGTATGTATGTGCATGTGGTGATAAGTTGGCGTTGTTTCAATTGTCACTAGTAACGATATCTAGTTGTGTTGTTGTTGCTGGTGTTTGTCTCCGACTGCTTTGTCGGCTATTTGTGTCTCTTGATGTATTTGCTGACTGCAGCAATTTGCAAAACTTTTTAATTTTCAACGAAATAAGAGAAAATATCAGTGTGTCGTTACCCTTCTCTCTCACTCTCTCTCTCATACTCGCAAATATTTTTCAATATTTACTTTGTGTAGATTTCAAAACGATTTTTCTTTGCCGTTTTCATTTGAATTTGTTGTTGCTTTTTGTTGTTGGGATTTTTAGCAATATTTTGCATATGCATGCGCACACAAAAGTGTTCATGTAAAAGGGCATATTTTTGAGTGTGCCTCGGTGTGTTATTGTGTGTGTGTGTGAGTCTTAAATTGATTGCCATAAATCACAAATTATTCGTTTAACAAAAAATCTTTTTTGAAGTCAAGCGTTCACAACTCGTTATTCATGTGCATTTTTGTTTTAACACACACACATACAGCAACACTTATTCCCTCTCTTGTTGTTTTATATAAAAAAAGTCCTGTTTATCTCTAAAACAATAACACAAAATGCGAAAAAGCCAAATGGAAAACAAAAAACAAAGTCGGTTTCTTTTATCCACACACTTCTACACTTTCACACACAAACCCATGCTTATGTTTAAAAGCTTACACGTATATTTAGAAAAAGGTAATGTAAACAAAATACAGTGACGTATCATATCGTATGCAATGGGTGAAAGTATATTTTCCTGACTGATTATCAATTTTATCGGCTTAAAAGCCCGATAATAAACAAAAAGTTTCTCACTCATCAAACATTAAATAAAAAAAGAAAAGGGAGCCAATTAATTTGGTAATCGGACTTTAGATATAAAAGGAAATCGGCTTCACAGTGAGAAAACCACTCTGCTATATTAGCTGAATAGGCCATTCAGTGGAACCTGCGGTGCAATCATAGTTGAGTTAAACCAGGAAACGTATGGAACGGCTTTATAAAGCATCCGCCATCTAACGTTTTTTTATGAACTAGTGCTTATTTCGTGAATGGTAACACTTTTTTATATAAGACCAACATCCAGGGGATGGCCCCTACTCATGTAGTGCACTGTGCTGGTACTAGGAAAATAGGTTGTGGGAAGGAGGACAGAGGGAGTAGTGTTAATGGACGTTGGACTTAAATTTACTCATGTTGTAAGTGGCAGGAAATACTTTCGCTGGAAGATTATTCCACAATCGAACAGTTCGACCAAAGAACGAATTCTCCCTATAATGCGTTGTGCGATTTACTGGACAATCAACTACAAAGGGATGCATGCGCTCTACGAGAAATACGAAATACGAGTACTACGTAAAAATACATGATTTTTGGGAATTAATTCCTTAATTTCGTTAGAACACATTCCGTTATAGTACCGATAGAACAATGAAACACACGCCACATTGCGACGGTGCTCCAATGAATCGATAGAGTTGGCTATCCTACCGTCATTGATGAGCATCTTCGCCCTCTCCTGTATGCGCTCGAGAAGCTCTCAAATAGACTTTGGATCACCGGCCCATACATGAGAGTTGTATTCCATTTTGGGTCGCATATACATAAGTCTTGTAAATATTAAGGAGATCAGATGGGGTGAAGTATTTCTTGCACCGTCTCAAAAAACCAAGGCACTTGAATGCTTCTTTCGACACTTGAAATATGTGATCATTCCAACGAACGTCACAGTGAATTCTCATGCCCAGAACATCAAGAGCATCTGAATCCTCAATATCCACATTACCGATGGACACAGATGACAGCACACCACCACGCCTGTGTGTTAAAAAACAACATTGAGTCTAACGTGCATTAAAATCGACCCTGTTCGCACGACCCCACTCGGAGACCTTCACCAGGTCACTTGTGAGTGTGACGTGGGGTCCCCAACCTCCAAAAGGCTCGGTCTACGATCAAAGTAATATGAGTGACAAATGTTGCTGTCATCCGCAAAAGAGTAGATAGGATTAGGAGTGAGAAGCAGAAAGTCGTTAAGAAGTATTAGAAAAAGAGTAGGAGACAGAACATGTTTGAACATTGTTTGCTCATGTTTGATTTGACAGATAATTAGTTTTATCCTTGCGCTGAGCGATCGACTTAGAGAAGATGCCGATTTTGCCAAAAAAAATCATCTTTTCAGATGAAGCTCATTTTGATCTTGGCGGGTATGTAAACAAGCAAAATTGTCGTATTTGCATACATTGAAAAGCCGATACACCCAAGACGAGTCACTGTTGGGTGCGGATTTTGGTCCAGAGGCATAATTGGGCCATTTTTCTTCGAAAATGAGCAAGGAGTGGCCATTACAGTCAACGGCGATCGTTATCGGGTCATGTTGAACGAATTTTTGTTCACAAAAATTGAAGAGGAGGATATTAGCAACATTTGGTTTCAACAGGACGGCGCTACACTCGATGTTTTGCGCCCTGTTCTTGAAGATCGCATTATCAGCCGCAGAGCTGATGTCGTTTGGCCACCTCTGAGCTGTAATTTGACACCGTTGGACTATTATTTGTGGGGTGCCGTCAAAGATAAGTGTTACGCCAACAAGCCAGAGACAATTGACGCTTTAAAGGACAATATTCGTGAAATACAGCGATAATTTGCTTAAAAATTGGACCAATCGTGTAGGCTACTGCAAGGCCAGCCGAGGCAGCCATTTGAATAAAATTATTTTCCATTATTAACCGGGAGGATTGTACTTTCAAATAAAAAAAGAAATTTGAGAAAATATTCAGTAGTTTTTTTTCTATAGCATTTTCAAAGAAAAAAAAAAATATTTGGCGGACCCTTTAAAAGCTGAAGGTTTAAAAGCAGGACCCACTGAAAAATAAAATGCGTATGTGGGGATTTGCCAGTTTCAGAGTACTTACGTTTTATGTAGCATCCCCTTTGATGCATAATTTTCAGCTACGCCCTTGTCTAGTTGCATATTTAAAGATATCATTTGAAAATGTTTTGGATGCAAATTATTTGTTATTTTTACTGCATAAGCATTTTGTACAAGTGTATGTGGCGTGCAATTGTAACACCCTGTACAAGTGCCAAACATGCAAATATCGTTTATATCTGCCGACTAAATGACACTCCACACCTCTTCTTCTGTTAATGGCTGGTGTTTTTTTTTTAATTTTAATTTTAATTTTTGTTTGCTGAACATTTGGAATTCATTACCAATTTGCGCAAAACATGTTACACTGCATCGTTTAGTGAGGGCCCAAATAAGATTATGTAATGGCACGATTATGTAACGACACGAAAAAAAGACTAAAATTCCTTGGCAAACGCTATGATGACATGAAAAATATACGAATATAATATGGAAACCTGGCATCGATTAATAGACGAACGAGTGGCGTTTATATTTCTGCTTGTTTTTGTTTTTGTTTTTTATTCCTTTTTATTTAAATGAAATGCTCTTTAAAGGATTTTTCATGTTTTACACCAGAAATTGTTTTTTTTCTTTCTTCTGTTGTTTTTCCCACAATTTGATGGATTGTCATGTAGTTTATCAACTCCATGTCCTTTTGTTTGTTTTTTGTTTTTGTTTTTGTTTTTGTGTTATCAACTCGTTAAAGTGTTTTTTCGAATAGATTTTTGAATAATTTTTAATCGCTATTTACCTGCTGCTGCTGCTGCTGCTGCTGCCTACAATTATTGTCAAATTATAAAACCGTGTAACCTGCTGTAATTATTACAACAATTATTTATTTGTTGTCGTTGTTGTAGTCAACTACTATTGTATTTTAAACATGAATATTTAAAACTAAATAAACAAATATTGTTTCAAAAATTGTTAAAGATTTTCAGATTGTTATACGGTAAGCACGTTAACAACGTCTCCCATTACCAAAAAAAAAACATTTATTTCCTTAACCGTTTAAGCTCTGTGCTGTTTCTCTAGCTTTCTTTCTTGGCGCTTAAAATGTAGGCAACATTTCTTAAAGACTCAACACAACGCCATAGTTGCAACGCAACCAACCAAACTAATGGGCAAAAATGTGTTCGATTAGTGGTGACATACCGTAACGCCATAACTGACCAATTTGATTTTGATTATCTTGATTATGGTTACGATTATGACGATTATGTTAAGTCACGTCTAATTGGACCCTTAAGTTTGGCAACAGGAAATATGGCGTATCCAATGAGGTAGCAGTTTAAAGCCTGAGTCACGGATTTTTGGCTTGAGATTTATTCTTAATCTGAATACATCCCAAAGCTCTAAATAATCTTAAGCTCTAATCATCTTACCGATGTCAATGACACCGCACACATCGCATAAAACATTGGCTAAGACTGTTCTTTGGTCTCTGGTGTGTTATTATGGATCCATGTTTCGTTCACAATTACAAGAAACACTCCAAACGATTTTTTAAGCAACAGCAAGGCAAGTTGCGCTTATCGCCCCAGCTTGGAAGGCAAGTATTTAGTCATGCATTCACTATTGGTAAAAACTCGTAGATTTCTGCATTTGTACTATTATGTGTCAAAGTAATCGGTATAGAAAGTAACTGCAGCTAAGACGTGGCTTCCTTAAGGTGGCCTCACAATAGTCAATGAGATCAAATTCCTTAGGGCTTTTAATTCCACACTGATGGGTAACTGTAAATCAGGCACAATTCGTTAAAGGGCAATACAAAAGTATTGCCATACGTCACGGCAACAGAACACATAACTTACAGCAATAGTCTTGCAAACTTCATGGCATAAAGCGCCCACAAACGTTCGATGGTCAATATTCTTGGTATATATTCATTATAAGACGACCATGCGCTCAAACTGCTCTTGAAGAATCAATCGATGAAAATCCACATGTCGTTAATATCCATATCATCCATTGCAGACCAAAAAAAAATTGGATAATTTGCGATCTATAGCGCTAGCCGCTCAGATCCGGGGTCTGATCCGCCAGCACAATAGCCGGCGGCAGTAAAAATCCCATTGAGTCAATACGGATGGGTGGATAGCTGTCCGATCGGTATGAAAGCACCAGTCGGAACAATCATCAGAAGAATATCCATGAATATATCCCCAATGGGTAGACGACAAACTTTTTCAGGCCTAATAAAGGGCTCCATAAAAGTTCGTCGCCGAATCTTTGTCAGAGCAACACATTCACAGAGAATGTCGTCTTCTCTTCCTTCCTGCACAGGCGACATTCCGATTCAGGTACCACATTGACAAGTTAATATTGAAGATAGTAATGGCCCCTCAGAAAGCCACTAAGTTTTTCTTACAGTTGCCTTGCTCATGTGGCGTAACTCCTTATTATAAGTGAATGGTCTCATTAGCCGCTTCGTCTGGCGATAACCCAGCCAACGTCGTTCCTAAAGTAATATCAGTCAATGACGCTGTCAGTCTATTATCCACACCCAACAGAGACATTTTGGGTATGCATTGGACACTTTTTGAACTCTTGTGGGTTAGTATCGTTTCAAATTCTACAATTTTGTTAGAAATTTTTTTATTTATGGTAACAACCGTTAGTTTTCCATTCAGCGATTAATTGTATCATTTGCACGTATTGTTTAACGCTATCACCTGTCGAATAGAACCAAATTTAGAACCCAAACGGAAATGGTGTATCAATTTTGTTATTTTTTTCTCGTTATTCATTTAACATGTTAATTGGCTTACTTTTTTCTATAAAACGTTGAAAAAAACCTTTATTGTTGTTATTTTATGATATAATTTTTCATTTAATAACAACAATAGCCAAAGCAACAACAACAATATTTGAATAACATTTTTTCTTTTTTAATTACCTATTATCTGTAAATATTAACTAATATTCGTTATTCGTAATCATAATGGGACTTTCATGTTCTGAAATAGAAATTGTTTACAAAGGATTTCTATCTTATCGCCCGTTAGAATATCTATTAGAAGAAAGGAGAGTAAAAGCGTTTGTTTTCAAAATATTTGCTGAGCTATTAGAGTCGTTGGCTAGTTTTTTAAAATAATTTTTTAATATTCAAAATGTAACCGTAAAAATAATGGGCTTAGTTGAGTAATGAGGAAATTTCCATCATAACTCCACCATTTTCAAGAGGGATACGGCTGTAGGCCACTATTCCCAGGCAATTAAAATTACTTTTTCGGATGAAAACATTAATGTGATGGAATTGTCGGCTAGTCTTCAGAAAGTTTCTGCAATAAAACCATATGGTTTTTAGAAAAAACGTAATAAGAGTTGTACGCAGGATGTAGACAAAGAGCAATTTAGAAAATGTATTTTTGTACTAAAGGGTCCGCCAAAAATAATTTTTTTTTTAATGCCATAAAAAAATACTACTGAATATTTTCTCAAATTGTCTTTTATTTGAAAGTACAATCCTTCCGGTTAATAATGAAAAATAATTTCATTCAAATGGCTGCTCGGCTGGCCATATTTCACCAATGTCTTCACGAATATTGTCCTTTAAAGCGTCAATTGTCCATGGCTGGTTGGCGTAACACTCCTCTTTGACGCCACCCCACAAATAATAGTACAACGGTGTCAAATCGCAGCTCCGTGGTGGCTAAACGACATCAGCTCTGCGGCTGAAAATGCGATCTTCAAAAACAGGGCGCAAAACATCGAGTGTAGCTTCGGCTGTGTGGCACGTAGCGCCGTCCTGTTGAAACCAAATGTTGCTAATATCCTCCTCTTCAATTTTTGTGAACAAAAATTCGTTCAACATGGCCCGATAACGATCGTAATTGACTGTAATGGTCACTACTTGCTCATTTTCTAAGAAAAATGGCCCACATATGCCTCTGGACCAAAATCCGCACCAAACAGTGTCTCGTCTTCGGTGTATCGGCTTTTCAATGTTTGCGTGCGGGTTTTTGCTTGTTTACATACCCGCCAAGATGAGCTTCATCTGAAAAGATGATTTTTGGGGCAAAATCGGCATCTTCTCTAAGTCGATCGCAAGCCCACTTAGCGAAGCGTATACAAAAACATATTCGTTCAGCGGAAGGATAAAACTAATTATCTATCAATTTAGACATGAGCTGAGTGTTACCACTCACGAAATAAGCACTCGTTGAAAAAAAAAACGTTAGATGGCGGAGCCTTTAGATTAGCAATGGGAAAATTCAAGAGGGATACGGCTGTAGTCCACTATTCTCTGCCAACTGAAAATTATTTTTTTAGATAAAAGCATTAATATGATGGAATGGTCGGTTAGTCGTTAGAAAGTTTCGGATATAAAACCATTTCGTTTAAAAAAAAACGTAATAAGTGTTGTACGCAGGATGTAGTCAGAGAGTAATTTTGAAAATGTACTTTTGTACTACAATTTTAGTGGACGAAGAAAAGTCTTTAGTTTTCGAATTTCAACAAATTCGATTTAGTCGTTTAAGACTCATTAACTCATTAATATTCCATATTTCAATAAAATCGGTTCAGTCGTTTACGCGTGTCTGAATGACAGACAAGCACATAAATTTACAAAGAAATTTAAAATATTTAACGAAATTCGAAAAGAAAAGTTTCATAGGCTGAGTAGTATTTTAAACAAAACGAATTGCTTGATATTGAGTCCTCATATAAATTTCTATGAGGGCTCCTTATGGAAAAAAAGACTACCTAACTAACAAATGTCGCAACTGCTCACATTCAACCATAAGTGTCACCAAACCGAACGCGTTTTTGCTGCATTTTTAACAGAAAACAAAATATAGATTTATTACATCATACTTGATAGCTCTCATCAGAGAAAGCAAAGGTGGTTCTGTCCGCTAACAAGCTTATGATCACAGTTTTTGTGCGATAAACTTGATGTCAGTCACTGATTACTTTGAAAAGTCAAACAATATCCGTGAGATATTATTCAACATTTTGAACAATTTCAATCTGGATTTCAAGCAAAAACGATCTCGACCAGTGATGGGAAAGTTGATACGACCGTACTTTGTTGATACTACTTAACTTAAATAAATACCGTAGTACTCCATTAACAAATTTGCTACTCTCACAAATACTTTCCTATTTCAAAATTGTTTTACATTCCTTTGTTTAAGCAGTTTCCAGTTTTTATTTATTTTAAGTACTAATGGCAACTCTATTACACTGTGGGACAAAAACTAATTTAGTTGAAATACCTCAGTGATACTAGTTTTCTGATAGGCACCATCGAGTTCAAGAAACTGTTTTTAAAATATCCGAAACATCTCAAAATTTTGAGTTATGGGTTAAAAACGGTTTTTCGTACCTTCAAGCATTTAAAAGCTAATAACTTTGTTGAATATTAACCAATTTTAAGTTTATCATATGGAAAGAAGAAGAGCTACGAAAATATTACCTTGATCACAAAGTTTTCGGAATAACCCCATGCGGCCATGGTGGTTATTCCCATCTTTACGATTTGGGTTCTTTTTTTGTTAAGTTGGTACATCTGTTGTTGATATTCCCGCTAAATTTTAGCATCATAGCTTGACATCTACAAAAGCTACTTAGCCTAGAGTACATCTATGTCTATGTGTGTTGGCGATTTTATTTCAATTTTTACCATGTTGAGATCGTAAAAGACATGATTTACGAGGCTAAATCCGATGCCACATTCATCAAAAGGATCATTACTGGAGACGCGACGTAGGCTTATGAGGCGACACGCAATGCAGACATCAGGCAAGTGAGTGGCGTTCACCAAATGAGCCGAGACCAAAAAAACCACGTAGTTTTCAGTCCAAAAAGAAGGCCATGCTTACGGTTTTCATGGATTGCAACGGTGTAGTGCATCATGAATTTTTGCCGGCTGGCCAGAGAGTAAACAAAGAGTATTATTTGGTCATTACACACGTTTGCGTGAAGCAATTCTCCGAAAGAGAGAATCATTATTCGAGATTTTCTGGCGAAAAATATAGCAAATACCATCCAACAGCCACTGAATTCACCTGATTTGGCTCCCTGTGACTTCTTTCTGCTCAATCGCGTTAAAAAACCATTACGTGGAACGCATTTCAGCAGCCGAGAGGAAATAATGGAAAAATCGTGGGTAGCACTAATGGACATACCGAAAACCGAATATAAAATATGTTTCGAGGATTGGATCAAGAGCTGGCATAAGTGTGTTGGGGACTACTTTGAAGGGGACAATATAGATTTAAATGAATAAACTTTTATTTTTAATTTTCTGAATAAACTAAAACGGGAACTTTTTGATCAAGGTGATAAACCCGATATTACGGGATATCTTCGTATATACATAAGATCAATGTAGAATGAATGCCGGGTGTATCCAGATGACATGGCGAGATATTCTACGTTTACCATTAAATGGGGACATTTAATATAATTGCATGGTAGATGAATTAGGACAGGCACTGAATGGATTGAATGAGAATATTGGTGCTCCTCATGGACAGAATAGATGAAAACTTCAGCAAAGAGCAAATGAGCTATGGGGAAATGAGCCTGCCTGCTATGAGACCAGTAAGATATGGCTACATTTGATTTACCAAAGAATGGGGAAGATGTTAAGGCTGTCTAGAGTACATTTTTGGAACCGTGTATGGGTTATTTACGATCTTTGGACTGTTAGTAGATATGATGAATGCCATATAATGATTTTTGCAGAAGCTGCCTTTCAGAATTTTCCGATTTGAGGCTTTCGGTGCTAGTTCGGAAGAGATTCGACGATAAGGAATACCTTCCAACGTGCCATCTGGTCAAAAACTTTGCCTTCATTAGGGCAACTAAATGGTTAACTGCTGCTAGAAAGGAGCTGCGGGACCAGTGTGTGGTAAAACTGTTGGCAGCTGCCAGACCTGTGCTTGGTAAAAATAAAATGCTTCTTTGCTTTTGAAAATCTCTTGTAAGTTGACAGAACTATTAAGATTTTCAGAAATTTGTTATATAAAATTTGGTACTTTTCTTATTAAAAAAGTACTTTAAAATTTTTTTTGATACTGAGCGAAAATTTTATTTCCCAACACTTATGTTGCTCTCTCTCTCTAATGTTGCTCTTGTTACTTGTATTTGATGGAGTTAAAAAACTGTATGAACGCAGGACTAAATAAATCGCTGACTAACTCTAAATGGAAGCTAAAATCGATATCAATATAAGGCAATAGTCTGCAATGAGTTATTATTTGCATTCAGTTATTTCTTATATCTCTTGTAGAATTATTATTTGTATCTGTGATGCACTACGATAATATTAAAAGAATATTTTTTATGACATACGGTGCTCAACAATCGTTTTTGATCGACTACACATAACATTTTTCACTCATTGTTAGACGATTAAGTTGTAATACAAAAATAATTTCTTTTTAATTATGCTTTAATGAGAGAAAAATATTCGAATCATTAAACTTCTCAAGTACACTGTAGAACAAAAACAAAATATTGTCAATCATAAAAAGAACAGTTTCGTTCCATCAAACCCCGATATTGTTGTCAGTTTTAATTAAGAAGGACCGCTCTTTAGAAAATATCACATAAAAACTATTAAAATTTTGAGCTGCAATTAGTGATGCCAATAACTTTTTTCCCTTGATAATTAAGAAGGCATTTTAATTTGGCTCATTTTAGTTTTTTGCAAATTCATGAATTTCAAAAATTCAAAAAAAATCCAAAAATCATTACTCATAACAAATGTTTTTAAGACCCTCTTCTATATTAATGGCCATCCATTATTTTATTGTTGAATAGAATTGAAGATGAAAGAACACTACTTATGTGGCATAGAAAGTGAGAGGGGACTTCATTAAATTGTCGTAAATATTGAGAGAAGATTACAGCTGGCAGGGCTGACTGCATGACTGTGCCTAGCCGGTATGTATTGTCTGTCAACTGTCAACCAAAAAGGCAACATCTATACAACACAAGCTGTGTGTTAATATATGTGGTTGCTTCTAACACAGCCACTGCCACTGCCACTGCCACTGCAACTTCATAAAACCTTTAGAATGAAATACAAAAATAAATACCAGGGTTGGTTAGTTCCTTTAGCAGAAGAGTTTCGTTGTCAACAATATGCTTCAGTTGACACTTCATAAAACAATTGTGTCTGGAATTGTTCGAGTAATAAAGTCAAGTCAGTGCTTATCAAACAAATTTGTCACGCCCCTCAGGGATTTTCACAGTTTCATACGAATTTTGTTGTTGTTGGTGATTTTAATGGAGTGCAATAGTTTGTTGATTAATTTTCAATTGAGACGCTGATGGCAAACGAGAAAATATTTTGTTAAAACAATTTGTTTTCTTATTGCAGTTGCGGCAAATATCAGTTCACGTTGCTGAAAAGGGAACGTTTAACATTACCGTGACTTGTTGTTTGTATGTTTTGTTTGCGACAGTATATTTTGTACCCGACTTTCATTCTGTATGCAGACGGAGAGACTTTGTGCACTCGTACAGATCGATAACAGGGAGGGGTGGTACTTCACCCATGTTTCTAATTGGTCAGCGTTGGCTGTGGCTAGTTCTCCATTGCCTTTTCAGAGTGCTACTCAATTTATACTCTTTACTCTGGATCATTAACTGTATGCATACATGTATGTTATTTTTTGGTCGAAAAACTAAGGCCCGATGTATGCGTTATCCAGATACAAGCTCAAAAATTGAAGTTTTACTTGTTAATATTGTCCCAAAGCTCAAAATCGCATCATATCGGCCAGACACTATTGCAGGATACGGCGATCAATGGGATCAATTGTGCCCCTTCGGGTCTATAATCTGCTTAGCACATCTGCTACCTTTCTTAAACCATAATGGTGGATATGTCACAGAGTGAGATCTAAACATTTCCACCTAAAATACCCCACATTTATATAATAACGGGTTCGCCAAATAATTTTTTTTTTTTTTTTTAAATGCTATAGAAAAAAAAACTACTGAATATTTTCTTAAATTTCTTTTTTTATTTGAAAGTACAATTCTTCCGGTTAATAATGGAAACTAATTTCATTCAAATGCCTGCCTCGGCTAGCCATGGAGTAGCCTACACGATCGGTCCAATTTTTAAGCACATTATCGATTGTGTGCAGCTGTATTTCACCAATGGCTTCACGAATATTGTCCTTTAAAGCTTCAATTGTCTCTGGCTTGTTGGCGTAACACTTATCCTTGACGGCAACCGACAAATAATAGCCCAACGGTGTCAAATCGCAGCTCCGAGGTGGCCAAACGACATCAGATCTGCGGCTGATAATGAGATCTTCAAAAACAGGGCGCAATACATCGTGTGTAGCTTCGGCTGTGTGGCATGTTGCTAATATCCTTCTCTTCAATTTTTGTCAACAAAAATTCGTTTAACACGGCCCGATAACGATCGCCATTGACTGTGCCTCTGCTTTTGACTGGTTGTGTTCATGTTGTTGTGTATTGTGTCCGTGGCGCACGATGTCACTTTGAGTTCTCCCGTGAGGGTGGCTCCGTTTATTGTTGTGTTGTTTGATTGTTTCTTGTTTGTTGTTATTACCATCTTGGTCACCAGTCCGAAGTTGTTTGGGACTTACACTGGTAGTAGCATTTATGCTACGAGGCCTGACCGGAGGCTTAATTCTGGTGCCACGGGTGTCGGGAGCCCCAGGAATTTCGGTTCCTGCCCGACTATGGTGAGGCCCCCTTTGTGGGAGCAACGTGGTGGCTGTGGTTTAAACCCAAATCGCGGGGAGAGCTATGCTGGCTCGGTGTGGAGTTACATTTTTAACCGGGTGCCGTGACCCATAGATCGGTAGAAGTTTAGATAGTCTCCGGCACCTTACCAAGGTGTGAGGTCATGTCCAAATAACATGGCTTTAAATTGGTACTCACTGGTGATTTTAATCATAGGTGGGGGCGTTGGTGGACGCATTGTATTCACTCGTGCTTTGGCATCGTGAGGTAACGTCCTAGGGCAGGTACTCACGTTAAACCACTGACTTAATGTGCCTCTGGACCAAAATCCGCACCAAAGAGTGACTCGTCTTGGGTGCATCGGCTTTTCAATGTATGCGTGCGAGTTTTCTGTGCATCAAGTGCGACAATTTTGCTTGTTTACATACCCGCGAAGATCAAAATGAGCTTCATCTGAAAAGATGATTGTTTTCTTTTTTTCATTCTGCAACATTGCCATGATTTTCAAAGTAATGTCGCAATATATCCCAGCGTTGTTCAAGCGTACACACCACCATATTCGTTCAGCGGAAGAATAAAACTAATCATCTGTTAAATCAGACACGAGCTAAGTGTTCCTATTCACGAAATAAGCACCAGTTGAAAAAATAAACGTTAGATGACGGACCCTTTATGTATTCCGGTGCCTCTGATGTTTAGCAACACAGTCTACAAACACCCACATCTGTGACCGCCATCATCTACAGATGCGCTCTTAATCTACAGTGGCCCGTAAGAAACTCCGTAAGTAATTTCAAGTCCTGCCTGCCACACTTGAGAACCTCAGAGCGACTCTCTAATTGTGGACTGATCGAAGTCCCTCTTGAGCAATACAGTGTTCCAAGCATCTGACAATTTCCCAATCCTTGAGTAGATTGAGGAGGGTAGTAAGTGGAGATGCACAGCTAGAAACCTTTGTGGCCAATGCATACACTATTTCATTACCATCTATTCCACAATATTCAGGTACCCAACACAACTGGACCTTATTTCCAAACGAAAGCTTTTGCAACTTATCGTAGTAACATTTGACCATCTTCTAAACAAGATGGCAAGACGTTTGGACCTATGGGTTATCTGGGTGAGGGATTAGTCACTCTGGCACGCGAGGGAATTCTGTGGCGGACGAACTAGCGAGGGAAGGCTCTCTCCTTGGTAACGAGGAGATTGACCATCTAATTGGGATGCCACTATCCTCTGGAAAAAATATGGATCTGCGATACATTTGTGCAGGTTGCGGTGGGAGAATGAAGCCACCGGAGTCTATTAACGGAATACCTGCAGCGTAGGTTGCAAATTCTGGTGGCTGTTATTACTGGGCATTAGGCGGCTGGTGCACAAACTAGGAGACTACCGTTCAATGACAACTGTAAGAGTTGTTAGGATGAGGAAAAGGGGGAGACTGTCAAACAGTTCTTCTGTGAGAGTCAAATCTTTCGAATATTAGGACTATTTTCTTTGGCGTTTCTTCATGCCATATCGACACTACCATCTATGGGCATCACAGTGGGATCATTGTTGGGCCCAAGTAAGCTGAACCAGTGTCTGGATTGCCGCTGTATGGGCTCAAATCTGTTTAACTCTCTAACGGCGCCCAATTAAGTTGATCATCACTAAACCGATATTTGTTGGTCGTTGACTTTGCATCGCCTTGATAATGCATCGGTTATGTTTTATCTTTAATTTTGCATAAGTTTCTGTCTGGTTGGAGCCTCAAGTGTTGAAGGAAGCCTAGCGAAATGGAAAAAAGTTTTGACATTTCTTGTCATTCGTTACAAATTTGCTTTTCCAAATACATGTACATACGTTTGTAGAGCAGGTTACTGAGTTCTCACTAAACACATAAGGGCTTTATCAGATGGCATTTGAAAATCCTAGACTATTGGTCATCTGAAATAGTTCTAATCGCTCCTTTGCAAATATTTTAGTTCTGAAATATATTGAATTTCAGCCATAAGCCAATTTATTCATTAACTTTTAAAAGACATCTTGCGGATTTTACTGAAAATTAAGATCAGTATTGTTCTCAATTGATGTGTAACGAAATGCCAGAATGTGTTTCTTTTTTTTAAACATATCCTGTATGAAACAACAAAAGCGTAGATGGATGGCACTTCTCTCTCCTTTTTAATTGCAATTGAAAAAAAATTATCCTTCAGCTGCCCTCTAAGTGTAACGAATTGCACTTTATATTTGAGCCACACTTATTATCCTGGCCAATAATACAAATACAATATAAATTATCGCATGACGATGATCAACATCAAAATGATGTTGATGATGATGATCGACTGACAGTGATGAGTATCTTCACAAATTACAATAAAATTTTATTTTTTCATTTAATTTGTTGTGTTGGCTTAGGTACTCATATCTGATGGATTGTTAAGTGCCTTTATTTGGTGTTAAACGTTACAATCCAAATATTAACAGTTTTAAAGATAAGCGTCGATTTTATGCCCTACATGCACCTGTTAAAGTGAGTGTCAATGCTTGATGGGGTTCCGTAAAAATTAATCACATTTATCTCGTATATGCTAGATGGCTGAAGGACCATGAATAATAGTTTAATGGGATTTAAATAAGAATACAACACATCAGCGCTTTAAAACTGTATTGTGGGATTTTGGTATATTTTGTGTCACCCTGTCAATTTGGCAGCACTGCCAAATCGACCATCTTTACGTTATATTTGAATTAACGGATATTAAAACAGAAGATGGTCGATATTTCCGGAACCTTTCAAACTGTGGGCTTTACAAGTTACTTAGTTATTTTTTTGTTTGGCTGTCATTAAACAAAGTTGTGAAAAAGCGGAAAAGTGTTGTATAAACGCAAAGCCAGAAATCGGCCTCTTCTGAGAATCATTATCATTATTATCATATCGACCAGGCACTATTGCAGGACACTGTGACCCATGGGATCTCTTGTGCCCCTTTCGGTCTATAGTTTGTTCAGCAGATCTGCTGCCTTGCTAAGGAACACCAGCAGATCTGTAACCATAACAGTGGATATGTCACACAGTGAGACCCTATGTCTCCCTAAACATTTTCACCTTAACCTATCAAAAACCCAAACAGTACTACCTTGATCAAAAAGTTTGTGGAATAACCCCGTGTGGCGGTTACATCGTCCTGATTTGAGTTTTTATTTTTCTTAAGGTGATACATGTGTTGTTGATAATCCCGCTTTGACATTTGCAAAAGCTACGTAGCCAAGAGTACATCTATCTCTATGGAACCACCAAGCAGGGTTTATTGCGGAAACTTTTTGTCAAGGTAGTATGTGCCGCTGTATCTGATGCCTGTGAGCACAGTCCTCAAACATCCACAGCGGTGACTGCCATCCTCATTAGATGCGCTCTTTGCCTTCAATGGCCCGCAAGAAACTCCTTAAGGAGAACCTCAGAGCGATGCCCAAATTGCGGTGTTTGCTTTTGATTGGCAAAGACCTCTTTGAGCATTCCCGTGTTCCAAGCATCTGGCAATTTCCCGATCCTCGGTTAGATTGAGGATGGTAGTAAGTGGTGTTGCACAGCAAGGTTCCAGACCAATATAGAGTGTCATGGAATCTTTTCTGGCCAATTCATTCGCTATTTCATTACCATCTATTCCACAGAATCCAGGTACCCAAAACAACTGGACCCTATTTCAAATCGAAAGCTTTTGCAACGTATCGTAGCAGTTCAGTTTAAATTTGATACGATTCAAGCGAAGTGCCCTTAAGGCAGAGTGGCTGTCAGAGAATATATTAATGGTCTTATCCTTGGGCCCATTGTCCAGGTTGATCTCCGCACATATAGCAATGGCCATGATCCCAGCCTGGAAAGCACTCAGTGATCTTCCTAGTGGGATTGACAAGTCTCAGATGGGTCCAGAATACCAGTTTAGATCAAACTCACTACGAACTAAGGATCAATTAGACCAACAATACCAGTCTTTTTTGGAAAAACTTCCTCAGCGTGTGAACGTTTAGAATATAAATGAGAACAAATTTTTGCTTGCTCGTTGCAGTGCGTTAAAAGCTGATGGAAACAGTGAAGAGCTTAAGCCATCATTTCTCTGGGGCGTTGTACCTAAGACGTGTGACAGTGAAACTGCTTAAATTATATCAACAGAACCATCAATTCGCTCAGAAACTGTTGAATTACCTCTTGATGTGTCTGACTTGATTACAAGAACTTAAGCAATAGCTTTATAATTCGTGGTTCTGTAAGTGGCTTTATAGCAGCTCAGCCAAAAGTTTTTAACAAACACACTCGTAACTTTGTTAAACGTTTAAGGCATTTTATAAAATCCTGTAATAATTATCTATTTTTTTAGTCTTAAACTCTTAAGCCTCTAGACCTTTCATGCATGAATCTTGCAACGATTTTTTTGCATTTTTTTAACATATTCTTTGTGAATTAGCTCTCCATTCATTCATTTATTACTGTGTGTGGCATAAACGATTTTTTTCTGTTCTTTTTTTTCTTCTTATCTTTCGTTTTTTATTTTTCTGTTTCATTCTCCTGCAAGGCAATAATTAAAGTTGAAAATTTATGGAACTTGAATTCAATGACACGTTGACAGTATTCAAGACGTTTTCTAATGTCAATCACCGTCATATGCAGTCATTTTCTGCCTTCTGGGTTACAATAAAAACCAGAAGAAAAAACAAATTCATTGGCTTTATGAATAATCACAGTTTTGTAGACAATTCGTCTGGTAAATCTTCTTCCTCTGATGTGCTTGATTAATGTTCATTAAGTGGCACTTAAAACTGGATTTGTTATAGTTGGCCAGACTCATAGGTTAGTTTTAATGATTACTTTTAAGAGACGAAATAAAACGGTGAAGTCCATTGTAAGCTTTGGAATAAAAATTTACAATAAAAATTTAAAATTAAGCAGTTTACGTCTTCGATCGAGGCCTACTTTCCAAGCTAAAAGCATTTGAAATGAAGAAAACGAAGAAATGTGTGCGATTAAAAAGCAAAAGGAAAAGATTAGGTTTCCATTTGAACCAACCACCATCGTCGGTGGAAATAGCATTTCTAAAAGCTATTGTTAAAAATAAAGCAGTAGCTTTCTGCCAGTTTCAGACACTACCGCATTAGATTCTTATGCAAAGACTATAAGGACGTTTTAACTTACACTTACACTTATGAATTGACAAACGTCTCTGCTTTAGATAGCCATTAAAAGCCGACAAAGCTTGTTTTAGCTAAATTGGAATAGATGGCAAAAATGCCTTAAAGAGATTGCCAAGCCAACCTTCTTTTTGTGGCATTATAAGGCTAAGGAAACTAACTAATGAGAACATGTCCAATAGCGGCCTTGATTGGTTAAACACCGCTTCACATCTATGTGATGAGGATTGCGGCATGTTCAGCGCCAAAGGGTTCCGAAATGTCTCGCGCAGTCTGTGCATTCTACACAGTGTTATCGGAGAACCATCTTCGGTCCTGGATATTATGCATTTGAATCTGTGTTTTGGCAGGAGATTCAGAAATGAATTCCTGGACCGGGATTGTTGGTCTAATACGGGGTTAGTTCAGAGTGAATTTGATCTAAACAGGTATACCGATGGCTCAAAAATGAAGACTGTGGCGGAGCTGGTGTTCATGGACCCCACCGAGACTTAGCGATTCCTCTGGGAAGATCACTGAGTGTGCTCCAGGCTGAGATCAGGGACATTGCTTTGTATGTGGAGATCAACCTGGATAGCGGGCTAGATGGTAAGATCATTAATATATTCTCTGACAGCCAAGCTGCCTTAGGAACACTTGGCTCGAATCTTGTGACATCTTGACTGGTCAAATATTGTTACGATACGCTTCAAACGCTTTCGCTTGGAAATAAGGTTCAGTTGTTTTGTTTACTTGGACATTGTGGAATAGATGGTAATTAAATAGCGGATGCATTGGCCAGAAGGGGTTCCGTAACACTCTATATCGGTCCAGATCCTTGCTGAGCAGCAACACTCAATAGCATTCTCAATCTAATCAAGGATTGCCGAATTGCCAGATGCTTGGAACACTGAAATGCTCAAAGCGGACTTCGCTTTTCTAGGGCGGCGATCAGTTCGGAATTTTCGCGTTGTTCTGAGATTCGCAAATATGGCAGGCCGAACTTAAAACTCCTATGGACTACTGTACACTAAGAGCGAATGGAGGTCACAGATGTAAGTGCTTGTAGACTGCGCTCACAGGCATCAGAGACAGCGGAATATATATTGAGTTAATGTGAGGTTCCCGAAAGGTTTAGATGCAAGTGTTTAGGTAGACATAGAGGCTCGATAATTCCCGTTTAGATCTGTTGGTGATCAGTCGGAAGGCAGCAGATCTGCTTAACAAACTACAGTTCGGAGGGGGCACAATAGATCCTATGAGTCGCAGCGTCTTGTCCAATATCCAATTTGCTAATGCCAATATTTTAAATTTTTTGGCGTATTTTACCACATATTTAATATGACATTATTGCCATAAAAACACGCTTTGCTTCTTAAGCTATTGCGCTCAACTATTTTGTAATTATGTATTAAAAATATTTAACTTGTACGAGGCTACAATATGTAGTTCAGCTAACACCTAATTTGTTATCAGTGTATAACAGCTATTTTTCCCATCCACTCATTATTGCTTTTAAATTTAATGCGTCTGCTGTAGCTTTATCAAAGAGAGAGAGAGAGAGAGAGAGCAATAAAATATAAACTGAATACTACCTATTTGACAATTACGTCAACCCATGTTAATCATAACAGCGATTAAAATGGGCTGCTTGAATGCAACAGCAAAAAATAACATAAAAAGGCAATAAAAACAACAATACAAGAATACAGCAATAAATAAAATTATAATTTATTTGCAGTCTAACTGATGATCATGACATTAATCTCCATAGTCAGTCAGTTAGTCAGTCAGTCTATCATTTATACACGTACACATCACGATCAATGATCCGGTGTGATCTTAAAATAGAACTCGAAAGGAAGTAAAACTTGGTTTTTGTGACCGTTTTTTATTTGTATTTGTGGCCTACAATTCGCATAATCATGGTCATTAACTAATAATGTCTTAAATGCATACACACGTACAAAGGTGTACTTACGACATGCAAATATTAATGTGTATTGCTAGCAACACTAATGATTAGAATTAAAAAAAAACCAAAAACCGAGAGACAGAGAGAGAGAGAGAGGGAGAGAGAGAGAGAGAAATATAAAATAATATGATTTATACGAGTACTGTTGTAAACTCTTGTATAAGCCTTTTCACCCTGCCATTCCCCATCAACAGTTCCCTCACCATCATTATCATCATCGGAGTGTAGTTTTTGTACGAATAAGTTTTGTTCAACCTTTGAAGTCGTCTGTCTTATCTTTATCAACGTGTGAGTTGTTGGCATTTAGTCCGGTGTGGTCCAAGTCACTACTCATACACATATAAACACACACATACAACATGCACACACCAAATGCAATAAAAATACAAACAACTTAAGCACAACAAACAACATCATTTGCTTTTCAAATCATAATCATCGCACAGGCATCAACCGCAGTCATCAGCAGCACAAATCTTCGTCTCTAAACTTCTTTAGCCGCACCGACTGGTCTGGTCTCATTGATTTCCTTTGGAGGCATAAATGCAAAGTACTAAAGAAAAAGTACTTTTTTATTATTATTTTTAGAAGAAAAATTGAGAATTAAATATAAAGGGTGTTTTTTATAGAGGTATAAAACTTTGAAATGGAATAAAACTAAGACGTGTTTTTTAAATTGACATAAAATATATTTTATTCGAAAGATAATCTTCTGGCTTTAAAATTTTAATATGTCTCCTGGCATATAACTGCCACGGCTGGCTCGGACGTAGTCTAATCTGGATTTCCAATTATCGATGACTTTTTCTAACATTTGTGACCGTATATCGGCAATAACGCAGAGAATAGTCTAGCGGCGTTAAATCGCACGATCTTGTAGGCCAGTTCATGGATGCGAAACATGAAACTATGCGGTTACCACACGTTTTCTTCAATAAATCAATTGTGGCACGAGCTGTGTGGCATGTTGCGTCGTCTTGTTGAGTCACAGCTCCTGCACATCAAGGCTGTTCAATTGGCGAAAGAAAAAGTCAGTAATCATGGCTCTATAGTGGTCACCACTGACTGTAAAGTTCTGACCAGCATCGTTTTCAGTTTTTCTGAATATAATGGTAACTCATCATACAGTTGAGGATTATCATCATTGTAAATATGGCAGTTATGTTCATTGATGTATCCATTCAAACAAGAGTGAGCTTCATCGCTAAACAACGGGATCAACGGCAATCTTATCTTTGGCACAATATGCACAATTTGGAAGCGTTATTCAGGCGTCTGTCTATTCACGTTGAAATGCCAAAACAAAACTAAACACAAATCACTTGACAGCTGACAAATTGGTCGGCAGCCAGTTAAAAAAGTGTTGCCAACTTAAAGTTTTATACCTCTATAAAAAAACACCCGGTACATATATGTACACAAATTTAACCGCTTTTAAAGGCATCATAAGCAAATGAAAATCATGCAGAATACGACGTTTAGGTGTGATAAGTATTCATCAAAATTGAAGGCCTATTTACTAAGTTATTGGCGTTCCTTTATACAGATGGCATATAGCCACAAGGCGGTACAAATACTTGATAGGTGATTCACATAATTTCCTTTACATCCCAACAGGAACAAGGGGAACTTCTCTCAATCAATGAGCTGCACCCGATTCTATTTTTAGACTTATTGAAAGGGACTCACAGTTAAACGACAGATCCGAACGGCAGATGTATTAATTCGAGAAGTTTTTCGTAGCGTAAATACTCATAACTCGTTACTTAGCAAGAAATAAACTATGAACTTATATTTGAATCTTGAACAGATGGTATTGTTTTGGGGCCGTAATACATGGATAAAACGGTTTTGAATGAATAAAAATTACCTGCAGTCAGACTCGTAGCTACCACTTCTATCCGTCGGTCCATATTTTCAATAACTCTAAGACAATTAAGATAATTGAGGTTCAATGTAGTTAATGTGCTGAATTATCTCATACTTGAGCTCTTGAATTGTCCTTGGCTTATGGACGTACACTTTTTGTTTTAAATTTCCCTCAAAAAAGAAGTCCAACGGTGTCAAACCACATAACGTGGCGGCCATTAAATATCTTGCATAAAAAAGCCATTGTTTCGTTTGCTGTGTGTCAAGTGGCACCATCCTATTGGATCTACATATCGTCCAGGTCCATAAACTCAATTTCTGGCCACAATAAGTACGTTATCATCTCACGATAGCGAACACAATTCACGGTAACTGCTTAGTCGACCTTATTTTCGAAGAAGTACGGCCCGATGACGCCGATAGCCTATAAACCGCACCCATCAGTCACTCTTTGTCCAAATGCGGTAGTTCTGCTTGATAACGAATCTACTGACGTGAAAGTGTGCCTCGTCGCTGAATATGATTTTCTTTGAAAAGTCACAATTCACTCCTGTCTGTTGAATTAACCATTCGGCGAATTGAGGACGCTCGATATGGTCAGTAGGTTTCAGCTATTGAATCAATTCAACCCTCTAAGCATGCAAATTCAAATCTTTATACAAAATTGGCTCCGCATCATCACTATTGCTAACAACAGTTATGTCTTCCGCAGAACGAACTAGGTGAGCATACATAAGTGTTTCCACATTTCCTACATCGCCGGTTTGCTTTAATTTGTGAACAATTCCGCTCATTGTGGATACATTTGGTCGATTATGCAGAAATGCATTTTGATTTAAGTGCCCATTTTCTTAGAAGATTTCAACAATCCTAACGCTCTGCTCAGTTGTGAACCTCTCCATGGTTGAGTTTGTCAAAAACTGAAACAAAGAAATGTCAAATTAAGGTGGGCAAAATACTTGACGTTAAGGTTGACTCACAATTAACATAGTGCCTTATGGTTGGACCAATCTTTCTTTAAGGTCTGAAGGCAGGGAACTCACTGATCTTAGGTCATACCCTAGGTACTACGGTTTTCTTATATCGACGAATTTTATATTTTTTAAGTCCCAAAAATTCGTTAAAGACCTTTGGTGGTGTTGATTAATAGCTGCCCTCTGTTAGCTCTTTTAGTAGAATATCGAACCTTTCTGATCTGAGGCTATGCTGTATTCTAGTCATTGAAGTATTTCAGAACTTGTGCAAACCTAAGCTGAATGCTTGAAAGCAAGCTGCCGACGTAATCGGTACATGTTGTGACTTGTTACATATGGATTTTGGAGCATATACGTATATGTGTATATGTATGATCCTAAAGAGTTATAGGGCCTCAATAGAGTGATTAAGCTAATGTATTGACTTTTTGCTAGCTCTTGCCGCTACTGGTTACCTCAACTTTAATCTGTCTTTTTCGTGTATGGTCTGGATGCCTCCAGAAACAATTAGATTTGTTCTTGCAGTGTGGTCTGAGACACTCAAATTTACTACCACTATTTGAAAATGCACTGGTATTAGTCTGCCTGTCACTGCTCTAGAGAATTTAATTTATTCAATATGAAGGACTCTTAACGATTTGAGAGCCAAAATGAAATTTATCTTTTTCCTCGTTGCATTCGAACACTGGCAACGTCACTTACCTTAAGACAATTAAGACAAACGCAATTCTGAAAAGAAAGCAAAAAGAACTGAAATCAAACAATAGAAAAACAAAAACAAATGATGGCAAATGTCGATTAAAGGAATGCTTCTTTCAAAGAAGAAATCCATTCTAAGCAGGCAAAACGACACACAGAGAGAGGGAGAAGCGAAGTACAAAATCAAGTTTGTTCAACTGAACAAACACAATTTGCTGTGAGTGCGTCATACTCATGTGTTGCAATGTATGATTATGATCATAAGGTTTGTTGTTTATGCATGTACCATATGTATGTACATATGTATGTTGCATCAACAATCAAGCAAAGAAACACAGATACAGACAAACACACACACACACACATAAATACTCATTGTTGCAACCAACATAGACGGAATCTTAAGCCTTAAGGTGTCGGCTATAAGCTAATTGGAAGCAACTTCAAAGATACCGACAACAAATTAAGACTGAGTTACCAATTTAACGTTTATATCTCTATCGTAACCATAAGAGCCCAAATAAATGTGTGTGCGCATTGCGCACCATGCAAGTCTGTATACTCTGAACTCTCAGAGATTTTTTTTAAACATTTTCTCTCTTACGAAAAAGCCACTCTTTGTTATTTTGATTTGTTTGTTCTTCTCAGTTATTCTGGTTTAAGTGTCAGTATGACTGATGTTCAAACGATGATGTTATACGAGTAGTATGTTTGATGTATTTATTGTTAATTGTATTAAATACAGTGTTGTTGTTGCTGTTGCAGTGTTGCATTGTTGCATTGTTATTGTTATGTTGGGCTTTTTTAATGCGTATGATCATGAGTTTTAGTCACAGCTTTATCATCAGCAGCTGAACATAAGAACTCATTTCATTGTGATGGTTCTTGTTTAACTTTTTAGATAATAATTGTGGTTATTCAGTACGAATGGCTTGAAATTTTATATGTTTTTACGAATTACCATACACTAGGCAGTATTTGTTGTTAGGCAGTATTATGGTGTCCGTAATGCTGTAAACACATTTAAGGCTACCGACCATCGACTTCAAGCTGTCAAAAATAGAATACATGTGTGCATATGAGAATAATTATTTTAGCGGCAACACGGCTACCGACTACACGACTATTGTTGTAGCCCGTAGCCAGTTTAGGCTAATTTCTACTTTTCTTGGCGCCAATAAACAGTTTAGTGCTGTCAACACAATAAGATGCATGAATATATACATTAAAAACTCGATATATTTTTATATGGCATCACTGAAAAAGAATAATCAATGTGTCAAAACAGATGTTTATTTTGTAGCTGTAGTCGTTACTTGTACTACTTTTGTAGCCAGCGTCTTTTGCAGTCGTGTGGCCGATGGTCGGTAGCCTTGAATGTGTTTATAGCATAGGTGGCAAGCTAATAGTCAAGACATTTAATTTCATTTTTCAATTGCCTACTTTGTCTGAGACATAAATATTTAAAAATAAAAGCGCTCATTTCAAAGAAGTGTTAGACGACGTTTATACACAATTGCTAGTTTTGCTATTCCAATCCAAATATCAAAAAGAGGGAGTATCGGCTGCAACAATTTCTATACAATTGGTGGCTTAAAGGTTTTACGCATCCATTGTTAATGGTGTAACAACTATTTTGAGCGAACTTATATCATTACAGTGCAATCTTCGCATTTTCTTCACTTTTGCGTCTCCAACCAGTTTCGCCATTGGCACCTTTTTTGTCTTTTTGCTCAGAGTACATTAATTGTATTTCGTCGCTGTGTAGTTGAAATTAATTGCTGTGATGGATGAAAAGCATTGGACTTACAGTGAGAAAGGATATTAAATTTGAACAGTGCTTAATACAAGTATTCCCAAGGTTGACACTTTCGGAAAACAAAAAAGTGACAACAATTCCCATCAGGAATAAACCACACAATTAAAAGTCAAGAGGCATCCATTAAGCACACCATTCATATGCGGGCAAGGGTTTATGAAATAATTTTTATCTAAATTATATAATTACCCTGTAAAAATGCTTCAAGAGGGGGTCGTTTGGCAAAAGCATAAAAATTATTAATTGGACAGGAAATGGATAAAGAAAGAGAGATAGAGAGAAAGAGAGCGAAAGAAAGCGAATAAATAAAATCATGTGAAGCAGTGTCTTCTGTTAAATACTTCTTGAATGTTTTGAGAAATTGCGTAGAAAGAATAAAAAAACAAAAAAAAAAACAAAAAAATTAAAGAAATTTTATTGCAAATGATTTTCACAATCTTCAAGAGATAAAAAGCATTCGCAACTGTTACAATGCAATGCAATCAGAGAGAAATAGAAACGAATACATACGCGGGTAATAAATGATTTTTGTTGAACTCACTTAACAAATGGAAGTGATGAATAAATACTTCCATACAAACACAGTGGGAATAATGTGGGAAAAAGTTGTTAAACGGATATGCACACACACACACACAATGATAGAGATACAAACTTATAATTAAACATCAATTTTTTTGCTTTTTTGCAAAAAGAAAGAATTATAAAATAAAATACCGCTAAATACCCAAGTCATTAATGGCCAATGGCATAAAGACGTGTTTCAACAGCATGAAATATATCAGTTCTCTTATTGCAACTGTAATTTCCTTTTATGAAAACTGTTAGCAATTATCAGACGATCCACCACTATGGCACATACACATGAAAGGCAGTAGAACAAATCTAAAATCTCTAATCCCTCATTGTCAACATCGTCAACACCTCAGATCATATTGTTGTAAACAAAATCCGAAGTACATACTCTCAAGGTTCGTATAAAGTGATCAAACAAATGCTTTATTTGTCTTACAAGCTTTGACTTTATTTCTATGTCTTTGGAATGAAATAGGGCGGAATGAACGATAGGTTGGCTCATCGTGGTGTAACTGGTTACGCTGATGATCTCGTTGTAATGCTCCGTGGGAAATATGGAAGTACGTTATGTGATCTCGTGAGGACGGCCATGGGAGATATGTCAAATTGGTGCTCTCAGGAAGGGCCTTCGGTAATTCCTTCAAAAAAGTTTGTCGTTCCTTTTACAAGGAAATACAAGTTATCATGTTACTGTGTCATTTTCGATAGAAGGCTTAGTTGGAGCTCACACATTGGTGCCGTGAGCTCCAAAGCGACAAGGCAAGACATGGGGTCTTTCGCCGAGAATAAATTATGTAGGGTACAGAGACTTGCCTGCCTCGGTATAACTGGAGCAATGAAAACGTGTCCAACAGCAACTTTGGAGGTCATAATTGGTTTAACACCGCTTCACATCTATGTGATGTAGATGGTGGGATGTTCGACGTTAAAATGTATCGGGAAGTCCGTTCATTCTACCCAGTGTGGTCGGAGAACCATCTTCGCTCCTGGATGTTATGCCTTTGGATCTGTGCTTTGGCAGGAGATATAGGGTTGAATTCACCGACCGGGATTGTTGACCTAATGGGGCCTTATTTCGGAGTAAACTGTTATACCGATAGCTCAAAAATGAATGACTAAGTAGGTGCTGATCCCACTGGGAAGATCACTGAGTGTCTTCCTTGATGAGATCATGGTCTTTCCTATATGTGCGGAGATCAAACTGACAGCCAAAATGCTTTAAGGGAATTTGGTTCGTATCGTATATCATCTAGACTAATCATGGAAAAGCTTTCACTTGGAACTAAGGTCTAGTTTTCTTGGGTACCTGAACATTGTGGAACAGAAAGTAATGAAATAGAAGTGTTCCATGACACCCTATATTGGCTTAGAACCTTGCTGTGCAGCACCACTTACTACCATCCTCAATCTAATCAAAGATTGGGAAATTGTCGAATTTTTAGAACACTGGAATACTTAGAAGGTAACTCTCCACCCTAGGGCGGCAGTCAGTATATAGTTTGGGCGTCGCTCTGAGCTTCTTAAGTATGACAGGCCGGACTTCAAAATCTTTACTGATTTTCTAACGGATCACTGTAGTCTATGAGCGCGTCTGAAGAGGATGCGGATGTTTTTAAACTGCTCACAGGCATAAGAGACAGCGGAACACATATTATATGAGTGTGAGGTTCTTGATAGGTTAAGGTGGAGATGTTTAGGGCCTCACTGTGTGACATATTCATCATTATGGTTTCAGTTCTGCTGATGTTCATTCGGAAGGTAGCAGATATTCTAAACAAACTATAGAACGGAAGGGGCACAATTGATCGCATAATTTACAGTCCCTGCAATAGTGCCTGGTCGGTATGATGATAATGTTAATAATGCTTTAGTTTGCATCCTTTTCGTGTTATGCGACTGCACGTGCTTTAAATAGCACGACTTTATCTCCACACGATTAAATTTTAAATGTCTGGTGAGACCTCGAAGATACTTTTGTTTCTTTTTTGTGCACCAAACTTCACAAGAATATCTCAAACCCAGGCTGTATCCGAGCCATTTGAAAGATACAAAATGCCTACCAAAAATGTTTCCCTAAAACTCTGATATACTCACATACAATCAAGCCCTACTGCCATGAGTAGGTTTAATGGATTTCGATGTTCTGCCTGAACTAGAGGGTGATCCAACCATAACGCACAATGTTAATTGTGAGTCACACCTTAACGTCAAGTTGTTTTCTCAACTTAATCTGACATTTCTTAGTTTCAGTGTTTGATAAATTCAATTCAAAGATTGTTGAACTCTTTTACAAAAATGGGCGTTCAAATCAAATTTAATGGCCGTGTTATCTCATGTCGTGGCAATGTTAATTGGCCGCCACGATCATATGATTTGACGCCGTTGGACTTCTTTCTCTGGGGATATTTGGAAGGAAAAGTGTACATCAATAAGCCAAGAACAATTCAAGAGCTAAAGGATTTGGCACAATAATGACATTGAACCTCAATTATGTCTCAGAGTCATTGAAAATATGGACCGACGGATATATAGGTATGTCACCGAAGCCGTGGAAAGCATTTGGCCAGTATTTTTTTTCAAACATAATTGCCATAGATCCTTCTATGATATTAAAAAGTATTTAGATAATTCCCTGAAAACGTTTTGTCTTATTTACAATTAACATCGTGCACTTTAGTTGTCTTTCCTGCAGAGCCTTAAAAATTTTGTCAACTGAGGCACTGATCGAAAACATTTTCAGTTTTTTTTAAAGCAATGTAGTCCTTGAAGTGCGGCTAGTTGCTGAAGTAATCAACTTGGCAAAATCGTCTCTGGTCTATTAGCAGTGATATGAACTTTCATTGAGACTTACCGTAGATCTCAGACTAAATGCTAGTGACTGAAGCTATTTAAGAATATCACATCTACTGTCCTATCGTGAGATATTAGTGTGTCCAGATATATTGTAATGAGTTTCAGTGGTTTTATTCTAGTCATTCCAACACTTACACCATAATAATGTCGCTATGATGTTCTAGTTTTCTCTGGATAAAAAAAGCATTATAAACGTTTTGTCGAAATCAGTATAAGCAAATAACAATCAATAATCGCATAAGTATTAGCAGTGCTTAAGTATTTTATGCTGAAAATCCTCACAACGTATTCTATGCTTTTTCGCATCCTAAACGTTGAAATCGTTGAGTAAGTGTTCTTCTCTGGATTCAAAAGTATTTTAAGGGTCTTTTCAAATTCAATGAAAGAAAATTGCAGTCTATAGTCGCTTTTCGGTTAATTGCGCTTAAGAGTTTTAAACTGAAACTCCTCTCGAAGTCGTTTACGACTTTCACAGTAAGTTTCGATATAAATGCTTCGTGGCAATCTATATTAGACGTCTTGGAGATATTCAGAGCCAGACAAATACCGACGCGATGCAGGGAAATGGTAAAACTACAGAGCCAGTGCTGGTATAGCAACCGCCCCTCATGTTAAGATTATAAAGAACACTTTTACAGCACATGCTTAAATGATAATACAAAGCATATAATCTCAGTAGGTTAAGCTTCCTGAATGAGACGGTGTTTCGGTTCTGTCTGGAGAAGAATGCTACCTTAAAGCACGTTGAGTGCGACTGTGTTGCCTTGACTATGTTTTAGCCGGGATCAAAGTGAATGAGTTGTAAGGGGTGTTTTTTATAGAGGTAAAGAACTTCAAGTTGCAATAAAACAACGATGGATTATTCGATTGAAATCAATTTTATTTATCCGAAAGACAATCTTGTGGCATTACATTTTGAATATGGTTTCTGGCATATGACCGCCACGGCTGGCACGGATGTAGTCCAATCTGGACGTCCAAATTGCGATGACATATGTGTCTGTATATCGGCAATAACACGGCGAATGTTGTCTTCCAAATGGTCAAGCGTTTGTGGCTTTACCGCATATACGGGTACCAATGACTTTACATAGCCCCACAGAAAGTAGTCTAGCAGTGTTAAATCACAAGATCTTGGAGGCCAATTCACAGGTCCAAAACGTGAAATTAGGCGGTCACCAAACGTGTCTTTCAATAAATCTATTGTGGGAAGAGCTGTGTGACATGTTGCGCCGTCTTGTTGAAACCACATCTCCTGGACATCATGGTTATTCAATTCAGGAATAAAAAAATTGTAATCATGGCTCTATACCGATCACCATTGACTGTAACGTTCTGGCCAACATCGTTTCTGAAAAAGTACGGACCAATGATTCCACCAGCCCATAAAGCGCACCAAACAGACAGTTTTTCTGGATGTAACGGTGTTTCCGCATACACTTGAGGATTACCTTCACTCCAAATGCGGCAGTTTTGTTTGTTGACATAGCCATTCAACCAGAAGTGCGCTTCAACGCTAAACAAAATTCGCTTATGAAAATCTGGAACAACGGTAATCTCGTTTTGGGCCCATTCCACGAATCTACGCCGGGCGTGAGTCTATTTATAATGAATTGCCAAGCCAAACTGAGAATAAATCACTTGACAGCTGTTAAATTAGTCGCCATTTTAAAAAGTAATGCCAACTTCAAGTTCTATACTTCTATAAAAAACACGCATACATTGCAGGTTCCAGATCACAAAAGCTAAATATTGTCTTACACGGAGAATGTGGAAAAAGATGCAACTCCCGCTTGCTGTTCCCCTTTGCACCGTATGCTTTCACCTAAATTTCAAAAGTAATTATTGAATCCTTCCGAAGCGTAGCAATCTCCTTAAGAATCTGCATTCTTGTATTGAATTTAAATTTATTTAAACCATAAATCAAATCCATTGTCTAGATTAAAAATATTTCCTTTATAATTTGGCTTGTTGGGCCATAATTCACACATAATATGAAACTAATTATGAAACAGAATAGAATTGGTAAAGAGAAAAATAACTATAAGAGGTCGGCCAATGATCAAAGAACCCAAACACACAACCATCTCCCACGAATTAAGGTGGAAAACAACGAAAAAATTAATCGAATTGATTAAAAACAATTTGAAATAAAATAAAAAAAGAAAAGATTACAAGAAAACATATACGAGTAAGAAGGAGATAAAAATTAATGAATGAAAAGGAAAAGAGCAGAGAGCAGAGAGCAGAGAACTGATAAGAAAATGAAACTAGATTTCTGTGTTTTTTCTTTTTTTTTGATTATTTTTCTAAGATTATAAATTCTGTAATCAACTAATATGTATGTATGTATACTACACCTATAATTATAACAAGTTTTTCTGTTAACAAAAAAAAAAAAAAAAAAAAAAAACCAAAATATTGTATCAAAACCTACGACTTTTTGTATTTTTATTTCTCAAATTGCTATTAATTTAGAAATAATAAGAGAAAAATAGTCAAAAGATAAGATACTTTCATTAAAAGGTATTTTAATCGATTGTAGTAGATACAGGCCTATCACTTGAAGACTAACGTTAGAGTTAATGATTATTATAATGAGTTTAGGACTCTAACGTTTGCCAACAGAAATAAATCTTAAGCAGTAACCACCACCACTGACTGACCCCACACACGAAATCTTTTCACACAATCTCTGCTTTGAGCATTTTTTTTCTTTTTTTATCTGTGATTTTTATTAATTGAATGAAAAGTAATTTTAAGATACATTTGGTGTAGAAAAAAGAAATCTATTGTCAGCATCATCATCATTAATTTGTGACAAATCATTTGATTTTTATCACCAACGCCTTTACTTTTCCTATGGCCAAAATATTTGGAAGCGATTTTCACTTCATCACCCATTCAAAATGCCAAAAAGGTTTAAAAGTGTTAAGACCAGGGGTCCCATAAAGAGGTTTCAAACAACAAAAAACATTACTTTGTTTAACGCTGTTGTTGTTTCTTTTTTTTGTGATTGTTTTATTGGTCCATTTAAAAGTTTTAATGACATTTTCTACCGATTGCTTTTCTATGTTCGTCCAAAATGGTTTGGCGGTTATTATTAACAAAAGAAATTGATCGTTTGATTATTTAAATGATAATCGAAAAATTGAATTTAATAAAGGAAAAAACAAAAAATACAAAAACGCATAATTGCACAGTGGGCATATGAGAGTAAGGTGTAAGGAAAATGTGAAATGAAAATGAATTTATATTTTTGTTTTGTATCATCTCTACAGATACAAAGGCCTCTAGCCTATTATGAAGCCATTTCGATGATAACTAGAGCTCGGGGTTTGGGGGAATTTCAGTTATTGAAACTTCACGTTCTCCTGGGATTTTTCCGGGATCCCGGGAAGTAAAAATATTTTTCTATGTTTAGAAATCTGATTCTTTGAAAAAAACGTGGGCAGAGAAAGAATCTTGCTTCATTTCCAGACTAACTTCACCTAGCTTCAAAAGTAAGCTTAAGCGTTTATTCTCACAGATACTTGTGTCATGAATTCTGTCCAGGTTGTATATCGATTGTCGATTATCTGTTTTGAACTAAAAAACGCATCGAATTAATTTGTACCCCCAATATGTAAATGTTAGTTACTTTTGTTGTAAATAAATAAAAAACCCAACGCGGGTGTTTTTAAACATAAAATCCAACAAAATCCGGGTGGTTTTAATTGGGTTACCAACCCTACGCTTCCAGTTTAGAGTTTTAACTCTCTAACTTGCTTGTTCACTTATATTATTTACCAAGAATTTTCTCCATCTTACCCACTGTGTGTGTGTGAACATTCAAATCAAAATACCTTGTTGTTTGCCCCACTATCATCGATCTAATAATAGATGATTGGAATGGTAGTTAATCGTTACTTTACAGATTAAAAAGGGAAAATCAAAAACCCATTTGATTTTCTTCTTCTTCTTCTTCGTCTTTTATATAAATTGATCGTCAGTTAAGTGATGAGTGCGTGTGTTAATAACGTTACAAAACGTAACAATACAACAACAATAGCAACAACACAATAACAGCAATAATCAAATGAGAAAGACAATAAAAAAAGAACACGAACAAAAACTCAAATGACCTGAGGGTTTTATGCGGCCCTATCGAAGAAGAATTCTTTGAAGTTTGACCGACACCATTTACAGTAGCCAACTCAAGTTCACCTTAACGGCTAACGACGACGGCGACGACGGCGACGGCGACGGCGACGATGACAACAACGTCGACCATGGCAGCAAAAAGTCAGTAGCAAACAGCAGACAGAGAGCATACACACATATTGACCGATCAAGTTGATCCATCAAAATATCTAATTTTTCTTAATTGTCTTTATCGGCAGCAACATCACCAACATCAGCATCATTGGTAGGTAATCATCAGCAACTACAACTCTACTCTCCGGGTTCTTTAACGTTCATTGATAATAATGATCGTTGTAATGCCTGGTTGCTTTATTATGAATTTTATTCAAAAATTGATGATGATGATGTTGCAGATGATGATGACGAACAAATTAACAATATTGAGTATAAATAATAACAAACACTTGTTGTTTTGTTGTTGTTCTTGTTGTTCCTGCCGTTTGTGTGTTGTTTTTTTATAAATTTTTAATTCTGATATTTGAGAAATATTAATATTTATTAACAAGCTTCATACTTTATACCCCCTTGAGTGTCATAAATTTTAAAACTGATTTGGTTTTATTTTTTATTCATTATTGGCTTTTAGCAGAGGTGTTGTTGCTGTTTAAGTTGATTTAAAAAAATACAAATTTTAGCAAATTACTTGCAAATATATTTGTTTTAGTTTTTATTTTAATATGAATATTTATTTGTATGCAAATCATTTGATTTCTAAGTGATATTCCGATCGCTATTGCCTGATGATAAAAATATGCTTTAAATGCCCCAAACTATTAAAGTTTTTTTGTGATATTTGGCGTCTGAGTTCGATCAACCATTCCCACTTGAAAACTTGTCATATCTGAGGTATTAAATCATTTGATTTCTAAGTGATATTCCGATCGCTATTGCCTGATGATAAAAATATGCTTTAAATGCCCCAAACTTTTAAATTTTTTTTGTGATATTTGGCGTCTGAGTTCGATCAACCATTCGCACTTGAAAACTTGTCATATTTGAGGTATTAACTGTAATTTTATTAAAACAATATACCCTAAGCGTGACAACTTCTATAGCTTGGCGATTATGGTCACGGATAAACCTTAAGCTCGATGTTGAACTGCTTTACAAGCGTGTGCTTTACGACAGATAAGATAGAGTTGATGCTATTGTAGAGAGGCTACGACCTCTAACAAAAAGTTAAAGTATGTCCATGTGCATGACTTCGAATTAGTACTCATGTATAGCTCTACGATCACATGACACATTGTTGAACGGTTTCGATAATGATTAGCTCTGTTATATTCTCGTATATAGTAGATTTGGCGAAGAAGCACTCGTTGAATTTGAGCTATCAATGAAGATAGAAATTACTTAGTAACTGAAAATTAAAAATGAACGGGCTTCAAGTTCTGAAAATATTTGATTGATTGATTTTATTTTAATACCAGGAACTATGTAAACGTCTACCACGAGATTGGAGAGGTGATATAGAACAAGTTTTTTATCTCAAATTGCTTGGAGAGTTTCTCTGAAACGATGTGTTGAAGTTGCATTACTAAAGCGTGTTTATTAGAGATATAGAACTTTAAGTTGGCATTACTTTTCAAGATGGCCACCGATTTAAGAGCCGTCAAGTGATTTATTCCCAGTTTGGTTTGGCAATTCATTACGAATAGACTCATGCCTGAACAAGGCTGTAAATAGTGCTGAATAGTTCCCGATTTTCATAAGCGAATTTTGTTTAGCGATGAAGCGCACTTCTGGTTGAATGGCTACGTCAACAAACAAAACTGCCGCAATTGAAGTGAAGGTAATCCTCAAGTGTATGTGGAAACACCGTTACATCCAGAAAAACTGACTGCTCGGTGCGCTTTATGGGCTGGTGGAATCATTGGTCCGTACTTTTTCAAAAACGATGGTGACGAGAACGTTAGAGTCAATGGTGATCGGTTCATTCCTGAATTGAATAACCATGATGTCCAGGAGATGTGGTTTCAACAAGACGGCGCAAGATGTCACACAGCTCGTGCCACAATAGATATATTGAAAGACACGTTTGGTGACCGCCTAATTTCACGCTTTGGACCTGGGAATTGGCCTTCAAGATCTTGTGATTTAACACCGCTAGACTACTTCTGTATGGCAATGTAAAGTCATTGGTCTATGCGATAAAGCCACGAGCCGCTTGACCATTTGGAAGACAACATTCGCCGTGCTATTGCCAATATATGGCCACAAATGCTGGAAAAATCATCGAAACTTGGACGTCCAGATTGGACTACATCCACGCCAGCAGTGGCGGTCATATGCCAGAAATCATATTTAAAATGTAATGCCACAAGATTGTCTTTCGGATAAATAAAATCATGTCAATCGAATAATCCATCGTTGTTTTATTGCAACTTAAAGTTCTTTACCTCTATAAAAAACACCCATTATAAATCCTTATAGATGTGCAGCGAAGATTTAGGCTTTTCTTAAGATACCATACAGTATAGACCAAATTTGCAATCTTGTTAACGCTTGCAACAAGAACTCTGCATTTGCACTGCCTTAAAAGGTAGAGTATTATAAACTCTGTATGCTTCTCTTCTTATAAAGATTAGCGTTTATTAGTGTTCCTAAGTCCAAAACAGATACAGAGTTTTTATTCTCCATCACTCCTCTGGGGTTCATATTGGCTTCCCACAAAGCATCCATTATTTTGTTTCTGTTTGCGTAGTCAATTTGATTTCTTAGCTAAGTAGATGATTTAACTACTGTAGCATGCCTCCATATAATTGTGTGTAGTGGTCAAGATCCTTGCTAAGTGGTGCAAATCAGGTGTACGTGAGTCTTCGCCGGGCGGCTTACCCCCACACAAGTGAGTACCAATTCAAAGGTGCGTTGTTAGGACACTAACCCTCACACTTTGGTGAAGTGTTGAAGACTATCTAGGCTCCTTCTCTGATATGGTTCTTCAAATGAATATTTCTGGCCAAGGGTTGAAGTCTCTTAATTAAATTTTGTTTCGTTATTTCCTCTGCTGGGATTCGAACCTGGTCTGTTTGTGTTGTATGCCTTTATTCTAACCAATATACCATGCCACGACCCCTTAAGGTTTAAAATATGTATGTGACATACATGTAATAAAGACAATTTGGTCAGTTTCAGCAAGTCAGAGAAGAGTAAGTGTGCAACTTATTATATCCATTTCTCAAAAAGTATAATTTCCGAATGGTTGTAACATTTCAGTATTTCTGTTCTAGATTAAGGAAAACAAGCAAATTTTTGCCTTAATTTGTTACAAAAATATTGAAATACCATAACGAATAGTTTTTGGGAGAGATATCAGAATTGCCAATATTCTAAGTCGTCTCGCTGACGGCTTTTCGGTACAGAAGATATATAAAGAAACCCTTCATCTGTGAATCCAGTCATAGAATCAATTCCCATCAGTGTAGTGGACTCGCTTAAAAATTACTTGATTGACAATACTGCCTGCAAATATTGAAAAGTGTAGTGCAGTGCATAGTACGAGTAGGGAGTTCATAAAATGTCAGATATGATTTACATACAAATGACACCAAATTAGCTAAAAATTTTAATTTTATTTTTTGTTTTCGACCAAGATTACGATCTAAATTGTTTCACTTTTCTTTTGAAACTTTTGAAACTTTTTTAATATTTTTATTTTATAAAGGGTCCGCCACCTAACGTTTTTTTTTGTCAACTAGTGCTTATTTCGTGAATGGTAACACTTAGCTCATGTCTGATTTGACAGATAATTAGTTTTATCCTTCCGCTGAACGAATATAGTTGTGTATAGGCTTGAACAATGCTGGGAATCTGAGCCTGCGATCGACTTACAGAAGATGCCGATTTTGCCAAAAAAAAATCATCTTTTCAGATGAAAAATTGTCGCATTTGGGGCACAGAAAACCCGCACGCATACATTGAAATGCCGATACACCCAAGACGAGTCACTTTTTGGGGCGGATTTTAGTCCAGAGGCATAATTGGGCTATTTTTCTACGGAAATGAGCAAGGAGTGGCCGTTACAGTCAATGGCGATCGTTATAGGGCCATGTTGAACGAATTTTTGTTCACAAAAAATGAAGAGGAGGATATTAGCAACATTTGGTTTCAACAGGACGGCGCTACGTGCCACACAGCCGAAGCTACACTCGATGTTTTGCGTCCTGTTTTTGAAGAGCGCATTATCAGCCGCAGAGCTGATGTCGTTTGGCCACCTCGGAGCTGCAATTCGACACCGTTGGACTGTTATTTCTAAGGTGCCGTTAAAGATAAGTGTTACGCCAACAAGCCAGAGACAATTGACGCTTTAAAGGACAATATACAGCTGCACACAATCGATAATGTGCTTGAAAATTGGGCCCATCGTGTAGGCTACTGCATGGCCAGCCGAGGCAGCCATTTGAATGAAATTATTTTCCATTATTAACCGGAAAAAAAATAAATCAAATAAAAAAAGAAATTTGAGAAAATATTCAGTAGTTTTTTTGTACAGCATTTTCAAAAAAAAAATTAATAATTATTTGGCGGACCCTTTAATTATTATTTTTTTTTTTTTTTTTTTTTGTACAAATTCATAAGTAATTAATTAATTTGAAATTTATGTTTTAGCGGTTATAAATAATCATTAATAAAAATGAAATAAATATTTAAATAAATTCATTAAAAAGAATTCATTTTTGAAATCTTTTGTTCAATATTTTTCTACTGCTGCTGTTGTTTTGTTGTTTTTGTTTTGGCTTTCGAACGCCACTACTGTTTTTGAAAAGTAAAAACAAAAAAAATTATTTAAAAATTCAAAACAAATTAAAATTTAATATTTTAACGAAACCGACCGTATAGTATTGGAACGTTAAATTGTCACCAAAAAACAAAAAACATATTTAAACAAATTTTATTATTATTTTTATTGTTTTTTTTTTTTTTTTGTCATAAGATTTCTTTTAAAGTTGCGACGTTTGGTCATTAAACATGTTTTAATTTATTATCAGCTTGTTTAAGTAAAATATTTTTGTTTCTTTTCTTCTATTTTATGAATATTTTTCAAAATAAATTATTTTTTCTTTATTTGTTTTTTTTGTTTTTTTTTGTTTTTTGTTTTTGTTTTTTAAATCAAGTAGCAATTATGGTCTAAAGAATTTAAATTTTTAATAGAATTTATGACCGGATTTATGATAAAATAGTTCGAATATTAAGAAAACGAAATATATAAATTTGATCGGTATTTTCTATAGATACCTATTACATTTTTATCTAAAACAATATTTATTTATTTTATCGAACAAATAATTATTTATGTATTTTCTCTAGATATTATATTTGTTTTATCTGAAACAGATCCGGCTTAGAAGTGTGGGCGTATATTTTTCATTGGTATTTTTATTGAATTTTATTGGCATCCTTTGTGGAATGCGGCACGTTTATCTATATTTTGATACGATTCCAAATTGCCTTTAAAATAACGAATTTTTGATGTAAAATTCAATTTAAAAGTTTCATGAGGCAAAACAATTTGATTCTTTTGCAAGGAATACTTATATTTGTCTAAGCCCTTACAAAAGGCGTTTGTTTATTTGTTATTTTATTCCCTATCCATCCAGCCCCCAAGCTATTTATGTAAATTTGAAGACAGAAAGTAGGCACCAGGTGCTAAAGCAGCTGAAGCAAATTATGTAAGAGGTAGCAGTTCGTAGTCCAATTTATAGATTTCTAGGTTCTTGTGCGAGCGTATCTGCACTGCCTTAAAACCAGATAAAATCGTTTTGCTTCAAACTAAAAAAAAAAAAAATACTTCCAATATGGACTTTCGAATTTTGCCAAATTAGATGACATTTATTTAGTTTCTTTTGCTAAATCATCGTGGACAGATATAGGGTGTAACAATACGTGCAAATGATAAAATGGCATCGATTAGCAACGAATAAGAAAATTTCGCTCATAACTCATATTCATTTCGAATAAGAAACTCTTAATGAACGACGCTTTACATGTAGATGACATCGATTGCCTGCCCTAGCCTTCATTGATACACTTTTACTTAAATATCCGCTATTTTTATTGTGTTTTTTTTTTTTGGTCTCAGGTGTTTTGTACAAGCTTACAAAACGGCCCTAAACTCGCTTATATTGTTAGGCTTAAGGTAAAGTGTGAGTGAGCATGGATAGTATTCTTCGTAAGCAGTATCCTAACCTACCCTACTCTCAGCCACGTCATGCATATTCATTACTTTGCTCGGTATCCCAGCATTGTGGAGAAGCCCTACTTATCATACATGGTGGTTAGAGCGCAGGCATAACAACACAAGCGGCCCAGCTTCAAGCCACAGAGCAAAGGACACGATGAAAACAATTTAACTGCGGTTTCGAGTGTTTAATCGGTAGACTTTCACTCCTCTCCAGACAACTCCATCTAAACCTTCTAGCTTCTCTCTGGCGATGACGACAAATAGAGTTATTAGTTTGCTCGGTATCCCAGCATTGTGGAGAAGCCCTACTTATCCTACATGGTTTATTAAGCCGAAAACATAAGCATATAACTTTGGTCACCATTTAAATCAATGGTAAATTGTTTCGGTCAATAACCGACATATGCTTGCAAAGCGAGTTTTTAGGGACTTTGTCACTGGTGATCGAACTGATGTTTCTTACTGTTTACTGATTTTAGTAAGGCCTTTAATAGGTTTGATAGTAGAATTCTGCTCAGTAAACTTGCATTGATCGATACTCCTGATTAACCTCTTCGTTTGATATTATTTGTTATTAAATCCCATAACATTCCACGAAGGAACATGGGTACTTCTCTCAGTCAATGAGCTGCACCCGATTCTATTTTTAAACGCATTGAAAGGGACCTACAGTTTAACGCCGGCTTCGCATAGCAAATGCATATAGAGAAGTTTTCAATAGTATTTATACTCATAACCAGTTACTAGTTAATGTTATGAGGTGATACCGCTGTCGAAAAACATTTTTCTTTTTTTTAAATGGTCTGGCCTGGTATTGAACTGACGACCTTCTGGTTGGTAGGCGGGTATCTATCTACCATACCACAGCGGCATGTAGTTATATTGTGTTTAAATACAAATAAACATATAAAATTAAGAAACTTATCAATAAGTAAAGAAATATAATCATAAGAATGATAAAGAGAAATTTATAAAAAAATTTACAATTAACAAGTTTATTGATTAAATATTCATTTCAAAATAGTTAAGCCATGCGTCTAAAACTGTACGAGTACAGTAAAAATGTTAGGAAAATCGGCTTAGCCGTTTAGCTGTCCATAAGGCACAAACACACAAATAAACATCCGATACGCATACAGTTTGTAAAAAAAATGTTTTTAAATTAGAAAAAAAGTTAAAAACTTATTTTTATTTGTGTGGGATATGCTCTTGCCCTATCTAGTAGGACTCAGAGAGTTCTGTTCTGAAATGCACTGTCTAGGAGTGTGTATGTCTCTTCTGCAGTTCCGAAGTATAGCATTTGGGTACGCTACTATTTTTGTTATATCTTAATGACCGTTCTGATGTATTGTCTGACAGTCTTATTCTTATGTATGCTGATGATGTTGGCAAAGTGTTTTACAGCAAAGTGTTGATGCTTTCGTTGTTGATTGGTGGGGAATTAATTCAATTTATCTTAACCTGAGGGATTGGAAGTACTACCTTGATCAAAAAGTTTGCGGAATAAGCCCCGTGTGACGGTTCCATCGTTCCGATTTGAGTTTTTTTTCTTTTGTTTAGTTAGCACATCTTTTGTTGATATTCCCGCTAAATCATGGCGTCGTAGCCTGACATTTGGGAAAGCTACGTAGCCAAGCTTGGCGATTTTTTACAATTTTGTCCGTGTTGAGGTTGCAAAAGATATGATCAGATACCACATTCATCAAAAGTATCATTACTGGAGACGAGACGTGGGTTTTTGAGTTAAGATTAAAAATTGTCACTCACGACGTATATATGGATGTGAAATTTTTATTACTTTTCACGCATACATACAGAATGTTGATCAAGCATGTTTGCACGTTCTATGGATCCTTTTGTACATAGTTTTTGTTTTTGTCAATTATTTTTATGTTCAGCTTATGATTATGTTGCGTAGCTGAGTCGTGTTCTCTTTGCCATAACTTGTTTGAACATACAGTTCGGACTGTAGAGTACGTGTTTATACGTCATGGAGACGTAGAAATCCGTGGCCGGGTGATGACTGGTAGAGTGAGTGGTAGTGACTATTTTTTGTGGTACCGGATATAAGTATTACGGTGATTATTGGCAGACTATAATTTTATTATTTGTTGTTGTAATATTGATATCTTTTCAAGTGTTCTTATTTCAAACGCCTTTACTGTAAATCGTAAATCAGTAATAACTTTTATTTTTTTAATGAAAATTGTTTTCGATTACCAAATACCAAAATTCGAAAGAAATACCACAAAATCTTATGTGAATGTCACACGAACATGAACAACGAAAAAGTCTTTAAGAAAGAAAAAACCAACAATAAATTGTTAAAACGTCTGCCTGTGAGTGTTCCAAGCTGACCGGTTAAAAGAAAATAAAAAGAAAAAAAAATAATTTCATGTGACAAAGTGTCTGCGTGTCTGTCTCACTACTGAAATAAAATTTACGGCCTATGGGTCCAATAATCTAAACCAAAATTAATGTAATTTACATACCGGGATTAATTATGTGGCCGAAAAGAGAAAAACAACAAAAAAAAAACGTTTTTCTTGTTTTTGGGTTTTATCTCTGGCTTTCTTTAAATTGGAGTTGCAATGGCTTTATATGTATGGCTATTATATGTATGGCTAACGGCTATTTCATAAATGAACGGCTACCGATTTGATTATTCGATAATGTTTTGTGATTTATTTTCATTTAAGTTTTTAAGAGAAAACAAATTAAGTTTGAATTGTCCCAAGTTTGTCTTGTGGTCACTCTATGCTACACTTTAAGTGTACCACGATGGTTTAATTTTTTTTAATATAAAGGGTATTCTTATAAAAACGTCTGAATTTTAATTTCATAGAATTAAAATTAGCTGTAGCTTGGGGCAACCTAGCAGATTATTTTAAATACAAGTGTAAATGCCTTATCGATTACTATCATTTATTTTCTATAATATTTCCAATCATATTTTAAGCACATGTTTAGAAAACGATCATTTTCAAGCCGTTAAAAGATAAATTCAGAAAATAAAAAAATAAAAAATAAAAAATAAAAAAATAAAATATTAATAGAAACGCTCATTAAGGTTTCCACAGCAATAAATCAACGATATTTTTAACACTGTTTCTCTATTTCTTTAACGACTATTCGATGGCAAAATCATAGACAAAAATATGAAAAAAGAAAAAAATCAAATGGAAACAAATGTGTTACGGACGTAATTAAACAAAGCGATCAGGTGGTCTAATCTGGTCTTTAAATATATTATCGAGATGCGAGTATGAATTATAAATGCTGAACATTAGCATTTTCTTATATTATGAGACCGTAATATACTCACTTACACATACATATCTATATACACTTGCCATGATATATACGAGTATATTCGCCTAATGAGCCTATTATTCATTAACACATGCATACAGTCAGTCATAGATGCATACGTGCATATATTTATGATACTCACTGTTCATATAATTTTTAGAATGAGAAAGAAAAAAATCATATTAAACAGGTAAGAAAGTAATAATCGGTTAAGACCGACTAAGTGGATAATCTACATACATCATAATGCATTTCACCAAGTTCAGCATAAGAACGAGAAGTTAAAAAAAATGAATAGAAATAATAACTTTTCAATAAGGGGTAGCTGGGTGTAGTGGTTAGAGCGCAGGCATAATAATACAAGCGGCCCAGCTTCATGCCCGAGCAGAGGACACGATGAAAACAATTTAACTGCGGTTTCGAGTGCTCAATACGGTAGAATTTCACTCCTTTCCAGACAATTTCATCTAAAAAATACAGAAGCTCTGGCTATGACGACAAACATCAGACGAATGAACGGGAGAAAACGCCACCTATTGGGAAAAATATTACAATGCTAAGTAGAGATTACCACTTAGCAAGGATCTTCACCACTACACAATCATATGGAGAGGAGCTACAGTGGATTAATGATCTATTTCGCTTGAAAAAATTAACTTGATTAATGCAACTAAAGCAGAGCAATTGGTGCTTTATGGAAAGCCCATATGCAACCTAGAGGAGCGTCGGAGAAAAAAAAATTCAAATTTATTGCACTGTACCTGTTAACCAAAAAAAGATGTTTCCTAGGCGAACTAAAAGTACTGCGTAAAAATATCCGATTACAAGGAATCAATTTCCTTCGCTTGTCAGAACCCAAGCCGTTATAGTATGTATAGAACAATGAAACATACGCCACATTGCGTTGCTATCGTCACTAATGAGGATATTCGGCTCATACGCGAAAGTTATATTCCATTTAAAGACGAAGTTTTGCAAATAGAATTTTTAATGGATTGAATTTTACCATTTTTTCAATGGCGGAATCAGAGGCCTCGCTTGTTTGTTATAATTTAAATGTACCTTCTGCTTTGTAGAACTTTCCGACTGAATCACAAATTCTTAACTCATTTAGTTTGGAGGAAACCTTTATTTGTGTTCTTCGCTTAGATATTTCTTTATCACATTTGATAAGTTGCTTAGTTCTTATCATTGCCCGGAATATTAAACATAAAGCTGACCTTGCGTTATTATTTAAAAATAATCTGCCGCCATACGAGGGCGGATTGACATTGAAGCTACCTAGCTCGAGATGGCAGCACAAACACAAAAACGTTTTCTTTCTTAGAAATTACGATCTGTCAAACGTCGGCTGTTAAAATTTTAGCCGAATTCATCGATTAGTTTATTTGTTGTCAAAACGGCGAAAGAGACAAAAGAAAAGCTTGATAAACATTACGGCGAATCTGCTCCGTCAGATTATATGGTAAAAAATTGGATTGGATTGCTGAATTTAAACGAGGCCGAACAATCACTGCAACAATACCATCAACAGGAAGGCCAAAAGAGGTGGTTACTGAAGAAAATATTAAGAAAATCCTCGATATCGTTATGAATGATCGCCATGTCAAAATCCGTGAGATTGCTGAAATGGTAAACATATCATATGAACGTGTGTCCAACATTTTACATGAACATTTGCATATGAAAAAGCTAACGGCAAGATGGGTGCCGCGTTTGCTCAGTGTTGAACAAAAACCAGGTCGACAGATCACTTCACAGCGGTGTTTGGACATGATAAAGCATAATCCTGCTGATTTTTGGCGTAGATTAATAACTGTTGATGAAACGTGGGTTCACCACTACACAGCTGAAACCAAAAATCAATCGAAGCAATGGGTGGAAGCTGGCGGAAGTGCTCCGAAGAAGGCGAAGACAGCGTAATCGGCTAGCAAGGTTATGGCCACTGTATTTTGGGATGCACACGGAATATTGCTCATCGATTATCTTGAAAAGGGATCCACAATCACAGGAAAGTATTGTCGTGCATTAATGGATCAATTGGTTGATGTAATCAAGGAAAAACGTCCACATTTAAACAAGAAAAAACGCACCGGTTCACACAGCATTAGGATACGATGCTCAAACTACGAGAAATCCACTTCGAATTGATTGATCATCCACCTTATAGTCCAGATTTAGCCCCTAGTGACTTTTTTCTGTTTCCAAGCTTGAAAGAATGGCTCGCAGGGAAAAGATTCATCTCAAACGAAGAAGTGATTACCGAAACTAATGCGTATAAAAAAGTTGGAAAATCGTCTTACTAAGTGTATTGAGCTAAAAGGAGACTATGTTGAGAAATGAATGGTTTTTGAAGAAAAAAAATTTATTTTTCCTACTTAGATAGTTTCAATATCAATCCGCCCTCGTATATGCAGAATTTTAATATATTTATATATGACTACGAGGTGCATTTGTACTTTACCTATCGCTAATCAAAACGACATTTTTTACCATAAGTAAATAAAGTTTAAATGGACTAACAGAAGTACTGAATACCTTTAGTCGATTTACAAAGTTGGTGGTTATAATAAAAGCTGGACTTAAGATCGTCTCGTCTTCGGTGTATTATTAACATCAGCATTCGTCTATGATATGTTGTAGGGTATAAAAGTTTATCATTACTATACGATGACTTTCAAAGGTTAGCGAAACCCGGTGTAGAGAGTTGTAAAAACAGGAATTTCTAAAAAAAACTAAAACTCTAAGAAGAAAGACAAATAAATCTCATTAAAGACTGGAAGTGATTGTGCAAGAATCATAATTTTTTATAAAAAAAAAATGTAAAAAAAAATCAAATTCTTTGCCAATAAACTCTACAACAAGATCACAGGAAAAAGCCGCCCATTCTATCACAAATGATTTCTTGAATGAAAATATTTTGTTGTTATGTTGTTGTTGTTTTTAGATGAATCATGATGAATCAAAAATCAAAATCAAACAGCATTATAAACGGCATTAATATCGGAGTCATATACGACATTGAGAAGAGAATCTCCAGTTGAAATTAATAGAGATGTAAAGCAAACATTTGAAATTTTTGTATTTTTGATCTCTTTCTCTCTCTCTCGCTCTCTCTTTACAACACCCGTTTAATTTATAAACAAACGTAATTTTAAAAACAAATGGTTCGTGAAAAAAAAAGAAGAAGAAATGAAATGTGAATGATGCCGAATATATTTTGAAAAGTTTTACTACAAAAAAAATCTTTAAGTAGGAATCTTTTTTGAATTTCGAAATTTTTTTTGATAATATAGTTGAAGAAAATAACCCATTTCTTAGGTATTACCGGACTATTCGTACAGCCAAATTTTGATCGAGCTATGCATGTCAAGATTCACTTCTGACTGAGTTCTCAAAACAAACAAAAAATCGAAACGAATTACCATGAACAACGAAAAATGAGTTAAACTTTTCCAACGGGAAAAGTATTATGTTCCACCTTGATTCTCCTTGAATAAGGAAGAATTCGCTGCTTTGGAGGAGTGCCTCCGATATGAGAAACGCGATAAAGTTTATTTCGCCAACTCCCAGTTGATGCAGAACGCTAATGCTGCTCAGTAGCAGCGTGTTCAGAGTGCTAACGGATCTATTTACCTGGCATTATAGTCTTAGGTACTCAGCTAGTAAAGGGTCCGCCATCTAACGTTTTTTTTTTTCAACAAGTGCTTATTTCGTGAATGGTAACACGTAGCTCATATCTGATTTGACAGATAATTAGTTTTACCCTTCCGCTGAACGAATATGGTTGTGTATACGCTTGAAAAACGCTGGGAAATATTGCGACATTACTTTGAAAATCATGGTAATGTTGCAGAATGTGTGCGATGTGTTCATCAAATGAAGCTCATTTTGATCTTGGCGGGTATGTAAACAAGCAAAATTGTCGCATTTGTGGCACAGAAAACCCGCACGCATACATTGAAAAGCCGATACACCCAAGACGAGTCACTGTTTGGTGCGGATTTTAATCCAGAAGCATAATTGGGCCATTTTTCTTCGAAAATGAGCAAGGAGTGGCCGTTACAGTCAATGGCGATCGTTATCGGGCCATGTTGAACGAAGAATTTGTTCTCAAAAATTGAAGATATTAGAGGATATTAGCAACATTTGGTTTCAACAGGACGGCGCTACGTGTCACACTGTCGAAGCTACACTCGATGTTTTGCGCCCTGTTTTTGAAGATCGCATTATCAGCCTCAGAGCTGATGTCGTTTGGCCACCTCGGAGCTGCGATTTGACACCGTTGGACTATTATTTGTGGGGTGCCGTCAAAGACAAATGTTACGCCAATAAGCCAGAGACAATTGACGCTTTAAAGGACATTATTCGTGAAGCCATTGGTGAAATACAGCTGCACACAATCGATAATGTGTTTACAAATTGGACCGATCGTGTAGGCTACTGCATGGGCAGCCGAGGCTTTGAGAAAATATTCAGTAGTTTTTTTTATCGCATTTTCAAAAAAAAAATTATTTGGCGGACCCTTTATATTTCAACTCAGATGACGATATTTCTGGGGCATTGTGTGACTACGAAAGGGATATTTCTTCTCTTAATAAATGAGATTATTGGTTTTCGTTTTGACCCTGACCGACAATAACATAACATCTTGATAATTGTAGTCCAAAGATCTTTTGATTGACTGCATTTGGCTGAAAAGTTTTTTTTTTAATGCGTCTGGCGTTTAATCTGTATAATGCACAATTTGACTGACATTAGTTACGGTAAGTGAAAAACTATCTTAAAGACAAAAAGTTGGACTAGCAAAGAGCTGATTATAAGCGCTTGCCAAAAAGTCTTCCCTTAAGTCTTTCCTATTTTTAAATTTAAATAAAACAAAGTGTGTATAAGATCTCATTCATTACGAGCTGTATGAGCTTGAAGGTAGGACAGTACTGGGCGTCGCGACATTTTTGGTATACCGCACTGGAGCTGCAGACGGGTAACACATCACTGCAAAATTTATATTTTTTTTATGTTTTAATCTTCAAACAGTATAATTCGTATTTCAATGAAGAAAAAGAAAAAGTGCGAGATATGCGGAAGGAGAATTTTATACACTTTGTCACGCTTAAAATACATTAAAAAATCATATTATTCTTGATATTCACTCACATAAATGATTAATTTTTCTTCATCAAACGATATTTGTAAAAAACTGGGCTAATTTGCTATACATATATATAGTAAACTGAGCTACACTACGCCACAATTTCGTCTAGTTGGTCAACTATGCCGCGAAGTGTCGCGAGGTGTAGTTCAGTTGCCGCTAAGTGCAGTATACTCCATAAGTAATAATGTAAACAATATTTTGTCGTGCCGTGTCGCATCGCGTAGTATCGCCTAGTGTGTTTTATGCTGCCATTGACGTCGTTAGATGCATTAAAGTAAAACGTTTGTGTTGGCTTGGACATGTCGTTCGTTTGAATATGAAGATGCTTCGACGACAAAATCTTTCAAGTTTCAACCCGAGGAAAGGTGCAGAAGAGGACGAACGAAACTCCGATGGAAAGATCAGATTGAAGGCAATCTTTTAAGACTTGGTGTGAGAAATCGGAGGAATAGCGCAGACCATCGAAGCGTTTGGAATTATATTATAATTCAGGCCAAAAAACCAGAAGTTCATTATATAGCCACCAGCAGAAGCAGTGTATAAGATGTAACAAAATTTTTCTTCGTTCGAAATACCAATCAGTACTATTACGTATGTCCGTCGTTGCTGATCCAATTTTCCATGACTAAGGCGCATAAATTAAACTGAATTTGACCGTTGGCATGAATTATTCACATAGATCTACGACCAAAGGAAATCAAGCAAGAAAAGGCCTTACGGGGTCAGACCTAGATCGCTTAACGTTGATGGTGATAGCCTGGCCAACATTCGCTCTCTAAGGAATATTTACCAATAACTTCGCCAGCCACATATACACTTTTTGGAAATGCATTAGACACCCCTGTTGTAGTCCCAAACTCAACAATTTTGGTACCCAAAGTGCCCATTCATTAGGATATAGTCCTCAGTGATCAAAATTATTCTTGGTATAGATTAAGGTCAGTTTCTAATTGTTCAAAGGCTAATTCAGCTTATACACATCGACAGTCGTTTACCTTCAGCTCTTGGGTACAAGCCCAACCTACGACTTAAGTTTCATCAAATTGTGCCTTATGAAAGGCCAGGTTCTTGTAAGGGACGCGAAATCTACTGCGTCTACATATCCGGCATACTTTTACTGACAGCTCTTGAATTTCATCATAGTATAGATATTGGTTCAATGCTAACTAACGAAAAATTATCCAGCCTACAATGAATACTACTCTCAGTGAGACGATTATGGCTGCCTTAAAGTACGCGTTGCGAGCAATACGTTGCCCATTTTGATAAAGAAGTTAAAATGGGTGATTTTTTAAGAGCTTTCGGATTTGATTTAAAAAAAACACATAAAATTTAGAGAAGTGTATGAAATCTTTATTTGAGTCGATAGAACGATGATTTCATGTAAATGTTGACTGCGGCTACGCCTCAAATGAATCAATCAATCTCCAACATAACGGCCGATATATCACGAATAATTTCTTCAATATAGGCTTCCAGTGCGTCAATCGATGCGGGTTTGTCTCTATAGACATGAGCCTTAACACAGCCCAACAAAAACTAGTCTAGGGCCGTTAAACCGCACGATCTAGACGGCCAATTAATCAGCTTCAAACGCGACATAAACCTTTCACCGAACTCGCCCCTCAATTGAGCCATTGTTTCGCGTGCTGTGTGGCATGTGACACCGTTTTGTTGAAACTACATGTCAGCCAAGTCCAGCTCTTCCAATTTGGGCAAATAAAAATTTGTAATCATCGCACGGTAGCGCTCGTCATATACAGTAACGTACCTGTCTCCGTTGTCTTTGAAATAGTACGGTCCAATGATGATAATCCACACCCAAATAGTGCTGGGGAAGAATTTGAAGTTATTGCAATGCTTCTGGCTGCTCTTCACACCAACTACGGACATTTTACTTGCTCATGTATCCATTCAACCAGAAATGAGCTTCTTCGGTGAACACAAATTTCCGATAAAAAATCATGAAATTTGATAATAAAATTCAATAATCTGCAAGCGTTGTTCGTTAGTAAGTCTATTCATGTTTAAATTGTAAATCAAACTGAGCATGTCACACGAAAACAGCTGAGCTGGCAAAAACAGTGTTGCCCAAAAGAAAGTTGCTAGAAAAATTACCCAGTATCACTTGAACGTGTTGTTGAACGCTTTATCAGTTCATTCTGATTTAGGGAAACAGGCGAAATTTCTAGATAGTTTTTATATGACTATGACCCACTATATTTAGTTACAATTGGTCTTTTGTTTAAAGAAAACACATTCATTTAATATTTTTAATTAATTTTTTTAATTGATTTTTTTAATATTTGTTTTCATTAATTAATTAATGTTTATTCTTATTGTTGTTATTCTTAGTAATTCTTTTAATATTTTATTAGTTATTATCTAATAATATTAAATACTGGTATTATTTACACGAAATCGGTTTAAATTAATATTATAAATCTAAATAAACACTAATAATACAATTTATGTTTCATAATTACTTATAAAATATTGATTTTTATTTTTTATATAATATTTTATAAACTTAAGGGTAATTATTAATAAACAATAATTAGAAGGAATTTAAATAAAATTATCAATAAAAGCAATAAATTAAAATAAACGCTATAATACACCGAATTAGTTAATATTTACAATTTGAATTATTTAAGAGTTTCCTGCTCTGGCATGAGTTCCTTTTAGAAACGTTTGCTAAGGGTGTCTTTATCTGCATACCGAAATGGAGAGAAACAGCGTTTTTCTTTGGTGTTTTTGAGGAGTTGCATATGGTAGGGAAGAAGGTACACCCGCCTTGTAAGGAATGCTTTTGTTTTTGTGTTTTAGAGTTGCAATTATTTTCAGCAACCCATGTACATATATCACTGGGTTTTCTCCTCAATTTGTCTTGTTTTCTAAATTAACTTATTGGAGTTCACTTGCCCTCTAATAAATCTGAAAATACTTTTTCATTTTTGTGGCGACAAAGCTTGTAAAGATGTTGGAGGTGGTGGTGGCGGTGGTCCCGTCACTACTGGCATCATACCAGCAGCTGCAGCTGCTGCTAAGCCCTCCATTACTGCTGCATCCGGATGTAAAGGTTTTTTCTTCAATATGCTGAGATCATTAACATTCTCTAGAAAGGACTTATGACCCGAGAATACCTTGACACTTTCGAAATCCTTTTTCAATTCCTCGATATCACGTTTTTGTTTGGCTCGTCTATTCTGAAACCAGGTTATAACCTGAGCATTAGACAAACCAAGGGAGGCTGCAATTTCATCACGATCAGCTGGTGACAGGTACTTTTGATACAGAAAACGTTTTTCCAATTCAAAAATCTGATGATTCGTAAAGGCCGTACGGGATTTACGTTTCTTTTTCGGTTGTGGACGATTCGAAAAGATATCCAAATGTGATTTATCTAAAAAGAGATGGGGCAGCAGAGGTAAGTTAATTAATTGTTAATTACTTCGAAATGTCATTAGCATTCATTTATGCATATCATTTTAATAATTATCAGAAAAAGAAACAGAAAAACCTGAAGGCGTTAATAAATTAACAAGTCGTTTAGCACAAAACGTACTTGAAATCTCATTCTTACAAGTAATTTATGAATTAAAAGTCAAATATTAAGGGTATTCATGGCAAGTGAATAAGCAGTTTTCAAAGTTTTTCTTTCTTAAAACTATTATTGAAATTTTTCAAAGTGTTTATCGAAGAAGTACATATTAAGCTACATGCGAGTATGTTCTGGCGCATTTCGAATGAGTTCTTGAAACTGCGTACAAACAACACGAATCCATCACAGCACAATGGATGCAGAAAGCAATTAAAACGGTGAGTTCCTGTAAGTGGAGCCTGCGAGTGTTGAATAAAGAACATCAACTCTAAGGTACTTAGCTCAACAAGGTTATAAAGACAGTCTTTTATTTGAAATGCTTCATCGATTAAAGGGATAAAAGGGTTAAACTAGTTAGCGAAGAAAATAGTATTGTTCTATCGAGTGATTTTTTAGCAACTTACTATTTGGCAACACTGTTTTTGGCAGATCAGCTGTTTTCGTATAGCATGTAAGTATCAAACATGTACAGTTTGGTCTATAACTTAACCATGAATCGACTTACAAGCGAACAACACTTGCAGATTATTGAAGTTTATTATCAAACTTCATGCTCGATTATGAAAGTGCATCGTGCACAGTTGTTCAGCGACGAAGCTTATTTTGAGTTGAATTGGTTGAATGGATACGTGAACTGCCATATTTGGTGTGAAAAGCAGTCAGAAGCATTGCAAGAACTGCCAACACATCCCGAAAAATGCACCGTTTAGTGTGGATTATCATCATTCGAACATACTTTTTTTAAGACAACGAAAGCAGGAACGTTACTGTGAATGGCGAACGCTACCGTCCGATGATTATAATTTTTTTGGGCCTAAAATGTAAGAGCTGGACTTGGCTGATATGTAATTTTAACAATACTGCGCTACATGCCACACAGCACGCGAAACACTGACCCAATTGAGAGGCGAGTTCTGTAAACAGTTTATTTCACGTTTGGGGCCGGGTAATTGGCCGCCTAGATCATGTGATTTAACGCTTTTAGACTATTTTTTATGAGGCTTTGTTAAGGCTCATTTCTATAGGAATAAGCCCACAACGGTTGACGCACTGGAAGCCAATATTGAAGAAAAGAAAAGATCTGACAAAATGTCAGAAAATTGTCAAACTCCTCTCGTAGCTCAAAGCTGATACATCTAAAAAAAAAGTGTTAAGAAAGCATATAGTTTTTCCAATTGAAGTGCATACCCTTATTACATGTATATTTTCCAATAATAATTTTCTACTTAATCACTTGTGCGAGTGTGTCGCCATTACTTTTTTAAATAAATTAAGCTTTTGAGTAGCACACTGCTATATTGTTCAATCAATTGACAGGTGATTAATGATTGCTGATGATTTTGTTTTTGTTGTTGTTATTGTTATTGTTATTGTTGTTTTCATAATAAAAATTAATTAAATTTTGATTTAAAATGTCAATACAAGTATTTCGTCATAATCAACACATTCACTCGATTAATTTGTTTTGTTTTGTTTTTTTTCTTTCTTTTGATCACAAACGCTTTTTCTATCAAAATTTTGTGAAGTTTTTGAAACAAAAAGAAAAAAAGAAAGAAAAGCTTAAGGCAGGCATGTTAATAAAACACCGTAAATGAGCTGGAATCTTGCAGCTTTGAATTTATTTAATTTGTTAATCATTTTCTGTTATTTTTAATTCGAAATTCAGTTTTTGATGAGCAATTAAAATAACGTTTTATTTTTAAAGGTTTTTTTACTGCTGCCTCGTTAATTTAAGCCAGAGGTGTGGAATTCCACGTTTTTTTTTAATCTTTAAATTGTTTCTCTATTTTCTTTTCTTCTTTTTATAGTTTAATGTGGTTCTGGCATTTGGCCAATAAAACCTTTAAAGATCACACAAAAAGGCCGGTGGAATAATTGTTTGAACAAAATATTTTTGACTTGTTTAGCTGCCGATTTAATTTCAATCGTTTTGGTTACTCTAAACGCTGTCGGTTGAAGTCGGAAAAACTGGAATTTTACGATTTTTTCTTTCTTTAATAACAAGATCACATATTCGAAATTATTTCTGTTGATAATGACGAACAAAATGAGCATCAGGAGGGAAAAACACAAAAATAGTAAAAAATACCGTTACACTTATTAATTGTAGCCCAGTTATTATGTGACTGCATTTGTTTTATGGGTCCTACCATCACAATATCCAGATGTCATTCTGGATAAGAGACTTGGTTGAAACTCGCACAATGGTGCCATTCAGAGCAACACGCTCCTCCTATAGGAAGGTATGGCACTATGAATATACAGTCATTTAAAAAATAATAGGGTCACTTGTATCAAAATAGTTATAAAACCAACTCTCTTTTTATATTCAAAAATATTTATCAAAAATATCTTATAAATTGTCTTCTGGAGTTCGACGTCGTAAAGAACCATTATTTGACAAGCAAAATTTGTACCGTTTCTCAGTTGTGGTTTATGTTTTTTAATGTTTTAAGGGAAACCGCAATGTGTACCTATTATTTTTCACATGACTATATACTGTTATTGTTCGACGCATTATCACTTTTGCGTCAACAGCTTGATGAAGAAAGGCTGAGGAAACTACCATTATGAATGAAATAGGCGGGATACAGATACTCCCCTGCCTCGGTATAACTGGGGCAATGAGTACATGCCCAACAGCGGCCATAGAAGCCTTGTTTGATCGAAATGAGCACACATATTGAGCAAGTTTTTAAAAAAGGACCGGTATTGTTTGTCTAATAGGGCCTTAGTTCTCAGACTTTGATTTAAGCTGGTATAACGATGGCTTCAAGATGAATGACCCAACCGAGACTTGTAGATCCCACTGGGAAGATCGCTGAGTGTCTTCCGGGCTGACATCATGACCATTGCTATATGGGCTAAAGGGTAAGACCACTAATATATTTTCAGACACCCTATATTGGTCTGGAAACCTGCTGTGCAGTACCACTTACTACCGTTTTCAATCATGCTTGCAACACTGAAATGCTCAAAGGGGACTTCGCCACTCTAGGGCGGCGGACATTCCTCAATGTGGGCTTCGCTCTGAGGTTCTCAAGTATGACAGGCCGGACTTGAAGTTCTTAACGGAGTTTCTACGGGCCACTGTAGACTAAGAGCTCATCTGAAGAGGATGGCGATGGCAGATGAGAATGCTTGTAATCTGTGCTCACAATGATCGGAGACAGCGAACACATATTTCGTGAAGGTGGGGTTCTTGATAGGTTTAGGTGGAAAAGTTTAGGTGAACAAAGGATCTCACAGGCTGACATGGTTTCAGATCTGCTGGTGCTCATTAGGAAGGCAGCAGATCTGCTAAGCAAACGTAAGACCGGCAGGGGCACAATAGATGCCATGGGTAGCTGAGACCTGCAATAGCGCCTGGTCGGTATAATGATGATACTAAATGTAGTAGAAAAACTAATACTTATTTAAATCTCGAGAAAAATACTGAAAAGTCAAATAGTAATTAAAGTAAACTCGGGTTTTTTAAATAAATCCCAACCCACCGGGTTTTATTGGTTTTTTTTTGGGTTCTTTTTGGGTTTTATTGGTTTTTCCAACTGCTTCCGAATTTCGTTCAAGTCGACAATAAATTTTGTTTTTTTAGTACTATTACATTTCTTGTTTTAATAAAGGGTCCGCCAATTTTTTTTTTTTTTTTTTTGTAAATGCTATAGAAAAAAAAAACTACTGAATATTTTCTCAAATTTCTTTTTTTATTTGAAAGTATAATCCTTCCGTTTAATAATGGAAAATAATTTCATTTAAAATGGCTGCCTCGGCTGGCCATGCAGTAGCCTACACGATCGGTCCAATTTTTAAGCACATTATCGATTATGTGCAGCTGTATTTCACCAATGGCTTCACTAATATTGTCTTTTAAAGCGTCAAGATGAGCTAAGTGTTACCATTCACGAAATACGAAATAGTTGAAAAAAAAAACGTTAGATGACGGACCCGTTATAAGCAAATATTGAGTTTTATATTAAGACAAACAGTATAAACTGTAAAACAGTAAATAAAGCGGTGTTTATTTCATTTTAACGCAATTTAAACGAACTCAAACGTTTTAAAAACTTTAAAACGTAACAGTATATTGAGAGTCCTTAAACGCTAAGCTGAAAAGGCTTCTCGACACCAGGAATTATTAACCACCTTGATTCTATAGTATACGAAGTAATCTTTAGGCCCTGGCAAATAAAAGTCTTACAAAAAATGAATCACTGGATAAAATGTTAGGACGTTGTATTGTCGAGGAAGCAATGTCCACTAAGGCCCTAAGAAAACCGAACGTTGTTCTAACATACTTACTTGCTAGAAACTTCATCATGGGACAAAAATTGATCAAAATTATTTTTTAATGCAACAAAAATTGCGAATTTTATTGTAATAAAATAACCGGTTAAACGAATTTCGAATTATTCGAAAACCGGTTTTTGAAAAAAATTCGAATAATCGGTTTCCCTAAAAGCAACTCATGAACAAATCAGGCGATTATTACAAAATTGTAGCCTAAAAAGTTTAAAATTTTAAGAAAATGCAGTTTCAATATAATAAAAATAACACCAGTGTTAGCTAACAATAGTATGCTTTGTTTCACAATTAACTTCTACAGAAAACATGCATTAAAACTTTTCTTCAAAATAAAAGCACATTTAAAACAAAAACTGATTTCATTTCGAATTTTATTTTTTATTTTTGTTATTTTTTCGGTTGATAATAAAGCATGTTTTTTATAGAGGTATAGTACTTGAAGTTGGCATTACTTTTCAAGATGGCAACGGATTTAACAGCTGTCAAGTGATTTATACTCAGTTTGGTTTGGCAATTCATGTATAGACTCACGCCCGGCGTAGATTTGTCGAATAGGCCAAAAACGAGATTACCGTGGTTCCCGATTTTCATAAGCGAATTTTGTTTAGCGATGAAGCGTACTTCTGCTTGAATGGCCACGTCAACAAACAAAACTGCCGCATTTGGAGTGAAGGTAATCCTCAAGTGTATGTGGAAACACCGTTACATCCAGAAAAACTGACTGTTTGGCACGCTTTATGAGCTGATGGAATCATTGGTGCGTACTTTTTCAAAAACGATGGTGGCCAGAACGTTATAGTTAATGGTGATCGGTATAGAGCCGTGATTACTAACTTTTTCATTCCTGAATTGAAGAACCATGATGTCCAACATGTCACACAGCTCATGCCACAATAGATTTATTGTAGGACACGTTTGGTGACCGCCAATTTCACGTTTTGGACCTGTGAATTGGCCTCCAAGATCTTGTGATTTGACACCGCTAGACTACTTTCTGTGGGGCTATGTAAAGTCATTGGTCTATGCGGTAAAGCCACAAAGGCTTGACCATTTGGAAGATAACATTCGCCGTGTTAGTGCCTATATACGGCCACAAATGTTGGAAAAAGTCATCGAAAATTGGACGTTCAGATTGGACTACATCCGCACCATTTTGGCGGTCATATGCCAGAAATCATATTTAGAATGTAAAGCCACAAGATTATCTTTCGGACAAATAAAATTCATGTCAATCGAATAATCCATCGTTGTTTTATTGCAACTTAAAGTTCTATACCTTTATTAAGAACACCCCTTATAACATATTTTATTTTATTTTCACTAAAAAGAACACCTTAACAAACAAAATCGTTTTATAGAACAAAAAAAATAAAAAATTAAAATCTATCGGAATTGCAAAATACGGAAACAAAACCGTATTCAATCGCAATGTGTGACATATCCGAGTATATTCGAATTTCGAAAATTTTAAATTTAACTATTGGGTATACAATTTAGGTCTTGTCGATTCCGGATATTTCAAACGAATGCATGTAGTCTTTGTTAGGCCTAAAATAGAATTGAAATAGAAATCTTGTGGTCATTTATTCCAACAGTGAGTGTCAAGTATACATTTTTATTTCATTTTTCTCATGTCATATAATTAATTTTATTTCATTTATTTCTGTTGCTCTGTTTTATTTTTTGTGTATAATTTTCAAATTTTTCATTTAATTTTTTTTTTTTTTTGTTTTGTTTTTTTTTTGTATATTTTTGGCATCGTGAGATATATTTTATTTAAAAATTCTTCATTTCGTTGAAACAATTCAATTAAGTTATTTATCAAAATTAAATTTAAATATTTTTTTTATTTTTCTTTTTATTTTTTTTCTAATTTTAAATTGGCTGTCAAGTAAAACATGAGTAAAATTAGAAGGTGGGTGAATGCTATTTGTGGCTCGTTTTACTTGGCATTTCTCATTTATTTTTAATGGGCTTTTTAGAGATTATTTTATGTCTTTGGCTTTGTTCATTTAAAAATGCTTATTTCGATTGAATAACTTTCCTTAAATTATAATTTAATTAATTTTTGAGATACAAAAACAACCTCAAGAATATTTTTTTTGTTTTTTTTTTTTTTTTTCTTGTAAAAATGTGTTGACGCTTGTAAAGCGTGTAACATAAATTCCTTAAAAACTTAATTTAATTTTACAGAAATAGAAAATTAAATAAATTGTTTATATGACACCATACATATAGACCGGACCTGCTTAATTTTGTTTAAAGAGTCATAAGTAAGTGGTTAAGGGTCCGCCAAATAATTTTTTTTTTTTTTTTTTTTTGAAAATGATATGAAAAGAAACTACAGAATATTTTCTCAAATTTCTTTTTTTACTTGAAAGGAAAATAATTTCATTCAAATGGCTGCCTCGGCTGGCCATGCAGTAGCCTACACGATCGGTCCAATTTTTAAGCACATTATTGATTGTGTGCAGCTGTATATTGTCCTTTAAAGCGTCAGTTGTCTTTAAATTGTTGACTTAACGCTTATCTTTGACGGCAGCCCACAAATAATAGTCCAACGGTGTCAAATCGCAGCTCCGAGGTGGCCAAACGACATCAGCTCTGCGGCTGATAATGCGATCTTCAAAAACAGGGCGCAAAACATCGAGTGTAGCTTCGGCTGTGTGGCACGTAGCGACGTCCTGTTGAAACCAAATGTTGCTAATGTCCTCCTCTTCAATTTTTACGAACAAAAATTCGCTCAACATGGCTCGATAACGATCGCCATTGACTGTAACGGCCATTCCTGGCTCATTTTCTAAGAAAAATGGCCCAATTATGCTTCTGGACCAAAATCCGCACCGAACAGTGACTCGTCTTGGGTGTATCGGCTTTTCAATGTATGTGTGCAGGTTTTCTGTACCCGCCAAGATCAAAATGAGCTTCATCTGCAACATTACCATGATTTTCAGAGTAATGTCGCAATATATCCCAGCGTTGTTCAAGCGTATACACAAGCATATTCGTTCAGCGGAAGGATAAAACTAATTATCTGTCAAATTAGACATGAACTAAGCACTATTTGAAAAAAAGCGTCAGATGGCGGACCCTATATTATACCCTCAGGCGCTTATAACAAACTAGTGTAGGGTATTAACAGATAACAATAATTAGTTTTCTTTAAAAAAAAAGAAAAAAAAAGAAAATTTTTCAATAATTGATTTGCTAACAAATTTAATAAATAAAACAAATGACAATAATGGCCTCTGTAAGCAGATAATATATTTCAATGAATTATTTTTTTTAACTTGAACTCTTTACCTATTCCACAGATAAAATAAAAATTTATCATTGAAATAGTAACGGCATTGAAAAAAATTATTTTTTTTCTTCTTCTAAATTTCATGTAAAGCATTTAGGAGAGAGTATCTCTCTCTCTTATCACTAAAGAACATAAAATAGTACCAAATTCTTTACTTCAAATGCTACAGACACAGTGACTCCGTTGTGATATTTGGAAAGGGAAAGAAAAAAATGTGAAAAATATTCGTTTTTAAATTCCTGGAAATTCTTTTTTTTTTGTTTTTCAATTTTAAAATTAATAATTGGTTTTGTTGTTGTCTAAAGCAAATGTTGACAAGTGTTTTAAAGCAATACTTATCATATCATTATTAGAGAATGATGTCACATTATGCACTAAAACTCAAATTTCTTTTGAATTGTTTTTGTGCCCATTTGTGTCTACTACACACACGGCATGTGACAATACAAACCAAAACAAATCCTCCTCTTCTATCCCTTAAATACAAAGACGAATTCAATAAGGAAAAGTATCCCTTTCAAGTATTTCTCAACCACTTGTCTCTCAAATTAGTTAATGACTCTCAAGAGCTTGATTAGACGATCGACAATTTGGACAACTTCTTGAAGGAGTTTAAGTGGGTTTTTGTTTTGGTTAAGTAGGGTTTTTGGCTCGTATCGAATTTCATAATTAATAACCTTTGAAAAGATTTGAAAATATTAGATATCCTAGAGGAAAAGATATTGATTTTACGTCGTTTAAAAGGAAAAAAACAACACAATTAGCACGAATGTAGTCCTCTATGTTTCTTTATCTGAAAAAGTTATAGACGATGACAGGGTTTCTGCAGCTACTTTCTGCTCTACATTATTTTCTACAATATTTTCGAAGTTTGCAGTGCAGTTCTAAAAGGCGTGATACAATGGCAAACATTTGTTTGCACACATCGCATATAGCCAATCGCATTCAAGGAAAAGTAAGTTATCCCATCTATGCGATTGGCTATTTGCGATGTTTGCAGACAAATGTTTGCCAATGTATCACTCCGTTAAGTAATTTAAAGCTTTAATGTGTTACTACTTCGAGGGCTGTCACTTTTTGGATATTTTTATCTCGATTATATATTTAAATCGATAACTTAGTTCAGAGTGTTTCGCAACCCCATCAACTTAGAAGATCTCACCGGGCCCTCAGAATTGGATTTGTGTCAATGTTGACCTCTTCATCATTATGAGTCATTTCCAAAAATTTCTGAAATTTGGTCGAAGTTATGTATACATTAGGGTGGAGCGAAACAGTTTGGTTTTCGAATTTTTGTTTCTCCTGTATAATGAATAATGAAAATAAAGTCGTAAGACGTTTTTGGGTCATCAATTAATAACACAGGAGACTAAAACAAAATTTAATACAATTTTTGCTATTTTCACTCTACCCTACTAGACAAGATATAAAAATTCCGCCATCTAACGTTTTTTTCTCAACAAGTGCTTATTTCGTCTTATGTCTGATCTGACAGATAATTAGTTTTATCCTTCCGCTTAACGAATATGGTTGTGTATACGCTTGAACAACGCTGGGAAATATTGCGTGCGATCGACTTACAGAAGATACCGATTTTGGCAAAAAAAATCATCTTCTCAGATGAAGCTCATTTTGATCTTGGCGGGTATGTAAACAAGCAAAATTGTCGCATTTGTGGCACAGAAAACCCGCACGCATACTTTGAAAAGCCGGTACACCCAATACGAGTCACTGTTTGGTGCGGATTTTGGTCCAGACGCATAATTGCGCCATTTTTCTTCGAAAAAGAGCAAGGAGGGGCCGTTACAGTCAATGGCGATCCTTATGGGGCCATGTTGAACGAATTTTTGTTCACAAATATTGAAGAGGAGGATATTAGCAACATTTTGTTTCAACAGGACGACGCTACGTGCCACACAGCCGAAGCTACCCTCGGTGTTTTGCGCCCTGCTTTTGAAGATCGCATTATCAGCCGCAGAGCTGATGTCGTTTGGCCACCTCGGAGCTGCGATTTGACACCGTTGGACTATTATTTGTGGGTTGCCGTCAAAGATAAGCGTTACGTCAACAATTTAGAGACAATTGACGCTTTAAAGAACAATATTCGTGAAGCCATTGGTGAAATACAGCTGCACACAATCGATAATGTGCTTAAAAATTGGATCGATCGTTTAGGCAACCATTTGAATGAAATTATCTTCCATTATTAACCGGAAGGATTGTACTTTCAAATAAAAAAAGAAATTTGAGAAAATATTCAGTAGTTTTTTTATCGAGTGTAGCTGGCACGTTGCGCTGTCCTGTTGCAACTAAATGTTGCTAATACCCTCCTCTTCAATTTCAATTCGTTCAACATGGCCCGATAACGATCGCCATTGACTGTAACGGCCACTCCTTGCTCTTTTTCGAAGAAAAATGGCCCAATTACGCGTCTGGACCAAAATCCGCATCAGACAGTGACCCGTCTTGGGTGTATCGGCTTTTCAATGTATGCGCGCGGGTTTTCTGTGCCCCAACTGAGACAATTTTGTTTGTTTACATACCCATTAAGATCAAAATGATCTTCTTCTGAACACATCGCACACATTCTGCAACATTACCATGATTTTCAAAATAATGTCGCAATATTTCCCAGCGTTGCTCAAGCGTATAAACAACCATATTCGTTCAGCGGAAGGATAAAACTAATTATCTGTCAAATCAGACATGAACTAAGTGTTACCATTCACGAAATAAGCACTAGTTGACAAAAAAAAAAAAAAAAAACGTTAGATGGCGGACCCAATATATAGTGAAAATTGTTCAGACCATGAAATGCTACAAAACTAAATTAGTATCGATAGTAAACTATCGAGTGGGCCGACTATCGATAGTTCTGCGGCTCTACTTCAAATGGAAATTATGTTGCAGATGTTATGACATCAACACGTCAAATTAGTTCAGCTTCTCAGACATTATGTTGTGGAACAACTAACTTTGGCGCTACATCGACTCATTTCAGAAACGGCATCAATGTTTCGTGGCACACAAAAATGTTAACTTATCTCTTTAATCAAATCAATAATACCAGCTGATATACAAGAAATTATAAACCGATTCTAACCATTTGGTCACATTTTCACTTCTTTGGAAGCTCAATTTGCTCAAATTTAGGGCATTTTTGAACTCAGATTTTATCATTTGCTAGTTTTTAAGAAATTTACGTGAAATTACTTCAAAAGTGTGTACATTTCTTAGTTAAACCACCTTTTAGACATTTTTGGAAGATGTTTATCGCAAAATTCAGTGCTCTTTGAAAGACTTAAGCAATTTAAAGCCAAAATTTTGTACTTATTTATCTCAACCTCTCTATTACTTAGAATTTTGACCGAAATATTTGTGGACTTATTGGAAAATATCACTTTGAAACCCTTTTTTTGTTAGATAGTGACAATGCTTATCAAGAGCTTTTATTTGTCGAAACTTTTCTTAACATATTTTTTGAAACTTACCCTGTTCTTCGTCAAAATCTTTGGTTGTCATTTGAAATAGTGCATCCAGCGGAGTACCATTCGGTTTCGTTTTCCCACTACTCGATGATGAAGACGCTCCTCCATTTCCACTATTTGCATGGCTGTTACTGGAACTGCCTGGCACTCCACCTGTAGCGCAACTGCTGGCACTGTGTTGAGATCTTTCTTGTTGCACTGAAGGCGAGTGTCTGGTGTGGTGTATATCCCCGGATGAGCGATTGATTTCCGGTGAACAACAATCACTGGCAGCCGAACTACTACGTTCACTACCACTTTCCGAGGGTATAATATCCATGCCATTCATGTGTCTCAGTAGCTGGGCCTGAGCATTGAAATGTTCCTGCAGTTGGCGGTGATAGTCCAGTGCCAGCCGTTGTTCATAGTGTAATAGAGCGGAGGGTATGAAGGGTCGTACTGGCATGGGCCCCAATAAATGATCCCACGGCCTTACCACGTGAGCAGTACCAGGTAAAAGCATGGCAGCGGCAGCGGCTGGATGTGGTACTCCACCCGTTACTATATCCAAAGGTTCAGAGCGGGGCTGTAATAGGCCTGATGAGGTTCTGTGTAAGCTGGGCGGTGGCGAGCTAGAGGAATCACGTTTTTCATGGCCTAAAATATCCGCTATTGAGAAACTCTTAACGCCTTCCAAATTCGATTTTGTGTTGGTGCTCGTGGTGGAGGTGGTGGAGGTGATGTTGGTGGCATTAATTTGTTGATTTACAGGACTGGGTGATCTTTCTTTATGGCTACACTCTGTGTCCTCAGACATTCTTAGGCGTTTTAAAGGTTGAAAATATTCCTCTGGCATGGAACCGACGGCAGCACGTGTTAAACCTGCCGCCGCTGCTGCAGCCACAGCATGTTGATGCATTAATAGTTGTTGTTGGTGATGCAGTAAATCTATGGCGTTGCGATTTTGTGTATTAGGCAAAGGGCTAGGTGCGCCGCCCACCGATATTTCCGATTCTGCTGGACTGGCGGGACGCATGGTGGGTGGACAAAGCATAGCTTTCTCAGAAAACAAAAACTGTACTTAAGTTTTACGTTTTTTTTTATATAAATTTTCACTGTTTTTTTTTCAATTTATTTTATTTGTATAAAATTTTATATAAAAAAAAATATATTTTATTTCCACACTATTTTCTTATTAACTTGTCTTATTTCTTGTTTATTATTCTTTTTCTTTTTCTTTTCTGGATAAAAAAAAAACGACAACCGTTTAAACGTCTTATCTCGTTAACAGTTCACCACATACTAAAATTAAAATCAATCAAAGCCAAATCATTGTTGCTCAATTTCAACCACGACACTCTTTCTTTATGATTTTGTTTTTCTTGTTACTCTTTTTTCTTGTTTCCAATTTGTTTTTGTGCTCACAAGGCAAAAAATAAAAATAAAAGAAAAGAATTGTAACAGTTTTTGTTGTTGTTGTTGTTGTTGTTGCTATTAACGTTATACGATGATCTTATTTTCTTGTTAACACTCTATACTCATGCTCTTTAAAACTTGACGACGATGTTTAAATGTTTGACATACACACACACACTCACACACACACACGTACACATACAAGCAGTTACGAAACGAATTTTCTTTAAAACGTATAACAAAGCAAAAAGAAAACAGAACGTAACGTAAACAAAACGTATAAAAACAAATCCCATAGAGTCGAAAAAGAACCTCTCCTTACGATGTTTCACAAACAACTGTTCGAAACTAGATTGAGTATTGCTAACTAGACAAGTTGTTTTACTTGTTTTGCTCTCTGTTTTATTTTTGTATTTTTTGCTTTTTGCTTTTTGCTTTTTGTTTTTTGCTTTTTTATGTATAATTTATTTCTCATGATGTTGTTGTTGCTGCTGATTTAAACAGTCATGGTAGGTATTGTGGATAGGAAGGCTGGTATAAATGGTGGTGGGTTTAATAAGGAGGCATGTATGTGTGTGTGCTAACACATTAAATCGTTTAGTCTCTGCTGCTGTCCGATGTTGGCTGCTCTGTCTGCTATGTTAAGTTTAAAAAATTTGTTAAAACATTAATGTATAATCTAAGCACATACACACACGCACACTTATGCAAACCAATATAAACCATCAACAATCAAATCATAACTAAACAGGGCAACAAGACACAGCAACAAAAACAAACAAGGCTAAACAAGATAGAGCACACACACACACACGTACACCGCTAAACAAGGCAAACAATATAATTTGACAGAAAGAGAGAGTTAGAGCATAAGACAAACTCTTTTCGTGTTTTAAACACCACAATGTAGAAAAGTAAAGCTATAGCAGGCGAATTCGTTTAAATATCTCTTTCCCTTTTTTGCTTTTGCTGTCTTCGCAAGATTCTTCTTTGCTTTAGCATTCTTCATATATTTTTACTCTTCTTGTGGCAGAGCAAAACAAGGCGTTGAAATGTTTAAACCAATCATTTTAGAGCCTGTTAGCACAATGGTGGTTTCTTTATAAAAAAAATCGTCAAAATAAAAACAGCAACAACATTAACAATATTGTAACGGTAATTATGGCGATCATCATTAAACGGTAAAAATAGCTTTTTTTTTTTATTCAAATTGGTGTTGTTGTTGATTTGTGTGCATTTAATTGCTTGGACTAAATGCTTTGCAGCAGTATTTAACGTTTTCAAATTATAGTGAAGGAGGAGAGCGAAAGAGAGAGAAAAACAAAAACAACATTTGAAACAATAAAATAAGCAGACGCTTAGTCTTAATTTTTTTTTTTGTTTGTTTAACGAGACTGTATTTAGGAAAAAAGATTTTTTTTTTCGTTCGAAACTTTTTAAATTTTCCCCTTTCTTTCTGATGTTAAGACAGACTACAAATGTTATTAAGAAGTTGTTCGAAGTCAATCAAACTGTCAAGCGTATGTATTATGTTTTATTTATTCACTTTTTATAACGCCGGTATACGCCTGTATACGCCTGTATACGCCTGCGATCGGCTTATAGAAGATGCCGATTTTGCCAAAAAAAATCATCTTTTCAGACGAGGCTCATTTTGATCTTGGCGGGTATGTAAACGAGCAAAATTGTCGCATTTGGGTCACAGAATACCCGCACGCATACATTGAAAAGCCGATACACCCAAGACGAGTCACTGTTTGGTGCGGATTTTGCTCCAGATGCATAATTGAGCCATTTTTCTTCGAAAATGAGCAAGTAGTGGCCGTTACAGTAAATGGCGATCGTTATGGGGCCATGTTGAAGGAATTTTTGTTCACAAAAACTGAAAAGGAGGATATTAGCAACGTTTGGTTCCTACAGAACGGCGTTACGTGCCACACAGCCGAAGCTATACTCGATGTTTTGCGTCCTGTTTAGAAAAAAAAGATTATTTGGCGGACCCTATAAATAATTTTGTTTAAGAAAAGAAAATTAATCGGTATTGAGAGCGGGATTTAATATCTAAAGCTTTTCCTTTCAGTAAATATCGAATTATGGCTATAAAGCCGAGCGAAAATTTTTGTCGAATAAAATTTCATAAATCGTGCAGTTCAAGATCTGCAATGGGATCGTCTCAACAGTCTACTTCGCATGCATATGTGAATTGTCTACAGCATCAGTGATAAGTTATTACCATTCGATAACCTATGGCTTGAGTTTACAAAATAGGTTTTCTTTAAAAAACTACAGACAACAATATTCCACTTTTTATTAGACTTTTATTTACAACTGCAATTAAATACGAGTATCTTTGTTGTAATCTGTACCGTTATCGATATATAAGCAAAACGTGTGCAATAGCTCATTGAGTCCCTTTCGACAGTAAAAATTGCCTCTATACAGCGCGATATACTCTCCACTAAATTTTTGCAGTTGTTTGGGTCAAGAGAATACCACGCTGGTCACACATGTGTCCACAATTCTTCAAAATGTATCCAGGCGTTCCCTAGAGATAGTCGATGGGGTTAAGATCTGTTGACTGGGGCGGTCAATCAAGAACTTTGCAGCGATGGTCATTAAGCAAATTTCTTTAACTCCGGCGGTATGCTTAGGCTCATTAGCATGTTGAAAATCCGAACTTTTCTGCAGAGGATTGAGCAGTCTTTTCTGTGGGCTCTATTCCAGCTCCCTTGGTCGTCATACAACACCCCCAACACCCATCACCAGCGCCATACTTTGAAGTTTGTCCGTCATCTTTTGCTTACAAAGTTTTTCTCGGCTTTCGTTAACACCATTACCTGCCATTCTACCGAAAATGATTGATTTCGATTCCAACTGAACAAATAACCTTCGCCTTTTGGGCAAGCCAACCGCTCGCAGTGTATTATCTACTGTTTCAACAAAAACATGAATATTTTCGTTTTCTGCAAGCTGCTTCCGACGAGGGGGTCAAAAGGTCGTTAAAGGGGGTGATACACTGGCAAATATTTTATGCGAATGCGTAACTTACTTTTCTTTGAATGCGATTGGTTATTTGCGATGTTTGCAAACCATTGCTTGCCAATGTATCACCCCCCTTAACACCACAAAAATCGTTTTGAATGGCCGATAAGTGAAGTTGCTTGAGTTCCTCGTCATCGTCAAAATATCAAAAGAACGTATTGGCCTTATATTGCATGAGCATTTGACTATGAGAAAGCCCTGTTGAAAATAGATGCCGCGTTAACTCACTATTGACCACAAACAAGAAGATGTTTGTGATTATGAAACAGTGGCAAGCAAACCTACATGATTTGAACTTCAAATTGCTCCCACATGTACAGTATTCGCCAGATTTAGCTCCCAGCAACTACTGGCTGTTCGCAGATCTAAAAACTGCAAAACTATCGATAGTCGGCCCATTCTATCGGATTCTTTTGAGTGCTACTTGTGGCAACAATATTCGAATTTAAGTGAAAGGAAAAGAATTATAATAAATATACAGTGTTGAAGCAAATAATAGGGACACTTGAGTTTTGTCCAGTATGTCATAAAATTTGATGGAAGAGCAGTCCTTATATAGAGTGAAAATTGTTCGGACCATGAAGTGCTACAAAACTAAAGTAATTAATGCGATCCAGTGAAAGAAAACTGCAGAGATTATGAAAAGAAAGCGTAAAACGACTGTCAGTTTTGATAAACTTTTAATTCGTACTTCAAAGATTAATCTCTTCAAGCCATCAAAAAGCCTCAAAAATGAATTTATTCTCTTATTTCAAGTCGGACAATAAGGAAAAAAAAAAACTTATGCAAACTAGACTTATGAGTAAGAGTCCTCGAAATGTATAATTTCTCAGCAAGCTGAAGCAACACCTGCGACGTAATAGTCATGCTTTGGTCTGACGATATGAAGATTAATTTGTTTGCGTTAAATGCAGTATCGTATGCACGAACATATTTTAGTCACAATTCATACTGTATTTCAGTTTAATAAATAAAAATTTAAGAAACTGTTCAACTGTGCCCCTAGATATCAGTATAAAAGCTTACAGATGGCTAACACCTGCATCGAACAAGTGTTTGAAATTGACAATTACTATCGATAGTGAAAAAAAAACTATCGATGGTCAACCAAAAGAAAAACTATCGATTGTTTTGCAGCTCTAGTTATCGCTGAAACTGAGACCTATTTTGAGGCAAAAGATAAATGGTTCTACAAAAGTGCATAAGTATTGACAATTCTGTGGAGTGTTGCGGAATCTTGCTTAGCTTTGATTTCCTAAGTTTATCCCTTTTATTGTTCTAAAGAAGTGGCGTTGAAGTGGTCTTACCCTTTTTTTTGGGTTGGCTTTCTTTATAAATTATTTAGTAGTGGTGGGTGATTAGAGGCTCTTAACCGGGACTCGAACCTGAGATGCCTAGTTTTGTAGGCAAGCATTATAAACACATCCCCAATTTACAGCGATATGTCAGCAGTTTCCGATTGAAAATTGCTTTGTTACTTAATTTTCACTTGACAAGCAAATATCATCGCAAGTGTTGAAAGAAAGTCACTGTCTAAAGTCAAAAGACTGTTAAAAATACCCGTCTGAGGTCAACTTTTTTCTAGCAGAACTAAAAATCTTTAAGAATTTTTCGTTTGCTCTTATTTGAATGTATAGGGTCCGTCAAATAATTTTTTTTTATCAAGTGTAGCTTCGGCTGTGTGGCACGTAGCGCTGTTCTGTTGAGACCAAATGTTGCTAATATCCTCCTCTTCAATTTTTGTGAACAATAATTCGTTCAACATGGCCCGATAACGATCGCCATTGCTCAATTTCTAAGAAAAATGGCCCAATTATGCCTCTGGACCAAAATGCGCACCAAACAGTGACTCGTCTTGGATGTATCGGCTTTTCAATATATGCGTGCGGGTTTTCTGTGCCCCAAATGCGACAATTTTGCTTGTTTACATACCCGCCAAGATCAAAATTAACTTCATCTGAAACAATGATTTCTTTTGGCAAAATCGGCATCTTCTGTAAGTCGATCGCAGAGCCGGAACCCAGCGTTGCTCAAGCGTATACACAACCATATACGTTCAGCGGAAGGATAAAACTAATTATCTGTCAAATCAGACATGAGCTATGAGTAAGTGTTACCATTCACGAAATAAGCAGAAGAATAGTTGAAAAAAAACGTTAGATGGCGGACCCGTTATTAGTACGTATACAAACCCATATTATATTCATTTTTTGAGTTTGAAAACAGTAAGTGCCGGCTACGGGTACAGTAACAACTTAAAATAAGGCTGTAATGCAGTTTCATAATATCAGTAAAACCGTTAATGTGCAATAACGTTGTCCTGTCAAGTTTTGTTTCGAATATGTAACAACAAGGTCAAGATTATATGCTCAAGTCCAATAATACAGAGAGCAGATTCTCTAGTTACCTTAGAGTTACAGATGAAAATTATCGGCAGCCGAGCACACTGCTTAGGGAAAACCGAATAAGTGATGTGCAAGACATTTTCTGTGTCTCTATTGCATTATACTACGAAATTAGTATGCAGACTATAATCTTCCATATATAGGGTGGTCCAACCATTATGCACAATGTTAATTGTGAGTCACACCTTAACTTCAAATTGTTTGCCCCACATTTCTTTGTTTCAGTGTTTGACAAATTCAACTATGCAGAGGTACACAATTGAGCAGCGCCTTAAGATTGCTGAAGTCTTTTAAGAAAATGGGCCTTCAAATCAAAATGCATTTCAACATAATCGACAAAATGTGTCCAAAATCGGGAGCATTGTGCGCAAATTTCAGCAAATCGGATGTTCTGCGGAAAACATTGCTCTTTTTCACGATAGTGTAGCTCGTCGTTTCTCTCACTAACATCACTGAAGGCCAGAAACTGAAAATATGAACCTGGACGATGTGTAGTTCTAACAGGATGGTGCCATTTGCCAACAAAACAAAGGCTCTGTTGTAAAATTCAATGGCCGTTTTATCTCATGTCGTGGCGATTAGTTAATTGGCCACCACGATCATGTGACTTGACGCCGTTGGACTTCTTTCTTTGGGGATATTTAAGAGAAAAAGTGTACGTCAATAAGCCAAGAACCATTCAAGAGCTAAGGGATGAGATAATTCGGCACATTAACGACATTAAAACTCATCGAAAATATGGACCGACGTATAGATTATGCTACCGAAACCGTGGCCAGCATTTGGCCAATATTTTGTTTCACACATGATTGTCATAAGTCCTTCTATCATAATCAGAAATGTTATGATAATTCTCTGAAAACTTTTTGTTTTGGTTGGACCACCCTTTAGTAAGGCAAATACGAATTTTTATTTTAAGTCTATAGAGCTATTAAGCCATTTGTCGTTGTTCACTTTCGTTAGAATTCTTACAAGTATTGACAAACAGAGACGTACGGATAGGCATGTTTTAGTTCAACAAAGAAAGTGATGATGCATTCAAATGAAATTGTACAGGTGACTGTAAACGTCGTATTCGTTATGAAAGTCGGCAGCTGTAGCTTTTTTTTTGGAAATTTCTTTTCAGCCAACCCTTTCATTTCACCTGCCTAAAGGAATACTCAAAAGAAACGAATCGAAATTGTCTTTCCCAGTTGATATGGGTGGCAATCATTTACATTTTTACACCTTCAAGTCCGGTTTTTATCTCTGAATTTTACCGCTGAAGCAAACCTGCTTTTCACATCAAAAAAAAAAAAAAAAAAAAGAAAAAAAAAAACCCATCCAAACTCAATGAAGAGAAATCATCAAACGATTGTTGGAACACATTTTTAACGAATGCATAGGGTCTTGGAATAATATCTCAAATCAATTTCTAATTTAAATTCAAATTAATCAGCATGTGTGTTACAAAAGAGAATAGAAAACCACACACAAAGTCAAGAAAATATGATGAAATCTTATGAATGCAATGCAATGCAATGCCTATTAACAGCCACTCACAATAATTTTCCCTCGTCTTACTCTCTCTTTTGAACGTGGCACAGGTGAAACATGTGAAAGGCTTTTATTTAATGGAGCGCGGGAAGTTGTGGGAACTAAATAGAAAATCAAGATCCTTTCCTTTATTTAATAATTAACACTTTCCCTTCTACAACTGCTACTGACATCACTACTACTGTGTGGAGGAACAAAAATTTCCCACGCAAATCCTTAAAAAGAAAGTTTTTTTTTTAGAAAAAAGGCCACCTTTTCAACGATTAACATCCGCCTAAGAGATGTTGGATATTATCGAGTAAGAGCAGAAACAGAAGCGTTAACTACAAATCCAAATGGATTTTTTCGTTTATTAGCGGCACAACGGCTTTGATGAGAAAGAAGCGTTTGCTACGCGGTTGCAACGATTGTGATTGTGAACGAAAATATTTGTGTGATTTGCCTTCTAATCGATCGACTTAATTGTCTACTAAAATAACAACAACAACAACAACAACGTTAATGATAACGGCTGGCATAGAATTAAAAATTCAACTCCGATTGAATGTTTTTTTTTAATGAAAACGACCAAGGGAGAGAGGAAAGAAATTCTCATACGGTGGCTACTATTGATTTTTCTTAGTTCTTTCTCTTACCGTTTGTTTATTTACATGTTGTTGTTGGTTATTTATTGAAACAAAGTGAACCTTTTCTTCTGTTGGTTTGCCTTTAGCCCTGCAGTGCATCACAATATGTTGTAGATTCACTTTTACTGGCGTTAATTTCGAGTTGAAATGTTTGTCTCGAAAGATTTGTTTTCTTTTTTGTTCGAGTTTCTATTAAATATCTGTAGCGACTTTAGACACAATGACGCCAGAAAATTTGAAAAACACACACAGTTTTCTAACAAATCCAATCGTTCAAATCAACAATTAAAATTTGAAAGTTTTTGAAACGAAAGGACGGATTGAAACGATTTCAAGTCGTTGAAACTGATTTTTTTAGTTCTGATTGATTTTGCTCAACGATTTTTCTCATAGTCACCTTAAAACACTGCGATATACTTCATTATCATTATCATTCTGAGCAGGTACTCTTGCAGCACACTGCAGGCGTTAAGGTCTACAGTTTCTTTGGCAGTTCTGTTGCCTTCCTAGTGAACATCAGCAGATCTAAGATCCTAAACATCTCCTTCTGAGCCTATCAAGAACTCCACATTCAAACAATATGTGTTCCACTGTCTCTGAAGACAGTCTACAAACGTCCACATTTGTGACCGTTATCCTTTTCAGATATATAGGGTGGGTCATTTAAATGTCTAACTTTAAAAATCCTATAAAACAAAAACGGTTTGAAATTTCGCCAAATTAATTTTGTTGTTGTTGTTGTTGCGAAGCACAATTGTTCCGGTTAGAAATGAAATATTATCTCATTCACAGTACTTCACCTCACAGTACTTCATTCCATGAGAATAATTATCGAAAACTTTTTCGAGTGTATGGGTCGTATTTCGGCAATGGCATCACGAATGTTGGCCTTTAAATGCTCAATAGTCTCTGGTTTGTCGTCATAACGATTGTCTTTAATGGCGCCACACAGAAATTAGTCCAACAGTGTCAAAGCGCACCTTCTTGGAGGCCGTCAACGCATTAAATCGATTGTGGCATGAAATGTGTGGCAAACATGGTTCACAGCAATACTATGAAGAACGAGCACAAAAAATAGGAGCCCGAACGGGTACAATATCATGGTGCGATAGGTGTCTTCATTAATTTACAAAGAAATATGGGCCATCTCAGACCCAAATACGGCAATTTTGCTTACTAGCGTACCCACCAAGATGAAAATGAGCTTTTGTTTGTGGTCTTTGTTTTGGAAATAAATTTCCAATAAAACCCAACGTTGATCGATTCATTTCGTTCAGTGGAGATAATACTTATACTGAATTTAGTGACAGAATAGAATGGCATAAGTATTGACAGAGTCGAAATGATCGCTGTTTCAAATTTAAGCCGATAGATGGACAAAAAAGGGTGCGGCTGGTAAGTCTAAAAACTACCGCCTAATAACAGTTTGTTCGGCAGTTTCTAAAGTTATGGAGAATATGATTAATCAACACCTTGTAAAGCCCAATAATTTGTTGAAAGATCGCCCCTCGTGTTACTTTCTAAAAAGTGAAAGAGGCCCATTCATAGAGTTGGTGAGAGCAGGGTTGTGAACCTGAGTATTTCCAGGCCATTTGACAGAGTTAGGCATGTGGCTGTCATATCCAAACTTATTGCTTTTGATGTCGGTAGTCACTTCTCTCGAATCATATCGAGCTTACTCAGAAAACGAGTGGTTATAGAAGGGATCTCGTACGACGACTTCAGGATAAACTCAGGGATACCTGAAGAGTCTGTTTTATCTCCAACTCTAATATTTGTAATATTTCTTAACTACTTTCTTCTTCTTACTTCCAATCCTATCTACTCTTTTGCAGATGACAGCAACATTTGTCATTCAAATTCTTTTGATCGTAGCCCGAGCCTTTTAGAGGTTGGGGCGAAAAGGCGGAATATGAACGACACGCTTAAAAGCGACATGACGAAAATCTCTGAGTTGGGTCGCGCTGTCAAGGTCGACTTTAATGCGCGCAAGATGTGTTGGTATGTTGTCATCTGTGTCTAGATGCCCTTGATGTTCTGGGCATGAGAGTCAACTGTGAAGTCCGCTGAAACGACCACATTTTTCGAGTGTCGAAAGAAGCATTCAAGTGCCTCAGATTTTTAAGACTGTGCAAGAACTACTTTACTCCATCTGATCTCCTTAATATTTACAAGACTTATGTATATCCGACTAAAAGTGGAATACAACTCTCATGTATCGACCGGTGCTTCAAAGTCCGTTTCGGAGCTTGTCGACCACTTACAGGAGAGGGCAAAGGTTCTTATTAAGCATCATCTTAGAGCATCGTCGTAATGCGGCGTGTTCTTCATTATTCTATCGGTACTATAACGGAATGTGTTATGACGAAATTAAGGAATCAATTCCTAACAATCGTATATTCTTATGTAGTACTCGTATTTCTCGTAGAGCGCATCCTTTTGTAATTGATTATCCAGTGAATCACACAACACATTATAGGGAGAAGTCGTTCTTTGTTCGCACTGTTCGTCTGTGCAACCATCTTACAGCGAAAGTCTTCCCTGACACTTACGACAACACTACTCTCTCTATCCTTCTTCCCACAACCTAATTTCCTAATTTCCTAGTACCCCTGAGTGCTGGCTTCAAGAGAAGAAGAAAAAAATAATAAAATTTTTTAAGATTTTGAAAATAGACGTTAGTTTCGAAGATTAGCTTTTTGTTTGTCTTAAAACTTTTAAATCCTTGCCAGGAGAGTATGATGGATTGCCTTAATGGAGTAGAATTTTTCTTTTCAAAATTTCTGTCCACGATTTCTGAATAGCAGCAGTGGTCGTTGAAACTAATTTTCAATATGAATGACTTGACCTCATTGGGCAACAAAACCAACTTAACCCTTTTTGGTGTATTTTAACCCAGAGAAACTTACTAGGGTTCATTGTTGTTGGTTTATTGTTACATATAAGTCCCAGTTTTGTCCGCCGCTACAGAAAACATATTCGAATTGCAACAAAATTTGATGGGTCAATAGGCAACCACAGTTTCATTCACAAACCGTTAATTAATGAACACACGCTTGCGCCTACGGACACGTTTTTATTATCGTTCGTTAATCTCGTTATTCAATAGAAAACAATTTCAAAGAAAACCTTTTTTGATCTAAAAACGAAATTGAAATCTTAAAAGAGAAAAACAACAAATTCAAGCAAATTTAGTTTTGATTTAATCAAACCGCTAAGTAACAGTTCAATACAATAAAACAGAGACGCCCCAACTTATTCGAGTAGGTGTTTGGCAGTTCAAAGCAGCCGAATGTTTGATTTAAGCCGATGTTTAAATAGGCATTCAATTAAAAAGATAAAATAAATAAAAATTATTTAGAAAACGATAGGCTGTTAAGGTCGACTATGTAATACCCTAAATCACTTTCTTATAGCGGAAAAGGGGGATTGATTAAAATAATTGTAGACTGATTAGCAGCTTAAGAGTAAGAATTTTAAGTCCAGTCTATAAGGTAGTATTATAAGGAAACCTGTAAAATAGTTAATCCACTAAGTGGGATCACTGTATCAAACTTGGACGTCGCCAATTCCTTACCTATCACATTACTTGTAATTTTCATTGTTTTAAATTGTAATTGGATTCTGCCAATTTGAAATCCAATTATATGTAGGTTAGGTTAGGTAGGGTCAGGTAGGGTCAGGTAGGGTGGTGAATCCCCCTGGAGGAAAGAGGTAGCAGCTAGGCCAGATATTTGATCAGTTGTGATACCAGAAGCATAGAAGCTAACTTGGACTAACTTTTGAATCCAACATAAATCTTGTTATTGCCGTGACCTTCATTCTGAAAAGTTCAGTCAAAGATGATAAGAAACAGGGGGTCAACAAACTTTTATTGACACATGAGGTGAAAAACAGTCTCGTCCTCCTCTTCAGAACCACAATAGTGGTAATGAAGACCGAACGAAGAACCGAAGACCGACAACGAATGGCCATACGACTTAGGCAGAGAAAAGAGTTAAAAATTATTCTTATTTATAAAGTGTCCGCCAAATAATTTTTTTTTCTGAAAGTGCTGTAAAAAAAACTACTGAATATTTTCTCAAATTTCTTTTTTTATTTGAAAGTACAATCCTTCCGCTTAAAAATGGAGAATAATTTCATTGAAATGGCTGCCTCGGCTGGCCATGCAGTAGCCTACACCATCGGTTCAATTTATAAGCACATTAACCGATTGTGTGCAGCTGTATTTCACCAATGGCTTCACGAATATTGCTCTTTAAAGCGTCAATTGTCTCTGGCTTGTTGGCGTAACACTTATCTTTGACGGCACCCCACAAATAATAGTCCAACGGTGTCAAACCGCAGCTCCGAGGTGGCCAAACGACATCAGCACTGCGGCTTATAATGCGATCTTCAAAAACAGGGCGCAAAACATCGAGTGTAGCTTCGGCTGTGTGGCACGTAGCGCCATTCTATTGAAACCAAATATTGTTAATATCCTCCTCTTCAATTTTTGTGAACAAAAATTCGTTCAACAAGGCCCAATAACTATCGCCATTACTGTAACGGCCACTCTTTGCTCATTTTCAAAGAAAAATGGCCCAATTATGCCTCTGGACCAAAATGCGCACCAAACAGTGATTCGTCTTGGGTGTATCGGCTTTTCAATGTATGCGTGCGAGTTTTCTGTGCCCCAAATGCGACAGTTTTACTTGTTTACATACCCGCCAAGATCAAAATGAGCTTCATCTGAAAAGGTGAACACATATTCTGCATTATTACCATGATTTTCAAAGTAATATCGCAATATTTCCCAGCGTTGTTCAAGCCTATACACAACCATATTCGTTCAGCGGAAGGATAGAACTCATTATCTGTCAAATCAGACATGAGCTAAGTGTAAGCACTTGTTGAAAAAAAAAAAAAAAAAACGTTAGATGGCGGACCCGATATTGAGTTAATCATTACATGTAAAGTCAATGGCATCAGTTTTTAATAAAACATTACATAATTGACGTTTACCACTTAGTTTTTTATCAATTAATTATTAAAAATAGGAATTTTTCGAACTTTTGACAAAATTTCAATCACTAATTATCAATTATGTATAGTTGATATGTGCAAATTGCAAAGTAGACATTGCAGACATGATCACAAGGGCAGATCACCTACTAAATGTATATGTATCCAGAGAGAGGGTACAACAAAAACACGTATTGATGATGGTCAATTCAAATATTTATTCAACAGCCCATGGCCGTTGATTACATTGTTATCGTTCGTTGTATGGTTGTATGGTTTATCGATTGAATGCTTTCTCGTAATACTGCAATTGAATGGATTGAACTGTGTGTGTACAGAGTTAAAGAGTTGCCACACTTTTTGAATTATTTGGTTTTCTTTTCATTAACGCCCTCACGCCGCGGTGATTTTGTAAAGAAGTCAGTAAAACTGATAGTTTTTTGGGATTTTTTTTTAAATTCACCGACTTGTTTACCAAATTGATTATCATTTTGTGGTGATTTTGTGGTTTTATTTTTGAAGAGAGTTTCACTGAAATTTTAAAGCAAAACAAACTTAAGAGCCGATAATATTTAAATAAATAAAACCGGGCTTAAATCTGTTTTAATAATACGAGTACCAATGCGCTTATTTGTTTATTTGTTTATTCTGTGACAAAAATAATTTAAATCATTAGCGCCAGTTGTTAATTGGACGCACCTTAATTTGTTAAGCGGCGCCTTGAAGTCAGACAGAGTTATTGCTTTGTGCCAAAATTATAAAAACACCCGCATATTCTGAAGATTTAAGGAAAGGTCGAACCAGCACAATCAACGTCAGTAATTGAAATCACCTAAGAGAGATCGTCACGTCAGTAATTGTCGAAATGATCCACGGAACTTATCAAAGAATAATAAAGTATTTGGTTTAGGCATCTTAACCAGACTGAGCTTTTGAGCTGTTCTGCAACTGTGGACGAAGCATAAGTTCACCAAAAAAATAAAAATAAAAATAAAAATATAGTAGCCTAGTAGCCGATGGCTCTACGGTTCAGGGCAGAGTGGGATATGGTATATTGATGAAGAATTCTGACATCAGGCTCTCTTACAGGTTACTTGACCATTGCAGTGTATTTGTTAAATTGCGGCATTTTCCCTGACAATCTTCTGATCTTTTCAGACAGTCGCACTGCGATTAGGTCTCCCGTGATTGCCACCTCGACGTCTATCCTAGTCCATGAATGCCACAGGTTTCTTATGGAAATCTCGCATCATTCGAAGGGATATCGTCAGGAAATGCGCTGCTGGTGAACTGGCAAGGGTGGGTACTGAGCTTGATATTTTCGAGCGAGGGCCTATCATTGGGTATCCTGATTGCCTCGGTTAAGCTGGATATTATTCGGTAAGTGTATGGCGATGTTCAGTCTCGTTAGCGACATGAGGGTACGTGTGGTATCGCCAGGCCCTACTGGACCGACATCGATGAAAAGAAGACACTATGTCTTCTCTCCCTAAGTGGCATGGCCATCCATCGCACAACTACGTCCTCAAAGTTAATTGCCTGATTGGGAAGCACGCAATTGTGAGATTTATTTTGGAGCCAAGATGGGAAACTATTTGATCACCGGGTTAGCATTTATGTTTGTGGCATCAAAATGGGCCAAATCTCTGGATTAATTATCTTACTAGTTCGTCCCCTCTATGTACTTGCTGATCACCACTTCAGAAATTTCCTGTAGAGCCACAATACTAACTATATGCCTACCGAATATCCTGAAGCTAAGTCCCACCAACGCCGGGTACACCAAAGAAGATGTCTTGTGGTCTCCTCATATTCCAAACAACACCTACTTAGAACTGAGGCCTTAAAGTCATGTCTCCCCGTAAGTGCTTCCATTACCGTAAACATCTTTCCTCTCGGCAAGTTAAGCAGCTGCCTGGATCTCTTCTTGTACACTTTTAGCCAAAGAGTTCTAGCCTGTCTACAAATCAGAACTTGCCTCCACTTATCATCAAATATGTTATTGACCCATTGCCCTATACGCAGACGGCAGGTAATGGTCAGTATACCAAACCTCTCCCCCGCCTAAAGAATCAGCGCCACAGTGCCTGTCTAGCTAGCTCATCCGTCGCACATTTTCCCAGAAGGTCACTGTGACACGGTACCAAAATAAGATTGATATCGAAATACTCAGCCATCACTCCTAGTGAGGTGTGACATTTCTCTACCGTCAGGGACTTAGTGAACATAGCGCCTAAAGATTTAATAGCGGACTGACTGTCCGTATAAATGCAGACTTTCCGGAACGTTAAAAGACTATACTTTAATAAGAGGCTTCCAAACTACAATACCATAGAAAAGTACCTATTGGTCGGACTACAGAGGCATAAATCCATTGTGGCCTTCGGAGAGTGTCCCCAACGTTTCCCTAAAGTTACGAGGCCCTTTTAACCCTCTCCTCCACATTGGATATCCACGATAAGTTTCTGTCGAGAAAAATCTCCTGATACTTGACCTGTTCTGTCAACCATAATTGCACTCCGTTAATCGATGGCGGTTCAAATACCAATATGGTTATCGAGAAAGAAATATAAGCTCATTCTTAAATGGATTTAGGTGACAGACCACCTTTGGTGGCCCAGCTAAATATAAGTCACAGTACACTCGTCATGAGCACACTCATCAGGTTAAGATTCTTCCCCGTAATGCTAATCACAATGTCATCCGCGTAGAAAAGAACTCTATACCCAGACTGCTTCAATTCTAAAAGCAATTCATTTACCAAGGTCAACCATAGTAGAGGAGATAAATCTCCCACCTGAGGTGTTCCCGACTGACATTACTTTCAATCGTAAACCATGCCCGTTCCGCCCTGAAGGTTCTTCCACTCAGAAACTTCTCAATCAGGACTGTCACGGAACTATTAAACCTTAGATTGTTTTAAGTAATATGTTATTGAAAGCCACCTCGCTGTCCACTAAAACTCCCAAAGCGTATACACCCGTCTCGATGGAGTAGGGAGCAGAGTAGAGTGCCGTTAGAGGTATGCACCACTACGCAATGGTGCTTTTGTGCAGCCCTATATGTTCACCACATCAAATTTAGTTTACTTACAACGTCAGTTACCTTGTTCGATGAGAGAACTAGTGGCCTTTTTGGAATTATTATGGCTCCCCTAGGAACTTGATCCTTTGAACAGAAATGACAGACAGGCCACTTACATAATACGTTCGTTATTTCCAGCCTTTAATTAAAAATGTTGATGATCACAATACGCTGTAAATAGAACCCCTTAGTACCAGAAGAGAGCGAAACAAATCTCTTCGCTTGTCTCAGCCTAGAGGTGTTTTTCCATAACTGAGCAAATTCTCTTTTAACACAGCAACTGACTTTCCTTTAAAATATCCCACAAGAATACCGAAGAATGATTCGTGCCAAATGAAAACTCTGCGAGCTCTCTGTTTGGTAGACACGCAGTATTTTAATGCACCAAATTCATGGAGAAATGTCAGACAATCCACAACAACCTTAGATTTTACCTCACAAGTTGACTATGTCTTCCAAGCTGCCTGACTGTCTTACATCACACACAAAACGCTTAAAGCACTGCTACTTATTATACAAAATTTTTAAATTTTTTAATGAATCATTCCGTTTAATTTAATTGTCAAACATTTGCTTTTTTTCCAATTTTATTTGTTTTGCTTTACTTGTATTCGTATTTATTATGGCCCACAGTAGGTATTCAGGTGAATGAATGAATATTTTTTTCATCGTTTTTTTTTATTTGTGATTGTTTTTCTCACCTCAACACGTAATGGGTGGCCCATAAGAGGATTAAATCTTAAATATTTGCCAAATAATTTTTTAATACTTTTTTATTCCAATCAAATACAGAAAAAATTAGTTCATATTCATTTAATTCTGAAGTGTTTGGTGTACAGGGTGTCCGCCGGGAAGGTATACTACTTTGTTTTGCTGCTATTTTGGTAAACATTAGTATGGAAGTAGTAGAGACGTGACATATTTATTATGGAAAAGTATTTGGTAAACCAACGTGATTCAATCGTTAAAACATTTTATCAAAATCAGTCATCGGTTATTGTGACGATGAGAAAGTTACGTGAAATTTTTGGGAGAAACAATGTGCCAACAAGACGCACTATGTATCGTGTAGTGAATGATTTCGAAGAAAGAGGCCCAAGCATGGACCACAACGTACTGCAAGATCAGCTGAAAACATTACTGCTGTTCAAGAAAGTGTTCAAAACAATCCATCAACCTCAATTCGACGCCGTGCTCAGGAGCTTGGTCTTCAAAGAACAACTTTGGTCACAATTTAGCACAAAGATTTGCATTTGTTTCCATTTAATATTCAGTTCATACATGAGCTTCTTCCAGAAGATCATTTACGCCGCCGTACATATGCCAATAGGATGTTACACCTCGCCCATGACAACCACGATTTTCATGAAAAAATCATAATGAGTGACGAGGCACATTTTCATTTGAGTGGTTATGTGAATAAACAGAATAATCGGTTCTGGGCTATAGAAAACCCTTAAATTATTCATCAGTCACCTTTGCATCAATTAAAAGTGACAGTCTGGTGGGCAATTTGGTCAGGAGGAATCATTGGGCCTTACTTCTTTGAAACTGAAAACGGCGTAACGGTAACTGTCAATGGGGAGTTTTGGGCTTGACTAACATGTGGTGCCACAACAAGACGGTGCCACATCGCATACAGTCAGGATTACAATGCAATCACTGCGAACAACGAATTATTTCAAAGATTAGAGCCGCAAAAGAAGAGAACCGACGGCTCACTCGCAATGAAATATCAGCAGAAGGTCCCCTTATAAAAGCGTATTGGGCACTATGGGACACTTTAAAGTTGATTAATGGATGCTAATATCGCCACTGGGCGAGTTCCATGGAGGACATTTTGGGATAACGAAGACTCTGGAAAAGCTAAAACAACGTTTTTATTAGGTTGGATGTCAACAAGTAGTAGCCGACTGGATAGCAAACTGTACACAGTGCCTGGCAGCTAAAGCCCCAGTAAGAAGAAGTCGAGGTCATCTAAAACAATACAGCTCAGGAGCTCCATTTGAGTGGATAGCGATGGACTAGCAGGTCCTCTACCTGTCAGTAATGCCGGAAATCGTTATGTTCTCGTCGTGATAGACTATTTCAGCAAGTGGCCGGAAGTGTATGCTATTCCCAATCAAGAGACAACTACGGTTGTAAATGTTTTCGTGAATAACTGGATATGTCGCTATGGTGTTCCGATAGAGTTATATTCCGATCAGGGAAGAAATTTCGAGTCTGGCATTTTCAGAGAAATGTGTAAGATACGTATATGGCATAAAGAAAACTAGTTCGGCGTCGCTACACCCGCAATCGGACGGAATGGTAGTATTTTCGAAAAATGAATGTCGAGCAGCAGAAGGATTGGGACGAACACAATTGGGCCGTCACCGATTCAACGTCTAGATCATCCGACAAGATTCTTTTTGGAATTGAGTTAAAATTACCCGGTGACTTAGAGTATGGAGTCAAACCAACCGCGGAAAAAGAAGCCACTTACCTCGAGAAACAACAAGATCTCAACGAGCTTCATCAATTAGTGCACTCGCGAACAAAACTAACCAGCGATAGAATGAAAGCCAGATACGATCTAGCGGCAAATACTGAGGGCTTCCAAGAGGGACAATTCCCACGACAATCGGATCTACGCTCCGGAACGACCAACTCAGCAACCGCTGTTTCAGAAAGTTTTTTCCGCAGCAAGGAACAATAGGAAACAGAGACGCTGTTACAACAACAACAACAAATTATATCAAAGAATGGTGATGTTGATTGACCTCCACGATCGCCTGATTTGACTGCTCTGGATATCTGAAAAGCAAGTTTTATGCAAACAAACCAGAAACCCTGTAACAACTCAAACAAAATATTCGTGATGACATTAATGAAATACAACGTGAAATGGGTGAGAATGTAATGAAAAATATGGTCAAAAGGGTTCGCATTTGTGAGGCTAACAGAGGCGGGCATTTATCTGATATTGTATTCCATACATAACTGCCGACATTAAACGAAACATTTATCAATATGAGAGATCCATTCTCTTCCATATAATCAAAAATTATAAACAAACAAAGTAGTATACCTTCCCGGCGGACACCCTGTATTTTCTTCTTAAAATCAAAAAAAAAATTGAAATTTTTTTTAATAAAATAAAATGCCTTTTGCTCGTAAATTCAAAACTTTTTACAGGTTTAATTTTGTTCTCTAACATCATATTTTAAATAATAAATAAATTTTGAAAGAAAATATTATAATTGCGACCATAATTGTTAACAATAATTTATTTAAATATTAACACAAAATACTACTTCTGGTCTTTCCTTAAAGTCAAGAAAAGGGAGCCGACTAAAGAAAAAAACCAAAAAAAGCATTAATTGTTTTAAGAAAAATGCTTGAAAACTTAACAAGTAAAAAATGGCTCGCATTTATTCACGTTTTCACAAAATTTACCGCTAAAGTCATCCATCAGCTCATATGAAGGGGGAGATCTTGTAAAACGTCATTTTAAAAAGCGAACGGAGTACTGTGCTATGTGGCACAGATACAAGAGTGAGTAGTCCATATGAAAAGACTGAGAAATATTTCAAATTTATGTTTCATAAGAGATAATAAATTAAAAAAAAAAAAACAAAAAAAAAACAACAGAAAACGTAGGTATTTTACCGCCACACCTTAATTAATTGTTTGACTAAATGTTTGTTGTTCTTACCACAGAAAAAAAAAATGAAACAAAAAACAAATTACTGACGTTAAAAAAAACAGTCATTAAAATATTAATAATTTTTTTTTTTTTTTTTGTTGCCTAATGTAATACAATCACTTTAGTCACTGTCTCATACTACAGTGGGTCAAATGAAATGTTTAATTAGAAAAGAACACACGCTCCACAGTGTTGGGGCCATGTTCTAAATAAAAATAAAATAAAAATAATTGGGATCGACTTATAATCAATATTTGATTTAACTAACAATTCGCTGTATTTGCCCTCTCATGTACTCTTACATCCGAAGGAAGAAAGGCATCATTGGCGACTTGAAAGATTGCGATAATTGGAGAGGAATTACTCTTCTTAACACCATATGCAAGATACTAGCAGTCATAATACAGGGAAGGCTTCAGAGCAAACTAGAGAACATATTGCGTGACGAACAGGCTGGCTTCCGGCCAAATAGAAGCTGCGTAGACCAGGCCAACACCCTAAGCATCATAATAGAACAGTCTCTAGCATGGCGTACACCTCTATACTTACTGTTCGTCGACTTTAAGAAAGCCTTCGATACCATCTAAAGGACTGCTATATGGAAAGCATTGAGAAGAAAATGAGTGCCCCAGAAAATAATACGATTAATACGAGCAATGTACGAGAATGCAGAAATCTCGGTTCAACCATTCCATACTAACGCTGGAGTAAAACAAGGATGTCCACTCTCACCTCTCACTATTCACCATCGTACTCGATGAGATCATGAGCGAAGTCTGTTCACAAAGGAGAGGTATAACATGGAGTATCTGACGACAACTCGAGGACCTGGGTTATGCGGATGATATTTGCCTTCCCTCACACAAGATCTCCGACATGCAGTCAATTTTAAATGACCTGGAAAAACTGGTTAGCAATGTTGGCCTTGAGATAAATATTAAGAAAACTAAAGCTATGAGAATTAACGACAATAGCACAGAAAACATCATACTACAGGGCCGGCTGCTACCTTGGAAACACAATGGCAACAAACGGCGGTGCAGAAATAGACGTTAACAACAGGCTCAACAAAGTAAGGTCGGCATTCGTATGATTACAGTCAGCATGGAGAAGCTCATACATATCCAGGCGAACCAAGCTCAGAATATTCAATGCATGTGTAAATTCAATTATGTTTTACGGCAGTGTTGTTCAGGCTTGTGTCTAACACCATCACGCAAAAGCTACAGGTATTCACCAACAAGTGCCTTAGAATCATATGCAAGATATTCTGGTCTAACACCATAAGCAACATAGATCTACGGAATTTAACAAACGAAGAGCCCATACTGAAGCAGATAAGGCAAAGAAATTGGAGATGGACCGGTCATACCTTAAGGAAAAATCATGGTAGTATTACAGGGATGACACTTGAGTGAAATCTTCAAGGATTACGGAATCGCGGTCGACCAAGAAACACCTGGCGATGCACAATTATCCAAGAACTAAGGCGAAATAATCCTACATGGGAAGAGGCAAAGACAACAGCAGCAAATCGTGTAAGATGGAAATGCTTTGTGGAAGCCCTATGCTCCCAAGAGGAGTAAAGGAAAAAAAAGGAAAAAGGAAACATCCGTAGGACCTGATTTACTTAATAAATGTTATTAACGACTTAATTAGGAAAAGTAAGCATATTGGCCTAATGTTCGTCCTAGATTTTATGAGTTGCATGCGCTCAGACGATCGCACCTTCACCATAACAACACATCAAGCTTGCCAAGTCATAGTATACAATATAGGTTCTTAGGTTTGAAAAGTCTTATGGTGTTGGAGGTCACAAGAGAATCTAAGAACCTGTTTGGTTAATATTGTGCATGACTTGCTGTTTGTAAAATCCGAATAAATTTCGGCTCAAAGTGATACAAGACTTCGAGTACATGTCAGCATGCAACCGGCAATCATTACTCGGGAGTCTCAAGACTAAATATTATCACGTTGTCTGTAACAATATGTCAAGCCTGCTAAAGCTGGGATCAAACGATTGTCACAAATGCACGAATGTGATACAATTTATATACATTTTTTTTAATATAAGACCAGCACCCATGGGATGGCCCCTACTCTTGCAGTGCATTGTGCTGGTACTAGGAAAATAGGTTATGGAAAGGAGGACAGAGGGAGTAGTGTAAGTGACAGGAAATACTTTCGCTTAAATATTATTCCACAACCGAACAGTGCGACCAAGGAACGAATTCTCCCTATAGTGCTTTGTGCGATTTACTGGACAATCAACTACAAAGGGATGCGCCCTACGAGAAAAACGAGTACTACGTAAAAATATATGATTTTTAGGAATTATTTCCTTAATTTTGTAAGAACACATTCCGTTATAGTGCCTATAGAACAATGAAACACACGCCACATTGCGACGGTGCTCCAATGAATCGATAGAGTTGGCTACTCTACCGTCATTGATGAGCAACTTCGCCCTCTCCTGTATGCGCTCGAGAAGCTCACAAATAGACTTTGGATCACCGGCCCATACATGAGAGTTGTATTCCATTTTGGGTCGCATATACATAAGTCTTGTAAATGTTAAGGAGATCAGATGGAGTGAAGTATTTCTTGCACCGTCTTAAAAAACCAAGGCACTTGAATGCTTCTTTCGACATTTGAAATATGTCATCATTCAAACGAACGTCACAGTGAATTCTCATGCCCAGAACATCAAGAGCATCTGATTCTTCACTATTCACATTGCCCATTGACACAGATGACAGCATATCACCACGTCTGTAGTGCCTTATTGCCGCAGAATATTGCAATTTGTTTTGCGAAAATTTAAATACTGGTACGTATTGCCCACTTCGGTTGTCATTCAAGAACACAATAAATATTGGCGCATTTTCATTGCCGCATAATTGCTTATTGGTGCAATGCGTCAATCGTGTGATCATAGCTTAACTTTCAGCATAAGTTACGGTTCAAAAGTTTAATGGATTTATAATAGCCGGAGATCTAATTACTCTGGTAATCAGATATTTCAGCGCCTGTATCTTCGTTTGGTTTCAGTAAGTTTATGAAGACCTTAGCAGCCTCACACTCTCCACCTTACAATCGTACCTAAACTGCATGAATATTCTAAAAGTGCCGTATCAAAGATTATCTTCAGAGCAATGTTATACTATGTGGGCTGTAATGGAATTCGTTTGTTTCAAGTACTTTCAGCTCTAATGTCTATCAGTTCTTAGGTCTTTTAGAAGTATAGACAAAAGAGATATCCGGTGTGTTTTCAATGCTAATCTACTGTGTACTGTAGGTTTTACTTCTGCCGCTATGCTAAAACAGACCAAATTTTCCTATTTACAGCGTGTGAGGGGTTATGTGGTATAGAGGTTAGAATAAGACAAGCGGTCAAGTTTCAGTACCAAGCAGAGGACATGACGAAAAAATTTAATTTTGGTTTCGAGTGTTTAATATTCTCCCTCTAGACAAATCCATCCAAACAAGCCCTACCTGACATTTCCAGCTTACCTCTGACAATGATGACAAACAATCAGACGAATGATTAGGAGAAAACGCCATCCAACGGGAAAAAAGTACAAAGCTAAGTAAGAATCACCACCACCACCAACATTTAGCGAAGACTTAACCACTACAATCATCTGGAGGTGAGATACAGTGGATTAATCATCAATTTATTAGTTTGGAAATCAACTTGATTGCTAAAACTGAAGCATAGCAATAAATGCCTTCTGAAAAGCCAATATGCTGCCTAGAGGAGTGAAGGAGAAAAAAACAGCCTTTCGCAAAACTAAAGCTCTATAGACTAGTAAAGGCTTACTGTGTTAAAGTAAATATCCAGTGTACTTTATGAGGTATCTCGATTCTGCTTTCAAAGTTTCCTAGTAACTTCATAGTCCGGGCGGAAGTACCTGCAGTTAATTGTTTATATGTCTTAGCTTGAGTACTGTTTCGCCGATTATACTTACGAGGGCGGATTGACATTGAAGCTACCTAGCGCTAGATGGCAGCACAAACACAAAAACATTTTCTTTCTTAGAAATTACGATCTCTCAGACGTCAGCTGTTAAAATTTTAGACAAATTCATGGATTAGTTTATTTTTTGTAAGCGTTTGAAGTACTCGTAAGCAAATGTTGTGTTTCTTGGAAAATGGAAAAAAGTGAATTTCGTGTAGTGATTAAACACTACGAGTATTATTTGAAAGGCAAAACAGCGAAAGAGACAAAAGAAAAGCTTGATAAACATTACGGCGAATCTGCTCCGTCAGATTATATGGTAAAATATTGGATTGGATTGCTGAATTCAAACGGGGCCGAACAAGCACTGCAACAATACCATCAACAGGAAGACCAAAAGAGGTGGTTACTGAAGAAAATATTAAGAAAATCCTCGATATCGTTATCAATGATCGCCATGTCAAAATCCGTGAGATTGCTGAAATGGTAAACATATCATATGAACGCGTGTTCAACATTTTGCATGAACATTTGCATATGAAAAAGCTATCGGCAAGATGGGTGCCGCGTTTGCTCAGTGTTGAACAAAAACGAGTTCGACAGATCACTTCACAGCGGTGTTTGTACATGATAAAGCATAATCCTGCTGATTTTTGGCGTAGATTAATAACTATTGATGAAACGTGGGTCCACCACTACACACCTGAAACCAAAAATCAATCGAAGCAATGGGTGGAAGCTGGTGGATGTGCTCCGAAGAAGGCGAAGACAGCGAAATCGGCCGGCAAGGTTATGGCCACTGTATTTTGGGATGCATACGGAATATTGCTCATCGATTATCTTAAAAGGGGATCCACAATCACAGGAGAGTATTATCGTGCATTATTGAGTCAATTGGTTGATGTAATCAAGGAAAAACGACCACCTTTAAACAAGAAAAATGTGCTCTTTCTTCAAGACAACGTACCGGTTCACACAGCATTAGATACGATGCTAAAACTACGGGAAATCCACTTCGAATTGGTTGACCGTCCACCTTATAGTCCAGATTTAGCCCCTAGTGACTTTTTCCTGTTTCCAAACTTGAAAAAAAGGCTCGCAGGAAAAAGATCTCAAATTAAGAAGTGTTTAAGTGAAACTAATGCATATTTTGAGGAGTTCCCAAAATCGTATTATTCCGATGTTATAAAAAAGTGGTAAAATCGTCTTACTAAGTGTATTGAGTTACGAGTAAAAGGAGACCATGTTGAGAAATGAATGGTTTTTGAAAAAAAATGTTTTTTTCCTACTAAGGTAGCTTCAATATCAATCCGCCCCCATATGTCTTAGCTTGAGTACAGTTTCGCCGATTATACTTAGAAGATGAAATTTTGATCACAAAGGTTTTAAACACTCTGCCATATATTTTACCAAAAAATCGAAACAAATTAATAATTTTTTAAAGACACATGTGGTGTAGCTTAAATCAAAAACTTTTCAATTTTACTTGCTTGTGGTGTATTTATACTTTTATTTGTAACTGTTGTGCGTTGCTTTAACACACGTCATTTAACTGAATAACACATATTAATTTGTTACTGTTTTTTTCGCTGTTGTTGTTGTTGATGTTGTTCTTCATATTTCTAATTACGGCATTTTTGTTGTTTTAACATCTTGATTACTTTAACAACATTAGCGGTAATTAATAAAAAAAATTAAAATAAAAATTTACAGAAATAAATGCGATAAAAATATATACGAAATGTAATCAAATGATTGAAATGTTTAACGGTGATTGACGATGTTTTTGTTAATAATTTTTTCCCCTTCCCCCCACACTTGACCAAATGCAATGGAAAAAATATTTTTTCATAATTTTTTATAACCAAAAATCCATTATCATGTTAAGTTTTATTTTTCAATAATTTTTATATTTTTTTTTCAATAAAATTTTTTATAATTTTTTTTACAATTCAATGGTTGGTTGCCCTGTCAGTCAGTTTTCAATTAATTTTTTTTTTTTTTTTTTGAAAAGAATAAATATGAACATATGTATGTATGTATGTATGTATTAAAATAAATAAAGAAACATTTCAATGTTACTATTATGAGCCCCTTCAGTTGGGTATAACCTATTTTGTGAGATGCTAATCAATATTTAACAACAGGAGTTCACCATCATTTACGTGCAGTGTCAATGTTGAGGACAATCTATTGAAGCTAAATATCTTAGATTGGTCGTTCGAATTCGTTTTGTTTAACGAAATCTGTTATTTGTTGATTTAGAATATGATGAATAAAACCTATACATAAACGAGGGCAGTTTGATAATTCCTTGTCTTTTTGAAAACAATTTACACTCAAACCTCGTTGTATGCGAATTCAGATTTATTCGGTTTTAAAATTTTCATTTTTTTTAAACTAAATGTTGAAAAAATATACAATTTTGGATTGTATTAATAGGTCATTCAATAAGTCCGTAGGATAAGTAAGAAGAAAACAAAATTTTGACAAAATTCGATTGAGTACTACGATAACACAGTACGTATGGATAACACTCTTATAGTACGATTTCTCTTTCTTTTCAAAATTGGTCTCAGTTTCAGCGATTACTGCATCATTGGACTTAAATTTCTCTCCAACAAACATTCTCTTGAGATCTGAAAACAGGAAAAAATCGTTGGGGGCTGAAATTGGAAAATTCGGAGAGGGTGGTAAGTAATTTGAAGCCCAATTCATTCAATTTTGCCATCGTTTTCATCGATTTGTGTGGCACGAATTGTGCGCTTTTCGGGCAATGGTAAGTAACACCGCCATCTGATATCTTTACAATGTCAGCAAGCACGTGCACCTTCAACTTGCAATCGTTCATAGCCAATTTATGGATTTTTTGATGTTTTCTGGAATAACAGCCCCATTTGGGCGTCCACTGTGCTCTGCATCATTTGTGCTGGTACGACGACGCTTAAAATCGGAAAACAAATTCTCTACCATTTGTCTCGATGGAGCAGAGTTCGTATAATGTTTATCAAGCCATTGTTTGGCTTCCACTGTCTGTTTCATCAAAAAGCAATGCTTTATGAAAACTCGAAGTTTACTTGTTTCCACGCTAGGGAGCGCTCACACATCACTAGGAGTATAGGAGGCGAATGGAATCTTGGAATATGACATTTTGTGATTAATGAGTTGTTAGTGACTCTAGAGCCAGTCAAATGTTGTTCTCAGAATTTCGGGCAGATTTATAAATCCTATTAGAAAGGGATTGAAACTTGCACTTCGGGAGTTTAACGAGTGGGCACCTGCACGTGGCTTGGGAGTAAATCCCTTTTCAGCCACTAAGGTTGAACAACACAAGCCTCGAAATTAGTGAAGAGACTCACTTTCTGGGGTTTATATTGGACAGAAAACTGTCCTGTAATACACAACAGGATAAATAAAGCCTCCATTAGCCTCTACACTTGCAAAGAAGTGTTGGGAACGAAGTAGTGTCTCAGGCCAGAGATGACTGACTATATAGAGTAAACACGACTGCGGTTAGACGTATTTTGACCTATGGATGCCTTATATGGTAGGAATCCCTTAATAAGTCGGTTAACCTTAGTCTACTACAGTGAGTGAAAGTTTCGCTTGCATTGTTATAACAGGGGGTGTAGTATGTACACACACATCGGCGGTGGAGGTGATCATGCAGCTCCACTAGGTTTGTATTATAAGTGGTCAGCGGCTAGTACATGTAAGCGTCGACGAACGACTGGACAGTGGCGCCATTGAAATGTGAGTCACTAAAAAATCCTAACGAGTTTGGGAGTTTTTGGAAGAGTTGACTACATAGCACCGCACTATGGCTTCGTAATGAAGTTTCGGACTATGTTTCCGGAGAGGAGGGAATGGTAAATGGTGTAATGCATTTCATTAAAGGCTCTGAACAGATCAATGACGGCTTCGAGTCGAATGGAGCTGTGGGTGGAGGTATGTATATTCTCGGAGTCGCCGAGTGAGCTATACTCTATAAGGTTATCGAACCACAGAAGGATATTTCAAGTGGAGGTATTGGCCATACAAGCTGCCTTGATGATCACTGTAAATGGTAACGTTTTCAAGAGAGATCTTTTTATACTTTCGGGTATCCAGGCGGCTGTAAGAGCTCTGGGATTTCACTAGTTGACCTCAAAAACAGTTATCGACTGCAGCAATTCTCTCAACAAGGTGGCTGAGCAGTATAATATTCGTATTATATGGGCTGCGGGTAAAATGATATTCCGTGAAACAGCAGGGCCAAACATGGCATCACTATCGAACTTACGAGCGAATTTTCCACGTTGGGAATACCATTAGGAACTTGTAAGTTTATGATATACAATGAGGTAATAGACGCCGTCAACGCCGCATGGCCGGCTTCGGAGACGGGCAAAATAGCGCAACAAATCTGGCCAACGCTGAATCTCAAGCACACAAAACATCGGCTCAATCTCAAAAGAAGCACACTCGGCGTGGTTTTCGGTGTCATTACTGGGCATTGTATCATGAGCACTCGTGCCACTATAGGGTCTGGGTCACCTGGTCAATGATTTCTGCAGAAGCTGCAGGGATGAGGAGGCAGAGGAAGCAATTCCTCATCTAATGTGCACATGCTCGGCGGTATGAAGCAGAAGATAGAGACACCTAAGCTTCTTACACTTGTAGGCTTATCGACTTTAATATGAGTTTCGGATGGTTCTGGGTATAGCAGATGACGATCCATTGTGGTATCACAAGGTGCCTACGTGGGCCCTTCTTTTTGAGGGCAGCCGTTCTACCTACCTATCTACGTGGCAGTTTTGCTTTGGGCGACCTGGAAGTTTGACGTCAGGATGTAATCATTGAAGTTGAGAAATTTTTTACCACTAACCCACACTATTATATACAGTAAGGCTTGATTGATAACGATATTGTCTTACCTGCTTAATTAAGAATCAATTATGTTGACTTAATTAACTTCAAATAATTTGATGTTCTTTATGGCTGCGAAATAAAAGTTGGGCTTTATTTCCAAAAAGGTAATAACAGACACAATATCGGTATTTTGGCAAACGGAGTTTGTAATTTTAAAACAATAAAATGGTCATCATCATTAAATTGATTACCACCCAAAAAAGAAAAAAAAATCGCTTTTTTATTAACTTCATTGCCAACACAATAGAATACAACTTGCAACGCATCGAATACCTGCAATTAGAATATAACGATCACTTTTAAAAGCCACTGAATTTTCTATTGCAATTGCTCCGCTCCCCCCTCCTCTCATGATGCTGATGATGATGATGATGATGATGATGATAATGGTTCTTCTGTATTCTGGATGGAATTCTTTTATTTCTTGATTTTCATCCATCGTTTTTATGACTTTACAGCACTTTTTCGTATTTCTTCTTTAGCGTGGAGCTTTTGAGCGCCATCTCGTTTAATGCCTTTAAGGCGTGACCAGAGTATTTTATAATATGAATTGATCAAAGGATGCCGACACATTTTATGTTGACCGCCACCGATGAGTCAACTAAAGGCATTCTTTTCTTCTACAGTCAGCCTGCCAGCCTGCCAGCCTGCCACTGATGCTGTGTTGCAAACATATTCCTTGTTCTCTTGTACTTGTTGTTTTTTGTTTGTTTCGTAGCCAATAACTTTTTGAAATTGGTTACGGACTTAAAAAAAGGAAGAACAAGATTTTTTCTTTTTATAATGAAGTTTGTAATGATCATTGAAAGCATCCTTATGTTGTTAGTTGGGTAGAAGCGAAAAAGTTGTTGGCTGTACTTGTTGTTTTTCCACCAGCAGCTCGAATTTAAGGCAGAGGTATCCAGAAATACATTTAATGAAAACGAGAAAAAAAATCTAAACGAAATTGCAATGTTGCAACACGATAAACAAATTGGCCAACCAATCGATTAATTTTATTCGTTTCATAATCATTTATTATTCATATCCAACAAATCAAGTCAATATTGATTTGCGTGACACTATCATCTCTATTCTTTGAAAATAATACAAAAAAAAGAAACAACATTAATGCCACTCTTAATTAATACTTCATTATGTGCAACATTAATATGCTGCACGTATGGTATGTATAAATATCTCCGTTAATAAATTCATCATTTCGAAAAATTTGTCACGCCTTTGTGTAATGAAAAGTTAGAAAAAATGAAGGGAAAATGAAAAATCACAGTTTTATTGTCACTATTTTACAGATGAGACGAACTGTACTGAGGTAGGAGATACAAACCACTTCAGCTGTTTATACAAAATAGTTGCCTCAATATATGTATGACAAAATGCCACAAAAAAATTTGTTGTTGAAAGTTGTTTTTCTTTTTAGATTACTAAGGATGAAGTGTATAATGTTTTTGTACTTTTCCTTAAGGGATAAGGGTAAAAAATACCAAAAATTTACAAAAGTTTCTATAATAGGGGGTAAAGGACGATCATTTGTGCCATACACCGTAATATTTTCTTGTTTGAGATTTAGTAGTTATTATAGATGGGCTATATGGATCTATGTTAAGTCTTACACTGGTCCAGCTCACTTGCGTACACCACTTATCTCACTGTGATGCCATATAATTTAGCGTTCAAGCGCACCTATATATTCGAGACCCGCCACGAAACGAACCAACCAGAAGTATACACAAAAGAAAAAAGACTGAAATATACATCAGCTAGGCCCGATATATCATGCAGACACAGAATGCCAAGGAAAACAATCCTCTTTCTCCACTTTCTCATTCTGACAACATCTACAGTAATCATTGAACGTTAAACCCAGTATCCTAGCAAGCGCACCAGCTAACCAGTGCTCAGTGACAACAGCCACCAGGATTCGGCATCCCCATGATAGACTACGAATGAGTCCAATCGTATAGGGACCAGATTTGTCTCAATACAGATTAGGTAGGTTCATTCTCCCCTCCTACCGTATCTGTGCCCTGCCCAACATGTATCACAGAATCAGAAGTCTGCAGGAGGAAAGTGGCATTGCAACTAGACGATCAACCCTCTCGTTGCCAAGGAGAGAGCCTTCCCTCGCTAGTTTTCCACCACACAATTCTCCCGGGTGTCAGAATGACCCTTAACCCAGATAATCTCTCTCGCTAAGAGACGTCCGGCATTCACATACCAGTCGCAATGTCGCTGTCTGACTGTCCTTACAGATCCCAATATCAACATCAAATACGCTTTGGTATATCAACCAGTCCGCTGCCCTCTTTATCGCCAAGATCTTCGGAAGTGGTTTATTCCCCATATGCCGGAATAAAGAGACCGCCTCTATCCCTTCCGAAGATTTCGATCCGTCCGTGTATACCCCTCAACATAACCGGATTATATTATCAATTCTGGTGAGATGATCACAGAGACACTCTATTCAGGAAGGGTTTTGCTGTACAGTAATGCACCCCACCAGGGATCGTATCCAAATACTGCAAAACGGCCACATGCCCATGACCCTTGTCAGCCATGCTCTCACGAGCCTCAACCTTATCGTAGATATAATCATGATCTGCTTAGCCTTCATATGTACCAGAAGCCAGTCGAACAATACACACAAGCTTTCTAAGGAATGAATATGAGCGCACGCCTAATTATCAGTGCCGCACTTCTCAGATCCCAGTTCAAGATTCCAGCATATGTGGACTTCTTCAGAGATTATCAGCACATCTCTCAATCGTATAAACTTCTGCCTGGAATAAGCTAGAGAGTTTTCTCATAGGTTCCGAATATTCCCTCTTAGGTCCAAACACTACTGCGCTTATACCACTTTCCATCTCTGACGCATCCGTGTACCACAAGATGGTCCCTTCTCTGAAGGACTACGTAGTCTCCAAACCTTCCCACTCACTCCTATTACTTAGTCTTGCACTGAAGCCTTTGCCAAAATCATAGAGTTTCATAATCCTGTTCACAAGACAGCAAAGTAGGAAGTAATCGACCATTCGTCTAACAGGGTCAACATAATGCCCGCATAACCTCGTACCCAACACATCTCCCATTATCCTTGTTATGATCTTTACGGCTTTATGTCTTACTGCCAAATGCAGCCGGCTAAGGTTCAATAGAACCTCGAGTGCAGCTACGGGACAAGTTATTATTGCCCCAGTTATGCTTATATACGCTAATCTTTGTACCTTATTTATCTCTGCCCGGGGTTGTTTACAAACTCGTTTTTACTGCCTATGCAACGGCCCAGCATATTGCAATCGGTCTGACCATCATGATATACATCCAGTAAAATATTCTTGCGTTCAACCCCAAGGTCTGCGTGCAAATCTCCTGCGTGGCTTTTCTTGAGACAGACTCCTCCCTGGCTTACTATGTCAGCTTACTATCCCTAGATATTTAATCTCCTTTCTTGGTGGTATTTGCTCACTTAGGAAGTCTTCTTTTCCTATTGAATGGTAATATTATAATTTTGTCCGGGTTAATTTTTAAGCCCGTCGTTCAATAACATCTTTTCACTATTCGAAGTCCCCTTTGTATGATTTCACACAAGTTATCCTTATCTTGTTTACAGAACCCTTGCTAATAGAACAATGTCGTCTGCATAGCCCTGGTAGTCAATGCCCGCCAGAGTGTTCTTAAAAGTTCATCAACAACTAGACTCCACATTTAGGGCGATAGGACTTCTCCCTGACGGTCCCCGCATTAGTTTCCGCATATCTAGTACAAAGGACTTCTGCCATTTATCTGGATATATTGTGGCAATCCCTTTCTAACTCTTTCTAAAGTAATCGATGCGAATGAGAACAACTGATCTATCTTGACCTTCATTGGTGTACGTTCAACGCAGCTACATTCGGAACGCGATATTGTGTTTTTAATTTTCGACTCAACAGTAGTCCAGTTATACGAATAGATAGCAAATAAGGGATACAGCGTTGCACTAAAAAAGTACTAATATTCTAATGGGCTTATAAATTCAATAATTCATTAATTCATTTTTATCAGTGTAGGATTAAGAAGGTACATTCCGACAATATTTTTGGTACTATTTCTTCAATAAAAGTACCACTACTATTAAACTATATTTCCGTTTAAAAAGTTTCCTGTTGAACTCATTAACACAACAATGAGCCCTTAATTGATCTATTAAATAAATTAATAAAAAAAGAAATAAATTATTTAATGAATCTTCTGCTCTCCTAAGCCCTGCCAGTATTTTATTAAAAATATTTGTCAACATCACCGCACAACAACAACATCAACAGCGTGGCAGCGATAACAGCAGCAGCAGTAGCACTTACACACACACACAGAGAGAGAAAATCTATTTCATTGTCACCCTGACGAAGAGTGGCCAAAAGAGAGGAAAAGAAAAACATGATATCATAACAATAAAACTCCCTTCTCCTCACCCCTTAAAAAGGTGGTAAAATAGTAGACAATTAAAAACGTAATTATTGCTGTGCGTTGCTCGTATGTAAACACATGGAATTACAGAAGATTTTTATAGTTTTACGGGTGACAACAGAAACAATGAGCGAATGAGTAAGTGCATGTCTTAAAAACACATAATCACTTCAGTTTGAATGATTTTATGTTGCCAGGAAGGAAGCATATGTAATCGAGGGGCCTATTTCTAAAAATGTCAGCATCTGTTCTGTACAATTTTACGCTGACAATCACAAAAAGAAATATAATCGAAACGATAGTAAAAGGCGAATATCGATCGAATATTCGTTTAACATTAAAACTTTTGGTATTCAAAGTGTGGAAACAACGCAAATGTAATTGTAGAAGAAAATAATTACAAACAATTCGCTTTGGTCTTTAAATGCCTATTTTGTTTGAAACATATGCCCCGTTCTAGTTTGTTCAAACCAAAATAGATTCCAACATAATTTTATCATATCTTTTCTGTTTTTTTCATAAGCAATTAAATTCTTCTGCTTCTTTACCTCTATAATCCTATTCGTTTCGGACACTTGTAACTTCATCTTTTTGATTTGAAAATGTGGGTCATAAAGCCAAAGAAAAAACACTTGTTTTGTTGGCAACTGCTGTAAGCATGTTTGAGTTTCCATCCGCTTGCCTTGATGACTTTTTGTCTCAAACAGAAGGGTTGGTTTCTTCTTCTTTTAAAGTTTAATAATTTAAAAAGTTCTGTTAAGCACCCTTATGGTTGACTTAATTTTATGAAATTTGCTCAAAAAGGAATGTCTCGCAAGCGATCTTATAGCACTATTAGCACCTGCACTGGCATAACGAAAAGTGGGTGTTAAACAACAAAATTATTTACTTGTGACTGAACATTTTCATTTATTTATGGGCCAATGTTAGATGGTATGGAGTGAAGAGTACAAAAGTAATTTATTTTGGAGATTTCTTTTCGCTCATAGGAGGTAATAATCAAGTTTTCCATAGCAGTGACAAGTTTCATATTCAATTGTATAAAATATATTGAAAACAAAGCGCGACTCACCAACGCAACCGAAATTTTGAAAAAGTAATTTTCAAGTTCAAATATATTAACTTATTGGCTAGGTTAGTTCAAGAACGAACCAGTTCAATTAAATGAACTCAGAAAATATGTACTTTTTAAGTTTAATGCCATTTTAAAACGAAAATATTAAAAAAGTAAAAGTAAAAGGCAGTAGCAGAGTGTAGTGATTAGAGCGAAGGTATACAACACAAGCGGCCCAGGTTCGAATCGCTAGCAGAGGTAAGTAAGGATCACTACCACCACTTTACAAGAATCTTCACCACTACACACAATCGTATGGAGGCGAGCTACAGTAGATTAATCATTTACTTAACTTGGAAACCAACTTGATAACTGAAACTGAAACAAAGCAGTGAATGCTCTGTGGAAAGCCAATACGCTCCCTAGAGGAGTGATTGGGAAAAACAAACGTAAAAAACCGGTGATGTAGAAATTGAACTAAAAAGAAAAAGGTTCATAGTTCTCAGAAATTAACTACTGAACGATATTCGTAAGTTAGCTTATCTTGTTGTTAAACTTAAAAGAGGCTTAACTTTATTGGATTATTAAGTCCAACTGTATTATTCTGTTCTAGAAATTAGCATGGAGCTGTAAAACACGGCTGTAAAACACTCATCATCTAAAATCAACATCTGCTCCCTAGAACGTATGCAGCTAAGTTGACAAAAAGAAGTGCCAAACAATAGATACAACGTTTCAAGCTGAGTGTTTTCTAGGCTGACAGGGCCTCAAAAAGACATTATTAAATATTTGGCGTGCTTACACCAACTTTGAGCAACTAAGGAGTTGACTCAGTATTATGGATTGCCTTTAGGGAGGTTAGGCCTGGATCTGCTGAGTCTTCTGAGTCTTTCTGTAAAAGTTCTAAGTGCGACTACTCATCTTCTTCTATGTTTATTCCTATCCGAGGAAAGAGAAGAGGGTGACAGTATATACGCTCAAAAGATCCAGTTGAAGATGATCTCCTAAAACTTGAATTGAGGTGCTGAAAAAACAATGCTTACATTCGAACGTGTCGATTCAGATTAGCAAACTAATTCGATCAGCTTAAGATGTCATCAAAGTGATAGTAAAAATTGTTTGTTATATTTTTGATCAAACTTATTAGTACCCTTTCACACATGTCATGTCTGACTCGTTAATTTTTTGGGCGAAAAGGTTAAAAAGTGATACATACAAGACCGTACCTTAATTGATTTTCCTTTCCTCAATATATTAAAATACAAACAATAAAAACGTACAATTCATGTTCGAGTGTGAACGCGAATGGGACGATGTGAATTGGGACTAACTTTGCTGCCACAATTCTAGGAGTAAGGAGAACTATAAAAAGATGCTCATATTGAATTAAGTTTTGAAATGTTTAGGCAATAGCTTAAAGTTAGTGTTGCCAATTTAGAGCCTATCGAGCTAGGTTTAGCGCGTTTCAACTAACGAAAACTCTCATTTTTTCTCTTTAGCGGTTTTTAAAAAAGCGCGCTAACAATTATATCGTGTTCTCCGTGTAGTAGTTTCAAAACTGCCGGTCTGGCAAAGCTGTCAGCTGTTAAATATCTGTCATTTATAGTGACATTTTTTAATAAAAGTTATACCATTTACTAATATGGACCTTTTGGCACAGAACACTTAATAGAAAGGTGGTGATTCAAACGTGGCTGACACAAGCTTTTTTGCAGCGATGAAGCTGTTTTCTCACTCGTTGATTACGTCTACAAACAGAATTTTCGCAATGGGAGCATCCAAAAGTGATTGCAGAAATGCTTTTGTATCCGGAAAAAGTGACTGTTGGGTCAACATTATGATCCGGAGATGTCATTGGGCCGTAGAAATTATTAAAAAATCTTTGTATAATTAAACATTTTAGTAATAAAAATTTCATTACTTTAATCCACTTTTCAATACCACTTAACTCCTTTTTGTAACGCATTTTGTTTAAGAATTTTTACACATTGTTACGTTTCAACCGTTTTAATTGCGTCAAAATAAAATAAACAGCACCTTGTTGTTGTTTTATATTTTTTATTTCTCCACTTTATCTTTATACAGCTTATCTTGATACAGCAACTTATTTATCTTACACTTAATATTCGCTTATACAACACTTTTTTATACTCCTAAACACGACTTTATATTACTGACTGCGGAACAATAAATATATCGACGTAGGCAAAGCAGCCTACTTATATACCTAACTGCCCACAGTCTGAAAAGTTCCGGAAATGTCCGAAACGCTCTCATATCCCCTAATTTTAAACATATAAGATTGTGTTACCCAAAGATAGTCGAATTGGCAATGCCGTCAAATACACAAATCAGTACGGCGTTACCAGGGTAACATTATTAACAACTTTGACACAAACCAATAGACCAAAATCCCATAATCCAGTCCCAAAGCCACCGATGTGGTGTATTTTATTTTTAGGCATTTTTATTTTCTTAACAATATATTAGTATTTGGCGCTTTTTAGCGCGTTTTGATTATAAAAAGTTGGCAACACAGCTTGAAGTACCGTAAAAGCAGCCAAAGGTCCTTCTCTACCACCAACTAAAATCAATTAATTTTTCTTATAATTTTGTATTTTTGAATAGTTTTATTGCTAGCGTACGTGAATTTATAATTGTTTCATTCTGCATATATATTGTATCGTTGCCCACTGTAGTATTTATTTTAAAACACTTTAATTGGCACAGTGCTCAGACTCGTATCTGCTCTAGTAGGCTATAGAACATTAAATCGCTGTGCAGATCTTTATAAATTGTTACGAAATTTCAACAAAATTAATTGCGCTGTAAATTTCTCATTAGACCACATTATAAATTACAACAACAACAGCTACAAGCATACAAATAAATGGACCGATTTAGATTCAGGCAGCAACAGCGGTTTCGGCAACAAATTAAAAAAGAATTTGTTGTTTGTTTTTATTGCAATAATAATTACAACCGATTACAAAAGAGAGAGCGAGAGAGAGAGATACGAGTATATCAGCGAGTAAGACTACTGAAAAATATCTAAAATCTTTTTAATCATAATACTTAAAAATGTAATAGCTGAACTGTAGCAGCAGCAGTTGCTTACTACTGCTGCTGTCCTATTACGCAGGACGCAGCGTTAATTTTGGCGGAAAATTTAACGTGACGTTTCTGTAGTCAGTCAGCCAGCCAGAGAGCCAGTCTGCTTTTCCTTCCTACACACTTTGATTCTATAAAGAAAAAACGAATTAAATGCCTGCCTATTATCGGCAGAATGGAAAGAAAATATTTTGAAAATGTTGGCGTTTAAAATGGGAAATTTTGGTCAATAACACACTGTGAACTGCCGACCAGTCAGCCAGTAAATGATTGGGGCTACGACGACAAATGCTGTTGAGTTTGCTGTGTACCAGACATTAACGACTAATTGTATGGCGAGTGTTGTTGCTGCAGCACTTGTGACATAGTGTGGCGAATGGCAGTGGCAGTAGTGTTGGTGTTGCTTGAGCTATTGGGTGTTGGTTTTTAGCTGATAATTTTGTTAATTTTGCATCGTTTCGTTTTGTACACACACCGCTGCTTACTCGCATGTGCAATTACATTTTTTGTTTGTTTTTTTTGCTTTCCTCTTTGCTATTTTGCGGTATTTTTATGCTTTTTTGCATTTATTAATTAGCTGACATGACCATTAATTTAAATCAATGATTAAACCTCGACAGGATGGTACGGAAAATATCTAAGAAAAACACAAATGATGTTGACGATGATGATGATGATGATGATGATGATGATGATGATGATGATGATGATGATGAAGAAAAACAACAAAATTTTAAAAGCGACAAAATCATTGACTACCACCACCAGATTTCGTTGTAAATTTTGAAAGAAAAAAAGTATTAAGTTGGTAATTAATGTGTCTGTTTAGGGTTTAGTGCTGCTGCATGTACGAGGGTTGTTTTAAAATTTAATTACAAATCACTGAACTTAAATAAGTAAAACTAAACTTTAATAAATCAATACCTATCACCAGGGAAACCAGAAATATGCTCTAAAAATGTTTTATGCGCATGAAATGTGCAGTAAAAATGCGAAAATATGTAAAAATATGCTCTAAAAAAGAACAAGAATTTGTTCTTTGCTATTAGAAAAGAAAAAAGGTTTAGTCAGCAATTCAATATCTTCTGAATATATTTAAAATACAAGAGAATGAAAACTAAATATTGTACTTCACTATCTATGGATAAAATAGAATTTTTTCATTGGTATGCATTTGTTGTTGCAACAAACAATAAAATATTCACTTAAATAATCAAATGTAAAGCATTATCTGTTGCATCAAAGCAAACATTCGAAATCTCATTTTAATGCCTACTGATGTAGCGGAAGCATATTTAAAGGCTAACGAACCTTTAAGAAATTTTAAAACTTGATTTAAAGAAGAAGATGCGTTAAGGTCTTTTCTTAGATATTGACATAAAAATGTCATCTTGCCACTCTTCTAAACCGTCTCAGTTAATATTGTCATACTGCTCACCTAATGCTAGGCCACTGGTTAGCAGTTTTTTGAATAAATTTTGTGCGTGAAATCATGGTTTGCGGCAATAACAATCAATTCACTTTTTGTGTTTACATATCTTAGTTCATATATTGCCATTTGAAAGTGTTCAGTATTGTAAGCGTAATAATTGATGGCAGCAAGCAAAGTACCCAAACGAATTATAACTGATTCGGCCGGTCTGGATACATTTCCTTAAAACTTTCAACTCTATTTGATTTTAAGCTGCCCTCGTTTACACATGCAATGACTTTATTTTCATACTTCTATTGACCTCTAATACGTTCTCATAAACTTGAGCAAAACAAATAACATACATATGTTCGTTTAGAGTCAAACACCTCTAGGGCCTTGGCAGCTTTTAACATGTACGGCGTAGAGACCGACATATATTGTAAAGTCAAGACTTAATCTAAATTTACGGCCCATATCTTTAACGAATCGTATAAAAGTTGGGCAACTGTGAAGCTATTGGTTTTGTTCAAAACAATTGTGTAATTGAGAATTTTGAGCTTGATGCTTCACCTAAACAACAACAATAGGAACAACAATTTTGGAACAACTTTCCCTGTAACCTTTTCTGATTGCATTTTGTAGTTTGCATAGTATATTCCTCCAAAAAGTGTTTAAGATCTTGGTAGGTGTTAATTAACTTAACTGAGACTTAGATGATATATAAATTTCAATTGATAGATAATTAAACAATGCTTGACTTGTTGGCTCTAAACAATTATTTATGGCACAAGATATTCAAATATATGCAAAAAAAGGCTTAAAATGCTCTTTAAATACGAAAAAATGGCGAAAACATGCTCTGTTATGAGAAAAATATGCAAAAATATGCACTAAAAATTGATGCCTAAATTCATAAAAATTCTTGAAACAGATAACAGATATCTTACGTACAACGTGATGGGTTGCATGGGAAAAAACATGCAATTGCAGATTTCTGGTTTCCCTGCTTAACACTTACTTATGCGACATGTTTTCGTTTTCGTTTTCGTGCAAAGGTGTCTGAGTTAGGTATCCTTGCGTATGTGGCAAGACTACATTTTCATAGTTGCCCCAAATAAAATGAAAATCATAATTCGCATTTCTTCAAATTCACTGACAGTTTGCGTCTCTTAAAACGACATCAGCATTTAAAATAATGCTTAAACGTTGAGTGAATGTTTAGTAAAATATTTGTGTGATTGATATGATATATGAGTGATAGATAATTACTCTTTAATTTAAAAATATGTTTGTATGTATATTATTTCAACAATTTCCTGTCAGTATTAATGACTTATTTTTTCAAAAACCAATGAATTTAAGAAGAAATATTTTTATAAATATTTAATCACAAGATTAACAAAAAAAGAAACCGAAAATGTAAAACAGCCAACACACAGTAGCACTAATTACGATTGAAATCTCTCTGTAATTTAATTTTTTATTTTTTATTTTTTGAGAGCCAAACAATAATTAATTAAATTTATTAAGCGTTTGTTGCTGTCGGTCGCTTTAGTCAGTCATTTAATCTGAGTGGGTTAATAAGTGCTTTAGCTAATCCACACTATAATCTATTGACCACCAACCACCTACCATATGAATCAGCAGCAACAGCGGCCACTTGCTGTGATCATGTCACACGCTTGCCTGTGTACATTTTCAGGGTGGCATGTTATTGATGCCAAATTGTAGCCGCTGCGCTCCGCTCCACCTGCTCACTTTATTAGCATTTTGTTTTTATTAATAATTTTGTTATTTGTTTTGATTTCTTATTTAATTAAATTAAAATTCATTGCCTTGTAATTTTTCAAAATGTCTTTCAGTTCACATTTTGCTCCCACTGCTTTGTTTGCTGCTACTCTGTTGTATATTTTCGTGGCCTGTTTTAAATTAAATTATTTCGTTTTGTTTTTATATATTTCCTAGCCATTCTAAAAGCCATTAAACTGAAAAATTTTAAAATAAAATGCAAAATTATGTAAAATTTGTTAACGATAAAGCAGTTTTAGTATAAATGATTTACTGTTTCAAAAAAATTCAAAATAAAAAATAAAAAATAAAAAATAAAAAATAAAAAAAATAAATCTAAACGTTAATTAAGACATTTTTATGGGATTGTTTTTTTTCTAATTAATAACAATTAAGTCATCTCAGGTAGTCACTCAGAGGCAGCTGTAATAAATAAATAAATGACAGTAGCAATAGTATTAGTTGTAGCAACAATAACAACAACAACAACAACAATAACAACAACAGTAATAAAAACACTAAAATCAGTAGCAACAGTAGCTCAGCAAACTATTAGAAAAACACAATTAAAGTCGCACCACACAGCTTCTGTATTTAAATGAGCGCCAGCCAGCCACATCACACACTCAGTCACTGGGGAAAGAAACACAAAAAAATCAATAAAAATTAAATGAATCTGCCTGGCCTGCCTGCCTGACCTGCCTGATTGTTAACTGAACGAACTAAACAGATATAACCGAGTATATGAATGAGTAAAAAGTACGATGATTACTAGTAATATAATTAATTTTATTTAATTTATTTCTAACGATTGATATCTTTTTGTTTTTCATTTCATTTTCGTTTTCCGTTAAGATATATTTTTTATTACCCACGGCTTGTTTGAGAGAGGAAAGAAATTTTATTCGATGTTTTCTTAAATTGTAATAAAAAATTAAATAGAAAATTTAAGGAAATTGTGACAGTTAATAAAAAAGCGCGGTGACGTAGTGTAGCGGTTCGACTGCACGCATTACAACACAAACGACCCAGGTTCGAGCCCCAGCAGAGGACATGACGAAGAAAACTTTAAATGTGGTTTCGACTGTTTAATAAAGAGGCTTAAATTTCCCTTCAGACAACTCCATCTAAAAAATAACGAAGAAAAAGGTACCACTGGCCTCTTCCACATACCACTGACAATAACGACAAGCATCGGTCGAATGAAAAAATTACAATCCTAAAGTAAAGATCACCACCAATTAGCAAGTATCTATCACCAGTACGCAAAATTATATGCAGGAAGCCACAGTGTATTAATCATCAATCTACTTAGCTCGGAAGATGGAAATGATTGAAGAGACTGAATAAAATCATTGGATGCTTTGTGGAAAGCGAAATAAAATAAAAATAAAAAATAATATTAAATAAAGGGTCCGCCAAATAATTTTTTGTTTTTTAAATGCTTTAAAAAACTACTGAATATTTTCTCAAATTTCTTGTTTTATTTGAAAGTACACTCCTTCCGGTTAATAATGGAAAATAATTTCATTCAAATGGCTGCCTCGGCTGGCCATGCAGTAGCCTATACGATCGGTCCAATTTTTAAGCACATTATCGATTGTGTGCAGCTGTATTTCACCAATGGCTTCACGAATATTGTCCTTTAAAGCCTAAATTGCCTCTGGCTTGTTGGCGTAACACTTATCTTTGACGGCACCCTACAAATAATAGTCTAACCGTGTCAAATCGCAGCTCCGATGTGGCCAAATGACATCAGCTCTGCGGCCAATAATGCGATCTTCAAAAACAGGGCGCAAAACATCGAGTGTAGCTTCGGCTGTGGGGCACATAGCGCCGTCCTATTGAAAATAAATGTTGCTAATATACTCCTCTTCAAGTTTTGTGAACAAAAATTCGTTCAACATGGCCCGATAACGATCGTCATTGACTGTAACGGCTACTCCTTGCTCATTTTCGAAGAACAATGGCCCAATTATGCCTCTGGTCCAAAATCCGCACCAAACAGTGACTCGTCTTGGGTGTATCGGCTTTTCAATGAATGCGACAATTTTGCTTGCTTACATACCCGCTAAGATCAAAATGAGCTTCATCTGAAAAGATGATTTTTTTTTTTGTGGCATCGGCATCTTCTGTAAGTCGATCGCAGGCCCACTTAGCGAAGCGTATACACAACCATATTCGTTCAGCAGAAGGAGAAAACTAATTATCTGTCAAATCAGACATGAGCTAAGTGTTACCATTCACGAAATAAGCATTAGTTGAAGAAAAAACTTTAGATGACGAAACCTTTATCACAAAATCTCGGTTTCTGGAGGCATTCGTTCGGTGGCCACAGTAGAATTTTGTGGTTTCTTACTCCGTCGCTAAGGAAATTGGGGACAGAGTTGGTTAACCGTAGACTGAAGTTATCCGGGCACGCCAAGGAAGAAACATGTGGAAAGGAGGTAGGATTTCTACGAGATTATGGATTCAAGATGGCATCGGGTGTAAAAACTGTTATTTTCTCTGAATTCGCTTACTTTGTGGAATCCTTTAGATTACCAACGGAAATTTTTGCAATTAAACAGGCTTGTAGAATGCTGAGAGATGTGTGGGAAGAATCAGAATTTTCGCTGATAGTCAGCCGCTATCAGGGCCCTGCTGTCGCCTAGTAGCAATTCGGCTTTAGTTCTCCAATGTAAAGAAGAGATGAAGCTCCTCGTTGGTACGCACGATGTAAATTGTAAATAAAACAAAAATTTTTCAAAGAATTTTCTTATTTTTTTGTATTATGACAATTATGCGTGAAACAAAATATCGGCCACAAGCGAGCCACTGCTTACATCGGTCTTTATTTTCAATGACTCTGAGATATAATTTAGATTCAATGTCGTTAATATGCCGAAGGTTCTCATCTTGTAGCTCTTGAATTCTTCTTGGCTTATTGATGCACACGTTTTCTTTTAAATATTCCCAAAGAAAGAAGTCCAAGGGTGTCAAATCACATGATCGTGGCGGTCAATTAACATCGCCACGACATGAGATAATACGGCCATTGAATTTTTCGCGCAAACGAGTATTGTTTCGTTGGCTGTGTGGCAATTTGCACCATCCTGTTGGAACTACATATCATATACTCAATTTCTAGCCATAAGAAGACCATTATCATCTCACGATAGCGAACAGCATTTGCGGTAACCGCTTGGACGACTACATTTGCTAAGAAGTGGGGCCCGATGGCAGTGCTGTTTCCACATTTCCTACAGACCCAGATTGCTGAAATTTGTGCACAATTCTCCCGATTATGGATACATTTGGTCCATTATTTGGTCGATGCTAACCTAAAAAATCAGAAAGTGCACGAAATGCATTTTGATTTGAACGCCCATTTTCGTAAAAGGCTTCAACAGTCTTAACGTGCTGCTCAGTTGTGACCCTTCTATGGTTGAATTTGTCGAACACTGAAACAAAGAAATCTTAAATAAAGTTGGGCAAAAACTTGACCTTAAGGTGTGACTCACAATTATCATCGTGTATTATGATTGTACCACCTCTTATTTCTTTCATTTGGATCCCTGAATACAGGGTCATCGTTGGTACTGGGAAAACTAAGTACATGCTGACATCTGCTGCCCTATGTCTGTAGTCAAATGGCGAAATCTATAGTTTCTTTCGTAAGAGGTTACATACTAGGTTGTGCTTCTTCTCCTCTTGTGCTATCTCGAGTACGCTAGGGCCTCGGTATGACAGTGACAGGATACAGAAAATACTGAAAACTCCCCGCCACTCTATTTCCAAACGTGTTGCGGTGTGCACGCAGAGAAAATGGTCTTGCTCACCAAGCTTTACTGCAGAAGTTCCAAAAGCACCTCTGAGAAAGAGACAATCGTTCACTTTCTGTGTGAACGTCCAGATTTAAGCAGTGCGCAGATCTGGATCCACTTGTCCCTCTGAACTTCATAAACAGCTGAAGGTGGCTTTAATTCTCTTTTCCTTTTCATTAACCTTTTTAAGTGGTACTTTACTTGTTGTCTGTCTTGGTTTCAAAACGACACTTTGTTGCTAACGTCTAGTTGATCTCGTCTTGGTTAACTAGCTACCTTACCTACCCACCTACTGTCAATAAAATTGAAGGTGTCGTATATTAGATTTGCAAATAAAATGATAAAAATCAACTGAAATTTTTGTTCAAATTCAATAATCTTTTGTTTTAGAAAATTTTGGCGAAATAATAATTTTCTGTAAAAATAAAAATGCGCAATCAAACAAAACAAAACGTAAAACATTTATTCTTTGTTAAGTTCTTTCAAAAAAAATATTAACAATGAATAAATGAGTAAAGTGTTGTAATATTTGATTGCGTTTTTATATTTTTACAGAAACTTTTCAGTTCAACTTCCAAACATGTGGATATTTTTGCTCGCTACTGTACATACATATACCTTTTCTTTTCCGTGGAGCATAAAGCCATATCAAGTTCTGATTGTTGGCGTGTTACTTAATTTCCGTCCAGTTTTGTCGTACATTCAGCAGCGCTTTTACTAGTTAACTTTTTTCAGTGTGTGCAGGTCTTTCTGCACGCCTACTATATTGCATATTCCACTTAATAGCCATTGTGATGATAAGATCTTCTGTTTTACTTCCAAACTAGTGCTATTTAGGTTTTCTTATATCAACTTGAGTTAACTGTTGTTAGGCTCTTCTTATCATTTCGGTGTTTAACACTATCAACAGCCAAAAGATAAGTAGGATTCAATATCCGCAGACTTTTATTGATGAAAAAATGGTAGCTGTTTGCGCCACGCACAGTAAATTTCGGTGAAGACCAGACTCTTTTCAGTCGTGTAAAACTTTTCCTTAACCTATTGATATATTAACACCCATAATCCACCTTATTTGTCGATGAGCCTACCAAGATAGCAGAACGAAGGTGCTTCTTGTCCTTGGATAATGAATACCCGCTTTATGCTGTAGAACATTAGCAATGATTTGGTTTTTTTTATACTGCTTTTAAGTTAAGCTTATTGTGTAGTCTTCTGTAAAGCATAAAGCTTTCACTGAATTTCTGAGAATGTCTGAGCTAACAGGTAGATATCATCAGCGTAGTCTAAATTCTCTGATCCACCCGGCAGTCCTCTCACTATTCCTCTTCTTGTCGAACTCTTTTTTCAACAGCAATGCTGTTGCTGAGCTGCTTTACATGCAATACGCGACATGTAAAGGGTCCGCCATCTAACTTTTTTTCAACTAGTGCTTATTTCGCGAATGGTAACACTTAGCTCATGTCTGATTTGACAGATAATTAGTTTTATCCTTCCGCTGAACGAATATGGTTGTTTATACGCTTGAGCAACGCTGGGAAATATAGCGTGGGATCGACTTATAGAAGAGGCCGATTTTGCCAAAAAAAAAAAAATCATCTTTTCAGATGAAGCTCATTTTGATCTTGGCGGGTATGTAAAGAAGCAATATAGTCGCTTTTGGGGCACAAAAAGCCCTCACGCATATATTGAAAAGCCGATACACCCAAAACGAATCACTGTTTGGTGCGGATTTTGGTCCAGAGGCATAATTGGGCCATTTTTCTTCGAAAATCAGCAAGGAGTGGCCGTTAAAGTCAATGGCAATCGGTGTCGGGAACGAATTGAATGAATTTTTGTTGACAAAAATTGAAGAGGAGGATATTAGCAACACTTGGTTTCAACAGGAGGGCGCTACGTGCCACACAGCCGAAGCTACATTCGATGTTTTGCGCCCTGTTTTTGAAGATCGCATTATCAGCCGCAGAGCTGATGTCGTTTGGCCACCTCGGAGCTGCGATTTGACACCGTTAGACTATTATTTGTGGGGTGCCGTCAAAGATAAGTGTTCCGCTAACAAGCCAGAGACAATTGACGCTTTAAAGGACAATATTCGTGAAGCCACTGGCGAAATAGTAGTTTTTTTGATAGCATTTTCAAAAACAAATATTTGTTTGGCGGACCCTTTATAAAGCCTTGATCAGTTGGATTAACTTCATTGTGACACGTTTACATTCCAAAAAATCCCATACCGTCGACTTTTTTGCCATGATTTTGAGTTTTTTTACATGGCCAATGCAGAATTTTACAAAATTTATTGGATATAATTTATAATTAAAAAAAATACAAATAAAAATAAAACTTCTATAGCATTCTCTGTAAACAATGTAATATCATGTAATTTACGACTTTTCTTTTTACTTTCAAATTAAAATCCGGCGTAAAACATTTTAAGGCCAAAAATAACTTTGTGGCAGCAGGTGTAATTGCTTACAAATAGTACAGCAATAAAGGAGAGCAAAATAAAATTTCATATTCAAATAAAATATTTTAAAATGTTTAAGAAAATACTTCCGTTTAAAAGTAAATGCAAATGTAGTTTCCTTTGATGTTGAGATAAAAATCTACATGAACTTTACAATGCTAACGCAACCATTTAGTTAATCAATAATCAGCTGATGAAAGGAATTGATCAAAAGCGTATTTCCTTAAAGGTGTAACACGTTCGATAGGGTAATAAAGATATTTTTGACCATAAAAATTAACTCATTCGCTTGATACGATTCATTACAAAATTCTGTTAAAATAACAGCTGAAAAGGCCTTATTAAGAACATTTAGAAATTGCATGTAAACTTATTTAGTCATTTATTCATTTTGACAAACTTATTTGGGACACCTGTTTGCAGGCGCATATAGAAAATCACAATTGTGTTCACACGCTAAATTAAAAGTATCGTAAAAAGGTAAGCAGCCAACGGAAGTATTCTTCAACAACTCGAGTGCTTCAATTCAAAAATTTCCCATGTTTACTAGTATATGCCACCAAAGAAGTTGTCGGATTCGCATTTATTTTGTATTGACTTACAAAGTCATTCTCACTGAAAACGTCTGAAGGAATCATCTGAAGAACGCCTACAAGTAATTAAATAACAAAAACAAAGAAAAAACAACATCATTAACTAAATCGCACTTGTTCGAATGGATTTAAATTTAAAGAATTTCGTTTAAAGTTGGTCATTACTTACACGGTACGAGTATAACGACAAGTGTGCAACAAATTCTTTACTAAGATTGGTCAGTTCATATTTCAGCCTAAAATAACAAAAAAAAAAAAAAAAAAATTAAAAATCACAGCGAATATGTACCCACATCCTCCTCTACAATCCATAAGTATTCAGACTGCAACTAGAGTGTTATGTTAAGAAAGAAGCCTTTATCCATCAACGCTTCAAGATACAAAACATATCTCTTCTACATCCATCCATCCATCCATACATACATACATATGATGAAGAGTAGTAGTATAGATATATTGGGATATTAATGTTAAATAAACAAACAAAACATGGCAAAACAAACAACTTGAAATGAATTATTTATGAAAACAATTGTTCGCTCGTTCGTTCCCATCAGCCAAACAGAGTAAATCTAACAAATATTCTCTCTGACATTTATGGACGTTGAGCATTAAAATTACAATAACAATAGCAAAAACAACAACAACAACAACAATCGGAGAAGAAAAGTCATAAAATATAAATGATACAGCGGCTAGAATAGATACAAATGGTCAGGCAATCAGACAGACAGACAATCAGTCTGAAAACGTATAAAGTGGGGGAATATTCTTGTCAAAAATGTGTGAATATTACCAGACAAAAACAGAAGAGAAAAAACAACAACAACAACTGAAATCTTATTTCCAATTCATTTACAGAGCATTTGTTTTTGTTTTCGTTTAGTCCGTGTTTATACGAAGGAGTAGAGTAAAAACATTATTGCTTTTTAATCTGCATAGAACATCGTGTAGGTGATGGAGGTATATTATGTTTGTGCTTAGATTAGTAACAGTCTTTCAAGTAAAAGCTATTACCAGGCTTATGACGGAATACTCTGTATAAGGAGCACGGCTACAAAAATCTGGTGAGAGGTACCTTGTGGAACGTCCTCTTCATCCGACACAGTTCGCGTACGTGAGTATACTGAGGGTGCCATTTTGTCTCTTCGAGGGAGTATTGAAAAGGCACTCTCTGATAGGGAAGTGGCTTTGTGTGCCTTATTTGATATTCGGGGAGGCTTTGACAATACTTCTCTTGATGAAGTGGTGATGGCGTCAAAAGAGTGCCCGCCATTATTATGGACGGTAGTAGTTATTCACCATGTTGGCTTATAGGGTTGTCAGTGTAATTGGTTACGCTGATGACCTCATTATAAAAATACGTGAGAAATATGGGAGTACGTTGTGTGAACACATAAGGACGACCCTTGGCGAGATGTCAAGCAAGTACACTCAGGTAGAGCTCTCGGGGAATTCCTTGAAAATGGTTGTTGTAATGGATATATAAGTTATCATTATCAACTTTTCTAAGGAAGTTAAGTATCGGGGTATCATCCCGAATAGGAGGCTGAGTTAGAATTCGCGCATTGGTGCCGTCCAGTAAAAGGTGATAAGACCCAGTTGGGCAAGTGGGTCTTTCGCTGAGAATAACGCTATGGATATATACCGTTATAATTCGGCCCATTACCATTTATGCGACAATAACTTGATAGAGAAAGGCTGAGAACGCTACCACCATGAATTAATTAGGCAGAGTACAAAGATTCGCCAGCTTCGTTATAACTGTTCCAACAGAAGCCTTGGAATCCTTGATTGGTTTAACACCTCTCCACATCCATGTGAGTGGCGGCATGTCGGCGACAATGAAATGCGTCAAGAAATCTATCCATTCCAAGCAGGGTGGTTGAAAAACCGAACTGTGCTTTGGCCTTTGGCTGAATTCTCGGACCAGTGAAACTAGTGGGGCTTTAAGTTTGGAGTGAATTTGATCTAAACTGGTAATGAACCCAACCGAGACTTGTCGCTAAATGTCTTTCAGGCTGAGATCATGGCCATTGCTATATGTGCGGAGATCAACCTGGGCAATGGGCAAAAAAGTTAGACCATTAATGTATTCTGTGACAGCCAAGCTGCCCTAAGAGCACATGGCTTGAATCGTACGACATCAAGACTGATTAAATATTGCTACGATACCTTGCAAAAGCTTTGCGATCACAGATGTGCATGTTTGTAGACTGTGTTCACAGGCATCAACGCGGACACATAACGGAACACATAACGTGTGCATGTGGTGTTCCTGTGAGGAAAAATGTTTAGGTCGGCATATGTTCTTACTGGGTTCACAGGCATCAGAGACAGCAGAACACATATTGTGTGAGTTTGGTATTTTTGATAGGTTTACGTGGAAATATTTAGGGTTTCAGATCTGCTTGTGTTCATTAGGAAATCAGCAGATCTGCTGAACAAATTATAAACCGGAAGGGGCACAATAGATCCCATGGGTTGTAGTGTCCTCCAATAGTAACTGGTCAGCATGATGATGATGATGATGATGAAGTTTGCTTGAACGTAGATTCGAGCATTTCTAAGTGAATTTAATAAATGACTACAATTTCACCCATCGATGTTACGTGTAATTAGGAGTTGCAATCATAAGTAATCAATACTGAATTTTAATTTGCTGATTTGAATTACATTTAATTGATAAGTAATAATTACCATTAATTCAAATAACCAATTACTATAAGAAGTAATTGCTAAAAGTGAATTACTAATTGTAATTACTAATTAGTAGGTAATTAGCATTATTCGCTTAGCCATTATATTTAAGGTGTTACTTTGCAATGTAGTAGTCGGTTTTGATCGACTACAAAGGCTTTATTTTTTTTCTTTTTTTTAATCATAAAATTTCCTTAGAATTTTTTTCATTCAATCGTGGACTGCTACCGCTGATACCACCTCTGTTTCGATAATTCACTTTTAATATCATTTTTATTCTTATTTTCCGTTTTTTTGTTTTTTGTTTTTTTGTTGTTTTTTTCGTTATTCAGTGTTACTGTTGTAATTGATAGTCGAAGTCATAAAATTAAACTAAAAAAGGGAAAAACAGTAGCTAGTTAAGGCTTCAAAATTATTTATAAACTAAAAAAGAAGAAGATCCAGCTACTGCTGATGAAGGAAGAGAAGGGGGAATTTATAGAAAGTATTTGTTAATGTGGCGGTTTGTTTCATGTGGCTTTAGTTTCGTATTTTATGATGCCGTTCCTCAGCAAACATTTAATTTCTTTGGAAACAACATTAGCGGCTACACAATATTTGATTGAACTGCATTTTAATGGGAAATTTTAGGCTATTGATCTCATGCTCGCCACCAACCATCACCACCATGAAGGAGTTGAAATTTTTATGGTCCATGTTTTGATGGCTTGAGTGTATAGTAGTTTAGATGCGGCAGTGTATCTGTCTACTGTGTCATAAAATCGATTTCACATGTTTAAAAGTAAATAAATATTTTGTTTTGTTTTTGTTCTTTAACTGTTTAATTTTCACTCGTTTCGACAAAAGAATTCTAGTGAATTAGAAAAAAAAATCTTTTTTTTTTTGAAGTTTTATTATATGAGAAGAAATGAATTGCATAGATAAGTAAGAGTGGATTTCCGCTGATTTAAACAACAGTAAAACGTAATATATTTTTTAAAATGATCGTTAATATTACAGGAATACTGAAAGCAATTTTAAAAACAAATTATTAAATGGCATTAATTCCCACCCATTTAACACAAGATTGCGCTAAACAGTTATCGCTCTTCTTTTGAGATGACTGATTTAGATGGTTTGAATATGGCCAGGGAATGAAAACTGTTATTCAATATTTTGAATATGTAATACAGTGGCGGAGATGGGGTTAGCACATCACATATGTGTACCTTCTTGAACCAAACAAGGTGGGCAAATTAAAGTTTAGGAAGTAAATTGGCTGTTAAGAATTGAGTTGTCAACCTTTAACACTGATTTAGTAAAAAATTGTGAAATTTTAACTATGGAACGCTACACTCTTGAACAAAGAATTTTAGTTGTGAATATTTACTATCAATATGGTGAAAATTTTACTGTGTCCCTATTATTTGCTTCAACACTGTATATTTATTATAATTCTTTCCCTTTCACTTAAATTCTAATATTATTGCCACAAGTAGCACTCAAATAGTCCGATCGTATCGATAGTTTCGATAGTTTGCAAAAAACAATCGATACTATCGAGTGAGCCGACTATCGATAGTTTTGCAAATCTAACTGAGCACCCCATAAACAAGACTTGTAGGTACTCAATTGTACTCAATTTCGATGTCTAAAAAAAAAATATAAGCTTTTTAATGCAGCATACTGCTAACCCAATGCCCACCACTGTATGTTCTGTGTTAAATAGCTTCAAAGTTTTATCATTTGACACAGTTCCATAACAAGTTTATTGTTTTTACTAAAATTTAATCATTAATAACACTTTACATTAAATTAGACTCTAAATGTGTAACACTGTACCTTAAAACAAAATCTAATTGAAGGTTAAAAATCATATAAAAATGCATTTAAAAATACACAAAAAAACGTAAGCATTTTATTATAATTTGTCAACGGGGCGTTAAACTGAAACAAGTATGTTTGTCGTCGTCATCGTAGGATGTCTAAAAACTGCGCCTTTGACAAATTGAAAAATAAAAAAAATAATCATTTTTGGCTGTTTTAAGGGCCTTTTTTTGCAAGAAGCGACACGCTAATGATGTGTCGCTTTATGGAATCACAAAAAAACATAAAATGGTAGTTTGAGGCGATTGGTATTAACTCTACTGGTAACAACAAAACTTTGAAAATCAGTTCTAAGTAAAATAAATCACTGCTTGACATATTTCTATTGCAGGATTTTAAACCAATACCTGCTACGGTCTTTATTTGAGTTTGGTTTGAAGGTATATAATCAAAACAATTTCAATACATCATAGTTTAAAACTGCAGATCTAATTAAGTTACTTTAAGTTCTATAACTTGAGTTTCGTAAGTCATATCATTGATCAAATAAAACGCTTGGACAACAGAATTGCAAAAATTAGCATTTTTCGATGCTCATTATGCTGCTTATGGGTATACTGTAAATGCAACATTCGGTTTCAAGGACCATTTACAATATGTAGTCTTTGTTTAAAGTTCTACACCAACATAATTGATTCCATCAAACCTTAATTTAGTTGGAATCCAAAAACGAACTGACTAATTCGTGATCACAGTAGTTAAGAATGGACTATATAGGGTATTATTAACTTAGCAAACAAACATACACACAAATTATACCGACAATAACGATGACATTAATTTGACATATTTTGCATGTCATTTTGTCATTTTTATGACATCGAAATTTAAGTTCTTTTGTTTCTCTAAATCACCATATCGTGGTTTCTTCTTTTTTTCATTTAATTTTCCAGCATGATTAAACATTGTCATTAAAAATAAAAGGGGGGACAAATTCCTCAAGAAAAAAAGGCGGCAGTTTTTTTTAAACGCCACTCATTTGACACTTCCGCTGTGGTTGGCGCTCTTTTTGCTTTATGCAGCCAATCATTCCACCAAATGCCCAGCAAGTGAGAAAATAAAAACTTTCGGTAGAAAATGATATGAAATCAAATCAAATCAACTCAAGTATTCAAGTTGTATTTGAGTATTTAACAGCACTAATGAGATGAAGAAATTAACATGGGAACTTATTTCGTTTGGTTTGCACAAAAAGCTAACGACACACAATATCCGTTTTCTAAAATTTAACAAAAAAATGTTCCAACAAGACATGCAAATATACGCAGATTTATACACAAAGTAATACACAATTTAAAAATAATTATATAGCAAATACACTGAAAGAAATAAGGCAATTTATGTTTATGATGATAAAGCAAAATAATTCTCATTTAGTTCATACACGAGTTTTTATAAAACCAGTGAAAAAATAATAAGTATTTTTAACTAAAATTTATGCAATTTAACAAGTTTAACTTATTCTGAGAGGAGGGACCCTTTGACAGAGGTAACTTGTATTTGACGTATTTTTATAAATTATGTTGCTGCTGGTGCGAGATATTTGTTGCCACCGAACAGTAAGGCTATATAAACTTGTTTACAATCGTACGGTAAAATTTTTTAGTTTTGTATCACCCCAGAAAAAGGCTTTAATACGCAAAGTGAGTATGTCTTCATTAATCATAATTGCTTCCATTAATTCTATAGCTCTGAGGCCATGGTTTTTAATGTGTCTAAAGCTGAAACACTGGATAAATTTCATGGAATGATAACTTACGATGTTAATAAGATAGCTGAGACAGTAGATATCATAATCGAGCGGCTTTATCACCTTTTCCATAAATATTTTAATGTAAAATGTTTTCTGGACGACTGGTGCCGTAAGTGCTCACACTCTTCCACAAGCTCATTTGCTTGTCCACTCTAAGAAAGTGTCTAACGTCGTACACAATCCAAACAACTGTTTGCACTGTCTTGCAACAATTTTTAAACAATTAAAAGAAAGGGTTGATATTTGCCAATATTGCGTCTGTCGGTCAACAAGGTTTTTTTCCACTACCGCTTCTTGGGAGCATTTGCCTTTTGTATCAGTTTCGCTAATCAACTCTCGCTCTCGAGTTTTGCAGGTGATTAATCCCTCATAACACAAACAAGTAACTAAGACCATATGTTCGGCATGATGGCCAGTGTCTCTGGTGGGAACCAAACCCACGACCTGCGAGCTGACATACTAGCACTCTACGTAGTAGCATATAGGGTCACCCACACATTATCATTAAGTCAAGCAGGTACTATTGTGATTTATGGGGTCTATTGAGCCCCCTCCGGTCTATAGTTTGTTCTGCAGATCTGCTACCTTTCTAATGAACATCAGCAGATCTGAAACTATAAAGGTGTCCTTATGTCTACCTAAACATTTCCACCTGAATCTATCAAGAACATCACGTTCACAAAATATGTGTTCCCCTGTCTCTAAAGCCTGTGGTCACAGTTTGCAAACATCCACATTTGCGACTGCCATCCTCTTTAAATGCGCTTTTAGTGTACAGTGTCCCGCAAGAAACTCCGTAAGGAGCTTCAAGTCCAGACTGCCATACTTTAGAACCTCAGAGCGACGCTGATTTATGGTCGCCATAAAGTGGCAAAGTCCTCTTTAAGTATTCTTCTAGTGTTGGATGGTAGTAAGTGGTGCTGCACAACAAGGTTCCGGACCGATATAGAGTATCATGGAACCCTTTCTGTCCAATGAATCTACTCTATCATATTGTCTATTTCACAGTGTCTAGGCACTCAAAACAACTGAACCTTATTTCCACGCGAAAACTTTGGCAATATAGTCTAGATGTTATATGATGAGAGCCAAGTGTTCTTAAGGCAGATTGGAGGTCAGAGAATATATTAATGGTCTTATTCCTTGATCCGAATGTCAAAGTTGATTTCCGCACATAGCAAGGGCCATGATCTTAGCCTGGAAGAAGCACAGTGATCTTCCCAGTGGAATTGGCAATCCTGGTTTGGTATCATGAACACCAGCACCGACACATTCATTTTGAAGCCATCGGTATACCATCTTAAATCAAACTTTCGGGGTGAAGCCCCATCAGACCGACAACCCCGGTCCGTGAATTCGACTCTGAATCTCCTGATAAGCACAGATCTAAAGGCATAGCATTCAGGACCGAAGATGGTTCTACCCTGCGTAGAATGGACCGACTTCCCGATGTATTTCGGCCCTCTTTGGCGAAAAGTTTTATCGCTGAACAAGCCGCCTCCCTCATCGTATGGAAATGAAGCGGTGTTAAAGCAATCAAGGCCTGCAAGGCCGCTGTTGGGCATGTTTTCTTTGACAAAGTTATACCACATCAAGTGAGTCGCTGTACTTTGCCTAATCTATTTATGGTAGTAGCTTCCTCAGCTTTTCTCCATCAAGTTATCGCCGCATAAGTGATGATGGGCTGAATAACAGCGGTATATATCTGTATTGTTATTCTCGGTGAAAGATCCCATGTTTTACCGTAGGAGGAGCACCTTGCCCAGAGAGCTCTTATCGCCTTATTCTGTACGGCACCAATATGCGAATTCTAACTAAGCCTCCTATCCCAGAATGACACCTAGATACTTGAATGGTTTACTGTAGCAAGCTCTAGGATAATCTGGCTGCCATCTGCCATTGCCTGGAAACAATGTACTGACTGTACTTAGTGCAGTGGTGAGAAACCGTTTTTATCATTGATTTCTCTACAATTTATTTATCAAGAGGTGGCGCCGCCGGACGTTCCTGTGATGTTTGTAGCTTAAGAGAAGAGTGGGTCCGGGTGCATCGTGTATTATCTGGAGTGTGGTTGAAGGTTTTTAATTTTTAAAAATCTGTGATGAAAATTTTTCGTTTGTTGAGGTATAAGAGAAAATTCCGAATAGCAGATGCATTAGTTATAGAAGTTTTTCCATAGCGTAATACCGGTCGCTAGCTAATGTTATGAAGTGATATCGCTGTCGAAAATTGTCACATGGTCTGGCCTGAATTGAATCCAGAATCTTTTGGTTGGTAAGTGGGTTGTCTGTGAAATATTCGGGTTTGTAGTTTAGGTCTACAAAATATTACCAGCAATTTTAAAATTAAAACGACAAAAAATTATATTTTATTTTCAGTGTACAAATAATTTGAAGTTCAATAATGAACGAAACCAAATTCAAATTAAGATCTTCGCTCTCTTCAAGTTTTATTTTATTTGTTTTTTCCTGTTTTTCTCTCATTACGGTGATCATATAATTTTCATTTGTTGTTATTGTTGTTGTTAATTTACGTTCATCTTTTCATTATACTTCATCATCATTATGATCATCGCTTAATATTATTCTTACTCTTCTTCTTCTTCATCATCAACAGTATCTTGACTTTCTATGGTAAAATACGGTTGGGCCTTTCGATAAATTTTATATGATTTTGTGTGTGTGTGTGTTTTTTCTTTGGTTTTTTTGGCGACCACCTCATCGTTGCAGACAATGACTTGAATTCTTTTGACTGAAACTTATGCCGTTTGATCTTTGCCGTCTCCATTAATGGCCAACGTTGTTGCCAGAGCACCCAACAAAATCAAGTTCAGCCAGCCAATAGTTAATGTTGACGTTGAAACTGGCTGTAGCTGTAGCTGTAGCTGTTGCTGATGCTGTTATTGCCAGAGTTGTGATGTGTGATGTGATTAAAGCTCCAATGCTTTTAAATGTAGCTTTGGCCACTGCTCCCCTTTTGCTTTCCTGTTTTGTTTTTGTTTTTCTTTTCGATAGGCCTTTAACGCATTCCTTGTTAAATTTATTATTGTATTGTTGCTGCTGCTGCTGCTGTTGTTGTTGTTGTTGTTGTTTTTGTTGCTTGGACTGTTGCTGTTAAAGCCTTGTTTTTTGTCTTTCGTTGGCCATTTATCAAGTTTAAGAGTATCTGCTGTTGGCTGTAGCTTGGCAACCATGATGTTAAAGCCTGATGTTGTTAACTGAACACAAGTTCGTTTGCTAAAGTTGGTACGTTCGTTACTGTTCTGTGTTTTAATGCCTCCTCAGTTGACTGACTGGACCACTGAAATTCCTTTGCACCGATACAAACACACGCTCGGTTATATTTTGTTGGCTCCCCTTAAAATTATGAATTTGTAGTTGTGGTGGTTGCGTTTAAAGATTTTTAGAGTATTTGTGCTTGTGTTTAAGGCTTATTTGGCCGAATCTCATTAAGGCTTTGAAGTTTAGCGCAATTGCGTGATTGGTTAAAGCGCATCTAAAGTACTTAACTAAACTAAATACATTTCATGTGGTTGTTGTTGTTGTTGTTGTTGTTGTTTTTATTGTTGTTAGTCTTTCTAATCTGTTTTTAAGACAATTTAACTGATGGTTTTTAACAATATGTTCCTTTCGAAAATTAAACAGCAACAGCAACAACAGCAACAAAACTAATTTGTATATGTTGCCACTTTTTTCCCCTATTCGCTGCAATGTAATACTTGGCTTTAACATATGATGTGTGATGTTGGCCATTTTAATGTTTTCACTAATTTCCTTTACGGTGGTCGTCATTATTATGCAGGATTTTGTTTTGTTTTTTGAACTGAAATATAAAATTCCAACACAAAATTACGAGTTTCTACTGGAGACCATTAGTAAAAGTCAAAGTACGTACTTGCATAATTATGAGTGTTTTTTTTGTTGTTGTTAAACAGAACAAATTATATGCCAGTAATAAAAAATGTTTTATATTTACTGAACTTTGACCACAATATTATCTCGTAACAAAAGGAACCATTAAAGGTCAAACAAAATTACACTTGATTGTTACCAGGTTGTGAATACAATTCAACGCATTGATGAATACGGATTATTCTGTCAAAAATATTTGTAAGTCTTAAAAATACAATAATACTGGGTAAGTATATAACATTTATTACCTTTGAAAATGTTGTCGGCTTTGTGGCAAGAAAATATGTGCATATAGGAAGCACTGGAAGCCAAAGAAGCTATAAAAAAAACTACTGAATATTTTCTTAAATTTCTTTTTTTAATTGAAAGTACAATCCTTCCGCTTAATAATGGAGAATAATTTCATTCCAATGGCTGCCTCAGCTGGCCATGCAGTAGCCTACACGATCGGTCCAATTTTTAAGCACATTATCGATTGCGTGCAACTGTATTTCACCAATGGCTTCACGAATATTGTCATTTAAAGCGTCGATTGTCTCTGGCTTGTTGGCGTAACACTAACCACAAATAATAGTCCACCGGTCTCAAATCGCAGCTCCGAGGTGGCCAAACGACATCAGCTCTGCGGCTGATAATGCGATCTTGAAAAACAGGACGCAAAACATCGAGTGTAGCTTCGGCTGTGTGGTACGTAGTGCTGTCCTGTTGAAAGGAAATGTTGCATATATGCTCCTCTTCAATTTTTGTGAACAAAAACTCATTCAACATGGCCCGATAACGATCGCCATTGACTGTAACGGCCACTCCTTGCTCATTTTCAAAGAAAAATGGCCCAATTATGCCTCTGGACCGAAATCCGCACCAAACAGTGACTCGTCTTGGGTGTATCGGCTTTTCAATGTATGCATTCGGGTTTTCTGTGCCCCAAATGCGACTATTTTGCTTGTTTACATACCCGCCAAGATTAAAATGAGCTTCATCTGAAAAGATGATTTTTTTTTTTTTTTGGCAAAATCTGCATCTTCTGTAAGCCGATTGCACGCAATATTTCCCAGCGTTGTTCAAGCATATACACAACCATATTCGTTCAGCGGAAGGATAAAATTAATTATCTGTCAAATCAGACCTGAGCTACGAGTAAGTGTTACCATTCACGAAGTAAGCACTAGTTGAAAAAAAACGTTAAATGGCGGACCCTATATGATACCTTTAAAAATCTTTAATATTTCTTAATGTTTGAAAATGTTTTATGACAAAGAACAAATGAAGTGCAACATTTTTTGTCAGGAAAGGAAACACTATAAAATTTTTTTATAATAATAAAATATTTTCCACTAATAAATGCAAATAAAATACAAGCAAAAGTTACGTTAAAAAAGTCATTAGCTTTTCAGGGCAACATTTTAGATCGTAATTTTTATGAATTGAAAAAGTGCAAAATTTTTTTGCTTTTTGTGAGGGCAACATTTTTAGAATCTGTCTTAATAGTACCTGTTTTTTGGGAAAGACCACAAAAAATCATTTAATGGTAAAGGGTAAAAAATGCTACATTTTTTTGCCAGAACAGAAATCGCCATAATTTTTATTTTTAAATTTAAAAATAAAATTGTTAATAAATATGTTGTAATTAATGTATAATTTATAAGCAAATATTTATAAAATGAGGTGGTTTTTAATCACAGTTTTAATTATAATTTTAAGAAACTTACTTCAAATGTATTTGCGAAGATTTCTGCTTCTAGTGACTACAAAGTCAATTACCACACAGCTCACGTATTTGAAATTTGTGCATCTGCACTAGCCTTTATAAATATTCATATTCATTATTAAAGTGTTTGTGTTTTAATTACAATTTTTGTAAACGACTGGCCTAGAGGTCAAAACGCTGGCATCCATTTCATTTAAATTATAAATTTTCTTACAATAAACTCCCTCAATTAAAAGACATAATTAAGCGAAACCTCGGCATCTTCTGTAAGTCGATCGCAGGCATATACACAACCATATTCGTTCAGCGGAAGGATAAAACTAATTATCTGTCAAATCAGACATGAGCTAAGTATTACCATTCACGAAGTAAGCACTTGTTGAACAAAAAACGTTAGATGGCAAGTAGAGCTAAGACGATAGTGTCGCTAGAGCTGTGCATGCGACCCATTCTTTGCAGTGAATGGAGAAAAGTAATAAGCGAATGATGCTCAAGAAAACAATAGATAACGAAATAAATGGATAATGCCTTTCCACAGATTATTAGCTTGATATTTTAAGAAGAATTGAGCATAAATTGATCTCAATGCATGCTATCGACGACATTTAATCGGCAATCGTAAGACGCCAAATAAAAGAACTAAATCAGTTCGAGTACATACATAGTACATAGGTACACGGCTGCCAGATACATTTTGCAATCCTCCCAAATTTAGGCAAAAATTTCCCCAAAATATCGCCTCTAAAAACGAAAAATCCCCAAAAAAAACCTTTTAAACAAAAAAGTATTTTAAAACGATTGATTTTTAATATATATTTTCGTACCATGTAGCGGTGAAGATTATATTCATGTTTTTTATGTTTTTTACCTCTATAACTAATACAAATCCCAGGTGTACGTATATCAGCTCTCCATTCGTTCATACGGAGAATTTATGGGCGTATATGAAGTTCAAATTATGCCAGCACGAACTTAGGAGTATAAGAAACCCTCCACCTGGTTATATAGGCAAATAGACCACCCGATATAACCAAGAATACTGTCATTATACACTGGAGCATATTCCTATAAACGCACACTACTTTTTTAAAACAAAAAGGGAAAAATTAAACAAGAAAATATTTAGGGGGCGATAAATTTGTGTATTAAATTAGTTAAGACTTCACTTAAAATATTGTTTAAAAAAAAAATTCATTTGTAGTTTAATTATTTTTTTTTACTTAATTTTCGATATTAACAGCCATTTTTAAGGGTATTTTCCTATAAACGCACTTTAATGTTTGGGCCATTGTAGCATTATTAATAATTTGTTATGGATTGTTGCAAAAATACGGTCTGGCATTGATTCCACTAATTTTTTAAGCAGATCGGAATCAATTTTCTCCCAGACTTGTTTAATTCTTAGTTTCAGCTCTGTCACAGTCTTTATGCCTTCATTCTGGGCTTTATTTGCATAAACTTTACGGGCCATGTATCCCCACAAGTTTTCCATTGGGTTTAAGTCCGGACTACAAGCCGGCCAGTCCAACAAAGGAATACCATGTTCATTGAACCAAGATTTCGATTGCTTAGAAACATGGATTGCAGCATTATCTTGTTGGAAAATGCAATCTTCATTCATTTTTTCGCCCATAAAAGAGAGAAGAGCATCTTCCAACAGTTCGTTATAAATCGAAGTATTCATTTTTGTCGGAACAAAACAAATTTTCGACTTGCCAACTGCAGAAAACGCTGCCCAAACCATAACACTGCCACCACCGAAATTACTTTTTGACATCCGAACATCTTTAGATCTCAAATCGTGCCAATAGCATGAGTATGAGTCTGGACCGTCTAAATTAAATTTTTTTTCGTCAGAGAAAATTACTTTTTTCCACTCATCTGTCCATTTCATATATTTTCTTGCGAATTTTAGACGATTTTCTTTATGGTGTTTTTTTAGCAGTGGTTTACATTTCGGCTTTTTCCATTTTATGTTTTCATCGTTTCGTAAAATGTGTGCAACGTGTTTGGAAGTCACAGCAAAATTTAATTTATTCCTTATTTGTGTGGAATTCAATTTGTTGCGGGTTGCTTCTTGTTTTATTAGGTTAAGTTGTCCTCTTGTTAGTTTTGTATTACCCTTTGTTGATTTGCGAACTCCATAATTTTGACCACACTTTCCGAACGACCGATTTTACGTCCAATTTCTCTATTAGAGCATCCTTGGTCGTGGAAAAATTTAATTTGAATCTTTTCTTGATCGGACAAAAAAGTTCCCTTAGGCATCTTTAAAAGTGATGAAATTTATTGATTAAAATAGGAAAAGTTACAGTAAATTGAGATATTTTACTATTTGAAAAGTACCTTTGGTTGAAAAAAAAACTAAAATTGATTATATTTTATTTTTGGTCACTTTTTTAAAAACAAATTTCGAGTGTGCGTTTATACGAATCTTCCACTTAAAATAGCACCAAGAACATTTGATCGCATAATTAAGGCAAACAACAAAAATAAGAAAAAAAAAATTGTTCACTTTTAAAAAGTACCGTTAAGTTGTCTCTCATTAAAATAGTTAGATTTTGCTTTTGGATGAGAACAACAAAGATATAACAAAAATACAGAAAAAAATTAAGTGCGTTTATAGGAATATGCACCAGTGTATAAGAAGGAGATTTCAAGTTGTTAGAGAAGCTAAGCTAAGTACTAAATTTTGACGGACCTAAAGCCTATTTAAAAAAAAGTACCTTGAAAGTTTTGCAAATGAATTTGTTTAATTAAATAAAATTTTTTGTATAGAAATCTTATTAATTTACCTTTTAATTGCTTTGGGTCTTTGCTTAAAATCTGAATTTGAAGGCTGAAACTCTTACTCATCCCAAGTGAAATAAGGGGGACTTTTCTCAATCACTGAGCTACATCCGTTTCTATTCTTTAGACTCATTGAAAGGCACCCACAGCTAAACGGCAGATGTATTAATTAGAGAAGTTTTTCATAGCGTAAATACTAGGGAGATCGAACGGTTATTGTTCGACTCGTTTTAACCGGTTCTTTTTGGTTTTGTCGAATAAACCGGTTATTTTAACACGAATAACCGTTTTTTATATTTTTTAATGCAAATATACTCTTCGTTTCGGTGTTTTTCTAAATTTAATACTATTTTCATACTGTATGTGACAACCTTTTCTGAAAATAAATATTAAATTTTTATATACGGAGAATGATGATCGACTATAGTCATAGAAAGGGACCTGCAAACGCCAGCTCCGTACAGCAGATGTTATAGTTTGTAAAGCTTTTCAAACGTAAATAGTCAAAACCAGCCGCAAGCAATGTTGTGAGGTGATACCACTGTTGAAAATTGTCAGATGGTATGGCCTGTAATTGAACTAAAAACTTCCTGGTTGGTGGGAGGGTGTCTTACCCACCATACCACAGCGGCACACGAATCAGTCGCTAATTACTTATTTTTAATTAATTTCTTTTTCAACATCATTCGCTTTTACTTCTTCACTTTCAATGCCAATCCCTCTTTATCCCCTTAACGCGAATCTATTTCAATTTGAGTATTTATTGATAAAAATAACAAAATAGCAAAAAAAAAAACTTGTTGACAAATTTATATTAAATACTGCCTTCGTTGGCAATCCTTGGGGATCGATTTATTTGCCTAACGCTTCGCTGCATCGTCCTCTAAAACATCTGGATAAAGGAGAACCAAATGGAAAACAAATTATGTGCCATCATTATCACTTTAGTGCTAAACTCACATTATTCATGTATCACTCATTCGCTTCCCCCCTTCGTTTCTCTGCTTCTCTAATAGACACAAAATTTAGTTGAAATCCCTTTTGTTACAGCTCGTATACGAAGTGAGGTATACAAATGGTGAGGCAGAAAGACACACAGAAAATACCAAAAAATTAAAAGTCAGACTGACAGACGTTAAGAAAGTCAGCGTTACAAATTTTCTTCAAGTTAAACTTTCGCCAACAACATTTATTTCGTTTAACTTTTCTCTCTCTCTCATACTTGCGAGTTTACAAATCCCATAAATAAACACTTGTCATCGTATTAAGATGTATGAGAGAGTGCGGGTGAGAGTTGGAAAAAATCACTTTTTGCTTTATTATCCTGCTCTCATTTCCATTGCTATGTTAGTGTACAAATATTGGACTTTTGTCTCCTGTTGTTGTGATTTATTACAGTGACACAAATAAATTTTCGCACTCCAGGTGATAAACATTATAAATCAATCCATTTTAGTTTATTTTGTCTCTCAATACGTGTTACGTTTTACCTTCGTCTTCTTCTTCTTTCAAGTCACGCCACAACCTTCTAACATTTGTGCTTTCCCTTACTGGGGTCAGTTTTTTCTTGCTGTTATTTGACAGCAGTTACAATTTGTATTGACTTTCAATGTAAACAGACAGGCAGTCAGTTAAACTAATGGACAAATAGAAGAGACGCAACGAAATAAATTTAAAAAAATTGGTTAAGAAGACGTGTCTTCTTCTAATGTGGGATAAAGTTGACTTTGAGTTCCTTGGGATCTTTAATCTGTTTTTTCTTTTTTGATGTTGTAATAGAAGCAATGGTTTTAAGGGGAATGGCTACAAACAATTTCTACTTTTCTATCTTGACATTAAATTATTGCGAACAAAAGCTTTCATTTCGTTGTAAAAAATCAGTAACTTACTTAAGGTAGACAACCATTTCTAATTTGTTTGTATTAAAAAAAAATGTTGTTTTTTAAAGGATTTTAAAATTGAATTACATTTTATTTAAATTTATTAACTGCCTCAACTTATTTAGTAAATCGATTAGCCAAGTTCACAACACATCTGCTAGGGTAGGCTTTAAGTTCAGCGCTGCAGCCGCTAGTAATTTAAACTCCTTGCTAAGAGGTTAATGACTGTCTTAATTCCGCTGCACCATGGGCCCAGACTACATACGCAACCTACATTTCCCTAAACTCCTCGATTATACAATAATGGTAGTGCTAGCAATTAGTCAGTGATTATATCGTGAAAGTTCTTTCTTTTCCACATCACGTTGACGGTTTTTTATCAGTAACACAAGATTTTAAGGGTGTTTCGAAAATTTCAAAAACAGATGATTGTTGTACTCGAAGGCGCCTAACAGAAAAATCACTTTTCAGGTGTTTTAAGTTCGTTCTTTTTTATCACACAGTGTTATAGATCGTCCTAACTGTTCTAATCGAATCAAATTGTGTAATTATGAATAAGTCGATATATTTTTTTGTAAAGTTTTACAATCATCGTTAAGATTTTTATCCGTCACACCTCCAGGGAGCATCCATTACTTTGTTTCAGTTTCAGTAATCATGTGTCAATAATCAAGTTGAGCTTTCAAGCTAAATAGATGATTAATCTATTGTAACTCACCTCCATGTTTGTGTGTACTGGTGAAGATCCTTGCTAAAAGGTGCTTATCCTTACTTAGCATTGGAATTTTTTTCCAGTAGGTGTCGTTTTATGTTGATCATTTGTCTGATGCTTGTCATTATCGCCAGAGGTAAGCTGGAATGTGGAATAGAGGGACTTCTTTAGATGGATTTCTGTCTGGAGGGAGATGGAAGTTTCTTTATTAAGCACTCGAAGCCGTAATTTAATTTCTTTGTCATGTCCTCTGCTGCGCCGTTTATGTTGTATGCCTACGGTCTAACCACTACCTACGCATTGTTATATAAGCCCTTGATTTTTCCTCGAATTTAATAATAAGACTCAATACTCCCCGATATTGATAATATCAGTCGAACTGCCATATGGAAAGCACTGAGAGCACAAAAATGATGCAGAACTTCCAGTTGGAATGAAAACATTAATCTACCTGCTATCTAGGAAGTACAATGACTACAAACGGCGGCACAAAAACGGACGTAGTCAACAGGCTCAATAAAGCAAGAGAGACAATCGTTATGAAAAGGCTTACGTATATCAAGAAGAACTGTGATCAGAATTAAAGTTCAGTTGTTTCGTGTACTGGACACCGTGAGATAGATGCTAAAAAAATGGCGGATGAAATGGCCAGAAAAGGTTCCATAACAATCCATATCGATCCGGAACCTTACTGTGCTGCACCACTTACTACTATACTCAATCTAGTCAAGGATTGGGAAATTTCCAGATGCTTGGGACACTGGAATGCTCAAAGGGGACTTCGTCACTCTAAGATGGCGATCATTCGATGATTTAGGCTTCGCTCTGAGATTCTCAGGTATGTCAGGCCGGACTCACGGGCCACTGAAGACTGAGAGCACATCTGAAGAAAATGCCGGTCACAGATGTGTATGTTTATAGACTACGCTCTCAGGTATCAGAGACAACTGAACATATATTGTGTGAATGTGGGCTTCCTGATAGGCTTAGATGCTTAGGTTTCAGATCTGCTGATTTTCATTAGGAAGGTAGCAGATCTGCTGAATAAACTATAGATCTGAATGGGCACAATATATCCCATAAGGATAATCATAATAATAATCAGAATATAGAAATGGTGTCTTAAATTAGTTCTGAGCTATGCCAGTGAAACCTTACCTGTATCGAACAACATCAAGCAAAAGCTTCAGGTTTTCATCATAAGTTCGACAGAATTGGGGAACCCATCCTAAAGAGAATAAAAACGGATGAGGGGGTGGATCGGTCACCACTTGCAAAAAAGTGTCGTTAATTTTGGAGTACACAAGGTTCAAGAAGTCGTGGTCGATCAACACCACGAGATGCACATTTAACCAGGAACTAAGACAGAACAATCTAACATGGGAAGAGCAAAAAAAAAAACACGAGCGATGAACCGTGTAAGCCATATACTCAAAAGCAATTAAATCAGTTTGAGATCCATTCATCAATCGAATCAGCAGCACTTTTTGAATCGCAAGGTTTATGTTTATTCTTACACCAGCGATAAGCAAAGAAAATTGCTCCAGCAAAAGCAATGCTTAGGAAATTTTCTTGGAAAAGCTTCTGAAATTGTTGACGATGTGAGAGGACTGTAAAAGCCAGCGATAAAAAAATTATTTCATTTAATTTCATAATGAATTTTGTCTTGAAATAAATAAATTGTCATACTGAGACACAGTTAAAAATGAAATATATTTCCCAGTGCATTCTCTAAAATTCTTTCATGAAATTTAAAATCTAATACCCGAAAACATAATTGAATAGAGGAATGACTGTATTGGTGTATTACGTTGATCATCATCATCATCATCATCATATTTATCTCAAATGCCCCATTTCTACGCAGAACATCATCACATATCAACACATTAAAGTGGAAAGCGATTAAATTTAATCATTTCAAGCTACAATGTAGCCAAGAGAAAAATTACTCCATTCGAATGATATTTTATTTTGGGAACACCAACGTTGTTGGCTGCTGCTCGCATGACGATTAAGAAAGGCCACGTTGGTGACCACCAATCATCACCAACATTACATGCGTGTAACGAGTATCATTAGATGACTATTCGTGGCTTTTTGTTTCGATTTAATTTTCGTGTAAAATTTAATTTAAACAATTAATCTTGATGAACAAAAAAAAAAAAAAAAAAAATATTTTTTAATTTAATTTCAAACAAAATATTTTGTTCGTTTGTAAGAAAAGAAAAGCAAGTTAAACTAATGACCGGGGCCAGACCATAAGTCTAGTTTTGTTTAAAGTGACCGTAAGACAGTTACACAATAAGAGAATAGAATAGAATAAAAAGGATTTTTTTGTAAAACCAATTAGAGCCTTCTTGTAGAGCTGCTTTCTTTTATAATTTTAAAGCAGATTTCTTTGCCTCCTCTTCTTCTTCCTTTTTACGTGAAAGACAAAAGACTAGAAAATCGGCACAGGTTTATTAAAGACCTTCCAGGAGTTGAGAATAACTGGCAGTCTGTGTTTGGGCATTACTACGTTTGATGGTTGGAAAAATCACACTTTAAATTGTAATTAAATTTCGTTGCAAGCCCGGTGTGATAATTGACACCATGGGCTACAAGAAAGGCTGCTGCTTTCATACATACATTCGCTACACATTGTTAAGGTCCTGTGAAGGTCATTGTAATGTAGTAAAAAAAGTAATTGTTACTTGCATTACCTGGTGTGCGTTGGTGTGTATGGTGTTCCAAAAACATTTATAAACTATTTAGTCCTTCTTTCCTCTGCGCTACTCATGATGAGTTCGACTCTTTTTTTTTTTGTTTTTTGTTTTGAAGGATAAAAAGTCTTCTCAGTGGTGTTTAAATGAAAATGCCAAGTATGGTTTTAATGTTTAAGACACCCTTCTAGGACCTTCACACTTTTTCTCTTCCCTCTCTCTCTCTCTCTCTCTTTCTAACTTGCTCAATCCTGCTTAAGGGATTTAATTTTCTACTTTTTAGTCTTCATGAGAGGCGTAGAGAATCGTAAACGAGATGCAATCTTCACCTTTGATCTCAAGCCGCTTACAGGTGGTGTCCCTGCCTTAAATTGTTGTTTTAAATCTAAATTTTTTGAAATCTTTTGGGAAATCTTTTGATCATAAATTGTTTTAATTTTAATTAATAAACCGTAACTCAATTAGCTGGCCATTCCTTAAAGGATATTTCATTGTTTTTTTTTAATTTTGTTCTTAAATTGTGTGACTGGCATTTTCTTTTTCTTAACATTTTTATCCATTCTTCCTGTCCTTTTTTTAAAGCATTTTTCTGTTGGGAATGAATTTCTTTATTAATCATGACTATCAAAATCCAATCTTTTTTTTTGTATAATTTTGCTTATCTTTTTATGAATGCGCTACTCTGTAGGCGTTTATTTATCGGAGCCGTTTTAAATTCTTGATTATTTCACACATTTTATTAACAATTCATTTCATTTAATGGTTCAGCTTTATACTCAAACTCATATTTTTATTTAATAATTTTTGTTATGATTTCTAATAAATTTTTATTAAAAGAATTTCAAATTTGAAATATTTAAGTGGGTGGTCCCATTACTAATTGTTCTTTGCGAACAAAAGGAAAAATAAGTAAAAGGCTTACTGTAGATCAAGCCGGACTATATGATATCCTATGTATCGGGTCCGCCATCTAACGTTTTTTTTTTTCAACTATTCTTCTGCTTATTTCGTGAATGGTAACACTTAGCTCATGTCTGATTTGACAGATAATTAGTTTTCTCCTTCCGCTGAACGGATATGGTTGTGTATACGCTCGAACAACGCTGGGAAATATTGCGACATTACTTTGAAAATCATGGTAATGTTGCAGAATGTGTGCGATGTGTTCCGATGAAGCTCATTTTGATCTTGGCGGGTATGCAAACAAGCAAAATTGCCGCATTTGGGGCACAGAAAACCCGCACGCATACATTGAAAAGCCGATACACCCAAGACAAGTCACCGTTAGGTGCGGATTTTGGGCCATTTTTCTTCGAAAATGAGCAAGGAGTGGCCATTACAGTCAAAGGCGATCGTTTTCGGGCCATGTTGAACGAATTCACAAAAATTGAAGAGGAGGATATTGACAACATTTGGTTTCAACAGGACGGCGCTACGTGCCATACAGCCGAAGCTACACTCGATGATTTGCGCCCTGTTTTTGAAGATCGCATTATCAGCCGCAGAGCTGATGTCGTTTGGCCACCTCGGAGCTGCGATTTGACACCGTTGGACTATTATTTGTGGGGTGCCGTCAAAGATAAGTGTTACGCCAACAAGCCAGAGACAATCGACGCTTTAAAGGACAATATTCGTGAAGCTATTGGTGAAATACAGCTGCACACAATCGATAATGTGCTTAAAAATTGGACCGATCGTGTAGGCTACTGCATGGCCAGCCGAGGCAGCCATTTGAATGAAATTATTTTCCATTGCTAACCGGAAGGATTGTACTTTCAAATAAAAAAAGAAATTTGAGAAAATATTCAGTAGTTTTTTAGTAGCATTTGCAAAAAAAAAAAAAAAATTATATGGCGCACCCTTTATATTGTAAAATGTCTGTTTTTGAGAATGCTAAGTGAAGAGGATTTTAAGCCTTTGCAATCTACCGATAAGAAGAATTACAAATATTAAATAAAACAAGAAGTTTTCAGGGAATTATCTTAATATTTTTTTTATTATGACAGAAGGATTTATGAAAATATTGGCCAAATACGCGCCACGGCTTCGGTGGCATACCTCTATCCACCGGCCATAATTTGCAATGAATCTGAGACTGAATTATCTCATCCCTTAGCTCTTTAATTATTCTTGGCTTATTGACGTACACTTTGTCTTTTAAATATCCCCAAAGAAAGAAATCCAACGGTGCCAAATCGCATTATCGTGGCGGATAATTAACATCGACATGACACACGATAACACGGCATTTGAATTTGTGGCGCAAAAAAGCCATTATTTCGTTAGCTGTGTGGCAAGTGGCATCATCCTTTTGGAATCACATATCGTCCAGGTTCATATCCTCCATTTCTGATCACAAGAAGTCCGTTATCATCTCACGATAGCGAACATTATTCACAAGTCGAGGTTGACGGCTCTTCTGCCACACTATCGCGAACAACAGCAATGTTTTGCGCAGAAAGAACTGAATAAGCATGCACAGATAGACACACCCGGTTTGCTGAAATTCACATTTGACGGTTATGCTTACCAAAAAAATCACGAAGTACACGGAATATATTTTGATTTGAACGCCCATTTTCGTAAAAGCGCTGCTCAATTGAGTACCTCTGCATAATTGAATTTGTCAAACACTGGAACAAAGATATGTTAAGTTGCGACTTCACAATTAACATCGTGAATTATGTTTGGACCCCACTTCATAAGCTGTAGTATTTGTGTAAGTTTCTTTTAAATAAGTTTTGACAACAATGAAGCTTTGCTTTTGGAAGGCTTCTGAATTATGAAGATTTAAACATTTTTTTAAATGAAATATTCGGCAAATTTCTGAATTAATATTCCAAGAATACCCTCATTCATTTGTCGCTGTGGTATGGTACCAACCAGAAGGTCCTCGTTTCGATACCAGGCCAGACTATCTGAAAAGAGAAGAAGTTATTCAACAGCGGTATCACCTCATAACATCAGTTAGTAACCGTTTATGAGTATTACTACTATTGAAAACTTCTCTAACTAACATATGCCGTTCGAAGCCGGCGTTAATTTTTTAAAAGATGGCAACTCTTCAATAATTTATTTATAAATAAATAAAACGAAGAAGTATCGTGTCCCTATCTCCACAAAAATAGCTAGAAAACGACAATGGGTAAGCAAATATCGATTGAATACCGAATAAGCATCCCAAATTTACACAAGCATGGAAGTCCTGCACCATCAAAATTTTTTTGAGAAGTTTAACGTACAAAACAGCGGATAATGTTCCGCGCGGAAGAAGACTAAAGCGTCTAGGAGACTCGGAGTTGAGAGTTATAGTGAAAGAAGTAAAATCAAATCCGATATCAAGTGCAACCAAAGTAGCTGAGAATATCTTGCAAATTTCTGATAAGTCAGTAATCCCTACATGAACAGGAATTACATGGTAGAGTACCGTGAAAAAAGGCTTATGAGTAGAAGACCAACAAAAGTAAGCGTATAATTTTCGCAAAAATATATATAAAATAAGCCTCCATCCTACTGACGAAATATCCTCTACGAAGATAAAAGCAAATACGAGGTATTTGGTGCCAATAAACCATACAAAGATATGGTGAAGTAAGAACAAAGAGTTTGGTGATAAATACGACATAAAAACTCCGAAGCATGGCGGACGGTCAGTGATGGTCTGGGAATGCATAGCAATCTTGTGTTTATTGAATCAACATTGAAAAAGAAGACTACCTCAATATTCTGAGACATAACTGCTTATTTTAACCGAACAATGATCCTAAGTATACCAAAAAAATTGTAATGGAGTGTTTGCTTTGCCGTTCTCCAAAAACACTCGACTATCCACTGCAGTCCACAGACCTGAACCCAATTGAGCGCTTGTGAGAATATCTCGATAAGAAAATGAAAGAAAGTAAAATTTCTTGTAGAAGTGATCTAAAGCTAGCACTACAGGAAAAGTGGAATACAATTTCTTCAGAATTCATCCAAATACATGTTGATTCGATGCCTAGGAGATTAGAAGCCATGTAAAGTCAAAAAGACGGCAAACAAAATATTAAGTAGAATTTTCTGGTTACTTTAATTTGACGTGAAAAAATCTGGATATTTTTATACAAAGTTTGAGTTCCTAGTTAGTTAGTTACGACGGATAGCCAGACACGTTAAGCCCACCTGGGTCTAGTATTTATCCCACTGTGATACCCATGAGTAGTCCAGAAAATGGACAACCTATACGTCCGCATCCCGGTGCGATCCGAACCAACCAGACACATGTACAAAAGAAGAAATCTTGCCGATATTCATACCGGCCAGATCCGACACCCATCCAGAAACGGACTGCCAAGGAAAGCGGTCCTAATGTCCGAAAGACTCGAGCTCTGGCATAGGAAGTGCTCGACAGTCTCCTTTTCCTCCTCATCCTGACAACCCCTGCAATAGCCACTGAACGGCAGACCCAATCTCCTAGCGTGCGCACCAGCCACAAGAGTTCGCAGCCTAAGTCGCGGCACCCCTATAATAGACTCCGAGCGAGCCCGATCATATAGGGGCCAGATTTGCCTCGATACAGAGCACGTTGGTTCATCATCCCACCGCAGCTGTGCCCTACCAAACATGTACCGCATGACCATAAGTCTGCAAAAGGAGAGTGGCATCTCAACTGAGTGGTCAATCTCCTCATTTCTGAGGAGAGAGCCAGCCCTCGCAAGTCTATCCGCCACACAGTTCCCCCGGGTGTTCGAGTGACTCCTTACACAGATAATCTCTAGGTCTGAATGTATTGCCAACTCGTTGAGAGATGCCCGGCATTCACACACCAGTCGCGATGTCGAGTAAACATCGAAGAGCGCCCTGATCGCAGCCTAACTGTCCGTACAGATCCGGATATCACTTTCATATACCCCGTAGTACATTAACCAGTCCGCTGACCTCTTTATCGCCGAGACCTCCGCCTGTAAGACACTGCAGTAGTCCGGCAGTTTAAAGGATTCTCTCACACCGTATACAGAAATAAAAATGCCGCCCCCACCCCCTTCCGAGGATTTTGATCCATCCGGGTAAATCTCAACAGTACTGTGTCCAACTATCGGTTCTGGTTAGATGCACACGGAGAATATTCTATCCAGGAAGGGTTTGGGTGTGCAGTAATCTATCCCCTCAGGGATTGTAGCCAAATACCTAAAGATGCTGCATGCCCGTAGACCCTGTCCGGCCATGCCCCTGCCATCCTCAACCATATCGCAGGCATGCGATACTGAATATTTTCTCAAATTTCTTTTTTTTATTTGAAAGTACAATCCTTCCGGTTAATAATGGAAAATAATGCAGCAGCCTACACGTTCGGTCCAATATTTAAGCAGTTTATCGATTGTGTGCAGCTGTATTTCACCATGGGCTTCACGAATATTGTCCTTTAAATCGTCAATTGTCTCTGGCTTGTTGGCACAACACTTATCTTTGACGGCAACCCACAAATAATAGTCCAACAGTGTCAAATCGCAGTTCCGAGGTGGCCAAACGACATCAGCTCTGTGGCTGATAATGCGATCTTCAAAAACAGGGCGCAAAACATCGAGTGTAGCTTCGGCTGTGTGGCACGTAGCGCCGTCCTGTTGAAACCAAATGTTGCTAATATCCTCCTCTTCAATTTTTGTGAACAAAAATTCGTTCAACATGGCCTGATAATGTTCGCCATTTACTGTAACGGCAACTCCTTGCTCATTTTCGAAGAAAAATGCCCCAATTATGCCTCTGGACCAAAATCCGCACCAAACAGTGACACGTCTTGGGTGTATCGGCTTTTCAATGTGTGCGTGCGGGTTTTTTGTGCCCCAAATGCGACAAATTTGCTTGTTTACATACCCGCCAAGATAAGAATGAGCTTCATCTGAAAAGATGAGCAGACATTCTGCAACATTACCATGATTTTCAAAGTAATGTCGCAATATTTCCCAGCATTGTTCAAGCGTATGGACAACCATATTCGTTCAGCGGAGGGATAAACTTAATTATCTGCCAAATCGGACATGAGCTAAGTGTTACCATTCACGAAATAAGCACTAGTTGAAGAAAAAAACGTTAGATGGCGAACCCGATTAAATAAACATGTTTTTTCAAGTAAAATGTGGCGCTTACTCTCATTTGACGCTCATAGTTTATATTTTTCAATACCATTCAAAAAATGCACCCAATTGACTTAAAATAACGAAGTTGAACGTTTGATTAATTTACTGGCGCTATGTAATAGCCATTTGTATGAATATATAGAAATGGCATAGAACTCCCCTCGAAACAGAATAATAATTTCATCTTAATTATTACCTTTTTGTTGTTATATTTGAAAGTAAAGACTGGACGCTCCTATGAAAACACTTTTTATAGTATCAATACGAATATTCATTCATTTTGCCTAGAGCAGCCTTTTTTTTGTTTTGAATATCTCTTCAATTTCAGTTATGAACATATTATTAACACATGTTGAGGCAATTCAATTAATTGCAGCAAAACTTTATTAATTTGTTTCTTCTGCTCTTTAAATCAATCAAAGAAATATAAATGATTTCCTGTCTGCCGCCCCCTATAAATATTCGAAAAATAAACAACAACAAAATAATTTGTTAAGAGAATAACAACAACTTCAAACGTTTTATAATTAAAATGCCAAAATTGGTAATAAAATATTGTTTATTGATTTATAATAAAAATTAAAAAAAAAATTAAAAATAAAAATAAAAATATTTTATAACTTCCCCCTTATCATCATAAAATTAAGCACAACCAGTACAATAATACAATTCAACGGATCAAAACAAATTTAATTATTTTTTCTTTGTTTTATTTTTGACATACAATATACATACATATGTATGTACGTATGTAAAGGAATTGTTAAATAAATAATAGAAAATGAATACAAAATTAATTAATGAAAAAAAATAATAATAATTTTAGTCGGTCGAATTCGACTACAATCAACAGCTACATCTGTGCTCTTAAAACATATTTGAGATCGATTTTAAACCAAACCAACGATCATTATCATTATCATCATTCGGACCAGGCACTACTGCAGGACCCTACAATCCGGTCCATAGTTTGTTCAGCAGATCTGCTGCCTACCTTAAAACGCTGATACATTGGCAAATATTTGCGTGCAAACCACGTGTAGGTATGCTTGAAAAGTCAAAAAATAGCCAATCGTATACATGCAGAACTTATACACAAGGTATGCGTGTGGCTATTCTGACCAGGCACTACTGCAGGACCCTACAATCCGGTCCATAGTTTGTTCAGCAGATCTGCTGCCTACCTTAAAACGCTGATACATTGGCAAATATTTGCGTGCAAACCACGTGTAGGTATGCTTGAAAAGTCAAAAAATAGCCAATCGTATACATGCAGAACTTATACACAAGGTATGCGTGTGGCTATTCTGACCAGGCACTACTGAAGGACCATACAATTCGGTCCATAGTTTGTTCAGCAGATCTGCTGCCTACCTTAAGCCGCTGATACATTGGCAAACATTTGCTTGCAAACCTCGTGTAGGTATGCGTGAAAAGTAAAAAAATAGCCAATCGCATACATTGAGAACTTAAACACAACGTATGCGTGTGGCTATTCTGACCAGGCACTACTGCAGGACCATAGTTTGTTCAGCAGATCTGCTGCCTACCTTAAGCCGCTGATACATTGGCAAACATTTGCTTGCAAACCTCGTGTAGGTATGTTTGAAAAGTCAAAAGATAGCCAATCTCATACATGGAGAACTTATATACAAGGTATGCGTGTGGCTATTCTGACCAGGCACTACTGCAGGACCCTACAATTCGGTCCATAGTTTGTTCAGCAGATCTGCTGCCTACCTTAAACCGCTGATACATTGGCAAACATTTGCTTGCAAACCTCGTGTAGGTATGCGTGAAAAGTAAAAAAATATAGCCAATCGCATACATGAAGAACTTATACACAAGGTATGCGTGTGGCTATTCTGACCAGGCACTACTGCAGGACCCTTTAATTCGGTCCATAGTTTGTTCAGCAGATCTGCTGCCTACCTTAAAGCGCTGATACATTGGCAAACATTTGCGTGCAAACCACGTGTATGTATGCGTGAAAAGTAAAAAAAATAGCCAATCGTATACATGAAGAACTTATACACAAGGTATACGTGTGGCTATTCTGAGCAGGAACTACTGCAGGACCCTACAATCCGGTCCATAGTTTGTTCAGCAGATCTGCTGCCTACCTTAAGCCGCTGATACATTGGCAAACATTTGCTTGCAAACCTCGTGTAGGTATGCTTGAAAAGTCAAAAGATAGCCAATCGTATACATGGAGAACTTATACACAACGTATGCTTCTTGCTATTTTTTACTTTTCACGCATACATACATGATGCTTGCAACCAAATGTTTGCCCATGTATCAGTGGTTTATAATGGTGATAGATTGGCAAACATTTGTTTGTAAACATCGCAAATAGACAATCGCATTCATGGAGAAGTAAGTTATTCATGTATGCGATTGGCTATTTGCGGTGTTTGCATAGAAATGTTTGCCAATGTATCACCCCTTTTAATAAACATTAGCAATGAGACCATATGCCCCCCTATACATTTCTATCTGGACCCATCAAGTACCCTACATTCACACAATATGTGTTTCAATGTCACTGATGTCTACAAGCATTCACATCTGTGGCCACCATTCCCTTCAGATATGCACCCAGTCCACAATGGCCAATTAGAAATTCCGTTAAGAGTTTCAAGTTAGATCTGCTATACTTGCGAAAACAACGATAATAACATGAGTTTTTAATATAATTGCTGTTATAGTAGAATCTTGGAATGGATAACCGATGTGTTCCAAGGGTAATTAACTTTTCTAAGTGGTTCTCAAAATTGAAAAAATACAATTATAAACATACAAGTGTAGTCTTTTCGCAAGCACTTAACTTATTTTATTGACTTAAGTTTCAGTTAGACGTGGCTTAATATAGTGCCACAACCGCAATCATATTCGAAATGGTTACGGTGTTATCGATGGCACCACTAACTGAACACATTGTTGCTCAAAAGTTTCTTTAGTTGCGTTTCAACTATGGAGTTATGTTAAGGCACATTTAATGGAGCCTAAAGGAAACTGAGATTAAATTGCTGGCTGGTTTAAAATTCACAGCCGCTCTTAACTATTCTCGAGCGTAAAAACTTAAATGTTCCCAGTAGCAAACATCATAGTGAGTCTGACATTGGTCAAATATCATACGTAATTGTCCAAATTTTCATAGATGGCAGATGTCGTTTAAGTCTTGCATGCGTCCGTTAATTAGTGAGTCCTAACAGACATTAGTGATTTATTCTTTAACGGGGGCGAAGCAGACAAAATCGTCGCTAGATTTCAGCTTTCTTTAATAAGGTGACATTACAATGAAGTTGTCACACATAAATCCCTTTGTTTACGTCATTGACGCGAGGATGTATCAATGAAATTATTCATTTACGATAAATTCATAAACATTTCAGCTTTACAATGATATTGTGGCGTAGATTCTTTGACAGAAATATTATAGAGAAAATATTGCTCAATTGCGTCACCAGGTTAATTTGTGCGAAGAGGGTTAAAAATGCTTTGCTTTCAACTCGAAAGCTGTAGCTGATGCTCACTTTTGGGTCTTGAAGCATAATTGACCAGATGGTATCATTATCGGATACTTCAAAATTATCTTCCGTACTTTGATCCTAATTTTGATCTAATTTTCAATGTCATCAATGCACCCATCTCGTAGTATCTATATGGTTGGTTTAAAAAATTCGTGCGCTCAGAAAAGTTTAATTTTATTGTTTAAGAAATTAACTTTTTAGAGAGGTACGCGAACGCTGAAATTCATTTAACTTAGACAAGCTAGGCGAGTTAACCTTTCGAGATTCTACTGCATTCATTTTGGTGTACTCTATAGATATAATGAAGACTTAGTCCGTGGCATTATATACAAAATATGCGTTACCAGTAACATAGCAAACATAATACACACCAACCACTATCCTATGATGCTGTAGGGTACACACAAAAATAAAGGAAAATAAAAAAAAACTTTTGTTTGAACAGTGCAGTGTAAGAAACAAACATAAAATATAACATTTAGCTACAGCATGAAGCCTTATGAACACTGCCTTATCGACACTGAAATGTTGCTAAACATGAGCAACTAAAGAAAAAAATGAAACCATTTCTTGGCCATTGCCAGACAATACCAAGTAATGAAATGAGTTAAAAAGAGACAACTTTAGAGTGAAGAGAAGTTTACTTTATCATGCATGCGGCCAACTTCAGTATGTTTCTCTCTTTTACTCTAATGACGTCATTTGTGGTACATACACCAATGAGAGAATATTTTCTTGTTGTATCCAGGAATCCATGTTTATCGTTTTTTTCTTTTCTCTTACTGCCGCATACATGTGTGGCAGCAAATACCATTGTTGTTACTACCACCGCTGCTGCTGCTGCTGGTGCTTCTGTTATCTGTTGTTTAAGGGTATGCGTTTGTTCGGTAATAAATTTTCGTTTGTTGGTTATCCTGTCATTGTCATCCTCATTGCTCTACAAACACTGCGTGTTCATTAATTCACTTTAACAACAATTTCTAATTGGTTTTCTACACATTTTTTGATCGCATATTTCACAAAAAATTATTTTTAATTTTTTCAATGCATTTTATTGATTTAGTTTATCACGTTCAATTTGGAGGAATAGAAAAAAGCGGTTTACTGAGTTCTGCATTAGGCGCACCAGCACAAATGGTCTCTTTAATGCAGGTTAACGAATAAAAAGTGCAAAAGGTTGTAAAGGCTTGAGGAATCTTGATTGAGCGGGAACAATTATAGTCGTGTAACAGCTTTAAAGGAATAGTTAACGCTGTTTGGGCGTAATTTGTATTTAGTTTCGTGTCTTTTCGTAACTGTAGTTTGAAACATGGATCGATAACAACATACCGAAGACCAAAGAACAATTAATAAAAGTGTTTTTCCCCCAAAATAATGCAGGGTGACACACTTATGTAGTCACAGTGACAATAATCTACGAATTGGATGCAAACTACTACCATATAGAGCATAGTCTCCAGATTAAGCTCCTTGCGACTTTTTCCTCATTATTGAAACAAGCGCCTCTTTTGAGAGCCTCCAGAAATCTTTTAACTCAAAAACAGAAGAAGTGTGTCCAGTCTTAAGAACATAAATATGTCGAGAAAAATGAGCCTTTTTTGACGAAAATATCTGGTGCTTTTTTAAAGCTACACAAGTTTAAATCGTAATACAACAAAGAAACATATTTTTAATATCAATGAAACGGTCTTTGTTGGATAGAACATTTTATGACTTTAACGTTTAAAGATGATTTCGGTCATGTGGCCGCCACGGCAGTCGCGTCCAAAGCGTAATCTGCAATATTATTTTCCGTCCGTAGGATATAAAGGGTCCGCCATCTAACGTTTTTTTGTCAACAAGTGCTTATTTCGTGAATGGTAATACTTAGCTCATGTCTGATTTGACAGATAATTAGTTTTATCCTTCCGCTGAACGAATATAGTTGTGTCCAATCCGTTTTCGCTTCGCTAAGTGGGATGGCGATCGACTTACAGAAGATGCCGATTTTGCTAAAAAAAATCATCTTTCAAGATGAAGCTCATTTTGATCTTGGCTGGTAAGTAAACAAGCAAAATTGCAGCATTTTGGGCCCAGAAAACTCGCACGCATACATTGAAAAGCCGATACACCAAAGACGAGTCACTATTTGGTGCGGATTTTGGTCCAGAGGCATAATTGGGCCATTTTTCTTAGAAAATGAGCAAGGAGTAGCCGTTACAGTCAATGGGGCCATGTTGAATGAATTCTTGTTCACAAAAATTGAAGAGAAGGATATAAACAACATTTGGTTTCAACAGGACGGCGCTACGTGCCACACAGCTCTATGTTTTACACCCTATTTTTGAAGATCGCATTATCAGCCGCAGAGCTGATGGCGTTTGGCCACCAGGGACTTGACACCATTGGACTATTATTTGTGGGGTGCCGTCATAGATAAGTGTTACGCCAACAAGCCAGAGACAATTGACGCTTTAAAGAACAATATTCGTGAAGCCATTAGCGAAATACAGCTGCACACAACCGATAATGTGCTTAAAAATTGGACCGATCGTGTAGGCTACTGCATGGCCAGCCGAGGCAGCCATTTGAATGAAATTATTTTCCATTATTAACCGGAAGGATTGTACTTTCAAATAAAAAAAAGAAATTTGAGAAAATATTCAGTAGTTTTTTTATAGCACTTTCAGAAAAAAAAGTTATTTGGCAGACCCTTTATAAGAAAAAAAAATTTTTTTGACAAAAATCGATTTTATTATACAACATAGTTGCCTTTGAGCGCAATACAACGAGTATAGCGATTTTCCAACTTTACGATACCACTTTTATAGCACGATTTCTCTTTCTCGTCAAAATAGTCCTCAGTTTCAGCGATTACTTTATCATTGGACATAAATATCGTTCCAGCAAACATTCTCTTGAGATCTCAAAATTGTAAAAAGTCGCAATTCGAAGCCCAATTAATTCAATTTATGTGCAACAACACTTTTCTTCAATCCATCCAAAAGTGCGCAGTAATAGTCGCTGTTGATAGTGGTTCCTTTATGGAGATAGTCGATGAATATTATTCCGTTCGAATCCCAAAATACAGACGCCATAAGCTTACCGGCCGACTGTTGCATCTTTGCTAGCTTTGGATTCGGTTCGTCGATTGCTGTCCACTCAGCTGACTGTCACTTGGATTCTGGAGTATGATAGTGAAGCCATGTTCCATCTATGGTCACATATTGATGATAGAACTCCAATTTATTGCGGTTTAACAGCGCCAAACACTCCTCTGAAGCATCAATTCGTTGTTGTTTTTCGTCGACTGTGAGCTCATGCGGACACTCACTTTACATAGAGCTTTCGCTTACCCAAATGTTCGTGTAAAATGGTAAAACACTACCATTTGATATCTTTACAGTGTCAGCTAGCTCGTGCAACTTCAATTTGCGATCGTTCATTGCCAATTTGTAGATTTTTTTGATGTTTTCTGGAATAACAGTCTAATTTGGGCCTTCACTGTGCTCTGCATCATTTGTGCTGCGTTTAAATTTACAATCCACTTCTCTACCATTTGTCTCGATGGAGCAGAGTTCAAATCATATTCATCAAGCCATAGTTTGGTTTCAAAAAGCAAAACTCGAAATTCACTCTTTTTTTCAATAACAAAACCTGCTTCACACAAAATGTTAGAACTCACAAATCAATAGTCAGATTGCTGTCAAATTCCAGACAAATGACTTTACATAACACCAAAGAAAGTAGTCCAATGGCCTTAAATCACACGATCTTGATGGCCAATTAATTGGAACAATATGTGAAATTAATTTTTCATCTGTGGTGCATGTGGCTCCGTGTTGGAACCACAAGTCAGCAAGATTAATGCCAGCTAATTGAGGTACAAAAAATTTCTACTCATGTCCCTATACTGTTCGCCATTTACAGTAACATTCTGATTATCATTGCTTTTGAAGACATATGGACCATTGATTCCGCCAGCTCATAAAGTGCACCAAACAGTAATTTTCTGTGGATGTAATGATGTTTCCACAAAAGATTTTGGATTTTCTTCACTCCCAACGCGACAGTTGTGCTTATTTACGTACTTATTGCACCAAAAATGCAACCGATGCCCATTCAACCGAAACCCATTTAACCGAAGTGCATGATCAGTTTGATGAACAGGCAAATTATTTTGATAAAAATTTCAATAAGTAAGTCTATCCACGATGAAATATTAAATCAACTAAAGCAGTGTGGCCAACTCAAAGTTATGAACTTCTAACCCTTGTTTTCAAAAAGAGTTGTGAATGGTAATTAGCTTTTTCAGAATAAAAATCGATTTTGTCGAGATTCAACCTTTTAAAGGTATTTGTCATTAAATGAATAAAACTTTTGGTTAAAAAGAAGAAAATATTTCGCTACAAATTTCATATCCTTTCCTGAAACAAATTTTAATTGCATTTTAAAATTCTTTTACAAAAACCAGGGGTCAATTCTATTACAAAATCATGATCAAAAAAAATGAATAAAAATTTTCATCACATAAAAGCTAAAGCTTGTTTTTACGTTCAAAATGGCCTTCAATTAGTCGTTCTAAGGATATTTTAATCCTGGAATATCGACTGAAATATTTTCTAATTATTTAGTCAATTAACTGTTTAATATGAAAACTAGAAAAGCAACAAAAACTAAATTTATAATTTCGAAATGATGTCAAACCAAACTTAATATATTTGTTTTTGTTCTGTTGTTGTTTGCCCTCCCCAATAACCATTAATTATGAAACTTTGTTGCTGCCACCACAAAAAAAAAACAAAAAAAATTTCAAAGCGAAAGCCAATGGTAACGAAATCAAATTGCATTCAATTTCATTTTTATTTCTTTTCATTTGTAATTGGAAGCAATTCAATTTTGTAAATAATTGTCTGCCATAATTTCAGTTATAATACGTTGTTGCCTGACTAACTAACTGACTGACTAAGTGCCTGCCTGCCTGCCTGCATTTTCAGGTTACAAAAGCATCAAAACTAAATACTGGTGGATGGGATGGCTGGCTGGCGGTTGACTTTTTAATCGCAATAAAATGTGAGGAAGACAAGAAATGAATTGAAAAACAAAAAAGAAAAAAAATTGTATTGAAATTAATGAATTGCGGTTTGTTTTTCGAATTAAAAAAAAAATACAAAAAATTTTAAAATAATAATGGCAATAATAACAAAAACAACAGCAATAACAATAACAACAACAACAACATTCATTCATTCATTCAATTTACCATAAACACTATCATTAAAAAAATTATTAAAAAATAAAGAAATATCGACTAAAAAATGGGGTAAAAAATGTTCAACCACATAATGCATTGCAAGAAAAAGAGGGAGTGGCATTAATTCCCTTCGTTTTCTCCTTTGTTTTTGGGTGCTATTCTGGCAGTTAGATAGACAGACAAACCACCATTCTTGGCACCATCGAATTTTATATACTTTTACTCAAATTATTTATTATTTTCTCGTATTTGTTTATTTCATTTGCTCGTACATACATACATACATACATACATACATACATACATACATACATACACATGAACATAAATATTTTATTATTTTATTGTCAATAATCGTTAATTGACTTTTTTCCTTCATTGCATTCATACTCAATTTGTGTCGGAATAAACAAATTAATGAAAAAAGTAATCAATATTGGCAAGAGTATTGAAAAAGGGAAAACAACAAAAAGGCTATACCAGGGCTTGTTTATCATTAAGGCTTTCGAATGTCATCATGATTTGAAATTCAAAGAATATCGAAATTAAATTCGTTCAAATTAACCAAAAAATTGTATTAAAATTTTATTAAAACGATTCTTTGAATTCAGAATTTTTGTAGTTTTTTTTCCTCTAAATAAGAAAGTTTCTCAAGACCCTTTTTATACATTTTTAAAAGTGTTAAAATGCTATTTTTTGAGCCAAAGCTATTACCACTCACTCAGCCATTTCGTTAAATTTAGCAACAGAAAGCAGTCTACAAAGAATTGCTCAATTTAAATAGCAGACACACGCTCAGTCACTGTCACCTTATGTACTTTTATTCTCTGATCGTTTAATATCACAAAGGCGGTATAGTCTTTGTCTCTGCCGGTTCAAGCACAACGATACACAGTTTTTGAAATCAGCACATGAAATTCGCATTTTTTCCTTAAAATTTCCAAAACCCATAGTCCAGCAATAAATACATAACAATCAGCGAGAGCTGTGTTGCCTTGAAAGTTATTAAGCCGGGTATATAAAAATTCAAAGAGTTATCATACTGCCCTCATGGAAGTCATAGTAGTATTAAAATAGAATCGATAGCGCCGCACCGATAGAACAAAGGTAGTGAATTTTTATTTTATTAAAAGCTACAGTAACCCTTCTCGCGTTGCTGGCAGCCTTTGTGTTCTATATCTATAAAATATATTCCTTATGAAAAAAATTAAATTGAAACTAATGATTTGTATTCACTACTAAGTCATTTAGATCAAGTTCAGAAACTGGCATTCAAACAGTTTTCTAGATATACAAAAATCAATATACTTTGTATGGGTGGTGCCACATTCACTTATTCAATTTTGCCAATATTTCTATTGGCGATGTGTATTGACAACGAAGTTATTTAGACCAAATTGAGAACCTTCCACAATTACCGACAAGTGATGATTTATATTGACCACAAAGTTATTTTGACAAATTTAGAAACTCTTACTATTACCGTTTTATAGATATAGACGACATATAAATACAAATGTTATATGGGCGTGGCACCGCCTCGTTAAATAAAAATCATCAATGAAAGTTCACCTTTCTAAGGCGTGTATTGGCTTGTAAATCGTTTTAATGGTTCTCTAGTTATAATAACTAACATAGGATAACTTATACTTACGAGTATACCCTAAATGTTTTCAAAGTAGGAAAAAAGGTAAAATCTAGTTTTCATTTGGGAATTCCAACAAAAAATTCTTAACATGTTTATGTTCTTTCATATATTCCGTTACTGTACCACTTAAGAACTATAAGGAAATTATTCGATTTTCTAGGAGCTTGGGTTTTTTATGAAAAAAGTTTCGAGTTATCTATGAATGCTATCGTATGTAGAAGAAGCCACATAGTGATCTTATATTAAATGAAAACTTTCAGGTAACTCGTGTCTGAAACTATTGGGGTATATCCATTGGTTTAAAGGCAAATCAGTCAGAAAATTCCCTCATTTGTTTTCAGTGCAGTGTACACGGTCATATTGTACACTGAAGAAGAATGAAGAATCGATTTAATAGAGCAAAGAATAGCGATAACATTCATAACATTCATTACAAAAAAAAAAAAAACAAACTTATAGATATAGATATAGATATAGATATAGATATAGATATAGATATAGATATAGATATAGATATAGATATAGATATAGATATAGATATAGATATAGATATAGATATAGATATAGATATAGATATAGATATAGATATAGATATAGATATAGATATAGATATAGATATAGATATAGATATAGATATAGATATAGATATAGATATAGATATAGATATAGATATAGATATAGATATAGATATAGATATAGATATAGATATAGATATAGATATAGATATAGATATAGATATAGATATAGATATAGATATAGATATAGATATAGATATAGATATAGATATAGATATAGATATAGATATAGATATAGATATAGATATAGATATAGATATAGATATAGATATAGATATAGATATAGATATAGATATAGATATAGATATAGATATAGATATAGATATAGATATAGATATAGATATAGATATAGATATAGATATAGATATAGATATAGATATAGATATAGATATAGATATAGATATAGATATAGATATAGATATAGATATAGATATAGATATAGATATAGATATAGATATAGATATAGATATAGATATAGATATAGATATAGATATAGATATAGATATAGATATAGATATAGATATAGATATAGATATAGATATAGATATAGATATAGATATAGATATAGATATAGATATAGATATAGATATAGATATAGATATAGATATAGATATAGATATAGATATAGATATAGATATAGATATAGATATAGATATAGATATAGATATAGATATAGATATAGATATAGATATAGATATAGATATAGATATAGATATAGATATAGATATAGATATAGATATAGATATAGATATAGATATAGATATAGATATAGATATAGATATAGATATAGATATAGATATAGATATAGATATAGATATAGATATAGATATAGATATAGATATAGATATAGATATAGATATAGATATAGATATAGATATAGATATAGATATAGATATAGATATAGATATAGATATAGATATAGATATAGATATAGATATAGATATAGATATAGATATAGATATAGATATAGATATAGATATAGATATAGATATAGATATAGATATAGATATAGATATAGATATAGATATAGATATAGATATAGATATAGATATAGATATAGATATAGATATAGATATAGATATAGATATAGATATAGATATAGATATAGATATAGATATAGATATAGATATAGATATAGATATAGATATAGATATAGATATAGATATAGATATAGATATAGATATAGATATAGATATAGATATAGATATAGATATAGATATAGATATAGATATAGATATAGATATAGATATAGATATAGATATAGATATAGATATAGATATAGATATAGATATAGATATAGATATAGATATAGATATAGATATAGATATAGATATAGATATAGATATAGATATAGATATAGATATAGATATAGATATAGATATAGATATAGATATAGATATAGATATAGATATAGATATAGATATAGATATAGATATAGATATAGATATAGATATAGATATAGATATAGATATAGATATAGATATAGATATAGATATAGATATAGATATAGATATAGATATAGATATAGATATAGATATAGATATAGATATAGATATAGATATAGATATAGATATAGATATAGATATAGATATAGATATAGATATAGATATAGATATAGATATAGATATAGATATAGATATAGATATAGATATAGATATAGATATAGATATAGATATAGATATAGATATAGATATAGATATAGATATAGATATAGATATAGATATAGATATAGATATAGATATAGATATAGATATAGATATAGATATAGATATAGATATAGATATAGATATAGATATAGATATAGATATAGATATAGATATAGATATAGATATAGATATAGATATAGATATAGATATAGATATAGATATAGATATAGATATAGATATAGATATAGATATAGATATAGATATAGATATAGATATAGATATAGATATAGATATAGATATAGATATAGATATAGATATAGATATAGATATAGATATAGATATAGATATAGATATAGATATAGATATAGATATAGATATAGATATAGATATAGATATAGATATAGATATAGATATAGATATAGATATAGATATAGATATAGATATAGATATAGATATAGATATAGATATAGATATAGATATAGATATAGATATAGATATAGATATAGATATAGATATAGATATAGATATAGATATAGATATAGATATAGATATAGATATAGATATAGATATAGATATAGATATAGATATAGATATAGATATAGATATAGATATAGATATAGATATAGATATAGATATAGATATAGATATAGATATAGATATAGATATAGATATAGATATAGATATAGATATAGATATAGATATAGATATAGATATAGATATAGATATAGATATAGATATAGATATAGATATAGATATAGATATAGATATAGATATAGATATAGATATAGATATAGATATAGATATAGATATAGATATAGATATAGATATAGATATAGATATAGATATAGATATAGATATAGATATAGATATAGATATAGATATAGATATAGATATAGATATAGATATAGATATAGATATAGATATAGATATAGATATAGATATAGATATAGATATAGATATAGATATAGATATAGATATAGATATAGATATAGATATAGATATAGATATAGATATAGATATAGATATAGATATAGATATAGATATAGATATAGATATAGATATAGATATAGATATAGATATAGATATAGATATAGATATAGATATAGATATAGATATAGATATAGATTTTCATTAGAGAAATCTTTTTGTCAGTGTAAAGAATAAATTCCTGCAAGTGAAATTCATTATTACACAGCTTTCGTTGACTCAATAAACGTTCAAGTTAATTATGTGATTTAAACCGCAAAACAAAAAATATTCAAAAATGTCATCTAATTATTCTGTTAAACTGCATAAAAATAAAAAAACAGAGAACAATTGGGCTTAAACCGCAATCAAGAGACAAAACATTTTTCTGAAACACGACTACAAATACACTCTGGTGTCAAATGAAGTTTCACATAAAAACCAAATTCAGGACAGTAGCCACAGAAATGACATACACTTGACACATAAATTATTAAAGATTTTTTTCCGTTTTTATCATGTAAAAACGGAATTAAGGTATTGAAATTGGTTTAAAAAATAAATCAAGAAAAAACAAAATCGTAAGGAAAGGAAAGAAGAAGAATACGGCTAGAGAAAGTTGTCTTTTGATGATTTTGTGTAAAACTTGAAATTAATCAAATCAACTTATTTATAGCAATTTTGTTATAACTGTAAATCAATATACTTGCGTATATACATACATGTGCCTTCTACAGTTGTAGGAAGGCCTTTGGGATAAAATATCTTGTATTGGATATATACCGCTGTCATTAGACCAATCCTCAATTCGTGTCTGGTGGTAGACGGTGGATATTGGGTCACAACTGGCTATTCTGAAAAGGGTGCAAAACTAGCTTGTGTTGCAATCACCGGTGTCATGAGTTTCACTACTCAGAAATATCTGTAGCGGCTTTCGACAAACTAATATTAATGCCTTTTGCAATTGTGGTGGAAATTTGAGAGTCTCACACTCAGGCCACTTTGCATTGTGTTTTTCCACTAGTTTTCTCTCTACTTCTCTTTGTTTACTTGTTCCTTATTTCTTGCCTATTCGTGTGACTACGTACGTGTGAAAATAGAAGAGAAGAGCAGCTCCCTAACTGAATCTGATCGGGAGACAATGATGAGCATACCACTCTTGAATATTTTTGTCAAATATCTCTCTGCAAAGTCTGTGCTTAGACTCAGGGAGTCGGGTGCACTAAGGCACGTTTGCATTAGATACGGTACCATACTACAGAAAGTGGGCTGACCGATCTTAACGTGTGGGACAGATTAGGCGGTATCTTCTTTGTACTTCAGTAGAGCTTACAGCAGTAGGATACCTTCTATGACTGCTAGGATCTAGGGCTGCTGGATCTGTTCTCCGAGATGACACAGTCGCGGTCTATATATATAAAATTACATAGATTACATAAGTATATAATTATATGGATAGATAATAAAATGAAATTGCTGATGAGTGCCCCTCTGTGTACGTTGTCGAGTTTGATAGATAGGCACTGAGCAAGACGGAACACAAGTACACAAATAACACCACATGCAGAACGTCCTGAATGCTTTGGCCTTCTCTTTGCATGGAAAGGACTAAAACTCTTATTAGGTTTATAAGGGCGTCGATCGGGCTTCTTTCATGAATAATTACCGGGCACTGTTGATAGGGCGCTGCTCATAGCTACTGTAGAAAATGAGAAAAAAGAGGAAGAGGTGCAAATTCCATGATCTCAAGGGTACTGGTTAGCCTAAAGGGAAATTCTGAAATTCTTTGGTCTTTAAGTGGGGACTACTCTGAACTTGAAAATTGCGAGCTACCCGCATAATCTAAACAAACTTAGAAGACGGTTATCAATCGTTTTTAAATAAAATAATAAATTCAGAAGCAATTTAACTGCTTCGAAGAGATTTGCTATGTCCGAGCTAAAGCGATCAAATTCATTAACTATGGTGGCTAGAGTTTGCTTGACGTCTCACACGACTAACTAAACAAGAACGGTCTTCTTGAAAGAATTAAAAATTTTTTCTTACCTAATATTTTCAGGTCTACTTTTTCAAGTATTTTAGTGCGATCTTATAAAAAAAAATTTTTAACAAAATTAACTACAAGTTCTCTGATCCCCAGAAAAATGCTAAGCACCCTCAACCTCAAAATCGTATATCTGTACGTAGATTTTCAGGTTTTATTAACTCAATTTTTAAGAAGTCATTTAAATCATTTAAAATCTCAAAATGATAATATTTAATAACGATTTGTGAAAACTCTATGATAACAAATTGGATTTCAAAAGGGAAACTCAACTTTGCACACGCGCATTATAAGGAAAAAAACACTTTAAGGCTTTTAAAGGCTTTGTCTTCCTGGTGGTTCCGCTGCAACAGCAGCAGTAGAAGTCAGAACAAAGAATGCAGCAACTAAATCAGGCAATAACTGTAGGCTGCAACAATACGCGTAAAGTCATGCAAAAGCAAAAGATTTTTTTATTTTTTTATTTTATTTCGCCAGAACTAAAGACGAGAAAAAGACGTTGAAGCTGACTAAACGACTACTAAAACTACAACTACATGCGGCAAATAAACGTTAAAACTGACATTGGAAGCCAAGCTGAAGATGATGCTAAAGCTAAGAGGCATAAAGTGTGATAGAGGGGGAAAACAATAGCAACAGAAAAAACAACAATAACAACAACAACAACAACAAGTACCACTAAAGTAAGAGAGACATAATTACCACCTAAAAGCAGATGATTGTGGTTTTTCGCGTTCCTTTGAAGTTTTGCCGACAATCAGTGTAAGTAGTTAAGTTCTTAGCTCTTTTTTCTCTCTTCATCTACATACACATACATACATATGTACGAGTATGTACCTTAATGTAAATATATGTTTAAATAATGGTTTTGTTATTAAAAGAGCAACAAAAGAAAAAAATATCTTTTGTAGTATTAAAGTACGAGTACAAGTACAAGTACAAGATTGCAGTTTGTAGTCCAAAAAAAATTACAAATATACACTAGGCGACATTGGATTAAAATATCAATTCGAAAATAATAAATATATGTTGCAGGGAATTAAAAACAAACTTGTAGGAATTTATTTAATTCAATATGTTTGATTTTTTACCTTTAATTAACGTAAGGGGTGTTTTTTATAGAGGTATAGAACTTTAAGTTGCAATAAAACAACGATGGATTATTCGATTGAAATCAATTTTATTTATCCGAAAGACAATCTTGTGGCTTTACATTCTAAATATGATTTCTGGCATATGACCGCCACTGCTGGCATGGATGTAGTCCAATGTGGACGTCCAAGTTTCGATGATTTTTCCAGCATTTGTGGCCGTATATTGGCAATAGCACGGCGAATGTTGTCTTCCAAATGGTCAAGCGGCTCGTGGCTTTATCGCATAGACCAATGACTTTACATAGCTCCACAGAAAGTAGTCTAGCGGTGTTAAAACACAAGATCTTGGAGACCAATTCACAGGACCAAAACGTGAAATTAGGCGGTCAGCAAACGTGTCTTTCAATAAATCTATTGTGGCACGAGCTGTGTGATATGTTGCGCCGTCTTGTTGAAAGCACATCTCCTGGACATCGTGGTTATTCAATTCAGGAATGAAAAAGTTAGTAATCATGGCTCTATAGCGATCACCATTAACTATAGCGTTCTGGCTACCATCGTTTTTGAAAAAGTTCGGACCAATGATTCCACCAGCCCAAAAAGCGCACCAAACAGTCAGTTTTCCTGGATGTGACGGTGTTTCCACATACACTTGAGGATTACCTTCACTCCAAATGCGGCAGTTTTGTTTGTTGACGTGGCCATTCAACCAGAAGTGCGCTTCATGGCTAAACAAAATTCGCCTATGAAAATCGGGAACAACGATAATCGCGTCTTGGGCCCATTCGACGAATCTACGTCGGGCGTGAGTCCATTCATGATGAATTGCCAAACCAAACTGAGAATAAATAACTTGACAGCTGTTAAATCAGTCGCCATTTTGAAAAGTAATGCCAACTTAAAAAACACGCTTTGTTTGAAATATACTTTAATTTTTAAAAAATATTTATTAAATATTTTCTACGGTGTATTTATTAAAACTGATTTTTATTTTTCTATTACGTTACTATCTTTACAAAGGGTGGGCAAATTTGAGGTTAGAGTGTAAATAGTCTTAAAAACACATTTTCTTGACAAATTCAGTTATATTCCCACCGATATAAAACGGATATATGGGAGTTAATAATGGAATATGATGTCGGGCAAATGTCAACTTCTAGCACGTCGGCAGACGTCCGCTCTTTTCACAAAATTTTGAACAAAATTTTTCAACAAAGCTTCGCTTATCTTGTCAATGCAACGCCGAATTTCATCTTTCAGAGTGTCAGTTATTTGTGGTTTGTTCACGTAAGCCCGGTCTTTCAAATGGCCACAGAGAAAATACTCCAGCGGCGTTAAATCACAAGAAAAAGGCGGACAATTTACATTGCCAAATAGATTTATTACGCATGTATTTATATGCGATTTTTGTGGGTCCGTTGGGTCGCGAGTTTTTGACATTAGAGTGAACCCTTTTGTATTGCATAAGTTCTACTTCAAAACAAAATTTGTTACAGCATTTAGACTTTGTTTATTTTTAAAACTGTGTATATAAAAAGCATATATGGAAAGCTTTCATTTGGTGTGTGGCTTCACTATTCTTCAACTGGGCGGTGCCACGCCCATATAAAATTTGTATTTATGTATATATCTATATCAATAAAGCGGTAATAGTAAGAGTCTCTAAATTTGGTCCAAATTACTCTGTGGTGAATACAAACCATCAGTTAGATAAGTGGAAGTAGCACCCCCCATACAAGGTAAATAAAGGGTCCGCCAAATAATTTTTTTTTTTTTTTTTTTTTTTTTGAAAATGCTATAAAAAGAACTACTGAATATTTTTTCAAATTTCTTCTTTTATTTGAAAGTGCAATCCTTCCGGTTGATAATGGAAAATAATTTCATTCAAATAGCTGCCTCGGTCTGCAGTAGCCTACACGATCGGTCCAATTTTTAAGCACATTATCGATTGTGTGCAGCTGTATTTGACCAATGGCTTCACGAATATTGTCGTTTAAAGCGTCAGTTATCTCTGGCATGTTGGCGTAACACTTATCTTTGACGGCACCCCACAAAAAATAGTCCAACGGTGTCAAATCGCAGCTCCGAGGTGGCCAAACGACATCAGCTCTGCGGCTGATAATGCGATCTTCAAAAACAGGGCGCAAAACATCGAGCGTAGCTTCGGCTGTGTGGCATGTAGCGCCGTGCTGTTGAAACCAAATGTTGCTAATATCCTCCTCTTCAATTTTTGTGAATTCGTTCAACATGGCCCGATAACGATCGCCATTGACTGTAGCGGCCACTTCTTGCTCATTTTCGAAGAAAAATGGCCCAACTATGCCTCTGGACTAAAATCCGCACCAACAGTGACTCGTCTTGGGTGTATTGGCTTTTCAATGTATGTATTGCGGGTTTTCTGTGCCCCAAATGCGAAAATTTTGCTTGTTTACATACCCACCAAGATCAAAAATAGCTTCATCTGAACACATCGCACACATTGTGCAACATTACATTATGATTTTCAAAGTAATGTCGCAATATTTCTCAGCGTTGTTCAAGCGTATACACAACCATATTCGTTCAGCGGAAGTATAAAACTAATTATCTGTCAAATCAGACATGAGCTAAGTGTTACCCTTCACGAAATAAGCACTAGTTGAAAAAAGTATGTCAGATGGCGGACCCGATATTGATTTTGAGACGTTAATAGTGGAAGGTTCTGAATTTAGTCTAAATAACTTAGTAGTTAATACTCATCATCAGTCAAAATATGGGTGTGGCATCTCCCATACAAATTAAATATAGATTTTTGCATATCTAGCGAAAGATTAGAATGGAAGGTTCTGAATTTGGCTTGAATGACTTCTTAGATTTTACAAATTATCAGTAAAAAAGTGAGCGGAAAGGATAAGTGGGTACATCCCATGGTACATCCCATACAAATTAAATACTGATTTTTGTATATCTTGAGAATGGTTAGAATTGAAGTTTCTCAATTTGATTTAAATAACTTGGCAGTCAATACAAGCCATCATTTAAACAATAATATGGAATTTTGTACACGTAGAAAATGGTAACGGTTAAAGCTTTTTTATCCACCATTACCAGTCAATAAGCAGGTACAACACAAAGGCTCCCAGCAACGCAGTAGGAATTACTCCAGTATTGTATATTTTAAATGAATTAATGAAAATATCTCAAGTGGATTTTTACTCTCAGCAACATGATCGTATCAGTTATGAATTTATACTTTCAATTGTCGCCTAGTGTATAGTACTCGTATATGGTCGTTATGTTTGTTGGTGGTATCGAACAGCAATATTAAAAATATTGCCAGCAACTACCGGCCAATCTATTGATTTTTAACGTGAAGCTGACATTAATGGCCTTTAAAGGCAGCCAATAATGAGTAAAATATTAAAAGAAAATGAGTATTAGGGGTATTCACAGTTTTGAATATAATAATTAATTAATTAAAAAGTTGTATAAAAAGAGATTGCAAAATGGTGGTAACTCATCACATGCACAAAAGTTAGCCAAAAAAAAAAAAAAAAAAAAAATCCCATCGAAATTAAGAAAAGCTATGAGGGCCTATTTTCTAACCTCTTAATGGCATTGAAAATGTCTTTCGAGTATAAAAAAAGAAAAAAATTATTAAATGAAGATGAATACCTCTAATTGTACAAGAAGTGCATAAATTCTTATAGGAATCTTTGGAATCTCGCCTGTACAAGTAATATACGAGGAGTCTTCATTTGCTCTATAATTTTTATATTTATTAACATTCGTTCCTTCATATGCGTCATGCATATTAAACTTTACCACTCGCGAATTCATGTTTGTTATAAAAAGATACATGCTACACTATTATTAGTGTAGTTTTAGTTAAGTAAACAGTGTGTTATACAAGTAACAATATTATTACAGGATTTAACATGTGTGATCAGTTTTTAGATTTGAGTCGTAAGTGTATGCTTTAGGGATGTCAAGCATGATATTGTTACGTTTGAATCCTTTTAAAACGTTTTAGTTCTTCGAAATTGCGTTCAATAAGATAAATGACACAAATTTATTGTCATTAAAGTCCCTTTATTTCCGCAATCTAATTCTACACACAATGTACAACTTATTTGACTTACACTTAATACCACAATTTACTCAACACTCTTACTAAAGCCTTAGCACGACTTTACTCCTTGACAGTTAAATTATGACTGACTGACTAAGCACAATGTGCCGCCTTTTGTAGTAAATTGACATTAATTACGAACGTTCTAGCATATTCTTCAACCTTCTATTCAGCTGTTAATTCAAATGTAAAGTTTTATATTCAAATTTGAATTGCCAACACTGTTCAATACGCAATTGGTAACATTGTTAGGGTGATCGTAGCTTTGACGCCAACCAATAGAATAAATTCTCTAATAAACTTGGTACCTGTAACTGAACAAATGTTAGCGTTTTTCTTTTTAGGTTTTTTTTATTTCGTAACAATATTTGTTCCGACATATCGGTAAAGGCTTTTCATTCAATTATTACTCTGATTACTATCCTAAAGTGACTTTCTAGGTAACAAGTAAAATGGGAAATCTTTGACGATAAAAAGGCAGTTACTCTCAGGTGTCTGCAGCTTAATCTTCAAATTACAATCAAAGAATCGAAATCTGTATACTAAAGATTCTAGCCTGCATGTAATCTCGGGTGGCGTGGTGTAGAGGTTAGAACTCAGGCGTATAACACAAACGGCTCTGGTTCGAATCCCAGCAGAGGACATGGCAAAACGGGTTATAATTGCGGTTTCGAGTGTTTAATAAAAAGGCAGATCCATTTAAAGAAATCCCATGACCATCAAGCTTTACCTCTGGCGAAGGTGGCAAACATCAGACGAATAATCAAGGGAAAACGCCACCTCCTGGAAAAAACTTCAATGGTAAGTAAGGATCATCACCACTACAGACAATAATTATGAGGAGGCGAGTTACAGTAGACTTAATCAACTTAATCAGTAGACTTAATAAACTTAATCAATTACTGAAGAAAAAAATTGTAGCTGTGCAATCTTAGATCTAGTGGATCTAAACCATTAGGCTATAAGAGGTGGTTACTGTAGAAAAATAATTCGACAATTGCGCGATCGAAAAGTGAAAAGTGTTGGTAACCCTAAAACATACAATTAGGATTAGTAAAAATGGAGCGTGGTACGATAGAACAACGTGTCCCCATTATTGAACATTAGTAAAAAAGAAATTAAAGCTTGGCTGTGGTCGGAATAGTGTTTTAAGAAGAGATTAATTGAGAAATTTAGATAGACTGAATCCGGTTCGTCCAAATATAAGCTGTTCAAATATCAATATGGAAACCGTGAGTGAGAGTGTCGGTGACAATCCAGGAACCTTAATTCGGTGTCGTAGACAAGAATTGTAAATTTCAAGAAGCTCTCTACAGCGTATACGCACTGAAGATCGGTGTCTCCATGCAATTCAATTAACACAACAACTGAAAGCTAATTACCATGCACAGCGAAAAGAGTTCGCTGAAATGAATGCTGATTTTGCGAGCAAAACCATCCTAAGCGATGAAGCACAATTTCGCCTTGATGACTTTGTTAATCCACAAAAACTGCCGCTTTAGTGGTTCAGAGAACGCACACGTGATAGTCGAAAATCAAATGCATCCACAACGTGTCACTGTTTGGTGTGAATTTTTGGTCCAGAGGCATAATTGGGCCATTTTTCTTCGAAAATGAGCAAGGAGTGGCGGTTACAGTCAATGGCGATCGTTAGAGGGCCATGTTGAACAAATTTTTGTTCACAAAAGTTGAAGAGGAGGATATTAGCAACATTTGATTTCAACAGGACGGCGCTACGTGCCACACAGCCAAAGCTACACTCGATGTTTTGCGCCCTGTTTTGAAAATTGCATTATCAGCCGCAGAGCTAATGTCGTTTGGCCACCTCGGAGCTGCGACTTGACATCGTTGGACTATTATTTGCGGGGTGCCGTCAAAAATAAGCCAAAAACAATTGACGCTTTAAAGGACAATATTCGTGGAGCCACTGGTGAAATACAGCTGCACACAATCGATAATGTGCTTAAAAATTGGACCGATCGTGTAGGCTACTGCATGGCCAGCCGAGGCAGCCATTTGAATGAAATTATTTTCCATTATTAACCGGAAGGATTGTGCTTTCAAATAAAAAAAGAAATTTGAGAAAAATTCAGTAGTTTTTTTTAAGCATTTTCAAAACAAAAATTTATTTGTCGGACCCTATAGATCGCGGAATTCAAAAACTGACGTTGTTCTTACAAATAACACTTTTATTTGTTATTTTATTTTATTTATTTTTTCTTATAAATAACTTTATAGAGCCTCTTTATAATTCGTCTTTTACCAACACCAAAGTGTCAATTTCATTTTCATATTTTGTTGTTGTGGCAGCATTAAAAAATTAACGTTGTAATTGCATATCACGGGTTCTGTTTTTACGGTCATTTGTTGGTTGGCCGACGTATGATTATTAGAGACTGGCTAGTGGATGGTGCAGCATATTTTCTTTCCACCACAGTTTACTTCAACACTCACTCGACTTGTTTTATTTGTTTTTGCCTTTTAAGTTGGCGAAAACGTTTACAAACGTAGTCTGTAATCTGCGGCAATTAGATGTATATGAGTGTGTGTATGCAAGTGTATTTTGTAGGTTAAACGCGTGCTTAATATGATTTTAATACCCAAAACCAGCACACACATACTCACACTCTCTCGCTCTTTCTCTCTCTCTCTCTCTCTCTCTCTCTCTCTCTTGCTTATCATTAAGTAACGATCATATCATTTAAAGAATAAAAAGAAAACTTTAAAGGCATTAATTTATTACATTACGACGAGTATTAATATTTACATGCCAATTACTTTACATTACACACACACACACACACACAATACTCTGTTGGTTTTATTAAATTTACATCCATAAATGTCAAGTAGTTGATACGTGTATTGTTGAGGCTGAAATGTCGATGTTTGCTGTAGCATCTGTTATTGGTGATGATATCAATATTATTTATGCATATGTGCAGCAACATGCATCATTTAGTTGCATGTTGCTGCTTGCAGCAACATAGATTATAATAAACATGTTTGTTTACTTGACTGCCTTAATTACAATAAATATCTACTTTTCGTTGTTGGCAAAAGGCATGAGTCAGGTTTGTAATAATATTACAGGATAACAGTTCATATTGTTAATATCGAGTATTTGCGAAGCTGTAATTTGGAAAACCATTTTTAATTTCATTTCAGTAACAGCCCTCTTTCTGCTTAATTTTCATTTGCCATTTTTAATTCATAATTAATGGTTGCAATGATTATCTGTTAGTAAGTCAGTATGTGCCACGCAAATAGAGTAAAAAAAATGTTCAAATACTCTACACCGTCATGATGTATAAGAGTGTTTTTAATAAATATGATTATAAAGGGAAATGCGACATGACCTAGTGGATCATTTGTGCAGACCATAATCTTTTCTTCAAGACAATAAAGAAGGACAAAATCTTATCATTGGCCTTTTTTCAGATGCCCCACCATCCTATTGATTGGCATATCTATTATATCTTTCTAGAAAGCGTAAGTATGTGGATGTAGTATCTGCTCTGGGTTTTACATCTAATTTACGAAAAGCCCGAAGTCAACTACTATTTTTCTACTAAATTGTTGCTTCACCCAGAAAAAGTTTGGGATCTATGAAACCATAAAGAGGTCTAGATTGTAGTACAACTTAAGTATCATCCGTGTATTTTCAGTATCATCCGCGTACACTGCTGATTAGAGTACTTCAAGGCAGATTGATTATCTTGTTCTTCTTCTCAAGATAAGAGAGCAGCAGACAAGCCGACTCAGATGACTTTTTATTAAGCCCTGTCAGGAAAACAAAAAAAAATATTATTCTGGTGTAGTTCCATAATTACATTTTCATAGTCTGATACCTTACAGATCACATGCTAAGCTTTTGGAACTCAACAAGAAAAAACGGAGAAGGTAAATTACTTTTTTGCAAATTTTTACCCAGTCAGTGACGTAGAGAAGTGGCATAAGTTCTCAAAGGCATAAAAATAAAAAAATCTAAACAACAACTCGATCTTAGTCTAGTCTGAGAAATAATACTTCAATTTTAAATAAGATTTTTGTTTGGATACTAACCCCATACTAATTATTAACTTAAATGCTGTCTTACTTACATTCTTTACCTTTTTCCACATTTTATAGCCTTCCGGTCAAAAACCAATTATTTGCTTCTTCCAGAACGACACTTTTTAGCTGCACACTATCTTCAAACAAACACATATTCATTTGCGTATAGTACACTCGTGATGCTAATGCCAAGATACGACTCCATACACTCGAAAATTGGTCCGATCGAATGGGGTACTGTGAGGCCAGTCGCGCCAACCATATGAATGACATATTATTTCATTTCTAACTGGAGCTACAATTGCTCACAACGAAAAAATAAATTTGGCAAAATTTCAAATCGTTTTTGTTCTATTGCATTTTAAAATTTAAATTTTTAAATGGCGCACCTTATACAAAACCGTATAACAACCTTGGTATTGATTTTACCTTTCGTTTAAGGTCTTACAAAATCAAATCGGTTGCTTCAGTTCAAAGAACATCAATTACAACGCATTTTATGGTCCTCTTTTAAATATAATGGAGGTCACAACATTTGCAACCGGTCTTTGGACACAAATTCTTCCTTTTGATTCTCGAAGATTCGTCAGACCACAATTCGCATGTGCTCGTACAAAGTTGAAACAAATTTCTTTATTCTTTTCGTATGCAAGGGGATTTCTTGAATCCCTTAAACTTCTGAAACCATATTACCTGGCTCTTCTATTAACGGTTGAAATACCAACAATAATGGAAGTATCAGTTTTCGCTTCTCTAGGTATTACTTTATATTAAATTTCACAAAAAAGTTTTTGATTTCGCCGTCTTAGTGTACTATTATTACGAGGTCTTACTTCCTTATGCACCGTATGGATATTTGGAATAGAATACTTTGTGTGAAATTCCGCTTCGAAAATCGTACAAAATTCTGACTTTTAATTCAGAATTGTATTTGCTGTCGGCCCTTTTTCCCAAAATTCAGTGGACGAGTATCAATTTAAATAAAAATGTTATTTCCTGAAAAGCTGAGTGACTAATGTGGAATCTTGTAATGAATTACAAGTGACAGAAACTCACATTATGAAAATGAGAAGTCATTCATACAGGTTTGTAGGTAAAAAGTTGTTCATATAGTTGTTGTTCATGGGTAGACTCTTTTGATGACTTTGTTGTTGTTGTTGTTGTTTTAAATCAGAATCCGCTATTACAAAAAAGCAATCAGCCAAGTTATAAACATACCAAAAATTAAGGATTACAAACAAATGGGAAAGAAATGGATAATTAGTGAACTGGAATACAGCTTTAGTTGCAAATGTTTTGACCACCACTGTAGATACGTATATACTGCTTTTATCCAATGTGATTTCTGCAATTCTCGCTTTTGGGCTGATATGAATAGATAACAAAGCAGTTGTCGTTCTCCACATATACAAAATCCAATATTTAGTATGAATGGAAAATGCCACGCCCACTTATTCGTTCTCAACGAGTTACTGACTGATGATCTGCATTGTTCACGATGTTGTTTGAACTTAATTTAGAAACCTCTACTATTGGCGTTCTTAAAAATGTTTACTTTATATGGGAGGTACCAGACCATTTTGACCTATTCCGCTTATTTTTGCCTGATGATTTGTATTGACTATGAAGTCATTCAGACCAAATTAAAAAGCTTTTGCTTTACCGCAATCAATATTTAATATGGAATGTACCATGCTCACTTTTCCAATTCGGCCCACGCTTTGCCTAATGATTTATATTGACTATGAAGTCATTCAGACAAAAACTGAAACATTAGCTTTAACCGAACTGAAGATACATATATTTAGTTTGTGTGCGGCAGCTATCACACCAGCCTCTCCCCTTCTTCCCACTTTTTGCCTGATGATTTGAATTGATTACGAAATTATTCAGCCCAAATACTTTAGCTGTTGTAACCGTTCTCGAGATATACTAAAATCAATAATTACTTTGTATGAGAGGTACCACGCTCACTTGTCCCATCCACTTTTTGACTTAGGATTTTCTGGACTATGAATTTATTTGGCCCAAATTTAGATAATCTTACTGTTACCATTTTGAAGATATAGACAAATAAATATACACTTTGTATAGGCTATAATTCCTTGCAGACATACAGAGAAATACTGCAAAAATGTCAAGAATATCGGTTCAGCCGACTAGCTGTCTATAAGGCACAATCAAACCAACAAACCTACAAACGCACATTTATTATTATTTAGTGACCTCTCTTTGCTCAGGGGTTAAGAATTATCTTAATATTTACGGTCATTAGGTTCAATGCAACTCCAAGTGTTTTAGGCTTAGACCACAACCACCAAGTGCCTCTACTCGCAAGGTCGCACCTAACCACTGAATAGAAACCAAAATATCTTATGCTCCCAGTACCCGATTATACCTCGAAGGTCTTTTTCTTCTTACTTAAACATCAGAACAGGGTTGGAAAAAACTCAACCTACGGGTTTTATTGCTTCATTTCTAGATTCACCTGGCCTAGATTAAGTGGTAAGCGTCCCAATCAGTTGTTTAGATTGGAGCATCTACTATATCTATCCTCATTGGACATTTCGTTATGGGTAGGCATGCGCAAAGGCTACGGCGGAGAATGACTTCTGCAGAGATTGTAGATCGACCGAGGATGAACAGAGTGTGGCCCAACTAGACATAGATTGCTTACACTGGGCTCGCTATTTTTCGATAGCTTCTGGGAACTATCGACCATTGATATCAGGTTAATAGACAGGTTCACTAGACTGTCGAGCTGGTTTCAGACTTAATTTACGCGTTTGTGTATCCATGTGAGACCTCTGACTGTCATGACCGGTAAATCTAAACTGGGCGGCTAACACAGGGGCTTCGATTCAGTGTGCCTTGACTCAGCGAGGCTGCCACTAACCTAACCTAAGCCAAGCATTATAAGAGAAACGGTCGGAATATAAAGACAAACATGGTTAAGTTGTTATTTTGCATTGTAACGCTCGGCCTCATGTCGCAAAAGCTGACTAACACAGTTAGTTTTGACTATTGACATGCCACCGAACCACTCCTTTGAATATGTATAAAATCGGCTTCAAAGTGGATCGCCTCAATGACGAGAAGAGGTGGGGAAAAGATGTAAGCAGTGTCTTGTTAAATTTTTATTGCAGTAAATTTGTTAATTAATTATCTTTTTTGAGCAAAAAATTATCCGAATTCGCCGCATTGTATTAGCAAGTGTCAGCTTTAAATGTCCTTACATCTTTTATTATTATCATTATTGGGACTTTCAACCTTCAGATATCTCTATTAAGAGTCCAGTGGTCCCTAGAAAGTTCACTATTTTAACTTAGGCAGTTTTGGAACTCGTCTCGGTCTTCGAACATCTAAATACATGAAAATTTTCGTGGTCGCAGGTCGGATGCGGTGGTATTTATCGATATCAGCTATCCACTCTTGTCGAAAGAAATACCGATATGCGATATCATTGATACGAAAACATCCAAATTAGCGCCCGCTTGTGTAAGTTCTTCGGTACTGATGCTTATCCACTATTAGGAGAGTTTCATTTAATATTTCTTTCTGTTCCATTCTAAAGTAATATGCCCTCCTCTAATGGAAACAAAAATACAAAAATAAATGATTAAAATGAATGATTCACGTGAAAGACATCTTTCTCAGGGCAAAGTTCATTAGCAATAACAGAATGAAATTTCCTATTAATTCTCTTCAAGCCCACTGCACAAATTCTGTCGATGCAGGATGAGAGATGTTGAGACGATGAATGATGAACATTCATGAGCAGATAATGAATAATAAAATCAGTCAAATAAAAATAATTGCATTCGTAACGCGCACTTGTATGACACAAGAAGCACCACAACAACTAAAGAGGACATTTAGACTGGCAGGAAAAGAAGGACTGACTGACTTGTTCATTTAGAGCAAAAAAAAAAAACAACAACAACAAGCTGTGTTGTGTGTAATAAATTTTATAAATGATAGCAAATCACTAAACTTGACTATTAAGAAAGCAAAAAAGCAGGAAGAAATTACGGGGGAAGAGAAATAGAATTTTTGTAATGCTTTTGAGAGACAAATCGGGAAGTGTTTTACAAGACCGTAAAAACATTTCTACGAATAACTATAAAAAGGATATTAAAATAATTGTGTATGTGTGTGTGAGTGTAATATCATGATGATAACTGCATAATAGAGGTGCGATAATAAAATCTGACACAGAGAAAAAGAAAATTAACTTGCCGGTCGTTTATGAATGACACTTACTTACCACGCTACTACACGCTATTAATAGTCTCATGACTTGATAGAAATAAATTGTGTTTCGTCACACTGCCGTTGAATTTATAAAGTCAACTTAAGGTTGAACGCACATAATGATGATGAGTTGACATTCCCTTTTGAAATTAAGCTGAAATCATAACGTTGAGTTGGTCGGCAATATCAATACCAGGTAAGGAGCAGGATTTTAAAGAATTTCTTTTGTTTTTTTTTGTGTTCAAATGTTTGAAGGTCTTAATGGTTGTTGTTGGATTTTATACCGTATCAATTTGCCAATATGGTTTTCATTTAGACCCCCACTCCCTACCACCTGGCCTTATCTTCTGCTTCCTCCTTTCAATAAAAAGTGGCATTTATTTTGGTTCTGAGTAGTGACACTGAATGGAATGGAATGGTTTTTTGGTTGGTTGCTTGGTACGTGGTGTATGGGTGTGTTCTTTTCTCTGTTCAGGTCTTCTTATAAAGTTTTTTGTTTGTTGGCCATTTATTTTTATTGGCTTTTTTCTTCCACGGCCACAAGATGCATCATGCATATTAAAAATATTATATTTCTTCTTCTTTTTCTTTTATTAAATTATTTTTTTTCATTTCAATGCTTTACAGAAGAAGAAGAAGAAGAAGAAGAAGAAGAAGAAGAAAAAACGCCTAAAGAAGGCGTTTATTTTTATGATGGCTTTTGTTTTTGGTTTTGTTTTCTCAAGATAATCATGTCATTCATTTATTCGCTCTTGCTGTCATGTTTTTGTGTCACTTCAATTAACATTTGTGACAGACAAACAATAAAATTTAATGATTACTAAACTGTGGCACAAGTTCGCTTTTTGGTTTTTTTTTTTTATTTGGTGGTCTTTTTTGTTTGTCGTTACACTGTTGTGACATTAATTTGAAATTTTTTTAAGTTTTGGGCGTTTGCATAGGTGAAATACTAAATGGAAATAATTAAAAATGAAAACTATTAGTAAAATACCTTTAAATGTCATTGGATACTATATTTTACTGTTCATTAGGGCTGGCAACCCACCCGGGTTTTATTGGGTTTTCGTAGTTTATTTACAATAAAAATAATTACAGTTTACGTATTGGGAGTACAAGTTATTTCAACCGGTTCTTCTTTTGGCTCAAAGCAGATAATGAATTAAAAAATCTATTAAAATAAAAATTTCTCAAATCACTACTTACCTCTTTTACCCACCCCTGAGCCGATGTTCGAATCCCGTCTCAGAAAAACTTCTTGTCTTTTGAGGCGATCGTATTTGAAGCAGATTTTATATTTTTCAGAAGAAGTGATTTGGTGACATGCCAGAAAATATTGTATCCGTCGAAACAGCCAACAGTCAGCAATATTTTGAGAATCTAACGGGTGCGGCTTTGATCTTTTCTAAAAGGTCTGCTACATTGGCACACATGTTTGTGCAAACATTGTGTGTAAGTTCTCCGTGTATGCGATTGGCTATTTTTTATTTTTCACGCATAAAGATCATTATTTGAGAATGTCTGCGAACAGCTAAACGGTCAGTAATAATTCACACATATGTTCTAGGCAGCCTCAACAGCTGCCCTATTCTTTAGTAACCCAAATAGGTCAAAATTCTTCTGAGCTCATAGCAGATGAGTTTATTTTCCCATCGTTTGTTCGTCATTTGGCGAAATTTCCGTGACGGCAGCCATCGATTCTGCCCAAGAGACGTTCATATTCAAAGCGGTACACGATGTTAATTGTAAGCCACACCTTAACGTTAAGTTTCTTTCCCAACTGAATTTAATATGTCTTTGTTTCAGTGTTTGACAAATTCAACCATGGAGAGGTACACAATTGAGCAGCGCGTTAAGATTGGTGAAGCCTTTTACGAAAATGGGCGTTCAAATCAAAAGGTTTTTGTACATTCGTGATTTTTTTGGTCAGCATAATCGATCAAATGAGAATTGTGCGCAAATTTCAGTAATGTGGAAACACAGAGTGGTCTGGCGGCGTCATCGGAGCTTACTTCTTCGGAAATGAGGTCGACCAAGCAGTTACCGTGAATGGTGTTCGCTATCGCGCGATGATAAAAGACTTCTTGCAGCCAGAAATTGAGCATATAGACCTGGACGATATGTGGTGCCACTTGCAACACAGCCAGCGCGAGAAATTCAATGGCCGTGTTATCCCATCATCATATGATTTGACACCGTTGGACTTCTTCTTTGGCGATATATTAAAGAAAAAGTATACGTCAATAACCAAGAACAATTTAAGATCTAATGGATGAGAAAATTCAGGCTAGAGGTACGCCACCGAAGCCATGGCAAGCATTGAGCCGATATTTTGTTTCACACATAATTGCCATAGAGCCTTCTATCATAATAAAAAATATTAAGATAATTCTCTGAAAACTTTTTGTTGGATTTGTAGTTAACATCGAGCATTTTGGTTGGACCACTCTTTCTCTTGCCGATAGATATCCGCGCAAGAGAGCTGTGTCAGCTTTATATACCATGCAAGGTGCAGTAGTGCCTCAGGAACATAAATCAGACAAGCGCTCCCGATCGGTTGGAGAATGCCAGCAAAGGCCAGATGGACACATGCTCTTATACACTGTGTGCTAATGTGGATTACGATGGATTATTATCTTACACATATTCTGTCTTGCCAAGGGTGGTTTCAGCAATACCTGCATCATTCTGGATTCACTAGCCAAGTGAACTCTAAGCCGCAGAACGCATTGCATTCGAACGACTAACGTAGTGTACTAGAGGAGGTTTTCGGGTGCAGATCAACCGTTGAAAATTTAATTGGCGTTATGTCCTCATCTAGTGCAAGGTGGAATGCCGGCAAATTGTTCGCCGGACGAGTTTTGCACAGGCTCCGCATAATTGATAGGGAACGCAAGGAATTGCTGAGATAAACGGAGCAACAAGAGGTCGTACAGAGTCAATTGAACTGTTAAAAATGTGGCGTTTGAGCTTAAGGCTCTGGACGTTCTCTTGAAGTAATACGTTGCCGATATTCCTGGGAGCATCCACCTTTGGACACCGGAGTTGATGTTAGTGTGAGAAGGTCACACACTGACTGAGGCTTTCAATTGCTTCACACTTCTACAAAAAAAAAAAAGCTGACGACACAATAACTATGAATAACTCGTATTAACTATTCTACAAAAAAGTTGACTGATATTTTTAAATCATTAATGCCGTGGAATTTCTCTTCAAACAGTGAAACAATTTCATGCAGTTCACCATTTTGAAATTTCCCTAATAAAGTAATTATTTTCCATTCTTTTCAGAAAGAATATTAAATTGTCTCTTATTACGCATGACGAGGCTGTGAAAAATTATTAAGAAAAATTCACTTTAATCTCTCAACAATACCATTTTGATGAAACGTTTTAAAAATCACGGTGTGTGTTCGGTTAAAAATAAAATTTAATAATAAAAGTGAGAAAAAATGACGCCTTCGAAGAAAAATAAATTTAATGGAATGCAACACCCTTTCAAAATAATTTGTTATCAAATTAAGAAATCCTCTTCATAAAAATAAAGTCATTAGTCTTCGACTTGAAGTGTTAAAGAGAATATGAGTAGAAAAGGAAAATTAATTGCATTTCATTGGCCATCATTAGAATGGCTGGCTGGATGGATGATGGCTGGCTGGTTGGTTGGTTCACAGACTCAAACAAATCCATCAAATGAAAATGTGGCCACTTTAACGTAATAGACAAGAAGAGGAAGGAAACAACATATGTTTGTGCATCAATTACTACACTTTTGTTTGACTTGCTAATGCATTCAAAATTAGAAACTGGTCTTGATGGTAGTGTTAGTAGTAGTGGTAGTGGTAGTGGATGAACCCTTTCAACAACAACAAAATAAAAAAATAAAAATAAAAATAAAAATACGAGTCTTTGTACATCATAATACAAACATCTTTCATTGATTTAAACTTTAGAACAAACGCACTTTATAATTAAGCCGTTCGTTGGTTCCATATGCCGACAGATACCCACCACGAGAAAGAGACACATCGTAGCAAAGGTTTTAAAAGAATTTCGTTTTTTTTTTCTTCTTTTTTTGTTTTTTTCTTAAAAAGCATCTTCAAAATATTCATAAATGGCCGTTTGTTGGCGGTCTTAACATCTGTTGGGATTTTTTTTTTTTGTAAGTTTTTTGTTGTTGGTGTTGTACGTTAAAGGCGTGAAATAAATTGATAAAAAAAATTTGTTATTTTTTGTTTTCAATATTAAACTTGGCTCTTGTCTCATAACCGTACAATTTTTCCAATTTTTTTTTTTTTTTTTTTTTTTTTTTGGTTTCATAAAACAAGTCTGCTGTAGGTTAATTAATACTTTAAAAAACGAAAAATCAAAAGAGCGGCAGCAGCAGCAGCGGCAGCAACAGCAGCAACATCAGAAGAACAAGAAAATTTAACACCCAGAGGGTAATACTCGTACAAGGATTAAATCATTTTTTGAATGATTTAAATACTTTGTTGTACGAGTATCTGCTGTCGGTTTTGTTTGGTTGCGGTCTTGAAAACTTAAAAATTTTTTTTTTTTTTTACTTTATTTTTCGTTAAAATGTTTCTTTCATTTTCATAAGTTTAAAGCCAATAACTTAAACATTTTAAATCAATTTTTATCAGCAGCTTATTTTGCTTTTTTTGAACGATTTTATTACTCTTTTTTTCAATAAATGCTTCCTTATGTTTCTCTTTTACGTGGCACAAGTGAAAAATTATTAGAAATGTATGCATAAAACGTGCCGCTGTGGTATAATAGGTAAGATACCCGCCTACCAACTAGAAGGTCGTCGGTTCAATATCAAGCCAGACCATTAAAAAAAAAGACAAAAGCTTTTCGACAGCGCTATCACCTCATAACATTAGCTAGTAACTGGTTATGAGTATAAATACTATTGAAAACTTCTCTGAATGCATTTGCCCCGTACGGAGCCGGCGTTAAACTGTAAGTCCACTTCAATGAGTCTAAAAATAGAATCGGCTGCAGCTGCTCATTGACTGAGAGAAGTCCCCATGTTCCTTCATGGAATTTTATGGGAATTTATAACAAATAATGCTTAAAACGTAAACTTATATAGCTACCCTCGTTGTTATTCAAAAGAAAGATAATTAATTAGTTATTAAGTATTTCGTATGTTAATATTTTGTTATTAATACCTCGTATCACTTCATATTACCCGTTTACCCATTTACCCGTACCCGTACGTAGTAAAATTCAGCACATAAATCATATTTTTTTCTAAATATTTCTTCTGTTCTTCATTACCGGCATATTTATGCATATGCACAAGCATATAAAGCATACTTTTTATTATAAGCCTTTTAAAATGTCAATAATTTTTTCATTGGAGTACATATTTTAAAAAAATAATCAAATCGGTGTAGCAGTGTGTCCGCCTTGAACAGAGCAGCAACAAAGTCTTAATCGCATCGGCTTAAAATGTAATAAAAAGAAATATTTTCTTTTTCAAATCATATATAAAAATATTTTAAATGGAGTTTTTCTTTTAATAAAGTCATTAATATTTGTTTAATTTATTTGTATTTTAATCTTTAGTTTTTAATGAATTTCATTAAATCGCTTAAAAATATTTTTGCTTTTTTTCGTCTTTGATTTCGTCACAACCCTTAAGTTTCTCTTTAACTCGTGACTAATTTCAGATGATTTTTTAATCACAAGCACTTTTAATTCTAATCAACTAACTTTAGTTAATAATTTAAGACAAGACCTCTATTATATTTATTGTATAATAAAAAGCATTTTATTAAACAATATCTAGGGATTGTTAAAATATTATTGGAATGTTGTTTTGCTTTTTAAGTGAAAGGTATTTTCATGTTTCTTTTTTTGTTAATAACTTTTAAATTAATTAATTATGTATCTTTTGTTAGTAATTTTGATTTATAATTAAATTATTTTCATATCTATGTATCATAACTATATAAAGAAATTATAGTTTATTAGGCCTAACTAGTCGATATTTTCTTTAAGCGATCACTCTTGGCTTGATCTGTATCCATGTAAAGCATTGTAATAATGCCAGAAGCATAGATTGTAGGAGCGAAATATCTTTACTGGTATAAGTTTAACATACAAGTTATGTTATAAACACATCCAAGGCTATCGACTACAAGCTGTCAAATAAAGGGTCCGCCATATAAATTTTTTTCTTTTTGAAAATGCTATAAAAAAAAACTACTGAATATTTTCTCAAATTTCTTTTTTTATTTGAAAGTACAATCATTCCGGTTAATAATGGCAAATAATTTCATTCAAATGGCTGCCTCGGCTGGCCATGCAGTAGCCTACACGATCGGTCCAATTTTTAAGCACATTATGAATTGTGTGCAGCTGTATTTCGCCAATGGCTTCACGAATATTGTCCTTTAAAGCGTCAATTGTCTCTGGCTTGTTGGCGTAACACTTACCTTTGACGGCACCCCACAAATAATAGTCCAACGTTGACAAATCGCAGCTCCGAGGTGGCCAAACGATATCAGCCCTGCGGCTGATAATGCGATTTTCAAAAACAGGACGCAAAACATCGAGTGTTGCTTCGGTTGTGTGGCACTTAGCGCCGTCCTGTTGAAACCAAATGTTGCTAATATCCTCCTCTTCAATTTTTGTGAGCAAAAATTCGTTCAACATGGCCCCATAATGATCGGCATTGACTGTAACGGTACCTTCTTACTTATTTTCGAAGAAAAATGGCCCAATTATGCCTCTGGACCAAAATCCGCACCAAACAGTGACTCGTCTTGGGTGTATCGGCTTTTCAATGTATGCGTGCGGGTTTTCTGTGCCCCAAATACGACAATATTGCTTGTTTACATAGCCGCCAAGATCAAAGTAAGCTTCATCTTGAAAAATGATTTTTTTTTTTGGCAAAATTGGCATCTTCTGTTAGTCGATCGCAGGCCCAGATTCCGAGCGTTGTTCAAGCGTATATACAACCATATTCGTTCAGCGGAAGGATAAAACTAATATCTGTCAAATTAGACATGAGCTAAGTGTTACCATTCACGAAATAAGCACGAGTTGAAAAAAAAACGTTAGATGGCGGACCCGAAATTTAGGCAATAAAGAAATTATTGTTTATTAGTCGATTTTTTCTTGAAGCGATCACTCTTGGCATGATTTGTACCCATGTAAAGCATAGATTGTAGGAGCGAAATATCTTTACTGGCAAAAAGTTTAACATACAATTTATGTTATAAACACATTCAAGGCTATCGACTACAAGCTGTCAAATATAGAATACATGTGCGCATATAAGAATATTTATTTTAGCGGCAACACGGCTACCGACTACACAACTACCGTTATAGCCCGTAGCCAACTTAGGCTAATTTCAATTTTTCTTGGCGACAACAACAGTTTAGTGCTGTCTTTACAATATGTTGCATGAATAGGCGTTTAAAAACTCAATGCATAACATGTGTACATTAAAAAAGCGAAAAAAGTTTACGTGGCACCACCGAAAAAAAAAACAAACAATCATATGTACATTTTTTTATAATTTTTTGTAACTGTAATCGTTAAAATAATTTAGTGGCTGGTTACTTGGCTACTTTTGTAGCCAACGTTTTTCGTAGTCGTGTGGTCGATGGTCAGTAGCCTTGAATGTGTTTAAAGCATTATGCGGTTTAAAATGAATTTCAATGTAATGTGTTATGCGATACACTGTCCAATAAAAAGCTAATATGTATTGTATTGTGTATGAAATATGAGAAAGAGCCAGTAATTGAGGTTTTTCCATTACTCCTCCGCTGTTGTTTATTCTTCTTGTCATGTTAAATTGTGTTGTCTTAGTTCCTGTTTATATATTCGTCTTCAGGTGTTTCTTGGTCGATCATCATTTCTTAAGCCTTGAGAATTCTACTCGAGTGACATTCTGGTGATACTATCTGCACTTTTTCGAATAGTGTGACCGATCCAACCTAATTTTTTTTCCTTATCTAATTTAGCATGGGTTCCTCATTAATCATGTTCCACAGTTCTGTGTTACTTATGGTGTAAGCCCAGAATATTCTGGATATGATTCTAAGGCACTTGGTAATGAATACCTGGAGTATTTGCGTGATGTTATTCGATACAAGCCAGATTTCACTGCCATACAGCAGAACTGATTTAACACATAAGTTAAATATTCTGAGCTTAGTACGTCTGGATATAAGCATCTCCATAATGACTGCAGTCGTTCGAATGCCACTTTTGCCTTATTGAGCACGTCTGTTTTGCACCGCCGTTTGTAGTCATTGTACTTCCTACATACTCGACTGTTTGACCCTGGTAGTATTATGTTTTCCGTTCTAGTATTGTTTATTCTGATAGCCTTGGTTTTCTTGATATCTATCTCAAGTCCAACATAGCAAGCCAGTCTTATTAGGTCCTCCAGTTTCGACTGCATTTTGGAAATCTTATGCGAGCGTTGACACTCTATGTTATCCCTCTTCCCTTTAAACAGACTTTGCTCATTACGTCATCCAGCCCGTTGATGAATAACCGACCTTGTTTGACTCCAGCATTGGTGTGTAATGGTTTGCCGATGTTCCCGTTGTGAAGAACTGAAAGTTCTGCATCCTCTACTTATTCGAATTCATTTTTGGGATACTCATTTTGTTCTTAGTGCTTTCCATTATGCTTTCTTGAATCGTAAAGTTTTGCCCTGTTCTACTCAGCCGTTCGTCTCGCAATGTGGTGTCCATTTTGCTTTGAAGCCTCCCCTGTATTAAGCATAGTAATTTCTTCCTAATTATTACAGAATTTTCAAGTCCCCACTTTTTGTTAACTTTACAATGATGCCCTTCTACCACGTTGAAGGCAGTCTTTTTGCCTCCTATACTCTTGCGATGTGAGGCCGCAGAAGCTCAGCCATGGTTCGCATGTCATTCCGTAGAATTTGCGTCGGTAGTCCATCTTTGGCTGCCGTCTTATTATTTTTCAATTTACCTGTCGCCTCAGTTATCTCACTCAGATTGGGAGGATTACTCTGTATTCTTAGACTGTTTTCTTCATCGCTTTTCTCAACTGTCTCGCTGTCCTCAGTAGTGTTTGTGTCGTTACTAATTTCATTGAAAAGTTCTCTCCCTCTGTGTGTTTGTCATCATTGTTCGTTATTAGTTTACCATTTCGATCAACAACTACTTGGTTCCCACTGCACTTTCGATTAGTGAGATAGTTAATCGTCTGGTGTAGTTTTTTCATATAATTCTGGGCAGCTGTTTCTGCTTCTGCTTCTGCTTCTGTTGTTGTTGCCAGTCGTTCCAGGAACTTTCTTCAGTATCTTCTTGCAGCTTTTTATACTTGTTTCGCCAGCTGTTGGTATTGCGGCCTCAAATTATTCGGTTTCTTTCTTTGTAAAACCAGGTCCAAGTATCATCTGATATCCAAGCTTCAAGTGTTTCTTCTGCGACTTGATCATATATTACTGTGATATCTTTAAATGAGTGATGTTGATTTGTTAGTAGTCGTTCATGGACTGCCAAAGTTAATGTGTACCTGGTTGCATTATTCTGGAGTTTCTGTAGGTAGAGCCGTCTTCGCCTTGTGTGCCTGATGGTTTTTCTTTGACATTTTAATTTCATATTGATTTCACCAGTAAAATTGTGGTCACTGCCGATGTGAATTGCTTTTCTATTTCTGTCATCCGATAAAGCGCTTCCCCAACTTCTGCTCACGTATATGTGGTGTATCTGATTGCGCGCATTGCCACTCGGGGATGTTCGTGTATATTTGTGTATTTCCTTATGCGAAAAGATGGAGTCACCTGTTCTTAATTGAAATGTCTGTCACAATTCTATTAATCGCTCTCAGTTGTTATTCCCAACTCCACAACCGTCTGTTCCATAATAGTGCTGCCTTTCTTCGCGTTGAAATCAACCATGAGTATAATGATATCTCCTTTTCGAGTTCTTTATTTTCCTTGATATTATCAATCCAACCCCACTTTAGCCGCCAACTATTCTTCCGCTATAGAGTAGGGTATTACCATTTGAAGAAAGCGTGTAGTTATCTCGTACTAGTGCCTTTATTTCGTCTAAAAAGTTGAGTTGTTAACGTTAACAAAATAGACTTTGAAGCGGTTGTCCTAAAAGATCTTGTAAATATTAAGGAAAACGAAAACTGAATACAAAGAAACTAAAACAAGACAAAGATGCGATGTGAAAGTCACATGCTCCTAAGAAGGGTAATGGAAAAGAAAACTGGAAGTGAAAATAATTTATTTCTTTATTAAGGACACTCGTATGAAATACAAGAACCCTATGCAGAATTGTGGCCACTTTAATCCGAGACTTATTTAATCGGATATTTTATTAAGCGACTAAGATTGAATTTTTTCTATTAAATCCCAATGTTTGTAGCTATGAAAAGCTTAAACATCTTAAATTTTATATTCTTAAAATTAATATTTATTTTTACACCTTTAATGGATGGATTTAATTGGAGACTTTTCTTTATTTACAAATAAACCCAACTCTTCCCACAGTAGGGTATTTACTTAAATGATTGGAAATAAATTCAATTCAATAAAATCCAACAAAAATAAAAAATAAAACCAATCAATACCCACTAAGTTTACAACTCTGGAGGTCTAAGCAAACTATCATAACAACAACAGCAACTTGTAGCTTAATGGCCTTTTCAGGTGTTTTAGACGAAGAAATGGCTACAAACGCACGAATACGAGTACAAACACTTCTATAATCGAATCAAAACGAAACGATCATAATGATGATCATAAAAAAACGAGTAACAAACGAAGAAAAAGCAATCGTGTGCCAACTTAATAATAATCGCAACAACAATAACAACTATAATAATAAAAAACAAGAACAACAACATTGGCGATAAAATAGCACAGTTTGAAATTAGCTGCGCTCCACATTATTAACCCAAAACGATGATCATCAAGAAGAGACCACAACATATTGAGTGGGGCCACAAGTAATTGCCAAAGCCTTAGCAATACAGCAACAAACAGCAATAACAACAAACAAAAACTACAACATTGATAACAATATTGGCAACACACAGCATCACGTTTTTAAAGCCAAAACGCTGCTGTAGGTATTCCCGTACTTGGCAGTTGGAGTAGAAGATGATGTTGTTGATGATGATGATGATGATGATGATGCGGAACAACTCAGAATGCAAGAGGCAAAGGAAGAAATCATTGTTTTTTCGTTGTTGCCACAAGTAATGCTGCAAAAACAAATGTGTTTTAATGCGGCATTGAAGATACAGATAAAGTTCTAGATTGAAGGTGGTGTTTATGGTATTTTGGCGTTTCTCCTGCCGACTACACAAGTATTATGATTTTATCTGTTAGTTAAACTCAATAACTATGATGTACGAGTACGACGAGTACACTGAGAGACCAGAAGAAATTAAAAATTTCCATTTAGACGGAGTGAATAGATTATTAGCCGAGCTAGATTAAGATTCAGAACTCATGAGGAAAAAAGCGTTTTATTTCTGAAAATATAATTACGAACACAAAAATGTCTAAAAAGAAAATACAACACATTAGTGCCTTGAGGAATGTATTTTTGGTTTTTGCCTATTGGTTGATAATGTGTTACCCTGGTATTGCCGTACTGATTTATGTATTTGACGGCATTGACATCTTGACCATCTTTGGGTAACAATATCTTAAATTAAAATTAACGGATGCAAAATAGATGATACGAGAGCGTTTGAGACATTTTCGGAAATTCCCAAGCGGTAGGCACTTAGGTATATAAGTAGGCATCTTTTAGTAGTTATCCTTTTACAGACATTAAGTAAATTCGTGTTTAGACTCATATTAAAGTGTTGTATAAACGAATATTAAGTGCCAGATAAATAAGTTAATTGCAAGTAGTAAGATAAACTGTATAAAGAAAATTGTAAAAGAACAACAACGTGGCGTTTACTTTATTTTACGCAATTTAAAAGAACTCAAACGTTTTAAAAAGGTTAAAACGTAACAATAGTCTTCCTTACGATTAATACATTTAGTAATACGTTTTGATGGGAAGTGGAAGACATCTAAGGACTCTCAAATGTGGCGTTTGTTACCATGCTGTATTACGAAGGGTACTATTTTTATTTTGGGAACTGGCAACCCTAATATCAATAGCTAAAATCTGGCAACACCATGATTAAGTATGACACTTTTTAGCGTAAACGTAATCACAACGTTTTGATGTACAAGTGCTATCAATTTGGCCAGAAATGGACATTTCAATAAATGGTTTTCGTTGGATTATTTTTTACAACTTTCGACGTGGATTCTCTTAACGAGAATGTGTCGATGAACTCAGTTCTTTGTATGGCGATAAAGAACAATCAAAAACCACAGTATGTCTCAAAATCGGTTGTTGAGCCAAAAAACATCGATGCAGTGTGTGAACTGATAATGCCAGATCGTCATGTGACATATTGCACTTTAGTTCCCCTTTAATACATACGATTTTACATGAACACTAAGTTGTAAAAAAATATATCAATCGCTCAACAAACGGCTCGCGAAGATTGGCATAATGAAACGATTGAAAAACTCGATCGCGGTGCTTCAAAAGACGTGTATAAAATCGTGCAAATGAACCGGAAACAAAACAGCAATCGACCGTGCGGGTATTCCACGACGAGCTAAATCCAACAAAAGTAGTTCCTGGAAAAAGCACAGCAAAGCAAATGGTCGCCTGTTTCTTCGACCGAATGGGTCATGTGGCTACTATTCTGCTTGAGCAACGTAGGACGGTCAATTCTGAGTGGTATACGACCATTCGTTTGTCGGAAGTCTTCGGAGAAATTCATAAAACCAACCGTCGAAGACGAATCATTCTCCGTCATGACAATGCGAACTCTCACACATCTCGTTAAACAGGTGAATTTTTGAGCAGTCAAAACATCGAATTGATGTCTCATCTTCCATACAGTCGTGATTTGACACTCAATGACTTCTTCTTGTTCCTGAAAATCAAAGCTAAGCAGCATGGTCAACAATTTACGAGCGCCAAAGAAGCAGTTAAAGCGTTTAAAAACCATGTTTTGGAGGTGTCTCAACATTCAATTGATGTCTTATCTTCCATACAGTCCTGATTTGGCACCCAATGACTTCTACTTGTTCCTGAAAATCAAAGCTAAGCAGCGTGGTCAATGATTTACGAGCGCCGAAGAAGCAGTTAAAGCGTTTAAAAACCATGCTTTGGAGGTGTCTTAAGAGGAATGGAAAAACTGCTTTGAGAAATGAGTTAAACGAATGCAAAAGTGTAGTGATTATTAAGGAGAATGCTTTGAAAAACAATAAAACCATTTAAAAAACATTGCTATTCCCGAAATATAAATAGTACCCCTCGTATAAGTAACCGTTTGTAACAAAATTCTTCTTTTTTACCTTATACGTGTGCGCACCCGAGCATTGTTTTAGTGGAACAGTACTTATTTTCTCTGCTAAATAAAATCATTTGTGCTTCAATATGAAATCTGTCCAAAAGCTCTGAATAGTATTGGCATGATTTTGGTTCACTGTTTTCATTGTTATTTAAACTTTAGTTACACGTTAAAGCTTATGTTAAATCGCAGTAAAATATGTTCGCCTACACGATTTCTTTCAGTGCATTTCTTACAATTACTACTCTGTGTTCTGCCATAATCTACCATTTGAAGAAGGCATTTATTTATTCATTCGTTCATTCATGAATTACTATATTAGAGAGCAAAAGAACAAGAAAAATTGGCATAAAAGGTGGTACAGAACACGTTTGTACGTGCGTTTTATTTGCTTGATCTTTAGCAAATCAAATGAACATAAAAGCCTGGCTATGGCGCCTAATATTATGCAATTATTTAGGAAAGATCAGTGGCGGTAAAACAAAATAAAAACAGCGAACCTAGAGCAGCAATAATAATACAAATAAACTCCTCCTGCTCTTACAATCTGTATATGGTATGGCATGAATTAAAAATTTCGCTGTACACCGGTGTTAAAGACCACCTCTGGCGTTTGGGGGAAGTAGAAAAAGGTATAGGATTTAAAGAGAAAAAACAAAAAGAGAAGAATTTGATTTGAAAATGTTCTATTGTTGTGTCATTTGTCAAAATAAATTAAATAGTGAATACACAACGAGACAGAACTGAGACTGAGACTAAGACAGAGTCCAATATAGAGGCATTGTAAGGCAATTAAATTTGTTGGCAATTTACTATTATTGTAGGATGATTTAAGGCGGGAATACACCTATTTTTTGTTTTATTTCAATAATAGCTAATGATTTTCTTCAACACGTGTTCTAATCTTGGGCTCGTTTTTCTATCAATTTAACCACAAACACTTACAACAGGGCCTATAACCGAAATAAAAAATATTTTGCAATAAAATATAGTTTAAAACGTTGGCGGCTTCAGTGGTGGCGGTATCATCAAAGTCTTGTAAGTCTTTCAGTATTTTTGAAATAGTTTCCATTTAACCATTCAATCAATTTACTCAATTTGACCTTTCTTAGCTGGGTCAGGTTGAGTAAAGTAGTCCATTGTGTCTCTTATTTCATGTTTGCTCTTAAGCCGTATCTGCGCAAAGATGAATTAGCCAAAAAGAAAAAACCTATAGGCCAACTAATACCCTGTAAATTATTTTGAAAAGATTTTGTTTTTGTTTTTGATTTCATTACGACACTCAAACGCAAACGTAAACGCAAACGCAAACGCACACAGAAAGCGTCAAAGAACAAAGAGGACGAAAACAGACAAGACAAGACAAAGGCATCAAGCTGCGGCTTTCTCCTTTATTGGATAGCCTGTAATTATTCTCTGTGAGCAAAGGCGCTAAAGAACAACACCTTCTTAGCACCTTAAGATTATATGTGGCAGCAACAAAGCAACAAAACAACAAAGCAACAAGAACAACAAACAAACACAATAAAAGCAATTGTGTTTTTGCGTTGAAATGCACGCAAAATATTCGAAAAATTCACACAGTGAATCTGCAGTTCCATAAGATGACTAATAGTGACTGAATGTGTGATGGTTGAAAGAAGGATTCCCTTTTTTCTTGATGTTGTTTGCTGATGCTCATGGTGTAGGCAGGTAAAACATTTATTTTTGTTTGAAATTGATTTTTCGTTTTATAGCCAAATAAATAGGTTTTAATCCACAGCTTAACTTCAGTTTAAATTTTAATTGATGTTGAAGGAGAAATAAGAAAAAAATTGTAAAAAGATTTTTGTCTAAAATGCCGCTTAGATTTATCAGCAAAAATAAGATTTAATCGGAATGTGCATTAATCTGGATTTCATTAAATTTAAAACAAAGGCGAGTAACAAATTTATAAGCTAAAAATGACAAAAAGAAGCCTACCGTATTCGCTACTTTCATAGAAGCAATGACTGAAACCGAACACAATTCTGAATCCAAACGAGATAAAGTTCGTTGTTTATAAGAACTTTGAACCGGAACCCTTTGAACTCATGTAAGAAATGCTTAATGGGTTCAAGTTCTGAAATTTAAGAAAAAAATAAAAAACCGAGTATTTTTAACGAAAAAGTAACCTGAGCACAATGTTCACACAAATTTGAGTAAAAAGGGAAATCCCCTTTTTCTGTTTAATAAAAGAAATGTAATGCGACGTTTTTAAATTACTCCTCTCTCACTCTCTTTCTTTTTATATGTAATGTTCTTAATACATCTTTGTTGTTGTTTTAATTATGTGAAATACTGTGTAAGTTTAATTAAACTTCCCTAACATAGGCAAACTAAAACACATACAGTTAGAATAGCTAAGGAGAGCTAGAAAGAATGGAGGGAGTGTAATAGTCTTACGCACTCGCCTCCCAAATACACTACAGCATATATGTTGGCATACAATATTATAAAAACAATTAAAAATTATCTATTTCGACTAATCTATGCCCTACAGTACAAATTATTCACAATGTAGTAAAGGGTCCGCCATCTAACGTTTTTTTTTTCAACTAGTGCGTGCTTATTTCGTGAATGGTAACACTGAGCTCATGTCTGATTTAACAGATAATTAGTTTTATCCTTCAGCTGAACGAATATGGTTGTGTATACACTTGAACAACGCTGGGAAATATTGCGACATTACTTTGAAAATCATGGTAATGTTGCAGAATCAAAAATCATCTTTTCAGATGAAGCTCATTATGATCTTGACGGGTATGTAAACAAGCAAAATTGTCGCATTTGGGTCACAGAAAACCCGCACGCATACATTGAAAACCCGATACACCCAAGACGAGTCACTGTTTGGTGCGGATTTTGGTCCAGAGGCATAATTGGGCCATTTTTCTTCGAAAATGTGCAAGGAGTGGCCGTTACAGTCAATGGCGATCGTTATCGGGCCATGTTGAACGAATTTTTGTTCACAAAAATTGAAGAGGAGGATATTAGCAACATTTGGTTTCAACAGGGCGGCGCTACGTGCCGCACAGCCGAAGCTACACTCGATGTTTTGCGCCCTGTTTTTGAAGATCGCATTATCAGCCGCAGAGCTGATGTCGTTTGGCCACCTCGGAGCTGCGATTTGACGCCGTTGGACTATTATTTGTGGGGTGCCGTTAAAGATAAATGTTACGCCAACAAGCCAGACAAATTGACGCTTTAAAGGCCAATATTCGTGAAGACGTTGGTGAAATATAGCTGCACACAATCGATAATGTGCGTAAAAATTGGACCGATCATGTAGGCTACTACATGGCCAGCCGAAGCAGCCATTTGAATGAAATTATTTTGCATTATTAACCGGAAGGATTGTATTTTCAAATAAAAAAAGAATTTTGAGAAAATATTCAGTAGTTTTTTTTATAGCATTTTCAAAAAGAAAAAATGTATTTGGCGGACCCTATATAATTGTTAAATAAATAGGCTGAAAAGTCCCGGGTCTAAAAAAGAAAAAGCTTTTTTGTGTTCCAAATTCGCTTTATTCATCAACGTAATCTCCATCAAGAGCAATGCAATTATTCCAGCGCCGCTCTAACTTTTAAATACTTAAATGTCAAGCTATGATGCTAAGATATCAACAACAGATGTACCAATTTAACAGAAAAAAAACTCAAATCGGAATGATGCGACCGCTATACGGGGATTATTCCCGGAACTTTTTGATCAAGGAGTGTATTATGTGAGTGCCCTGTTATTTAAACTCTCAAGATAAAACTCACAAGGGAAATTCAAAATTAAAATAAGCGCAGTTTTAAACAAATTCGAATTCGATAATAGTCGAACAGGCACTTCATTTCAATTTCTCTTTAGTCACCGCATTACAGCAGTGCTGCCATTGGTAAAGCACTACATACATACATTTTAACGATTATTTTTAAACTGCGTGTTTAAAGGAAATAAAAAATAAAACATAACGAATCTATAAAATTGATGATTTTTAACACGATAACTCTCTTAAAAGAAGAAAGAAAAGAAAAATAACAAACAATTCGGTTGTTATTGTTTCTCATTTTATTTGGTTGGTAGCATAACAAATTACCGAAAAACATACAACAAATAATGCAAAAAATAAAAAATAAAAAATGAAAAAAATTAAAAACTAAACAACTAAATAAATGAAAACGATTAAATTCAATTAAAGTGTGACTCTAATGATTAAAAACTAAATAAAAATAAATTTGATATCAAATGTTGCGGCTAATGGTGTGTATTTTCATCTTTTCTAGTCTTGCTTTCTTTCATTTCTTTCCTTTTCTTTCAACTGCAGCTCTTAATTTAATTTCAAAATAGACGTGAAAATAAAAGAAAGATTATTTTGATCTCCGATTTGTCGAAAATTTTAAAAGGGAACACCCAGAAGCAAAATTTGCCATGAATGTGTATTGTGATCATCATAATGAAGACGACGGTGATGCTGATGATTATAAAGAAGAATTTCGTTTCAATGACTTAATTTTCCCCAAAAATACCTATTTTGTATGAAACACAATGAATGCCAAACAAGCGAAATCAACAATAGGAGCCGCAAATGTAATTCCTTTTGTTTCAAACTAAAATTGTAACAAAATTTCTTTGTTTTCTACTGCGTATTGATTATGTTTTTATTCTGCAAAATAAAAAGAAATAAAATAAAAAAAAACACGAAAAGAAACCATGAATTTGAAACAATTAGGCCGCATTTACTACCTTCGTTCGCCCTCATCTATTATTGTCTCTGATAAAATGGATTTTTAATGGAATAAAACACAACAAAAAAACAAAAGCACACGTCGTCGATTAAAAATAAATTTCCTTTAGCTTTTCCTTTTTTGGGAGTTTTTAAGGCCAATCATTAACAATTATTTGTCGACTATTTCCATAAAAAATGAGAAGAATTAATAAAAGTTTTACTTGGAATTAAATTTTCTTTTGTTTCATAAAACTCAAGGAAACTATATGCCTTAATTCCGATTGTAAGCCAATCTTTTCACTTTTAGGGTGAATTATAAGCATTATTAATGCTCGTAATATTGAAATAATAATTTCTTGGTTGCGCTAACCAATTAGAAATTTAGGAAATTTTTTTTGCGAGGTAATACCCTAAATATGCGTTCATTAGACGCCAAAGTATGAGATAAGAGTAAATGGAACTATAAATACTGTTATAATATTAAACGTAACCGTTATAATAGTAGAACTGAACATACTCTTTCATTATCATATGGTTTATAAACAGTGCTGCTAACCTAGCCCTTTTCGGCCTAGATTTTGCACTTTTTTTTGGCCTTAAACTAAAAAGCGCGCAAAGGACTTTTTTACTTAACCCTTTTTGTCCGTTTTCACTCTTCGTTCGGTATGGTTACATTTTTTGTTTTTCTGGCAATATTATCATATCTATCTTTTGTACGCGTGCGTAAAGTATATGGTATGTTAGTTTTAGATGGAGCGCTATACTCCAAGCTATGGTAAAATATGGAATTCACTTTTTTGACAAGTGAATAAGGCCATACAAAGATGGGTATAAAGTTATATATATTTTCTGTAACGACTTTGTTCGACATGTTAGACAGAAGTATGCCCAACTATAGTCACAAACGAAATAGCCGTTATCGTTGCAGCAACGAAACATACAAAAAAGTCACAATAACATATAGTTAACGATATAGTGAATGAAGAAGAGAATGCCCGAAAAGTGGAAATATTAATTAGCAATGACTAATTTAAAAGCCTGCAAATGCTACTAAAGGATACATTTGACCTATAATTCAATTGAATTTAAAGTGATCTCATACTCTATAATGTTTTTAACAATTTTTTTTATATACAATTTTGGTTTATTGCTTTAAAAATTGTATTTTAGCCATTTTTGCGCTTTTGTATTAAACTGCCATTTTCTAATTTAGCCCTTATCCCAAGAGTTGGCATCACTGTTTATGGAAGCTAATTGTACTGCTCTTTCAGCTCTTTTTCAAGTTGATATTATTCTATCCTGGCTGTCAAACAATTTGCCAACTTTCATTTACTCTGAAGAACCAGGTTTAATCTTCTGGATTACAAATTCTGTAATGTTTTCCAATTAAGGAAGTATGTGCAGCAATTGATGCGACTCAAGACGTGAGTGCCAGCGACGGATATTGTGAATGCTTAGAGTGCTATTTTGTTCAAAATGTATGTATGTATCGGGTGGGTCATTTAAAAGTTTAAATTTAAAAATGCAATAAAACAAAAACGGTTTGAAATTTTGCCAAATTCATTTTTTTTTTGTGAACTACAACTGTTCCGGTTGGAAATGAAATAATATTTTATTCATATGGCTGCCGCTGCCGACGTCACAGCATTCGAGAACTTTTTCGAGTATATGGGATCGTATCTCGGCAATGACATCATGAATTTTGCCCTTCAAATGCTCAATTGTCTCTGGTTTGTCGGCATAAGACTTGTCTTTAACGCCGCCCCACAGAAAATAATTGAACGGCGTTAAATCTCAGCTTCTTGGCGGCCAGCTGACATCACCATTCTGGCCAATTAAACGTGCATCAAATGTTTGGCGCAATAAATCGATTGTGGCATGCGATGTGTGGCAAGTTGCACCAAACAGTAAGACCACGTTTGGGATTTCTTAGCCCCAAATACGGCAATTTTGCTTATTAACTTATCCACCAAGATGAATATGAGCTTCATCCTAAAAGATGATTATTTGCAATGTTTTTGATTTTTTTCAGTGTTTTGGAAATAAGTTACTTAATGATTAATTTCTTCTTCAAATATGAGACTAAGGGCCGTAAGAAATAAATTTCAACCATGTCTGTTAGCGCTAACACTATAATGTCATTCCAAGTTTTGGTTGTTGTTGCGATTTCGGCATTTTGCTATAAGCGTTTGCCACAGATCGACGTTGGATATTGTTCTCGGCCAGAAGATCCTTACTATTCTTCTCAAGTATTGGTTAAAAGATCCATTGGGCCTGCGTTTCGCATACATACAGCAAAGCAGATTTTACATTCGAGTTGGAGATTGCTTAGTCGGCCTCTATATGTATGCAGAGTTTCATACGGGATTCAGAAGCCTAAATATGCGTTTGATGATGCAACTACGACTGGCAATGTCAGCAGAGGAACATCCTTTTGTGTCAATGACACTTTCTAATTAGCAGAAGCTACTGACGTTTTCGACTAGTGAGCCGTCTGTTAAAAATGGGTGATCTACAATTGATTTTTAGATCGGCTTTTGCTTCAAAGGCTTTTAGAAGTTTGATTTTCTCTACCATGCCAGTGTACTTACGGCTCAGAAGACATATGTCATAGGCATATTCCTGGTCAGCCAGTTGTCCTTGCAACCCTCATGCTATTCCATTGTTTGCGTTGGTGGCATGTCTCATCATCCAGCAGTGGTAACACTACGCAGCCTTGTCGCATTCCAACTTTTATGTTCATCTTGTCACCCAGTTAATTTTCGTGTAGAACACTGCAAGTAAATCCGAGGTAAATTAATTTTAACTTCTTTAATACTTGAGCGGGATGTATAATTAATCTGAAGCTATTCCTTCAGATGCCCACAATGGAATATTAATCGATTGTATAGTTTTGTTGGATTCTGATATTCTAAAAATCGAAAATATTTTAAATTTACTTCTTTTTTAGAATTTGTACTCTTTTGTCTTGTGAATATACTCTCTTTACCTCTCCAGTATCTGGCATCTCTAAACACAAGCAGTCAAATCTCAGCAACGGCAAAACCAATTTTCATCGCGACTACGAAAGACGCTGGCTACAAAAGTAGGCAAGCAATCAGCTGCTTAATTATTTTAACGACCACAGCTCCAAAAGAAATGTCAACAAATGTACATATGATTGTTCTTTTTCGGTGGTGCTACATACATATGTTTTTTCGCGTTTTTAATGTATATATTGCATGTACTGCGTTTTTAAAACGCCTATTCATGCATCTTATTGTATTGACTGCACTAAACTTTTTGTTGTCGCTAAGAATAATAGAAATTAGCCTAAGATGGCTACGGACTACAAAGGTAGTCGTGTAGTTGGTAGTCGTGTTGCCGCTAAAATAATTCTAATATGCACACATGTATTCCTTGAATGTGTTTATAGCATAAGAGTGGTCAACTCCCTGCAGAGCTACCATGCTTTGCTACGTGATGCCGGACATACACAAATATACTACTCAGATGATCTATCCCAGAAGCCCCCGGATCATTCCTCCTCTTCCTCCGGAAGAAAAAGAAATATCAATTACAAAACATAAAGCGAGACTCCGAACCGCCACTAAAAAGTACACAGAAAGCGTAGTTTCTAGGCATTGACAGATAGTAGCAGCAACATCTACCAATCATCTGCTTCAGGGGAGTTTAGACGATTAGACTTTAGGTACGTAAAATCACAGAGAAAATATTACAAAACTCCATCCGTAGTTTAAAAATGAGAGTAAAAATCTTATGACAGATTTTTTACGTTTACACGTTACGTACAAAACCAAAACAAAGTAAAATGAGAGCAGCTGTTTTAAAAGAGAACAATAGTGCGAGCGAATAAACTGGCTTTTTTCTTTGTTTATTTATTTGTTTACATAAAAATGAGCACTTGATCTAATGAACTGTGTGTGTGTTTTTTAAAAAATTTTAAAAAGCAAAAAGAGCCGTGAGACTGTATAATTTTCATACGTATTTTCTCTCAATGACGTACGTTCTCACGAGTTCACACGATACAATCCGCTCTCTTTTACACAAAAACTTGACATGTCGTACGACTGTTATAAAGGGTCCGTCAAATAATTTTTTTTTTTTTTTTGAAAATGATAAAAAAAAAACTACCGAATATTTTCTCAAATTTCTTTTTTTATTTGAAAGTATAATCCTTCCGATTAATAATGCAAAATAATATCATTCAAATGGCTGCCTCGGTTGGCCATGCAGTAGCCTACACGATCGGTCCATCTTTTAAGCACATTATCCATTGTGTGCAGCTGTATTTCGCCAGTGGCTTCACGAATATTGTCCTTTAAAGCGTCAATTGTCTCTGGCTTGTTGGCGTAACACTTATCTTTGACGGCACCCCACAAATAATAGTCCAACGGTGTCAAAACGCAGCTCCGAGGTGGCCAAACGACATCAGCTCTGCGGCTAATAATGCAATCTTCAAAAACAGGGCGCAAAACTTCGAGTGTAGCTTCGGCTGTGTGGCACGTAGCGCCGTCCTGTTGAAACCAAGTGTTGCTAATATCCTCCTCTTCAATTTTTGTGAACAAAGATTCGTTCAACATGGCCCGATAACGATCGCCATTGACTGTAAAGGCCACTCCTTGCTCATTTTCGAAGAAAAATGGCCCACTTAAGCCTCTGGACCAAAATCCGCACCAAACACTGACTCGTCTTGGGTGTATTGGCTTTTCAATGTATGCGTGCGGGTTTTCTGTGCCACAAATGCGACAATTTTGCTTGTTTACATACCCGCCAAGATCAAAATGAGCTTCATCTGAAAAAATGATTTTTTTGGCAAACTCGGCATCTTCTTTAAGTTGATCGCAGGCCCACTTAGCGAAGCGTATACACAACCATATTCGTTCAGCGGATGGATAAAACTAATTATCTGTCAAATCAGACATTAGCTAAGTGTTACCATTCACGAAATAAGCAGTATTTAAAAAAAAAACGTTAGATGGCGGACCCGTTTTTATATATTTATTACCGCAACCCCGAATATTTTATAACTTTTTGTTAAACTATTTTTGCACCCATTTGTTAAGCACTGCTTATAACGCATTACATTTTACTTTTCCAAAATTATTTATTTCATTCACCAAATAGTCGCATGCGGACCATACCGTAACATATACGAGTATTATATGACAAATTAATTTCTCATGTGTTACCATTCCATCAGATTATTTTCATAAAAAAAAACTTCTCCTAGCGCGAGTAAAGTGGTTCAAATGGAGTAACGTTTTCCTTGACTTTATTTACAAATAATGGTGGCTTAATTGCCAATAATTTCGTTGAGGCCTTTTTGTGGTGGTGATGTTAGTGGAATGTAATCGCCTCACCTCTTTTAATTGTACGCGAGTATTATTAAGATTTTATCAAAACAAGAAAATCGATGTTTTTTCATTTTAATTCTTTGGTTTGAATATTTGTTACAGTAGTAGCAAATCATAGAAATGATAGATTGATTGCATTTAATTAGAATATAATTGAGAGAAAAAAAAAGAAAAGAAAAACAAAACAAACAACACGATTTATTGGATTATTGGAACCTATTTCTAAAGGTGATTTCTCACACACGCCTTATTTAATAATTTAAATATGAACTTAATGAATAAATGTGTAGATGGTTTTACTGCAGAATTCTTTGTTAAAAATCATGCAATTAATCTAGAATTTAGAAAAAAAAAGTCACGGAATTATTAAATAGCATCATATGTGCGCTTTCTCAAAACTATTTATTACTCTGAAAAATCATTAGGTTTTTAGATACCTATTTGCTTTCCCCTAAACAACAGCAGGAGTTAAATGAACCCCTTTTTCTATTCTTTAGATCTTTTGTTAGAGGAAAAAAATCAAGTTTTTTATTTTTCATTATTTAATGATGTCTTTATAATGACTTCCTTTATTGTTTAAAAGGATAATAAAACGACGAATTTAAAGAATTTTCCGCAAAATTAAAAGTAATTTTCATGTTTTTTATGGTTGTTTCCCTTAAAATGTTTTCGAAATATTTTCGAAAAGTATTTGTCTTTTAACCGCAAAAGTATTTATTTTTTTTTTATTTTTTTGGTCCGCTCGTATCATGTGTTGTGCAATTAGGAGCGTTTAAAATTATTTGTTTTACCAAATGGTTCTCATTTAAGGACAACATAATGATGATGACTCTGACGATATGTGTATTAGAGATACTTTACCATTTGCGGTTTCTGTTTTTTAAAGAAGTGGCCAAATGCTATTTCGAAAGAAATAGTTAATCAAACCAGTTTAAAAGACACAGATATTTGGTAAAATAAAAAATAAAAATGATAGCGTACCTTTTTTATTTATTTAGAATTCATTTTTACATTCTGATAGCTAAAAAGCGGAGACGGTCACCCTAATATTTGCTCAATTCATTCAAACTATAAATGTTACGTATGGTCACCTTTAAAAAAAAATTCTACGTTCAAATAAGTGAATAATAAGCCGGTTTTGCTTTTAGAGATGTACCGCTATATTATGTTTATTAAAATTTCTGTAAATAAGTGCAAAATTCAATGCGTCAAAATGAAGTGACCAGTAATTAATAAGCAATTAATCTAACCAGAAGGTTCATTTATCCAAACTTTTATTTAATCAATTTTATTTATCAATTATTTTTTACTTATGCAGTTCCCATTTCCTTCTACTATCTTAAAAACACGGGATGGCACCGCATTTACTAAATTGTCCAGAGCGTTGGAGCGGATTTCGCGCCAGCTATTGCAGATTACCACTATTAATTCATCTTTTGTCCGGTACTGTTTATTGTCTGCATAAACATTAAGCCCAAGCACAAGCAGTCCCCACAAATTTTCCATGAGGTTTAAGGCGGGGAAACGTGCTGGCCAATCAAGCACTTTCATAAAGTGCTCCTCAAACCCTTGTCTGATCGACTTGCTGACATGAATTGCTGCGTTATCTTGCTGAAAGGTGAAAGTTTTGTCAGCATTTTGGGCCAAATAAGGCAGCAAACGTTCAGACAGTATGCGCTGGTACTCTCAACTATCCAATCGAGTGGAAGGAAAGTAGAGTTCCAGGGTACCATGTGAGCTAAAGCCAGCCCAAACCATCAAACTGCCAGGTTACATTTTTTCTCATGAGAAAAAATTACCTACAAACCCCAAAATGTACGGAATATCTTATAACCTTTTTAAAAAAATGTTTACCTGATGCCAATTAGTTGCCATGTTGTTTTTCGCAAACTCCTTACGCTTAATCTTATGTTGCTTTGTCAGACATAGAATTTCTTTTAATTTTGCTCGAACAAGGTTTTGCTGGGCGTTGATAGCTCTTAGAATTGTGCTTTTATTGTTACCGCACTTTTCATGGAATTCGAGGCCTTTCGTTAAATTAGCCGAGTTTCACGGGCAGTCGGGACCTTTGGACGACCCGCGATTTTTAATTTTCCATAATTTTGTCTGTTTTTGAGAAAATGTTGCACAACACACAAAGATCGTCCCGGTTTTTCCTCCATTCCACGCATTCTCAACCGCTGCTCATGAAGTGCCACAATTTGTCCTTGTTCATAAGTTGACTTTATTTTGACGCATTGAGTTATGCACTTATTTGCATAAATTCAAATAAATATAATATAACGGTACATCTCTGAAAACAAAAATGGCTTATTATTCACATATTTGAACGTAGAATTTTTTTTAATAAGGTGACCATACACAATATTTTATAGTTTGGATGAATTGAGCAAATATTAAGGTGACCTTATCATTTTGAAGCAGACCTTAGTACAGGACAGTTACAGTTACGGCGATCTGTCTGCAATTTGGTCGTCGCTCCAAAGTTATCAAGTATGGCAGACCGGACTTGAAACTCTTTACAGAATTTCTTACGGGCCACTGTAGTCTAAGAGCGCATCTGAAGGGGATGTCGGTCACAGATGTGGATATTTGTAGACTATGCACACGGGCATCAGAGACAGTGGGCCATATATTGTGGGATTGTGGGGTTATTGATAGTTTTTGGTGAAAATGTTTAGGTGCCCATGGGATCCCACTGGGTGACATATTCATTATTATGGTTTCAGATCTGCTGGTGTCATTAGGAAGGTAGCAGACGAACGAAGTATAGACTGGAAGGAGCACAACAGATCTCTTAGTTCGTACTGTCCCAATAGTGCCTTGTCGTTATGATGATAATGATAATGATAATGATAATGATAATGATAATGATAATGATAATGATAATGATAATGATAATGATAATGATAATGATAATGATAATGATAATGATAATGATAATGATAATGATAATGATAATGATAATGATAATGATAATGATAATGATAATGATAATGATAATGATAATGATAATGATAATGATAATGATAATGATAATGATAATGATAATGATAATGATAATGATAATGATAATGATAATGATAATGATAATGATAATGCATGTATGTAATTTTCTCCAACGACCTGGCACATGCGTACATATGTATTTAAATGCCTTTAAATTATTTTACATTTTTCTTATATATTGTCACTTTATTAATATACATACGAATACGTACATACATATTTTTTTTTCACTTAAAAACAAATTTTTTATTTCCCAATTAAAATGCAAAATTTTATTGGATTATTTATTGGGGTTTGAATTAAAAAAATAAATAAATGCTGCCGTGAATTAAATAATTTTTAACTGATAAATATATTTTTATTTAAAATATTTTTTTATTATTTTTTTTTTCAAAATAAAAATTCTCATCATTGCCATATGGCAACGAAGCGTTACGATTTTTAGTCACCAACCCAAAAATATAAAGCCGGACCAACCGGCAGACCGTGGCGATATAAATAAGACAAATAAGAAGAAGAGAACTCATACGAAAAATACCATAAGTGGGGGTTTCTAAGAAATACGTCAAAAAATTTTATTTAAAAGAATTAACAGATAAAATAAATAAAAAAAATTATTTGTGACTTTCAAGCAATAAAATTAGTCAAAATCAGTACATAAGACATGATTTTCACAGTGGAACATGGATATTACGAATATTATTTTGACTGCAATACGAAGTTATTTTTCTATATGCGAACAATTTAACAAAATTTTTGTGTTTCCACCACTATAACTCTCGATGCTAGACTGCTCATGTAAACTCATGTATCTATCGAATTTTAGCCAATCTCCGTCTATCAGTATGATCTCGACATCATCCTATTTTGTGGCCTCTTATAGATCTTATTATTACGTTTTAAGCTTTTTAAAACGTTTGAGTTCTTTTAAATTTCGTTAAATAAAATAAATGGCATGAATTTATGTTCTACAGTGTTTTTATTCCCAGTAACTTATTTAACTTCCACGCAATCCACAAATTACTCAACACTTTTACTAACGCCTTAGCACGACTTTAGTCTCAGACTGTTAAATTACAACTGACTGGCTAAGCACAATATGTCGCCTTTTCGAATGTTCTGGCATAATCTACAACCAACTGTTCAGCCACGTTCATTCAAACATAAAGTTTAATACCCAAAATTGAATTGGCAACACCTTTCAAATAACTACAGCATTGACAAAGAGATCGTAGCTTTGAAACAAACTAATGGAATAAATTCCATAATAAAGCTTACAGCGTTAAATGTACAAATGTATGTTACGTGTATCTTTTTAGGCATTTACATTTTCGTTGTATTATTATTTAAGGGGAATAAAAAAGATTGGATTAAGGGGAATAAAAATTGGAAGGGATATAGTACAAGACACTTAAAAAGTTAACAGTAATTCACGGGGATTCTACTCTAAAGCAAAAATGTTAATACCATTTTAAAGCTCCTGAAAATCGCTCAAATTGATTATAATGTCGAATTTTCTGGAATACTTCGTGATCCAGCATACGCTCTGTGATATCTTTTAAGCGTTGGTATAGAAAAATAAATTCTAGGTTTGAGCGGCGGTGTAATGTTATTATCGGCACCTTCAAGTTTCAGAATCACTGCCTTTTGACATTTATATATCTGTTATAGTTAACTCAGGAAGGCAAAGCTTCGAGACACCTTACCATAAGGTGGTAAGCGACACACCTTCGTTGGAGAGACCAAGTGTTGCAGAAACTAGCGCAAGCAATCTTAAGACAGATCAAGCTGGCGTGCTTTTTTGAACTCGGCTACATAAGTATGTTTTTAGTCCATTGTTCTGAAAACAACCAAAGTAGCATCACTTTTGGCACTATAACTCACAAACTCATTAATAGAATATCACGCAATTTTAACAGCTTTCTATTGTAGATTAGCACTAATTGAAAAAGAGGTGAATGCCATAAAACTGGCGCCATCTATATGTTAGGCCCGTGACTTTTTTTTTTTGTTAGAAGTGTTATTGACTCAGTGTGGAATTATATTGCAGCCAATGCCGCATATGATACGCATTGCATTATTTAAATAACTTCGCACTAATCACAGAAAAATGGGCACTTTACCCAGACAGTTTAAAAAATAAAAAAGTTGCAATGCGTTATCTTCTGAATGATTTTTGTTGGCATAAAATTTGCTAAGAAGCTGTTGATTAGCGTTAATCTAATATATAAAATTCTCCTCCGACCACGCTTGACCGATTTTCATGGAATTTTGTGTACCAACATCTATTTTTCATACCCCTAAATGTTAAGGGTGACCCACCCCAAGGAACAATTTGTGCCTCACCTAAATAACGTACCGACTTTGATGAAATTTTAAACTACCGTACCGTAGAATACATATGGTTTCCGTTTTTTTTTTAAAGAAGCACTCAGAGGGGGCGGTACAGGGTTTATATCTTCCTATTCTCAACTATTGATCGCAGACGAATGAATTTTGGTGGTAGGTTCGTAGAGTCGATATCGGCAATCCCAACAAAAATGGGTGTGACAACCCTTCCCCTTTCAGACATACCTATAACTCAGAAAATACCTAAGCTATAGTAATAAAATTTGGTATAACAGTACAGAGTACTAGTACGAGACTTACTGTAAAAAAGTAAATGGACAACGTTATTGTAGCCACTATTCTTATTGGAAACTTCAAAGGTGAAGACGTTTTGATTCCACGCATTCCAATGATACCATCTGATTTGCCGTTTAAGTTCAAACGTGTAAGATTGACAATACGTGTTGCCTTTCGATTTACCATTAATAAGGCGCAAGGCCAGTTGGGAATTTGTGGGATAAGCTTAGAATTTCCAGTATTCTCTAACGGACAATTATACGTTGCCTGTTCACAAATCAGCAAGTCATCTGTATTGTTAATTTATTGTCAAGATAATGGAAAAACAAAATATTATTATTGTCTTGCGTAGTCTTGGGCAATAAAAAAACCAATTTTTGACGGAACGAAGTTCGCTGGGTCAGCTGGTAATAATCTAAATTTGTTGAATTCGTGGATACATTGAACATTCAAACAGAAGACATCAGAAGAGCCAAAACAGAAAATTTTTAAATTGATCAAATATCAGTAGCAAAAGTTCCTACGTTTTACGAAAAGTTATAAGGAAACAAAACATTTTCCGGACTCTGAAAAGGTTATTCATACATCAGGATAATACACCCGATACTGTATTGTTATATACTCAGACTATGTTAAACTGTTTTATATAATAAAGTTTATCTGAACAGACGTAGATCAGAGGTCCTCTTCTAGGAAATAATTTCTTATTTAATCGATACAATTGAAGCTGTATGTAGAATTGTTTCTCATAATATTGATCAACTACATATCCAGCCATAATCGCCAAAAAGACGTAAGCGACAAAAAACAAATCTTACAGGAGAAGTTTTTTAAGGCGTTTTTGTTGTTACTGTAAAATCATAAAGGCATACTTTACAGCTATACAATTTTGTGTGATGATGCAAATGATCGGGTACTACCGATTTTGATCAAAAATTGAAAATCGATAATCATGGCGTTTACGCTTTTTTTCGGTTATCATATGATATACTTGTTTCGGCTGCTATTTTGTAAAATATTTTTATTTGGCGGCTTGGCCACTTATGTTTTGTCATAATTTGTCATATGTTTAATGAACGGCGTTATTGTTATGTTTCCACGAAATTCGTCTGTTTTATCACACTGTTGATCTCGTCATTTCTTTTAAGGCTATTCTTTATTAAGGCGTTTCATAACTAAAGTGAAATTTATTTCATTTTAATAAAAAAAAAACAACAACAAATAAATAAAATTCAAATGAAACGTTCAATTTGGGCTGACAAGCCAATTAGTAAAAAAAAAAAAATTTAAATTCCCATAAAATATTTCCCGGATGTGCAAAGTGGAAAAAAGAAGAAGAAGAATAACATACATATTTATGAATTCATTGTTATTTTTGATGATCATAAGATAATGAATGATGACGATTTAAATAATCAAAATTCATAAAAAATAACAAACAAACAAAAAAAAAAAAGAAAAAAAGAGAAGAATCTCCGCCCATGTCTGTATTCTTAGTTCGGGGTTTATTGTCAGTCCATTAGCAATTGTATAAAACGGCTGTGGCTGTGGCTGTGGCTGTGGTTGTGGCTGACTGCTGTCATGCTTCTTAACTGATATTTAAATTTGTTTTTTTTTGTTTTTTGTTAAGAATTTTATGATCCGTTAAATTTTATTAGGGTTCCCTATAAATTTATAATCATTTGATCAAAATATTCAAAAAACGAGGCTGAGCTCATGATCACTTAAATATGTATAAATAAATTGATAAAAATTACAGAGCTTTAGACTTTGCAAAAAAAATTACGGATTATACGCTAACAGTTGTTAAGTCAACTTTTTGGAAAACCCTGTTTGTTTTGAGAAAACAAAATACCTCTTGTTAGTTATAAAGGGTCCGCCAAATATTTTTTTTTTTTTTTTTGAAAATGCTATACAAAAAACTACTGAATATTTTCTCAAATTTCTTTTTTTATTCAAAAGTACAATGCTTCCGGTTAATAATGGAAAATAATTTCATTCAAATGGCTGCCTCGGCTGGCCATGCAGTAGCCTAGACGATTATCGATTGTGTGCAGCTGTATTTCACCAATGGCTTCACGAATATTGTCCTTTAAAGCGTCAATTGTCTCTGACTTGTTGGCGTAACACTTATCTTTGACGGCATCCCACAAATAATAGTCCAACAGTGTCAAATAGCAGCTCCGAGGTGGCCAAACGACATCAGCTCTGAGGCCGATAATGTGATATTCAAAAACAAGGCGCAAAACCTCGAGTGTAGCTTCGGCTGAGTGGCACGTAGTGCCATCCTGTTGAAAGCAAATGTTGCTAATATCCTCCTCTTCAATTTTTGTGAACAAAAATTCATTCAACATGGCCCGATAACGATCGCCATTGACTGTTACGGCCACTCCTTGCTCATTTTCGAAGAAAAATGGCCCAATTATGCCTCTGGACCAAAATCCGCACCAAACAGTGACTCGTCTTGGGTGTATCGGCTTTTCAATGTATGCGTGTGGGTTTTCTGTGCCCCAAATGCGACAATTTTGCTTGTTTACATACCCGCCAAGATCAAAATGAGCTTCATCTGAAAAGATGATTTTTTTTGGCAAAATCGGCATCTTCTGTAAGTCGATCGCAGGCCCAGATTCTCAGCGTTGTTCAAGCGTATATACAACCATATTCGTTCAGCGGAAGGATAAAATTAATTATCTGTCAAATCAGACATGAGCTAAGTCTTACCATTCACGAAATAAGCATTAGTTGAAGAAAAAAACTTTAGATGACGGACCCTTTATTTGGCTTTAACAAGTTATTGTTTTACACTCTGCGTTGAATTTACTTATATTTGAAATTAATTTTCTTATAGAAATTGTTAATTGTTGTTAATTGTTTATGGATATGTTTGTGGCTTTTTAAATTCAATTGCTCAAACAGATCAGATCACGGTTAAGAGGAATTTTATGATTTCGATTTTTAATTTTTATTTTTTTTTAATTTTATTGGTTTTATTTTGTTTTATTTTTAGTAAAAATAGTGCCCTAGCAGTGATACATTAATTAGATGATTGCTGTTAATTGAACTCATATGAGTCGTTGTCTCATATATTGTCTGGATAATTCTCTTATGATTCGCTCTACATCGGTTTTAAATTGTTAAAAAAGAGAAAATGTGTTTGTTTGTCTCCTAAAAACAACTAAATTTTAGTTAAAATTAATAAAAATCAAAAAAATCGATTTATTATTTTAGAAATATTTAAAGAAAAAAAGAACTCTTTTACAGCATCATAGCAACAATATCTGAAATTTATTTCCATTTAATTATGCCTATTTATTTAGAAATTCTTCTTTAATTAAAATATAATTTTCTTGAAATGTTTATTCCAATTCCATCATTCACTTACAAAATTAATGGGCACAGCGTGTCTGCGTCTGTTGTCCCAATTGTGTTTCGCTTGCCTTATGCTTAATCGCCTTTGCTTTTCTAGCAGAACCCAAATGAGAAAAAATCAAATCTTTTCAATTTAATTTACAAAACAGTTTAAAATTTAAATACCCAACATTAAAAGTCATCAACTCAAGGATGTAAAGACAATTAGCGCCCCAAATTAAATACAGTCACTCAGCCACTCACTCACACTCACTCACTTGAATTATGAAATCAAATATTTCTAGCGATATAGGCCCCCACCCTTGTCTTTATGTCTTAAAATAAACAGAAAATAAAATTGTTCTGTGTGTCATTGCTGATGGAGTGTAAAGTTTTAAACAAATATTGCTAATTATTTAAACAACATGTTGTTGTTGTTGTTGTTTTTGCGATAACAAAAACAGCAGGAAATTTGGTGAAAATGGTTGCGATTTTAAAGTGAAAATTTCTTCTCGATTGACACTAAAAACGGAGTCTCATTAAATTGTCACGCATGTTGTAGAGCAAAAATGTTTTTTTTTTTCTTGAAACGCTTCTGTTCACATTTGCAAGACACTGAACAACACTTTGAAGTTATTGAAAATAATTAATCTGTTGAGAAATCTGAAATATTCAAGAGATTTCAGATACTCGTACTTAAGAAATTTTTCGCAGATACAGAAGGTTGCTTAAGGAAGTGTATGTTTATATTTAAATGCAATCTTATACGTGAGTGCTGCAAATGACCCACTAACTGGAAGCATTTCCTCTTTGCGCCGGAGTTGCCAACAATCCAAATTTACGGAGCACCATTGCATCGACACTAGCCACTGTGTGTTCTTGCGACTTACAGCGTAGGCACGTCAGTTCTTAGGGATAAATATGCTTAAAGCTCTAGAATTTAGTCTTTGGTGAGATTTCGATAATTCCCTTCTTCTTATTTGGGCACCACACTACGCAAGAGGTTTAAAACTAAAGAGCGCTAGGCCAACGAGCGTACCTTGGAACTTCAAAAAGACGATAAAATGGTGAATAATAACACGATGCGACAAAGATGAACAAATACATACATGGAAGGAATTTGAGGGTTTCGTAACACCTCCAAAATCTCAAGTTACAAGTAAAAAACCAGGTTTCGGACCTTCATGAACTTAGAAGCTAATAACTTGCTAGGACAAGATAGGAAGGAGTGGCAGCCTCGCACATAACGCGTTCTCCCCATTTTATTCACCAGAGTCCTGGTAATCAAGCAGAGACACCGCATAGAAACACGTCTCTGGATTAGATCGGAAACCAGCCCGACAGTCTAATGAACCTGTCTATTGACCTCATAAGCCATTGGGAAAGGGAGAGCCCAGTATAAGAAGTCTCCGCCGTGCAAGAGACGGAAACAGGCAGATAAAGTGAATTGCCTAGCCATGACGCAATAGCCCAAAGGGGATGGATACAACGTAGGAGATGCTTGATTGCTACGCTTCATATACAACCTGGCAATAAAGCAGGATTCACCTTCCGTCCAGGCTTTTTCAACGTTGAACATATACTTTCGCTTGATCGCAAGTTTAACGGAGGTAAGAGGCGCACTCACCTCTGAAGATGAAGCTGAATGTCCGAAAGAATTGTGCCCGCCCTATCGAGCTCATCAGCAGCACAGTTACCCGGGATGTCTCTGTGAACTGGAGCCCAGATGAGGTGTATACAAAACAGTCGTGATAATGCCACAAGGAAATCACGACAGTCTCTGACCAGCTTAGAGCTTAAGGTCACAACTTAAGAAATCTGATCGCCGCCTGGCTATGAGATTAGAGCGTCATTACCACAGATCTACTCTGCAGCATGCAAAATGGCCATCACTTCAGCCAGAAACATTAGTCAGGAACCATCCACATAAACGTCCACTGAACCGCTGGCGATGATAGAACCTGAGCAACAATCTTCCCTACAAGGAATCATGACACTGAATCCCCTATTTAGTTAAGGCTCAGATTAGGCATAGTCGATATCACCCAGTATCAAGAATTCCTCGGAAAGAAAAGACGAGTGTCCCGAGGAGATAATATGTCAGCGTGATAGGGCGTTCAGTCTCACCGCTGTAAGTTTGGCCTGTTGCCTGACAAGTATCCCAGAAGGGAGCCGTTCAAGCATTACAAAAAGAGCCTTTGAAGGGGTAGTACGAAACGCCCCTGTGATATGAATTGTAGCAGATCTCCTGACCTTATCAAAGAGTATGACATAGCAATCTTTATCGAGGTCAGTCCACCAGAAAACCACTCCATGCAAAAGATTCATGAAAAAATTTGGATTAAACGAGCACTTCAAGAACATGATTTTCTCACTACAAACAAAAATCACACTTTTCCTCGAAGAATAGTTATGTGTGCAAGCAAGTATGAAAGTAAAATGACTGCACTGAACCGTAAAAAACGCGCGTGCGATCGAGGTACTTGGAATGTGATTCTATTTCAGGTTAAATCAAAATATAGACTGATCATAAAATGATTTGATCTTCTTGGCTTTTGAGTTATTTGGTTTAAAGGAAATCCTCTGTTCGCATAGGTACAGAATTAATGTATAGATTTTGACCAAAAGAAATGACAGAATTCATTTCTTCGAAATTGTAATCTATAGCCATACTCATGAAGCCGCTGTGGAATGGTAGCTAAGACACTCGCCTACCAACCAGAAGGTCGTCGGTTCAATATCAGGCCAGACTATCTGATAAAAGAAAAAGTTTTTCATCAGCGGTGTCACCTCATAACATTAGCTAGTAACCGGTTATGAGTATTACTACTATTGAAAACTTTTCTAATGCATTTGCCGTTCGTAAACGGCATTAAACTGTAGGTAGGTCCCTTTCAATGAGTCCAAAAATAGAATCGGGTGCAGCTCATTGACTGAGAGAAGTCCCCATGTTCCTTCATGGAATGTTATATATACTCATGGATTTTAATGAAATTCTGAATTCTTCAAAGGTACTAAAATACTAAGTTCGAAAATTTATTCCCAAATATCACTTCGTAGTAGAACCCTTTCAATTTCCACTTACAAATTGCATATTTAAAATGACATTTGTTCGTTTTCATCATCATTATCTTCATCATCATCATCATCATGTTTAGCATTTTTCGTATGCATTTTACTGCATAAACTTGTGCTGGCAAATTTAGCATTAAAATTTTGCAAAATGTGGCTGCAGTACAGAAAAAAAAGAAAAACGTTTTGCTTGACACTTGTGTGACATTTTAGTTGACAGCGGTTGGTTGATGAATACATTGACAAACAAAATAATTATTTTGAAATTTGATTTCAATATTCTTTTTCTACACGTAACAAAACAAAATCAAAAAATATTTCATTTTATTAACTTTGCCGAAATTGTCTTCAAAAGACATGCAATAAACAGGAGACAATTATTTTTGTATATTTTAAGCAATAGGCCTATTTAATATTCACTGGCTGGCATCTGTCGTAAAAGGTGTCAAGGTGTGAGTTAATTTCGTTGTTGAATCAATTCAATTTCTTAAATTTGTTTGTACCACAAACGCTATTATTACAGCGCATTTATTCGCATTAAATCCAGCCAAGCGTAAGGATAATGGGTTGTTACTCTGCACAGGGAATAGAAAAATCCTGATGTTAAATCACAATGTCAGCTATAAAATTTGCTAATAATAGTAAATATTTACAAATACATACACACACACACAAAAGCATCTATAATATATGTATATATGTATGTACATGTATGTATGTATATATACAAAAGGATATAAAAATCCTTCATATAAATAAACATTTAATGAAATCATCCCTGGAAAACATTATTTTTGCGGTTATTTTCCACTTGCCTTCTTTTTAGAGTGACACACGTATTGTGGCATCATTTATTCTGTTTTTTCATTACAATTTTGGTGACAATAATTTTGCATAATTTAAAGGAGTGAAATCATTAAACTCCAATTGATCTATATCTATACTTATAAAGGGTCAGCCATCAAACGTCTATTTTTCAACTAGTGCTTATTTCGTGAATGGTAACACTTAGCTCATGTCTGACTTGACAGATAATTGTGTTGTGTATACGCTTCGCTAAGTGAACCTGCGATTGATTTACAGAAGATGCCGATTTTGACAAAAAAATCATCTTTTCAGATGAAGCTCATTTTGATCTTGGCGGGTATGTAAACAAGCAAAATTGTCGCATTTGGGGCACAGAAAATCCGATACACTCAAGACGAGTCACTGTTTGGTGCGGATTTTGGTCCAGAGGCATAATTGGGCCATTTTTCTTCGAAAATAAGCAAGAAGTAGCCGTTACAGTCAATGGCGATCGTTATCAGGCCATGTTGAACGAATTTTTGTTCACAAAAATTGAAGAGGAGGATATTAGCAACATTTGGTTTCAACAGGACGGCGCTACGTGTCACACAGCCAAAGCTACACTCGATGTTTTGCGTCCTGTTTTTGAAGATCGCATTATCAGCCGCAGAGCTGATGTCATTTGGCCACCTCGGAGCCGCGATTTAACACCGTTGGACTATTATTTGTGGGGTGCCGTCAAAGATAAGTGTTACGTCAACAAGCCAGAGCCAATTGACGCTTTAAACGACAATATTCGTAAAGCCATTGGTGAAATACAGCTGCACACAATTGATAATGTGCTTAAAAATTGGATCGTTGGTGTAGGCTACTGTATGGCAAGCCGAGGCAGCCATTTGAATGAAATTATTTTCCATTATTAACCGGAAGGATTGTATTTTCAAATAAAAAAGGCAATTTGAGAAAATATTCAGTGGCTTTTTTTATAGCATTTAAAAAAAAAAACAAATATTTGGCGGACCCTTTATATAAAAATAAGTTGTTCTATGTTCGTCATTTTATAACGCGAGAACAACTAAAGCGATTAACAAACCAATACACGCGTTAGTAAGGTGTACTTTCAGTGATAATTTTTATTCAACTGGGCGGTTCCACGCCCATATAAACTTGTTACTTAAATGGCCTCAATTAACTTCATAGTCAATATAACTCATCAATTAAAAAGGTGGGCGGAATTGGAGAAGTGTATATTGATTTTTATATATCTTTGGAAGGTGGTAGGTTCTGAATTTGGTATAAATAATTTCATAGTCCATCCACATCATCAGTCGAAATATGGGCGAAATTCCATAAGCCGGTGTGGCACCTCACATGCAAAGTATAGATTGATTTTTGTATATCTGAAGCACAGTTAGAATGGCGATTTCTGAACTTGGTTTAAATGACTTCGTAGTCAGTAAAAATTAGCTTTAAAGTTGGTGGAATTGGATAAGTGGGCGTGGTATCTCCCATACATATCAAATATAAAATTTTTGTATATCATGAAAACAGTTATGGTAAAAGTTTCTAAATTTGGTTTAAACAACTTCTGGGATAGGATACATAATCAATTAATAGCTTGGCGAAATTAGATCCCATTGATACTAAATATAGAATTTCGCATGTGAGGATAACGTCAACAATTAAAGTTTCGCTATCTATCCACAACATTCAAAAGCGGAAAGGATCTGATAAGCGGGAATTGCATAAAGCACACCGGTAAAGACTACATATTTATATACAAATATGTTCTTATCCATATACTCGTATATACACACCTATATAAATAAGTTGTCCTTATGAGGAATACATTTTATGGGTATACTACATAAAGGCTCCCAGTTTTATATAAATTTCACATGCTAAAGTCCATATGACGAATGAAAATTGGTCTTGTTTTCAAAAACTAAAAAATATGATTAAGTTTCTTCATGTAAACGCGCAGCAAAGGCAGCCAAGATAGTTCCGTCGGTCAAAAAAGCTATAACCACAATTCTTTTTGTTAATGCTCGATTTTATTATTCACACCGATTACTTTGAAAAAGGTAAACAATTGAAATTATTTAGAGCTTTTTGGAGGCCTACTCTTACGAACGAAAATGCGCTTTTCTTTATGGCTTCTTTGGTAAATTTTTAAACAAAAATCTCCACTGCTTTGATCGTTTTCTTTTTCTAGTGCCTTGTAATGGTTTTTAATTTCTCGTTTACAAAAATAAAACGGCAAAAAAATCGTTCCAACAACGCCAAACATATCACTGAAGTGATTTCACTGTTGCTTTTATGGTCAAGTGTAAGAAATAGCAATACTTCTCGATCGGACAGCTTTTTCATATTCAAATACTCACTCAGTTTCATTATTTCCATTGATTTAGAGTGACGAAGAACCCTCACGTCATTTCTGGATGTGTGTAGCAAACTTCGATAAGTTGGCGAGAGCAAGTGCGGACGAGGGTATTGAACTGACGGATGTGTCTATAAGACCACCGTGGTGAGTTCAATAGATAGCTGCGCCCGTCGTAGAGTGGAGGAGTTGCGGCGGTGTAGAGGACACTTTAGGGTCTCCAGACTGCTTTGGCCTAAGCTCGACCGCTCCTTAATCTGAGGAAGGAATCTCCCCGAACTCTGATAAGTTTTGTGAATGTGAATTGCGCTCTAATGGCCAGATAGCAGGTACCCCTAACTTTTGCTGTGTTTGCGGCGACGTGGGGGAGCAAGAAACTGTGGAACCTATTCTTTGCCATTGCCCGGGTCTTCATGTGCGCAGGCTAAATTTGCTAGTCCAGAGCTTTTCCAATGGTCTAGGTGAGGCTGCGTTAACCAGGATTTGTCACCCGGTCTGGTGATGCCCGGTTTTTATTACGTTGTCATTCCTTCTCTCCTTTTCTTTGCTACTCTCTTTTCTACCTTTATTTCATTTCTCTTTTCATTATTTCTTACTTTTTATCTATTATTTTCACTATTTTTTCTTTGCGAAAGGTCTTCATAATGAACCTCTATGGTCTTTAGGTGGGTCGCACCCAGACGAAGTCTTTCTTTTTTATGCTGTGATTTCCTCACTCGGTTAATATGCCCCCAGTCCCACCTCATGCACTTTCTTCGACCGTCCAATACCATTTCAGAAAGGAGAAGACTTTACTTTTTTGATGATTTCGGTAGAGGCAAAAATCACTTTTTTCCAATTTCGTTTACATCAAAGATTGAAAGATTATCTGCTTTTAAAAGCTATTATAACCAAACTTAAAATCTCAGTTGAATTAAACATTTAGAAATGCATACGGGAGCAGTGTAAAGCATAAAGGGTTACTGTGCTTAAGACTCAAATTTTAACCACCTACCAAAAAATAAGTGATACCCACCCTAGAAATAATCCAAAAAAGAATTCATCATTTGAAAAGTCTGCATTATTTCAAAAAGAGGATTTTCCTTTGAATAATTTTGTGGATGCCAGTCAGGTTTTTCAATTTGTCATTTTATTATTGTTGTCATTTGTTGTTATTGTTGTTGTTGTTGTTGTATGTGTTATGGTGTTAAAAATAAATGTCAAACACAATAGCAACGCCATTTTTTTATTTTATTTGATGACAACGACCGACTTTGTTGCTGACTATGATGGTGTTGTTGGTGTGGTGTGACAATGATGACAATCAATGGAAGTGGTAGAAAATTTGTTGGATATTAAAAACAAAAAAGGAATTTTTAAGGATAACAAACGCTTCAATGAATTGCTATTAAAACACACATGCACACAAACACTCATTAGTGGCGCATATGTCTAAAAGGCAGCAACACCACCGCCACCATCACTGACTATTATTGTTGTTACCGGTGGTAGTTTTTGGTGTTATTTTATTTGTTTTTCATTTAAAAATTGTTTGTATTTTGACAACAATTTAAATTGGATCAGAAAAGGGAAAGTCTGGCTGAAAGTCAGCCGAAAGAAAAAAGAAACGTCAGAACAAATATGGCTGAAATTGTGTTTAATGGTGTCAAAACAAATGTTGGTAAATAAATATTTACAAGAAAATTAAGGGGAGAAATGTTCAATTATACACATTTTACGATATTACAAGGTTTCATATTGACAATGTCAAACTTGACTGGCTTAAATGTTTCTCTAAAATCCAAAAAATATGTGTCAAAAACTCTATAAATTTTATTTATTTTTTTTCTTTTCTTCGTAAATTCATACATGAATTTTTTAAATTTATGATCATAACTTTGTCATGGAGCATACCAGTCACAACTGACTTCATCTCATTTAAATATAAAATAAATCTTAAAAAATTAACAATAAATTAAATTTAAATTAACATAATTAGTGACAACAAAAACTGAATAAATTAAATAGATTTTTAACAACAAATTTAACACTTCGAGCCCTACAATAAATAATGAATTCCTAAGACATGATTTTTTTTAATAATTTGGGTCACAAGTGTTAAATCATATTCAAAATGGTTAAAAAAAAGAAAAAACGAATAATTATCGTCTTTAATGGCAAATATATTATAAAAAATACAACAAATTATTCAAATATAAATTAAAAAAATCAATTTATTAAACGATGATTGAAGGCACATGCATTAACAGTAATAGCGACAGCAACAGCAGGAGCAGCATGAATATTTAATAATTGACACTGATTAATAGAAGACACATGCAATCAATGTGTGGTACACGAATTGAAATGAATTTGAATACAATATCACCAAACAACACTTGGCACTAAAGAAATACAATCGCCATCATTCTCGGTTTGTTTTATGAATCGATTCTTTTTTCTAAACAAGTTTGAACTTTTTTTTATAGAAATTTATTTATTTTTTAATGATATTTTTTAATAATTTTAAATAAAGTGTTAAATGATGTTGAAATCAAATAAATTTCATTTAATTACAGGTTTGTTGCAATCAAGTTTTTTTTTCTATTTTTTTTCCAATTTTTTCTGTCTTTCAACAACAATGTTTGAATTATAAAATATTGGCATTTACTTATTAATTGTTGCTATTGCTGCTAAAGTTATTGATATTGTTGTTGCTGTTTAAGCTTCAAGGAGAATAAAATTCATGTAAAATGTTACGGTGGGCAATAAAAATAAATAGACACTTTTGGATTATTCTGAAGTAATTCTCTCGTTGCACTTTTGGCCAAATGACCATTTTTGCTGTACGAAATTCAAATCTATCGTTGAACCTATCGTTGTAGTTTTGCCAACCAGTAGCTAACGCTTTAATGCAAACAACAAAAGCACACTTTTTTCTCCGTCTTTCCGCTAGGGAGCATATTGGCTTTCCACAAAGCATCTATTGCTTTGTTTCAGTTTCATTAATCAATTTGATTAATCCACTGTAGCTTCCTCCATATGATTCTTTTTGTGCAGTGGTGAAGATTCTTGCTAACTGGTGGTGATCTTTACTTTAGCATTGTAATTTTTTCCCAGTAGGTGGCGTATTTTTCCTTATCATTCGTCTGATGTTTGTCGTCATCGCCAGAGGTATGCGAGAAGGGTCAGGGGGGCCTTTTTTTCTTTATTTTTTTAAGATGGAGTTATCTGGAGGAAAGAAGTTGGAGCCTTTTTTTATTATCAAACATTCGTAACCGCAATCAAATTTTTTCTTTGTCATGTCCTCTGCTGGGGCTCGAACCTGGGTCGTTTGTGTTGTTATGTATGTGTTCTAACCACTACACCACGCCACTCCCACACTTTTTTGTTAAAATATAGTAAATTATGTATGGCAACATGCCGTAAAATTGATTGTATTATGATGAATTTAAAACATTGCACAGTGGGGCAGGATTGTACCATTTCTGGAATGAATTTAACCGCTGGGCTTAGGTATAAGATGTGGCTATCATTGGAAAGACTGTGGTCTTGGTATTATGGATCAATAAAAAATTTAATTTTGTAAATAATCATGATAATCATTGAAAGACACTATACGAATTTGATAAATTTAAGATAAATTATTTTATATCGCTATTACTTTGTGTTTCATTATTATCTTCATCACTGCTAAAGTTAAAATCCACCTTGATGTGGATTGACTATGATATTATTTATACCAAATTCAGAACCTACCACCCTCTAAAGATATATAAAAATCAATATACACTTATCCAATTCCGCCCACTTTTTGAATTGATGATTTATATTGACTATAAAGTTATTTAGGGCTATTTTTAGGAACCCTTACTATTATCGTTTTAAAGATATAGAAATATAAGTAAAAATTTTATATGGGCGTGGCAACGCCCAGTTGAATAAAAATTATCACTGAAAGTACACCTTACTAACGCGTGTATTGGTTTGTAAATCGCTTTAGTGGTTCTCGCGTTATAAAATGACGAACATAGAACAACTTATTTTTATATAAAGGCTCCGCCAAATAATTTTTTTTTTAAATGCTATAAAAAACACTACTGAATATTTTCTCAAATTTCTTTTTTTATTTGAAAGTACAATCCTTCCGGTTAATAATGGAAAATAATTTCATTCAAATGGCTGCCTCGGCTTGCCATGCAGTAGCCTACACGATCGGTCCAATTTTTGAGCACATTATCGATTGTGTGCAATTGTATTTCACCAATGGCTTAACGAATATTGTCCTTTAAAGCGTCAATTGTCTCTGGCTTGTTAGCGTAACACTTGTCTTTGACGGCACCCTACAAATAATAGTCCAACGGTGTCAAATCGTAGCTCCGAAGTGGCCAAACGGAATCAGCTCTGCGGCTGATAATGCGATCATCGAGTGTAGCTTCGGCTGTGTGGCACATGGCGCCGTCCTGTTGATATGTTAATATCCTCCTCAATTTTTGTGAACAAAAATTCGTTCAACATGGCCCGATAACAATCGCCATTGACTGTAACGGCCAATCTTTGCTCATTTTCGAAGAAAAATTGACCAAAATCCGCACCAAACAGTGACTCGTCTTGGGTGTATCGACTTTTCAATATATGCGTGCGGATTTTCTGTGTCCCAAATGCGACAATTTTGCTTGTTTACATACTCGCCAGGATCAAAATGAGCTTCATCTGAAAAGATGATTTTTTGGCAAAATCGGCATTTTCTGTAAGTCGATCGCAGGCCTACTTAGCAAAGCATATACACAACCATATTCGTTCAGCGGAAGGACAAAACTAATTATCTGTCTAATCAGACATGAGCTAAGTATTACCATTCACGAAATAAGCACTAGTTGATAAAAAAAAACGTTAGATGGCGGATCTTATACTTGATTTTCTAACGTTATGCTCTCTAACTTTTTAAATAGTTTACTAATGTGTTTTTGCGCTTCTTCAGACCAAGAACCAACAGCAAATTTTTTGAATTTTAAACTACTTCCCAACTGTGAATTTACAATTTGTTTGGCGTTGGCGACATGTAATAACTTTTTACGAAAAGTTTCGACATTTATCAGTAATATTTTTGCTGAATTTTTGTACCGCCCAAAAAATACTCTGGAAGTATATTCATCATTAAAATGATCACAGCCAGGTTTTAGCTGGTGTATACGTAGTATAGAAGCTGTTTTAAACTCTTCCTGAATTCTTTTTTAATTGTCTTCTACCAACTGCTTGATAAATACACAGATATGCCTCAAGTCTATTTAAACGTGATATGTATACATTGAACTCGCGATATGTGAACACTCGAAAAGGTGAACGTTTCAGTACCTAAAAATTGTTATTTCCCAAAAGAACTGGTAAATTTAAATAACCGGTTAATTAGTAATAATTCTTTTGAAATTGTAACATCAAGTAATTTACGATATTACGCGTTTAATTTTGTTATATACTGTACATGTCATCGCATACAAAGTGGCTAATAATAGTTAGAATGTAAATATAATTATTATTTGTCATTATAATTAACACACACGTCTCGCTTATACGTTATTAAAGTATTAAAGGGGATTTAATTTTTAACGTCCTCACTAAGTCACTTTAAAGTTATTAAAAAATTGTTTTTATTGGCTTTTTTTGTAAAATAAAAAAAAATAAAATAAAAAAATAATAAAATAAAACCTACGAGCGTGAGCCATCTATTGAATATTTAACCACATGACTAACCTGCTTTCATTATGCACAATATGATTTAAAACAAAGTATTTAATTAACACTTTATAAGACAGACGGACAGACGGACAGACGGACAGACGCACAGACGGACCGCCGCATAGAAGCACAGATAGTCAGATAGGCAGTTAAAAATTATTTAAAGAATTTTATCGGTCTATAAAATCATTTTCTTTTTTTTCGATACACTGTCACGTATGTATTTATGAGTGTTTTTATCGAAGTAATGTGATAAAATTGAAAATTAAAGGCTTTTGCTTGATTGAAAACCAGTCTAAAACCAATCAATTGAAAAGCATAACAGCAAAAAAAGTGTTAAACTCTAATGTTGTAATTTTGTCTACTTGATTAACATCGAAGTGTTTTTTGTTTACAAGCTGGTTTTTCATTAAACGATTAACAAATTGGAAATTTATTGTATAAAATTGCCACGTTAATACGTCACGTTATGACCAAAACCACAAATGACGAAGCAGCAAAAGAAAATGGCTGACAAAAGAAAATAAAATGCATCTGCAGCTGCAACCGACACTGCATCTTCTTTCTACTCTACTCTACGCTGGCGGTGGAATTAAGAAATTCCACGCTGATCACCATTACCACCACCATCACCATCTTCGTAGTAACTTTTTAAAAGCCAAGTGTAAAGATGGCGTGGCATCAGCATTAACTTTCAACATTTTTTATACCAAAACGTAAAAAAGCAACCAAAACAACTCGTACTTTATGTTGTGGGGCATCTCTCAAATAATCTTTTGATCTTTTACGGATTTTTTTTTCTTTTTTACTAACCGGTCATCTATAGGTTTCAACCAATCACGAATGTATTTCGGACAGCAACAGCAGCATCTACATCATAACGAGTAAGTGCCACATTAAGAAAAACCAGACAACAGACAGTAGCGGTGAAAAATGCCTTAACAAACAATATTTTGAAAAATTGTTAAGTTTTTTTTTGTATTCATCTACACGAGGCAGATTTTGTTATATTCGGGACATTTCTCTATAATTAAGAGATGTTTCTGCTTCACTGTGTTACAGAAACGATAACAACTTTGTATCCTACTTTGGTTGTGTAATAACAAAAACTTTTAAAACTGAGAAGATCTCAATAAAGAACTTAACTCTGGATGCTTCAACTTGTTACCAACTGATGAAAGTGTTAAATCTTCATCAGATAAGTTTCAACAGTAGTAATACTACAAGCCTATAAATCGCAATCGCCAAAGGACAACCCATCTAAAATTATCATCTTTAATTCATGTGTAAAAGTGACACTCTTGTATTGCTGAGCTTCTGCTTCTGATCTGGTGTCAATTCTTGGTGGAATTCTTGCCGAGAGATGGCAGATACGCTGGAATGACAGCGGCAAGGAAGGCAACGTATGGTTTCGTGCCTGACGTTAGGTTTGTGTTGAAACGCCCAGACTTTGGCTTTGGCATGAGTATGGGATTCTTACTAACGGGACATGGCTCGCTCGGTGCATTTTTACATAAGAGGGGGCTTAGTTTGTCTGTTGATTGAAGGTGTGGAATGGGACCGGAGGATTCGCTGCATGTGTTAGTGGATTATTCACTCTATGATGCCATTAGGGACTTGGGGTTGAATGTGAATCTGCAGAGACTCGGCAAGTTCGCTCGTTGTGTCTTCAATGCAATATATTCCTTCGCAGCATTTGTCTGGGTGTGTGGTTGTCTGGTTGTGTTATTGTGCCATTTATGTGATCGTGGGTTTGTTCGCTTGTTTATTATTGGCTATCAATCCGGAGTCATTTGGAACTTACACTGGTAGTATCATTTATTCTACGAAGCCTGACCGGAGGATTAATTCTGGTACTACTAGAGTCAGGAGCCTCAGGGTTTTAGGTTTCTTCCTGACTATGGTGAGCCCCCCTTGCGGGATCCCCGTCGTGGCTGTGGTTTATACCCACATTGCCGGGAGAGCGCTAGCTCATTCTTAACCGGGTGCCGTGACCCATAGATCGGTCCAAGATGGAAAAAACATGCTTTTGAATTTGGTCCTTACTGGTGACTTTATTCATAGAAAGGGGCGTTGGTGGACGCATTGTATTCACTCATGACTTGGTCAGCGTGGAGTATGTCAACGTGGCGATACTCGCGTAAGACTGCAAGTCGCTGCAAGTCGTGGAACGCAGCAACTACCGATAACAATTCCAACCACTCCTTTATCAAACGCACTCTACGGCACATTTCTTATGGTAAAAAATTGATTGAGATTTGTAAACGAAGAAGTAACGATGACATAACAAATGTGGCTATAGAGTGAAATTAACTCTATTCAATCAACTGCAAAGCCTTATATTTGGCGCTATGGTAGTATCCTGTAATTGATGCATTCAGAAGGGTGACATTCATTATGAGCTTTTAAAACCGTGTAAAGAAATCATAAAAATTCTTGTCCACACAAATTCTGCTACCAATTTTAAACTTCTCCCATATTGTGTATGGGGCGGTTTAGCTTTATTTAACCGCTATCTGTTTCGTTTGTATCAAAATGCTATAGCTGATATGTGCTTTTAATCAAAATAGGGTATAAAAACTCATTTTGACACGTATCGACGAAAGTTGGTTATAAGACGAAAGCACTTAAGACGAAAGTATTTACCAGATAATGTGATAAACAGGGAAACTAGAAATATGCTCTTCAAAAAGTGTCTTATGAGCATAAAATGTGTCATGAAAATCAGAAAAAGTGCTTTAAAGGAGAAAACATTTTTCTTTGGTTGGCGAAGCAAATGTGATTCTTCCATACAAAATCGTTTGTTAACATACATACATATCGTCACATAAAAACCAAAGCTCTCTAAGTTACAAGAAGTTAAAAACCGACTTTTTAATTGATATTTAATGCACTAAGAACTTCTAAGATTTTTTTGGAATTGTAAGCGTAGTAAGTAATAGTTGCAACGCAAGTTCCACAACAAGTTAGAACTGGTTTAGGCACCAATATAAGGTTTGAATACACTTATACACTTTTTAAATACACTTTTTACGTTTTTGTTTTGACTTCTCATGCATTTTCATAAGCTCAATTCGATCTGAACATCATTAAGGCCTTGGCAGCTGTTACTATGTAGGGAAATGCGTGTGTCACTAATAACTAAAGTGTGAAAGTTGTATAATTTATTATTTTTGCGCTGATGGGAATACTTTTTATTTGTTTTCGCTACAAAAATATTTGCAAAAATCAAAATATGCTCTAATTGCGAAATATGCGAAAAAAATATGCTGTTATGAGCAAAATATGCAGTAACAATTGATGTCAGAACTCATAAAAATTCATGAAGCGAATGAAAATCTTACATTTGGCTTCATTACTCGTATGAGAACAACATGCAATTGCATATTTCGGATTTCCCTGATTTTTATAAATATATTGACTATTAAGGGACGCTTTACTCTAGAAATAACTTTCTTCCCACACCAATATTTCAGGTGAAAACTTTTACCGACCGCGTTTTTTTGCATTTGCAACGACAACAAATGGAAAATTTATTCATCACAATCACTGTATAATTTTCTTTTTTATCCACAAATGCCGCCATATTATGTCATTACCCATTATAATGATGCAAAAACAGAAAAAATTGAAAAATCAACATCAACATTGAAGCTGAAGCCGATTTCCAAAAAAATGAAAAAAAAATAAAGTGATTTTGTAAAATCTATACGAGTGAGTGACTAAACAAACTGAGTAATTTTTTTCCATTTAAAAAGCGGCTTTTGCCGCCTTAGATTGTGTCGTTGTCGTGTCAAAATGACAATCAGCATCGTTGTCATTGTTGTTGTGCCCATAAATCATCATCGTAAAAGGATTTACAAAAACGATATATTTAAAGCGACTGCGCGCTCTCACATTGATTTAGTTTTTAGTTTACTCTTAAGACAGAGGTATCCAAAATAGAAACAAAAGCTGCAATAAATGAATGACTGACTGACTGAGTGACTGACTGAATTGATATCGAAGTAACAAAGCGACATTATTTGTTGACTGTTGGTTGAATGCATGAATGATTAAGCCAAATATACTCGTATACATGAAAACAATAACTTGGCTAAATTATATACAGAAAATATATTCAAGACAATAAAAAGCGTATGTATTTTGACAATTATAATGATGACAGATTGATTGTGATTGCGGTTCTGGTTGTCATAATATCAACTGCTTTCGGCAGAGACAAGTCACTGGCTGATTTGTGTTACAAATTGATATGGAAATGGAATTAAGAAATGTGTTGTTTTTTTTTACAAGATTAAGGATAGGCCACTTACCAATATTGTTTCCTGGAAATATTTCTTAATCTGAAGAAAGCAAACGATAATTTCAAGTGTTAATACGTATTCGACTACAGTCAATACTAAGTAATGACAATTAGGAACATGTTTTAAATTTAAGTCATCACATAAACGCCAAATGACACTTTTTAGTAGGTTTTTTGTTCTGTCACACATCTAGGTAGCATATAGGCTTTCCACGATGTACTTATTCATTGCTATGTTTCTGTTTCAGTAATCAAGTTGATTTTTCATGCTTAGTAGTGAAGAGGTGAAGATACTTGCATAGTGGTGCTCTTTAAATGGTGGTGGTGATCTTTACTGGGTATTGTAATTTTTTTTTGTTTTCCCCAGTAGATGGCGTTTTCTCCTGATGTTTGTCATCATCGCCAGAGGTAAGCCTGGAATGTCATGAGAGAGCGTCTTCTTTATCTTTTCGTTGGAGTTGGCTGAATGAAAGTTAAGTTGAAGCCTCTGTGATAAACATTTGAAACCTTAATTCAATTTTACGTCAATGTCGCCCGCCCGGGTTCAAATCTAGACCGTGTAGTAGGTGAGTTTTGGGGAATATTTATAAAACAATTTCAATAAAAACTTTTCTGTGTTAATTTTCTATTCTCTCGCAAGAAATTTTAAAATTTGAATCTGCAATATGACTTGATTAATACAGCGAACAGTTCGAATCGAATTAGATGCAGTCATAGATAAAAAAAATAAAATTGCATAGGACCGAGGCCCAAATTTAAAGATTTTTTCTGGTATAAATACTCGTAATTCCAAAATCAAATCATGTTTTCCTTAGTAGTTGTGCAAAATTCATGTATAATTTTTAGAAAGAGATGCATGAATTATGTTATTAACGTACTCTTTTTCCATAATGAACATAAAACGCAATGCTCTCAACAAAGTGACCGCACTACTCTTTATGCAGTGCCTCCTCACTGTTCAGTGGTTGATTGCTATGTAAAGCAAAATCAATCGAACCAGCGGCAGCTTAAGTTGTAAAATAAGTTTACACTTCACCTTGCGATTTAGGTCTATACCACAACCAGCCTGCACTCATTTACTGTACAGAATTCTAGGGCTCTATTATGTGGTTACGTGGTGTAGCAGCTAGAGCTCAAGCATACAACACACTCGGCCCAGTTTGTCGGCTTGCCTTGGATTATGGGCTCGCCAGTTCCCCGATGGTTCGTTCCGGAGACCGTCTTGTCGGGTCATTTATGACCATGCGGGTTTCGAGAGGATCGATGGTTTTCTTATGAGGACAGCGCTGACATTTTTGGAACGATCGTCCGCCCTAGAGAATGGGATGGTGACCGGCTGCTTCGAGAGAAGGAGTAATATGGAGACCCTAAGGGTGCACGGATACCTGTTGCCTGTGGATCTCCTAACGTTGAGGGACGAGGGGCTGCTCAGTGGCGACGAGGGCCTGCTATTTTATCACTGGAGGGTTAATACGCTAGATTTGGACAGCCTGGTGCATAACACTGCACAGTGAGGTGGATGTCTGTGCCCTGTTGTTGTTAATTAGTTGTAAGTAGTGTTTTAAGTATATGAGTGTTTCCGTTTTTTAATTTTTTACAGAATATAGTATAAGAGTTGATTTGTTTTGGTGATGGATTGCGGTATTTTGCAATATTTTAAGTTTTAGTTGGTAAGTCTATGATAAGTATCATTTACGCATAGAATAAGCTTCTACCTGAATAATTAGTTTGAGATAAACTATGTAAGAACAGGATATTTGGGTAAATAAAATAAAGTAAAGTACACTCGGCCCAGGTTCGAATCCCAGCAGAGGACATGACAAAAAATTTAATTGCGGTTTCGTGTATTTAATAAAAAGACTTCAACTTCTCTTCATACACATCCATCTATAGAAATCCTCCTGACCTTCCAGCTCACCTCCAGCGATGCTAATAACATCAGACAAAACGCCACCACTGCACACAATCATATGGCGGCGAGCTTCAGTATATTAATCATCTACTTATGTAGCTTGAAAATAAACTTGATTATTGAAACTGAAACAAAGTAGGAAATGCTTTTTCGAAATTCAATATGCTCCTTAGAGGAGTAACAGGCTGGTTAAGGATTAAAAACAGGTTGATGACTGGTTCACTTGGACCACTTAAAGATTAACTACTTAAACGAGGTTGTCCGTAAAATCCGAATGTCTGGTAATACGGCTGGTCTTTGCAGATATTCCATCTGTCAGGATCTTCTATACAATAACTTCTATGGAGGTTGGCGTGTCGCATAGAGAGAGAAGATGACAGATCACCCCTTCTTTTCTTTCTTTAGCGATAAGAAAAATGTTTTTTAATTGGCTTCAGACTCTACTTTAAACAGAAGTTGGAAGAATATTTAGCATTGGCTACCTCTCAAACCTAACCTAGAATCAATTCTTGATCAAATTTTGTTGGTAAAAGTTAAAATATTTAACTGGACCATATACGAAATCCTTATTCCCGCCAAAATTTGAGTAAATTTTTTTATGGCAGTGGTTTTCTGAAGGTAAGTTTATATAGATGCTGCTTAAATTTATGGACCAATTTTATGTAAAAATATAAATGCTTACCCCCATATTCATAAAAATTAAAATTACTTTCAAATGTATTTTATTTCAAATTTTCGATACAAAATTTTCTTAAAATCAATCTCATATACATTTAATTTTTTTTTTATGAATATGGGGGTTAGTTTTTAAACTTAATTTTATTAAATTCTCTTTCATATTACAATTCTTACCTTAAAGTAGCTCTTTGACAGCACCTTTCATTCCATTTAATTTCCATGTCAATATCTAAACAATCATGCAATTAAAAATGTTGTTACAAAACACTAAATATGGCCTATAAATGGCACCAGATAATTAAAAATTGAAATAAAATTAAATTCAATTTGCTATCAAAATAACTAAGAAATTAAATAGGAATGACGTGAGTCAATTATAATTTTAATTGCCACATTCCTTTCACTGTAATTAAAATTCGCCATTGTAATCATAAAATCATAAATTGCAGAGTCAACTAAAAATAAATGAAATAGGCCACTTGTACGAGTACTCGTATTTCTAAGGCAGAAAAACAAAAACAATAACAAAATTAATATAAAATAACAAAGTTTAGCAAACGAAATGAATAAATTATGACGCAACACCTTTTTGTAGTAACCAATCCATCAATTCATTTACAGAAGAAAACAATAACAAAAAATGGAAAAAAAGTGAAATGAAACGAAATGAAATAATTAAAGTTTATTGTACGAGTACTGGAGCTACTCCACCTTTTGTTTTTTTTTTATATCAAATTATTCGTGGGATGGCTGTATTGCATGCGTTTGTTAAAGTTACTCGTACATTGTATTTTACAGAAAAAAAAAAAAACAAAAACAAAAAAGCAAATAAAAGTGCGTGTTATTGACGGTTAATTTAAAAAATAAAAAAATAAATTTCTAACTTTACAAGTAGGTCCGTCCCTATAGGCTTTTAATTAACGTTAAATATACGCTGCCATCGAAATTACTCTCAAAGCTGTTACTGCTCTAAGTGTTGCTGACGACGTTAAGCGGAATCGCACGTAGGGTCTCTAAGTTTTTTTTTTTCATTTCCATCTACTTTAACTTGCACATTGACTGGTAAGAGGGAACTATTGTTTGCATTTTAAATATTGTAGCATGAAAGTTGCATGCAGGTGATTTGATTGAATGTGTTGGTAGCATGACTGCATGTCAATCAAATAAATGCAATTGAAAGAAATGTTTAATTTTTTAAAGAGGCCTATGAAATACTGAATAGCAGGCACACTGTTGTAAAAGGCCTAGTGGAACAAGAAATTGAAGCAAGTAAATTATCAGAACAAGATGATGAAATAGATGAAGTAGATATAAACTTAGCTAAGCTAGGCTTACTCTTGAGCGTGGTGCTAGAGGTGATAAAGATGTGGATTGGAATGGAATACTATCTGCAAATTAGTCTAAAGGTGGACATAGAAGCTGTGATGCGATAACATATATTCAAAAAGAGTTCTTGAGGAGGACTTTCTTGCATTGCCACCAACGATAAGAACAAGAGTGAGAAGAGCTGTAGATAGTCGTCCTGCAACTAGCCCTGAAGCAATAGGTAAAGCATTATCTTATGAATTCAAAGGGTATTTAAGGATACGAGTAAGTGAATTATGGCATAAACACGACTCAAAACGTACAATAACTTTTACTGCAATGGGACATCGAAAGGACACTTATGAATGCATGAACAAATTAAATAAACAATAAAATAAAAATAATAAAATACGACAACAGTTTGATAATTCCACGACCGAACTAATCTCTTTGCATAAACTCGACAATTGAAGATTTGTTCACCATAATCGGCAGCCAAATAGATCATGTTAACGAGCTTTGCTATATTATTTTTTATTCTGGTGAATAGAGACAAGACATCGTTAAAAGTATTCAAAAACCGTGTCAAACATTCTGCCGACTAAGGCTTGTATAGACCTGAACATCACTTTCGCATTTATAACAGAAATGTAAATTCCACCGTATTCTATGGTTGTGAGCTTCATTGGGCATGTCAAGGCCTTCTTCCCTGGAAGAAACCTATGAACAAGGGGTAGGATTTCTACGAGTTCTACTATTACGGTCTTCACAGATGGATCCAAGATGGCATCCAGTATAGAGGCTGGTATTTCAACCGAGTCTGCATTTCTCAAGCGGAGGTGTTTGTGATTATGCAGGCTTGTAGGATGCTTAGAAATCGGGGATCTGTGGAAAGGATCAGATTTTTTTTCTGATAGTTAGGCCGCTATCAGGCACCTGATGTCGCTTAGTAGCAACTCGGCTTTAGTTCTCCAATGTAAAGAGGAGTTTTGGTAGTACATGTACCATTTCCTTGCTTGGGATCCTTGGAGACAAGGACATCTTTAGTAATGAAAAGGCCGATGAACTTGCTAGGAAGGCCTCGATGGATATGGAATCTATCACCTTCTACTTTGACATCTGCTGTCCTATGACTGTAGTCAAGGGCGAAATCTATAGTTTCTTTTGTAGGTGTGTACAAAATAGGTGGAGTTCCCTCTCCTATTGTGCTATCTAGAGGACACTATGACCTCAGTATAACAGTGGCAGGACATTGAAACTATTGAAAAACCTCAGCTACTCTATTTCCAAGCTCATTGCGGTATATACGGGTAATTGGATAATAAATGGGTTTGTCCTTCAACCTTCATTGCAGAAGCACCTATAAGAAGGAGACAAGTGTTCACTTTCTCTGCGAATGTCCGGGTCTGACGAGCAGACGACTGCGGTAGTTTTGTGTACCTTTCTTCAATGCGTTTTCCTCACTTTAAAATCAGCTCAGGGTGACTATGATCCCCTTTTCCCTTTCGTTATCCTTTTAGTTGGTTTTTGGTTCTTTACCTGTGGTCTTGGCTTGGTTTTAAACGGCACTTTGTTGTTAATTGTATAGGATGTTCCAAAATTGACGTAAGAATATAATTTGCCACCATTTTGCGGTAAATTGTTTGCAACCCTAAAAAAGCAGCAATTTGACAGCTGAGAGTTTAGGGTTAATAAAAATGCCCATGAACTGCAAAAGAGTTCATATAATAGATTATTGAACACCAGCAAGTGGATGCAAACTTTTCGAAGAATACCATCATAAGCTATAAAATACATTTTTACCTTGACTGAATTGGATGCTATTGATGCGACCGATATAAAGTATCGTGTGATTTTAATGGTGTTAAATTTTTTCCTATGCGGTTTTTCTATGGCCTGTGGTCTATGTGAACATGCCCTCAACTATCCTGTTGTATACAACATGAAATCAAACGCTGCATCAATGAAATTCAGCCACAATTATGAAGAATCGTCATAAAAATGTTAACAGGGGATTGTGTATGTTCCAGCAGAAGCATGGAGGCCATTAGTCCGATATGTTATTCCGTAAATAACCCTATACTATGTAATTTATGATCCAGTGAAAAAATGACAATAAGGAGATTAAAGATTGTATTTTCTATTTAATTAAACTCTTGCGTTAATTTTAGGACACCCTTTAGTTGATCTCATTTCGGTTAACTAGCCAACTTACCTGCCTATCTACATTGGTAACAGTTGTATTGGTTGTAACGCGCCCCGGAATATGACGATGAAAGTCTATGTATATCATTGTCTCCAAGGAGCTTTATGAATCTCTTGGCCAAGAGACAGAATGTGAACACATCTCAACGAACAGTCTATAGCACAGAAAAGAAAAGACTAAAATTTGTCTGAACTGTGTATATTGGCATAATGTGTGCATCTCAAAAGTCTATGTTACTTTGTTGGCAAGCAAGCTTAACTAAACTTTCTTTGGCGCAATCTCATTCAATATTTCGAATCTTTTCTGCCTCTTGTGCTTACTAATGGATCCATGTTTTATCTGCAGTTACATAATAACGTGATAAGTCATACTGATTGCGCCTAAGCTTCCACAAACTGTCGTTTAAAATAGTCACACTGTTGTGTTTATGCGCAAGTACGAGCTATAGCAGCACACACTGAGCAAACAAAATTGCAAAACATTATTTGCCCGCTCGATTGAGATTTATTAAGCTTTTCTTACGTATCGGTGATGATGATTTACTTTTATCCGGGTGCTATATTTAGGAAAGATCGGCTCATAGTTGACTCTTCTTGTCACAAGAAAAGTTTCGTGGTGTAGTGGTTAGAGCGCAGGCATACAACACAAGCGGCCCAGTCTCGAATCCCAGTAGAGGACATAACGAAAAAAAATTTGTTGCGGTTTCGCGTGCTTAATAAAGAGACTTCAACTTTTCTTCAGACAAATTTAACTAAAAAAATTCCCTGACTTTCCAGCTTACCTCTGGCGATGATGACAAACATTAGACAAATGATCAGGAGAAAGCGCCACCTACTGGGAAAAAAATTATAATACTAAGTAACGATCACCACCACTTAGCAAGGACCTTCACCACTGCACACAATCATACAGAGGCGAGCTACAGTATATTATTCATCTACTAAGCTTGAAAATCAACTTCATTACTGAAACTGCAACAAAGTAATGGATACTTTGTGGAAAGCTTCCTAGAGGAGTGATGGAGGAAAAAAAGTATTCTTTGGTTGACAAATCAGTCAAATATTCGATTAAATGCATTTAATTCTTGATCAGACATGCTTCATATTAACGATTAAGGAGAAAATTTAATTCTGATAAGGACTTTGTAAAAGCAAGAGGAAACAGTGTAATTTCTCTAATGCAAAGTTGCTTGATTTATTCCTTATTTTTTTTTGCTTAAGAACCAACTACGTTTGCTATAGTATATATATAAATTCAGTTTTTTCTGTTGCACTACCAATTCTATATAAATTATCGTCTTATGGTCTTTATTTAGAACAAAAATTAACCACTAATGAGATACGATAATAAAAATTGGAAGAAACAAAAAACTGCAATAAATGAAATAAATAAAACAATCATTCAAAATACAAAATGTCTGAAATTCTTTCAAAATAAATTTTTATTTTTTATTAAATATAAAATAAATAAATAAAATAAAAAAGTAGACCAAAGACCATAGCCAAAGTGTCAAATTATTTGGACACCTGCATGCACTTAAAAATGTGGCAGAATGCAGAGCACACATCAACAAAGCCATACAGCCAAATCAAGAATGGCACAAACCACTTGTACTCGGCGATTAAATTCTGTTTTTCTTTTTTCCATCATTAGAGTGCAAATGAACGCCCTCATAATTGACCATTAAATTATTGTTACAAATTTGTTACGTTGTTATGTACCCGGATATTTTTTTATTTTTAAGGCACAACTGGAATCATAAGCACTCTGTGATCATGTCATGTTTTTGAGCAGAAGAGGCCGCCGCCGCCGCCTTTTATTATCCTGAAAGCCGACTTTTTCTTTTAGGAAACATAACACTTGTTATGTGATCACTTATGGTTAGAGACACGATCATGTTCATACTCGTATAATAACAACCATCATACTTTCAACTATTACTGCTTGTTACGTTATTGCTCTTCTGTTATTCTTACCAAATTACTTGCAATTATTCAAAAATTTACAAACATTAATAGCCATTTAGGTTTTGCTTGTCTTTTGGTTTGAACTTAAAAACGGTAGAAATTCAAACAAACAACGTAAATATTTGCCAACAGCCATTTGAATTTGTATAGCAAACACACAAAACATAATAAAGGAAACAAAAACAGAAAGAAGCCAAATGCGGATCTAAATTGGAATACACTTTTAATAACAACAGAGGCTTTAAAGAATGGAAACATGCAAGAAGTTAAAAGGGAAGTAAATAAATGAAAAGACAAAGACTTTGTAATTGCGATACATACTCGTATTGTTGTGAAAATCAAAATGCCTAAAAGTAAATACACCATATCAGTGCCTTTGGGACTGTATTGTGGAATTTTGGTCTATTGGTTTGTGTCAAGGCTGGTAATGCCGTACTGATTTGTGTATTTGACGGCATTGCCAATTCGACCGTATCTGGGTAACACAATCTTACATGTTTAAAATTAACGGACATAAAATAAAGGATTTGAGAGCGTTTTAGACATTTCCGGAACTTTTCAAACTGTAAGCAGTTGGGTATATAAGGAAACTGCTTTGTCTACATCAATGTAGTTATCATTTTGCAGCCATAAAGTAAAGTATTGTTTAGGCGTAAATAAAAGTGTTGCATAAGCGAATATTAAGGGCAAGATAAATAAGTTGCTGTATTATGATAAAGTGAATTAATTAAAAGTGAGCAAATAAAATAAAAACCGTAAGACAACAACAACATGGTATTTAATATATTTTGACGCGATTAAAAACAACTCTAACGTTTTAAAAAGATTAAAACGTACAATACGTAGGTAAGTAGATCAGCTACTAAATCATTAAAAATATTTTATATTCAAAGACAATTATTAGTATTCGAGGGCAGGCATCGCTTACTGCAAGCTTTATGCATTAATAATACAATAATGTGATTCCTTAACCCGTTAGGTACTTCTTCATTGAATTCGGTTTCAAAACGGAATTCTACAATTGCAATTTTTAATTAATGTAATAAGTCTTTTAAGTATCTGTATTAAGCGCACTTTTTTATTTGAATCGCCGACTTAAATCAACTAAAATAACATATTCTGTAGGTCCCCATGCCGCCATTGTCTGTCTCTATTATTATTTAGTCTGTGTTTTATATAAAAAATCAACAGCAATTGCTATTAATATCCCTTTTACTGGTATTTTATTCGAGTAAATATTTGTTATTTTTATATATAATTGACGCCCCTTCGCCAATGATCATCATCACATAATATGCAAGCGGCCACAAGGTGTTAGACTGATGAATTGACTGACACCTAATGAATGAAGGAATGTATGAATGTTGGGCAACCAAATCAAATAGGCAGTTGTTGGGAACCCGCATATTTGGTGATATATCTCCTGCACCGGCATAGACACATACATACATATATACTTTGAAAGTTTAAATACGAGTATTAAGTCGTTTCTTGTTGTTGTGAATGCTCTTGATCATTAGTGAGGAAATTTGTTTAATCTAATATCCTCGTTTCTATTTTAATATTTGTAATTATTTATTTTAGTGATGCATACAACAGGTGTTGCACGTCTGTATGCTTAGACAGGAGAAAAAATATTAAACAAAAAAGGATTGAAAATATTAAAGGGTTTCACTTCTAAACGCCATTAGAAGACAGGTGCTTTTCAAATGAAAATATATTTGAACAATGGCGCGTTTTTTATGATTTAATCGATTAAAAACATTAGGAAAAATTAGTAAAGAAATAGAATTTACGTCAAATTAAATTTTTGGTATTTTTTTAAATACGTTACGTTTTAGTTTTTTTTTTTTTTTTTTTTTGAATTGAAAGAGATTTAATTCTACATTAATTACAAGATAAGGAGAGAGCGTATTGTTGGTTGATTAGCTTGGTAACTCATTGCGCGACAACAGTCAAATAGAATCGAAAAGACTCTGTCAAGCAAATTTGTTTCTAAAGATAAGAATAATAATTTTTTAATTCTTGGGTAGGTAATCCTAATATGTAATTACTTTAATTAGTTATCAAATATAAGTACTCAACTTATCTGTCTCACACAGAACCAACTAACACACTTAAGAAGGCTTATTAAACTATTTAAAGCGCTATCCCACACATTCTCTAGGTTAAGTTGGAAGGGAGTGGCAGCCTCGTTGAGTCAACGCCCACTTGGGCACATATAGCAGCCCGTTGTGATACCACACAAGAAGCGTAGAAAACCAGCCCGACAGTCTAATGCATCTGGCTGTTAGCCTAATATCGATGGTCGATAGTTCTAATAGGCTATTGAGAAAGAGCAAGCCAAGTGTGGTTAATCTACGTGTAGCTAGGGACGCACATTGGAAAAAGAAGTGGGCTATACTCTCCTCTTCCTCAGTCGATCTACAACAGTCATGCACATGCACTCACACGTATTTTTACGCTCTTGCTTTTAGTCATCAACGAAACAGCGACTAATGCCCATGTAGGGAGAATGTACACAAATTTCTTTCAGCACAGAAAAATAATTGAAAAGTTTCTTACGATTCTGCTTTTATGTATTGTCACTGAATAAGCGACGATGGCAGATTTATGTTGATTTTTTTCTTTAAATTTTGTTTAAAACATCAACTTAACTCTCTCTGAGAGAGCAATTTCCTTGTTCTCACTAACACAAAACACATTTTTACATTTGGGCACGACTGATCTACAACCTCGACAGAAATTATTCGCTGGTAAGGGCGGCCTTTGCGCGTGCCCGTGAGGATAGACACAGTAGCTGCTTCCACGTTCCAATTTAAACAACTGATTGGTATACCTACCATATAATCTAGGTCAAGTGAGATACCCCCTCTGCCCCGTATCTATCAGCGACCAATAATTATATCTGCCTAATAAACAGCTTAACGGAGGACAGCGATACACCAACCGCACAGTAGGTGATAGAGACCTTCGTGAATCTCAATAAAAGGCAAAATTGAGTATTCACTTTAAAATGAATCATTGTTGTGATGTATGGCATGTATTTTGATGTATGTTGAAGTGTGTATATCCTTTTGATAAATTATGAATGCTTCAGTTTTTCATTGCTCTCAGTAATCAGTCATTTATGTTTAAACGACAGTGAATACTTCACAGCACACCATATGCATTCATTATGTTGTAACGATTTATTATTATTTTTTACCAAAACAGAAAGAAAAAACATAAGAAAGTGATACAAAAAAATACAAATAAAATAAGAGCGTCTTAAAGACATGTACAATAAAATGATATTATTGTGTGGTTTTTTAACAAGGTGCTCTCTATCATCTATGTATGTCTTTAATACGTAAAATATCAAAAAAAAGAAGAATAAGTGCAGTTGTTTTTGATCAATGCAGTAGTTTTTTAATGAATGCATGATTTTGATTTACGATACACTGTCTTGATTTTATTGCCGTTGTACGCTGTGTAAACAACAGTGCGAATGAGTCATTCATGTTTAAGAGAATGAAATAGTGTTGAATAAAGTTTTTTTCTCTCTCTCACTGAATTCGTGTCTTTGGTATATGTTGTGCAGTAAATGAATGCAGTATTGCAGACATACAGTAGGTGATTGTCAAGAAATGTCCCAGGTTTCAAATGAGATGGACACAAAATTAATGTGAGTGTACCCCAATGGAATCACTAAAGTACCTAGAAGCTTGGAGTTGAAAGTTACACTCGATGGAGATATAATAGCTTAACAGCTTTGTAAAAACCCTTCCCACTGAATAAATCCGCAGCATAGTAGATAGCCATCACTTCGGCCTGAAACACGCTGCAATATTCTGGAAGCCGGAGAGACACCCTAAGGTTGAGCCTTGCGGAAATAATTCAACTGCACACACATGCTTTAAGTCTCAGCAAAATTATAGCCCTATCTGTACGCTATCATGTGCATGCCACAGCGGCAACAGCTGATTAAATTTTATAGACATATCAGTTAACTCTTGCATTACAGCTGATTGACCGATCCAGTGAACTTGGATACCTCTTCTTATACAATACATGTTTCGACTTTCAGCATATGTTTAACCCTATTTCGAAGTAGAACCCATAGAACGGGCGTAGTGCAGTATTTTTCCTTATATTCAAGATTATCTAGTTTCCGTTGCACAACAAATTATGCGACTCCGGAGTTATTCAAGTTGCTTATAGTGCCACATATAATACCCCTTTTAAATTTAATTTTTTGAATTTAACCAAGTCCATGTACAAAGAATGCACTTTTAAATGAATACTAACAGTGATGGCGGTTTAATGTATTACAAGATTATTTTTATTACTTTTTTTATAAAACAGCAATAAATTATATTAAAAACAATAAAAAACTAAAATACGAGTAAATAAAACTTTGCCATAATTTTATGAAAAGATAAGCTATTTGCTTAATCCCAAGCCTGGTATACCGGAAATTAAAATGAATTAGAAGCCTTAAACCACAATGTATTTGAATGCAATTGAAGATGGCTGCCAGTTTAATATTATTTTATAGTTTCTTCGCTCTAATTTAAATAAACGTTTAAACAAACAAATAATTTTCTAATGCCAATATACGATTGCAATGTGGTTAACAATTTAGAGCCATTTGATGTGTTTTTATGGCCAGACAAATGAAATACAATCTAATTTCAAATTAAGCATAAGCTAATACATAAATATACATACATACGTACACATTGTGTAAATATTATACTCACATACTACATGTTTATAATGCAAGTGAAAGAGAAAAACAAAGAGAGGGACAGCGACTTTATAAATACAATGGAAATGGAAATGAAAATGGTAATGGTAATGGTGATGGTAATGGTAATGGAATTAATAAAAGTAAACGACTTCGAGACCATAAAATACCAAAAACAAAATAAAACTACACTCCACCTTTAAACTAATAAAACCAAAAAATATGGAAATTTTGTAGTTGAGTTTCCTGGAATGGTTAAAAATAACAACAACAAAACATTAATAACCTCAATTTGCATATACAAAGTAGATGAAATTAAAAAAAAAAAAACAAATTAGTAACTGACTTAATAAAACGTAGCTTTTTAGCATACATTAGGAATAAATTGTATGTCAGAGTGACCTATAGTATGCCAGCAACCATTTTAAGTGGTCGAAATATATTATGGCAGAGGCATTTGTAATTTTATCTATTAAATCTGCTGTAAAATAAATGTTTTCACAATTTTTAAGATAATTTTATCGGAACTTGGAAAATTTGACTTCTCAAAAACCTATTGTAAGGGACACTAGAATTATAGTTTAGGACAGTGCTCGCGAAAACGACTACGAGGCTCTCACACCTACATATGCTCACAAATTTAACAAAACTAACAACAAACAATCAGTTGAAAATGATTAAATAAACGATTAAATATTTTTCGTTAAAAATCTAAATGTTTAGTTTGCCAACGCACGTTGTCATGCTGCTCTCTACGTAAGAGAGTGATGGCGGGAATTATCGGGGGATTTACACTACTTAATAAAATATTTTCCGGAATAATCATGAGACTGCTGGGTAATATTGCGGAGAGGCTTCTTTGGGAATACCAGTGTGGATTCAGGCACATAAGTTTATAGCTTAGACTGATTTAAGATTCCCGTAATATTTACTGCGTTCGATATAAGTAACAAATTGACTCGTAAGACAAGGAGTAAGACAAGGGGACAGTTAGCCCACAGTTTCGTTTAAACTGTGTTTGCACTACGCTATAAGAAATCACACTGAACTTGGAAATGTGTTCAACCGGTCGGGGATGGCGATCACGCTGAAAGAAGAAGACGACGTGATATTATTATCGGTGAATATCGTTTTGAAGGAGTTGAAAAGTTCAAGGACTTGGGCTTGCTTATAAGTAACGATAACAGTGCAAGAGACTGTATACAAGACCGAATTGTGGCAGCAAACACATCATATTTTGCTCATAATAAGATATTTAAATCAAAACTATTATCAGAAACGTGTAAGCTGAGTATTTACAATACTATCATATGGCCCATAGTTACTTACGGATCAGAAGTTTGGTATATGACATATGCTGAGGAAGTGTCTCTCAGAATCTTCTAACTGAAAATTCTCAGGCGTGCATTTGGCTCATGATTAAATAAACGTGCGAGGGTATTATAAAATATATTAAAGCACAAAGACTTAAATGGCTAGGTCATGTGCTAAGAATGGATCAAAAAAAAAGCCTGTCTTTGACTACACCACACAACTCTCAACAAATAAAGCTCGGTCACTTAAGCGCCTAAGTGGCAACATCGACGAGGATATGCGAGCAATGGAAGTAAGGAATTGGCGCATATGTTATTGCTAAGAATAGGCAGGAATGTAGAAGAGTTGTGGGTTGTAGAGGTTAATGATGATAATGAGATGAACATCAGATAACGAAGAGCGATTTTTAACGATTATATATTTATATATAATATTTATATATAATACTCTCCGAGTAAACTAAATAAGTAACAATATGAGTAATAATATGAGTAACATATATAACCTAACCTAACCTTTAACCACTGAGCTGAATTTTGGCGAAAAGGACGCCTAACTGACTTTAATTTTCCAACGAAATTTTAGGCAAAAGTAAAAGTAATTTAATCTGGATTTTGGTTTTATGACGACAAAGTTGACTTTTAATAATTTATTCGATAGCCTTAGTTACTGCACTTGCAAATATCAGGTGATATTTTAAGAGCTTTCGGCTTAGACTTAATTTGAGTCAATTGTCAATGCTTAAAGATGATTTCATTAACATGTTAACCGCGGCTAAGACTCAAATGTATCATGCACTGGGTTCTATTTTGGCATTATCTCTCCAACATATCGGCCGGTATCTCACGAAAAAATTCTTCAATATTAACTTTCAGTGCGTCAACCGTTTCGGGCTTGTCCCTATAGACATGAGTCTTAACATAGCCCCGCACGATCTAAGCGAACAATTAACCGCCCCCAAAAGTAAAATAAGCTGTTCAGCGAACCAGCCTCTCAATTAAGCCATTGTTTCGAATGGTGTGTGGCATGTGGCACCGCCTTGTTGAAGCCACATGTTAGCCAATTCCATCTCTTCCATTTTTGGCAAAAAAAATTTGTAATCATCGCACGGTAGCGCTCGAAATTCATAGTAATGTTCCTGCCTACGTCGTCTTTGAAAAGGTATGGTGCAATGATGCCTCGGCCCGTAATCCAAACCAAACAGTGCATTTTTTTGGATGCAGTGGTTCTTCTTGCAATTCTTCTGGCTGCTCTTTACACCAAATATGGCAATTTTGCTAGAATGCATACGTGAATTCAACCAGAAATGAGCTTCGGCTCTGAACACACTTTTCCGATAAAACAGCATGAATTTTGGTAATAAAATCCAATAATCAGCAAGCGTTGTTCGTTTGTAAGCCGACTCATGGTTTTATGAGAGACCAAACTGAACATATTTGACAGTAACATGCTGCACGAAAACAGCTGAGCTGCCAAAGACAATGTTGCCAAAAACTGTGTTTTATTAATCGTTGTTATTAACAACACCATAGGTATGAGTCTGCCCTATGTATGCCTCGTATGTGGAGATGTGTGTGTATATGAAGGTGTATGTGAGTAACTTTTTAGTACATGTGAAACGAAGTAAAATAAAGAGAAAAAATTTTATTAAAATTTTAATGATATGAGTGAGAGTCAATATTTTGCTTACACACACACATACATACCATATGTATGTAGATAAAGAATTAAAAGTGTATTGTATTACATTGCGATACAAATAATATCATGAATATTTTGTTTTTGTACAATAATTATGATAATTGGCAGCCATATTTAATGTCAGAGCTGTATACCTCTCATATACTATTATACTGGTAGTAGAGCAGACAATTAAATTATATGTTTATTACTCGAATGGTGTATTCATTTCATTTTAAATGTTGTTTTGTTATCAAAATATATCCAAAATGAGAATGTTGGTATTATTTGTAATTAATTTGATACATTTTCTGATGAATTGATGATTTAAATATGCAAACAATTAAATTTATTATGTTTTCCTTTCTTGTTTTAAAATGTTGGCAATAATACAAGTACAACAGGGATATTTAATGTCGTATGGCTTAATATAATTACATATTTATTTTTGAATTTGTTAAAATATAAAATATAATAACACTGTTAAATATAAAATATTTAAGATTTGCAAAGTTAAAATTTAAAATTTACTTCAAGTAAAAAGTTTGTATGTCTTAACATTTCTTTACCAGATATTTATGTTTTTGATACAAATTTCTTCTAAAGCTGGGATCACACGATTGACTCCAATACACCAATCTGATGCAAATTTTATTGTGACAAATTAGCGCACAATAATATAATTGTCCCAATTAAAAATTCTGTATTCACACGCTTGTCTTATTTTCTACAAAATTTATTGTCACAAGATGGCGGGAAACGATGTATTGACAATAATTGTCCCAACGCTGTCATACGATTGTTCTAGTTTACGGCAACTCTATGAATCAGCTGTTGTGGTAAATTAAATTCATTATTTTCTTGTGTATAAAATGGTTCGTTCTTTGAAAAAAAGACAATAGCGTCCTCTTTATTTATGTATATTGAGGTCATTTAGTGAACAAATAGAAGTATTTGGGTCAGAGATTGGTTCACAAGAAGGGCCATTGATGGTGCATATGAGAAAACATTTCAATAGATTTAAAAAAAATCATTCACTAAAATATGTATTTATTTCAATGGGAATATAATTACAAATTATATTCAATTCTCTAAAGTAAAGATGATTTGTTTTCTAAAAAATAAAAATTGCATCGGCTTTGATTATCAGGTGTCCGCCTGAGAAAAAAAAGGGTAAAAAATAATGAAAAAAGAAATGGTGAAAGTTTGTGATGCAATTTACATACATATACATAAATAATTAAAAAAATGCATATTTTAAGGGATGACAATTATAAATACCGTATAAACACATGTTTTTTCAGAAAGAAATCAATTAAAAAATAAAAATCTGTGATTATTGTCTTCCTCACTTGCCACACAAGAATACAATAAATATTGGTGTATATTGGAAATTTACATTGGTGCATGATTGCCGATAAGGCTTTCATACGATTGTCGCGCCAGAGTCGCATTTTATTGGAATAAATAAGCACAATAATATTCTGAGTTGCCGTATTAGCCAATAAATTGTAAAAACACTAATTATTGGGGCATTACGACAATCGTGTAATCCTACCTTAATACTGAACAATAGTTTAGCCCCGCAATATAATGCGCTTACGAAAGTAATATTGCATTGAAAATAACTGCTTTGGAAATACCAAAAGTCACAGAATTTGCAATCGAAGACAAATTAATAAACAAAAAATATTTGCTGAAACCCAAGCCCAAGTCGGAAAGAAAGAAAATTTTTAATTAAAAAATTGTATATAAAAAATTATTACATTAGTGTTCGTTACGTTAAAATATTAAACAACTTTTTTTCAAATTACATTTCTTTACATCTGCTATAATTTCTTCGAAATAAATTAATTTTCTATTTATTTCTGAAGTCAATCACTTTTCATAAAAGGCAGTTGATTCCCTTTTGTTTACCACAAATCAACTGTCAACATAAATATTACGATTTATGAGCAGTTGTGGTTCTTTTGCTGTAATTGTGTTTTAAAAATGAAACTGCTCAACAATAAAAGTGATCATCCGCACCAGCAGTGTCTTTAAAAAATCATCACTCCTATGAAAAGAATGTTTAAAGAAACTTTTTGCCAATAATCTCACATTTTTTTGGGGTTTAGGGTTTAAGAATGATTATGAACACTATTCATAAATACAACAACAGCAAAGAGCATAAAAAAAAATTCTTGAATAATAAGAACCATGCAAATAAGTGTGCATGTTGCACAGTTAAGAAAAAATATTGTTGAGAAAAGAAAACAGTAAAATATAACGATAAAACAAGAAAAAACTTGGCATGTTGACAACATTTTGCAACGAGCTTATAATTTGCGGTTTTCTAAATATGATTAAATTTGAAAAAAATACTCTACATTAGGTTTTACAAGCAATAAACTTTACTCAATAGTATGGTAATGGTTTGTAGAGTAAAAGATTGAAAAAAAAAATTTCTAAAAGGATTGAGTGAAATAGAAAAGCGACTTGCCAAGCAACATAGAAATGCACAAATCAAATAGTATTTCTAACTTAATAACTTTTACAGAAAACTTAATTTTAATTTCTTCACTTAGACCAGTGTAGGGTATTGTAGTAAATGTTGAAGCTCACTTTTAACCCATACATTTCAACCGTTGAAAACCGCGAGGAGTTGTAAACCGAATACTTACTTTTGTTTAAGCCAAACCACCAAAAAAAAAAAAAAAAACAGGCAGTTATTCATACCATCAGTCTGCTTAAAATAACAAGATTCTACTTCTCTCTATTCGTTTCGATTAGTTTTTGTCTTCATTTCGAACAAAAGACAACAGAGACCACATTATCAAAAAAAAAGAAAAAAATATTCAAACTTTTTGCGCAAACACGTCAGTGTATATGATGAGAGATGTTGTCGTGAAGTTTTTTCCTTTTGTAGCTTTTTTTAATGGATTTTCCATTATGAAACTCATTAGCACTTATTAAATTAAATGTTGCATGTACCACCGCATTGTAAGAACACAGAATAATAAAAACGGCAAAAATGTATGACAACAACAAAATGTTACTATACAAACTGAGTAACAAAAAAAGTAGAAGAAGCATTTGTACAAGTTGCACCACTTGCCTGCATTATGCTTTACTTTTTTCTAAATATTTTTCGTGGTTTTTTGCCAATTCATTGCCAATATTTTATGGATCATTTGAAATGTTGATCAGTTTGGAGTCTAGAATATTAAGAAAAAATAAAAACTAATTGAAAAGCAGCAACAATGTTGTGTCGGCAATATATTATTAGAATTACTAAAAACAGCATAAGGCCGACTGTACAATTGGCTTGTCAAGCAAGTTGAAATTTTACCAAATATACTTATTAAAGTGACCAGAATTACTAAAGTTTTATTGTCTTTTGATATTAAGGTTTTCATTAATATATTATTACGTTTTTACCTCTTTAAATACGCTTATTAAATGAGTTCGTAGATTGCATTTAAAATAAAAACAAATTTGTGTTTGTTGGGATTTATTTAAAATCCTTTATTTAAAACAGTTTCGTGTTCAACTGCTTGTAACATTTTCACAAGCAATAACAAATACTCTTTATTATTCCCTGTTTGCAACCTTTGTGTAAAACAATAACAATTATTACACAGATCTACCTAAGGGTCTTCCAATCCGATCGTTGTTAGGACTTATGTTCGATCACGACCTCTGCAACCAGAGTTTATCCACACTAAACTCTCTTTACATTGAGTTCACTGAGTTTAATTTACTTAAACTCTTTTCACGCTGACTTTACACCACATAAACTGACTGCTGTCCACATCGGTGTGCTTTTTATAAGGCTGAATAAATAATACTTCGAAAGCCCTCGAACCTCTCGATCTTTCAGGTAGATATCATGTCTTTTCTTATTTCCTTTTCTTTAGTTCTTATGCAGCGATCCAATCGTAAGGAACTTGTTTGTTTAAGTGCCTGTTGTGTCATCGTTGTCTGCTTGCTTTGTTGTCTGATTGCTTTGTTGTTGTAGTTTATTTTAATTTGTAAACAAGTTGTTTTTGTAACTTTTGTTTATTCATTTTAGCAACGTAACAAAAGAAAATAGTTCCCAAACTTGATTCTCATAACAATATGGATAATAGGTTATGTCCTATATGTCCCCATAACTTGATTTAAATTCGATTGGTTTAATTAAAGACAAGCAGACTAACTCTTATGCAAATTATTTATATTTTTTAATAGTTTCAGTACATACACTGGTGGCCAGCTATTTAGAGACAACAGGTGTTTCTATAGTGACATGACTATTTGAAAATTCTTGGCCAAGGTTTTCGAAAGCATATTGTGGGTAAAGTTCCTGGTTTGATGGACATCTGATATTCTTTTTACCATCCAAACCAAAAAAATTAACTTGGATTCATGTCAGTATACAAACACTTGTTGTCCCTAAATAGCTGGCCACCAGTGTACCTGCATATAACAATAGCATTTAAAGAGTTAAACATTTATCACAATAAAACTACCGTTAGAAAAGTCATATATTATAATTACAAGATGGCAACCCCTACAAACAAAAACAAAAACAATAAAATACTAATGGAAATGTAAACGACAAAACTCATTAAACCCAATTAATAAAGAAAATAAAAAAAAACTAAAAAAAAACTAAAATGGAAATGGGAACGATAATGATTAGAAAACAACAAACCAGCAAGACTAACAACAGCAACTAAAATAGAACAACAAACTTAAATGCTCGTTGTATATAAAAAAAAATTAAAAAAAATTAAAAACCATTTGATAATTAGTTGCGGCTCATGAAATTCATGTCTGCATACAAAAACACAGAAAAAAAACAAAAATTGGAGGGAAAATTAATAATAATGAGTGACAGCCATAAAACATTAAAAGTGTGTAAAACGCAAACATATAAACACAATTACACACATATGCACACGCAGACAGTACTCACACATAAACACAATTACAATTATATTAACATTGCACATAAAGCAAGAGAGTAAAAGGGGTGATACATTGGCAAACATCTGTTTGCAAACATGGCAAATAGCCAATCGCATACATGGATAACTTACTTTTCCCTGAATACGATTGGTTATTTGCGATGTTTGCCAATGTATCACCCCTTTAAGAAAAAGAGAGTAATGCAGGCAGAGGTATATACAGTTATAAGAAGACAAAAGTAATAAATACAAATAAAATACAACTTAATGAGATAAAATAATAACAAAAACAACAACTACATACATATGTATGTATGTAATAATATCAGATTAGCATAAGATTTAAAGGCGAAAGAAAGGCAGGAGAAAAAACGAGGCCAGTCAAGAACGATTATTTTATACCATAAACCACAACAGTAACATCGTAATATAACCTCACTAGTGCAAGTCTCAAGGACTTAATAGTTCCGTGTGTAGAAATCAGCTTTACCGAAACCAAAGAAATCAGTGATAGTTATTATGGTAATTGCGTATAACCATAGTGGTTTAGTGAATTAAGTTGCAAGCCTACCAGCCTAAAATTATGCTAACCGCCCAGATCTCCCATTTTGTAACAGTAGAGACCAAAGAACATAAAAAACAATAGGTTTCATTAAGAAAATATTGAAGCACAGAGGGTTAAGGTGGATTTGACATCCCTTAAAAAATGTGTTGTACAGCATATTCACATGCTTGAGTAGAACGGGTGATCTTTACCCTGCGACAAATACTGGAAAAGGCCCACGAGAAGCAAATCGATGCATACCACCTTTTCATCGACTATAAGGCTGTATTCAACACTCCAATAAGAGACAAACTATTGAGAATCATGTCCGCGTATGGGATATCATCAAAACTTGTACGCCTTTGTAGAATGACACTGAGTGACACCAAAGCCACAATTAAAAAATAGGAAGTGATAGGGTAACTGCTAATCGTATAACTTACTACCTTTATGGATAAAATTTTGGGTACAAAGGGTTACATATCGGTCCGCAACCTTGGAACACTGGAATTTCCAAAGCGGACTTCCCCACCGTAGAGCGACGATTAGTCCGCAATTTGGGCGTTGCTCTGAGGTTTTCAAATATAGCAGACCGGACTTGAAACTACTTACGGAGTTTTTTACAGGCCACTGAAGAAGATGACGGTCACAGACTGTGGACTGTGCTCACAGGCATCAGTGAACACTTATAGGAGAATGTGGGTTCTCTATAGGCTTAGGAGGAAATGTTTAGGTAGACATAGGGTCTAACTGGGTGATATATCCACCATTATGGTTTCAGATCTGCTGGTGTTCATTAGAAAGGCAACAGATCTGCTTAACAAACTATAGACCGGAAGGGGCACAATAGATCCCATTGGTCGCAGTTTCCTGCAGTAGTGCCTGGCCGATATGATGATAATAATGAATACCAAAGGCCACATCCTTCACATTTATCCGCATAACAGTGATATTGTTGAAAGGACAAAACGAGGTATAACTAGAGATTGCTCAAAAATCGAAGTAGACAAGACAAAGCTAATATACTAACAATAGCGTTAGCAGTGCCTCGAGGAAGAAGAGCGAAATAGTCACGGCTTACAGTTGCAGCGATGAGGTAGTAGAACAATTTATAAGCCTTGGATCCTGAGATTAAAAGTAGGATCATGCTAGCAAATAGAAGCTACTTTGGGCTTGTTAAATGGCTTAAGAACAGAACCCTCTCTCGAAGAACAAAGCTCACATTCTGCAATACGCTAATTCTACCTTTGCTAATGCAAAGTGCAGACATAAAGTATTTGCAAAAATGAATGAGGCAGTATTTGAAAGAAAGATCCTGAAAAAAATTTATGGTCCCAGCGACATGAACGGAGAGCATAGAAGTCAAACGAACCGTGAGTTGTATGAGTTGTATAGCCCGGCACTAATCTAGTCAAGCGTATTAAAATACAACTGTTGCACTAGCTGGAACATATCGGTTGAATGGAATAAATGCTCCGACTATTAAGGCGCGGATAGGGAAAACCGAGACTGCGAGCAGAGGAAGATCTGAGAATCCTTGACATAACAAACTGGAGACAACAAGCACAAAATGGAAGTGCTTGGGGAGCATTTGCTGTGGTGGCCAAGAACAACAAAAAGCTGTAGAGCCGGATTAAGTAAGTAAGATGGGTCACCTTAGACCATTCCATGATTTCCATTCCTAACGTTTAATTTACTTGTCGTTGGCATAAGAATTAAATGCAATCGGTTTTTTATTGACATCGATTAACTAGGAGAGGGTAAACGGTTATTGCCGTATATATTGTTACGTCCTAACTTTCTGTCCTCTATTTTATATCCGTTACTTTTAAACATGTTAGATTGTGTTACCCAAAGACAAACACATTATCAACCTTGACACAAACCAATAGGCAACAATCCTACAATACAGTCACAAAGGCACTCATGTGGTGTATTTTCTTTTTAAGCATTTTTAGTTTCGTAACAATATGTAGTTCAGTATTTTCGGGCAAATTCTATTTAGATTAGAAGCAAAAGCGAACTTATCAGCTGCTCCATCAGGACAAGACACGCTTACAGACGTGTTGTCTAGTCACTATGGTAATAAACTATTATTTGAGGGTATTTTATGTTTCCAAATTTGAAGAAAAGGATCATTGTTCAAATATTTGGCTCAAACAAAATGGCCTAATTTAAGGACCTTCTTAATATTTCAAGTGATTCAAACAACAAGAAAATCGAGACTTAAGAGTGTCAAATTACTTTGCCCATTTGAAAATAAGATGGGCATTTTGAACGAATTTTCGCCATAAGAAATAGGCTTCAACATTATTAAGAAATAAAAGGCAATGAATTTCTTATAACAAATTTCATAAAATTATTTTAAAAGTTTCAATCCGTGGTTGTATGCCAAACAAAGCACATGTAGCTCACGTACCTATATGTTATAGGGTCATAAAAGCATGGCCACGAAAAAGCCATAAAGAATAAAAGTTCAAGCTCAATTGCCAATTGTTGATGTGTGTGTGCGTGTGTGTGTGTCTGTCAGTGTCTAGCTATTTCTACTTACATATGTATTCCTTGTACTCCCTCTCTTTAATTAAACAACAACAAAAACAATAGCCCACAAATCATTTGTCACACAAAATTTGTTACAATTCATTTGGTAAAAATTACATTCAAACACGAAGAACGAGACAGCAAGAGTAAGAGATTAAGCAGAAAAGATGAGAAGAATAAAATAAAATTCGTGTCTCATTAGTTGCTGTTATGAAAATGAAGAAATGAATACTTGTCATGTAAAATCTAAATTGCACATATGTATACGTGTGTGTGTATGTGTGTGTGTATAATTACGGTAAAGTCGTTTGCAATTAAAAATGCAGCACCATTTACTTGTCAAAACATTTTCTTGATTTAATGAGATTTTCTCGTTGTTGTTGCTGCCTCTGCCTGCCGTTGCTATTTTTGGTAAAATTCCAAAAAATAATTATCATTTCCTTCAAGGCTTTAAGTTCATTAAGTAACATTATGAAAAACGTACAACATAACAACAAGACAACAACAAGATGCCATTTGTAAGACTTCTAGTGGAGTTGACAAATATCGGGCACACCATCCCCATTTAAAGTATTTCAGTTTTTCCTTTTTTTAATCAGATTAAAAGTTATTCGTTACAATCGTTTGGCAATCGTTATGCTTGAATTAAAAACAGCAGCATTGCTTTTGAAAACATTCCAACTCTGTGCACTTACATCTACATATGTATGTATATATAGATATGTAAGAGCAAAATTGCAATTTACATGCAATTCCTGATAAAACTATGTATGTGTGTGTGAAATGCCAACACAAATAGCTTAAAAGGGTGAGTTTTGAACAGTGTTGTACAGTTTTAATAATTTTAAGAGTATTTTTTATCCTCTTTAGCAGCGCCATCTTTTGTTTTGCATATAAATACAAAAAGATACTGGTTGCTATCTAGGGTTAGCAAGGTATTGTTTTGCTATATTTGAAAAGAACAGAAAACAAACTATTCCCACTTCGTTTAAGTGTAAGCTGTTGGTGTGAGTTATTATCTTTGCTAGGGAATGAAGTACAATTTAGCTGTGGCTCCTCAACTGCAAAATGGTTCAAATATGTAATGAAATAAATATCGAAAACTGGAATAAAATATTAACTCCTATCGGAGGCATTTATATGGTTGTAGAAATAAATAAAATTTTACGAAATAAGTTTTGTAGACATTTTCTTCATCATTTTACGATATTAGAAAAATGTTTCGATATTTGGTAAAAATTGTACGATATTTTGATAAAATTTGCTTGCAGTTATTATGGTGGCACTGTGATACCTAAACAGAAAATTAAAAGGAAAGAGAAGAGAGTAAACAAGATTCAGTAGAAGTACGTACAAGGTTTAATTAAAGGGAAATAGATACATTGTAAACGAAGTGTAGAAGCAGATGCGAGACTAGGCGCTAGCCCTGAAAAATGTTTAAAAGTGAACTCCGAAATACTACAGAACTCTTCTTTGCATAATTGAGCATGCAATTTGGCGATATTAATGAACAGTTATCTGCATTTTCTTTATACATACATATCACGACAATTACAGTATTGGAGACCCTGACAGCTGCCACCAGTTTAGTGTTAGCAACTATGCTGATAATTTTGCCAGAAATCCAATGAAATCTTGAAAAACAAAAATCTTAAGACATTTTGACTGAAATTTGTTATGCAGATACTTCCTTAACCTTTATTTTAGTCCTGTTGCCTTAAAGATCTCCAGGTAGGGTTGCCAGGTGACCAGGATTTCGCTTTATTTACAGGTTTTTTTACAGCTGGTCAAGATTCAAGAACAAATATCTCTTGTCAAGATATTTTAAAGTTTCCTTTACGTAAAGTTTTGTAAAAAGTGAAGGTTTTCTGAGCGGAAAACTGATCCAATTGGCTTTTGCAGGCCTCTGCAAAGACTGAAACAATAATAATCTAAAGATGCAAGGTCCGTGTCATATGGTGGTTGCATCATAACTTCCCAACCAAGCCCTCTCAGACTCTGCCGGGTCGACAAAGATGTGTGTGGTCTAACGTTGTCGTGATGAAATAAAATTCGTTTTCTGTTGATCAATTCAGGCCCTTTGAATTGAATTCCTTGCTTCAGTATCCTTAATTGTTGACAGTAGAAGCCAGAATCAATTGCTTGACCAGGTTGTGGAAGCTCATAATGAATAATCTCATTCCAATTCCACAAGACATATAGAAATTTCTCTCCTGGTGTCAATTCTCCTTTTGCCGCCGCCTGCGTAACTTAAGCTTACTTGATCAACTTTTCATCGCCCGAACAAGCTATAGTGCTGTGTGATACGAGAATTATTACCAAAGTTATTGTATTTTAGAGCCATAGGTGATTCGTCCGTTAAGAATATAAAATAGACGATAGATGCACTAATAGATGCATTGGTCACTTAAGGACTAAAGGAAGGGCTATTTATTTCCGGTAACACGGGCTCTTGGTTTTTTTTGGTGACTGGATGCGTCCCTTTCATGTGCAAGGCTACCAACTCAGTATGGAATTGCATTGCCAAGAATGCGGACTAAGCAAAGAGCTCTATACCCAGACAAGGTAGCACTTAATACAAACCCGATGGTCTGTAACAATAGGTGCTTCTCTTATATGACCATTTAAAAGCTTAAATTTAAAAATGCAATAAAACAAAAACGGCTTGAAATTTATTCAAATTTATTTTTTGTTGTGAATTACAATTGTTCCGGTTAGAAATGAAATATTATTTCATTCATATGGCTCTCGCGGCTGGCCTCTCAGTACCCCATTCGATTGGACCAATTTTCGAGAAGTTTTTATAGTGTATGTAGTCGTATCTCGGCAATGGCATCACGAATGTTGGTCTTAATGCTTAATAGTCTTTGGTTTGTCGGCATAACTCTTGCCTGCAACGGTGTCAAATCGCAGCTTTTTGGCGGCCAACTGACATCACTATTTCGGCTAATTAAACGGCCATCAATCGTTTGACGCAATAAACCGATTGTGGCATGAGATGTGTAGCAAGTTGCTCCATTCTGTTGAAACCAAACATCGTTCACATCAATACCCTGAAGAGCGGCCACAAAAAATCGTTTATCATGGTGCGATAGGTGTCCCAATTGACCGTGATGGTTGCGCCGTCCTCATATTCAAAGAAATATGGACCAATGATTCCAACGCTTTACAAGAAGCACCAAACAGTCACTCGTAATGGCTGCAGTGGCTTCTGTAAGACCACGTTTGGGTTTTCTAAGCCCCGAAGTCGACAATTTTACTTATAAACGTACTAACGGCGATAAAAACGAACTTCATCTCGAAATTTGATTTTAAATGATGATAAATTCCAATAAAACCCCACGTTGCACAAGCGTAAATCGATTCATTTCATTCAGTAGGGATAATAAGCTGAATTTTGTGACAGAATAGAATGACATAAGTATTGCCAGACTCCAAATAACTGCTGGTTCAAATTTATACCGATAGATGGCCCATCCGATAGTAAATGCTCTGGCAATCACTTAGTATAGATTTTACCATATACTCGTACTACATGAATGAATGGGGTAGTACATTGCATTGAGGTGTGCAAAGGAATTTAAAAAGCAAAATACTGCAATATTGCATCACATTTCTGAAGAAGACCTTTATAGTTTGTGAGGAAATGTTTAAGAAAATAAAAAAGATTATAAAACACCAAACGCAGATATAAGAGACGTGGTTATTACTTTAACAATCAGTTGTAATGATGGCTTACAAAATGGCCATAATTATGATGTTATGCCTGATTATGGGTTTTAACTGAAAACGAAATCTTTAATTTTAAACAACTTAATGGACAAATTAAATTCAAATGCCAACAACAACAACAAACACAACAACAACTAAAAGAATTCATAATGATTTGCCTTCAATTTAAAAATCATTCAACCAACCAAGCCAAGCCACATTATTTTCAAGAAAAAAAAAAGCAAAAAAAGTTCACATGAAAATTTGCATCATTTCCGTCAAAGAAAAGAGCAACAAATGTGGTTGTCAAATCCACTCAAGCGATTTGCTGCAATGAACACGTTTCATATTAACAATAGCAACAAATTCAAAAAACAAAAGTTTTTTGAAGAGGTACTACAGCAGCAGCAGCAGTGGTGTTTACAGCTCCGGTCTCGTAACTCACTTTTTTGCTACGACAGAATTTGCTTTTTAAGAACCACAACTAATGGCTGGCTTTACATGCGCCATCCAACGAAACATCTTTTTTTTTCTCTGCATTTTCTTTCTTGGCTTTTTTATTAAAATTTTCCATTTAAAGCCAAATGGTAAATTATTAAGAAAATGGCTGGTTGGCCATTTGGCTGTGTGGCTGACGGATGGCTGGTTACATGGTTGATTGGTTGGTTGGTTGGTCGCTCATTTGTCACAGTATATTGCTGCAGCAGCAGTACAAAAACTTGATTGTCTTTAAGTGCTTTGAACGGCAATTGTATGGTGCAGTACTACTCCTCGTATGTCGTGAGTGTATCGCTCGCTTAAATGCATTTCTTGCTATTTAATAGCAGCAGCCGCAGCAGAGTTAACAACAAAGCAACAAATCAATTTTATTAACAACAACATCGATGTTATCATGTATAGGCCATCATAACTATTCTTTTTATTGTTGTTATAGTATTAATGTGATAGGCGCGTAGACAGCAAGAATAAGAAAAGGATTCAGCCTCTACTCAAAACTTTATTTGCCAAAAACTTTTTTGTTTTGTCGTTGGAGGCCTATTTTCTGAGTTACCAGCATTTGGAAAATATTTTTCAAGAAAATTTGCTTATTTTGTAAACGGCGGTAAAATAATTTTTTAAAAACGATTTAAATGGCGGAAAACAAATCTCCTCCCAAAAATTAAAGCTGAGTCCGCACCTGGGCCATTAAAATATTATTGGGGCTGCTGCTAAATTATAATTCAACTATTAAACATTGATAATCTTAAATGGTGAATAAGAAAACACAACAACAAGAGGAAAGAAACGTTTAAAAATAAAATGAAAAATATCCAATGGCTGCAGAGATGGGAGCAATTGTCTTATTAAGCAAATATTAAAAATGAAGAATTCTTTTTCTCCCAAGCGTTACAGTTCGGGGGGAACCTTCCATTTCAATTCACCTCCATGTGACTTAGTCTTTTGCTTTTCTTTCGACCTTAGATATGCTCATAATTATTGTGCCACTTTCTACATCATCTCTCCAACTTTTCTCAGCCTATCTCTACTTCTATTGGTCCGTTGATTTATTTCTAAGAACTTTTTCATAGCTTTTTCGTACTTTGAAATATTGTTACACAAAATAAAACGCCTTAATGCCTAAGAAAATATTCCATGGGTTTTTGTCAAGCCCTGCAAGGCTGTACATAGTCGAACTGTGCTACCAATTCAATTTTGGGTATTAAGACTTTACATTTGACCCAAAGTAGCTGAATAGGAGGTTGTAGAATACACTAAAACACTCAAAACTACTCTTAATTACCTATATGAACTAAGCCCTTATCTTTAGCCAGTCAGTTATAATTTAGCAGTCATAGAGTAAAGTCGTACTAAGAGTTGAGTACATATTGGATAAATTCGTTTATATTATTTAGCGCAATTGAAACCAACTCAAACGTTTTAAAAAAGTTAAAACGTAACTATATGTAGTCAAATTCACACCGCTAATAGGTAAGTGTCTAATAATGAAAGTTTAGAGTATTTGCTATGCAGCTTCTATAACCTACATAAAAGTACGAATCGACCTCCGATGTGACATACATATAGATGGGGACAATAGTTTGAAATAAAAACAAAGTTTAAACGAGGCTGTGCGAGCAGCCGAGACGAATACCGTATTGATATGTCAGCGACAGAAATGGTTAAGAAAATCCACAATAGTTGACGGTTGGCTGAAGATGTGTTTGCAGGCTGAAATGGATGCCACGTTTGCTGACAATAGGACAAAATCAATTTCGTGAAAATGTTTTAAAAGTGTGTTGGCGATGTTTCACTGCAATAAAGCTCAGTTTTTGTCTTGATTCGAAACTACATATAAGACATGGGTTCACCATTTCCTACCTGAGTCAAAGAAACTGTTCGTGCTATGGAGTGGATTGGGAGAATCGTGTCTAAGCATACCAAGGATTTTTTGGGATGGATGCGCGTTGGATTATTTTTATCGACTTCCATGAAAAATCATCAATAACGAGTTTTACATTAGGGAAAAAAGACGCGTTTAATGACAAAGAAAGTTTTGTATTATTAAGACAATGCACCAGTTTATACACTCACTATTGCGTTGGCTAAAATCAATAAATTTAAAGTTTGAATTGCTTCATTATGCACCTTATACACTCGATTTAGCTCCCTCGGAATATTTCATATTTTAAAACGCTTGAGTACGTTCGAATTGAATTAAATAGAAGAAATCACATGTAGTTGTTACTTTATTTCACCATCTCTTTATTTCCACACTTTAACTTCCACTTACTTACTCAAATTACTCAACATCTTTATTTACGCCTAAACACGACTTTAATTTATGTCTTACAAATTTACACAATGACACAATTTCTATTTACGTACGTAAATTCAAAGGGTGCAATAATAAAATCAAACTGACAACACCGTTAAACATGCAAGCGGTAGCAGTCTTAATAGCACACAAAAGCCTTGACACAAACCAATATATTCCATAATAGAGTTTATGGGCATTGTTTTTTTCGTAACAATATTTTGAAACTTGGAAAAATGGCTCAGTGGTAAAATATTTGTCAGGAATAAAGAGATGTAGTCTGCTCTTAATGACAATTATAAGGAGTTAGATAGTTCTTATTATAATCAGGATTTAAAAGCTACTGGATATAACTAAGAAAAGAAAGTTATGTGGAGAAATAAAGCAAAATTGTTTCCCCAAGTTTGTTGCGTTTTCTTTGCTAGATCGGCTAAACTACTCTTGAGCAATTACTGTAACTCAAGTCAATTCTGAAATAATGCTCGAAATTTTAGGAAAGTAGAAGAAAGTTGGGCTGACTCCTAGTCACTTTGTACCAACAAGTGGTGGTCTATCTATCAGCAAGATATTAATTTTAAGACATACTCGTAAGCACCATGAAACTTCCTCCCAAACAAATTACAAACTCTATTAAATTAATTTATAGTATATTTTGCATTAAAGTTCAGACAAACTTATGAAAACATCCTTTATATTATTACGCGGTCAACAAAAATGAATGAAGTTGAAATAGTTGTGTAATGATACTACTTTACTTTACTACTGACTTTACTACTGACAGTTGCTGTCGAGTAGAACAAGTATCCCTTTTTCGCATTTTCGAAACAATCCAAAATTTCATTGGTGTTGTTCTTATATCAAATAATGCGCAAAAATATATCTAAACTTCAGAAAAGTGGAAAAAATTGGTGGGAAAATGTATTTTCTTGTGAAATAAACCCAGATTTCTCAACGCTACTTAAATATCATATATATAAATTAAAGTGTGCCACTGTGGTATGGTAGGTAAGACACCCGCCTACCAACCAAGAGGTCCTCGGTTCAATACCAGACCAAACCATCAGAAAATTTTCAACTGCGGTATCAGCTCATAGCACTGCTAGCGACTGGTTATGAGTATTTACGCTATGAAAAGCTTCTCTAACTAATGCATATGACGTTCGGAGCTGTCGTTAAATTATACGAGGGCGGATTGATATTGAAGCTACCTAAGTAGAAAAAAAAATATATCTTTTTTTTCAAAAACCATTCATTTCTCAACATAGTCTCCTTTTAGCTCAGTATGATATCTCAAACGATATCATATCCTCTATCTGTTTAAACATGTAAAATTGTGTTACCCAGGGATGATTTAATGGCCAGAGCTGCAATATACACAAATAAGTATGGCATTGACAGGGTGACACAAAATATTCCATAATCCTAAAATTTATGCGTTTTTATTCTCGTAACAATATTATAAGCCACAATAGGTGGTTTGTGTTTGTGTCGATGTTGGTAATACGCCTAAAATTTTAATGATTTATCATAAATTATAATAATTCATATTCTGTGTAAAATATGATATAACCCTCAGTTAGTTCGTGCAAATATTAGTAAGACGATTTTCCAACTTTTTTATACCATCTGAATAATACGATTTTGGAAACTCCTCAAAACACGCATTAGTTTCGGTAATCACTGCTTCGTTTGAGATGAATCATTTTTCTGTGAGCCATTTTTCAAGTTTGGAAACAGGAAAGGGTCACTAGGGGCTAAATCTGGACTATAAGGTGGACGATCAACCAATTCGAAGTGGATTTCTCGTAGTTTTAGCATCGTATCTAATGCTGTGTAAACCGGTGCGTTTTCTTGAAGAAAGAGCACTTTTTTCTTGTTTAAACGTGGTCGTTTTTCCTTGGTTGCATCAACCAATGGATCCAATAATGCACGATAATACTCTCCTGTGATTGTGGATCCCTTTTCAAGATAATCGATGAGCAATATTCCGTGTGCATCCCTAAATACAGCGGCCATAACCTTGTCAGCCGATTTCGCTGTCTTCTCCTTCTTCGGAGCACTTCCACCAACTTCCACCCATTGCTTCGATTGATTTTTAGTTTCAGGTGTGTAGGGGTGGACCCACGTTTCATCAACAGTTATTAATCTACGCCAAAAATCAGCAGGCTTATGCTTTATCATGTCCAAACACCGCTGTGAAGTGATCTGTCGAACTCGTTTTTGTTCAACACCGAGCACACGCGGCACCCATCTTGCCGATAGCTTTTTCATATGCAAATGTTCATGCAAAATGTTGAACACACGTTCATATGATATGTTTACCATTTCAGCAATCTCACGTATTTTGACCCGGCGATCATTTATAACGATATCGAGGATTTTCTTGATATTTTCTTCAGTAACCACCTCTTTTGGCCTTCCTGTTGATGGTATTGTTGCAGTACTTGTTCGGCCCCGTTTAAAATCAGCATATTTTACCATATAATCTAACGGAGCAGATTCGCCGTAATGTGTATCAAGCTTTTCTTTTGTCTCTTTCGCCGTTTTGACTTTCAAATAATAGTGTTTAATCACTACACGAAATTCACTTTTTTCCATTTTCCAAGAAACACAAAAGTTGCTTACGAGTACTTCAGACGCCTACAAGAAATAAACTAATCGATGAATTTGGTTAAAATTTTAACAGCTGACGTTTTACAGATCGTAAATTCTAAGAAAGAAACAGTTTTTGTGTTTTTGCTGCTATTTAGCGCTAGGTAGCTTAATGTCAATCCGCCCTCGTAGATCCCTTTCAGTGAGTCTAAAAATAGAATCGGGTGCAGCTCATTGATTGAGAGAAGTCCCGCTTGTCGCACTTGGAATGTCGCGGGAATTATGTATGTATATAAATTAAAAGGCTGTATCTCTTCTTTCCACATCCGAAAAGAAACTCAAAATCGGGTTATATTCAGTTAAGTTGTTAGCTTATATGTGCATGAAGGTCTGAAAAACCGGTTTTTTTACCCGTAACTCCGTAATTTTGGAGGTGTTTCGAAAATTTCAAAAACAGATCCTTGTTTTGCTCGGCAGCGTTTATCAGAAAAGTATGAAAAGTGTGATTTGATTGTGTTATAAAGAATATCTTTAAAACATCCCATCTCTGTTACTAGTAAATACAAAACAAAGAAAAAAATTTAAAAATAAAAATCAAATCAATTTTAAAAACTCCTCTACTCATTCGCATGCAATACTAAGACGTTCGTAATAGTTGTTCGTAATTCAGTTCAGTGCAATGTGCGAATGAGTGAGTGAGTGAGTCAGTGAGTGAGTATTTGAATAGTTGAGTTGATGAAAACGTTTTTAAATTGTTTTTTATTAAAAAAAATTGTTGTTATGGCCTGCCTGGCCGATGAAAATGATAATAATCATGCTATTGTTGTTGTTGTTGCTGTTGCTGTTTTTATAGTTATTGTTTTACAATCTATTCAATTGTTTTGCGGTTATTATTCTTCAATAATTTGCAACATTATTTATTTACAACAATAAAAACAATAACAACAATATTAAAAATATTATTTATGATAAAGTCACTTTGTAGTTGTTGCTGTTGCATGGGGGACTGTTATTACGAGTTGATTGAATTGTTGGAAAATGAAAATAAAAAGGAAAACAATAAAATGGAAAAAAAGAAAAAAAGCACATTTTAAAGGAAACGAATTTAAAATCCGATTAAATATGAAAAGAAACAATCAATAGTATCGGTCACTTTGAAAATCATTTTCAAAAACGTGAACCATAAATATAAACGTGAACTCGTCATCATTGACAACAATGTTGCAGAAAAAATGTTAGATGTTACGAATTACAACTGGGTAACGAGAATACTTCATTCGAATATGAATAGAAAGACGCAAATACCCGCTATTGAGTTCCGTTCATCACTATTTGCTGCGCGCCTGAGTAGTAGAAAGGCGTATAAATGGGATTGGGATATAATCGGGATGTACTATCAGCAGCTACGGAATAAAGCATTCTCTCCTATCTTATATATCTTCAAGCATTTTTGATAAGCATCCAGATTGAACTCAGGCCTCAGGTATATTGTCTTTTCTTCTCGTGGGACCAGCACTCAGGGGATATCCTTTACTAATGTAGGTTGTGGGAAGGAGGATAGAGATGGTAGTGATAATGGACGTTCGATTTAAATTTATTCATGTCTTAAGTGTCAGGGAAGGTTTTCGCTTGAGGATTGCTCTACAAACGAACAGTGCGTCTGACGAATAATTTCTTCCTATAATGCGTTGAGTATTCAACGGACAAGCAACTACGAAGGGATGCGCTCTACGAGAAATACGAGCACTACTTATTGGGAATTACTTCCTTCGTTTTGTCAGAACACTTATCGTTATAGTACCGATCGAACAATAAACACACGCTACACTGCGTCGATGCTCTATTGAATCGATGGAATTAGTTACTCTATCGTTATTATTGAGTACCTTCGCCCTGTCCTGTACTCGGTCTTATAAATATTAAATCAGATGGAGTGAAGAATTTCTTGCGCCAACTTATAAACCTGAGGCACTTCAATGCTTCTTTCGACACTCGAAATATATAATCGTTTTCAAGAACGTCACAGTGAATTCTCATGCCCAGAACATCAAGAGTATCTGATTCTCGAATATCTACGTTACTCATAGACACATTAAAACCAACCCTGTTCACTAGATCGCTTATGAGTGCGCCGTTCATTTTCACCATTTTCGCCCTAATCTCCAAGAATATGAATATGAAGGACAAATGTCGTCAAGAAATATTAGAAATAGCGTAAGAGAAAGAACAAAGCCTTGCGGTACCCCTGAGTTTATCCTGAACTCCTTGGATGAGACCCCATTTGCTGACATTAGACCGTATTTAAATGTCTACTCCCTTCAACCCATTTACCCAAGTATGTACCTGCCTAACTGCAATGTCACTCAACATCTAATCAATAATCTCTTTCCGCTATTAACGAACCAGGTTTTAAGTTTAAATTAATTTATGTATTTGATGACCTGACACTGTGTAGTATTTATTTTGAAATTGCGAAAGACCAACGAAGGAGGCAGAAACTGAAAAAATTAACACATAATCTAATAAATTGGCCTCAAGCACTGAATCCAATTCAAACCAAAGCCATCGTTATAATCTGGCCTACAGTTTTTAATACCGTTAAAAAAATTAACGAAATATTTTAAAAAGTTGGTTAATTAATTAGTTAATTAAACATTAACGAGTATTTTCTAGAACGCTTACTCTGCCATAATTATTCTTAATTGTTGGAGTTAAAGGGAGGCAATTCTTAAGCAATTTAAGCCATAAAGAGATTTAATAAGTGTTTCATTATATTTATCATCTGGTTGGTTGGTTGGTTGGTTGCGATGGCGTTACAACAATATTTTTGTAATAAAATCCCAGTCCCAGTCATTCAAAATTCATGAACACAAGCATTTTTAATAAAAACACATAACGAGTATGAGAATAATATACTTTCTCTCCCCCACCCATCCATACTCCTCGTTATTACAACCAAAACTTCTCAATTTAATGAATTAAATATGGGATCTCGAATGAAGCTGGGCGCGAAAATATGTTGCCTTTTGGTTGCTGCGTATGAAAGTTAAAATCCTTATTAGGAGTTGTCATGGTTTGGTGCTGTATGTGTGTGTGTGTGTGTGTGTGTGGTTGAATGTTTATCGAACAGTTAGGCAGACAGACAAAGAAAGAATTCGACACCCTTTCAAACACTTCGTTTATGGGCAATTGGCATGCAGTTAGTGGAGTGGATTGTTTGTTAATGTGTAGGAGATTTCATTCAAACAAACACACAAAAATTGAATCAAAAAGTAAAATCCGTACAATTATTTGTACAGAATTAAATTGCCTCTATATGAGTGGAATGCACAGTGGTTTGAAAGCAAAAATATATAGAAAAATATTTTTCTATAATTATAAGCGATAAGTTAAAAAAATAAGGTAATGATTTTTGGTTTTTGTTTACCTTCTACCCTAGGTACACCACTTAGACCCGACTTAAGTTATTAGTTCGTTAAGGGCGTAGAAGTGTAGAAGTGTTTTAAGTGCTCGATAATTTCCTTCTTCGAAGAACTAAATTTTTGTATATAAAACAGTGGTACAAAACCTTCCACTAAGGCCAGTGCTTATTCGTAGTAGATGAAAACGTAAAGTGTTTAAAGTGTCAGCATGTTATACAGGGAAAGATGAATTTAATTTAAAATGATGTACCTTAAAAGGGTTAAAATTTCTAACCAATCATTTAACTGTAATTATGACACAGTGTAGTTAAATTAATGGAAATACCTAGAAGAGGCAAGAGTGAACAGGCAGACAAAAGTTAATCAAATTGGCTGATGTCATTTCATGATTATCCGCATCATTCGACCTACTCCACGCCTCCTCCTTGCGGATTTCATCGAAGCGATTGTCCACCAATATTGTTGGCCTACAAAGTGTGTGGTCTATCCACCGCCATTATCACTGACATACCTGCATTGGTTCAACATGGTTCAACATTCGTTCAACATGACCCGATAACGATCGCCATTGGCTGTAACGGCCACTCCTTGCTCATTTTCGAAGAAAAATGTTCCAATTATGCCTCTGGACCAAATTCCGCACCAAACAGTGACTCGTCTTGGGTGTATCGGCTTTTCAATGTATGCGTGTGGGTTTTCTGTGCCACAAATGCGACAATTTTGCTTGTTTACATACCCGAGAAGATCAAAATGAGCTTCATCTGAAAAGACGATTTTTTTAGCAAAATCCATCACCCTTCTAGGGACCATATTGGCTTTCTACAAAGCACACATTGCTTCGTTTCAGTTTCATTGATCAAGTTGATTCACAAGCCAAGTAGATGATTAATCCACTGTTGTTCACCTCTATATTATGTGTTGTAGTGAAGATCCCTTCAAAGTGTTGGGGGTGGTAGTTTGTACTTGCAATACAATTTTTTTTTTCGTCATGTTTGCTGCTGGAATTCAAAGCAGGCCGTTTGTGTTGTATGCCTGCCTTTAACCACTACATCATACCACCCCCTCGTAGCTTAATAGTTGTTGGTATTTACCGAGATCTTCGTATAATTGCAGCATGCCGCATGCAGATTTTGCTTCAATGTCCTCGTCAGCACCACCATAAAGTTGAAGGTACCCACACATTCAACGACTTCGTTATTCCTATGATGTATGGCGAAGAATTTTGTCTTATTTCTAAAATTATTTTTCAATAATGCTCCAGTAGATGTCTCGGATCTTGGCTCAGAAGACATAGGAATACCTCATTGGAATATTCTAACTTATCTAAGTGTTTGAAGGGTTTCCGCTGGATACCGCATCTGCCATTAAAAGCTAAGCGCATTAAGTCATCGATGACGAGAATAAAAAGCATCGGCTACAACAAACACCAGTGATAAACTGCAATGTATCTGGCGACTTAGCGTTGTGTAGTATTTGGCATTTCAAATCCAGTCAAAGGCTTTATGTCGATAAACACCAAGTAAACAGAAGTGCTGTCTGTGCGTCGGTTATTCGGGTCAATATTAGTCGCTATTGTAGTTACCCCTTTTCGGTGTTTTTTTCCAGAATACCCTCATTTATAACATAATGCATTTATGCTTGTTTTACTACAAAGTCGTTTAGTCAATAAAAACTATTTTAATTTCAGTCAAATTTGTCGGTGGTGAGGATGAAGGAAATTTTTCTATACCACTGTGCCCAACTAAGTACGTAGAACAACAACCATTAAATTGAAAATTTATGACAACATTAGATGAAGATTCTCGACATTTGATTCCCATATGTACAACAAATAACAATAACAACAACAGCAACAACAGCAACAACAACAATAATAACGACAATATAACAAACAATTGGCAACAGTATTGTGGTATTTATGAAAACAATTTGCCATGATTTTTATGTTCAATTTCATTGTTTTGGCTTAAAATGATCATCATAAACATGCTGATGCCTCCACCCGCCCAAGTCTACTCACTCACTATCTAAACTCACATCATATTGGCAGAGAAGATGTGTGATGGTGATGGTGATGGTACTGATGGTGTTCAGTTTGTTTATAAAAAAATTAATTTTGGAATGGAAACGAATTAAATTTTTCTCATAATGACTGCTTGTGTGTATGTGTGTGTGTGTTATTTGATGAAAAACTAATTTTCAAACACCATTTACGCCAATAATGCTATAAAAACACCATAAAAATGTTTAAATTCTACTTAAAAAACAGAAATAAGCAAACCAATTGGCCAGATTTGCAGGTTTTTTTTCGAATTTTTTTTTTTTTTGTTCTGCATTTCAGGTGAAACCAGCATACGGTTTAAGCCAATCAGCCAATCAGTCAGTCAGTTTAAAAACTTGATTTTATTGATTGTTTTAGATTTGACTTAAAGGTGCCGCGTATCGTATTCGCATTTATAAGAACTCATGTACGATTGATTTGAAGTCTTCTTATTAATCACATCCCTCTCTCGCTATACGAAGACTATCTGCGTAAAATACTTAGTTGATTGCAGGTTTCATAAATGGTACACAATGGTACACCATCATTACGAGTATTCGAGACGCTATGATGCAACATGACACGTCCGTAACGTACATAATTTACTGCAAAAACCAGCAACAAAAAAAAGAGCCATTTATTTGAAATTGAAATTGGATTTCACAAAACGTTTAAAGTTTTATTGTTAAAATAACTTTTGGATTTACACTCGTAACACATAAGAGCAACAATACCAACCATTTATACAATATGTTGTTAATATAGTAGTGCTTGGATGCATTCATTCTACTCGATGAGTATTCATCATCGCAGTCATCATCAAATCAAATTATAATCAATTCAAGCAACAACCGCAAAATCATTCAAATCAAAATGTTCAAAAACCCCATTAAATTTAACTAAAAAATAATAAAATACTTCTTCATCATTCAGCCAAATGAAACGACTCAAGTTAATAACATTATATTTACAACAACAACAACAACAACAACAACAACAACAACAACAATAGTAAATAATAATGCAAAATAAATGAAAAAGAAACAAAAAATAAGATAAAATTGCAATGTGATGCACTGCGTTGCTAAGAAATAATTTCAATTAATGATTGAATGATCGATTGAATGAATGGCGTTTAAATTAAATTCCCAAGAAATATGAAATGCCCATGATAATCGGAATGTACGAGTACTCAGAAATGTAATGAAGCCCTAAAATAATGCAAAAATAATTTTACATAAAGGGTCCGCCAAATATTTTTTTTTTTTTTTTTTTGAAAATGCTGTTAAGAAAAAGCTACTGAATATTTTCTCAAATTTCTTTTTTTATTTGAAAGTACAATCCTTCCTCTTAATAATGGAAAATAATTTCATTCAAATAGCTGCCTCGGCTGGCCATGCAGTAGCCTACACGAGCGGTCAAATTTTTAAGCACCAATGGTTTCACGAATATTGTTCTTTAAAGCGTCAATTGTCTCTGGCTTTTTGGCGTAACACTTATCTTTGACGGCACCCCACAAATAATAGTCCAACGGTGTCAAATCGCAGCTCCGAGGTGGCCAAACGACATCAGTTCTGCGGCTAATAATGCGATCTTCAAAAACAGGGCGCAAAACATCGAGTGTAGCTTCGGCTGTGTGGCACGTAGCGTCGTGCTGTTGAAACCAAATGTTGCTAATATCCTCCTCTTTAGTTTTTGTGAACAAAAATTCGTTCAACATGGCCCGATAACGATCGCCATTGACTGTAACGGCCACTCCTTGCTCATTTTCGAAGAAAAATGGCCCAATTATGCCTCTGGACCAAAATCCGCACCAAACAGTGACTCGTCTTGGGTTTATCGGCTTTTCAATGTATGTGTGCGGCTTTTCTGTGCCACAAGTGCGACAATTTTGCTTGTTTACATTCCTGCCAAGATCAAAATGAGCTTCATCTGAAAAGAAGGTTTGTTTTTGGCAAAATTTTCAAAGTAATGTCGCAATATTTCCCAGAGTTGTTCAAGCGTATACACAACCATATTCGTTCAGCGGAAGGATAAAACTAATTATCTGTCAAATCAGACATGAGCTAAGTGTTACCATTCACGAAATAAGCACGTGTTGAAAAAAAAAACGTTAGATGGCCGACCCTTTATTTTTAGCATGTATGTATGTATGTACATACTTATTTTTCAGATTATTTTAGGAAATATTTGATTTAAATTAAAGAAATTCTCAGTTTCTTAAGCAATATACATACATACGTACATACATACATAGATATGTATGTAGCTTCCGAACTAATGAATATGTGCTGTTACCTAATATTCTATATTCTTTGATAGGAAGCAATAAAATCTGTTCAGCTGTTTGCAAACTCAGTAGGTGGGCAAAATTAATATCTTACTTTTTTGGCATTGATTGACGTACGTCATTCCTTTAGGTAGTGACTAAAAAATTAAGTACAAAACATTTAATAACTCCGTCAATTTCCAAGGGATTTCTAAGCCGTAAGTCTCATTTCATTCATAACTTAATATAATTCCTTAATTAATTCATCAATAGTACGGTTCTTATATAAAAATAGTGCACAAAAACGCATCTAAACTTGAAAAATGTGCAAAAAATTGAATGAGAAATGTTTTTGCTTGAGAAATACAACCAAATTCTTAAAGGCCACTTAAACGACATATATCATTGTGAACACGTGTGCAGCCGTCTACCAACCAGAATGTCGGCGGTTCAATACCAGGCCAGCCCATCTCAAAAAAAAAGTTTTTCGACAGCGGTATCACCTCATAACATTAGCTAGTAAATGGTTAATGAGTATTACTACTATTGAAAACATTTCTAAATGCATTTGCCATTCGGAGCCGGCGTTAAGCTGTAAGTCCCTTTTAATGAGCTTAAAAATAGAATCGGGTGCAGCTCATTGACTGAAAGAAGTTCCTATATGTTCCTTCATGGAATGTTATGGGAATTAATTAATTTTATTACCATCTTGATCAAAAAGTTCCCGGAATTTATTCAGAAAATTGCAAATACAAGTTTATTCATCTAAATCTATATTGCCCCCTTCAAAGCAATCCCTATCGAATGCAACACACTTATGCCAGTGCTTGATCCAAGCCTTGAAGTATTTTTTATATTCAGCTTTCGGTATGTCCATCAGTGCTTCCTACGATTTTTCCATTATTTCCTCTCGGCTGCCGAAACGCGTTCTCCGTACTTATTTTTTAACTCGATTTAACAGAAAGAAGTCAGGTGAATTCCGTGGCTGTTTAGTGGTATTTATTGTATTTTTCATCAAAAAATTTTGAATAATGATGGCACTGTGCAACGGTGCGTTATCATGGTGCAAAATTCACGAGTTTTCTGTCCACAATTCTGGTCTCTTTCGGCGAATTGCTTCACGCAAACGTCTCATAGCGCCCAAATAATACTCTTTGTTTATTGTCTGGCCTTCTGGAAAAAAATTCATGATGCACTACACCGTTGTAATCCATGAAAACCGTGAGCATTGCCTTCTTTTGGTTTAGGCTCATTTGGTGATTGCGTGTCGTACTCATAAACCCACGTCTCGCCCTCAGTAATGATCCTTTTGATGAATATGGGATCGGATTCAGCCTCGCAAGTCATGTCTTTTGCGACCTCAACGCGGTCAAAATTGTAAAAAATCGCCAACACACATAGAAATAGATGCACCCTTGGCTACGTAGCTTATGCAAATGTCAAGCTATGACGCTAAGGTTTAGCGAGAATGTCAACAACAACTGTACCAAATCGGAACGATGGAACCACAACACGGCGGTTATTCGGGAAATTTTTGATCAGTGTAGTATATCATTAAAAAAGTCTTATTCTTGGCTAATATTCAATTAAGTTATTAGCTTATAAATACATGTAGGTCCGAAAAACCCTTTTTTTATCCTTAACTCGAAATTTAGGAGGTGTTTCGAAAATTCCAAAAACAGATCCTTGTTCTGCGCGACAGCGCCTATCCGAAAAATAGTATCACTTGCCAGTATTCTTTTTTTTCTGTTGCACCTTGTAATCTAAACTGTAGTTTTTAAGATAGAACGTGCAGTAGAGTCAAAGGGAAGGTCTTTTAGCTAACAAGGTGAGGTGTACAGTTGTTATTTTTAGATCCATGTGCTTCTTCAGACTGGGGTCAGCGAAAACTCATGTTACGAGTCTTAGGTTAGGTTATATATGGGACACTCGCGATTTACGAGTTCACTCGGAGGCCCTATGGCCCATTTTGATACCACTTATATGACAGATACAAAAGATCTCCACCTAAAGAGTACCTAAACAGTACCCTTAATGAAGTCAATCTACTTTGACAATGAGTCATAAGAATATATTTTTACTTGAAGAGATTAAAAAGCCTATAAAAATGCTGGATTAAAGGTGCAGAGTTTGAATAAGACTATGATGAGGTAGTTATAATGTGCAATAAGTAAGCATTTCACTTTAACACATTTTTCTTTTTGTTATAAGTTTTAAAACGCATTTAATCCTTTCAATACTCAAATGTTTTTTATTTATAAATAAAGAGTAGGCCAAATAATCTTTTTTCTTCAAAATGCTAAAAAAAAACTACTGAATATTTTCTCAAATTTATTTTTTTATTTGAAAGTACAATACTTCCGGTTAACAATGGAAAATAATTTCATTCAAATGGCTGCCTCGGCTGGCCATACAGCAGCCTACACCATCGGTCCAATTTTTAAGCACATTATCGATTGTGTGCAGCTGTATTTCACCAATGGCTTCACGAATATTGTCCTTTAAAGCGTCAATTGTCTCTGGCTTATTGGCGTAACACTTATCTTTGATGGCACCCCACAAATAATAGTTCAACGATGTCAAATCGCAGCTCCGAGGTGGCCAAACGACATCAGCTCTGCGGCTGATAATGCGATCTTCAAAAACAGGGCGCAAAACATCGAGTGTAGCTTCGCCTGTGTAGCACGTAGCGCCGTGCCGTTGAAACCAAATATTGCTAATATCTTCCTCTTCAATTTTTGTGAACAAAAATTCGTTCAACATGGCCCGATAACGATCGCCATTGACTGTAACGGCCACTTCTTGCTCATATTCGAAGAAAAATGGCCCAATTATGCGTCTGGACCAAAATCCGCACCAAACAGTGACTCATCTTGGGTGTATCGGCTTTTCAATGTATGCTTGCGGGTTTTCTGTGCCCCAAATGTGACAATTTTGCTTGTTTACATTCCCGCCAAGATCAAAATAGGCTTCATCTGAAAAGATGATTTTTTTCTTTGGCAAAATCGGCATCTTCTGTAAGTCGATCGCAGGCCCACTTAGCGAAGCGAGGTTCAAGAGTATACACAACCATATTCATTCAGCGGAGAGATAAAACTAATTATCTGTCAAATCAGACATGAGCTAAGTGTTACCATTCACGAAATAAGCACTGGTTGAAAAAAAAAACGTTAGATGGCGGACCCGATATTTAAAATCTAGGACTTTCTATTACAATATTATATCAACAAAAAATTTCAAGAATAAGCCCAACTGAACCTACAAACACTCGAAATGTCAATATGACATAAAGTATGTCATAAAGCATAAAAGTACCGAAGCGGTTAAATAAATATTTGCTTAAACAGGCCTTTTTATGAAGGCCAGACATGCAACAAACTACATATTTTATAAACATTTTTTTTACTGATATCGACAAATTATAATAAAATTTAAATGTTTATTTTTCAAATTAATTTAATGGACAATAAAGTTAATATGTCTCTTTAGTTGGAAACAAGATTTATTTTCGAATACCAAATATGTACTCGTACTCGTACTCGTGCATACAAATATATTTTTCTGTTTTATTAATGAAAATATAAAAATGAAAATAAAATATTAATTTAATTAATAACAAACAGCTTCTAGAACTAATGTTGCTTTTTGATTTGTTGTTATCTGTTGCTTTTAAACAAATTAAAAATCTTTTTCCATTTTAATCATTCATTTTTATTTTATTTTGCAAATTTGCATTCAAATAATTTTTCATTTTAATTTTAATTTTAATTTTTTTTACTATTTTTTATTGCCAGTTTTGTGCTCGTAATAAATGAATGGATGAGACTGAATGAATGAATGAATGAATGAATCTCATATTTTTTAATTTTATATTTTGTTGTTGTTGTTGCTCTTGTTGTTTTTTGTTTATTTTTATCTTCATTTATTATAAAACAAAAATGAAGATGGAAAAATGCAATTAAAATTATGAGAAATGGTAGTAAAAAATAAAAAAAATAAATGAATTTGTATACAACAGACTGCCTTCTATACATACTTTGGAAATTTTTCTTTCTCTTCATCATTTATCTCAAAAGAATTTGAGATTTTTTTTTTGCATTAAAACATATTAAGGAAAAGACAACAACAGCAATGGGCAAACATCACTTAATCATTAATGTATAGAAAAATACGCGTTACTTTTTTAAATAAAATTTATTAAAATTAATAATTTTTCTAAGAAAAGTATTTTATTTTTGAAAATAGTCTCCTTTAAACTCGAAGCAATTATTCGGGCATATTTCTAAGTTTCTTATTTCACCCAAAATAGTCATTTTCATTGAACGCTGTTTCATTCTCCGATTGTTTAATATCTTTTTATGGATTTAAATGACTATTTTTGGCATGAAAACTAAACTCAATGCAGTAAAAGACAACAGACTACCAGAAAAACTTTAAATGAAGATACGCAAAGAACCCACCAATATCTTGCAGTTAAAATATTTTGCAAATTATGTGACTGAAGGATCCGGCGCAGTTTTAAATACGAGTAGTGATTAAACACTATTATTAGAAAGGCAAAACGGCGAAAGAGACAAAAGAAAAGCTTGATAAACATTACGGCGAATCTGCTCCATCAGGTTATATGGTAAAATATGCTGAATTTAAACGAGGCCGAAAAAGCACTGCAACTGTACCATCAACAGGAAGGCCAAAAGAGATGGCTACTCAAAAAAAAATATCAAGAAAATCCTCGATATCGCCGGGCCAAAACGCGAAATGGTAAACATGATATATGAACGTGTGTTCAACATTTTGCATGAACATTTTTGCATATGAAAAAGCTATCGGCAAGATGGGTGCCGCGTTTGCTCAGTGTTGAACAAAAACGAGTTCGACAGATCACTTCACAGCGGTGCTTGGACATGAAAAAGCATAATCCTGCTGATTTTTGGCATAGATTAATAACTGTTGATGAAACCTGAAACCAAAAATCAATCGAAGCAATGAGTGGAAGTTGGTGGAAGTGCTTCGAAGAAGGCGAAGACAGCGGAATCGACTGGCAAGGTTATGGCCACTGTATTTTGGGATGCACACGGAATATTGCTCATCGATTATCTTGGAAAAGGATCCACAATCACAGGAGAATATTATCGTGCATTATTGGATCAATTAGTTGATGCAATCAAGGAAAAACGACCACATTTAAACAAGAAAAAAGTGCTCTTTCTTCAAGACAACGCACCGGTTCACACAGCATTAGATACGCTGCTAAAACTACGAGAAATCCACTTCGAATTGGTTGATCATCCACCTTATAGTCCAGATTTAGCCCCTAGTGACTTTTTCCTGTTTCCAAACTTGCAAAAATGGCTCGCAGGAAAAAGATTCATCTCAAACGAAGAAGTGATTACCGAAACTAATGCGTATTTTGAGGAGTTCACAAAATCACATTATTCAGATGGTATAAAAAAGTTGGAAAATCGTCTTACTAAGTGTATTGAGCTAAAAGGAGACTATGTTAAGAAATGAATGGTTTTTGAAAAAAATGTTTTTTTCCTACTTAGGTAGCTTCAATATCAATCCGCCCTCGTACAGTTGGTGTTATCCTTTTTCCTCATTAGGGCAGATGTCAGGAATATATAATATTCATGGTATCGATGTTTCTAAATAATTTAAAATTTGAAACCCTGATAAAAGTTTTTTTTTTTTGTTATAGCCGGGGTTCGAGAAACTGAGCTGCTAGGTTCTTAATGCAATTGAATACTATTGTTACGAAAATAAAAATGTCTATAAAGAAAACACAGGGCATCAGTAACTGTATTGTGAGATTTTTTGCCTATTGACTTTTATCAAGGTCTTGAATGTGTTACTCTGGTAATGGCGTAATGATTTGTGTATTTGACGGCATTGCCATACTGATTTGTGTATTTGACCTATGGGTAACACAATCTTACATGTTTAAAATTAATGGATATAAAACAGAGAATATGAGAACGTTTGAGACATTTTCGGCACTTTCCAAGCTGTAGACAATTAGGTATATAAGGAGGCTACTTTGCCTACGTCGACATAGTTATCGTTTTGCAGTCATAAAGTAAAGACGTGCTCAGGCGTAAAGTGCATGATGAATAAGTTGCTGTGTAAAGATAAAGTGAGAAAGTAAAACTGTAAAACAACAACAACGTGGTGTTTATTTTGTTTTGACGCAGTTAAAAAGAACTCAAGCGTTTTAAAAAGTTGAAAACATAACAATGCTTGTATTGCAGCTTCAATGCTAAACTAATATGTCTGATATTTTAAACCATTGTTGCCATATTTAAATCCATATTTCATATACTCTTATGTGATAACCCTATACCCATTAGCGTGTAAAATTAAAAAAAAGAGATGCAGACTTTTTGTTGTTTTTTAAGTCAAATTTGCTTCTCTTTTTTGTCAATATTAGATAGAAATGTCCTTGGAAGTGCTGTAGTTCAACTGCAATTTACTCTGTATTTTACACTGAAGTTTATAAACTAAATTGAAATAAAAAAAAACAAAAATTAAACTGCAGCTATTAAACGAGTTTATATTAAAAAATTTAACGACTTTTCAACTCATGCTTGCTTTTAAAGTCATTTGATATTGAAAAAAAGAAAAACTGAACAAAAACAGAACATTAAAATGACACCTTTTTTAAATGAGTTCGAACACAATTTAAGTTGAGTTTTAATTTTATTTTTCTTTATTAGTTTTTTAATCTTAAATACGCACCGCTTAACCGCTTAATTTGTTGCTGTCTGGACGGACATGCTTACATAGATACATACAACAAATGCTGACAAGAGATCTTCAATTTCCAATTCAAATGCTCGTTGTCAGTTATGAGCAGCAGTTGTTAGTTGTTGTTAGTTGTTGTTGCTGCATTTAAAATGTATTGCAATTAGTTGGTTTTTTCTCTCTCTTACTATCAATTTAGAGCATTTAAATGCTATATATCGACTGTTTTTAGGTGCTTGCTTTCAAGCAAACAATCCCTCAATAATTTACTTATTTCCTATACGAAACGATAAGAAAATTTTGAACTTAAAAGGGGAATTAGAACAATTTGTTACCTGTTACCTATTACCTGTTACGTTATATGGTATGAGGGAAAGAAATAATGAATCGCTTTTGCTGCTGATACTGAAGCCGAGTGTCATAGACATAAAAACTATACTTTGTTGGCGTCAACACTCTCAAACAGTGAGTCATAAACGGATAACAATACCCCGTTTAAAATAAAGAAAGAAAGAAAAAACAAACAAACAAACAAATTGACAGTATAATAGTCAGTCACTCAGTCAGTTAGTCATTTATGTCGCTGTGATCGTTTAGTAAGTCATTGTTTCGTGTCACTAATTTCTTATCGTAAAAAGAAAATATTGTTGATGAAGAAGGAGCAACAACAGACCAGCGGAATGAAATTCGAAATTCTTGTTAAATTTTATTGAAAATAAAAGCCCAATTCGAATATTTGTGTCATCGAGTTTATCAGGCGGGCAGCAGACAGTTGGAATGAATGGATGATTTGTATACGAAATGATGATGGTGGTGTTGCTGAAGCTGATGCTGGTGTTATTCCAATCAATTAACTTCTCGATTTCATTCTTGTAGATACATACATACCTATTGTAAGAGTATATACAAAAATATATTAATTGATCCTGCTTGAGTTATTTTTAAATGTCATTTAAATACCAGTTTTCGTTTCATTTCATGTCATTTTTTGTTTTTCTTATTATTTTTTTGTTTCTGTTTTTAATAAAATCATAAAAATTTTAAAAGCTTTTTAATTTCGTTGTTTTTATTTAAATTCGTTTGTTTCGTTTGAGTTTTATATTTTTTTAACTGTCATTTAAAATGTTAATTAATTTGTTTTAATTGCTGTTTTGCATTAAAGAATCACCCAGTTTTATAGCCGTTTTTAATGTCCCCTTTTAATTTTATTATTTTTTTGCATCAATTTGTTTAATTTGAAAACAACAGCAGTTAAAAATATGCAAATCGGTAATGCCAATCCAAATTTATGGCTGTTGCATTGCAATTGATGACCTCAGTTACTATTAAAGATATTGTCAGTTTTTTTTTCTTTCGTTCTTCTTTTTTATTGTTGACATATGTGTAGAAATCTATGGGAATTCGATAATTAAATTGCAGTCAAATTAAAGAAAATTTATGTGCAATTTAATCATTATTTAAAAATGTTAATTCTTTAATGCAAATTTATTGCCTAAATAAAATATTAGAAATAAATTAAGTTCTTAAGCAATAAAACTGACAGCCACTGTGCTTTGCAATTTGCCAGCATATTATTAAAACCAAACTTTGTTTAGTAATCGAATCGGTATTGTTTTAAATTGATCAAAACGTATACTACTCGGGGTCAAGAAAATAATTAATTGAGTACTAAGTACTACAGAATCTGGAAAGTGTTTTAATGAGATGTCTACTCCTAAAATAGTCAATGAAATCCATGGAATGATATTGTACGATCAGAGGATATAAAACACTAAAGGTGGCCCAACAAAGCTTAAGTATATATGTATAATTTGAAGGAATATTTAGTTAAGCACTCGACCATGAATCACAATCGCAAAAACACTTCCAAAGAGTGTTTGACAGTATTCAACCGCCTTCTTTATGTTTTAGATGACTAGATAATATCGTAGACTTTACTTTAAAACTTTATCAGAGAATGACTATTAGTAAAGCGAGCTGGAAATTCCCGGGCCTAACACAAAGTTGGTGCCATTCACATATTTTTCAGCTTGTGCCAACCTACAAAAAATAGCTGTTAAAATTTCATAATATTCTATTACTTAATTTGCGAGCTATTGTGCTAAGAGTAAAGCTGGGATCACACGGTTGAACCAAATACACCAACCTGATACAAATTTTAATGCGACAAATTAGCGCACAATAATAAAATTGTCCCAATTAAAAATTCTGTATTCACACGGTTGTCTTATTTTATACAAAATTTATTGTCACAAGATGGCGCGAAACGATTTATTGACAATAATTGTCCCAACGTTGTCACACGATTGTTCTAGTTCACGGCAACTCTGTAATTTACATATAAATAATTTAAAAAATTCATATTTTAAGGGTTGACAATTATAAATAGCGTATAAACATGTGTTTTTTTTTTTTCAGAAAAAAAAATCAGTTAAAAAATAAAAGTCGGTGATTATTGTCTTCTTCAATTGCCACAGCAGAATGCAATAAATATTGGTGTATTTTTGGAATTTACATTGTTGCATGATTGCCGATAAAGCTTTCACACGATTGCCGCACCAGGGTTGCATTTTATTGGGATAAATAAGCACAATAATATTGTAAGTTGCCGTATGAACCACAAATTGTATAATCACACGATTGGCATATAAAATACAATAATTATTGGTGCATTACGACAATCGCTACTTGTTATTTTCAAAACAACTGATCAAAATCGATTTCAAGTTTTAATTCTACCGTTCAAGCGAAGCAATAGCTTGAAATGTGTTATAGGGACTTCGCTTAATCGTAAACAACAATCAAATTTTGGTTTGCTAACTTCAAGCGCGGTCATAGAGATACCGATGATGCAGAACGCAGTTGGACGTCCAACTGAGGCGGTAGCAATAGAAAACATCAAAAATTCCACAAAATCGTTTTGAATGATCGCAAAATTACGTTCCGTGGGATAACTGACATCAAAAAGGTATTAAAAGAAAGTTTTGGTTTTATATTACATGAGTATTTGGCTATGAGGAAGCTATGTTCAAAGTGGGTACCGAGTTTGCTCACTGCTGACCAAAACAAGAACGTATTGATGATTCGGAAACAATGGCAAAGCTACATGAATTAAACTATGAGCTGCATGGAATTCAGCATCATTCTCGCAGCGTGTTAAACACAACATCTTTAACGCACTCTACTCTATGGTTGTAAAACATGGAATGCTGACCTCAAAAATAAGCAGAAGATGCAAGTGTTTGTAAATCAACGTTTACGACAGACTGTTGGCGTAATCCAACCAGCAATCTTCAGTCACAGAAATTAATAGACGAAAGTGACGCTAGATCATCACAAAAATTTATATGTTAGGTGGTTAAACTTAAGTAGCCCTTAAATTGTCTTCATTTGGCGACAAAATAAAGCGAACGCTTTCCGTAAATAATTTTTCAATTTTTTGTTTTTTACAGGCTGGCCCACGATTTCGAAAGAAAATATATTCGAACGAAAGTCATTCGCTCTCTTTCATAACAGCGGCCCACTATCTTACGATTTATCGCTCGCTTGACTTTACGTTTCAAACGTAATCCAAATAAATAACTGGATTCCTCAAATAAATCGCCAATATACAAAAAATTAAATGTAAAAATTGTACAATGAAAAACGTAACTGTGGTTCCACTGGAACTTGACCGTAAAAAATGTAATAGAACTAAATTACAGTGTAAAAAATCTTTATTCATACAACCTTAAAAATTTATTGTCTTGAATTTCATTATTATTTTCTCTTTTATTGTTTTAAAATCGCATATAAAATAATATTTTTTTATTTTATTAAAAAATAGATTTTATAAATGCGTACGAATATTGATTTATCATACTGTAAATAAATTAATAAACAAATGAACAAAAAAAATAAATAAAATAAATTTATGAAAATAATTCTCACTTTTTTATGCGAAAATTGAAGCCTTTACAGCAGATTCCCGCAAAGAGCAACTCTTCTCTTCTGTTTTCACACTCACGTTCTCACACGGATAGGCAAAGAATAAGCAAAAAATAAGCAAAGAGAACTAAAGAGAAAACAAATGGAAAAATACAGTGAAAAATCGCCTGAGTGATAGCTCTCGAATTTCTCTCACAATTGTAAAATGCATTTATTTAGTTTCCCGAACAAAGCGGTAATTACTAAAACAGCGACAAAACTGGCTGAGAACCCCTGGCAATATGATAAATCAGTCAAATACACTGCAAAATGCAAAAAACAACATTTTACTTCGAAATATAAAACATACACAAAAAAATTAAAAAAACATACCATTTCTATACATTTATGGATAGGTAGTGCAAAAAAAACGGCTATGAACACTTGACATTGTGGTTTTTAAGCCATTTACACCGAAAAAAATTTTTTATCCATATATTTTTGACCAGGTACAGTGTCAAAATGCCGGACAATGCTTTAGAGGGACCAAATACCTAGCAACGAAGCCAGGTACAAGATAAAGCATTCGGGTGCGCTACTGTTGCATTTCATAATACAAACGGCAGTGAAAAACAAGTGAGGGATTCTGAAATTTTGCACGTACAAACGAAAGAAGAAAAACGATATAATGGGTCCGCCATCTAACGTGTTTTTTTCAACTAGTGCTTATTTCGTGAATGGTAACACTTAGCTCATGTCTGATTTGACAGATAATTAGTTTTATCCTTCCGCTGAACGAATACGGTTGTGTATACGCTTGAACAACGCTGGGAAATATTGCCACATTACTTTGAAAATCACGGTAATGTTGCAGAATGGAAAAAAGAAAAAAATCATTTTGATCTTGGCGGATATGTAAACAAGCAAAAATGTGGCATATGGGTCACAGAAAACCCGCACGCATATATTGAAAAGCCGATACACCCAAGACGAGTCACTGTTTGGTCCAGAGGCATAATTGGGCCATTTTTCTTCGAAAATGCGCAAAGAGTGGCCGTTGCAGTCAATGTCGATCGTTATCGGGTCAAGTTGAACGAATTTTTGTTCACAAAAATTGAAGAGGAGGATATTAACAATATTTGGTTTCAACAGGACGGCGCTACGTGCCACACAGCCGAAGCTGCACTCGATGTTTTGCGCCTTGTTTTTGAAGATCGCATTATCAGCCGCAGAGCTGATGTCCTTTGGCCACCTCAGAGCTGCGATTTGACACCGTTGGACTATTATTTGTGGGGTGCCGTCAAAGATAAGTGTTACGCCAACAAGCCAGAGACAGTTGACGCTTTAAAGGACAATATTGGTGAAGCCATTGGTGAAATACAGCTGCACACAATCGACAATGTGCTCAAAAATTGGACTGATCGTGTAGGCTACTGCATGGCCAGCCGAGGCAGCCATTTGAGTGAAATTATTTTCCATTATTAACCGGAAGTATTGTACTTTCAAATAAAAAAAGAAATTTGAGAAAATATTCAGTAGTTTTTTCTTTATAGTATTTTCAAAAAAAAATATATATATATTTGGCGGAGCCTTTACATACATATACATACATACGTACATATGTAGTGAGCAGGAATTTTGTAATGATGTGCTTATGACATCGTTCGCATTCACTTTCCTTTAACTATAGGGTATTAGTGTGCCGTAAATCAGCTGTTTGTCGTTCGAAACGATAACCTTCAACATCGTGGGTCAGTCATAAAAGCGTTACTTTAGTTAATTTTTTTTGCATGAAATATATAAGAAAACACCAAAAATATTCCCCATTTTTGTCTCTTATATTTAGCAGGCAATTTAAGAGCCCATATTGTTGCTTAATAAATATTTTAACAGCCTAATAAAATACATACGTATATATCTATACAAATTTTCACATTTAAGGAGCTCTTAAATATTGAAAGCTCAAGAGGTTAAAAGGCGTTTAGAAGTTTACACGAATACCCTTAATAATAAAAATTAAAGAAATTATTTTTAAAATTGCTTAAAAGAATAAAAAAACTAAAAAAAATCTTGCGTTTTTACAAATCAGCAAAATATTTCTTTCTTCTCTACTGCTCTTTAGTTTAAAAAAAGTGAATTCATCCAGTTAAAACTGATGCGCTCACCTATTTAAACTGATTTAAATGAGATTATTTATAACGTTCTTACAACATTACATTTAAATTTGGAAAAAAGTTTTTAATTTTTAAAAACCTTTTTAAAGAATCCATTTAAAATATCGTATGATGAATGGAACTCACCGGTTAATTGTGACACAAATGCATTATACGACTGGAGACACCTACGCTTACACAACAGCCATTATGAGCAACAACAATAACACAACACCAATAAAAAAAATTTAAGAAAAAAAAAAACGAAAAGAAAAGAAAATTTCAACTTAAACTTAAACGTCAACACTTCACTTAAGAAAATGGGTAAGAACTCTGAAACATAAACTCACAAGCAAATAAAAAATGCAGGAAGACAAGGAAAAAAGAGAGCTACTGTCCATCAAATCCGACTCTATGATATTCTACACCATAACTAAAATTTTAGGTTAAAAAGTTTCTTGTGTGAATAGTAGGGAGATCGATTATTCGACTTTTTTCAAAAACCGGTTTTCGAATAATTCAAAAAGTAGCACTTTTTAAAAAAACCGCTTTTCGGTTAATAATAATTTAAATAACCGGTTATTTGAATAAAATTAATGCTAATTCTTGAAGCGCAGAGCTGGAACACGTCGTTTAAAAGTAAGCAGAAGCTATTGTGAAGCGCTTAAAATTAAAGTGGCCATCAATACTAACAATAATCCTAACAAATCTCATAAAAACTATACCAAAACGGTGTGCGGAGGCCATAAAAGATCAAGTTTATTACGCAAAGTTCCGAAAAATGCTTAAGTTTAATTAGCTACTCGATGAGCTAATTTCGTTTTGTTGTATTACTTGGTAGAGAATGGAATTAACGGTTTGTTATCATAAAGGGTCCGCAAATAAATTTTTTTTTTGAAAATACTATAAAGAAAAAACTACTGAATATTTTCTCAAATTTCTTTTTTTATTTGAAAGTACAATCCTTCCGGTTAATAATGGAAAATAATTTCATTCAAATGGCTGCCTCGGCTGGCCATGCAGTAGCCTACACGATCGGTCCAATTTTTAAGTACATTATCGATTGTGTGCAGCTGTATTTCACTAATGGCTTCACGAATATTGTCTTTTAAAGCGTCAATTGGCTCTGGCTTATTGGCGTAACACTTATTTTTGACGGCACCCCACAAATAATAGTCCAACGGTGTCAAATCGCAGCTCCGAGGTGGCCAAATGACATCAGCTCTGCGGCTGATAATGCGATCTTCAAAAACAGGGCGCAAAACATCGAAGGTAGCTTCGGCTGTGTGGCACGTAGCGCCGTCCTGTTGAAACCAAATGTTGCTAATATCCCCCTATTCAATTTTTGTGAACAAAGATTCGTTCAACATGGCCCGATAACGATCGCCATTGACTGTAACGGCCACTCCTTGCTCATTTTCGAAGAAAAATGGCCCACTTATGCCTCTGGACCAAAATCCGCACCAAACACTGACTCGTCTTGGGTGTATCGGCTTTTCAATGTATGCGTGCGGGTTTTCTGTGCCCCAAATGCGACAATTTTGCTTGTTTACGTACCTGCCAAGATCGAAATGAGCTTCATCTGAAAAGATGATTTTTTTGGAAAAATCGGCATCTTCCTTTAAGTCCATCACAGGTCCAGATTCCGAGCGTTGTTGAAGCGTATACAGAACCATATTCGTTCAGCGGAAGGATAAATCTAATTATCTGTCAAATCAGAAATGAGCAAAGTGTTACCATTCACGAAATAAGTACTAGTTGAAAAAAAAAAACGTTAGATGGCGGACCATTGTTATAATTTAGGTGCCCAAGATAACAAAAATTTAATGTTTTACTTTGAATAAATCTATTAGTATCATATGATTCCTTAATTGCCTTGGCAAAAAAATTTGCTTAGATTTCGAGCAACACTGTATGTAAATTTATGCACCACGTATTTAATAGTCGTCGGTTCAAACCCAGGCCACACCATCTGATAATTTTCAACAGCGATGTCACCTCACAGCATTACTAGCGATAGGTTATGTATATTTGCGCTGTGAAAAACTTCACTAGCCAATATATCTGCCGTTCGGAATCGGCGTTTGTGGGTTTGTGGGCTTTCAATGAGTCTATTTATTTACAGAAGATGAGAAAAGGTTATTTTTGCCCAAGACTACATATCTTTTTCGATCTACCTTGGTTTTCACGATTTTGTAAGACATTCAAGTTTGTCGTATATACAAAAATAATAACCAAATTTATACAAAATAGTTAAACGATGAGCATATTTTCAATTAAAAAATACACAAAATTATAAAAATTATACTTATTTAAGTTAACCGGTTATTCGTGTTAAATTAACCGGTTTATTCGGTGTTCGAAAAATGAAGATTTTGAAAAAACCGTATTCGACAAAAACAAAAGAAAAACGGTTAAAACCGGTCGAATAATAACTGTCCGATCTCAAAGGAAAATTTAAACTCCTAGTAAAGATATACGTATAGAATATATAGCTTTGAGGACTAAGGATAACACACAGATTTGTAGAACTTAAGGTTGGAAAACGTAATATTCACATATATATATACAGTTTTGGAACAAATAATAGGGCCACTTTTTTTCCAATCTGTCATAAAGTTTGATGTATTGAAGTTTTTGATGGAAGAGTAACTCTTACATACAGCGAAAATTGTTCAGACCATAAAGTGCTCCAAAACTAAAGTAATTAATGCGATCGAGTGAAAGAAAACTGCAGAGACTATGGGAAGAAAGCGTGGAACAACTGTCGGTTTTGATAAACCTTTAATTCGTACTCAAAAAGTCATCAAAAAGCCTCAAAAATGAACTTATTGCTCCTGTTTCAAGTCGCACAATAAGAAAAAGAACTTATGGAAGCTAAACTTATGAGTAAGAGTCTTCGATATTTATCATTTCATAGCAAATGGAAGCAACACATGCACCGTAATATGGTCTGGCGAAACGAAAATTTATTTGTTTTGGGTCAAATACAAAATCGTATGTACGAATATATTTTAGTTACAATTCATACTTTATTTGAGTTTAATAAAAACAAATTCAAGAAACTGTTAAACTGTGTCCTCATTATTTATTCCACCACTGTATAGTTAATTATACCTCAAGAATTAGCTTATTATTTAGAAAACTTTTTTAGTCAATAATGGTAGAAGCTTGGTCCTCTCTTAGAAATGCTTTAGCTAGTCCTCTAACGTTGTCAAATCGGACCACTTGTCGAACTGTATAGTTTTGAATGTGTGCTCTTGTAATCAAATGTACTTGATAGTTCGATAAGGCGAACAAGCGGAGCAACAGAATTTATTGATCATGGCTTGGTCGTAAATCGTGGAAAGAGACAATTGGCTAATGTTTGAAGACTGCATACTCATTTAAAGAAGGGACAGTTTTATAGTACACGGATTGGTCAAAGACAGAAAATGGTACAGGTGCGGGAGTGTTTAGTCCTGCGAGGGAATATTCTGAATCGAGGCGGTAGGTTATGCAATTGCGAGATATGCTCAATTTAACCTTGAAGAGAAAATAAAGAGAACAGGACATGGCCATACTATCTGATAGTCAGGCCGCCATTCGAGCATTTGGCTCCTATGAGGTTGACCCAAAGCTAGTTAGGGATTTTCTAGGCAGCCGGGTCATGTGAGAATTTCGGAAAATGCTAGGGCCGATGAGCTGGCCAGAAAGAAACTTTCCATTTCACTGGTGGGTCCAGAACCCTTTTATAGACTGGAAAGGGAGCCTGGGAAAGCATTCTCAACGAAAATTAGGATAATGATTAGCTGGTACTCTTCTCTGGCCGTACGGGCTTGAAACAATCTAAGCTTCTGTTGGGTAACTATAACAGGATGAGATTTGAATCCTGCATAGGAATGTTCAGAGACAACCTGAGGCTATTGGTTGGCATTTTGACTGGTCATTACGGGCTAAATGGGCATTTGAGTAAAATGGAAACAGTCTCAAGCCCGATGTGCAGATTCTGTGATGAAGAGATCGAATCACCAGAGCACATGAGGCGTTGACGCACTACTCGAGGAAGTATCTAGGTGCCTATCAGATACTAGGTAGGAAGTTATCGCGGTTGGTACCAATCGACATCATAAAATTCGTCAGATCGACGAGGTTGTGGGAGATATTTTAGGGAAACACTACATGGACGGATGGCTGTTTAATAGATCTAGAGGTCGCAGTGCTTTTATACCACAATGATAATATGGTGCGACAAAAAAATATACCTGGCAAGTGATACTATTTTCGAGCAGAACAAAGATCTGTTTGTAAAATTTTTGAAACACTTTCAATATCTCGAGTTACGGGTAAAAAACCGGTTTTTGGACCTTCATTTTTTATCCAATTTTAAAAGGCCTATATCTCTTCCTTCCAAATCCGAAAAGAAACTTAAAATTGGATAACATTTAGCTAAGTTATTAGGTTATAAGTGCATGAAGGTCAGAAAAACCGGGTTTTTACTCTTAACTCGCGATTTTGAAGGAGTTTTGCAAATTCCTAAAACAGCTCCTTGTTCTACTCGACAGCGCCTACCAGAAAAGAAGTATCATTTTCCAGGTATTTCGACTTCGTTAATTTTTGTCGCACCGTGTAATAATAAGGCTGAAACTCCAAGCAAAGAAACGGCAGTCATTATAGTCCAAATTGCAACTCGAATGATTTTCGTAGAAGAAAAGTCTAGATGACCTATGAACGCTTTTTAGAAAGTGTTACAAACGACACCACACGCCCCTTTCACCACTAACACAACGGTGTAGGGTATAAAAGTTACACGAAAACTTTAATTAAAAAATTATTTAAAACACCCAATAGCAGCAAGACAACAGACTACAAATGCAACACAACGTTTTATAGGGATTACAACTTTTAAGGTGATAATGATAATGAGAAGCTAAAATGTACAACAACAAAAACAACAACAATAATAATAAATAAAAATAATAATTTGCGTATAATTTACAACAATTTAAGCCAAATAAATGATGATAATGGAGAGGCAAACGAACAAACAAATAACGTTTTAACACCAAATAACCACAGAAACAGCACCAGCAACAGACAAGAAATGCTCATTCCCTTCTTATAGATATTCAACTTATGCAACAACAACAATAAAAACAATAAATAAAATATAATGAAAAAAACAAAACAAGCAATTAAAACACCAGGTAAATGTGAAGAAAAACAACCTATTGTGGACCTCTCTTCTTTTGGGCACTAATTGGTCTTGAAGCTGATGATACAGGTACTCTTGTTGATGTAGGGTGAGTGGTGCGGGGGGGGGGGGGAATACACAGAAAGGCAACGAAATAAATATAAAGCGTGTGACAAATTGACGCTTTTTAATTCATTGCCTCTGCCTTAACATATCAATGTTATGTTGTTTATTGTTGTTGTTGCTGTATTTCTTCATTATCCCTACTCACGCTCTCTCATTCCCACTCTCTCTCTCTCTCTCTCTCTCTCTCTTGGCATATTACCGTCTGTGGTAAACATTTTTATAAACGAAAATTGAAAAACTGATTGATGATGATGGTGTGTCGATGACGTTGCCAAACGATGTTGGCGACATGTTGAAGCTGATGATGGTGATGGTGATGATGATGGTGATGATGATGCTGGTCAACATGTTGACACACTTGTAAAAGTAAATGTCTGTTAATACAAAAGAGAAAAAGAGAATGAGAATTCACTGCATATGGCTTTTGAAGGCCTTTTAAGAGCAAAAACAAAGAAAGAAAAAAGGAAATTAAAAACGAAAAGAATTTTAAATGCTTTTATATTACCAAAGACTGATTAATTGCCGAAACACAATCACAAATCAAAAGAAGTTGTCAATTAGTTGGTAACAAACATACACACACACACACACACACACACACATATTTTCATGGACTTTAAATAAGAATGACTCGTGCTATGTCTTCTTAGTAATCGCATTTGTTATTCTAATATACACTCGATGTTTAAGTAGTGATGCTTAATTCGTGGTTAATGGTTAACGATTATTTACATGTATATTTTGAAACGAGATTCAAGACTGTAGAGTATGCGATGATGTTGCTGTGACAATGTCGCAGCGCCTTCAGACATCTCTGGGCTTTCTTAGTCGGTGGAGCACTGACAGTCAGCTGGGCGTTAACCCAGGGAAGACGGAAATGGTATTGTTCACGTGCAGGTACAAAATTCCGTATTTTTCCCTACCGCGCCTGCATGGGGTGTAACTAGGGCTGGCGGATAGTGCGAAGTATCTGGAAGTATTCCTAAATTCCAAGCTGTTCGGGCGCAAGAATACACAGGCCATTGGAAACTCCTGGGGTTTCAATCCCGGTAATTCCAAGTGGATTCTTGGCACGGTGATTAATCCAATACCTATGTATGGTACGGTTATGTGGTGGAAGTCTCTGGAGAAGTCCACATATTGCAGAATCTCTGGGCAGGATTAGGCGAAGCGTGATAATGATGATTACAAACACGCTCAGACCTAGAGATTATCTGGTAAGAGGTCACTGCGATACTCGGAGGAGAACTGGCGATGTAAGACCATCCTTGGAAGCGAGGAGATTGACCATCAGGTTGGGATGCCACAGAGGAGAATGGACCCACGTACTCCGTATCAAAACAAAGCTGGCCACTATACGATCGGGCTTTTTTGGAGTTCATCTTAAGGTTGCAGCGGCATAGGCCACCAATCCAGGTGGTTGTTATCTCTGGGCGCTCGCTTGGAGACTTGCTTTACCATTCAATGATTAATGTAGGAGTTGTCAGGATGAGGAAGTGGAGGAGACTGTAGAGCATTTTCTCTGTCAGTATTCGAAACTTTCGGATACTTCGGTTAGTTCCTTTCAGACCAGGGCGCGGACATGTAGGTCTGCTTGGAACTTCTATGGACATCACAGTGGGATCAGCACTGGACCCAAGTGATCTGGACCAGTGTCTAGCTACCCGTTGCTACTAACAAACTAAGTCTACTTTTTAAGAAGCACCTTCAGATTGACTTAACGTTTCTTTTTGATTTTAGGAATGAGAAAAAATCGGTGCCTAAGGGAAAATATTTCTAAAGGGTCCGCCATCTAACGTTTTTTTTCAACTAGTGCTTATTTCATGAATGGTAACTCTTAGCTCATATCTGATTTGACAGATAATTAGTTTTATCCTTCCGCTGAACGAATATGGTTGTGTATACGCTTAAACAACGCTGTCAAATATTGCGACATTACTTTGAAAATCATGGTAATGTTGCAGAATCAAAAATCATCTTTTCAGATGAAGCTCATTTTGATCTTGGCGGGTACGTAAACAAGCAAAATTGTCGCATTTGGGGCACAGAAAACCCACACGCATTCATTGATAAGCCTATACACCCAAGACAAGTCACTCACTGTTTGGTGCGGATTTTGGTCCAGTTAATGGCGAACGTTATCGGGCCATGTTGAACGAATTTTTGTTCACAACATTTGATTTCAACAGAACGGCGCTACGTGCCACACAGCCGAAGCTACACTCGAATTTTTCCGCCCTGCTTTTGAAGATCGCATTATCAGCCGCAGAGCTGATGTTGTTTGGCCACCTCGGAGCTGCAACTTGACACCGTTGGACTATGATTTGTGGGGTGCCGTCAAAGATAAGTGTTACGCCAACAAGCCAGAGACAATTGACGCTTTAAAGGTCAATATTAGTGAAGCCATTGGTGAAATACAGCTGCACACAATCGATAATGTGCTTAAAAATTGGACCGATCGTGTAGGCTACTGCATGGCCAGCCGAGGCAGCCATTTGAATGAAATTATTTACTAACCGGAAGGATTGTACTTTCAAATAAAAAAATATTTGAGAAAATATTCGTTTTTTTTTTTTTTTTTTTTTTGATAGCATTTTCAAAAAATTATTTGGCGGAGTCTATATTAAGCAACATTGATTACTTTCTAATTCTCCTTTTAGGTATCGACGTATGTGGTTGAATGCTTCATTTAATATAATTTTAACTTCAGTGGCGTAACTAAACAGTGGCTTTCTATCTATGTATGGTATGTAATTTTCTACATCACTATACTTTAGTTGCGATTCAGAAGTTTCTCTTACAAATTGTGCTTATGTTGTGTCTTTTAAAACAATGATAAGTCAGTCTGGATCATCTTTAAATTGCTCTTCTTTTTTACTTTTCTTGAGTTCTTAACGCTCCATCTTATTTTAATTTTGAATCGACCAAAGAGAGGGAACATTAAGTGCCTATTCTAGCAAATGACTATATTGATGTCAACTCAACCGTAAAATAATAAATGCATTTATGATTTTTTATGTTGTACAGGATTAACAGGAAGATACACTTGAAGTATAAAATTGAAATCAAGTACACGGAAAAAAATATATTTATAAAGATCATCGCGTAGATTTTAGCTCGTTCCATCGACCGAAAACAGACATTTTTCTGACAAGTATGCAAGTATGACGTCCAATTGTTCAGATAAATGATAAACTTTATTTGAAGTTATACTGAATAAGCTTCCTTTTTAAATAAAGGTTTTTGTGGCGTTTATAGTCGTTTATAGGCGATTACAAACAATTGCGTTGGCTGTTACTGAGGTATAAGAAAGGAGTGACAAGATACATTATATTGTCCTTTGAGGCATGGAAATGGAAAGAAAGGAGTAAACTATTATCTAAAATCGGAAAAATAGAGTTCTATATGGATACTTAAGGGATGACTGCGGCATGTTTTAGAGCTGCATATCAGGTTAATTAGAAACTGATAGTGACTGCTAATTATGACAAGGACTGTCCTTTTTCCCATTGAGACAGATGATGGTGGAACCAAAAACGTTTTATATTAAAAATATTTGAATAATTTTTTACTAATGATTGATGGGTTATAAGTCCGTTTTTTGCATAGACACCTGACTATTGAACTACAGTGTCCTAATGACAATAAAATTTCCATGTAATGGCTATAAGAGACGTGATAGCAACCGTGACACTAACAGTGTGAATTAAGTTGACCTCCTATTATGCAAGAGATGTTAAGTTGTTAGCTGACTACATGACTACAAATGCTGCTAACGGAAATTATATTGTGTAGTCGTATAGTCGTGCTGCCTGCCGTCATCTATCTGTTTATAGCATCAATGCACATTGTGACATAAAATTTTATTTATCAAAACATATATTTTTGGGATCAGATCGTTATTATGATGTCGTTTCCAATATAATTAAGTAGCTGATTACAAGACTACAAATGCTCCTAACGGCAATTGTAGCCTGCCATCGTCCATTTATTTATAGCATAAGGCTAAGTTCGATACAGCAGCAAAAGTAGTCGTGTAGCTGAGTGGCATTCAAAATATCAATATAAACGTGTGTATTTTATTTTTTGTAGCTTGTAGACAGTAGCCTGTCGTCGTCTATGTGTTTAAAGCATGATTTTGGAAAACAAAACTTCACTGAGTGAGCTTAGGGTCCTAACAAGTCATTGTGATCTCACATACGATCAACATATTATAGGGAATATTGAAATTAATCAAAGTAAATTCTGCACAAAGTACATGAAACGTTTTGACACTTACCATGTGAGTGCTCTGCTATTTCAAATCTAAATATAAAGTTTCTAGGGGAAGCTGTAATAACATTAAAAAGGACTTTTATTCTCTAACCAAACAAGCAAACTGCCTCTGTTCGAAGACTCAATCAATCTTATATATACAACATGAATGTGTGTTTGTATGTATGTATGTTTGTTTGTTGGTTTTTTGTGCCTTGTGAACAGCTAAACGGCTGAATCGATTTTCTTGAAATTTTTACAGTATCTCTCTGTCTGTCTGGAAGGCACATAGGCCATATAAATTTCAAAAACTCCAATCTTTAAAATGGTAACAGAAAGATTCTCTAAATATGGCCAAAATAGATTCTCAATCAAGGCATCTCATCAGTCAAAAAGTGGACAGAATTGGACAAGTGTCCGTGATACCTCCCATACAAACTAAATATTGATTTCAGTATATCTTGAGAACGGTTAAAGCAAAAGCTTCCGGATTTGATCTGAATGAGTTCATAGTCAATACAAATCATCAGTCATAACGTGGGCAGAATTGGACAAGTGTGCGTGATACCTCCCATACAAACTAAATATTGATTTCAGTATATCTTGAGAACGGTTAAAACAAAAGCTTCCGGATTTGATCCGAATGAGTTCATAGTCAATACAAATCATCAGTCAAAAAGTGGACAGAATTGGACAAGTGTGCGTGATACCTCCCATAGAAACTAAATATTGATTTCAGTATATCTTGAGAACGGTTAAAGCAAAAGCTTCAGGATTTGATCTGAATGAGTTCATAGTCAATACAAATCATCAGTCAAAAAGTGGGCAGAATGGGACAAGTGTGCGTGATACCTCCCATACAAACTAAATATTGATTTCAGTATATCTTGAGAACGGTTAAAACAAAAGCTTCCGGATTTGATCTAAATGAGTTCATAGTCAATAAAAATCATCAGGAAAAACGGGCGATTTTAAACAAGTGGGTGTGGTATCTGCCATACAAAGTAAATATTACTTTTTTAACACATATCATGAGAACGGCATTATTAGAAAATTCTAAGTTGGGTTCGAACAACGTCGTTAACAATACAAATCATCAGCCAGTAACTGGATAGGACAAAAGTTTCGTTACCCATTCAAATCAGCCAAAAAACGGCTCACACTCTATAAAAGCTGTGTGTAACGTATCTATATCTATATAATATGTATATTGTTACGAAAATAAGGTTGGACACCACAGTGATTATTACATCGCTAAAATAAATAAACAAAAGCTGCAAGATCAACTATACGTGCTGTTTACAAATAACCAAATCTACAACAACGAACATTAGCAGACATAAAGTAAATAAAAATAACACGGCAACAACAATAATTAAGCAGCAAAGAAAACAAGTAACAGACAAAAAACAAGCAACAACAAACACTAAGAGCTGAAAGTGGTAGATGTTTACATACGCATGGCTGCCAAAGAACTTAAAAGAAAGAAATGTGGTCTACCTGAAATATCGAGAGGTTCGAGAGCTTTCGACGTGTTGTTTACTCAGCCATATAAAAAGCATATCGATGCGAACAGCAATCAGTTTTATGTCTCGTAAACCCAGCGAGTGCCGTTTTTAAGTAAAGTTAACACAGTGAAAGTGTTATTGGTGTGAAGAGAGTTTATAAGGAGAAGAACTCGTGAAACTAGTAGTGAAGTAAAAACGAGTTTAGTTGGAGCTAACTCAGTAAAGAGAGTTAAGTGTGGATAACCTCTGGTTGAAAAAGTTGCGATCGAACCTAAGTTATAACTATGATCGGGTTGGAAGATCTTTAAGTAGAAAGATCTGTCGAGTAATTGTTGTTGTTTACAAGATTATAAAAAGACAGAGTAATTAAGAATAAAAATTGTTATTGCCTGTGAAAAGATTACAAGCAGTAGTGCACATAACTGTGTTGAGTATATTAAAAATCTATTTTATTTTAACTACAATCTATGAACTCATACATACACGTTTTTAAAAAGGTAAAAACGTTACAATATAATATTTTTAAAATTTGACTTCGGTTCAAAATGAGGAACATAAAAATTCATTTTAGTGGTATGGTTCCTTGAACAAAGTTTTTTATTTTGATCCATAGAATACGATTTTAAATCGACCCGCCCTACTGTATATATGTGTACAAAAAGTGTACACCTTGATGTCACCGCTAACTACAAAAATTTCAGAGTATGTTGGGGATGGTCTGTAGATGGCTTATGTGAAGTTTTCACGAAATCGGCTCCGTGGTTCCAGAGATATGGCATTAAAATTTTCCTATATATTCCCATACAAATATCAACAAAATGCCCTGCATTTTTCGACATTATAATTTTTTATTGTCACTTGAAAAGTTACCAAACCATGTCGGAATTGGGTGAGTTAGCACGGTACCTCCATACAAGGTCGATATTGGTATGTATTTTTATATCTTGAGAATGTTTAGAATGGAAGTTTCTAAATAACTTAGCGGTCAATTCAAACCATTAGTTTTAAGAAAAACATGGCAATTTGCATGTGTGGAGAACGGCAACAGTTAAAACTTCGTTATCTATCCACATCAGTCAAAAAGCAAGTACTGGCAGGCTCACAGCTAGGTGGGAGGGGCTAATCTAGTACTATGTAAAAATGCATGTGTGTTTTGAAGACTGTATATAGCTGAGAAGCAGAAGCTACAATGTCTTTCTGGAAAAAACAAATGATGGAATTTCGGCCAGAAGGTGACAAAATGGTGAAAAAATGGTAAAAATATAACTAAGATGGGCGTATTTGTATAATTTAAAAACTTCCCTGGAGCGTAATATTGGTAATTTGCCAAGAGTTTCGATTTCGGCAAATAGTCGTAACCAATGTTTGGACTCACCAAAAAAGTCCTCTATACAGAAGAACTACTTAGATAAACTAAGAAAAATCGAGTTTATCTATTGATTCAATTTAATATTGACACCACCTTTCTTTAACTACAATATTTTAAAATTTAATTGCAACAAAAAATTTTTCTCAGTGTAATCCATAATGTGGACAAAAAAAAAACAAACGATATCTCGTTTGTGCATTTCAGTTTCTTTATATGATTGTTTTGTAGTTTCTTTATGGTCACAACAAATAAAAACCTTTCAAGATATGGCAATTTCTAGTGTGATGACAATGTGGAACATCAAGCAGATGATGATGATGATGATGATGTTGATGATGATGGTTCTTCATTCAACAAAGTGTTTCCAATCAACATGCCAATGTCATTTGCCTGGCATGCCACCATCGGTTATCAGGTTTTTAAACTCCAGTTCATACCTTTTTTCTTCTCACATACATTTAAACGCGATACTTGTCTCTGCTCTGCTCTACTCTGCACTGGTACATTCAAATGTGAGCGATTGGTGTGAGGCGATTACTTGCACTGTGGCGTCTTTACTGGCTGACTAGTTTACTTGTTTCAATTCGTTTTTTGTTTTTGTTTTTTGTTTTTTGTTTTTTGTTCTGTTTTTGCATTTCAGTTGTCATCTCCATTACCGTTGATGTCGTCTTTAGCATTTAAAAAATAGTTCTGACATTACAAAGTGTTATTGGCTCTTAGATTCGCATTTTAATGTTTTTCAGTTTTAAGATTTTCATCTTTTTTTTAATTTTAATTTTTAAATGCATGCACGTACGTATGGTGCGTACGAGTGAACGTTAGTTTTCGTAAATGAAAAATAGAAATTAATTTAAAAAAATGCATTAAAATTTGTAACCAAATGAGAAAAATGATTTGTAAGTTTCAGTAATAGAAAGAATTGTGGCAGAGTAAGTGAAAGGAAATTAAGAGCAGCAAGCAAGAAGTGGTCAGAAGTGGCAATGTGTGAAACAAATTTTAAAATAATTTTAAGCTGATCACTAATTTTGATCAACTTCCATTTAGTGCTCCTTTAAAGAAGATCAACTGTATTCAGTGAAGATTTTTCGAAATTGTTTTAATCAGTTTTCCGCCTTCTAATTCACTAAATTAAATGAGGAGAGTATTTAGTATCAATGTGCCTTGTTTGAGGTTGAGATTACTTTTTATCACCCATTACAATTCGAAATTATTCAGCAATTTGCTGTAAAATCATGTGGAAAATTGTTTTTTGATCTACTCCCGATGAAGTGACTATCCAGGACAATTGGAATGCAGATTGACATTGAAGCTGCCTAGCGCTAGATGGCAGCACAAGCACAAAAACTTTTTCTTTCTTAGAAATTACGATCTGTCAAACGTCAGCTGTTAAAATTTTAGCCAAATTCGTCGATTAGTTGATTTGTTGTAGTCGTTTGCAGTATTCGTAAGTAACTTTTGTGTTTCTTGGAAAATGGAAAAAAGTGAATTTCGTGTAGTGATTAAACACTATTATTTGAAAGGCAAAACGGCAAAAAAGAGACAAAAGAAAAGCTTGATAAACATTATGACGAATCCGAACGTGAGTTCAACATTTTGCATGAACATTTGCATATGAAAAAGCTATCGGCAAGATGGGTACCGCGTTTGCTCAGTGTTGAACAAAAACGAGTTCGACAGATCACTTCACAGCGGTGTTTAGACATGATAAAGCATAATCCTGCTGATTTTTGGCGTAGATTAATAACTGTTGATGAAACGTGGGTCCACCACTACACACCTGAAACCAAAAATCAATGGAAGCAATGGGTGGAAGCTGGTGGAAGTGCTCCGAAGAAGGCGAAGACAGTGAAATCGACTGGCAAGGTTATGACCACTGTATTTTGGGATGCACACGGAATATTGCTCATCGATTATCTTGAAAAGGGATCCACAATCACCTTAGAGTATTATCGTGCATTATTGGATCAATTGGTTGATGAAATCAAGGAAAAACGACCACATTTAAACAAGAAAAAAGTGCTCTTACTTCAAGACAACGCACCGGTTTACACAGCATTAGATACGAGAAATCCACTTCGAATTGGTTGATCATCCACCTTATAGTCCAGATTTAGCCCATAGTGACTTTTTCCTGTTTCCAAACTTGAAAAAATGGCTCGCAGGAAAAAGATTCATCTCAAACGAAGTGATTACCGAAACTAATGCGTATTTTGAGGAGTTCCCAAAATCGTATTATTCCGATGGTATAAAAAAGTTGGAAAATCGTCTTACTAAGTGTATTGAGCTAAAAGGAGACCATGTTGAGAAATGAATGGTTTTTGAAGAAAAAAAAATGTTTTTTTTCCTACTTAGGTAGCTTCAATATCAATCCGCTCTCGTAAGAGAATTATGTGTCTCTGTTGCAAATGGAACCATCTTCGATAACTGAACCTGACCTACTTTTAAAGTTACTACAGACGCTTCTTGCATTTAAGCCTATTCGTTATTGTGGTTAAGTAAAGCTTTTAAATTTAACACTTTTTCTTCAGCCTTTCGTTGCTGGCCAGTTCACAACTTAGCTGGGAATAAAAGCGTTTACAATCGATAACCGTTAAAGCAAGTTTTATCCGACAAGAAAGAAATTATTATACAAAGTAATTTATCGTATAGCTGACCTATTATAACTTCATGTTTGACGTGTTAACATTATTCACCACCCACGTTCAACACATTTCGAAAGTCTTTTATTACAAAATCTATAGAAAAATTCCCATCATTATGGAATGAATTTTTATCATTTTGTGTTTTTAAATGAAATTAATCGACGACAGCTAATGCCAGATAAAAAATATAATAAAAATGGCAGGTCAAATCACAACAAGACAACAGTTCAACATGACAAAGATTCAAAGGAAGGTGATTATGTGCAAACAAAAAAGATTTCTATTGATTTTCAATATGCGCTGAACATTCAATTTAAATGCCAACACAAATTATTACTGAAATTTAATTTTTTGAAACTCGTCTTATTTGTCTACACAACCGGATATGAAATTGATAAGAGTCGAAGAAGAAAAATCGGTAAAATTTAAAACAGAAAATATTTAAAAATGTTTGTAAAGGGTAAACCAATTAGAGTGTCTTTTGTCGACATTCGTGTAGCACTCGAGTACCAGTTTCGAGTCCATTACTCTAAAAAAAGATCCCTTAATACCGCTTGACTATCGGAATATATACTAATAGTAGCGCCTCTGCCTCTACTCTCTGTATTAATCCGCGTACAGATGTAAATAGTCTGGATTTCTACCTGGAAGACTCGGGGTCACTTGTCCTTGGGTTCGCAGATTTTGGTACTCAGCGCCAAAATCATTCACTTTAGATCTATCTGTATACCACTATAAACAGTCGTGGTTGACATTAGGAACCCCATCGTCTCACTTTTTAAGATAATCTGTGCCGCTGTGGTATGGCGGGTGTCTTACCGCTTACTAGCCAGAAGGTCGTCGGATCAATATTAGGCCAAACCATTTAAAAAAGAAAAAAGTTTTTCGACAGCGGTAACACCTCATAACATTAGCTAGTAACTGGTTATGAGTATTACTACTATTGAAAACTTCTCTAAATGCATTTGCCGTTCGGAGCCGGCGTTAAACTGTAGGTCCCTTTCAATGAATTTAAAAATAGAATCGGGTGCAGCTCATTCACTGAGAGAAGTCCCTATATTCCTTCATGGAATGTTACGGAAATTAATAATAAATAATAATGGTCGAAACTGCTACCGAAGTTTAGGCCACTCCTGCTTAAAAGTAGTTCAAAGTCGGGAATACACCCCAGGACGCTTGTGTAACCCTTATGGTCCACTGAGTTAAGTTCAGGTGACAACAACCTGAAGGCCTTCAGAGTAGCAGATTTTATGTGGCTTCCATGGCTAGCATGAGACAAGTTCCCATTACACCAGTTAAGGTCAAACAGGCCTGTTACTAAAGCTCAATGCATTTATTTATGCAAAGCCTTTGTTCAGTTTTATTGCACCATTGAAAAGGGCGAATAAACTGGCAGTTAGGTCAAGGCAGTCGTTGACGGTAAACGTGAAGGCTACTAAACCCCTAGAGAAAATTCAACTTTTAATGCGAACAAGTGGGGGAAACTACGGGGATATATTCATGGTATCCAAGCTGGAACAGGTCAAAAGGCTTACCGGCAATGCAAACTTAAGAGCTAACTTGAACCACATAGGCCTAGCGGAAGAGCGTATAGGGCTTGTGGAGAGTATAATGAACCCTCAAACATTTCCTATATCAATGTTCGGTCTTTGCCGAAAATAAATCCCATTTCCCAGTGAGTAACACGATTCCGAGGAGTTTGCAAGGGAAGACACTAATTGAGTATGCCAGTAGTACAGAGTTTATAGTTCATATATTTTAGCAAGCACACAACGGGCCAACTCTGGCCAAGGAGATTGGACTATTGTCCCCTCCCTTTCAACAGATCAACTAACCAACACTATTAAAATAATATGCAAATCAGACTCGCCAGCATATTTCAGGCAAAAGTTTATGCAACTGAAAGATGTGTCCAATCTAACCTGGAGACGTAATATAGAGGACAGGACATAGCCTTACTACCATTTTTGATTTTGATAGGCCGGCATTTGAACACTAGAAGTTGACTCAAAGCACGATTGGGATTGTCTGAGTAAAAAGCTGGTCAGGGACAATACTAACCAGCTGAAAGGACATCCGAGTAAAATAGGAATAGTCTCTCAAGCACGATGTGCACATTCTGCGATGAGGAGATCGAGTAACCAGAGCACCTACTGGGTACATGTGAAGCACTGACGCACTCTAGAAGGAAGTATCTCAGTACCCATCAGATACTAGGTAGGGACTTATCGTGGTTTTCGGATCGACGCGGTTGGGGAAGATATTATAGCGAAACCCTATGTAGATGGAGTGCTCTGCAATAGATCGAGAAGTCGCATTTTTTTGAGTATCGAAATGATATATTTTATGAATCCCTAAAACCACGGTTTCAAAGCAATTAAAACGCAAAACTATCTCAGTATTACTCACAAATTGCAATAATTGACACTCAAATTATTCAACTTTAATTCTTCAAAAAAAAAATTTAAAAAAAAAAATCGATAAATTTTTGTTTTACAAAAAAAATCTTATACTCGTAGCTTTGCTGTCAATATGTCAAAGGTCAATATAAAGGAATCATATAACGAAATGATAAATTCGATTTTAATGACAGTTTGCTTCCGAAAACAAAGAACAATTTACGCCCAGAAAATTAAGCCCGAAACGAACCCAAATGTTCAATGAAATGTTGTAATTAAATAATGTTTGTTTACACAACTTGTCGTTATTGTTGATGGCTCAACTCATTATCCTTTTACATAAACAAGAACAAGCGTAACCTCCTCTCTTTTCCTACGGGGCTTCTACACACAGAACGCCTTAATGCTACTGTTTGTTTGTTTGTTTGTTAAACTACTTGTTTCCTTTTATTTTTTATTGGAAATTCTGGCAGATACGGGAAATATGAAAAAAACGAAAACGAGAAATTGAAAAACACAAACAATCCATTTGTCATTAGGGTAACACCTCTCTTATTCCCTCTCGTTCCCTCTTAAGATCCTTTAATAAAATAAAAGTTTTTGAACTTTTTGAAATGCCGCAATCATCAACATCATCACTGCCAACACACCACACACATGTTACAACAATTGGCAACAGCAACAGCAACAACAACAAACAACAAAGAAATAAAAACAATCAGAAGATAGGAATCGACAATAATTCGAAATCGGACAGCAAATAAAAGGGAACCAATTATGTCGGTTTCATGTCAAATTAAGAACACAAACTTGCAACAACAACAACAACAACAACACCCGTAACACTCAACATTTGTTGGGTCTTTAATTTTTTTTTTTTTATTGACCACCAACACTATGATTGAGTGAGACTGGTCACATCGCTGAAGATATTACTGGCGCTGTATTTGATGTTTTTCTATAGCAAGCAATTTCGTATTGGGGAGGAAGGACGTTGACCATAATGATAATGAGGATGAAGATGACGATGATCAGCATCGTTATCAATATGATTGTATTGCGAAGGTTTCACATTTTATTTCTTTTTTTTTCGCTGTATAACTATCGTTAACAAAGTGACGATTTGACGATGCTGGCGATTAAAGTGTTGCGTTGTCGATATCAAAACACTGTCAGCAGTCGCAGTCGTCAGTACCACAGAATGTTTATCAAACGATAACAACCAACACTTTTGATAACCAAACGTAACCAGGAAATCTTAATTAAAGGCAACCAACCAACCAACCAACCAACCAACCATTCATTCATTCATTCTGCCTAGAATAACAACAACAATAACAACTAAAACATCATCAACAGGTTTTTGTTGCATTTTTATATCTTTCAGATACAAAAGCGGCATAAATTAAGTAAATGATAGAGCACGAGCTAAATAGATTTCTTATGGATTTATTTTCCCTTTTTTTTATTCACTTTTTTGCTCCACTTTTTGTTTCTGTGTTGATACCGACCACCGACCGCTCTTTATATTGTTTGGATTGTTTGGCGCCTTTAATAACAATTATTTTGAATTCGCATTTACTGTTCGTATAAATTAATGGCAAATCAAATTGAAATGAGATCTGATTTAATAGTTCTTTGAAAACAAGTTCTTTCGGAAATTAGGGGAAAAAAACTTATGAACGAAATAGAAATTTATTAATAAAATTTTCATTTCAAAAGATCGGTTGCCGAAAAAGTTCGTTTATAAACTGTCATTAGATGACTCTAAAATGTCAGCAGCGAAATGGGTTACTCTCTTTCAATCTGATCATTTTGATGCTGAAGATAGATGCACCTATGGTCGGCCAATCAGTTAAAAAAAATTAAGGAATTCATGGCAAAAATAAGCAGCGTGGACGTTGTCAGGGAACTAGACATTCATCATCAAACAGTCATCAGTCATCAACTACCGTCCCATAGCAATTTGTTCCTCACTCTCCAAGGCTATATTTACAAGACCTATATCCGACCCAAAATAGAATACAACTCTCATGTATGGATCGGTGCTTCAAAGTCTATTTTGGAGCTTCTCGACCGCGTACAGGAGATAAAGAGAAGATGCTCATTAATGACGGTAGAGTAGCGTGCATTGTTCTATCGGTTCTATAACAGAATGTGTTCTGACGAAATTAAGGAATTAATTCCTAAAAATCATATATTTTTACGTAGTACTCGTATTTCGTATTTCCCGTAGAGCGCATCCCTTTGTAGTTGATTGTCCAGTGAATCGCACAACGCATTATAGGGAGAATTCGTTCTATGGTCGCACTGTTCGGTTGTGGAATAATCTTTGAGCGAAAGTATTCCCTGCCACTTACAACATGAGTAAATTTAAGTCCAACGTCCATTAACACTACTCCCTCTGTCCTCCTTCCCACAACCTATTTTCCTAGTACCAGCACAGTGCACTACATGAGTAGGGGCAATCCTCTGGGTGCTGGTCTTATGATAAAAAAAAGAAACATTTAAAGGAAGTCAATGAATCTCGATGTTTGGGTGTCACATGAAGTAACAGTGAAAAATTTTATGGACCAAATTTCTATTTTCGATTCGCTGCTAAAACGTAACGAAATCGAAACAGTTCTGAAGCAACTGATTACGGGCGATGAAAAGTGAATCACTTACGACAATAGTAAGCAAAAAATACCATGAACGAAGTAAGGAGCAGCTTTAGAGACAGTGACAGAGCCCAGATTGATAACAAGAAAGATAATGCTCTGTGATTAGCGAGATTGAAGCAAGCAATTCAATTAAAGCGGCCAGACTTTTTTTCTCCGTCACTCCTCTAGGGAGTATAGCATACTGGCTTTCCACAAAGCATCCATTCTTTGTTTCATTTTCAGTAATCAGGTTGATTTCCAAGCTAAGTTAATGATTAATCATCTACTGTACTAATTAGCAAAAATTTTTTCCCAGTTTTCTCCTGATCATACGTCTGATGTGTATCGTCGTTGCCAGGACGAGGACTTCTTTCGATGCAGTTGCATAAACAGTCGAAATCGCACATCGTTATATCCTCAGCTGGGATTCGAACCTGAGGCCTACGCTCTAAGCGCTAGACCACGCTACACCCACAGAAAACATAAAACGGAAGCGAAATGTACTGGGTCCTGCAAAATGAAATTGGACAAGGTTTTCGCTTAGAAAACCTAAAAATTTTACACTGATGAAATAATTGATTTACCCCAAAAATGACAAAAGATGATCAATCAAAATTTTGATTAAATAAAGCTCGTTTCAAACATAAGTATAAAGTGCTTCATTTTTTGTAAAATTTGTTAACGAACTATTTCGAACACCTATTATTTTGTACAAATAACTGTTGTTTGTTAAATTTTTATTGGCCTTGAACTCAGAACCCCAGCCACTTGGCGATCTTCACTTAGACCTTGAATTTTTTTGTGCGGGGTTAGTCTGACATCCAGGTGAATCGGGTAACGCATAAAGCGCCATGAGGTGGCTCCCCTTTTTTAACCACCTGATCGGAACACCAATTTCCTCTTGCGGACTACTCGTCGTGCTGGGCCAGCGACATTAGGAGGATGAAATTATCAACTCTGTATCGTGACAAATCTGGGGCCGAATTATAGCATTCGATATCGAGTCTTTTTGATCGAATAAATTTATTTCGTGATAACGGTATTCGATATCGAGTCTGCTATCGAATGAAATCTCGTAAATGTTGTTCGATGATCAAATATCTATCGTAATGGAACAAAACATGCTTCATTAATAGTGATTGCAACGAAAAGTTCTGAAAAACGAAATTTATTTTCGTACGACAGACCATTCGATATCGAAAGCGGTAATTCGGCCCCTGGCTCGTATAAGTTCGGTTTTATACACTAGGAGACCTGGTGTGCCTTTTAGTTACTATTAAAGCAGTTCTAGGAATGAGAAAAAGGAGGAGCCAATGGATCGTTCTTTGTGTCGATGTCCAAATATTTCAAATATTTGCACTCTTTTAATTTGGAAAGGCAGGCAGGCAGGTGTCTGGTCAAATAGAAGCTGTGTATACCAGGCCAACACTCTACGCATCATAATAGAAGAGTTTCTAGAATGGCGTACCCCATATACCTACTGTTCGTCGTCTATTAGAAAACCTTCGATACCATCATCTGCCATATGGAGAGTATTGAGAGAAAAAGATGTGCCCCAGAAAATAATCCGAATAATACGAGCAATGTACGAGGATACAGAGCTCTCGGTTCTTCACAACAGGAGCAACAAACAACCATTCCATACTAACGTTGTAGTAATGCAAAGATATCCACTTTCACCTCTACTATTCATCATCGTACTGGATGATATCATGAGCAAAGTCTGTTTACAGAGAAGAGATTTAACATGACAACTCGAGGAAAACGATAGCTATGAGAATTAACAACGGTAACACAGCAAACATCATGCTAGAGGACCAATCAAGCATAATGGCAACAAATGGCGGTGCAGAATAAGTCTTTAAAAACAGGCGCAATAAAGTAAGAGCGGCATTCGGACGACTGTAGTCAATATGGAGAAGCTCATACGAGGGTGGATTGACATTGGGGCTACCTAGCGCTAGATGGCAGCACAAACACAAAAACTTCTTTCTTAAAAATTACGATCTGTCAAACGTCAGCTGTTAAAATTTTAGCCAAATTCATCGACTAGTTTATTTGTTGTAGTCGTTTGAAGTACTCGTAAGCAACTTTTGTGTTTCTTGGAAAATGGAATAAAGTGAATTTCGTGTAGTGATTAAACACTATTATTTGAAAGGCAACACGGCGAAAGAGACAAAAGAAAAGCATGATAAACATTACGGCGAATTTGATCCGTAAGATTATATGGTAAAATATTCGATTGATGAATTGAAATGGGGCCGAACAAGCAACAGTGCCATCAACAGGAAATGGAATATCATATGAACATGCGTTTACATTTTGCATGAACATTTGCATATGAAAAAGCTATCGGCAAGATGTGTGCCGCGTTTGGTCAGTGTTGAACAAAAACGAGTTCGACAGATCACTTCACAGCGGTGTTTGGACGTGATAAAGCATTATCCTGCTGATTTTTGGCGTAGATTAATAACTGTTGATGAAACGTGGGTCCACCACTACACACCTGAGACCAAAAATTAATGGAAGCAATGGATGGAAGCTGGTGGAAGTGCTCCGAAGAAGGCGAAGACAGCGAAATCAGCTGGCAAGGTTATGGCCACTGTATTTTGGGTTGCACACGGAATATTGCTCATCGATTATCTTGAAAAGGGATTCACAATCACAGGAGAGTATTATCGTGCATTTTTGAATAAATCCACTACATTGAGCTAAAAGGAGACTATGTTGAGAAATGAATGGTTTTTGAAAAAAAAAATGTTTTTCTCCTACTTAGGTAGCTTCAATATCAATATCCGCCCTCGTATATATCAAGGCAACAAACAAATGTCTAAAGTTAATTCTTTTGTATGGCAGTGAAACCTGGCTTGTGTCTGACACCATCAGGCAAAAGCTAGAGGTATTCACCAACAAATACCTTAGATTCATAGCAAAATATTCTGGCCGAGCATCATAAGCAACATAGAACTATGGAACTTGACATATGAAGAGCCCATAACAAAGCAGATGAAGCAAAAATAGTGGAGATGGATCAGCAGACTATCGTCTGTTGTGCATACCTCTAGTTGATTAATTTCAGGCCTGAGCATAGACATGTAGGTTCACCTGGATATTACATGCACCTTTCTCTGGGCATAAGAGTGGTATCAGCGTAGAGACCCAATTGAACTGGACACGTGTCTAGCTATCACTTAATTAACTTACTTTTCATATAACAATTCTATTAATATTTCATTGCATTTATTAACTTTATTGGATTAAGCTTATGAAACAACACCCATAATGACAACTAAACCTCAAAGATGCTACACCTTTACAATGTCAACCAAGCAATTCAAATCAATTGAAATCTACAGAGTTTTGTAACAAAAAAAACCAAAAACAAAAACAAAAATTCCATTACATTATGGTCAATAACATATACCCCCGCTGTTCATATAAAGAATCAATAAAGAAAAATTGTTATAATTTAACAACCGGCCAATCACACTGATTTAAGCCCCAGAGACAGACGAACAAGCTACTTGAACAACAAACACTTCACTTCAAACTCAAATCACATAAAGAATCGAAGAGAAAAAATTAAATAAAAAGTCACTTCCAATAATGATATTTTGTCCTGCTAACGCTGGCTGATTGGCTGGTTGGCCATTTCCATTGAATTGAATTGAATTGAATTGAATTGAATCGAATCGAATTCAATAGAATTCAAAAGAATTGAATGGAATTTTAATGTCTCTATTGGATTGAATGATTTTTTGATTTGGTCATGTGACACAAATAAGAAATTTTATACGAAATATTGTTGTTGGTTTTACTTAACAGACTTCCTAAACCATCAATGGGCAGCCTTTACTTTTATGCTTCATTCCTCAGCAACCAGCAACGTAAAGAGGTTACAATAGCTTTTTTGGTTCAAGTTACTGTTTTTGGTTAAATTTTACATGAACCATAAGCAATAAATAGTTGTTGGCTAAAATGTAAGCAACAACAATAACAGAATGTCAATATCTTTTATTGTTTCTGTTGGTTTTATTACAACAATTTGTTTGAAATAAGTACGAGAGTATGGCGTGCAGTAAAAAAATGATTTCAAATTGTTTTCTTTCCTGCCTTCTGTTCATTGCTTCTTCTTCATCTTTATTTGACTTCCTTACACGCATACATATGCAAAATAAAATTTCTATACAATAAACATATGTATGTATGGGAGTATCGTCCTTATGTAGAGACTCTTTTTGTTGCAAGCAAATGACATCGTCGCTGTTTAATATTCATTTCAGGTAACAATTTTATTGTATAACTTTATGTTGCTTATGTCGTTATTGTTGTTGTTTAAATATTCGTAACAAAAATATCGTCTCTAAAGAGGGGGTGGGAAATAGTAGGCATGGGATTTATTATAATAAGAATGGACTAGATAAGGCCCCTATGCTAGTAGAAGAAAATATGTTGAAACAATTTTTTCGAATTTAAACTTTGAATCAAACCCAAATCAAAGCACCAAGCATAGCTGCCAAATTTGGCGATTAATCGTCATTTTGACGATTTTTTAACAAAATTTTAGTAAAATAACGATTGACGTTTTTTGCCTCTAAAATGACGATTTTTGATATATGCACACTTGACACCTTTTGTAGGTGAGACAACTACTTTATTTCATTTGAGTTTTGCTTGAGCTCAATGTTATCAAAGAGTAAGTCCTGGAACAGAATAAATTAGTTGTAGTAGTAGCTGAAGCCGACGACGTAGTGCCCCAGCAGTACAAAAATTATTACAAATGAAACACAACCGATTGCATACAACTCGTATTATGTCAATAGGAAAAATATAAAATAACATTTTTTTAAGTACATATCGGGTCCGCCATCTAACGTTTTTTGTTCAACTAGTGCTTATTTCGTGAATGGTAACACTTAGCTCATGTCTGATTTGACAGATAATTAGTTTTATCCTTCCGCTGAACGAATATGGTTGTGTATAGGCTTGAACAACGCTGGGAAATATTGCGGACATTACTTTGAAAATCATGGTAATGTTGCAGAATGTATGCGAAAATTACGTACGGATTTTGGAAGAAGCGAAGCACCGTCAGCTCCGTACGTAAACAAGCAAAATTGTCGCATATGGGGCACAGAAAACCCGCACACAAACATTGAAAAGCCAAAACACCCAAGACGAGTCACCGTTTGGTGCGGATTTTGGTCCAGAGGCATAATTGGGCCATTTTTCTTCGAAAATGAGCAAGGAGTGGCCGTTACAGTCAATGGCGATCGTTATCGGGCCGTGTTGGACGAATTTTTGTTCACAAAAATAGAAGAGGAGGACAGCGCTACGTGCCACACAGCCGAAGCTACACTCGATGTTTTGCGTCCTGTTTTTGAAGATCGCATTATCAGCCGCAGAGCTGATGTCGTTTGGCCACCTCGGAGCTGTGATTTGACACCGTTGGACTATTATTTGTGGGGTGCCGTCAAAGATAAGTGTTACGCTAACAAGCCAGAGACAATTGACGCTTTAAAGGACAATATTAGTGAAGCCATTGGTGAAATACAGCTGCACACAGTCGATAATGTGCTTAAAAATTGGACCGATCGTGTAGGCTACTGCATGGCCAGCCAAGGCAGCCATTTGAATGAAATTATTTTCCATTATTAATCGGAGGGATTGTACTTTCAAATAAAAAAGAAATTTGAGAAAATATTCAGTAGTTTTTTTTCTATAGCATTTTCAAAAAAAAAAAAAATAATTATTTGGCGGAGCATTTAGGTAGTAGCTGAAGTTGACGACGTAATGACCCAGCGGTACAAAAGTTATTACAAATGAAACACATCCGACTGTAAAGAGTGTTTTTTATAGAAGTAGAGAACTTTAAGTTGCAATAAAACAACGACGGATTATTCGATTGTCATGAATTTTATTTGTCCGGAAGATAATCTTGTGGCACTACATTTTGAATATGATTTCTGGCATATGACCGCCACGGCTGGCGCGGATGTAGTGCAATCTGGACGTCCAATTTTCAATGACTTTTTCCAACATTTGTGGCCGTATATCGGCAATAGCACGGCGAATTTTGTCTTCTAAATGGTCAAGCGTTTGTGGCTTTACCGCATAGACCAATGACTTTACACAGCCTAAGTAGTCTAGCGGTGTTAAATCACAAGATCTTGGAGACCGATTCACAGGTCCAAAACGTGTAATTAGGTGGTCACCAAACGTGTCTTTCAATAAATCTACTGTGGCACGAGCTGTGTGATATGTTGCGCCGTCTTGTTGAAAGCCCATCTCCTGGGCATCATTTTTAGTAATCATGGCTCTATACCGATCACCATTGACTGTAACGTTCTGGCCACCATCGTTTTTGAAAAAGTACGCACCAATGATTCTACCAGCCCATAAAGCGCACCAAACAGTCAGTTTTTCTGGATGTAACGGTGTTTCCACATACACTTGAGGATTACCTTCAATCCAAATGAGGCAGTTTTGTTTGCTGACGTAGCCATTCAACCAAAAGTGCGCTTCATCGCTAAACAAAATTCGCTTATGAAAATCGGGAACAACGGTAATCACGTTTTGGGCCCATTCGACAGATATACGCCGGGCGTGAGTCTATTCACGATGAATTGCCAAGCCAAACTAAAAATAAATCACTTGACAGCTGTTAAATCGGTCGCCGTTTTGAAAAGTAATGCCAACTTAAAGTTCTCTACCTCTATATAAAACACGCTTTATACTCTTATGTCAATAGGAAAAATATAAAATAACATTTTTTAAGCATATACAACTAGCTAACATCGCACTAGCATTCGATTTGGATGAGTTTGTAATGGATTATATTCTGATTATGGTTTCTATTATAAATTTTGTTTTTGTTTTTTTTTGTTGTTTTTAATTTTTTCGAATTAAAATGGAAAGAAATGTGTTTTTAAAAGTGCAAGTAGACTAAACGTGTGTGTAGTGTATGGAGCGGTCTATATGGAAGCGATTATGGCCTATAAACTGAATTTTCAATTTTGACAATTAAAACCCTTCCAACTTTTACTTACAATGTCTGTAGCATTGGAAACATCCAACCTTTACTTACAATGTCTGTAGTATTGAACCCATACAACCTTTACTTACAATGTCTGTAGTATTGGACCCACCCAACCTTCACTTACAATACAATGTCTGTATCCTCGGACCCATCTAACGTTCGCTTGCCTAGGGCATTGAATGGGTCCTACTTATATTGTATGTGGGCTTAAATAGAAGATGTACTTATGTGGTAAAAATTTTGCTGGGGAGTAGTGTAGCAAGAAAAAATGCGAACAGAATATGGTTGTCAAATAACCTCAACAAAAACTTAGGGAATTTTCCAAGAATAATATACGAATTTTTTAACAAAATAAGCACCAAATTGTGTAAGAAATGCATATTAAACTACGTATAGTATTCCAAGCTACTATCTAATCAAATTTTAAAATTGGACCGAATTAATCGATTAGGCAAATGGAGTATTCTTTTGTACGTAGCTTCCAGCACCCATTAAAAATTTTGAATTTAATATGTGTACTATAGAGGTACGAGTACTATAAATAAAAACGATTTCTTTGACGATTTTTCAAAACTGAAATGACGATATTCTTAAAATGTATCGGAAAAATTACAATTTTCGGCAAATTTCATCTGGCAGCCATGGCGCCAAGCGTTGTCTAGCTAATAAAAATTCTCATACCCATACAAATTCTATTAAGCAACACAAAATAGCGGCGCATTAACGCATTGCAATAGTAGATAGTAACGTTGCGATAGTAACGTTGCGAAAAAAAATACAGGACAACAAAGTAATGCCATTTTATCAGTTTTCATGTTAAATCTAACGATTTAGTCACTAAATAGCGTTATTGTTCATGACACAATTTTAACGCTTTTGTTTAGGTATGTCACTTCAGCGTCAACCCTAGACGCCTGTCAACTCAATTCTATTATTATTATTATTAAATTTGGTCGGAGAGGTCCAACTGGCCATGACACTGCGATCTAGAAAGATCTATTGTGCCTAACACTCCGGTGTCAGACCCGCCAGAGTAATAGCCGATAGCAGTAGAAATCCCATCGAGTCACTACCCCTGGGCGGACGACTGTACGATCAGTCTGGAAGCGCCAATCGGAACAGTTTCGAGAGGAATACCCTTTACCTAGAGTATGAAGACAGCAATGTCACCAATGGGTAGCCGATGAAGCTGTTCAGGCGACCAGCTCCATTAATGTTCGTCTTCGAATGTTTGCCAATGCAACACACCTGCACAGGTGACACTCCGAATCAGGTATTACATTGAAATTGAAGAGGTGATATTTAAGACAGTAACGGTCGTCAGGAAGCCAATAAGTCTTCTTATAGTTGCCTTGCTAATGCGGCGCAACTCTCTTTTGTAGGGTTTCATTAGCCGTTTAGCCTTCCTCAGGCTCAGTCATTAAACCCAATGTGATTAGCGACCAATACGTAGACCAGTACGACTCTCGTCCACGAAACCAGTAGCTGAACCCCGCCTTGCCAGTTCGTCGGCACACTCGTTCCCCATAGCACTAGTGTGTTGACATGCGTGTAGTACTCAAGTACCAGTCACGACTCTTTATAATCCGAAAAAACGGCCCTTAGAGCCGCTGACTATCGGAATGTATATTAATAGAAGCGCCCCTCTTCCCATGCTTTATATTAATCCACGCACAAATGGAAATAGCCTGCATCTCTGCCTGGAAAACGCTGGGTCACTTGCCCAAATATTCCCAGATTTTGGTATTGGACCAGAACATTCCGGCGCTCACACCACCATTCATTTTAGATCCATCCGTATACCACTGTAAACAGTCAGGTTTGACTCTAGGGGTACCATGGTCTCACTCCACACTAACATGCATAATAACCTCAAAATTGCAACTCAAGTTTTAGCCGCTCCTACTCAACAGCAGCTCAAAGTCGAGGATACGCCCCAGGATGCTCTTGTCGCCCCTATGGTCCACTGATTTGACACCGCCTCGTGTCTTAAAAATTTAATTTTGAAAATTTGTTTATTCTCTTATTTGTCGTCTAAACTTAATCCTATTTAGGTTAGTCAGTTATATGTCTTCGTTAAGCCGCAAATCCATACAATACATTTTCACGTCAGCGCGTTCTTGGCGTTTTTGTATTTCTAAAGGGTCTTTCATAAGACGCTTCATATCTATGAAAGAAGTCCTATTGTTGTCATTATGTGCAGAATATATCGCCGCATCTTTACTGGGAGATTCGCATCCAAAATGCGATTATTCCATTACTTTGTCGCATAAATCAGGTTGGCTTTGAGGGCCGCTATAGTTTGTGGTTCATATCATCCCAAACAGGCTCAAAAAAGTTGTAGTTGATGGACCAATAACGCCGCCAGCTCATAATTCACAAACAGTGATATTTTCAAGATGTATTGGACGTCATCAATTCATCAATTTTGTTAGTTCATTCAGAAATAGGTCTTAGCGCCAAAGGTAATTTGTTTATGTCGTTTTCTTTGGTTGGTTAGCTTTAGCTCCTGGCACAATTAGATTTTGTAAGTTCGCAGGCACATGTTTCGAAGTAAAACTTGGTAAGTTTCAGTCTGCGAAAAGGCGGCTTTTTGCAATACATGCAAAATCGACTGTTTGGGATATTCATGGTAACAGTGGATCAAACATTGGTCTCATGTGCACTAAAAACAAAAGAACTGTAAGATTTGTTTTTTAGAAAAAATTTCATAAATTGGTCCACAGGCTGCTACCCCGTCCATCATACTTCTCAGATGCAGCATATTGCGACCACTTTCTGTTTTCGTATTTAAAAAATGGCCAAGTGATTTGGGTCAGACAACACTAAGGCTATTGCCGATTGTAGAGTACAAGTAGTAACCATTTAGGCTGTTTGCGTAAAAAAAAGAGGAAGTCGTTGCCAAAACATTTTGTCCAAAAACGAAGATGTCGTTGTTACTACTACGCCTGTGAGTGTTTTAATGTTATTGTTGTTGTTGCTGTTGCTGCTGCTGCTGCTGCTATTGTTAATAAAACATTAAAATTGCATTGCCATTATTATTGTTTATTTACTGCCTCTTTGCCAATGGCAACAACACTTATTATTACTTTTTATGGCTGCTATTGTTGTTAATGTTTTTTGCTGCTGCTGTTGTTATTATTATTTTACCAAATAAATGAAATCCAATTAACTACAACAGAGTAATGGCAGCCGGAGAAAATTCTGAAAAGAAACGCGTTGCACTCACAGTCATACAATAATAAAATTAAAACGTACGATATGAACAATTTTATATTGTGTAGGTAAAAAAGTGATTTCTTAAATCATAAATTAAAATTTGTCTTTATATTTGGAAAAATCAATGATCAATGTAAACAATATACAGATACCAGATACAGAAATATATATAAAGGGTGTCCCAAAATTAACACGAGATTTGAATTAAATAGAAAACAAAGTTTAAATTTAAAAATGCAATAAAACAAAAACGTTTTGGATTTTTGTCCAATTTATTTTTTGTTGTGAATTACAATTTTTTCGGTTAGAAATGATATAAAGGGTCCGCCATCTAAAGTTTTTTTTTTCAACTATTCTTCTGCTTATTTCGTGAATGGTGATTTGATAGATAATTAGTTTTATCCTTCCGCTGAACGAATATGGTTGTGTATACGCTTCACTAAGTGGGCCTGTGATCATTTTTTCAGATGAAGCTCAAAATTGTCGCATTTGGGGCACAGAAAACTCGCACGCATACATTGAAAAGCCGATACACCCAAGACGAGTCACTGTTTGGTGCGGATCTTGGTCAGAGGCATAACTGGGCCATTTGTCTTCAAAAATGAGCAAGGAGTGGCCGTTACAGTCAATGGCGATCGTTATCGGGCCATATTGAACGAATTCTTGCTCACAAAAATTGAAGAGGAGGATATTAGCAACATTTGGTTTCAACAGGACGGCGCTACGTGCCACACAGCTGAAGCTACACTCGATGTTATTCGCCCTGTTTTTGAAGATTGTTTTTGAAGAGCGGGCACAAAAAATGGTTATCATGGTGCAATAGATGTCTCCATTGACCGTAATGGTTGCTCCATTCACATTTTCAAAGAATGAGATGATGCCTCCACAAGCCGCACCAAATAGTCACTCGTAATGGGTACATTGGCTTATGTAAGACCACGTTTGGGTTTTCTGAGCCCCAAATACGACAATTTTACTTATAAACGTAACAACCGAGATGAAAATGAGCTTCATCTCAAAAAATGATTTTAAATGATGATAAATTCCAATAAATCCGAACGTTGCTCAAGTGTAAATCGATTCATTTCGCTCAGTGGAGAAAATATACTGAATTTTGTGACGGAATGGAATGTATAAGTATTGCCAGCTGGTTCAAATATAAATCGATAGATGACTCAACCTATACTTAGGATAGGATTATTCCAACACGCAAATTTCCTTCTCGGCTTTGCATTCACATATGCACTCGTTTGTTGAAATTATCCATTTTGCATAAATGTAACTGAATTTCGTTGAAGCTGCGTTGAAACTCTTCCTTCAATACACGGGTGTTTGTGGGCTTGTTGACATAGACCTGAGGTTTCAAATAACCCCATAAAAAGAAATCTGTCATGTTAAATCGCACGATCTAGGTGGTTAATTCTGATCATCGAAACGAGAGAGTACACTACTTGGAAATGTCTCATGCAGTAATTGAATTGTTTCAATGGCCGTATGGCATGTGCCACCATCTTGTTGAAACCACATATTGACACAAAGAACTGTGTTATCATGTCGTGATATCGCGTATCAGCCTCATTTTAACAGAAGTATGGTCTAATTATGCCTCAAATCCAAAATCCACACCAAACACTGACACGTTGTGAATGCATTTGATTTTCGACAATCGCATGTGGGTTCTCAGAACCCCAAAAGCTCCAATTTTGGCGATTAACAAAGACATCAAGGTGAAAATGTGATCCATAGCTTAAGATGATTTTGCTCGAAAAATCAGCATCCATTTGCTGAAGTTCAATAATCCATTCAACAACACTTTGCTCTATCGTGTAACGCTCCACTTTGACTAACCGTAAACTGTCAGCAGTAGCAATAGTTTTTTTTAGGGTTGTCAACACTTTACTGCACACATGGCCACAAATTCAAATCTAGCGTTCATTTTGAGACACCCTTTATAGCCCTACAACGGTGTTATGTGTTCAGGTTTCAGGCGAATATGAATTGATCTCAACTAATTTGAGACTGTGGAACATCTACAAGGAAACATTGAAGCAAATCAAGTTCTTTACCAAAAACTCAAATTCTTGTAAATAAACCACAAACGCAGAACCCTGATTTTCATGTTAGAAATAAACACTTTACTTGAAAACATGTACGCACCCCAACAGAAACTTTAATACACAAAATTCTCTATAGAATAACACTTTTTTCCCACTCTAATACTCAGTACTTTAGGAAGCGAAATGTCCTCCTCTACAATATGGCTGCTTTTGCCAGTTATTGCTGATGTTGAGCTTTATTTGCAAGAAGAAATGCTTGAGTTCGTGATGCGTTCGTTGTATTTTAAAATGTTGCCGTTGTTATTGTTGATTGTATTATTGTTGTTATTATTTTATATTGTTGTTATTGTTGTTGTTGTTGTTGTTGTTGTTGTTGTTGTCTTATGAAATTTAAGTGAATATAAATGTTGTATTAAATACGCAAATTGCTGTGTGTACTACTTAAGCTGTGATTGCCCTCTTCTACCTTTTGTCCTGCTTTTAACAAGAACTTCAGTCTCAGCTTTAGTGCTCATGCAGTGTAGGTGTGGGTGTAGGAGCGGTAGTGGCGGTTGCTGGTGGAAGGAAGAGGTTTATACAGCAACAGTTTCTACAATTGTTTCAATGTTTTTATGGTCTGTAGTTTTAATTTTTGCTTACGTATGCTTGTTGTTTCTGCATTCAATTGTAGTGATTTTCTTAAATTTAATATTATTGTTGCTGTTGCTGTAGCTGTTGTTGTTACCGATTTTCTTTTATTTTCTTTTTTCAATTTATTTTACCTTTTCCGAAACACGCAGTCACAAACACACGCACACACACACACACACACATACACCTTAAATGTTTTATGATCTCTCACGTATAAATGTTTGAAAATTCAATTTCATTTATTGTTGCTTAAGCTGTTGTTGTTGTTGTTGTTGTTGTTGTTGTTGTTGTTGTTAACTTGAAATTGCTTTTCGGACAAAACGTAACGAAAAAGGAACTCAAACTCACTCTGCTCTGCCACCGTGTTGTGGCAACAATAATGGCAACATTGTTGTTGACGTAGTTAATTGAAAACATCTGCATGCAGAAAAAAAGTGTTATTATTGTTGTCATTGTTGCTGTTTATAATTGAAAAATAAATTCAAATGAAAATTTTTGAATTCATATCCGACAAATAAATATTGCAATCGCTTGACGATGGAAATGTGTTCCGTAATGTGCACGCAAATGGATGAAAAATAAGCAAAAAAGCAAAATTAATTTTAAAAATTCAAATGATACCACGAAAATAAATAAATGCAATGCAATAGGATTATTTTGAAGGGAAAAAAGTCATTAAATAAACTTTCAGACAAGTCCGATTCCATAATGGCCCACATAACACATGAAAATGAACTGAAAAGTCCCAGCCCAGAAAACACTTTTTTTCAAATCCAAAATTAGCTCAATTCATCAATGTTATCTCTATGACGAGGGCGGATTGACATTGAAGCAGCCTAGCGCTAGATGGCAGCACAAACAGAAAAACTTCTTCTTTCTTAGAAACTACGATCTGTCAAACGTCAGCTGTTAAAATTTTAGCCAAATTCATCGATTAGTTGATTTGTTGTAGTCGTTTGAAGTACTCGTAAGCAACTTTTGTGTTTCTTGGAAAATGGAAAAAAGTGAATTTCGTGTAGGGAATAAACACTATTATTTGAAAGGAAAAACGGCGAAAGAGACAAAAGAATCTGCTCCGTCAGATTATATGGTAAAATATTGGATTGGATTGCTGAATTTAAACGGGGCCGAACAAGCGCTGCAACAATACCATCAACAGGAAGGCCAAAAGAGGTCAAGAAAATCCTCGATATCGTTATGAATGATCGCCGGGTCAAAATCCGTGAGATCGCTGAACGTGTGTTCAACATTTTGCTTGAGCATTTGCATATGAAAAAACTATCGGCAAAATGGGTGCCGCGTTTGCTCAGTGTTGCACAAAAACCAGGTCGACAGATCACTTCACAGCGGTGTTTGGACATGATAAAGCATATTCCTGCTGATTTTTGGCGTAGATTAATAACTGTTGCTGAAACGTGGGTCCACCACTACACACCTGAGACCAAAAGTTAATTGAAGCAATGGGTGGAAGCTGGTGGAAGTGCTCCGAAGAAGGCGAAGACAGTGAAATCGGCTGGCAAGGTTATGGCCACTGTATTTTGGGATGCACACGCAATATTGCTCATCGATTATCTTGAAAAGGGATCCACAATCACAGGAGAGTATTATCGTGCATTATTGGATTAATTGGTTGATGAAATCAAGGAAAAACGACCACATTTAAGGAAGAAAGAAATGCTTTTTCTTCAAGACAACGTACTGGTTCACACAGCATTAGATACGATGCTAAAACTACTAGAAATCCACTTCGAATTGGTTGATCATCCACCTTATAGTCCTGATTTAGCCCCTAGTGACCTTTTCCTGTTTCCAAACTTGAAAAAATGGCTCGCAGGTAAAAGATTCATCTCAAACGAAGAAGTGATTACCGAAACTAATGCGTATAAAAAAGTTGGAAAATCCTTTTACTAAGTATTGAGCTAAAAGGAGACCATGTTGAGAAATGAATGGTTTTTGAAAAAAAAAATGTTTTTTTCCAACTTAGGTAGCTTCAATCAGCTATCAATCCGCCCTCGTAAGAGCAATGCAATCATTCCAGCGCTGCTCTAACATTTCAATGCCACTTTTGTAGAACGATTTATATTTTGCCTCAAAACAGTGTTTAGTTTCAGCGATAACCGCTTTATCCGGCGCGCATTTCTTATGAGGTCCACGAACGGCCAGTACTCGCTGGAAGCCAAATCTGACGAATTTAATTTGATGTTCAATTCATGTACTTTTGCCATTGTTTTACTTGACTTGTGACAGACCAGCAAGGTATGTTGTCTTGATGAAACAACATTTTTTTTCTTTGCCATATGCGGACGTATTTTTACAATTTCAGCCTTAAAAAGGCTCCAGTAATGCTGTATTATAATCAGTGTTGATGGTATTTACCTTCTCAAGATAGACAATAAATATTACACCACTCAGATCCCAAAATACCGAGGCAATAACCTTTCCAACCGATTCGGCCGCTATGGACGAGGTTCACCAGTTGCTGTACACTTACGAGTAAATGACTATCGTTTTGATTCCATGTTTCGTCCATTGTCACTTACCGACTAAAAAATCTGATTTGTTAAGCTGCTCAGAATCATCAACACTTTCTTGTATTTGGTTAACAGTGAGCAAACGCAAAACCCTCTTTGAACAGAGCTTTTTCATAGTCAAATGCTCATGCAATATAAAGCCAACACGTCGTTTTAATATCTTTGCGATGTCGGCTAACTCACGCAACTTCTCTCTTTGATCATGCAAAACGATTTTGTGTTTTTTTTTCGGTTTTCTGGTGTGACCACCTCAATTGGACGTCCTCTGCGTTCTGCATCAACGGTGTCTCTACTACCGCGTTTGAAGTCAGCAAAAGAACTTCACAAAACATTGCTTCGCCTGAACGGTGTTTTTCCCCATACAGAAGCAGTGTAGAATTAAAACACGGATTTATTTTTGGTCCATTGTTCTAAAAATAACAAATGTAGCGTCACTCACAGCACAATAACTCACAAACAAATTAATAGAATATCAGGAAATTTGAACAGCTGTCTTTTGAAGGTAAGCATTAAGTGAAAAAGAGGTGAGTGCAATAAAACTAGCGCCATCTATGAGTTAGACCCGGGACATTTCAGCCCATGTATTATGCAAAACAAAACTCAGCCGATAAACAGTTGTTATGCGGGAATCCCATGATATTCGCAAATGCGCCAAATTTTTTTCTGGAATAAGCTGCCTATTATGTTGGCAGCACTTGTAGTCGTGTAGCCTGCTGTCGTTTATGTGTTTAAAACATAATAAATATGTACTTTGACATTATATACTGGGTAATCAGATAGCGTTTTAATAGTTAGATTCTAGTAGTGGCCAGTCAAATTATCGCACATTTTTTTATCAGGGTTTGGAAAAAATGTTATAAAAATTCTCAATCAAATGATCATAAGCAATGTGAAAAATAGAAGTGATTTAAAAACGAAGACACTACTCTATCTATCCTCCTCCTCCCTGCAATCTATTTTCCTAGTACCAGCACAATGCACTACTGCATGAGTAGAGGTCATCCCCTGCTGGTCTTATTGGAAAAAAACAAAAAAATTTATGGTTTGGCGTCAACAAAAATTAAAATTTCATTAAGTGACAGATATAATTACACTACAGTTAGCAAAAAAATGGCTTAAATATCAGACACAAAGAAACCACCTTTTACAACAAATAATGGGTCGTTAAAGAAAATAAAGAAAAATATTAAAATACTCGTATCCTCCAAAATGACGCATCTCAATTAGAAAGAAAATACTTTGAAGCCATAAATATAAACGCGCACACATACCTTTCGCCAATAAATATTAGTGGTAACATTGACGACTATTTACGAGTATTTCAGTCACAGTAACAATTTCATTTGCAATATCCAACGAATAAATGGCTTTTACGTTTCATACATATCGTACAAAAATGCCAATAAATGAACGATTAGAAAAACATTAGAAAAAAGAGGAATTAGACAAACAACAGCAACAAACATTACAGGCGATGCATAGAAAACAAGACAGAGTTCAAAAGGAGGTATTTAAGCAATAAAGAGATCTTAACAAAACAAAAATGAGAAAAAAACAGCCAAAATTCGTACAAACATTGGAAATAAAGTTGTTGGCTTGTTTTTTCTCTGTGAGTATGTGAGTGTGTGTGTCTGCTGATAATTTAAACGCATTTTGGACAGACAAAATTGTTCAATCACAGATAACAACATGAAAACCAAATCGATAGATGGACAGACAGACAAATGAACTCTCTATTACAACATGAGATGCTTTAAAATCTACAATACCCACATACACACATACACACACATACATACATACGAGTACACTCGTTAAAAGCTTGTTAAAAGAAAGAAGAAGAAAAAAGTGTAGAAAACCCAACCCATTTGCTAAATGGCAGCAGGCACTTAAAAACGATTCGCACCCTTCGCCTTAGAAATGCTCAGAAGAAAGGCAAAAAATAAAAAAAAATAAAAAAAAAAACGTAACTGACTGACAACCTGACTATTTCAAACGAGTACTCGTATTACCAATTGTGCTATTAATCTGCCACATTTGCACTTTCCACAACAGTTTTAATGTTAAACTATGAAACAAAAAAAAAAAAAACAAAAAAAAACATCAACAAAACGATTCATACTCCCCAACTATGCAAAAAGTCAAGAAAAAGAAGAAATACTTAGATTGTAATGGTGAAACTCCCACCAGAAAACTAAAAGAAAACTGAAGTGAGTGCCTGAGAGTGAATGAGCCCGTAAGTGCTTTTTGTAGAGAAAGAGTACTTGCTGGGAGAGTGAGAAAGATAGAAAGAGAGAAGAAAACACTTTAAAAAAAAAACACACACTTTCGATTCAAAATGTCGTCACAAGACGGTAAGACACGGCCAACAAAGCGAAACAACAACAATTAAAACGAAACAAGGTTGCCATTGCTCAAGAATTTAACAAAATGTCAAGAAAATACCCATACATAGTTGTATATTCGATACATGGTCATATATGACTTTAATTACGGAAAAATACAATTTCATTTATTAAACCGAAGGATTAATAAATATCCCAGAAGCAGCTTCCAGAGATTTTTGTCGTGTAAACAAGTATTAAAAGTCAACCTCCACAAGTCACAGCTTGCAGAAGTTACTGGCAGCTGTTATATGGAAACACGTGTTTGTTGCTTGCTGGTGGTAGAGGGTCCACCATCTAACGTTTTTTTCTTCAACTAGTGCTTATTTCGTGAATGGTAACACTTAGCTCATGTCTGATTTGACAGATAATTAGTTTTATCCCTCCGCTGAACGAATATGGTTATGTATACGCCTGAACAACGCTGGAAAATATTGCGATATTATGTGTGCGATGTGTTCAGATGAACATCATTTTGATATTGGCAGGTATGTAAACAAGCAAAATTGTCGCATTTGGGGCATAGAAAACCCGCACGCATACATTGAAAGCCCGATAAACCCAAGACGAGTCACTGCTTGGTGCGGATTTTGGTTCAGAGGCATAATTGGGCCATTTTTCTTCGAAAATGAGCAAGGAGTGGCCGTTACAGTCAATGGCGATCGTTATCGGGCCATGTTGAACGAATTTTTGTTCACAAAAATTGAAGAGGAGGATATTAGCAACATTTGGTTTCAACAGGGCGGTGCTACGTGCCACACAGCCGAAACTACATTCGATATTTTGCGCCCTGTTTTTGAAGATCGTATTATCAGCCGTAGAGTTGATGTCTTTGGCTACCTCGGAGCTGCGATTTGACACCGTTGGACTATTATTTGTGGGGTGCCGTCAAAGATAAGTGTGACGCCAACAAGCCAGAGACAATTGACGCTTTAAAGAGCAATATTCGTGAAGCCATTGGTGAAATACAGCTGTACACAGTCGATAATGTGCTTAAAAATTGGACCGATCGTGTAGTCTACTGCATGACCAGCCGAGGCAGCCATTTGAATGAAATTATTTTCCATTACTAACCGGAAGGATTGTACTTTCAAATAAAAAAAGAAATTTGAGAAAATATTCAGTAGTTTTTTTTATAGCATTTTCAAAAAAAAATTTGTTTGGCGGACTTTTTATTTTGAACGACTTGCCATGGGTATACGTCGGGTAAACGGTTTGTGGTATTTATTCCCTTCTGTTATCAGTTTTGTTTTGCTTTGAGTTCTTTTCCAAATTTAATAAATAAATTCGTTTGGAGTAGTGATAAAACACATTTGCTAATTGAGAAACAAGAATGTTATCCTGAATAATGAGACACGTTCACAAAAGAAAATAAGAATAAAATTGAAAAACAAAACGCTTTTGAATATTTAATTAAGGATAAAATGTATAGAACACAGTTTACAACATATTTTACAGTCTTTTAAAATCTGCTTGTAATTTCGGGTACATTTTCTATGAACTTTCATCTGAAAAAGTACTTTAATCGTCGTAACTTGAACTAAGAAATTTCCTTTTGCATAAAACTTTGTTCGAATAGTGAAAATCAGTAATGTCTGAGATATGCCACCAATTAAAGTTCCATTTGAACCAAATTTGTTCCAAAAGAGTTTTGTCTTTAATATGTTTACCACGGTAACTGAACATAGCCGTTACATCAAGTTTTACCTAAAATTTTAAAATATTAGTCAATTTTTTGTGTTGCAAGTCTGACTATTATTATAATCCTCAGAAGGAGGTTGCACAATGGCAAACGCCCTGACTCAAAAGTCTTTTGTATCTCACTAAAGAATCGAAAGCTGACAAATATGATACCCATCCTTCTTCATTGCGAAGTAAATCCTCCATAGAAACAAATCTGATCTCTCTTAGATGCAATTGACTCCGGTTGAAAGCATGCAGTGTGGTTCCAGTTGGCGCAACACTGCTTAACAAAATTTGCTCTGTAGTTTCATTCACAGACAGAGGACCAGCTAAGTCCAAGTAGGTAAGGTTTAAAATTTTTTTAATCGCTATTGTATATGTGTTCGGTTCAAAATCTTTCTAGCATTTAGTTAATGCACCAGGCATTAAACGAAATACCTGTTGCGCATATTGAAAATACCTTTAATTAACGAAAAAAACTTAACTCAATAGGACACAGAAACTTGTACAATCAAATGGATGGAAAATTATAAACCAATGACGGCTTTTCTGCAGTATACCGTCCCACGCTTTATTATGATGACACCACTCTCATACCACTAGACGAAACACTCCCTATAAAGAATGATTTTTAATTAAGTCTGCTCATATTATAAAAAGTCGTTTTGCCTATAGCGACTGCAATTCAATAAAATTGCATATGTATACCTACTAAACAAGAAATTACATGAACAAAATTTCTTATTGGATGTAAGCATATATAATTTTCTTTTTTCTCCGTCACGACTCTAGGGAGCATATTGGCTTTCCACAAAGCATCTATTGCTTTCTTTCAGTTTCTTTAATCAATTTGATCTTTCAAGTTAAGTAGATGATTAATCCGCTGTAGCTTCCTTCATATAATTTTTTATTTTTATTTTTTGTGTATGATCTGATCATTCGTCTGATGTTTGTATCATCATCAGAGGTATGCGGGGTCAGGGGGGCTTTTTTCTTTATTTTTTTTAGATAGAGTTGTCTGGAGGGAGGAAGTTGAAAGTTGAAGCCTTTTTTTATTATTAAACATTCGAAACCTCAATTAAATTTTTTCTTCGTCATATCTTCTGCTGCAGCTCGAACCTGGGTCATTTGTGTTGTTATGCGTGCTCTCTAACCACTACACCACGCCACCCAATCATATATACATATCAAAAAAAAGTAATTTGAGAAAATATTCAGTAGTTTTTTATACAGCATATTCAAAAAAAAAAAAAAATTTATTTGGCGGACCCTTCATTAATTTATCGCATATTTTTTTCTGGGCGATCTATAATTCTGAATCAACAGCTACTTCAGACAAAATCACAAAAATTTGTTTTCTTAATAAAAACATAATACAATTCTGGCTTAGAAACACTTTATGAAGCATCAAATATCTTTACTCCGCTTATTTCCCCACTTTTTAAATTCAACTACAAGTAATGGCAATACCTTACATGATATGGGTATTTAATATTAAAACAACAGCAAGAACACAAAACATTTACCCCTACTTGTTAAAATAAAATGATCCTTTGCGAACAGGTCATTAGCATGTGTGTGCACACACACATGCATACGCATATACTCGAATAAATTGAATAACCTGCGCACAGCCAATTGCGTGTATAAGTAACGCCCCATTAACAGCAAAAAGTGATGCCAAGTTTAGTAAAATTAATATAAAAAAACCTGTTTATGCTCTTGCTTATTTAGCCAAAGTAAGTACTCTCTCGTTAAATAACTACACAAACAATAGAATTGAAAAGGCGGAGTTATGTTAAAGCAAAAGCCATTATTACCGTAGGTTAGTTTTTTTTCTTGTTAACTCATTAACAACAACAACAGCAACCACACACAATAATAACAACAAAGTGTTTAAAGCGAATGTGTAGGAAGGAAGTTGTTAAACTGGTTTAACGAGCTAAAGAGCTGCCTGTTGTGTTCTCTGTTTTTATGGCTGATGTGGTGGTGGTGGTGGTGGTGGATTGTTAACAAGTATCGGTATCGGTATTAAGAAAACAACAAAAGCGTTATTAACTTTTGCTAACAAGACAAGATTCTCAACTATTGCTTGTGCGAGGTGGAGTTGTGTATGAGAGAGTGAGAGCGAGAAAGATGAAAAACAAGAGTTTGACTTGTGTTTGTGCACTTGAGTGTGTGTTTTCGTTTATTTGTTTCAAGTCTATACGAAAGCAGAGTCGATAAGAGTGTTTTGCAACGGGGAAGTTTTCAATTTAGTTGGCGTCAACACCTCAATTTGTCGAGTTCGTTTAAAGCGCTTCGATTATAAACGGTTTTTGTGTTTTTCTTTCTTCTATTCATTAAATTGCAACAACAAAAATGTTATCAATTACACATTAAAAACAGCAAATGAAACCTATACAATATAAACGGATTAACATAAGAGAGCAAAAGAGAGAAAAAAACGCTAAATTGTTAGCAAAAAATAGCGACGGTGTTTATGAAAACAAGAGTTTCATTGAAAATAACAATAAAATGAATGAAAATTTTTATGTAATTAAGTCACAAAATACAACAATAAAACACAAAATAATGACAAATACAAAACAGTGAAATATTGAAAAGCCTGTTTTAATAATTAAACAAAAAAAAAAAAAAAAATAACGAAAATAAATAAATTACTTTTCGCACAGTAAAGTTGTTGAGAAAATAAAAAATATTCCTTAAGTACCATTAAACGTTTCCGCGTTTAATTGATTGATTCATAGCCAAACGCATATTACAGTTATTTCACACAAATTGGCTCCCTATTGCATCAATATGTCGTCGTCACATGAAGAGGATGATCGTGATGATATTGAGGATCAAGAAATTCATGTCGATGTTGATTCAGATTCCCGTTTGTCTTGTGGCACGGGTTCCGATATTGACATGGATGGTGCCAGTTGTTATGATGAATCAGAAGCCCCCCTTAGGTAAGTTTAAGTAACTGGAATGGATATCAGAAGTCTATATGCAGCCATAAACTTACCGATTAGTTGTCAGTTGGTTACATATGTCTGTCTGACTTCCACAAATCTTTGCTCATTAGTAGTATGAGTTGGCACAAATAGATCTTTTTGTGTCAAGTTTTAGCTTAATTGTTACAATTTCTATATGGCTTTAATGTAAAGGGTGTTTTTTATAGAGGTATAGAACTTTATGTAGCAATAAAACAACGATGGATTATTCGATTGACATGAATTTTATTTGTCCGAAAGATAATCTTGTGGCATTACATTCTAAATATGATCTCTGCCACGGTTGGCGCGGATGTAGTCCAATCTGGACGTCCAATTTTCGATGACTTTTTCCAGCATTTGTGGCCGTATATCGGCAATAGCACGGCGAATGTTGTCTTCCAAATGGTCAAGCGTTTGTGGCTTTACCGCATAGACCAATGACTTTACATAGCCCCACAGCAAGTAGTCTAGCGGTGCTAAATCACAATATCTTGGAGACCAATTCACAGGTCAAAAACTTGAAATTAGGCGGTCACCAAAGGTGTCTTTTAATAAATCTATTGTGGCACGAGCTGTGCGACATGTTGGACATCATGGTTATTCAATTCAGGAATGAAAAAGTTAGTAATCATGGCTCTATACCGATCACTATTGACTGTAACGTTCTGGCCACCATCGTTTTTGAAAAAGTACGAACCAATGATTCCACCAGCCCATAAAGCGCACCAAACAGTCAGTTTTTCTGGATGTAACGGTGTTTCCACATACACTTGAGGATTATCTTCACTCCAAATGCGGCAGTTTTGTTTGTTGACGTAGCCATTCAACCAGAAGTGCGCTTCATCGCTAAACAAAATTCGCTTATGAAAATCGGGAACCACGGTAATCTCGTTTTTGCCCTATTCGACGAATCAACGCCGGGCGTGAGTCTATTCATGAATGGCCAAACCCAACTGAGAATAAATCACTTGACCGCTGTTAAATCGGTCGCCATCTTGAAAAGCAATACCAACTTAAAGTTCTATACCTCTATAAGAAACAGGCTATATTATATCGCGCCATAACCGCCAAAAAACGTAAGCGCCATGATTATCGATTTTTTGTTTGTTTTTTGACAAAAATCGTTAGTATTCGATCATTCCCACCAGCACACAAGTCTCATGCACTACACTAGAACAAAAAAAAAAAAAAAAAAATATTAAAAGAAAGACTTTCTCCTGTAAAATTGGTTTTCTGTCGCTTAAGTTTTTTTTCTTTTTTGGCGGTTATGGCTCGTCATATCTGATGAGGTAGTTAATTGATAAGAAATATTATTTATTATCATGGTAACCCTTTACTCACCGGGACGTTTATAAATCAATTTTGCAAATTTTTGCTAAGGTCTGAATGTGAACTATCGCCTAGAAAAAATGATACTTTAGAACAAAATATTTCTCTTATGGGGAGCCATATGATTAATAGGTTCCACAATACAGGCAGGAAGCGATGACGGACGTGTTACATTTATTTAAACAATCGGTTGCAAACATCAACGATGGTCCAACCAATATGAAAGCCGGCAAATATTCTTCTCTAGGGCAGCCTGCTTCTTCGCTGATGACCATAAAATATTAGATGGGCTGCCAGCGTAATGGTTGACCAATTGAGGTGTCGATGGCAAAAACTCTTAAGGAAATCTACAGAATGGTGTTGAATAATCGTCGGTTAATGCTTCACAAAAAGTGTAATCTTGAGTTGGGAAAACTATCCGCAAGATTCGTGCTGCGTTTGCTTACTATAGAAGAAACAGCGTCGTGAAAATGCCTTCAGTAGAGGGTTTGGCAATGTGTCAATAAAACGAAATTTTACTTCGATTTGCTGGCCCACCACTCTAAGACAAAGGAATAATCATAGTTGTTCCACCTGCAGGCAAGCTCATGACAACTGTTTTTCGGGATATGCACATATTGTTTTTTCAAAAAGAAGAAAACACAATCAACGGTGAGTATTATGTGAACTTATTGCAGCGTGTAACTGTAAGTTGTGAAATGACGAAAAAAAGGCAGCATTTGTTGCAAAGGAAAGTGTTGTTTCATCAAGATAATACACGGGCTCTGTTAACTAAAATTCAAACGACTTCATCATGTCAGACTTAGCTCGCTTAAGTTATTTTCTATTTCTAAGCTAGAAAAATAGCTCGGCGATAAAAGATTAATCAACAATGACAATGCGATTGATGACTACTCGTATATTCGAAAATGAAACATTTCTTACTATAAACAGGTTATCGTTAGATCAGCTAATTTTGTATCTGCCCTCGTATTATCCATATACAGTAGTATGTATTCCATTGACATCTATTTACGTAGGCATTTATAGCTGCATTTTTAATAGATATGTAGTTCTTATCTGTGTAATAATGGTGACAATTTTGTGTTTTTTATTCATCTTTAATTTAAATGATTTTTTATTTTATTTTTTATTTTTTTGTAAAGCTTTGAACAGGTATTTTAAGAAAATGTTATCTATTTGACATAATAGTCAAATTGTCTATTTGATTTTGATTAATTTAATGGATGTTTTCAGTTTTATTTGATTGTTTGAAATTGTTTTTGTATCCGGGGTTTTTTTAGAGTTTTATCACTTTGAGTTAGCAGCACTGCTTCATTTGACAACCGATTTAACAGCTGACAGCTGCTTTTTGTTTAGTTTGGTTTGACATTTCATTACGAGTAGGTATAGACTTTCAGCAAAACATCGCTTGCAATTTGTTTAAAATATTTTTTATCAAAATAATGGTTCTGTTCGTCAAACATCAAAATTCAAAATTTTTTTCTCTCGTTTAGAGTTGAATGGGTACGTAAATAAGCAGAATTGTCGCATTTGGAGTGAGAATAAGCCGCAAGCTTTTGTCGAAATACCATCTACAGAAAATTGCTTTATTTGCTGTTGATGTCATTGGTTCATATGTGTGTCTTCAAAAACGATGATGGTCAGAATGTTACAGACAATGGTGAACGGTATAGGGATATGATTAGAAATTGTTTCGTACCTATGTAAGCTGGCATGAATCTTGCTGACAAGTGGTTCCAATAGGGCAGAACCATATGCCAAACAGTGCGCGCTACAATTGAGAACTTTTGATGGAAACTAATTTCACGTAATGGTCCAATTAATTGGCCACCAAGATCGTGTGACTTAACCCCATTGGATTATTTTCTTTGGCGTTATTCAATCTCACTTTTCTATGTCGTAAAGCCAGAGTCAATTAAATACATGAAAATCAACATTCGAAGAGTTATCGGTGAAATATACTGCCGTATATGCAGCCTTCTAAGCGCTAGTCATGGCGACCACATGGCCAATATTGTATTTAAAAATAAACGTCATAAATTTGTCTTTGAAACAAAGCTCGCTTCATTGATATTAAACATCTGTAACTGTAAAAAAACACCCGGTTCTTGTGGATGCTATTAACATTTAAATCAAACGTTTTGAATAGAGTTTATTGGCTGTTTTATACCGTATGCTTTGTTTACACGATAACTTTTTTCGTAATATGCTTTCTCGTTCTTAATTATACCTCCAATCATGAGCCAAATTACATAATTCCCCATACAAAATTTGTTAAGCAAATAGCTTAACTGGTAAGTAATTCAAGCTTAATATCTCTGGTTTTTATCAGGTTATTGTCTATGCTAAATGTGTTTTCTTAATTTCCAAAACTTTTTTCCATTTCTTAAGCATAGTTTAACGGCAAGTAAGAAAACAAGAAATATAAATAACAAGAAAAGGAAGAAAAACCATCAAAACGAATTACAAAGATGCCATGTGAACGCTATAATTGGTTTAAGTAATTCAAATAGCGAACATAGTTATTCGAAATTTCGTGTGAACATGGTATTACTTGTCAGCCACTTAAATCTGAAAGGAGAATTTTAGGACGTTTCTTATTAAAAAAAATTATTTCTTTGTTTTTAAACAAAACTAATTTCCATCATAAGAAAATTTGATCTTTGGTGTTCCAGATTGCGCCTTGTAAGCGCCTGCGATGGCGGTCACATGGCCAAAGGCATACCATATGTAAACATTAATGCCATAAAATGTTCTATCCAACAAAGTCTGTTTCATTGCTATTAAAAATATATTTCATTGTTTTACTTTGATTTAAATTTCTGTAACTGTAAAAAAACACCCGATACATATGAATGCTACTAACATTTAAATTGATCGTTTTGATATATGATTTTCGGCTGTTTTGTAATTTATGTTTGTTCACACGATAACTGTTTTTGTAATATGCTTTTTCATTCATAATTAAGCCCCCAATTATTAGCCGAATTACATAATTCACCATACAAAATTCATATCAAAAACTCAACGCATCATCTATGTGTTATCTGCTTTTATCGGGTGATTATTGTCTGCGCTAAATGTGTTTGCTTAATTACTTACCTTACCTTTTTCATATCTTAAGCACAATTTCGCAATACAAAAAATAAGAATAACAAAAAAAGAACGAAGAATCATCAAAACGAATTACAAAGATGCCATGTGAACTGTGTAATTGGTTAAAGTAATTCAAAATTTCGTATGTACAAGGAAATTTTTAGGCACGTTTCTGAGGAATGGGGTTTTGTAATGCAGCGGATTTTTGAGAAAGCAAAATTAGTTTTTCTCTTCTTTAGAAACTATTGAACTAAGTCACTAACGCATAAGACCGTTTTTACTTTTAGGACTTTAAGTTTTTTGCATTTTCTCTTTAATGTGCATCACAACATTAAAGAATCTGCTCTTTATCGAACATATTCCACAGATTTGCTAATAACGGGTCCGCCATCTAATATTTTTGTTTTCAACTAGTGCTCATTTTGTGAATGGTAACACTTAGCTTATGTCTGATTTGACAGATAATTAGTTTTATTCTTCCGCTGAACGAATATGGTTATATATACGCTTGAACAACGCTGGGAATCTGGGCCTGCGATCGACTTACAGAAGATGCCGATTTTGCCAAAAAAAAATCATCTTTTCAGATGAAGCTCATTTTGATCTTGGCGGGTATGTAAACAAGCAAAATTGTAGCATTTGGGGCACAGAAAACCCGCACGCATACATTGAAAAGCCGATACACCCAAGACTAGTCACTGTTTGGTGCGGATCTTAGTCCAGAGGCATAATTGGGTCATTTTTCTTCGAAAATGAGCAAGGAGTGGCCGTTACAGTTAAGGGCGATCGTTATCGGGCCATGTTGAACGAATTTTTGTCCACAAAAGTTGAAGAGGAGGATATTAGCAACATTTTGTTTCAACAGGACGGCGCTACGTGCCACACAGCCGAAGCTACACTCGATGTTTTGCGCCCTGTTTTTGAAGATCGCATTATCAGCCGCAGAGCTGATGTCGTTTGGCCACCTCGGAGCTGCGATTTGACACCGTTGAACTATTATTTGTGAGGTGCCGTCAAAGATATGTGTTACGCCAACAAGCCAGAGACATTTGACGCTTTAAAGAACAATATTCGTGAAACCATTGGTGAAATACAGTTGCACACAATCGATAATGTGCTTAAAAATTGGACCGATCGTGTAGGCTACTGCATGTCCAGCCGAGGCAGCCATTTGAATGAAATTATTTTCCATTATTAACCGGAAGGATTGTAATTTCAAATAAAAAATGAAATTTGAGAAAATATTGAGTAGTTTTTTTTATAGCAGTTTCAACAAAAAAAACTGAAACCTAGAAAACTATAAATAATAGTACAACAATAATGACCATAATTATTGTTATATATCTAAAACGTTATACTCTTTTTCTTCGACATATTTCACTTTGCCTTGTATAGGAATTAATTTGCACTATGCGACAAACAAGAATGGAGATAAAATACCTGAAAAGTTATAATATTTTTCTAATAAAGGCTATCGAGTACAACAAAATTCAGTTTTTGATATCTTCTGAACACCTCCAAAATCTTTAATTAGGGGTAAAAAATGGTTTTGCGTAACTTCATATACTTATAGACTTATATACTAACCGATCTTAAGCTTTTCAGTGGACTTAGAGAGAGGAGAAGTAGACCTTTTAAATGATGATTGTTACGTTTTTACCTTTTTAAAAACGTGTATTTATGAGTTCGTAGATTGTAGTTAAAATAAAATAAATTTTTGTGTTTGTTTTTAATTAAAAATCCTTTATTCAACACAGTTTTGTGCACCACTGCTTGTAATCTTTTTACAGGCAATAACAATTTTTATTCTTAATTACTCCGTCTGTTTACAATTTTGTAAACAACAACAATTACTCGACAGATCTTTCTACTTAAAGATCACAACCTTTTCAACCAGAGGTTATCCACACTTAACTCTCTTTACTGAGTTAGCTCCAACTAAACTGGTTTTTTACTTCACTACTAGTTTCACGAGCTTACTCCTTATAAATTCTCTTCACACCAATAACACATTCGCTGAGTTAACTTTACTTAAAACTGCACTCGCTGTGTTTACGACACATAAACTGATAGGTGTTCGCATCGATTTGCTTTTGATATGGCTGCGTAAAAACACATCGAAAGCTCTCGAAACTGTCGATATTTCAGGTAGACTCCATTTCTTTCCTTTAATTTCTTTTTAGTTCCTTTGTAGCCATGTATGTAAACATCCAACACTTTCAGCTCTTAGTGTTTCTTGTTGCTTGTTTATTGTCTGTTACATGTTTTCTTTGCTGCTTAATTATTGTTGTTGCCGTGTTATTTTTATTTACTTTATCTCTGCTAATGTTTGTTGTTGTCGATTCTGGTTATTTGTAAACATCAGGTATAGTTCTTGCAGCTTTTATTTATTTATTTTAGCGAAGTAATAAACGCAGAGGTGCCCAATCTTATTTTCGTAACAATATGATATACTTCATAGCCCTGAGGTGTGCATATGTAAGAATTTTTCAAGCGAAGACATTAATTTGTTTCCACATTTGTCAAGTTTAGAGCCTTTTTCGTATCATTTATGAACTTAAATCGTTCGTTGCCAGTTGCCGACAATTGCATTATATAAGTAAACTGGAACCTAAAAATCTATTAATTTCAGTTCCATATAGGCAACTACAAATTTCTCGTTGCTGAGAACACAATTGCAGTTCAGCTGCCATCTATAATCGACACATTAAAGTGACCATGTTCTCGAATTTCATACATAAAAATACCAAAATAAACATTTTAATTTTTCGTTTTTTTTTCAAAAATAGCCAACAAAATCCCCAAAAAGTAGTCATGTCGCCAAACCGAAAATTAGGACGCCAAATAACTTTTAAAATCGCCACCTTTGGCGAGATCTCGCCAGATCTGACAACTCTGCTTGTATATGTTGGCCAAAAAGATCATGGCTACAGTTTTTTTTTTTGTTTTGTTTTTAATTTTGACCGTGTCATTAACATAGATAACCTTGAAACGGACAAATTTAACATTGACTTTAAGCCGAAACGACTCATCTATTGTGAAAAGTGACGAAAAAGTTAACTGAATTGTCAGTCATAATGCCCTTGAATTGAAAAAAACGTTAAATTTTTCAATTCGTTACAGTTTTCTGGAGGCACAATTATCTAAATCACTGCGTCAAATAAGCAAAGTCTGTGAATATCGGGTGATTTTTTTAAATCTTTTGGATTTGATTTAGAAAAAACACATAAGATTTAGAGAAATGTATGAAATCTTTATTTGGGTCGATAGAACGATCGATCCATATTGAATTCAATGTTTAACGATGATTACATGTAAGAGTTGACCGCGGCTATGCCTCAAATGGTTCATGCACTGGGTCCAATTCTGGCATATTCTTTCCAATATATTGGTAGGTATCTCACGAATAAATTCTTCAATATTAACTTCCAGTGGGTACACCGTTGCGGTCTTGTACCTATAGACATGAGCCTTAACAAAGTCCAACAAAAATTAGTCTAAAGGTGTTAAATCGCTTGATCTAGGCGGCCAATTGATTGGCCCCAAACGTGAAATAAACTGTTCAGCGGTTTCGCCTCTCAATTGTTCCACTGTTTCGCGTGCTGTGTGGCATGTGGCACCGTCTTTTTGAAATCACATGTCAGTCAAGTCCAGCTCTTCCATTTTGGGCAAAAAAAAATAAAATAAAAAAAATTGTAATCATTGCACGGTAGCGCTGGCTATTCACAGAACGTCCGTGCCTTTGCCGTCTTTGAAAAAGTACGGCCCAATGATGATACCGGCCCATACTTCACACCAAACAGTGCATTTTTCAGGATGATTTAACAGTCTTGCAATGCTACTTGCGGCTCTTCACACCGAATATGGTAATTTTACTTGTTCACGTATCCATTCAACCAGAAATGTGTTTCGTTTCTGAACGCAATTGTGCACGATGAACTTTCTTACCCTTTATGCTCGGTTAGGAAACTTAAGTTTTTATAATAAAATTCAATAATTTGCGAGCGTTGTTCTTTTGTAGCTCGATGCATGGTTGTATTATAGACCAAATTGAACACGTTTGACAGTAACATGTTATACGATAACAGCTGAGGTGCCAAAAACAGTGTAAATGTTTTAAAAATAAAACTTTAGAGGGATAAACACCAGTTGTTGTATGATTTTTTCATGAGTTGCTTTACTAAAAAGCTCAATAACTCCCTTAATTTCCATAGGGTTCTAAAGCTTAAGTCTCATTTTATTCATAACTTAATATAATTCCTTAATTAATTCATAAATACTACGGTTTCTATACAAAATAGTGCACAAAAAAGCATTTGAACTTGAAAAATGTGGAATATTTTGAATGAAAAATGTGTTGCCTTGGGATATACACTCAGATCCTTCAAGGAAACATGAACAACATAAGTTATTTAAAAGGTAGGCTTCTCTTCTCTCTAAATCTGAAAAGAAACTTCAAATCGGTGCTTATAACGGCATGAAGGTCCGAAAAACCGGTTTTTTGCCAGTAACTTCTGGTTATGAAGGTGTTTCGAAAATTTCAAAAATAAATCCTTGTTCGTCTCGATAGCGCTTATCAGAAAAATATTATAATTTGCCAGGAATGTTTTTTTGTCGCACCGTGTTATCATTACTGCTGGTTATAGGGCATGTGTAAGAGAGAGAGCGAGTGAAAACAGAAAGACCGTTTAATTAACAGAAGTACAGCATTCATGACATTTAACATTTCAATTGCTTTTGCATGGATGTTCAATAAGAATAAACGAGAAATTGATTATGTCTTACAAATTTACATTGTTGTCGTTAAAGATATCCTTTTTGCAGAAAAATGTTATTTCCAATGTTGTTCTCAAAACAATTTTAATTTCAAATGACTACCTATACTTTTAAAATATTACTCATACAGACCGCAATCATTCATACAAACATTCTTTCATTATAACCTTCAATGTTGACGGAAAATAATCAGCTTTTAATTCATAAATGAAAAGAACAACAACAACAAAATAAAAACATAAAAAAATAGTAAAAAAATAACGAAACTTCTTAGAAATAAAAATAAGATTTTTAATCCATCAATGGTCACGCAAATGTCTCAATTTGCTTTCAAACATAAATCTTTGCTGTTGTTGTCATTGTTAATGTTGTTGCTGTTACTACTGTATTAAGCAATCATGATCAAAAACATACGCTACTCTCGTACTCTATTGTTTTATTTTTGTTTAAAAATGTTTTTTCCATAATTTTTTGCAAACAACAGAGATACTGCATTATCTTGCTTGCTAACAACAATAACAACAATTGCGTGGGTTTCTTTATTTCTCGCTCTACCTCTGTTATCTTTTTCATATATACATACATTTTAAAGTAGATGATACATTGGCAAACATTTGCTGGCAAACCTCGTCTATGCATGCGTGCAAAATAAAACAGTAACCAATCGCATACGTGGAGGACTTACACACAACGTATGCGCGTGGCTATTTTTTTTTTTTTTTTACTTTTCACGCTTGCATAGACGTGATGTTTGCAAACAAATATTTGCCAATGTATCAGTGGTTTAATACATATGCACACACATATGTGTGTGAGTGGGTAAGTAGCGGAGTAAGTATGTGTGTGATGGACATGCATGTTTGTTTATGTTTTGTGCACATGGAATAAAAAAAAATTACTTGGTTTTAATTAATAATCATCGTCGTTGTTGTTGCAATTTACTGTTTAATTCTCTTCCTCTCTTAGCAAGCAAATTTTACAGCCAATTTGTTTACAAATTTGCCGTGTTGTGTTGTATTTAATTTTTCCTTTTATATTGTTGCTGCTTTTTGTTGTTGCAATTGCTTTATCTGTGACATTTCTTGTAAAACTCATTAATTTCATTTCTATTATTATTGTTGTTGTTGTACATATGTGTAAATGTATGGTATGTAAATAGTATATCGAAACTTGAACGTTAAAATAAATGAATCGTTTGTTGTTTTTCGTTCGATTCAAGGGAACCCAGCACGCAATTTATGGAAAAAAAAAATTATTGTAAAAACAAACAAATGAAATTGAATTGATTTTTTGGTCACGTTTTTGAAGAAGAAGAAAAAAAATGGAAAAATCTTAAAATTTAAAAGCATTTTTTGATTTATTATATTATTAATAAACTACTTTTAAGCTCAAAATCGAATTGAAATCACAAAAAAAAAAAAAAAAATTAATAAAAAAACGTCAACACGATTTCATTAGGCGTTTTTACAATAGCGGCGTTATTGCGTCAACGACAAACTGACTCTATAAATCATTGAAAATCTAGTTTAGTTATTAAACTGTTTGGATAATTTTACATGTTTTTAATAATAATTAAAAATGTTAATTTAAAATGTTAATTTAAAAGGAAAAGATTAAAGACATACAATGCAGACTAATTTTAATTATATTTTTTCCAAAAAGAAACCCAAACGTGGGCCACATCATACAAAATGCAAGTCAGAGCTTTGTTTATAACTAACAACTACTAACCGCACTCGTACATTGTAGGAGACTTGATTTATAGGTCAAAATTGTTATAAACATACTAGAGTTACCCCTCCCGTGTAGCTGGGTGCCTGTCTGTACTTGCTTTGTGACTGATGTGGATAGATAACGAAGTTTTAACTGTTGCCGTTCTCCACACATGAAAATCGCCACGTTTTTCTTAAAACTGTTGGTTTGAATTGACCGCCAAGTTATTTCGGAAACTTGAACTCTAAACATTCTCAAGATACACAAATTCAATATCGACTTTTTATAGAGGCATTCCGACATGGTTTGTTAACTTTTGACAGTGACAATAATAACGCGTAATATGGAAAATGAAGGACATGCCATATCTTCGGAACCACTGGGCCGATTTCGTGCGAACTTCTCATAAACCATCTACAGACCAATTCCAACATACCCTGAAATTGGTCGATCCGTTTACGCAGTTAGAGGTGACATCAAAGTGTACATATATTTTTATATAAAGGGTCTGCCAAATAAATTTTTTTTTTTGAAAATTCTATGAAAAAAAACTACTGAATATTTTCTCAAATTCCTTTTTTATTTGAAAGTACAATCCTTTCGTTTAATAATGGAAAATAATTTCATATAAATGGCTGCCTCGGCTGACCATGCAGTAGCCTACACGATAGGTCGAATTTCTAAGCACATTATCCATTGTGTGCAGCTGTATTTCACCAATGGCTTCACGAATATTGCCCTTTAAACCGTCAATTGTCTCTGGCTTGTTGGCGTAACACTTATCTTTGACGGCACCACACAAATAATAGTCCAAGTGGACAAACGACATCAGCTCTGCGGCTAATAATGCGATCTTCAAAAACAGGGCGTAAAACATTGAGTGTAGCTTCGGCAATGTGGCACATAGCGCCGTCCTGTTGAAACCAAATGTTGCTAATATCCTCCTCTTCAATTTTTGTGAACAAAAATTCGTTCAACATGGCCCGATAACGATCGCTCAATTATGCCTCTGGATCAAAATCCGCACCAAACAGTGACTCGTCTTGGGTGTATCGGCTTTTCAATGTATGCGTGGGGGTTTACTGTGCCCCAAATTCCACAATTTTGCTTGGTTACATACCCGCCAATATCAAAATGGACTTCATTTGAAAAGATGAACACATATTCTGCAACATTACCATGGTTCTCAAAGTAATGTCGCAATATTTCCCAGCGTTGTTCAAGCGTATACACAACCATATTCGTTCAGCGGAAGGATAAAACTAATTATCTGTCAAATCAGACATAAGCTAAGTGTTACCATTCACGAAATAAGCATTAGTTGAAAAAAAAAACGTTAGATGGCAGACCTTTAAATATATACTTGCTTTTATGGTTCCAAGCTGGAAAAAAGGCCTACAACAAAGTCCCTTCATTCTAATCTGTTCTGCGTCAAAAGTTTTATTTCAACCCAAGTCTTTCCAATAGAGTTCACTTCCTTATTAAATTGCCTTCTCCAGGTATTGGCAAGGTCTACCTCTTCTTCTACTGCCTTGAGGGTTTCACTCACTTGTCTTAGCAATATTCTTGTTTGCTTTTCTCAAAACGTAGCCAATCCAGTTCCATTTTCTTCTGGCTATTTCAGTGTTGATTGCCAACTCCCCCGCACGTTCCCATAGATCACTTTTCGAGATAACTTTTGACCCCAATATTTTTAATATCCTCCGTAAACATCGATAAATACTTGTAGAAACCGTATGTCCTTGGCTGAGGTGAACACGACTCGCATCCGTACTTTGGAGGAGAAAAGGCAATTTTTGGTTACTATATGCATCTGTGGGATTTGCACACTTTTTAGAGCTGGGTTGCCTTTTTAATATGATTTGCTATATCCTCTCCTGATACTGTAGTAGATGATATGACACTGCCCAAGTATAAAGAAGATTGTAGTTCTGCCGACATACTGTCAGCACTGGAACCTACAATGACGCAGAGGTGTCATTAGATTAGACATCAACATATCCTGCCCTCCTGTACCAGAGATCACCTTGGTCATGACTAAGACTGACCTCCTTATAAGTGCTGACATAATTCAGCCACTAATTGAAGAGTTTTGGACTTCCTATGAGCTGCCTTCTGAACTTGGTGTAGCAAAAGGTGGGGGAATAACTTTACTATTTCTCACATTATTTATTACAGACTGTCGTTTACACTCGTAGCTGAACTCAGAGACGACCAGGCTGGTTTTAGGGCTCAGCGCTCTTGTATTAATCATGTTAATAGTCTTCGTATAGTGTTAGAACAATATATGGAATGACACTCCCCATTATATTGTATATTTAGAGATTTTGCTAAAGCCTTTGAGACTCCCCGCCATAAGGTCATCCGACAAGCGCTACGATGTCAAGGATTTCCACTGAAAATCATCGATCTTACCAGTTCATTGTACCGGAACTCCATATGTACAGTGCTCCACAAAGGCTCTTTGAGAAGACAGTTACATGTAAATACAGTAGTCCTTCAGGGCTGTGTACTTTCTCTACTATTGTTCAATAAATATTTTAATGTAATAATGGGTCAAGTGACCAATATCAGAAGGGGTGTAATTTGTGGCCTGAATACCGTCTAGAAGATCTTGATTATGCTGATGGCATACGAGTATGCCTCCTCGCACACAATTTTAGGGATTTGTCAGACAAACAGACATACAGCTTATGCACACAACTACACGTGATATCGGCTTACAGATATAATTTGCCAGCTAGGATTTTAGCAAACAAGGTTTTGAGGAATATTTTTGTATTTTATGTCTTTCAGGTGCAATCTCAACTATTTTTTGTGTTTCTTTGGGTGAACGTTCGCTAAAGAAACCTAAGGTGAGTGGGTCTTTCAGCTAATCAGGTCACAATCACAGTTTTTTATCATTCATATGGATTACGTTGAAAAGAGAAAAACGATTACCGTCAAACATACATATACTACCTTGATCAAAAAGTTGCCGGAATAATCGCCGTGTGGCTGTCCCATCGTTCGGACTTAAGCATTTTTTTGCATTTGCATCCAATGCAGGCTGCTGCAACTTGCTCCACATCTCATGCCACAATCGATTTATTACATCAAACGTTTGATGGCCGTATAATTAGGCGAAATGGTGATGTTAGTTGGCTGAAAAGAAGCTGCGATTTGACACCGTTATACTATTTTCTATGGGGTGCCGTTAAAGACAATTGTTATGTCGACAAACCAGAGTCAATTGAGTATCGATTGATTGATGTCGATCCCGAATACACTGAAAAAAATTCTCGAAAATTGGTTTAATCGAATGCGGTACTGTAAGGCAAAATTTGGCGAAGTTCCAAACCGTTTTTGTTTTATTGCATTTTTAAATTTAAACCGTTAAATAACCCACCCGATATTAATTTTTTTTTATATGGAATAAATATTATTTTTTTCAAAAATTTTTAATTTCTTCTTCGTTTTCCTCAATTTCTTTGCAGTGAATCACAGTCAGAACAAACCCGTTCCTCGTCCAGTGAAAATCTGCCTTTTAGTATATCACGCCTGCTCTCCAAACCCTTCGAAAACAATAATAATAACTGCAGTAGTAATAATAATAATAACAACATCAACAACAACAACAACAGTAGCAATAGTAATAAATCAGAAACAGATCTGCAAAATGAACAGGACCTGGCCGCTTATAAATTAGCCACCAGTTTAGCAACATCAACTTATGGTGGTGCCACAGCTCTTTACACTTATCCGCATCTGTATCCTTCAGCGGCAGCAGCAGCTGCCGGTCATGTCTTACGAGTGCCACCACAACGTACACCATTAACATGGGCTCTACCGCCTTTACATCATGCGGCGCTGGCGCATCAGGCCGTCAAAGATAGACTGGCAGGTGAGTGGAATATTTATTCCTTTTTTTTCTTTTTTTTTGTTCAATTTTTTTCTTTACTTTTCTCAATTTAATAAGTAATAAAATAAATAAATTAAATATCTGCTTATGTATGTATGTATGTATGTATGTATGTATGTATGTATGTATGTATGTATGTATGTATGTATGTATGTATGTATGTATGTATGTATGTATAAAGATATTGTTGTTGTTGTGTTTTAAGCCATTTAATAAAAGTAAACAATTTGCTAATGAGTTACTAAAGCGCGTTAATGTTTGGACATGACAGGTTTTAATTCACTACAGGGTGTCTGCCATCATCTCAGCGAGGGGTTCTTAGCTACTTAAGAAAGCAAAAATGATTTAATTATTCGTGTTGTTATTACGTGTAATTCCTTTAGGCGAAATCCATAAACGAGAAGGCTTTGAAATGATCGTAAAACGTTTAGTTTAGCAAGCAATTTCACTTGTTTAATGTCTTGAAAAATTGCATTAAATTATACGAATTTTGCTTGCAATACACGACAAGAGGGAGAACTCTTTTCGCATAAATTTAAATTTCATATACGAGTATAAAAAAAAAACAATTTTGTTGAAATGCCAGCAGTTAAACGAGAGCTTTCAACAAATTGCGCCCTCTTTTGCTTCTCCGATCTGTGTTACGCTCATCATTTCTCGACCAATTGTGCAACTGCATCACTATAATAGTAATCGTTTTTTTCGTATTTCACGTTATTCTATTAATATGAGTACAGTTTGACAGCTTGCTGTCGTAAATAACATGTTCGCATGAAACTTCGAATTACTTACAAGAATTACCTCGTTCATATGACACCATTGCAACTAGTTTTTACGCTTCCTCTCCTTTTTCCTGTTCAATAATTTTACTTGTTGCATGCATAACAAAGGATGTTAACCGAAAACGGACGATAAAATCTATTAAATGATATCAGACGATAGTCGTTGTATGGTCATAAACGCGGTAGTCAATGGAACTTCAGGGAACATATCGACGACCTCGACTAAGTTGAACATCATCTCGTTATACTGATATGCAGAGTAAAATCGATGGCCTGAATAGTGCATCCAAGGGAGAGGGTCTGACAATCAATCAATATTATTTATTGGAACTCAGAAATGCCAAACGTGTTCTTATAGAAGCCAACGCACCCATTAATGGTAACTGTTTGGTGCAACTTGTGGAGCGGAGGCATTATTGGCCCATATTTCTTTGAAAATGAGAACGGCGCAACCATTACGATCAATGGAGACACTTAGCGCACCATGATAACTGACTTTTTTGGGCCCACTGTTCATGGTATTGATGTGAACGATGTTCGGTTTCAACAAAATGGTACAACATGCCACATATCTCATGGCACAATCGATTTATTGCGTCAAACGTTGGACGCCGCTTAATTAGCCGGAATGGTGATGTCAGTTGGCCGCCAATTAGCTGCGATTTGACACTGTTGGACTATTTTCTGTGGGGCGCCGTTAAAGACAAGTGTTATGCCGACAAACCAAAGACAATTGAGTATTTGAAGGCCAACATTCGTGATGCCATTGCCGAGATACCACCACATACATTCGAAAAACTTCTCGAAAATTTGTCAGATCGAATGGGGTACTGTGAGGCCAGCCATATGAATGAAATTATTTTTCATTTTAAGCCGGAACAATTGTACTTCAAAACAAAACAAAAAAATTGGCAAAATTTAAAACCGTTTATGTTTTATTGCATTTTTAAATTTTAACTTTTAAATGGCACACCCTATATAAGACGTGAAAAGACTACTAATGTTACAAAACTCCGTCATCTTTTTGGTAAAATCATAAGTTTTTATAAGCTATTAAAAACTGGTAAAACGATGACGGAAGACCTTAAACGTAAGAAGATCAAATTTTGCAATCAAGATAAAAGCCCATAATTGGCCATTAAGATTGGCCATTAAGCTATTCAGTAGATAGCTAATGAAAAATTTTAACTCAACCACTAGTATATGTTTTGTTCGATTTAGAATACTGTGACTTGATTATATTTTCGTACAGGACTTGGTTAAAAAGGTGTTAGCAATTAAAACACATATTACTGTCAGTTTTTCATTTTAATACTGACAGTGTTTTTTTTTAAATTCATTTCAAAACTACAAAATTGTGTATACAATTCATTATGATTGATATTTTCATTGCCATTTAAACTTAATGTCTCCATAAAAATGAAACCTTCCTATTGTTTGAACTTCCGTTTATCAGGCAAAAAGTCTTTTTTTTAAGTTGAGCTAACCAATGCTACCAGAACAACAAATAACACTGAGCTGACCACCTACGTTCCTTTTTCTCCCTTTAAATTTATTAACGAAAAAAAATACTTTTCCATCATAAATCATTTTCAATATGAAATGAGAAGTCAATACGGTTTAAGGCAGAAGCTTAAGAGCAATCGCAGTCAAAAGGAAAATAAAGAGGCGCCAGCTTATCAATACAAAGCGATAGGAGTACAATACATTCAACCAAATAAACGCATCATAAAATATTAAGAAAAAAAAAACAAAACGAAAACCTTCAAAAGGTACAAAAAAAATTAAATGAGACTGGTGGAGGTAGAGTAGATTGAAAATAGCCAAGTAGGGAACCGATATTGTGTGAGTTTATGCCAAAGTGATACGGTATTAAAATTAAACCCTTTTTCATGAAAAGAACAAGATGATCAGAACATACGAGTGTGGAAAAAAAAGTACTGTTGTCAGGCCATTATATCCTTGAAAAACATATAAATAAATTGCCATATGACTTTTAAACATCTTTTGTATTCCCTGCTGGGGTATGACTCAGTAAGTGCGAGTTCCAATCAACGGTTTTCTTCCTTTGAATAAAACACCAGTGTTCTTAAACTGATATTATTATCACTTAAAGTGGTAATATGACAGTGGTAGTGCACAGTCGAAACATAAAGAAATAGAACGTGTAGGGTTATATAATAAATAAAGTTTAGCTTGTACTCAATGACGATAAGAAAAATTCGAGGAAATTTGGAATCAGAGGTAGCAAGAACAATTTAGATACGATTGGTATGAAAGTATGTAGAATTCGGAAGCTTTTATAATAGGTAAGACAACAAATTCTATGATGACGTTAAATATTCAGGAGTCTTTGTCATCGGTTGGTACGAGTGTAAGAAGAGCTCTTACAATCAGAAAAACTAAAATAAATGCAACTCTGAAATGTCAACCAAGAGGTCCTGGTTTCAATACGAGGCCAGATCATCTGACAATTTTCAACAGAGCCGTCACCTCGTTATAAAGCAGTGACAGGCAAACTAATACCAGTGCATTTACAATTGCGTTGTAATGTGAGAGTCTGCCTCTCAGACCAGAATGCAAGAGAAAATTGAATTTTTTCTTACACAAATGCTTGTGTACACTGAAAAAAGTGCTTTCACATTTTGCATATTTTAAAGCAATAACAACAACAAGATATATATTAACAACAACAACAAAATAACAGAAAACAACAACAAGAATTATAAAAACAATTAAGAAAACATCAAATTACGAAGATATTTAAAATAAATGGAAAATGCTGAGTAAAATGTTTAATAACAATTTTTCTTTAACTAACAATTTTTCTCGCACTGTATTTTTCTGTTTATTCCTCTCTTTTTATTCTTTTGCGTACGCGTGCGAGCACATACAGTTTATAAAACTAATCTTTTCAAAGTAGAAAAAAGGTTAAAATCTTATTTCCATTTGAGAATTTTTGGTACTTTGCTCAAAATTTTTAGCGTCAATTACTTTTGTACCTGCCTGGTGCTTCATAACTCGATTCTTCATACTTTTTTAGCGCGGGATATGATCTTGTAAACGGCCCTGAAAACAAATCCTGTAGTTTTCTAGCCAATCTTTTGAGACTCCTATTCCCTGAATGTTTTCATTGAAATATAGAGACACCTAAACACCATATGACGTCTTTTCCATATGATAACATTCTTGAAAAAAGCAAACTTTTTTTTCCTAAAAGAGTCAAATTTCAAAAAAATTCCAATAATTTCTTATTGTTGACAACACTTTTTTACAGCAAAGAAATCAGGTAAAAATATTTTATGTTGTTAGCGTTGTAATGTGTAGATCTATTTGAAAAGTTATTACGTTTTGAAGTCCTTAAGAGCTATAGTACCGGGATGTGTCCAAAAACATAAACATGTTAAGAAAATGTTGGAATTTTTAAACAAAAATAAGATTTTAACTTTATTTCTGCCTTGAAAAGATTTTTTTGCACAAACTGTACGTCTTACAACAAAAGAGCAAATTTACTCAGAGTCATATTTTGCCGGACTTTGTTATTAAGTATAAAGCTAACTTACTAACTAATGGAACTGCGATTCTCTAATTCATCTAATTTCTGCCGTTCATAACCGGAATCAAACCTTAGATTTGGGTTGTTGCGGAAATAATGCATGTGTACCTATGCTATATGTATACTTATGTACACATGCGCTACACTAAACGTTTATTGTTATTGAGAAAATTATTAATAAATTTAAAAGCTACTAATGGTAATGACGCTGAAATAAAAATAGTCATGGTGACGCAGTTGTTGTCTGTGATAAATCTTATATAGGCTCGCGCATATTTCTCAGTCTTTAAAGTATTGTTTTGGCAAAACCAGAAAACCAGTTTTGAAAATTTGCCAAAGATCGACCGCCACAGTTGATAATTAATTCGGCTGTACAGGTTGAAATTAAAAAGTCATGTTAATCACATCATTAAAATTGTTGCAAAAGAGAAAGAAAGGAAAAGGAACAAAAAACAAACTAAACCTATACAACGAAATCAAAGAAGAAAAACTGATTTAAAGTCTGCTGTCGTATGCAAATGAATCAAAAAAAGCCCCATGAAACGTCTAACTGCCAGTAAAACACCAACAAAAACCGTGTGTGTGTGCATGAACATCAAGTCGACACTTTATGTCAAATCGGTTAAAGGCGGCAAATGTTTTGATATCTTCCAATTGGTATTGGAATTAAATATTCCTTCACATCATCGTCATCATTATCATCGTCTTTTCAAATCCTATTGCCCATACTGTCTAGTGAAGCATTAAAGTCGAGCTTAAATACTCGTATACTGAGTGTTGACGATATACCTTCTGATTTTCTTCAATTCTTTACTTTATTTTATCTTCACCATCATGGGGGGGTCACTTATTGAGTAGGATTTTATTTCAAAATGTTGTTGTCATTTCTCCCATGTGGCTACAATTGAAGCTTATGATACAACAAATTATCATTTAACAAATAAACGGATGAATGAAATGAAAACGCCGATTTTATTCCTTTTTTTGGTTTTTATTTTTAATTAAAACAATTCAATGATTAAACGAACTTGCAGCATTATTAAGTAAAAGCTACTTTAGGGCCACAGTGGTTAAGAGAGAAAAAATTTCTTAAGTTGTAACAAAAAATGAAAAACGGTTTTAAGTGATCTTTTAACTTCATTAATATAAGTACCTTCGGTTCAATAGTTCAATGTAGTGCATTAGTTTGAAGTCTCCACTGCAGACTGAAAAAACAACTATCTTAGTTCGAAACCTGAAGGACCAAAATTTCGATCAGGGTTTTCGAATTGCATTACTTGAAACGCCTTAACCCCCCTGAAAAAAAATAAAATCATGTACGAACATCATAGGAAAATGATGCAATACTACCCCTTGGGAAAAATGGTAGGAATCAATGATAATCAAGGATTCCCATTTCTATACCAAATACACAGAATATGTTGTTGCTAGGAAACAACAGATGGCAGTTCCATCATCCTAGAACTTGCTACAGTACACCAATCACCTAATAAGAGGGTGTTATAGAGAAAAAAGTTTCTGCTGAAAAAAAGCTACGTATTTTTACTAAGAGCAAGTCGACAAGTGCTAGGGCTTAGCGGTTCTCTATATGTAATTCAATTTGCTCAAAGTACACCAATACTGCAATATTGACTGATATTTCACTAACTTTGCTCAAGGTAAAGCTAGAACACTCGTTAATGTAAATTGTACAAATGTGCTTATTGTATAGTATAATGGTTACAACTCTTCCATCAGACTCCTGTACGGAAAAATATCTTTCATTAACTAAAAGGGACTCATATATAAAGAACAGAATGATACTTACCTTCGCAGTCAGTGTCTATTCTTGATTTTGATTATTAAAATAAAATTTGCTGCCATAATCAGGCTTACCGAACGTGTTTCATGTTTGTGTGGGCGCCAAAATGCTTGAACGGAATTTAACTTAATTTTTGACCTGTCACTGACCTCTTTTGCTGACGTTTTTCATTCTGTCTTATACTAGACAACTGTCTTTGAAAGATTTGAGTCATAAAGTACGTAGGAGAGGGTTATTTATGGAATAACACATCTGTAATAACACATCTCTACGGCTTTGCATGCACATATGCACTCGTTTGACGAAATTTTCCATGACCATTTTGCATAAATGTGACTGAATTTCGTTGCTGCAGCAATGAATCTGCTACTTTAATGTATGGGTGGTTGTGGACTTGCTGACATAGACCTGTGCTATTTGAAACCCCATGAAAAGGGCCAATTTTGATCGTCTCATGCAATAATTTCATTGTTTTATGGGCTGTACGGCATGTGGCATTAAGCTTCCAGCCCTAAATTCATACCAAACAGTAAATGTTGTGAATGCATTTGTTTTTCGACAAACACGTGTGTGTTCTCAGAACCATGAAAACGAACATTGTGGCGATTAACAAAACCATCAAGGTGAAAATGTGCTTCATCGCTTAAGGATGATTTTTCAAGAAATTTTCCATCACAGCGAAATCTCTTCGCTGTGTATGGTCATTAGGTTTCAGTTGTGTTAATTGAGACACAATGGAGACATAGATCTTTGGTGAGTTTACACTGCAGAGAGCTCCCTGAAATTTGTGATTCTTTTTCACGATGCTGTCTTGAGGTTCATGGATTGTTTCGATATTGACATTTGAACGGCCTATTTTTGGACGACCAGTATGTGTGGCATTACCAACGAACCCCGTCTTCCTGAATTTCACAATTAAATTTTCGATCCACGACCAACAAATATGGTTCAATAATGAATACACGTTGTTCTATCCTGTAACGCTCCATTTTTACTAACCCTAAACTCTCAGCTGTAGAATTGTTTTATTTGAGGGTTGCCAACACTTTACTGGACAAATGGCGACAGATTCAAATCTTACGTTAATTTTGGGACACTCTTTAAGTACAAAAAAAACATGAGCGAACTTGTAAAAATTAATGCCCAAATTATTAGTCAGAAATATATTTCAATCTAAAACACTGTGCATTGCCGCAAACGATTAAAACAAGTGCTTTAAAATGAGCGTTCAAATTATGCAAATTTTATACAAACCGAACTGAAGAACATAAGACAAAACAAAAAAACAGAAAGAACATGTTAAGCTTCTGGGCGGTTTAAAATATCAGGCTTAAATTTGAAGGTGAGATTGTGCCATGAAAGCGAACATGTTTTCCTACTTTAGTTCCAAATGCAAAGTAGTGTAAATGAGTACAGAAAAGGATGTCCACAGAAAACGTTGTTACAAGTGTACACTGTACGAACAATAATTATTAAAAGGATACGCGAAGCAACACGCTCCAAATGTTTCTGCTGCTACTTGGTAGGTATGGGCAACAAATATGGGACCAGCAGCAAATGGCTTTGCATTTTGTTTTCGCTTTTTTTGTTTTATTTCTATAGTCAGGCGTACGTACGTACTCGTATGACATGCCGATATGCTTGTTGCGTTAAAAGACTTCTGTGATCAGACTTATTAGCAAAAACTTAATGCAACAACAACATGAACAGCAACAAAAGCAATAACAATAACACAAATCACTTAAATTAAGGCAGTGTACGTATGGGTGATGATTTTTTTCCTTTCGTTTTTTGTTGCAACAATTTTAATAAGTGGAACACATTTGATCAAATGAAATAAAGTATAGAAGAAAAAGAAACACAATTGTTGCTCATTTTCATTCATGCAACCTTAAGAAGATTTTTATTTTGTTTTCTGAAATGATTGTTTTGCCACTGCCACTGTTGCTGCAAGCAATTCAATATCAAGGGCTTCTTTTTATTTGAGCCTGTAATTATAGTTCGTCGTTATTTTTACGATTTTATAAGAGAGTGCAGTGCGTGTTTTGTGGCAATCATTTGAGTTTTGTTTCTTAATTTTTATTGGCCTACAAATGCCAGCAATTGCCATTCAAGTCTTTTTTATTGATGCATGTGGTGTTAGTTTGGAATTTTACTACCCGAGCAAACTGACTGACTCTTACGTGTTATTTTCAAGTACTTGAGCTTCTGTTTTTTTTTCAATTTTTTTTTTTTAATTTAAAATCCAGTAGCCAATATACGAGTAGAGTAGGTTTTTAAAAATCAACATCGTTTTTTCATTTGTATCCTTTAGAGTTTTCTTGCAGTTCAGTTTTTTGTTTTTTTTTCGTTTTCATCGTCATATTGTCAGAGTGGGCTGCTTGTTGTTAATGTTTGTGGCACACGTTGCACGTGATTTTAAATGTACAGATGCTACAGCTGCTTTAGTTGCTCTTGCTAATGTTGTTGCCGCCTGAGTTCAAAATAATGAAAGGAAACTGTATTGAAAATGAAAAACGTTAAAGAATGCCATCAACTTTTATCCAAAATTTATCTCTGTTTTCTTCCTTGATGCTTTGGGAAAAGACATTTTAACGTCGTCCCTGTCACATTAAAATAATTAAATGGAAACTTTGTTTTTAAGAGAAGAACTGCACATGGCAGAACTGATCTCTTAAAACAGTGGTGAAATTAGCTTATGTTCTCTTTTTTTTTTTGTAATCCCCCTCTGTTGTTGTTTTACTTAATTATGGCTCAGGTGTAATTATGCAACGTGTTGACTGAGAGCATAGTTACAGTCCTTAGATCCAATACAAGCCATTGATCATAAATGCATCTACAAAAACCTTAAAATTTGTTGCGGTTTTACTCTCGTTCTTCTCTCAGTAGCCACGTTCATACGAATTTGCACCACCGGATTTTGAAAAACAAGGGAGTTTTAATAGCGCCCTTGTTTGAAGGCTTAATAACGTCTTGCGCAACATATTTAGTGATTGGGTAACTGACATTAAATTCACAAAGATTTGTACAAGTTTGTCGAAAGAAACGAATTGCAAGATATGTATAGACGGTTATTCCTATTAAGCGTTCCGACAGATCAAAACACCATTAATTATATTTTTATAACTATTTAAAACCCGGCGTACCTCGCTACCTCCTTCTTAATTATTAACTTAAATGTTATTTTAGTTAAAATTTTGACATTTTTTTCCACCTTTTGTCCCCTTCCGGTCAAAAGCCAAATATTTGAGAAGGCTTTAGCTTTCAGAAAGACATTTTATTTTCATTATTGTATATAAGATACATATATGGATTTTATCCGGTATGCTTTCTGAAATACCCGCTTTTTGGCTAATGTGTATAGATAACAACGCTGCGTTAATTGTTGCCGATCTTCACATATACAAAAATGAATATTTAGTGTGAATGGTAGGGCCCACACTTACTTATTCAATTCGCCCAGTTACTAGCTGATTATGTGTGCTGTTCACGACTTTTTTTGAACCTAATTTAGAAACTTCTACTATTACCGTTCTCAAGACATAAAAAAATCAACATCTACTTTGTATGGGAGGCACTACGCCGACTTGTCCAATTCCGCTCACTCTTTAACTGATGATTTGTATTGACTATGAAACTATTTGGATCAAATACTGAAACTTTAGCTTTAACCGTTCTCAAGATATGCAGAAATCAATATTTAATTTGTACGGCAGTTACCACGCTCACTTGTTCAAGTCTGCTCAGTTTTTGACTGATGATTTGCATTGACAGTGAAGTCAATCAGACTTAAATTCTAAGACTTTAGCTTAAACCGTTCTCAAGACACAAATACTGAAATTAGTATTTAGTTCGTATTAGAAGTACCACGGCCACTTCGCCAATTCCTCTCAAATTCAGAGACTAACTGTTACCACTTTGAAGATATAGAAAAATAAATGTTTACTTTTTATGGGCGTGGCATCGCCAAGTGTATACATATATACTGTTACGTTTTAGCCCTTTTTAAAACGTTTGAGTTCGTTTAAATTGCCTTAAAATAAAATTAACACCACCTTGTTGTTTACAGGTTTTATTTCCTCACTTATCTTTTATACAGTTTAACTTAATACAACAATTTAATATTCGTTTATACAACACTTTTATTTATGCCTAAAAACGACTTTACTTTATGACAGCCAAACGATAACTACTTCACTAATGCATAAGGCGCCGCTTTTTATATGCAATTGACATTGCTTCCTAATGTTCTTGTTCTTGCTACAATATTCGAATTATTTCCGTTAATTCAAATGTAACACACAACGATGGCCAAATTGGCTGCCAAATATACAAATAAGTAAGGCATGGATAGGGTGACACATTAATACCAAATATACCAAAATCCTACAATACGGTTTTAAAGGCGCTAATGTGGTGTATTTTCTTTTTAGGCATTTTTATTTATTTCGTAACAATATTATATTACAGTACTGGGTAGATATTGTTATATTATGTTTAAATAAAATAAAATGTTTAAATACAAATAAACATATAAAATTAAGAAACTTATCATTAAGCAAAAGAAAATAATAATAGGAATTAATTAATTAATTAAACATTCATTTCAAAATAGTTAAGCTATGCGTCTAAAACGGTACTGTAAAAATTGTATGAAAATCGGCTTATCCGTTTAGCGGTCCATAAGGCACAAATACACAAATAAACATAAAAATACACCTTCATTTTTATATATAAGAGTCTTTTCAAGTGTTAACTAATTTTTAATAAAAAATAAACATACAGTTTGTAAAAAAAATGTTTTCAAATTAGAAAAAAAATTAAATTCTTACTTTTATTTGTGGATTCCAATAACGAATTCCTAACATGTTTATTTTTTTGTACACATCTTGCTACCGTAGCTCTTAAAAATTTGGGACGTCATAACTTTTGAAATAGATCCACACATTACAAGGTTAACAAAAAAATCTTTACTTGTTTTTTATGCTGTCAAATAAATGTTTTCAAAAATAAAAAGTTATTGGAATTTCTTGGAGTTTGGGTTTTTTACAAAAAAAACTTTGGTTTTTTTGTTATCGTATGTAAAAGAGATCACATATTGTTTAGCAATAAAATTGGACAAACGTGCAACACGTGACTCTATATTTAAAATATTTAGGGAACACGAGTCTCAAAAGATTGGGGTGCATCCATTACTTTAAAGGCAAATCAGCTAGAAAATTTCCTAATTTGTTTTCGGAGCCGTGTACAGTGAAGAATCGAGTTAATAAAGCATATAAGAACTATGCTTGAATTCATTATTATGGCAATATTTGTATTTAGACTTATACGTATTTTCACGGTCAATAATACCATCTTACTGAACGCTGGTGATCAATTTGTTTTTAATAGGTACAGTAACGGAATGCGTAGAAAAAAAGTAAACATGTTCAAAATTTGTTGTTGGAATTTTCAAATGAAATTACGATTTTAACTTTTTTTCTACTTAGAAAACATTTATTTTACAAACTGTATTTATTCGTGGTAGAGAAATATTTCCTTAAAAAGTGTTATATTTCCGTTAAAAATACATGTTTCTTATGTGTTCCTTACAAAAAATACAAGTATACATACATACACACATACATAGATACATTAGTATATGGATCTATGCATCGTCTTTCATTCATAAATATGTTTAATCCATATTTATTTAAATACGCTTCTATATGGATTGTGTAGAGGTTTCTAAATATACGAGTATAATACCGAATATTTACGAAATAATCTGTAGATTTCTTCTTGTTTTTCTTCAATTTTTTTTATTTTGACATAAACATGCATATTTATTATTCATGTTAAAAGCTTTTTCCATTACTTGACTTGGCTTATGGCTTATAACCAACCACATGCAATTCACAAACACACACAGTCTATACGAATACGAACGTAACATTCATTCTTCATTCGTTTCTTTTTCATTCAAATAAATTTTCTTGAAAAAGTCGTAAAACAAACATCCCTTTGGTACATTTAGAAGAAGAAAAATATGAAAAAACAATTTTTCGAAAAATAATATGAAAAGCCAAGAAAGCAAGGAAATATGTATGGTTTTAAGGAAGTTTTAGAAAGAAAACAACCCCCTTTAAAAAAATGAACTTTCAAGAGAGGGAGAGGTGTAAGACTTCAACTGAATTCCAAATAAAAAATTTAAATTTTATGTAGAGCATAAGGATTTTTATTGCAATTCTTTTCTAAGATAATATTTCCTTAAAGGATAATCCACATAATATGGTTGTGATAGGTTTCCTGCCGCATAGAAGGAAAACCCTTTTTTATTTATTTCCAACCATAACAGATCATAAGCTCATGATTTGATGTTTGTTTTTTTTTTTTGCCTTTAAATATATGGTTGAAATAGTGGCTTTTTATTGAAACTGATAGGAGGAATACGAGTACATATTGCAAGGTTATAAGGTCTAGAAAGAGATAGAGAGAGAGAAGAGAGCGGTAGGATATCAATATTGATTTTAATGTCCCTTTACGTTATAAATTTTTAATCACAACCATTTTTCCTATTCCTGGGGAGGCCAATACGAAGAAAACCTTAATAAACAACATGATTTGTCAGTTTAACACATTTTTTTAAAGCCTTTAAATAATAAATATTATGGCAAAGCCTTAGAATTTAAATATGATACACTTTTCTAAAGGATACACAACAAAATTATCGATAAAATTTAAGCAAAAAATTGAGGAAGATAAAGAAGAATCGAAAATGGACTCAAAATATTTGTAATATTGTAACTTGTAACGCACCACGGCTTTTTTTAGCACTTATTTGTAACTGGACCTCTGAAGACTACTGTCGAATTTGGAGTTCGCTACGTTTTTACGCTTGTTCTTGACAGCCAATTAAAACAGACATTTTGACGTCATTGCATTGCATTTTAAGATTTCTGTAATAGATTGAAGAAATAGTAGCATCTTGTCTTCAGTCTTGTACAAAATCTCCACTTAGCTTGATAGGAAGATCACGCCTCTAGAAATACTCGATAAAATGAATCGCATGGTATCGATTCATAAAATCGTGAAGATGCATTATAAAGCTGTTAAAATAGGCATCTCAACTGAACGGATATTTCAGATTTTCCATGATTTGTGGGATTTTGAAAAAGCTATTCACAGAATGGAAGCAGGTATTACATTTATCAAGTTTTTTTTACCATTTTGAGAGATAATCCGAACGAATATTATGCCATTTTTAACTGCGATTGAAACATGTATTCACCAAAACATAGCAGAGACCAAGAAACTATAAAAACCTAGGATTGTAGAGATTGGTATGTATGCTTAGCTACAGAAAGTTCACTTGCGTAAACTGCGTTCTTCGTAACGTCTTAAGTCTTGTGCGGGTTGACGTTAAATGAAGAATCCGGACCAACCTTGAGCTGCCTTAAAGGCACTTGGCTCGAAACCTATGATATCTAGAATTATCAATTATTGCTACAATACGTTGCAAAAGCTTTCGCTTGGAAATAAGGTTCAGTTGTTTTGGGTAACTGGACAATGTCGGATAGATAGTAATAAAATGGCGCATACATAGTCCATAAAAGGTTCCATGACACCTTATATCGGTCGGGTACCTTGCTGTGCAGCACTACTTACTACCATCCTCAATCTAGCCAAGGATTGGGAAATTGCCAGATGTTTGGAATGCTCAAAGGAGACTTCGCTACTCTAAGGTGGCCGCTCTGACGTTCTAAAGTATAGCAGGTCGAACTTTACGGGCCACTGTAAACTAAGAGCGCATTTAAAGAGGAAACTGTGCTCACAGGCATCAGAGACAGCGGAACACATATTATGTGAGTGTGAGTTCTTGATAAGTTTAGATGGAAATATTTTCATATCTGCTGAATGTCATAGGAAAGACAACAGATCCGCTAAACAAACTATAGAGCGGAAGTGGCACAATAGATCCAAGGGGTCCTAGAATAGTGCCTGGACAGAAGAATATTAATAATAAACTTGAGCTATATACCACATTCACGAAGATGTGGATGTTGCTCAGCGCATCAGCATCCAGCTGCTACACTGGCTGGGCTATTTCAGTCAAATAGAAGATGATGCTGAAACGAGAAGAGTATTCGATGCTGAAGTCGGTATAGAGGTCGATCTTGTAAGCATTACAACGACTACGTCGAAGAAGCCCTGTCGCAACTATTGTGACCAACTGCTAAAGGCCCGAGCGTAGTAGAGGCTGATAAAATCATGAACCCGATAATCCTATTGTTATGGCCAGCTAAGTAAGTAAGAAAATTATTTGTGCCACGAACTGCTACATTATCCAGCATTCTCTCCAGATATCGCAATACAACTATTTCCTGTTTTAAAATTTTAACAAATGACTTTGGATGCTAAGGAATTTTGGTTAAACAGGAAGCGTTTTTCAATTATCGGCTGGTCTTCCCTTTGGGTTTCATTCTATGGCCACCATTGCCTTGGCATAATTTCCTTTATTGTACGAACTTAGTGAGTTTTGATGTAAAGAAAGCTTAGACGTTGTTTTTGTACAGAATATGCTTAGTCTAGTAGTAAACAACGATTGATAAATGCCCGAATGACTTTACGAATTAAAAATTTTAATTTTGGTGTTTAGGGAGCTGTATGGAGATCGCGGTATAATATTGTCTGCTCAGGTTCAATCTGTTTCAGACGCCAGCACTAAATTCCTCCAAATTTGTATTTTCAAATTATAAGCGTTAAAGGGTCTTAAGTTGTCTTATTTTATGAAGGAAATAGAAAAAGGAACTAGAAAAGTGTTGCACTCAATATAACGTGTATGCCTAGTTTTTCGCCTGTTGCTGTCATTGTGTTCATAGCAAAATGTCATTTGAAAATGATTTCAGTTGATTTTCCTGTCAATTTTGTCCTTTTGCAGTTGATTTCAGTTAAAAACTCTAATACTCTCAACACTAAACAAAATAAAATTTTATAAAAACAAAAATTTTAAAAAATAATTATGCATTATCACTATCGGCGGAGGCTGTATACACATTTTCTTTATTATTTTTTTTCCAACGCTTTCATAATTAATTGTTTGATGTCAACGTATCGTTTAGACCAGCCACTATACTCAGACCATAAGAAACCAAATCGAAGAAACCAAAATAAAAAAGAAAAGAAAAGGCTTTTGACCAAAAAATTTTAATTAAAAAACTCCAAACTACAAAACGAAGTCATTCAGAGTTTTTGTTTTTCTTTTTTAGTTTTTTGGTTGTCGTACATTTCCGCGGAGGCGCCAATTATTGTACTTCGACGGAGCTATTAAGATAAGCTGGCGACAAAACACTATAATACGACAAGACAACAACAACAAAACGGCCCAGCTTATAGAAGATTAAAGCCTTTAAAAAAAATGTTTCAGAATCTGAGAATGAGAATTTACACACACAGCCTCGTTTACATTGGTTGGTAGTGTTTTAATAAAGAGTTTTAATTTTAATATTTCATTTTATTAATTGTAAAACATTTTGTAAATGTCGTTTTGTAGCCAAAGATGACTGTTTTGTTGTCTGTTTTTGTAAGTGGGCAATTTGTGAAAATAAATTTAAAAAAATATCTGAGACAATATTTTATATTAAGAAGAAAACATTGTTTGTTATGCGACATATTATAGCTATTACGGTGTGCTTCGCTACCCCTATCTTAATTATTATCCTTAATGCCATCGTAGTTACATTTTCAACCCTTTTTCTCAATTTTGTAGCCTTACGATTAAAATCCAATCATTTGTTCCTTCCAGAAAGACACTGTAGGTCCTGCTTTTTATCTCTATACAGTCTTCCCACAAACATTCATTTTTATATAGAGTACAGTCTCTTTTTTTTGGGCTGATTTGGAAAGATAACGAAGCTTTAATAGATGTCGTTCTCCATACATACAAAATCCAAAATTTAGTATGAATCGAACTGACTCATGATCTGTATTTTTCACGACGTTGTTTAAACCCACTTTAGCAAATTCTACTATTGCTGTTCTCAAGATATACAAAAATTAATATCTACCTTATATGGGAGGTATCACGCCCACTTTTACAATTCCACCCATTTTTGCCAATATCAGATACTTTAGCTTTAATCGTTCTCAAGATAGAGAAAAATCGATATTTACTTTTTTTGGGAAGTATCATGCCCACTTGTCCAATTACGGCCACTTTTTGACTGATTATTTGTTCGGCCAAGAAATCATTTAGACCAAGATATACAGAAATTAATACTTAGTTTATATGAGAAATACCACTCCCACTTGTCAAAGTCCAACCAGTTTTCGTCTGATTATTTTAATTGATTATAAAGTCATTAAAATATCTTTAACCATTCTCAGGATATAATGAAATCCATATTTAGTTGGAGGTACCACCTTCTCTTGTTCAATTCCGCCCACTTTTTGCCTAATGATTTGTATGGATTATGAATGTGTTTGAGGCAACTTTAGAGACTTTCTCTATGACCATTTTAAAGATATAGAAAAAATAAATATTTACTTTGTATGGGCGTGGCACCGCCCAGTTGGAGTTTTTGGAATTTATATAGACTATAGTTCCTTCCGGACATACAGAGAGATAGTGTTCAAGTTTCAAGAAAATCGGTTCAGCCGTTTATCTCCCTAAAAGGGTCAAACAAGCAAACAAACAAACAAACATACAAATACACATTAATTTCTATACATATATCAGAAGAAGAGTCACAGGGTTGCCAATTTAATGGAAAAATCGTAATTTTTTTGATACTTTGTAACGTTTCAAGTTTGGACGACTTGTTTTCTCCTGAACGCCTTCTAAGTATTTTACGGTTTTTGGCAATTCTTTACGCGAAAATAATGTCTTCTACGCATTATATACACTCTAAGCGTTCTAAGTTTTTTCAATTTACATGCAACGTTTTTTAAGCGAAAATGCTTTTATTTTAATAGGTTATACAGTCATATAAAAACAGGGTAACCCACACACTGGGGTGGTGTGGTGTAATAGTTAGAGCGCAAGCATACAACAAAAGCGTCCCATGTTCGTACCCCAGCAGAGGACAAGACGAAAGAAATATAATTGCAGTTTCGAGTGCTTAATAAAGAGACTTCAAGTGATTTACATTACTTAGCTCGAAAATTATCGTGATTAAAGAAACTGAAACAAAGCAATGGATGCCTTGTAGAAAGCCAATATGCTCCCTGGAGGAGGAACGGAAAAAAGCAAGCCACCCACTTGCCAATTTTTGTCATTTCTGGCTATCAAGGATTAGGTGATCTGCTCACATAATACGGAGTATAACGTGTATTCGTGTACTATACTCCAAAACGGTCAACTGCCTTGATTCAACTTTTTCGACAGGCGTATAGGTAGCAAAAAAGTGTAGATATATCCTAAGGATTTTAAACTTTAATATTTTCTTTTGAAAGATATTTTGTGTGAATGAACAACCGTTGCCAAAAATAATTCTTTCAATATAATTTGGCAACTCTGCTAAAGCTTCAAACAATTTAAAGAGCAGTGTCGATAAGGCAGTGCTACAAACATTTTTGCTGGCAAAGTTTTTAATTTAAAATACTTCTACGCGTTTCTTATCGCACCTCATAAGAGTCTAAGAAAAAAAACAAACATAAAGACCAACACGATTTTAAAGAATTTTAAAAGGTTGTTGGTTGAACGTCCATCAAACCAACCAACTATCAATGCTGGCTGGCACTACTGTCCCCTCAACTTATGGCATAAAGTCTGGGTCAGTTAGACAGACAACTGGACAGCCAGTCAGTTAAACAACTTGTAAGTCATTCCATTCATTCATGGGTTTTGAAAAACAGGCATAAGGTTCTTGTATGTCACCAACAAATAAATGACTCAACTCTTGGCTGGCTATTTAAGACAACAACAATAACAACTACATAAGTACAACAACAATATTAATAATGTTATGCGACAACGTAAATTGTCGCGTGCGTTAATGCTCTGAATTAGCGCCGGTTAAATAAGAAAAAAGGAGGGCAAACAATAAAAAAGTGGCATTTCAAGGGACGAAGACAATGTTTGAGGATATTTTCTAGTCGTGTACTCGCAACAACAACAGCAATTAGAATATCGTTATAGACCATTTCAAATTACTGAAAACAATAACAAAAAACAATTAGGAGAACCCACTTAAATAATTTTAATTGATTTCACAGTAGGTAGCCTGTACGTATGTCTATCCGTCACTCCTCTATTACACCTCTATTACACATTTGTTACCTTAATAGGCTAGCAAGCAGGCATTCAGGCAGGCAAGCAGTGTATAATTGAGTCAATACGTTTATTTGCTTGTTTGTGTGCAACATAACCACTTTAATAGTTTCGTTTTAGATGCAGGGTTTCTTAATGGATTTTCTCTCATTCATTCATTAATTTCGGCTTTTGTACTATCGATTACTTTGTTCACTTGTTTAGGCATCACAATTAACGACGGGGGGTACCTGTACTGTTGCCTTTTTTTATGGTCCGGAAGTAAATATCGGAAATTGCTTGTTGTCTCGGGAAATTTATAGTTTTCGTTAATTGCTTTGTTACTTTCAAAAAAAATGAAGTGAAAAAAAGAAAACAATTCAAGGATAATTTGTTTATTCCTTTTCTCTGTTTCATTCATCGTTATATCCGAACAGATAATAAATAATTTTCTTAATTTGTGTATAATATTTAAGTAATTAATTTTAATAATTTCTTTTCTTTAACAGCTGCCTTTCCCATTGCCCGCCGTATTGGTCATCCGTATCAGAATCGCACACCACCAAAGCGAAAGAAGCCGCGCACATCGTTTACACGTATACAGGTGGCCGAATTGGAGAAAAGATTTCACAAACAAAAATATTTGGCATCTGCGGAAAGAGCCGCTTTAGCGCGAGGCCTCAAAATGACTGATGCTCAAGTGAAAACGTGGTTCCAAAATCGCCGAACGAAATGGAGGTGAGTAAGAAAATCTAAAATAAACGTTTAAGCCTTAAAGACAAAATTGAAAATGAAATGCAGTCAATGCATTTGCTTGTTCTTAGCAAAGGTGTTTTAAAGTGGACTCATATAACCGTGAATATTTTCAGGTTAGATTTCAGTTTTCTACATATAAAACACATTGTCTTTAATTAATCAACTTTAGAACATCGTGTTAAAAGGAATAACTCAATTTTGAATTAACAACAGATTAATTTAGATCAAGTAACGGATTATTTTATCCCAAATTTCAAACTGTTTATCGCTTTGCCGACATACATTGTGCATTTCTATTCTTCACCGAGTGTGTAGAAAATCCAAATTTTGTATTTCATATGCTAGCTGTTGAAAGGTACCGTACGAACAGTAAAATCCAATTAAGTAACACAAACAGAGAACGAAGTAATCCGAAGTCTCATGCGAACATAGCATTAGGTCTGTCAGCCAACGAGGTTCAAAGCATAAACATTAAAATCAATAGTAGAAAAAAGTGTAGTTTGAAGCATTGAAAAATTATGTGATTTGAAGGGAAGTTTGGTTCGATTTGTAGCTGTCCGCGGTATAGCTGACTTATATTCAAAGAGTAGACGATTTTATGAAGGCGTGGACTTTCTTCAAACCACTCATTGCAAGACTGCTTATTACTGTAAGTTCTTCTCTGGCTTACCAAAGACAGCCTTTAGTTGTCCACATAAGATGTTCCAATGAATTCTTTTACTCTTCATCATGGTAAATTTGCGGAAATAGTTCGATGAACGGTTATAGCCTCTATAAGGTTTCTTACATGTAATACAGGCAGTTTCGATACACGTTCCCTTTTTGAGCATTCAAATATAACCAAATCTCAACTTCGATATCAGCTGTGTACTCTTTTAAGCAGTGGCAGGCAAACTAATGCCAGTGTATTTTACAATTCTGTGAGTAATTTGAGCGTCTGTAACGCACATCACTCTGCAAGAAGAAATCGTCTATTAATCCATTAATTTTCTCTTTAACATACTTCTCTATGTTTATTTTTGCCTATGCGTGTGAGTACGTACGTGTGGGAGCAAAAGGGAAAATTTGCTCGGCGTCGTAATTGCCTGTCGGTTTTTTTTTTAATATTCCGATATGATCATTTAATCCAAAATTATTCAATGATTAGCGGGTGACCTTTTTGCTATTTGGTTTTCAGTGAGAAAAAAAAGATTCGTGATATTTGGCAACGCCACAAATGCTCAGTAATATTTGATATTTCACCATAAATAGACTAACAAACGAACAGTTCTTGCAAATTATTTTTGTTATCAAAATTCGTGCTGTGTGTGAAATGTGTTTTGTAAATTGCGTTCTTCAGCGATAAAGCTCATTTTTGGCCCAATGGGTACATCAACAAACAGAATTACCGAATTTCGTGTGAAAAGCAGTTTGGACCGCAACAAAGTACCATCAAGACTGGGCAACTTGACAAGGCTCTATTCTTTTTCCCACTCTATTTATAATATTTCTTAACGACTTTCTTTTCATCCATTCCAATCCTATCTACTCTTTTTCAGATGATAGCAACATTTGTCTTTCTTATTCTTTTGAGAGGAAACCGTGCCTCTTGGACATTGGGGTGACCTGGTGAAAACTGGGGACGATTTTAATGCACGCGAAACCTAAGTGATGTCATAGGTATCATTGAGGAGGCAGATGCTCTTGATGTTCTGGCATGAGAATTCACTGTGACGTTCGTTGTGACGATCACATATTTCGAGTGTCGAAGGAAGTATTCAATTGCTCGGTTTTTTAAGACGTTGCAAGATCTGATTTGATCTCCTTAATATTTACAAGACCTATATCCGGTCTATTTTGAAGCTTTTCTACCACGTACAGGAGAGGGCTAATGGGTACCATTAATGACGGTAGGGTAGCCAACTCTATCGATTCATTAGAGCATCGTCGCAATATGGCGTGTGTTTCTTTGTTCTATCGGCACTATAAGGGAATGTGCTCTAACGAAATAAAAGGATTAGTTCCTAATAATCACATATCCTTACATATTCTTACTGTGTGAATCACACAACGCATTAAAAGGAGAATTCGTTCTTTAATCGCAAAGTTCGCTTGTGGAACATTCTACCAGCGAAAGTCTTGCCTGCCACTTACGACATGAGTAAATTGATATCGAACGTCCATAAACATCATTCTCTCTATCCTCCTTCTCACAATCTTTCTTCCTAGTACCAGCACAATGTACTGGGTACTGGTTCCAAGAAAAAAAAAACTCAACATGCAATACCATAAACTTTTTGAGTGACTAGTTTGGTGCCAAAATTATGCCACTTGATCTCACTAGACTATTTTTTATATGGGAAGTCTTTCGGTTACAGGGACAAACAAGCCACAATTTGAGCCCTAGAAGACAACAATACAGCTGCAATTGGCAAAATACCGGCCGAAATGTTAGAAAAAGTATGCGAAAATTAGAGCTCACGAATGTACCACCTCAGCTTAGCAGCGGGCAACATTTACATGAAATATAGTAGTAAATGGTGGGCATTCATTCATTCGCCCCGAATAAATATTTCATTCACTTTTGTAAATTTTCTGTGTTTTTTTATAATTTCCATACACCAAACGGATACAAATTGCTCGTGTAAGTTCATCTACCTGCGGCTATTCATGTCCAAGGACTCACTTAAGGGTAACTATCGAATGTATTGCTATATTTTGCTGATACACTAGACAAACAATTTTCGATATGTTATGTACACTCTCCAATCATCTTATGGTCGCTATGCTATCATACAATATAAAGATATCCCTGTTAAATATCGAATAAGACTAGATATTACGAACATAGACAATTTGCTTCCCAGCTATTCAGAGAAAACTCCAATGTCTTTGTGGAAATAAAAAAAACAAACTTTATCGACTATGTTTAGATATCACGTAACAGTGTCCTGGTATAACCTATAAATAAACAAATATCGATTAATATGTTAACCATGTAGCACAAAGAGCGGCGACTTGGTTTGACACGAGCCTGATGGCTCGATGGCAAACCCAAAATATTAAACATTTTTTTAAATCCACAGGCCGAAGTTTGACAAACATGATATTACACGAGCCGACTACCATGCCATCAGGCCGTGCTGTCAGGGCAAGTTGGATCGTCTAATCGCCGCTTAATAGTTTGTTGCTTAATGGCTCTAATTTGTGATTTTTTCAAAGAATTTTTATATTTTTTTTAACGTTACAAGATTAAAAGGTGTGACAAAAAAAAAACGAATTTTAATAACAGAGAAATTGTACCACTTTTCTGATAAACACTACGAGTAGAACAAAAATCTGTTTTTTGGAATTTTCAAAACACCTTCAAGATATCGAGTTACGGGAAAACATGGGTTTTTCGGAATAGCTTTGCTGAATATTATAAATTTCTTTTCGGACTTGAAAAGAAGAGAAAGAGGCCTTTTAAATGATATAGGCTTGAAGAATCTGGGTGTATTTCTCAGACGACTATATTATTTATCCAATTTTGTCCACATTTTTCAAGTTTAAATGCGTTTTTACGCACTATTTTATATAGAAACTGTACTATTTATGAATGAATTAAGGAATTATATTAAGTTATGAATGAAATTACATGTAAGGCTTAGAAATCCGTTGGTAATTGACAGAGTCACTAAATTTTTTAATAAAGCAACCTAAAGTCGGGTAATATTCAGCTAAGTTATTAGCTTATAAGTGAATGAAGGTTCGAAAAACCTGTTTTTTAACGGTAAAATTCCAAAAACAGATACTTGTTCTACACGATAGCACCTCTCAGGAAAGTAGTATCACTTGCCAGGTATTTATGTTTTTGTCGCCCCATGTTATCCGACTAACATGCAACTTTATAACTTAGGGATGGCTCATTACTTGTTATTACCTATTTCCTAAATAAATTATCAATACAAATAATTGTTTAAAATAATTAAAAACGTATTAAAATAACATTTAAATATAAAACTAATAAACAATAAAATTAAATATTTTATTTAATAAAAAAAATTATTAAGTTATATAAACCGATTAATGAGAACAAACAATAATTGAGTAAATAAACTTGGTAAACAGTATGTAAAATAATAAATAAAAATTTTTTAATTAAAAACATTAACTTGTGAAAGGCACGAAAGTCATAAGTGGGATGGTAATTCTACGACAATCTGTTTAAACAGCCATTAAAGTTAATTAAACAATAATTTTTAAGTTTAATGGTTTAATGTTGCAATAAAATATTAGAAACAAACAAAAAATTATATGAAAAGTCCAACACAATGAAAATATATAACTACTTATACAAATATACTACAAGTTTTAATCAGAAAATTGTTGTTTTTTAATCAAATTGTACTCGTATAACTATTAAATTTAAATTAATTTCTAAAAAACAATCATTTCAAAATGCTGTGATGTGAATGAATTCCAATGTCATGTTGACAAAATCAATTAAAATATTTGACATTTTTCCATTACAAAAAACAACAGCAACAACAACAACAGCAAATAAGAATAATAATTCTAAATAAATGATTTAATTGACCAGCCATTAAAGTGCTTTTTTGCTTAATGGCTGAAATGCATGTTTAAAATAAATTTTATTATAAATTTTTTTCTTTTTTTATTTTTCGTTAAAACTAATTTCCTTTGTAAATGTGCAAATGGAATGACCAGCCATCATTTGAAAATATTTTGATAAAAATCATAGACGCAAGAAAACGACTCAATTAAGGCATTTGTGTGGCCATTATAACGACGTTTATGAATACGATTCAAATCGTCTAATTATTAAAAATATAATTGAAACACAGACATACATATCAGCCATTTTGTTTTGCCAGCAATAATTTTTCTTCTAATTTATTTGAATATTAACAGAAATGGTAACATTTTCCGAAAATATTTCGTTCAATAACACACACCCCCATCATTTCGCTTTTATTACGTTTCATTAACGCTAATGAGGGTTGTTTTGTTAATTTATCAGCTTTTTTAAAATTCTACCCCACCATTTTAATAAAGTACACTGAGAAAAAAATAAAAATATGTCAGAAATAAAGTTCCATTAGTGCGTTTAATATTTTATAAATTTTTACAAAATATCAAATACATTTTTGGTAATCATATTACAAAACCCACAAACGAGGGTAAATGAATAATTGCATAGCATTTCGTATTAAAAGAAAAAAAAAATTGTCGTTTTTTGTCTGCACGATTTAGGTTATGTTAGGTTATGCGTCTTACGAGTTCACTCGTAGGACCTATGGCCTATTGTAATACCCTTTATAGAACAGACCCATTAAAAGAGGTCAACTTCAACAGTGATACATCCCTAAGACAATCTGGATCATGGTAGTGGCAATGCAGACAAGTGGTTTAGTCTAAGCTTCCTTAGAATGGCACAGTTACGGAAGTCTTGCATCGATATCTTCGTCTCCTCATAGACTTTTAGTAGTATGCCATTTTGAGCCGGATATACACAGATCAGATAGAGTGAAGGCACTTGAATGCTTCTTCTGACACTTGAAATATGTAATCGTTACAACGAATGTCACAGTGAATTCTCTTGCCTAAAACATCAAGAGCATTTGATTGCTCAATATCTACATTACTCATAGACACAGAGGACACCAAATCACTACGTCTGTGTGTTAAAAAACAACATTGGGTCTTGCGTGCATTACAATCGTTCCTATTCGCACGACTCCACTCGGAGGTTTTCACCAGGTCGCTTGTGAGTGTATCATTCATATTCATCCTTGTCGCCTCAATATTTAAGAGGCTCGGCCTACGACTAAAAGAATATGAATGAAAAATGTCTATTCCGAAAGATTAGGTAGGATCGAAAGTAAGAAGAAAGTCGTTAAAAAATCTTTGAAATTGAGTAGGAGAAAGAACAGAGCCTTCCGGTACCCTTAAGTTTATCCTGATCTCGTCGGATGAGACCCCATCTATAACCAGTCTTATAGAGCGCTCTCTAAGAAAGCCCGCTATAAGTCGAGAGAAGTGACACCGACACCAAAAGCAATAAGCTTCGAAGTGATAGCCACATGCCAAACTCTATCAAACGCCTTGGAGTCTTCCTCTTGCCAAAACCATGAATGGACCTATTCCACTTCTCCGAGAGCACCGTCAGCAGGTCACCAGTAGGGCGGCATTTGCAGAAACCGTACTGATGATCACTTAGCAAACCGTTCCACTCTAAATATAAGACAAGGTAGTTATTAATCACATAGTACTCTTCATAATTTTAGGGAGTGCGGTACAAACTACTATTGGGCGGTCTACTGTGTGGTTTGCAATTGTCATGATCGAACCTTTTCTGTTGATCAATTCTGGCCGTTTTAATTGAACTGCTTACTTTAATCTCATTAATTGTTGACTGTAGAGATCAGAACCAATCGTTTGACCAGATTGCATAAACTTGAACGATTTCCTTTCAATACCACCAGACACACAGCATTACATTTCTTTGTATCAATTCTGGCTTTACCATCATCTGCGCAGCCTCAGCTTGCTTCGCTCATGGTCTTTTTCGCTCTTCTTTGATCTCTCTCTTAACCCATTATCAGAACTTTTATTATTATTGTTATCATATCAATATTGCAAGACACTGCGACCCATAGGATCTATTGTGCTCCTTTCTAATGAACATCAGCGGCACTGAAACCATAATGGTGGATACGTCACCAGTGAGACTCTATTTCTACCTAAACATTTCCACCTAAGCCCATCATGAACCACACATTCACACAATGTGTGTTCGGCTGTAACTGATGCCTGTGAGCCTAGTCTACAAATATCCAAGTCTGTAACCGCCATCCTCTTCAGATGCGCTTGAAGTCTACAATGGCCCGTAAGAAACTCCGTAAAGAGTTTCAAATCCGGCTTTCCGTACTTGAAAACCTCAGAATGACGTCCAAATTACGAATTGATCCAAGTCCTAGAGTAGCGAAGTTCCTTTTGAGCATTCTAGTGTTCCAAGCATCTGACGATTTTAAAATCCTTGATGGCATTGGAATTAAAATCCCCAAGAGTTGCTGCAGAGAAAAGTTCCAAACTGATATACGTTGTCATGGAACCCTTTCTGTCCAATGCATCCGCTATATCATTATCATCTATACCACAGTGTCCAGGTACTCAAAACAACTGGATCTTATATCCTAGCGAAAGCTTTGGCAACATATCGTAGCAATATTTGACCAGTCTAGGTGACATATGATTTGAAGTGTCATTAGTTCAGTTTGGCTGTCAGAGAATATATTAATGGTCTTACCCTTGAACATGTCCAGGTTAATCTCCTGAAGACACTCAGTGATCTTCCCAGTGGGATTGACAATTCTCGGTTGGGTTTACGAATACCAGTACCGACAGTCATGCATTTTTGAGTCAACGGTATACCCGCTTAAATCAAACTCACTCCGAACTAAAGCCCTATTAGGCAAACAATCCTGGTCCGGAAATTCAAACCTGAATCTTCTGCTAAACAGATCTAAAGACATAATATCCAAAACCGAAGATGGATCTCCGTGCACCCTACGCAGAGTGGATAGACTTCCCGAGGCTTTTAGAATCCCTTGTGGGAAAACTTTTGTTACCGAAGATGCTGCCATCCTCATCACATGGATGTGAAACAGTGTTAAACTAATCAAGGCCTCAAAGACCGCTGTTGGACATATTCTCATGGCCCCAGTTACCCTATAATGAGGCAGGCGGGTCTCTATACCCTGCCAAATTTAGTCATGGTGGTAGTTTCCCCAGCTTTTCTCCACCAAGCTATCGCCGCACTAGCGATAATGGGCCGAATAATCAGAACTAACTTTTTGGAGTTTTTTGCGCTTTTTAGTAGGAAATAAATATCTTTTCAGGAATTTGCTTAAAAATTTAAGTATTTTTTTTCAATTGTTTAATAATTGTTTGAGATATTTTCCATATTTAATAGATTTATTAATAAAATTAATTTCCTTCGGCTGTAATTTGTTTTATAGAAAAACAATTTGTGGTTTAAAGTTTTTCCTCCTTTTTGGGTTTCTTGTTCTGAACACCATTTTCTTTAAATCATTTTTTTTTTTTTTTTTGGTCGTTTTGTGTAAAAATGATTTTCAAAAACTCATTTATTTTGGTTGCTAAAAAAAAAAAACTACAAAAAGCAACAAATAAATGGCAATAAAAACTTTACCATTTTAACCATAAAGTTGCATAAATTTTTAATTAAGAAATACTTCAACACCATCTCTTGTGCTCCCTTTTTAAACCCTGTTTTTGGCAGCTACGACAGAAGAGGAAACATGTGAAGCATCTTTTATCCTTTTGTTTTAAAAAGAAGACAAATTACAAAGTCGGTAGATTTTCAGGTGGTGGCAAATTAATTTAAGCTTTCAGTGAGTGTATGTTCCCAACTAATTCTGAGAAAATATATGTTTTGTTTAATTAAATTGTTTACGTTTTCCTTATTATCCTGCCAACTATTCGTATGAAAAAAAAGGATGGGAAAGTAAGAAAAAGTTTAATAAGATTTATTTCTTGTCAAATAGCAGGGCAGCAAACTTATACATAAAGGGTGTTTTTATAAGAGCCCGCAAATTATAATTTGAAATTTTTGAAAAGAATTAAATAAAAATTTCAGGGACTTAATGTTTTGACAATTATAGCTGATATTTTATTCCACGCACAGGTAAAAGAAATCACCCTTTATCTACTGGGTTGTAACACTTATATTTAATTCTATTAAACTGAATACGTGTATTATGTATAAAGAAGAGCAAACAAGAAAACAAACAACACAAAGAGTAACAACGACACGAGTATGTTTAGATCTGACATATAACAGATCTAAAGCTGTCAAATTGTGAGAGACATTAACGTTTATTTAATCATTTCTTAACAGAAAATAAAAATGTTTACGTTTCCTCCTTAAAGAGAAATTTAAGGGTGGAAAATATGGCATTGGATACAAGGAGGGATGGATGGATGGATCCATATTAACATTACTTCTGTTTTTAATTCATTTCAATTAAATATTAATTCCAATTATTTACCATGAATTTGTTACATTTTCATTCAGATTTTACTTGATCTCATGTCTTATCAAATGATTACAAAAAAAAGAAACAAAATGAATACAAATTCGCGTGTTTAACTGCATATTAATGAAATACAAATTAGAAAAAAAATATGTTAAAAATCTCCAATTGATTTGATTTGAAGCCATTAAAATAATTAAATTAAAATTCTTTTCATTTTCTGCTGAACAAATACGATTAGTTTTGCCTACGGCCGCTGTAATCAACTTTGCAATTAATTTATTGTAAATTCCATAGTAAAATGAAACAAAAAAAAGGAAACAAAAATCGCATAACATTTAAATGCAATAATGTAATCGAAAGCTATTAAACAAGCAATCGATTTAATTATCGATAAGCATATTTCAGTTATTGTTTGAACGATTTAAACGGTTTGTCAATAAGAGACATTTTAATTGTTTAATAAAATGCTATGGTACTTTCCAGTGGCAATACCAAAGAATATTGTTTAAACTGGAACATCAGACAACGCATTATACGCTTTATCGCGTTCTGAGTCTGTTAAAAACTTCGAAACAGTACAGTATTGTGTTGCAAGTTACACAATACGCAAGCGTAGGAAACCTTAGCATGCAGTTAGAATGCGAAAAGTATCATACACCGTAACATCTGAACATATCAGCTGATTTTAATAAGCACTAATGGCATAAATACAAATTTACACTACAGTTGATCGAAATAAAAAATTACTTCTGCATAAAAGCCGTCGTTGACGAATAAATGCGTCATGTTAACATTTAGCCTTTGAACTTGAGCATATTTTATTTGATGTAAAAACAGAAAAAGCTAACAATTATCAACAAATTTATAATTTTGCTTTATACATAATAGTGTAGGAGCAGCGAGATTAAAGAGGACATGACGAAAAAAAAAAATTGCGGTTTCGAAACTTGAACCTGCCTACTGGAAAATCCATCTAAAGAAGCCCCCTGATTTCAGCTTACCTCTGGCGAAGATGACAAACATCAGGTGAATGATCAGGAGAAAAACGCCAGCTACTGGGAAATAATTACAGTACTAAGTAAGGATCGTCACCACTACACAATCATATGGAGAGAAGCTACAGTGGATTAAGCATCTACTTAGCTTGAAAATGAATTTGATTAATGAAACTAAAACAAAGTAATGAATGCTTTGTGGAAAACCAATAAAAGTATCCACGAGATAGCTGGAGGACTGGCCCGTGATACATCCCCTATAAAGCTTATTTGACTAATTCGCAAAACTAACGCATTAAATACAAATAAAGTAAAAGGCAGCTTTAACTTGGAAACGAATGGATCAACAGGAATCACAGATCAAACTAACAGAGAATATTAGAGGTTCAGCCTGAATACTGTTTTAACGGTGCAGTGTATTGACGTATGTACATACCTGAGAAATAGGTTATTACAATGCCAACTGTGGAGTAGACTTTTCAGAAATAAGTTTTTGGAATAACGAAACGTTTACACGGCCCAGTATAAAAACTTGTTGCTATACGAGTACAGATGGCTTTTATATCGAACGACCGGAAACTGAATAGCATTGCCACAACAAAAATAAATTGATTTGAGTCAAAAACGAGGAAAACAACCGTTAACTTTTAGCCAAAGTCAAGGCGGGCTATTAAGCCCAATAGGACATGATCTAGAATAGTATTGAACTGAAAAGGGCAATGAATATATTATGTTAACAGTACACGGAATACTAGGGCACTATGGGATCACAGAAAATATGAGGGTGAATAACGGAGAGCAACAACAACAAACTAGGACACTCCAAAATAATCAAAATAATACGGAGCAATAACATCACAGTTGAAGAATTGGGCTTTAAACGCTCATGTCTTACTTTGAAATAAGAAACCAGTGGGATGATCTAGAAAGATACTTCGGGAACACTCCAACTGGGACAGAATGAAGAGCTTAGGGTCAAAACTGAACCGATGGCTGCAAACACTCGGAGACCAAATGGTCCATTGTGATCGTCCTGTGCGGAAACCTATATAAATGAGCTTGATAGGCATTTTGGGCATTCTAACGGTTCACTCTAGCTTACGGGCAAACCTTAGTTGCATAGGCTTCGCAGGAAGCTGCATTTGTAAAGCTTGTAGTGAGAATATTGAAACCGCCTAACTCTTCCTATGTCATTTTTCAGAAATATGTCTCAGTTCCTTGAGGTTGACACGTTTTCAGACATTTCTCACCTTAGCTGTCTCGAATGAAAGGCGCTAAGGGAATATGTCTATAATAAGTAGTTTATCGCTAACTGAACTGATAGGTTTTTACAGAATTGAGTAGCGATTACACAACAGGACGTGCTCTGTCTGGCCTATTTGTATATCCGCGGACATAAGACTGTATTTAGATGTCTCCTCTCTGCATTGTCTGAAAAGTATAACGACAGTTACAGAATTGAAATTAAAATTTCCTGAGAAACTAGCTTAGTGAAAACTGAGTCTGACTGAATAAAGAAATTGGTGGAATCAAACCAAAAACGTTTATTACAAGCAATTAAAATTAAATAACGTCGAACTCAATCAATAAGTAAATGTGCGTTTAGAGGAATATTTACACTAAAAATTAGTTAAACAGTACAATTTTTTCCGAAAACAAAACGCCATACGCTCTAGATCACTCGTTAAATAAAACTTAATAGTTGTTCATTTGTGATTATTTAACTAATACTAATACTAAAGGGCGGGGGTGGCGTGGTGTAGTGGTTAGAGCGCACGCATAACAACACAAACGACCCAGGTTCGAGCCCCAGCAGAGTACATGACGAAGAACAAATTTAATTGTGGTCTCTAATGTTTAATAATAAAAAAGGCTTCAACTTCTTCCCTCCAGACAACTCCATCTAAAAAAAATAAAGAAAAAAGCCCCATGACCCTTCTCGCATACCTCTGGCGATGATAACAAACATCAGACGAATGATCAGGAGAAAAACGCCACCTACTGGGAAAAAATTACAATGCTAAAGTAAAGATCACCACCAATTAGCAAGGATCTTCACCACTACACAAAAAATAACAAATCATATGGAGAAAGCTACAGCGGATTAATCATCTACTTAACTTGAAATAACAAATTGATTAAAGAAACTGAAACAAAGCAACAAATGCTTTGTGGAAAGCCAATATGCTCCCTAGAGGAGTGACGGAGAAAAAAAATACTAAAGGGCAGCGAAATTTCGATAATAAAATTGAAAAATATTGAAATTTTTATTAAAAAAGATCTAAAACTTGAGTTTTATCATTATCATCATATCGACCATTATCATTGTCATCATTTCATTATCATCAGAACACCAACAGATCTGATACCATAATGGTGTATATGTCACTTAGTGAGACCCTATGTATACCTCAACATCAAGAACTCCACATTCACACAATATGTGTCCCGCTGTCTCTGATGACTGTGACCGTCCTCTCCATTCAGATGCGCTCTTAGTTCACAGCGGCTCATAAGAAACTCCGTAAGGACTGATCGTCGCTCTAGAGTAGCGAAGTTCCCTTTTGAGCATTCCAGTGTTCCAAGCATCTGGCAATTTCACAATCCTTGATTAGATTGAGGATGTTAGTAAGTGGTGCTGGTGGTGCGCAGCAAGGTTCCGGAACGATATAGGGTATAATATTAGTTATTTTATAAATAGTGGTTTGTTTTTCTGAAAATTCTATCAAAAATTGCATATCTTTTAGGTTATGCCTCAGAATCTGCATATCAAGCTATGATCTAATATTAACACAAAATAAAAATGTAAAAATATAAAGGGTCCGCCAAATAATTTCTTTTTTTTTTGAAAATGCTATAAAGAAAAAACTACTGAATATTTTCTCAAATTTCTTTTTTTTATTTGAAAGCACAATCCTTCCGGTTAATAATGGAAAATAATTTCATTCAAATGGCTGCCTCGGCTGGCCAAGCCGTAGTCTACACGATCGGTCCAAGTTTTAAGCACATTATCAATTGTGTGCAGCTGTATTTCACCAATGGCTTCCTTTAAAGCGTCAATTGTCACTGGCTTGTTGGGCTAACACTTATCTTTGACGGCACCCCACAAATAATAGTCTAACGGTGTCAAATCGCAGCTCCGATGTGGCCAAAAGACATCAACTCTGCGGCTGATAATGCGATTTTCAAAAACAGGGCGCAAAACATCGAGTGTAGCTTCGGCTGTGTGGCACGTAGCGCCGTCCTGTTGAAACCAAATGTTGCTAATATCCTCCTCTTCAACTTTTGTGAACAAAAATTCGTTCAACATGGCCCGGTAACGATCGCCATTGACTGTAACGGCCATTCCTTGCTCATTTTCGAAGAAAAATGGCCCAATTATGCCTCTGGACCAAAATCCGCACCAAACAGTGACTCGTCTTGGATGTATCGGCTTTTCAATGTATGCGTGCGGGTTTTCTGTGCCCCAAATGCGACAATTGCCAAGATCAAAATGAGCTTCATCTCAAAAGATCTAAGTCGATCGATCAAAGTAATGTCGCAATATTTCCCAGCGTTGTTCAATCGTATATACAACCATATTCGTTCAGCGGAAGGATAAAACTAATTATCTGTCAAATCAGACATGTGATAAGTGTTACCATTCACGAAATAAGCACTAATGGAAAAAAAAAGTTAGGTGGCGGACTCGATATTACCCCAAGCCCATGGAATAGTTGCTGAAAAGGAAGAAAATAATTATTTATTAATCAACTTGTTAAAATATTTCAAACATTTATAATGAATTTTAATATCTTTCTAAATTATCTTTAATACAAACTTTCCTTCTTTTCTTTTTTTGTCGCCATTTAAATTCTCTTTTAACAGACATTTTCAGCATTATGGCCAATAATTATCTTTTTAACGGCTGTACTATTATATCGTACTATTATCAACAACAACAAGTATTTATCTTAAAGTTTAGCTATATTACTTAGATAAGAATGTCCTCATAAATAATTTAATGTTATAATAATAACAACAACAATAATAATTATTATAATACTGTAACTTCAAGTAGATATTCTAGCAAAGTACTTAACCAAACTTTTTTTTTAATATTTCCCCCTCACTCGTACATCTTCAATATCGCAGTAAATAAAATCTGTAGAAAATGTAGGAGTTTGCGCAGTAATAATTATTTAATCGTTTCTATCATTCACTAAGACTCATGGGAAGGAGAAGGGGGTACTGCATTAAAGTTATACTCTTATGTTTGTTAGGTTAGGGTAGATTGAGGCCATATTGAATATTTCATAATAATAAAACAATTTTGTGGTCTGGCTTTAAGGGGTTGAGTGAATTGGAAGGGAGAAAACATTTGATTGCCACTGCTGCTGTCGCTGCTATTGAAAGTTTTTCTTTTGGCAGAACATTTTTTTTTAATTTCAACTGTAAACGTTAATCATTTGAATATGAAAACTTTTATTCCATTGCATGGATTAACTGTGAGTATATATATACGTAAGTATATATGTGTTCCTATGTACGTAGTTTATACAGTTTTTTTCAGTAATATTTCTATAGTTGTTGTTGTACATAGTCATAGTAATAGTTTTTTTAGTATTTAAATAAATTCCTTTTCATTCATAGAGTCAACAAGTTTTTCAAAATAAATTTACTCATATTCATAGCTCAACTCGTATTTCATTAATTATATATTCATCTTGTGATGATTTAACGTATGATTTCATATGAATTTATTATTCATACACTCCAGCCCCCTTCTTCATGTGGGTGAGAAGGATAACAATTTCAAAATGTTTTAATTACTGTTTCTTCGACTATAAATTATTGATAGTGAATGGAAAGGAAAATGTGGTAAATTGAAGAGTTTAATTAAAGAAGAAATATTTAATTTTGTATCTACTGTTTTAAACGTGTATTAAAGGGTCTTTTATTAAGCACTTCCAATCTTCATACTTAAATAAAATAAAGTATTCGCTTTATAGTTTATTCGTATAGACCTAAGGCTTGAGAAACCCCTTCAAGAAAAGGCCCTCGAATCGTTCATGCAAAATGTCTAATGTGACATGAGCTGTGTGGCACATAGCCCCGTCCACTTGCAACCACATAACGTTGGTCTCCATATCATCTCGTTCTCAAAGAAACATGAATCATTAACGCCAACAGCCCAAACAGTAACTTTTATCGGGCTGCGTTAGATGCTCTTAGATCATATATGGATTGATATCGTCGTCTTCGTCCATAAATGGGCTTTAGTGTTGAAAATGTGTGCTTTTTGATAAACATTAGGGTTGCAATATTCGTCATTCATTGGAAAATGCTTGGCATTTATAGAACAAAAATAGGGGTGGCGTGGAGTAGTAGTTGGAGCGCACACATAACAACACAAACGAGCACCAGCAGAGGATAATACGAAGACAAATTTAATTGTGGTTTCGAATGTTTAATAAAGAGGCTTAAACTTCCCTCCAGACAACTCCATCTAAAAATAAAGAAGAAAGCTCCCTAGCCTTCTCGCATACCTCTGACGATGATGACAAATATCTACTGGGAAAAAGTTACTATGCTAAAGTAAAGATCACCACCAATTAGCAAAGATCTTCACCACTACGCAAAATTATATGGAAGAAGCTACAGTGGATTGATCATCTACTTAGCTTGAAAGATCAAATTGATTAAAGACACTGAAACAAAGCAATGGTTGCTTTATGGAAAGTCAATATGCTCCCTAGAGGAGCGACGGAGACAAAAAATAGAAAAAAGAACATGAAATCTTGACAGTTGAAAACATTGGTGTTTGAAAAACTTTGGTTACAAATTGTTTGTGGATGGTTCTAAAATGTAATATCTCTGGTAATATTACTTGCAGTATGACTGGTGAGATTGAAAAGGACATGCTAATTATGAGCTTCTACAGCCTGGATAAACAATTGATTTTGATCTCTACTGTCAACAATTAACAAGATTGCAAGCAAGCAGTTCAACTAAAATGGCCAGAATTGATCTACAGAAAAGGTGTTGTGTTACATCCATCATAAACCGGTAGAAACTCAGAGAGTTTGGTGCATCCACTATATAGCCCGAGTCTTGCATCTTAGGTATTGGTTATCTTCATATTTGTTTCGATTTCTGCAGAACTGTCTAATGGTGTAAATTTAAATTCAGCAGAAGCTTGCAAAACGCAATTGGATCAGTTTTTCGCTTAAAAGTTATACACCGATGAAATAATGGCTTTCCCCCAAAAATGACAAAAAACTTATCGATCAGAACAGTACGTAATTGGTTCAACAAAGCTCTTTTCAAATAAAGGGTGGTTCAAACAAAACGCATAATGATAATTGTAAATAAAACAGAAAGCTTTCAGAGAATTATCTCAATATTTTTTATTATGATAGAAGGATCTATGACGATTCTGTGTGAAATAAAATATCGCCTAAATGCTAGCCACGGCTTCGGTGGCTTTTGTCCTTCAGTCCATATTTTCAATCACTCTGAGATATAATTGAGGTTCAATGTCGTTAATGTTTCGAATTATCTTATCCTTTAGCTTTTGATTGTTCTTGGCTTACTGACGTGTACATTTTCTTTAAAACATCCCCAAAGAAAGAAGTCCAACGGTGTTAAATTACATGATCGTGGCGACCAATTAACATCGCCACGACATGAGAATTTCTTGAGCAAAAGAGCCTTTGTTTCGTTGGCTGTGTGGCAAGTGGTACCATCCTGTTGGAACAACATATCTTCCAGGTCCACTTCCTCAATTTCAGGCCACAAGAAATCTGTTATCACCTCGCCATAGCGCACTTCATTCACGGCAACCGCTTAGTCGACCTCATTTTCGAATAAATACGGCCAGACGACACCACCAGCCCATTAACCGTACCCTGCAGTCACACTTTGTAGATGAATCGGCTTTTAAACAATCACTTGTGAATTCTCATTTGCCAAAATGCGACAATTCTACTTGTTAACGAATCCACGGAACTGAAAATGTGCCTCGTCGCTGAAGTTGATTTTCTTTGTAAAGTCTCCTTTCACTTCTGTCTGTTCAACTAACCATTCGGTGTATTGACTACGCTTAAAATGGTCAGTAGGCTTCAGCCCTTGAGTCAGTTAAACCTTATAAGCGTGTAAATTCAAATCTGTATCCAAAATTTGAAAATTTCGACGACGAGTTGAGGTTAACGGCTTTTCCACCACACTATCGAGAACAACAGCAATGCAAGCATGCAGAAGTGTTTCCACATTTCCTATAGGCTTGGTTTGCTGAAATTTGTGCACAATTCTCCCGACTGTAGACACATTTGGTCGATTATGCCGACCAAAAAAATCCGGAATTTCATTTTGATTTGGACGCCCATTTTGTAAAAGACTTTAACAATTCTAACGCGCTGCTTAATTGTGTGCCTCTCCAAGACTTAAGTTGTCAAATACTGCAACAAAGAAATGTCAAACTAAGTCGGACAAAAAACTTGACGTTAAGGTGTAACTCACTATTAACACCGGATCTCACTGACAGTGAAAATGTTTTCAACAGATCGCCATAGTCTCCGCCACACTATCGAGAACAACAGCAATGCAAGCATGCAGAAGTGTTTCCACATTTCCTATAGACTTGGTTTGCTGAAATTTGTGCACAATTCTCCCGACTGTAGACACATTTGGTCGATTATGCCGACCAAAAAAATCAGGAATTGCAGGCCCATTTTCTAAAAGACTTTAACAATTCTAACACGCTGCTTAACTGTATGCCTCTCCATGAATGAATTTGTCAAATACTGCAACAAAGAAATGTCAAACTAAGTCGGACAAAACCTTGACGTTAAGGTGTGACTCACTATTAAAACCGGATCTCACGGACAGTGAAAATGTTTTCAACAGATCGCCATAGTCTCAGACAAGCTATAGTCAAATTTTATAACCTCTGATCTATTATGCATTGATACACAAAAATGCTGTAAAATGGTGCATCAAAGCAGTCTTCTCCTGATTTGTTTAAGACATTTGACAGTATTTTCTTCAGGAAACTTTTTTGAACTCAAAGCTTCTCAAATTCTTTACTTTAATCAACACCTTTTTACATAAAAGAAGTATTGTTTTGCTCCTTTTCTTTAAAAATAAAACGTAACTTTTTCCTTGAACTAAAAGTTTTGCTTTTGGTCATTTTGTCTCTTGAGATTTTTAACGTTTTTAACATGAAAACAAAACAAATCCTAATGCATGATTTCAAAATAAGTGGTGATTACTTAAAACAAAAGATGTATTTTTTTGTTTGAAATAACTTGTTGGTTTTGCTAAGAAACTTCCTTAAGTCCTTTGAGTGTTTTTAAGAGGCAAAAATCATTTTAATTACCATCTTCCATCCATATTAAAAAGGTGATTCATAAGATATTTTCCTTTTTGAGCAGAAAAGAGTAGCATCTGTGCTTGGTAATCATTTTAGGAAGAATTTTATTTATTATTAAAATGGTACATACTCGTATCTTGAATATTTTCTTAAGGATAAGGAGTGATAATGATAAGGAGTAATGATAATAACCTTTTTATGGCATAAGTAAGTAACGTTATTAGTAAATTAATGTCTGGTATTTAAATTTATTTGCAAATAAATATTAAAAGGCAACAACAATTTAAGAACTTATTTGAAAATATGAAAAACAAAACCTTTCTCTTAATGAAATTCAAAATATTTTCTAAATATGTTTGTAAAGAGTTGAAATAGGAATGTATGTATGTATGTATGTATGTATGTATGCAGTATATACAAATATAATTAAGTAATTAATTTAATGGAATTAAATTACACTCAAAAAGATTTAAATCATGTATACCCTATACTACCGCTGTTGTCCGAAACCCACTTGTAATTTAAAAAATACTTTAATGGAACTTTTTAGTTGCTTGGATGTTCTATTCAATATTTCGGATATTTCCCCATGTTGTGAAGTTGTTTCAATACCCTTCACTACTAGATTGAAAGAGTCTTGTCCAAAAGCGAAGAGATTTTAACCTATTTTTTTAGAATGCGCGCGGTATAGTTTTAATTGTTAACCTTTATAAAGGAAAAACACTTAACGGCAAGTGTTATGCCAATTTTTTTTCAGCATTTTAGTGATAAAAATAAGAAATAAAGGACTTATTTGGTGAAAATAAAGAAGCTGCTTCAGAATTGTACACTATATCCGTAACTCTTCAACACATTTAGCCTTCCTGGGATTATTTTCTACATCTAAACTTGAAAAAATGGCTCGATGGTAAAAGATTTGTCAATGATATATTAAATAAAGGGTCCGCCAACTAACGTTTTTTTCAAATAGTACTTATTTCGTGAATGGTAACACTTAGCTCATGTCTGATTTAACAGATAATTAGTTTTATCCTTCCGCTGAACGAATATGGTTGTGTATACGCTTGAACAACGCTGGGAAATATTGCGTGCGATTGAATTACAGAAGATTCCGATTTTGCCAAAAAAAATCATCTTTTCAGATGAAGCTCATTTTGATCTTGGCGGGTATGTAAACAAGCAAAATCGTCGCATTTGGGGCACAGAAAACCCGCACGCATACATTGAAAAGCCGATACACCCAATACGAGTCACTGTTTGGTGCGGATTTTGGTCCAGAGGCATAATTGGGCCATTTTTCTTCGAAAATGAGCAAGAAGTGGCCGTTACAGTCAATGTCGATCGTTATCGGACCATGTTGAACGAATTTTTATTCACAAAAATTGAAGAGGAGGATATCAGCAACATTTGGTTTCAACAGAACGGCGCTACGTGCCACACAGCCGAAGCTACACTCGATGTTTTGCGTCCTGGTTTTGAAGATCGCATTATCAGCCGCAGAGCTGATGTCGTTTGGCCACCTCGGAGCTGCGATTTGACACCGGGGTGCCGTCAAAGACAAGTGTTACGCCAACAAGCCAGAGGCAATTGACGCTTCAAAGGACAATATTCGTGAAGCCATTGGTTAAATACAGCTGCACACAATCGATAATGTGCGTAAAAATTGGACCGATTGTGTAGGCTACTGCAAGGCCAGCCGAGGCAGCCATTTGAATGAAATTATTTTCCATTATTAACTGGAAGGATTGTACTTTCAAATAAAAAAAGAAATTTGAGAAAATATTCAGTATTTTTTTTTTTTTTGATAGCATTTTAAAAAAAAAAAAATTATTTTGCGGACCCTTTATAAAGAAAAAATATTTTCTTGTTGTTAAGGTATGGCTTCGTTTAGAACATGTTGTGTAGTTAATCCAGATTGTTTTTGCTATATTTGTGGTGAATATATATTTGATAAATATCGAAAACTTATATCGGACCTTGTGAAAACTTGGCATCATCAATATTTTGAAAATAAAATTGCGAAATCAGCACAAGCCATGGATTGATATTGTATGCCAAGAGTGGTATGTGTACGGTTATGGTTCAGTGAAAAAAATGCAATAATGTTTGTAAAACCCATGATTTGTTAAAAACCTTGAAACCGTCATGACAACTACTACTTCTGGGTTGTGAAAATAAACGGAATTAACTCTGGAAATTTAAATAAATAGTCATGTCCCAACTTACATATCTTCTCTTCAACGACCACAATTGAAATTACGAGACGTGCAACCCAGTACATAAAAATCTTCTGATGATCCAAATCTCTGAACCGAACTACAAAAGTGAGCCTTTCAGAACCTCAACTATTTAATCACAAAAATCACTAAATGACTTAGTAAAACAAGTGAACTTACCGAAAAAAGCTTCTGAAATTTTAGCATCTCGTTTAAAATAAAAAAAAACTTGCTTGCAGCTTAAACCAATATCACATTTTATTGTACCCTAGAAAAGGAGCCTATTACCGTGTTTTTTCAAAAGAAGCATTAAATTTTTTGTGACGATGTTGGTGGTATTTTGCAACAGATGGGTTTAAAAAATAACAACCTAGTGATTGGCGTTTCTTCAGAGACAGCAGCAAAAGAAGTTTAAAGTGTATTTTGCTTCATAACGGTAACATGTGCGGATCCATAAGGCCCAACCATAATATGCGTAGGCTAGCTTCAACGACTATGCGAATACACAGAATCCATATGGATAACTTACTTTTCCTTGAATGCAATTGGCTATGAGCGATGTTTGCGAAAAAATGTTTGTCAATGTATCACCACCTATAATGTACTTAACAAACTATTCGTCAAGTTTCGTTCAGTTTCATTTGCTTACGTTTTGAGCGAACACAATCGCACTTTACGTATGTACATATGTACTACATACTCGTACTGTATGTGTGTTATATGCAAAAAATAATAAAGAAAATATGTTGAGCAATGGATGCTCTTTCTTTTGGGCCTATAACCAGGGTTGCTACAGTAGGTCTTTTCGGATTAAATTTGGTCGGAAATTATGCGTTTGGTCCGATGGACGACTAAACCTCAGTTTGGTCTTTTTGATAAAATGTGCCATTTGATTTTAAGAAATGAAAACATTATAAAGGATATGTATGTAGTTTTGTTTATTCGAGCTCACTAAGTCAGAGGCTGCGACAATTTTTATTCTTATAAAAAACTTTTTATCAACAAACAATATTCATTTGAAAAATTTTTTTGGCTTAGCCAAAGACGGCGCTAACGTTATGGCTGGTAATATTGGCGGGCTTAAAACTACACTTAGCAATGAAGTTTATTTATTTTACATTAAGTGCGAGTGTCACTCTCTGCACCTATGTTCCAGTTATTGAGACACTCTGTCGTAGTATAGACAATTTTTTTTGTTTTTCGCACAGTCCTAAAAGAATAACTGGACTGAGAGATATTCAAGATTACTGTTATATGCCGTCCTATAAGATTTTAAGTGTTTCTTATACAAGTTGGCTATCATTAAAGGGAGTTATAAAACAATGGGAAGCTTTGAGACTGTATTTTGTATCCTGTTTTTACGATGTCAATGGTATAAGAGCCGCAGAACTTGCGGAAAATATAACTGCTAAACTCAAACGCGTTAAGTAATTTAAGCGCTTTATGAAACAAAAATCATACCTTAGATCAGAAATACATACGCATATATTTGTTTTTAATTATTTATGAAAATTGGTCTTTTTTAAACGATTTTGGTCGTTTTTAGAGACAATTTTAGTCCGATAGAAAATTAAGCGAATCTGGAAGAAGAATGCGCAAAAAAATTAAGTTTTAAGACCACAACTTGATCATAAGTGCTGATCTGAAAACGGTTAATTTTCTTTTAGGTCAATAAGGGGAGGACAGATAGTTCCCCTGCTTTATGTGTCTCTGGGACAGTAGTAACAAATGATCATAAAGCTGGTCAAAAAATATGTTAAAAACGTGCCTTTAGTTAGACGAGACCGTATCATACTTCCACCACTTCATATTAAACGCGACATAATGAAACAATTTATGAAAGCGCTTAAGAAAAGTGGCAAATATTTCAATTTCCTTTCACGCAAGTTTCTAGGCTTAAGTACAGAAACATCGAGAGCTAATATTTTTGATGGGCCACAGATTATACTGCTCGTGAAAGAGCCTAATGGTGTCCAATCACTGACTGAAGCCGAATCCGAATTTAACCTATTAATCTTAAACTCCTTATTTAAAACAAAATATATTTTCGGTTTAAAAAAAGTTTAATCAACAATTCTTGCATGATCTGGGACAGTAGTAACAAACGGTCATAAAGTTGGTCAAAAAATGTTAAAAACGTGCCTTTAGTTAGACGAGACCACTTCATATTAAACGCGGCATAATGAAACAATTTATGAAAGCGCTTGAGAAAAGTGGCAAATATTTCAAATTTCTTTCACGCAAGTTTCTAGGCTTACGTACAGAAATATCGAAAGCTAATATTTTTGATGGGACACAGATTATGCAACTCGTGAAAAAACCTAATGCTGTCAAATCAATGACTGAAACCGAATCCGAATTTGACTTATTAAACTTAAACTCCTTATTTAAAACATAATATATTTTCGGTTTAGTTCTTGCATGATCCTTAAATAACGGGTCCGCCATCTAACGTCTTTTTTTTCAACTAGTGCTTATTTCGTGAATGGTAACACTTAGCTCATGTCCGATATGAGAGATAATTAGTTTTATATATGGTTGTGTATACGCTTTCTTCGCTTCGCTAAGTGGGCCTGCGATCGACTTACAGAAGATGCCGATTTTGCCAAAAAAAATCATCTTTTCAGATGAAGCTCATTTTGATCTTGGCGAGTATGTAAACAAGCAAAATTGTCGCATTTGGAGCACAGGAAACCCGCACGCATACATTGAAAAGCCGATACACCCAAGACGAGTCACTGTTTGGTGCGGATTTTGGTCCAGAGGCATAATTGGGCCGTTACAGTCAATGGCGATCGTTATCGGGCCATGTTGAACGAATTTTTGTTCACAAAAATTGAAGAGGAGGATATTAGCAACATTTGGTTTCAACAGGACGACGCTACACTCGATGTTTTGCGCCCTGTTTCTGAATATTGCATTATCAGCCGAAGAGCTGATGTCGTTTGGCCACCTCGGAGCTGCGATTTGACACCGTTGGACTATTATTTGTGGGGTGCCGTCAAAGATCAGTGCTATGTCAACAAGCCAGAGGCAATTGACGCTTTAAAGGACAGTATTCGTGAAGCCATTGGTGAAATACAGCTGCAAACAATCAATAATGTGCTTAAAAATTGGACCGATCGTGTAGGCATGGCCAGCCAAGGCAGCCATTTGAATGAAATTATTTTCCATTATTAACCGGAAGGATTGTACTTTCAAATAAAAAAAGAAATTTGAGAAAATATTCAGTAGTTTTTTTTTCTATAGCATTTCAAAAAAAAAAAAAAAAAATATTTGATGGACCCTTTACTTATATTTTTAAGTAGTATTTAAATTAAACATTTTTTGTATGGCTTTCATTTAAGCAAAAATATGTTTTACATTCTATTTCGAAGTAATTTCCTTTTTTGGCTTTTGAATTTTTCAAATTGTTTCCATATGCAATTTGATTTTCATTTTTTTCTTTTGTTATTTTAAAATTTATTGCTCCTTTTATGCCATGTTTCTCTTTACTTTTTATACAATTTTCAACATTTAACCCCCTTTATTTCAAGCAACACATTTTCCAATTGCTTTTTTAATTTTCATTTTTTATCGTTCGTTTAAGTTTTTATTACAATCTTTTTGCATTTTTTTTTTTAGAGTTTTAGTGTGTACATGTATTTTAATATATTTGGGAAGTTGTTATCCACACGCAATAATTCATGTCGAACATTTTGATTAAATAATTAAAGGAAAATCAAAAACAACAAAAAAGACAAAAACTGTATGACTACTATCCGTACAGACAATAAAACATTCATTTTCAAATAATTGCAAGAAAAATCAAATGAAAAATCTCGACAGTTAATTGAAATATTAAGAGAAAATTGTTTAAAGGCCAAGACATGCAGTCAATAGCGAAAATGTTGATAAAAAATTGCAATTTTTTTTAATACAATGAAATCCTGGATATTTTAAAGGGAAAATACACAGGGTCCTCCAAATAATTTTTTTTTTTTTTTTTTTGAAAATGCTAGAAAGAAAAAACTACGGAATATTTTCTCAAATTTCTTTTTTTATTTGAAAGTACAATCCTTCCGGTTAATAATGGAAAAGAATTTCATTCAAATGGCAGCCTCGGCTGGCCATACAGTAGCCTACACGATCGGTCCAATTTTTAAGCACATTATCGATTGTGTGCAGCTGTATTTCACTAATGGCTTCACGAATATTGTCCTTTAAAGCGTCAATTGTCTCTGGCTTGTTGGCCTAACACTTATCTTTGACGGCACCCCACAAATAATAGCCCAACGGTGTCAAATCGCAGCTCCGAGATGGCCAAAAGACATCAGCTCTGCAGCTGATAATGCGATCTTCAAAAACAGGGCATAAAACATCGAGTGTAGCTTCGGCTGTATGGCACGTAGCGCCGTCCTGTTGAAACCGAATGTTGCTAATATCCTCCTCTTCAATTTTTGTGAACAAAAATTCGTTCAACATGGCCAGATAACGATCGCCATTGACTGTAACGGCCACTCCTTGCTCATTTTCGAAGAAATGCCTCTGGAACAAAATCGACACCAAACAGTGACTCGTCTTAAGTGTATCGTCTTAGGTGTAAGCGTGCCGGTTTTCTGTGCCTCAAATGCGGCAATTTTGCTTGTTTATATACCCGCCAAGATCAAAATGAGCTTCATCTGAAAAGATGATTTTTTTGGCAAATTTTCAAAGTAATGTTGCAATATTTCCCAGCGTTGTTCAAGCGTATACACCACCATATTCGTTCAGCGGAAGGATAAAACTAATTATCTGTCAAATCAGACATGAGCTAAGTGTTACCATTCACGAAATAAGCACCAATTGAAGAAGAAAAAACGTTAGATGGCGGACCCGTTACATACATGCCTACATACTTGTATAAATATATTATTGAGGACAATTTTTAAATTGACAATTCCAATCTCGGTATTATATAATATTTTCTCTTGTTTTTATCTTTTTAGACGCCAAACTGCAGAGGAACGTGAAGCTGAACGTCAGGCAGCCAATCGTTTAATGCTTTCGCTTCAAGCTGAGGCCATAAGTAAAGGTTTCGCTCCACCACCTCCAGCTACTCAATTGACAACACAAACCGTAAATGGTGCACCACTGGCGGCATTGCACGGCCTACAACCCTGGGCAGAGGCGTCGCATGCAGCAGGCTGTTAATTTTGCCCTTAACACCGCACAATCTTTAAATCACATGTGATAAAATGGAAAAAAATGAAAAACAGAAATTGTAAATAAGCGATTAAAATTAAAATACAGTAGTGGCTAAAACAAAATTGTAGATTTCAAATATACTCCTCCTTAATTTAAGTAAAGAAGAAAATAGACAGTAAACTGCTAATGATTCTCTTAAAAACAATGGTGTAAATAGTTAAAAAAACGCAGCCTCTAAATTTGTATTCTTTAGCCTTTAAGTTAGAAATTTAGGATTTAATTTTAATATAAAAAATAATTTATGAAATAAAATAAAAAGTATAAAATATACACACAAAAAAGCAATAATGAAAACAGTAAAAAAAAGTTATTGTCGGTCATATCCGACTGTTTAATACCCTACACCACAATGCTCTTTTAAGAATGAATATTTTCTTATAAAAACAAAAGGAAAACAACGATTTTTGGTTTGACTAAATTCGCTATAAAAAGAAGACATACACAACACATGACCTCAAAAGTCCCGGGCCTAACAAAGAAAATCTTCATAAAGAGCAATGCAATCATTCCAGCGCTACTCTGACATTTCAACACCACTTTTGTAAAGCGATTTATCTTTTGCCTCAAAATAGACCTCAGTTTCAGCGATAACCGAAAATTCTTACCGGTCTGCGAACAGCCAATACTAGCTGGGAGCTAAATATAGCGAATGGTGGATGTAGAGCAATTCGAAGTTTAATTTCTGTAGTTTTGCTATTCTTTCAGAATCATCAACACGTTCTCGTTTTTGGTCAACACTAAGCAGACGCAGCACTCACAGAGCTTTCTCATACTCAAATGTTCATGCAATATAAAGCCAACACGTTCTTTTGATATCTTCACGATGTCAGTTAACTCACGCAACTTCACTTTTCGGTCATTCAAAACGATTTTGTAGATCTTTTTTATATTTTCTAGTGTTACCGCCTCATTTGGAAGTCCACCGCGTTCTGCATCATCGGTGTCTCTGCGACCACGTTTGAAGTCAGCAAACCAACATTTTAGTGTTGTTTCCGATAGAGCGGAGACCCCACAACACTTTTCAAGCCATTGCTTCGCTTGGACGGTATTTTTTCCCATCAATAAGCAGCGTAGAGTTACAACATGAAAATAACTAAATTAACGTCACTCTTAGCACAATAACTCACAAACTAATTTATAAAATATCATGAAATTTCAACAGTTGCCTTTTGAAGGTTGGCATTAACTGAAAAAAAGGTGAACGCACTGAAATTACGAAAATTAACAAAATTTTAAATAGTGAATCTAATTTGTATCAAATCTTATTTTGATTTAAATTAATCCGCAGAATTTTTTTGTTTTTTTTTTAATTTTTAAATAAAAGAAATTAATCGTCTATAGCTTAGTTGTCGGCCCAAGAAATGTTTTTTAACAGTAAGTACAAAAGGCGGTGCGAAAGCACCCCACCTAGAGATCACAGAAGCATATTGTAGAATATACGAGTAATAATTTTTGAGAATAACTGCTTCAATGGAATAAATAGGGTCCGCCATCTAACCTTTTTTTTGCAATTAGTGCTTAGCTCATGTCTGATTTGACAGATAATTAGTTTTATCCTTCCGCTGAACGAATATAGTTGTGTATACCCTTGAACAACGCTGTGAATCTGGGCCTGTGATCGACTTACAGAAGATGCCGATTTTACTAAAAAAATTAATCGTCTTTTCAGATGAAGCTCATTTTGATCTTGGCGGGTATGTAAACAAGCAAAATTGTCGCATTTGGGGCACAGAAAACCCGCACGCATACATTGAAAAGCCGATACACCCAAGACGAGTCACTGTTTGGTGCGGATTTTGGTCCAGATGCATAATTGGGCCATTTTTCTTCAAAAATGAGTAAGGAGTGTCCGTTACAGTCAATGCCGATCGTTATCGGGCCATGTTGAACGAAGTTTTGTTCACAAAAATTGAAGAGGAGGATATTAACAACATTTGGTTTCAACAGGACGGCGCTACGTGCCACACAGCCGAAGCTACACCCGATGTTTTGCGCCCTGTTTTTGAAAATCGCATTATCAGCCGCAGAGCTGATGTCGTTTGGCCACCTTGGAGCTGCTATTTGACACCGTTGGTCTATTATTTGTTTGGTGCCGTCAAAGATAAGTGTTACGCGATCAAGCCAGAGATAAGCTATAATCAGAGTTAAATCAGCCAAAAACTAACATTTAGACAGCAATTGAAATCTATTGCATCATATGCACTGCTAATAATAATCGCAATTTATGAAATGCATACCCATAATCAATAAATCTAATGGTGATTTCTCCTCTAAAAAATGTAACAACAACTTAAAAAATTAATGGGGCATAGTTTTATTTAAAGCTGCAAAAATCTTTTAATCATCAGTTAATGAAGATGAAAAAAGTTTATTAAAAAGTTGATAGAAAGATCATGCCGCACTTTTTAAAAACAAGAAGACTTACTGACAAACCTAAACAAGAGCGCTGGGCGTTGCGTTGACATTTTTCTAGTGTTGCCGCTGAGATGACATACCTAAATAAAAGCGTAAAAATTGTGACATGAACAGTAATATTTACTTAACTTTTCAACAAAAAATCACTAACTTGACATTAAAAAGTTATTAAAACACTAGATTCGACTGACGCAAAAACGGATATTATTTTTTTCTTCGTAACCCACTTCAAGTTCTTACGCGTTGTCAAAATTGGATTTTCCGATTGCAAAGCATTGCTGCCGCGCTATTTTGCTTTGCTTCATACAATTTGTAAGGGCATGAGAATTTTTGGCAGTTAGACAACGCTAAGTGCTCTAATTTAGGTTTGGCTGTTACAACACAATGGACCCATTGTGCGTTTTAATACTATCGATGAACCAAAAGAGCTTTTAATCAACGAGAAAAAAGAGACCCGTCATCGTCTGTCAACGTAGTTCTTTAGAATTCTTCAATGATAAACTGTGAGGAGGTGCATATCCTATATTAGGTCGAGCCGAAGGTGTCCCCTTCCAATTCTGAAAAATACGGGCATGCACAGAAACTATGCTAAATTGGAGAAAACAACTATTTTTCTGTGCAATATTTTACATTTTTGAGGGCAAAATATGCAACATTTTGACGCTTTGTGATGACAACATTTTTAGATAAGAGAACGATACCCTTTCATAATGTTGCATTTTTGGGAAAAGAACAAAAACAAGGCAAAGATCAACAACAATCGCTACATTTTTTACTAGAAAAGAAAACGCCACTTGCCACCGGGATATCAAGCATTGCAGATTGACGTTAATCATGATTCGTTTACATTGGTTTTGGCAAAAACACGGATTTTTTTATTGGATTTTTTGATGGGTGGTTTTGGGTTTTATAGAGTTTTATAACTGTTTCTAAATTTTGCTCAATTCGACAATATATTTGGTTTGTTTGTACAATTACGTTGTTTTAGATTTTTATAATGCAAGTTTGCACTACTGGTGGGATCAGGACGGCATTGTCTACTATAAGCTGTTAAAAGTCGGTGATCGAAGCCGATGGCTTTTTCTTTGTTTGAAAAACGGCCAGAATCGATCTCATGTCGCAGAAATCGTTAAACAATTGTTATAAACAATCAAATGAAATAATTTGCCGCACCCGCCATATTCTCCGATTATTGCTCCTTCTGACTATTGGCTATTTGGACGGATACGAAATCTTTTGTTATGCCAAAGTCAGCTTCAATCGGTTTTAAAGTTGAATCGCCTCAAAAGACAAGATATTTTTGATAAATTTGTTAATTCATTATCATTTTTGGGTTAATGACATGGACCGAATTAATTTTTACTCCCAATACATAGATTACACCAATTTTTTATTTTTAGTGTTAATAAGCTACGAAGCCTTTTTAATAAAAAACTCACCTGGTTTTTTTTAATATAATACCCAATTAAACCCACCCGGGTTACCAAAAACCCAGTTAACTAAAAAAAACCAGGTGGTTTTAAATGGGTTACCTAGTGGATAGCCAACCCTAGTTTACATTCTTAAAATGATATGATTTCTTGAGTAACTTTGCTGAAGCGCTCTGATATCAGGTTTGAGAGAGGATATTTCATAGTGCGTGGCTATATTATCAGTATATTTCCTATCTATTATGAAAATAGAGCTTGGCGCTTATCGCTGCTTGGTGATGAAGTAGAAGAAATTTCTGAAATTGATGCTATAACGAGTAATATTACCAAAAGCCTAAATACAATCACCATTTTTCCAAAAAGCTGTCACATTACGACACGTGAGACTCTGTTGCAGACAGTTGAGCTAATCAAAAAAGATCTGCATGAAGTCTTGGAACAGAGATAATTGTGTAAATTTCGTAATAATCAGACTAACGCAACTATACTTCCAATAAATTACGGACTTCTTTTGGTTTCAGTTCAAAAATTTCTATGGCACCGAGTTCTTGAGCTAAGGCAAAGAAAGAAAATATTTTCCAACGTACTTTTGTGATGTTGTAGGGAATTATAATAAAACAAAGGAAACAAAATGATAATCAATAGCAATGCACCTTAATTATATTAAAACTATAGAACCTATAAAAGGGCCTTATTAATAAAAAAGGATATTTTCGGTTGACAAAAAGTTTTAGTTTTAATAACGTCATTCTCTGAAAATATTAAAAATAAAATAAATTTTCGTAATTCATAAAAACCGAAAATATATTTTTTTATAGTAATAAGGCCGCTTATATACATAAAAGTAAATAAAGCGAAACCTTAATCTAAAAAAAATAAATTTAAAAAATTATACGATAGTATTTAATGTTTTAACAAATTAAGTCATTTTATTTAATATTTTAAAGTAAAAACAAACCAACAAGAAAAAACAAAAGAAATGTTAATTTAAATTTAAACAAATTATTATAATAACTTTATAATTTCGCTTGTAATTAAAAAAAACAAAACAAAAAAAATTTAAAAAAATGCTTAAAATTTTAAAAATTTATTAAAAGAAATATAGAAAATTACTTTGTGAAAAAATGAAATTCAAGCAAAATGGCATTTTTATTTCAACAAAAGTTCCCACGTTTTGTTTTCAAGTAAAATCGTTTTACTAAAGAAACACGCAACAGTTTCGTAAGTACTTGTAGCTCATAACCGCAGAGCCCACCTTTAACTATCAACACTTTGTTCCGTTTTTTAAATAAAATTATAATTATAAAGCGAACAAATAGATTTGTTTTCCATTTAATTAAATCTTTATTTTAATTCAACAACAATTTTTAGATAAAAAACAAAAAAAAAATTGAAAATGAACAACGATAGATAGACAACCGGAAATTCCCATTGTAATTACATGTTTAACACTCGCTGACATTTTAAATGATTTCTTTCCTTTGTAATACTCGTATCACGCCATATGTTCAAATATTTTATTTTCTTCTCCTAATCAACAACCTGTTTAAAAGGTTAAAAAATATTTGTTCTTCTTTTTAATATGAATCCTTTAAGGATTTAAAACTAAAGTTGGGTAAAAGAAACACTAAAATATTTTTTGTAAGACACGATAAGTTAAATAGCAGAATGACCAAAATCGTTACAGTGATAACGGTCTACTCATAGATCACTGTATTACTTAACTATTAACCACTGTCATTGACATAATTTACCGGCAACGGATAAGATTAATTATCGGTGAAAGAAAAATGTACAGTCAACTTGGGTTCACTTAATCAGTGCTTCCAACGTAATAGTAGTTTAGACGTATGCGTTAAAGGATTAAGTAGAAATTTGTTGTTTTAAATTTTAGATCGTTATCTTAATTTAATAGAAATGCAAAATTTGGATATTGAAAATCGTATTTGGATTGTCCGCCGCTATCATGCACTTGAACCAATAATTTCCGTTCACCGAGAGTTTCGCGCACTTCCGGCAGTATGACTCCCAGCAGGTGGGCAATAAAGAGGTTTCTTAACTCTTAGCTCTTATCCACAAATTCGCCAAGAGAGAGCATTGCACCCAGCTCGACTTACAGCGTGGTGTGAGCTGTCTTGTCGGGCCATACTTTTTCGAAGAAGGCGGTCGGTCGCACTGTAACTCTGACTGCAGCCCGTTATATAAAAATATTACAGAAATTTTTTGTTCTAAACTGCTACGAAAGATAACTTCTTTCAGTTTGTGTGGAGCAAGTTGACACTTTAACAGGCTCGTTATGGCAGATTTAAAAACTTTAAAAACTCGACGATTCTTTGTCTTTCCTGACCTCCATATCAAAGTTTTTCTTGTGGGGTTACTGTTAACAGAAAGCGTATAAGCCGAAACCATTAAATTTAATTTATTACAAACAGTTGATGCAATCGATAACTGAATCGATAGCGATATCAAATTTGCAGGCATTCATGAACAGATTTTTGTTAAGATATCACGCATAACAGGTTATTTAATAAGTCCATAGGATAAGTAAGAAAAAAATAAAGTTTGGAAACAACGATTATAGCGATTTACCAATTTTTCGATACCACTTTTTAGCACGATTTCTCGTTCTCGTCAAAATATGCATGAGTTACAGCGATTTCTACATCATTGGACTTAAATTTTTTCCAGCAAGCATTCTCTTAAGAGCTAAAAACAAACAAAAAAAGTCGCGGGGGCTAAATCTTGGGAATACGGTGGGTGGGTTAGCAATTCGAAGCTCAATTCATTCAATTTTGTCATAATTTTCATCGATTTGTGAGCTCATGCGGCAACCACTTTGAACAGATCTTTCGCATACAAAAATATTCGTGTAAAATTGTAAAGACACCACTATTTGCTATCTCTACAATGTCAACTGGCTCGTGCACCTTCAATTTGCGATAGTTCATATCCAATTTGTGGATTTTTGTGATGTTATCCGCATCATTTGAGCTGGTACGACCACGTTTAAGTTCAGCAAAACACTTCTCTACCATTTATCTAGATGGAGCAGTGTTCGGATAATGATTATCAAGTCATTGTTTGGTTTCTACTACATTTTTTTTTTTTTTTTCATCAAAAAGCAATGTCCTATCAAAAATCAGAATTCACTTTTTTCCATTTTTTTCTACAACAAAAGTTGCTTCACACAAGATGCTATAACTCACGAATCAATTGTCAGATAGCTGTCAAATTTGGACACGTATCATTTGAAGGTTAATACTTAATAAAAATCATATATAAAAACGTCTACTAACGCCATCTACGTGTCGTCCTACGGACTTAGTGAATGATCATTTAAAATCAATTATTTGTAAAAACCATTAAAAATATTTCATTAAATATCCGTATCCACGTCAAAATAAAGCCCACATTTTGAATTCTTTAAATTTGAGACCAGAAAATCTTCCCTTCCGAACACTTCCACTGTACCTATATCCGCCAAAATATTATTTAAGAGGCAAAGAGTAAAGAACAGTTGCTACTGACTTCGAATGATACAAATGAAAAAACTCGTTTTTCATCGAATTTTCTTAAATTAATGGGTTTTATGTTAATAGATCACGTCATACTTACGAGAGTAAAATTTTCTACACTGTTACTACAACCACATACCGAGTTCAATGCATCACCCTACAATTAAGGTCCAAAACACAACATACAAGTGTATTCACCGAAGCCTAACAAGCAATTATCGGGCAGGAATCGAAGACCCTAGAGTTTCTGGTCAGACCTCTAAAAGCTACTTTTCTTTCTATTCGGGCATAAGGCTGTCTAAAGACGGGTTCACCAACTATCACTTAGCTTAGACATGAGGTATGTATCATAAATAATATTTATCATCATAGCCACTGATGACTCGCGCCGGCCAATAAATGAAATTTCGCCCTAAGATTACTTAGCCGTTAAATATTTTCTTCACAACAGAAAACGTACAAGCTCTGGTAACACAGAACCGGTTAAAATTATTGCTCTATTTGCCAATACTACCATTAGCCACACCAAGTAGTGTTTGTTTTTCTCCGTCACTCCTCTAGGAAGCATATTGACGTTCAACGAAGCATCTATTATTTTGTTTCAGTTTCATTTATCAAGTAGATTTCCAAGCTAAGTAGAGGATTAATCTACTGTAGCTCGCCTCCACATGATTGTGTATAGGGGTAAAGATGCTTGCTAAGTGCTGATGGTGGTGATGCTTACTTAGCATTGTTATTTTTTCCAGTAGGTGGCGTTTTCTTCTGATCATTCGCCTGATGTTTGTCATCATCGCCAGAGGTAAGCTGGAAGTTCAGCGGGGCTTCTTTAGATTGATTTGTCTAAAGGAAGGTTTAAGTCTTATTATTAAACACTCGAAACTGCAATTAAATTTTTTTCATCATATTTGTGTTGTATGCCTGCTCTCTAACCACTATATCATGCCACCCCCGCACCAAGATCTGTGCTCAAAAGCTTGTGAACTGTGTTGTGTTGTGTTGACACCGTCAGTCATCGTTTTTTTATTCATTTCAATATTTAAAACTAAACGCTGGCAAGCATAAAAGAGAAGTCAATACAGGAAAAATAAATTGATTAAAACTATCACTACTATCCGATCACCCTGTATATCTTCCTATTTTTAATATAATCCTGAAATAATTTTAATAATTATTAATGTGTTATCGATAAAAATAAATAAATAAATAAAAGAGCATATCTTATAGCCCATAATCTACCTTGACAATACCTTTAACCCATAATGACCCATTCTACTTATTCTTAAAGAAAGAAGAAGAAGAAAACACAAAGAAAAACTGGAACCACATCATTCTTCATCAATACGAGAACATACATTTGATTGATTATTGACCAAAGTTGTGGACAGTTTCATGTAAAACTAATCTATTTATGTTCGTACCAACTACTGAACATGTCCTTTTAATGAAATCTGAAAAGATAAATGAAAACATAAAGAGTGATGAGGGAGGAAGTAAAAGGCAGAACAGATACAAAGATCAGATACAAAGAAATGTTACCAATCAAGTATGGAATTAAGTTTTTTTTTTCATTTGGTGTAGAACATGTATCCACTTATGTGATAAAATGGTAGAAAGAAGCAATGAAAGACATACGAGTACATGCATGTGTGTTAAAAATAAATAATTTTTTTTTTTCTTTTTTGATTTATTTTTTACTTTTGAGCTCTAACGAAAATTAAAAATGAATATTTTTGTGAAAGAAAAAAATGTTTTTTTTCCTTACTTGCCAAAAACAAGCCACTAAGCCAGGAAAAAAGGTAAAGATGGTCAAGAACAGCACATCAAAGCTATAGGTATATAACGTATATATGGTATTTGGATGAGTGAATGGCTGAATCGAAGGATGGAAAGATAGATTACTACGATAAAAAGCAAGTAACGAACATATGTGCTTAAAGTTAAAAGTTTGATGGACATACAATTTGTTCTCAATGACCAAAAAGAAAAAAACTGAATTAAAAAGTGAATTGTCATAAGTGGGTTTGTTTAAAAAATAAGGAAACTATCGAATAGAGAAGAATTTATTATTTGTTTTTATCGTCAAAAAAAGGGGCTAAAGAATTTGGATTACATGGTCCATTTTTAGTATTACTAAAAGTAAGCCGAGCATATGCAGTGGACGATTTTTTTCGCCAACAACTGATGATTACTTTGAAGAAGTCAAAAATAGAAACGTTTTAGGGGAATGTAGTCAAAATATCATTAACACCGTTAAAAAACGAAGTGTCATTTCATTCATAGCTAAACCTATGCCCTTAATAAATCCAGAAATCACACGGTCGGTATATAATATAGAGTGTAAAAACATCTCTACACTTAAGCAATTTAGAATAAAATGGATGTAAAAACCGTTTGTTTGAGTAACGTACACATATTCTATAAGTTTACTTAAGCAAAGTATTAACCATTTAAAAGTATATCTGCTAAATATATACTTAAATCGGTTACCATTTAGCTAAGTTATTAGCTTATAAGTGCATTATGCAAAAGCCGGTTTGTTACCCGTAACTTCAGATTTTTGAGATGTTTCGAAAATTTCAAAGACAGATTCTCATTGTACTCGATAGTACTTATCAGAAAAATGGTATCACTTCCCAAGTATTTCTATTTCATTCGTTTTTGTCGCATAGTTTTTTCCTTGTACACTTTTTTGACGCGTAAAAACTATAGTACCTTTCGTTAATATTGTGTAACATTAGTTGTTGTTTTTTACGAATTTTGAAAAGCATTAAGCATAGTTTTAAAAAAACATCAAATGTTTAAATTCATCGCGTTTTTAAAGGCTGAAAAAAACGAAAGTCTAAATAATAGAATGATTCTTGTATAACGATACTGCAACTGTTTTGACAAAAACAACGCCTAAATCACGTCACTGCTACTATATATGTATTCTACTTGGTGGACATACTTATACATAATACTCTTAACCACGGACGACATATAATATATACTTCTGGTCTAATTAGCAATTTAGGTCTACAATTTTTGTCTGTAGTACCTGCTTCATTTGAGATGTTGGGAACTCTATAAACCTGCACTACAACATTGGTTGCTATGCACCTCTACGCAGAATCCGAAATAATCGCTCTCTGTAATTCAGATCTGAATAACATTCGACCCCTATATTACCAATGTTCCCGTAATACCCAGTGTCAAACGACGGGGGTCTTTTCATACCTATTTGATAACCTCTTATGCTCTGATGGCTCAAACACTAGATGTGTAAGCGTTGCAATGTAGAGAAGGTAGAGGTTACAGCGCTGCATGAACTCAAGTCTATATCGAAGAGTGCTCGTCAGAGAGTCTTTGTGATTCGAAAACAACGAAAATGGAATTACTTTAAAAAGGACAAAGTAAGGGATGGGTAAATTTGAGGTTAGGAAGTAAATTGGCTTAAAAACACATTTTTTAATAATGGAATATGATGTCTGGCAAATGTCAACCTCTAGCACATCGGCAGACGTCCGCTCGTCCAAATTTTGAAGCACATTTTGCAACAAAGCTTCGCTTACAGAATCAGTTATTTGTGGTTTGTTAACGTAAACCCAGTCTTTCAAACGGCCACAGAGGAAATAATCCAGCAACGTTAACTCACAAGAACGAAGCGGCCAATTGACATCGCGAAATGAGAATTTACGCGACCGCGGAATTCCTCATACAATAACTGAATTGTTTGGCTAGTTGTGAGGCTTGTGGCGTCGTCCTGCTGAAACCAAAGGTCATTGATGTCAACATTAGCCAATTGTGGCCACAAAAAATAGGTTCTCATGGTTTAGCAGCGCAGAAAATTAATGGTGACGGCTTTTCTGTGCTCATTTTCAAAAAAATACGGGTCAATGATGCCGCTTAACCACAAACCGCACCATATGGTCACATTCTTTGGATGTAAAGGTTTTTCGAGCACTGTTTGTGGATTTTGTGAGTTCCATACGCGACAATTTTTAATTTACATAACCGCCTAATTGAAAATGGGCATCATCACTAAAGCTGACTTTGTTAAAAAATGCGTTGTTTTCGTTCAATTTTTCAGTCAGCCAATTCACAAGCGTTCGACGCAAACAATGGTCGGCTGTCTTTAATTCTTGAACGAGTTGAACTTTATAAGCGTGAAGATGAAGATCTTTATGCAAAATGTTGCGCAAATTTTCTCTGGTGATGTCCAATTGTTGTGAACGTCGACGTCAACACTTTGTTGTTTTGATCTATTGTCATCAACAGTACCGTGAGCCTCGAATTTAGCGCTCAAATTGCGCACAGCGGTCTCAGAAGGAGCCTGATTAAGAGGGAAAGTTGTCTGAATTTCACGAAGTGATACAGTAATTTTTTTCACCATTTTGATAGTAAATTTTCACAATTAAAATTCTTTGTTCAAGAGGATAGCGTTCTTAGTTAAAATTTCACAATTTTTTACTAAATAAGTGTCAAAGGTTGACAGCTCAATTCTTGACATTTCATCATTTGAAAGCTAATTTAGTTCCTAAACCAAAATTTGCCTACCCTGTAACTTTTATATAAAGAAGAATGTGTGTTTGTATGTTTGTCTAGATCTTCAAAATGGTAACAAAATGTGGTATAAATAGCTTCATAGTCAGTAAAAATTATGAGTCAAAAACTGGGCGGAAGCGGATAAGTGGGCATGGCGCTTACCATATAAAGTAAACATTGATTTTTATATATCCTGAGAACGGTTAAACCAAAAGTTTCTGAATTTGGTCTGAATGACTTCATGCACAATACAAATCATCAGCGAAAATGTGGGAGGAATCGGACAAGTGGGCATGGTAATTCCATACAAAGTACAGTATATCCTGGGCGCTATTAAAAATATATTCTTCTGTTATCATGGTTCCTGTAAATTAAAATATTAATTTCAAAGGAAAAGTATGCATCTCCCATAAAAAACAATATATATTATCGTACATCGCTATAAATATACTTATCGGCGGGAGACTTGAATGGCAATTCTTTATAAAGACAAATAAGTGGCGAAAAACGGATAGAATCGGGAAAAATGGTAATTAATTTCCTATTTATAATATGCATAAATACATTCCCGGGCAACGCCGGTTGGGTTAAGCTAGTCTATTGATAAAGAACTAAATATTTTTGAAGAAAACTTGTTAGTCATATTCCTTTTTGAACAAGCCTCGCATATATACAAATACACTTAAACAAAAAGGATTTTAAATAAATTATTAGATCCTTCTGCTATCCTTATCGTTTTAGCTTAGAGATCTAAATTCTAAAATTATTTCTTTTTTAAATAAAACTTCAATAGTTTTTAAATGCAATGAATCAAAATTAATATTTTTTTTCAATTCGAATTTAATAAATCATTTAATTTAAATTAAATTTAATCAAAATCTTTATCATTCTCTATAGTAAAACGTCAAACAAAATCCATTAGTCTAAAGGGGGGGATGTGCAGGGAAACATGCAGAAAAAATCACTCAACCATTAGACAACAAAGCGCACGAAAAAAATGCTTAATTTTTCAAATAAATGACAGCAAAAAATTAAGAATAAATAACGAATATGTTTCAAATAAATAACGATGAGAAGCAAATAGTGATTATTAAAACAAAAACAATAACAACAACAACAACAATATGAGAACATATTAAACAAATTGTCAACCATTTTGCTTTACTAATAAAGAGGACTTTGAAAAGGTAAATTTCTAAATAAAAACAACAAAAAACAACAAATAATTGCACTGACAATTTGAAATATTCCAGAAATGGTTGACGATTAACGAGTAAAGCGGGTAAACATGGAAGAAATTTTTGAAAAAAAGAAAACCAACTAATATTTCAAATGTGAATTTGTCATGGAAATGTTATGAAAAATGTACCAAAAAAAAACAGAATTTAAAAATTACCCTTTTAAAAAATGTAGCACCAAGATATATTAATACACTTGACACTTGTTTAACGCGCTAAATATATTTTATGTTGATTAGAATAAAATAATAATATTTCTGAGTGAATAAAAAATAAATAATTACTTTTATTTCTTGCCAACCGTGTGTTTTTTAGAATCTAGCAGACTAAATCGAAAAAAATATTGCAATTTGCCTCCGTTCATTTAAATTTTGTACTGGGTTTTGGTTTTGCTAAAGAGAGAAACAACCATAAAAGCACAAATTGGAAGCTAGAACGTTGGCTAAAACTTTGAATTATGTTAGAACATTAGGACACCGATACAAAGGTGGCATTGAACCTTATTTTTTCCAAATGACAGCGCACAGTGATAACATTGATATATCTGGCCAGTTTCCTTCTGGTGGTTGTATTGAATTGCACAATTTAGACACATCGTTGCCTCAGGATCGATCTACCTCTGAGTAGAAACTCGAATAGATAGCAAAAAATCCTCAAGGCTTATTCAAAAATCTAATTCTGCTACCGCGGGAACTGGAAGATCCAGAAACAGTAGTATCTACTTAATATCTGGGTGCGACAATTCGGGGAATACTCATAATTGTTGAATTTTCGATCTAATCTCAGAAAGAATTTTTAAGAAATGCGGAAGTTACAATAGTCCTCAACTCTTGGGCATTGTTGTACGGCGTTAAAAGCGCCGTGCGTTATGTCAACAAAAAGTACTAAGTAGGAAGGAGTGGCAGCCTCACTAAACCAAGGCACACTTAAGCAGATATAGCGGCCCATTGAGATACCATACAACGCGTTGTCCACGTTCTAGTCACCAGAGCCCTGGTGATCAAACAGAGGCAGTGCACAGAAGCACTTCCATAAACTAGGTGGGAAACGAGGCCGACAGTCTAATTAAGCTGGCTATTGAGCTGATGCCAAGGATCGATAGCTCCACAAGGCCATCGAGAAAGAGAGAGCCAAGTGGGAAAAGTCTCCGCCGTGCGAGAAACGGTCACTGGTAGAAAAAGTAGACCACGCTCTTCTTCGCTTCAGCCGATCCACAGCCTTTGTGCGTGCCTACCCATGACGCAATGGACTGTGGGAGTAGATACAGCAGAGGAGATAGTCCGACGTTCCAGATTGAAGAGTTGAGGCCCAATCTTCCTTATTAAGAATCATAACATGGAATTCCCTATGCAATATCAGGAGTTTCTTAAATAGAATAGAGTAGTATTATGGCAGCGTAATAGGATGTTCAGACTCGTCGCTTCAAGTTAGGCCCGTTGCCTGACAAGTATCCCCGAAGCCATTCAAGCATAAAAAAGAGGCCTGGTAGTGATGAAACGTAATTCAGCCGTTATCTAGATTGCGGCAAATCTACTGACCCTACCAAGGAATCTGACATTGCAATCTTTATTGCGGGCAGTCCACCAGAATACCACTGCAAACAAAGGATTCGCTTCAATAACCGCTGAATCCCATTTCGCATCCACTGCTCTGCAGCAGCAGTAGGTGGCACAAGCCGCCTAAAAGTATTATGAGAACGTCGATTTAATACTTACATATCTAAGACGTGATGTTAAAATTACTCTGCTACATATTATACAAACAAGGCAATACTTGAGGTTGGAATGAGCAAATTTTACTCTGTAGCAACGAAAACGCCATCTAAATAATATGATATTTTAATGATAAGCTTTTTTAAAACTGGTTTCGCTTAAATCTTAAATCTTTAGTTTTATGGTAACACCATAAAACTAAAGTAAAGCTTTTTTAAGTATTTCGACTACACACAACATTCTAACGGGTCCTCCATCTAACGTTTTTTTTTCAACTAGTGCTTCTTTCGTGAATGGTAACACTTAGCTCATGTCTGATTTGACAGATAATTAGTTTTATCCTTCCGCTGAACGAATTTGGTTGTGAAGAAGATGCCGATTTTGCCAAATCTTTTCAGATGAAGCTCATCTTGATCTTGGCGGGTATGTAAAGAAGCAAAATTATCGCATTCGGGGCACAGAAAACCCGCACGAAAAGCCGATACACCCAAGACGAGTCACTGTTTGGTGCGGATTTTGGTCCAGAGGCATAATTGGGCCATTTTTCTACGAAAATGAGCAAGGAGTGGCCGTTACAGTCAATGGCGATCGTTATCGGGCCATGTTGAACGAATTTTTGTTCACAAAAATTGAAGAGGAGGATATTAGCAACATTTGGTTTCAACAGGACGGCGCTACGTGCCACACTCGTGCCGAAGCTACACTCGATGTTATACGCCCAGTTTAAAAAAAAATAAATTATTTGGCGGACCCTATATTAGTTTTCAGACAAAAAACTTAAATTCATCCATAAATATAATACATATGGTATATGTATGTATATCATTTAACCGTCAATCAAGTATCTAGTGTTAGTGCATTTTTAAAACCTACACAACCATTTTACTACATGCTGTTATAATTTGTTAGTTTTTGTTGTCATAATTTTTAATATTGTTGCCATTGTTGCTGCTCTTGTTATTATACACTAATGACACCATAAACTGTCATATGCTCTGAAAATACACTTTTAAAAACCAAGCAAACAAACAAACAACAACAGCAACAGCAATAATAACTAACGATATAATAAAAATGAAACAAAATATGGCGTTTGAATCGTTTACGTTGTCGTTGTTGTCGTTGTTGTCGTCGTCGTAGTTGCCGGCTTAACAAAATCATAATGTCTGTCACTTAAATTTAATTGTTATGATTTTACTTTTTTCGTTATTGTTGTTGTGCATACATATTTGCTAAATAAAAAATAATCATTAGAGTCGCTTGATGTTGTTTTTTTTAACAATGGTTTCATACCCATTAATAATTGTCATATACGAGTACTTAGAAGAAGAAGAAGAAGAAGAAGAGGAGAAAAAACAAACTCATTAGGCTGTCAACATGAGGAAAAAATTTCAATTTTATTTTACGACCAATTAAAGTTAATGACTCGGTTATTCGTTATTCCATATTATCTTGAATGTGTTGTGTACAAGTAGTATAGTACGAGTATGTTTATAGAATAGAATAGAATAGAATTTTGCTTCCTTTTAACTAATTTAGAAAAAAGTAGCAAGTAAATTAACTTTATTAAGAAGTTCACACATACCTTTAGCATATTTTTAGATGCTACACCAACACAGATCACGACGTTATATATTAATAATATAGTCCGGGAGTGGAAGCTAATATGGTGGCCTCAATTGTGTTAAGTTTAAGCGGATTCGTAATAAATAAATGAAATATTAAAAGGATTTTTATAAGTAACGATTATTAGAAAGGTAGGCGGAAATACAATAATACGAGGGTTGTGCAATAGTTGCACGATTTTTTGTATTAATAGCATAGTAAGCTTCACAACAATTATTATCTGTAATCTATTTCTCGACTTCTGTTAATTTTTGAACAATCTACGTCAATTACTTTGTTTTTGGCACCCATATGCTCAAATCAGACAATGTCGTAAATTTTCGTGAAAGTGTAAAAAAGTGAATTTCATGTGCTGATTAAACATTATTTGTTTTTACCAATGAGTAAATCAGTCGTCACCAAAGTCAAAGATAGATTTCACAAATAGTATCACTTACTTTATTTCATTGGGGTAGTGCGCAGGGCTGCCAGATGAAATTTGAAGAAAATTGTAATTTTTCCGATAAATTTCAAAAATATCGTCATTTCAGTTTCGAAAAATCGTCAAAGAAATCGTAACAAAAAACAATGAATTTCTTCGTGTTTTCAATTTTTATTTGCAATACTTACGAGGGCGGATTGACATTGAAGCTATCTAAGTAGGAAAAAAACATTTTTTTTTTCAAAAACCATTCATTTCTCAACATAATCTCCTTTTAGCTCAATACACTTAGTAAGACGATTTTCCAACTTTTTTATACGCATTAGTTTCGGTAAGCACTTCTTCGTTTGAGATGAATCATTTTCCTGCGAGCCATTTTTTCAAGTATGGAAACAGGAAAAAATCACTAGGGGCTAAATCTGGACTATAAGGTGGATGATCAACCAATTCGAAGTGGATTTCTCGTAGTTTTAGCATCGTATCAAATGCTGTGTGAACCGGTGCGTTGTCTTGAAGAAAGAGCACTTTTTTCTTGTTAAAATGTGGTCCTTTCCCTTTGATTGCATCAACCATTTGATCCAATAATGCACAATAATACTCTCCTGTGATTGTGGATCCCTTTTCAAGATAATCGATTAGCAATATTCCGTGTGCATCCCAAAATACAGTGACCATAACCTTGCTAGCCGATTTCGCTGTCTTCTCCTTCTTCGGAGCACTTCTACCAGCTTCCACCCATTGCTTCGACTGATTTTTGGTTTCAGGTGTGTAGTGGTGGACCCATGTTTCATCAACAGTTATTAATCTACGCCAAAAATCAGCAGGATTATGCTTTATCACGTCCAAACACCGCTGTGAAGTGATCTGTCGAATTCGTTTTTGTTCAACACTAAGCAAACGCGGCACACATCTTGCCGATAGCTTTTTCATATGCAAACGTTCATGCAAAATGTTAAACACACGTTCATATGATATTCCATTTCAGCAATCTCACGTATTTTGACCCGGCGATCATTCATAACGATATCGAGGATTTCCTTGATATTTTCTTCAGTAACCACCTCTTTTGGCCTTCCAGTTGATGGTATTGTTGCAGTGCTTGTTCGGCCCCGTTTAAATTCAGCAATCCAATCCAATATTTTACCATATAACCTGACGGAGCAGATTCGCCGTAATGTTTATCAAGCTTTTCTTTTGTCTCTTTCGACGTTTTGCCTTTCAAATAATAGTGTTTAATCACTACACGAAATTCACTTTTTTCCATTTTCCAAGAAACACAAAAGTTACTTACGAATACTGCAAACGACTACAACAAATCAACTAATCAATGAATTTGGCTACAATTTTAACTCCTGACGTTTGACAGATCGTCATTTCTAAGAAAGAAAAAGTTTTTGTGTTTGTGCTGCCATCTAGCGCTAGGTAGCTTCAATGTCAATCCGCCCTCGTATTATTATATATACTATAATAAATTAGGTGTTTTTAATGCGTGCTTGAAGTACCTCATTTGCCAAATCGATTAACTCCAATTTTATATATTTATTAGATAGTAATGTGAAATATATGCTTATTTTATTAAAAAATTCACATAACATTCTTGGGTAATTCCCAAAGTTTTTGTTGAGGTTATTTGGCAACCAATAGAAAGCTTCAATACTCTGTACGCATTTTTGCTTGCACAATACTAATTACGGCGTCAGCGTCAGCTACTACTACAACTACTTTATTCTGTTCGAGGCCTTATTCTTTATTAAAGTGTGAAATACACTATCAAGCAGATGGAAACTGCATTAGAGTAGTATTAGAAAAATTTTTATAGATGTGTCACACAGACAATGCTGGAAGAAATTGATTTTAGTTTTTGATTTTTCTTTTGCTTGAAACAGGTGATTGAAAAGTGTGTGGCGTTGCCTGATCAATTTTTATATTTTCTGCAATTTTATAGCATCAACAACATCGGAGAACGAAAAATTTGCATTTATTTTTTGGAATTTTCTGGCATAAAAATGCCAAAAATTCGTAAGCAAAAGCAAATTATTGACCACTTGGAAATTTATCGCTCTCTGCCTGAGCTGTGGGCTGTAAAATGTAATTATTACAACAACTGAGTTATTAAGAACCAGCAATACGAAGTTTTACTGGAAGAATACAAGGAGCAAAATCCAAATGCAGACAGAAAAGACTTGACAAAAAACAAAAATAAATAAATTCATTACGCACAAACTAGGCGGGAGTTGAAAAAAAGGGATATGGAAAAAAGTGGTGATGGGGTAGAAGACTCTTTCGAAACAAGCCTCTACTATTTTGAAACTTTGAATTTCTTGAACGTTATTGCACTTAATGTTTCGTCCGACAACGACATATGTACTTCACTTCACAAAATTTGCAACAAAATGAATGCTTGAATACTGCATTGACTAGTATTTGCAAAAAACATAAACATTTCACCGATAGTACTATAATGCAGCTTCAATCTGCTTGATAGTGTATCTCGTCCTTAACATCGAGATCAAGCAAGAATCAGAAGAAGTAATCTAGTTGTCTCACCTACAAGGAGCTTTTAATACTTTTAAAGCTGCCAACTGTTTATATATTAAAAAAATCGTCATTTTAGAGGCAAAAAAAGTCAATCGTCATTTTGCCAAAATTTTGTTAAAAAATCGTCGTCGATTTGTCGTCAAATCTAGCAGCTATGGTAGTGCCAGCGAGTACTAGCACAAATGATATGGGATAATCGAGGAATCAAAGGCAGAGAGAGGCCACAGCTAAAGCGGTTTTTGACATGAAAATAGCCACTTCAAAGGTAATTAATATGTTTTAATTTTTGTCGCTTGCCGCTTTGACACTTATTGTGTGGCATTGTTGTCAACCAAATGAATATAAGAAGGGCTTCGTAAATAAAAAGTAGTTAATTGATTTCAGTTGATCAGAAAAGGTCAGAAGAAATCTACAAAATCTATTAAATAAAGTCTGACTATAGCACATCAATCGAAATTATGTTATTTTATGTATGTCAGGGCCAACACGCACCGCGACTAGAAGGAACTTTTGTGCAGCCCCATAAGTTTACCACATGAGATGGAGGTTGCGGATAAAGCCAGTATTTTATTTAGTGAGAGAATAAATACACCTTCTGGAGTCACTAAAGCATTTCCCCGGAGCCTCATCTTCTGTGACGAAATAGCTGTGCACACACAACAAAGTACGTGTTGGATGTTTTGGCGTAAGTCGATCACCCTCAACATTTCCCAAAATACACTGATGCTGTATGAGACCACAACACAAGCGGCCCAGTTTCGAATCCCAACAGATGACATGACGAAAATAATTTAATTGCGGTTTCGAGCGTTTAATAAAAAGACCTTAAACTCCCTCCAGACAAATCCCTTGAACTTCCAGCTTACCTCTGGCGATAATAACAAACATCAGGCGAATGGTTAGGAGAAAACGCCACTTACTACGAAAAACATACATACATTGCTAAGTAAGGATCATATGGATTATATGGTAGAAAATTCATCTACGAGTACTTATCTTACTGCATGTTGTGTGGAAAGCCAATATGCTCCCTAGAGAAGTGACGGAGGAAAAAAGCAATAGAACATGAGACCACTTTAATCCCTGTAAATAGACTTGTGTACCCTGAGTTAGATCCCATTGAACAGCAATAATCTTATGGATCTATCGGGAAAAAGCATTGTAGATCTCCTCGCCCTTAAAAAAATGGCTCAAGCCCAATAAAAGCAAGGCAGGGGAGCCTGTTAGCTAAGCAATTAGACATTCCGTTCCTAGGATGACTCTCATACTCAGCGTAGCAATTAAGCAAAGTATTCCCTGTTGTGAACGCCATAATCTCAAAGGATGACAAAGCTCCCGAGCCCGTCTAACTAAGTATATGGCATCACATATATACTTAAGCCTTTCGAACTTCTCCTATCCAGCATGAAAGTGGGCAATATATCCTCATGTGCCCCACTATGTCAACAGCCTTTAAACCGGAGACACCAGATTATCTAGGAACACTTTTACATGATTCTTCCATCACCAGAATGTACAATAGAGATATGTATTATATTACACAATCTGCACTTTAAAGGGTATTTGGCAATACGCAGATGTTAGGCAAACGAGTATTTGTGAGGTGAGTCTTTCGGCTAAAAAATTTCGGTCGCAATTTTTTAGGATATACTGTAACATTGAACAGAACAGAATAAGAGAAATAAGAGTAAATATTGTTCAGAGTTTTTGAACATATTCAATATTAAAGTTAAACATAAACGAAGGTACTTAGCAAATAAAAACGACCTCCCACTCTATTCCTTTTCCCAACATTTCTTAATGACTTTCTTCTTCTTACTTCCAATATTTGCTACTCTTTTGCAGGCGACAGCAACATTTTTCATTCATATTCTTTTGATTGTAAGCCGAGCCCTTTCGAGATTGGGGCGAAAAGGTGGAATATAAATGATTCCTATTCGATTACCGATTCGTGCGAATCGGGACGATATAAATGTGCGCAAGAACCAATATTGTTGTCGTCTGTAACTATTAGTAATTTAGGTATTAAGGAGTCAGATGTGAGGATTCATTGTGATCCATTGGAGCGATTACATTTCCCAAATATCGAAAAAGGCATTCAAGTGCCTCGGTTTTTTAGGACGGTGCAGGAAATACTTCACACTATCTGATCTCCTTAATATTTACAGGACCTATATCCGACCAAAAATGGAATACAACTCTTATGTATATAGGCCAGTGCTTCAATGTTTATTTTGGAGCTTCTCGATAGCCTACAGGAGAAGGCGAAGGTACTTATTCATAACGATAGGGTAGCCAACTCTATCATGCGTTTCATTGTCTTATCGATACTATAATGGAAAGTGTTCTAACGAAATAAATGAAGTGATTCCTCATAATATATTATTACACAGTAATTGTTTTTCCCGTAGAGCGCTTGCCTTTGTAGATTTTTGTCCAATGAATCGCACAGCGCATTATAGAGAGAATTCATTTTGTAGTCCTTTGTGGTAGTAATTTGATAGTCTCTCACTGCATTATGTTTTACCACTTGTTTTTTCTTTACTTCTCTTTGTTTATTTTTGCTTATTTTTTGGCCTATGTGTGTGAGTACGTAGGTGTGAAAACAAATGGGAAGAGCAGCTCTTTGCCTGTCGATGCTTTAGCCGCACCGCTCGTTTGTGAAACGATCTTCCGGCGAAAGTTTTTCCTGTAACTTGCGGTATTAATAAGTTCAAATCAAACGTCTACAAAAACTACTCGCTCTATCCTTCTTTCCACAACCTATTTTCCAAGTACCAGCAAAAAGCACTGCATGAGTAGGGGTCATAGCCTGAGAGCTGGCCTTTAGTTAAAAAAAAAACGATCAAAACAATGCAAGGGTGCTCATATGATTTGTGCCACAAATTTCTCACATCTTATCTAACATACTAAGCTGATTTAACCTCACGCGACTACTTCTACTGCATAAAACGTAGATTTAGCCAGTTTCCAAATTGAAAAATGGCCGCCTGCTTAGAGATTACAATCAAACAAAGAGATCGTTATTAAAACAACTACTTTGGCTGAGGGCATTGAAAAACCTTATTTTTTAACCAATTGAAAAAACAAGAAAAACTCTAAGAACTCTAGAGTAATTGCATCAGACTTAAAAAAACACTTTTTTAAGGCATCAAAAAAGCCCTCGTAAGAAATGCTTTGAAATATGCGATTAAAGTATTAAATTTAATTTGAAATTCTCTGTTGGCCATTTAAAAAAATTCTTTAAATATTTAAATATTCATGAAAACAAAAGAAGAAAATCCTTAACAAAAGAAAAAAATGGAGAATAAAAAATTAAATAAAATATAGAAGAAAAGTAAGAATGAAAAGATTTGCCATTTACTCTTGTATTCTTTGAATGATTAAGTTACCACCACCCACTCCCACTTGACCTTTTGCCAGTCAGTTAAATAAATTTAATATTAAAAGAACAAAAACACTTTTAAAAATGAAGAAGAAAGCAAAAGTATTTCTATATTTAAAATATATTTTTTTTATTTTACTTCCCTCCCCTCTCCCTTCTTTACTACACACTATTACACTTAAGGGTCATTTTGAACGTTTTTCTTATTTCTATCTTTCACATTTTCTGTAGTTCCTTTTATTTTATTTATTTATTTTTTTATTTAAACAATAATATAATTTGACGTTTTCATTTTGTGATTTAGAGAATTCACTTAAATTGTTAAAAAAAACAACAACAACAAAAACAAAACAAAAATAATAATTTGACGAGGGGTGAACAATAAAAAGGTAAAAAAAAAAGAAATTGTGATTTTTTGTAAAGGTTTTGAATTTTATTTAAAAAGGAAAATAAAAGAAAAAAAAGTTGTTAAGCATGGCGCCCCGACTAATCTTGCAGACTACCTTTAAGATGAGTTGATGGTCAGAGAAGAGTTTTACAAATTTATTGCCATTGCTACTGTTTATGAATTTGTAGGTAATTAATCTCTTGTTGTAATTAAAAATAAAAATAAAAAAACACATTCCCTGCTTTTTTCTGTTGTTGTTATTGTTTCATTAAACGGCATACAAATCTAAAGTAAGTTTATAAATAATTAAAATTTATTCAATTGCCTCGTGTTGCATGTCAAAAGGAAAATGAGAAATCACTTTTAACTTGCAATCTAACCCCCACATTTTTGTGACTATGGACTATGGCTGTAGAAAAAAAAAGGACAGAAAAAATATATTTGAAATACATATGTAAGTATTTACGAATTCCTCCTGTTGACATGAATAGAGAAATTACAGTGTGAAACATAATAATGCACACAGTCTTTCTCTTAGGACTCAAAGCATAGTTATTACACTATACGATAAAATTATAAATGCTTTGAAAGTTATACTAACAGTCCAATCAAAAAGTCCATAGGATGATACATAGATGGCGTTACTAGAATTTTGTCCATATGATTTTTATTTAAAACTAATCTTCAAACGATACGTGTATAAATTTGACAGCAATCTAACTATTGATTCGCAGGCTATAACATTTTGTGTGAAGCAATTATTTATTGCAAAAAAAAACATAAGAAACCAAATAATGGCTTGTTGATAAACATTAGCCGAACTCTGCTCCATCGAGACAAATGTAGAAAAGTTGTTTGCTGAAAATAAACGTGGGATCGTACCAGCCCAAATGATGAAGAAAAAATCAAAAGAATTGGTTATAAACTATCGCAAATTGAAGGTGCACGATCTAGTTGACATATGGTAGTGTTTTTACCGTGTTACACAAACATTTGGGTATGCCAAAGCTCCGTACAAAGTGGGTGCCATGTGAGCTCACGGTTGACCAAAAACAACAAAGAATTGAATTCTATCGTTGAAATGTGACAATGGAAGAAAAACAGCTTCACCATTACATACCAGAATCCAACAGACAGTCAGCTGAGTGGACAGCAATCGACGAACCGAATCCAAAGCGAGTAAGGACGCAACAGTCGGGCAGTAAGGTGATAGCGTCTGTATTTTTGGATGTGAACGGAGTAGTATCCACCGATTGTCTCTAAAAAGGAACCCCCATCAATAGCGACTATTACTGTGCATTTTTGGATAGATTAAAGGCTGAAATCGCAAAGAAACGGTCACATTTGCAAGAGAAAAAAATGTTGTTTCACCAAGACAATGTGTCAATCGATGAAAATGATAGTAAAATTAAATGAACTGGGCTTCGAATTGCTTAGCCCCCAGCGACTTTTTCCTGTTTTCAGAAGTCTGGAAAAAAATTTAAGTCCAATGATAAAGTAATCGCTAAAACAAATCTATTTTGATGAGAAAGAAAAATCGTACTATAAAAGTGGTATCGAAAAGTTGGGAAATCGCCATACTCGTTGTATCGCCCTCGAAGGTAACTACAAAAAAATTGTCAAAATTTTGTTTTTTTCTTACTTATCCTACGGACTTATTGAATGACCTGTTATATTTCTGAAAAATCCTACTGAGTATAAAAAGAATCTATTTTTGAAATTTTCCAAATTCTTGAGTTATGGGTAAAAAAAAACCCGGTTTTTCTTACCTTCATGCACTTGTAAGCTAATATGGTGTTCTATTTCCAAACTAGATGTCAACAGTGAAGAGGTAGAATCTGCGTTTGACGACTCTTTTAAGAAGACAATGTATACCATACACAAGGCGTGAAAGCTATGAAATATCACTGGGAAAAGTGCATCGAGAGTTAAAAGAAGATTGTATTGCAAAATAACGATTAATTTTCCCAAATTTGTAGTTTCTTCTTCGTTAGGTCAACTAATTTTGGAATCGACCTTTTAATTTTGTTTCTTTTGAGACCAGCACTCAGAAGATAGCTCCTACTCATGCAGTTCATTGTGCTGGTACTAGGAAAATAGGTTGTGGAAAGGAGGATAGAGAGAGTAGATTTATGGACGTTCGATTTAAGCTTACTTATGCCGTAGGTGGGAGGTAAGACTTTCTCAGGAAGATTGTTCAACAAACTAATAGTGCGACTAAAGAATGATTTCTCCCTATAATGCCTTGTGTGATTTACTGGACACTTAACTACAAAGGTATGCGCTCTACGAGAAATACTAGTACTACGTAGGAATATATGATTATTAGGAATTAGTTCGTGAGCACACATTCCGTTATAGTACCGATAGAAGAGTAGAGAACAGGAATGGTGCGAATTTTCGGAAGGTGCAAGAACCTCAACTACATAATTTTCAGGGTATGTAGTGAGGAAAAGTTCGATGGTGTTATTTTGGTGTCCATCTACATGCGATAGGTGGGCTTAAGGTGTTTGTACGCGTACGTACTGTACGTATTGATCTTCTGGAATTTTTTTCTTCGTCACTCCTTTAGGGAGCAATTTCGCTTTCCACAAAGCATCCATTGCTTTGTTTCAATTTCAGTAATCAACTTGATTTGCAAGCCACCTAATCCACTGTAGCTTCCTCCATATGATTTTGCGTAGTGGTGAAGATCGCTGCTAATTGGTGGTGATCTTTACTTTAGCCTTGTACTTTAGCCAGTAGGTGGTGTGTTTTCCTGATCATTCGTCTGATTTTTATCATTATCGCCATAGGACCAAGACGAATTATGAACATTGAAATCATCAGCAACAACAATTTTACTGTTCGGGTAATTCGCAAGGATACTCGATATGGAATCGCAAAGAGAGTATAATTTTGGAATCGCTTTTTTAAAAATTGTGGTAGCGCATGTTATAAAATTTCAGTAAAACTAATAGGATCGAAACCATTTTGGTAACATACTGTACAAACAGATCCCTGAATAACGACCATAAAATTTTACAAAAAAAAGAACACATTTTTAGCCTTCTCTCTTCCACCAACATTTAAACAGTTTTTTTCTGTTCCAAAGCCTTTTATTTATTACATTCATTTGTTCTTCCTTCCATTTCTAATTCAAATTCGTATAAAAAACGAGGATTTAAAAAGCGTAGAAAGAAAAAAAGGTGTGAAGCCTTGAATTTTTCCCAAATGAATATTAAAATAATGCTTAAGTCATATAAAAAGTACTTAAATTGGGGGCTCATGGAAGCAAATAAAAATAAGAAACGAAATGAAACCAATGCCCTAACGCCCTTACTAACCAATTGCGCCATAAATCGGTTTAGTAAATTGAAAGACTTAAATGGAGTCAATATTTAAAAAAAAAAAATTGTAAAAAATAGGTTTTTTGTGGGTTGACAAATGTGAAACAGTAAAAATAAATGAGTATTGAAATGGTTGCGAATAAAATCAACCATGTTACGACATAATAACAACAAATGTGAAAACATTTGTGTGCGACGTGTATTATACGAAGACAATTTCAATATTCTAAGATACTGGAATAAAAAAAAAAAACAGTCCCAAAGGACTCGAAAACAAAAACAGAGCATCACAAGAAGAAAAAAAATTTGACATGTTTGAGTCACAAAATAAATAAATAAATAAATAACAAAATCATTTCAAATTGATGAACTTGCAACATCGAGAGTTATCAGTTCAAGCAGTGTTTAACGACTTAGCAGAGCAAGTGGACAAAAACCACTTCAGCTCATCCCTTTCTTTTTTAAAAACAACACAAAACAAGAACAGGAAAAATCGTTATAAAATTGAATAATTGCTTTGTGTTGTTGTTTTTTTTTTTTTTTTTTTTTCTTCCTTAAACCCTCAGTTAAATGAAGGAGGGGTGGAACGATATGTTTGTTTGTCTAACACGCCCGTGGTTACACGGATATCAGGTTGCAAGTCGCAAATCGTTGTGACAATTGTTTTGCTCTTTTCAAACGTTTTTCTTTTTTTGCTATTTATTGTTGTTTTTCTCCCCTGTTTGTTTGTTATAATTGTTTTTGATGTTGTTGTTGTTATTGTATCTCAATTACTTGTAAATAGTAATGGTGTTGCAAGTTCAATTGTTATAAATTGACTTTGAAATTTTTGTATTTGTGCTTGTGTTGGCCTTTTAATGCCTGATTAAAAAGGATTACAAACATATTTGATTCGATAAGAGTTTCAATTTACCAGGAGATTAAAAGGGAATTTCCAAAAACATATTTTGTTGATTACTTTTCTAAAGAATTCTCAATAGATGCGACATGTTGCAATTAAAAGGAGATTCATGAAATAGGAGGTATAAAAATTATTGGGAATGGAAAATAATTTGCTGAAAATTAAATTTTAAACATTTCCCAGCCTTATAAACTTATCAGCACCAGCCTATAACGGAGAAAAGATATAATGATATTGCAGTCAGTCAAGTGTGACTGTATGATACCCTACACAGCAATGTAAGAGTTATTATGAAGGATTAAAAAGAATAATTTATGATTTGGTCTCTTCTATAATATCTACTGTCATAGACAAGAGCACTTAAGGAGTTCAAAGGGTTTTTGTAACGCTGCAGGAAACATGGATCCATCACAGCACAGAATCATAACCCAAACACAGTCTATACAGCTTCATATGGGTTATTGGACGCTTGTAACTGCGGACGAATAGCAACGATGTTTCGTAGAGGCAATATATTCAGCACAGGTACAGATTGATATTTAAATCCTTGCAACTGGTGGCGTGCGTACGCATAACAACACAAACGACCCAAGTTCGAGCCCCAGTTGACGAAGAAAAATATAATTGTGGTTTAGAGTGTTTAATAAAAAGGCTTCAACGTCCCTCCAGACAACTCTATCCAAAAAAAAAAAAACTTTAAAAAAATAAACAAAAAGCCCCCTGACCTTCCCGCATACCTCTGGCGATGATAACAAATATCAGACGAATGATCAGGAAAACATGCCACCTACTCGACAAAAAATTACAATGCTAAAGTAAAGATCACCACCAATTAGCAAGGATCTTCACCACTACGCCAAATCATATGGTATGAAAGAAGCTGCAGTGGATTGATCATCTACTTAACTTGAAAGATCAAATTGATTAAAGAAACTGAAACAAAGCAGTGGTTGATTTGTGGAAAGCCAACATGCTACCTAGAGGAGTGGAGGAAAAAAAATTCTGTTTTAAAAATACGAATAAGTCGTTAAGCAGTAATAGATTTGGATCAAATAAAAAGATCATTATTAGGAGCCTGCAAAAAACGCACTATTTTGAAAGAAAATATAAGTTTGAAAACGCTGAACTAGATGTAGCTTGAAAATGGGATCACGTTAAGAAATTGGAAATCGTCTTTTGCATTAAAAAAAATGTTTTTTATTAAAAACTGCACAACATTTTTAAGCTGTCTTTATGCATAATAAGAAGAAAGATGGGACGGAAATTCATCTTTTCCAATTTCATTTGTTTTTTTTTTTTAATTGGGAGCATAGGCAAAAAGGAGCAAAGCATTTCCAGCTTACACGATTTGCACGTTGTCTTTGCCTCTTCCCATGTAAGGTTGTTCTAGGATGATTGTTTGTCGCCAGGTGTTTCTTATGTCACTATTAGAATTTTTCCTTACCTTATCTGCTTCAGTATAATCTCTTCATTTGTCAAATAGTTCTATGGTATTTATGGTGTTAGGCCAGAATATCTTGCATATCAATCTAAGATTTCACTGCCGTACAACAGAATTGACTTTGCACATGCGTTGAATACTTATTCTGAGCTTGGTTTTCCTGGATATATGTATAGCTTCTCCATACTGATTGCAGTTGTCCGAATTTCGATCTTGCTTTGTTGAACCTGTTGTTAACGTCTGTTTCTGCAACGCCGTTCGTTGCCATTGTGCTTCCCAGATAACAGAAGGTATCCACATACTCAATTGATTGGCCCTGTAGCATGTTGCCAATTCTCACAGCTTTGGTTTTCTTGATATTTATCTCAAGTCCAACATTGTGTGCCAGTCTTTCCAGGTCTTCTAATTTTGACTGCATATTTGAGATCTTGTGTGAGAGTAGAAAAATATCATCTAATGCAGGTCCTCGAGTTGTCGTGAAAGTCTTCATGTTATACCTCTTCTCTGTGAACAGACTTCGCTCATGATCTAATACAGCACGATAGTAAATAGAAGAGGTAAAAGCGGACATCTTTGATTTACTCCAGCGTTAGTATAGAATGGCTGACTAATCCTCCCATTATGAAGAACTAAGAGATCTGCATCCTCGTATATTGCTTTTATTATACGGATTGTTCTCTGGGCTACTCCTATTCCTCTCGACGCTTTACATATGGCTTTCTTAAGGTCGACAAAATATAGGTATAGGTGGGTATGACATTCTAGAGACTGCTTTGTTATGATGCGTAGAGTGTTGGTCTAGTCTCCGCAGCTTCTATTTGGCCGGAAGCTTGCCTGTTTGTCTCGCAATATGTTCTCTACTTTACTCTGAAGCCTTCCCTGTATTATGACTACTAGTATCTTGTATATGGTGTTAAGCAGGGTTATTCCTCTCCAGTTAGTGCAATATTTAAGTCATCACTTTTTGACAGCTTTACAATGATGCTGTTCTTCAAAGTTGATGACAGCCTCTCTTCACCCATGCTGATGTGATATGAGGCCATAGTTTCAGCTAGTAAGCCACCTTCGCCTGCTGCTTTATTATCTTCCAATTTTACTATTGCCTCTTGTATTCTATCCAAACTGGGAGGGCTACATGCTATGTTCTATGTATTTTGTATAGTGGTGTGAATTTGCTAATTTCCGCAAAATTTTCCTTCCATCTTCTCAGCCGTGCCCTACTATTCAATATAATTTGTGCCACTGCGATCAGTAACTGCTTGGTTCCTGCTACACTTTCTATTTGTGAGCTGCCCCCCTTCGCCGTTTCTTCCAGACCCCTCAGAAACCTCTTTTTATCCCCTCTAGCAGACTTTTTTACCTGTTTCGCCAGTTGTAAAGCAAGTCCACCTCCTTGAGAGACCAGGTTCCAAGTTTTTATCATGTATGTAAGTGTTCGTTTTTTTAAATTAAAGATACTTACGAGGCGTTTTAAGCTGCTGAGGGGCTGTACCTTGGCTCTTGCAATATTCTTTTATGAGTTCGGTTATAAAGCGTTTCTGTTCAACTTTTACATTAACAGCTGAGCGCTGTAGCCATAATTGTTTTCAAAATCTCCCATATTTTTGATAAAGCCTTGAGTTCTTGTCTAGTCTAGACTTCAGCTGAATCAGTGGCAATCTCTGACTTTTCCTGAAACGTTTCAGTATGAAAGCTGACGCAATGATATAGGCCAGATAATCAATTGCGGGCAATGATGTTTACGCACAATTTAGGAGATGTGTTCGTTAAGGGTTTTACAGGTAACACTCCAGAATAACCATATGACTGTGCGCTTTGTTACAGTAGACAAAGAACGCAGTGAAGTTGGAGTTTTTGCATTATTTAACTCTATTGGAAGTGTTTCTACCATTAAAATCCTTGTTCTGTACTCAGAGCAGACTCATTATACGCCAATAGCAATATTTTAACCAATTTTTGTAAAAATAATTCGTTCTTCCACATTTAAGGATTCCACAGGTAAGTCTCTAGCCTCTTTTAACAATTAATTAAATACTCAGTTAAGCTTATTTGATAATTTCAATTAATATAAGTTATTAGCTTAAAAAACTACTTCAATACGTTGCATGCAGCAAAAAAAAAGTTCTTAATTTCAAAATTTTTCACAAAACTTCATTTTCATCACTATCGACATGATGTTGCAGTTGTTGATTGCAATTTGTCAGTCAATCATTTTGATGAAAACTTTTTGTCAACATAAACGAAACGCACTAACCTATTGATCCCTATTGAATACCTTTGCCAAAAATACTCATGCTTTTTCAAAAAATTGAGCAGATTATGAACCGGAACACCCATGAGAAACCATTTCATATTGCATATCCTTTATTTGAGAGGGTATTGGAAAGCAATGACGATGATGGTGATGACGATGAAACAATTTCAAAATTCATTTCATTTAAAACGATTTCAATGCAGCAGTAGTAGCAGCAGCAGCAGGCAAATGAAAAACAATAAAAACCAATTCAATTACAATTGCATCGTCAAACTGATAGTGATGGTGATGGTGATGGTGATGGCAATGAAGATTATGACGATAAACAGAAGCAACAACAAAATAAATGGAAATATCACATAATAACATTAAACAAAATGCTAAAAATGTTTGTTTGTCACACACTCATACACATACACACACACACGCACACACACACACAATACAATAAAAGCAGCAACAATAACAAATTTGACATCTAAATAGAATCACATGTAGCAGGCAAGAAGGGCGTTATTTGTATTCTATTGTACGACTATTTAATAAAAATAGAGAAAGACAGAGTGACTGACATACACAGACTCAGGCTCGAGCTCAACAATCCTCATGCAAGTACATTTAACATCCTGAGAAAACATGTCATTCTTTGTTGTTATTTTTGTTGTTGAAGTAACTGTAGCAGTAGTTTTTCTCTACTCTTGCATGTTCGTTTGTTATTTTATTCATCCATTCATGCATACAAATTCACTCACTTTTAACATATTGCTGGTACAATAACTGAAGTTGGTATATCTCACAAATATAATACAGCAGTACTCTCATGTAATTGCATTTTAATGCAATTATCCTTTTATTCTATTTCATATAATTGTATTAAGTTGGGGCAAAAGTCATGCTGTAAGAAGCACCCACAAGAGATAAAAAATTTAAACCAATTAGGACATGATTTCTAATCAAAACTCTGAAAAGGCTTTATACATACGAGTACTTACATAATCCCCTTAACACTCCAACTGGAACAAGGAATACTTCTCGCAATCAATAGGCTGCATCCGATTCTATATTGCGGCTCATTGAAAGGGATCTACACTTTAACGCCGGCTCCGAACGGAAGATGCAGTAGTTAGAGAGTTTTCGTAGCGTAACATTTATGACCCGTTGCTAGTTGATATTATGAGATGATGCCACTGTTACAATTTGTCAGATGGTCTGGCATGGAACTGAACTCAGCGCTAACTGTTATTTTTTTACTAGACTACTGCTTTTAACAGGCATTGAGAGTAAACAATAATATTCAGCAATGATCAGACGCAATCCGAACGAATTTTGAGATGTATTTTTTATTGCTAACGCAACATGGACCCATGACTACTCAGCAGGGACGAATTAAGTAAAACTGTGGGTTTCTTCGAGAAAACGTGTACCATGGAAAGCTGAGATGATTCTATTCACATCATCAATAGTAATTGGAATTAAAAGTCAGCCTTATCTAGAGAAGAAAAATGTACAATTTCAACAAGACAATGCTCGCGTAGTCACCTTAGCTAAATACCTTTAATAATACTCCACAGGCTGGGCCTCTTAGGTCCATTTTCAAGAGTATGTAACAAGTGGTTTAACAAATTGCTTAGATTGCTTACTAAGAATATATATAGACCGCTTAAGATAAGGAACTCATAGAGTTCACTAGCCGCTCAGCTTGTGGCAGCAAATTTTTCGATCTCGAAGATGTGTCTGTGATATCAATAGCAAAGTGAATAACTCTGATGTGCTCTCTTCTGGTTTTGCTTTTGCTTTTTTCTGTTTGTGCCATTATTTTTGCTTCTGCATTTTTTTTGGTCTCTCGATGCTAAAAACGAGATAAAAGATGAAAATAATTTTTTTATAATATTTTATTGATCACAATCATTAAGTATATACGTGTCTACATCGTTTCTCAATTGGTTCCATATCACTTTCGTCACTAGAGAAAACATGTCATTTAGCAGATTATCGGAAGGAACGTTCAACGAGTTTTCTGCAGATTCATCTTTTTCAAACTTTGTGATGTTGAATTTTTCAGTTGTTTATACAGCTTCTTAATTAATATCCAGAAAATATATCGTTAAGACCACGTTGAAGCTATGCTCGTTGCCTATCAGGATCCACATTGAAAATTTTGTTCTAAAAAGCAGTAACTTTACAAATTTATTTGAGGTAACAGGTTTAGCTATTTCTTCACAATCATCAATCAATCTATAAGTAGTTCTGCGTAGAGAATGCAATCCGTGCCTTCAATTTAGAGAGCCAGGGCTAAATTTTATCCGATAATATCGATATTTTTTCACCACTGTTGCTACCAACACAATCTAGGTATGCAGTTTTCCAGCACGCATTTCAGGTTTACAGTCGCATTGTTGATGCTGCAGATGCAGCCATAATAATACAATCGAAAGTTCAAAAATTTTTCCACACTTCGTTTATTTCCCTAAAAAAAATGAAATTGTAAAACCGCATATATATGAATTCGCATAAAACAAATTCGAATAAAACGAGGTTTGAGTGTACATATGAATTGAGAAGAAACAAAAGTCTTATAAAATGAACAGCAATGTTCTACGTTCTGTTAAGCATTTTTATTCGACAAAAATTAATATTTTTATTACGAACATTATTCGCTAATAGCGAACAAATTAAAAGAGGCATCGGGTGCACATGTAAATACAAGCAATGGACGGACGTCTATAGACATCATTTACGTCGAAGTGGTAAAGAAATTTTTTTTAGGGTCTTCTTTTTAAGTGTATTTAAAAAGTTTTTGGTAAGATATAGCGAATATTTCTTCAAATTTCTTTTTTTATTTGAAAGTACAATCCTTCCGGTTAATAATGGAAAATAATTTCATTCAAATGTCTGCCATGCAGTAGCCTACACGATCGGTCCATTTTTTAAGCACATTATCGATTGTGTGCAGCTGTATTTCACCAATGGCTTCACGAATATTGTCCTTTAAAGCGTCAATTGTCTCTGGCTTGTTGGCGTAACACTTATCTTTGACGGCACCCCACAAATAATAGTCCAACGGTGTCAAACCGCAGCTCCGAGGTGGCCAAACGACATCAGCTCTGCGGCTAATAATGCGACCTTCAAAAAACGGCGCAAAACATCGAGTGTAGCTTCGGCTGTGTGGCACGTAGCGCTGTTCTGTTGAAACCAAATGTTGCTAACATCCTCCTCTTCAATTTTTGTGAACAAAAATTCATTCAACATGGCCCGATAACGATCGCCATTGACCGTAACGGCCACTCCTTGCTCATTTTCGAAGAAAAATGCATGTATGTATGTGTACGGGTTTTCTGTGCCCCAAATGCGACAAATTTGCTTGTTTACATACCCGCCAGATCAAAATGAGCTTCATCTGAAAAGATGATTTTTTTTTTTTGGCAAAATCGGCATCTTCTGTAAGTAGATCGCAGGCCCACTTAGCGAAACGAAGTTCAAGCGTATATACAACCAAATTCGTTCAGCGGAAGGATAAAACTAATCTATCAAATCAGACATGAGCTAAGTGTTACCATTCACGAAATAAGCACTGGTTGAAAAAAAAACGTTAGATGGCGGACCCTTTATCAACTGTTGTAAATAGATTGTTGAATGTTTTAAATATTTAAACTGTATAAAGATAAGATTGTGTCTCTTTGTATATGTAAATTTGTACCCCTACCCAATACATAATTTTCTCATACAGGTTATCATTGTCACAGAAAATCGCACTACAACACAGCACACAAGCACTTTCACAATGAAATTATCCTTTAGCATCCATTATAAAAAGTGACTGTATTTAACACAACAACACACAGGATGAAACACTGGAAATAAAAACACTTGACAATAAACAGAAGTCAACCTCTTTAGATCCGATGCTACTAACCCACCCTATTAACGGCTCTTTTCGTATCTCATACGAGTATAAATGATTTTATGATTTTGTCTTCCTTCCTTCCTTTCTTTTTATTTTCATATCATGCTTATACAACAACAACAACAACAACAACATCAAAGAACAATTCATTTCATGCTGTGAGAGTGTATTTCATATCAATACCGATTTTCGAGTGTTACTACTGCGTATGGTTTGTTTGGTTTTGGCTATGAAATATGTTTTTAAGGTTTTTAATTTTCTCCAGTTCATATTCGTAAAAATAAAACGAAATGAAAATATTTGAAAATCATAGTCAAGTTTATTCCCAAATTCCCTGAGCGCACATTGTGTCCAGAGACTGTTAGAGCCCATTGCCGACGGCTTTTGATGTAAGTGCGTATGTTTCATTGCCATCTTTTATTATCCCTGAGGATCGATTAGCTTGTTAAGAATTCAATTTGAAAACATGTTTTTGCGTTCATAGTTTTCGACTTTTTTGCTATAAAAGTAGCATCAGAGAATTTAATTTCTTTATTATTTTTTTCATATTCATGGCAGAGAGTATTTATCACATTAATAAAAAGGGGCGAGGATGGGGAAACCTGCCAAAAATACTGGCAACATAAAGACAAGTCAAGTATTGTTTCGTAAAGTTTATAAACGAACAAGTGCTGGATGGACGACAGATGGTGGTGGTGGTGGGAAATGATTTTGCCAGGAAACCCATAAACAAATGAGAATGATATATATTCAAATAATATATAATAAAAATAGTGATAAATGTATTACTTTTAATAAATGTAATGAGTTTTATCAATCACTTTTATTTGATTCATGTAATTGGCGTATGTATAATAATGGTTGTTGTTGTTGCACTGAAACATTTAATTAAAAAGCATTTAGTAGAGCTTTCTTTTATTGCAGAGGCAGTTGCAAGTAGTCATTTGCAAATAGCCAGTGCATACTATTCATATATTGTTTAATATAGGGTGAGCAATTAAAAAATTTAAATTTATAAATGAAATAAAACAAAAACGGTTAGAATTGAAATATTCGGTCGGGCCAATTTTCTTGAACTTTTTCGAGTGTATGGAATCGTATCTCGGCAATGGCATCATGAATGGTTGGCCTTCAAATGCTTGTCTTTAACAGCGTCCCACAGCAAATAGTCCAACGGTGTCAAATAGTAGCTTTTTGGCGGCCAACTGACTTCACCATTTCGACTAGCAAACGTTTGACGCAATAAGCCGATTGTGGCATGAGATGTGTGGCAGGTTGCACCATCCTGTTGAAAACAAACATCGTTCACAACAATACCATGAAGAGCGGGCACAAAAAAATCGGTTATCATGGTACGATAGGTGTCTCCATTGACCGAAATGATACCTCCGCCCCACAAGCCGCAAGAAGTTTTTCGAGTGTATGTGGTCGTATCTCGGCAATAGCATCACGAATGTTGGTCTTCAAATGCTCAATTGTCTTTGGTTTATCGTCATAACTCTTGCCTGCAACGGTTTCAAATCACGGCTTCTTGGCGGCCAACTGACATCACCATTTCGGCTAATTAAACGGTCATCAAACGTTTGACGCAATAAATCAATTGTGGTATTAGATGTGTGGCAAGTTGCACCATCCTGTTGAAACCAAACATCGTTCACAACAATACCATGGAGCGGCCACAAAAAATCGGTTATCATGATGCGATAGGTGTCCCTATTGACCGTAATGGTTGCGCTGTCCTCGTTTTCAAAGAAATATGGGCCAATGATGCCCTCGCTCCAGAAGCCGCACCAAACAATCCCTCGTAATGCGTGCATTGGTTTCTGTAAGACCACGTTTGAGTTTTCTAAGCCCCAAATGCGGCAATTTTGCTTATTAACGTACTCACCAACATGAAAATTAGCTTCATCCGAAAAGATGATTTTAAATGATGATAAATTTCCAATAAATCCCAACGTTGCTCAAGTGTAATTCGATTCATTTCGTTTAGTGAAGATAATAAACGGAATTTGTGACAAAATAGAATGACATACATAAGTATTGCCGGATTCGAAATAACCGCTGGTTCAAACTTAAACTTTTAAATTGCTCACCCTATATGCATGAATGTAAAGAAGGTTGACTCACCCAGCATATATGCTGCTACCTTTACCTCCTATGTCTCCAGCGCCACACAGTTACTCATCAAGTACTCCATCGAGCCATCTTCCTTGGGTATATCCATTCTGCTTATTGCAGGCGTAGAGACCCGTAAGTACCCCCGAAAATGTCCTTGGGCTCTTCCTAACCAGTCTTAGAGCACGCTCCGAGCTTTCAGCACAGAAGCTCAGAAACCATTTTAAATGATCTAGGCCACTAATGTCGTACCAATGCTCCCTCACGATTAAGGCTGATCATTCTTTTACTCCCCTTTTAGTAGACTATTTTTAAAGCTCCCTTTTGTCAAATCAATAGGCGAACTCACCTTAAAGTATCGGAGAGCTAGTCTACAAGATTCTCGTGATCATTACAACTTTCAAATTTCTCCTATAATCGTACACTATTTTGGCAATAAGAGCTTCCGAATTTTTCTTTAAGTCCGAATAGTAATTTTTGTCTGCATTTCTCTTGTCGTCGTCGTCTTATTAAGTGTAAGAGCTCTAGAATTCCTCTGTCCCTTGTTCCTAACCAAAAAGCTGTGACTAGGGCCTCCTCACCGTTGTCACCGTTGATTACAAGAGCTGCCGCATTCCTCTTGTCGTCGTCGTCTTATTAAGTGTAATAGCTCTTGAAATTCTGTTACACTTATTACTTAAAGAAAGCTGTTACATGGCCCTCCGCCACTGTTGATTATAAGTGCTCCCGTATTCCTCTTATAATCGTACACCGCTGTCTTCTATATAGCAGCATAGACGTCACACCCGACACTGTCTCCTGCAATGCATACCCGGTACCAGATGTTGTCTGCAGTACATGTACGGCACCCGACGCTGACCACAGCACATGTTCCAGTCGCTGTCAGTAATACCTCTACCAGGTTACACAAACAACACAACGCCTAGCCTAGATCGAAGTTCAGCAGCTGCGCCAATAAGTACCGCAGCCAATCCTAACCGAAACATCACCCGGCGTTACTGTTACCACGTTCACAATACCCTGAAACTGTAGTTAAGTTTATTTACAATTTATTTATTTTTCGCCAATAGAACTTTGTTTTTATTCAAAGGATGCAGACCTTTGATTTCAAACCTGGACAGATTGAGAGAAAATCCAGTCTGTTCACAGTTTCCAATATTGCGTAATTGCGCCTGAAAAAAAGCTTCGCCGATAAGAATTGTTTTCCACATTTTTTTTCTCGAACTGTTATTCCATCCAATATATTCTCCAACTTATTCTCTAGTTGTAGATCCTTGCAATAATTTCTTGCTTTCAAGAAGTGAAGTAATAGCTGCGCCATTAAAAATTCAACCGAATGCCTATTCTGAAGACTTTAAGAAATCTTATTACTTGGAGGCAATAAAAAAGGAAAAACGAATTGTGTCGAGCTTAAAGGCAAGAAATAAAACGCTTTTTTAGCCACAAAGTAATCTTATGTTCTTTTATGCAGATCAAAGGGCAGTTTTGAAATACATACCGAATTTCAGGTAAATTGTCAGTTTGCAGTAGACAATTTGACCACAAACTGTATTAACAGTCATACCTACTCGTAAGTGATTAAAGTTAATTTTTTTACCATCTAAAAGTCTTAAAACATGCAGATACTCGCTAAGAACGAATGAATGAAGGATATACACGTAATACACCTGCCTAAATGGTTGTCATTAGTTTTATATCCTTTTAATGGTTTTGATGAGCATCTTCTCATTCCTTTTTTAACATTTTTTTATAGATAGGCGGGGATGGATCTTTTTCAGAATTTTGTGGTTGATGTCGAACTGTTGTGTGTATTGTGCAACATAAAATGTTGCCATAAAGTTTCGTTTTATTTTTAATGACAGACAAAATAGTTTGAAATACAAACATACATACATACATACATACATACATACATACATACATACATACATACATACATACATACATACACACATATATTGTGTTTGAGTAAATATGTTATGTTGACTTATTTTATATTTCGTTTGAATAGGGTTATAAGCAAGAATTAGAGGCTCAAAAAATGGCGCAACTTTTCATGTTTTGGCGATTTGGAAGTTATATAAGGGGTTTTTTTATAGAGGTATAGAACTTTAAGTTGCAACATTTGTGGCCGTATATCGACAATAACGCGGCGAATGTTGTCTTCCAAATGGTCAAGCGTTTGTGGGTTTACGGCATAGACCAGTGACTTTACATAGCCCCACAGAAAGTAGTCTAGCGGTGTTAAATCGCAAGATCTTGGAGGCCAATTCACAGGTCCAAAACTTGAAATTAGGCGGTCGCCAAACGTGTCTTTCAATAAATCTCTTGTGGCACGAGCTTGTTAAAACCACATTTCCTGGACATCATGGTTATTCAATTCAGGAATGAAAAAGTTAGTAATCATGGCTCTATACCGATCACCATTGACTGTAACGTTCTGGCCACCATCGTTTTTGAAAAAGTACGGACCAATGATTCCACCAGCCCATAAAGCGCATCAAACAGTCAGTTTTTCTGGATGTAACGGTGTTTCCACATACACTTGAGGATTATCTTCACTCCGAATGCGGCAGTTTTGTTTGTTGACGTAGCCATTCAATCAGAAGTGCGCTTCATAGCTAAACAAAATTCGCTTATGAAAATCGGGAACAACGGTAATCTCGTTTTGGGCCCATTCGACGAATCTACGCCGGGCGTAAGTCTATTCATGATGAATTGCCAAGCCAAACTGAGAATAAATCACTTAACAGCTGTTAAATCGGTCGCCATCTTGAAAAGTAATGCCAACTTAAAATTTAGAGCATTCAAAAGCTTTTATGAATGCCGACAGCACAGAATATTGAAAGGAAAAAGTTTGAAAGCAAGTAGAGAGTATTCCTTTAGATCAATATACTAAATACTGTGCGGCACCACTTGTGGGGAATTTGCCAGATGTTTGGAACACTGGAATGCTCAAAGGAAACATTATTCGAAAACATTTTCAAAATAAGCTGCAGTTAACAATCGATAAGCTTTAGATGCTTCTTGTTTGAAATGAAATAGTAAAGCAAAACTTCTATGTAAATATGTATGTAAAAGTGTTGCATAAATTTAAAGCTCAAAATAAACAATTTATAGCTACACTGAGAAAAATAAGTATGTTTCTATAAATATCAATAAATTTGCTTAATATCTCTACTTAAGATATAATTAATGCAACAATAAAAGTAATGAAAAAATTAAAAAAAACCAATTATCATATCTCATTTCGAAACAATAATATGTGTATTTCTAACAACCCTTAGAAAGTTGTATATATTTTGAAAGGTCGGTTTATACTTTCAAGTCAATTATAACTTTACTATTAAGTTTCTCTATTTCAAAATGTAACAATCGAATAAAATCAAAATTTTTATTTTCTCACACCATTTCCATTTATAACATGTTAATGGAATTTTACACAATCATTTGACATGATTCAAGTTATAAAAAAAAAAAACACAAAAACCATTTAAATGTCATCACATTTTAAAATGTTTAGAAAAAAAATAAACAAGAAAATTAAAGAAAACAGCTATTGATGATGCCAATAAAAATCATTCTAAAGAAGTGCTCACTGCACATACAAAAATACGTACAAACATATTCAATTGACCAACAACGTTACGTTACGTACTATAAAATAAATCCTCGAAAATGCCCACAAAAAGAAACGAACATAAACGTGAATTTAAAATTTTAATTCAATCAATAGAATACAGACACCACCACTTGGTTTTTATTTTGTTTTTTTTTTTTTCTCTTCTCTCAATCAACCAACAACCCACCTTCATCAACTGCCATAACTCTAATGGATCGTTCCATAAATTTAAACAGAGAGAGGCTTCGACTATTCAATAATTTATAATAATATTGTACTCGTAAAACAACAATAATGCCGGCAAATTGAAACAACAACATGTATGGTCACATAAAAATTTATTAAAACAAAAAACAAAAACAAAATTAAAGAAAGAAAAAAAGTATATTCGCTCTGGCTATGAAAATCATATAAAACCGTAAAATTACCTTTGTTGGTGGCGAGTTATTGAATGGGTATCATATGGCATGAGTTTTTTGTTTTGTTTTGTTTTTTTTTACCAACAATTTTCAACTTTTATTGTTAAATGTGTTAAAATTATATTGGCAATAAATTGAAAGTCGAATAGTCGTAGAATATCTCACTCATTACATTCACATTTGCTATGGATAGAAAAGTGCCATTTTGCAACTCCCAAACAGATAAAGTCTTTTAACGACCATACGTACGAGTATGTGAGAGAAATCAATGTTTTGCTGTTTATTGCTGTTATCCTTGCTTGCTTGCTTTGGGAAAGGAAGTGATTGTGATTGAGAAATTTTGTTGCCACAAAAAAAAACAACAACAACAAAAAGAAAAATGAAAGGGAAACATTAAATTTATAATGAAGTGTAAAATCACTGTCCATATGATTTTGACCATTTAATGGCTACCAGTTATTTATTTCCGTTTAGAGAAAATAATAAAATATTAAAGAAACAAAAAATTAGTTGGTGAAATCAATTCATTGTTAATAAAATGAATAATTTATTGAGTTTTCTTACGTTTCATTTTTGGCGGTCTAAGAAAACGTTGTAAAAGTCTTCAAAAATAGTTGCTATTGAATGACATTTGAAATATTCAATGAATAGTGAGTGGGCACTTTGATAATTCTGCTACATTTTGTATTTTTAGAGCATTAATTTTCAACGAAGCTACGCTCCCATCATTAGCTGTTTCCCGAGCAAGCCCTTTCTAAAGGGTCCGCCAAATAATTTTTTTTTTTTGCAAATCTAAAAAGAAAACTACTGAATATTTTCTCAAATTTCTCTTTTTATTTGAAAGTACAATCCTTCCGGTTAATAATGGAAAATAATTTCGTTCAAATGGTTGCCTCAACTGGCCATGCAGTAGCCTACACGATCGGTCCAATTCCACCAATGGCTTCACGAATATTATCCTTTAAAGCGTCAATTGTCACTGGCTTGTTGGCGTAACACTTATCTTTGACGACACACCACAAATAATAGTCCAACAGTGTCAAATCGCAGCTCCGAGGTAACCAAACGATATCAGCTCTGCGGCTGATAATGCGATCTTCAAAAACAGAGCGCAAAACATCGAGTGTAGCTTGGGCTGTGTGGCACATAGCGCCGTTCTGTTGAAACCAAATGTTGCTAATATCCTCCTCTTTAATGACTGTGAACAAAAATTCGTTCAACATGGCCCGATAACGATCGCCATTCATTTTCGAAGAAAAATGGCCCAATTATGCCTCTGGACCAAAATCCGCACTAAACATGAAAAAGTGTTGAAAATTAAATATATGGTTTTTACGCATTTATGGATAGATTGTGTGCTAAAAATGACTATGAACACTTAACATCATGGTTCTTACGGCATTTTTAGTGGAAAAAATGGACAAAAGGGAATGACTTCGAACCCATACGTATTTGATCAGCTTCTACAGTGACAAAGCTGACTGAGAACCTCTGACAATGTGTTTATTCAGTTTAATATACTGAGAAAAGCGATAAGAACATCAATTTAGAAGGGAATGGTACCTCAATTGAAGAGAATTAGGAGTATATTGGATAACTGTGGGGTTTGGGGTGTGACTCGTCTTGGGTGTATCGTCTTTTCAATGTATGCGTGCGGGTTTTCTGTGCCCCAAATGCAACAATTTGCTTGTTTACATACCCACCAAGATCAAAATGATCTTCTTCTGAACACATCGCACACATTCTGCAACATTACCATGATTTTCAAAGTAATGTCGCAATATTTCCCAGCATTGTTAAAGCGTATACACTACCATATTCGTTCAGCGGAAGGATAAAACTAATTATCTGTCAAATCAGACATGAGCTAAGTGTTACCATTCACGAAATAAGCACCAGTTGAAAAAAAACGTTAGATGGCGGACCCTATATAAGTTTGTTGTTCTGTATGCTGATTAAGCAGTACGAGTATTTTTCGCATAGATAACCATTACCAAAAGAGTTCTATAAAAACTAAACACTAATCGAATGGTTACAAAATGGTTTACTTTTGAGGTTCCTTAGAGGAACTTTTAACCATGATTGGCAACCCACCCGAGTCTTATTGGGTATTCTATTTAAAAAAAATTAAAGGTTTTCGCAGTTTATTTACTACAAACATAAGTATAACTTGCGTATTGGAACTACGAATTACTTCGATTAGTTAGTTTAGCTCAAAAGAGATAATAAATAAGCAAATTTTTCAAATTAATAATTTATCAAACCACTGCTTGCTTACATCTTTTCCCCGACTCTGAGCCAGTTTTAGAATCGCGTCTCAGAAAAACTTCTCGTGCTTTAAGACGCTCCAACTTTGAAACTGATTTATGTTTCTTTAAAGGAAGTAAATTGGTGACATGCTTGCAGATAAACTCATATCTCTTTATACGGCCTAGATGGGTCTTGATATTTGTAAGCCGTTTATCGAAATGTCGTAAAATAAGATGAATATGTGTGACGTTTGTTTTCCTTACACTTTCCACGGCCTTTATAGCGCAATGCCGTATAAAGAGATAAGAGTGTATTGAATCCGCCGCAATAGTTAATAGTCAGACGCAGGAATGTTCAGAAAATAATTTGCGACGTAAGGCCAGGCATTGTCATGCAAAAGAATAACTTCATCATATCTGTCTTTATATGTTATTCCGGCTGTTTTTATCATAATGCATGGTTCAAACAAGGCAATTGTTACTTAAGTAACTGTTTGTTCTTTGGAAAAATTTTATATATAAAAAGAAGTATAATCCTTCAAAATAAAATTAAATAATATTTGATAATAACACTGGTCTACTGGGCAAAAGAAGCCTTTAAATAAAATTATATGGAATATAATGATTTTGATGTGCTGAATCCAAATCCGTTTACAGTTTTTCCCCCGGGCTCAAATTTTTTTTGTGGGCGTGGCAAATTTTTCGCCCAAAATATGGCAGTTATGTCAATATATTTCATCATAACTTGAAAACGACTTGACCGATTTTAATACATGTACCACCACCTCCACTTAACCCTTTAGTTTTTAAAAAAGTTATAATATCAAGTTATTATTATATCAATCACATTTAATTGGTTTATTTAAATATACATTTTTTTAAATTTAAAAATATATACAACGACATTTGTTTTAATTTTTTTCCAAGAAAATTTACAAACCAGCCCAAAAAATTTTTGTAAATTTTTCTTTTTTTATTTTTTTTTTTAATTTTTGGAGCTTTTGTTATCTCAATTTAGCATTTATTTAACTTAATCTAACATTGAGTAAAAAAAAAATAACTTGCGTATAACAATCATAAATTCTTCATTCTTTTTTTTTGTTTTTTTTCATCAAAGTCAAACGCGTGATTATTTACTTAATAAACTAGCGGTGGTGTCTATTAAGCATAGTTTGTCCGTTTATTCGTAACCGTTTTTTTTTTTTTTTAATGTGGAGGCAATAAGTAAACAGAAGCAGAAGCTGAAACTGAAGCTGAAGCTGAAGCGTTTCTTTTTAATGTTTAGCATAATCGTTTGCATCGATTATGGCGCCTGAATCAGCAGCACCCAATTCCTCAAACACTTCATTTGATTGATGATTCCTGCTAAATGGATTGTTTTTGTTATTGTTATTGTTGCCGTTGCCAATACTACCAGCAAGATTTGTAGTTGAAGGATTTAGAGTTAAAGTATTAGCAGACGTATGTAAAAGTAAAGGATTATGGATGAAACGTTGCAGCTGCAAAAGGCATCTTTAATATATAAGAAAAACACAAAATATAAATAAATAATTATTAAAAATGTATTAATTATTTGAATAAATAACGGTAATACTCATACCTTTCCAAACGTCTTTCATTGGCTTCTTGCACTTCAAACAAATCAGTTATACCGTCCTCATCTTTGCGCAGAAGACTGTTAAATGAGTTAGAGCTTGCACCACCACCAGCTCTTTTACCATTAGTCCAGCCGCGAGAATACTGAAATGTTTGTCCCATACATGCCATGGAAAATAAAAATAACAACAAGGGCAAGATAACAATGCGCAACATGTTTGTGGTCTAGTATAACTTTCAATAGAATGGGATCTGAAAAAAAAATTAAGTTTTGAGGAGATTTGCATAATTTTGTTTAAATTCTATTTTTACGGCTAATTTCTAAGTCAAGAATTACTTTTCCTTAAACAATAGACACAAATTATTGCCAATTTTAAATTCATTGTTAAGCCACATAAGCGTTACGGTTTTAATGTAAAATCTTTGGTTTTTATCGTTTTTGAAATACAATGCCTTTCTGTTGCTGAACTTCTGTTTTATCGATAAGTTCTACAAAAATATTTGTCAAGTGTCTACGATAAACATTGAAATGGCAACTCTTTAGACGAATGGTTTGTGATTAAGAAATTTCCCTTTAGCTAAGACTACAACCGTTTAATATTGTAAACGTAAATAGTGCATAAAATATTACAACACAAGTGCCCCTTAAGCCAAAAGATTGCTTCTGAGCTAATGGTGGTAATAGCATATCACAAACGATTAACAAAAAATCACTTTTTGAGTACCGTAAAGCTGGTCCATCCTAAGTTTTAATAAACCATGTAGTTAAAGCAAAGGTCTCAATATCAACATTTTAGAAAATTACTAAAAATTTATCATTTTTTTTCTAATGCCTTAAAAACGGTGTTACCGGCTGAGACCTTTAGAGATTGAACTAGACAACAATACTGTTTTTACATGACATGTCTAACAATTTACAAGGTATTTGATAGCGTGTAAAACGGTGTACCTGAATCTGTTAACAACTAAATTACACACTCACGAGGTATAAAAGTACTGGAACCTTCCGATCTATTGTATATTGCGTATATATGTATATATAGGGTTTCCTATAATATCTCACCATCAACCAACCGCTATAGCTCCTTACTCGGTATCTGACAGACACCCAGATACTTCTTCCTAGTGTGCATCAATGCCCCACTTGTACCCACTATGTGCTCTGGTGGTTCGATTTCATCATCACAGAATCTGCACATCAGACATGAGACTAAACCCATTTTACTCAGATGTCCATTCAGACTACAATGACCGATCGAAAGCCCGGTCTGTATCCTCAGGCTGTCTCTGGACATCCTTATGCAGGATTCAAATCTGCTCCTGTCATAGTTACACAACAAAAGGCAGACCTGTACGGCCAGAGAAGAGTACTCGCTTCTCATTATCCTCATTTCCATTGAGTATGCACTTCCAGGCAGCCCTTCCCAGTCCACAAAATGGTTCTGGCCCCACAAGTCAGGGTACTTAGTTAGTTAGTTAGTTACAACGAGTAGCCAGACACGAGTCCAGCACACTTGGGTCTATTACTGATCCTACTGTGGTGACCATAGAATGTTGCGCCCCGGCCTGGAACGAACCAACCGAATGCATGCATAAAAGATGACAGCCTGCTGACATTTATATCAGCCAGGTCTGATATGACAAGTAGAAACGGACTGTCAAGGGAAACAGTCTTAATATCCAAAAGATACGGATACTGGCGTGCAAACTAGTCATCCAGCGCCTAGTGATAACAATCACCAAGATTCGTAGTCTATGCTGCTGCATCCCCGTGATGGACTCGGTGCGAGAACAATCGTACAAGGGGAAAATTGGCCCCGATATAGAGCAGGAGAGTAATATCTTTATCTTGGTTTGTTCAGATGCTTACAACTTGAAGCCGACTAGACCAAATTGGATACTCCTTTTTGCGATTTTATTCGTAATTGCTACGTGAAGGTTAGGAAAGCAGAAAAATCGAAAATTATCGACAGGAACGCCTAGGCACCATTCCTTTATCTCTGCTCCTGTTAAAGGTATTTGAATAAGATTTGACTCGTCGATACAATTAAAGTGGAAGTTTATAAACTTTGTCTAAAAGACTTCATGGTTAATAAAAATTATCAGTCAAGGAATGGGCGGAATTCGATAAGTGGGCATGGTAGGTAACAAAGGACAGGGTAAGAGCTATTTATGTATGTATGCTTATCAATATATATAAAAATAAGTTGCCCTTTTTTGATGGTGTACTTCCCATAAAAAATATGTGCATCTCATTAAATTTTTCTAATAAGAAGCACACTTTCTAGGTGTACAACACAAAGGTTCCTAGCAACGTGGGAAGAGTTACTCTAGTTTTAAAATATATATGCAAATATACGCAATAAATATTAAAGAAGCAGATATTTATCTAACGGAAATTTGAATATAACTTTCTTATATACACGGGTGCTTAATAATCGATGTTATGGGAGTCAAGCGGCCTTACAAGCGCTCGGCTCTCGTCGTATGACATCTAAACTTGTCATATGTTGCTACGACACGCTGCAAATACTGGCGCTTGGTAATAGAACCCAGTTGTTTTGGTTACCTGAACACTGCGAAATAGGCGGCTACGAGACTGCGAATGTATTTGTTAAGAAGGGATCCGTGACACCCTATATTGGCTACTACTCTTCTCAATCTAATTAAGGATTGGGAAATCGGCGAATGCTTGGAGCGTTGAAGCACCCTAAGGCGGTTATCAGTTCACAATTTGTATACCGTTCTGATGTAGTCAAGTGTAACAGGCCGGATCTTAAGCCCCTAAGAATTTTCTTAGGGGTAATTGTAGTTTGAGAGCGCATTTACAGAGAATGGCGATCAAGGACGTAGATGTTTGTGGCTTCAAAAACTGTGGAACACATATTGTGATCCTTGATAAATTTAGATGGACTTTAGGGGACTTACCTACCATTAAAATTGCAGACCAGCTAGCGTTTATTAGAAAAGCAGTTTGTCTGTTAAACAAGCAGTAGAATCGAAGGGACACAACAGCCATCAAAAATATATGATCTTAGTGAATTTGTAAACATGAAACATATTGATCACCATTAAGTACTTCAATACTGAGCTCTAGTCTGATGTAGTCTGCTACAACTTTCTTTACGACTATAAAATATTAGTGGTTGATGAGTTGAGGTATTTACGCCAAAAGTGTTCAAGACAATACGTTGCATATTGATACTTACTGTCAGGGATGGAAAAACTGTGGGCAAGATGGGTGCCGCGTTTGCTCTTAATAAGGGGTGATTTTTTAGCAACTTTCTTTTTGGCAACACTTTGTTTTCACAATGACCCAATTGGGAAGCGAGTTTTATATCACGCCTTTAGACTATTTCTTGTAGGGCTATGTTAAGGCTCACGTCTACAGAGACAAGCCCGCAATGGTTGATTCACAGGAAGCCAGTATTGAAGAATATATCCTGAGATACCGGCCGACATCTTGGAGAGAGTATGCAAACATTTACACGAAGCCATCTTTAAACATTGAATTATAGTTCTATCGACTCAAATAAAAGTTTCATACCTTTCTCTAAATTGTATGTGTGTTTTTTTTTAATCAAATCCGAAAGCTCTAAAAAAATCACTTGATATAAAAAAAACGTCATCGTGTAGATGTACGATAAAGGCAAGTCACCAGAAGTTAACACATTTACTATAGCGATGGTCAAAATCAATAAATTATAGTTCGAATTGCTTCATCAGACATTTTATTCGCCAGATTTTACTTTCCCGCCCTACCTTATATATTTGAGAACTTGATAAAATAGCTCGGCGGTAAAAGATTTGCCAACAATAAAGCGGTAAAGTCTGCTGTTGCTGGCTATTTGAACGGGATAGACTGTTTCTACTCTAAACAGGGTATTAACATCGTTGAATATTGCTGAGAAAAGTGTATCGAGCTAAAAGGACTTTATGTTGAGCAATTAAGATAAGTATTTCCAAATTTATTTTATTTGTGCCTACTCAGCTCCCAGACAGCCGAATCGATCAAGTAAAAGTTTTGTGAGTTATCCATATTAAACCGGTAACAACAAATAAATATTGAAATTATTTTTATTACACCAATTCGAAGTCACAGATGGTAGATTGTTACTATAAAACAATTTTAATTTTTTTACTTTTAATACACTTACTCGTCGTACACCAATAAATAAAATTTTATTTCGTATTTTTCACAAATTGTTTTCAAATTTTTATTTTTATTTTTTTTCTACTCGTATTTCAAATTCGAGGTATGAAATAAAACTGAATGCTGTTAGAAGATTTGTCTGTGGCTTTTATAGTTATCCTGGCTCAAGGATAATGTAAGAAGTAATCACATATAAAAAACCTTTGCTAAACCAATATGTTAAAAAAAGAAGAAAACAACTAAGCGTATACACTGCAAGAAAACTTTTGATAAATTTGTTCGGTTCTAATGAAATTTAGGAAGATAACTAACAGATGTCTTTTCCTTTTTTTGTATCATTTGTTATTATCATTAAGATATAAAAGTACTGCGACCTCTCTATTGTACATTCCTCCATCCATTTAGGAATTCCCTATAACATCTCTCCCAACCTCGTCGATCTGACGAAATTCAGAATGTCGGTTGGTATCAAGCGCGATAACTCCCTACTTATGGTAGTATCTGATGTGCACCTAAATACTTCCTCCTAGAGCGCATCAATGCCTCACATGTACCCAGTATGTGATCTGGCGATTCTATCTCCTCATCATAGAATCTGCACATCGGGATTGAGACTATTCCCATTTTATTCAGATGTCTATTTAACACCCTTTCCCAGGCTACAAAAGCTTTGTGGCCACACCAGTGGAGTGAAAGCTCTCCTTCTTTCCAGATGACCTGTGATCTAGCATAAGCTGACCATGTTGTCCCTGCCAAGCTGGTTAAATTAACCCAGACAATTCTAAACTAGCTTTGAGTCAATCTCATAGGAGCCAGGTGCTCAAATGACGGCCTGACTATCAGATGGTATGGCTATGTCATGTCCTCTATATTTACTCTCTAGGTTAAATTGAGCACATCTATCAATTGCATAAACTTTCGCCTGGCCAAACACTTCCGTGCCTGTACCACTTTGGTCACATCCATGTGTCACAAAATGTCTCTTCCTAAAGGAGTATGCAGTCTTCAAGCCTCTCCATTCAGTCATATTACCCAGTCATGAAGCATTTGCCAAAGCCATAGAGATTCCGGCCAACCGTGTTAACATGACCCCCGCATAACATGGCCTCGTTTTTCACTGACAATAGCCGCTGACTTAGATCCAATAGAACCTGGTATCACTTGTATTTGCCTCCTTAAAATTATGGCATTTTTAACATTTCCTATTCACATTTTTTTTTCTCCGTGTACTTCACATGTTCTTACTCATTTGCGCACACTATTGCCGTAGAGGTTTTTTACGCTGCTTCTCTCTAGATTAAGTGTTATTAGCTGGCAATTGTTTTTGGTAACTTTACCGAAAAGTTATATTTAAAACAGACACACAATCACACACTCTAATAAGGATTTAGAGGCAAATAAAAGGATTTCCATTCCCATATCCCACTCATAAATGACATGTGCTGATGAACAAATTGAATGCATTTGTTGATTAATCCACCAAAAAAAGCAAGAAGAAAAGGAAAAATAGCAGCAGAAAAAGCAAGAAAAGTAACGAAATTATCGTGAAATTAGACGAAAGAAAGGGTTAAACCAAGAAATGAACAATCTTTACTTGTGTTGTTACTGTTGCTGTTCCTGTTGTCGCCTTGGCTGACGACTGACGACTGACGCCCTTAACTTGTTTGTTGGCCTAAAGTAATTGTAATTCTATTGAGATAAAACGTCTATAAAGGATTTGTTAACTTTTGAAAATTGAATGAAAAGAATTAATTTAAGCGGGAATATTTCTAATCCTGTGAATGAATATTGAAAGGATATGTAAAAGTACATGTAAGAGATGTGCTTTTTTAGAGGGTCACTTTAAAGCAATTGCTTTTATTGCTGTTGTTCATCGTGTTGGTAACTTATAGGAAGAAACTGGAACTGCTGTAAATTAAACGATTTGGATTTAATTCCTGAGAAGAATATTATACAATATTTTTTTTATTTTTTTATAAAGGGTGTATTTCACCAATGGCTTCACGAATATTGTCCTTTAAAGCCTAAATTGTCTCTGGTTTGTTGGCGTAACATTAATCTTTGACGGCACCCCACAAATAATAGTCCAACGGTGTCAAATCGCAGCTCCGAGGTGGCCAAACGACATCAGCTCTGCGGCTGATAATGCGATCTTCAAAAACAGCTCGCAAAACATTGAGTGTAGCTTCGGCTGTGTGGCACGTAGCGCCGTCCTGTTGAAACCAAATGTTGCTAATATCCTCCTCTTCAATTTTTGTGAACAAAAATTCGTTCAACATGGCCCGATAACGATCGCCATTGACTGCACCGGCCACTCGTTGCTCATTTTCGAAGAAAAATGGCCCAATTATGCCTCTGGACCAAAATCCGCACCAAACAGTGACTCGTCTTGGGTGTATCGGCTTTTCAATGTATGCGTGCGGGTTTTCTGTGCCCCAATCGCGACAATTTTGCTTGTTCACATACCCGCCAAGATCAAAATGATCTTCATCTGAACACATCGCACACATTCTGCAACATTACCATGATTTTCAAAGTAATGTCGCAATATTTCCCAGCGTTGTTCAAGCGTATACACAACCATATTCGTTCAGCGGAAGGATAAAACTAATTATCTGTCAAATCAGACATAAACTAAGTATTACCATTCACGAAATAAGCACTAGTTGAAAAAAAACGTTATATGGCGGACCCTTTACTTTTGATTGTAACGACTAAATATGAATCGAATTTAGGAAACTATGCCCCGAATTTTATTCAACTTTAAACTTTCATTACAATATTCGTTCTGTATTATTCCGAAATTGATAGAAATTGGTACCTTGAGAAAGTTAATATTAAAAAGAAACTTTACTGTGATTTAAAGTATTTTAAAGTCAGTTTTGGATACCCTTTTTCTACGCTCCCATATCCAAAAAACGTTTGTATTGATATCTGTAACTTTTAAGACTGATAGTGACTGTCCGTTCATCAGTTTTTTAGTCGCCGCAAGTGGGAGATTAACAATTCCGTGACTAAGTGCTTAACCATAATAGAAGAAAGTGAATTTCGTGTACTGATTAAACACGAAACTAACTGAACCAATACAAAGCAAATGGACAAACGATGAGGCATTTTAACTGAATATTTGGATACGTAAAAGGTGTCTGCGCCATTGTTGCCACAACTGATCACACTTTACCATTTGTGTGACCACTTAGAAGAAGTATTCGTAAAGTTTTAGGGAAATATTAAATAAACTTTTGCATCGTTTTACAACTGTGGACGAAAAATGAATCCATCACAATGTTCCCGAGGCCGAAGAGTTATTATTTTAGTATATTTCTTCAGATCTGTCGGCCAACAAGATCAGGACAATAGTTTTTCATTATGCACACGATGTCATCTATGTGAGTTAAATACATATAATATTTGTTTTTGAAGTAAAAACGAACCAACGATAGTATGCATTATCATGGAGGACAGAGAGCTTATATACGATACGTCCGAGGAACCAAGCAGGATTGAACTCACTGACCAAAGTGCAGGTCACAATCTAGGGATCTTGTTTATGGAACACAAACTACGATGGAATTCCTGGAATCGAGACACGGGATATGCCGATGACATCGCAGCGGTCATCAAGGCAAGAAATGCGGACAAAGCTCAGCACTACACATGGTTTACAGCTGGCCATGCACATACCGGATATCATTTTCCTAACAAGACGCCACATTCCTTTAGAAGCCGACTTTCGGATAGGCGAGGTGGCAATATCGACCTCATGATCAGTCAAGTACCTCGGCGTAAGTCTGGACCCGAGACTAAAATACTCTAGTCAGATCGAATATGCGACGAACAGAGTGGCAGAAATAACAGCAAAACTCAACCAGTTAATGGCGAACATTGAAGGACCTATGGCTTGTAAACGCAGGCTGTTGATGGAAGCTAGCCATAGAATTTTACTATACGGGAAATATAGGCTTCAACTCTTTGTACTTAGCAACACACAAACACCCTTTTGGCAGTGCAAAGGATAGTGGCATTAAGATAGATCTGAAAGCACAGGAACGAAAAAAGTAGCAGACAATTGCAGACTGGAAAAATTGCTGCGTAGACGAGCAGAGTGGTGGTTGGACGGCGAAACTTATTCCAAATGTTGCCAAATGGTTAACAGAGCGAAAGGAAGACGTTACATACAATGTTAACTAACTGTTAACTGGACATGGGTATTTCTGAAAATACCTACACAAAATGACGATGCTGAATACACCCTATTTCATTGTACTCGCTGGACGCAAAATCGTCAAGAGCTGGAACAAATACTGTATAAAGTATCACTTGAAAATTTAAGCGAGACAATGATGAAGAACGAGAAAACCTGGAAAGCTGTACAACAATTCAGCGAACATATCCTAAAGAAGAAGAAACGTGACACCCCCTGAGGGGAAGATGACAATAAGCAGGGAACCTATATGCAAAAAAATATTGTGTTATTTTGCAGGCATAAAAAGACTTAAGGGTCTCTCATTAAGCATTTCCTATACTTAAGCCCCTACTACGGTTTACAATTCGACTAGGTTGAGTTGAAATTTCAGTTGCAATTTCGGAACTGCTGCTTTAAAAAGTTAAGTATAATTTCAACTGAAATATCAATTTAAGTAAGTCGAGTGGTAAACCGTAATAGGGACCTTAATTTTAAATAAAACAAGGTGTGCTCGTATATGAAATATAGAAATTTTTTTTATTTGTTTAAATGGCATATCGATGCCGTTATGTTTGTACATCCAAAATGACAAATTTTTCATGACTTTGAAGCAAAAATCAGGCTGAATTTGACCGGTGGCATAAGTTATATAGGCTTTGATTAACTCTGTAGTTTAGGGCTTGTGGCGATTTAAGAAAACTTCTAACATATTAAAGCTCACGATCTCGATGGCCAGCTTACAACAGCCTAATGTAAGATAGCCATGCCCTGAAATCGCTCGAGCACAATATCATCACATTCAGGTCAAAAGAAGCTGGCAATCATCGACTTACATTGCTCGCCGTTGACAGTGATGACCCAAAAAACAAATATGAACCGATGACGCCGCATTTAGCCTAAAATAATTTTCATGGTACTCTGACTGTTCTTGAATATCAATCATGTGGATGGGAGTCGTCCCTAATTAGATAAATCTTATTTATTACCGTACCTACTCTTCTAGAAACGAGGCTGAAGATGATGAGCTGAAAATGATTTTTTGATAAAATATTAGGAACACTTTTCAGCTCCTCCAATTTTATTATTTTCACATGTTGTTAAAGGCTATATACGTCTGTCGTGATTTGGCTAACAAACTGAATAAATAACAGTCACTTTGACACTTTACAAGAACATAATATGTGTGTGGCGGTGTGGTATGGTAGGTAAGACACCCGTCTACCAACCAGAATGTTCTCGGTTAAATACCAGGCCAAACCATCCAAAAAAAAAGTTTTTTCAACAGCGGTATCACCTCATAACATTAATTAGCTTAACCGGTTATGAGTATTAATAAACTTCTCGAATGCATTTGTCGTTCGAAGCTGGCTAGAAAGTCCCCGTGTTCCTTCAGGGCAGCGTCGCCACATAATAAATTGATTTCCTACCAAATATTCTCCTAAGTTCTACCAAAACTGTTCGCAGCCTACCAAAAATTAAAAAAAATATATTAAAAATTAATTCTTTAATTAAAATCGAAAATTTAGTCTGTTACCTTTCGACCACATGAAGGTACTTTCATTTACTACATACTTTAGTATAAAGTAGTGCTGAGCGATGTATGTTAAGTTACAGTGGCTACAAGCCAAACTCGGACACCATAATAAACTGATTTTATTGACAAAAATTAAACTTTCAATAGGACTTAAGTCGCCGCTCTGGGGTGGTGTTTCCATGACATATGGCGGCACATTATATAGCAAAGTACTAATCGTTATCCAGAGCAAGCTTATCCACACTTTTTGGCAAGTTTAAATAAAAATTTTGATCCATAATGGTGTCAATAAAATGCAAAAATCCTGGATCTAATGCAGAAAATGAGTCTCGGACAAGCACTCTACCACCACCATGCTTTAATGTCGGTTTCAAGTTATTCAAATGTAATTCCTGACCCAAATACGTTAAATTTGCTTTAGTCGTTTAACATACCGTTTCTCCAAACAGAAAAACTTTTATTTTGGTACTCTTTTGTAAATTTTAAGTCTTTTGGTTTGATTGCGCTTACTAAAAATCTTCTACCATTAAGACCAACTCTGTAAAGCATATTTCTTATTGTTGATCTGCTTGCTTTCTTACCCAGGTCACTTTCAGCAATAACAGCCAGTTCTTCAGCACTAAGGAAGAGATTTGCTTTTATTTTTCTGACAGAAAAACGTTCTTCTTCTTCAGAAAATAGTTTGTTGTGGATATGTTTTGGTCTATTCTGCACCGTTTTATTGACTTTGAATCGTTGTATTATGTCGTGCACATTTGAATGACTTCTGCCAACAATTTTTAAAATTTCGCGAACACTTTTTCCTTTTCTTGCAGCTCAATAATAAGCTTTCTTACTTCAATACTAGTTTGTCTCCGTTGTCTAGCCATCTTCTTGATTTTAGCTCTGTTTATTCTGTATAATTTTCGAATACTGAATTAAGGCTTTTCCTCTAAATATGTAAATTATATCAGAGAATTGAAATTACAGGGTTGCAGTTATTAACCCATAAAAGTTATTGTCCGAGTTTGGCTTGTGCAAGACATTTTGACTTCAAATTTACGTACAATTATTATTTTTCTGAGTTGGTTTCTCCTTTTGTACGTAGAAGATATACAGAAACAAGAAAATAAGTAATTTTTTTTAATAATTAAAATCTATGATTTTTAAGCGATCGAAAATATAATATAATATTGTTACGTTTTTACCTTTTTAAAAACGTGTTTATATGGGTTCGTAGATTGTGGTTAAAATAAAATAAATCTTGTGTTTAGTTTTAATTGAAAATCCTTTATTCAACACAGTTTTGTGCACCACTGCTTGTAATCTTTTTACAGGCAATAACAATTTTTATTCTTAATTACTCTGTTCTTAATTACTCAGTTACTCGACAGATCTTCCAACCCGATCGTAGTTACAACTTTGGTTCCATCACAACCTCTTCAACCAGAGTTTACCCACACTAAACTCTCTTACACTGAGTTCAAACCAACAACACGTTAGCTGAGTTTACACCAAATAAACTGCTTGCTGTTCGCATCGATTAGCTTTGTATATGGCTGAGTAAATAACACATCGAAAGCTCTCGAACCTCTCGATATTTCAGGTAGATTTCATTTCTTTCTTTTAATTTCTTATTAGTTCTTTTGTAGCCATGAGTATGTAAATATCTACCTCTTTCAGCTCTTAGTATTTGTTGTTAATTGTTTTCTTTGCTGTTAGTTTGTTGTTGTTGTTGCACTATTATTTTTATTTACTTTATCTCTACTAATGGCTGTTGTTGTCGATTCTGGCTACTTATAAACATTATGTATAAATGTTCTTGCAGCTTTTGTTTATTTATTTTAGCGATGTAATAAACGCTGTATATAGAGGACCCAATGTATGTTGGTTATGGTAAAATAGTACTACATTAGATTGAGGCTGCGAATAAATCTTATAATCGTATTTGGTGAGAGAAGAAATATACACATCTTTTGACATCAGTACAACATGCCACAGGAACCTCATCCTCTTGTCCGAAATGGCTAAACACTCACATAGTACGTGTCCAGATGTTTCGGTATAAATATTGCAGACCCCACACCGTACCGTAATGGTTTCTAAGATTACAGTGCCCCAGAGCGATGAAAGTAAGCTTATTATGCGATATTTCCTTGTAACAAAAAACAAAATATTTGGCGATAAAACTAGGAATTGCGACATAAAAACTTAATGCCAACGATAGAGCATCAGCAATGCACATCGGCGACTAAGGGTGACATTAAGTTTTTATTGCTACAACTAAAGATCGCTTCACATATTTGAATCTACTTGAAGCTAATTAGGGGCAATCTATGTACAAACTGGTTTCTTTGGAAGCTAAAATATGTGTAAAGGCAGGCTGAGTAGACTCTGAGCAAAAATTCGTAGATTTATTAAATTAAATTATAATTTTTTTTAACAGTGTTAATTTTTGTGTATAAATTTATGTTATTCAAATCATAGTTAGGAAACCTAGCAAAAATTTACAAAAATTACAACAAACCAACCAAACTCTCAAATTATTTGTAAACAACGAAACACTATCAACTTTGGTCCGATCGGAACAAAACGGCAACGCTGGTTGGGGGAATTAATATACAGAAAATAATATAACAACATATGTATCTCATTTTATGACTCACTCTGTTGCAAATGTATATTTTGTTTTCATTTTATTGTTGATGACATTTCGATGTAGTAGAAGTAATAATGTTGTAAGCAGCTGATTTCTTTTCTATTAGCTGTTAGTTGTGTCCCAACTGTTTGCACGGTATTATTGATTTCAATTGTTTTCTTTGTTACGAGAATATCCATATTACTTATTATTTTAATTCATTTGTTTTGATTAAGAATTACGCTCAACAAGTTGTTTATGTTGAGAATCAAACGATCAAAACAAAACATTAGAAAATGAATTTGATGACATGCGCAATTTACAGGTTTTATCTTTGAAAGGAAAAACTTTTTTTAACAAAAAATAAAACTCTATGAGTAAACAACAAAACGGAGTTATTTGATAGTGAAACTAGTAGCTGATAAGAGTGATAAAAAAGGTAAAAAATTGTTACTAATAAATGGTAAATTAATTAATAAATTAAGAGAAAATAAATACGAATTATTATTTAATTAAATTATAATTTTTAAAAACAAATTAAATACATGTAATGAAAATTGAATTAAAAGAAATACATTTCTAATAACGACTTACTTTGGAAAAATCAATAAAAACAATTTCCCATATGCTTGCCTTCTCTCTGCTGGCAAATTGTGCATTCATCTTAACAATCATTTTTGTTTTTGTCTGGTTGACCATCTAACTCAGTTAAAAAAATCTAATTAATAATTCAATTTATTAATCAAAAGATGCAACAGCAGAAACCAGTTAATAAAAGATTTTCTTATTTTTAAGCATTTTTAAGCGAATGCCATCATCATCGACTGCAATTGCTGGTTTTATGATAAAATGGACAATATGGGTCGTTTACGCAGAGTAAGTATATTTTCTAAATTTCTTACATTTCATTCAAGTGGTTACCGACCTCTTACCTTGAATCTGTTTATACGATAATATTGCGGAGTTCTTTATAAGACAGTATGTAAATTTGATCCAAGTCAGTGAAATTTTGTTTATTTTGTATGTCAAAATCGCATTGAAATTTGAATGTATGTATACATGTATATATGTAGGTATTTTCGTGTTTTAAGAATAAAAATTATTACCTAGCAAACAAATTGAAAAAAAATATATATACTTCTATGAAAACTAAAACTCATGATTTAAAAAGATCGCCAACATTGTTTAGTCACGGAACACATGATAAAAGTTCTCTTGCAGAAATTTTCTTCAATTCTCTTTTAAACTTGCAATCGCGTCTACACTACGATATTTATTTCAATGAAATTTAAGATTTTCAAACAACATTGTTGTTGTATGACATTACGAATTTCATAACAAAAGACAATTTCAGAGCACATGAAAGAGTGTACGCTATTAGATTCGTTTCTCCTCTCTCATCGACATGCTCAGACTTTCAGCAAGAAAACTTTCATCGTGTTCCGGGACTTAATGATAACACTCACACTGTCAATAGCACTTTTACCGAACAAGAAATTTATAGTCGATTCAGCCCACTTTCCGAGCACTACGAAGGTCCGCATACAATTACAGAGTAGAAACCAAAATTGTTCAGGCTTCTGGTAGGCATAGTACCAGAATTAAGTCTCTTGTTAGACCTCTAAAATCCCTTTCTTTCAGGAATAGGCAATCTGGAACTGTAACTAGTAGTAGTATAAAAGACAGATAAATGCTGAAGTTAAAATTAATGTAATAGGAGTCATCCAGCATCCATCCATTTCTAATCATTTTTGTTTTTGACTCTAGGCCTCAGTATGGAACCTGACCTGACTTGAGATTGAAATCCACACACAAATAGTAAAATAGTAAAAGTTTGTTGTAAAAAAAAATTATCTTTTAAATGTTTTGGACTTTGTAAGAACTTCGATTGATACATTACAATTAGAAAAACAAATGCCTGAAACATCAAATGCTTGCTGGGCTACCTTGTTGGCTCCCCCAACAATCGTTGAATATAAAAACATGCAGTAATTAAAATTCCAAACATGAATGGCCCATTGTCAACAGACAAGTTTAAAACAAAAACTCTATAATAAAAAACTGCGTTGACCACTATACTACTACTACTACTTCTACTCCCCCTAACACTTCCATATATCACTACTCACTAACACTAAACACTAAACAGTCACTGCATTTTGTACATTGTTTAGAGCTCTTCGCGTTAGTTTATTGCTAAAACTCATTGCTAACGGTGCAAATTTGTTTTTTCTGTTTTTTTTGTTCGCTATTAAAATTGATTTTTAATTGTTCACACTTTTTTCGATTGTTTTTAGCCGGCCACAGCTGGTGGTAATGATACCCAACTATTGTTAAAATCTTCACCGAATATATTGGAAAATTTTCCATACGAAGATTTCAAATTGAAATTGGATCGCAGTCAACCAAAGCGTATGACATCACCGCCTACACGTAATCACCATCCGATGAAACGTTCCAAATCGCCTTTGTTTTGCGACACTCTCGAACGGCATGCCTTTATGCAGAATGTGGTCAACACCAGACCGGTGAGTAACTATGAGGCGCGCTATTCATCGCCCAGCCAAAAAGAGGCTACCGTAAGGAAAAGTTTAGAGGAAATTTCCAAGGATATCAAAGAAATTGAAGAATTTCTAACGGCTACAGAAAATGTGTTTCGCCAGGAGAAGGAAATGGATAGAGCGGAAGAAAAGAAAAGACGCTCTAAGCCAATGGATAGTCCCAATAAGGAGAATAAGACACCATCTCCGAAAAACACGTCACGTAAGAATTCCACCAAGAGCATTAATTACAAAATCAATTCGTTTCGCAATCGCAAAAAGAAACCAGGATCACCACGTTTCATCAATTCTCGTCTATATTTCCGTAACGGTCGCATAGGCTGCTTAGAGGCTGAGAATGCTTCTTCGAATGTGGAAAGTACCCATGCTTTGGTAAAACATATTTTGAAATATGAAAATGAAAAACCTTTAGTAAGTCCAGAAAGTGTAAGGCGGGTATTAAATGCTGCTGCTGCTAATAGTAGCACAACACCTGTTAAAGACTCTTTAGCACGAAGAGCTTCAACAGCTAGTACAGCTCCCGCCACCTGTATCTTACCTGGCCAGGTTATAGAGAATTTAAAATGCAAAAATAAAGAATCCTTTGAACTACAACCATCCCAAGATGTCATAAGCAAAGCTACGGGTAAAGTCTTGTTAGATTTAGAGGATTCTGGTGTACATAACTCACCACAGACAGAGAGTTATGGTTCTAGCAACCAACCGTTGGTGGATGAAGACGAACAAGATGTTCAAATCTGTTACGACGAATTGCCTGAATTACCCAATGAAGAGCGAAATATGGGAGCTCTTATGGATAGTGAAGTAGATCGTGTAGATGCTGATGTACCGGTTAATGTGAGCATTAACCGTTTATCTAGTGCTGGCAGTTTGGATTCGGATGGCCAGCAATTCTTAAGAGAACAAGTGAGACATTTAGTCAGACGCTTTACAGCCAGGGCCAATAAAATGAAAACACGTTTAGAAATGCCACCTACACCAAGCAGCAGTACCTCATCACCCTCGCCACCACCACTACCCCCACTCAAACGAACTTTGGCCAATCGCAATAGCCAATCTCCGGGCAAAATATCAGCCATTATAACACCTCACCAATCGCCCAATACAAAAAAACCTATGTTTGTAGCTGATACTCCACGTTCCAATGTATGGGTTTGCTCCAGTCTCTGTAGCAGTAATGATGATCACAAAACATTAGATCCCCAGGGTAAAATGTACATCTCCTGGCTATGTGTGGTCTCAATATCGTTTCTCTACAATGCCTGGGTTATACCCTTACGTTCCACGTTTCCCTTTCAAACTCCTGAGAACACAAATATGTGGTTAATTATGGATTTTTGTGCCGATATAGTTTATTTAGTGGATGTTGTTTTCTTCAAGCACCGTATCATGTATTTATTTGAGGGTTTTTGGGTTAAAGATAAGAATCTAACCCGCAAGAATTATATGAGAAAATTGCAATTCAAGGTAAGTTGGAACAGTGTATGAAAATCATATGAGCAAAAATGAAAGTATTCTTTTGGACTTTTGCAGTTGGACTTGTTATCTTTGCTGCCTCTGGAATTGCTCTATTTTAAATACGGCACTAAGGCAGTATATTTGCGTTTTCCCCGCTTCCTCAAGATACAAAGTTTCTGGGAATTTTTCAAACTATTGGATCGCGTTATATCTTCACCACATATTGTAGGTATTTCTCATGTTATTGACAGAATGACTTTTGGTCGATCCTTGTTATTACTTTCTTTCTTTTATAGGTCCGTATTGCCAAGACTTTACTTTATATGCTGTACATGATCCATTTGACAGCAACTTTATACTACGCCTATAGCGACTATCAAGGTAAGTAGTCTGGCGTAGTTTTTGTTTTAAATAAAAAACAAATTTTTTGCTGCATTTCCTTTCAGGTCTTGGAGTTAATCGTTGGGTCTTTAACGGCAAAGGCCATCCGTATGTCAGATGTTTTGCATTTGCAACTAAAACGGCTACTTCCATAGGTGAGTCTTTATTTACAGATATATTTCTTATATTTTGCCATATGTAACTCTTTGTCTTTAAAAAGTTCTACTAAATCAACTACAACAATAATACTTTTAGGTAAAAATCCTAAACCGGAACGTGAGGGTGAATATGTTTTTATGACTGCAGCATGGTTAATGGGTGTGTTTGTATTCGCTTTGCTTATCGGTCAAATACGCGATATAATTTCCACCGCTACCCGGACAAAAAATGAATACCGTCAGTTGGAAGATGAAACCTTGGAATACATGAGACGTTTAAATCTACCTAAAGAGGTACAGAAACGAGTAAAAATGTGGTTTAAATTCACTTGGGATCAACAACGTACACTCGATGAATCTAATATTTTGGATTCTTTGCCCATAAATCTTAAAACCGATATAGCTATATCGGTGCATATACAAACCCTATCAAAGGTCCAATTATTTGCCGATTGCGAAGAGGCTTTACTACGTGATCTGGTTTTGAAGCTAAGAGCCGTTACTTTCTTGCCTGGAGACTATGTGTGTCGCAAAGGAGAAGTTGGTCGTGAAATGTATATCATTAAGTTGGGCCAGGTTCAAGTAATGGGAGGACCTAATAGCGATACTGTATTGGCTACACTATCTGAGGGTTCGGTTTTTGGTGAAATAAGTCTGTTGGGCATAAATGGTGCTGATCGCCGTACCGCCGATGTAAGATCAAAGGGTTATGCCAATCTTTTTGTTTTATCGAAAAGTGATCTCAACGAAGTTATAGCCTACTATCCCAATGCCCAGGCCATATTGAAAAAACGAGCCAGAGCTTTAATGCGCAAAAATGCCGCCCGCGAGAAAGAAGAGCGTGCACGTAGTGCAGAACAGGCCGATGTGGTTATCGGTAATCCTAAGACGCCCGAAAATCCACCTAAGCTTTTACAAACCGTTATACAAGCTTTACCATATGAATCGCCTGCTGTTATGCTTATAACACGCGGCTCGAAGAGAATGCTCAAGAAGAGACACTCTACGAAAATGGAAGCTATAGAAGATCGTGAAGTTGAAGAGATTAATGAAGGTCGCCATTTAAAAGCCAGAGACAGCTTCATGCTACACAAAGAATCAAGAGCCTATTCACCAGACCTGCTGTCATCGATACAACGAGAGTTGGAGAATAAAAATCAATTTATTAATCTAACAGATTCCGAAAAGGCTCTAATCATTTCCACTTCCAGTACCGATTCAGTTGCTGTAGAGGACATAGAAGAGTATGGAAAGTAAATTTTAAAATCAATCTCTTGAAGTATCTGAAAGCACAAAGTCAAAATTTTGTTGTAACAAAAAAATAAATGTATTTGCTTTTGTTGTAACCAAAAATTACTTAAATTTTTATTTCAAAAATGTCCTGAAGACTAATACCAAAAAAACAGGTAATTTTTTACAGATATCATAGCCCGACCTACAAGCTATAATCCTATTGTAGAATGCATGTATGGTTGTATGTATGTATGTCGTATAATTGAAAAACGTACATACATATACATTGGTTGTTGTTTTTGTTTATCCAAATCAGAAAAAACAAAAACAATCATACATTATTAATAGTATGGTAGTTGCGGATAGGGCTATTGTAGGAAAAAAAAAGAGTCGAAAAGAGTTTTTTTTACCAAAATATCATTTCGTCGACATTTTTGTTTACGGCGTCCTCAGCCTTGACCGTCATTTAACGTCCCTTTACATCACACGACATTTTAAAAATTACTGGATGCTCTCCCTAACATTTTATTTACTCCCTCATCACCTTTAAATTTCATATGACGTCTCCACTCTGCCCACACTTTACACATCATTTGATGATCGAGGCATTTACACTCTTTGGGATGCGGTGCATCTAATTTTTGACGTATACACTCAGAGTAACTTGGGTATGGGGCATGCTCTTTTTCACAATCAGCCTTTTTAGTTTCTCTATAGCAACTCCCTGGTCTACGTCCACCGCTACACTTTGGCGTCACAAGTTTTACACATCTTCGTGGGAAAAGACAAATTCTTGGAGCACCATTGGGTATTGGGCATGCACATAGTGGTTTCCTTTTGAGGATTCTCTTTTCCATAGGAGCGATCTTGAAAGGTTCATGATCTAACATCCTTTTGGCTTTTATCTCTAGTTTTGGACAATCTACCCAAGTCTGTTGATATTTACGCTTTTTTTTGTTGCTTGAGATATAATAAAGTTCATCAGTACGAACAACATAGTCCGGACAGGGTTCAGGACAACACTCTGCATCCTCCCACATAGATTTTGTTTCCGGTAATTTTTCTCCTCTTTCCAAACGGCGTCGTTTTGAGGGACAGGGCTTTGTCTTGGCAAGCGTCTCTTTTGAACATTTTGGATTAAGATCTGGGGGACAATAGCCGCGTTTCGAGTATGTTCTAAAGTTGTATGGCATCCATAAATTGATTGAAGATATTAGCTTTATGGTCTTATTTAACTGAAATGACATTTTTCAATTTTGATAATTTTTTCTTCGTTTATTTTTCTAAAGAAGACTTTAGTTTTATGTAGAAATGTTTCCTTAAAGTTCAATAAAATGAAATGAATGTTTTTTTAATTTATTTTTTATTTTCAAATAAAAATCTGACAAAATCAAACAAAGTATGCCAAGATACTGTGCATCTCACTAATCCACTTTATTTTTTGTTATGCCACCACAACAGCTCACATTTTTCTTCAACTCAATAGAACACAGTCAGGCAAAGAACTGCTCTTCTCTTTTGTTTGCACACGTATGTACTCACGCGCATAGGCAAAAAATAAACAGAGAGAAGTAAAGAGAAAACAAGTGGAAAAATACAGTACAAAGTGGCCGGAGTGAGAGAATCTCAAATAACTACGGCAATTGTAAAATGCATTTGTGTCTTTAGCGTAACTCTGATTTAGAGGCAGAGTAATGAAAAATACGTTTCGCACACACTTACGTGTAACGTTTAAGTGAATGATATTAAAGTGTTTCAATGTCTAATTAAGGCCGTTTATAGAGAATCTGTAAAACGGTTGCTTTAAAAATTCTAAACGTTTTAGATTATGCGTCTGATGCCTGCGGAATTCACCTTCGTTTTCTTGAGAAATACGTTCACCCAGAAAATACCTAAGGGTTTTATTGCAGTTTTTGCTATATTGTGTGATGTTTTCATGGTTTACGCACCTTGTTGAATAAGGCAGATTTGAGCTCACATAGCGGCCCGTTATTATACCACATGTAACGATGCCCCAAAAGCCTCGCCTAGAGGACGTTACTCCAAATTAAATCGGAAACCAAGTCGACAACCTAATTAATATGCCTGTTAACCTGATATCAACTGTAAAACGCTTACGCCAAGCCAGAGACAGATTGGCAAATGAATGGATAGAAACAGGGAAGTAGATACTCCCATGATATAGTTTAGGCAGTTGATTGATACGCTTCCCATCCAATTTAGGACACGTGAGTCTAGTACAGAAGAAAGATTTCTCCTTGTGTCTAATGTACAGCTTAATAAAGCTAAGAGTTATACCCACCCTCGTGGGAGGATGGATGTCTGCCAGATGAGTGCCAGCCATAGCCAGCGAATTAGCACCACAATTAATCGGTATGTATCTGTCTAGCATTGAATGTCACATTGAAAGTCAATGAAGAGACTTGATCGCCCACTGGCTTTCAGAAAAGATATATAGATATACCAGTACATGGTAAAAGACGCCCACTTCTTCGGCTCATCGCCGCAGTATGTTGAATAATTCATAGATAATTTCAATTGACTTCTCTGATCGTTCAATATAATTTGGTTGGTTTTAACAACAATCGTATTATCTCTCCAGACACTTAGAGAGCATAAAACCAAGATTTATGTGTTGCCCGCTTTTAGAGAAAAGACTTGTGTGTTGTAAGAAATCCGAAAATATGTAAATTAATGCATTTCGCCTTTATTATAACTTGAAATGATTTTTCTTTATTTCAAAAATGTCCTGATAACCTAATATAAAAAAAAAAAAAACACCGCGCCCAAATCATCGTACTCGTAATCGAACAGCTTCGATCGTAATTTTGACATAATTCCGTACGAGAGCTTATACGATTAGGAGTAAGACGATTTAGTTCGAGATAATTTTAACAAATAATAGCCCAACTCACAACCTAAATGCTATTATAGAATCGATGTATGTCTGTCGTGTAATTTAAAGACAAACATACATTAATAATAGTACCGTCGTTGCGGATATGGCTATTAAAGGGCCGAAAAGAGTTTCTTCTTACGAAAAATATTATCTCAACATTTTATATACTGCTCGTTATCACCTTTAGACTGCCATTCGACGTCTGCTTACATCACACCACACCTCAATCAGTATGGGATGCTCTCCCCAACATTTTATTTACTGCATCATCACCTTTTACTGCCATTTGGCGTCTCATCTCTCTCCAAACTTCACACATCTTGACATGATCTAGGCATTTACACTCTCTGGGATGTTGTGGAGCAGCTTTGTCACGCATACACTCAGAGTAACTTGGGTATGGGGCACACACTTTCTTACAATCACTCCAGGCATGTTCTTTATGGCAATTCAGTGGTCTAACTCCGCCGACACACTTTGGCGTCACTACTCTGGGGCATGGTCGTAGTAAAGTGCCAATACAAATTCTTGGAACACCATTGGGTATTGGGCATGCACACAGTGGCTTTCTTTTAATGATTCTCTTTTCCATAGGAGCGATATTGATATCTTCATGATGACACAACTTTACTTCTTTTGTCTTTAGATTTGGACAATCCGTCCAAGTCTGTTGATATTTACGAGTTTTGTCGCTATAGGCATAATAAATTTCATCAAAACGAACAACATAGCCCGGACAGGGTTCAGGGCAACACTCCGCAGTCTCCCACATGGATTTCGTTTTCGGTAGTTCTTTACCTGCTTCCAAGCGGCGTATTTTTGTCCGACAGGGTTTTTGCTTCGCAAGCGACTCTTTTGAACATATGGGCTGATTAAATGGGGCACATGTATATGTCGCGTATGATCTTAAGTTGTTGAGTGCCCCAATTGGGAGTTTTAAGATCATTTTCATGGTATTTTTTACCGGAGATAACATTTTTCAATTTTGAATTTTAATTTTTTTTTTTTTTTCGAAATAAAAATTTTATTTTTATAAACCGAAATATTGACTAAAAGTTGAATAAAATGAAATGAAGATTTCTTTTAATTACCATATTTCATATTCTCTATTATTTACATATTTATTTTCCTTTTTTATTATTATGCCAGGAACAGAATAAAGAAGTTGTAGTAGTAGCTGAAGCTAACGACGTAAAGTAGGTAACGGAATTGTAGCTGTAGTACAACGTAACGAGTCGCGGTACAAGCTGTCAAAAGTTAAAAACGCGTATTTCAAGTAGTGTCAACAGACTACTTAGTTGTAGTAGACATTGTAGTAGAAGCTGAGGAGCAAAATTCGAAAACTTGAACTTTGTAGCGTGACAACATTTATATTTTCATCAAAATGGAAAACATGTTTATTGAATATCATTTTATTTGAAACAAACCTTTTATTGAATATCATTTTATTTGAAACAAACTTTTTATTTCTATCTCTTTAAAAACAAAATGCAAAACAAATATTTTCATTGATATATACTCGTATGTTAACTAGGTAACGTGTTCTTCAGCGATCATAAAGTGTGTTAATGATTTATTGTAGCAGTTTATTGAGAATTTTTAAAATAGGACAAATGCAACTCGCATATTAAGGTAAGTCGTAATGCACCAATAATTAGTGCTTTTTATATGCCAGTCGTGTGATTATACAATTTATTGCCTCATAAGGCAACTCACAATATTATTGTGCTTATTTATCCCAATCAAATGCAACCCGACAATCGTGCGACAATCTTGTGAAAGCCTTATCGTGCACCAATGTTAATTCCAAAAATAGACTATTATTTATTGCATTCTTGTGTGGCAATTGAAGAAGACAATAATCACCGATTTTTATTTTTAATTGATTTCTTTTTTTCTGAAAAAAACATGTGTTTATACGGTATTTATAACTGTCATCCCTTAAAATAGGCGTTTTTTTAATTATTTATGTATATGTATGTAAATTGCATCACGAACTTCCGCCATTTCTTTTTTTCATTAATTTTACTTTTTTATCAGGCGGACGCCTGATAATCGAAGCCGATGCAATTTTTATTTTTTAGAGAATAATTCATCTTTACTTTAGAGGATTAAATAAAATTTGTAATTATATTCCAATTTAAATAAATAAATATTTTAGTGAATTACACCAATGGCCCTTCTTGTGAGCCAATCCCTGACCCACACACTTCTTTTTTCTTTTTTTTTTTTGTTGTATTTCTTTCTATTTATTTGTTCACTAATGGCCTCAATATATGTAAATAAAGAGGACGCTATTTTCTTTTTTTAAAGAACGAACCATTTTGAACACAAAAAAAACAGCTGATTTAGAGAATTGCTGTAAACTAGAACAATTGTGTGACAGCGTTGGGACAATTATTGTCAATACATCGTTTCACGCCAGCTTGTGACAATAAATTTTCTATAAAATAAGACAACCGTGTGAATACAGAATTTTAAATTGGAATAATTTTATTATTGTGCGCTAAGTTGTCACAATAAATTTTGTATCAGATGGGTGTATTTGAGTCAATCGTGTGATCCCAGCTTTAGACTGTTTTAAAAATTATTGTATCGTTACGAAAATAAAAACGCCTAAAAAAGAATACACCAACATACACTTAGAGCTATAATCTTTATTGTGTAAGTTATTCTATTGGTTTGTGTCAAGGGTACGATCATCCTGTCAATGGCGTACTCATTTGTGTTAATAACAGTGTTAAGCTTTGTCGTGCGAACGTGATATTGAACTTTATATTTGAATTACTAATCGGAAGGTAAATAGAAGGTTGTACATTATGCTAGAACATTTAAAATTAATGTCAATTTACTATAAAAAGCATTGTGCTCTGTCAGTCAAAGAGTAAAGTCGTGCTAAGACGGTAATAAAAGTGTTGAACAATTTGTGTATTAAGCGGATATTAAATAAGTTGGATACTGTAAAATTATAATTGTGTAAATACGCGACTGTGTAGAAACAAAAAAAAACAATAATATCGAGTCATTCATTTTATTTAACGCAATTTAAAAGAAAACAAACGTTTTGAAAAGGTTATAACATAACAATATTTAGTTGTAATTTATTTAATACTTATAGCATCTGTATTATTACTTTTTTTTTTGTTTCAGATACCCACTATTGCTTCTAACGGTTATCCTGTATGTCAATGAAATTTCAAAACACTGTGCAATATTTTTCATAACTAAAACTAAAAAATTTATTAATTTTATATTTATATATATTTTTAAATACAATATTACAGCTTTATATTATATATAGGGAAGGGAGTACAACAACTGAGAGAAAATAAAACAAGATTATTACACTCCAAATAATATATGTATACTCTTACATATGTTATGTACATATGTATATGTATGTATACATTTGTAATGCACTGTTTTCTTTTCCTTTTTGTAATTTTACATCAATTATTACGATTATATTTCATTATTATTTGATTATTTTATTGCATTTGAAGATTATGTTTCAAATTAAACTTAAATTAAACAGCAGCGTTGGGGATTATACCATTTGTTTAAAACTCCGTATTGCTAACTAATATCTTGTTATCTAAACTAGAAATATTTTCTCTTTTTAGTTTCTATTTTAATATAATTTTTATTCTCATTTACAATTATACAATGAATGACACAATAAAGCTTATGAAAAAACAAATGAAATAGAATAATATAAGAAAAAATATATAAAATCCTGTAATTTTTTTCCATCATAATAGCTTGCAATAATATCTTAAATAAACAGTTCACACTAGACGCGAAATATCGATAAAATATGAAAGCACCGTTTATTTATTAAGTTATAGTTTAATATTTAGCCAAGGAGTGAATCTTATAGGGACTACAACCAGCCATTGAGTTCGTAATAGACTCGCCCAAGTCCCACGATTTTTGCAAAAACTGCAACGATAATAAAGTAAAGGTCTGATTGATCATAAAAAATGTTAAGATCATTGCAGCGGGGCACTTGAACAATATTCAAGCCTTAATTAAAACGACTAGTTGGCTGACTTGAAAAGCTGAAATATTGCAATATAACGTAGATTTATGTAAATAAAGAAACATTTGTTGTACGAAATTAAAAAAAATAGTTGTTAGCTTTTTAATAGACTTTTAGTGTGTAGAGAGCATTGAATTAAAAGGTGAAAAATAATATGTAGTGTTAAAATTGGTGAATCGGTTATTTTTTTAGTTGCAGTACAATGCTATACAACAGACAAATTTAACAAATTGTTTAAATTTTTACGTAAGTTAACAAAATTTAAATTTTGCCCCAAAACGTAACACGCCATCTGATTTATATTGTTACGAAAACAAAAAAGTCTAAAAAGATGCACCAGCATTTGAAGCTATAAACTTTATTATGAAGTTATTCGATTGGTTTGTGTCAAGGCTACGATTAATCTTGGGTATTAAGATTTTATATTTGAAGCTGCAAAGAAGGTTTTGAAATTTACTCGAACATTCGATATTAATGTTAATTTAATATAAAAGGCGGTGCATTCTCCTTAGTCGGTCAGTTGCAATTTAGCAGTCAAAAAGTCCTACTAAGAGTTGAGTAATGAATAAATTTGTGTATTAAGCTAAAGATAAATAAAAAGACTGTACAAAATAAAGCAACAAATCAATAATCGTGTCATTTATTTTATTAAATGCAATTTAAAAGAACTCAAACTCAAACAAATTTTATTTCATATACTCGTATACAATTTTAGAGCGGTTTTTACGGTTTGCTACAGATATATTAAATGGGGCTATACAGAGTTAAGTTAGTCAGTCAGTTTGAAGATTTTGGTATGATAACCAAATGAGCCGACTCGAGGACGGCTAACAATTAATCCTAACGTTTAAGACTTTCTTTGAAGAAAAAATCAAAAACCATTACATTTCCAGTGTGAACATTTTGTAACAAATAAATTCAAATAAAAACATATAAATACACTGTGAAAAATTATTTAGTGTTTTTAAAACACGTTCTACATTCATAAAATAAAAAATAAATATGTTTTTAATAATATACAATATATTATTTGATAATATGTATATACATATGTATATAGTCTTTATATATGTGTAGTACTTCTTCTATTATTTTTATATGTGTATAAGTATTTTTTTCTATTTTTTAATTTTTTTTAATTTTGATTTTGAATCTGTTTCCTATTCACAGACATACACATACATATCTCACTTTACAGTTTATTTTCTATTTTATGTTTAATACGGAGTCAGTTTAGCTCGTGCTTTACAGTTTTATTTAGTTATTTAGTTTCAATTATGGGCGGAAAGGGGTGATTGTGTATATTTTGAAAAGTAACGTATACATATATATGTGTTTTTTGCGGTTTATTAATAATTTTTTTCTCTTTTTAAATAAGCCTTTAAGCGCCTGTGTTTGATATTAATTTGTATATATCGTCACCTAAAATGCAAACGGCCCTAACTTACAAAATATTCAAAATCGACTTTTTCATTAATTCTTAGGTATTTCATCAAAACAAAGGCCCACAAATAAATTTGGACTCTTCCGACAAAAATTAGCGATTTTACTACCAAAAAACAAACGGCCCTATCTACAAAAGCGATTATGTGGCAAACGCAAATAATACATAACATTGTCAATTGTCAAAACGCGATATTGGTTTACAAGTTAATGAAACAATATTGGTAAAAATCTCGCTGATTAAAACTATACTTTTTATTTTAATTAGTTTTTTGCCTCTCCCGTAAAATTTTCAAAATGTTAGATTGGGCCGTTTGCGTTTTAGATGACGATATGTAAATATTTGCTTGTTAGTTAGTATTTTTTAATATTTTGGACGACAAATACATATAGTTTATGATGGTTTTTTCTTCTTTTATGTTATTTTTTAAAAAAGTTTTGAGTTCCTTTTGCTCAGATTTATTGGTTTTTCTTTTAAGTTATAGAATATAAATTTGTATGCGACTTTTTTGTTTTATTGTGTATTTGTATTGATTTGTTTATAGTTTTTTATTAATAATTACTTTTTTTTCGACGAGCGTTTTTTGATTTTTTTGAACTTATTTTCGTAAAAATGTTTCTTCATTTTAAACATTTGTTGGACTAGGTCGGGCATAATTCATATGCGCATACGAACGTAAGAGTCGATTATATGGATATTGAGCTGCAGGCCATAATTCTGGTTTTTCGGTAAGGGTATCGGACAATGCTTGTAAAAGTACATCTACAATTATTAAATATGTATGTATATTATTAATAAAATCATTTACTTATAAAAACACAACCAAAATTAACTTTACTTACGTATAACTTTTTGTTCTAAATCCAATGGTATGATGCCTAATTCGTGTTCACGTTCAAAGAAATCCATTAATTTTTGAATTTCTCGTTGAGCTTCATCGCCATGTTGCAAAGATTCAGTAAACATAATCTAAAGAAAAAAAGTCATAAAAAAACAAATTTCAATACAATCTTGTTTCCGGTCAATTTTAAATTTTAATGATTTTGACAGCTTCATATTTTAACAAAAATAAAGTTTTTTGTTTTTTGTCAACACAATCGTCCGCATTCTAGAGAAACACAAACGTATGTACATATATCACCAGCTAGTAGGTTGCCCTCGACCTAAAAAATCTTTCGTGTCTTACTATAGCTACAGACGATGACCCTACACACTCAACAGTACGACCACGCCTGCGAATGTTGTCCAGTTAACCACAACTATCCTACTGATGCTATTCTAATCAATTGTTCCCCATATAGAATGGGGCAAGCAGAAGGCCATGTCCAAACAGCAAGTTCTTCATACTCCGTGTTTGTCTATCAATTATATTGATAATTTCAACGATTAAAAGTGGTGTACTGAGCTTTTTTGAGATCATATCAGAACAAATCACGTCAAAAGTTCAATTCGCCTAAAATAGATCTTCAAAATTTTGTAGCATTTCAATTGCACATGTAAAAATAATCGCTTGGTTTTTGCATGAGTTTCTTTCCTAAAATATTTATGAACTTGTATTAGAGAAAAATTAGAGAATTTAAAATGATGAAAAAAATGATCTCATCTATATCCTATGTTCGTCATTTTATAACTCGATAACTTTTACTGATGGTCTGTATTCAACTGGGAGGTGCCACGCCTATATAAATTTTTATTTATAGGTCTAAAAGTAAGAGTTTCTAAATTTGGCGCAAATAACTTTGCATCATCAGTCAAAAAGTGGACGAATTTTGTGTAAATAACTTTGTAGTCAATCCACATCATCAGTTGAAACAAGGGCGAAATTAGATAAGTGGGTGCGGCGCCTCCCATACAAATTTAGTAATGGTTTTTGTATATATAAAAGTGGTCAAAATAAATCATCACTCAAGAAGAGGGCGGAATTGGATAAGTGGGAGTGGCACCTCCCATACAAAGTAAATATTGATTTTCGTATATCTTTGGCGCAAATAACTTTGCATCATCAGTCAAAAAGTGGACGAATTTTGTGTAAATAACTTTGTAGTCAATCCACATCATCAGTTGAAACAAGGGCGAAATTAGATAAGTGGGTGCGGCACCTCCCATACAAATTTAGTAATGATTTTTGTATATATAAAAGTGGTCAAAATAAATCATCACTCAAGAAGAGGGCGGAATTGGATAAGTGGGAGTGGGACCTCCCATACAAAGTAAATATTGATTTTCGTATATCTTTGGAACGGTAATAGTGAAAGGTTCTAAATTTGGTCTAAATAACTTTGTAGTCAATCCACATCATCAGTCGAAACAAGGACGAAATTGTATAACAGGGTGTGGCACCTTTTTTTTGTTTTGTTGTTCCTTTCATTTAGACTCACCCGCGCCAATTTGTATATGATTTCCTCTAAATTATATTCCTTATGTTGGCAATCGATGATCTTTGGTCGTCTAGTTTCACTTTCGTATTCTGTAATATCTTTAGTAGAATACATTAAACATTAAATTCTTTCGAAATAGAAATTATTGAAAAAATAATAATAAAAACAACCTTGTCTTCCTTCAGCATTATTTAGGGCTTGTAATTTGTGCCACAAAGAAATGCTATCCAATGACTTGGCCAGATTTATATTATCGGCATCTTCTAAATTCTGTTCCAAATTTAAATAGGCTAAAGTGGGCTTAACAGTGGTGGTAGTGGTAGAAGTCGTTGTAGTGGTGGTGGCAGGCACAGGTTTGGGTAAATAACTCTTCTGTAAAATACCGACATATTAGGCTCGTTAATATCATTTTTCCCAAATACTTCTTCTGAGTAGTAGAAACTCTTACCTTGATAGTATTGTGACGTATTTCTTCGGGGAATATGCGATTGGCATAGGATTTCTGTAAATACTCAATGCCTACACGGATTTCATGCAAGAATTTTAAGGCCTCTTCACGTGTCATCTGAAATGTGTAGGTTTCTCATAAATAGAGTGTAATGACAATAAGTTTTCTTATTTAAATACCAAATCCTGTTCTATTAATTCCTCCACTGCTCTGGCCACACCTGCCTCATCGCCAGTCCAGAAAACATACTGAGCCATATCGAATGAAGAATATTGACCATTGCCATGCCTCAACAAGCTTTCTGCCGTCTAAAGAGGGATATAAGTAAAAGAAAAACATGTTTAGTTTGATAAATTTCTCAAATATTTCTTCAAACGAAACTCTATTAGAACGTTAGAACTGAACAAAAAAAAGCTTGTTTTGTTTGTTGTTTGTTTTTGGTAATTTTTGTTTAAGATGGGAAGTGCAAAATAATTTCGGGTGTTTGTTGGTTAAAGTTTAAGCCGATTGTGTTGTAAATTCGTTTGCAGCCAACTAAAGACAACTAAAAAATCCTTTCTACAGCTATAGATCTTATTTATATAAAAACCTTAGGAGTCATATGGGCCACTGATCGACGAGAAGTACTTTTACGTAGAGCCGCTTCTTCATCAACAATAACATCACCGATTAGTTGTCGTTCAGGTTCTTCTTCTTTATTCTGTTTTTTATTCGATTTTATGGGTTTCATGGGTTGCAATTGAGAAGGACCTGGTGCTGCTGTTGCAGGTATATCAGCAGGTTTCTCTTGAGTTTCCGGTACTTCCGGTGTTTCTTGAGGTTTTTCGTCTCCACCAGCGGGTTCTTGATTTTCTGAAGGTTCATCTACTGGTGGCTCAACATTATCAACTCCCTCATTTACCGTATCTAAGGACTTTTCATCTTCACTACCACCACCATCTGTGCTAGCGCCGTCATCATCATCATCTTCATCCTTATCGTCATCTTCGTTTGAACCGGCTGAATTTGCTTCGGGTGCTGGTTTAGTTGTTGTTGTCGTGGTAGTAGTTGTTGTAGCGGATGTTGTGGAAGCTGTTGTAGTGGTCGGAAGAACTTCAGGGTTTTGGCCATAAACTAAACGTGCAGCTCCATGCATACCACCCAAACGGCACTAAAGATTTGTTTGTTCATTATAAAAATCCTCTTAACTGGTCTTAACTGCCTAAACACGAACACTTGAGAAACTTCATTTAGTAACTTACCTTAGCCTTTGGTTTTTCGCCATTATTTTCAACTTTGCCACCATCATTTATCTGTAAAGTGGGTGGACGATGGGCTCCAGAGCCTTTTACTTCAGGTACCACCGGTATTTCTGGTGTTTCGCCTACATTCTCTACAGTTGCAGCGGCGGGACCCTGTGTACTTTGTACATCCGGTTTGGCCGATTCCAATTGTTGCTCCAATTCCGGAATAGATTCATCGGCTTGATAAGCAGCTGTATCATCAGTCATTAACTTGTCCTTCTTTTGATGACTAAAATGAACATTTTCGTCAGGATGAACATCGCGTAATTGTTCCAATTGTAAAACGTCATCGTCGGTCTGAAAAAATTAAAGTTTTTTCGCATATTCAGATAAATACATAATAAATGATTGCGTTAACCCACCTGTGGGAAACCCATATTCTTGTTGGTTTCCATTTGCGCTTGAACAGATCCTGAAATTAAAAAAAAGAGATAAAATATAAAATAAAAACTCATAACAAGCATTTTATAATTTGCATTTTATGAAATCTCTTACAAAACATTTTTTAGCTTAAACAGATTATATTAAAAAAGATTCTATACGTGGGTGCTATAGCATAAGAGTTGCTTCAGCAACAGTTGGTCAAAATTGCTTAGAAGCACCTTCAAGGTTCAATAGGACATGACTTATCTTAACCTCATAGCCTTAACCGTAAACAGCTGTTCGAAATCAACCAGATGGACACCACTGTATTTGATTACTGGTGACAGCCATAATGCCATAACCGTAACCATAACATGCTATGTCAATTTTTTTCAGCTTACATCAAATTAACAGATAACAGCTGTTCATTTTCATTGCACCATTATTCGATGAAAGTGAATGTGCTTATGTTATGGATACGGTTACGGCTATAGCATTACGTCAAGTCAAATCAAACTGAACCTTAGGTATTGACTTTTTAAGCTAAACACAGCATACAAATACAAATTGCTTAAAATATAGACGAACAGTTCGATAACACGAAACATTATTTCTGAAAAGAATAATAAGATACCGCAAGGCCTTCCAAATAGGCATTTGTATTAATAATGAACTTTTCGTGTGAACCGAATCTCTTACCACTTAATCATTTATTTCATTTTAAGAACAGAAATTAGTCGAATTGTGATAAATCTGAAGAGAATGATTGATGGGGGTTAGCAATAATAATTCATAGACTTTTGCTATAGTACATGCACATCCGTGCATTTTAAAATAATAGTTCAGTGTGAATAATTTCACCTGTAATACCATTGATGCATGCGTCAGCCCATTAGAACAATCTAGTTAGAGAAACGCATATCTGATGATTTGAGCCTCAGTATTCTATGCCCTGTACATAAATAGGAGACACAACCGTATGCGCCAACTATAGGGGTATAAGTCTTGTCCCCAAAACGTACAAAATATTGTCTAGCGCTTTGTGTGAAAAGTTAAAACCTAAGGTAAATGATATAACTGGCCCACACCAATGTGGTTTTTGACCTGGTAAATCTACCACAGCCACTATTTATCAATTACAAGGCTGCTTTTGAACGTCGTGCAAAAGTGTTTAATACAATGTCTGAGTTTGGTATACCTGCAACGCTGATAAGACTATTCCTAATGACGTTAACTGACACATTACCATCAGTTAAGATAAGTAGTGAAAACCTTCTCCGAATCATTTAATACCAAACGAGGCTTCAGACTGGGTGATAGATTATCGTGTAATCATTTCAATATTTTATTAGAAAGGATCTTGCACGATCTAGTTGTTAATAGAACGATCACAATCTAAATATGCTACTCGCATATGCTAATGATATCGATATCATTGGTCGGACATTGCGATAAGTAACTGCTGCTTTTGCAAATATTGAAAGAGAATTGGTAAAAATGGGTCTGGCAGTGAACGAAGATAAAACCAAATTGCTGGTTTCAACGAACAGATATTCCATAAGACAAAGTCAAAGCTTAAACGTTGGTAATTACAATTTTGGAAAAGTGAACGAATTTAACTACCTCGGTACAGCCATAAATAAAACGAATAAATCAGTTTGGAGAGAAGTCGAATAATAATAACTGCTGATAGATATTATTTCAGCCTCAGCAAGCAGTTTAAGCTCTCTCTCTCTCGACAAACGAAGATCACACTGTACAAGACACAGATACTACCCGTGGGTACATGCGCAAGTAGATGCAACTGTTCTTAGAGTCTTTGAGAGGAAAATTCTTCGTAAAATATATAGTCCCGTCTGAGCTTGCGGCAAGTATAGACATCGACGTCGTTAGACGCATCAAAGTACAACGTTTGCGTTGGCTTGTACATGTCGTGCCTGTGAATGAAGAATGCTCCGGAAAAAATTTTTTTGAATTTCTGCCATAGGGAAGGCACAGAACAGTACAACCGAAACTCCACTGGAAATATCAGGTTGAAGACGATCTTTTAAGGCTTGGTGTGAGAAATTAGTTAGAGGAACAGCACACATCATCGAAACGCTTAAAATTCTATTCTAATTCAGGCTAAAGACCAGAAGGTTGTTATATAGTCACCAAAGAAGAAGTATTACAAAAAACTGTGGCCATGACATTCTTGGCCGACATATACACCTAAGCCAATTTTGTATGATGTTCACTTAAAGAAACCCACTTTTTTAGATTCTTTGGCCTCTAGCATGTTAATGTGGTTTCATCATATTGCGCCTAAACATCAAACATGGCGCGGAATCTAACTGTGCCCGTTTTTGATTTCGATTCTATATTGTCTATTGAAAATTTTAGTTAGTTAGTTAGTTTAGTTTCAGTTTACTTGATTAGTGGCTCAATTTATAAAATTAAATTGTAATTTTTTTAATTTCAAAAGGAAATCTTTCTTTATTCAACAACTTTTTGTGTATTTTATTTGCCTTTATTCAAATGTTCTTTAGTGTTGCGCCTATAACGTATATATAAATAAGACAATTAGACCCATCTGTGTCTAATGGTTGCATAAGGAAGACATGTGTCAGTAATCAGTGTAATCCACTTTATTTTATAATGGCGATGAAAAAATCTATGAAAACAATTACATGCGACAGAATATGTCAACTAATAATACTCAATCGGTATCTATTAGTATAACACACACATCGTAAAAAAAAGTTATTTATTTCGTATGCACACATACCACACGTATGACATATATATGTATACATACATACGTACATACATACGTACATGCCTACGTAAATTAGTTTTAAAATAGTTACATATGTTTAGAATAATTTTGTTAACAAATATGTTTGTATCTATTAGATAAACCATGTGTAAACAGATTTAAATAGAAATAAGCTTAAATATTTACCCCCTTATTTATAAAAATTATTTTCGACTTATAAAAGGTTTACAAAAACAAATCTTTATACAAATTCTGTTTTATAAACCTCCCAGCTAGCGATTGGAAGATCGTTTTTCGACAAAACACCTTGCTGAGTCTTTTCGAATCCTTTTGGTGATTAAAAACTGATTAATCACTTCCATGATTAATAAAGGACTCGAAAATGGATCGAGCTAATGGTTAAACAGAGTTTGATTTCGCAAATCAATCATACAGAAGTTTAAAATGTGAATGTTAAAGACTACTAGAAATGTGGTCGAAAAAGACTCTAAACTAACAACGAAAAAGGCTCATGTCGCGGCCAGGAACAATTTTATCCCTACAAAAGTACCTTTTTTGATCACATAATGAGCGCATATTCCAGCTTTTTAATGGCGTAGACGAGTTAAAATTGTTTAAAAATTTCAAAAAAATGCTGTCTGGGCTGGGGCTGTTATAAATCAATATTATTTTTATAAATAAGGTTTTGAGTTTATAACGGAATATTCTATATTTAGTTTCATGAATAAACCGTTATTTTTTGTAATCTAAAATACATACAGCACTTATGAGTAGTACGAGGACAGTTTAACACAATTTGTTTTAACGCTTCTTTGTAGTATATTTGGGCAAATCATCATGAACAGTTTAAGCTCTTGGTATGATTACAGCTGTATATAGAGTACTTTTTGTACATAATTGTCCTTCTAAAGATTTGTTTCAAGGATTTTTTACACTAAGCCATTACCAAAGGAAAGAATTGTTCGTAGCGAGAAAACAATCGCTAATATACAAAAAAAAGCTGACATATTTCGACTGCAGATGTGTATTGACTAAGACGTTATTTCCAAATAATTAAGCATCCTCTACTATTATCGTTCCAAAGATATACAAAAATCAATATTTACTTTGCATGGAGGTGCCACATTTACTTATTGAATTCAATATTAGAAATTCTCTAGACATACAAATATCAATATTTACTTTGTATGGGAGGTGCCATATCCTCTTATTCTATTTCGACCATATTTCGATCAGGGTTGGGTAACCCAATTAAGCCCACCCGGGTCTTATTGGTATTATATTTAAAAAAACCGGGTGGTTTATTATTTTTTAATTATTTAAAGGTTTTCACAGTTTATATACAACAAAAATAAATATAATTCATCTATTTAGAGTATAAATTAATTCGGTCAGTTTTTTAGCTCAAAAAAGATAATAAATTAACAAATTTATTGGAATATTGTCCATCACTGCAAACATCTTTTCCCTACCACTCTGGTTATTTTCTAATTCCGTTTTGAAAAAACTTCTGGTCTTTTGAAGCCCACAACCTTACAGCCGAATTTATATTTGTTCTAAATAAGTGAAGCGGTGACTTGTCAAAAGATGTCGTATTCGTCGAAACAATCAATAGTCAGAAGGTGCAATATCCAGTGAGTATGGACATTGCGACGGAAGAAAGAGCGTTGTCATGCAAAATAATAGCATTATCTTGTTAGTCTTTATATTCTGGCCGTTTTCCTCGTAATAAACAGTTCATACGAAGTAATAGCAGTCGATACCGATCACCGAGTTTTAGCAGCCTATATTACACAATGCCGCATTGATTCCACCGAGAGTGCAAAATGGCATTACAAATAAAAAGGCAAAGTAATTGTCGAATCTTTCCCCAATAAAACCCGTTCATTTGGGGTTTTTTTAAATGGGTTTCGCCAACCATGATTTTGACTACAACTACGAGTATTAGTGTTCCAAAGATATACAAAAACCAATATACCATAATTTGTTTTATATGGGAGATGCCACTACCACTTATTCAATTCCGCTCACTTTTTGGCTGATGATTTTTATTAACCACAATGTCACCTGCGACAAATTTAAAAATTTTTACTATTACCGTTTTAGCGATAGAGATATATAAATAAAAAATATATATGGGCGTGACACCGCCCAGTTAAAAAAGCCATCAGTTAAAGTACACCAACGTAAATATGTAGTGGTTTGTAAATCGGTTTAGTGGTTCTCGAATTATAAAATGACGAACATAGGACAACTAATTTGTATATATATTTGTATATTTAATAAAACTTTTCAAGATCTCCTTAACAATTACTGTCTGATAAAGTTATTTTAAGAAATGTATCGAAATGTAAATGACCTAAAGGACATTGCTTTTTAAAGTCTATTACACAATAAAAAATAGTTTCTTCTGTCTACTCAAACAGCTTAAGCAGTTAAAATAAAATTCAAATCGATTTGACTATATCGTGCCACAAAAGCCAATAAAAAACGTAAGCGCCATGATTATCGATTTTGGTCTTTTGATAAAAATCGATAATACTCGATCATTCGCACTATCGCACAATTTTTTTAGCTGTAAAATGTATATTTATGAATTAACAGCAAAAATCAAAAATTCTTTTGCACTACACTTGAACAACAAATATTTTTTAAAAGTCCTTCTTCTGTAAAATTTGTTTTCTGTCGCTTACGTTTTTTTGGCAGTTATGGCTTCATATAATCTATCATATAACAGAAGCTAGTAAGTACTACATAAAACATAGCAAAAGAAATTTAATAAATTTTTCGTAAATTATCGAAGACATGCATGCGTTTAATCACCTTTTTCCTAAAGTTAATTCAACTTAAAGGACATCTATCAATATAAGTACCGTATGCAGTACATGTGTGAGTTTGAAATTTATTTTCCTTTAAAAACTTTCATTTTTCCAATAGAAATTTATTTATGATTTAACATTTGATCCCCCTCTGTCTGTGGTATTAAATTTATAACCCTTTAGCTTATTGGCTGTGTCTCCGTCAGTTATCGTAAAGAAAGCTTTCGTATTCTTTGCTTTTATGATTCTTTTTATTGAACTTTTGGGATTTCTGTGTGTTTATCTGTGATTTGTTACAATATAAAGAAAATTGTTGTTGTTGTATTTTTAAGTGTGAAACCGTAACCATAAATGATCCCCTTATTGCAAACACATGTAGTAGTTTATTTTTCCATGTGACAGAGTTCTGTGAGATTAGATGTTAATTCGTTGTTGACAATTGCTACCGGTTGCCGTAGCGCTTTAAAGACATAAAGGCAATACTTCCCAACGCTTAACTACATTATTACGGAACGGGACAACTGTGACGCTTTACCTACACTCGCGAAATGTGATTGAGTTTTACTGCCATCACACCACCAAACACCAGGAACCAATGAACAATCGTAACAAAAACTAAGGTGAGTTTGTCACGGAATAATCAAAATGCCGTCCTGTGATAGAAACGTAAAATCTTAAATAACAAAGTAATATTGTATTAAAAATAAGTTCAAGTTCACTGGCCCATACCCTCTACAATAAAAGCAGCTTATGCAATCCTATATGATTACATACATCCTTGCGTCATACCATATATTTCCTCTGGACATACTTAAATGTTGAGTTTAATAAGGAAAAATTGATTTGCATGACCGTCCTTGGATTCTTAAAAAAATTTGCAAAACCAACAATAAAAATAAGAGCGTAAAGAACACAAAATGCCATTTCTATCGTAACAAATTGATTATTTGTTTGTTTGAGTGAGAGAGAGGGAGAGAGAATAAATGAATAATAAAGATGTGATTGTTATATGGATGGGTATGAGTATGTAAATGTAATTTAACCCACTGAAAGTAAAATTAAATCGATTGCCAACAAAATTAACTGGCAATTTGACTTTTTTATGCTGTAGCAGTGGCGCTTATGCACTCAAATTGCCAAATTTCATTGCAGACTCATTTAATGAAATTATTTGTAATTTAATTAATGAACGATGTTTATTAAAGGGATGACTACATAATAATTAAGAGGAAAAAACAACAAAAATCTATTAACTGGCAAATGCTACTAAATCGATATGTTCCAGAGCAAGAAGTGAAAGGTTTAAACAAACACAAAAATTATCTAGAAAAATGTGAATTTGATTAAAAGAATTTATAGCAAAAAGTGTGCTTGAAGGATATTATTTATGTGTTAAAATTTGTTTAAGTCACACATTCGTGTCACCAGTGGCTCAGTTCGTTCCTTGGTAAACATTGGCTTTGAGTGATCGGGACATTAGAGAGTACATACCATTAGATAGTCTTATACCCAAAAACAATTTCTGGAAACGAACCATTAGGGTTCTATAAAGCTATGCGAGGAAGGTACCACACTCAGACTGTGTTCACTTAAATTGCAACTCGATTATCTCTTATCGTAGGGGCTCTAAGGGCATTAGCATACGTATTTAATTAATGTCCAGTGTTAAGGATAATGTTTTTTTGTCCATTAAACTAGCTTTAGGTACGTTTATTAAATTAACAATGGCTAGAGCTCTGCAACATCAATAACATGGTTACTGCAATGATGCCGCAGCTACATCAAGATCTAAGCTTATGTCAACATGCCTGCCAAGTTAGACGAGTTTGAAATTAACATTCGAGGTACTATTAAAGGGGAAAATGACCCATATGACACTGTTAATTAAGCCGAGTCTGTCTTTTGTAGAATGTGCTATTCTTTAAAGAATTAGAAGGGAAAAGTGAACTTAAAAAAATGCAATATAAATCCAAAAATCAATATGCTTACGAAATTCAATTATATATAGAATTACACGACGAAATTATAGTTCAACAACGTTTTAAGCAATGAAGCATATTTCACCCTTAATAGCTTTGTTAATCAATAAAATTACCGCATTTGAGAGAACCTACATGTGTTTGTCGAAAAACACATTGTTACGTTTGACCCTTTTTAAAAAATTTGAGTTCTCTTTCATTGTGTTAAATAAAATAGACGACAAGTAGTTTTTGTTGTAATTTACTATCTGTTTTTATTTCCACACTTTAACTTTATACAGCAACTTATTTAACTTCCACTTAATACACAATTACTCAACATTTTTACGAACGCCTTAACACGACTTTACTTTTTGTCTTGCAACTTTACATAATGACTGCCAAACTATAAAAGACTGACGTCGGCAAAGCAGTGTCCCTTATATACTTCAATGCCTACAGCTTAGAAAGTTCTGGAAGAGTCTTAAATCCTCTCAAATCTTCTATTCGTTCGTTAATTTTAAAAATGTAAGATCGTGTTACCCAAACATGGTCGAATTTTTAATGCTGCCAAATACACAAGTCATTATGGCATTACCAGCGTTATACACTGACAGCCTTGACACAATTCAATAGACTAAAATCACACAATACAGTGTTAAAGACACTGATATGCTGTATCTTCTTTTTAGGCATTTTTATTTTCGTAACAATATAAATATGCAACATGTGACAATGACAAATGAGGCTGGTAGTGTTTTGATATCGCAATATGATAACCCTTATTGACGTGATCAATAAGCAAGTGTTAAGTAAGAATTACCACCACCACTTAGTAAAGATCTTCTACACACAATTAGTAGATTAATCATCTACTTAGATCCCATAAGCTCTCTAAAGGAGTGAAGGAGAAAACAAACATTTGAAACCAAATATCATTATCAAGTATGACAGACGATAATATACCCGTTCTCATCGAAACTTAGCCACATTTAAACAGAATAGCTTTGAAAAATATCAAATAGAAATTATATGTATGTGGAGGCCTTTTGGCTCATGTTTTATGTCCTGAACAAACCTATCTCATGGTCTTTATGATTAAATAAAAAAAAAAAAAAACATAAAAAGGGTTAAATCAACCCTTTGTTATGAAAAAATTATTTCTTAAATCGATTTGGATTAATGCCAATTCAACCAATAGTCCCCATTCATTCATACGTCAACACATGCACATTAGGCCACGAGCACGAACACTAAATCTCGCTTTGCTTTGATGGGCACATTAGGTGTTTATCTCATTCCTCTTAAAAGCACTCTTACAACGTAGAAAATAATATTTCTCGTCTTTTCTCTATTTGTGTTTGAAATTAAAGGAAATCAATAATACTATCAACTGATTATTATTATTATTGTTGTTGTTTTTATTAAATAACAGTGTATTTTTTCTTTTTTTCTATTTTATTTTAAATAAGCACAACGCAAAATAATTTAGAAGATTATAAAAGATCAGGGATTACGTTGATTATTATTATGGAAAATTTGATTTTTTTTTTGCTCTTCTTGCCACTTAAAAATGGACGCAATACACAAAAAAATATAATAGAAAATTATAATAATAAATAAAAATAATTTGAATTGAAATTATAAATACTTACTGTGTAAGCGTGGCATTACCAACGATGGGAATGACATGGTGCCATCAAGTAAAGACAGCCAAATGCAGAGTAGAACCAAACCCATGGTTGTTGGATTATGGAAATTCAAATTCATTTTTACTGTGCTTTCTTTTTATAAATTTAATGAGCTTTGAACTGTAAATAAAAAGAGACAGAGAGCAGAAGTTTGAGAAAGGGATAATGAAAACTGAAAACTTGTTAAAATTATACCAACAACAACAACAACAACAACAACAAAAATAAATCTATGTACAAGTTCATTTGTTAACTTTCGAATTAGAAATTCTAATCCAATTCTTAGAAATTTTAAAAATAGACTCTGTTTTATTAAGTGTTTTTTTTTTTTTCTTTTACAATCCCTTCGAGCATGACAAATGATTAAAAAAAAAATAGAAAAATAAAATAAAACAAACAAACAAAAATAGAAAAGGATATTAAATATCCTGTCGACGACGTGTTGTCACAGTGAGTTGGCTATTTGCTTACTTGGCTTCTGAAGAATTGGTTAGAATTATAGTAGCTTGAGTAACTTGACTTAATTCGTTTATGATTTCACGGGTGTAGTAGTTTCTTCTACAAATATACTTATTAAGATTTGTAAAAAAGGCATTTGTTTAAATTTGAAAGTCTCTGTATTTGTCCCGAATTTCTTAACATCTATTTATTCAAATTTGATGATAAAATATAGTCGCACGAAGCTAAATTTTAAGCGTATGCTGGATGTAGTAGTAGTATGTCACTAAATTAATGGCCCAATAAAACAGGTCCATAACATTCGTCGTACCTTTTACGTAGTATTTATCTACTGACACAAACATAAGGACGCAGAATACAGACACAATGAGTACTTTGTTGACGGATATTAAATCAGGAAAAAAAAAATTTGATTAAAGCACACAAAGCATTTCGATGGTATTTGCGCATATTGCAGAGTTTGCTACAGCTCTAATTGTGCTTTGTAAAGCTTTATTTTGGCCGCCACACAACACAAAAAACAATATCAAAACAAATAAAAAGTTAAAAGTTGGCTAACTTTAGCACTTGGCGGCATGGAACGAAGCTCATAAGAAAACCATTATTTCAACTTATTTGTCGATTGAAAAAAGCGACGAATAAATTATTTTGCATTCTGCCATTATAAGTATATTTTTTTCTTTATCGTTTTGTCCAATATCAGTTCATAGATTTAATCGACTGTTTCTGTCATGGCTCGAACGTTTAGCATCATTTTGCTTGCCGACACCTTATAATATTTATCAAGTCTATTGTTGATTTCCATGATTGTTTTAACACCATTTCACATTGACGGCAAAGTTATTCGCCAAGGAATCCCGAAGTCCTCCGGAAAGTGAAAACAATACGCCAACCAACGCCCTCCACCTATGATGAAAACTACCAGTGAGTACCAAATGTTATTTGGACATTCAGCTCTCTTGGGTCTAATACTGATCCCACCATGTCCGCACCCCGGTCGAAACGAATCAAATAGAGGCATGCACAAAGGAAGAAAGCCCGCTGACATTTACATCAGCCAGGTCCGAGATGGCATCCAGAAACAAACTGCCAAACTGTCGGACACTGACATACAAAATGTTCGACAGTCTCCTACTCTTCTTCATCCTGACAACTCCTACAGTAATCATTGCACGGTAGACCCAGTCTCCTAGCCTGTGCACCAGCTACCCAGTGCGCAGCCTATGTCGCGGCAACCTTAAGATAGACTCCGAACGAACCAGATATTATAAGGGCCAGGTTTCTCTCGAGGGTTAATTGACATCTTATATCTGTCCAGAACCATGCTGTGCCGCCACACTTACCCCCATCCTTAATCTAATCAAGGATTGGGAAATGCTCAAAGGGAACTTCGCCACTTAGGGCTTCGCTCTGAGGTTCTTAAGTATAGCAGACTGGACGTGAAACTCCTAACGGAATTTCTTATGGGCCACGGTCGACTAAGAGCACATCTGAAGAGAATGGCGTTCACAGAGGTGGATGTTTGTGGACTGTGTTTGCTCACAGGCATCAGAGACAGCGGTACACATATTGTGTGAATGTGGAATTCTTGATAGGTTTAGGTGGAGGTGTCTAGGTGGACATGGAGTCTCACTGGGTGACATATCCACCATTACGATTTAAGATCTGCTTAGGTAGGTAGCAGATCTGCTGAATGCTTGGTCGATATGATGATAAATGATGATACCTGATTTCAGTGAATACTGGCTTAAGAACAATTTCTACGATATTATTGGAGCAAGCAGAAAACTGCTTTTACAAGACATACACGCACAATTTATTTTTGCCATGCGAACATACATATGTAATTAGTTACTCGCAGTTATTTAAAAGTGAATATATATATGTTCATAAATATATGTACATATATATGTACATAAATAGTATATGTAGGTAGTATAGATAGTATATGCATATGTAAGTATATACATACATACGTACATATACCATTTATTTTTTCACCCATTATTTTTATTTTGTTTTCTAAATGAACATCATCTACTTAAAAATATTTTCTTAAATAAACACTGCCACTATTATTTGCAACTCATATGTTAATGCAAGTCATACTCGAGTCTATTTACCGTTATGTCAACTGACTTGCGGGGCCAAAAAAAAGAAAAATCCAAAATGAGAAGTGCTCGTAAACAGAAGTATATACGTATGTTAGACCTACACGTTTTCTTTTACTTTTTATTTGAAAGAATGTAGATTTTGTTGTTATACAAAAATAAAGGAAAATAAAACAGCGCAAATACACTGCCATAAAACAAAACATACACAGCCAGACACACACTCACACACACACATACATACTTAACGATGACGCTGACTGTTACTTATTAAAGCAGCCAAAAAAATACATTTTTGAAGAAATTGTGGGCAAAAAATTTGAATTTAAGGAATTTAGCTAAAAATAGCAAATACAAACAACAACAAGTAACACAATAAACAACAAGTCAACAAACATTAAAATCGATAATAAAACCGTAATAATAAATAAATAAAACATAACAATTAAAATACAACATATATATTTATGTACATGTATGTATATGTATGTATGACTACATACAGTTAAAAAATAAACAAGTAAATACAAACAACCAACGACAACCAAAAACAAAAATACATATTTACCTACTACTACCACTACTTTTTGAGTAAAAAAAAGAACATTTAAAAACAATAAAACAACAATAGAATTACAAAAAATAATAAACAACAAAATCATATAAAGCAACGATTTTTAAGAATAACAAAATTTGTAGGCAAGCATATAATGCATATCGATGTAGTGGTGTGTTAAGTGAGGGTGAGTACTGGTGTACTTTGGCAGAGAAAGCTTTAAGAAAAACAAACATTTGCAACAACAAAAATTCAGCGGCAATAAAAAAAAATTCGTTCTAACAAAACGGAAGTTACCATTCTGTTGCACATGCAAAAACAAAAACACACGCTCACTTGAAGACAAAAACCGTACTGGCACACATAACTTTCTTATAAGCAGACCCCAAAAGTATGCAATACTTTTTCTTTTTCCTCGAATGCAATGATTTATTTTATTGTTTGCATATATATTTTAACATTTTTGTTTTTTAATATGGCGGCAATAAGTCTTCGTTGTAAATTTGCAATTTACTACATATTCTCAGAATTTCAGCAACAAAGAGAAATCTTCTTTTATAGAACCTTTAGCAAATTTAAAATATTAAAACAAATAAGTAATAAATAGGAGAAATCACTCTTTGTTGCAAACAGGCGCTGTAAGTCTTGCAGACGTAGAAAACCTGGCATATCTGCTACATTTTGCTATGTCACAACAACAACATGAAAGTGACATTTACTACACTTATACATATTTGCTACACAAAAAATCATTGCAAGTTTGCTACGCTTAAACAGCCATGTTTTTTGTTTCGTTTATATACTTAAGACACCTTATCCTGTTTTTACACGGTAGATAAGTTACAAACGATACCATATAAAAAAGACCTGTAAAAACAAAATTAGGGTGCAGACATAAAAACCTATATTTATGCACAATTGTTGCCGCAATTACACAAACGACCGTGTGATCACTCCAATGGTATGTTTTACGGAATTTCGCAACTATCGACCAAATATCGATTCATCGCAGCACACCAGACACTAAAGTATAATAAAAGCTGAGTTACTGTCAGCCAATAAAGTCATGGACACAGTTTGTTGGGTTACACAATGTCTCATTCACATTGATCCTCCGCAAAAGAGTAAAACGATTGCCAGTTTTTGTAGAGATTAACTGTTAGTTTGAAGCAAATACGATCTCATCTGAAAAAAAAAGAAGTGCTGTTGGAGTAAGACAATCCACGGGTGTATACTACTGGAGATTTGGAGGGAATAAAAAAAAACAAGCTTAGCAACTACATACATACATATTTTCAAAACCATTTCCCAGTTAAAATTTCTTAAACAAATGGTTAAAATGAGAATGTTTTCAATTGTTATTTTTAAATAAGAAAAGAATACCATTTCAGTATAATTTAAATGACTTCAGACATTTATTTTTGCATTGAGATTGTTTTCAATTGTTATTTTTATATAAGAAAAGAATACCATTTCAGTATAATTTAAATGACTTCAGACATTTATTTTTGCATTTTTTTTGTTTGCTTTTTTATTTATGGATTTTCGGACTCCCATCCATAAAAAATCTATGTGTATGACCTTAATCACTTATGGATGCATGCCAAAACTTTTAAGAACTTTCAAAATTTCACAAAGAGAAAAAGGAAAACATGTCATGGTAACTTTTCTTTTGCCAAAGAATTTTAACACTATGCATACACATATGTTTAGCACAATTCATTATTTAATTTCAATTTAAATCTTATTTTTTTTTCAATTAAATACTATTACTAAGAAAAAAGTAATCAATGCATATACTTAAAGCTCTGCATTACCTAAATAAACACAATTACAAAAATAAAAATTAAAATTAAACAAAAAAAAGAAACATAACAATAGAAAAAGGGGCTTACACTGATGTAGTTGATGTTGTTGTTGCTGCTATAACGGTATATAATTTTTTGTACTATGCTATTAAATTAAAAGAAAGGCACATAATCTAGGTAAAATGTATTTTTAAATGTATGGGTTTTACATACGTATGAATGTATATATGTTTATGTATAGTATATGTATGTATGTATGGGCTGATGTGTGCATGTGTATAAGTAGGTGTATTTGTGTTTATTAAGCAATAATATATAATAATATTAGTGGGTGAAACAAAAACAATTATAATAGTAACGGTAATAATGATGATGATGATGATGATGATGATGATGTAAATGATGATGCCAATGTTTATTATTATGTTGTAAACGATGATGGTGGTAAAGCAAGTGGCAGTTGTATTAATACTTGTTATGACAATGACAAAAGTCCTTTGGGTTTTCTATCTATACAAATACACAAGCACACAAACACACTTTAAGTAAATTTCGAATAAATCAGTTAACACTAGGAAATGGAATTTATAAAATATAAAATAAACAAAAATTACTAATCTATTAACAAAAATTGAAAAAATATTTATAAAAAAAATCACCTCAATTTCCTTTAAAACTTTTCTTTCAGTTTACTTGTTCCGTTTTTAAATCAGTTGATATCTGCATATATCATATACGAAGCAGAGTATATGTATATTGTATGTGATTTGACCCGTTTTCATAAATATTGACGAACTTTTTATTTTTTCCGTTTATTTTTCTTACTGCGCTTTCTTTAAGTAATTACGTTTCACTTGCTTATTTTGTTCTAATAATTGTCACACACAGTATAAGTTTATATGTTTTTTACTTTATTTTTCGTTTATTTTGTTTTTTCAATTATTATTTGATATTTCGCATTCACGTCCGCTCTGGGCGAATGTTAGAGAGACTGTGTTAGACATACAAGAGTTGGAAAATGTAAATTTTCTTTTATTTTTGGTTTTTCCTGAACCTTTGACAACCACTGCTGCTGCTTGTGTTTTCTTTTACGTTTTCGATAAAAGCTCTTGAGTAACCAACAACAACAAATGGTGGTAACCAACAACAAAAATACATCAAAGCTTTAAAACTTTTCGCAAATAAGAGTAATAACAGATGCGGCTAAAATAATGTCGGCAATTAAGCACAGCTTGGATTATATGAGTTGATAATAAATTAGATAATTGACTTAAGGGTCCCATAGACCATTGTGATACCTTTAAAATATTTTTTTTTTTTCATTTATTCAAACGCAACACATCATTTCCGGTGGAAGAACCAAGCTAAAGAAGATTGGTCAAGACTTGATGCTAGAAACTGTGGAAGATGCATACAAGACCGTCGTGCATGGAGGTTGCTGATATATCTATAGAGCATGCAGCTACAAAAAAGATGTTGATAGATTTTTTTTCTTCGCCATCAAAACGATATCTTAAATAGTTAAAATGCAGGTAACCCATATGGATGTCGAAATTAAACCAGAAGCAAGGAGGTCTTGGTTCTTTTTTACTGCTAGAAAAAAATCTGAAAATTGGACAAGTGGTGATTTTAGACCACTTGAGCTACATCTTTTTAAATTACCATTCATTTATTGAGATTAATATCGCAATCAAGGAAAATGCTATTTCTTTTTGTGCAAAACTTACTAAGAAGGATTACTCGTTTATTCTGCACTTCTGATCTTGAATCCTTACTACCATGTTTTACAACATGGTGTTAGACTAGAAGATAGAAGACATCTCGTTTAAATTAGATTCGAATTTAGAACATTAATTGATTCCAGACTAGGCGAACAGGCGGGATTATATAAAGATCATTCCATAACAATACTGGCATCTGTTATCTCCATATTATCAAGTAGCTCGCTCGAATACAGCCTTAATAGGAATTAACGAATAAAAATAAAAGCAGTGTTATTGCCTCAAAATAGATCAAGTAGAAAAAGCTTCATTTCTATCACGTTATTAAGTTCAACTTTATGGCGAATCATATATTGGCTGTAGTTTCAACATAAGTCAGGAAGATAGCCTATTGATATTTTAAGCTTTTCTTGTAACAACGACTTCTTACAGTTAAAATCCAAGTCGTGGATAAAAGTTTTTTTAAAAACTTCAAACGATTAAAATGCGTTCATTGTATTTTGCTGGATATGTGTATATATCGTTAATGATGAGATGTGGTGTGTATCTGCACGGTTAAAATGTCCATATCCTTATTTGCGATTACAAGAAATTTGGTTTATGTTAAGAAATTAATTTTTTTTTTTAATAAAGGCAGGTTAAACGATGTTTGGTTACTATATGCGGTAACTGGATTGTAGTGTAGCATATGAAAACTCCAGATTTGACAGAATAACATTTTTGTAATTATTCAATTATAAAGAGTGGCTAACTTGACAACCTTGGGTTTTTACATTTCAAATAGACTACCGCTACGGTTAAATACCGGTATTGTAGAGTAACTATTGTCAACTTACCAACTCTTTTTTTTCTTTTATTTAAACTCTTCATTTTCTTTAATAGCCTGCCTTTCTGACTACGTATTTTAAGCACCTATCAAATTGGCCATATGTTCTCCTTTTTTATATTTATTCACATTCAACATAATGAAATCAACAGCAACAACAACAACAACAATAAATTTTAACTTTATCATCATTTATTTTGTATTCAAACGCCATATGTTCGTTATGAAATCTTACTCAATCTCCAGCTCTCTCCTTGCCTTTATCCAACTAATTTGTTAAGTGCTCGAAAGTAAGAGTGTATAGTACATGTAGCTTTTCCATGGAAAATAACACTACGAAACAACAAAAAGCAAAGCGAAAACAAAAAAAAACAATACAGGAATTCTCTCATTTACTTACGGCTTTTGGTTGTGCTAAAAATAGAAAAAACCACAAACCATTGTTTTTATCCTGTTAGATAAAGGAAAATACACAGAAATTCAACGCACACGCATATAAAAAACTTTGTAGCAATAAACCGCAAGAAAGTGTATAATAGAAATAAAACAAACAAAAAATACTCAACCTGTTAGAAGAACATCAGGGAGCAAAGCAATTCATTCATTCAATGGCTTTTAAAAAAACAATAAGACATACGAACACACAGAACCGTAAACGTATGCATGTATGTCAATCGAATTAACATTGACTGTACATATAAAAAAGTTGACAGGTCTGAAATATGTTGTGCATTATTTAACAGAGCACTGCTAGAGATTTTAACTGCCTGTCGATTAATAACGGGTCGAAAGCGAAAACATTTATGTAAACTATGCTTATGCACGGAAAACTATCGTTAAACTGTAGATCCCTTTCAATGAGCTTAAAAATAGAATCGGTGCAGCTCATTGACTGAGAGATGTCCTTATGTTCCTTCATGGAATGTTATGGGAATTAATAAAAAAAATATTAAAAATTACTTTGATTTTGTCAGTCAATAACGCGTAAGTGACTGAACCTATTATATTGAAATTTGGAACGCAGATAGATAGATCTAGCTAACGAAAGTGTTAGGGCTATTTTTTTCAAAATTGGATCTGGGAGAGATTAAAATTGTGGGGAAAACGAAAATGAAATGATTTTGTTTATTCAGTTTGTTTATGAGTTAATCACACATAAACGACTAAATGGTTTTTGTTGAAATTTGGAGATCCAGCTGACAAAATTGGGCTTCGGGGGCGTTAAAATCGGGGGAAAATTATCAAAATTCTTAAAGCAAAGCTTTTTGCGAGCTAACATTCACTATGCACTATAATACGATGCAAAAAAATACATTTTCAAAGATGCAAAGTTCCTAATCAACAAGTAGTTCCTACAGTATATCTTAGGAACTACAATAGATAGAGTCCTCAAAGTTTTTACTTGATATTCTATTATCAAGATGCATATTATCCCATTCGATGCAGACGTGCCAATATCGGAACACCTAGTTATTGACAAATTAAAAAAATAAATTCTTGGAAATAGTTGATAAAACAGTATGCTTTCAGTAGTGAAAAGTTATTAAATACCAAGGCGAACTCAAACCAGGTGATCTTGGCTTGCTACGTAGCAACAGCTGATAAGTGACTATATATCAAAACGATTCGGCATTACTATTTTTACAACAAATATATGTGACACGCAGTTAATTTGCTTACTATTTGCTAACTACAGTGTTGCATTATTTTGACACAACGTTAAAGTCTGTTTACAGTGTTATATTCCTTTTCAAAATGAGACCACCTTGTTAAATTTGCCTTGTTAAATATAATATGAAATCTAATAATACTAACATTATTAATAATATGAAAGTAAAAACATTCAAATTTTACATAGATTCCCGGACAACGCCTGATGGCGATCAAAATCTAAAATCCCTGTTTCATTGTCCAAATGAATGGGGCAGACATATATCCCTACTGTGCTATATTTCCCATGACACCAATAATTTATTATTAGGATTTTTTAAACCAAATCTTTTTTAATATTTTTCCTATAAAATATGTTTTATATTTAATTATTAAATGGTTGTATACTCATAACAAAAACTCAGTATTTAACTGCATCCGGGGAAGGGATCAACACGATTCTTGCGTAGCACAAATTGAATTTTACGATTCATATCCTCATTGTAAATGGCTTTACATTTTTCGAAATTAACACGGCGTCGTACCTGAAAACATTTAATTAAATAAAATTTATATTATTTACTCTTAATTAAGCATGAGACTCACTTGATATGGCTTCTCGTAATAACGTGTGCGCCGGAATTGGTCAAATATCTCCTCTTTACCCAAAATGCGATTTAATAAACGACAAGCCTCTTCCACATTATTATTTTGCACCAACACAGTGCGAGCTAAAAATTGAGCGTGTCTCATGGTTTATATTTCTAAAAAATAGCAAGTATTTTTTAATATTTTATTAATAAAATGTTAAATAATATAAATCTAACTTTTTGCAATACCCACAATGTACCTGCTGTTGACAAAAGGTGATAAACTGTCAAAATCATATGGATTTAAGTTTATCAAAGCCGGACCATTTCAAAGCGGCAATTAGACGTCAGTATAACTCGCTTAATTTTAGAGATGCCTGGGTCTAACGTTGTATATACGATAAAAAGTTTTATTTTAAGAATTATATCATTTATAGAGTAAATAACAATTTTCCAGTATGTTTATTACTTTTGAATATTAATTATATTTTTCATAATGCTGGCTTAAAATATGCAAGATGCCGCAAAAAACGGGTTTTCTTCTTTGACTTCGAAGTTTTTTCAAAGCATTTTAAACTATTAAGGCAATGACCGTTAAATTCAAAAATCATTTAGAATTAATGTTATTATTCTGTATTTAAGATTGAAATATGAAATAAGGTAATTTCTATAAATCGAACAGATTTAACGAATTATCAACAAATATTGTCGTCTATATATTTTGTCGTTCGATTAACTTAGAATTATAATCATTCACAATAGCGGCATTCTAACGTAACATTTACAGAGTAGCTTATTTAAGTATTAAATAAAAATTTTCTAACATCTGTAACCCTGTTTTTAGTATAGTGTATTTTTGTGAATGGATTGGAAGACGAGAAAAAAATTTTTGTTGTGTCAATTACGAAGAATAAATTATTTTATGGAAGAGAGAAAAAAAACTTCGAACAAATTTAACGTAATACTACTAATTAGGACACGTACGATTTATTTATTAACACTGATTAGTTGCCAATAATATCTGCCGTCTTATTACACATATTAAAAAGAATTCAAAAGGTGTGTATAAAAGTACAAAAGTTAAAAAATAGAAACAAAATATTGTATGACGAAAAAAACGTTATTGATATTTTGTTAGTGGATTGTGCATATTTTTCATCTTTTTTTTCTCCAACACACACAAATCCATCTCTATTTGTACACTGGTGTTTTCTTATTTTTGTTTTAATTTTTTTTTCTTGTTCTTGTTATTGCTTTTCTATTCAAGTGCTGCTAATCTAACAATGATTTCTTAACTAATTCAACGTGTTAAAAAATTAAGAAATTATTATTGTTTTGTAAGCCACCCCCTCCCCGCTCTTCTATTTAAACATCATCATTAATATTATACCAATTAATGTAAAAATATTTGCTAAAATAGTTCATAACTTCTTTTTGAAGTGGCAAAAAAAAAAATTAAAACATATGACTCAACTTGATTTACCTTTGCAGTAGAAACAGCGACAGCAGCTTAACAATTAAAACAAGTACGAGTTCAAATAAGAAAACAACTCCAAGTTATTGCCTTTGCGTGTGACGACGATTGTGTGTGTTTGTGTTTATGTTCATATGTGTGTGAACTGTCTACACATACCCTTCCTGTCTAAATACTAACTACTAACTGTTACTTAGGGTGCTACTGTAACGTTGTTAAAAAAGAGCCTTGTCTAAAACAGGCTTATTTCTACTAAAGGTTTTGTGTGGCTACGAAAATGGTCAATGTACCACCAATACCACCACTTTTATGTAGCACACCGCCACCTATTGATTTTGGTGAAGATGATGAAGACGTAGATGCTATGCCGCCTACACTCGATGGTGTGGATGACAATGATTTCGCAGACTTTCTAACTGTGGATGATAGAAAAACTAATGGTGAGTATAATCGTTATGATAAATTTCTAGAATCTTTTAAAGCATAACACATCCTTAGTAAAAAATATGTTTGTTGGGCATAAATAGGCCGTTTCATAATCTTAGATTGTATTGTCTCCTTCTTTGCATTATGTACTTAATAATTTTTTGAAGAACTGTTTTCTATAACTGATGAAACATACCAATTTAAGATGCTGATTTTTTTTTAGAACCTCTCCCCTCACCGCGACCACCATCAGTTTGTGATTTGCCGCCAGTCAGTATTTATGATGGCTTTATAACACCCGATGATGAAGAAGACATAACAAAACTGACGTCGCCACTTCCACCAATTCCAGATAATAGAAATAGCAGGGAAATTAAAAATAATACAAAATCCGTACACATTACAGAGGCATTTAATTTTAATGTAAAAAATTCAAGTGATGAAAACAAAAAGGACACATCAGTTCAAAATAAAGGCGAATTCTTTATGCCACAACAACAAACAGTGGAAACGAACGAGTCAACAGAAGAAGATAAAAACCAAAATGAGATTGAGACAAAGTCAAATTTTGCAATAGAAGATAGTCAACTAGAAAGTCAGAAAAAATCACAAGAGTCAAGCTCAAAAAAATTAAAAAGGAGTGTAAAAGATTTAACAATGGAAGCAATAAATGAGGAAAGTAGGTGTGAAAGCAGTGACACAAATAAAACTAATATGATGAAATGTATGCAAAATGTAGTGTCGATTGAAGACATCGAAGACGATTTAAGTGATGATGAACTGTATTCACCGAAAACACCTAAAAATTTCATGGAAGCGGATAATTTAAATGATTATTTTACCATTCAGGAAATCGAACCTACGAAATTTGAAACGCCGAAGGTGGTTTTAGACACAAAGTCTTTTGATTCTTTAGATAATAATGAATCAGCCTCACTAGAAAATGATAATGAATATAAATCTTTTTCAAGCAATAGTTTTCCTACTCAAAACCTCTTTGATATACCACCACCACCTTTAGATGAGGACACAAAAAGCATCGATGACAATGATGATGATTTTGGAGATTTCGCTGACTTTCAAGATTTTGGTGCGGCTACAACACCTCCGGAAACACAAAATTTTGTAAATAATGTAGTAGTACCTGTCGAAAACATTAACAGTAAGCAACGCTCTAATAATGATATAGAAGTAAATAGTTTTAATGAATTTACTGATTATAACACAACAACAAAAGAACCTTATAATCTAAATAAGAAGGAGGACTCTGTAGAAGATAACAAAGATGAATTTGATGAGTTTACTTCTCAAATATGTGCTGTAACGACAGAGACGAACGAAAACGAAAGAGAAACTTTTTCTCAAGAAATGTCAAATAATAATTTCGGTGATTTTAATACAACGGCATTTGGGAATGTTAAAGAAACCGAAGAATCAAACAATGCAGACGAAAGTTTTGGAGACTTTAGTGTAGCTCCAAGAGCAGATACGCATGATAATGCTGAATCTTTTATAGAAAAAGAGAACTCTGTAGCAACGTATCCAAATGAGAACTTGGAACTTTCTAACGATAATGCAGATGATGATTTCTGCGATTTTGCCGATTTTGAATCCCATCAAGAAATATCAAAACCTGAGGAGAAAATTTCTATTGAAAACGCTAAGAGTCAATCAATTGCGGTTCATGAATCAGAACATGAGAACGTTGACGAGGAAAGTGATGATGATTTCGGCGATTTTAATACGGCCCAGCCTATAACTCCAACTGCCTCTAGCTTAGCTCAATCCAAAACTAGTCAAAATATAATTACGGCAACACCGCAGACAACAACACTACCATTACAAAATTTAAACGAACGCATTTCGAAAATATTACATATAATGTTTTCTCCGTCTTCAAATAATAATAATGAAGATGATATTAAACCTAAAACAAACAAAATACAAGATATACCTTTTACGTCCATTGATGCTGCCAAAGCTTTGGAATATCAATGGCTAAATTCGGATACACGTCATTCGTTTATAAAATCATTGGGTATCGATTCAAGAAATATTGTAAGTCTTTATATTATATTTACAATAATAATTAAATAATCATAAGAAATTTCTGTTTGCTTTTTAGCTTTTTGGTGAAAATTGGAATCCTTCTTTACCACGATTTGCTGCCAATTTAAGTTTTAATCCCTTAAAACCCATGAAACCTACACCGTGTGCTAGTAGTACGACAGATTGTAGCACCGACTTAGACTTTACTGCTATTGAAACTTTAGGATCTAACAAAATATTGGATGTTACTGGCAGCACAATGAACAATAATTTAGAAATAAATTCTAAATCTTTAAATTCGACCGAGCATGCAAACAAAGGTGTGGTGAAATGTTTTAAAGCTAAAGAACTAATTTGTATAAACGAAATCTTATTTGTTTTCAGCTCATAAAGACAATAATTCAACTACAATGCCTTATGTATCCAATGAACCACTGGCTGCAGAGCCTGCATCGCTAACCTTATTTGAGAATCACCTTGAAAATGAGAAGGCATTTTCCAAGACACCACCCATCAGTGAAATGGAATCGGTGACAACATTTTCTTCACCCTCACCATCATCGAACGCAATGGTGGATATAGACGCAAATAACATAACGAATTCCGTCTCGAAAGAATCGGAAGAGAATTTGGATAATACTCTCAACATAAACGAGGTAGTTGTAACCTCTACCTTTACAGGTTCCTTTAAAGAAACCCATATTTACACACCATCCAAAACAAACGATTTCGATACGAAACAGACAACAATTGCAACGGCAACAGCAAGTACAACTTCTTCATCATCGCCTTCGAAAACTTTTCCTATAGATTTTGATTATGAAAAAGCAGCGATGGGTGTAATAATAGATGAAACTGTGGTAAAAAAAGAATACAGGGACGTGGAATATAATCCACCATTTTCTATGGAATCTCTAAGCAAATCTGCCATCATGGTTAAAACGGAGATGTGTGAAAATAACATTTATTCAAGCAATGCAAACGTATTAGAGAATGCAAATGCTATCAAAATGTCGATAGATGCAAAAGAAGATGTCAATGATGAATGTAGTGATGATTTCACAGAATTTCAATCAGTGCCAAGTGAAGTAACGCTACCAGCAGCAACAGCCGCTGCTATAACGAATGAAGCTACCGTGGCAAAATCGAAACCAACGACAATTGCCCATGGTGGCATGATTTTAAGTCCGGCTATACTTATACCTCAAGCCATATCTATGGAAAACCAGAAACCAAAAATTGAATGGGGCGATTCTACAGCGACAATTAATCCCGAAGAATTGGCACGCATAGAAGAATTGTTTCCCGAACCAAAATCCCTAAAATCTTCGTCGAATGCTTCGAATTCTTCTCAAAAATCTACACCCACCCACCAAGTGGCGTCTACACCCTCAATAAGTGCCACCGTAGCAAATAAGGAATTAGAAGGTAGCATTAATAATACAGCCGACGATGATGATGACTGGTCTGACTTTGTATCAGTAAGTGTAACAAACAATACCTCTGCTGCTAATCGTTTAACGAGCAATAATAATAATTTAACCAAAAGTCCAGCTGGATCACCGTTTAAACAAAGATCTCCTGTAGTAAATCATAGAATAACATCTTCAAACACCCTACACTGCAATTCAAATAACGATGATGAATGGTCTGATTTTGTGTCTAGTGCTCCACCAACATCACAGCCTAATCCCTCCACCTCGTATAGAGTTCCTCAATTTAATAGTGGTGCTTGGCAAAATGCTAATTTCTATAACAATCCATTAAGCATGTATCATAAAGGACCTCTAAATTTACCAACAACAGCTACAAGGTCTATTTATAATAACAACAATAATTACAGTAACATTTCACAGCAGCCATACCAAATTGCTAATAATTTACAACCACCTGTTGCTGCTCAACAAGTACCCAACAACGTATACCACCAAAACCATCAGCAGCAGCAGCAAATACATGTTATGCAAAATTTTTCTACAGCACCAGTACCTACACCTGAACGCCTTACAGCAGCAGCTGTAGCCGCTAAAAACAATCAATTTCAAGTAGGCTCAGCTAAAGTGGCACCCAGTATAGCTTTAATACCCGATTTAGGTTTTGTGGCACCAGCCATACCTACACACACTTCGTTCATCAATTCTTTACCCAAACCAAGTATTAGTACGAAAAAATGACGTTTGCTTAATAATCATAATCAACAGCATCAGCTGCAGCAGCAACAGCAGCAGCATCAGCAAGCATATTCAAATGCTGCAAAGAATACACTTCTTCAATACAGCCAAAATTCCCAATTGCAACAACATTCCCGTTCAACAAATCATCATCGTTTTCAAAAGACGAAAGCTTTGACTACGACCGCCATGATGTCCAAAAACGATTATCGTTCTAATAACGCAAACGTTTGTCTGTCTGGTTACAATGATGATATTTTAATATAGAACCAAATTTAAAAGACAACAAAAACAACAATAATAACGATATTATTGTATGTGTAAATTTTATTTTATTTCTGTTCAATTTAAAATTTTTAAATTTTGCATTGAATTTGTAAGAAGTATTATCTAGAGAACGCGTATTGCGAAAACAACATTGCAAGAATGCATCAAGTCCAGTTATAAAATTGTTATTTGTACTTAAGTCTTAGTTTGTTTTGTTCCCAATAAGTTTTAAAAACCTAAACATACCACCATATTATCGAAAAATTCAAAGCTTGTCTCATATATGCAATGTGGTAAGTGTGATTAGGTATTTAACTATTTAGTCCCTTTAGTTTTTTTTTTTTCAATCCAAAAAAGGAAAAAGCAAAAATGTCATAAAATTTCTTTGTTTTTTGCATAATTTATTGTTAATGTATGTATATGTCTCTGTTTTTGATCGCTTTACTATACTCAAGAACATTGTAAATAAATATTAATAATACTATAATCACCATAAATATAATCTTGATAGTCTTTAGTATATTTAAGTAAAAAAAGTTTTTGTTTCCTTGTTTTTTATATCACTTTCGATTTTACTGTCGTTCTGTTTGAACGCAAATTTATATTGATTTTAATTTGTTTTTTAATTAACATACAACCAAAACTCATAAACTATTATAAAAAGACAGAACATATTACAATATACATATATGTATGTATAGATAAAATAAATATATTGTTATAATACATTCAAAACCAAAACTCTACTTAATTTTGTTTTAGTCAGTATTTTTTGTAATATCAAGTCTATCATTTAAATCTTGTCAACTTTATAACAGCGTAAATTTTCGAAAAAAGGTAACACCCCTATTCTGCATTTGGATTACGTCTCCATATTCAGTTACTTTACGATTAAATTTTCGTATTAAAAAAAAAACGAAATTGGAAAATATTTTCAAAATCAACTGTTTTACTATGGCACGTCTGAAATAGAAACAGAAAACTAAGCAAATGCGTAAGCATTATATCAAAATCTTAAAATTTAGTGCATACATAAAGGTGTTAAATAAGAAAACATTCAAACATTCAATGTGAAATCGTATATATTCGTTTTGTATTCAATAATAATAATATAATAGTAAATTGGGTTCTTTAGTTCTTTTAATGAGCTAGTTCGTTCACTTACAACACAAAACATGTGTGTTAAACATACACACACACATACATAAATAAAATTTTTGTCTTACACACATGTTTTGTGTTGTAAGTGAACGAACTAGCTTACTAGAAGAGCTAAACGAAACAACTCTAGTAACTTTCAGCTAATATTTCATAATAAATTTTGGCCCAAAAAGCAAAAATCGATCAAATCTGTCACAAAATGAACAACTAAGATAAATGTTGCTACATTATGAAGACTACACACAGTCGAATCGAAACGGAATTCAGAATACAAAAGTTGTCAAACGGAGAAAATATCGATTCATATCGAAATGCAGAATAGGGGTGAATAACTCTTTTCGCGTTTGACATCGTCAATTGCTTTTTTTGAAATACTAAAACTATTATGCCGAACACAATAGTGACCATTTTCTGCTTTATTTCACAACATAACTCTTTAAACATTTGAATGATCAGAGAATCCCTTGTAAGAGAAGAAAGAGCCGACAAAATTGCCAATCTATTAAAATGACAGAGTGCCGCTGTAGTATGCTAGGTAAGACACCCGCCTAGCAACCAGAAAGTCGTCAATACCAGGCTACACCATCTTAAAAAAGAAAAACGTTTTTCGACGGCGGTATCACCTCATAACATTAGCTGGTAACTGGTTATGAGTATTACTACTATTGAAAATTTCTCTAAATGCATTTGCCTAAAAAATAGAATCGGGTGCAGTTCATTGACTGAGAGAAGTCACCATATTCCTTCATGGAATGTTATGGGAATTAATATATATTTTAAAATAACAGAGCACAGCGTTACAGAGCTGAATTCCCATAACGATACATTCTTGGAGTTAATTTTTATTGTAGCCGATTTTCGGCATAAATTTACCCCCTCAACTCTTATATCTTTGGTGGTGATGAACGAGATACTTCGCTCAAGTATCAGGGTATTATTTGGCACCTTATAAACGGGGAACATCTGATAGATTTAGCATATGCTGCCGATATTGCATTAATATCCACCAAACAAAATCATATTCAATGTAAACTAAACAGCTTACAGACATGTTTGCGTTGAGAAACATGAGGAACACCAATGGCGAATTAGAGTTAATAAAACTAAATCCATGAGTAAACGAACTGCACTCTGACTATCTATCATTAACTTGAAAGACAAATAATATCTGAAGGCAGCACCAAATTTGATATACATAGATGTCAGGCTCTCAAAAGCAAAGCCATTCGCTGCAATATCAGATGCGTCAAAGATAAGAATTTTCATTTTGTTTCAAATCAATATTAAATCAGTCTAAGAGCTATGAACAATGTCGCCTTCAATCTTCTATAATCATACTGTGAACAATTATGCCTCAATCTCAATGCTAATGTCTATCGTTACATGTTTTCAGTTTCGTAAAGTGGAAGACCGACAACTCATTTTTGAAACTAATTGAAAGAGTTTGTACCACTTAAAGACTTTATGGCGATAATGTGAACCTTAAATTGAAAAGTACATTTTTTATTTTTAATTTTAAAGTTTAAAAAAAAACTAGGCGTTGAGTGTTGGCATCCATAGTATTGTATTAGAAATAAAGCTCTTGGCAATTAAATTGTACTTTCTTGTTTTATTTTTTGTATTTATGTAGATTTGTAAATTTATAAAAGAATATAAAAGTAAATTTTTTCAATATGACGCACAAAAATCAGGAGAAAATGGCACCACACAAATTAGATAAATTTGGTTTGGTTGACTACAAAAAACCATTAGGAAAACAACAGGATATGAGAACTTCAACCGATTTTGGCCACAAATTTTTAACTGACACTATGTTGGGTAATAACACACAAGTCACTTTTGAAGAAACAAAATTATATGCACTTAATCCTGCATTAGAAAGGCATACAACCAGTAATTATAAAGCTGACTACGTGTGGAAGGTAAGGCAAACATAAAAATAAGAAAAAATCACAAAAATTAAAAAGTAATATTTGTAATTCATTTAGTTCATCGATCCGGATGAAGTTCGTAATGTGGCTTTAAATAGAAACATTAGTTTTATGAAACCTTTCTATGACTGTAACCTTAAATTTCTTGCTCGAACTATGCGTCCAGCTAGTAGTATTACTCATTCCGATTTCATTTGGCGCCCAGAGAGACCCATATTTAAACCAGAACTTCCGCTTATCCCCAGAGCAGTAAAAAATACTAAAGTCACTATAAATCTTAATAAACCGGGTTACGCCAAATATTTGGACCCTTCAGCCACTACCTCACGCTTGGATTATTGTTATCGTTCTCCCGCAGACATTACAAGTGGCATTGGTGCCAAGGATAATATAACGATGTGGAATTGGAAGAATATTGAATGTAGAGCGAAAAGGGTATTTCGCGAAAAAGATTTGCAAATGTGCGATAAATTACCTTCGAATGAATGTATCAAGAGACGTTGTGAATTTACCTCTGATGTTAAACATGTACCCAATTCAGGACTTTCGACGGAAATACGGGAAAATTATTTACCACCACAGGATCGTGCTATAAAATATGAGGAGGATCATATTAGAAATTGCCTAACATATGTGACACTTGAACCCGTAAAAGGAAAAATTACGGAATATGGAATTTTGGGAGCTGGTGATCGTCCACAAAAATTTATTTAATTGAAACACTAACGTCTAATATTCGTTTAAGATTCAATAAAATTTCAATGAAACTACAATTTGTTTAAAGATTTATTAATTAGTTAGCACACAAGATAACATTAATGCCACTATTACGGATTACAATTCGACAAGTTGAGTTGTAATTTTGTGTGTTTTTAAAGGGTTAAGTAGTTTTCAACACAACTGTGTCGAGTTGTAAGCCGTAATAGGAACCCAAGCTAATAAGTCATTACAATGCTTCTGCCAAATACCCTAAATTGGGTGCTATATTCGCTTCTTGTTGAGGGGTTGAAGACAACATATACATCCGTAGTATCGTGTGAGTGTTGGTCAAAGTGCTTATGGCGTCTTTACTTGGCTAAATACCAAACGAACCAATAATAAGAACCAAAGTTTCGATAGAACCAAAAACAATAGTCTAGGGAGCTTAACCCGGGAATCTCTAAGTTAGCATACACGATGCCTAAATCTCTGGTGAAAAGCAGCACACTCACATGCGATGCTAATGCCGCATTATAACTTATTGTATGACTACAACGTCACACAATTCCTTTGGGTTAGGTTTTGAAAGATCTGGGTACCATTTTATAATTAATTTTTAGAAGTTGGTATCCATAGTATTAGACAAGCATAAATATGTATTATAAATTAAGCTCATAGCAACCGAAAATTTCTTTCTCTTATTTGTAATATTTTTACGCAAAATAATTGTATTTCGGTTTTTATAACTTTATATAAAATAGAATTGAGTTTTTCCTTTAAATATGACGCATAAAATTCTCGAGAGTATGGCACCACACAAACTAGATGTGTTTGGTTTAATTGACTACAAAAAACCATTAAATAAAGCCCAAGATATGAGAACATCAACCTATTTGGGCCATAAAGTAATCAATGACAATATGCTGGGTAACAAGATACAAACGACTTACAAAGAGACACGGCCATATGAAGAAGATATTGTATTGGCACAGCACAGAACCAGTGAAAACAGAGCTAACTATACATGGAAGGTAAGTCAAGCATGGAGAGAGATGAGGTTAAACACAATTTAAATCTTACACTTAAAAAATATGTAATTGTTTAGTTCGGTGATCCGAATGAAGTTCGTAATGTGGCTTTAGATAAAAGAATTTACTTTATGAAACCCACCGTTGAATGTAAACTTAAGTTTCTTAAGCGCCCCATGCGTCCAGCTAGTAGTGTAACGCATTCCGATTTTCTTTGGCAACCAGAGCAACCCATGCCATTGCCAGAAGCTCCTCGTATGTCTGCAGCAGTAAAAAAAACTGAAATCACTATAGACCGTAATAAGCCGGGTTACGCCAAATATTTAGATTCTTCAGCCACTACCTCACGCTTAGATTATTGCTATCGTTCGCCATCGGACATAATGAATGGTATTAGTCGAAAGGATAATATAACATTTTGGAATTGGAAGGATATAGAATGCAGAACAAAAAAAGTATTTCGCGATAAAGATGTACAAATGTGCGATAAATTACCTTCGAATGAATGTATCAAGAGACGTGCTGAGTTCACGTCGCGTGTTAAACATGTACCCAACTCAGGACTTACTACTGAAGTGCGGGAAAATTTTCCACCACCGAAAAGTCGTACTTTAGAGTGTGATATGACTCACATTAGAAATGACATAGCATTTGTGGAACTTGAACCGATAAAAGAAAAGACGGAGTATAGAGTTTTAGGATCAGGTGATCGCCCACAACAATTTTTATAAATAAAATAATTTTGTTATTTTTTTTATAATTTTTTTTTTTATATTTTTTTATAACTTTTTATAACTTTTTTATTTTTTATGAAATAAAACTTTTTATACAAACAAAAAACGGTTTCTTTATAAAATTTTTACTTTAGCATGCAAACTAATTTAACATTAAACTAACTACTTAATCTGAGTCGTGTCTATTGGTAGAGGACTATTTTTAATTTAGCTGCAACATTAGCAGCTTTGGATGCAATTCTTGTAGTACTCGTAGTTGCACATCCAGTTACTAGGAAGGAATCTAAATTTGGTACTAGATTTTATTCTTTGGTTGGACTCTGAGGGTTCTTTTTACCTATTTAGGAGCCAGACCAGACGAACCTTCAACAGAACCATCGGAGGCAAATATATAAAACATTCATCCTGTCGTCACATTAAATACATAACTACACAAAAATTCGAAATCGAGTTTTTGATTGATTATGGTCCGTTTTATCAAAACAAATGCTCATGCAAAATTTTAGCCTCATGCAATCAATAATGACGACTTTATTAGAGAAATTAAAACGGACGTAACCACAAGTGCGTCTATTTCTTAATGGAAAAAGACGTAACTGCAGTTGTATACGACAAATATACTGTTTTATTCTTTGGTTGGACTCTGAGGGTTCTTTTTACCTATTTAGGAGCCAGACCAGACGAACCTTCAACAGAACCATCGGAGGCAAATATATAAAACATTCATCCTGTCGTCACATTAAATACATAACTACACAAAAATTCGAAATCGAGTTTTTGATTGATTATGGTCCGTTTTATCAAAACAAATGCTCATGCAAAATTTTAGCCTCATGCAATCAATAATGACGACTTTATTAGAGAAATTAAAACGGACGTAACCACAAGTGCGTCTATTTCTTAATGGAAAAAGACGTAACTGCAGTTGTATACGACAAATATACTGTTGGAAATATTTTGCAAGGATGTTATTTAGCTTTTTAATTTCATCATAAATCTTAAAATTTTAGTACCTATTTTCTAGTAAAAAATTAGCAGTTAAATTGGTTTCTATAAGTGTTCGTAGTTCTAGTGATATAACGTTTAATAAAAAGGTTTAAATAATAGTAAAACGAATTCAGATTACGAACATATTCCTGTAAGCAATGTTGAAAGTGGCGATTCAAAGAAAATTAAAAAATTAAGAGACTTGCAAATATAAAAAACTAATGAATTGAATGAAATATGAAAGTTTGCCCGATGAATTATTATCAGTGACAGGATACCCAGACAAATGAGAGAACCTTTTACATCAAACTTATGACTAAAAAGTTCAATTCGACAGAAGGCAAATTATTACTCTTTTGTGGAAGATAACGTGGAAACAGAAGTAACTCCACATAATAAACCTCAGAAAACGTGATTGAGTAGAAAATTTTAGACGTGTGCATGTTCGCAGTCAAATGTTTTTGTGAACATTATGATGAGAAACTGAATAAATTCCAGTGGTTTACATTGTAGCTAAATAAATCGTGAAAATCAAATGTAAATTAAACTGTGAGCGAAAAAAGGAAAACAACATTCTCAACGTGAAAAACGACTCAGCCTTTTTAAAAAGTGGTTGGTAGATATTCCGAAGTTACAGTATTTGGCGCATGATTGCCCTGGTCTTATTTATTTCAAACCAAATATTTCAAATGACTATGGGCTACTTTCGCAAAGAAGAAGAAGTAAATTAGTAGTTCGCGAACCAACCCAATTACATACTGTCAGAATATCGAAGAAAATTAAGTAGTGTGTAATGTCCTATAATTTGCTTTCGAATTCTTTTGAATGGCCTAACGGTTTAAAAATGTCTAACATACATGCATCCTTTTTTAAATAAAGGACGTCAAAAGGACGTTACCAACATAAAAACTTAAATATGAAAATAAAGAACGAATATTTTTAAAAACTTAATACGTCTCCACACTATAAGAAAATTCTGACAAAATTGTAAAACACGCTTGAATATTATTGATTTTGTAAGGTTTTTGATTCTCCTGTAAAAAATGTAATAGTGTAGTTATGTCCGTTTGCACTTGAGGTGACGATATATAACTTCAACAAATACAAGAGTCGGCTGAATCAATGTGTGCTATGCTATGTTCGCACAAGACTTCGGATTACTATGTTCTGTATTTTTATTACTTATTTCGATTCTTCCGTTCGCACGGCACCTCTTAATGTTGTCTTTAATTCGTTTATTTTATTTTGGTTTTTTTGTACTTGACAGCACACTTTAGGGAGGTCAATTTAATAAATTTGCAATGTTAAATCTGTAATAAAACATTTAAACTAAGAGCTTAAAAGTATGCCAAACTATTTTGATCTAAGTTTTGTAAAAATTTGAGATGACACTGATTTAGAAGTAACACACAATGTAATAGAAATATAATTACTCACAATTTAAGTGAATCACTCTCAAGATTTTGTATGGAAATTTATATAACTATGTCGTGCGAGCATAGCATAAGTATTAACACGTTGGCTACCATGTGTACCACCGGTGCGTTACATTTTTAATTAATTACTTCTCTAATGCATTTGTCTAAAAATCAGTTAGTCTAAAAATATAATCGAGAGCAACACATTCACTGAGAAAGACCATGTGTTCCTTTGTATAATGTTATGGGTATTATTATTATTTTTCAAACAAGTCGAATTTTCGTCAGAGTCAACGTGTTAAAAGCGTTATTGCGTCCGTCGTTGTATTAATTCGATATTAGTATTTCTTTAATTTATAAAATAAAAACACATACATACATACATACATATGTAGCTTAAGCCTAAGTAATTTACAAACCACTCTCATACTGAAAATTTTCGAAACTTTCAAAAATATAAAGCGAAAATACAAAGCTTTTACTTTTTCCTGTTAAATTCATAATTTGGGTAATAGTGTATCGTTTTTGTATATTTAATACAAAAAAACAACAATTTAAATTAATTTATAGGCAAAACCTTGACTTTTAAACTTCCTAAAAAAATTAATTTACTCACAATTTATTTTAACAAAGAACCTTTGAAAACGGACGTATTTAAATTTATACATATTTTTAAAATACACTGTCAAGTTATTTAATTAAAAAATTTCAATTAATGATTATACTCAAATGCATTTAAATTGTTTGAATATGCGAGTACGATTACAGCCATCAGATTAAGTTATTTTTATAGCCCTCCTCTCCATGCATACTCCTACATCTACATATGTATGTTACATATGTTTGTATGAATCATACCGTTCATTCATATCTTAATTTGTAGAACGTTGTTTGTGTTGCGTCTCTAACGCGAGTAGCTGAGGCATATGGGAAAATGTTTACTCATATCTTGATAGGGTAGAATAGATAAGTTAATACGTAAAACTACGAGTATGCAATTCACTTTACTCTCTCATGTTTTTCAAATCCAATTACTCATTACTCTGTTAGCGATCAACTGGACTAAGAAATAATTTAATTTACTACAGAGAATGATAAATAAACAGTCTCGTGAAAACTCTCAGTTTAGATAGACCTTTAGTTAATTGGAGAATTTAAAAGAATGAAGTCACAGTAATATAAAGACACACTTTTTCAACGAATTCGAATAAAAAATACTCAACACACTCCAGTTGGAATCGAAAACGCTCTCAAGCATTCGCGATAAAGAAAGAAGAAAAAATACAAAATACAATTATTATCTTTCGAAGTTAATCAATTTTAAGGGTGAGGGTTGTCAAGAAAGTGAAGAAAATGTTTGAAAATAAATTATACATAGATTTATGTATATTTATTCCTCTGAACTCCAATAAGGACCATAAAGTCGGTGAAAAAATTACCTCATTACAAAAATTAAATAAATAAACATACGAACATAACATCCTTTAAGCTGGATACGTTTAGTCCATCGTTTTTCTAATCCCTCCTTATAAGATTCCTTCGATTTTGGAAACAGTAAATAATCACAATGACAGCCTATTAGAAAGTGAATTTACTAAATAAGTTAGATAAGATAAACTTTTTATTTATTAATTTATCTCGATTCTTATAGATAACTTATACACAATCTGTATAAATTCGTTGCATATTTTGCTTTGCACTTCCCCAATATAAATTGTATTTGAATTTAAAATTTAATCAAATTTGGCTGCCCAACTCCCTAAGTTCTCTTTTAGCATGTGCAGGTGTGTTAGTTTATCATCGTTTTTATACTGTTGTAACTCTCTCTCTCTCTCTCTCTCTCTCTCTCTCTTTCTCTTTCTAACTGTTTTAATAAATGACTCTCTGCTGAATAGCCTACCTAAACACATTGCGGTTGAGTCAAACGATAACTGGTTTATTTTACGAGTAACATGTTTATTTGCGGCTGAATGACTTTAGCCAGTATCTTAAACGTGTTTATAAAACAAATGCAACAACAAGACCGCGCTCGTTAGTCAATTTTCTTCTTACTCGGTTTGTTTTGATTTTATAGTTTATAAAATAGCAACAACAATAGCACTACATATACAGGTAAAACGTATTGAATACAACAAACACTAAAAAGCTACGTGTAATAAAAACTGTATTTACTAGAAAGTGAAAAAGTGAATATTGTTATCAAAACAAAAACCAATAAATAAACAAAATAAAAATTTCGTAACATTAAAAAATTTCAACAACAACAACAATAACAACAAAACGGAAAAGAGTTAACTGCTGCAGATTGTAAAGTATAGTAAAGTTTATTATTCAAATCAGCCAACAATAACAAATAACAACATTTCAAGCAAACTAAACTGTACTACAGAGACTGCATTTTAATAACAAGAGAACTTATTAGAATTAAAAACATCTATTTGTATCATGTCTTATGGTACAGAACGTGCTTTAGCCTATTTTTATCCATTGGTAATAGGCTCCTCGGTTATATGCTGCATAACATCGGCAGTGGCTTGGACTCATTGGCGTTATGTCTTAAATGCTTGTCCCGACACCAATTGTGGTTGCTATCTCTACGCCCAATCTACCTACTTCTCGTTTCAAGGTGGGCCCATAGCCTATTGTTATTATGCTACTTATGGACTGCTATTACCATTGCTTTTCTGTATTGTTTTGGGAATTTATCATGTGTATCGTGTATGTATGGGTACTGCCAAAAGGAAGACAGGAACAGCAACAATTAGACAAAGGTCAGTAGTATTAATAGTTGTAATAATATTAGTACAACTCGTAGTAGAATATAAAATATTATTTAATTAATTATGCCATTAGACATATATGTACATATGCATGTAGTACTATGCATGCAATTAAAAGTAAAGGCACAAGTTTTGTTTTTGTTTTTTAAAATGAGGCCAAAGGTTAAATAACGTTAAAAATAAATAAATTAAATGACAATTTAAATTAAAATTTCAACAAACCTTATTTTAAAAAATATGATTCATTTTTTAAATGTCAATTTGAAATGTTTAAACGTATAACAATTGTACTGCATTAAAAGTGTCTTGGGATTTAAAAAGGATCGTTACTTTTAATATTAAAAATACATTTAATGATTCTTATACAGGTAGTGTATATAAGAACTACCGAACCTTAATTTAAAGTAAAACAATTAAAAATTAATTAATTAACCCATTAGGCCCAAACTCTGATGTGGATAGATAAAGAAAGCTTTAACTGTTACCATTCTCTACACATGCATTCCATATTTTCTTTTAAATGATGATTTGTATTGACTGCCAAGTTATTTAAACCAAATTTAGAAATTTCAACTGCAACCATTCTCAAGATATACAAAAGTCATTAGTTAGTTTGTATGAGAGGTCTACTCACACTTATCCGATTCCGCCCACTTTTTAACTGATGGCTTGTAATATCTAAGTCACTTAGCCAAATTCAGAACCTTCCATTCTAGTCGTTCTCTAGATATACAAAAATCCATATTTAATTTGTATAGGAGACGCCACACTCACTTATAAAATTTTGCCCATATTTCGACTGATGATGTGCATAAACTAGTAAGTTATTTAGACCAAATTCCAAAGATATACAAAAATCAATATTTGCTTTGTATGGGATGTGCTACTCCCACTTATCCAATTCGGCCCAGTTTTAAGCTTTGTATGAGTTAGAAAATATTTTTTAAACTGTGAATAAGCATATATAGAAAGCTTTCATTTGGTGTATGGCTTCACTATTGTTCAACTGGGTGGTGCCACGCCCATATAAAATTTGTATTTATATGTCAATATCTTTAAAACGGTAATAGTAAAAGTGTCTAAATTTGGCCCAAATAACTTTGTGGTCAATAAAAATCATCAGTTCAAAACTGGGCCGAATTGGATGACAGAATGAAAAAACTACCATTTTCACAAATTTGACATGACTACTTATAAAAAGCTACGTTTTTATTCCTTTTTAAGAAAATAGCAAAATTTAAACTAAGCAAAATTGTATGTATATCGCTAAGATCCAGCATTGCGTAATGACAACATGAGTATTTTCAGTCATAAAACTCAATAAATACAATTTAAATTTATGAAAAGTTATTAATAATAAGACATTAATTGATTTACAATTTTTTTATATACATACATATTCATTTACATATTATTTGCAAAAATATACTCGAAAAATAATATTTAATTTTCTCTAAATTATTTTACAAAAGAAATCCTGCAACTCGTAAATTAGACTGTAAAACAAAATGTACATATCAGTTTGATTTTTTTTAAGTTAAACTAGATAAGCGTGAGACATGGTTAAAGTGAACTTTGCGTATACGCAACGCTGGGCCTTGCTGTTACATAACGCATTCTATAGCTTAAATTAAAAAATAGCTAAAAGTGTTATTTTGTTAAAGAAAAAAGTGATGTTGACTTCAAATTGCTTATGTCCCGGTTTATTCGGATTCGTCGGTAATAAAACTGCTGACGGACTGGCGAAACACTCTCTCAAATTCGCACGTTTGTTGTGGTTCGAGGACTGTAACAGGCCAAACGGTTAATGAGACTTTTTTACCATAGAGAAGATTACGAAGAGCTGGATTGATTGTTCTATCGAAACATTACCTTCAGATATCATCTCAACAGGTTACGTTTCCTGGATGAGATGGAATGCCGGTGGTGGTTGAAACCACATGGTACATTTTATGCGATTGTGTTGGGCTAACTAGGACCAGACTGAACATGTTCAACCAGATTTATTTGGATCCGGATGATATCAGATCTGATCCTGTCAGCGATTTACTTGACTTCAATCGGAGGGCAGACAAATTGCTATTTTAACATATTTTTCGACCTGTCTCTTTCTATATGGGGAACAACTGAATTGGTCAGTGGGCACTTAACGAATATTTACCAAATATTAAACAAAAAAATTATAAAAGATATACGACAACTTGAATAAATTAAAATTAAAATAAAAAATTGCTTGTAAGGTTTTTCATAGTCCTTTTTTTAATTCATCGTTTAAAACACGTAATTGATATAAAAATTTAATTTATTTTTAAATGTCAATAATTTTATTAATTTCTTGCAGATCTGGGGATGTAGTTGTAGTAACTACGGAATCTGAACTGACCGATCATGGAATATCACCCTATTATTGGCTACCTACCAGTATTATTGCCTGTTTAATGGCCGTTTATACTCTTATATATGCCGCAATTTTTACCGATGGCTTCCAATTCACCTGCAAGCAGTATCGTGAAGCGGTATTAAAGGAAATACAAGGTGTGGGCAATATAGTACCCGTCATTAAAAGCCGCCTTTCATGTTCAGCCATATTCGATTTTATGGATTATTTAGTACAAAGTTCGTCGTTTGAAAGACGTAAATACGGACACATAAATAGTTCGTTATGCTTTCATTTAACATTGATTTTCGCTTGGTTTGCAGTATTCGGTTGGATCATTATAGCCATAATAAATATAGTACAAACAAAACGAACAAAACCCGCTCGAGTTTAGAGAACTTACTTTATTGAAATATTTTTATTAACAAAAATTAAATATTAGGGGAAATCAATCTTAGTTGCAAACTGCCATTGTAGGACGTGGCACACATAGCATATCTACTACATTTGCTACACTTATGTACATTTATATAAATTTATATAAAAAAATTATATTTATTTTAATATTTTCAATTTTCTAAACGTTATATAAAAGAAACTCAATCTTTCTTGCAAAAAAAGAAGTATGAGTAGCTGAATTGCAAAAATGCAATGAAGAGTGATGTCCCCTATTAGTATATTGACGCCACATCCACGTTTACAATATTTACAACATACATATATTAAGCTCATTAAAAGTATATTAATAATTATTAAAGTTTTTTAAATAGCAAAAAATAAAAAGAATATTGGTCCAACTTACTACATATGTACATATGTATATCGTAATGTTGTATCGTAATAAAATATAAAATTGTTATATATACATTTGTTTTAATTTTCAAGGCTTCTCTTTGCAAATTTTATTTGTTTTATAACATACAAAATAATACGACACAGGTTGTGAATTGGGCCACTATATCTGTACGTCTATTAATTTAATTGTATTTTTCTTGTAATGTTATTAAAGGAACAACTTGCGACATTTTTTTTACTCCTTTCTTATCTCTATGCGTTCTATGTGAGAATCACTAAAACTATGGTTGGTATACTTAGGGATCCTAAATGAAATATTACTACTATTTACTACTATTAAAGCTAAGGGTAATCTTTGGGTTGTGTTCGGTTTGGGTTTTGTAACGAATTTGCTTCTAAGAAAGTTTTTTTTTTATTTTTATTTTTTTATATATATTTTTTTAATTTTGCTAACATGAATTATTTTAAATTCGTGCAATAAAAATAAAAATCGTTGTAAATTTAGTGTTCGTTGTCCGTATTACTTTCTCCAATAGATATTTTATTTCCGGTAAAGTTTAAATAATTATAAACCGGTAAAACGAATATATCTTTCCCATGTCACCCTGTTTTTGTTACCAGTCAGCTGTTCGTTGAACTAAACATGTTGAGTAGTGAGAGTGTGCCTCCACGAGTGTTTACTTGGATTTATAACAGATTTTCCGGAAAGATACCTTTCTAAATGCTGGAAAAATAAAAAGCTACTGAAAAATGACTCATCCATTGCAATTGGTAGCGCAGCCACGTAAATATCCCTTTAAAAATATGCACTTAGACGACCACACTGTTCTGGATACAATTAAGGGTCGTTTTGACTGCCCGCGGTGTAATCGCTCAAGGAAGCTCTTTTGTTACAGTTGCTATATACCAGTTGGCGATTTAGGCAAAGTTATACCCCAGGTAAAAATACCTTTGAAGATAGATATTATTAAGCATAAAAAGGAAATTGATGGCAAAAGTACAGCCGTACATGCCGCAATCTTGGCTCCCGGACAAGTAAATATCTACACATATCCCGACATACCCGATTATTCTAATGAAGAGAACGTGATATTAATATTTCCCAGTGTACAAAGTGTAACGGTGCCTGAAATTTTTGATCGCAGCGTAAAACTAAGTAAGGAGAATAATTTTGGTTATCCCAAAGGCCACAATATGGGAACTTTATTGAAAAAACGCGTTGAGGAAATTGTAGGAGAAGATCTTATACAGAAAATAGAAAAAATAAAAGAATATAACTATGACAATTTGCCTATTAAAAAGGCGGTATTCATAGACAGTACTTGGAATCAAAGTCGAGGCATATATAAAGATGAACGTGTAAAAAGTTTAAAGCCTATCATTCTACAAAACAGGAGTTCACAATTTTGGAGGCATCAAAAAGGAAGTCCCCGCTGGTATTTATCTACTATAGAAGCCATACACCAATTCCTTTTAGAAGTACATGTCAATGCTTGGGGCTTGAACATCCACTATAAGGGACTGGAAAATCTTGAGATAGATGAAGGATTCTACAAAACTACTCGCTTAATTGATGCTCCCGCCGATAACTATGACTTAGAAGCTCCATATAATGGTCAATACGATAATTTGATGTATTTTTTTGCCAATATGTATGATTTAATACACAAATATTATGACCACAACGAATTGATATCCTATCGTAGACCCATTTAAAACGAATAAATTAATTTAAAAACTTAATTTATTTTTATCCATTTTGCTTTTGAAATTTGGGGGAATTTTAAGACTGATGTAATATACATTATTTCTTTTTCTTTTGTTTGCTTTCCTCTTGGCCGCTTACAACCTCTGAAGAGGGTTCTGGCCGTGGCTTCTGCCAGTTTAAAGGATTGCGTCTGAACATAGGCCACGGTGGTATGGTCAACTAGAATAGAAATTTTCTTTCAAAATCAGATCTCAATTGATTACATGTCAACATACCAAAGAAGCAAGAACAAAACCGGCCCCCAAAATGTAAACAGTTTGTGAAAATTGTTGTATGATGGCACCCCAAATAAGACCTACGATACCGAAGAGAGTGATAATGAAGCGTGAATACTTTTCGGCCTTATGCTGACCTACAAAATCCTGCGTAGTAAACAAAATGTGTAAAAACACTTATTTCTACAATTGTATATTAATAATTACCATATGAGTTTGAATGTTAAACATTTTTTAAAACAATTTTTTTATTGCAAACACTTCTATTTCAGATAAACACGTCTACAAAAGTACAGAGCTGTCAAATAATGCTTCTTCTTATTTACAATGAAAACCGTGTTATGAGCAGTGAATTATTAACATATTAATATATATATGTATAGGTTGCCCTGTACTTCTTAATTTGCACAGTGAGAAACCAGATTTTACATTGTAAAAATAACACTAGATATGTGATTTCGCCTCTTTCCATAATAAAATTCATAATTTATACGGATGACTATCTCTTATTTAAATAATTTTGCAACAGCTAGCAAGCCGGAGATTTTTAATCATTTAAGAGAAAAAGATGTAAAACTAGACTTTGGTTTCTGATCAGTTTGTTTTATTTCTCCCTAATTACAAATACAAATAAATTATAACCATTTTCATATGAATCTTCCAAAAACTCAGTAAACAGGCCACTTATATATACTACATATTTTCTTTAATTATATCTTAAGATTTTTCATACATATTTATGTATATAAAGCAATTTTTAACATTAATTTTTAATTAATTATTAAAAAACAGTGATTCAATACTTAAAATTAGGGCTTTCATTTTAAAATTGTAATATTAATGATATAGGGGAATTATATATATAAATAAAAATATTAAAAAAAAACGATGACTTGCATCACACAAAAAAGTAATAAACAAAAACATATGTTTACTACTATACTCCATAAACAAGAAAAGTTAAATAAGTTAAACATCTCAATCGTCATCTGTAAGTTCCAAGAATTGAGTACAAACGTCGCGGCTGCATTCACCCTTACTATTGAACAGAAATTTGTAATAATGCCCATCAGCACATATTGCTAAAATTATATTAATATAATTTATAACTTTAGTTTCTCTTTCCCCCAGTAACTTGATGTACAAACCTATAACAGAATTATTATCTGAACCAAATGCACAAATGCATGGTGGTTCTTTGGGTATGGAGAACTTTACAAAGCTCCACTGACTGGAAAAATATTTGGGTACTATTGGCAATGCTGCTTCTTTGGATTTATTATCATCCAAATTAAAAACATGTATAGTACCATGATCTGATGACACTACCAACATGGTAGAGTTACTGTTAAAGTTGATGCAATATATAGTTGCTTGATTGCTACCACGTCTAAGTTCATTGACTTTTTTCCCAGTGTCTGTATCAAATATGCGTATTAGTGTACCCTTTTCGCTGGCTGTAGCTAAACGTGTGCCCTGTATATTGAAGGCAATGCAACAAATGTTTGCTTCGTGTGCATTCACTTCAAGTGGTGCACGTTCGGTATTGCCTAAATCAACAATCTGTAAGTGATGTAAGTAGAAGTAGAGGATAAGTTATTTTAATTATTTTCATAACGATCCTATTTTTTTATTCGAAACTTGTTAAATTTTTACCATACGTTCTTTTTGTAAATTAAAAGAAATAATAAATGACTGAATTTAAGTCTGTATAAATACTTTAAAATCTCATTAAAAACGTTTTTAAGCGTCGATTGCAACACGTTTTGGGCGTTTAGTGAAGCAAAACGGTTGCAATTAAACTACTTGTTTGTATATGATTCATTATTTACATGGTAATGGAATTTAATGAACAAAATATATGGAATTCAATATTGCAAATACTTATTCGCCAACATACCTGAATATGTCCAGTACGCCGACCTGGAAAGGCCAACAAACTTTTATTGCTATGAGGGCATAACACACATAGACCATGAGGATTTGCATTGGTTTCAAAAACATGCAATTGTCTAGGCTGCTGTGTGAAGGTGAATACCTTTATAAAGCCCGAAAAAACGACAACAATACGATCCCGCCTTAAACGCACTGCTTTAACAGGTTGATTAAAATCTAATGAGATAGCTGGAGCTTTCTTTAAGTCATCCCATATGATGAGCTTATTTGGTGGATACAAAGGACGTATGCCGCCACCAACAACGGCTAAATAATTGCAACGAAATAACATTTCAACAAAACTGAGACCACCCTCAGGATAATATTGACGTTCCTTTTCCTTTAAGGGATCGCTGTTAAAAACACGAAATCCTGAATCTGTAGCGCAAGCAAAGCAGCCTAAATATAGGAAAGAAATAAGCTCGTTGAAATGGTAATAGCAAATAAAACATAACAACAAACCATGATCTTGATTAAAACCGACGTACAACAAACCATTGCCGTATGGATTGTGATCCACCAAATCCATGGTGTTCAACCTGCTTTAGTATTATCGTCACTTCACTTGTTTCACTTTACTATACTTTTTATTCTGTACGTTCTTTGACGTGACGATTGTGTTTTACGTGAATAAACTGTCTTTTTGTTTATCGATTTTGAGAACAAATCTACAAATTTATCAACATTAAATATATTTTATTTGTTTACTATTATAAAATATATTCTAACTAACATGCTTACAAACAATTCTATACTGATAAGTTAAAACTTTTTTATGCGATTAATTTTGCTGAGAAATCACTTTTTTTTAATCAGTTGGATTTGATGAAAAATGTATATTTACTTTTCTTATTTATGCCTCTTTTGTTATGTTGTGTTGCAGGGTTGCCTGTCTTTATAAAACAAGGTAATGGAAATTTTTCACAAAATTATTAGGATATAATGATGCCAGACCGTAAAAGTGAAAAAGAGAACATAACAATGTAATTAATTATTTTAAAAAAGATTTCAATAGATATTTTAATAAGAATAAAAACAAAAACTATTTCTTGCAGCATATCAGAAAATAAAAATTTCATTTTACCATATTTTTTTATATATAATATGCAAGTATACTGTTGAAAGATTAAATATATATTGATTCCCAAACACAATCCCACATTTTTGCTACAGCTTCAAACAAGTAAATCATTACTAATTTACTTGAGAATTTCAAAACATAAACAAACATGAGTACGGAAAGCGAAAATCCAACAACTACGAAAAATACAGGTAATGGAATTTTAGGAAATAATAGTAATTCCACAAATTCAACAACGAATACCAATGAAAGACAATCGTGTAAATTTGGAAAACAATGTAACAGGTATATAAATATGTAAAGAATTGTGAAACTTAATATATGTAACATCTTTTAATTTAGAAAAAATCCCCAGCACCGAATACATGTGGCCCATCCAGGAGATGGTGATTATATTGTTCCGAAAATGCCAGAACCGAGAGATAATGCACCCGAATGTCAGTATGGTAGAAAGTGTTATAGACTTAATCCCGAACATTTTCGTGACTTTAGACATCCCCGAAATAGTGAGATATGCAATTGTGAAATTTCAAAATTGTTTTTTTTTTTCTAACATGAATTCACTTCGTTTTATTAATATTTAGTCAATATACAAAATAACTACAAGACGTATATATTGAAAAAGCTTGACAAAATGCGAAATAGCGACAGTAGTTTTGATTATGACTACAGTGAAGATCCATTTGCTGATGATTCTGGCTCTGATTATAATCCAAATGATGATGGCGAATGAAGACAGTTTATTTTAGTTGATACTTGCTTGTATGTGCTCGTTTATATTTAATGAAATTAAATTTAATAAAACCCTTCATCGATTTCATCTCCTGGTTTGCTATCAAAAACAGCTCCCCATTTGGCAGCTTCACTACCACGTACCTTAACGTTGTAACAAACATCTTCGGCCTTTAATACACTCTGATGCATAGTGTATATTTTACGTGAAAGCTCACGTAGTCTATGGACATTTAGGCTAATGTATCTGAAAAAAATATGAATTATGAAATTAAAATCTATGCGATATTTTAAAAAAATTTTGTCTTAAAGGTTTAATAGTAACAATGCTGGAATTAGAATAATTACCCAGTGTAAAATTGTTGTAAAACTTTACAGGTGGTTAAACAGGTGTCTGTCTCTCCACTTCCCAAAGAATTTATACAACGACGCATTAATTCACCAGTAAGGTCAGAAACACCCAGTATGTATTCAGAGGGATCCACGAAAAATGAAAATTTTTTCACAACTTCCTCCTCATTTTCATCGTCTGGATTTACTTTGAATTTTTCCACTTCAGTGTAGTTCATACGGCTTCCCAATTCTATCCAATCAGAAATCGTTTTACCTTCATCCTGATTATCATTACTATCAGCATATTTCATATATTCCATAAACGTGTAGGCTTCTATGAATTCCTGAAGGCCAGGAGAGTATGCCCAACGATAATGATAAATATCCTGTTCCAGTAATTCCTTTGCTACAGCTTTAAAATTCACTTCCATTAATTTTTCTAAGCGTTGTTGGGCTTCTTCTAATACTTTTTCCTTATTCCCCTTGCGGGTATCAATAGAATGCAACAAAAATATGACACGTTTCGATTCTATAGTGATATCCCGGCTTAGTTTAACTATTCGCTCATAACGATCATGTTTGGCGTCCAATTCAGAGGCATATGATTGAAATGCTTTCAGAACGGGATTGTTTTCATCAATTATGGGTTTCTCCTTGGCCTTTAGTTGTTTACGATTGTTATGACGGTAACCCGAGTGGTTAGGCATTTTGTCTTTATTTTATTTGGTAATTTTTTTAACAAATTTGATGCCGTTTTTTCACAAATAAAAACAAAACAACAAGAACAAGAAAGCGCCGGCGTAATAGAGTGATGCCATATTACATATTACAGAGCTTTAAGAAAAACCTTAAAGTTTGAGAGCCTTTTTAGTAAAAAACAACGTTTTAGCGATTATTTGTGTGCTGAAAGATTTAATTTCTTAAACATTTTATGAAGCTTGGCAGCTCGTTCTTATCATAACAAAAGACAGCTGGACCTATGAAAATGCCAAGTGGCCAACAAAACAATAACATTTGTTAAAAAATTTAGTTTTTCTTTCATAAATATATTCCAAAAATATGTTGGAGCACAATTTCAACAGTGCAGTGGATGTCAAAAATGAGAAATTATGTTTTGATAAAAATGAATTTTTAAAGGTAAAATGTTAAAATTGAAAATCTTCTTTAAAAAGTGATAATCTGTACCATTTTCTTTTTCAATACTTTAGGCAAATTTTTCTGTAGATGAATTCTTGCACAAAAATCGTAATGTTTCTAGTCTTGAATTATTACGTGACAACTTGGGCCTGTATTTGAAAAGTCTTCGGGCGTCTATGATTGATTTGATCAATGAAGACTATGCAGATTTTGTAAGTCTTTCGGCAAATTTGGTAGGGTTAGACCAGTCCATTGATACCATACAAAAGCCGTTGGAACAGTTTCGTGATGAAATTGTAGCCATACAAACAACGATTGACGAAAATATTAAGGAAATTAATAGTAAATTAGAAACAAAACGTAAATTAAGAGAGCTCAAAAGAGATTTACAAAGTTTGAAAAAAGTCTACGAAACCACTCATAAATTAGAAGATTTGCTAGCCAACCAGTTGAGTGAAAGTCAAGTAAAAGCTGTTGATTTGGAAAGGGCCGCTTTGGAATTGGTGCAATTAAAATTTAACGAAAAATTTTGCGCAGATTATTTAAATGAAGAAAAACAAGGCAATATACGTAAATTAGAAAGTTCTGTGCATCAAAAGTTGCGTCTGTTATTCAATGAGGCTTTAAAATCCTGTAACTCTACTTCAACTGAGCCATTAGAACGCTGCCTACGCATTTATATTACACTCGATGCTTGCTCTCTTGCTGAAAACGCTTTTAAGGAGGACATAGTGGCTCCTTATATGATAGACATAATATCAGAGCAGAGTTTACAACAAACTCCACAGGGTTTGGCCGGTATATATAGCAAAGTTTTGAATTTTATTTCTCTACACATGACTGATTTGCTTAGGCTCACTCAGTATACAGACAAATTAAGAGGTTTTAGCTTTTTAATTCAGAGCTTTTGGTCGGATGTTGAAATGCGTTTGGAAGCGCATATGTCTTCGATATTTGCTCCGGGTAATTCAGAAGTGTTTTATGCAAAATATAAATGCACCAGAGATTTTCTAAGCAAAATCGAAGAGATCTTAGTAACCGAAGAAGCAATTAATGCCTTCAGACAGCATAAACAAACAAAAAGCTTTCAATCAAGATGGAACTTGCCAGTATATTTTCAAATATGTTTTCAGGTATATGTCCTAGAAGATTTTACATCCATTATATTTCGATTTTTCTTTTTAGGAAATCAATTATTGAATTAATTCATTCAATAAAAATAAATGAAATATGTTATATTTTTTAGGAAATCGCTGGACAATATGAAGCTATTTTGGAACCCATTTTAACAGAAGACAGTTTAAATAGCTCTTTAGAACACTATGAATTGAAACCTTTTACTCGAGCCGAGCAAGCCATTTCCCGCTGCTGGTCTGATGGTGTTTTTCTGGCAGAGGTCTTCCCGAAATTCTTTAAATTACACATACAGATTGTGCTGCGCTTATCACATTGGATTTCGGATGCCATAAATTTAATCAATACCAAGGGTGGCTTAAAATCAATGCAGAACAAGAAAACCTCTTTACTAGTAGCCATATATTCTGATTTGAGCAAGTTGCTATTAGTTTTGCCACAACAACAGGAATTGATTTTAAAGAGTCTCAGTATATCCACAGTCCATCAGAAGCCTCAACAACTGTCGGTTGTTAAAGATTCAATTGGGAAATCCTTTGAAGATTTAAACCAAACTCTTAGTAAGCATCTTATTGAAATACAACAATCATTAATGGAAAATCTTATATTGGAATGTGGTCCAGAAAATGTGAAACAAGTCAACGATTTACCACGTTTATATCGTAAAACAAATCGTGATGTACCCACTCGTTGTTCTTCATATGTAGAGCAAATGCTTAAACCTTTGAAAACCTTTAAGGAAGAATATGGCAGTAAAATTGGCAAAGAAGTTGTCAAAAAAGTCTTTGAGCGAGTTTTAAATAAAATGACTACAGAGTATGCATTTTCATTACTTCCATTCTTAACTTAAAGCCTTTACTTACAAAAACATATTTTTTTTTAGTTATTTAATAGCTGTTAATGAAGTTCTAACTTCAGTGCAAAAAACTGAAGAATCTCTAAGACGTTTAAAGAACCTTAAAGGTAGTGCTTCTACAGGTGCTTTATCTGCACAGAACAGTGGCTCAGCTACTACCATGTCCGATGATGATAAAATACGTTTACAATTGCGTGTAGATGTTTCAACTTGGACTAACGAATTGTCAAAACTTGACTTTATGCCTAGTGATTTAGATAAGTTGCTTGAGTTAAACTCCATTGTGGAAGAAAGTATTAAAGGCAAATAAATTGTGGTTTTTTTTAATAGTAGTAATATTAATTCATAAGTTTTGCAATATGTATTTTATAAATCATAAGTGTAGATAACGCGACTCTATCAAGCCAATATCCTATTATGCACATTATAAATAGATATCTAATCTCGTTAGTCTACTAAACATGAAATTATTAGCAGTTTTTAAGTAATAAAAAAAAAAACGAATATATGAATATCATGGAAGACAAAAGTTATCTAGATATTTAAAATAAAACTCTTCTTGAGAAAATGAAACATTTGTGAGAAAATTTTTTAAAATTATTGAGACTTTAAATTAGAATTATCTGTTCTAATTTGTAAGCTTGAATCAGTCCAACCAAATCTAGATGATATTCATTAAACAACCTGCTTCTTAATGGTACTAATTAAAAATTAAATACATTTTTGTTTTTTCATTTTATTAAGGCACGCTTTTGAAATAAAACAAATATATTTATTTTAAAAATTTCGCACTTTGTTTTTCTTAAATGTATGTTAAATGATTAATAGCATGATGAAAAAAAACTTTTTTGCTTACAAGTATTAAAATTAAATGCATAATATCCTGGTACTCAAGATAACTTTTCTTTCTTACTTCTTATGTTTTCTTACAACACACCTAAATGTGTGTTCGTATATTTAGAGAATTTGTATTTCTGTAAACTATTGTTTACATGGTCCTGTGAAGAAAAAATATTGATTAAAAATTAGAGAAAATAAAATTTCAAATGTATGAAAAAGGTAAAATGCTTAGTAAGAGCATAAAAATTAAAAAAAGCATATTTCTATAATTAAAATATAAAAGCCAATGCAAAAAGTAAGCAGAATTAAAATAAACTATAATAATTCTAATAATAATTAGTATTAAACCATAGGGTTTAACAGACACTTAATAATACAATTATATATAAAAATTAGGTTTTTAAGCATTATTAAGACAGCTTGCACGTTAAATACGGTATGTGTATGTACAATCAATAGCGAGCAATGCCACAAGACATACGAAAAAAAATTATTAAAAAAAATATATATAATTAAACAAACAAAAGCCATTATAAGCTATATAAAGCAATTATTTTGTAATTTACAATTTTAATTCTTCGGTGTCTGGTAATTTGGCAAAGAATGATTGTATACGTTCTTCAGTAACAGCTTCTAAGCTGTTAGGATTCCATTTGGGCTTTTGGTCTTTTTCAATGAGTAGAGCACGTACACCTTCTTTAAAATCACTATTTTCCAAATGGCGTACAACTATACGATATTCCATATTAAGACATTGTGGCAATGATAGCTTAGAACCCAATTCCAGTTGACGAAATGTTACTTTCAATGAAGTAGGAGACATTTTGTGTAAAATCTAAAAGTAGGTAAACAAATTAAAAAAAGTGAATTTTATTTATTACTTATTATTTCATTAGACTAAAATCTGAATTCTTATGGAACCCATGCCGAAAAGATTTGCTAAAAAAAATTCATCAAAAAAGTTATTTTCTAAATATTAATGGCGAGAAAAGTAACAAAACTATAACCTATAATACTTTTACCAAATTCTATCATTACTAATTAAATTTAATAAATTGAAATTGTTTTTATTTACACTCTATTTAAATATATTTATTTAAAAAAATAAAGCGTTAATGACTTGATTTCATGTGTATATGAATAAATAAAAAGAACGTGATCTACACATTTTCAAGCTAAACTCATTTTATTTGCATATTGTTATACTGCAACTTGCAGTGACAGTTTTCTTTAAATTACTTTTCTAGTATTTTCTTGTTTTATTTACTTAAGTAGGTATAAAAAACAACTTTGTTCACAAGCTAATTTTTTTTATATATTATGTATAAATGGTAAATTGAATAACAAACAATTTTTTGTTTTCCTACTACAAGTTTTTAAAAATAATAAATTTATTTACATTTTAGTGATTTTGTTTTTTTGATCTATATTTTATTGATTGCTAATCGTGCGTTAAAGAATAATAAAAATTTTTCAAATTGTTATCAGTTTTGCAGCAACACTACCGTCAGCAAATGACCTTGACCGGCTACATATGATATTAGAAAATTATTTTATGAAATGAATGAATACATCTTATTCATATGAATATTAATTTTAATTAAAACATTTTAAGAAGTTTTTCATAAAAAAGGTTGCCTATTAGCTTCGCACATCTTTCAAAAATTATAGCTATAATATGTAAAACCCTTAGCTGTAATATATCTTTTTGGTCTTCTTTTCAGTAAGTTTTGACAAATTATCATTAGCAATACTCCCTGTGACTTATTCCTGTTCAATCGTGTTAAAAACCATTACGGAGAACGTGTTTCAGCAGCCGTTTCTAATATTGTAAAAAAAAAATCGCCAACACACATAGAAATAGATGTACTGTTGGCTACTTAACTTTTGCAAATGTCAAGCTATGACGCTAAGATTTAACGAGAGTATCAACAGCAGATGTACCAACCTAACACAAAAAAAAAAAAAAAAAAAATTGGAACGATGGGATCGCCACACGGGGGTTATTCCGAATACTTTTTGATCAAGGTAGTATTTGGCTCCACGAACAAATCTTGCTTAGTGAAGAGGCTAATTTTTGATTAAATGGAAGTGTTAACAATTTAGTTTTTTCATTCCAAAGTTCATTTTGGACATAACTCAGATAAAAAACGAGTAAATGTCATATTTTTAATTTATGATTTTGGTCTACTTATCTGTTTTTTTTTTTTTTTTTTTTTGTCCATATAACAAAAGTGAAGTAGTAACAATTTTAATAATAAAAAATGATAAGTAAAAACTGATTTAGATAGTGTGAACAAGAAAAACAACAGAACAATGATACATATATTCTGTAGATGTTGTTTGTTTAGTATTAGCAATAATAATAATAACGCAGTTTTTAACTCTAAAAAAGTAAATAAAAAAAAATAAATTATGAAAATAAGGCATTCTGTATACTTTTTAGGAGTGCTTTGCTGTGCATGTTTTATTTGAAATGAGATCTTATCAAACAATCATTTTAAGTGTTTATTAATATCAAAGAATTATAAATTGTTTACTTGATTTAATAGTTTTTTTAAGAAAGTTAATTTTCGAAATTTATACACGTCAATTTGATGGATGAACATAAACAGTACAAAAAGCCTAGTGTCAATAAAAAATCGATATTTGTTGTTTATATTGAAATTATTCTTTAAAAGTTCTGTATTAAGCATAAGCACATATGTATGTGTGTGTATGCGTATATCACCTATCGGCTGTTGTATTTTGACGGTTATTATAAAAACAAAACGCAAGCACTAAACATACTCGTGTATACACTACTTAAACATTTTAAACATTTAGTGCACAATCAATGGAAAATTATCACATTGTGGCGCTATAAATAAAGTGTCAATTTATATTTGCGTACCCCCCTGGTAAAAAAAAAAAAAAAAAATATGAAAACTTACCTCCGCTGTTTTCGTTGCCCATTCTGTGCCATCTTTCTTGAGATTCTCAATTATTTCCTCTACACTTTCAGCTTCAAAACATTTATTGATTTTATCCAATTGTGGGGCCAACACAAATGGTTTTGGTGAAGGATTATTAAATTTATTTAAAATTTCCGGCACTTCTTCAGCATCGGGACAATTGAGTAGAGCCGTCTCTAGTTCAGCAATTTTAGAGCTTTCGCAGTAATGAGTAGCAATGCCAGCCTTGTAGACATCTTCGCCTTTTAGGCGGACACCGGTCAAACCCAAGTAGAGTCCTAGTTTGCCTTGCAGACGGGGCAGGAAATATGAGCCACCTACGTCAGGAAACAAGCCAATAGCTGTTTCAGGCATTGCAAATAAAGTGCGCTCAGTGGCTACACGATATTTGCCATGTACGGACAACCCAACACCACCACCCATAGTAATGCCATCAATAAGAGCAATATAGGGAATTGTATAGTTGCCTATCAAGGCATTTGTTGTATATTCTTCACGGAAAAAACTCTTTGACTCTTCACTGGGTCCCGATTCGACGACAGCACGTACATCTCCACCCGCACAGAATGCCTTCTCTCCGGTGCCCTTAATAATCACCAGAGACTTAGTGGTCTCACATTTCTTTAAGTGCTTATAAATTTTTCGCACCATTTCCAAATTAATGGCATTCAGAGCCTTTGGACGGTTCAATATAATCATACCTACTCAAGGAAAATCACAATTTCTACAAAATTCCTTACAATTAAATTTTCACACTTACCTTTATCAGAGGACTCTGTAGCTAAAACAGATGCAGACATTTTACGTATGGCTTGTGTGCTGACGGCAGGATTGCCCAACATAGGCAATGTGCGGTGGCCAAAGGCATAAATAATACGTTGAATGGACTAAAATATAAAAATTTATAAATCTCCGTTCTTTTTTTGTTTCTCAACAACGCAAAAAAGAACAAAAACAATAAATGTAAATTGACAACCACACCTCTTGTTTAATTCAACTATTCTCATTGTTTCTATCAATTGCCAGAGTTCTATTTAATTTTCTTGAATATTTTCCTTCCTTACGAATTCTTGAATTTTTTGTTTTCAAAAGATATTTTGACTTCTTACCATATTGCACGTCGTATTCTACAATAAATAACCTCTCTTCAAGTTTAACGAGGTTGCGCAATCAAATTTCTCGAGAGAACTGAGACCGAAAAATTTCAGCATTTGCTTTGTCTTCTTTGAAGTAATGGTAATTTAGCGTTTTTCTACGCTATTTCTTAATTTAATTTAAAAAGAAATAGCTATTATATATGACGAAAGATTAACTGGTTAGGTATTTATTAATAAAACTCGTATTTATTTCATTTTCATATTTATTTCATTTTCATATATATTATTTGCATAGACTTCATAAAAAACAGTTTCTAAATAAATCGCTTTACAAAATAACTTAGCAAGAAAAGTTGAAAACACTGATTTTGTGACCAGCAAACACTGTGATGCTGCCAGATCAGAATTTTAGTAATTTATGGCTGCCAAAAATTTTTTTCAAAATATATTCTTGGATTAGCCTTATAACCCACTTGTTAAACAAAACCTGTAGCATTAACTTAGAATTTATTTTTATTCTAAAAAACTGTATACAAATAAAATTAGTCGCTTTACAAGAAAGAAAAATTGAACACATTAATTTTTGTGCAAAACAAACACAGTGATGCTGCCAGAATATATTTTAATAATTCATGGCTGCCAATACACTTTTTTCAAAAAATATTATTGGATTAAATTAACAAATAGCTACTTTTTTCTCGACCTATCTCTTGCTGAAGCATTTTGAGTTTCGATTCGAATCGAAATTTTCTCCGTTTGGCAAATTTGGTATTCGATTCCGTTCAGTTTTTTTCGCAAGCATGTATTCTGCATTACGATCGTAGCTACATTTTTCAAAGTTGTTAAAGTTGTGACGGAAGTTTTTTGATTCTTGTTTTTTAGTCAAAAAATTTATTATTTGATTATGAAACTTGTTATATTATTTATTTTTATTAAACACGAAATGAAAAGATAAAAAATGTAACATAAATTTAACAAAAATATTAATTTACTCTTGTCCACTTGCATGAGACAAAGAAAAAAAAAATTTATTGTTTTCTTAATTCAAGTTTGCTTATTTTTCTGTCTCTCTTTCATACGTTCCTATGCTTTTGAGAACATTATTTTCTTCTTCTTTTTCTTTCGATTCAGATCCTTTTTGGAATACCAATTTTCGTTCGAAACGTAACTGAATGCAGAGCATAATCGTAACTTGGATAGGGGTGATTATCTTAAAATTTATTTTTTTCTCATTCAGTAAGTAAATAAAACAAAATAAAAACAATGATTAGGAAATATTGAAATAGTGAATATAAAACATACATTTTTAAGTATCAACTTTAATTTGTTATATTAACAGAAACTTACGACTAAATAAACTCTTTAGGCTACACTTCCAGTCTAATCAGTATGTATTTTCTTGTTTCCTGGTATTGTCTTTTTCATCGCAGTAGTCATGGTATCCACCGTATTATCGTATTCATTAAGTTTCTTGGCTAAAAAGTAAATTTCAGCCAAAGCAATAATCAAAGCACACATAATGCCTAACAGTAAGCGCAAACCGAATTCCATGTTACCAATGATAAGATTAACGCCCAAAAAACCAAAAGCAAAGCCTGCAGCTACAGAGAATATAAACTGCAGGACTGCTATAATCTGGCTATTTATGGCTTTGACTGTAAGTAAATAATAAATTCATTAATTTCGGTTATTTCATTTAAAACTATAAATAATACTCACTTTGATAGGCTACAGTATCCTCGGGGTAGTGCTGAAGTACGGCATCAACATTTTTGGTCATTTTACGATATTCTAAATTTTGCTGTTCTTCACGTAATTTCTGACAACGAGCCTCTAATTCAGGATTTCTTTTAATAATCTCATTTTTAGGCAATTCTAATTCACTTGCTTGCAATAAATCATTTAGATAAACATCTATACCATGATCTTTGCGCAAGGTAGCCAAAAAATTACTTAACCAACGTATATCACTTAAATACAAATGTGCTTCTGTAGTGCTTGGCTTCTTATCGTCTTTTTTCTTATCTATATCCTTAAGGTCACTCTTTATGTCATCTAATTTAACTTCTTTTTTTTGCAATTCTTTTAAAAGTTTTATATTTATATTTGGCGTATTAATTTGTGAACTATCCTTTAAAGTTTCTACATTTGAGGGCAACTGTATAGACTTGGTTTTTAACAGTTTGCTTATATTTTCGGGTACCTCAGTTATGTGACTCTTATGCTTTTCGAGTAATTCTAAAAGTCCGTTAGATACTTTAATCTTAATACGGTTGTCTTTAATGGTTGTTATGGTATCCATGTTGTGTAAATTATTTGGGTATATTAAGCTTTAATTGTAAATCCGTATACAATTCAGCAATTTCCTCTTCTTTAGTGGCAAAAGAGTTTTCAATGCGTTGATAATTATGTTTTATTTGATTGTCAATTTCTTCCTTACGGTGAGTTCTTTGCAAACGTGCCTCCTTTATATTGTCGCTGGGCTAAATAGAATACAGACAAATTAGAAATTACATATTAGGTTTCGTTGAATGCAGAGAATTTTATGAATTATGCAAAAAACTTTAGCAAAACTTGTTTTGGAAGAAAAGATTTGTTGAATGTTACTAAAGGTGGTATGACTTTTTTAATCGGCGTCAGTTTTCAACTTGAGAGAAAGCAAATCAACAAGCAACGTAGATAAAGAGGCCGACTCTATACTATTTATAAAACGTTTATTAAAATCATACATACCTCCTTAGGTTTTTGCAGTTCAATTACTAACTTTTCAGTCTGCTCCAGTAGATTTTTCAATTCGTTTGAAATATCGTTTAAATTATTTGCTGCAAGTTTGATGCACTTTTCAGATACTTCGTATTTAAGAGCTCCCACAGTTTCTGTGACTTTGAAGAGTGATTCTATTTCCAAATCGTTACGCTGAGTCTCAAAATTATTAAGAAAAGCTTCAATTTCACCATTTACAAATACTCTATGGTCTAATACGCGATACTGGGCGTTGTAAATCTCTACAAATATACAAGGATTATTGTATAGATTCCATAATTTTTATGTTTTGGAGTGATTCGTTAAAATTTACCTTTTCCAAGCTGTGTTATCATTTTAGTCTGCTTTTGTGCTAAACGTCACATGACATTTTTATAAACCGTGTTGCCAATCAGTTGCATGTTCAATGAAAACCAGTTATAAAACGCTTAAGTAAGCAACATGAGAATATGTAACTACGAGTTTATTATCGTTTTTAGACTTTGTGGTTCAATGAACCCTCGTTAAAATATGTATTTTTTTATTTATGTAGTAGTATTCAATTTACTTTATAGTTAACTATTAAAAATTCACTTATTTAACGTTATTGCCTAATTAATAAAATATTTTATTTATTGCCAACCATTTTAAAGTTATTTATTTGAAGTACGGTAACTCAATCAAAAACACTTCTTGACAGAACATACGTGCATTTTATAAAGGAGGCACTAAAAAGCATCTGGTTGGAAAAAAGAAGAAACATCGCGAAATTATTGTTAATTATCTTTTGAGGAAAATTTTTATTAAGATAATAAATTTATAAAGTGTTCATTGGTTTAGCTGCATAAAAACGAAATGGGTGAAGAATTTAAATTGCCCAAACGTTCACGTAAACGCACACGTGAAGTGAAACGTAAAGCTCGACCGGAATTAGACAAAGAAGGTTGGACGTCTTTACGCTATGCTGAACGCTTTGAACCCTTCTGCAAAGTAGAAGACAATGTGGAGCGCATTAGTGAACGCGATATCAGTTGCCAGGAATTTATCAAGCTTTACGAAGAACCTTACAAGCCAGTGGTAATTGAAGGATGCCAACGGGGTTGGCAAGCTCTAGAAAAGTGGACACTACCACGTTTATCTAAAAAGTATCGCAATCAAAAGTTCAAATGTGGCGAAGACAATGAGGGTTATAGCGTTAAAATGAAAATGAAGTATTATATAGAGTACATGCGGACCACCAAGGATGACAGTCCATTGTATATATTCGATAGCAGTTTTGGTGAGCATCATCGACGTCGTAAATTATTAGAGGATTATATAGTACCGCAATATTTTCGTGATGATTTGTTTAAGTACTGCGGAGAGGATCGACGTCCTCCATATCGTTGGTTTGTTATGGGTCCGGCAAGATCTGGTACTGGCATACATATAGATCCTTTGGGCACTAGTGCCTGGAATGCTTTAATTAGTGGACATAAACGTTGGTGTTTATTTCCTACCCAAACGCCAAAGGAATTGCTTAAGGTTCCCTCTAATTTGGGAGGTAAACAAAGAGACGAAGCCATAACATGGTTTAGCACAGTATATCCTCGAACAAAGCAAATTGACTGGCCAAAAGAATATGCACCTTTGGAGATTCTACAAAAGCCTGGAGAAACTGTGTTTGTACCAGGCGGCTGGTGGCATGTTGTGTTGAATTTGGATGATACTATAGCCATTACGCAAAATTTTTGCAGCCGTACTAACTTCCCTATTGTATGGCATAAAACTGTACGAGGACGTCCAAAGTTATCGCGTAAATGGTTGCGTGTGTTACGCGAGAAAGAACCGGAATTGGCAAAAATTGCTGAAAATATAAATATTGATCAAAGTACTGGCTTTGCTTCCGATAGTTCGAGCAATTCCAGTTCATCGTCGTCGAGTTCTTCATCGTCGGGCAGTGATACTGAAGCCGATGGCAATAAAAGCGACGACGCTTCGTGTTCCTCTAACACTGACAGCGGTCAAGAAAGTTTAACGGCGAAAAAGAAGAAAAAGCGACGCATGGGTGGCAGTATGACAGCGAATTCATGATGGCCGCCACACTGGTGGATGAGATGTAGTAGAGGAAATTATTCTGATAACATCCGTAAAAGTGAAAACAATTCGCCAAATAAAGATAATCAAAATAGCGATTCATTAACTAAAATCGAGCACAGTGAAAATGAGAACCAGCAGCTAGATCCAGCAAAGAGAAACAACTGTCGAATTAAAAAACTCAATTGGCGTCTACTACATTTAGGCCTTATAGAAAATAGTTAACATTTTATCACAAAAGCATTAACATAAACCAATTAGCAGCAGTTGTTAACAATAATAATAATTACTATTATATACATATATAATTAAATTGTTTTACATACCCAATCCTACCTAATAGCTAATGCTAATGCATCTGCTAATTTATTAAAATTTTGTTCAACTATAAACTGACTTATTCGTTCAAAACTTATTGCACTTATTAATACAAAGGCTAAAAGTTTTAATGCAAAAAGGCTTTTTTACGAATAAAGTCAGACGAATTTATTTTTGGATTTCTTTCCATTTTAATTGCAATTTATGAATTTTTTTATTGCTAAATTTTCTTTTATTTAATTACCTTGGAAGTATTTTTCTTTTTAACATTTGTAATTTATTAGTGATTAATTTACATTTAAGTAGTGTTGCTTACGCAACAGTCAGTCCTTCCTTCATCCTCCCTATTCTAATCTCATTTGCTTTTGTGTGCTATTTTAAGTTATGTTTCGACTTGAAATTTTCTTATTTCCTAATATAGAATTTACGATTACTTTACACATAAATTAGAAAACAAAGTTAAATTGTAAACTTATTTGATTATCATCATTATACAAATTAAAATGACTAAAATAAAAGCTATTTAACTTAAAATGCGAATTTTTTAGTGTACTTGCTTTAAGGCATTTCGAAATGGAGCAGATGAAAATACAATCTGTCTTTTGTTAAACGTTTAAAGATATCTGAATTATCATATAGTGATAATTTTCAATATGCAAGAGCAAGTGTCGTAAACGTATAAATTTTAAGAATGTTTGCCGTACATCGGGCGCGGGACCAAAAACATTTTCTATAAATGCGCCAAAAATTTCTTACTTCAAGTGACCACCTCACTATTTAGATTACTTATATCCTATCTAAAGCGGAATAAGAGTCTAATGTGTGGCAACCAGCTCTATTGATACAAAGAAACGTATTCTAATGAACAAAGGTAATTTGTTCCAAGAAGTCTAATAAAACCACACCTATAAAACTTTTTAAAATCTGACACAATAATCGTTAGCAGCAAAAAACAAAATAAAGAATTTTTTTTTTTTTAAAGTGGAGATTTCTGTGTTTTTATTTCTGATTTGTTTTCTTTTCAAAGAATTCTTAGAATACCTTACAACGAGAACAAACACAAACTTAATTTAAATAAAATTATTTATTGAAGAAGCTATAAAGCAAAAGAATTATAAAATAAAGAACCAATTTCTTAATATAATGAATGGTATGTATGTGTGTAGACATCACAATAGTATGTACATATGCATACATAGATACACACATATATGTACATTGTATGGAATACATGATGCATTATTTAATTTTTAATAAAATAAGAAAAAAAGCAATAAAACTGAACTGACTGACTGAAGAAGCTTTTGAAACTCGTTGATTTTTTATTTTTTATAAAATATTTTATCTTTGAAAGGAATTTTTTGAACAAACAATACAAAGTCATTTGATTTTCCTTTATTTGTTTGTTTCTGTTTTCATCTTTTATGAATTACAAGTTTCTTGCGCCTTCTTCCCAAGTAATTTACTATTATTTAATTCTTTAGATTTTGTTTTGTTTTTTTTCTTTTTATTATAATAATTTTATTATCTTAATGGTTTTTGTTTGTTTATTATATTGTTGTTACTGTTCTTAATTTTGTTTCTGTTTTTTTTGTGTATGAATAGTAGTGTACTTGTGTCGTCTGATATCCGTTTGTGGTTGGATTTCTATCTTTTTTCCGGTATGAATGATAAATGTTGTTGTTGGTGGTGTAGGGAGGACAGTATAAGTAAAGAAAACAAATGGCTGCTGTAGTTACAAATATTGTATAATGCTTCTTAATTGTTGTAAAAATTATTAGAAATTTGTTGTTTTGTTATTGTAGTTGTTTTGCCACCTTAGAAAGATTTTGAAACAACCAAAAGAAAAACTATACAACTTAATCAATATACTGCGCTAACCAACGGAATCCTTCGCCATAACCTTGTCTTTTCAGTACTGAACACATGAATACTTCCAAGGGGCGTCCGGGCAAATCTGAACGTGCTACTTTACCCTGTAATAAAACACAAAAATTAGAAATAAATTATGTAATAATGCGTAGAGTTGTGGCAAACTTAATAACAAATTTGTTGGCAAGGAATTCTGTTTTACAAAATTTAATTTTTAAAAACGTTAAATGATAGTATATCTTGCCATCAAATTGAAACAAAAAATGTATTATGCAACATTATACCTTGCCGGTGGTTAATTGATAGAGACAGAAAACATTTCTAATTTCATCTTCGCTGGCAGCACCTGGCTTATCGATTTTATTGCCCAAAATCAATACAGGGCAATTTGATAAGGCCTCATCTGTGAGAAGGGTATCTAATTCCAGTTTACTTTCTTCAAAACGATTACGATCCCAGGCATCTATCAAGAAGACAATAGCATCTACAGCTGGGAAATAATCTTTCCACACACGACGTGCTAAAAATATGCAACAAAACAATAAAAATCAAGTTTAAAATTGTATTTTTATAAATAAATAAAAATAAGTAATAATAGCTCAATGCTCTTATAAACAAAAATAAGTAGTATTACTTGATAAGGACTGAAAACACCAATTCAAAGTGTATCATAGAACAATATATAAAATGCATATATAAAACTTAAACTCTGTTCCAAAAAAAAAAAGAGAGAAAAAAATGAAAATTTCGTCTTTTAGAATGATTTCTGGCTGCTAAAACTCAGCGAAGTCAAACCATTTTAAAAGTAGTAGTTTTATTTTATGAAAAAATAATATGTAAATTTTACGATATATATTTAAAAGAAATCTTGCTTGAATTTAGATATACCTTTCCCTCTCATTAAACAAACTCTATAAAAATATAATTACACTTTCAAATGGAAATTAAACAACAAATTTTAGTCAAGTAATAAAGAGATAATAATTTTATTTTAAAATTTTAGCATGTGTACTTATTATTCACCTAGACTGCAACAAAGTGTCTAGTCATTTAATAAATAGTAACTAATATTTCAAGTTGCTTTGTTAGTATGTACGTATGTAATCTATCTCTTTGTTTCTATTTTCTTTGAAATAGGAAACAAAATAAACATGTAAAAAATGTGAATAATAAATAGCAAACTCACCTTGAGAGTGACCGCCCAAATCGAATGTAGTGAAACGCATATTACCAATGGACAATTCTTCGGATGCTAAAAAATTAAAAAAAAAACGAAGAACATTATGGTTACAGATTTTTTACCATTTGCTAATAAACTTACTGGGATGTAAAGTTGGTACATGTTGGGCTAATTTATCATCTTTGAGCATGTGCAACAATGTCGTTTTACCAGCATTATCCAAACCAAGGAACAATAATTTACCAGATTTTTTCCAAAGACCTATTAAAAGGATAGAAATCAAAAATAAAATCAATTAAATATTTCGATGTGCGATTTTTTAAGGTGTATACTAAAGTTAACTAAACTGTTTCAGAAAAAAGGCGAATTACTTTTTCTATATTCTCCAATGTGATTTGAATGTATAAATTACTTTTTACTGACCAAATTATTCACAAAGAATAACATTTTCACATTTTATAGTCAATAACATAGTCTTTAACAAAAATTATAATTATGGGTCAAAAACCAGTAATTGAATAAATAAAAAAAATATATTTTCAAACTAATTTCCATTACTTATTTTGGGGCACGTAGTATCTATTTGAAATAATTTCTCAGAATTGATATTTAAATTTCAAAGAACTTATCATGGTATTAGTAGTAAAGGCGTATCGTATAAATATCGTATAAATCTAACAAAATTTTTAAATGCAAAATGCTGTGTGCACACAAAAAGTTTTTAAGACCGTATAATTTAAACTTCTGATGTATGAAATTGAAACATCTGCAATCATTTCCGGTTGTCCTAGATTTAAAACTATTTACTAAAATACTTTACTTAATACTTCAAGTTATAACTATAGTAATAACTTAATGATCTTTAGGCGCCCACTTTATTTATCCAGGATAAAAAAATTGTTTTTGATAACTTTACACAAAGTAAATATTTTATCATACGATTTAAAGTAAGGGTTGTATGCTATACAGAAAATTTTTAAAGGTGGGGTGTTAAAAGGGTGCTCTTACGATTACGTCAGTTTAATGTTTAAAAAACCAATTGTTCTTTGTAATATGAAATAAGGCGCGGAGTCCAATCTTAAAACTTACCCAATGGCTTTGAAGTAAGAGTTTTAAAAAGATTATTATTTCCGATAACAGGAAAAGTTTATTATAAAAATTTTGAAAGCCACTTGGCAATAAATCTACCTACTTCATATGAAAATAAGTGCTAGCAGTGTTTTTATTTTTAAATTTAATGCCTTAACTATTCTGATCTTGCTTGCCTGTATACCTATCTCTAACTGTTGTAATAACGAACGTTTTACATATAGTATTAATTGATTTAATTGAAATTACCATTCATAAGCTATTCTGATTTATGATAAAAAAACAGTTTTTCTCAGCATTATTAAGAACAACAACAGTAATAACCAAAAAGAAAAAAACTCGTTAACTTAAAAAGAGCGATATAGGGAATATTTAAATTTTAGTATTTCAACTTTGGTCAGTCAATAAACTCTTACGTTAGGCCTTAAATTAAATAGCCAAATGTCAACAATCGTAACACAAAAGGCCAACATACATATGGCTGTGTGTGTATGAGAGTTTGCCCGTTTAAAAGAAAGAGCATATATGTTGCTGATATAAACGTCAACACACAACACATGTTGTTGTAGATGATGGTAGTCAAATTGTTAAATCTTTATCAGTATTGCTTTGTTGGCAACAGCAATTATAATTAATGCAAAAATTTTTTAACAAAAATTATGTTTTGCCTAATTTAACAAAAACAAAAAAAAAAAAACAAAACAAAAAAAATTATAAATAATCTTTTAATTTTAGCCAATGGGGATACATGCGTATAAGTGTATTATGAAAAGAAAATAGTTTTGATAATTATATTCATGAATAACTTACCCAAGTAACCTAAAACACCAGTGAACCAATCCCAGATGAACATTTTATATGTTGTGTTTTATCTGTGCTTTATTTTAGAAAAGAAAAACGGGAGCAGGGAATATGCAAATTCGTTGGATATCGAATGTATAAGTGCGGCAGCGGCGGTAAATTTTCTTTTTATTATGCTGCTTATTATTCTAAAAATGAAACAAAAACAATAAAAAGAAAAAGAGATGTACGAATAAAAGAAAAATTATGCTTAAGAGCTAAAATATGATATTTTTATACAAAAATCATATAAATTATTACAGTCAAGTTACACCACACACGACACCCTATATAAAAAAAATTTCCTAATTTTTCAAATATAACCGACTAGACTAGGGTCTACGATTTAAATTGCTTTTATAATAATAGAGCATAGCCATGGATTTATATTTTATACTGTCTTTGGAAAATTAAAAATTCCTTTTTTCCAATGAATTGAAAAATCTTTTAATCAACATTTTGTGATAAACTGTGAAAGGTGTTGCATAAAAAAAAATAAATAAAATAAAACAAAACGTTTTTAAATAAAATGGACGTTGAGATTTAGACCCTGCAAGGTAGGTGAGATTTAGATCATGCAAGTGCAAAGTGCGTATTTGGACTTGATCCAAATGAATTGTATTACTTTCAATGATAAAGTATCGCCATTAATGGAAATAATTTTTCCTTTGAAATACTCTTAATTTACACTTCACTTAGAAACAGGTTTTCTGCCCATCTGAAACCGATATATTACCTATTGTGATGTAGGGCATAACAACAAAAAGTACGTCATTTCTAAGTATGAAGAAAAAATGCAACAATTAAAAAAAATTATATAAATCATTAAATGACATATAAGTACATATGTATATTCATTGCTGATTTTTCTTGAGAAGGAAGTTGATTGAACGACGATCCATTTGTAGTAACGAGAGATAAGAGTATAAATCCAATAAAGGGAAGGTGGTGGTAGTGTATGCCCGCTTTAATAGAATGAAAAAAGAGCTAATCAAACAAAACCTTGACATAAATACACAATTATTACAGGTTTTATGCATATTGTGCCAGTTTGGTTTGAAGTGAATTCCAGGGTGTATTCTATTAAAATTGTTTCATCATTTTTACTGACTTTTGCACTTTAGACTTTCAGACTCGATATGAACTTGTTAAGGGTCAGGTTTACTGTCACTTGATAGTAAGAAAGGCACAGAGGTTTTTCACACAAAGTTGCCGAAATAAGTGGACTATTATTTCTGAATTTATTTTAGACTTGAGCTCATTCTCTTCATTCTTTTTTTCTGACCAATCATTTAGAAAGAACTAAATCACACCACTAACACCACCTTCTTCTACATTGCCTACTACATGTCTTGCCTCTGCCAACGAACCAGCCAGTCAGCGTAAATGCGTGTTTCTTTCATTTTTTATCGTTCACAAAGAAAGTTTTCTTTACTAACACACCGTTTATTTATTTGTTTTCTTACCAAGTGTATTGAAATATTTAATTAAAAAAACGGAAATTTTCAGCAAAATGTTGAAAATTTTCAATCAATTTATATAAAAAAGAGAATATTTCTTTATTAATTTTTTTCACTAAATTCTCCCGTATTTTTTTTCCTTTAACCACGAATATTGAAAAAGAAGACACGACAGCAGCAGCTGGCAACAGTTGTAAAAAAGGTTAGTAGAAATCATATATTCAGTATAATGGGTATGTTCAGTGTAGGTTGCCAGAAGAACAAATCCATAGATTTTTTCGTAAATACATAACTAGAAACAATATAACTGCTAGAAGCAATAAAAAAATGTAAAATTTAGCTTTAATTCTAAGCTAATATCGTGTTAGCAATACGTTTTAAATGTCATAGTAACGGTTCATGTAATACAGAAGTGCTGCCGGATTTTAATATACAAGTGGTCTAACGTAGGCAGTTTGTTTTCTAATTATTTAATATAATATAAAATTTTTATATGAGAAAAAGAATAACCAATTACTCCAATACAACAAAATGACAAAGGTAATACATAATAATATACAGAGAGTAAGTGGCAATATTGAGAGTTTTTATACTGCTTTTAATGTTTACAAACACAGCCGATCTGGTAGCACTAAGTACAAGCAACAATTTGAATAATAAATTAATTTTGGCAATGCCAAACTACATAAGCACAATAACCGTTATCTTTTAGAAATGCTAAAGTTAATAATGCCTTAAATATAAATAAAGTCTTGATGACCTGATCTGCAAATACTTTGCACTGCTGATTGTCATTCTTGTAACATAACAAAGTGAAAATATTAAATGCGAATATTGGTAAATTCTATATATTTTATATCAAAAAAGTTATAAAATTAAACAAATGTGAAATGCAAATGGAATGGTGAGAATAATTGTAACATAACTGATTACTACGTTATTGTTATTTTTTTTTTTTGAGTTTCTAAGTCACACTTACCCAGTCTTAGCAATTATTCCGTAATCATCATATTTATATCATCATGTTTTGAATCAACTTATGAATTTTAACATAAGTGCGTTCTTTATACTATACTAGAGTAATCCCTCCCGCATTGCTGGGAACCTTTGTGTTGTACATCCTTTTTGACTGATGTGGATAGATAAAGAAAGCTTTAAATGTTACCGTTGTCTACACATGTAAAATTCCACATTTTTTTAAAATGATGGTTTGCATTGGCTGCCAAGTTATTTAAACCAAATTTAGAAACTTAAACTCTAACCATTCTTAAGATACACAAGAATCATTGTTTAACTTGTATGGGGGGTACCATGCCCATTTATCAGATTCCGCCAACTTTTTAACTCATTATTTGTACTATCTAAGAAGTCATTTCGACCAAATTCAGAACCGTTCATTCTAATCGATTTCTAGATATACAAAAATCAATATTTAATTTTAATTTAAAAAAAAACACTGCTGGTAGAAAAGTCGTTACAAATTCAAAAGGTTAACCAACGCATAAAATAAATTTAAAAAAAATATCTTTACACATTCAAAACATGTAAAATCCACCCAAAGACTCTTGCACATTCTTGCATATCAGGAGCATCGCTTGTGTATAATTTAAAACTGTAACTTCCAAACTGTAGGCAATTAGGTATATAAAGGGCTGCTTTACCTACACGTCAGTTAATTATCGTTGGTTTTCTTTGTTTGGCAGTGTAAACTAAATAAAACTAAAAAAACAGTCAGCCGAGCCGGCAACACCACCTTCTTAAATGTGCCTTGGTCCGGCTGATAGCTTTGTTTTGTTCATTATGGCTCACATGATGTCAAAACATTTTCTTGCACAGCAGAGACTTACTAAAAAGAACGATCCAAGGATATCGTTAAACTATATCTTATTACCAAAAACATGCTTCAAAACGCATTCAAAATAATCTCTATATATGTATACAAAAATGACGTGAATCTTCGTGACCGCTAAACTCAAAAACTACTGGACCGATTTTTATCAAACTTAATATACATGTTCTATAGGACGTGAGGAGTGTTTCTGTGTAGTTTGAAATTCGTCCGACAGATGGCGCAATATTTAGTTTTTTATGTTTTTGCACCGTAACTCAAGAACTACTGCACCGATTCCGACCAAACTTTATATACATGCTCTATAGGGCGTGAGGAGTGTTTCTGTGTAGTTTGAAGTTCGTTCGACAGAAGCTGTGTTTCGTTGAAGGCGTTGGTTCGTTAATCAGCGTGCAGTGGCGTTAATTAGCCTGATACCGACTGAAACCTAACATCTTTTTGTGAAAAAAATATATTTAAAAAAAGTAAATAAATATCTATCACTCTTTTTTAAACTCTATTTGCGCAATAAGCCTATTTTATGTTTTGCTGAAGGCGTTAGGTGCTTGATCGGCGTGTGGCGGCGTGTAGCTGCGTTAAGTATCCCGACACCGACTCATACATAACCCTTTTCGTGAAAAGTTCGTGGGTGTCAAACGAAAAAGAGAACTTATTGAATTGAAGATTAATTTATTTAAATTAAATATTACATACATTTTAATAAACTAACCCAAGGTGTTAGTGAAAGTAAATTAATTGTATTATTGAAAGCTATTGAAAAAAGTAAATAAGACAATAAAGGGCAGCCTTTCTGCCACAATAATAACAAAGAAAATATATCATGAGAAACGTATATAACAGTATAAAATGCCACGCTCACGTGCAAATATTGGTCGCCGTACACGACACACAAATTATGTGAGAGTGCTGCGCTCACAACAGACACAAGAGGAGCGCGCAGAAGACAACGAACTAGCCAGGAATCGAATGTTAGTTTTATACCAAAGTTATTCACAAGAAACAGTTCAACATAAAAGAAATATTTGGGCCAGCAACGCGGATCGGATCGGGCCCAGCTATCAAAAATATATAATTCCATTTGAACAATAATTGCTATGTCGATTTAGTGCACCTCTCATTCTTCTTCTTAATATCGATCAGCCATGACTTTGCATGCAAACCAGGCTTACAGTGAAAATAAAATTCGAAGGCAAAACAACGTTTGCCCGGGTCTGCTAGTATATTTATAAATATGGCTAAATATTTAATGTTCATAATTGAAAAACGTCCAAAAAACTAAATATTTGAGAATTAAAATTTGCAACAAAATAAAATATTTCCAATTCACAAGTACTAACTGTATACTCGTACAATTTTTGTTTACGTTTTTTTTATATGGAATTTTTTTGACATCTACCATACAATGTAGCAAATATATTGCCTGTAGCTTTTGTACAAAAATTAATTGTTGTACAGATAGACAACTTCACCTTATTTCATTTCACCATGAACTTCACCTTATATAATTTCACCATGGTCCAAAGTGAAAATAAAAAAATACATAAATACAAAAATGTTAATTTCATTTTATTAAACTTTGGGGCAACATTTCGTATTAAAAATAAATTTTCTTTGGAAACAAAACAGAAAACAAAATTAAAAAATGTCATTTCAGTTAGGCAAGAACATAAAGCTTATCTCTTCAATCAATTTATGGAGACCATACAAATTTCGATCATACGTGACACGCGGTATATGTGCTCCAGATAATGATCCCAAGTGTTCAAAACATTCGCTTGCCAAGCAAAAGCCCTGTCGCTCAAAAGTTCGCCGCTTGGAAGCAGGAAAAGAACTTCCGAAAAGTAAATCCATGTGGGAGACTGCAGAGTGTTGCCCTGAACCCTGTCCGGGCTATGTTGTTCGTTTTGATGAAATTTATTATGCCTATAGCGACAAAACTCGTAAATATCAACAGACTTGGAAGGATTGTCCAAATCTAAAGATAAAAGAAGTAAAGTTGTGTCATCATGAAGATATCAATATCGCTCCTATGGAAAAGAGAATCATTAAAAGAAAACCACTGTGTGCATGCCCAATACCTAATGGTGTTCCAAGAAATTGTGTTGGATTTTTACCACAAAAGTGCCCAAAACTTGTGACACCAAATTGCGTTGGCGGACGTAGACCAGCAAATTGCTTTTTAGAACATAGACACATTGATTGTGATAAGAACCGTGCTCCATACCCAAGTTACTCTGAGTGTATGCGTGACAAGCCAGCTAAACTACATCCCAGAGAGTGTAAATGCCTAGATCATCCCAAGATGTGTGAAGTGTGGAATGAGATGAGACGTCAAATGGCAGTAAGAGGTGATGACGCAGTAAATAAAATGTTGGGCATAGCATCCCATGATTGAAGTGTCGTGTGATATGATGAGACGTCAAATGGCAAAGCCAATGGCGCAATATATAAAATGTTGATGAAATGATATTTTTAATGAAAAAAATTACTAATTTCGATCCTCAATAGCTCTAAGCTCTAAGTTAAAAAAAAGATAAGTATGTATGTACGTATGGATGTAGTATAATTTAACAACTTGCATACATACATACATACATAGATTCTACAATAGGATTTAGGTTGTAGATTTCGCTAATATCTATTAAAAATTACCTGTTTTTTTTTTTGGTATTAGACTTCAGGACATTTTGAAATAAAAAATTCAAGTTATTTTACAACAAAAGCAAATGTATTTATTTTTTCGGATTTCTTCCATTTTTAAAACAAAATCTTAGATTTATGCTTTCAGACATTAAATACTTAACCCCATATATGCTACGTATGTACGTCTGTCTATCAGACGTATACGGTATACCTCTTTAATTTTGTATTTCGTTATAAGGAAAGGTTGTTATGCTCAGTATTTTAAGCTTTTATCAGTAGCTTGCAAGTGGTCATTGCTTTTGTTGAATAAATTGATTATATTTCTGAGAAATAACAGAACTATACGTTATGAAGACGTATGTAAAGTTATCTTTTGTGTGATGTTTTGAGTTTATTGTGTTCCTCTTTTACTTGAAGTTTTTGGTTATTTTAAGAGCATTTATTTTGAAGATTTGTTATAATAACGGCATGTAAGCAAGAATTGGATGCACAAATTGTTGCCTGTTGCAATGTATTTTAGATGACTCGATTTTATCTGAAACTATAAGTGGATTAGAGAACGAAATGTTGAATGATAATATTCTAAGTGATGTTGGCGCTGTTAATGAAAATATAAGCCCCAATAAGATATTACGACTTTTGCTTGAATAATAATAATTTGCAACATAATGAGCTAAGATTTTTGAGAGCATAATACAGTTCTCTCAAACTACTTTAAGAAGTAAAAGTAGGCACTGCTAGATTTCTTCAAAATGATGGTATGATTTTGGCAACAAATACCTATATTACGAAAACGACTTCCACTAATCAAAAGCCTTTAACTCGCAAAGATTATATGAACAAAACTTTACACGTCCAAATGACACCTTGGATGCAATGAAACACCAACTTTGTCACAACCATTGCGTGACAATTTTTAAAATTTATAAAATATTTTGCACCAAATCTGAAAAAAATCAAGTTTTCTGCCATTCTAACTTTTTCAATTTCGGCCATAATTCGACTGATGATGTGTATTGACTACGCAGTAATCAATACAAACTCGAAACTCAAAACCTTTCACTATTACCGTTCCAAAGATGTGTAAAAATCAATATTTACTGTGTATAGGAGGTGCCACTCCTATTTACTCAATACTGCCCACTTTTTGACTGATGATTTATGTCGACCAAAAAATTATTTGAACCAAATTTAGAAACTCTTACTATTACCTTTACATACATATAAATAAAAATTTTATATGGGTGTGGCACCGCCCATTTTTCACTGATGGGCTTGATCATCAGTGAAAGTGGTTTGTAAATTGGTTTAGTGGTACCGTGTTGTAAAATGGCGAACATAGGACAACTTATTTTTATCTATGTATGTATATATAGAAATAGTGGCGGAATAAATAAGGACACAGTTTAACAGTTTATTAAATTTTTATTTATTAAACTCAAATAAAGTATGAATTGTAACTAAAAATATGTTCGTACCTACGATTTTGCATTTGACCCAAACAACTCTTACCCATAAGTCTAGCTTCCATAACGTTTTCTCTTATTATGCGCCTTGAAACAGGAGTAGTAAGTTAAATTAGAGGCTTTTTTAAGACTTAAAGGGAATAATCTTTGAAATGCGAATTAAAAGTTTATCCGTAGTCTCTGCAGTTTTCCTTACTTTAGTATTGGAGCACTTTATGTTCCGAACAATTTTCGCTATATATAAAGACTACTCTTCTATCAAAAAACTTTGATACATCAAATAATTATTTATTCCAACACTGTATATAAATATGCTGCATATTATGCACTTAATACCGCACTTGCAGCAACTGCTGTCCTTTGTTTTCTAACAGATGATATTTTTAGTACACCGCTCGCAGATGCTGCACAATGTAACCAATATAGCAATTTTATTGGAACCAATATTAAAGTGCATAGAGGAACTTTTTTGAAAATAAATATAAATGTTTAATTTTTTCGAGCTGTACTAATGTATGTAAGCTTTCACTCAACAGGCTTCTTTTCTAATTTAAAAGAAGGAAAAAACATTTTCAGAAGTAATATTTTGACCTTCCAAGCCTTCAGAGAGATCCAAAACGACCCGTTTCGTCTAATTTTTTAGGCTGTTATTTTTTAGATTTTTTTAAGATATGATTAGACTTTGCACATATAGCCCATTTTGGAATCAACAGTCAGTCAAGATTTTAGGCCATACTTCACATATTTTGAGGGCTTTTATTTTATAAAAGGAAACGACCTCGAAAAGCCACCAACTGTTCACGAGTTGTAAAACATTGAAAGATTACCTACCCAGAGATCTTAAATATATGGAAAAGTAGCGAACTTATTACTGTTTCGTCTCTGACTTAGGGCAGAGAAGGTAGGAGCACTTGAAATTATGTAAAAATTAAATTTTTCGGAAAATACGGTAACAAAAACGTGCATCGAAGAAACCATTTTGTACGATAAGCAACTGTAAATATTAGCATAGAAATGTATGAGCGCAAATTTGAAGTTTCTATATCATTCCACATTTTGTCGAATTTATCTCTCCCACCTTTGTATTTTTAATTATTATTTTTCTAGTGGTGGGAGAAAAAACAAATAAAACAGAGAGCAATATATCATGATATCTGAAAATGGATGTGTGGATATATTATTCTCGCCTGGAGTTCTTACGACATGGTGTAAAAGATATAAACTCTATTGCATTAAATTTTTTACTCCATACATCACCTATCTTCATTTCTTAAAGTAATTTTTCAGCTTGTTTTTATATTCACTATTTTCATCGAAAGCCCTACAAATTGAAATATCGGAGTTACAGAGTACAAGTGATAAACTAGAAATTATGGAAACGTAACTTAATATTTTTTTCATCAATTCATGAGCCTTATTCGAATATCCAGAATTTTCTAAGTGATTTCAAACTACTATATGCTTGATGTTTATTGTCCCAGGAATAGCGAGTATCTCTTTAATATGGAAATAATCTTAACAGTTTTTCAATCCTTATGCTTAACAATTCTTCAGCATGTTTTTGTAGCTTCCACATGGAGTATTCTTCCGAAATTTTACGCATTTCAATATATCAATATATGTATGTATGATATGTAAATTTTAATACAAGTTTTACACGGATTAAAAACTCTATTGACCAGAAATATAAAGTGAAATGTCCGCTTTAAAACAAGTGCTCCATTTGTAAAGTAAACTTTTCACTTTTTGAAATCTTAAATAAAGAAAACAAATCTCTAAACAAATTATCTTCTTGTTCACACACTTAGATCATCTTTTCTGCCAAGATTTCTATGAAAATATATAAATTTAATACGTAATACTCTTCAACCTTCGATTTTACCTTTACAAATGAACTTCAGTACTAGGTATTTGGAATCCATCATAATTCCTTTGCGTTTTGTTGTTCATATGAGCTACTTTTAGTGCCTATGTTTCACAGCCATATAAGAGAACAGACCAGACGTAGCATTTAACCATACGTAGTCTTAAATTAAAGTCCAACTCTCGATTGGTAAGGAGTTTCTTCATCAATTCTATACGACAATTTATTTCTGTTTCAGTTGTCCAATCATCAGTTAACCAACTACTAAAATATTTGAAACTTGAGACCTTCCGATAGCAGCATCTTTAAATGGAGGATCTTTGATATTGTCAGAAATTAGATTGGTGTCATCTGCATATCGTATGGCGTTAATGTATAAACCGTTAACCTCTACACCTTTTTTAACTGAATCAAGAGCTTCTGAAAATATTACTTCAGCATACATATTAAAAAGCAAAGGAGATAAAATGCAACCCTGTCTCACTCCCAGTACCAGCAAAATGCACTGCATGAGTATGCAGGTCTCAAGAGAAAATAAAAGACATTGTGGAGTAAGACTCATTCCATTTTTATTTTTCACATGGGCACTTCGATTCCAGTATAAGTTCTTAATGCATCGGATCACCTTTTCTTCTATGTTCAAGTGGGTTAAAAGGTACTTTCATTAATTTATCGGGTTGCACCTTATCAAATGGCTTTTCATAGTCGATGGATGGAACACATGAATGTGTCTTTGCCGACATCTCAACAGTTTAGAACTAAGGCTGAAAAATGCTTTTCGACATCTGGTTCCTTCTTTAAATCCAAATTGAGTATTTCCCATATTTTTTTTACAACTGCCATATCATATATATATTAAAATGGAGGTATGTTTGGTTGTTGGTTTGTGCCTAGCTAAACGGCTGAACCGATTTTCTTGACATTTTCACAGTATCTGTCTGTATGTCTGGAAGGAACTATAGTTTCTATATAAATTTTAAAAATTCTAAATTCCGCCCATACAAAGTGTATATTTATTTGTCTATATCTTCCAAATGGTAACAGAAAGATTGTCTAAATTTGGCTCAAATAGATGATTCGTCAGTCAAAAAGTGGGCGGAATTAGACAAGTGGGCGTGGTAACTCAAATACAAAGAAAATATTGATTTTAGTATATATTGAGAACAATTACAGCTAACGTTTTGAAAATTTGGTCTGATTAACTTCATAGTTAATATAAATCATCAGGCAAAAAGTGAACGCAATTAGACGAGTGGGCGTGTTACTTTCCATACAAACTATGTATTGATTGTTGTATATATTGCGAATGGTTAAAGCTAAAGCTGAATTTGGTCTAAGTGACTTTGTAATCAATATAAATCATCAGGCAAAAAGTGGTCAGAATTGAACAAGTTGGCGCGGAACCTCTCATAAAACTAAATCTTGATTTCTGTACATATATCATGAAAGCGGTTAAAGCAAAAGTTTCTGAATTTGGTCTGAATCGCTTCATAGTTTATACAAATCATGGACAAATGGGCGTGGTACCTTCCATATTAATTAAATATTAAGTTTTGTATATCTTGAGAATGGAAATAGTAGAAGTTTCTAATTTAGGTTCAAACAGTGTCGTGAACAATACACATCCTCAGTCTGTAACTGGGCGGGATTGGATAAATGGCCGCGTCGCCTTCAATTCATACTAAATATTGGATTTTATATATGTAGAGAATGACAACTATTAACGCTTTGTTATCTATTCACATCAGCCAAAAATTGGGAATCGCAGAAATTCCACTGGATAAAAGCTGTCTGTATACGTATAATATATAAAAATGAATGTGTGCTTGTCTGAAGACTGTGTAAAGCTAAAACGAAGAACCTATAGTGCTTTTCTGGAAGGAATAAACGATTGGATTTTGACCGGAAGGGGACAAAATAGGGAAAAGGGTAAAAAATGTAACTAAGATAGCACTTAAGATAATAATTAAGATGGGAGTAGCGAAACAAGCCAGGTTTTAGTTAGTATGTGTATAAAAGTAAGACGTTATATAGTAAACTTTAAAAAATACTTAAACTATGAGTATATTTGCAATAAAAAAGGTATACAAATTATACATACACGTACATATCTGAATTAACCGGTTATTTATGTTAACAGAGCTTATTCGATATTCGGGATATGAAAATTAAAAAAAAACCGGCTTCGACAAAACAAATAAACCGGTTAAAATCGGTCGAATAACAACCGTTTGATATCCCTAATGTATAACAATTTTAAACATTTTATTTGTGTTTTCAAATTATAAAAAATAATGAAAATATAAGAAAAAAACAAACAAAAAAATTAAATCATTTTAATAATTTTCCTCGCCATGGCGTCTCATGGCCTGCAAAGTGATATCTTCCACTTGCATATGATTGGGAGTTTCCAAAGCAAAATAAATTGTTTCTGCTACATCCTCAGCCGTTAGTTTTGGCAAATCAGCAACACTTTGTGAATAAACACTTAAAAAGTCGGTATCTACCATGCCCGGACTAATGCTCTAAATTTGATAATTTGAAGACAAACAAAAAATAAAAAAATAAAAAAATAAAAAAATATAAAATCAATATTCAATTAATAACAATAATAAAATTTTCAAATACGAGTATAATTTAATTTTCTAAAAACTTATAACAGCTAATTAGTATTTAATGTCTGTCTAGCAAACATTCTTTGTACCCACTCACAGTCGAATGTCTATTGAAAATGTTTACAATTCAATTAAAGTGGGGTGGCAGTCAATAAGGCCAAAACTTCAAATAAATTTGAGTTAAAAATTTATAAAGAAAAAAGTAGAAATTGTGTAAAAGCTTTAATGAATCAATAATGTGAATACTTTACCTTTTAATTGCAATAATTTATCAAAGAAAGTGTTCTTTATTAAATTAGAAAAGGTGTACGAATTCCTGTTTAAAGTAATTGTCGACTAAAAATGACACCATGGATGACATTTTAAAATAATTTTCTTAGTTGACTGTTTGTTAGGGCGGTTAGTCGAAACGTAGACTTGTTTTGAATAAAATCAGCAAAAGAGCTTCTGACAGCATTTCGACTTAACGGTCTATTTATCAGATTTTTTATCGTCACTACTGATAGATTAACATTTGTTTTAAAAAATTCTTCTCTTCTTTTACAATCTTTTGAAATATTGTCCTTAACAGTTCATGATTGACCTTAATAGCCCTAGGTTAGGTTAGGTTAGGTTAAAAAAGGCAGCCACACTCCATCCAGGGGCCAGAAGAGGACCATTGTGATAATCTTTATAAGAATATAATGAAAAAAGAAAAAACGAAGAAAACACAAATACAAAAATAGGTAGAAAATAAAAAAGAAAAGAATGAAAAGAATAAGAGAATGAAGGGAGGCTTCATTTAATAAGCCAGCCTATACCAAATATATAACCTTCCAGGTCAACCAGGTCACTGTAAAAGCCGTGGCCCAGCAACCTGTGCCTGCTCCTCTGGATAGCCGAGGAATGATGACAGAGGATGTGTTCCACGGTCTGTCTGTGGCTTCCCACATCGCCACAAACTTGGACAAATTTTGTGGTGTCCGCTTTTCATAGTCCAGTCCTTGCTCTTAGAGCGCAATGCCCAGTCAGAAAATCTATCAGAGTCGTAAGGAACTACCTTTCCCCTTCTTGGGTAGTTTAAACCTCTCCAATTTATATTGCCTGGAAAAGACAATTAATTCCTCCCTGGGAGAAATAATGCTAAGAACCCTGATGGATGCCCAGGATAAAAGTTTAGCAAGCGACGATTGCAAGGTCTCACTGTTGGTCGGGAGAAACCTCGCCGTCACCAGAATTACTATGTAGCAAACCACTTTCCTCCCTTCAACCTCAAAACGTCTGAGAATTCCATTGACAACAAGATTCCATAGCAGTTAGAAAGTAACCCTCCTTCAGGCGTACCGCGCGACACCAATCGTTTAAGGCATGCCCTTATGGATGTCAAAATAAATCAATGCCTTCAATATACAAAAAGACTGCTGGGGTAAAAATCCTTTAATGTAGAGCCCTTTCAAAGTGGCCGAAATCCTCGGATTTTTGTCTATCTTGGTACCGACATTAACACCGTGAACGTCATCAATCCGGAAATCAAACGGATAATCACTCAGGCTAACTGATACTACTTTGGGCTCAGTAGACAACTGAGGAGCAGAGCACTCTCACGACGTACCAAACTCACGCCCTACAAAACTCTTATCATCTATGTCCCGCTATATGGCGCAGAGGCATGGACACTGTCGTACAACGACGAATATATTTTAGGAGCGTCCAAGAGGAAAATACTTCGGAGTATCATCGGTCCTCTACGAGTAGGATATGAGTACCGTATACGTTGGAACAGCGAGCTGTACGAACTATACAGGGATGTGGATATAGTGAAGCGCATTAAGATACATTGGCTACGGTGGCTTGGCCACGTCTATTGTATGGATAAGAGACTCTGGCAAGGCATGCCTTTGGTACGGCAGCCCAAGGCGGAAAGCGGGGGAGAGGACGACCAAATCTTCGTTGAAGAGACCAAGTGTTGCAAAACCTGACGGTATTGGAAATCTCAAACTGGCGCCAGCTAATGCATCATAGATCCAGCTGGAGTGCTTTTTTGGAATCAACCAAAACTGATACACGGTTGTAGTGTCACAATATTAAGTATGTAACCTTAAGCAGAGTAGTTTTTCAAAGACCTACCTCTCAAGTAGGCATGTCCTTCTGTCGACCTTGCTCCTCAGATATCGACCACTCTCCTCATCATTTTCAGCAAAAAACGATGACAGACTGATCGGCCTAAAATCACCGGGCAGGAGTGGCAAACCCTACCGGCCTTTGGTATGAAAACTACCCACACTCTTCTCCATGCCCTAGGCACAATTCTATCAAAATGGCATACCCTTAAAACTTTGACAAGGAACATCAGAGCAGAAATGGGGCATTATGCAACATAGCTGATAAAATTCCATACGGGCCTGAAGATTTATAAGGCGCAAAAGACTCTACCACCCATGTCACCTTGTCCAATGTCACCATATAAGGCACCATAACCTGTTCCTCGTCTGTCTGACGTCACCTTCCCGCAGTCAGGTAAGTAAGTATACAGGAGAATACCAAGAGACTCAGAGCAAGAATCCGCCAATGAACTGTCCGCTGGCTGTATTGTCTTTAGATAAGATCCTTCTGAACCTTTACATTTTATATCTTCTAAGGATTTTAATATTTGTTTATAATTCTTTTGTTTTTTTTTGTTTTGACGAGAGTTCATCTGCGTTTATGAAAAAATCAAATAGTAATCAAGATTTCTCAACAACAAAAATTATAGGCCAAAAGGAACATTTCAATTAGTTTTTTCTGTCACAAGCACATGCACATTTAGATTTCAATTCTTCTTTGTACGTATGTATGTGTAAGCTTGGGTTCATATGATGGCGTGTTATTCAATAAAAGAAATTCACTTTAAATATAGAACAACTGGAAAAACAACTGAATTATCTGAGAAAAACAATCAATAAAGCGCAACCATTCCAAACACATTAATCCCCGCCTCAACGACCAAAAACCAATTTCCATATTGTTGATCCCTTTTGTTTGTTTGTAACCACCAATGTCATCGTTTTCGTTGTCATTGTTCTCATCATCAACAGTCTTTTTCACTTCATAATCTGGCCAAAAAGCAACAACAAGAACAGAAACAACAAGAAAAGCAGCAGTGGCAGTAAGAGAGGAGTAGGAAAAATCTCACACACATGATGATGTAAAACGGGACAATCACTTTTGTGTAATATTTTTGTTTGTTTTCTTCTTCTTCTTGTTGTTGTTGTTGTTGCTGTATTTTTTTATTACAACATATTACAATATATTGTTTTTCAGCGTTTCTTTTTATGTTGTTGACATGTCCTGCAACATTGACCATTCAACAGCAGTACCAGCAGCACTAGCAGAGACAAAGAGAAAAGGAGAAAATTTGTAATAAAATTAATTCAGAGAAGAGGAACAAAACCAAAAAAATAAACAAAAAAAGAAAAAAAAAGAGAAAAACTACTCGTAAAACTAAATGTTGAATTCAATGAATGAAATACACTCGTTGCAATGTAAAGTTTGTCAAACGCAGTTACATAAATTACAAACGACAGTTTTGTTTGAAATTATAGCATAACCACAGCTTGTAGAAATCCAGGTTTTAATATATTTTGGGTCATGTTTGGGAAATTTAGCCCTCCTTAAAGGCATATGGTTTCCCGAAAATATCTCAATTATTTTATTATGCTTCGGTTTTTTGTTTGCCTTGCCTTGCTTATCATTAATGCTTGTCTTTTTTTCCAAGCGGTGGTATTACCCGATCTTACTATGATGTTCGTAATTGAGAAGCTTCCTATGTGGATTATTTGTAGAGGAATTTAAGTCTTTTTAATTTTTCAATTAATTCAATAAGAAAATATTTTTTGTCCTCTCATTTTGTAGGCAAGCATATTGATCCCTACACCACTTTATCGCCCTCCCTTTAAATAAGAAAATATCACAAAACTCCCATTAATTGTGGTTTTGTTGTCGTCTTACCCAAATTTCTTATCATCCAGCTTTTTTATAATTTAAAATAGAAAATATGTGGTTGCAAGGGGCTAAATATAATGAGTGCGTCTACTGGCCAATTTATTTACTTTCGACATAGGGAATATAAATGTATGCATCCTTGTAAAAGAACAGTGGTTTTTGGTTCGACAACAGTTAAGTAACAACACATGCATCCCACAAAACCCACAAAGGTCCACAACTAAAAAAACAGTACAAAAACGAACATAATTCCCTTGTGCCAGCGCTTTTTCTAATTCTGTAAAAATATTTTCTGGGAGCTTGTGCTCTTATGGCGATGCAGTCGCCAACTCCGCAATCGTAACGAATTTTCGTGCTTTTTTTATTCAGTTTTAAGAACTAAAAATATGCCCAAAGTGACCAAATTCTATAAATTTGTTGTTTTCCACAATTTCGGCCTCTGATCACAATCGACGCAAATTTTATACTTTTGGAAACACTGTTTTTGGCAGCTTAGCTGTTTTCGTCTAACATATTACTGTTCAGCTTGTTCTATAATTTCACCAAGAAATGACTTACAAACGAACAACGCTTCCAGATTATTGAATTTAACCATCATCATTCAGTCGGATGAAGAATCACTTTTTTATCGGAAAATTGTGTTCAGCGACGAAGCTCATTTCTGGTTAAATGGATATGTAAAGAAGCAAAATTGCCGTATTTAGTGAAAAATGTACTGCTTGGTGTGGATTATGGGCCAGTGGCATCATTGGACCGTATTTGTTCAAAGACGACGAAGGCAGAAACTTTAATGTAAATGACGAGCTAGATTTTGCTGAAATGTGGCTTCAACAAGACGGTACCAAATGCCCCACAGCACACGAAACAATGGTCAATTGAAAGGCGATTTCGGTTAACATCTTATTTCATGTTTGGGGCCGGTCGATTGACCGCATAGATTGTGCGATTTAACGTCTTTAGACAATTTTTTGTGGGGCTATGTTAAGGCTTACGTCTATGGGAACAAGCCCGCGACGGGCAATATTGATGAATTATTATTTGTGAGATACCGGCCGATATGTTGGAGAAAGTATGCCAAAATTGGACCCAGCGTATGAATCATTTGAAACGTAGCCGCTGTTAACATTTACACGAAGTCATTTTTAAACATTGTATCACATAGATCGTTCTATCGACTCAAATAAAGCTTTCAAACATTTCTCTAAACTTTATGTGTTTCAGTCAAATCCGAAAGTTGTCAATAAATCACCCCATTGGTCTTAAGATCTTAAGATGAAAGTTTCTGATTCACTTAATCACGGCAATCAAAGAAAATTGTGAACAAAACCTTTACATTTGATAGAACTAAGCGTGAAATAATTGGCATTTATGAAAACAGGATCAACATTAACGCTATTCAATCGTCCCTGGACAATACGCTGGCCAAGATTTTTCTGCCCAAAATAACGTGTGCTGTCCTTTATACCAGAGGTCACGAGCTGATTGTTCCACCTTTAAGTAGAAATCAGAAAACGAAGTTTTTTTAAATTAAACAACATTTTTTTCAGAGAAATAAAAATAATTTCTATTCAATGTGAACATTCTGCACTCTACTGTTTCAACTCGTAATCTATTCTTTTTGTTGTAGTAGTTCAACTAGCCAGGAGCCCCATTTTTAAATCCCATTGATTGTATATAAAAATATTTATACATGTGAGTGAGCGTGTGTGTGTATGAGAAGTACTATTGTAGATGAGTTTTTAACAACTACAGTCTTGAAAGACTGGATATTTAGTTCCAGTTGTTGTTTTTGTTGCTGCTGTTTGATGCTTTTCAACGCTTGATAATCATAAAAATGTGAACTCACACATTATAACAACTCTCAACAGCGCCAATATATAGGCCTGGTAGGCAAAAAATCTAAAAAAAAAATAAAAATTAAAATTTTCACAATTTTTATTGTTGGGCAATTTGGTTTCAACTAAAAGCCTGGACATACACACACACACTCACACACCAATTCACTCCCAAACACACTTATTGGCTCTCAGGGCAGAGTTAACCCTTATGTGAGTGACAAGAAAAAAAATATCTTTAACAGAGTGACATGTCCGTAATAGACTAATGATGATTAGGAATAAAAACAAAGATCTTAGTATGACTTTTCATATAAAAATTGCAAAATATTTTGTGGTATCCAGGTATATGGTCACTCTGTTAAGGGTATATACTTAATATAACTTCCACTTAAGGTGATGTTTTGGCTTCATAACCTTGAAATCTGTTACAAATTCCTGTTTAAAAATGAATCGGGTACTCTGGCACTATTTTAGTACCAAAATAAGCGCTTTTAAAGATTTCCTAGAAATTAAAAAACATTTTTTTTTAATCTTGAGAAAAAAACTAAACAGAGTTTTATGAGTACACGGGTACGCATAAGTGCCACTCCCAGAAACTGAAGGAGCTAAAATTTAATTTAAAAAAATAGTACCATATGAGTTCTCAAGCAGTTTTGACTTTCTCGACTAAGAACTCTGTAATCCATTCCTATTTATATAAAATTGACTTGAATACACGATTATGTCTGCGTTTATACGAGGAAACAATTTGATGGAAAATATTTAGTTTGGTAGCAAATTGCGGGTGGGGAAGATAGAATCGTTTTTGTCTTCGGTACTCGGCGATACACTTTGTTGTCATATTTATGTACATTGTTGATATTTATTAGCTTTACTTCTTTACAATAGCAATAGTAATGGTATGTTGCCGACAAAATGTTCGCCTGTGTAAACGCGAGTGAAAAAAACAAAAAATAATTAAAAATGTTTCCTCGTAGAAACGAGGACTTACAAATGGCACTCTCATAAGGGTTAAATAAATACAACTGCGCAACTACGGCGGTAGAAGCAGGCAGCACTAGCACTTGTTGTTATGTAGTGCATGCGATTATAAATGAAAGCATACTGACAGCGTATGCGTGTGTGTGTGTGTGTGCTCAAGTAATGGATGGCTGCGGGTAATTAAATGGGAAACGACAACAACAACTATAACAGCAACTATGCTTGTTGCATTTTAACTCTCTTTTATTTTCCTCTCTAGGACACTTATGCACATCAACAGCATTACTATACTCCACTAGTATTTATGCATATTTATATGGTTGAGTATGTTCATTGTGTGTATGTGTGTGTCTGGGTCCTCATGAGTGTTATAGCCATCATTATTATCATGCCTAACATCGTCATATACTCTTATCAACATCATCATCATCATCATCATCATCATCGTCATCGTCAGCGTCATCACTATCGCTATTGCAACAAAATATATCGTTCTTTTTATACTCCGTAATTTGCAATTAAAATGTAATTTAACTGACGTTTATATTGGATTCATAATACGACAACAACAACAGCAGCAAAAAAAAGTACGAATAAAAGTGTATGCCAGAGATAGAAAAAAGTTGATGATGGTATTTATAACAAAAATAACAACAACAACAACAAAACACAAGCCTAACAGGCAGTAATGAAAAGTGCAAACACGAACACACACACTATCACTATCACTCACTTTCAAGCACTTTTTTAAAATGGAATACGAGAATATTGAAAACTATGGCCATTTTAAGAATAACGCTGATAGTGACAAAATAAAGAGCCTATTTATGAATGTTTTTTTTTTCATTTAAAAGCATAAAAGGTAATAACCCAGTAAGCCATTTTATTTCAAATGAAATGCAAATTAATTTACAAAAGAAAAACATCCAAATGGCGTATTAACTTGGGTCCTACTGAACAGCAAAAACCAAAAATGAGGCGAAATTTAAGAAAAACGTTTAATTTGTCCACATAGACTCCTTAAAGCTCACTCAGCTCAGCGTTTGCAAAAATTTTCTTCTACACAGCCATTCTTTTAAATGGAAATAGTTGCTAGAGAGTACATCTGATGATACGAAATGTGGTAGCAGTTCGCACATCAATTTATGAATTTTTGCTGTAGTGACAATACACTTGCACTGTTTTGAGGGAAGAGGACGTTTTTTTTTTTGTTTTTGACTAAACACTCTGAATAATATATGGCAGCAATCGATGTGTGCATCATGGCTGTTGGCCAAAAACATAACCTTGTTTGGTACATGTTCACTAAAGTAATTCGCTGTTTATATTGTTCTTTGATCACAGATTTGCTGAGATGGGTCCTTTTTTTCATTAACTGTTTCGAAAATGTCTTCAGATTGTGTCTAAATATCATAAAATACTTCCTTGTAAGTCATTGTGGCTTTCATTGCGAGGATACCGTCTTAATATCTAAGTATTTATACAAAATGTTAGATTCAGCCCTTCACGTGCTTTGTTGCCGCTCTCTTGCCGTTCACTATTATTTTATGGATTTTATTGGCACATCGAATATTGTCAAGAATGCTGGATCTTTCCGAAGAAGGTAGCAACAAGACATTCGATAGTTACCCTTAAATGGGTTCCAGAATATATGGCAATAGGAGAGGGATAGCGGACAAACTTAGTTTTTCTTAAGGGACAACTATCATCGCACGAACTGCATCTTAAGACGAATTAACATTGGCAAACAAATCAGTTTCCTATGATATCAGAACAAACTGGTCAAATATAAAGAGGCATAGAAAACAGTAAATGTTGAAATTTTATAACTGTAATAACTGGTTATTGTTCCGATGGTAAACAAGCATAAAGACACTGATCGTTCTATATTTAATTTTATCCTCCGCTTACCTCCTTGATCCAAAAGTTCCCGGAATAATCCCCGTGTGGCAGCCCCACCGCTTCGTTTTGAGTTTATTTTTTTTTTGTTAAATTGGTACATCTGTTGTTAATATTCCCGCTAAATCTTAGCGTCATAGCTTGATATTTGCAAAAGCTACGTACAGAGTACATTTTTCTCTATGTATGTTGGCGATTTTTTGACCGTGTTGAGTTCGCAAAAGACATATTTTGCGAAGCAGAATCCGATCTCACATTCATCAAAAGGATCATTACTGGAGACGAGACATGGGCTTATGAGTACGCAATCCAGACATCAGGCAAGTGAATGGCGTTCACCAAATGAGCCGAGATAAAAACAACGTCGTTTTCAGCCAAAAAAGAAAGCAATGCCCACGGTTTTTATGGATTTTTGCCAGAAGGCCAGACAGTAAACAAAGAGTATTATTTGGGCGTTATGAGACGTTTGCGTGAAGCAATTCGCCGAAAGAGACCAAATTTGTGGCCAGAAAACTTTTGGATTTTGCACCATGATAATGCACCGTCGCACAGTGCCATCATTGTTTAGTGCCATCCAACAGCCACGGAATTCACCTGATTTGGCTTAATATGACTTCTTTCTGTCTAATTGAGTTTAAAACCATTGCCAGGAAATAATGGAAAAAGCGCAAAAAGCACTGAGGATTGGATCAAGCGCTGGCATAAGTGCGTTGTAGTCGATGGGGATTACTTTAAAGGGGACAATATAGACTTAGATGACCTCGTATTTTTAATTTTCTGAATAAATTCCGGCAACTTTTTGATCAAGGTGGTATGTATTCTATATATTGTTACAAAAATAAGGTTGGGCATCCCTGCGCTTATTACATCGGTAAAATAAATAAACAAAAGCTGCAGGAACAACTATACGTGCTGTTTACAAATAACCAAATCTACAACAACAAGCATTGACAACGATAAGGTAAATAAAAATAACACGGCAACAAGAATAATTAAGCAGCAAAGAAAACAAGTAACCGACAGTAAATAAGCAACATCAAATACTAAGAGCTGAAACAGGTAGATGCTTACATTCGCATGGCTACAAAAGAACTTAAAAGAAATAAAAAAAAAGAAAAGGAATCTACCTGAAATATCGAGAGGTTCGAGAGCTTTCGATGTATTGTTAACTCAGCCATATAAAAAGCACATCGATGCGAACAGCAATCAGTTTATTTGGTGTAAACTCAGCTAACGTGTTGTTGGTTTGAACTCAGTGTAAGAGAGTTTAGTGTGGTTAAACTCTGGTTGAAGAGGTTGTGATCGAACCTAAGTTGTAACTTCGATCGGGTTGGAAGATCTTTAAGTAGAAAGATCTGTCAAGTAATTGTTGTTGTTTACAAAGTTGTAAACAGATGGAGTATATAAGAATAAAAATTATTATTGCCTGTAAAAAGATTACAAGCAGTGGTGCACAAAACTGTGTTAAATAGGGGATCTTTAATTAAGACTTATTTTATTTTAACTACAATCTACGAACTCATATAAACACGTTTTTAAAAAGGTAAAAACGTAACAATATTTTAAGAGTGTTAGTGGTTGCGTATAAGTGCAGTAATTGATAAAGATTACACTTTGAGACTTGAGTTATGCTTCCACTTGCATTATTGAATTATTGCGCCTGAAAGAAGCAGTAATCCTTTGCTTAATATTAATTTTATTTTTCTACTTTAAAATGTAATTTGCCGGTCGTTGAATTACACTGTTTTCCTTTCATATGTTACCGGTCCAATTTCAACTCTTAGTTGTCATTAAACCTTTAACGAAAACAAGACCAACAATTATTTTTGTATTGAGTCTTCTCTGTTTGCAGCTTTTTTCTACTTTTTTTGCTATTTTATTTTGCTTTTTTGGTTGCCAAGCACCCGCATCAATTCGTTAACCAAGCCAGTACAAACAGTCTGTCAATGTTTGTATATTTTCTCCTCTTATTTTTCTTCTTAATTTTCTTCTTCATGTTATCGAGTGTTACGCGGTTAAATTTTTACATCGAATCAATATTTACTTACCGTTAATTTTATATTTAATTTGAGAAAATGTATTTCCTGACGCACTGTTTGACACAGTGCCGTAATTGCATGTTTTGTTGCTGGATAAACACTGAACAGTGGCACTGGTACATCGGGTATACGATGACCCAGGATGCTAAAGTAATGCGTAGATTAAAAAAAGAGAGAGATGAATAAAGAAGAGAAAAAGAAAACAAATAAAATTTTAAATAATTGCATGTAAAAATCCACTTACACTGTACACACTCATACATATACATATACTCATATGTAAGCTAGTGCATACACGTATAATTAAAATGAACGGAAGTTAAAAATAACTGTACTTAAGAAAACAAATAAAAATATTTATACGCACACACATACTCTCTCTCTCTCTCTCTTTCTCTCTTGAAAAAAGGGAAACAACTAAGAAATTTATATTCGGTCCAGCCAGACTGTATCATACCCTATACCTTAATATGTATTCAATTTATAAATAAATAAACACATGATCTGACGGAGGCAAATAATAGACTGCGAGAGATGATTAAAATGTTTAATGTGCTTAACTGTTCGTGAGGGATCACGATGTTCTTAACATCACGAGCCTTTGAAGTTATTTTTAGAGACATGTGATTTGAAAATTTATGGCTACACTGTCTAGGTTTAGTACCACTTCCTTGCTAAGAGTTTTTTCATTATCCACATCTCAGCCACAACTGTTCATCTCAGCCACAACTGTTCTAAACAACAACCAATATATTCCTCGAAAGTCCTTAACCAGTCGCTGGGCAGAAGACTAGGTTACTGAAACTCCCAGAAGCTTCCGTACCAGAATTAGGTCTTATGTATCTAATCGCTTACCAGGCTATCCAGGTTTAGGTGGACGATCTTATTTAGTCTAAGAATAGCGGTTGTTTTTATATTAAATTTTATATGAAATGTCGAGAAATAGTATGCTTACGTCAAACAGCTGGTTAGGGCTTATAAAGGATTTGTGCATTAAACAACTGGTTGGTTTCTCACACGCTTATAAGTATTAGGAGATTAATAGGCATTTAAGAGTCAAGGATTGATACTGCTGCCTTTCTGTTCCTAACAATTAAACCTAAACGTACTTTAGATATTTTTCTTAACAAATTTGTCCTTGTTAATAAAGGACTTATTTTGGTCAAATTTAAAATATACGGTTCTACGAGAGGCACCCCAAATAATGGGCTTATTAAAAACAAAAGGGGGTTTAATAACAACTTTTATATTAATCCTCTGTGACTGACATGGTTTAACTGTCACTATTCTACTGACGTGGTAGAATATCAGACACCCTTTCAACCTGATAAAATTATTTTTGTTTCTAGTTTAAGGGCGCACCTTGTTATTTATTATGCTATTTTGCTGAATTCTGAACAACAATTTGTATTAGACTGTTTCTGCTTACATGACATAAAGGCGCAAACAGCTTTTTTTATATTGATTGGTGTCTGCTAGACAACCACGTCGGTCGCAGAGGGTTAATAAATCAACGCACAGATAAGGTTTATAAAAATACTAAAACTAGATCTGTAATAGAACAATATTATCAGCTGTTACAAACACAACATACTCCAACCGTGGTCTATTGTAGCGTAAAAACAATAATGCTCTCTCTTTTTTCTCTTTCTCTCTCTCTCTTTATAAAATTTATCCACATATACACACGCATATGTTTATGCTAATATGTGTATGTACATACATACATATGTGTACATATATACATTGTTATCAGAGATAATGATATAAAAAGTTCAATGATTTTTCAATATGTTTGTTTATCATACTCTTTGTTTTATTGTTGTGGTGTGAGTGTGCGTATGTGTATGTGTAGTGTTGCTTACATTAAGAGACTCTTATTTTAGGTCTGCCTGCTGCACAGAGTGAGTATACATAAGTATGAGTGTGTGTTTATGTATTTTTATATGACAGTTTAATGAAATTGAACCGTCAAGAGTGATTAAAATTTGTTGAATTTTTCTTCTTAAAAAAAAAATGGAGAAGAGAAGAAGAAAAAACTGAAATTAATTGTGTCAATCAATAAAAGATGTAAAAAAATTATTGAAAAACAGCAAAAAATGCAATGGTAATTATAAATAAAAAAAGACATTTTTTTTAAACTTGTTTTAAGTAAAAATTATAAAGACCTTAAAGCTATTGTGGATAAAATTTAATTAATTGGTATAATTTTTTTATTCAAGACATAAATATTTTACAAATAATATGAGGAGAATATTTTGAAAGAGGGTAATAAATCTTAAGATTATGTATGTATATGTAGACCACATGGAAATATACGTACATATGTATGTATATAGAGGTAAAATGTAATATTGTTACTAATAATGCTATACATACATATGTACTTGCATTAGAAAATGACAAGATAGCAAACGATATAAGACCTCTAAAATCGGAAATTTTAGGTTATATCACTTTCTAGCGACTAAATAATATAAATGGTAAATTATAACACTGTGTTGGCTAATTTAATTGATTAGGAGCACTTCTTCGAAACGAAAATTCCGATTTTAAACCACTTCGGTCTTGCATTGATCATCTGAATAGTCTTATTGTTATTGTGGGACAGTGTTTAAAACGACACTATACAAAATCTTCATCGACTTTGCCAAAGCATTCGACACTGTCCATTATTAAGCGCTGTGAATTCTAAAGGGGTGTTTTGCAATACGGCAGTTATTCAACATGGTATCGGACTCGATTATGCAATAAGTAACGCGCATTAAAAAAGGCTTGGCATATAAATAGGGTTGCCAGATGTTATTGATTTCGCTTAATTTACAAGAATTTTTACAGCTTGTCAAGAATCAAAAAAAGTCATAGTTTGCCAAGATTTTTTAAAGCAAAACTTTTGAAGTTTTGTAAAAAGCTACTGTACATTTTAGTGAATTAATAACATAAAACCTTTTAATTAAATTTGTTTCTTAGGTTAGTTTATCCAAATAATTTGTGTACAAGTTTGATCAAGAATTAAACACCTTTTTCTTGTAGCTGCAATGAGCTTTATTACACCAAAAATGAGCCAATTCGATCGATAACTATTCGCCATTTTTTTGGGGTAAAGTCATGTTTACATTAGTGTAGAACTTATGGGTGAAAAACTGATCCAATTTGTAGAACTCCACGGTATTTCAATTTAAACCATTAAGAGAGTTCTGCAGAGATTGAAACAAATGTTAATCTGAATGTTCAAGGTCTGGGTTATATGGTTGATGCATCAAAACCTTCCAGTTAAGCTCTCTCACTTTCTGCCGGGTCATCAAAGATGTGTATTGTCTGGCGTTGTCTTGATTGAACACAACACCTTTCTGTTGATCAATTCTGGCCGTTTTAATTGAACTGCTTGCTTGAATTTTGTTAATTGTTAACAGCGGAGATCGCAAGCAATCGTTTGGCCAGTTTTTAGAAGCGGGTGATAACCAATTCCCTTTCAATCCCATATATATACTGAAACAGGCTGCCATCTTTCTATTATGGTTGCTTATAGCTTCTTAATTTACACAAAAATGGGCTCCCATCTTTCTATTACGAATGCTCATGTTTGCTTAATTTACACTAAAATGGGCTCCCATCTTGCTACTACGGATTCTTATAGCTGCTTTATTTCTACCAAAACGGGCTGCCATCTTTCTACTATGACTGCTTATGGCAGCTTTCTACTATGGCTGCTTATGGCTTCCATCTTTCTACTATGGATGCTTATGGCTTCTTAATTTATATTTAAACGGGCTTCCATCTTTCTACTATAGATGCTTATGATTGCTTAATTCATACTAAAACGGGCTGCTATGTTTCTACGGTGGCTGATAAATTTTTCCAAAACTGGCTGCCATCTTTCAACTATGACTGCTTATGGCAGCTTCCTACTATGGATGCTTATGGCTTCTTAATTTGTATTTAAACGGGCTTCCATCTTTCTACTATAGATGCTTATGATTGCTTAATTTATACTAAAACGGGCTGCTATGTTTCTACGGTGGCTGATACATTTTTCCAAAACTGGCTCCCATCTTTCTATTACGACTGCTTATGGTTTTATAATTTATACTTAAACGGACTTCCATATTTATACTATGGTTGCTTAATTTATACTAAAACGGGCTTCTAACTTGCTACTATGGCTGCTTAATTTATAACAAGATGGGATCTCTTGTGTGTTTGTGATTAATGTTTAAAACTCCCAATATTTCAATTAATGCATAGTCATAGTCAATAAAGCATAAAAAGACATCTTCTTTGATGTCGCTGCGGTTTTGAGCAAGAGCCTGTATAGAATTTCGTTCATTCAATATTTTTGACTTTTAAGATTTAAAAAAAAATCAAGAATTTTGTAATATTGAATCTGGCAACCCTATGTATAGACATACTAGTGGAAGATCTAGATTAAGCTGATAATATTTGTCTAATTTCTCATTAGTCTTCTATATTTCTATTAAATTGGATTAAGCAGACCTACAAATTCCATTAGCAAAGTCAAGGTTACGCACCTAAATACTGACGATACTTCTGGGAGAAATATGATTTCCTATTTAAATATAGTTCTAGTCTTAGATCAAGTTATTGCTGCTTATGAAAAGTATTGATAGATCTCTGAACAGTGGAACTGTATTGCCCATATATGGGAATAAACCTGATTCGAAAAAAAGTGTTGGTACAAGTTAGATGCGAACGGGCCCACTCTAGGGTTCTGAAATTTCTTGTTAGAGCATACATTTTTTCTCAATAAGCTCTGTATAATACTCGCAGTAAATCGTTTTACCATAATCGAAGTGAACAACATGCCAAAAACTGTGGCTATGGCAGACAGTCTTGGCGGACAAACACATCATAGCCTACTTTGGTGTACATACGTTCACTCATTGCTTTAACTATTTCTTCGTTTTTAATTTGTTGTAATGGATCCCTGTTTTGTACACAGTTGAAAACGAACCAAACTACATACTGATAATACCTGAAGCCTGTGAAATGTTCTTTTAAAGCGGTAATATGGTTACGCATGGATAGCGTTCGTCATATCCTCATACATACATACTTATCCGCTCAGTTGAAATGCCTATAGTCTCACTCAGCTTATGCAATTATTATAGTTCTTATTGACTGCTTCGGGCATGACGATCTCTTTTGAAAACCACAACATAACTTAGTAAACCAAATATTTTTTTGGGGTCGGTTATATATTTTTATGGAGCATATGAAGCGTAATTTTGTTAATAATGCTATTTCACGAAATCTACCCATTCTGGAGTAGCTGGATGTGTTATGTCACATCTGGTTGTTCTGTTCCTTATATCGATGTATTTTTTAAAGCAAAAATCCCATAACAACACTCAACAATTTTTATTACCTCTTCTTATTAGTTCCTGTCCATTTCCAAAATCTCTCATAACATGTAATTAAGAAACATGAGCAATTAAAATCTTATTCTGGAATTTTCTTCAAAATATTTTAAGCATCTTACGCTCTTAAAATTACAAGAAAAGTACCCACGTTTCATACCAATTAAACTTAAATAAATATCACTGTAAAGGCGTAAGTAAGTAGATATATACGATATTGTATACAATTGCATACATAAAAATATATTAAATAACTAAGTGTGTGTATGTGTGTGTGTGTGTGTATGTGTGTCCATTTTTGCGCTACAACATAAATATGTCAAGTCTTAAAGGAAAAGAAAAAAGATGTCTGTCTCTTGGCTGTGCGCCTTTTTGTCAGAATAAATTTAATGAACTCACACACGTACACACGCATACGCACCTATAAAACATAAAATAATTGCAGAGATGAAATGATGAAAATTTGCAATGAATAATGAAAAGGAAAATTTACTACCTGATTAACGCATTAAACGAAACTTAAAAGCATTTTACACACATTTACGCAACCACAGCCAGTTTATTCTATACATACGCATTTTAATAACATACATATGAAGTCATAAAAACACCTCGTTACATACACACACATATACTCTTTATATTCATACAAACATACATTAATGCCTAAAGATGTTTACCAGCACATACATATTGTCAAAATCTTATAAAATATGAGTATATGTGAGTGTATGTGTATTTATGTATCTTTTATGATGAAAAGTGTTGATGTGTTGATTAAAATATTGACCAAATTCATTAGGGGTATTCACTTTCGGAGGTGAGTGGACAAAATCCACTATGACTTTTTTCATATGAATGAATTTCATATTTAGCGAGCAGAATTTTATTTTAAAAATTTACTTTGCGAATGCCCCTAATATAACATGAATTTCATTTTATTAATACAAATTTTCGTAGAATTTTACGAACTCAACTACCATTTACCACGCACTTGCATACCCAGATCCTTTTGGCCATATACTCCTCACCGGGTATTAAATTAAAACACACACAGACGGACATAAATAAATAAAATCTTAACCACAAGATTGTCTGATAACGATTCATTAACGGCCATAAAAACAGGCGTTGTAAATAGTATACTTTTCACTCTATCTATCTCTCTCTCTCTTGCCTGCTCTTACGCACAGATAGAGTTCTCCTATTAAAAATGATAAATAAATATAAAAATGTAATACTTCTTCTGCCATGTTAAGTAAATAAATTTTAAGAAAAATGTAATGAATAAATTTCAGAAATGTGCACGTTTGCTTAAAAACCATTTTTAACGGTGATTAATAAACAATTGCGGACCGTTTCTCTTTTTTGCTTAATGAATACAAAAATTAAAGAGTGAAGAGAGTAAAGCTGACCATACGACAAATTTTTCAGCAAAAAAAAAAAACAGGAATGAGTTGAAGTTGAAAGTTAATGCATAAGAGACAATAAAACAAAGACAATAAAACATGACAGATTTTAAAAACCACCAAAACATGTCGTCCTTCGCATGTATTGTGTTTGTATACATAGTTGATACAATTTGATTAAAATCATAACCTTAATGCTAATGGCCTTTGCATATGATACAAAACATACACACACACACCCATACACACACGCACACACGCAGACAAATCGCCGCTAGGCCAACCAAATATTGCTCTAAACACAATGACAGAGATATATGTACAACAAGTGAGCAAGTGAGAAGGTGAGTGAGCAAGTGAGCAGAAAGTAAAGAGTGTTAAACATTGTATTCAATCTTAATGGTAATAACAGTGTTATTAACCACAATGCACTTTATACACACCCAACTTCTCTCAAAAAGTATTATCTTTAGTAATAACAAAAACACAAACACTCTCGTTCTCCCTCTCTTTCTCCAAAGTAATAAACTTTCGTCAAAAAACAATATGAGACAATGAAAAAAAAAGAATGACAGAGCACAGTAACGCTTGTAAAATGTGCTTAAAACGTTTTAATATGTCAGCCAATGTTTACAAGACCTGAATGAAAACATACACACACGCACACATGCATGCTCATAGAAATTTGTATACGTCTGTTAAAAAATACCTTTAAAATACACATACAGAGTCAGTCACACATATACATATTTGCTGCACAAATTGCAAGTGTAGTTCGTTGCATATGCATGAGAGTTGTTCATCTGATTCTGCTTATGAGGAAACAAAAATGTTGCACTTTTTATGCATTTCATTTTATATTGAGCAACAATAACAACAATTACAAGTAAATAAGACATACTCATATGATAAAAGAATGCTCTCTTGAATTTTAACCTTGCACAGTGGAAGTAGTGATGTTAAATAGAGGCTTAATAGGGGAATTGAAATATTTTTGAATGCTTTTATTACAGTAACAGATATCAGTTAAAAAACGAAATTTTAAACAATTATCAAACTGCCTTCGTAACAAAGTAGTTAGCAGAGTAGGTGTGCCTTTTATGAGAAATACAATTTATAAATTTATTTAATTACATGTTTCACAAGGCCATACATAACCTTATAGTGTTTCTTTTAATTTCAAAAATTAATTTTTTTCAGTTCCACTGTATCTCTTGACTATTTTGAAATGAATTTCTTTTTTTCTTTTTTATCCAATTTTTGCCAATGTGTCTATATGACTTACAAATTGCATTAATGGCGCCTGTTTGCTTTGAATATTTTTGTTTGGTAATGCATAAGTATATTTAAGACTCTTATACGCACTTACGTATATACATAAATATGTACATAAGCAAATGTGTAAATGTTTACAGTGTGAGATTGACATGACGTAACAAGACCTGTGAGAGTATTTTAAAATGAAATTTTTGCCATGCTTTTTGATTGTTGTGAGTGTGTGTGTGTGTATGCGTGTATACCGTTAAATTTAGTGCATTTTTTGTATACGAATATAGGCATTTATAAAAGTTTATATACATATATGTGTGTGTGTACTTGTGCATTTATATGAATTCTCTTTGGTAATGCCTAAGAGATGTGTTTGTTCATGATGCTGTTGGTTTTTTGTGGCTGCGGCTGTTGATTGTATTTTATTCTGTTGAGCATGCATATGCGAGTGAGGCATTAAATACAAATAAAACGCAGAATAACTCAATTATTAAACACAATTAAGTATTTACGAGATATAATGCATAATGTCATTTTATGCACATGCACACGCATTAATGATTAAACACACGTATGCACACACACATGCAAGCATATATTAATGTACACTGAGAGAAATTTATACTTTGAAACAAATCAAATAAACAATCACTTATTCATTTACTTGTTACGCATATGAACTCTCATACCATACTCTCGTATGCGTATAAGCATGCATACTTATATGGTAGAAGTTTTGTCTGTGTATGTGAGTGATACATAGAAAAAATGCATTATGCTTTCTACGTTTTAATACTTTTGATTAAAAAATCACTTTCATACCCTACATCACTACAGTTAGTTGTGCTATACTATTTGATCAAAAAGTTTGCGGAATAACCACCATGTGGCGGTCCCATCGTTTCGATTTGAGTTTATTTTTTGTTAAGTTGGTGCATCTTATGATCTGTTGACTCCCGTTAAATCTTAGCTTCATAGCTTGACATTTGCAAAAGCTACGTAGGCAAGAGTACATCTATCCTTATGTGTGTTGGCGATTTTTTACAATTTTGACCGTGTTGAGGTTACGAAAAACATGATTTGCGAGGCTGAATCCGATCCCACATTCATAAAAAGGACTATTACTGGAGACGAGACGTGAGTTTATGAGTACGACACGCAATCCAGACATCAGGCAAATGAATGGCGTTCACCAAATGAGCCGAGACCATTTTCAGTCAAAAAGAAGGCAATGCTCACGGTCTTCATGGATTACAACGGTGTAGTACATCATGAATTTATGCCAGAAGGTCAGAGTATTATTTGGGCGCTATGAGGTGTTTGCGTGAGGCAATTCGCCGAAAGAGATCAGAATTGTGGGCAAAAAACGCGCGGATTTTGTACCATGATAACGTGCCGTCGCACAGTGCCATTGTTATTCGAAATTTTTTGACGAAAAATGCAACAAATACCATTCAACAGTCACTGCATTCACCTGATTTGGCTTTCTGTGACTTCTTTCTGTTCAATCGAGTTTTAAAACCTTTACGGGAAACACGTTGCAGCAAACGAGAAAATAATGGAAAAATCGCACGAAGCACTGATGAACATATCGAAAACCGAATATAAAAACTGCAAATGTCAAGCTATGGCACTAGGATTTAGCGGGAATACCAACAACAGGTGTATCAATAAAAAAAAGAAAAAAAACTCAAATCGCAAGGATGAGACAGCCACGCGAGGGTTATTCAGTTTGATTTAATCATAAGTAACTTTAATCATTTAATGCCTTCATTTGGTTCCTTACATTGGTTAGCTACCTAACAAATGACCCTCGAATTATAGTTTTATTGTGAATTACTTCTTTCCATGAGTTATGCATATTTGGCTCAAGTTTAAATATAACTAATTTCTAAAGAAATTTCGCTGTGTGGCTCCTGGATGTGAGTGGAGATTTGATTGGTTTAAAATTCGACACAAATTGCTTCGCCTAGCTTTTAAGCCAACAACTTAGTTTAATTAAGATAAAAGAAACAAAGTTCGCATAACTTTCTATTAAAGTGCCTCTAATGAATAGAATTATTGTTGCACAAGTACTAAAATGTCTCCGCATTGGTTTGTTAAGCGTCTTGCAGGCACTAGCATTGGCTAGCTTGGTATCTGAATAGGACTCTTCTGCTACCGCAAGCAATTGGTGCCTCAGCACTTGAGAGAGTACACAGAGACCACAGATAGTGGATTGAAAATCCGATGTAGAGACTTCAGGTATACCAAGAGATGAATTGTAAATAATCTATGGCAGGCGTTGCGCTTTATGTTCATCAGGAACGATGAGTGTGTTGATTATTACATAAGGCACGTCTACGCATTGTATTAAGTTGAGATAGAACCCATGTAAAACCCATCAAATTTAAATTTTAAAGTAACAGTTGTGTAAAAGTATGTGGCATTATGATTTTACTGTAGCGTATCAAAATGCCTACTATGGCTGGTTAAATGTGCATATTTTTCATTTTTTTACTCGTATGTTAAAAGGCTTCATTTTTTTTGTAATAAAATTCTATTAAGGATTTTTATTTGTATAAATTTTGTTAAAATTTCCCGGAAAAAAGAAAAAAACGGTAAAAGAAGTATTTGCCTGGAAATTATTATCAAACAACAACAACAACAACAACAATAATAATAATAAAATAATTTTCTTTTTTGTAAAAGACTCTGCTCTGTTGGTTCAGTGGTGCATATGAGCAGTTTTTATTTTGATTTTCGTCATATAATTAATAAAAAAAAATCCTCTTTTTTTGATCTCATCTTTTCATTAATCTATGGAAAGTTATTTGTATACGTTCGTACGTCATCGTTATTGGCCATCATTAAATATATTAATATTGTTGTTGTTATTGCCTTTGTTTTAATTATTATTGTTTCTGCTAAAAACTTAATTACTGTTAAGGGCAGACATGACCAGCATGTGCGTTAATTAAAATAATTTTTTTTATTGAAATTTTTGTTTTAAACTGGATTTGAAGAGCAAGGAAAGAAGAGATGGGGTCGGGAGCTTAAACTTTTTCTTAAGTGTAATTTTTTTTATAAATGTTTTGAGTTTTTTTTGCTTAAAATATTATTGCTTTCCAAGGGAAATTTTATTCAATAATTTAAAACAACAAGTATTGAAGTTTAAAGGTTTTATATAAATTTCGAATACAAAATTCAATTCACAATTGCAATGAATGTAATTTTTCAGTTTCAGGTTCGGGAGAAGATAGGAGATTCCTACATAGTTTGATGTTAAGAAAATTAAAAATACTTTCCAGAGCAAATCAAAAACACTTGGAGTTTTATAAATTTCATATCTAGCCCTGTAATTGGCTGCAGTCCTTTGGAAAGTAAGCCTTGTGATGTTGGCTTAGACCATAATAGCAGGGAAAGAATATTTTAGACATTGTGTGGAGTTGCATTGAAAGTAATGCTGTCAATGGTGAAACGAAAGCTTAGATATCAATCTAGTCCCTAGCAGAGAAAGAGAGTAATCCTAACAACTTGGTAATGGAACTCGGTAGGCTCTTGTCATGGCAAGTACTTTGTATGAATTATACATGACTCGCATCTGTATAGTCTTTTCAAAGATTGGTTTGGTTTGGAACATATTTGAAAAGGAGTTTTATTGTAATCACTGCAGACCCTTACAATATAATAGCTTTCTTTGGCTGAAAGAACAACAGCGAACACTTTGGGAAATGCTGGCTTACAAAAAACTATTAACAGAGCTCCGAACTTTTACTACCATATTATCAAGCATGCTCTGTAGATTAAGACTCTTGCGACTATTTTATAGTAAGAGAATTGGGACGAACGAAGAGGTTATACGGTGCGACAAAAAAAAATAATAATAAAATACCTAGCAAATGATACTGTTTTATTGATAGGCGTTATTAAGTAGATCAAGGACCCGTTTTAGGAATTTTCGAAACAGCCTCATTATTTAATTCATAAGAAGTACGGTTTCTATATAGAATAATGCTTTAAATGTATAGACGACGGCAGGCTACAAACTACAAACTACAAACAATAAAATATACACGTTTGTATGAATACGATAACATAACTACACGGCTGCACGACTACTTTTGCTGTTGTAGCCAACTTAGGCTTATTTCTACTTTTTTTGGCTGCAAAATTTTAAAAATTTAAAAAAATATAAAATTTAAATGCTGAAAAGTATTGATTATCAAAAAGTGTTGAAAAATAATGTATTTGTTCGTGCGTTATAATAATCCTCTATATTGTGTGTATGTTTGTTTGCGCCTTATGCGCATTGAAAGAAGTTGCTGCAATTGTAATTTTAAATTTTATTTATCGACACGTAATTTTTTCATTTTTGATCAGCTGCTTATTATGATGTCGTTGCCAATATATTTAAGTAGCTGACTACATGACTACCATTGCTGTTAGCAGCATTTGTAGTCGTGTAGTCATGTAGTCGTGTATCCTGTCGTCGTTTATATGTTTATACTATAGCATAATGCTGAAAAGCCAATCTAAATTTGAAAACTTGTGAAAAAATTGTGTGAAAAATGATTTTGCTTGAGATATACTCCCAGATTCTTTAAGGCTGCTTAAACGATATACATACATACATACATACATATATAGTTTAAAAGGTCTATTTCTCTTATTTGGAAAAGAAACTTCAAATCGATTAATATTTAGCTAAGTTATTAGCTTATAAGTGTTTGAAGGTCCAAAAAAACCAATTTTTTACCGTAATTTCCTTGTCGCGTACTGAGTGATAAAATAATCATCTAAATTGCAGTACATTAAGGGTGAAAGGGTTGCTTCTCTTTCTATTTGAGTGTGTCATGGATTAAGTGATGCAAATGGCAACTATGCACAGAAAAGGAATGAATATGATGGGATCTTCACGCGAAGCTGGAAGATCTTGCTTTTGCTGCCCAAGACGTCTGCCTTCTTAGCCATCCATTCGCAGATATACAGGCGAAGCTAATAAGGAAAACAGCAACTCGTGTGGATACCAGAATAAACATTAAGAAGATCAGCAAATGTCAAGAGGCTCTGCCTAGATGGCCAACTAATAGGTAAGGTGGGCTCGGTTTATTACTTAGGAAGTTTTTTACCGAAAATTCCATAAACAGATCCTTGCTCTACTTGATAGCGCCTATCTGAAAATTAGTATCATTTCCCATTTATTTAAACTTCGTTCTTTTCTGTCATTTCCGTGTTATCAATGAAACAAATGCCCATTTAAAGGCCTTGAAAAATTTTACTATTTCGATAAGCTAAGCGGCTAAGCAAAATCTAGTTTGAAGGAGTCAAACGTTTAAGCTATTTTTTGTGCAAATAAAAAAAAAACATCTTCAAGCCAAAAAGATGAGGCATTTTTAGACCTTTTTCATGTATTAATTTTGTAATTATTTTCTTCTTTTCTGACACAATGTTTTTGTTGTTTTTATATCACTTGTCTTTGATTTCATTCTTTCCCTTTCACTACTCACCTATTCATTACAATAACATGTCCTTTTGCTATAGGTTCCTTTGAACGCATTAATTTTAAGCCTTCACGCATACATATGGTAGTCGCATAACAATTTAAATCGAATAATTCCTTCAAATCCGTGGAATTCGATTCTAAGCAAAAAATAAAAAATTAATTTCACTTTCATTTTTTCCAATAAAAACATTTACATTTTATTTTACATACGTACCCATTAGAAAATTAGCTTTAATTACGCCCGCATTACAAATTAAAATATCAACCGAAACATATGTAGACCGTAACCAATCGAAGGCTTCTAAAATGCTGTTCTCGTCCTTTAAATCACAATAGTGAGAGTCTATTTTAAGAGATTCTTTTTGGGTCTCGTTATTTAATTCCTAGAAATTTATTATTTTTTAGAAATTTGTGGATGATAATTAATTTAAGAAAAATGTATTTCTCTTACATCAATCATTTCAGTGCGTCTTGCTAAGCCGACCACTTTGATGCCGGCATTTGCTAATTTTAAAGCAATTTTGGCACCAATACCACTTGATGCTCCTGTTATAACTGCAACTTTTCCTTTCCAATATTTAGACATGTTGTGGTTGTTATTAAGGTTTTTCACTATTACCTCTGAACAAAATTAAAAAAAAAACAAAAAAAAAATATCGAAATGATATAGAAAAATGCTTAATCTTTACGAACAACACACTTCGCAGGCAGTTAAAAAACTACTAAAGGAGTTATAACAGCAGAAAGCTTTATAACAGAAATCTGTGATCTATGATCGTTCAATCAAAGAATATACACCCACTCGCGCACACACACACATAGAGAGAGAGAGAGAGAGAGAGAGAGAGAGAGAGATACATATACACTTAATCTATATACATACAAATGCATTTGTGTTTGTACATATGTTTGTTTGATAGAGCGGTAAGAAGAAACGAGTTTTTTTCCGTTACTCCTCTTGGGCGCATATGACTTCCACAAAGTATCTCCATCTAACACGCCTTACCGCTGTTAATTTTGCTTCTTCCCATGTTAGATTGTTCTTAGTTCCTGGATAATTGTACGTCTCCAGGTGTTCTTAGGTCGACTATGATCTCCTGAGCCCTGACGATCCCATTCGAGTGACACTCTGGAGATACTATATGGACTCTTTCGAATGGTATGACCGATCCATCCCTATTTTCTTTCGCTCATCTGTTTCAGTATGGGTTCCTCACTAGTCATGTTCCACAGCACTATGTTAGTTATGGTGTTAGGCCAGAATATTCTGCATATGATTCTGGAGTTTTTGTATGATGTTATCCGATACAAGCCAGGTTTCACTGCCATACAGCAGAATTAATTTAACGCATGAGATGAACATTCTAAGCTTAATACATCTGGATATATGTGAGCCTCCTTCATACTGATTGCAGTCGCTCGAATGCCACTCCCCCTTTTTTGAGCCTATTATCTACGTCTGTTTTGAGCTGACGCTTGTAGTCATTGTACTTCCTAGACAGCAAAAGCCATCTTCATACTCGACTAGTTGACCTTCCAGCATGATGTTTTCCGTGCCATTATTGTTTGTTCTCATGGCCATGGTTTTCTTAATATTTATCTCAAGTTCAACCTCGCTAGGCAATTTTTGTAGGTCCTTCAGCCTCGAAATCTTATGCGAGAGTAGATAAATGTCATCCGCATAGTCCAAATCTTCGAGTTGGCGTGAGAGACGACTCTAAGTTATTCCTCTTCTCTTTCAATAAACTTTTTTCATTATGTCATCCAGCACGATGATGAATAGTTGAAGTGATAGTTGGTATGCTTGTTTAACTCCAGCATTGGTGTGGAATGATTGGCTGATGTTCTCGTTGAAAGTTCTGCATCCTCGTGCATCGCTCTAATTATTCGAACAATTTATTGCGGTACTTTTTTTATGCTTTCCAGTTCGTTAGATGGTATCAAATTTTTTCTTGAAATCGACGAATAGTAGATATATGTTGGTACGCCATTCTATAGACTGTTCAATGACTGTTCAATCGTAAAGTGCTGGCCTAATCTACGCAGCTCCTATTGCTTGTTCGTCGCGCAATATGATGTCTATTTTGCTTTGAAGCCTACCCTGTATTATGACTGCAAGTAACTCGTATAAGGTGTTAAGCAGAGTAATTTTCCTCAATTATTACAGCCTTTCAATTTGACACGTTTTTTGTAACTTTTCAATGATACACTTCTTCCACATTAGAGGTAGCCTATGTTCCTCCTATACTGATGTGATATGAGCCCGTAGAAGTTCAGCTATTGTTTGGATGTTAACCCGTAGAATTGCTGCCGGTAGACCATCTTCTCCTACCGCCTAATTATTTTTCAATTTACCAATCGCCTCTTTTGTCCCATTCAGTTGGAGAAGGCTGCACGGATTTCTTTGACGTTTTCCTTCATCGCTGTTACTCACAGTTTCGCTGTCCTGAGTAGTGTTTCATTGAAATGTTCTCTCCATCGGAGAAGCGAGTACCAAAATTAAATTAAATTTTTGAATTTTATTTTTGTGTTTTTTTTTTTTTTAAATCAGAAGGCGTTAGTAGGAAATGTTTCTTTAACCATATGAAGAAGCATACCGGGTAAATTATAAATCGCTCTCTTTCTTTCTCTCTGTCTTTGTCTGTTTCTGTCTCTCTTTTTATTTGTAGGTACGAGTGCGCTTTTAATATTCTTTCTTTGTATTATTATATCGAGTCACTTTTGTCATATTCAAAACCGCAGTATTTCAATTCAATGTAACTGTATGTACTATGTTGGGCCTATGAGAGACAGAAAGAATGTAGAGAAAGGGATGGAGAGAGGTAGATTGGGTGTAGAAGTGAAAGTGTATATGTGTATTAAGTGCGCTATTTTTAACATCTTTTTCAATTGAAGACAAGAATTTAAACTTTTTTTGTACTCTACGTTGGGTAAATCAGGCTTAAAACATTAATTTATATTCCACAAGCAATATAAAGAAAAAAATATATTATTTTTTATTTTTATTTATTTTAAACACTTTTTTTGCCTCGTACGCTTCGTATTAAATACTTGTATTTAACGAACAGCGACACACTGTTTAAATATTTCTTTGTGACTATTTTCCCTTCCATATTAAAAGAGTGTTTTGCTATATTTTTTGTTCGTTTTTAATTTAATTTAAAAACTAAAAAAATATTCAAACAATTTTTACACTGCGGTTAGTTTAGTAAGGCTTTTTACCATGTTGTAGTAAGAAAGTAAAACAAATTCCAATATTCTTAAATGAATAGAACTCGTCTAGGGTGTCTCTAAAATTCGCTGTATAGCTGTCCCTATTCTTATAGAGTAGTTTCACTGAGATTTTATAATTTTCTCTAAACGAGTACTTCGTTTAGTGCAAACAATTCAATCCTCTTACTAATCGTTTTTAATTAATTGCAATTTGCAAAGAATTTACATAATAATGCATCACATACACACACACATATATAAGTACATGACTAACAATTTTACGCTCTACATTATAGAGTAAAAGTTTGCTGAAGAGAAAGAGTAGTAAGTAGAAGAGTACAAATTATGTCGATATAATTTCAAACTGTTTGTATACTCGTATGTGTGCGTCTCTATTTTAAATAAAATACAAAAACGAAAAGAGAGAAAAAACCATTTAGAATATAAATGATTGCGTGCCTAAGTCCATATCCATACGTACATACGTACACGTACAAGTGTTTCTGTATGTGTGTATGGATTTGCATACCAATATTAAATGTATTGGTTTAGTCTGGGCTTTATGCGAAAGAGAGAGTGTGTGTGCCTGTTTAATTAAATGCACTTGTGTTTGTGTGTGTTTGTATGTGTTTTTAAATCGCTTTTATATCGTTATTAGTTTTCAATTATTATTAGTTGTTGCTGTGATTGTGTTTTTTGTGTTGTTTAGCCTCGTTTTGCTGTTTAATTTATATTGTTGCTGCTGTTGCTGTTAATTTTATTGTTGTTGCATCCGCAATTCATAATAAAGCATTTGACCACTGGTTGATTAAACATTAATCTGCTTAGTTGGTTAGGTACACAACGAATACGTTGTCTCTCTCTCTCTTTCTCTCTCACCCTCTCTGTCTCACATCTACACTTTTACTGTTTGCAGTTATAAAATCAAAAACTATTAAAACTGAAAACTAATCCTCTATTTAAGTTGTATTTGTTTTTTTTCGCTCTCATATACACATGTACTAACACATATGTTGTGTTGTGTTGTTGCCGTTGATCTTTTTGTTCTAATTGTTTTTGTAATAAAGAAAATAATTGCAGCATTATTGCATCAAATGGGCAGCGAAAATGGAAATTAAAAAACAAAAAACAAAAATTATATATAGAAGAACGAATTAATAACATATGGGCTAAAAAGTATATGGGTCAATCCATAAATAATAATAAATAGAGAATCACTTGCTTGTTAAATGAAAAAGAAAGTTTAAAAAAAAAGAAATTTTGTTTGTTTATTACTTAAAATTTTAAAATCCAGATAAGGGCAGACTATCTACTAGAGAGATCGATTATTCGACTTTTTCAAAAACCGGTTTTCTAGTAATTAAAAATGTAGCACTTAAAAAACCGGTTTTTAGTTAATAATAATTCAAATAACCGGTTAACCGGTTCTTTTATTTAAATGAAATTGTTCAAAATTCTTAAAGCGCCGAGCTGGACCACGTCGGTTTAAAAATAAGCAGTAGCTGATGGAGCGCTTAAAACTTAAGTGCCAAACAATACTAACAATAATTCTAACAAATCTCATAAAAACTATGCCAAAATGGTGTACGGAAGCCATAAAAAACAAAGATTATTACACAAAGTACTGAAAAATGCTTAAGTTTATATTATAGGTTTGTTATTATAGTGTTAATTTAGGTGCTTAAGATAACAAAAATTAAATGCTTTACTTTCAATAAATTTATTAGTAATATACGAGTCCTTAATTGCCTCGACAAGAAAATTTGCAAAGATTTCGAGCGGCACTGTATGTAAATTTATGCACCACGTAGTTAATAGTGTGTGTGTTACTGTGGTATGTTAGGTAGGAACCCACCTTCCAACTAAGAAGTCGTCGGTTCAATCGCAGGCCACACCATTTGACAATTTTCAACAGCGATGTCACCTCAAAACATTACTAGCGACTGTTTATGTGTATTTACGCTGTGAAAAACTTCACTAACTAATATATCTGCCGTTCGGAACCGGCGTTTGTGGGCTTGTGGGCTTTCAATAAGTCTAGTTGATCATTCTCCATATATATAAATCAATATTTATTTACAGAAGATGGGGTAGTTTGTTGTTGCTTAAGAGTGCATATCTTTTTCGATCTACTTTGGTTTTCGCGTTCTTTGTGAGACCTACAAGGTTGTCATATATACGAAAATAATAACTAAACTAAATTTGTAAAAGTATTAAAGTATACAAACGTATAAAAATTATACTTACGAGTATTTAAATTAACCGGTTATTCGTGTTAAATTAACCGGCTTATTCGGTATTCGAAAAATGAAGATTTTGAAAAAACCGTATTCGACCAAACCAAAAAAACCGGTTAACCCCGGTCGAATAATAACCGTTCGATCTCCCTACTATCCACAAGCCAAGAGTGCGGCTGAATAATATAGAATACAAGTTAATAATGTCGTTTTGCACAACATATGGCCTAACTATTACTTATGGTTTGTATTAATAATAACAAATATGGTATTTTGGAGGGTAAACATCTTTCATTATAATTCAGTATTTAATAGACGCCAAAGTGTAAACACACATTTTTTTCAATCGCTATAATAATGTCGAATTTTTTTCCTAAAAAGATGTTTTGCAGGGAAGTCTTATCACCTTATTTCATTTGAAGACAATGACTGAATGTTATCGATTGTTGCACCAACTCAATAAACTTGTGAACGATGGCTTGCGTGATTCAAAAGTGGTTATTTCGACACAGAAGACAAGGAGAGGCCTACTAAGCTCAAAATTTTGAAAATGAAAATGAGGAATTGGAGTCATTACTCGACGAAGATTGTTGTCAAATGCAAGAAGAACTTGCATTATCATTGGGAGTCATACAACGAGCTATTTCCCTACGTTTTAAAGCATTGGGATTCATTCAAAAGCAAGGAAATTGGATCCCATATTAATTGAAGCCGAGAGAGGTTGGAAGGCGATTTTGGATGTCGGAAATGATGCTTGAACGATAAAAAAAGAAGTCAGTTTTGTATCGTATTGTTACTGATGATGAAAAATGAACACGTTACGATAACCCAAAGTCTTATGTAAAGCCCGGCCAACCAACCAAATCAACGCTGAAGCCGAATATCCATGACACCAAGATAATGCTCTGTATTTGGTGGCATTAGAAGTATGTTTTGTATTATGAGCTATTGAAATCGGGTCAGACGATCACAGGGGACCTGTACCAAACACAATTGATTCGTTTGAAGAGATCAATCAACGAAAGACGAACAGACATGAGGCCATAATTTTCTATCATGACAACGCTCGGCCGAATGCTGCCTGATGGAAAGTTCAGGCTCACCCGCCTTATAGCCCAGACTTTGACACTTTTGACTACTATTAGTTTTGATCGATGCAGAACGTCTCTACTGGAATACGCTTCACTTCAGAACAGGATGGGGAAAGTATAGGCTAACGATGGACAATAATTTGAATAATGTGTCATCAATTCATTTTGTTATTATAACAAATGAATTTTTGAAGCAAAAAATCGACATTATTAACATTTATACCCAATATATCGTGAAATTTACTGGAAATTCAATTAGGAATGGATATGCTCAATTGAATATACGAGTATTATGTAAGAATATGCATTAATTTCCAATCAATTGCCTAAATTCGTCTCAACATATTGCGGTGATGTTCAAATGAATCGCTAGAGTTGGATACCGTATAATAGCATTCACATTTTCTTGTACTCGCTGCAAACGAAGCTTCAAAATAAACTTGGAAGTCCCGGCCGGGTGAAGGTAAGGTTCGACAGAGTAAGTTATTTCTTGCACTCTGTTAAAACGCCAAAGTACTTGAATACTTACTCCGACATTCGAAACATGATCAAACTCCATAATTACTAGATTACCTATAGTCAAAGATAACAAATAGAAATTTGGGTTTTGCGCTCATACATATATACCCATCCTATCTCCACCACCTCTCTTATATAGTAGTTCCGACTAGTCCACTTGTCCTTATGAAAGGCTTTTTTAGTTGTGTGAAAATATCCATCTCCAGTTTATTATATTGGCAAACACACGCACACACATAATTGATACTCACAGGTCAGCGATCAACAATTCCACTTTCACTCTACACATGAGCTCTTGTATTTGCCCATGCCACACAAATGCCATTCAATATTAAATTTCACTTTCTTATAAGAGTTTCAAGACAATAATGATAATGAGCTGGACTGAATACCACCTTGCCCCACTAACAAGTAATTTGTTTACCTTCAAATGTGCCACAGTTCATTTGCACCAACAGCTACTTCGTATTGAATTACAAACAGTTGCATGACAGTCGATACGCCGACCAAGTGTGTTGCTGACGATGTGGGTGGTCGTGGTGAGTCTGTTTTGTGCGAATACTTTGTTGATATTTTTTAAAGAATATTTTTAAATTATATGCATACACATGTACATACATACGAGTACATTTTTGTAACTCTCTGTGTATGTTAGTCTGTCAGTCAGTCAGTCAATCAGTCAGTGTTCGTGTATGATTTTTTTTGTTTTTGTTTTCTTTTTAACAAAAATCCCATAATAAAGCCATAAAAGTTTTTACAAGTGAAATTAAAAACAACAAAGTGTGAAATATTGTTGTTGTTGCTGCTGTTTTTTTTAAATTATTAAAATATTTAAAAATAATAAAAATGAACAAAATAAATAAATAAACAAACAATGTATGATGTGCTTCAAAGCAGATTAAAAAAAATATTTGAGAATTAAATTTTTTTAATTCCTTTTGCCACACTTTGTGGTGTGAAGTATGAATATTTTTTCGAAAGAATTTTGAATGAATTAATTAAAACTGGGAGAAGTTTGATAATATCGTGAATGTTGAGGGAACACCTTACTTCTTTGCCAGTTGATGTAGTTTTTTGCTTGAAACCTTTATTGAATGCATTCAAGAGCTTCGTTTTTAATATTTGCTTGTAAGAGTTTTAAAAAACCTTTTTTCAAATATCATATCATCTTTTCATATATGCAGAGTGTAGTGGCCGAATAATACACCAGTACTGTTGTGAAGGAGTGTTCTTCGACGTCTGTGTGTCCATTTCCAATCATTTTTTGTGCGTCATATCATGCTTCTATTTTCAAATTTTTCCAACGCTATGAAGATCTGTTAGCGTTAGTTTATTTATTTATAAACTAGCTAAAACCCGGCTTGCCTCGCTACCCCCATCTTAATTATTATCTTAAATGCTATCTGAGTTAAATTTTTGTAAGTGGCATGGTGTAGTGGTTAGAGCGCACGCATAACAACACAAACGACCCAGGTTTGACGTAGAAAAAATTTAATTGTGGTTTCGAATGTTTAATAATAAAAAAAGGCTTCAACTTATTCCCTCCAGACAACTCCATCTAAAAAAAAAAATAAAGAAAAAAGCCCCCTTGACCCTTCTCGCATACCTCTGGCGATGACGACAAACATCAGACGAATGATCAGGAAAAACACGCCACCTACTGGGAAAAAATTACAATGCTAAAGTAAAGATCACCACCAATTAGCAAGGACCTTCACCCCTACACAAAAAAATTACATGGAGCAAGCTACAGCGGATTAATCATCTACTTGGCTTGAAATATCAAACTGATTAAAGAAACTGAAACAAAGCAATAGATGCTTTGTGGAAAGCCAATATGCTCCCTAAAGTAGTGACGGAGAAAAAAAAGTGACATTTTTTACCCTTTTTTCCATATTTTCTCCTTTCAGGCAAAATTTAGTCATTCGTTTCTCCCAGAAAGACTCTGTAACTTATTTTTAGGGGTATACGGTCTTCAAACAAACACACACTCATTTTTATACCGTATACGTATACAGATAGCTTTTATCAAGTATGATTCTGCAATTCCCGCTCTTTGTCTGATGTGCATAGATATCGTACACCAAATCATGAACAGCCACATCAATTTACAGACCTAATCTTTAACGGCCACAAAAATTTCGTTTGCATATCTGTTTTCGTTAATCAGTAGAATAATGTTATGTTACTTGTGTCGGTTGAACATAATCGACTAAAGGTTCAGTGAGATGTGACTTATTGTAACGCCATAGTTGCTACGTAACAAACCAACCTTATGGGCTACACTGTAATCGATTAGTGGTGACATATATTACTTTCATAACCGATCAATTTGATCTTAGAACAATGTTTCATAAACAGTTTTTTGCCTCTGCTGAACATTTAAAAATTTTAAGTTATGACTGTTCACGATTTAGTGTGCGATATACAAAATCAATATTTAGTATGAATAGATAGTGCCACGCCAACTTATCCAATCTCACCCACTTACTGACTGTTGGCGTGTATTGTTCACGACGTTGCTTGAACCTAATTTAGAAACTACAACTATGGCCGTTTTCAAAATATACAAAAATTGATATTTACGTTGTATGGAGGTACCACGCTCACTTGTCCTATTCCACCGATTTTTTTGCCTGATAATTTGTATAGGTAATAAAGTCATTCAGACCAAATCCTCTAGCTTTAACACTTCTCAAGATATACACTTTCCAATTTCTCCCATTTTTTTTGCCTGATAATTTGTTTTAATTATGAAGTCATTCAAACCAATTACTGAAACTTTAGCTTTAACTCTTCTCAAGATATACAGAAATCAATATTTAGTTCGCATGGGAGATACCACGTTCAGGTGTCAAATTTCGCTCATTTTTTACCTGTTGATTTGTATTGAATTCGAGTATCTTTCTGTCTTTGAATAAATAAACAAATAAACATACACTTTGTTTGGACGCGGCACTTCCCACTTGGTTTTTTGAAATTTTTATAGATTATAGTTCCTTCCAGACATACAGAGAAAAGAAAATCGGTTCAGACGTTTAGCTGTCCATAAGGCAAAAACAAAGTAATCAACAAACAAGCACACAAACACAAATGCATTTTTATATAAGATTTGGCAAGAACAAGGTTCTGGTTATTGAAATCTTCAAGACGTTTGTTAGAGTCTGGCATAGACGGCTCTTGTCGTGTACCAAAACGAAAAAAAATCTTTGCTAAATCTAGATGGCCGAAGAACAGGGTAGAAGGAATATGACCAGAGGCTAATGATTTCTGCACAAGCTGTAATTATGCAGATTAAAACTGAAGTGAATCGGCTGAACATCTTCTCTATCATTGGTCAGCACTTAACGATTGGAGAAAAATTAAAAATCTCGCAAAGGTAATGGAATGGCTGAAGGCAATTGGCTAAAGATATATGTGTATTTGTTTAATGATATTTTTGTATAATAACTTACAAAAATTCCTTTTTGATAAATGGATGAGAACAGAATTTATTTTAAATTTATTTCAAACAAAAAACTTTCTTGCGTTTATTACTGTTGTTTTAAGCCAATTAAATTCATTCTTAAGTTTTCTAATGCAAATTTCAATTCATTTTATGCAAAAAAACTACTGCAACCAAATGGCTGACACCGAATGGCTGGGCATTTAAAGTTGCTCTCAAGGAATTTCCTCTTGGCAGGTGTTATCACTTTCCCCTGTCGCTGCAGGCCTTGCACACATACATTAACACACAAACAGCAATTTACGATGACTTGCATTTCAACAAAAAACGAAAACGAAAAGTAAAAAAGTGAGAAATAAACAACAACAGTTAAGATAAGTTTGTAGGATTATTAAAAAGTTATATTCATTACAAACACCATTCATTTGTTCATCCATTCTGTCATTCGTTCTTTCATTCATTCATTGATTCAATGCATTTCTCTATTCGGTCGATTATTATTCATGAGTTTTATTCAAAGTTTTTGTTTAAAAAATTTGACCAACAAATTATCTCCAGCATGCTTTTAGTAAAAAACCCCCTTTGGTATTAGGGACACAAATGTAAGCAAAGAAACATACTCACTCACTCTTTTGCTTCTCTTCTACTTCTAAGACTGCAATTTTTGTTTGTTTTTGTTATGATTGTTGTTGTTGTGCTTGTTTTTTTTTCTGCTTTACATTTGCAAGCTTTATGTGACAGTTGTAAAGTTTTCAATTTGTTTATCAGAAAAGAGTGTAAAAAAAGTAAAAGTATTACTCAGATGGAGGAGCAAGAGAACAGGGAAATAAACAAAGTGCTTGTAGTAGTATGTGTCTTGCATGCATACGATTGCAATCTCTTTACTTTAATCAATTCGCATTTCAAGTTATTTTTCTTAAGCCTCAGGGAGAGGCTGTATAAAAGAAAGCGTGAGAAAGAGAGAGAGAGAGAGAGGGAGAGAGTATAAGTCACATATACAAATACATTATAACAATTTGAAATACATTGAAATTCTCATGATGTTTTACTAGTAAAACGTACTCGTAAGTAATCATCATCATCATCATCATCATCATCAGCATCAGCTTCATCATTATTCTCTTAGAGATTGAATTTTGTTTTTATTTTTGTGGCATTTTTATTAAGAAAATCTTATAAAAAACAAATCTATTTGTGACAAAGAGCGAATATAAAAAGAGAAAGAGAGGGAAAACAACCTTTTTAAAAAATATCAAGGAGTTGAATTATATTTTTTTTCCTTTTTCTTGCAACACTCTACTTAAGTTTATGAATATGAAAATATTTACTTAACAACAGCAACAACAATAGTAATGACAACAAATAAAACCATCAAATAAACCAACCATTTAATCCTTAAGGACTTTGTGTAGATTTTGTCACAAAATAATACTTTGGCTCTTTATGTTTTATTCTCTTTAAGTTGTTTTACTTTTTTATCCTTTTTTCTGTTGGCCATTTATAAAAATAGAGGAAAACTTTGGTGTTTGTTTCATCGTCTAAGATCCAAAAGAAAGAATATTTTTTTTGTTAAAGCTGATTAGTTATTGAAAAAAGGATTTGATTTGTTATGCAAAAGGATTTGTTATTTGAAACCATTTGTAGGATAAGCGTTAATTAGGTTGTAAGTTAAAAAACGTATGATTTATTTTTGACTTGCACAGTGGGACAATTTTTTTTTCCATTATTCCTCTAGGCAGTATATGGCTTCCACAGAGCATGTCTATCTTACCCTGTTTACCGCTGTGGATTTTGCTTTTTCCCATAAAAGATTGTTCTGTCAAAAGCTGGGGTCACACGATTATCGCAATGTATCAATTATTGGTACGGTAATCGTGTGACCGATTCTAAAAAATCGCCAATATTTATTGTTTTCTAGTGCGACGACAATCGATGTTGACAATACGTACCAATATTTCAATTTGAACATTTTTTTTTTCGGAGAATAAATTGGGACAAATTTGATATTGAGCAGCAATAAAGCACAATTGAACTTATGTTATATTGGTACATTTGTGACAATCGTGTGATCTTAGCTTTAGTTCCTGGATAATTATGCGTCTCCAGGTGTTTCTTGGTCGACTATTTCTTGAACCTTGAGGATTCCACTCGAGTGACATTCTGTTGATACTATCGGGACTTTTTCGAATGATGTGATCGATCCATCCTCATTTTCTTTGCCTTACCTGCTTCAGTATGGCTTTCTCATTAGTCATGCTCCACAGTTCTGTGTTACTTATGGTGTTAGACCAGAATATTATGCATATGATTCTAAGACGCAAGTTAACCGCTTCAAGTCATGTTCACTACCATACAGCAGAACTGATTGAGCCTGTTGTCTACGTCTGTTTCTGCGCTGCCGTTTGCAGTCGTCGTAATTCCTAGATAGCAGAAGCTTTCTAGTATTGCTAGTATTGTTTATTCTTATGGCCTTGGTTTTCTATATATTTATCTCAAGCCCAACATTGTGAGCCAATCTTCCTAAGTTCTCCAGTTTCGACTGCATATTGGAAATCTTATGCGAGAGTAGACAAATATCGTCCGCATAGTTCAAATCTTCAAGTTGACGTGAGAGACTCCATGCTAGCCCTCTTCTCTTTGAACAGACTTTGGTCATTATGGCATCCAGTTCGATGGTGAATAGCTGAGGTGGGCATCCTTGTTTAACCCCAGCATTGATGTGGAATGGTTGGCTGATGTGTCCGTTAGTGGGGTAAAGTAAAGCACGAAATTTGTTATCAAAGCCATTAAGTGATAAAGAAATATTTCTTAAATACATTTTATAATTCGGATGCAGGCGTTGACTGCGTTGAAGATTCTTAAAGTTGCTGATCTTTTTTTCGGTGATTCATTTTAGCGTGTCTTCTAATAGAAATCTCCAAAATTTGACGGTTGAGAGCGTCCACATTGTCTGTTAGACATACCTGTCGAATTGACTGCCATTTATTTATTTTATATATATATATAAAATATATTTTTATATTTTATTTATACTTGCAAATGATTAAATTGTTTTGACAAAATGCAAGTTCTAGTTGGACAACGTTCCACGCGTTGAGCCCAGCTTTGAGTTGTCATAACCGTTCTTCGTAGAAGATCATTCACAATGTGGTAAACGATGACCAGTTCTATCGAAAACATCGCCGCTGTCCATGAGAGTGTACAGGATAATCCGTGGCAATCTCATCGTAGACCAGAACTTTGCCGATTATATGTAATCACATGGGTTTTTACTCCAATAAAATTTAACTGTCCCAGCAGCTGAAGGTTAACCACTGTGTGAATTGCAGCAGTTGGAAACTTATCCCAATTTTCATCAAAAAATAATTTTCAACCCTTAGGCCCATATCTGAATGAATTGGTATGTAAACAAACAAAACAGTTTCACAAATAACTACCGAAATGAGCAACTAATCGCCATCTCTATATTAAGCATTAAACACATAACCGACAGCAAGCAGCAAACAGCATACATACGTTTATATGAAAGCAATTATTTTAAAGGTAGCACAGCAAGAGCCTAGACAAGAACGTTTGCTGCTGCTACTACACAATAAATGATTTCTATTTTTTAGGCAGCAAACCAAAAATTAGTGATACCAATACAATATAAAATTTTAAATAAAAAAACGTAAAAATAGTTTTATTTTTATTTATCATAAAACATCGGTATAAAATTAAAATATTGTCTCAGACAACATTTATGTTAATAAATAAGAAGTTTTAAACACATAATTTCATAAATTTCTATATTTTTGAGTAATATTTTAAAAAAGCGATTTTATTATGATGGATGTGAAAAGCCAGAGTATCACCACTGAAAAATATTTTTCTATAATAAATATTTTTATGACAAATAAAACAGATGATAATGAAACCTAATTTTATTGCTACTGCTGCTGCTTTTAAAATATTTATGAAATCGATAGCATGGCAGCAAATGCTGCCAACAACAACTTCCTGCTTGCTTTCATGCTGCTTGTTGTCATCTATGTATTGAAAGCATTACACTTTAAAACATTTTCATTTAAATTTACTTTTGTTTTTTCCTTTTTTACTTCATATCTTTAATTCATAAATGTTTTAATAAATTTATGAATTAATTTTGAAATTTATTTGAAATTTTCTGCAAAATTAAATAACAAATCTGTTTAGAACACTTACTCATAATCAGATTTATGAATATTTTTGTTTGTACTTTTGCTTTAAAAACAACAATAAAGAAAACATTTACTTTAACACTGTGCATAAAATTAAAATCAAATTAAATTTCTCCAAGTCTTGTCACAAAAGTACTTTCGTAAGCCCAGAACAGTTCTAATAAAACATCCATTATTCGTTGCTATTTAAAGGCATAATAAAAGAAATTTACATGTTGATTAACACTTTATTGAGAGAGAGGAACCTTCTTCTATACATACATACACACACACACACACTAACACACTAACACAATCAAATATAAAAATAATAACAGCAAATGACAATAATAAAGATATAAAAACAATAATACAATAATAAGGCAGACAGAAAGAGAGAAGGACTCACAGAGATAAATATTTTATTTATCGTCATTTTCTTTTTCTTCTTCTTTTTTTTGCTGTTTTTGTGAAAATGATGAGCCGCCATAACTTAAAACAGATGCATTGAAGCAATTAGCAGTAGTAAAGGCATAAATTTAAGGAAAGAAAGTAAGAGAAAGAGGAAAGGGAAATAGTAATTTTATTTTCATTTGGGGTTAAAAACTTGTTGTTGTCGTTTAAGACAAAATGTCAAATACAAAAATCAAGATATGAAAAGAAATTTCATCATATCCCTGCCTCTTGTTTTTCCATACTCTATACCAAAATAGATCTTAAAGGTTTGTGCAAATGTCTGTAACTTAGAATAACTACTTTCAATTACATTTATGCATCATCTCAGAAACCGCTTGCTGCCTTTTCATTTTAATAATCTAAGCAAATTTTATCTCAAGTCTCTATACTACACATAACACATGGGCTGAATAGTCATGGACTTAACACATAGAGCTAACGTTCAAAAGACAGCTGTTCAAATTTCATGATATTCTATTAATTAGTTTGAGAGTTATTGTGCTAAAAGTGACGCTTGTTATTTTCCAAACAATGGATCCAAAATAATATCATGTTTTAATTCTAATCTGCTTTTTGATAGGAAAAAATACCATTGAAGCAATGGCTTGAAAAGTCTTATGGGGACTCCGCTCCATCAGAAACAACAATTAAACGTTACTTTGCTGACTTCAAATGTGGTCGTAGAAAAATCAATGATACAGAACGCAGTGGACGTCCGAATAAGGTGGTTACACCAGAAAACATTAAAAAATGCACAAAATCGTTTTGAGTGATCGAAAAGTGAAGTTGCATGAGTTAGCTGACATCATAAAGATATCATTAGAAAGTGTTGGCTTTATATTGCATGAGCATTCGACTATGAGAAAGCTCTGTTCAAAGTGTCACGTGGCTCACTGTTGACCTAAAGCAAGAACGTCTGAATTAATGGCAAAACTACATGTATTCGCCAGATTTGACCCTTAGCGACTAATAACTGGTCGCAAACCTCAAAATAATGCTCGCCGGTAATAAATTACGCACGAATGAAGAGGTTATCGCGGAAACTGAAGCCTATTTTGAGACAAAAGATAGATCAATCGTTCTACAAAAGTAGTATCGAAATGTTAGAGCGGCACTGGAATGAATGCATTGCTCTTGATACAGATGATAGAGACATTGATGAATAAAGCTAATCTTGAACAAAAAGTGTTTTCTCTGTTAGCCCCTGTATTATGTATATCTGGCAATAACACATATTTGTTTTCAACCACACCAATATCGGTTGCAGCTATAGGGTATTACATAGTCAAAGTTGACTAAATATTTTTGTTATGATTTAAGTTTTATTTTTCCACAGCAACTTTCTCCTTTACTTCGAATACGAACTACAAACACTCTCACAGGCCATCAACCAAACGACCAGCAGCTAGAGGATGGACAAAAATAATATAAACAAAAGTAAATAAAAGAATAATAAAAAAGTAAAACTGATAGAGAAGACAAAACAGAACAATACCATCATCATAACAAGAGTAATAATAGCTAGACAATAACAACAAATATAGCAATGCTAGAAACGCAAAGCAAAACAAAACAAAGCAACAATTTAATGTCTTAATGCTGGAGTATTACTTCCACCACCTCCTTAAAAAAAGTATATAAGTGTGAGAGCATAACAATATTATGTTTCCCATAGTGTTTGTAAGTGTTTGCCTGCTTTGCTTAAAATACTTTAATTTCATCGGTTTTAAGAATAAGAAGAAGAAGAAGACGAACAAGAGACATTTAAGCCTAATCTCTCTATATAACAGGATTTTTCTTTTTACTCTCACCACTTTTGATTTCTTTTAAGCACAACAACAGCTGTCTTATAAATGGACACAGGCAGTTAACATACACACATACATTACAACTGAAAAACTTTTCTGCTTCTCGCTCTAAACAAAGTTTACGCAGAAAAATATTAAAGCAATAGCAAGCGAAAGTGACAGAAAGAGGGAGAGCGGGATTAATACAAACATATTGACAGTTATTCGTACAGGACTGTTGTAAATGCTTGTAAATGTTTTTGTCTCCTTTTAGTACTTATTTACAGTTATTTTTTGTTTTCCTTGTTTGTTTTGTTAAGACTAATAGTGTGTTTTGTTTTTGTGCAAATATAAAAGAAATGCTTCAAGTCATTGGTCATCGCCATGTGCGTGGAGGCTGTTTCTTGTCGTTTCATTGTTTAAGTGTTTTACCAAACAGTGGGCAATAACAGGAACTGCTTTTAGTAATTCGAAGCTTATTTATTAATTTAATGTGCGAACAAATATTACATAAGTTTACAAATATATTTTTCAACGATAATGTGCATATGCACAGGGTGTATTTTTTTGCAATTGCAATTGAAGATCTTAAATATAAAAATTTGACAAAAAACATAGCGCGTTCATACTCTTCACATAAATAAAGAATTTGAATAAAAATTCTTTTAATTTTTTTAACTTTAAATTATTTATTTACAATTTTTGTTTGCATCCCACTGTACTCCACTTTTATGTGCATGTGTATGTGTGTAAATGTGTTCCTTAATATTAAGAAAATAAAAAGAAAATCATTAAACGCAGAGTAGAAAAACTGTTTCAATGTTACAAAAAGTCAAATCAATTGAATATTTAACTTGAAATCTCTGACACTCTCAATCTCTTTATCATAACCTTATACTACCCCCGGCCTCTGGCATATCTACTCACACTCACACACACACACACTGTCTCCCTCTGTTCCTTCGTATTTTATTTAACAAAATGGCATCACGTATCCGTAGTGCATGACAATGGGTATTATTTGTCTATTTTAATATGGGTACGTGTTAGTGTAAGTGGTGGGTGTATGTATGTGTATGCTTGTATGTATTTCGTTATTGTAAATACTTAAATATTTATTTTTATACGACTGTCTTATACCATCTCCTTATATTGTCTTGTATATTGTTGTTGTTGTCGTATTTATTGCTTAAATATGTCTGCCCTTATTACAGCTTAGCCACCACACAGTATAGCCGATTACGGGTATATATTGCTTTGTATTGATATTTGTAAAGCACAAACAATTCATGATCAGAATCAACTACTAAATTAAAAAGTTTTGAACTTCTGTTCGTCTATAATTAAATAGAAAGTCAAGAGTTTATTGCACGAACAGTTATAGTGAATGCAAATCTAGTAAATGAACCACTGGCCAATTCGGTCTATTATTGAGCTTAGACTCTATATAATTCTTGAGCAGAAATGTTACTTTAAAGCTTCTGATCAGATATGGTCAATAATTCAATTCAGGTACCTCCCAGTAACCCACTTCTAAGACCCGTGGTTCTAATGAAACCAGTTAAAGTTTTTGAGAAAGACTTTTTAAAACACCGTTACGTTTTCGAGATCTCTAGTATGAGAGAAAAGTGAGTTACAACACGACTTGTTTAAAGATTAAGGACTGTTTTTCATTTCTCTGTAGCTCCACTTCAAGAAAATAGTCTTCACTGGCTAGTAGCCACTTTTCTGAGCAGAAAATCATTTTATTGCTTACCTTGGTATAACTGCGTCTATGAGAACACGTCCTACAGCGTCCTTGAAGGCCTTGATTGGCTTAACACCGTTTCACATCCATGTGATCAGGATGGCGGCATGTCCGTCGACAAAATTTTTCGCCAAAGAGTTCCTAAATGCATTGGAAAGCTTGGCCATTCTAGACATGGTGGTTGGAGAACCATCTTCGGTTCAGGATGCTATGCCTTTGGATCTGTGCTTTGGCAGAAGATTACGAATTGAATTCCCAGACCGCGATTTTTGGTCTAATGGGGCCTTAATTCGGAGTGAGTTTGATTTAAACTGGTGTACCGATGGATCCAAAATGAATGACTATGTCCGTGCTGGTGTTCATGGATCCAATCGAGACTTGTCGATTCCATTAGAAAGATCACTGAGTGAGGGCTGAGATCATTGCTATTGATATATGCGGGCAGATCGAACTGAACGGTGTGCTCAACAGTTTAGCTCTCACAGCTAAACTGCCTTAACGACACTTGGGTCGAATCATATGGCATCTAGACTGGTCAAATATTTCGCTTGGTTAACTGGACACTGTGGAATAAATGGTAATGAAATAACGGATTCATTAGCCAGAAAGGGGTTAAATGTTACTCTATATCGATTCGGAACCTTGCTGTATAGCACGACTTATTACAATCCTCAATCTAATCAAGGATTGGGAAATTGACAGATGCTTGGAACACTAGAATGCTCAAAGAGGACTTCAGCACTTTAGCGCGGCGATTAGTCCGCAATTTGGACGTCACTTTGAGGTTCTTAAGTAAGACATGCCGGACTTGAAACTCCTTACGGAGTTTCTCTTAGACTGTACTCATAGGCATCAGAGACAGCGGAACACATATTGTGTGAACGTGGGGTTCTTGATAGGTTTAGGCGGCAATGTTTAGGTAGACATCGTGTCGTTTTGGTTGTCATATTCACCATTATGGTATCACATCTGCTAGTGTTCATTAGGAAGGCAGCCGATCTGCTGAACAAACTACAGACCGGAAGTGGCACAATAGATCCCATGGATCGCAGTGTCCTGCAATAGTGCCAGGTCGATATGATGGTAATGATAATGATTTGTGGTACCATTATTAAATCCTAGACATATACCGAAGGTTCTCTCTTGTTAGACCACCTAGAGCTCACTGGCTACTCTATTCAGTAGCTCAAACCCAAAATGTACTAGCTCGCTGGCACTAAAGGATAGCTTTTAAGAAAGCTTTGGTTAATGATAGTTTATTCGAGTCTTTATATTAGGATGTAGGGTGCTTCTTTGTTACCATTGCTATTCCTTTTGACATTTGGCCACATTAAATTTGACACCACAAATTACTAAACACGAGTTATTTTTATGCTAAAAAGTTTTCGTCTTTTGTTCTTGTTATTGTAATACTTCTCCTATAACAACAAATCCAACTTAATTCGTATACACAGTCTTAAAAGAAAAAAAAAAACGACCGCAACAACAACAAATACCAGACTAACTAAATGAGAGATAAAAATATTTTCAAAAACATGAAAGAATTACCCAAAAAAGGAAAAAAAGAGATTTAACTAACAGTTATGTAAAAGAGGGCGGAGATAGAGAGAGAAAGGGGAATGTAGTTAGAGAAGAACTACAATTGGAGGCCATATTAAATTACAGTGTAAAACATCAAAGTGTGACCACAAATGATGTACATGAAAAAGAAGAAGATGATGAAATAACGTTTTGCAATAGGAATGTTATGGTGTGGTGTGGTAGTGGTAGTGGCAGTGGCAGTGGTGGTTTGAAATGGTGTCGAAAACCGCATTAACTGATGGATTGTTATGGTTAAAAAAAGGGAAATTTAAGCTGAAAAATAAAAGGGAAATATGTGTGTTGTGGTTGAATTTGACTTCTTAAAAATTCTTAAAAAAAGAAAATTTTTTATTTTTTTATTACTTAGTAAATGATAATAAGGTTTCTATTGGTAATAGTGCTTTAATTTCAAGCCATTTTTTTTTCATATATAAAATTAAAGTACAAAGAATGCCCATAAAAAGGACATACAATTACAATGATGGCAAAAGTAACATATGGGCCGGCCATTATCAATGTCCGTTAAAGTATCCCAAATCATTAACATGAAATTTTATTGTCAAACATTTTGGGCAATTATTTTACAAATGGAATCTATTTGGGTCGCACAATCGCTGTAACATTTTGTTTTAAAGACTTTTTAAAGACATATTTGTGTATGTAATTATATTGGCAGAATTTGAAATTGATTTAAGCTGTCATGTGTCTTGTGCTTCTTTGTTGAATTGGTCAAAATAAGTTTGTAGGACATTTATTAGAATGTCAAATAAAGTGTAGCAAAAACCAAGCAGTTACTGATCGCAGTGGCACAATTATACCGTGATTACTAAGTAGTAATGCACAGATGCAAATATGGAGGAAACATTTCGAGGAAATCAGCAACGTCACAGACACCGCTGAAGTCATCGTTATATGTCATCGTTATAGCATGTAGCCCTCCCAGTTTGAATGAAATAAAGGAGGAACAGACGTCACAACCGTAGCTTAATTACTACGGCTTCATATCTCAGCAGAATGGATAAAGACATGCTGCCAGCAATTTAGAGGAAAGGCTTTGTGAAGCTAACAAAAACTGACAACTTGGATAACTCTGATTAACACCAGAGCAAAATAGAGAACATATCGCGAGATGAACAGACTCGCCTCCGGCCAAATAGAAGCTGCGTAAACCAGACCAACACTCTTCGCATTTTAATTTCTAGAATGATGTACCCCGTATACCTATTGTTCGTCGACTTTTTTTTTTATATAAGACCAGCACCCAGGGGATGGCCCCTACTCATGCAGTGCATTGTGCTGGTACTAGGAAAATAGGTTATTGGAAGGAGGACAGAGGGAGTAGTGTTTATGGACGTTAGATTTAAATTTACTCATGTCGTAGGTGGCAGGAAATACTTTCGCTGGAAGATTATTCCACAACCGAACAGTGCGACCAAAGAACGAATTCTCCCTATAATGCGTTGTGCGATTTACTGGACAACCAACTACAAAGGGATGCGCTCTACGAGAAATACGAGTACTACGTAAAAATATATGATTTTTGGGAATTAATTCCTTAATTTCGTTAGAAAACATTCCGTTATAGTACCGATAGAACAATGAAACACACGGCACATTGCGACGGTGCTCCAATGAATCGATAGAGTTGGCTACCCTACCGTCATTGATGAGCATCTTCGCCCTCTCCTGTACGCGGTCCAGAAGCTCCAAAATAGACTTTGAAGCACCGGCCCATACATGAGAGTTGTATTCCATTTTGGGACGGATATAGGTCTTGTAAATATTAAGGAGATCAGATGGGGTGAAGTATTTCTTGCACCGTCTCAAAAAACCAAGGCACTTGAATGCTTCTTTCGACACTTGAAATATGTGATCATTCCAACGAACGTCACAGTGAATTCTCATGCCCAGAACATCAAGAGCATCCGATTCCTCAATATCCACATTACCCATTGACACAGATGACAGCACACCACCACTTCAAGAAAGCCTTCGATACCATCAAACGGGCTGCTGTATGTAAAGTATTGAAAAGAAAAGGAGTACCCCAAAAAATAATCCGAATAATGTGAGTAATGTATGTAAGAGGATGCAGAGCTCTCTGTTTTTCACCAGTCAACCATTCCATACTAAGGCTGGAGTTAAGCAAGGATCTCCACTTTCACCTCTACTCTTCACCATCGTACTGGATGAGATAATGAGCTAAGACTGTTTACAGAGAAGGAGTCTCTCACGATAACTCGAAGATTCCAATTATGCGGATGACTTTTATCTACTCTCGCATAAGATTTCCAATGTGCAGTAGAAACTGGAGGGGCTAACACAGAAAGATTGGCTTTTAATGTTGGACTTGGGATAAATATGAATAACACGAAAGCCATGAGAATTAACAACAATAGCACAGAAAACATCATGCAACAGGGCCAAACAATTGAGTATGTGGATAGCCTCTACTATCCGATTCAGAGTAGTCGTTAACAACAGGTTCAACAAGCGAGAGAAGCACATACATATCCAGGCAAAACCAAGCTTAGAATATTCAAGTCATGTGTAAAGTCACTGGCGTCACTGCTTGTGTCTATCACCATCATGCAAAGATTTACCAACATCTGACTTATAATCATATGCAAGGTTTTCTGTTCTAACACCACAATCAATACAGAACTATGGAACTTGACAAATGAAAAAACCATACTGAGACAAAGAAAGTGGAGATGAATCAGCCATACCTTAAGGAAAAATCCCCATAGTATTGTGAGAAAGGCACTTGAATGAAATCCTCAAGGATTAAGGAATCACGGTCGATGGAGAAACTCCTGACGATCCAAAAATTTCCAAGAACTAAGGCAAAACAAACTTATATGGGAAGAGGCAAATATAACGGCAGCAAGCCGTGTGAGATGGAAATGCTATGTGGAAGCCTTATGCTGCCAAGCGGAGTAACGAAATAAAATATGATGTGGAACAGTAAACTTTTATTAAAACTTTTTTTTGTCTATTGTAACTTCTCTATATTTATTTAGGGCAAATCGACGGAAAAATAGGCCTATTTAATGTAGCGCCCAATGACTAAAGAATCAATATTCTGAATGAATGTTATGATCATGATAATGTTGCAGCCCTTTAGCGATATCTGTGACTTGCATAAAAAACACTATAAAAAGGTGATTTTTACCTAAAATTTGGGCATTACATTTACAAACATGGCAAAACATTTACATCCTAAAGACCACTAATGAATACTTTTCCTTTAAAGTCCTTCGAAAGCACTTCTATGTGGCTATTTAACAGAGTTTATTAACCCACATTTAAAGCTATTAAAGAAAAAAAAAGCTTTTGGCCGCATTATGACCTTCAAAAAGATTTCATCATTTTGTTTTGCTTTTGATCTCATTGGTTTTTTTTTAAGAGCAACAGCCATTGTATTGTAGCTTTACGTTGTGGTGACGGTAGCGGAATAATCAAATGTCGTCAACCTGCAGTTGAAAACCACAGAATGACATTATCTCTCTCTGTTCTATCTTCGTTTTATTTTCATTATTCGCTTTGTAGTCTTGTTGTGTTATTAGTATTTTTGTTATTGTTGTTCTTATTGTTATCGCCCAAGCCTTTGTATGTTGATTTTTTCGAAATTCAGTTTAATTTGTGTTGCTTGTAAAAAAATTTACCGTTATTTTTAAATTTGTTTAAATAGAGGGATTTTAAAGAGCGATGAGTGGGATTTAGATTTCATGTGTGAGAGTTTTGTATACAACAACTCTCGTCAATACAAATTTAAACTGGCTTAACCGTAAGCACAGTGGGTAGTGTTGTAGCAAAAGCTAAAGCAAAAGTTTTTCTAAATATTAAAATTAAAATGAGGATACACTGTGCGTCATCAAGATAGCACCCTGCTTTTACTGACCGCTAATGTTAAATATTTATTATCTGAACCAATTGGAATATGGCTTTAAGATCTCTATGTAGTAGACTCCTATCAATTCTCTTTTACTTCTTGAGATCCCGGGTATACTTATGTGTACTTTAAATTATCATTATGTATCACACTTAGCGACATTATTGGGTAGCTGCTGGAATTGTATTTATAGGCGTAGACTCTAGAGTTTCTAGAACTATCAACAGGTGACATTTCTACCAAAGTTATCGAATATAAGCTCACGAGTGTTTTAATAATGACCAAAAGGAAACGATATATACAAAATAAACTGTTATCATAATTGCTTCATGTTCAGATCTTAAGAGGATATAATAAATTGAATGCTGTACCATTCAAGATAACATTTTGATTAATTTTTCAGAAAAATTATACTAAAAACGTATTGAAAAAATTGGTCATCAGGATAGCGATATCTGCTATAATTTCAATTTGATTAGTGTTTTAAGCAACTATATAGCATTTAAATTCTTAAATAATATATTAAACAGTATTAAGGTTAATTAGTAATGCGTGGAACCACCTTTGTCTAGGAAATTCGATTGGAAATGGTGGACCAAGTGTATTAATTCCGGACTCGTACCCTATCCTAGTCAACATCTCCAGACATTCTTGATTATAGCTGGATCTGACGAGTAAGGTGGCCATTCAAGGAAGTCAACTTTTTGGCTCTAAATGTAAGAATTCACGGATGGGAGCAGTTTAGATTTCCAAATAAATTTTGAAGGAGGGCAAAAGTCGTTTTCAAAACGCTATTGTAGATCTCCGAACTCATACGCGATATTAAAATTAAAACTCACAGGTGCCATAGTTGGATATTGCTGTTCAAGGCGCTATCTTTATGAATTGCAGTGTAATGCTATGTTCTCACGAGACTTCGGAGAACATTCTGCTGTTTGTATTACTTAATTGGATTCTATCGTTCGCACAGCACCTTTTAACAGCTAGCAAATGAAGTCAATCCAGCGAGCGTCCATTGTTTTGTTTGCTGTATTTATTTCATTTATTTTATTTTTTATTTATTTTTTGTACTTGTCAGCATACTTTAGGGAGGTCAATTTAATAAATTTGCAATGTGTAATCTATATTAAGAGATTAAAAGCTAATAAGTATGCCAAGCTCTTTTGATCCAAGTCTTATAAAAATTAGAGATGATACTGGTTTTAAAGTCATACACAGGAAATTTATGGAAAATTTATTTATGGAAATTTATGTAATTAATTTCATAATCGGAAGTTGTATTATGAATGCGAGAGCGAATGACGAAAACACGGTGTCGTGCGAACATATCAAAAGTATATCAAACTATATTTTTAAGAGCCTTTCACCCATAGTGCAATGTTTTAAATTTTATTTTTGGAGCATAAAGATAAGTGTTTACATGTTTGTGTGTGTATCACACTCACACACACACACACACACACACACACGCACACTTGCACATACAAAAAAGTAATTGTTGTGACTAAACGAAACGTGAGTTGATTTTTGAATTTTTTTTTTCATTTTTTATAGGGATGATTGCATTTTTAGTCCTTGAATGAGATGAATTTATAAATAAAACGTTATAACAACAACAACAGCAACAACAGCAGCAGTATAAACTACTACGACGATGATAGAGAACAAAGGGAAACAAATACAGTAATAAAAAGAGGAATGACTGGAATGAATGAATGTGTGTAGTGTGTATGGATAAAGTGATTGTATGACTGACGACTGACGACTGACTGGTTGTATGAGTAGTATTTTACCATGATAAGTATGTGGTTAAATTGAAAGTGATGACACTAAAAAAGTCAATAACGTTTAGTGTAAACATACATATACAAAAGAAAGGCGAAAGAGGGAAAGACGCTTTTCTAACAAAGGCATTGGAAATAAACAAAAATATAAAAAAACTTATAAAACTCGACATTGGCAATTCTAAAACCACAAAGAATGTGGTAAGAAAGGAAAAAAGAGATAGAGAGAGGTGGAGAGGTAGAAGGTGAGGAAGAGGGAGAGGGAGAGGGAGAGGGAGAGGGAAAAAATAAACTTGACAACATTAATTTTACAGCGAATAAAACGTAATAAAATGTAAGAAAGAAATAATAAAAATATAACAGTAAATGCAATGACAACAAAGTAAATAAAAAGGAAGGAATAAAGAAAAAAAGAAAAGGAGCGCGAGTGAGAAAGGGAGTGTGTGTGTGTGTGTATGGAAATGACTTTAATGGAAATGTAAATAAAAATTTAATTTATTGTACATTCAACTGTCACTGACTTTAAGCAAATAAAAAGGAAAAATATAGAAACGAAAGAAAAAGCACTGATTTTCGTTTGTTTTTTTTTGCCCAAAAAAGGAATAAAAAACAAAAATTGTAAAGATTTCTTTCAATTTTCTTTTTTTTTTCGCAATTCGCAAGTAAATAATGGCATAACAGCAATTTTTATTGCGTTTCTTAAACTTCTTACGCACTCAGACTGTTGAATAAATAAGCACAGCCATGCTTTACATACTTAAACACATACATACAATATTGAGGATTTATTAGTTGTTTATTTTTACAAATAAACTCTTTCTATGCACTTCTTACTCTTTCTGTGACTTTATTACTTATAATTTATTTTTTAAAAGTTGTTTTTCTTAAGCAGGGAGTCATTCTTTCTAGTTGTCTCCTGTAAAACTCTTCGTTTTCTTAATATTTCTTCTTTTTATTTTTTTCTTATTTGTTATAAAATCTCTTCTTGCACATCCTTGATTTATTTAGAAATTCAATGGAAATAATTCTCTTTACTTAGTGGTTTTCTTTAAACATAATAAAAATAGAATTAAAAGAAAAAAAAGTTGGGAACATAATTCCATAATTTGTAAATGGTGGGTATTTATTTGTTGATTTTGGCTTTAAAAATAAGAAAATCTCTTTTGTTTGATTTAAGATTCTTGTTGTTGTTGCTGTCAGTTGTCAACAGTTATGTTGGATTTTTATGGAAAAGAAGATTACTATGGTATGAGCAAGTATTAGGGAATGAAGAAGGGAACGAGCAAGTGAATGATTGAAATAAATTTATTGTTCGGAACTGTTGATTGCCTTTTAAGAACTGGTAATCAATCTATGATTTTTAAAATAAATTTTCATAAATTTCTATTGTTATTATTATTGAGGCATAAAAGTATTGCGACCTCTCGACTTATTGTACAGCCCTTCATCCATATAGGGTTTCTCTATAATAACTCCCCCAGCCTCGTCGATCTGACGAAATGATGCCGGTCGGTACCAACCGACCCTACCGTCTCTACCGTCCCTACCGTCTCTACCTAGTATCTGATAGGCACTTATATATTTTCTCCTAGAGTGCATCAGTGCCTCACATGTACCCAGTATATACTCTGGTGATTCGATCTTCTCATTACAGAATCTGCACATCGGGCTTGAGACTATTCTCATTTTATTTATATGTTCATTTAGCTTGCAACGTCGGTCACAAGCTAGGTCAGTATCCATGGGTTGTCTCTAGACATTCCTATGCAGGATTCCAAAACCTTCCTATAGTAGTTATCCAACAAAAGTTTTGAATGTCTCAGACCCGTACGGATGGAGAAGAGTACCCGCCACTCATTATTCTAATTTTCGTTGAGTATGCCCTTCTAGGCCGGCCTTTCTAGTCCACAAAAGGGTTCTGGCCCCACCAGTGGTGTGGCAGCTTCCTATCTGGCAAGTTCATCAACCCTTTCAAACGGTCCTGGAAATCCTACTTGACCCGAGGACCCAGCTTAAGCTGACTCTATTGTTCTTGCCCAGCTGGTTCAGCTTACGGAGACAATCCCAAGCCAACTCTGAGTCAACTTTACAGAAGCCAAGCACTCGAATGGCGGCCTGGCTATCAGATAGTATGCCTATATCTTCTCTTTTATATTTCCTTTCCAGATTAAATTGAGCATACCTCTCAATTGTATAAACTTTCGCCTGGAGTTTCCCATAGGTTTCGAATATTCCCTCCTAGGGCCAAACACTTCCTCGAATGTACCACAAAATGGTTTCTTTTCTAAATGAGTATTTAGTCTCCATACCTCTCCACTTACTTCTATTACCCAGTCTTGACCTGAAGCATTTGCCAAAGTCATAGAATTTTATGATTCTGTTCACAGGACAGCCAAACAGGGAGTAATCGATCCCCGCATAACTTCCTGCCCAACTCATCTCCCATTATCCTCATCATGGTCTCTGTGGCTCTATTTTTCACTGCCAAATGCAGTGGCCTTAAGGTCCGATAGAAACACGAGGGCAGCCGTGAGACAAATTCTCATTGCCCCAGTAAACTAATGCACGCTAATCTCTATACCTTATTTAGCCCTGCCTGTATTGTTCCCAAACTCGTTCCAACCATTCATGCAATGGCTCCAACATGGTCTGGTTAATATCCAGTATAATATTATGGGATTATAGCCAGGGTTGGCAAAAACCCGGGTTTTTCTATGAAAACCCAACCCATCGGGTTTTATTGGGTTTTTTGATGGGGCTTTTTGGGTTTTATTGGGTTTTATAACTGCTTTCAAATTTCGTTCAAGTCGACAATATTTTTTGTTTCTTAGTACAACTGCTTTGTTTTCGTATTCGTAATGCAGTTTTCCACTCGTGGCCGGATTAAGTACTGAGTTAGCTGCTAAAACTCGGTTATCGAAGCAATTACTTCGTTTGAATCGCGCATTATGAGAACGATGGCCGGAATAAAAAGACAGACAAATTAAGTTATCCTTTTACGTGACAACGCCCGTTCTCACGCTGCAAAAGCTGCCAAACAATTGTTAGAAATAATCAAATGCCACTCCCGCAGTACTCTCCAAACATCGATCGTTCTGACTATTGGCTGTTTCGACGGTATAATATCTTTTGGCATATCACCGAATCACTTCTTTTGAATATTATTAAATCGGCTTCGAAGTGGATTGCCTCAAAAGATGAGAATTTTTTCTGAGATTAGGACATTGGCTCAGAGGTGCGAAGAAGATGTAAGCAGTGATTTGATAAGTTTTTATTTTGATAAATTGTTTAATTCATTATATTATTTGAGCTAAACAAAGGGACCGAATTAATTTGTATTCCCAATACTTAAATTTTAATTACTTTTTTTGTAAATAAACTACGACAACCTTTGGAACAAAAAACCCATCCGGTTTTTTTTTAAATATAAAACCCTATAAAATTTGGGTGGCTTTAATTGGGTTAACCAGTGTGTTGCCAGCCCTGGCTTCTTAAGACAAACTCCACATGAGTTTTCCAAGTCAGCTTACTATTCAGTATTACTACTAAATATCGGGTCCGCCATCTAACGTGTTTTTTCAATTGGTGCTTATTTCGCGAATGGTAACACTTAGCTCATATCTGATTTCACAGATAATTAGTTTTATCCTTCCGCTGAACGAATATGATTGTGTATAAGCTTTTTCCGCTTCGCTAAGTGGGCCTGCGATCGACTTACAGAAGATGCCGATTTTTCTAAAAAAAATCAATTTTTCAGATGAAGCTCATTTTGATCTTGGCGGATATGTAAACAAGCAAAATTGTCGCATTTGTGGCACAGAAAACCTGTACGAATATATTGAAAAGCCGATACACCCAAGACGAGTCACTGTTTGGTTCGCATTTTGGTCCAGAGGCATAATTGGCCAATTTTTCTTCAAAAATGAGCAAGGAGTGGCCGTTACAGTCAAAGGCGATCGTTATCGGGCCATGTTGAACGAATTTTTGTTCACAAAAATTGAAGAGGAGGATATTAGCAAAATTTGGTTTCAACAGGGCGGCGTGCCACACAGCCGAAGGTACACTCGATGTTTTGCGACCTGTTTTTGAAGATCGCATTATCAGCTGCAGCTGATGTCGTTTGGCCACCTCGGAGTTGCGATTTGACACCGTTGGACTATTATTTGTGGGTTGCTGTCAAAGATAAGTGTTACGCCAAGAGGCCGGAGACAATTGACGCTTTAAAGGACAATATACGTGAAACCATTGGTGAAATAAAGCTGCACACAATCGATAATTTGCTTAAAAATTGCACCGATCGTGTAGGCTACTACATGGCTAGCCGAGGCAGTCATTTGAATGAAATTATTTTCCATTATTAACCGGAAGCATTGTACTTTCAAATAAAAAAAGAAATTTGAGAAAATATTCAGTAGTTTTTGTTTCATAACATTTTCAAAACAAAAAAAAAAAAATTATTTGGCGGACCCTTTATTTAACCTCTTCCTTTGGTGGTATTTTCTCACCCAGGTGTTGAATATTCCTTTCTCACGAAGTTTCGTTTTCCTAATAAGCGAAAAAATTTTTTAAAATTATTGTTTTTGGTTTAATACGAATAACCAACCTATTATTTCAAACACAAGAAGATACTTTTAACGAAGTTAGATTACCCAACATTCTATGCGAGATGATCCTGCAATCAAATCGTCTGTGCATAATGTCCAAACTAATATTAACTGTTTGATATCTAAAGCCATTCTGTTGAAGACACATGTCGTAGGGGCCCAAACACTAACCATTTCAGGCCAAAAGTATTTGGTAATCATTTATTTTAGCACCCGCTGTTGGCAGTGATGGCTTGGCAAACGTCGTTCTAAAAGGAATATGAACTGATGACGCCGCCAGACTGGAATCCCCATCATATACTTACTTTTTCGGTATGCTTTGAATATTCTTGGAACTCATTCATCCAGAAATAGGCACCAGCGTTTAAGATGAATTTTTTAATGAAAATTAGGGTCAATTTAGCAATAATTTGCTTTTTTTCTTTCCATGAATCTGATTACAAATCAATAAAACCTAAAATCCTCAAATGTACAAACATTGTGGCAGTAACTAACAGAAGCCACAATTTGTGCAACAAATTAAATAAAATCAAAAAACAATAATAAAAAAAAATAACAAAAATAAAGAGAATTTCGAAAAGTAATTTAAAAAACCATTAGAAATATTTAATTTATGTTATGGTCCAATAGTATCTTGGTCTACCCACAAATCGGTAAATATTTTAAATGGTTTTGGCCCACATGCATGCATACATATGTATGTAGACACAAACACATTTGTTGGGTGTCATGGGTGTACGAGTATGTCTGCTGAGTAGTCTTGTTAACTGTCTACTTAAAAAACAATCAATTTCCCATTGAAATGAAAAATAAAATAAATTTTTAAAGGAGTCATACAAAGAAATAGATAAATTGCACAGATTCTTTTGAAGCTTTTTAACTCTTAGGCAATACATTTTGTAAAAGTATTTTCTGTAAAAACACAAATAATTATATGTCGTTTCATTGACTTTTTTGAAGAAATACCTATTAAGGATTGAGTGGCAATAAAATGTATGAGTACGTATGGTAAGCTCGATAGGAATTTTTGAATTTTTTTATTCTTTCGAAATAAAGCGATGTCTCAAGATCCTTAAAATAGGCATTTGTTCCAAATCTCAGTAATTGGTCATTTGTGATCCACTTCGGTTAAAAGATGAGAATAATTTGTTTCAAGCAGTCCTTTTCGGAAATTTTGAGTAGATCTCCAAGTGGTATAGCCATACTAAAGAATTGATTTAACCCGGCTATAAAAGATCTTCAGTTTTGTATCAGGCACTTTGTTTGCTGACCATATTCTGTGCAGATATTGAAATGCATTTCGGGCTATGGATTTCCTGGACTATCTGGCTCTCAAGTGTGAGTGGCGAGGTGTTTCTGTTGGCAAGACGCATTAAGTCGTTTTTTTCTGCGTAAATTTTCAGCCAGACTTTTTTTTAGCATTTTCGGATAGAGTCTGGAGTTGCCTTTGAATATTCTCAAACGGTGGGGTGGCGTGGTGTAGTGGTTAGAGCGCACGCATAACAACACAAACCATCCAGCTTCGAGCCCCCAGAAGAGGATATGACGAAAAAAAAATTTAATTGAGGTTTCGAATGTTTAATAATAAACAGACAACTCCATCTAAAAAAAGCCCCCCTGATCCTTCTCGCACTCCACTGACGATGAAGACAAACATCAGACGAATGATCGGGAAAAAGACGCCACCTACTGGGAAAAAATTACAATGCTAAAGTAAAGATCACAACCAATTAGCAAGGATCATCACCACTAAACAAAAAAAAAAAATTATATGAAGGAAGCTACAGCGGATTAATCCTCTACTTAACTTAAAATATCAAATTGATTAAAAAAATTGAAACAAAGCAATAGATGCTTTGTGGAAAGCCAATATGCTTCCTAGAGGAGCGACGGAGAAAAAATCTTAAAAACGATGAGCGAACAAAAGAATATCATCTACGTAGTCTATATTATGCAGGATTTCTCCCATGTTCCAACGGATGCCACATGGTGCCTCAGCGTTTGTTTTCTGCCCTACACAGTCCAAGTGCAGTAAAAATAGTGTGGGAGACAGAACACAGCCCTGTTTAACTCCTGTGCTCGTCTCGAAGTGTTTACATTCATCTCTACTATATCGTAATCTGCTCTTTGAATTCGTATATAGCTCGCGGATTAGGGTTTTAGTACATCCCATACGCTGGCCTGGATACGGTACCGAAGGCGTGTTCAAAATCAGCAAACAAACGGTATAAGCTGCAACAAAAGTATTCAATGGATTGCTGAATGATGATGCGCGCCGTATCAATAAATAATATTTTATTCCCAATAAAGTGAAAGTATATAGTTTTGAAGATAAAATTTGTTTTTGTAATTGTATGTAATTGGTGTCGTATAAGCGCTATTTTTTCAAAATTCATAAATGTCACTCACACGCTCAGTGGAATTTTCACTTTTTTGGGAATAAAATATGTATTTTCCAGTCGATTTTCATAAATTATGATTTATTTTATTTCTATTACATACAACCTTATGAATAAATAGTGAAACGGGTAAGTATTTGCTGTTTTCTATTTTTTGTGAATTTTTAGAAATCAAAAATATCATAATTTTTCAACAACAACAAAAAAATGCGTAATTTGTTTTTCAATAACTCCAAAAATATGGGTTATTATAGAAACTGATATATAGAATGACTTAAAGTTGGTTTAACTAGAAACTTTTTAACATATGATTTAACAAAATCGAATAAGTCATTTTAAAGTTATGATAAGATTTATGAAGCAACCTCTTCAAAAATCTCACATTTTAGAAAAAAAAAATTAATAAAGAAACTTATCCATAGCATTTGAAATGCTGATGATTTTTGAAGTTAGGCGACCATAGCGCATCAAAAAAATATATTGAATATCAAAGGTATTTTTGCTTGTTGCATAGTGTTATGGGTGTATTATAGCCGCAGCAAAAGGCTTGCCACATAGTTGGCGTTCGGTCGACATTTAACTGTTGGGGTTCGATCGATATTTAACTGTAGCGGGGAACTAAAGAATTACGCCAAAGTGTTAATTGTTTTCTGGTGTAAGAGATATCATCCTTAAATACATCGGTCATGGGAACATGCCTTCCTCCTAGCTGTTCAATGGGGTCGTCTACACCTCGCATATTGTCCATCGCTTCTTCTGACCTTTGCGCCTCTGCCGATGTATTATTATAAATTAAACTTTGTGTTTTACAAAAAAAACGAAAGATATGGGTAATACCAGCTCCAAATGGTATATAAACTCGATCGATTTACGAAAAACTTCAAATACCCTTTCGAAATGGTTACAATATAGTCAAACGTGGTATCCAATGCATGGTAAACGTTTTTATATTTAATAATTGCTAGCAAATGTAATGTATTCGCTTGGTTGAGATGCCTACAGCGTTAGTCACTTCACGTACTTTCATAATCCGTTTATTGACTATGCTGGAAATCCCTTACGGCGATCTGACCATTTGGCGTCATTTTTACTGGTACATCCATTTACTGGCTACTAAAATTGAGCGTGCAGAGTCGTCATAGTACTTATCAAAACTTTCTGGGATATTTTCCTTATTAGTTTTTCATTTGACAAACTGGTAGACGCAGTTTCTTTGAAATTCAACAGTAGTCGAGTAATGAATGACAGTTAACAGAAGCCTATTAATGCCTTGAGAGTTACTGAAATAGAAACACAAGTTATCATGGAATTTTCGAACTACCATAGTTCTTTATTTCATAGAGTGATAATGGTTTTCTTTGGTTTTTTTTCGTTTTAAAATTTCAAGAATGTTTAGTTTTATTAGCCACTGTTTTGTTCTGTACTCACTTAAAACAGATAGATATTGTTTGTGCTATAAAAACAAAAGTAGTGTTCTTGCATATGTGCGCATAAGCGTATAAGTGTGTGTGTAAAATAATTTATTCTTTTTATGTCTACAACTTTAATTGGTTTAAGTTTTTTGTTGTTCATTGCTCTCTCATTTCATTTAATTCTATTGTTTGTTGTTATAGCTGTTGTTGTTGTTGTTTTTATTGTTATAAATGTCCAAGATTTATGTCTAACCAACAAAAAAGGAAAAGAGAACGAAATATAAAACAAAACAATAAAATTTATTGCAATAAAAACAAAAAATATAAACTAAAAACAAAAAACAAACAACAAATTTGAAATTTGAGGTTATACTACTTAGTTGCTCAGCTCTTTCTAGCTCTCTCTCTCTACCATTGCTATACATATTGTAAAAGTAATTGGCTTTACATTTTACTACTTTCAATGCACACACACACACACCTACAAATTGCAAGCAATTTAAAAAGAGTGTAAGAGAGTGAGTGAGAGAGAGAGAGAGAAACTAAGAGAGCATGGCGTATACTTAATATCAAAGAAAATAAAAAACCAACATAATGTAAATCAATTGAGTGAGCAAAAGAAATGCTGTAATAATAATATTTTGACATAAAATGACAGTTGTAGACAAATTACCAGCAACAGCAACAAAAACAACAACAACAACTACCATTACTACTACTACTACTGTCAAATGCTTTTACTTAACTAGACTGCAAAGATTTCTGTTTTTTTCTATTCTGACTTAATGTACACAAACATAAAAACGAAAACGAAAATAAAAGATGAAATAAATAAAATGAAATGAAGAGGAAAGAAATACTATTTATTATACAAGTGAATAAATAAATGTCTATGCATGTCTTTGTTTGTGTGTATGTCGGTTTATAAAACATATGGTATGTGTCTATGAGTATGTGACTGTATGAGAGAGAGAGAGAAAGAGAGAGAGAGAGTGACACAGTAGCTATTTTTTGTGGTATGAGTAATTGAAATCCTATTTTAACATCATATTACTCGAACATTATGGTTTTTTTCTTTCTTTTTAAGAAATAGACTCTCAATGATCACAACATGCATAAGTAAGCAAGTGTGTGTTGTTGTGTATGTGTATTTTTTGGTATTTGATCCAATATTAGCATTCTTATTTTCTGTTTTCTTCTTTTCTTCTTGATTGTTGTTACATTTTTAAGAGGATTCAAATGTCAAATTGTTTATGGGCTTGTGCTTAAATGAGTGTATATACACATGTGGGTGTTGGTATTTTTTGGCTATAAACTAAAAGTTGAGTATATAAAAAAAATTACTGTCTATTTATCATCATTCTACTCTTTATCATTATCGTCATCGTCATCGTTTTTCTCTGTACGCCCTCTCTATTTTTAAAACATTTTATTTATTGTGGTTTTGTTGTCACTTTCATTTTAAAGTGTTTTGTTAGTTTGTTTTATTCATTTACTGTTGTTGTTTATATTGCTAAAACTACAAAAATTGTTGAGGCTGTAAAACCTTTGAAATGGATTTAAATTGCTTGTTGGGTTGGTTATCCTCTTATTATTTTTTTATAAACTCGTTTCTCTTTTATGGCCTTTATTTATGTATTTTTAGCAGAGAATGTTTGATTGGTTGACATTTAAATTTCTTGTTTCACAACCAACAACTCAGAGAATATAATTTAAAATTTTAGTACTTTAATCGGTCATCGATCAGGCTACGAGGGTAATGAAATAAAACCTTTTTCTTATTTTATTTGCGTAAAGTATTCCTCAATTGAAATTATCAGGATATTACATAGATTTTTCAGAAAATATGCTTTAAGATATTTTATAATGAAATATACATAAATGTTAGGAAAATCAAAATCAAGTGAAATTGAAATCAAAACAATTGTGAATTTGTAAGGAAGTATAGATAAACTGACTTTAATTTTAATTTTTGGTCAAAAATCGAAAATAGTTCAACCACCGTAGTTTAGTGCAAGTTATCCTTACCGTACAGTAATATGTGGACGTTTAAATAGAAGATAATTCGCTATATAAGAAAAATGTGCGATTTGGTGTGTGTGTCTTGGCTAAATTTAGTAACAAATATGAACTGGAGGATTTTGATGAGCAAACTAAAACAAATATACACGAAAAAAATTGAAAAAAATAAACGATTTTTACATATTTTTGGATAGATTGTGAGCAAAAAATGACTATGAACTATGACTAAGCCCAACAACACCTGAAAAATTAAAAAAAAATTTTGGTCCTATATATTTTTGACCAGGTACAGTGCCAAAATTGGCTGAGATCCCCTGATAATGTGATAATTTAGTCAAATGCACTGAGAAAATGACAAAAAACAACATTTTACTTCGATAAACACGAAAGAAATTCGTAATATAAAACATACACGGAAAAAAAATCCAAATATCAAACATACACGAAAAAAATTGAAAAAGAATTGAAAAAAATACGATTTTTATACATTTTTAGATAGATTGTGAGCAATAAATGACTATGAAGACTTGACATCATGGTTCTAAACCCAACAACACCGGAAAAAATTGAAAAATAATTGACCTAAATTTTTTTGAGCAGGTACAATGACAAAATTGGCTGAGAACCCCTGATAATGTGATAATTTAGTCAAATGCACTGAGAAAATGACAAAAAACAACATTTTACTTCGATATACACGAAAGAAATTCGTAATATAAAACATACACGGAAAAAAATTCCAAATATCAAACATACACGAAAAAAATTGAAAAAAAAATATACTATTTTTATACATTTTTGGATAGATTGTGCGCAAAAAATAACTATGAACACTTGAAATCATGGTTCTAAGCCCAACAACACCGGAAAAAATTGCAAAAAAAATTTTTTTTGACCAATATATTTTTGACCAGGTACAGTGAAAAAATTGGCTGAGAACCCCTGATAATGTGATAATTTAGTCAAATACACTGAGAAAATGACAAAAAACAACATTTTACTTCAATATACGCAAAAAAATTCGCAATATAAAACATACACGAAAAAAATTGAAAAAGAATTGAAAAAATACGATTTTTATACATTTTTGGATAGATTGTGCGCAATAAATGACTATGAAGACTTGACATCATGGTTCTAAGCCCAACAACACCGGAAAAAATTGAAAAAAAATGGCCTAAATTTTTTTGAGCAGGTATAATGACAAAATTGGCTGAGAACCCCTGATAATGTGATAATTTAGTCAAATGCACTGAGAAAATGACAAAAAACAACATTTTACTTCGATATACACGAAAGAAATTCGTAATATAAAACATACACGGAAAAAAATTCCAAATATCAAACATACACGAAAAAAATTGAAAAAAAATATACTATTTTTATACATTTTTGGATAGATTGTGCGCAAAAAATAACTATGAACACTTGACATCATGGTTCTAAGCCCAACAACACCGGAAATAATTGAAAAAAAAATTTTTTTTTTTGACCAATATATTTTTGACCAGGTACAGTGACAAAATTGGCTGAGAACCTCTGATAATGTGATAATTTAGTCAAATACACTGAGAAAATGACAAAAAACATACGATATACGCAAAAAAATTTCGCAATATAATATAATAATAAATGTATTTCATTTTGGTTTTTTTTTGCAATAAATTAAAATAATTGTAAAGGGAAGAGTACTTTTTTCACTGAGAAGTACCAATTTAAGTAATGCTATTTTACTTGTAGAAAATCCAACACAGGAATTTATCATATTCGACCAAAATTTAAGCCTTAGTAGGCTTGCAAGAAGGCTGATTTGACTTGACTTTTCAATAATTAAGAATAAATATGGTTTGTTTTTTTAATTTAATTGTTGCCAGTTGAAATCAAAATCAATAGTCTGACCATGTTGCAGAGGCATTCCTTACCCATTTTTTGGTGTAAGTTCTGGCTATGCTACCATCTGCGAAGCTTCACCTTGTTTCATCAAAGATCTTTTCATATTATTGTTGTACGTGATCCAATTTTTATTGTCAGACCTATCAAACAAGCTATAGTGTTGCCTGATTCAATTAATATTGTCAAAAATATTATATACGTTTTTAAAAACGCTTATGAGTTCGTAGATTGCAGTTAAAATAAAATATATCTTTTGCTTGGTTTTTAATTAATAATTCTTTAACACAGTTTTGTGTTCCACTGTTTGTAACCCTTTTACAAAGAATAACATAACAATTAACGTTTCTATTCCGTTTACAACTTTTTAAACAACAACAATTACTCGACTGATCTTTCTACCTAAAGATGCTCCAGCCCGATCGTCGTTAAAATTAGGTTCGATGACAACCTCTTCAACCAGAGTTTAACCACGCTAAACTTTCTTTACACTGAGTTCATACCAATAACACGTTCGCTGAGTTTATAACACATAAACTGCTTGTTGTTCACACCGATGTGCTTTGTATATGGCTGAATAAGCAAAACTGCGAAAAATATCAAACATCTCGATATTTCCAGTAGATTCAAATTTTTCTTTTATTTTCTTTTAGGGTTTATATAGCCATACGAATGTAAGCATTTACTTCTTTCAGTTCACTTTGGTTGTTGTGTGTTACTTGTTTTCTTTTTTTGCGTGTTTTTGTTGTTGCCGTTTATTTTTGTTTGTAAACATTTCTATCTGTGTATTGTTGTCGATTTAATTATCTGTACACCGGCACCTTTTAGCAACGTATTAAACGACTAGAGTGCCTAACCTGATTTTTGTAACAATATTAGAGATTGACTTCAATAGAAGTAAAAGGCCAAAAGTGATAATTTTGTTTAGGAAAGCGTTTGTTAAACTGACATTGCTGCGTTCAGTATACGGCGCAGAGCATAGCAATGAATCTTTCGAGCTTTTATTGGATTTTTCGCATAATGAATTTGTAGACTTAGGGACTTCAAATTTCAAATTATTGCTAATAGTGACCATTTGTATAAGCAAGTTTTCTGCCGCCTTAAACAATGGGCTCTTATAATGGCTTAAAGAAGAATAATAGGGTTGGTTGTGGTATCTATACTTTTTGAGCACACATCAGGCGGAGTTGTCTGGCATTGTATGGGCAGCTTATGGGTTGAAGTTTCATAGGCTAACTTATAGAAGGATTTCTTGTTATTGCGTTTGCTAAATTGATATTAACCTAGGAATGTTGTAAAATCCTAAAGGCAATTATGGCTCATTTAAGTGTTACTCCCATGTGTTTTGCAAGCAATGGAATGCTATCGTATGATTTTTAAGAAGAACACTAGGCTGAGGAATTTATTGTCTTTCTGGATCTAATAATAGAACCACGATAAGGTAACTTGATTGTATTTTCTATTAGAGCTGCAACTTTACTTTCACCAAAGCGATGATCTTTGTCTATCCTTCGAAGAACAGGACTAACAGGACTAAAGTTAGTTAAAAACTTTGTTTGGTTCTATATATGGAATACAATTCCTTAGAAGGCGGTCGGCCATAGTACATCTCTTTGCCTAGGTTAGAATATGCCACGAAGGAATTTTAATAATTATAGGGTCCGCCAAATTTTTTTTGAAAACAGGGCGCAAAACAACGAGTGTAGCTTCGGTTGTGTGGCACGTAGCGCCATCCTGTTGAAACCAAATGTTGCTAATATCCTCCTCTTCAATTTTTGTGAACAAAAATTCGTTCAAAACGGCCCGATAACGATCGCCATTAATAACGGCCACTCCTTGCTCATTTTCGAATTATGCCTCTGAACCAAAATCCGCACCAAACAGTGACTCGTCTTGGGTGTATCGGCTTTTCAATGTATGCGTGCGAGTTTTCTGTGCCCCAAATGCTACAATTTTGCTTGTTTACATACTCGCCAAGATCAAAATGAGCTTCATCTGAAAAGATGATTTTTTTTGGCAAAATCGGCATCTTCTGTAAGTCGATCGCAGGCCCACTTAGCGAAGCGAAAAAAGCGTATACACAACCATATTCGTTCAGCGGAAGGATAAAACCAATTATTTGTCAAATCAAACATGAGCTAAGTGTTACCATTTACGAAATAAGCACTAGCACTGGTCAAAAACCGAAAATAGTTCAACTACCGTAGTTTAGTGCAAGTTATCCTTACCGTACAGTGATTTGTGAACGTTTAAATAGAAGAGAATTCGCTATATAAGAAAAATGTGCGATTTAGTTGAAAAAAAAAAAAAAACGTTAGATGGCGGCCCCGTTATTTTTTTCTGTCACTCCTCTATGAAAAACTCCTCTTAAAATCCTTATCCATAGAATCTGAAATGCTGTTAATTTTTGAAGTTAGGCCAACATAGCGCATCCAAAAGCTATAGTGGTTGTCCAAGGTCAGGAAATATATATCCATTTGTTGCATAGCGTAATTAGTCTACTGTAGCTCCCTTTCATATTATTGTGTAGTGGTGAAGATCCTTGCTTAGCATTCTAATTTCTTCCCTGTAGGTGGCGTTTTCTTCTGACTGTTTGTGTGATGTTTATCATTGTCACTGGAGGTAAGATAGATGGTCATGGGGTCTTTTTTTGATGGACTTGCCCGTGTGGAGGTTGAAGTCACTTTATTAAACTCTCGAAACAGTAATTCATTTTTTTTTGTAATGTGCTCTGCTGAGAACTCGAAACTTAACCACTTGTTTTATATGCGTGCGCTCCAACTACTACACCGCGCTACCCCCAATTAATAATTCTGTTTGGTAATATATCATAATACTATGCATTGGCTTATTTTTATTGTCTTTAACTTGGATCACTTCTACGCTTATGATCTTAAAAATTATTTTTGCTTAAAAATATTATTTTTGTTGCAATTATTTGGGTTTTTAAAGCCTATTTTGTATTTGTATTTGTTTTTTATAGAAAATCCACTAAAGTTTTTTAATTTAAATTTTCTTCAAGTCTTGTTTAAGAGTGTTTGTGTGTTTATGAGTGTATGTGTGTTTTTTAACTTTTATGTTAAACTACGGACGTTTGTGGTGTAGGTGCATGCTTTGTTTATATCAGCAAATGTTATACGAACTCGTATAGAATTTCGTATATTTTCGTTTATTTGTGTCTTTCTTTTTTTAGATTTTTAAGTGAGTAACTCTATATTTTAGTGTGTGTAAGTGCGTGTGTGTGTGTATTTGTTTATAGTTAAATAAACATTTTTAATTAAATTATGCAGCCACAAATGACTACAAAATATTTGTCCACTCATACATGCATTCATGAATACTGATTTTAGAATTATTTGTTAGTGTTGTGGTTGATGTTGCTTCTATAGACCACATACACTCACACACACACACACACACATTTTACTTAGCAAAGAGACTGCAAATAGTTTTCCAATTGCTTATATTCTGAAAACACTAACACATACGACTGAATTTGTGGAAAAATAAATTTGGAATTTTTTTTTGCTTGAATTATATTGATTTTATATTATCGATAGGAATGAATAACCCAATAAGCCCTAAAACGTATGCAGATAATATACATATTCCATCTCGATTGAAACGTGCTGCGGGTATTATATTCGTTATGATTTTGAGTCAGATTTTTATGGCAGTGATATGGTGAAGCTGTGCCCTAAAACCAAATTCTGAACTGTGCACTTTGGAATGGATTGATTGCCAAGTTGTTAGTTTTTTAATGATTTGCCTTAAACGTTTTACAGGCAAACTGTGTAAGCTGATTGTGCGCAAATTTTGACGTAAAAATGAATATAAGTTCAGTTTGTAAGCAATGCTGGCCAAAAGTACATTCTATTGCTTCACTTCTAAGCCATTTGTTGTAGTCCGTAGTGTTTTCAATAGAAATTTCAGAAATGGTTGAATACATAGGCCGTACTAATAGTGCAGTAACATTATACTTTCGGCTTTTATATTCACCGAAGCATTTAAAACAAATAGTTCTTCCACGTACTTGGATATAAGGTAAACTTAGCACAACTTAAAAGCCTCCGCCGATTCGGCTATGTAATTGGTAACTTCTCACACTTTGTTTTTAGCCTAACCTATCTCTTTGATAATTAGGACCCTTTTTCATTATTCCTTCTGGAGCCCTTTGTGTGTACCTGCAGGAGTATATATTGCTGCTATAGCCATCAATGTGCTTATAGTTGCCTAAGACCTCTGCATTTCTATCTCTACAAGTCACAATTTGCATGTGTTCTTTATGTTGACCTCTACTTGTGTATGTCTGCTGATGAAAGGAAAAAGCATCGCGAAAAGAAACCCTCTACCGAAATTGTAGCGTGATATGTATTAATCCAGAAGCGTATCCTTACGTCTCTTGCGTTTGTGAAAGCAAATATGTCATCACGAATAATGCTGTTTTTCAAATTGATCCTATGACGCGTGTTTCTCTCATCCTTCTGTTTTTTGCAGACGATGGAAAGATTGATTGATGTCTATATAAGGAAAAGGTACCTAGTGGAACGGCTTCTTCATCCGAGTCAGTTTTCTTACGTGAGGTGGGGGGGAGGGTTCCCTGAGGGTGCCAATTTGGTTCTTCCCCTTTGGCAACATAGGCTCTGACTTCATTGCTAGGTCGTTGGAACGAAAAGGGGTGGGGAAGTCAGTTATAACTTCGATCAGTTTCATGCTTAGGAGCAGGATCATCAGCTCATCTCTAGATGAGGTGGAATCCACACTGTGGAATGCTTTCTCCATTGTTTTGGGCGGCAGCAGTTGATGGTTTGCTCAATATGCTGGCTCATAGGGATGACCTAACACGTTATAACAATACGTGCGAAATATGAGAGTGCGTTGTGTGACCTATGAGTACGGCCCTGGGCACTTAGGAAGGGCTCTCGGTGAAACCCTCAAGAATGATTGTTGTAGCTTTTACAAGGAGATGCAAATATTGAGACTGTTAGAATATTGCTATGATACGTTGCAAAAGCTTTCGTTGGGAAATAGTCTCGTTTGTTTAGGTATTTAGACACAGTGGAATATAAATATGGAATGTATTGACCAGAAAAGGTCCCAAACACCCTATATCGATTCGGAATCTGACTGTGCACCACCATTTACTACCATCTTCAATCTAATCAAGGATTGAGAAATTGCCAGATGGTTGGAACACTGCAATTGGATTTCAGCACTCTAGGGGGGCGATCAGTCTGCAATTTGGGCTTCAGTCTGAGGTTCCTAAGTATGGCAGGCCGGCCTTAAAAGTCTTTGCGGACTTTCCTACGGGCCACTGCTGGCTAAGAGCGCATATAAAGAGGATGGCGGTCACAATGTAGATGTCAATAGGCATCAGAAACAGCGGACCACATATTGCGTGAATGTGAGGTTCTTGATAGGTTTAGGTGGTCATAGGGTCTTACTGGGTGATATGTGCACAATTATGGTGTCAGATCTGATGGTGTTCATTAGGAAGGCAGCGGATCTGCTGAACAAACTATAGATCGGAAGGGGTACAATAGATTCCATGGGTCGCAGTGTCCTGCAATAGTGCCTGCTCGATATGATGATAATAATGATGCGCGTTGATCCCCTGAAAACACGATAGATTTGCTGCCGTGGTAGAAATCAGGTAAAATATGGTGCCATAATATGAAAAGGTTGGTCCAGAAAATACTATTTTTCTGTTTGATTTCTTTTCGAAAACTCTTACCCTTATTCCAAACAACACCCACAATATTTTAGTGGAGAATAAATAAAATTTTAAACATTTTTTGTTTCTGTTGCTTCTTCTCTCCATCCATAAGACTTAATTGATACGAACATTGGAAAAATTTAATAAAATTTTTGAAGGCAAAAAAATACAAATAAAAATAAAAATAAAACTGAAAAAAAACATCAATTTTGTTATGGATATTATTTGTTGTTTTTATTTTTTGTTATACTCTTTTCATTGTTGTTGTTGTTGTTGTTTTTATTGTTTTTGTTTGATGACCATAAATTTGTAATTGAATTGTTATTTAATTTTCATTTTTATTTTTTGTTGTTTTATTATCATTTGAATATATTAAAATCAGACTTTAATTATTATTTTATATTTTATTGATAAACATTTCAATAACAGATTTACAAAAATTAAATGGGAGAGAGAGAAGAGAAAAAATAAAGAAATAACCGCCTGAAGGATATTCTGTCTACAAAAATTTTTCTTTTTTTTTCTGAATTTTCTTCTTCTTTATATTAAAACAGTGTTTATGCTTTTAAAATAATTTTTTTGAATGTTTTTCTTGAAAATATAATTAAATTCTCTATTGATTTCAATGAAACAATTTCAAAACGACAAAAAAAGAAATTTAAAATTGATGAAGATTAAGACAAATATTATGGGTAAATTAAGGCAAAAACTTCTCGACTTAGAAGCAGGATAAGAATTTTTAGTTAAGCAGGATAAGTGAGTAGGCATTTAAAACTAAACATGAAGTTATAAAATTATTGATTAGATTGAGGTTAATAAACCGTAGAAGATGCCTTAGGCACAGATGTACAGATTTGTTTTTACAAAATAATTTTAATTTTTTTAATGGAGGTTCGCACCCTCAATAAATCTGAAATTGTTTGAAATTTTGCCAAATTTTTGTTGTTGTTGTGAAGTACAATTTCTCCGATCAAAAATTAAATATTATTTCATTTACATGGCTACCACGGCTGGCCTCATAGTACCCCATTCGATCAGATCAATTTTCGGGTACTTTTTCGAGTGTATGGGGGCCTGGCTTGTCCCTGGTTTGTCTTTAACGGCGCCTCACAGAAGATAGTCCAACAGTGTCAAATCGCAGCTTATTGGCGGCCAACTGACATCACATCATCATTTTGGCTAATTAAACGGCCGTCAAACGTTTGATGCAATAAATCGATTGTGGCATGAGATGTGTGGCAAGTTGCACCATCGTGTTGAAACCAAACATTGTTCACATAAATACCACGAAGAGCGGACAGAATAAATCGGTTATAATGGTGCGATAAGTGTCTCCATTGACCGTGATAGTTGCGCCGCCCTCATTTTCAAAGAAATATGTGGTATGTAAGACCACGTTTGGGTTTTTTGAGCCCCAAATACGGCAATTTTTCTTATTAACGTACCCACCAAGATGAAAATGAACTTCATCCGAAAAGATATTTTTTTTTGGCAAAATGGACATCATGGTGCAGTTTCTCGTTGGTCCATCTAGCGAAGTGAAAACGAAGCGGATGGTCATGCGGCTTCAACTCTTGAAACAAATGAACTTTGTAAGGCGTCATATCGAGATCTTTTCGCAAAATTCGATGTTAGCTTGTGCGTGAAATATTCAATTCCTGAGAACGATGACGAGTTTATGTTGATGGATTCTTACGCACACTCTCAGCCACAGCTTTGAAATTTCAGGTGTACGCACAGTACGAGCACGCTTACGTCTTGGCGCATCAACAATGAAACAGGTTTCACGAACACGAGCAATAAACTTGCGTATGCCACTTCTCTGCGACCAAGTTTTATACGACCTTTACGTGCAATTTCCTACCAATTGTCTTTGTTTTGGAAATAAAGTTCCAATAAATTCCAATGTTATTCAAGTGCAAATAGTCGGTAGACGGCTCTAAAATAGAATATCTCCGGTAATAATTATTGTATCAGACAACACCATAGCTTGTTTGATAAGCCAAAATGATTACAGACGATGGAAAGTGGATGACATTAATGTACAAAAAAGATCATGGACGAAGCAAGTTGAAGTTTCGCAAACGGTGACAATGCCAGGATTGACACCAGGAGAGGTAATGCCGTGTTTCTGGTGGGATTGGAAGGGATTTATTCATTATGAGCTTCTATAACGTGTTCAAACAATTGATTCTGATCTCTACTGCCAATAATTAAAAAAAAACATGGCAAAACATATTTTTTCTTGATTCTTGGCAGGCTGTAATCTTGTAAATCAAGTGAAATCAAGGTCATCTGGCACCCATAATTACAACACACAAGACACCAAAAATAATTTAAACAAAGATGGCTAAGATAGATCCAATAGGGTCCAAGTCACAGGTTTTTTAAAGACACACAAATCGCTTGCCTTGGAAAGGAGAAAAAAATTATTGAAAGTGTTATTTAGAGTTTTTTTTTGACAAATTCATTTATTTTTAGCCAAAAACGGTCTGAACTAATGAGGAAAGTCAAGTAAATGCACGGGAATGCATGTCAGAAATTCACGAAATGGGCTGTTTGGTTAGTAGATGGAAGCCAACGCACTACTGATGCCATCGGAGAAGGCGAAATGGAAAGTCAGCAAGGGCATCAGGATTTTTGTTGACAACCAAGGGGTGATAATGGCCTTCAGGAAGCGGAGGCTCATCTACTATGTCACTACCCGGCTCTCTGCAAGACAAGGCTTAGCATACTAGATGCTTCGAACTTTAGTGACACCAGTAGCATGGCGCATATCGTCCCGACTAGTATTCAGCAGATTCTGAATGTCATTGCATTGCTATGGACGAGTGGTTTATTCCCTGACTCAGCTGTTGCTAGATCGACGCTAAATGTGACACTTCCTGACCTCAGTAGACTTTATTTTTTGAATGCGAGTTTGTGGTAACAAAACGGCACTATGGTGGCAATTAACCATCTGTTTCGAGGCAGTTAAGCTAACCAATCAAGCAACCATAAAATGAGCTATGCGCTGCTATCCCATTTAGTCTACTTATTGCGATTAAACAAGCCTCTTGGGAGTACAAGAAGGAGCCTCCTGACCTTCCAGCTTACCTCTGGCGATTATGACAAGCATCAGAGAAATGATCAGGAGAAAACGCCATCTATTGTGAAAATAATTAAAATGCTAAGTAAAGATTACCACCAATACTTACTTGAGGTCATGTCCAAATAACATGGCTTTAAATTGGTACTCACTGGTGATTTTAATCATAGGTGGGGGCGTTGGTGGACGCATTGTATTCACTCGTGCTTTGGCACCGTGAGGTAACGTCCTAGGGCAGGTACTCACGTTAAACCACTGACTTAAATACTTAGCAAAGATCTTCACCACTACACAATCATATGGAGGGGAGCTACAGTGGAGTAATCATCACTTAGGTTGGAAAATCAACTTAATTAATGAAACAAAGTAATGCTATGTTCGCACGAAACCGTTTTTTGTCATTCGCTCTCTAATTTATAACACAACCCCCAATTATGAGCTTAAGTGCATAAATTTTCATACAAGATTTTGAGAGATAATCACTCAAATTGTAAGTAATTCTATTTCTATTACCCTGTGTATTACTTCAAAATCAGTATCATCTCTGATTTTTACAAAACTTAGATCATAAGAATTTGGCATGTTTTTATTACAGATTTATTTATTTATATAATTGATCTCCCTAAAGTATGCTGTGAAGCACAAGAAAAATATAGAAAAAATTAAATAAAAGCAATAAACGCAATGGTCGCTCGCTGTATTGATTCAAGCAGCTAAAAAAATGCCGTGCGAACGTGATATAATACAAACAGAGAACGAAGTAATCCGAGACTCGTGCGAACATAGCATAATCGATGTTTTGTGGATAGGCAATATGCCAATGTATGAGGAGTGACGGAGAAAAAAATTAAGAGACAGTTTACTGCTATGGTACGCTAGGTAAGACACCTGGCTGCCAGCCAAGTAATCCTCGGTTCAATATCAGGCCAGATCATCTCAAAAGGAAAAATTGTTTCTATTCAAGGCCGGCGTTAAATTGTAGTTCCCTTTTAATCAGTCCAAAATCGTGTGCAGCTCATTGACTGAGAGAAGTCCCCGTGTTCCTCCATGGTATGGAATGGGAAATATTATTACATATTAACTTAAATCATATGATGGCTTATGAATTACCAAACAATCATACTTTGTATTAAAGCCATCAAACACAGATGCGTCTCTTCAACAAAGTTGATGTGATACTGGAACGATTTTTAATAAAATAAAAAGAAGAAATAAAAAAAATTAAATAATCAGTGGAAAACTCAAAATCTAGAAGAATAAATACAAAAATTCCTTTTTAGCAAACGAAATGCAACGAATCTTTGTAAGACGCATCCACACATTCGAACATTGCAGTGTCCTAAAAAGCTGCAATACAAAATGAAAAAATAGCAGCCGCCATTTAAAATATTGTTATGAAGCGAATGTTGCAACTTGCAACAGCAATATTGTAAGGCAACAGCAGTTCTGGTTAAAAATGAAGAAAAAATAAAAAAAGAATTAAAGAAGAACTAAAAAAAATTGAAATAAACGCGCATAAATACTAAAGATAGGAAGAAAACTTTCAGCAACAGAAAATGCTCGAATAACTAAAACAACAAAAAAAAACATTAGTTTAGAAGCTTCGAATCTTAAGGTAGAGGTATTAAAATGTACACAAAAAGGTATTCGTTATATTTCAGTGAGAATGAGCGTAATTAGCAGTGTAGTGTGTAAGGTGTCCTAACGAATGAAAATTATTAGAAAATCAGCACCGATTGATAGAAATAACCGCTTTACTATTCAGATCTCTTTGGCGGTTGCCCAATTAGTCATTTCACAATTGCCCGTGTAATAGCAAACAGCTCTGGTTGAAGAATAATGCTGAGTTTGGCTAGAATCTTGAAAACCATTCCGTTTACAAACCTTCGTATTTAGCAACAGTCATAAGGATTGGTTTCGGGAGAACATTCGCTAGTGGAGATTTCTTAAAAGAAAAGTTCAAATAACGTATTTCCTTTAATCCTTTAAAAATTCTTAAAAAGAAAATCATCGAATTTCACTTCACCTAACGTAGAGTACAAGTAAAACAAAACAAAACTTTCTTTCTGCTTAGGCAACTCTAAGAAGAGATGACAAAGAATCTTCTTATTGCCGTATTCTGGATACAATGTTTGTGCTGATTACAGCGCAAATAGCTTTTGATTTTACAAATCAAAACTTTTGTGCGAGAACGTGATTTATGTGAACGAATAAACGAAAAAAAAAAAAAGAAAGAAAAAGAAAAAATAAAAATCCAGCTTGACTGTGTAGAACAACACAAATAAAGGATTTCCCTTTAGAATAACTGGACCTGTAAGAGGACCTACACACACATACACACACACACACACACACACACACACACACGCAAAAAGATGGATGCATTTCTAGAAATAAACTGAATTACTTTATTTCTACTGCAAGAACATGAAAAAAAAAAAAAAATAAATTTAAAGTTTTTTAAAGCTTATCTACGAGGGCAGTTTTGTAATTCTGTGATTTTCAATGGCACTCAATGCAGCACTGAATTGTTAGCTCTTATCTATTACGAATACAAAACAAGCTGCTTCTATTGGTTCAATATTGGCAGCTATTGGAAACAATAAAATGTGTATGTGCCGTGGTTGCCTGGATGGTGCTTATTCTAAAGACTCGTTTCTTCGGTGTATACATAAGGTAGAATTTGACCACTGAAATGGGTTTTATTGGTATTGAAAGCCGCTGTGGCTTGCAGGAAAAAATGTCTTATGTCTTCAAATAGCATAGTATCGGTGGCCAGTTCACACCACTTCCACGTGAGATGACTATGTCCTCAGCTCGCAGATTGTCAAATGTGGCATTAGTCGGATGACACTGCAGCACTGGTCCTAAGGCAGTGCTCTTCGGCATTAGCGCGTCCATTAGCAAATCTTTTGAGTGCCTCATATCGCTTCGGTAATTTTTCATCCTGCTTCATGGTTGCTAATGTGACGCCAATCTATAAAAATTGTGCTGCTAGTAATTCTGAGAAAACTACCGCCAAAGAGTAAACTGTTCCGCACACTCTAAGCGATCAGCAGTATGGTTCCCGGTGACCTGCTGGCGTTGCTCTCAGAGAGGTGGAATAGGTCCATTTATGGCTTCAGCGGGAGTAAGGTTGTAGCTCTTGATATCTCCAAGGCATTTGATAGAGTTTGGTATGAGGTTCTCATTTCTAAAATTAATGCCTTTGGTGTTGATAGTTACTTCTCTCGATTTATATCGAGTTTTCGCAGAGATCGCTCTATAAGAGTGGTTATGGATGGGATTTCATCCGACTAGTTCTGGATATATTCATGGGTACCGCAAGGATCTGTTCTTTCTCTCACACTTTTCTAATATTCCTGAACGACTTGTTTTTTTTCACTTCCAATCGTATCTATTCTTTCGCGGACGACAGCAATACTTCTCATTCATATTATTTTGATCGTAGGTCTAGCCTATTGGAGATTGGCTCGAAAAGGCGGAATATGAACGACGTCCGTAATGCACACAAGATCCAATGTTGTTTTTTAACACACAGACTTGGTGGCGTGGTGTCATCTGTGTCTATGAGTAATGTAGGTATTGAAAAATCAGATACTTTTGATGTTCTGGGTATGAGAATTTAGAAAGAGGAGTTAAAATACCTCGGTTCGGCCGGTGGTTCGAAGTCTATTTGGAAGCTTCTCGACCAACTCTATCGATTAGTTAGAGCATCGTCGCAATGTGGCATATGTTTCATTGTTCTGCCGATACTATAACGGAGTTAAGGAATTAATTCCTAGTAATCATATGTTGTTATCTTGTACTCGTATTTCTCTTAGAGCACATTCCTTTGTTGTTGATTGTCCAGTGAATCGCTCAACGTGCTACAGGGAGAACTCGTTCTTTAGTCGCACTGTTCGTTTGTGGAACAATTTTCCATCGAGAGTCTTCCCTATCACTTACGACATGAGTAAACTTAAATCGAACATCCACAGACTACTCCCTCTAGCCTTTTTACCACAACCTATTTTCGTAGTATGAGCACAATGCACTGCATGAGTAGGAATTATTCCCTGGGTGCTGGCCTCAACGAAAACAATAAAACCGCATGTCTTTGGTATCTACATCATCCAAATTAGACTAAAAGAAGTTGGTAATGATCGACCTGCACCTTTTGACGTTGACGTCAAGGCTAACATCGTTTTAAGCGAAATATGAACCATTGACGCGCCAGGATTCAGTTTCCAACTGCTCAATTTTTATCATTTATGATTCGAAAAAGATTTTGCTGTGATCTGTAAATGTGTACAGGATATGGTTCCATTAGAACAGATTGTAAACAAAAGAACACCAAGACAATGGTTCTTTATTCTTGGATAGACGTACAACACAGGAGATTAAAATGAGTCTGTAGATCATTAAAGTCTTGACTACTGTTTATTGCACTATTGTGGAATCATTAAAGAAAGCTTTTAGTCAAATTCAGGGTTAATTAGAAGTTAACTGACCTCATTTACGAACAAAGCAAGAAAACGTACAGGAGCACATTTTTGTAATCGCATGGGTAAAAATCCATAAATTGGGCTAAAAACTGCTGTTACATTCACTATACTCTTCAGAGTTAGACTCTCTTCTTTTTCCAAATTTATAGAAAACAGCCTTAAGATAGACTAAGTTCAGACAACAATACTTTTGCAAAAAAAGAAAACATCCTTTAAGCTAAAATGACCAAACTCCCTCGTAATAGCCGTTGGTTCCCTTCTTTCTGCTACACTCCTAACGCTTTCTTTAAGATCCTGCTTCAGTTCACTTATCAACAACAAAAATATGTGTAACATTATAAGGAAAAACATTTTCTTTTTCCTCGTTTTAGTTTTTTTTTTCTTTTTTTCAATCAACAATTGTTGGAAAAACTCTAAAAAGACTATCACTCACAAAAATTTTTGCAATTGCAGTAGAAAATTTTTTAGCAAAAAAAAAAAAAAAATAAAAAACACGAAAACGAAAAGATTGTGGAAAGAAATCAACTAAAAATTATACAAAAAGTAGCAACATCAACAATATATTGCAGAGTTGAGGAACAGTTGGAAGCATCAGTTACATTTGGACTTTTTGCTATGGAATGGCAAGAACACAATTTACATTACCAGGGGTCATGCACGAACGCACGCACTCTGCAAGGAATAAAAGAAAAAAATAAATAAAAATTAAATGGCAACGGAAAAGATTTGTTTGTAATACAACTATTCATCATAATATGGCTATGATTTGGATGCATTAAAGGACAAAGAGAGTGAGAGAGAAAGGAATGTGCCAACTTATTTAAATTTAAAATTTTTTTTTGGCTTTGCTTAGTTTAACAACCATTTTGTCTAGTTTTAGAGAGCGTTAACTGCTCTCATCAATTCATACTCGAATGCATAATGGAGCACCAACAACAGTAATAAACGCTTAACTTATCTTTCTTCTTCTATCTGCTTATTAAACTGACTGGCTGACTGCTGACTGCTGACTCTGTGTCTGTCCTTGACTTGCAAAAGACTTTAAAGGAACATTTTTTTTTATTAAAATCGCAAAATAAATTTCATGAAAGGCAACCCAACAGGTATTTGTTTATTAAAACTGATACTAGTGAGTTGCAAATCGATTGAGAAGATTAAACATTTTTTTCAAAGTGTCCCTGAGCGCAAACTGCCAAGTTACGTCGTCTTTTTTACAGCCTTTTGGAAAAGAGTCTGTAGATACTGTTTTTGATTTGGAGCGAAATTAGGGCTGGCACCACATTGGGGATATTTATAGTAAATCCCGTTTTAGGGAATACCTCATTACTGTAGTAATGGGTGGGGACCCAAGGAACCCTTTGTGGCCAATGGAAATATAGTAGTGTTCCAGTACAATGAAAGAAGCATAGCCTGGCTTTTAACAACAAGTCCGATGTTATCACAAACAATGCGTTCAGCGTGTTACAGACTGCTAATAGTTCTTCACCTGGGAAACACTCAAGTTTCTAGATACCCACTCCACAATTGTCTCAGAAAACACCAGACACAATTTACTTATTTACTCAGGTGGTCATTAACAAATTGTTGTACTCATTGGCAGACCTTGAAATAGACTTCCAGGCATTCCGATTTTCTGGGCTTCTTCTTCAATTTCTGGCACTAAGTTAGCCCCCTTATTCTTGGTGTTCCCTTGTAAGTTAAGGTCGTCCTTTTCAGCGCTAGCTATCACCAGGATTTTTCTCGTATGAATTTTTCGTTGGAACAGTTTCATTCACTTACAAAACATAATCGAATATGTTTAATAAGGTACTGTTGTTTTGAGTACCTGGACATTAAGGAATAGATGGTAATGAAACAGCGGATATATTGGTCAGAAAGTGTTCCATGATACTTTATATCGGTCCGGAAACTTGCTATGTAGCCCCATTTCATTTTCAATCTAATCAAAGATTGTGAAATTGCCGGATGCTTGGATGACTGGAATGCTCAAAGGAACTTCGCCACTCCAGGACGACGATCAGTCCGCAATTTGAGCGTCACTCTGATGTTCTCTAGTATGGTAGGCCGAACTTGACACTCTTTACGCAGTTTCTTACGGGCCATTGTAGAGGATGGCATCTGAAGAGGATGGCTTTCACAGATGTGGCTGTTTTTAGACTATGCTTACAGGCATCAGAGTCAGCGGAACACATATTGTGTTAATGTGGGGTCCTTGATAGGTTTGGGTGGAGGTATGACATATTCACCATTATAGTTTCTGATCTGCTGGTCTTCATTAGGAAGGCAGCAGATCTGCTGAATAAACTACAGACCGGAGTAGGCACAATAGATCCCATGGGACGCAGTGTGCTGCAATAGTGCCTGGTCAATATGATACGATGATGATGTCAGTGTCACGGTATAGCTTATACAGCTTATGGTTCATACGATGTCTGTATTTTCAATCAACGTAGATCTTGCGATGTATTTTTCTTTTGAACACACTACGTATTCCCCGTCTGCAGATAATTTTCTGTAGATAAATTCACTGACTACCTCAAAGTTGCTTTCACCAACTTCTACAGTCTATCCAAGTCTCGTGAAATTCTGTTCGTCTATAGCATCAACTTGGTTTTATCGTCATTTACTGCTAGAACTACTTTTCTTGAAGGAGGCAGTTACCGCTCAAAGCGTTCGATCCAAAATGTCTATGCCGTCGGTATGATCGAGTAATGCAGCTTCTCGTTTGCTATTGAACGGACAGTTCTAGATCGATTTTGCATATAAGCTGATGCATGCACCATCGGCTTCTTGTTGACCCTTGTTGTTCTTCAGCCGGGATAATGCCGAGCCCTGATTTTATTCAAGCTTGGCAGGAGTTTGGCTCTTATTCGCCATTATCTGGCGATTATTATTCGGAAAATGCTTCTACCATATCTTCAATATACTGTCTGTCTTCGTCATCAGATGTCCCTCTTCATCTTTAGACAAGGTTGTGCCTACAAAACAGGGTCTTCAGCCTTATGCCTGGCTCTTTAGTAAAATTTCTGACATCTATCCATCACAATATGCTTACACTCAAGCTTTACATTTGTGGTTTTCTTCCTACAAAAAATTCGTTTCTCTTTATTCCTTTTCAACCAGATCCAAGACCGCAGTTCATTGTCGTTCACTAGCTAACATCTACATGACTTGCTCTTAGAGGGAATACTGAGTTCATTTCGATAAATTTTTACCTAAAATAGCAATTGACTGGATCCCTCAATGTACAAGAAACAAAGTAGATCAACTTACATATGAAATAACCTGACGCATGCTGGACGAATTTTGTGAAGAATCGCTATTTCCATGAAACGAAATAAAAGTTTAAATTTTTTTATTTTTAAAGTTTTCTTCCTTTAGCGCGAATACTAAAATGTGATATGAATTTGAAAAAAAAAACTTTTTTAAAAAATCCTTTTTTTAAAAGCTTTAAAACTAAAAACGTTATAAAAGCAAAATCTCTTTTATAACATCTTTGAAAGTAAAATATTTTTGAAATGAAACTCTCTGCTGGGCATTAAAAAAATGCATAAAACTTCTCCAAAAGGCGAAAATAAAAAATTAAAATAAATTTGTCATAAAAAAACAAGACAAACAATTGATAAATTGTTTTACATTCTCTCAAGTCAAGTTCGCTTATTTTAAAGCGTTTCAAATGCACTCTCACTCTTCCTATGGTACAAGTACCTACTCCATTACCAAGAACCAAAAAACCATGATTCCTTAATAAAAAAGGCAGACTACGCAGATAACAAAATGTGTGTGTGTGTGTGTGTGAGCGAGAGAGAGAGAGAGAGAGAGAAATATTAAAAAAATGCATAAAAATTATTTTGTTACAACAAATACGCTGAAACAATTGGAAAAAAATATAAAAACAAAAAATTACAAACAAAATATTGAATTTGGAATCACAAAACCCACTTCTCCATGATTTAAATTCAAATACTACGCGGCGATAAAAGAATGGATGAACAAGCGAATGCATGAATAACTGACTGGATAAGACTAAGAATTGTTTTGGCTGACTAGTGTTTGGAAAAGTCACTGACAGCTAAATAAATGAATGGATGAACAAATGGAATGAATGTACAACACAGAACATACAAAAAAGGTGCTACGAATCCGCATACCTTTACCCCTACAACATAAAGTACTTTTTGATATGATAACGTCTTTCCTATAGCAGGTGCAGTATTGTACTTAAAGTCAAAAAGTACTACCATTTATGTTACGTATATATAGTATTATACTCAAGGCACTTCATCAAAAGTATCTTTTAAATGCGCGAATAGTGACAAGAAAAAAAGCAATCTATGAATTTGCTTGTAGAGAAACCTTTAGTCATAGTTTAAACGTTTCAGCTAAGAATTTAGTAACCGTTGCAATATCACAAATACATTTACTTTTATCTATGCTTGATGTTCCTATTTGTTACTAGAGTGTCCCTTCCCTCGTTGCGAGGAGCCTTTGTGTTGTATACCTATAAACTGTATTTCTCATAAGAAAAATTTAATGGAAGGCACACATTTTATATGGGAAAAACACACCATCACAAAAGGCCGACTTAATTTTATATATGTAGATAAGGATACATATATAGGGTGTTTTTTTACAGTTACACAAGTTGAAATTATAATAAAACTAAGAAATATTTTTTAATATCAATGAAACGTGCTTCCTTGTATAGAAGATTTTATGACATTGCTAGCGCATATAATATGGAATATATGCATATGCGGCCAATATTTTGCCAATAACTCTTCGAGTGTTGATTTCCAGATGTTTAATGGTCTCTGGCTTATCGACGTACACAAGTGACTTTACATAACCCCAAAGAAAATAATCCAATGAGGTTAGATCACATGATCTTGGTGGCCAATTAATTACACCATTACGTGATATTGTAGCGCGTGCCGTGTGACATGTCGATCCGTCCTGTTGGAACAACATGTCAGCAACATTAATGCCAACTAATTGAAGTACAAAAAAATTTCTCATCATAGCCCTATACTATTAACACTAACATTCTCACCATTATCGTTTTTGAAGACATATGGACCAATGACTCTGCCAGCCCATAAAGTGCATTAAACAGTAATTTTCTGTAGGTTGGTTGGTTGTTGGTTTTTCGACCAAAGTTTATGAATTATCATCACTCCAAATGCGACAATTCTTCGAATTTACGTACCCATTCAAACCAAAATGCAGCCGTAACCCATTCAACCGAAGTGCACGACAAGAAACATGATTTTCATAAAAAATTTCAACAATTTGCAAGCGTTGCTGCAATAAAATATCAAACCACACTAAGGTAAAATCAACTATTAGTTGTTAAATCGGTTGTCAAATAAAGTAGTGTTATGAACCTTTAATAATATATAAACTGTAAAATAGCTTTTACCCGGTGTGCTTTGTGCAATACCCGTTTATCCAATCTCTCCCGTTTATGAGGATCGATAACGAAATTGTAATTCTTACTGTTCTCCACGTATGCAAAATTCCATATATAATATGAATAAGAAATGTCGCGCCGACTTTGCCGTTTCTGTACACTTTAAACGTTCTCAAGATATACAGAAATCAATATTTACTTCATACGGGAGGGAGGTATCATGCTCATTTAACCAAATACGTTCATATTTGCCGCAGAACTTAGAACCAAACTGGTATTCCAAATCTTATTCAAACAACGTTAACAGGCGGAGAGATAGAGAAATAACCTCCTACAGCGCCACCTGTTGAGGGTTGTTTGACTTTTCATTTTTCCTAAATCGTCGTGTAACAATTGCGAACAAAATTGCGGAAGAAAGTATCCAATTTGCTTCAATCGTTTTCCGGTTTAAAGCATCCGAACAAACCACAATCCACAATTCCACAAACACATTTATCTACCAGTCAGTTGTTTATGCTAATGTTTATGATTATGGTTATACGTTATGTTTATGTTTATGTCGTTATGGTATGTCAGTACCAGTCGGATATAGTGTTGATTACAAGGTTGCCGTTAAGTTTTTAGAATGGAAAGGACTGATCACAACTGCCATCTTAGTGCTTTCCTGAATAGCTGTTTTAAAGCTTTGTTATTCCAAGAGTCGTCAATACCTTTGCTTGCTGTTTCTTTGGTGCTACTTTGGACTTCCTAAACTAATTTGGAGCTCAAGTGGAAGCAGAACTTACAGAGTCTGACCGTTGTCTTATTTCTGATTCTACGAATCTTTCTGATTCTACAATAGTCCTGTGTATGCTGAGACCTCTCGATTTGCAGGAGTAGAAAGTCACGTACAAATACATGCGTGATTTAAATAATATGAGGTTGGGTAGGGTATAAACATACAAACATACCAATAATGCATTTAAATGAATCGAAAGTAAAATTGAAATTAAAACTTTTTTAAATAAACATTTATATGTTACACTCTCTCTTTATTTTTTATTTTTTATTTAGCTGCCCCTCTCTATCTCTCTCTCTCTCTGTGTGTTTCTCTATCGTTGGCGTTGGCTATGTAACAACAACAATTTTTTGTTTAATTTTCTTTTTATAAAGATATTTTTCACTGTATACGATATGCAGCATGTATGCATGTGTCTGTATGCTTTTCATTGACATGTGCATGTGTAAGTGAGAGTTCAAATGTGCTCACACATGTGTGTGTATGTGTGTAATTGTTATACAAATATAAATTTGTGTTCTTATATTTGTTTGTAGATATTATTGGATTTTTTGTTGTTTTTGTCAAATGACAGTGGGAAGGAACTTTTTAGTTTCATATTGTACTAGAAAATAGTGTCGCTCGGTGCGTATGCTTAATAATAATCTTTGTTGCTGATGAGTAAACAAATACTCATACGACACGGTATACAGAAAGAATGATGGTTAGTTAACATATTTTATATAAAGAAAATCGAAACAAATATATATATAAACAAATTACACAGTGCAACAAAAAAGACTGAAGTTGAAAAACTTTGGGAATGAAACTACTTTTCTGATGTTAAGATTTTTACTAAAGCAACTCGTGAAAAAATCATTAACTTTTTTTAAAAATGCAGTTCAAAGTAATAAAAAACAAAACATCAGTTTGCTAACAATTGTATGATTTATTCATGAGATGCATTACCATAAAGCTTTATAACTCCGTCAAGTTTAAACCGATTTTTAAGACGTAGGACTTGTTTTAAACATAACTAAATATATGACCAGTTTAAGTAAAGTTAACTCAGCGAATGTGTTAATGGTGTGAAGAGAGTTTATAAGGAGTAAACTCGTGAAGCTAGTAGTGAAGTTAGTTGGAGCTAACTCAGTAAAAAGAGTTGTGATTGCACCTAAGTTATAACTAAAGGGTCCAGCATCTAACGTTTTTTTTTCAACTAGTGCTTATTTCGTGAATGGTAACATTTAGCCATCTGTCTGATTTGACAGATAATTAGTTTTATCCTTCCGCTGAACGAATATGGTTGTGTATACGCTTCGCTAAGTGGGCCTGCGATCGACTTACAGAAGATGCCAATTTTGCCAAAAAAAATCATATTTTCAGATGAAGCTCATTTTGCTCTTGGCGGGTATGTAAAGAAGCAAAATTGTCGCATTTGGGGCACAGAAAACTCGCACGCATACATTGAAAAGCCGATACACCCAAGACAAGTCACTGTCTGGTGCGGATTTTGGTCCAGAGGAATAATTGGTCCGTTTTTCTTCGAAAATGAGCAAGGAGTGGCCGTTACAGTTAATGGCGATCGTTATCGGGCCATGTTCACAAAAATTGATGAGGAGGATTTTAGCAACATTTGGTTTCAACAGGACGGTGCTACGTGCCACACAGCCGAAGCTACACTCGATGTTTTGCCTCTGTTTTTGAAGATCGCATTATCAGCTGCACAGCTGATGTCGTTTGGCCACCAGTGCATTAGACACACTGCTCCACCGAGTGTCAGAGAGTTGCCTCACCCACATAATCTCTAGGTCTAAATGCCACGCTATTTCGTTTAAAGATGCCTGACATTTACATACCAACAACGATGTCTAGTAGATATCGGAAAGCGGTCTAAGCACAGCCTAAGTGACTGTATAGATCCGGATATTCATACTGTATAGCATGTAGTACATCAAGCAGTCCATTGGCCTCTTTATCGCCGAGACTTCTGCCTGTAAAACACTGCATTGGTTCAAAAGACTAAACTTCTCTTTTCATATGTGAGAATAAAGACTCTACCCCCTGAGCACTTCGATCCGACAGTGTACACGTCAACAGACTCAGGAATAAAGCACGGCTCTGGTGAGATACTCGCATATACCTGCAGTCCAAAAAAGGTTTAAATGTCAAACAAACCACCACGCCAGGGATTATATCCATATCACGCAGGTAGGTTCCATATCCATGATCTCTGCCAACCCATGACCCTATATATTTAGCCTTGTCGAAGACGTCATAGCAATCTGCTTTGCCAAAATAACTGTAATACCTGTCTTTCTTGTGTGACACATCCATTTTTGGTTGAATTGCCAGTGGATTGCTGAAGGCATTCGAGATGAAATTCGTTTTGATAGTCATATGTGGTTTTATATGGCGCTGAAGCGTGGGTACTTATTCAAGCAGACGAAGCTATTCTTGGAGTGTTTGGGAGAAAATTCTTCGTAAAATATATGTGCACTAAAGGAGAGTAGCGATATCGAATGATTCACGAGCTGTATGAGCTATATCGTAAGGCGTATCAAAATACAATGGTTACGCTGATTAGGTCATGTAATATGGATGAAAGAAAATGTTCCAGCAAGGAAATTCTTAGAATCTGTTCTCATAGGAAATTGAAAAAGGGGAAGGCCATAACTGCAGCAGAAAGACCAAGCAGAAGAACACATTTCTAATATTTGTGTGAGAGTCTGGAGCAGAAGCGCATTAGATCGACGTGCTTGCAACAATATTCTTAGTCAGCCTACAGATCTTAAAGGTTGTATTAAGCCACCTAAGTAAGTGAGTAAAAAAGTCATATGTATGTCATATGTGCTTATGTATGCTGATCTAAACTTCCCTTAACTTAATTTTCTACCTCCAACAAAAGACACTGCATGAATAGCTGCCATTCTCTAAGACTAAGTTAAGAAACGATCTCCTACGTTTGATTTGTATCTGTAGCAAGTAAAGATAAGGTCCTTGAAGGTGTTTGTAATGCAATTTTTTTTTTTTGTTTTTACTCACCCCACTGTGCGGTATTTATTTGCTACATTTTGTTTGAAATGCATATTTGTTGAATAACAAAATGAAAAAACAAAATTGCACACAAATTACAAAAAAAAAAAAAATCTATTTTTGTTGGTGTATTTTTCTCCTTTTACAACTGGGACCATCTGCTTTTTATACGATTTTAATTTTTTATTGCATTTCAAAAGTTTGTTTTCCATTTTTTTCTTTGTATGCCAAGTGAACGCTTATTTTTTTTATTCGAGTATTAACGAAATAGTGAGAAAGTGAGTGAGTCTATTGAAAAGTTTAATACTCAGAGTATCTGTGTGTGTGTTTTAAATTGTATATGTGTTTGTTTAAAAAGTTTGTAATTTAATTTACCACATAAAAGTAGATGGTGTTGTTGGTGATGATGGTGGCGGCAGCGGTATCATCTCTAACAAGTTTTGAAACACGTTTTAACTGATTGATGATAAACTTGTTGATCACACGCGATTCATATTTGTTGCATTTCTACTATATAGCTTTTGTTGTTGTTTTAATTTTTTGTTTGTTTGTTTTATTAAATTTTCAAAAATTTATTTGTTCACACCAACATCATAAGCCAGCCACCATGGTCATCATCAGCATAGCCGTAGACATCAACTCTATGCTGTTGTACTGTAGAAAACAAAAAGGATAAGGAAAAACGGTAATAATAACACATACAAAAGTACTTTAAAAATTAAATTTTATTAAAAAGTTATTCTTTTTATATAAAAATATTTGTTTTTATAAAAATTTATTCATTTTTTGTATTTTATTTAAAAATTCATGTAAAAATATGTATAAATTTTTCAAAAGTGGTTTACATTTACATTTTGAAGGGGAATGAATTTACCCTTAAATACACTCAAAAGGATCAATTATTGGTAATTTTGTTGTTGTTGTTGATATTATAAAATTTTTAGTTACTTTCCATTTTTTGTATGTTCAAGTGGATGAGGGTTAAGTATGTGTGATTTCGAGTAGAAATTTATAAAGGGTCAGCCAAATAATTTTTTTTTCAAAATGCTATAGAAAAAACTACTGAATATTTTCTAAAATTTCTTATTTTATTTGAAAGTACAAGCCTTCCGGTTAGTAATGGAAAATAATTTCATTCAAATGGCTGCCTCGGCTGGCCATGCAGTAGCCTACGCGATCGGTCCAATTTTTAAGCACATTATCGATTGTGTGCAGCTGTATTTCACCAATGGCTTCACGAATATTGTCCTTTAAAGCGTCAATTGTCTCTGGCTTGTTAGCGTAACACTTATCTTTGACGGCACCCCACAAATAATAGTCCAACGGTGTAAACATGGCGCAAAACATCGAGTGTAGCTTCGGCTGTGTGGCACGTAGCGCCGTCCTCGTGAAACCCAGTGTTGCTAATATTCTCCTCTTCAATTTTTGTGAACAAAAATTCGTTCAAAATGGCTTGATAACGATCGCCATTAACTGTAACGGCCACTCTTTGCTCATTTTCGAAGAAAAATGGTCCAATTATGCCTCTGGACCAAAATACGCACCAAACAGTGACCCGTCTTGAATGTATCGGCTTTTCAATGTATGCGTGCGGGTTTTCTGTGCCAAAAATGCGACAATTTTGCTTGTTTACATACCCGCCAAGATCAAAGTGAGCTTCATCTGAAAAGATGAAGGCAGGCCCACTTAGTGAAGCGTTGTTCAAGCGTATACACAACCATATTCGTTCAGCGGAAGGATAAAACTAATTATTTGTTAAATCAAACATGAGCTAAGTGTTACCATTCACGAAATAAGCTCTAGTTGAAAAAAAAACGTTAGATGGTGGACCCGTTATTTTTATTAGAACTAATTTTTAAAAAAGAGAAAAAAATATTTTAATAAAATAATAGTTTTTTTATTTAAATAACAGTTTGTTAAAGGTTTAAATACTGTTTATTATAAAAGCAAAATTAAAAAAAATTATCAAATATTTGCAAAAACTATTGGTAGGCCAACATCTAGGAAAATTGGTTTATTAGTACTCAGTGTAATAAAAATTCTTTTAGTTCTGCTACTTAAGTCATATTAAATAATATGTCAAAGTTCATTGCATTTTAAACAAGACAAATGAATATGTAAGATAGGGTTGCCAAATGGCCTTGATTTCGTTTGATTTATAAGCATTTTTACAGCTTGTCAGGAATAGAAAAGAAAAATGTGGTTTGTCATGATTTTTAAAAACATTTTAGTGCACGAATAACGTAAAGTATTTATTTTCTAATTTCAAATTTATTTAAATTTATAATTTTGTTTTAATAATACGTTTTAGAAAAAGTTCGGCGAAGCGTTTCAGCAGCCGTTTCTAAAATTGTTAAAAATCGCTAGCACACATTGAGATATGTACTCTTGACTACGTAGCTTTTGCCAATGTCAAGCTATGATGCTAAGATTTAGCGGGAATACCAACAACATATGTATCAACCTAACACAAAAAAAAAAAAAAAAAAACTCAAATCGGAACGATGTGACCGCCACACGGGGATTATTCCGGAAACTTTTTGATCAAGGTGGTATATGCCGTTTTGATCGTTTTGATCTTGGATAAAGTTATTTTTCCATTAGTTTAGAAATTCTGGCAGGCCCTTGCGGTCTGCGTTCTGCAGAGATAGAAACAAATTTTAATTTAATTCTGAATGCGCAAGGTCTGAATTATATGGTGGATGCATTAAAACTCCCATGATTTTTCAGTTGCTGTCGAGTCATCTAAAATGTTTATGATCTGAGGGAACACAACACATTTTATTTTCTTTCCAATCCCACTATACACACAGCATTACCCTCCTTGATTTTAATCCTTGCTTTGCCACCATCTACGTCCTTGCTTCGTCCATAATCATTTTCGCACATTATCATCGTACCATTTTTCATTGACAGTAATCATTCCGACCTATCAAACAAGCTATAGTATTAGTTTCTCGCACATCCAGTTCGGTTGACTGTCAAGATTGTTTTTTTTTTTTAACAAAATGTTTTTCTTTAAATGTTAAGAATCTTGCATTGTTGAATCTGGCAACTCTAATGTAATTAAAATGCTACAATCGTACATACATGTACACCTCCTTATAAGCGAAGACATTGACCAATTCAGCGACGGTTATGAAAGTATCAAAATTCCATAGAAAAGAGATCCGATTGCTTGTAAAAAATTGATTATAAAAACTACCTAATGCACTGTTTAATGACAACCGTAACAAACAAGCCAACTTCTGAATCAACAAAACTGGAAAACCATCGAGACCACAATCCTCGAGATAAATAACTTTTAGAAATGTAGAGTGTTGTTATAAAGAGACTTCAATCTCCCTCCAGACAATTCCATCTAAAGAAGTCCTCTGCTCTACCAGCTTACCTCTGGCGATGATGACAAACATTAGATGAATGATCAAGAGAAAACACCACCTACTGGTGGCACTACACATAATCATTGGAGGCGAACTGAAATGGATTAAACATCTACTAAGAGTGAAAATCGACTTTATTACTGAAACTGAAACAAAGTAATGGATGCTTTGTGGAAAGCCAAAATGCTGCTTAGAGAAGCGACGGATAAAGGAAACCAATAATCAGAATGTTAAATAGAGGACTTTTTGACTCACATCAAGCCTATGGGCAACGCTGTCTTAAAACCCCACCATATCTCAAAATGCAGCAAAAGTAGCGTCAGCCCAAATAAACGCGTAGGGGCCGCAACAAAACAGTCATAGCGGTGACCGAGTGTCAAAAAAAATTAAGATGAATAAATGATATAATAAAAGGCGCTATAGAATAGAAGTTCCCAAAACAGCCGTAGGAAAATAACACAAGTCATAGGTATCATCAGAATCTTGCCATTGACAGGCTAATTACTTGGCTTGATTCCGCTGGTAGACCGTTCGTTGCTTATGCGGTCGATACTGCCATCACAGTGTCGCATTGCCCTGGTGTAAAGAGTTTGGACTTAGTGTGAACCCTTGTAAGGTAGATACAATGCTTTTCACTAGAGGGTCCAACGGTCTAATACCTGGGACTTATTCTCGACCTCAAGCTAAGTTGACAGCCTAGCTTAGCTGAGAGAGCTCGTAAAGCGGCTTGGGTTACTTGCTGCTGTAGGAGAGCAGTAAGTCCAAGATGGAGTTTCAGACCTATCGTCATCCGCTGGATTTACTCTACGTTTATTGAATCTTATCTTCTCTACGGAGCGGTCTGTTGGTGCATTGCCCTCAATAAACATTGTAACGTCAAGTTTCTGGATAAGGTCAGAAGGTCTGCTGCATTGCATATCACCCACCCCTTCAAAGGCTCTTTATGTCATGCTTTGCTTGCTATCTTCTGGAATACTTGCCAGGCAACAGGCTAAATTTGTAGCGGTGACAGGTAATTCCTCGATTCTATCTGAGAAACCTCGAATCCTGAATGATATTACCTATGTCCCATTCGTACCAGTGCTGGAAGGGAGATATCATCCGTAATGCTTAGCAGAGATGACTGGGCATCTGGCTCGGTCACCTCCGGCGATGCGGTGGTGGTCTATACTGACAGTTCTAGGTGTTGGAACAGGGTGAACAATTGAACTTTTTCCGAAAGTCACAACCACAGAGAGTCTTTTCGACTTTGGGGTGTCTCTCGAACATAAATAATCCAAGTGATGCTGCTTTTAATACTTGTTGAGCTGGCCTAGTACGATTTTGAAAAACAATGGCCGCCGCACATTCATCTCTGCTGCATAACAGTGTTAACAACCATTATTCTACTCAATAAGTGATCATACAGTACCCAACCAAATGATACAAAGCTCTGATGTGTCAACTAATTTAGCTGGAACATCCTTATATTGAACGCTTTTGATAAGTCTGTGAAGTTTAAATCGAATAAATATCCATAGATTCCACATGATCAGCGTGGTCTTAAATAGACTTGTTCGTTTCCATAAACCATAACATTTCATGAAAGAACATGGGTACTTCTCTCAGTCAATGAGCTGCATGCGATTCCATTTTTAGACTCATTGAAGGAGACCTACAGTTTAACTGCGGCTCCGAACGGCAAGTGCATTTAGAGTAGTTTTCAATAGTAATAATACTCATAACCAGTTTTTTCCTTTTTTAAGATGGTCTGGCCTGGTATTGAACCGACCATCTTCTGATTGGTAGGCGGGTGTCTTACCTACCATACCACAGCGGCACCACCGAACCGCTGCAAGTACAGTTTCGTATTGATTTTTATAATTTAACAACCTTTATACCTTAAGGAGGTGCGGATGAAACTTGCTGTGAACCCTTGATACCTTGGCTATCAGAAAAACTGGCTATGAACCTTGATACCTTGGCTAAGCATTAAACACATTACCGACAGCAAGCAGCAGACAGCAAAATGTCAAAATTATAATACGTACGTTTAAATGAAAACAATTAGCTTAAGAGCAGCCCAGCAAAAGTCTAGACAACAACCTTTGCTGCTGCTGCTAAACATAAAATAATTTATATTTTTTTAGGCAGTAAAACAAAAATTAGTGATGCCAATACAATATAAAATTTTTTAAATAAAAAAAAAAACGTAAAAATAGTTTTGTTTTTATTTATCGTAAGACAACAGTATAAAATTGAAATATTGCCCCAGACAGCATTTATATTAATAAATAAAAAGTTTTAAACACATTCTTTCATTAACTTTTGTATTTTTAAGTAATATTTTAAGAAAGCGATTTTAATTTAATGGATTTGAAGAGCTTGAGTGTCACCACTAACAAATACTTTTCTATGACCAATAAAATAGATGACAATGAAACATAATTTTATTGCTGCTGCTGCTTTTAAAATATTTATGAAGTCGTTAGCATAGCAGCGAATGCTGCCAACAGTAACTTGCTGCTTGCTGTTGGTTATGTGTTTAATGCTTTAAGCAATACGTCACCCGTTTTTTGCTTACGATGAGATCTTTCTTACATAGTTCGGAAGACCAGTATTAGACCTGAACATAACACTTGCAATCGTAGCGTTAATATATCGCCTGTAAGCAATTTTAGCTAAACATCGTCTACATATAAGTCCATGTCGCTTTTCAGTTCATATATTGCGTGGTCAAGCTCTTATTCATCAGGGTATGATATACTTTTATTGGTTCTGGTTTCATTGTGACTATATTAGCAATTCATTCTCTACTCCCGTGTGTGTGTCTATTCGAAACTGTTTTAACATCTATAGCCATACATCTGTATAAACGGTAGAGTCGAAATCCTGAAGATACTTTCTTTCCTTGAAAGCGTAAGAATCGAATTCTAAATTTTATTTCCCTTAAAAAATCTTTCCCTAAAATTTCTATTAAGCTTAAAACGATACCATTTGTGTTTAATCTTTAAGTACCTCTAAGCTAAATTATTGCGTATAAGGAGTACTTGTATACATAGGTAAGTATGTATGTATGTATGTATGCATGTGTTTGTGGGTTTATACACAACAATATATGCTAAGAAATTATTATCTCATCGAAATGTCTTTCCATTGATGTCTTTCAGACAATGTCATGAAGTTGTTCTCTTTTTCTTCTTCTAAATATCCTCCAGGGTAAGTGTGCGCTGTGCGTGTATTTTTCTAAAAATTGCAGTAAAATCTGGGATAACCATATCAAATGTGTGTGTGTGTAGAAGACAGAAGTATGTGTTGGTGTTTGTCATTGTAGTCACGACTACTAAATGATGTTTAACTATTTTTTTATGATGCCATCTCTCAGTAATAGAAAATCTACTCCTTTAAGCCTTAAGCAACTTAGAAATGGTACACAAGGAAGACAAGATACATAAACAGAGAGAGAGAGAAAGAGAGAGAGAGAAAGAGAGAGAGAGAGTAACAGCACACATACAAACACACACAATAGTCTTATTGTTTAAGTATGTGTAAAAAATATTAACGATGTTTATAAATAAACTTTGTAAATGAGATCCTTAAGAGCAGCGCCATAAGATACTAAAAACGAAAGAAAATTGTTTTCTTACGCAATTTTATAATTTCAACCTTTCAACCCTTAGCAGCAGTTGCTATAAGCGTAGATGCAGTACCAGCAACAGCAATGGCAATTGCATTTAAACTTAATGTATCGTGTGCTGAAAATAGCAGCTTAAAAATGTTGCCATAACGCTTTATAATTTTATAGCAATTCCACGTTTTTTCCCTTTCTACGTAATAAAAATAATCGTTATCCCCAATGCGCAAGAAGTACATATACATACATATGTACGTGGGTTATCCCGTAAAAGGGTCAGAGTACTTTTATTGAATAAATTGTTTGTTATGCTCCATTCTATCCTTATGACCTCTTTGCCATGGAAAAAGAACGAAAGTGTAGTGAAAGGAATTCCCTTGAATAAGTGTGTGTAAGCGCACTTGTATTTGTATTTTATACGCCATTTTTAATTTATTATTGTAACTCTTCTTCTTATTTTTTATTACTTTAATCTTGTAAATCCATTCTAAATTTACTTCTGCTGAAAGAAGTAAGAGAATAAAAGTGATCCTGTACTTATATTATATGAGTGGAGTGCATATTAAGTTAAATAACAAACAAACACTTACACATGTTTATGTACATATGTACACATATTTATGCACACTATTAAAGGTATACTAACACTTTAATAAACTAAAACGTTTAAAAGAGAGTTCTAATGCCGTTCAACTAAAATACGTTCTTTGATACACAAGGGCGGCTTAATTCTTCTGTGATTTTTTGTAATTGCAGTTCAGTAATTTGCAATGCAAACAGTCCTCTTGGGAGCATAGAGCTTCCACATAGCATTTCCATCTTACACGGCTTGCTGCCGCTGTCTTTGCTTCTTCCCAAGTAAGATTGTTTTGCCTTAGTTCTTGGATAATTGTGCGTCGTCAGGTTCCTTGGTCCACCGTGGTTCTTTTATACATGAGAATTCCACTCAGGGAATTTTTCCCTAAAGTATGGCCGTTCTGTCTCCACTTCATTTGCCATATCTGCTTCAGTATGGGCTTCTCATTTGTCAAACTCCATAGTTCTTTGTTACTTATAGGGTTAGGCCAGAATATCTCGCATATGATTCTAAGGAAATTGTTAGTGAATATCTATAGATTTTGTATGATAATGTTAGACACAAGCCAGGTATCATTCCCGTACAACAGAATTGGATTTACACATGTGTTGAATATTCTGAGCTTGGTTTGGCTTACTGACTGCAGTCGCCCGAATACCGCTCTTACTGTGTTGAGCTTTTTTTTAACGTTTGTTTCTGCACCGCCGTTTGATGCCATTGCAGAAACTATCCACATACACAATTGATTGGTCCTGTAGCATGATGTGTTCTGTACTATTGTCGTTTATTTTCTTGGCTTTCGTTTTCTTGATATTTACCGGAAGTCCAACGTTGCTAGCCCGTTTTCTAATTTAGACTACATGTTGGAATCTTATGAGAGAGTAGAAAATATCATCTGCATTGTCCAGATCCTCGAGTTGGATGCGAGACTCCATGTTATATTTCTTCTCACTGAATAGACTTAGCTCATGATCTTAGCCAGTACGATTAGTATGAATAGTAGAGGTGAAAGTGAACATCCTTGCTTTACTCTAGCATTAGTAATTAAACAGTAGGTACAGTCCGGTACACCATTCTCGAGACTATTCTATTATGATGCGTAGATTGTTAGCCCAGTTTACGCAGCTTCTATTTGGCTTGGAGCCTTCCTGTTCGTTTCACAATATTGTTACGTTTTTACTTTTTTAGAAACGTATATTTATGAGTTCGTAGATTGTAGTTAAAGTAAAATAAGTCTTGTGTTTAATTTTTAATTAAAATTCTTTATTAACACAGTTTTGTGCACCACTGCCTGTAAACTTGTTACAAGCAATAACAATTTTCTATTCTTAATTACTCCGTTTGTTTACTACTTTGTAAACAACAACAATTACTTGACAGATCTTTCTACTTAAAGATCTTCCAACCCGATCGTAGTTACAACTTAGGTTCGATCACAACCTCTTCAACTAGAGTTTAGCCACACTAAACTCTCATATACTGATTTCAAGCCAATAACACGTTCGCTGAGTTTACACCAAATAAACGGATTGATTTTTGCATCGATGTGCTGAGTAAACAACACATCGAAAGCTCTCGAACCTCTCAATATTTCAGGTAGATTCCATTTCTTTCTTTTAATTTCTTTTTAGTTCTTTTGTAGCCATGCGTATGTGAACATCTACCTCTTTCAGCTCTAAGTATTTGTTGTTGCTTGTTTACTGTCTGTTACTTGTTTTCTTTGCTGCTTAATTATTGTTGTTGCCATGTTATTTTTATTTACTTTATCTCTGCTAATGTTTGTTGTTGTGGATTTGGTTATTTGTAAACAGCACGTATAGTTGTTCTTGCAGCTTTTGTTTATTTCTTTTAGCGATGTAATAAGCGCTGGGGTGCCCAACCTTATTTTTGTAACAATATATTCTCTATTTGTCTCCGAAGCCTACAGGAAAGGCTTATGACTGCTTGTATCCTGTATATGGTGTTAAGCAGAGTGATTCCTCTCCAGTTAGTGAAATTTTTCAAGTCGTCACTTTTTGGTAGTTTCACAATGATGCCTTTCTTCCAAGTTGATGGCAGCCTCTCTTCCTATCATGCTGATCTGATATGAGACGGCCTCTTAACAACAATCAGTCTTATCTGCTACAAATTACATTTTGGAAAAGCTGCATCTATAAGCTTGTTTTTGATAGAAATTAGAAGTAGACATAGTTTTAACGAAATTATGAAATTTTAGTACGCTCGTGCGAGCATCACTGCAAATGGTGGCAAGTGAATATTTCAAGAAATAGCTCAGAGTAGACAACAAAACAAAAAAAAATTATCTAAAGAATTCTAATAAATCAGTTTCGTACTCATCCTGGTTGGTGATTGATTTCTTGGCTTCCAGAAGTGAAAAACTTGGTGACTACAATTGGACCAGACATTCACAGAGAAATTGAATAACTGTCTTCGTCTCAAAAATGTCTGCAATAAGGGTTAAAGGGCCTGCCCATTCTCGCAGTGTTCATCCCAATTAGCTATGAGTTCGGAAATTGGCGAAAAAAAATTTCAAAAATTTCGCTATCCTGTCCCCGGTATATCGATGCTACAGTGTCATCGAAGTTCTGTTCTCTGCTTTCGCACGAAAAAAACTGCATTTTTTCTCTTGACAACAGTCATAGGACAACAGAGTAACAGGTGGTAGATACCATACCCATCGAGGACCACCTAGCAAGTCAACTGCTCTTTCATTTCTAACGAAGTTTCTGTACCCTAGGATCCAAATTCATGAAATAGTAAATGCACCACTGAGAAGCTTCATTTTCTCATAACAACGGAGAATTAGTTGCTAACAGGCGACACTATGACCCTAACAGCAGCCAGGCTATCAAATAGAAAAAAAGAAAGCAATAAAGTAAAACGAGGGATAGGTGTACTTCAGTAACAGGCAAATTAATATCAGAGCATTTTACACTTGTGGTATTGTAGTAATATGAGTGTCTCTCACTCAGGCCCCTTTGCACTGCATTTCACAACTAGTTTTCTCATTACTTCGCTTTGTTTAGTTTTTGCTTATTTTTTGGCTATGCGCGTGAGTGCGTACATGCGAAAACACAAGAGAAGAGCAGCTCCTTGCCTACATCTGATGTACTTATAAAGAACCTACACACTAACACATGCACATACATATACAAATACATAACAACAACAGCAATAATAAAAATAATAATAATATTGTAACTGCATACATATTATCGTTGTTTTTGCTTTTATACTTTTGACAGAAGGTACTGTTTATTACGACATTTAAAATCTACACATACACGCACACATACACAACCAATCTCTCTTGCTCAGTCATAAAGAAGAACAAGAAATAAAACCATAGAACAATGATACAAGTACAACTACACAACCACATATGAGTACTAACGAAACAGAAATATTTTGTTTTTATTTTATAATTTTTATTTTTATTTATTTCATAGTTGTTGTTGTTGTGTTGTTTATTATTGTATTCACTTTTTATTATTACAATTATTGTTGGTGTTGTTGTTGTTGCTGCTGCTGCTGCTGTTGTAAGAGTGCAATTTTAAATAGTTGAGGCATAAATGAAAGTGTTTAAATGTACTAGTTTTCATACACAAACACACACATACACACTCACTCTTGCCCTTTCGCACTCTTCTTATTTATGCATATGTAAGGGTAAGTGTGAAAATATTTCCCTGCTAGTTTGTGTGTGTGTGTGTGTGTGAATGTTTGTCTATTTATATAAGTGTTTATAGCCACAAAAAGCAATTTTAAGGATTTATTTCATAAAATTTACGTAATGAAGAAGGAGAAGTCTTTCTCTACTCTTCACTTTATTGTTGCTATTGCTGTTGCTGGTTTTGTTGTATGTTTAGCAAAGTATCTCTCTTAGTTGCTCTCGTTAAGGGTATAGTTTAAAATATTTTATTTTATTGCTGAGATTAAGGCCATTATTTTCACAAAAGCAAAAAAAAAAGAAAACTTTTTGAAATACTTTTAAAAACACATATACTCACACACACACAAACTCGTATACATATACAGGCATTTAGTGGTATAGTTTAAGTAGAAACATGCACTTTAAGCATTTATGATCTTTTTAGAAGAAGAAGAAGAAGAAAAAAACTATTACATCCTATACACACACAAACTAGTAGTAAACTTACTAAAAATAGTTAAACAATAACAGTTGTTTTCTTTATTTAATTTTTATTCGGTTTTTATACCCTACACCAACATAGGTGAGTGTTTTGGGTGTTTGTAAATAAGTCAATAGTAATACTGTACACCTGAAGAGAAACCGTGAGGTTTTAAGTTTTTTTTTATGCGTTTGAATTTTTCATTTACTTACAAATTACATACATATGTCACATATCTATATGATCAATAGATTAACACATTTCTTTGTATCCCTTTCACGTCCGTTCTATTGCACAGAAAAGGTCATGATATACGAAAATACAAGGTAGTGCCACTCTCTCATTTTTTCTGACATATTACCATTTGATAATAAGGGAGAACTGACATTTATGTTGAATTTGTGCTGCCATACACTGCTCACAAAATCCCATTTTTCATATAATTTTTGTTTTCGAGCCGTAATATAAGGCAAAACAAAATGTTAGATGTGCAAACAAAGAAAAAATATCAAAAAGAAAACAACTTAAAACAAATCTTTAATAAATCCTTCAAATTTCCCATTTCAATACATATGTTTTAGTATTTATTCTGAAATAGCCCAGGCTGAAAAACATACATACATACATTATATATTCAAAATTAACGTTGATGCTTATGCTGAAAAATTCTAAATAATATTCTAAATTTAAAGTCTTGATTAAATTACACAAAATTGTGAAAAATTTCTGGGAATATTGATCCTTTTTCTGCATGTGGCAACGCTTTTTTAAATGTTTACATATAAAACAAACTTCAAGAATCTCGTTTATTGTCAAACAATTTTGAGTGGAACTACCTTCTATTTCTTATATCATGGAAAAGATATATATGGGCTTAAACCTCTTTCTGTGCAGATGTGCACAGTATCACAGTATTTAAGTCGATCCAGTACTTTTGGATTAAAACGTATTGGATTAAATTCTTACTAACACATACAATGAAAAACATTTTTTTTGTGCAGCTATACATAAATGACAATTTTTTTTGGATTTTTTTGAAAAAGTAATTCTTTTTAAAAAATTATTTTATAAAGAGTGGGCGAATTTGAGGTTAGGAAGTAAATTTGCTTAAAAATATTTTTTTTTAAATTAAGTCTTATTCATACCAATACAAAATATAAATATGGGAATAAATAATAGAATATGATGTCCGACATCATATGGCCACCCCTAGCACGTCGGCAGGTGTGCGCTTTTTTACCAAATTTTTAATCACATTTTCAACAAAATCATCTTTAGTGATGAGGGCCATTGTCAATTAGGCGGTCATGTAAACAAACAAGATTGTCGCACATTGGGCTCACAAAATTCACAAACAGTTCTCGAAAAACCATTACATCTAAAGAAAGTAACCGTACGGTGCGGTTTGTGGTTAGACGGCAACATCGGCCCGTATTTTTTCAAAAATAAGCCAGGAAATCACGTCACCGTGAATTCTCTGCGCTATCAAGCCATGATAACCAATTTTATGTGGCCACAATTGGCTAATGTTGACATTAGTAAGCTTTGGTTTCAGCAGGACAGTTTCAGCAGCTATTGCATGAGAATTTTTCCGTTCGCGTAATTGGCCGCCTCGTTCTTGTGATTTAATGCCGCTGGAATATTTTCTCTGGGGCCATTTGAAAGACCGGGTTTACGTAAACAAACCACAAACAACTGACACTCTGAAAGATGAAATTCGGCTCTGCATTGACTAAATAAACGAAGCTTTGTTGCAAAATGTAGTTCAAAATTTTGTGAAAAGAGTGGACGTCTGCCCGACATCATATTCCATTATTAATTCTCATATATCTGTTTTATATTGATATGAATAAAATTGAATTTGTCAAAAAGGTGTGTTTTTAAGCCAATTTACTTCGTAACCTCATATTTGCCCACCCTTTATTTTTAGGCTTATCTGAGAAAAATTTGTTTTGAATCTATTTAAAGCAAATTTAGGATGAAAAATTTGTAATGAAATGCATTTGAAACTAATTCTTGATTTTATATATAAAAAAATACATATTAGATGCTAGAATGCGGCTGATTGTATCAGCCGCTACGTCCATTAGTAATAAGTAATTGGCTAAATAGTTAGTTACTTAGTTACTGTTTTTGGACTCACACTAGAGTAATTCACAATTACATTTAGCAACATCAGACTTTGTTAGAGTATCAACATACCAAACTTTATTATTTTTCTAAATTTAATATTAATTTTCAGGTTATCTGAACTGAACCACAATATCTGAGTTTTTTTTTTAACTTTTACATTAAGAATTTGACTCAAAAAGGGTAAAGTGCCTGTAATATGCCCTTTTTCATAGTTGGTTTCAAGCGAGTCTATATGTTTGGTCCTAGTGCTCATACATAAAACCTGAATACAGAGAAGAATGTTTATAATTATGGTGGTAAGTATGGGTCTTGTACAGTCTAGCTTGGCCGGAAACAACTTTTCTTTGTTTGTTAAAATCGTTTATTATTATTATTGTTGTTGTTGTTGTTGTTGTTGTCGTCCCTTAAGTTCTTTATTTGAGTTGCAAAAGTAAATTTAAATTATGATTTTTATATTGCCCTCCACCCACACCCTTCTCACAAATCAACAATGTTGCTGCATCACCATTATTATCAACATATGAAGTTTATGAGTAAAATTTTAATGAATATTTATATGATTCTTACGTTTTTTAATTTTTTCTATTTTGTTTTTTGATTTCGAAGTAAAAATATTAAAATTATGAAGAAAAAACAAAGGAGTTATTTTCAGGTTGTAAAATTCACACGTTTCGTTTCCTTTTTTGTTTAGTTTTTGTTGGTCTTAAAGACTTGCTAAAAGGAAAACAATTTTAATATTTTTCTATTTGATAGGAGTCTGGACAAGAAAAAGGATTTTGTTTTATGGCTTAATGAGTCCAAAAATAAGAAAAGGATTTTAAATTTTTAATACAAAATGTCTGTTGGAATAACTAAAATGGAATTTTTAAGAAAAATTATTAAATTTTCCAAATAGAACATGAATTTGCAATCTCATTTCAATCTAATTAAACTCTGGTTTACAAAGGGGACTTGATGTGGCCTTCAACGAAATTATCGAGTAGCGCCAAGTAATATATGTAATTGTAGCATGAAATTGATTCGCATTTCCATATTGATCATCATGATCATTCAGTCACCAGCAACTCTATCGATTTCCATAATGGACTATTGATATTTATGGTGTCGAATATTCTAAGATGAGATAAATTTTGTATAGAAGAAGTTAATGATGAACTTTCGGAATATTTATCTCATCTGTTTAATCAATTCTAGTGTACGGTAGTAAAACCTGATTGGAATCGAATAACATCACGCAAAAGCTTCAGGTATTCTTCAACAAGTGCCTTAAAATCATATGCAAAAAATTCTGGCATAATACCATTATCATTATCATCATATCGACCATGCACTATTACAGGACACTGCGAGCCATGGGGTCTATTGTGCCCATTCCGGTCTATAACTTGCTCGACAGATCTGCTGCCTTCCTAATAACATCAGCAGATCTGAAACCGTAATGGTGTATATGTCACCCAGTGAGACCCTAAATATTTTCATCTAAACCTATCAAGAACCCACATTCACACAATATGTGTTCCGCTATTTCTGGTGCCTGTGAGCACAGTATACAAACATCCACATCTGTAACCGCCATCCTCTTGAGAACCTCAGAGCAGCATTCAAGTGTTCCAAGCATCTGGCAATTTTTCAATCTTTAATTAGATTGTGGATGGTAGTAAATGATGCAGCACAGAAAAGTTTCGGGCCGATAAAGGGTGTCATGGAACTCTTTTTGGCCAATGCGGCCGCTACCTTATTACCATCTATTCCACAGTGTCCATATACCGAAAACAAATGGACCTTATTTGCAAACAAAACCTTGTGCAACGTATGGTAGCAATATTTGACAAGTCTAGGTGTCGTACAACAATGTCCATTATCTCAGCCTTGAAGACACTCAGTGATCTTCCCAGTAGGATCGACACCAGCACCGACACAGGCGTTAATTTTGGAACTTTCGGTACATCAGCTTAGATCAAACTCACTCCGAACTAAGGCTCAGTTAGACCAACACTTCCCGCACGGGAATTCAACTCTGAATCTGCTGGCAAAACACAGATTCAAAGGCAACATCCAGAACCGAAGATGGTTTTCCAACCACCCTGCGTGGAATGAACAGATTTCCCGACGCATTTCGTTATTTTTTGGCGAAAAATTTTGTCGCCGAACATGCCCCCACCTTCATCGCACAAATGTAAAGCGCTGTTAAATCAATCACGTTCCCCTAGGCTGCTGTTGGAATTGTTTTCGTTGACCCAGTAATACCGAGGCAGACGAGTCTCTGTACCCTGCCTAATTTGTTAATGGAAGTAGCTTCCTCAGCGAAGATAGCTTGGCGGCATGAGACCATAAGTAACGCAAAACTGTAATACATGACCAATAAGGAACCCATACTAAATCAAATAATGAAAAGGAAGTGGAAGTGGACCGGCTACTCTGTGAAAGCCTTAAGGCTCAAGAAATAGGGGTACCACAAATGAATCAAGAAGCAAAAATAACAGTGGTAAACCGTGTAGCATCTACATGCTTTGTGAAAGCTTTACGTTCCCAAGAGGTTTAATTTAAAAAAGAAAAAGCAAAAGTTGGTCTAGAAAAATTGTTCGAAAACTAATAAAATTCAGAATAAATTCATCCATTGTGTCACCGAAGTGGAGATTGATGTTATTTGCTTTATTTTAAGTAGCTTCTATTTTTAAGTAGCGGTGCATTGCAACTAATGTTGTATATGCTACAATGAGAGCTTGCCTTACCTTGCCCTACCCTTGTGTAATAAAAGATGTACTACATCAGCTTTGTTTAGGTCTAAATTGGGCCGCTAATGGCTCTTACAGTCGAGATCTTATGAGCACTGCAATTTTTCATCTTATTGCATTATAAGTCTACACTTCTCAACCGATATAAACCTGCGCCGTTCCAACGATATATTTGTGGGCTTATTATTGATGGCAACCTTGCTTTAGTTGTCTTGCCACTTGATATGCATATGGAGCATATTGTCTTTCTACAAAGCATCCATTACTTTGTTTCAGTTTCAGTAATCAAGTTGATTTTAAAGCTAAGCAGGTGATTGATCCACTGTAGCTCGTATCCATATGATTATGTGTAGCGGTGAAATGTTTCCCCGTATGTAGGCGTTCTCTCCTGATCATTCGTTTGTCATCATTGCTACAGGAAAGGTGGAAGGTCTTTAGGTGTTTGTTAAACACTCGAAACAGCAATCAATTTTTTTTTCATAACATCCTCTGCATGGATTCAAACGTGGGTCGTTTGCGTTGTATGCCTACAAAATTCTGTTAGTCGTTTGGCAACGTAACCTAAGTTCGGTTGCCATTCATAATCGACACATTCGATTTTGGAACAGGAAAAAATCGTACGAATATGACGGCCGAAGGAACATTATTGTGATTTTCCTGGCCACTCGATGAGTATGCAAATGCATTATTTTTACGTAAAAACGCTTTTTAAGTTGTGCTTCTTCTTGAGATTTCGACTTATATAAGCTCATCTATAAATCCAAGTTTCGTCAAAAATTATACAACTTTTAAGCTAATCAAGCTTTATATCTGGTAAAACTGGTTTCATTAAATTAGTTTTGATGTGATTATTCTTTTCTTTAAGCCACAAACAATATCATACTGATTAGGCACCAGAAAGCAGGGCAATTAATACACACACAGACACAAAGTAATTTAAAATTTCCCAAAATAATTTTCTCATCTTTTTTTATTTTTGGGAAATTAATTCATTTCATGCATAAGAAAGAGGACTTAAAAGTTGTGCAATTATTTTGCTTCATCTCTATTTAAATAAGAAAAAAGAAAAATATTTTCAAAAATTAAGAAGAAAATAAAATAAAATTTTAAGTTTTTTACCATTTTTTTTTCACTAAAAAATAACAACAAATCTGCTCAAAATAAGTAACGAAAATAATAAAAAAAAAAAAATATAAAAGAAAGAATTTAATTTATACCATCAAAGAGAAAGCAGTAGAACAGGCTGAAATTGTTGAAGGGACAAACAAACAGATGGTAATGGAAAGAGCGGGAGAGAGTGATTCGCTTTTTCTTCTAACAAAGTTATAATTCATGGCTTTAAAGTGTAAAGAAGACTTAGGGGCAGCTGCAACATCATCAGGCAATAGCTGTGCTGTACTTTTGTTCTAGTGGCACACAAAACTAGCAAAAGTAACAATCAGAACTACTCGTACAGGGAGGATGGAGGGAATAAAATGCCTGCCAGCAATCATTTTAAGTCCAGGCTGGCAATAGAGTACTTAACAGCAACAACACGAACCACAGCAACTACTTTAGTTAAGCGGAAAAATATATTTTTTGTGTAAGAAGTATGGCACACATGTGCCACCAGTAAAGAATTTTCCCAAGAACATAAACTTGAGTTGCAGTTTCCGAAATAAAAATCCTCGAAAATGCAAAAAAACGAAAAGCGAAATTATGGCAGAAAATTAAGAGGAAAAACATAGAAACCCAGTGAGAATTTTATTTGAAATAAACTGCATATTCTTTATTTTTTATTTTTTATTTTTTATTTTAGTTTCTTTATTATTTTATTTTAATTTTTAAGGAAAACTGAACTTAAAGTGGAATGAATACATTAATTTCAGTTGAAAACATATTCATTTACTTCCGCCTTTTTAAAAAGATAAGATAAAGTAAAGGATACTTAAGAGTGCGAAATCATTTGTTATCGTTCAGGGAAAAAGGAATTATTTGTATATTAACGTTTAAGGTTCAACTTATTTCTTCTACTTTGATCCTACTTTGAACCGATGATGCAGTTTAATTTTCTATTAAGCTACTCGTCTGCTGGTATCCTTAGGAATTCATTAAATTTTTTCCATTATGCCTTTTGGATAGTGAGTGCCGCAAGATTGAAAGCGGCAGGTCGCGAAGGAATTCACTTTGTTGTCATGCTGGTCTTTTATCACGAAAAACTAAGTACGCTGATGGAATTGAATATATTGTACTAACGGTGACGTTCAATAGGAACTACTCTACTCTCCTTCTCTTAAAAGAGAGTTTTTTGCGGGACAACAATACTACGTTTTAAAATGAACTGTGGTGTTGGAGCTGGTATCTACTCGCTTAAATTATTAATTGAAAAATCTGTGCGGATTTCAGGCGTAAAAACGATATTGCTATCTTCGGGGACAGTCAAGCTTTAGTGCGAGCACTGAATTCAACTGCATTAAACTGAAAGCTCGAAAACTTTCGATCTTCGCTTTTTTTCGGGTATGACCTTCTTATTTTCATTTCTTGCTATTCAGTTCTTATAAAGTAGTTCAAACGTAAACAACTTGTTTGTTTACATTCTTGTGTTTTTTTTTTGTTTGTTTCATTGTCAGCTTGCTTTGCTGTTGTTGCTTATTTTTATTTGTAAACAAGCACGTAGTTGTTTTGTGGCTTTTGATCAAACTTGAGTTTCATAACAATATAGTTGCCAGTTTCTTCATATTGATTGCGGTAGTCCGGTTGCCGCTCTTGCTTCATTGTGCCTGTTGTTTACGTCTGTTTCAGTGCGGCCATTTGTTGTTACTGTACTGCCTAAATAGCGAAATTATCTGCCTATTATATTGGCGGACCTTGTAGCATGTTGTACCCCGTGCTTACGTTGTTGATATATATCTCAAGTCCAATATTGAGAGATAGTTTTGCTAGGTTTTCTAGTTTCACTGGCATGTTAGAGATTTTGTGCGAGAGTAGAAGGTCATATCCTTAAAAAACAACATAAACACATAACGAGAAATGCCTATGGAATGGAAGTAAGGTTGCCAGATGGCCTTGATTTCACTTGAATTACAAGAATTTTTACAATTTGTCATGAATCAGGAAAAATTATAGTTTTTCAGGAATTTTTAATCCACAATTTTTCATTTTAGTTTTCTTTAGTGAATTAATAACCTAAAGCGTTTTAAGTATATTTGTTTCCTAGTTTAGTTTATGTAAAATATTTCTAATATAATAGGTGTTCGTAAAAGTTCGTTTACAAATATGTATGATAGACATGTGTGATAGACATTTTGAGGTCACTTTTGCAGTAAAGCCATTTGCAGTAGAACTTCTGTAAGAAAAACAGATCTAATTGCGTTTTGGAGGCCTCTACGTAATTTATATTTACGCCAATAAGAGAGTTCTCCAGAAATCGAAGTAAATGATAGTCTCAATGTGCAACGTACGTGCAGTTCTCTCAGTTTATGTCGGGTCATCAAAGATGTGTGTGATCTGGCGTTGTCATGTTGGAATACAACACCTTTCCTGTTGATCAATTCTGGCCTTTGGTTAGGAGCTGATATCAGAATCAAGCATATGACAATTCCCTTGCAATCCCACCAGACGCACAGCTTTACTTTTCTTGGTGGCAATTCTGGCTTTGCTACCGCTTCCTTGGTCCATGATGTTTTTAGCATATTATTGTCGGCAGCAATCATTCGGACGTACCAAACAAGTGTTATCTGACACAATTAGTATTAAGAGAGGTATTAAATTTTAGAGTCATCTACCGACAATTTGTAACCGTAGTTTTTCGAACGTCAATACTTTGTGACTGCCAAGACACTAAGTGGAAGCCACAGAGCAACGGAAGAAGAGGTGGTCATCAACGTGATCATCAATAAAAGCTGACGCTTATGAAGGGCAATGGCATAAGATAGGAATTTGTTAAGACTTAATGCTCCCTATCGGATCGATGGTTTTTAATCTCTTTGTTGAGATTTCATTTAAATGTTATTGTAACATTAAAGATCAAGTTGTTTAAGTCCTCTGGCTTTTCTAAAAATATTTCCGTTAATCTCTGTCTTTAAGCCGAACAGAACAGAAATAATTTAAGCTGTGCAGCACATAGCTGAAGAAAAAAGTTGAAAAGAATATGATTTATCTCTGGACAAATTAAGTTGAATTTTTTAGTTTATAAACATTTGTTTCTAATATTGTGCCACTCTATCTCCTGCTGCACTCTTGTTGTTGCTTGTCTTCATCTATTTATTCTTTTATCGTTAACAAACAGCAATGTTGGCAACAGCAACTAGCAAGTAGCAACAAAATGCAAATTGTTTGGGAAGCAAAGAAAAGAAGAAAATAATAAAAATCCGAATTCTATGCAACATTTTTTGTGACTGTTGTTTGTGATTATTATTATTGCTGTTGTTGTTGTTTTTGCTGTTGTCATGTTAAGTTGCTTAAATGGATTATTTTTGTTAAATTTTTTAAAATAAATTGTCTTTCGAAAATATTGTTGTTTGCTTAGTAGCTTGTTAGTTATAAACCTGCCTCCAACAAAATATTGTTTATTTTTTTGGCTGCGTATGGGGTAAGGGAGAGAGAGAAAAATCAAAGCTAACAGGCAGTATTTGTGTGTGGCATACAAACAACGTTTTGTTAAGAAGCCAAACAATTGAAAATTTTTCTTGGGAAAATCGAAACTCTTTTCTATTGCAAATGATGTCATGGCAGCAATGGACGACCAAGCGACTCAACTTTTTCACTGCTTCTCATTTAGTTTAGATTTTTTCTTCCTCTTTTCATCTTCTAATTCGTATTCGTATAATTTAAACTTGCAACAGTTTTAGCTTCATATCCAGCTATCTGTCGTTGCAGAGGCATCAGTGTTTAAGTGTTTAAATATTTTTTCTATGTGGAGGCTCTATGACACAGTTTAACTTTTGTCTTGTTATTGTTTTTGTTTCTTTTTCAGGCAACGGAAATTGTTGTGGACTTGATGGACTTTTGGAGTAATCTCAGCTTAACTCATATATTTACACACAGTACAGCTCTGCCTATGCCATGATGATGATGTCTCTTCTGCCGTTGCATCAAGAGATAAAAAAATTAAACTTTTTTCTATGGAAACAGGAAAGCAAATGTTAACAACACTTAATGGCAATAAGAAAGAACAACAACAACAACAGCAACAATAACAACGGCAACAAAAAGAATGGCGATAAAAAAGTGTCAGTAAAAAGGAGACCAAGTGGATAAAAGGCATAAGCTGTACGGAAGAGGCAAAATTCCATACCATCGTCCGGACCCAAAAATAGAAAAGCGGCGAATAAAAATGAAAGCAAATTTAGAAAAATTAAAGATTTTGGTGGGAAGAAGAAGTGATAGAATGATGAACTACATTAATCGTCATAATCATGAATATTAAAGACTTCAAATTGGCTTAAGCAGTAAAGATTTTAAATCAAACGAAACAACAATAAAAAAAATTTAAAAATAAATTTAAAAAATTTAAAATTGCACAGCATGTGCAGAAGAGATCGAAATCAGTTTTACATTTTCATAAAAGTTTCCGATTTAATGGTAAAGCATTAAACATATAACTGACAGCAAGCAGCATGAAAGCAAGCAGCAAGTTGCTGCTAACAAGCATTTATGCTATCGACTTCATAAATATTTTGAAAGCAGCAGGCAGCAGCAATAAAATTTGCTTTCAATGTCATTTGTTTCATTTGCCATAAAAATATTTTTTAGTGGTGACACTCAAGCTTTTCAAATCCATCCAGAATAAAATCGCTTTCTTAGAATATTACTCAAAATTACAAAAATTTATGAAATTATGTGTTTAAAACTTTTTATTTATTAACAATTACTTTTGATACTAAATATACCTTCAAGGAACACTGTCTACAGTTCAGGAAGAGTCCATCTACCAGGCTGAACATTATTAAATATTTACCTTCTAAACATCTATGTATTCACACCAATACGCTAATAAGCATTATGACTCCCAATTTGTGGGTGGTGTGCTAACTCACATCTGAAACTTCTGGAAACACCTTATCATACTGCGGTTCGACGCAGCTTAAACGCATTTCCAACTTCACCAGTCAAATGTTTATTAGTCGAAGCTGGTCTTTCCTCCATTAAGAAACGCCGTGATCTTGTTACTTGGCGACTGATTCCGAAGTAAATAAATTCTAAAAAAAAAACTATTCAACACTTTCCGTATTGCAGCGCCCCATAAACGTAATTATTCAATTAAATCAACCACTCGCAGTTGCATATCCCAATGCAAAGAACTAGGGATTCAAATACCACTAAAATGCAATCAAATTGGCAGCCATCCACCTTGGTTGCTACTTTCTTCTTCCATAATGGAACACCTAAACACATATTCCAAAGAACACACCAGTAATTAATGTTTTAGACAATTATTCATTGAACAGTTCAACAAAAGCGACATGGTCAACTGGACCCCCATACTTACGGATGGATCCAAAACCGACCATAGCTCAACATTTGCAATAGTGCATATTCTGACGATATATAATGCTTGAGTTTTGCAAGTAATTTTCAGATAACTGATAGATACTTTTTCTCTCTAAGCTCGAAAAGGAAGAAGAAGAAAAAATAACGGCTTTGCGCGTTAAAAAAAGCGGTACTGCGCATTTTTTTGTACTCTTGGTCTAAATAATCATTTTGAAAAGGGCACATCTCTGCCATGACGTTTAAAGTAGAAATAATGCTAGAAAGTTTAGTTTTTCAAGCGTAGTAGGTGCAGGGAAGCATTTGTGACTCATTGATACGAAAAAACGCATTTGCCAAAATATGCGAGATGTGCCCTTTTCGAAATTGCATATTCAATTGTTTTCATATAAACGTATGTATTCTAATTTTGACATTTTGCTGTCTGCTGCTTGCTATTGGTTATGTGTTTAATGCTTAAAACTTGCTGCATATCAAAGCATTTGGTATTACGAACAAAAACTGGGGTAAGTCATAGGTACCTTTCTTTACTATTCCTCAAGAATTTCGGATAAATTCTGTAGCGTTGTATGGAGCATAAAGTCTAAATTTCGACCTTTTTTTAAGTTTTTAAATAAAATTTTTATTTTTTGTTTTTTATAAAGCGTCGAATTGTATAAAATCGCTCGTTCTGTAATTGTATAAATAGCTGCTTCCTTTAAATAAAAGCACGATTGTACATTTTCGTCCTATTTATTACAAACAAAGCTATATTTGCGTAAACTTTATGTCGAAATTTATAAATAAACTAAACTACAGATTAAAGGTGGTCTGGACGTGGTACTAGTATCGGCAAGGCATGGCTCAGTCAAGATCTGCTGCGGTGTTTATCGACAGTGCGTGCGACAATTTGGATTAGATGCTGAACCATGGTCTGGACTAGACGTTAGGCTGCTAGTGTAGTCTGGTACAGGTACTGTGCTGACGATAGTGTGCGAAACGATTGTTATGCTGTAGACAACGTCAGGTGCGGTGGCTGTGTTGGAGACACCGACCGTAGCGGGTGTCTGGAGCGGTGGCTGTGCTTGAGACAGCAGCGGGAATGGTTAATTTGTGTTAGTACGATTATAAGAGGAAAATGGGAGCTCTTATACTCAACGGTGGCAGGAGGAATGTGGGGGCTCTTGTGATTGCTTTTGATTAGTAACGAGGTTAAGAAGAATTCGAGGACTCTTCCACTCAGTAAAAGAACGACGCCGACTATGAGAGGAATTCGTGAGCTCTTGCACCTGACAAAAATAAATGTTACTATTAGCACGTCAAGAGGAATTCGGGAGCTTCTCTTGCCAAAATAGTGCAGCTATGTTCTAGCCAACCAAACCTTAACCTATTATACAAATAATTACATGAACTAAATGAGAATTGTAAAGAATGTGTTATACCTTTAACTAAAATGTTTTTGCTTGTGTTCTTGTTTCTCTTTTATGCTATATTTGCTCAATGTAAACTTGTACCGCTTGGTTGTTAGTGTACTCATATATTTATTTATTATTAATAGGTTGTTGCTTTTGTTATGTTATTAAAAGGTTTTGTTAGTATGTTCTATTCTTAAGTTTTGCTTGTATGGCTTGTATTTTCATTGTATTGTTACAGTAATGTTCCCCTGAATTATACAATAGTTGTACACTCCCGTCCAGTGTATCATATCGTACTGGAAGGTTGATACGGAATTTTTTTAATTTAGTTGCACATTTCTGCGTGTTGCCTCAAAGATGTAGCTTCTAGCAATGTAAGGCCAATTCTTAAACGGGTAAGGAAAACAAATATGAAAAATATCACCCAACAGCAGTTTGTTCGGTACTCCCTCAGGTATATGGTCTGGCTAATGCTCATTTTCGCCTTTTAAATTATTTCGAATTTGAATTATTCCGCATATGCCTTTCCATCACTGATGTAATAGCGTAGCTCTCCGAGGACTGGAAATTGTGGCTAAGCAGTTTCATAGAGCTTAGTAACTTATGGCTATTGGTGTTGCTATATACTTCTTACAAGTGGTTGTAAATGGGATCTCCTCCTCCACCTCGGAATCAATGATAAACAAGGTTCCCCACTGTTACGTCAAATACTTGGAGGGAGCTATTGCTAGACAACTTAGACCAATTAGCTGGAAAACGAAACTGCAATAAAGCAAATAATTGAATCCAAGAAGAGGATGATGGGAAAATTCGTTTGATAGTAGTTCGAGCCTTTTGAAGATAGGGGAAGTCTCTAGGAGATGGTTTAAAATCTACAAGTGGGATCGTGCAAACAATGTCGACTTAAAAGCGGGCTAGAACTCATTGATTTTCAGGGTAAATAGGTGATTAATCTAAAGTAGTTCGCCTCCATGTGATTGTGTGTAGTGGTGAAAATCCTTGCTAAGTGGTGGCTTCGAATTTCATCCAGACTGAACTTTCAGCTTACCTCTGGCGATAATGACAAACACCAGATGAATGATCTAGAGAAAACTCCACCTACTGCGAAAAAAATTGTAATGCTAAGTAAAGATCATCACCACCACTTAGCCATGTTCTTCACCACTATAGTGGATTAATAATCTATTTAGCTTGGAAATCAATTTGATTAATGAAATTGAAACAAAGCAATCAACGCTGTGTGGAAAGCCATTGTGCTCACTAGAGTAGTGACTACACATATATGCACCCTTGTCGCTAGATGGAGTTTGTTTGCTTTTAATCAATAACAGATCTGTGTGATATTCACCAGGCAAAAATTAAAACGTTTTTTTACCTTCTAATTTGGCTCATTATCTTTTCCGAGTTTCTCAGTGTAAGTAACTTGTTTGCAAATAAATTAAATTCCTTTTTTAGTTTTTTATTACTTGGGTCAGTACGAATTTTCCATTTTTTGTCCTTTCAACTGTTTTCTTCCTTTTCTTCGTTTCATTTGGTTTTTTTTTTTAATTTTATTTTCACATTTGAAGCGGCCGGCCTACTTGTCTCGTAATATAGTTTTGGGCATTTGCTTTTTTGCAATGCTGTTGTTGCGATTTCCTTTTAAAACTTTTCTTAATATGCGGCCATAAAAAAAAAAAAAACGTTAAGCCTGGAGGTGTCGGTGTTAGGTTCCATACAATCAAGATTTTTAACAATGAAATAGTTTCTGTTGCTCTTGCTATCGTTCGCTTTCGACTTTTTGTTTGTTTTTTTTCTTTCTCTGGGAAACCATCAGAAGCTTAAAGTTTAAATGTAACAAATTACGAAAAGAAGATTTACGGAATTACAAGAAAAAGCTTTGGCAAAGCTGTAGGCAAGTGATTAAGATAACAAGTCAACTCGATTTTTAGCAAAAAATAAAAAGAAGAAGAAAATATAATAAAATAAATTTAGAAAAAAAGCCGATGAACAATTTTTTTAAGATTCTTTTATGCCAACACAAGAAACTGACATGTTTTAAGATCAAGTAAGAAAGAAAGAAGACAATGTTTAAGTTCTTATTTTAAACGTTTGATGTCTTAAAACCGTTGGTAAAATATTAGAAAAAAACTTAAGCCAACTTATGAAGTGCCAAAAGTGACTGGTTAGTCTCCGATAAAACTTACAATTTTTCTTACAAGTTTTCTTTAAAAAATGTGGGTTTTTAGGAAATTGCTTAAGATGACCAATTAGATACGGAATGAATAGAAAAAAAAAAAACTGAAGCAAAAATGCATTTTGCATACTCTACACCTTTTGATAAGTGGCATCATCTTTTTTAAAATGTCTTGTTCTCGGTTTGTTGATTTTTTGCGTATACAATGCTGGTTCTCAACCTAAAAACCTAATAAATTTGGGAATTTTTTATACTTCGGAAAACTTTCTCCTCTTAGCTTGATATAAAGAGTGGGCGCATTTGAGGTTAAGAAGTAAATTGCTTAAAAACACTTTTTTTTTGACAAATTCAGTTTTATTCATACCAATATAAAACAGAAATATGGGAAATACGGCAGATGTCTGCTCTTTTTACAAAATTTTGAACCCCGCGATTTCGATATAAACCATAGCTACCACGTTGCGCCCACAAATGAGCCTCAACATAGCCAAACTGGAACCTAGGTCCCTGTGGCTTCTGATTATCGTGGTACCAGAATTAAGCCTCCGGCCAGGTTTTGTAACATAACTGCTACTACCAGTGTAAGTCACAAATGACTTCGGACTGGTGGCCAATAAAGCAAACTAAATAATACCTAACAACTACAAACGTGCAAACAATCATACGATCATTCAATCAACAGAATGACACAAACAGACAGGCCAGAATCAACAGAGTATGCTTAACATACTGCAGAAGATGCCGTGAGAGAACTATTATTCCCTATTTCTAGTGAGCGAATTCGCCCAGTCGTCCTTAATGCCCCGCTAACGTCTACTACATCTCCCGATGCGGCGGCCCCCATTGCCCCCATTGTCCCCATTGCCACCAAATTCCTAATGTCATCGTAGAGTGGACACTCTAGCAGAACACCTACAATCAGAAGTCTTACTAAAGTCCCTATTAAACAAAACCTAACCAAGCGAGCTATTTCTCATCAGTAAAATTCCAGGCACAAACCGAAGCCAAAGTTTGGGCACTCGTGCACTAACCTAACGTCAGGCACGAAACCATACATTAGTTTTCCCTTGTCTCTGTCTGACCACCGTGCCAGCCACTTATCAAAGAGTATTTCATCAAGAATCGACCAAAGACTTTTAACCACCCGTATTTGCCAGATCAGAAGTAGAAACCAAATTAGTATCCAGATGTGGTAGTCCCTTCTTCACCGTGAAAGTAATAGTACGACGTATTACCTCCAAGTCAAGGGGTGCTACACCTAGCAACAACTGCAGGGCGTCAGTCGACACTGTCTTGCTAACCGGCACTCATACTAGTAAGCTGCCACTCTTACAGGTAAGAACCCTACCCCGACCTTTAACAGACTTGACTGTCTTGTTCCACACCGATAGTCCACCGTATATGCCATATCCTTAGGATACGTCTGATTCCTCATATCACCCCAGTCACTTTTACCCTTACCCGGGAAATTTATCACCTCGGTCTTATATATTCCAAGATATTTGACCTCCGTTGTATACCGTAAACTAACACCGCCGGCCCTAATGACTGGAGGTCTACCGGTTGGCAATCTGCCTTTAAGCAGCATTGTAACCATCTTGTACGTCGCCACATGTTGTGAGCAAATGCGGCACTCATCTTTGGCTTTCCCATCTTAAAATTTTCGCTCAATGTATATCAGTTTTTGAAATGCCTTTTTATAAACATACGAGTAGCTCAACCAGCTCATACACTTTAATTTTCTTCACTGTTTTTGAAGTTAACGTCTCAAATGATAGACCACTATTAGCAGCTGGCGTGTCGATGTTTTTTAAAGTAATTGCGTTTCGTCATCATACGGGTGTTGATTCATTATGTACTAGGCCAGTGAAATCAAACTTATCCTCATATTAATACTATTCGCAGTGTGAATAGTCTTCTTGGCGACCATTAAATATGCTAAAAGCGCGGAGGATTGCGCCAGAAGAACACTTATTTTGATAAAACAAACACGCGAGTAGTGAATATATTGGAACCAATTTCAAGAATATGGCCGCTATCAATTGTCAAAGTTCTGATGCTTCTAAAGCAAAACATATTAGTAACTACTCATCCCTTTGGTACAGCTTGCACATCTCCACAGTATTGTTTGAAAATTGGTTTGAATAACTTTTATATACTCTAGAGAAGCTTAAAGCTTACGCTGTCATATTTCCATATAAATATGTATAAAAGATCAATATATTTCTGACGTTGCTTAGGTAGACACAGCAATCCACTCAGACTGAGCAAAGTGCATGATGTTGTCATCCACGGTCCCATCCCGCTTGAACACGACATTAGATAATAACATCACCTTCGAACGTTTGGCAAACATTTCTCCGATAAAACATTCGGAAACGAGTATTGCAAGCGAAACGGAAAAGATCTCATAGATTTTGTTCAGTTTGTGGTAACAAATCTTTCGAACTCGAACGCTTGCCTGTAATATTAATAGCAAATCTTTAGCGAACCTTTATCTAAAGCAAATAACTTTGCTTTTGCTCTCTTCTGTTTTTGCCGTTACTTTTGCATTTTGTTTTTCGCCGCTCAATGCTAAAACGAAAAGAAGTCTACTTGTTTCGTTAAAGATATCAGCATATACCCGATACGCGTGTTCATTCGTAGTTGTTTCAGTGACGACTAAAAGCAAGAGCATAGGAATATATGTGAATTGAGAAGGAATAAAAGACTTATGAAATGGATAGCAATGTTCAATGCAGTTAAGCAGTTTTCTTCGGCAAAAACAAATATTTTTGTTTTGAAAATTTTTCGCTAATTGCGAACAATCGCTTATTGTGAATCTCATGTCAAGCGGGATATGAATGATGCACTATAGACGATTACCGATACGGAAAGTAGATTTGACAAAACAGTAAAGATCTATATGCATAACTCTGTTTAAAATCTGGTGAATCTTTAATGAAGTTATCGCTTTATTTTGCTTTAAATAAATGATTAAAATTCACTGAAAGAATCTAGAGTTTCAATTATCTAAACATCTGATTTTTTTTTATAAGCAAATCCATTCAAAAGTGCAACATGGCCTGTAAGTGGAGTTTTGTTTTTTAGTTGCATTTTAGGCCATAAAAAACATTTGACACTATTTTTTTGCTTTTGAACAAATTAAATGCATACAAACGCTAAAGTGTTAACAAATAAATCATTTGAATCATTTTTTGTTTGTTCTGTAAACACAAACAGAACAACAGGCAGACAGACAGATAGACAGACAGACAGACAAGATGAAAAAATTGCTTTCACTATCTATTGTTTTTGATATTTTGTTTTATTTTGTTGTTGTTTTTAATTGTAATGGAGATGTTTTTTTTAACATTTTTATTGGTTGTAATATATCAAGCAAATGCACGCAGGCAAGCAAGCAATGACAATAAGAGCCATAAAGTGAGACAGATATAGACACAGACTGTAGCAGTACATATTTGCAAAATATGTATGTATGTGTTGTGTATGTATTGTTTACTCAATTTTATAGAAATTTTATGGTGTAGACTAGCAAATAAACAACAAAACAACAGCAACAAACAAATGCTCGTTTATATGAATGTGCCGTGTTTTCATACAATTACGCTCGTAAAAACACTATGTACGAGTATAAATAACAGTACACCTGTGAGTTTTAACACTTATATTATTGTACACACACACACACGCATACACACACATAAATAAAATAATCTATTTTATATGTACATAGACGGTATTTGTTTTTGTTATTGTTTTGCATGCTAACAATACAGTTGCATCATCTATTCTGTGGAACAGCAACAATTAAATAGACAATGTGTGCGAGTATAGATCAAACATATTTGCCCAGGAGGGCGATTGAAAAATAAATCAATAAAAAACAAAAATTATTACAAAAAATATGAAAATATCGAACCATAACTGTTAAAAGGACTTAAGCCACAAAAATAAATTTTTCAATAGAAGATGCTTTTTTTTAATTTTTTTCCTTCTGATATATGTATGGTATGTATGTATATCGAGTACATTCGATTTTTATCAAAAAACGAAAATTCAACATCATGGCTTTTACGTCTCTTTAGCGGTTATGACTCGATATTTGAATATGAAATTTTTAATAATTGGAGACAAAATTATATTTGATCAAGTTTGAATAGGAATAATAGCACTTTTTTTGGTCAAATCTCTCCCACTGTGCCTCATAAACATACAATTGCATATAAACAATTGTTGACGTGTATGCCTACATACGGATATGGCTTGTATTGGCTTAATTTCCACAAAAAAGTTTCAACAGCAACAAATGGCAATAGAAACTGTTGTACTAGCACAACAATGAGAGAGAGACAGAGAGAGCTAAGAGTGGATAGAGTAAGAGGAAAAAGTGCTATGTTAACGGAACAATAAATGTGTGAACAAATAATAAATTATTTACACGTCCAAGTGTCAAATAGTTGATGTTTTTGTCATCATTTGTTGGCACTTTTTGTTTTGCAAAAAATTCTCTCGCAGTCATTTTGAAACACACACGAACCAACTCCCACACATCCATATGTATGTAGGTAGTAACTGTATATTTCTACGCTCTCATTTACTCAAATGTCTGTGTATTAATTGTAATTTAAAATAAATACACACATACACAGCCAAACTCACTATACTTTTTTATATTATTTTTTTACTTTTTTTTTCATTTTAACAAATTGCTTTTACAGGTAAAATAAATACAATGAAATTTTCTTTTGTTTTTGTTTCTATGTATGTATGCCTATGTATGTATGCCTATGTATGAATAGACAACAACAACAATAACTGTATTGAAGTGTGACTTTTTCTTCTCAATTTAACACATTGAGCGACACTTCATTTCATGTCATACAGAAACTATAGCAACAACAATACGTAATTAACAAAACTAACGGTAAAAAATAAATTGTATTGTTTGTATAAAATTTTTACTGCAATTTGTTTTTGGCGTGTTGGCAGCACACACCCACACAGACAATAACATGAAAAACAAGTACAAGTGAAATTGATCTCTCTGTTATCACACACACTTAGCTCATGTCTGATTTGACAGATAATATGCCGATTTTGCCAAAAAAAAAAAACCATCTTTTCAGATGAAGCCCATTTTGATCTTGGTGGGTATGTAAACAAGCAAAATTGTCGCATTTGGAGCACAGAAAACCCGCACGCATACATTGAAAAGCCGATACACCGAAGACGAGTTACTGTTTGGTGCGGATTTTGGTCCAGGGGCATAATTGGCTCATTTTTCTTCGAAAATGAGCAAGGAGTGGCCGCTACAGTCAATGGCGATCGTTATCGGGCCATACTGAACGAATTTTTGTTCACAAAAATTGAAGAGGAGGATATTAGCAACATTTGGTTTCAACAGGACGGCGTTACGTGCCAAACAGCCGAAGCTACACTTGAAGTTTTGCGCCCTGTTTTTGAAGATCGCATTATCAGCCGCAGAGCTGATGTCGTTTGGCCACCTCGGAGTTGCGATTTGACACCGTTGGACTATTATTTGTGCGGTGCCGTCAAAGATAAGGGTTACGCCAACAAGCCAGGGACAATTGACGCTTTAAAGGACCATATTCGTGAAGCCATTGACGAAATACAGCTGCACACAATCTATAATGTGCTTAAAAACTGGACCGATCGTGTAGGCTACTTACATACATATATATATGTATATATAGGGTCCGCCAAATAATTTTTTTTGAAAATGCTATGAAAATGCTAAAAAAACTACTGCATATTTTCTCAAATTTCTTTTTTTATTTGAAAATACAATCCTTCCGGTTAATAATGGAAAATATTTTCATTGAAATGGCTGACTCGGCTGGCCATGCAGTAGCCTACACGATTGATGCAATTTTTATTTTTATCGATTGTGTGCAAGACTTTTGTCTCTTGCCAGTATTCGAAAAAGTACTGTAAAATATTTTAGTTTACAAACTAAAGAAATAATGGAAAAAGGGCGCTTAAAATGTCCGGGATTAACGGATAGTCTGACTTAAAATATGTTTTTAGGCTTTAATTTGATTTTAAAGATATATTATCCCTTTTGTTGATATTGACTATCGTAAGGTAAAGAAAAAAGTCTATGTAATTGGATCCATGGAAATGATTGGGCACCCCTGTCGTTTGTTACATCGCCAAAAAAAGAAATAAATAAATAAATAAAAGCCGCAAAAACAAAACCAAATCAACAACAAATATTAGCAGAAGTAAAGTAAATGAAAAACAGCAACAAATAACAAAAACAGAAAGAAGTAAATGTTTACATTCGCATGGTTTCGTAAGGGTTAAAAAGAAAATAAAAGAAAGGAATGAAATCTACCCGAAATATTGAGAGGTTCGAGAGCTTTCGAAATGTTATTTACTCAGCCATATAGAAAGCGCATCGGTGCGAACAACAATCAGTTTATTTGGTGTAAACTTAGCGAACGTGTTATTGGTTTGTACTCAGTGTTAAGAGAGTTCAGTGTGATTAAACTCTGTTTGTTCGAATCTAAGTTGTAACTACGATCGAGTTGGAAGTGGAAAGATCTGTCGAGTAATTGTTGTTGCTTACAAAGTTTTAAGCATAAAGAGTAATTAAGAATAGAAAATGTTATTGCCTGCTGAAAGCTTACAAGCAGTGGTGTACAAGACTATATAAAAAAAATTTTAATGCAAAACTTAACACAAGATTTCTTTTATTTTAACTACAATCTACGAACTCATAAATAAACGTTTTCAGAAAGGTAAACACGTAACAATATTAGCTCCGTAATTTTCAACCGATTTCTTATGTGTATGGCTCATTTTATTCACAACTGAACATAGTTTCTTGATCAATTCATAAAAAGTACGGTTCCCATATAAAATAGCAGGCAAAAACGCATCCAAACTTAAAACATGAGGAAAAAGTTGGAAGAAAAATGTGTTTGTTTGACAAAAACACACAAATTCTTCAAGGCTACTTAAACAACATATACTCGTATATCATTTTAAAGGTCCATTTCTAAATTCGAAAAGAGAGTTATTATGTTATAAGTGCATGAAGGTTCGAAAAACGGGTGGTGTTTCGAAAGATTGTTGTTATTCCCGATAGTGCCTGTTCAAAAAAATAGTATCACTTCCAGGTATATTTCTTTTGTCGCACCGTGTTATCGGGCAATGAATATTATTTTTGGGCGACAATGAACACTAAAGTAGAATGTTACTATCACAATAGAACCCAGATAACAACTTTGGATAGTACATGTGGAAACTACAGGCCTTTACTTGGTTGAAATTATTTTATTCTTACATGCAAAAAAATGCTTCATCGGCACACCACTAGCCCTTCCCCCTCTGTAGAAAAAACTATTATGCTAAATATCATATTTTATTACGTTTTGTTATGAACCTGCCTAAATATAAAATCCTTGTAATTTTGATAATTAAAACGAAAAGCCTCTTTTTCAGTCCTCTAATTAAATATTTCCCTTAGAGAAAAATCGATTACCTTTCAAAAATATTTCCCTTTGTTCCACTATAAAGCAAAAGTCAAAAATGAGTTTTAATAAAATTTTAAATTTATGTTTTCTCATACAACAATACAATTTAATTTTGTTCAGTGAAAAAACCAACAATACAACACCTTTAGTGTTCATTTAAAATTTTAATCTTTTGTAATCAACTGTTTCCAATTATCCTTTCCTGGTCGGTGTATCTAAATTGTTGATCTCGTTCATTCAGCAAATTGTACGCTTTTCGTTTGTTTTTTTTGCTTCAATTTACGATTTATCAGTGTTTAAATTATTTGGTCGTGAATGTTTGCTTGTCTGTGTTGTTGCCTAAGGGGAAATAAAAAATTAATGATATCCGCATCCCCCTCCACCACCCAAAGGAGAAATAACTCTGACATAAACTGTAATGCTTTTAAATAGAATTTTTCATTTTGTTTTTTAAAATGCTTTTCCCCAATAACCTGTATATGCTAGTGTTTGCTTGTTTTTTGGCTTGTCATGAAAACACTGGGAATAATTGATAACCTTAAAGTGTTAGTGGAACGAATCCCCAATAGTTGCTTTTGGGCTATATATACACGCATAATTTAGCGAAATCGAATAAAAACCTACTCGCTGTTGTATGAGAAGAATGTGTCGTAGTGCTGTATTCTGAGTACGAAACACTTTATGCATTAGAGCAGCAAATAATGCCAGACTGTAAATTGTTGTCAGCACACCGCAAATACCACTTCAACAAAACCTAAATTTACCAGACCCAACAGCAACAACAACAACTCCACAAATGACTCGGATCTATTGAATTCGCAACGCAGAGCAACGCAACACAACGCAACGTAACGTTAACCACGTTATGCCATGTAACTCTTACTTTTTATTCCATTGATTTCATTTTCAAACATCAACTACGATTTCACAACCTCCTCCTCCATCACACACCTATTTAGATAACCAAAGCGTTGCTTTATGTGGCATTGGCTTGTACGTGTGTGTGTGTGTGTGTGTGATTATTATACTTTTTTTTCGGTCAGAGAGTGCATTTTTGTTTTTCGACTTTTCACAGCATAAGGATTAGAGATTATAACACAAAAACATTTTTCACACATATACACACATATATATATACACACACACATACTTAAACTCATTCTCTCTTTGTTTTATTGCATGCTTAAGCATAACAACACTTCTTAAACCTCGTGTATAGCCTGTGGCACAAACACGCATTTTACGTGTATTAGTGAGTGAACGAGTGCTGTAAGTACTTGTGTATGTAAGAGTATGTATAAGTGTATAAGTCTCCTACACCATAATTTACAATAATTTGTTCGAGGGTAGCATTAAAAAAGATTGTCTAATATAAAGCCGGAGAGAAAGAAAAACAGACTTAATACTTGAAATGCGGTCGCCGAGAGTCGGGGAACTTACACTTTTCACATATACATATAGTGTCTGCGTTTTCGACGGTAAAGAGTGGTTTCTAACTCGGGAGCATTTTAATCAATACTAAACAAGAAGCTATTGCTACATAAAGCTGAGCAGCTTTTAATTAGGGCTCGGATGTCCTGTACAAGAGACCATTCCCGCACTACTTTAGGATCTCATTTCCTGGTCTATGCGGCTTTCATAGACTACTGTATTCCTCCATCCATCATGCATCCGTCAAGTAATTAGGGATTCGTTGTTTTTTTATTTAATGATTGCCTGTATTAATTTTGAGTATTTCGAGCATTTTCTCCCAGAATTTTCCTATGATCCATGTTAAAATTACACTTTGTAGGCATTCACCGAAATTTCCATGTCCACTCATAACCTATGTAAGGACAGCAGCAATATTGCTACACGTCTTTCTATACAACAAATAATTTTATATATTTTAACTTAAAAAACAACCCTCGAATTCAGTTTTACAGTTATCCACGTTTTATCTGCTTTTTGTGTGTCTCGTTTCCATACGCCATATTGGTAACAGCTATTGTCTGCGGCTACTTGTCACTTTATTCAGGCGGAAATGAAACATTTGCTTGTTGTTTAATTAAAATCATTATTTTTTTGTAACCCTTTTTTTAGTTCCACTGTTTTGCTCACTCAGCTCTTTCTCTCTCGTTAGCTTATCTAACATTCAGTTTTTGTCTCTTTCTTTTGGGTAATGAGTTCCATCTGGAAAAAGTTTGTGCGAGTGTGTGTGTTTTTTTAAAGTGGCCGTAATATTGGTTAATAAAGTTTGATAATATTACACACACTCTCACACACACACAGAAAAAGAGTTTATAAAAAAATCATTTGTAATATTGGTAAAAATTACAATCGTTACAGCAACAAAATAAAATATTTGTTTAAAGCTTTTCGTTGTAATTTAAAGCGGTGCCTCCAACAACACCAGCATCACCAAAAACAGCTGTTGTTTTAATAGTTTGACACAAATGACACAGATTGCTAAGATGTTTGCTTTCATAAAACAACACCAGCATCACCAAAAACAGCTGTTGTTTTAATAGTTTGACAAATATGACACAGATTGCTAAGATGTTTGCTTTCATACCCTGTATAAGAATGGGTAGATTAAAAGGAGTTTTATTACGTTTGTGCATCTGTTTGTAACCTGCTTTAGTCCAATACTAATTGACCCATAATAATAATTTTTTTTTTCAAAAGGTACATCGAACTACAACAGTTATTGGTGGTCCCAGGGATTGGTACTTAGACCACTTTTATTGAATACAATATGCCATGTGTACAACTACGACTTCATCAATAGGCTATGATCAAGGCTAAACGTTTTGCGGAAGTCATTGCACTGCCGGTTGTAGCAGCTGAATTAAATGCGGCAAAAACAGTTTCAAGGTGCAAGGTGTCTAACTCTGGCAGAACACCACAAAATGGTAGTTCTCATCATTTCCAGCCAAAGGGGCAGAGAATATTTGCGCATATGTGTGGGTAACTACGAAATTACTTTAAGGGACTCATTTACACATCCAACTGCTTGAGTTTAATGAAATAAACAACAGAATGGCTTTTCGAAAACAGGCCAGAAGTTTCGTTGCATCTCGTTGGGTGATAATACCACAAACGAAAAATACTAAACGCACTAGCATGCTCCATCTAAATATTGTTACAAAAATCAGATCGGGCACCCCCGTCGGTTTTAATCTTGCTAAAAAGAATAAACAAAAGCCACAAAACTATACGTGCTGTTTACAAATAACCAAATCGATAACAACAAACATTAGCAGAAATAAAGTAAATAATAAAAATACGGCAACAACAAAAACAGGCAGAAAAGAAAACAAGTAGCAGACAATAACAAACCTCAACAAACAACATGAGCTGAAGGATGTAGATGTTTACATTCGCATGACTACATAAAAGAAACTACGGAAAAGAAATGGAATCTACCTGAAATCTCGAGAGTTTCGAGAGCTTTCAAAGTATTGTTTACTCAGCCATATAAAAAGCACATCAATGCGGACAGCAGTCAATTTATTTGGTGTAAACTGAGCGAACAAGTTTATGTGTGGCAAACTCAGCGTGAAGAGAGTTTATTGGTTTGAACTCGGTGAGAAGAGAGTTGATAAGGAGTAAACTTAGTGCGACAAGTTGAAGTTTTGCTATGTATACAGAATAGTATTTAATAAAGTGCTGTCCGTCATATCTTAAGTGATTTACGAGAATGTGTTACCGTGGGAGCGATACTTTATACATGTGAATGGTGTTACATTCTGGTAAAAGAAGACGGTTTAGTTAGTTAATTGGCTAGTTACAACGGGTAGCCAGGCACTGGTTCAGATCACTTGGGTGCAATACTAATCCCACTGTGATGCCCATAGAAGGTAACGTCCAAGCCGACCTACATGTACGCCTGCAGTTCCGAAATGAACCATCCAGACGCTTGCACAAAGGAACAAAGTCTGCTAAAATTAACATCAGCTAGGTCCGATATGCCATGCTGAAACGGACTGGCTGGGAAAACAGCCAAGATTCGGTCATTGACATGGGAAATGTTCGACAGTCTCCTCTCATCTTCCTCATTCTGAAAACTCCTACTGTAATCATTGAACGGCAGATCCTGTCGCCTAGCATGCGCACTAGCTGCCCAGTACACAGTAATAATAGCCACCATTATTCGCATCCTATGCCGCGGTATCAGGCATGTTCATTCTTCCACCCTATCTGTGCCATACCCAACATGTATCGCAGAACCAGAAGTCTGCAAGAGGAAAGTGACATGCCAACTAGATGGTCAATCTCCTTGTTGCCAAAGAGAAAGCGTTCTCTCATTAGTTATTCCGCCACACAATTTAACCGGATGTCAGAGTGACCTCTCACCCAGTTATTCTCTATGTTTGAATCTCTCGCCATCTCGTTTAAAGACCTATGGCATCACATACCAGTCGAGATATCGATATCAGTCCGACTGTCCGTAAAGATGCGCAAAACAACCTCAAATACCCTATGCCGGACAAATTGTCTTTGCTTTTCTAAGTTTTGATTCCGTACGTGAGTATCGAGTATTATATGGTGTAGTCAAGGTCAATTGACAATAAATTTATTATTATTTTGCAATTTTTTCGCCTTTTGCTTAGATCAGTAAACTATTTTGAAAATGATTTTGTTAATTTAAAAATTAATTTTTTTTTAATCGAAAATTTAATAATAATTTTTAGTTGTGTCATATGCAAAATATATATTTTTTTATCTTAAGCTGGTATTTAATTAAAAATGATTTTCATTTGAATTTTATTATTTAGCATTTGCCATAAGAAAAATGAAATATAATTTAAATAAGCATTTACGAGTACATACACTTGCAAGAAAGGGAGCGAGAGAGAAAAGAGAGAGAGAGATAGAGAGAGAGAGAGAGAGAGAGAGAGAGAGAAGCAGCTGGTGTAAACACAAATTATATAATATAATAATTGCATAAGCATTCATTAATGTAAGTATGTATGCGTGCCTATGAGAAGTGTGTGTGTGTGTGTGTGTGTGTGTGTGCGTGTGTCTGTGTGTGTATGTATTTCTGTATAATTTTCAATTTCAATTTTATCTTTTACCTCCAATTTAAATAATCGTATTCAACTATTTCAATGTTACACGTACGTGAGTTAGCATATGCATGCATGTTTATATGTATGCTGTATGCGTGTGTGTTCACTTGCACAATTTAAGTGAATATTCCGGTTTTATCTCATTTTTTTTTCTCTTAATTTGAGTAAAAGAATTAAAAATTGAATTCTTCTGCAAATTGTGTAACTTAAGCATGTGTTTCCCCATAATATTCACTTTTTACTCTCTAATAAAATAAAAATAAAAAAACTGAAAAATAAGAGAATCAAACGTAAAATACGAAATCATAATAGGGGAGTTTACGTTGCACAGTGTAACGAATAGCTGTATAATTCAAAATATTTGTAATATCTTTTCCGTCTATACCATTGAACCGATTTTGAAAAGATATGCATGATTTTAAGGATTTTTCTGCAGAGATGTGCACATACTTCATTTCGTTTAAATCGGTTCAGTTTTATAGCAGTAATACGATTATCAAATCGTTACTAACACGAATAAACAAAACACACATTTAAGGCTTAAGGCTGAGGCATATTGAGTCTGTCGTACTTTATACAACGCGAAATATCGCTCAGAAATATTTTGTGTAAAACTTTATGGGAGGGATTAAGTATTAATAGAATGCGATCGATTGCGTCGACTGCTGCTCCCATATTTAAATCAAAAACAAAAAAAAAGAAAATATTTTCTAAAACATTAAAAAGTGATTGTGAAAAATAGTTTATGCAGAAAATCAAATTGAGGGCAAAATATATTCTTTTGTGTGTGAGATTTGAAAATAAAACTTTTTTAGAAGTGAACTCGATGATACCCCATCTAAGTGTTGCAAACGTAGCAAACGCTACTAAATAAAGAGTATACTGTAGTCGTGCTTATTTGCCTGTAACCTATTTACTTACTTACTTAGCTGGTTATTAAAACCTAAGTAGAGTCTTAGCATCTAATAATAGCCAGCGCCAGGTTTTCATCTTTTGCCTTCGTGATGGACACTTGCGTGTTTTGTGTTGTCTGGAATTGAGTTCCGGAACGAGTAGAGCGGTCACTAATTATGTCCTGCCGACTATATGTTTTGAGACTGTGGAGGTGGTGATACCGCGCTGAGATAAATAGTGGTGGTGTGACCCCTCCTTGTGTTGGTCTGACCTCTTTTACAGAGGGATTTAACCTTAGGTGTCCTTATAAGTTAAGCGAAGACTGCAGTGTCTTGTAAGCGGAAGTTTTTGCAGTTAAAAAGGCAGTGGAGATAATCGAAAATGAGACTGAGAGCATTGAGGACCTGGTGACTATTTACGTGGATAGTCAGGTGGTTCTCAAGGCACTTAGAAAGTGTTTGATTGGATCCAAAGTCATTCTAAACTGCAAACTGGCCTTAGGTAGGTTACGGAAGAAGGTTAAACTTTGCTGGGTACCGCGTTATTGTGGTATCGCTGGTAATGAGAAGGCTGCTGAATTAACTCGTCATAGCTTTGAGTCAACAGTCCTGCGGACTGAGAATTTTGTTCTGTGTCCGTTGAGTCATTACATTGGTATACTCGAAATGTTCTTCATTGGGAAGTCTGGTCAAATCTGGTATGATTCAGGTTACAGGATCTCTAGATCCATTTCCATATTTCCAGTCGTAGGACGTCTTTTCTTCACTCAATGAGTTAGCTAGAGCTAAGATTGACTACAATGACCCGTAGATGGACGAATACTGATATTTATTACTGTAGGCTGTGCGAAATCGAGGAAGAGTTAGAGACGATCGAATACCTACTTTGATTGGATCCAAAGTCATTCTAAACTGCAAACTGGCCTTAGGTAGGTTACGGAAGAAGGTTAAACTTTGCTTTGTCATTGTTCTAGGCTTTCGAACAGGAGGCATCGACTCTTAGGTGAATATACGATCCAAACTCTAGTTTTCCTGTCGTATACTGTCCCTACTCTTATCATTCGGTTTGCCAAGAGTATTAGCTGGTTATGGCATGGGGATTGATTGAATCCCGAGGAGTTTAATATTTTTCAGTTTTTTGTTTTTCTTTGCTTCCTTTGAATTTCTTAGTGTTTGCAACTACGAGGTTAGTTAGCTTTTGTTTTTCCTTATTTCTTGTTAGTCTCTTCTCCATTCTTCCTTCTATTTATTTCCCCCCTTAGTTATATTTACGTATTTTTTACGTATTAACGTAGCACGATCACACTGATCGTCTCTATGGTTTCTGGGTGTCTGCGTCGGTGTAATTATTATGACCAGGTGGTCGCTTGTCCTCTAACCTAACCTAATTTAAGGTTATTCCATCCAAAATTCGATCGACTTCTAAGCTATGCAGCAGACGGTTTGTAGACGTTTACAAATCTAACTACGTGTCAGATGATCAAGCCATCGGAGCCTTTGCATTTTAATTAGCCTTGAAATCTTTACATCGGTGTAAAGATCATACAGCTCTTTAATCCACCTCCTGTGGTAAACATCGTCATTTAAAACTTATCAAAAAAATCCTCCTAAGAATTATTCTCTGAAATACATTCAGTGCTTGATCATATTTTTTTGCCTGCATTCAGGCTTCTGCACCATTAAGTCGGACAAGTTGCAGGGTTGTGTAGCCTTAAAGGCACGATTTTTGTGCTGCATGAGATAATAATTATAAGACCACCTAAAAGTTAATCGATTTTTTATCTGTTAAATATTTGTATTACAAATGGGTTATGAAATCTTCAAATTGTTTGAAGCCTGCTTTAAGTGCCACATAAGTGTCACTGTGCAAGAATTGTATAATTTTATGTTTGCATGAAGACACACACACACACACACGCACACATTGTTACAAATATCAGTCGCGTTGTGTAGAAATGATTTTAGTCATGCCATCCATTCGTTCGTTCATTCCAACTTTTATTCTTTCATTCGTTCATTCATTTATTCATTCGTTAGTTTCATTTGAATATAATTATTTTAGTGGATTTAGTGATTTTTATCTTAATCTGTTTAATTTGCCATATATGAGCATTTTTAAGCTTCGCTGCATTTCAAATAAATGCCTTCTTTCCTGCCTTCTTGTCTTCCTAACTGCCTGCCTGCCTGCTTGCTTACTTGCCTTAACTGTCTTCCGTTTCTTTCGCCTGCCTGGCTGACTGCTGTTTCACTTTATGAATTTTTCACAAAATTTCTCTCTATGACAACTTATATGCTGTGTCTGTATATTAATCTATTTGTAGAAGAGTTAAGAAATTATAGCCAATCAAGTACGACTAAGTAATACTCTACATCACAATCAACTGACAATATAGCCTTAATCATACAGAAATTAATTATGAGATGCCTGACGTCCCCAATTTGATACTCTGGCAGCCGTTCGGTTAAATTCATTTGATGCAAAAAAATGAACTCAGAAGAATATAGAAATTTTTGATAGGCGAAGAGCTTAAACTATTTTAAAAATTATAGGCTTTTATTTGATTAAGGTAATAAAGGGGCAGAAGGAATAACTCTCCCTCTCTGTTTGTTTGCATTACAAACGAAAGCTTACACACAATATGCTCTCACCATCTATGGCAGTGTAGGGTATGTGGTGGTTGGGTGTATCTATGTATGAGTGTTAAAATTGTCTTTCTCATTGTTGTTGCATTTGCCATAATTGTTGTTGTTCTATTTAGTTGGGAATCATTTTATTTTATTATTCAGCAAAAATCGTCAGCGTTTTGGTTTTTTTTTTTGCATTTTTATGTTTTTATCTTCGTTGATTTTCAAATGTAAATGAATATTTAAATAAGTCAATGCAAAGAAAATTATTTATTTTGGGACAAAAACGACTTGCGAAGGCACTACACTAGATTGTTTTGGAAGTCGTCATGGAAACTTTATTTTTTTTTTTCGATATATTTAAGCCAGTTCAACTTGAGTTTTTTTTAATAAAAAATAAGGCTTTCGAATAAAATAGGCTCAACCCAGTTTAACTTAAGTTTAATTTTGTTTTATGCATTTGACAAAGGCCCTGCTCTAGTTTATAAAGTGATATTACTGTGTGTTTCCAGAAGACGTTCGTAAAAAGATGTGCGATAAACAAGTTGAGTGACTTGTCTATTTATATGTACGAGTAAAACACAAACAAAACACTAAAATTTTGTTAGTTTTTGAAATAAGTGAATCATGCGAATCATTTATGAGTATTTTCTAAGAAACTAATGAATGCGATGTGTATGAGTAGCTATGAGTATAAATAAGTACAATGTTTGATTCAAATTTAAAATAAATTTTTGTTAGTTTTTGAAATAAGTGAATCATGCGAATCATTTATGAGTATTTTCTAAGTAACTAATGAATGCGATGTGTATGAGTAGCTATGAGTATAAGTACGACGTTTGATTCATACTCAATGCTACTTATACTCATGAATCAACATCATTGTGTGTATGAGAAGTGAAATTTAAATGATGTTACTTACTTATATTTAAAAATTCATGAGCGAGTATGAATAGCAAAAGAGCTATTCAATACTGATCTTGGATATGCACTATGCTTGAAGAGCCAACACCTGCCATTAATGAGTACTTTGAGTTGTAGCGTTCTATGTTTCACAGTTATAGAGAAGGATTGACGTTATATTCTTATCGAAAACCTTATTGGCAAAACTTTAAACAGATATCAATCGACCGGACTTTCTAAAAATGTTTTTGGAGTCAACGTGGGTAATTATTATTATGATACTGCCTAAATACCAGAAATAGTGTATGTCTTTCGCTTTGTGGCTGTTGATTTGGATATTTGTTATTTTGTACAGCCAACGTTTTTCTTAAGAACAAATTTTTCTGGATGAAATATTGAAGGGGGATTGAAGTGTTTTAATATTTAAACTTTCAAAACCATGATGAAAATTTGTCATCTTCACAGGAATTCGAACCTGGAGTATTTCTTTTTGCGTCTTCCATAGCGAGCATATTGCTTTCCCACAAATCATCCATTACTTTGTTTCAGTTTCAGTAAATAAGGTGATTTTACAAGGAATATATGATTAAAATCTACTGTAGCTCGCCTCAACGAGATTGTGTGTAGTGGTGAAGATCCTTCCTTTCCTGGCTGTTTTCTTCTGATCATGCGTCTCATGTTTGTCATCAGTGCCAGAAATAAGTTGGAAGGTTAGAGGCGTTTCTTTAGATGGACTTCTCTGGGGGGAGGTTGAAATCTCTTTATAATACACTCGAAGCCGTAATTAAATTTTTTTGGCATGTCCTCTGTTGAGATTCGAACCTGAGCCGCTTGTTTTGCATACCTGCGTTCTAACCACTACACAACGCCACCCACCGTTGCCCTCATATTGTGACTAAAAGGCAACAGTTGGCTATTTTCTAAAAGCGTAGCTGTTTTTCATGTTTCCACCTACTTGTTTAATTATTCACTATAGCAGGATCCTGGAAACTTGATGTGCAACTCCACTTACAATCAAGGAATGAGAAATTGCCAGATCTATCTAATGCCAGATGCTTGAAACATGGAAATACTCAAGGGCGGCGATCAGCCCGCAATTTGGGCTTCGCTTTGAGGTTCTCAGATATGGCAGGCCTGACTGGAAACTCTTTACGGAGTTTCTTACAGGCCATTGCAGACTAAGAGCGCATCTGATGAGGATGGCTGTCACAGATGTGAATGTTTGTAGACTATGCCCACACTCATCAGAGACAACGGAACATATCTTGTGCGATAGGTTTATGTGGTAATGTTTAGGTAGACATAGGGTCTCCTTGGATAACATATTCACCATTATGGTCTCTAATCTGCTAGTGTTCATTAGGAATGCTGTAGATCTGCTGAACAAACTGTAGACCGAAAGGGGCACAATAAATCCCATGGCGCGCAGTGTCCTGCAATAGAGCCTGGTCGAAATGATAACAGTAATAATAAAATAAACGCTTCACTAGCAGTAACCTATGGAAGGACAAGCCGAAATATCCATTCCATGCGATGTGCAAGTAGCGAGTAGGAAGAATAAGAAGAAGCCGTATTTGTAACAACTTATTCTTTTATTATCCATTCAAAAAGTCAGTCAGTTTTATTGTTTCAATAACCGAAAGAATAATATGAATTGAAGTTACTCATACGCCAGCATGTACAGCAATTTGTTAAAAATAAAATTCGACATCAAAAGCACAAAAAAACAACAACAACAGCAGCAACAACAGCAGCACCAACAGAAACGTTATGACATAACAATAGAATCGGGTTGAAAACAGCGACAAGCACTACAATAAATAACAGAAGGAGAGAGATAATAGAAAAGAAAAGCGAAAAATAAAAAAAACACCCAGAAGACAAGAGTTCCTCTTAAATGTTCGTTAATCTTAAAGCGTTGGGTTGATAAAAATTAAAAAAAAGTTGTCTTGTGCTGGCGCTAGTGTGTTGAAGTCATGAGCATCAAACGAATGCTTCTTTAAGCATTTGGTTCATTTGCATTTTGAAAGCAAATGTTATCCCATCATATCAAGATGCCTTTTTCTCTTTCCCACTCTTATACTATATTATTGATGTCAGAGCTGCTGTTGTTGTTATTATATCACTACGTTCTTGTTGCTATTGTTACTATATGTCTTGCTAGTGTTTGGACTTTGGAAAATACCCACCGTCGTTATCTTTACTCCTTAAAATTTTTTTCCAACATCATTCCTTTACTTTCTCATGAGCGATTCCTCTCTAAACTGTTCGACGTTTCGACAATTTTTTTTGGCAACATTTTTTGGTTTCAAAAGATGGTCGATTTTTTGGTTGTTTATCCTGTACGCTCGTTCTACTTCTTTACGCATAAATAATAGATATGCACGTAATATTAAACGCTTAAGTGCATGTGTGTATGTGAGTATATGTGTGTGCGTGTGTGTGGCATTTCCCTTGTGTCGTGGCTTGCGTTGCTGCTTCTACGACTATCGATGGTAATGCTTTACTCTGTTGTAGGCATAATTAGACCATCAATTGCGGCAAATTCATGACTGTCATGAATGTCGGATCAAAATGAGAAAAAAAGAAGAAACTCTGAGAATGTATAGCCACCGGAATATAAGGAGAAGGCATCTGTTGATGAAACACTCATTTTGTGTATGAAAGATTCAATGAAATTTGTAGGAAGTGCAAAAGAGAGGAATTTTTGCCAAAAACCGTAAAAGTGGCTTAATTGTGGAAGAGTTTTTAATTCAATTCAATTCAATTAAGTGAAGAAAATTTAGGAAAATTTTTGTTGGGAAATTGGGAACTTGGTAAAGAGCTTTGCTGATTCTTTATATAGTGTTTCTTTAAAATAGAGAAAAATTTATGCATTTAGGCGATGCAATAGAGAGGTTCTACAGGCGTTATTAAATGGTAATACACTCGAATCACTTTATAATCTAGACCCTTAACCATTTGATTAAACGATCTCTTCGTTTGACTTACATCCTTTGCGTTCTGCTATTTATTCAATTTTAAGAATAAAAAGTGGTCTTACGAACTGAAACTTGAGGAGTATACTGTAGGGATTAGCTAAGTTTGTAAGCCAATTGTTTGATTTTTGCCCTAGCGTCAGTACAAGTGTACCTCAGGCCGTAGTTTTTGTTAAATAGCGCTTTTTCACTTTGCTATGTGTTTTGTTTTGCTCCAAATTAAAAGGTGCGATTAAGGCTTTCTTGTTAGCTAACAGAAGAAATTCACTTCTTTTATTCTTCTCAGGGTTTTGGTTTCTTGCGTTGAGCTAATTTTTCGTCCAAAACGAGGTCAGAGTTAGTCATATGGAATGCACTTGGACATTGAACACTACTTAGAAGAAGATACAAAGCAGTTTCGCATATGGGCGAGAGTGAGGAATAGACGTATTCTATAGGTAGCTTTTTTTTATTAAGATATGCATAAAAAATTTAATGAACTTGCTCCGTTAGATGTCTCCGATTTCCGATTTATCATTTTATTCTTATCAACTATTTCTGGCGTGACGACCAAAACATTTTCTTCGATTTCTCATATCATCAAATGGATACGCTTGATAAGTCCCAACCGATCCTAAATCCCTGAACAGTTCTATGTTTTGTACTAGCGTCTTCACTTCTCTTCAACTCTTGCCGCAACCGTTAAACTCGGACGCGATTTGTCGTCTCTATGTATTGGCTGGGCGGCCTTTTCTTCTGCTCCCCTATGGATTCCAATCCATAACATTTCTTCCAATATCATTTAGATTCCTTCTAAGAGATTGACCAATTCACCGCCATTTGCGCTTCTTAATCTCAATATGAAATGGTTGTTATTTCGTTCTGCGCCAAAGCATATGATGAGACACAGATATCGGTCCAAAAATGGCAAAAAATGCCCAGGATCCTGTAAAGACAGCGGTTCATGAAAATCTGTAATTTTTTCATCGCGATTGGCAGCGAACCACGTTTCACAACCATACAAAAGAGTGGATTTTACATTGGCATTGAATACCGCAGTTTTCCTACGTAACGATAATATGGATGATTTTCGAAATGTTTCACACGCTTTTTGCAACGATTCTCAATATCCTCCCTCCAACCTCCGTTTGCGGATAGCACAACTGACGGACATCCACAATTTCTTTAGAGCCAATAAAAAACAAATCCCGGGACGTCGCATTAATACGGAGAGTTTTAGTCTTTGCGATATTTATTCTCAAACCAGCCGCTTCCGCTGCCAGCATTACGTTACGTAAGTTCGTTGTAAGGTCCGGAAAGCTATGATCCAGAAGACAGTTGTCGTCCGCATATTCGTTGCCACTTAGCTGGTTTTGCAATCACCATGTTATCCCTTTGTCCTCGAAGTGGGCTTTTTCAAGGATTGTGTCTAGAATTATATTAAATAGCAGTGGTGACAGGACACACCCTTGCCGAACTCCAATTCCCACTTCTATCGATCCGCTTTATTTTTTTTTTATAAAGCAAAGGTACAGTGGAGAGCGCCACTCCACAGGTTATTCTATTATATACGGAGAGTATTAAAATGGTCTTTAATGGACTTTTGTGGTCTGAACTGATACACTTGGCATAGACATTATGTCTGTACTTCGATACTTCTTACCGATAAGGTGAATCCAATAGTTGTGTATTTTTTTATAATTCTAAGAAAAACTGCTGCTGCTCGCACAAGTAAGCATGCGTTTGCTTCATATAGTGGAACTAGAATTCGTTCATCATATATTGAACCTGTCACGGTTACCTATCTCAGCAGACATGAGGCTTATCATCACTAAGTAATTCGGTCTCAAATTAAAGGATATTTTTTGCTAAAGTTAAATCTTGCTGAACAATCTACCCTCGTATATATTTGTATCTAATACACAGCCAAACGTATTATATATTTTTGCCACCTAAAGCGAAGTGTACAACGAATGAATGTGTAAATGAATTTCCTGTTTTTTTTTTTGTTTGGACTTCTCGTTCGTTGGTTGTTCCATTGGCCAAAAGTATAATTCAAGTGTTGAATGTTTCTGATACCACCGATGACGCTGTTGGCTGATATTGTTTTCTAATGCTTGTGGTCGTACAAGAGCCTAATATTACTCCACAACTTTTATCTGTTTGTGTGTGTATGCTAAGCGTGTGCATGCAGATGTGTGGTGGCATCAACTAAAAGCTGAGTCATTGTCATCAACATCATAGATGTCATCAACAACAGCAAACAGCCTCCGCTCATCATTGTGCTTGTCATAGACATCATGTAATGATAAGCAAACAGTTAGCAAGCCAGTCAGCCTGCCAAAGTAAAACAAAACCAAATGGATTATAGTTGGCCTGCTTCTTTGAAACCATAAGTATCCGGACAACAACATCAGTAACAGCAACAGCATCAGCTCATCCGCAGTACCTCGTGGTGGCAACCACTAGACCACAATAGAAGGAAAACAAAAATGGCAACAACTGAAACAAAAGACGAAAATAAGCTCTGATACGAAATGGTATTAAGGCTTGTTAGAGGCGGACAGCACCTCTGATGAGGCGTGGGGGTGGACAGGAAAACATTTCTTTTCAAATTGAGTTGAATGAGTGCGAAAGCGTCACTTTGCAACTCATAAATATTCGTAACGTATCGTTTGCCATTTTTTCAAATGTTGTTTGCTATTATTGTAGTTGATGTTCCAATTGCTGTTGTTGGTGTTTTATTTCTGTTGCTGAAGCCTTAACTTGAAACTATTTGGGTTTTTTTATTTTTCATTTTTTATTTTTTTGACTCTAATTCCCTATGTCTGTCCAACTGTTGGTTTCTTTGGCTTTGTGTGTCAATATCTACGATTTTGTTTTTGCCACAGCAAACATTGCAACAATACGACAACAACAGACACACACACACATATATACACCCATTGAAGTGTTGAATTTTAGGATTTTCCACAAGTCATACAAACTTGAAGAGCTGGTATTTAGCCTTGAGTGGCTACATGGAATATGAATATGAAAAGCCATCATTAATACCCTCCTTAAATGCTCTGAAGGACTTTAAATTCCGTTTGTCACAATCATTTGAAAAGGTCACTCTCATTCATTCACTTAGTGGTGTAGGAGATTTACAAAAATTTAGAAAAATAATTTAAAATTAAAATTATTTTATAAAAATAAATTGTTGAGTAAAAAGTAAGAAATTGGCGAGTGTGGAATCTATAGATCCAATTCGTAATTATAGACATCTAATAAGCTGAGTCCTGAAATCAAGTCCTTAAATCAAATTTTATATAAATTTTTTAAAATAAATTTTCACAAATGCAAGCATTTCAAAATATTGTTTAAACAGATGCTAGTTTGGAGTTAACAGGCAGTAGTAAGTAATCGCCTTTTGAAAGATCGAAAAAACTTTATGTTTTTATCTAACGAGGTAATACCCGGTGTGCTTCGCTGCCATCATCTTAGTTATAACCTTAAATGATATCTTAATTACATTTTATACCCTTTTTCTCCATTTTGCCTGCGTCTGGTAGAAGTCCAATCATTTGTTCCGTCCAAAAAGACACTATAGATTCTGCTTTTTTGCTGTATATAGTCTTCAAACAAACATTCATTTATTTTTAAAGGGCGGGCAAATTTGAGTTTAGAAATTAAATTGGCGTAAAAACACATTTTTTTTTTGAAAAATTCAGTTTTATTCATATCAAATATGGGAATTAATAATAGCATGTCAGCAGACATCTGCTCTTTTTATCAAATTTTGAACTATATTTTGCAACATAGTTTGGCTTATCTCGTCAATGCAACGCCGAATATCATCTTTCAGAGTGTCAGTTGCTTGTGGTTTGTTCTCGTAAGACCGGTCTTTCAAATGACCCCAGAGAAAATAATCCAGCGACGTTAAATAGCAAGAACGAGGCGGCCAATTTACATCGCCAAATCGAGAAATTACGCGACCGGGTAATTTCTCATGCAATAACTGATTTGTTTGGCTGGCTGTGTGGCTAGTGGTGCAGTTCTGCTGCAACAAAAGATCACTGATGTCTCAACATTAACAAATTGTGGCCACATAAAATTGGTTATTATGGTTTGGTAGCGCAGAGAATACACAGGGACGGCGTTTTCTTGCTCAATTTCGAAAAAATACGAGTCGATGATGCTGCCTAAATACAAACCGCACCATACGATCGCTTTGTAATGGTTTCTTTGTAATGTAATGGTTTGTCGAGGACTATGTGTGGCAATTTTGTTTGTTTACATAACCGTCTAATTGCAAATAGGCCTCATCACTAAAGATGAATTTGTTGAAAAATGTGTTTCAAAATTTCAAATTTTTAAAGAGCGGACGTCTGCCGACGTGCTAAAGCTAGACATTTGTCCATATTTCTATTTTATATTGGTATGAAATAAAACTGAATTTGTAAAAAATTAAATGTGTTTTGAAGCCAATTTACTTTCTAACCTCAAATTTCCCACCCTTTATATAGGCTACGTATTGTTACGAAAATTAAAATGCCTAAAAGAAGATACACCCACTTAGACATTTAAAGCTATAAACTTTGTTATGGAAATTATTCTGTTGGTTTGTATCAAGACTACAATCATCCTGTCAATGCTGAATCATACTTTTATTAACATTATTACCTATTGCGTATTGAACTTTGTTATCAATTCAATTTCTATAAATTCTAATTTTTCATTTTGAATTAAAGGTCTTCCGAAATTAGTATCAATCGTATATAAAAAGCGGTGCATTATGCTTAGATACTTAAGTTAGCAAATGGGGTAGGTCTTCGTATTATTATACGCGTTGATGGGAGTGTCCGAAGCCCGATATGTGGGACAATCTACGGTAGGATTGATTTTAGGTGGATCGATGTTTTCTTGGTGGACTCTGCGGTCATGATTTTGAAGCGCGCGTCTTCTCTATGGAATGAGCCTGTAATGGGATATTTCAACAGGACATCCGATCGTGAGGTCATACGCAGGAGTCGGTACTATTCGCATCTCTTGGCACTGAGGAATGGTAATCTCCTCTATAGGGATGCAGACCTTCTATTTTATCATAGGAGGATGAATACTTTGAACTTTGAGGATATGGTACATAACTACATTATAGATAATCTCTGGTAGGAATTAATTTTATTAATTTTTCATTATTTTGTTATTGAATTTTAAGATTAGTTTTAAGTATTTTATTAGTTTTAGTGACAAAACATGAATGTGTTCCTTTTTGAATCCTTTTATGGAGATTTATGATATTGAGTATATTGGTAAATACTATATGTAAGAACCTCGGCAGTAAGACTGTAATTAGAATTAGAAATGAAATGAATGCAATCGCTTAGGGAAGTCAATTGTAGTTTTATAGTCATTAAGTAAAGTCGTATTAAGGCGCTCGTAAAACTGTTGAGTAAATTTGTGTATTAAGTGCAAGATAAACAAGTTGGATACTGTATAAATATAAATAAAGGACTGTATAAATAAAACAATATACTCATGTTTTTTATTTTATTTAACGCAACTTTAAAGGAACTCAAACGTTTTAAAGAGATTAAAACGTAACAATATATACAGCTTTTATCCAACTTTTTGGCTGATGTGAATAGATAATGAAACTTTAATAGCCACACCCACTTATCGCATCTCACTCAGTTAGTGACTGATGATGTGTATCGTTCACGACTTTGTTTGAACCTAATTTAGAAACTTCTACTATTGCCGTTCTCAAGATATGCAAAAATTTATATTTGCTTTATAGACGACTATTTTTTGCCTCATGATTTGTATTGACTATGAACTCATTCAGACCAAATTCAGAACCTTTTGCTTTAACCGCTCTCAGAATATACAGAGGTACCACGCTCACTTGTGCAATTCTGCTACCTTTTGCCTGATGATTTGAATTTTGTATGAAGTTATTGAGATAAAATACTGAAAGTTTATATTTAACAGTTCTCAAGATAAAATGAAATTAATATATAGTTTATATGGCAGGTACCACGCTCACTTGTCCAATTTCGCCCACTTTTTGCCTGATGTTTTTTATTATCTATGAGGTCAATCAGATCAAATTCTGAAACTTAAGCTGTGGCCGTTCTGAAGATATTGTTACGAAAATAAATAATGCCCAAGGAAAGGATACTCTAAATTAGTGCAGTAGTTGTCTTAGCTATAAACTTTATTATGGCAGTTATTGGTTTGTGTCAAGGCTGTTAATATATCTGCCGCACCACATTATGTGTGCTCTTAGCAGTGTTACCACTTGCATGTTGAACGGTGCTAACGCACCGGTTTGGGTTATTTCATTCGAACTAACGGAAACAGAATGCTGTGGTAAATACAAAAACTTTCAGAAGTAATGTGATTTTTATATAAAAGGCGACGCATTACGCATAGGCATTTCAGTTATAGTTTTGCAGTCATAAAGTCGTTCTGCAATTCTAAAAATAAATGGCAATAACTTTGGTTTAGATGCCACCTGTTGATAGTTTTAGAAACTCTAGAGTCTACACCAGGAAATGCAATTCCAGTTTAAATAATGTCGCTTCATATGATAAATAACGATAATTTAAAGTACACATATGTGTACCCGGGGTCTCAAGAGGCTAAGCGAGTATTAAGTGCAAGATAAATAAGCTGTATAAGTGGAAGTTAAATAAATAAGTGCATAAAGTGAAAGAACAACAGACGTGTTATTTACTTTATTTAACGCAGTTAAAAAGAACTCAAATATTTTAACAAGTTTAAAACGTAACAGTATATCAAAATCAATATTTACTTTGTATAGGGGTACCATGCCCACATGTCTAATCCCGCCCACTTTTTGACTGATGATTTTGCTTGACTATGAATCTGTTTGGGCCATATTTAGAACATCTTTCTGTTATCATTTTGAAAATATAGACAAATAAGTATACATTTTGTCTATACTTATAGGTGGTACCGCCGAACTGGAATTTTTATAATTTGTTTAGCCTTATAGTTCCTTCCAGACATTCAGAGATATACTGTAAAAATTTTAAGAAAATCTGTTCTGTCGTTTAGCTGCCCATAAGGCACAAACAAACATACAAATACACATACATTTTTATATAATTTTTTGGGTCTTAAAGTACGTATAGAATATACCATATATTTTTATACTTGTCTTAGTTCTTTACAGGTGTACTCCCCGTTTATGGTTTCCGTAACTCAAAAGAATTGTAAACAGTTTTTAAACTAAAATTGTAATACTTTCACAGTAAAAACAATAAAATCATACTTGTATGGGTATGGTATTGGTTATTGGTAAGAAATCATTTATTTTATTTGTTTTTAAAAGGTTTTAAAAATAGAGCACATTTCATCCTAAACTCCCCTGACGCCAGTTCTCATATAACAATAACACATGGTGCTCTTCAACGGTAGAAAGGGTACAATGGGATTTGTAAGAGATTAAATTTAATGAAGCCGGAATAAAATCCTTACAAATTCCATGACCTGTTAAATTTAAAGAAAGAGAGAATGAGAGAGAAAAGAAATGGATTTTAAAAGATTTAAATTGGTGTTAGTGTGTGTGTGTGTCTAACATACATACATATGTGCATTTAAAATGGCAAAGAGCAAAAGCATAAAATAAAAGAAAAACAACATTAACTGAAAAATTATTCTATTAGTAGTCGTAGTAGTAGTGGTAGTAGTTTTTGTTGGAGCCGCTCATAAAAATGAGCATCAAATATTTAAAATCATTAAAGAACACACACAGACACACACTCACATGTATATGCATATTTAAGTAATTATGTTTGGGTGAGTATGTAAAAAAGGCATTAAACACGTAGAAGAGAGAAGTGAGAGAATAGAGAGAAATAAATTTGGTAACAATAACATCATCAACATATGCATGGCCAGTGTGTATGTGTGTGTGTGTTTTTAATGTGAATCTTTAATAAAATACCCAAATCAAGGCATTCATACACACACACACACACACTCGCATACATAAATAACCAAACAAGTTATTTTTCTCAACCTAAACCGTCTACATAATCTGATGTAAAAAATAAAGCAACAACAGTGGCATCAGCGTGCGTTCACTGACTGCCATTTCTTTTGTTGTATTATTTCGTGTTTATGTGTGAATCTCCTCTAGAATTATCCTTTATTTTATTTTCTCTACTTTTCTTCTATTTTAGGTCTTCGTTGAGTGTGTGTGCGTGTGTGTGTGTATGTATTTTCAAGCTCTTTTAACATTTACATTTTGTTACTTTTTACGTTTTACTTGGCTTTCCATCGCATTAACTTTTCCATACGTTGCCTGTTGTTGGCTAAAAATACACAAAAAAAAAACAAAAAAATCCAACATCTGTTGTACGTCTGTGTATGAATTTCCTCCATTTTGTTTGTTCGCTTAAAAAACCTTTATTCTCGCTTTTTCTATTGCTTGTTTTTTGTTTTGGAAAACGAAAATGCTATTTTAGTTGCTATTTTGGCTACTCTTTCTCTCTTCTAAGCCATATTTTTTCAGTCTAATAAACCATATGAACTCACACACAGCTAAATAATAAATTTCATGTTATTGGCTAGGGGTAAAAGTCATTTAAGCACGATGTGGAGAATTGAATTACATATCCCTGGGTAGTTGATTTTGGTATTATATCTAATTTGAACCCTAGATCCTTTGGTTTTTATACAATGATGTAGATGGGGCGCATGCACCTGGTGGGGTGACAATGAGGGTGTACTACACCCAGGCAGTATAAGCCTTTACTGCAAATCAAGTATCTATTGAGGTTAAGGACTTTGACAAATGCCTTGTAATGATAATCTGTGTTAAGAGCGTTGTCCTAATGACTTCATTACTTTATCACATTTAGTCCACTTTTGTTTAACAGTTTCTTCATATTCTCCATATAAAACCAGTAATATCTGAAGGCGCTCAAAAAACAGTTTGTTTCAATGATGATCTCTGTCTTTGAGTCCATGTGTTTCAATGAACCGGATCGGTTTTGATTTAAATCACGACTTAGTCTGTCCAAACGCTCTAAACAATATGCATATATCGGTAATGAGTTTCCCCTTTTAAGGTAATTGATGTGGCTGATACCGTTAGTATTTAAATAAATGGTTTTCATGACCTTATTTGGTTACAGACGCCTACAACCTCACTTTATTTTACCTTCCGATCTTCCAATACCATTTCATAAGTCTAGTAGACTATTTTTGTAGTTACGATCAACTCTTTTGTGCTGCTACCACGGCAATGAAACTCAGTCAACCACTTTTCAGCTTTTAATGGACGGCAGTTAATGAGAACAGCGTTGCATTAAAATTTACTGAAATTTAAATTTTTTTAAAGAAAATATTTTTTCCTTTACCCAATACTGAAAGTGTGAATAACTGAATACACATATATTCGTTGGTAGAATTGCGGAGATCAACTCTAACAAAATAACGAAAACATGAAAGTACATTCACACACACACACACACATATGTACAAATGTCCATATATTGTACAATAAACTGTTTAAATTTATTTATGAATGAATATGAATGCTCATGTACAAGTACAAGTATGCATATCACACATAGACACTTACAAACACAAACAATGTTTTAAAATCTAAAGTCGAATATTTTATTCGGTTAAATAAATTACAAGCTAAACGAGCAACAAACAACACATGCCCATGTATGTGAATATTTTGCATTTCTATTTGTGCAACATGATAATTGTATGTGCATTTGTGTAGCTGTATATGTATGCAACAGTGTATGTGAATGAGTAAAAAAGAGAAATATTTTTTAAATGAATACCAAGTTTTGCTAGGTTTTCATTCAATTTTTGTTTTTGTTTTTTCTTGTTCATTTTTCCATTTCATTATTTTGTTTTACTCTGTTGCTTTGTACGGCTATTTTTCTTTTGTGTGCCGTAATTCTAAATAAATGGTCTATAGCTGTGCTCTTTTTTACTGCCAAACGCTAAACATTTTGTTTGAGTGTGCATGTGTATCTGTGTGTGTGTAAAAAAATTTGAGCTTTACTTAGTTTGCTTTTGTGATTGTATTGTTGCTGGTACTATTCCAGTTGCTGGTGCCGATGCTAGTGTTTGTTGTTGCCGGTAATAAAGTTGAATTCGCTCTTCCGGTGCATATCCTAGAGGCGTGTGCCACATTCATATGCTTTTTCAACATTTTCATTTCCGCACCAAGTTAAAGACTCTATGCAAACTACATACAAATAAGAGGATTCTTTTTGGCTTTTTTGTTGTTTTAACACTCGAATTTTCTTTAAATACACTGTAAAAAATATCAAAAAGTAAATTTCCCGAACTTAATTAAATACGTTTGTTGACATAGCACCCAGTCTATGCAATTTTTGATCATTTTTTTCAGAGGGTTTTGGTGTTTTTTGATTAATTACATGAGTTATGGTGACAATCAATTGCAAAAAAAAATTGATCCAGAAACGTTCAATCGAGCGATGTTGTGCAGCTGCTTTTGTGTGAAAAACTAGGCAAGTGTTTTATTATAAAGTCAAAAAATATTTTTCCCTAAAAACCTGGACCTTAAGCTTAAACTTCGTTTTAGTTAAAACTCTTAATGTACTGGCCTCAGTGCTGCGCATATGATGGTTTTGCTGGTTTCTTACTGAGTTTCGTAGTGATTGCAGCGGCACAAATGTTGCCAAAAGATCGAATAGCCATTTCACAAATTGTTGATAAAATCCACGAAATAACACTCGTAATGTGCGTAAAGCTAAAGGCATCTCAACCGTATAGATTCGTCATATCATACCTAAAACTTTTGATATAAAAAAGTATCGCTTGAATGACGACCATGAGACTACTTTAAAGAAGTCTTTAGAAATATTCTGGCGCAAGCCGAAAGAGTATTCGCGAATCTATAGTTACACGCCATGGAGAAAAACTAGCACAAGTGCAGTGGTTTCTTTCTATGTAGGCTTGTTTCTTGGAATTTAAGCGATAATCTTGAAAATTCATTGCTTATTTCAATTAAAAGGCAGCTGTAGCGATCCATAAACTAAGCTATGAATCTTTTGATAGACTGACTAGATTTTGAATCTTAAGATTTGTATTTTTCTGCACTCCTTTAGGGAGCATATTGGCTTTCCACAGAGCATCAACTAACTTATTTCAGTTTAAATAATTAAGTTGATTTTCAAGTTGAGTAAACGATTAATCTACTGCAGCTCGCATCCATATGATTGTGTGTTGTGGTGTAGATCCCTGCTAAGTGGTGTTGGTGGTGATCCTTACTAAGCATTGTAATTTTTTTCCAGTAGGTGGTGTTTTCTGTTTCAGAGGGATTTGTCTGGAGGAAGGTCGAAGACCTTAGACTCTCTAAACCCCAATTAAATTTTTTCATCATGTCCTCTGCTGGGATTCAAACCTGGGCCACCCTCGTTTCTTAAAATAATTAGTGCAACTTTATTAAGAGTTTCGGATCCAAAGAAGAGGTCATCATTGAAGCAAAAAGCTTAGTTCGTATATTTAAACAACAAATCAATCGGAACAAAACGCTTGTAAATTTGCATATTAAATGTCTGCAGCAGATATAAAATTTAGCTTTTATTTCTTTTTCTTTTTCTCTTTAATTAAGTGCCCTTAAGTGTACTCAACTATTTCTCTCAGTGTACTATAATTTCTATTGTAGCTCATAATACGCAACAACTTTAGCAATTTAAATATCTAATGCGTGATTGTGCTTGTGCCTCTGTGTTTGTGTGTTGCAGTTCGTTTAAATGCATGTATAGCAGATATTTCTGTGTAAGTGTGCTTGTGTGCATATTAACCATGTATAGAAATGTGGTTTTCGCTGTTTCTGTTGTTGTTGTTACAAAGCTCAATGTAGTTGTTGGACGAGTAGTTTATTTTAATGCTGCTGCAGCTCTTCTAAGTCTTATTGCTGGTGCTGTTATTGTTGTAGCGATGGTTGGTAAGAAGATGTTGACGAAACTAATTTAAATTAGGCTTCTAAATAATAGTTGAGAATAAGAAAAAAATATTTATTTAAAAATTAAATAAAACACACTCCACGTAGGTTGTGCCATAAGGACAAACTACTCGTAATGAATATGCTGTGGTAAAATTTAGCTGATCTTTAAAAAATTATTCATTATTAATTACAGAACTAATTTTTTAATATTTAGTTTTTTAAAATTGAAAAGATCTTGTGTTTTTGATATAAACAGTGTTTAACATCCTGTTTTCAGTTTCTGTTGTTGTTGCTGTAAATCCTTTGACTCGCTAGGAGCTTCTGCACTTTTATTCAATGAAACAAAACAACTTTTGGTTTTAAAAACAATTTTCTTTCTCTTGCTCTGTCCTCTTTCCCATGGTGATTACACCGTTGCCAAGTGTGCCATTTTATCTGCGTTTGCAGTTTTTTATATAAAAAAATAAGTTTTCCTGTAAATTGTGCACATTTGACTGCTTATAACACTAGTGTTTTACTCTCAATTTTGCTATTTTAATTAAAATTTCTGAAGTAAGAATTTAACTCTATTGCTTAATATAACTGCGGTGAGGCTTAAGCTGGAATCACACGATTGTCGCAAATGCACCAATATGACTAAATTTATATTATGCTTTATTGGCGCAGAATATTAAAATTGTTTTAATATATTTTATGAAAATAAATTAAAAAATGTAAATATTGAGACATATTGTCTATTTTCATTGTTGCACAAGAGCACAATAAATATTGGTGCATTTTATTGCCGCATGGTTGCGGCAATTGTAGTACCAATAATTGGTGCATTGGCGCGCCAATCCCATTTTACCCATAACTTTCTTAATGCCACAATGTTATCATCAACGCTGTCAGTTTAGAAATATAATTTTATTTTGTTCAAAGAAGAGTGAAAGCACATTATATACTATGTAATTAAAGGGTCCGCCATCTAACGTTTGAAAATCATGGTAATGATTTTGTCAAAAAATCATCTTTTCAGATTAAGCCCATTTTGATCTTGGCGGGTATGTAAACAAGCAAAATTGTTGCATTTGGGGCACAGAAAACCCGCACGCATACATTGAAAAGCCGATACACCAACACGAGTCACTGTTTGGTGCGGATTTTGGTCCAGAGTCATAATTGGGCCATTTTTCTTCGAAAATGAGCAAAGAGTGGTCGTTACAGTCAATAGCGATCGTTATCGGGCCATGGTAAACGAATTTTTGTTCACAAAAATTGAAGAGGAAGATATTAGCAACATTTAGTTTCAACAGGACGGCACTACGTGCCACATAGCCGAGGCTACACTCGATGTTTTGCGCCCTGTTTTTGAAGATCGCATTATCAGCCGCAGAGCTGATGTCGTTTAGCCACCTCGGAGCTGCGATTTGACATGGACTATTGGACTATTATTTGTGGGGTGCCGTCAAAGATAAGTGTTATGCCAACAAGTCAGAGACAATTGACGCTTTAAAGGACAATATTCGTAAAGCCTTTGGTGAAATACAGCTGCACACAATCAATAATGTGCTAAAAATTGCACCGATCGTGTAGGCTACTGCATGGCCAGCCGAGGCAGCCATTTGAATGAAATTATTTTCCATTATTAACCGGAAGGATTGTACTTTCAAATAAAAAAGAAATTTGAGAAAATATTCTGTAGTTTTTTTAATAGCATTTTCAAAAAAAAAAAAAATATATATATATATATATATATATATATATTTAGCGGACCTTTTATAACTGTGGTGAGGCTTAAGCTGGGATCACACGATTGTCGCAAATGCACCAATATGACTGAATTTATATTGTGCTTTGTTGTCACAGAATACTAAAATCATTTTAATGTATTTTATGAAAATAAATTAAAAAAATTAAATATTGAGACGTATTGTCTATTTTCATTGTTGTAAAAAGCACAATAAATATTGGTGCATTTTATTGCCGCATGATTGCGGCAATTGTAGTAGTAATAATTGGTGCATTGGCGTGCCAATCGTGTGATCCCATTTTATTCATAGCTTTCTTAATGCGACAATGTTATCACCAACGCTGTCGGTTTAGAAATATAAATTAATTTTGTCGAAAGAACAATGAGAGCACATTACATACTATGTAAATATATATAAAATATTGAATATTAGAAAATGTTTTAATCTTGTTTTTAGATTATTTATTAAACTAAACTAATATATATATATATATATATATATATATATATATATATATATATATTTATATATATATATATATATATATATATATATATATATATATATATATATATGTATATGTATATATATATATATATATATATTAAATATATATATATATATATATATATATATATATATATATATATATATTGTGTTTAGTTTATTCATTAAACTAAACCGTTTTGAGTTGCGCTACGTCGTCTATTTTTGAAATAACAGTATATCTTAAAAATAAGAGCTAACCTAAAAAAACGGTCAGCACCATTGGATTCAGCGTAGTCACATCGGGCTTACTCGCCCGATGCCACGCTAGTCGAAATATGTTAAATTCGAGCACAGTGTCATTTTATATCATATTATTTAAATATATCACATTTAATTTGTTTTGTTAAGCTTGAATAAAAAATTAATTAAGAAATAAATTAATTAAGAAATAAATTAAAAATTAAAATTCTCAAATCAGACAAGATTTTGATTTTTTCTCATTAATTTACTTAATTACCAATAACTTCAGCAAAAAGCATAAAATAATTGGCGCATTAAAGTTTTTTTTTTTTCGTTTTCAGTGTACAGAACATACCGTATATGTTTTATTACTTCTTTTAAAATCAGTTTTTTTATTTTAACGGCCTTATGCAAAAAATAATCTAAAAGTTGACTTGCGGTGCACCGTGGTTAGTTACCACACACTTTAAGCTTAACAAACATATGTTAACGTTTACCTTATTAAAGTTTTCATGCTGGCAATTCCATTATTTTTTGTGCGTCAGCGATACAACAAAAAAGTCGAATCAAAAAAATTTATTTTTATTAATTTAATATAAAATCAGATTTTGTAATAAATCTGTTTCAGTTTTTATTAAAATTTTTATATATAATTTAATGCTGTATATACATATTTATTGAAAACAATTCTTAAAATCATAAAAAAACGAGACAATTAATTTTATTAGTGGAATAATAAATACCCGAATAACGAGCTTAAATGAAAAAAAAAAAATTATTAGAAAAAAATTAGTCTTAAAAGAAAAAGGTTCGAAAATAATGCCAATGATGATAAAGTGGGTCAAAAAATGTATATACATACAGTGAGGTGCAAAACCCAGTGCATATCTTGAAGTTGAACAGAAAAGTTCCTATAAAAACTTAAATACTCAATCAAATAAAACAAAACTTCACATATCTATTCATTGTTAATTTCTCTCAAAAAAACATTATCAAAAGATGGTGTTTAAACACGGGAATGGGAAAAACGCAATGATATAAAAGAATCTGCATGCACTTATACAGTTTTGCATTGTTCGCTTAAATAGAAAGGAACTTATAGAACTTATTTTTTTGTGATGTTTTTAAAGAATTTAGAAGTACTCTACAGTATTACCAAAAAAAGGTAAGAGAAATCTGGTCCCATTCATATTATATTCATTGCCATAGCTTCAATATGTTCCACGAAGTCCAATTATATTTTTCAAGGTTATCACTAATTTTCCTAAAATTTCTGTTACAACAGCTAATCTCTAACAATTTTAGCGATTTGGCTTGAATCACCATGTCACTAAAATATGACTTTTCCTTTTTTGCTTCCAAAAAAAATTCCCTTGGCGCCAAAACGTGCTATTTTTATTTTTAAATTAAATATTCATAACATAAATGTCACTTTAAAGTGCTCTTAAAGCAAATAGCCTTCTACTTAAAAATTTTAAAAGTTAACGTAGGCTTAAAAAATAATAGTTTTTGCATACAATATTACAAAATTTTGCTTAACCAAGGTTTAACAAGTTTTGTTAATTTTTTTGCATATGACCGTAAATCTTTAGTTAAAAAAAAATTATGGCAACGCTGTTCACAGTCTACATTAAAATACTTCTTATAGTTTTAGTCTTCAGCTGCTTTTTTCCTACAAATTTCATGTGAATAACTGTTTTATAGCATTTGTTTTTTAAATAAAATTTTAATTATTAATGAGACTCTCGCAACACATCCAGAAATATCAGATTCATTTGATGTTGTGTGTGTATGTGTGTTAAGACAAAAACGTAAAGAGAGAGAGGAAAAGGAATACTGAATAATCCCTTTGGACTGTTTCTTGTAAGAGAGAATGTATGGTAAAGTGTCTATAACCCGCAACCTGTGAATTTGACTATAACTGTGACTGCAACAGTATGTGGCAACACATAATTTTCATGTGTATGTGTTTTTATTTCATTCTATTTTTTTCGGATGTAACCCAAAGTTTTATTTCGGTAGAAGTAGATGTTTTTTCTTTTAATTTTTATTTTTTTTATTACGACTTTTGGTTTGGTGTTCTGGGTTTCTTTAGTGACTTAATTTCATGAAATGTGTTGTATTATGCTCTACTGTTGTTGTATAATAATATTTAGGATTTAGTTTATGACTTACACAGCTACATACATATGCATATAACATATATAGGAAATAAACACGTTTATAGGATATTATAATGCACACATACATTCATACATACATACAAGTTCATGGTAGAGTTTTAAAATGCTTGGTTCGTAAGAAAGATGTTTAAACCAACACTGGGTAATAAATGTTTTATTTTTTCATAAAACATGGAATTCATAGAATACATGTATTTATCTACAGTGAACTATTCAACACTTAGCTCTGGTGATTGAGTTCTCTATTCACAGCATTTGCACATCGAACTTGAAATGATCCTCATACGAATGTTCATTGAGTCTACAATGCCCGATCAACATGCTGGTTACCATTCTCAGGCTATTTTTGGACTTAAATCTTTCCTATTGTTGTTGACAAGCAAAATTTTAGACTCTTCTGGATTGAAAAAAGACTTCACTTGTCCTCATCCTTCATTTCGCTAATGATACTTTTCCAGAATCCTGTTTCTATCCCACAGAAATGTAGGCTCCATCAGTGGCGTGAAAGCTCCCTTTCTAACAAGTTCATCTGCCGGTTCGTTTTATTGAAAATTCCCATCATGGCCTGGGATCCTACTGAGGGTAACCGTATTGTCCCTACTTGGTTGGTTTAGCTTATTCGAACAGTCTTGTACTAATTTAGAGTCAATCTCATAGCACTTAAGTATTCAGATGAAGGCCTGACTGTCAGATAGTAAGGCACTGCTTTATTTTCTGTACTTCCTATATATGTTGAATTGAGCAAGTCTGTAAGCTTCTACCAAGAAAATGCCCGTGAGTTTTCCCACGATTTCCCAGAATTCCATCCAAGGCTCCAACACTCCCGCTCTTACATCACTGCCGGTCAGAAAACCATCCGTTCCCCATAGAATAGTCTGTTCCTTAAAAGAGTATGCAGTCTCCAAACTGCTCTATTGAATTTAATTACTCAGTCCTGTTGGAAAGCATTTCGTAAAGTTCTAGAGCTTTTCGATGCTGTCTAAGGGTCTCAAGGAGCTCTCAACCCCTTAATCTGTGACGTTACGATACCCACTAAAGAATCTCGTATTTTACTTGTCTCTCAATTTCCTGGTTTTGATCTTCATTACCATGTGCAACGGACTTAAGTCCAATAGTGCCTCTAATGCGAGAGCAGTACAAGACCTTATTTACGCCACTCTCTGCATGTTGCCTCACTCCACCTGAGTTGTTTTCAACTTCAACTATCGGATGATATCTTAGCAACTTTCTTTGTGGCAATATTGTTTTTGGAAGCTCAGCTATTTTCGTGTAACAGGTTACTGTCAAACATGTTCAGTTTGGTCTATAATTTAACCATGAATCGACTTACAAATGAACAACGTTTGCAGATATTAAATTTTATCATCAAAATTCAGTTGGATGAAGATCCACTTTTTATCTGAAAATTGTGTTGAGCAACGAAGCTTATTTTTGGTTAAATTGATGCGTGATTATTGCAAGAACTGCCAATGCATCCCAAAAAATACACTGTTTGGTGTAGATTATGGGCCGATGGCATCATTGGCCCGTAATTTTTCAAATACGCCCAAAGCAGGAACGTTATTGTCAATGACGAGAGCTACTTTGTGATGATTACAAATTTTGTTTTTGGCCAAAATGGAAAAGCTGGACTTGGCTGACATGTGGCTTCAACAAGGCGTTGCGATATGCCACATAGCACACGAAACAACGGCCCAATTGAGAAGCGAGTTCCATGAAAAGTTTATTCCACGTTAGGGGCCGGTCAATTGACCGCCAAAATGTGAGATTTGACTATGTTAAGGCTCTTGTCTATAGAACAATCCCGCAACGGTTGACGCACTGGAAGCTAATATTGAAGAATTTATTCGTGAGACACCGGCCAATGTATTAGAGAGAATATGCCAAAATCTGAAACAGCGTATGAACCATATGACGCAACGCCTCAGTCAATACTTACAGGAATTTTTTCGTTCATTTGAGACCAGCACTTAGGGGATAACCCCTGCTCATGTAGTGCATTGTGCTGGTCCTAGGAAAATAGGTTGTGGGAAGGAGGATAGAGGGAGTAATGTTTATGGACGTTCGATTTAAATTTGCTAATGTCGTAAGTAGCAGGGGAGATATTCGCAGGAAGATTGTTGCCCAAACGAACAGTGCGACCAAATCTCCCCTATAATTCGTTGTGCGATTCACTGGGCAATCAACTACAAAGTGTGCTCCACGACAAATAAGAGTACTACGTAAGAGTATATCATCAGAACATATTCCGTTATAGTATCGATAGAACAATGAAACACACGCCACATTGCGACGGTGCTCTAATGAATCGATAGTGTAGGCTACCCTATCGTCAGTAATAAGAACCTTCGCCCTCTTCTGTACGCGATCGAGAAGAAGAAGTTGTATTCCAATTTGAGTTGGGTATAGATCTTGTAAATACTAAGGAGATCAGATAGAGTGAATTAATTATTGAACCGTCTTAAAAAAGCGAGGCACTAGAATGCTTCTTTCGACACACGAAATATGTGATCACTTCAACGAACGTCACAGTGAATTCTCCTGCCCAGGACATCAAGAGCATCTGATTCCTCTTAAAAAATCACCCGATATTTAAGCATATAATTATCTTCGTTCTGTAAGATTTACAGATCGGAGCATGGGATTAGAATAGGCTTTTTAGTATACATTTTAGCTGTTATGCTAACCTGTCACAGGTGTCTTCATTCACTTGACGAAATTTCAAATTATTCTTTTAAAGCATTTCTCGTTTACTTCTGTCTGCCACTGTTATTTACAACTTTGTTCCTCATGCATATGTAAGAGTATGAACAGAAATGAGTTTTGTTAAGTTTTAATGTTCGTTTATATTGTAGCTGTGCCTCTGTGCTTCTGTATATGTGTACATGTATGTGTTTGTGTTTGTGTGTGTGTGTTTGTAAATCTCCTATTAATTATCATTATAATAAAAATGTGGTTTTCAACTTACGCGCCAAAGTTAATGTCCTTTCTATTACTCTTCTCAGCCGCACTCTCATATACATACACACACAAGTCGTGTAATAAAATTTTAGGTTATGTGGTAATTCAGGGTTGTATGAGAGTATGTGTGTATGTATGTGCCTGTGCATGTTTCTCCAAAAATAAAAATAATTTTCGTTCATTTTCTTTATTTGTGCATGTGTGTAAGCGTGTTTGTGTGTGTGCTTGTGTTGATTTTTGGTAGTGTTTGTTTGACCCATATGACCTTTATATGACTTACCTACTTTATATATGTGGTTTTATGCATTAAAAGTGTAATAAAAAAACAAAAACAAAAAAAAAAGATGAACGACACAGGCAGCAGAAATGGTTACAATTTCTATTTTCAACGTAACTCAGACATTTTGTTCAAAAGAAATTTTATTTCAATTCGTTTCTCTTCTAATTTTTTTTATTTGAAAATTTTTATGCATCACGCGTTTAATTACGTGCTCCATACGGTGATGGTGATGGTGATGATGATTATGATTATAAAGTTTTTATTTTATTATTTTGGTACTTTTTGTTTTACTGTTGGTATGAATGACTCTCCATTTTTGAGATCGTTAACACTTAAGTATTGAAATAAATTTTTTTGTTTTAATTAGAGAGTGAGAGAGAGAGAGAGAGGGAGAGAAAAACAAGACAAAATTGGTATATCAGATTAATTGAATATAATTGCCTTTAATTGAATATCTATACTGCATGTGTTGAAAATGTATCGCCTACTGATAACCATCTTAACCATCTTAAGAAAAATGTGTAAGAAACAACAAGAAGAAAAACAAAAAAAAATAATTTTGTGACTGATTGACATAGTAGTGTGGTTTTAATTTGATTGTTTTTTTTAGTCCATACACTTCACATACGCTGGTGATGGTTTGTGATACTTTTACAGCGTTCATGCAAAGGGTGCATTGCGGCGCACCTTTGACCAGAGTTATTATTATTATGGCCAAAAGTAGTAGTGTTCGTCAAGCATTGTACGTCAAATTACAAAAATTACAAAATGAAAACTATGATTTAAGTTGAACGTGTAGGTATATACATATGAATGTCAATGTGTGGTCTGATAAAAACAATAAACTGAACGGATCTTTATATCGAAAAAATACTTCTCTTCTGGTATATCTTTTCAGTTTATTTTACATATAAACACTGTTATTAAATACTGTTAAGAAAATGAAAATGCCTAAAGAGATGTACTAACATTTAATGCTATAAACTTTATTATGAAAATTGTTCTATTGGTTTGTGTCATGGCTACGTTTACTTCAGCAGTCAAACCAATTCAACTTTGAATTTTAAGACTTTACATTCGATTTAACGTAGCTGAATAGGAGGTCGTGGAATATACTGGAACCTTCGAAGCTAATATTAATTACCTATATAAACCGCGCCATTTTCTTTAGTCAATCATAATTAAACAGTCAAAGAGTAAAGTTAGCCGAGGGTTTAGTAAAAGTGTAGAGTAATTTGTGTATTAAGTTGAAGTTTAATAGTTGAATACTATATCAAGATAAATAAAGGCTGTATAAATTTTAACGCAATTTAAAAGAACTCAAACATTTCAAAGAGGTTAAAACGCAATTGTACGAATTTATGGCTATTTTATGAGAAAGGCTTAATTATGGCTGATTCCGAAAGCCTTATATATGAAAATAAACCTTTCGATTTAAACATAATTTTCCATTAACATTGGCAATAAAGTAGATTCACTCAAGAAAAAGAAGTAATTTATTTATGGCAATGCTTTTATTCGTCGTTGTCTACGAGTAGTGCTGCAATATAGTTCAACGAATTGGCAAATGCGTTTGTAATTTTTTGTCTCTGAAAACCCAGTAAGCATTCATTGGTTGAAAATTTTATAAATTCTTAGTTCACGAAGTTTGATAGAGTTCTCTGCATAGGAAGTACATACTAAACTTCTTGATCAGAGTACAAGGTTCGACAATGATTAGAGTTGGTGGCGCATTGGGTACAACGCCAGGTATGGCACTCAGTCTCATTATGAATATCTGGACACCAGATATCATGACAGAATCGATTGCTTCTATATCTATGCTGGGAATTAGAGAATTTGGTTTAATATGATCGGAGTACTCCGCTGAGTTGCTGCACTGAATTTACTTGTCTGCTAGGAGGACGGACTGCAGTATCCCGTACCTATTACCAGTGACCAATCTGAGAACATCAATTCCAAATAAAATACCCGGCAAAAGTGATGTGGGTAAGGACACGGTAATTATTCTATTTTCCCGGATGGGTCAGAGCTGGATGGTCTAGTAGGCTATTGTGTTCATTCTTCTAGTCTTAATATTAATACGTTCTACAGGTTGCCGGATCACTGCAGTGTGTTTAAGGCAGCGGTGTACGTTTTTTATGAGGTTGCTGACTTATTAGGGGACAGTGTGACAAAGGTCCGGAAGGTCTGTAATTATGCGGACAGTAAGTCCGCTTTAAATGCTTAGGGCTATGTTCGTTAAGTCCTGACGGTAAAGAAATGTCACTCATCACTTGAAGTGATGATTGAGTATTTATATATCATCTTAGTTGGATATCGGGTCACAGTGATATTCCGGGCAATTGTAAGGCAGACCAGCTAGCTGGATGGGGCACTGTGGTTAGGATTTTATCAGCTGAGGAGAGGTTTGGTGTACCGATCTCTACCTGCCGTTTGCGTATAGAGCAATGGGCCAATAATATCTTTGATGAGAAGTGGAAGCAAGCTTTGACTCTGACCGAGAGTGGTCAAGAAAAGGTCTAGGCAGCTGCTTAACTTGCCAAGAGGCAGAATATCTGCGATAATAAGAGTACTTACGTTTAATTGTCTAGTGGGGAGACATAACCTTAGATTGGGCCATAGGAACTCTGTCCTATGTAGGTGCTGTTTGGAGGAAGATGAGGAGACAACGGAATTTATTTTTTCGGAATTTCCGGCATTGGCGTGATCTAGGCTTAGAATAATCGGTGGGCATATCGTTAGTAGTGTGGCTCTATGGTAAATTCCTATAGGACTGATTAGCAAGTTCATAGAGGGGACGAACAGGGCGAACAATGGCTGTCGGGAGGAAGCTATGGATATCATAATGGGCTCTATCGAGTCTAAAGGTGCTCGACGTTTAGTCCGGAAGCCCCTATTAACCTAACATAACCTAGTTCAGGAATCTCTTCGGCTTGCTTCACAATTCAAATGCAGTCATGTTTGTTCTTTCTCTGTCTCTCTATTTAACCAGAATTGTGCGCAGTACCTATGCAAAGTTCAGCCTGGCCAATGCAGTAATCAGGTTTCAAGTTGTACTGATGGAAGTTGATCTTCTGACTCTTCGACATCCCAGTGGATTGCACGGTTCTATAACCAGTTTAGTTATGAGGAATGGGGTTTTCTAGGAACACAGCTCTGTCTAACACCAGCATTAAAAGATATTATTTGACTGATGCTGCCCTCATGTAGGATACGATAACTCGGATGTGTGTATACCGCTTTAATTACGTCGATAGTTTTGCAGGGATTATCTTTGCCAGCCTATGCGTTTTAAGTAGCCGAGTAGGAAAGGCTCTCACAAATTCAAGGAAAGCAAAATAATATTGGCAACCGCCACTCAACTTAGTGCTCAATAATGGTTTGAAGGCTGTTAATGTCATCTGCACATAACTTATGTGTATTGAATCCAGCTTAATCATTGCATAGCATTGATTTGAAAGGATTAAAGGACCTATTTTTGTTTATTCAGCGCCAATGGGTCTTCAGTTGTTGTAAAATAATGCCAAAAATTCCAGTACTATCCTTTCAACTTTTGAACAGTTTACATTTGTAAAGGCTTCAGTCCAAGATCCTGCTCGACGTTAAATTTGCCAACATGTTGCTTGCGTCATTGAGTCTCTACAGCTACAATATGGCTGCATGTGATTTAGATTGGTAAGTGGTAAGAGCAATAACAGGCGGAACTCTGGTGTGTTTGTTATACAGCTAAGACAGTAGAAACGATGTTGAAAATTTTCTTTTAAATGTTCCGTGGGAAACATTAGGTCACACCATTACAGTGTTATTCGATTGCGAAAGTGTGGTGTGGTGGGTTGGTGAGTGACTTTTGCACGATGGTGTTGGTATTGTGCAATCGTTGTCATTCAAAATGATGCTGAGATGAGATGGAAAGAATTGTTGACAAACTATTTCCATTTACAATTAGTTCAATATGGGTTTTTTGTTGTTGTTTTTGCTGTTGCTGATGATGCCTGGTAAGGATTGAGTGATTGGTTGGTTGGCTGGCTGATGTCGTCGATTGAATGCTGGCTGTGTGTGTGTGTGTGTGGGTGCAAATGCTGTTGTAAATATTGTATTTTGTTGCTGATTGCTGTTGTTATTACTGTTGTCCACAGTTTGTTTTTTTTGCTGTTCTTATTGCTCTGAACTGTCAACACATCTTGAAAAGTTGATGTTAAAAGCTGTTGCTTTTCTCTCTCCCTCTCTCTCTTGTATTATTTGTTCTTTTTGTTGTTGTTACTGTCGTTGTAAAAGTATTGTTTTATTTGTGCCTGATTGACTGCTTAAAATTGCGTGTTTGTGCTACGTTTATTCACGGCTCGCTGTTAAACTTGACTTTTTTGTGGTTGATTTACACCATTTTTACTGTTGTTGTTGCTGCTGTTGACATGGTTGTTGTAAAATCCAATACTTTAGCTTAACTAATGTTTATTTTGTTACTGTTACTGTTGTTATTTGGCTGAAAACTTATAAATATTTTTGTATAAAAATTCTTGCAAGTTGTTATACCATCTTCTCTCAACTTTCTCTCCTCCTCTCTTCATCTCTATCACTCACTCTCTAGTAAGCCAAGTGCTGTTGTTCATGATGTCAGGGTGTTATTCCAAAAATATTTGAATTTCGTTTATATTTATAAGATTGGATGTGTTTTTGTTTGTGTGTATGTTGTTTGTTGTGTTGCTGGTTATTTCTTGCGTTGAGTGTTGCTGATTTATGGTCTTCTGTTGAACTTATTGGCTTATAGTATGTGTGTGTTGTTGGTGCCATCATAGAAATTTTCCTTTACTTGATTACCCAGTCATTCAGAGTTTATTATCGATGATATATGGCTTATGCTTTCAAATTAACTGCCCTCTTGTGTTCTATTGTGTGTTGTTGCTGAGAAACTGAATTTTTCTATCGAAAAAAGAAAAGAAAACTGAAAGAAAATATTTTTTGCGATACTACAATATTTATTTGAAGATTTCGACTTAAGTTGTTGCCTTTTAATTTATGCCATGTTTGACTTTTTTCATTTTGTGGACCGCTTAGGTATAATGAACTCCTTAAAGTTAAGTTTTATTTTTTGTATTTTGAGTTAAAGTACAAGTATTTACAGCGAATAGGATTTTATTGCTTAAGTCATCTTTACAGCTTAGGTTTCATCTTTAGAATATAAAACTATCGAAATGCTTACTTGTTTAGGCAGAAATTTTTTGCATTTTCCGAAATTTATATCAAGTTAAACTGTAAAATTAATTTTTAGGTTTACTTTCGGCAAGTTCTGGCAACGCTATCGATGTCTTTGGATTAAAATATTATTTTAGTATTTTTTGAAATGACTTATTAATACGCTTTTCTAGTGTCACACAAAAGATTTTGCAATAATTTTTCAAAATCAAAATGTAAAGGGTCCGCCAAATAATTTTTTTTTGAAAATGCTAAGAAAAACAAACTACTGAATATTTTCTCAAATTTATTTTTTTATTTGAAAGTACAATCCTTCCGGTTAATAATGGAAAATAATTTCATTCAAATGCCTGCCTCGGCTGGCCATGCAGTAGCCTACACGATCGGTCCAATTTTTAAGCACTTTATCGATTGTGTGCAGTTGTATTTTACCAATGGCTTCACGAATATTGTCCTTTAAAGCGTCGATTGTCTCTGGCTTGTTAGCGTAACAATTATCTTTGACGGCACCCCACAAATAATAGTCCAACGGTGTCAAATCGCAGCTCCGAGGTGGCCAAACGACATCAGCTCTGCAGCTGATAATACGATCTTCAAAAGCAGGGCGCAAAACATCGAGTGTGATTTTTGTAAGCAAAAATGCGTTCAACATGGCCCGATAACGATCGCCATTGACTGTAACGGCCACTTCTTGCTCATTTTCGAATAAAAATGGCCCAATTATGCCTCTGGACCAAAATCGTCACCAAACAGTGACTCGTCTTCGGTGTTTTGGCTTTTCAATGTATGCGTGTGGGTTTTCTGTGCCCCAAATGTGACGATTTTGCTTGTTTACATACCCGCCAAGATCAAAATGAGTTTCATCTCAAAAGATGATTTTTTTGGCAAAATGGGCATCTTCTGTAAGTCGATCGCAGGCCCACTTAGCGAAGCGAAGTTCAAGCGTATACACAACCATATTCGTTCAGCGGAAGGATAAAACTAATTATCTGTCAAATCAGACATGAGCTGAGTGTTACCATTTACGAAATAAGCACTAATTGAACAAAAAACGTTAGATGGCGGATCCTTTAGCTAATGGTGAGAATTTAATCACTTGCAGTCACCAATTCATTAATTACAATTAATTAATTCGAAAAGTGGAACTTTTAATAATAATTCAAATAACCAGTTAACCGCTTCTTTAATATAAATAAAATTGTTCCTAATTCTGGAAGCGCAGAGCTGGACCACGTCGTTTTACAAATAAGCAGAAGCTGATGGAGAGATTAAAGTTAAAGTGACAATCAATGCTAACAATAGTTCTAACAAATCTTATAAAAACTATGTCAAAACGGAGTGCTGAGGCCATAGGAAACAAAGTTTATTACACAAAGTGCTGAAAAATGCTTAAGTTTCGAACAGCTACTCAAGGGTTTAATTTCGTTTTTGTTGTATTGGTAGAGAGTGAAATTAAAGGCTTGTTATTATAGTTATAATTTACGTGCCTAAGATAACAAAAATTAAATGTTTTACTTTCAATAAATCCATTAGTGATATACGAGTCCTTAATAGCCTCAGCAAGAATATTTGCTTAGATTTCGAGCAACGCTGTATGTAAATTTATGAACCACGTATTTAATAGTGTGTGTGTCACTGTGGTATGTTAGGTAAGAACCCAGCTTCCAACCAAGAAGTCGTCGGTTCAATCCCAGGCCACACATTACTAGCGTGACTAGTTTTGTGTATTTACGCTGTGAAAGACTTCACTAACTAATATATCTGCCGTTCGGAAACGGCGTTTGTGGGCTTGTGGGCTTTCAATGATAAATCTCCATATATATAAATCAATATTCATTTACAGAAGATGAAAAAAGGATATTTTTGCTCAAGAGTGCATATCTCTTTCGATCTACCTTGGTTTTCACATGCTTTGTGAGACCTTCACGGTTGTCATATATACAGAAATAATAACAAAACTAAATTTGTAATAGAATTGAAGTATACAAACGTATAAAAATTATACTTACGAATATTTAAATTAACCGGTTATTCGTGTTAAATTAACCGGTTTACTCTTTATTCGAAAAATGGAGATTTTGAAAAAACCGTATTCGAAAAACCGAAAAAACCGGTTAAAACCGGTTGAATAGTAGCCGTCCGATCTCCCTAATATAGATCGTAACTTTTTTGATTTTCTTTCGCGGTTTCTATTTTTATGTTTAATTTATTAAAAAAGAATGCATTGAAGAATGGTGCACAAAGGCATGCGTGAAGTTATTCGTCAAATAAGCACGAGATAAATCATTGTTCGTGACATTGCTTCCCTATTAAATGTCTACAAGGAGATGATGTACAACGTATTAGTTCATATTCAGGCCCTTGGGGCATATAAAAGCATTACACAATGCGCTACGCCTAGAAAAACAACTCGTAAAAAGGATTCCTTTCTTCATAAAGCCACAGTTGTAGGCCGCTTTGAGTCCTCAATTCAAATTTAAAAGGATTTTCAAAAAAAAAAAAAATTGTATAGACATTTCCTCGTGAATAATTAGAAGAAGAAAAATTTAAAAAAATTTGTGCAACATAACGCATAAAAAAGAACCTGAAGTCCCGAAGAATTATTTTGCATTGGGGCATACATTCAAGCAACTCCTTTTTGGAAAAATTGTTCTCTGGTGTGACGAATGCAATTTTTTTCGATTTAGATCTGATTTAAAATGTTATATATGGCGTTCTTCAAGCATGCAACTTAACCGCAGTTACACACCAATAACAGTAAACATGGCGCTGGAGATGTAATGATTTGGGTAGTATTTTCTAGATACGGTGTTGATCCTATAATCAAAATAGGTATGCAAATGTTACAATGATTCCATTTGCAGAGGAAAACATGCTACTTAGATGGTATTCTATACCTGTGAATTATCCAAAACAGCTGTTGCCAGCTCAATCTCCAGACTTCAGCCTCGTAGTGAACCCATGAAATAATGTAGACCAAAACATTATATTGTTAAACCTAAAATTTTAGTGATTTATGAACAGAAATCTGAAAGTAATGGTAAGCAACTCCAAAGGAACGTTGCGTGGGACAAAATACGTTTTTTCAACAATTCGTTTATATATGACTTAAATTTCTATGTAAACTTATGCCTACAATTTGTCCAGAGTGATTTCCAATTAGAGCCACAAAAACCTCGACATGACGCTGTTAAAGACAGGTCTCTAAATATAACAGTTTTGCTTGATGGCTTTAAAAACAACATGATTTTCAACCACAATATCAGCTTAAAGAACAAAATAATTTCGAAAAACTTAATGTCAACAACAACATCTTTTCAACGTCATATCGAAAACAGCATGAAAATTTCAAAAAACAACAAAAGCTACAACAAGAGTTTGTTAAGAAAAAACCAATAATAGAAGATGGTATAAGTCAACCACATAATCGTCAAAATCATCATCAACAGCAGCAACTAGCAGTCAATCAACAGTTAATGTCGCCACAGCATTTTAAATTGTTAAATATGGTGACAAAGCATAGAAATAAACGACAAACGCCCACTGATTACAATGAGAACGACAACAACCACAATAGCGGCAGTGGTAGCAATGACAAAAATAATGCGAATGCAAATACAAATGATGAACAGCAGCAACAGTTTTTCACTTTTAGTAGACAATACTATTATTCATACCAATAGCAGCAGCAGCAGCAGCAGCAGCATCAGCCACAGCCGCAGTTGCAGCAACAACAGACATTAGTACAACAGCAATTGCAGCCACAGTATCAATTACATTACTATCAACAGCAACAGCAACCCAGCCAGAGTTTACACAATCACAATAATATTGAATTAATTGGCAATGGTAATGGAAATAGTTTGTCAACATTATTGTCACTAACGCCACCTTTAGTTTCCCCTCATGCTATCCCACTATCAGCAACAATACCAGCAGTAATGAATATGCAACAATCAAACCAACAACAACCATTAAAACCATTACTTATATTGCCACCATCCACAGTTTTAGCAACTAGTCAAACTTCTTTAACAGCAATGACACCTACACCTCAGCCTTCGGCTTTAACAGCCTCTTCGACCACAATGACAACGACGAGTACAAATTCTTTTCAAGCCGTTTTTTGTCTCTCTCACACACTCTCTATTTTGGTATATAATGCAGAAATAATTTGCATTTTTTTTCATTCTTTTAATCAATAGTAATGAATACCGGGATGATAACAATACGCCCCCTACAGTCTGTACGAAGTGTTGCAAACCCCATGAGTCTCCCTCTTCCAATTGCTGTTATGTTAATCCACTGTTGAATATGCAAACTTTAAAAACTTTAGGTGGTTAATTCAACTCTTCATTGTATTCATTATTCTTCTCTTTTCACTTTACTTTTATGCAATTTTTTCAACAACAATTGTTGAAAAGTTGAAGTGTGTTTTACATTTAAAGGAAACAAAAATAAACAAATATATTTATTTAATTTATTTTAAATAATAAGACTTTTTTATATAAAATAATAAAAATAAAAAATATTGATTATTATTATTATTGTTTATATTTGGCAAATGACAACCACGATTAGTTGTTACAGAGCGTATGCAGTCAGCCAATACTCCAATAACTTCTACTCTTATTTGATTAATCACATATGTTATGTTGAGCTACAATTGGACAAAAGTTATTGAATCGTGTATCTAACGCGTCAACATTTTTATGGAAAATAATTAAAAGTTTGATGATATTAGGGCCTTAAATGTGGTGCATTGTGTAATGTTATTGTTACCAAAATGCCATTCCTTTAATTCCATTCACCAATCTATGAAAACAACCAATTGCTGTTACTCACTTAATTAATTTTTTAAAACAAATGGTTATGGAACATAATATTGTTACGTTTTAATATTTTTAAAACGCTTGAGTTCTCTTAAATTGCGTAAAATAAAATAAATGCAGCGAATTTAATGTTTTATTTTATGGTCCTCTATTTAACTTCCACTTATAAAATTATAACTATACAGTAACCAACTTATTTAATATCCGCTTCTTACACGACTCTAAGTACGACTTGACATAACGACTGCCGAGCTAAAACTCAACTAACTTATGTATAAATAATGTATACAATTGATATTACTTCCGAATGTTCTTGTTCTTATCACAACATTCAATTAATTTCCGGTAATTTCAAATGTAACAACCAAAATCGGTACGGTAGCACCGTTCAATACGCAAATGGTAACACTATTAATAGCACAGATAATGTGGTGCGGCTGATACATTAACAGTCTCGACACAAACCAATAACTGCCATAATAAAATTTATAGCATAGACAACTAATGCACTAATTTAGTGTATCCTCTTTTAAGGCATTGTTTATTTTCGTTGGCAACATACATCACTCACTGTAACAGCAGCTTTCCTATTACTACTACTACGAATGAAATTTTAACTGATGATACCGTTGGTAGAAAAATCACATTAAAATGTATATGTTTGTGGCTGAAATATTGTTTAATTTTATACATAAATAGTGGTTACCTTCTGCATATAGAACTCAATAGTGAAAAAACAAACAAAAATGTGGCGTGGTGTAGTGGTCCAAGTTTGAATCCCCAGCAAAGGGCATGACGAAAACAATTATTTAAGTTTTAAAGTGTTTGATAAAGAGACTTCAACTTTTAGACAAATTAATCTAATAAAAGCCACCCTGAGCTTTCAGCTTATCTCTGGCAATGATGACAAACATCAGACGAATATGATCAGTATCACCACCACCATTTAGTAAGGAAATTCACCACTATACACAATCATATGGAGGCGAGCTACAGTAGATTAATTATCTAAATATCCTGAAAATCAATTTGATTAATAAAACCAAAACAAAGCAATGCATACTTAGTGGAAAACCAATACGCTCCTTTAAGGAGTGAAAAAAAATTCCAAATAATGTTTGGTAACATCACATTAAAAAGTGTATTTGTGTGGATGAAATACTGTTTCATTTCATACATAAGTAGTAAAATGAATAATTTTGCTTATTTTGTTAATGCAACCTATCATCACTTGGCGTAGCAAGCGAAATGTCATTGCTGCCTTCAGTGCTATCGGAAAAGAATCTGCCAAAAAGAGTCTGACGAGACTGCTTTCGACAAGTTGGAAAGTGCAGTGTATTGAATCCCAATTTTTGGTTGACAACATACATTTGATGTTGTAAATGAGTTTAGTTACCTTGACATTGTTTTTACCAGCGGCAATAATATCAGCCTGGCGGTAAAGCGTAGAATCACTTTTTCCAATAGGTGTTATTAAGGTCTTAATGGTCGAGCGTCGCAATAATTCTTTACAAGTCGCTTAACCTCCCCGTTCTTCTTTATGGCGCGGCAGCATGGCTTTTGTCACGCTTCGATATAGCTGCCTTATGCTTTAAATACATAGACGACAGCGAGCAGCGGGCTGCTAGACTAAAAACACATTGTATAAGAATGAATATTTTATAACAAACAGCTGTTCAAAATATTAATTGCTTAGTATTGTTTTGGTTTATTAAAGTAACAATGGGTTTATATATTATTTTTAATAGATCTGATATATGTATTTCAAAAGCAATTCTGTTACAAAATTTACCAAACTTTAACTTAATAATTATAATTATGTGTGTTAACTTTAATAATTATGTGTGTTAACATTTTAATGTTTGTAAATATCTTCACTAAAATTTTCAATGTCAGCTGGCAGCAAATTCTGTTATGTGGCGTTTACGTGATATGGCTTGCGAAAGAAAAGTTATAAGCAATATTTGCAGCCCGTTGTGGTTTGACGATGAGTTTCATATTCAAACTAAACATGAGATGTACGTGCTATACAACGACATGAACGTTGCTCAGTAAATAACCTTCGAGCGGCTATGCTGACTAGGATATATAATTCGAATAGAAGAAGGTGCTCTTGCGAGGAGTGTGTTTGATGCAAAAGTCAGTGACCGTCAGCTGAGAGAGCACCTTTGTCTACGTTAGAGAGATTTAGCTGATGTGTGCTTGCGATGGCTGTGACAGATTGGCGAAGACGTGTCCTATGCAGTAGCAGGCCGAAATCCGGTAATCGGGTTATAAATGCCTTTTATTTAGGTATGTATGTATGTTTCTATGACCCATCAAAGAATGTACTATGCTACCGATGTTGGTCAGACTTTCTTAAACAACCAAGATTTCTATGTGAATTGCCACCTCCAATGATTTAGATTTTCAATGAATTTTTCATCTTCAATGAAAAAATATGTTAAGCAATATTATATTATAACTTTAGTGGTACCAATTCAGGCCCGTGCTTATTCTTTGTTCTCTAAATCCATTAATTTCGTCTGCAAAAAGCAACAGAAAGAGTAAAATAGGCTTTGTTGGTCGTTACAAGTTTTTCTAAAAACTGGGCTTCATGCAACAGTCTAGTTTAGCATAAGCTAAGTGGTGCATGGAGTATTTTAAGCATTAATGAACGACGTACGGTTGATTGGTCTGTCACTATGCCTTGATTAACAAAATTGAACAATAATACATGGAATATTGTTGTCAGATGTTGCTTGTTGGTCACAATATTTGAGTTTCTACGACAAAATGGCTTTTACCATTTTGCTGAGTGAATTTGTCCATGTTCTTGGTGGCGAACGTCATAGTGTACCATCGTGACAAATGCTGATAATAGCAAGGCATGATGATGATGACGAATTTTCTCTATTGTCATACATGACCTTTTAAAGTAAATGTCTTAATTTTTATAGAAGACAGAATTCGATTTTGTCTTCAAGGCGTCCGTTTATTAGTGAGTCCTAACAGACAATAACATGGAAAATAAATGTGCTTTATTCGTTAACGGGAAGGTGTAGCAGACCAAATACTATATAGTTCAACATGTTGTAGACTCGTAACAGACAATGTCGCTAAATTTCAGCATGTAGACGACTCATAGCAGACAATGTCGTTAAATTTCAGCATGTAGACGACTCATAGCAGACAATGTCGTTAAATTTCAGCATGTAGACGACTCATAGCAGACAATGTCGTTAAATTTCAGCATGTAGACGACTCATAGCAGACAATGTCGTTAAATTTCAGCTTTCTTTAATTTGTTGACATTCCAATGAAGCTTTAGTATATAAACCCACTAATTTCTCTCATTGTCACGAGGATTTATTAGCGAAATTTTTTACTTATTTTAATTTCATACAAGTTTTGACTTGATAGTGATCTTGTGACAATGGTTCACCTCCGTTTACATAAAAAAGTTATTAATTATTAATTTTAAAAAGGTAGTGAATGGTTTAAGACACCTTTAATGATTTCATATGAAAAATCTTTCTATTTACGCCGACCCAATTCTATTCCTTATAATTCTTATTAAAACATATCACGTTTGTTTGCCATAAACTCCAATGCCAATTTGTTTGATTACATATGAAGATTCCCACAAGAATTTATTTATGGAAAAATTATTAAATTCTTTCGTTAATATTCCTCTTCGACTGCCTTATGAAAGGACTATTTCACTGTTGGCAAATGCTACTTATTTAGCAATCGTGAATTTATTCCTTCGCACATTCATTTCTATTTCCATGAAGCAAACAATACAGAGAGAGAAAGAGGGTCATTTATTGCATTAAAAAAGAGGAAAGACGAATAATGGAGTAGAGAGGAGCTTAGAGGAGCTTAATGCAAACATTGGTCAAATTCAAAATTGTATAGATTTAAAGGCACTAATGTTGCTTTTGTAATTTGCTATTTGATTGTAATTTATTGGCATGACTAATGCCACCAAAAGCCATAAATACAAATACAAATTAACTAACAACTAAGAACGACTACTAATATAGCAATTGTATTGAGTATATGTAGTATATATAGCACACACTGCAGTACAAATATATGTCCATACAGTAGCGAGCAAAAAATGTAACGATGTTCATATCATTCGATATCGAAATGCATCTGTTTAAGCAATAAGTTCACAAAAAGTTTGAAAACAGTTATCATCTTCACTTATTACACCAAGATTACGCCTGAAGTTGTAGAGAAGAAAACAGAATAGGTTTCGGGTTCGTGCACGGAAAACTATATCGGCCCTTGGTATTCACAAGGCAAAATTAGTCAAAACAGAGTCTACTAAATTAAATAAAGAAAATTTTTTTGTTTGAAGAACAGCTGAGAAATTACGGGCATTGGATATGTAATAGGGAGATTGATTACTCGACTTTTTTCAAAAACCGGTTTTCGAAAGAAGCACTTTAAAAATCTGGTTTTTGGTTAATAATAATTCAAATAACCGGTTAACCGATTCTTTTATTTAATAAAATGGTTCCAACTCCTGAAGCGCAGAGCTCTGGACCACGTCGTTTTAAAAAATAAACAGCAGCTGATGGAGAGCAATCAATACTACAATAATGCTAACTAAACTTATAAAAACTATGCACGAACGTTGTGCGGAGGCTATAAAAAACAAAGTTTATTACACAAAGTACTGAAAAAATGTTTAAGTTTCGAACAGCTACTCAATGAGCTAATATCGTTTTTGTTGTATTACTTGGTGAAGAATGGAATTATAGATTTGTTATTATCTAAGATAACAAAAATTAAATGCTTTACTTTCAATAAATCCATTAGTAATATAAGAGACCTTAATAGCTTCAAGAAGAATATCTGCTTAGATTTCGAGGAGTACTGTATGTAAATTTATGCACCACGTATTTAATAGTGTGCGTGTCACTGTGGTATGTTAGGCAAGAACCCACCTTACAACCAAGAAGTCGTCAGTTCAATCCCAGTCCACGCCATCTGACAATTTTCAACAGCGATGTCACCTCATAAAATTGCAAGCGATTGGTTATGTGTATTTACGCTGTGAAAAACTTCACTAACTATTATATCTGCCATTCGGAGCCGGTGTTTTTGGGGTTGTGGGCTTTCTTTATTTACAGAAGATGAGAAAAGGTTACATTTGCTCAAGAGTGCATATCTTTTTCGTTTTACCTTGTTTTTAAGGTTCTTTGTGAGACGTTGAAAGTTGTTATATATGCAAAAATAATTAAATTTATAGAAATGGTTAAACGATGAGCATATTTTCTATAAAAAAATATGCAAAAGCTTAGAAATTACTCTTATTAAAATTAACCGGTTATTCGTGTTAAGTTAACCGGTTTATTCGGTATTCGAAGAATGGAGATTAAAAAAACTGTATTCGACAAAACCAAAAAGACCGGTTAAAACCGGTCGAATAATAACCATCCGATCTCCCTAATAAGTAAGGAGTGGACTAAAGTTTTGTGGAGCGCACAAACAAAATTGAAATTGTTCGCCTCAGATGGAATAAATTTTATTAAAATTATATTACATGTAGGTTCTGGGGGGTCGATTTAAAAATCGCCCAAGTGGCAAGAAAAATCGTATTCTAGGGATCAAAAAAAGAAACTTTGCCCAAGGAGCCATACCTCGAAAGTGAATTCTGATGTTCCTTATTTTGACCCAAAGGTGCATTGTAGGTGCTTTTCCCGCTTATTTGTAGGTATATTTCGGGCATCTGGTTAAGAGCATAATTGTCTTTTAGCGCAAGCATATAAGTACTACATCTTTGAGTGGACTACGATCTCACGAACACGAGTCGCTTACAATTTTTACTTTTATTTTAATGATGGGATGTCCCCAACTATTTTCATATACTCAACTGTATATGCGTAGAGTCACGCAAACAGTAAACAGGAAAAGGGAAAGCAAAAAAAGGGTTTATTTGGTAGGCTGTAGGGGAGTTGCTATTCTGTGTGATTAAGAAGTTTAATTATGTTTTCATCATGTAAATATTATTGCTGTAATTCATGCTGGTGAATGTGCCCGTCTGCTTCTTTAAGTTACAAATGAATGTGAGTTGCATTAACAATTGAATCCTCAAAGTGCTTACGACCCAGTTTTAAATGCGTTTTCCTATCAAATTTATTCATCAAATTTATTTATTCACTTGTTGTAACTTAATTATACTATTCGTTGTTATTGTTGTTTTTTTTTTAAATCGTGTGTTTTACTTTCATGTACCACTTTTGAAAAAACAAAATGTTGTTGTTGTTGTTGTTCTTAAAAAGAAATTATTTAAATATTTTAATTAAAACAATCACATCTTCCTTTTTTTGTGTTCGTACGAGTACGTATTCTTTATCATTTTGCCTTTTTTGACTATAATATCTGCCCCAACCAGCGCTATTTACGTGAAATTCCAACAGCGTCGCTGCTAATGCCACCATTTAATTTGTGGCACAAATACTTTTCCTAGCAAAACGTAACAAAACTCTTTTCTTCATTAATCATGTTTCCAACATGCTTGGTGTCATTAGATTTTGAAAAGAAAATGAAAAAATGAACAAAAATTTGACAAAATCAAGAGTCTCTCTCTTTATTTATTTACTTTTCGACTAATTACAAATGCCAATCAGTAACAACAAATCTACTTTACACATGCACACACACACACACATACATACATACAAAGTTCTGCTCATTTCACCACAGGCTTCTATAAACACTCACTCTGTGATTTATTTGCTGCTTCAGCAATGAGAGTAGCAGTAGCAGAGCAGTAGTGTAAGAGCTAAGAAACTCTTTAAAAACTTTTGAATAAAAATAAATAAAAAAGAACAACAAATACAGTATAAGAATACTATTAAGAACAATATGAAGTGCAAAAGTAACAGAAACATAAACAACAACTGAAAGAAAAACTGAACAAAAATGGTTACAATTTAAAAATGGTTTTAAAAGCAGAAATATGTTGGTGTGTATGTGTGAGTGTATGTGCGGCTAAGAAGAGGGAATGATACTTAAGGCTTCTTTCAACGATGAGAAAAAATTAAAAAAAAGACAAACTAAATCGATTATTGCTATTGAAAACATATGTTGGCTGAATGAATTTCGCAGCTATACTATAGACGATTATTCAAATGTACTCCTACAGCATTTTTTGCTTGCTGGCTACCCTGCAGTTTTAAGTTAAGTTGTTAGAAAATAGTCTACTGAGTTTTATTTTACTCGTAGCAGCAGAGACGACACCAAATGTTCAGATCATGAAAACGAAATCATCAAGAAAAGAATAACCAAGCACAGCCATAGAATAATTCATGAATGAGAGATCAGATAATAAAAGCGCTTTTGTGATGTGCCGAGCATAAGTGTACATCGTTTTCTATAAACGATAGATACTATCAAAACTCTAACATATAGGCAACCGTTTGATCATCTCAAACCTGGTGTTACGGCGTAATCAGAACTTCTTTTTGGGTCACCTCAAACATATACTCGTAACTTCAAAAGTTTGGTCACGTTCAATTATTATTTTTTTCTCCGTCATTCCTCTAGGGAGCATATTGGCTTTTCACAGAGCATCTATCGCTTTGTTTCAGTTTCTTTACTCAATTTGATCTTTCGAGCCAAGTAGATGATTAATCCACTGTAGCTTCCTCCATATAATTTTTCGTAGTGGTGAAGATCGTTGCTCATTGGTGGTGATCTTTACTTTAGCATTGAAATTTTTTCCCAGTAGATGGCGTGCTTTTTGATCATTCGTCTGATGTTTATCACTATTGCTAGAGGTATGCTGGAAGGTCAAGTAGGGCTTCTTCTTTATTTGTTAGATGGAGTTGTCTGGAGGGAAGTTGATGCCTCTTTATTAAACATGTTTTTCATCATCGGCAGAGGTATGCGGGAAGGTCAAGTAGAGCTTCTTCTTTATTTGTTAGATGGAGTTGTCTGGAGGGAACTTGATGCCTCTTTATTAAACATGTTTATCATCATCGCCAAGGGTATGCGGGAAGGTCAAGTGGGGCTTCTTCTTTATTTTTAGATGGAGTTGTCTGGAGGGGAAGTTGATGCCTCTTTATTCGAAACCACAACTCAATTTTTCTCTGTCACATCCTCTGCTGGACTCGTAACATGAATCCATTAATATTTGTGCTTAAAAGCCCCGGGCTTAACACGTAGATGGCGGTAGTTTTATTGCTTTCATCTCATTCTCAGTTAGTGCTACCTTTAAAAGACAGCTGAGACAATTCCGAGATATACTATTAATTAGTTTGTGAGTTATTGTGCTAAGAGTGACGCTACTTTATTATTTTCAGACCAATGAATCAAAAACAATTTCTGGTTGTAGTTCCAGACTGCTTCTTGATGGGAAAAAAATACCGTTCAAGGGAAGTAATGGCTTGAAAAGTGTTATGGGGAGAAAGCACTGTTCAAAGTGGGTGCAGAGATTGCACACTGTTGACCAAAAAAAAAAAAAAAATAAATCAAAATAATGGCAAAACTACATGAATTGAAAATCGAATTACTCCCACATATACCGTATTCGCCAGTTTTGACTTCCAGCAACTATTGGCTATTCGCAGACCTCAAAAAGAAATTTCGAGGGAATAAAGAGGTTATCGCTGAAACTGAGGCCTATTTTGAGGCCAGACATAAATCGTTCTACAATAGTGTTGAAATGTTAGAAATGTTGAAATGTTAGAGCACCACTGGAGAATTATTGCATTGCTCTTGAGGGAGATAACTTTGATGACCAAAGCTAATTTTGAATAAACAAAAATTGATTTCTTTATTACGCTTGGGACTTTTCAGCCCATGTGTTATTTCTGAGAACAACAGAGAAAATGTTGTTTACCAACGATTATCAGTTAACCAGCTTGGTAGTCACACCTCAAGTCAGTGATAAAAAGGGCTAAAAAACGTTTACGTAACAAATACTTGGTAGGGAACGTGTGGTTGCATGTTCATCTAAAATTCTAATGCCGGCCTTTCTGCTGATAATGTTTAAAATAAACAACAATTTAGAGTGCCTTCAAATATCGTATTGCTTGGAGGGAGTTAAAATTAATAGGTTTTTTTTAATCGAATTTTTTATCTAAAAAATTTTTTAAAACTGCTCTCCTGTGATTAAACCGTACCTATAGTGGTCTAAGGAATAACGAAGTAGTTGAATGGTACCTCTACTTATATCTCAGTTTTTTTAGAATGTACCGTAGGTTACCTTCCCCGGCTGTAAGAACTAAAATTTTTGATAACTTTGTGTAAATCTGTGTGAGTTTACAGGAGAGGGTGTTTCATTTATTTGGTGTGTCACTGAGCTTTCTTCTTTGGTTACAAAACAATAGAGTGAGAGACATTAGACAATAAACAATGTAAAACAACAGCAACTACAATAACAACAAAACAAAACGAAAAAAAGTAAATAATGGAATTAGAAAAGTAACCAATGAATAGATGCACGACTGAGTTATTTCAACTTTTAAAGTACATAACTAACACACACACACATACATACTCGGGCACACACAAACTTACATTAAGATTTTCTAACAAATTACCAGAGTAACTGCAATAAAGAACAGCAATAGCAATAACAACAGCAACTTTATTTATATTTAACTATCCAACAAACAACAATTAAGTCGTTGTCATCGCTGTTTTTAATAACAAATCTCTCTCTCTGTCTTTGTTTCTCTCTCTGACTTAGTAATCTATAGCCTACTATTCATTACACATACATTCAAACTTAGACGTGCATATTTTGTGTACCAGTAGGTAGTCTACTTGACTATGGAGTTAGGTGGGTGTGTGTGATGATCATGGTATTCAAAAGCACGTGTAACGAAGCAGTTAATTTCAAGAGATGTTTGAAAATAAAAACAACAGTAGCAACATAAAGAGCAATGGCAGTAACAATAATAAAGAGATTTAGAGCGAGAGAGATAAAGAGAGAGAGAGAGAGAGAGAGAGAAAGAATACTTTAATGAAAATAAATGTGTCTGTCTGCCATAGAAATGTTACAACATGCTAAGTTGGCTTTTTCTAGTTTAGTAGCAGACGTTCTTAATACACACACATACACTATTACGCAAGCACAAACCTACTCACCAATACTAATTTACACATACACTTACAATACTTTTTTGCTCACTTAACGAATAAATGGGGAATTGAAGCACTTAAACACTACATGGTATGTAGTATACGCACGCACACTGGCTGGCTTTTTGAAAGTTTAATATGCCACCTAAACGTATGAGTGACAATAAGTGAGTAACGAACGTTAAGTGTGACAGAGAGTGAAGAGTGTAAAACGAAATGAAAAGAATGCATGAATAAGTGAATGAATAATTGTAAGCCCAGTAGTATTGGTGGGCCGCTGTTACTGATGCTTTTAAATTTATTGCCTGTTTTCCTCCTATTTTGTTGCTCTTCTTTTTTGCTAAAAGCAATTGTTGCTTTTTTTCACTTTGGCTTTCATTGCGTATCCGATTTGCCAGCGAAATTAGGAAATTTTACGCGATTTTAGAAATGCACGCAGTTTAATTGAAGCACTCAAGCATCTACACATGCTTTAACTGTGTCATATTGATTGAGAGGGTCGTGGTATTTGTGCAGTGGGTTTATCTTGCTTTAGAAAATCATTATTCAATTACGAAACAGAAGCGGAAAGAATTTTCTTTAAAATTTTTAAAGTTAAAATATTTGTTTTTTTTCTCGTTTCCTCTTTTGAAGTCGTGTTAAACTCGAATGGATAATAGAGATATTGTGTTTCAACTGTCGTATAGAAAATTTCTATATAATAAGGTAATGAAGCTTAACAAACTCAATTATATTTGTGTATGACTCCAGAAGTACTAAACCACACAAGCTTACGATGAATATTATAAGAAAAGGGAAAATTCGAGGATCCTGATCTCTTGGCAAAAAAACATATTTTGTATAGTATCTCCTCCAAATAACTTCAATTTAATCAAAATTTAAATATTTTTTCTTAAATTTTGAAAAATTATTTAATTTTTTTTAATTTTCCCTAAATTATTTGGGTGAAATGTTTTCCTTTTCAATGAACCACGTGTATCAGGTGTACCGGTATGAAGTGAACAAATATCTCCACAGGAAACAATTTTTGTAAACGACCCTTAATTTTTTTTGTGCTGGCAATGACATCTTTCAAACACATTCAGTATACTTCGAATCAGAGAACAAACAACATCATATTTTGTCATCGTGTTAAAGATGGCGAATTTTGTATCAGAAAATGCATTAAAACATTAACTTTTTTTTCAGTTGAAAAAAGTACTGCAGGCATATGTTGATCATAATCTAACAGAAAAAATCATGGATGAACAACCGGGACAACCATCAATTTCGGCTGCAAAATCTCAACGTTAACAAGTCTTCTAGGCCGGATGGTATACCAGCACTGGTCGTGAAGCAGTGCTCTTTGACGCTTATGCGTTTATTAGCTCATCTTTTCAGTGAGTTATATCGCGCCAATCCCCAAAAAGAGCGAGACTAGTAACCATGAGAACTACCGTCCAATAGCAGTTTGTTCCGCACTCTCCAAGGTTATGGAGAGTATGTTTAATCACTACCACCTAGTGAGATATTTGGAGTCCAACTAGTTGCCAAGTGATGGTCAGTACGGTTTTCGAAAGGGCCGTTCTAGTAGTGACCTGCTGGCGTTGCTCTCGGTGAGGTGGAACAAGTCCATTCATGGTTTCGGTGAGAGTAAGGTTGTGGCTCTGGATATCTCAAAGACGTTTGATAGAGTTCGGCATGAGGCTCTCATTTAAAAACTTAAGGCTTTTGGTGTCGGTAGTCACATCTCCCGATTTATGTTTTCTCAGAGATCCATAAGAGTGGTTATAGATGGGGTCTCATCAGACGAGTTCAGGATAAACTCAGGAAACTCTTTACTAATATTTCTTAACGACTTTCTTCATCTCACTTCTAATCCTGTCTACTCTTTACGGATGACAGCAATCTTTGTCACTCATATTCTTTTGATCGTAGACCGAGCCTTTTGGAGATTGGGGCGAGAAAGGTGAATAAGAACGACACACTTACAAGTGACCTGTTGAAAATCTCCAAGTAGGGTCGTGTGAACGGAATCGATTTTAATGCACGCAAGACTAAATGTTGTTTTTAACACACAGACGTGGTGGTGTGTTATCATCTGTATCAACGGGTAATGTGGATATTGAGAAATCAGATTCTCTTGATGTTCTGGGCATGAGAATTCACTGTGAAGTTCGTTGAAATGTTCACATATTTCATGTGTCGAAAGAAGCATTCAAGTGCCTTGGTTTTTTAAGACGGTGCAAGAAATACTTCACTCCATCTGATCTCCTTAATACAAGACCCATATTCGACTCAAGATGGAATAAAATTCTCATGTATGGGCCAGTGCTTCAAGGACTATTTTGCAGCTTCTCGACCGCGTACTTGGGGAGGTGAAGACGCTCTATAATGATGGTAAGAAAGCCAGCTCTATCGATTCATTAGAGCACCGTCGCAATGTCACGTGTGTTTCATTGTTCTATCGGTAGTATTGCGGAATGTGTTCTGACGATATTAAGCGATTTATTCCTAAAAATCATATATTTTCACGTAGTACTCATATTTCTCGTAGAGCACATCCTTTTTTAGTTGATTGTCCAGTGAGTCGCACAACGCATTAAAGGGAGAATTCGTTTTTGGTCGCACTGTTCGGATGTGAAACAATCTTCCAGCGAAAGTATTCCCTGCCACTTACGACATGAGTAAATTTAAATCGAACGTCTATAAACACTACTCCCTCTGTCCTCCTCACCGCAATCTACTTTTCTAGCACCAGCACAATGCACTGCACGTAAAGTCCATCCCCTGGGTACTGGACAATGCTACCAACAACAAATGATCAATATGCACCATGATTGATCGAAAAACGACTAGAATGAGCCACCAGACACAGCAAGGTAATTTTGTAGCATGACAATGCACCTGCACTCAAAGCAAAACCGTTTCAGGATACAATCAAAGCATTAGACGGAAAGCTGCTACAACATCTGTTGTTGATATTCTCGCTTCTCTCTTGGCATCATAGCTTGACATTTGCAAAAGCTACGTAGCAAAGAGTACATCTATCTTCATGTGTGTTGGGTATTTTTTACAATTTTATGGATTTAAATTTGCAACAACGAACTTGTATTAAATTTTTCTTAAAAAACGGATTTAATGTTGCGCGAACGCTGGAAATGTTAGAAAAATGTTTCAAAAATTAACCATCAGAGAGATAGCGGAGGTCAGGAACATTGTCTATGGATCCGACCAAGACATTTGGGTTAATGATTTAGGTTTCCGTCGTGCAGCGGCAAAGTTGGTGCCAAAAGACCTCAGTTTCACGCAAAAAAGAGACGGTGTTGAGGTCGCAATAGACTTGATTTATCAAAAGGATCATTACTGGAAACGAGACGTGGGGTTATGAGTACGACACGCAATACAAAAATCAGGCAAGTGAATGGTGTTCATCAAACTATTCACGTCGTTTTCAGTCAAAAAAGAAATGCTCACGGTTTTCATGGATTACAACGGTGTAGTGCGTCATGAGTTTTTGTCAGAAGGCCATACATTGTTATGTGACCTTTACGTGATGCAATTCGCTGAAAGAGACCAGAATTGTGGACAGAAAATTCGTGGATTTTGCACCATGATAACGCGGCGTCGCACAGTACCATCACTATTCGAAATTTTTTGAAGTAAAATACAACAAATACCATCCAACAGTAACCGCATTCACCTGATTTGGCTTCCTGTGACTTTTTTCATTTAAATCGAGTTAAAAAACCATTACGTGGAACGCGTTTCAGCAGCCGAGAGGAAATAATGAAAAAATCTCAGGAAGCACTGACTGACATACTGAAAACCGAATATAAAAAATGTTTTGAGGATTGGAACAAGCGCTGGCATCAGTGTGTTGCAGTCGATGGGAATTACTTTGAAGGGGACAGTATACGAGTAGATTTAGATGAATAAGCTTGTATTTTTAATTTTCTGAATAAATTCGCGAAACTTTTCGATCAAGGTGGTATGTCTCTTGTACGTTATTACAAATCCAAGTTGAGTTACAAAACTGCTTAAAAGGTATTCGAATATCACTGTTTTGGTGTGGTCACACTGTTGAAGAAGTACACAAGTAATTGCGCACTGCAGTAGGAACAATAATACAAACCGCCAATTTAAGGCAAAGAAAAAAAACGCTTAAAGCTAAAGTCCACTCCTTCCGCTTTAAGTCCTTTTGAAGGCATCCAATTGTAATTGATTTGTTACAGATTTTTAAATAAATCATCATAAAGGATTCATTAATTCATTTACTTTTGCAATCGTCCTTCTTGATAATCATCATTCATGCCTGCAAACAGTATCAGTTTTGTAACTCATTTCGTTGGCCACCATCTAGCTGCACACACCCACAGAAGTGAAATTTATCAATTTCCTTTTAAATTTGAGAAAAAGAAAAATTTTGTAAGAAAATCTTTGAAAAAAAAAAATTGAAACTCACTACCACCATCACTGTAAAATATGTTGCTTCTCTACTGCCTTCTCGGCTGAATGCCTTCTGACTTGGCCTGATGACTGGTTGGCTAGGTGACTGGCTGTTGCCTGATTGTTTTTTGAATTTAATTAGGTTGCTGGGTTGCTTTCAATTTTTATCAGAACCGAAATTGAATTAATTCGGTACACAGAGTCTCTGGGAACACAGTCAAAATTGAACGTATGCTTGTTAGTGTGTGCTTGCCAATATGTAGCAGTACACAGAGCACTGATGAGTTTAAGAAAAGGCGGAGAAGAAATCAGGCTTAATGAATGCCTTCCTGCCAGCCTGCCTGCTTGACTGTTTGACGTACTGATACGCTGTGGGGAATGGTAAACAAATCAAGTGGGTAAAGCGTTTCAAGAGTGTGTTAATATTGAGAAGACGTACAATAACAAAAAAAGGATACCTTTCATCAACACAATTTCTTTTCCATTTTCTTGCTCAACATTTTCCTTAAATTTTTTTTCAGTTTGTCGAACATTAAAAAACAGAACAGAACGTTGTTTTGTGTTTAAAAGTGTGAAAAATGGATAGAAAAAAAAGAAATTGAAATTTGCTTATAAAAGTAGTAGAAGCAATAGGATACAATTACAACTACACTTACAACAATAATAATATGATATGATGGCTTCTTTTATTTGGGTAAGAAGACAAAGGAATACATTTAAGGGCATACTTGTTGGAAGTTGATGAGTAGGTGCGAGTATATGAGAGACTAAGAGAAAAAAAAGAAGAGAAAAACAATGTAAAGAAAGCAGGGAAAAAGCAAAAGAGTGGTTTTATTTTCTTAAAATCTTTTTTTTACTTTAATTGAGAAACAGCAGCAGCAGCAATTTTTTTTTGGCTTAACTCTTTAGCTTCCCACTATATTTACAGCAAAAACAATATTTATCTTGTGTTATAACAAGTGGGTGAAACGAGAATTTCTTTATACGTGAAATATAAGCTCAACTCGAATTCGCTATTTCATGTTGCCTCCTATATGCAGATAGAATATACTTTTAAAAGACTGCAGGACTGCATTGTCGTAAGAGCACAGTCTATAAAAAATGTGCTTGCTTAGCAGGTTGGCGAAACCTTTGGCACAACTGGCACAAGTATATTCTATCTGAGACGGATTTTTTTAAATGAGTTGAAAAAGCTATTGACATATCAGTTTTTAAAAGCATTCTATATGAAAACATACCCTATATATAAAAACATACCCTATATATGAAAGCACATCCTATATATTTATTTGTTCTCTTCAATTTTTCAGATAACATAGAGTCATAGTTAGTTTGTTAGTTACAACGAGTAGCCAACTACTGGTCCAGCTCTCTGGGCTCTAATACTGATCGCACTGTGATGCCCATAGAAGATAGTGTCCAAGCAGACCTATATATCCGCAACCGTCCGGAAATGAACCAACCAAATGCATGCATAAAGGAAGAAAACCCGCTAACATTTACGTCAGCTAGGTCGGATATGGCATGCAAAAACACACTGCCAAGTCAAATAGTTAAAATATCCGAAAACTGCTCCTCTTCCTCATCCTGACAACTCTTACAGTAATCGTTGAACGGTAGACCCAGTCTTCCAGCCCGCGCACCAGCTACTTAACGCCCAGTGATAACAGTCGCCAGGATACGCAACTTATGTCGCGACTCTGAATAGGACCGATCGTATAGAGGCCAGATTTGTCTTGGTACAGAGGGTGTGAATTGATTCTCCCACCGTATTTAAAAACCAGAAGTTTGCAAGAGGAGAGTGGCATCCCAACTAGATAGTCAACCTCCTCGTTAACAGGGAAAGAACTCTCTCTCTCTAGTTCGTCCACCACACAATTCCCCTGGGTATCAGAGTGACCTATCACCTAGATAATCTGAATGTCTCGCCATCTCGCTTATAGACGGCATTGACATAACAGTTGCAATGTGGAGTAGACACAGGAGAGCGCCCTGATTGTCAATACAGAGTCAGATATCAACATCAAACATCCTATAATTAATCAGCCAGTCCGCCAGATGCATAGGACTATCCTCTTGAATTTGTTGATTCACATCCATATAGCAGAGCATATCTTACGCAGGAATTAAAAATCCTAAGTTTTGTCTGCGTTTATAGATGTGGAGTGGGCCTTTAACAATGTCCATACATTGCCGATTCTTAGGGCTCTCAGAGGTGAATGCATAATGAGGTTTGTGTTGACTCTTGCCTAAAGCTTTATTACTTCATTGGAAAGGCTAACCTGGTAAAGGCAATGAATAGAGGAACTTTACAAGGGTGTTCTTTCGTCCTTGCTGTGAAACATCGTTGCAGAAGGGTACTTGGAGGATCTGCAGCGATGTGGTTTTAGAGTCTATAGCTATGCGGACAACCTGGCCACTTTGAAGTCAGGTTTTGATTCGCACACCTTTTCCTGGAAGTGTACAAAGCCTATAACGTGTTACGAAATGATGCTTGTCATGCGGTCTAAGCTTCAAGCTACATAAAAAGGAGTTGGTGTTCTGTACCAGACGATACAAGATACATGCATTTAATATGCCGAGACTCGGTGGCGTTCATTCTCTCTGTTTACAAAAATGATATATCTGGGGGTTATTCTTGACCCCAAACTCACCTGGAGGAAGAACATAATGCATAGGGTGAAAAAGGTAAAGCGCTATTTACAGCTGTAAGAGGGCCGTAGGCAAGATTTGGGTGGCTCCCACCCACTCTACTTCACCGGGCTCGTATCTGGTAGATGGTGTGTAAGTATCAGTGTTGTTGTAAGCTGATAGACAGGATCAGCAGGCGGGCAGCTGTCCTGATCACCAGTACACTATGCTCTACTCCAAACAAAGCTTTCTTTGCTATACTTAACTGACTCCCACCGGTCTTCTTTTGAAGACACGCTGCTTTCTTTTTGATAACAGACATATTCCGATCAATTACATGACCACGAAAAACCTGTGGTCTAGAAATCAGGAAATTCCTTAAAATACCCTTAAGGTCTATACCGATAGCTCTAAGATGCTGAGCAGAGTGGTTTATGGTATTCATAGCCGATTCTGACACTAGACGGTCTTATAGGCTGCCTGACTACTGCAGCTTATTTCAGGTGGAGCTCAGAGCTATAGTGCTGTGCAATGTTTGTTGAGTGGCGATATTTTACCTGAAAATCTTTTGATTTATTTAGAGAGTTGGGTTGCGATTAGGTCCCTTGGTAGCCTTACTTTGACCTCTATCCTCGTCCATGAATGCTGCAGGTTTTTCATAGAAATCTCGGTTCATTCGAAGCTATTTCTTGTTGACGTACTGGCTAGGGTGAGTACTGAGCTCTACATTTTTGAATATGAGCCAATAATTGGTGTCTCGATTGCCTCGGTTAGGCTGAAGAGTTTCCAGTCAGTGTATGGCGAAGCTCACTCTCATTGGCGACATGAGGTCACGTGCGGTATCGCAGGCTCTGCAGGAGAGACCTCGATGAAGAAAGAACTAAATGTCTTCTCTCCATAAGTCGCAGGACCATCCATCGCAAAATTGGGGTCCGATAGACCCGGCAACCCCTAGCATGATATTTGCAGGAGTTGTAGTTCTGAAGCTGTTTTTCACCTCATGTGTCTATGTTCAGCCTTAGCTATCAGACAAAAAAGTTTTTGGCCTCCTATTTTTTGTCAGCTTTGACTGAACTCTTCAGAATGAAGGTCACACAATTGCCAGATTTATATTGCAGTTAAAATTGTTTAAAATTGATTCTGTTTGATACACGTGTTGGCTTCTTTATTTGTGGTATCACAGTGAACCAAATATCTGGCCAAAATCGGACTTCTTCCCTCTAGGGGGGCTCACAACACTACCTAACATAAGTTTAGTCTGCTGCGCTAAACTTGCTGAAGACGAAACCTTTCTTTACTTGTGGTATCACAATGAACCAAATATCTGGCCAAAATGGGACTTCTTCCCTCTAGGGGGGTTCACAACACTACCTAACATAAGTTTAGTCTGCTGCGGTAAACTTGCTGAAGACGAAACCCTATAAAATTGTAAACTGAACTACATTTGGTATAATTTTCGATTGATTCTCGTGTAATACTTAACTCAATACAAGGTTGCTTATGTGTATATGTAAACAATGTATGAGTTTTCCTTGTTTTCTTTTTTTCTCGAATACATTCACACAATTTTTAATGACTGGTTGGCTGGTAGACTACCTTTCATCATCATAATCATTGTTGTTGCCGTTGTTGTTTTAATTTTTATCAACAAGATGTAGAGAAAAAAAAACTAAATAAATAAAATCACTTTATTTCTTCATAAATTTATGTTGGTTTTCTCCTTTTGTTCATAAAAAACGAAATATTACAATATATTGTCATACTTTAGAGAGTATGGTGGCAGTGTTTTTGGGTGGCAACAGCACATATTCCACATATGCATTATACCGGCTAGAATATCTTCTCTATTTTAATACTTTTTAAGTATAATTTTGTATCCTTAACAAAAAGAAAAAAATAGAAAAAGAAGTGAGAAATAGAAGATACTCGTATGATGAAAAAAACATAGAAAAATAATTTTCGTTGCAAGTTTATTTAAATGCAAAAGGATTTTTGTGTTGTTGCAAAAATGTTGATTTTTTATTTATTTATTTTAACACTCAACACCATAACAAAAGAAGAAGAAGGAAAAAATTTATGACTGTGGCATAACAAAGACAGTAGACGGCGACACAAAAATGTTGCAAGTAGATCATGTCACAGCAGTTTAAAAATACATTCTGTTATACAAGTATGAGAACAATAAGTATCGTTGACAAAATACATACATGTGTACATATATACGAGTACATACAACATATTTAAATTAGTTTTAAAGAAAATTATGTATTTAAAGTATGAAATTTACAATTGTTATCACAAATCTTAAGCTTCTGCAAATGCAAAAATGCTTTTAAAAAGGACACTTTCACACAACTTGCATTTCCATAAAGAGAAAAACCAAAAGTTTACATTTAAGAATTTCAAAATCGTTTAAGTGATTGCAAATGGTTGTCATTGTTGGTTATGTTGCATTGTCATAACAGTCAAAAGTGACTGATAAGTCACTGCCTGCCTTACAGTCTATGCAATCCTCTAAATTCTAAGGAACGTTTTTCTTTTCATTTTCTATGTCATGCATGTAATGTGTAGGTAGACTTATATCTATCTTTGATTGTTGTTGTTGCTGCTGAGGCTGCTGTTTTTACCTGTAGAGATTTTAAAAGACCACCAAAGAGGAAAATTATGTGCATACATTACTTTGGAAAATAAGAGAAGAAAGAAGGAGAAAAACGTTTCGTGTACGAGATGTATTCCAGATAATAAAAGACATTAATTCTCAATTGTATGAAGGTTGAGACAAATCTCTTAAAAGGTGGAAATAGTATACCATTATGAGATCATTAAAGCAATTTTGCCATCACAATTCTTAAGAAAAACTATAGAATCTAAGGGACATACTAATTGTTAATAAGTCAGTTTGATCGTTCTCTCTGATTTTGTTTTTGTTTTTTTTTTTCAGAGCAGCAAGTTTCAATGTAACGTTAATCCTCTTAACCGATATCTGTTACTAAGTTGCTGACGAATTTTGTGAAGGCTGCGTCCATTGGTTTATTGTTGACATCTATTAAAAGCTGATGATCTCTTCAATTTTAGTGAAAGCTTGACAAATAAAAATCCTGTAGAAAATAACGAGATGATGGTGCAAAATCTGTCTTTGTCTTAAAATAAAGCCTGAATTGAATTCCACTTATTTCTCAAAATTTAGCGTTGCCTGACTTTAATCTGATATTTACAATTAATTTTATCCTTTTACAGGTGGAAGGGGGTCAGAAGGTTTCTTAAAATGATCATTTGGAGAAATTGGACCACCACACCGAGCAATATTTATTAAAATAGTGAATAAAGTTTATGTAACGACATTGAATTATCAGAAAACAAAAGCACTCGATTGTAGTTGAAGACAGGGGCAAGAAGCGAGTACATAATTTTTTTACACGATGCAAAGATTAGGTAGGTAGGTAGGTAAGTTGGTTAGCTAACCAAGGCGAGATCAACTACAATTAGCAACAAAGTGCCGTTTTAAAACCAAGCCAGACCAGAGGTAAAGAACCACCTGAAAGGATAACGAAAGTTAAATAGGGACTACTGCCACCCTGAACTGATTATGAAGCCAGACTCGAACCTTTACAGAGAAAGTGAACGATTGCCTCTCTTTCAGAGGTGCTTTTGCATCTTCCGCAGTGAAGGTTGAAGTGCAAGTCCATTTTCTCTATGTGCGTCCCGATCATGAGTTTGAAAATAGAGTGGCGAGGGGCTTACGTTGTCCACAGCGTCCACGAGATAGCACAAGAAGAGAGGTAGCTCCACCTAATCTGTGTCCTCTCACGATATAAACTATAGATTTCACTTTTGACTACAGTCGTAGGGCAGCAGATGCCAGAGTAGGAAGTGGTAGTGCACGTCCATCGAGGCCCTCCTAGAAAGTTCATCAGCCTTCTTATTACCAACGATGATAGGCCTTGGCGTTCCTGTGGAAGTCTAGTCTATGGATAGCCAAGTCTGTTCCCAATTCCGAAAGCGATAAAATGCGGATATCAATAGTTAATAAGTGAAGAATGACGTTGAGCACAGCACTGGGACATGTCTTGCAAGCACCCAAAACACGCAGTCATCTAAACTCTCTCCAGTCTATTGGTGACAATGCTCTTACTAAGGGCTCCCCACCACACAAGGCAACCATATGTGAGAATTAGCAGAACCACCAGCCTATACACCAATAGCACCATTTGTGGTTTGAGTCCCCATTTTCGTCCGAACATATATTTGTAGGAACTAAGTTTCAAGTCCAGTAGCAAACCTAGATACTTAACACTCGATGAGAGTTTTAGAGATTGATTGTACAATCTGGGTATTCTAAGCGAAGATGGTTTGTACTTTCGGGTGAATAACACATATTCAGTTTTATCAGGATTAACGCTAAGACCGCAATTGTCGGCCCAATGACTACACCTTGCCCAAGCACCTCCCAAAATCATGCTCATTACTGAAGGGAAAGGTCCTGACACCATAAGGACCAATGTAAAGGATATTGTCTGCAGTTAAACAAAAGCTTAACCGTGTGACATTTTTAAAGATTGTTACGTGATGTTTCCAAAAGAGTTTTAATTTATTTCTGCAACAGTAAACGGTTGCCGTAGCCAGTACAATACATTAGTTTCCTAGAGTGAACGTGAAACAAAAAGGGTTGAAGTAAGTCTTGTAAGCTTATGACCACAGTTATTTATGAACGACTTTTGTACTCTTTACTAAATGTTAGGTTAGGTTATAGCTCATGATCCTCCTATTATGTCTGGGCAATTTCAGTCATTCTCATTCAATCGATAGTAATTATTAAATTAAGGTTTCTTAGCTGGTAACCTAATCAGTCTATATATGTATCTATATATCATGACAAAATCATTTGTCGCGAGAATCCTTATTGGATATCGTTAAGTGACTGTGTTAAAAATGACTGCGCTCAGAATGATAATACAATACTTACCACCATCATTTCGTTATTGAATCCGCTCCAGTTAGGAACTAATCTTTGTTTTCTTTTATCACAACGTACGTCAGAGGGTTAATTGCTATCTTTCGTTTTAAATTCCTCAAGGCAATTATAATTTATACACAAAAGTTTTTTAAAAATATCACTTTGATTTGTCAAATTTTACCACACCTATGCCGTAATAAACGGATGCATAAATCAGTCAACCAACAAGCAACATAAAAGATGCAAAAACAAATCTAAGATATGTTAAGCTGCCACAACTATTTTCTGGAAAACATTTTTTATTTTCTCATTTGTTTCTTTTTTGCTTTTTTTTTGAGGGGAGAGGGAAGAGGGATAATATGTAAATGAAAATATTTCCACATTTTATTACAATTATTTACCTTCTTTTTTTTCAGAGAGTGAAAGAGAGAGAAAGAGAGGGAAAGCAAAAAATTCTCACAGCTGACAACATCTTCATTTGCAATGAACGAATAGTGTTTCGAAGTAAAAATAAAATAGCTGTTGTTGTTGCTATTGTTGCCCAGCTATTACCATCACTATCACTAGCAGTAGTGTGGCAAGTATTACCTTCAACTACAACTTGTTGTAGTAGTTTATGGCATAGTTAGAAATGATCTGATTATAATTCATCGAATGCATGCAACGTGCTTCTGTTGAACCGCAAAATTCTCCACAAATAGTAAAAGAAAAGGAGACAAAAAATCCTAAACTTTATCTCTTAACCAAAAAAGATAAAGTGTTTAAGCATTGAGGCCATAATAAAAGATGGTAAGAGGGGTGCTAAGTTACCACATGTTCAAAAACTACCTCGAAACATGGCATCCATTTTCATTGCTGCCATATTTAATTTTACACCTTTATATACTATGTGTGTATAGAGAAAGACAGAGACTGTAAGTTAAAAGCATTTTTGGACACAAACACATACGCTGTCAGGCACTCATGCATATGTCATGCTGCATTCTTTTAGTAGAGTAGAGTATAACCTTAACAACTACATGTTGAGAGAGCGGAATATATTACAAAAGAATCTCACGAAACAGTAAAGAAAAAAAAAAAAAAACGAGTTTTAAGAACCACAAATATTTGGTATGACGTTTCATAACCATCATAACCATTTTTGAATTTAAGAGTAGACTTTGAAAGTTTCTTTGATAGTGTACGTGCGATAAGAAAGAAGCGAACGTATTGAAAATAATTTCAAGTATAAGAAGACCCCTTATCTTATTACTTGCTATTCGTATTATTGCTTCCACAGTTACCACATATCCTATCCATTCATTATATCCACCGCCGCTGCTGCCAATACCAACGATGTGCATGCAGTTGCGGTTGATGCTCTCCTGCTAACGCTGGTATGTTTCAAGGGTTGTTGTATTCTTCTTGCTTCATGGCACATGCAAATTTGGATTATTATGAAATTTGCTACACTTGCCACATATTCTTCTTATACCGAAACTGGTAAATTATTTGTATGTTGCACGTACATGTGCTTCATCTAATTTAATATGGTGGTGGCTACTTTATTCTTGAAGTTTTACTTTAAAGAAGACGCCGAGGATGGGTGGAGGGAAGGGAGAAAGATACCAGACTAATTTAAAAACTAAAACTTAGTAGAATATCATAGAACGCATTGGTAGAATATATTTAGACTTTAATACAAATAACTCAGGCTAATATTTATAGCCGAGGTCTGTTTAAAGCCTTTGCCTCACTTTTTTCTTCACAATGCTTTACAAGCTAAGACCGAACTGGCTATGTAGTTTCAGATCTATAACGCCGGTCAGACTGAGCAGACTAACTGCTTCCAGTTGAAATCTAACTTGTTCGAAACTGAACATGATTTCAGACAGACAATCGTGTAGCTTAAAGCTTCATAGAGAGCAACATAAATATAAACCGAATATTGAAGATATTTGAGAGCGACAACATCCTTTGAGAGTGATATCAACATTTGATCCATCCATTTTTAGTTTTGCTAGCGAATTTAAACTGACCTCTATCTCTACCAATGCCAAAGCCATAGCATTTTCCTTTAAAAGCGTCACAAGTGTCCTGATGTTTTTCTCTATCAAGCATTTTCAGAAAGAGCGGCGGCCAAGACTGCTGTGAGAAGATCATGTACAGCAGAACAGAACTTGGCATTAACATTTGGAGAAGAAATGCTTAATAAACTATTTTATGTTGGGCTGTGACTCGCAATAGTTGTAAAGCCGCATATGTAAGTCAGTAAGGGAGGATCTAAAGGATGGTCCAACCATAATGCTCGATGTTAATTTTGAGTCACACCTTAACGTCCAGTCTTTTGTCCAAATTCATTTGACATTTCCTTGGTGAGGTACACAATTGAGTAGAGCGTTAAGATTGTTGAAACCTTTTACGAAAGTGGTGGTTCAAATTAAAACGTATTTTGTGCACTTCGTGATTTTTTTGATCAGCATAATCGACCAAATGAGTCCGCAATCGGGAGAATTGTGCGCATATTTTTGGCAAGGATATGTGGAAACATCTGTACATGCTCGCGTAGCTCGTTCTACGGAAAAATTTCTGTTGTTCGCGATAGTATTCGCTATCGCGAGATGGTAATGGACTTTTTGTGGCATGAAATTGAGAATACGGAACTAAACGATATGTGGTTCCAACCAGGATGATGCCACTTGCCACACAGTGAAACAATGGCTCTTTTGCGCAAATACCGTGTTATCATGTCTTGGCGATGTTAATTGGCCGCCATGGTCACGTGATTTGCCGTTGGACTACTTTCTTTGGGGATGTTTGAAAGAAAAAGTGTACGCCAATAAGTAAAGAAAAATTCAAGAGATAATTTGGCATAGAAACGATATTGAACCTTAATTATGTCTCATAGTCATTGCAAATATGGAACTACAGATAGAGGTATGCCATCAAAGCCGTGGCAAGTATGTGGACGATATTTTTTCATAGATCCTGCTATAGTAATAAAAAATGTTAAGATAACTCTCTTAAAATTTATTGTTTTATTTATATACGAGTACGTGGGTTTTGGTTGGACATGTTGTAAATCATTTTTCTAAAACTCTGTAGGCTTAAACAGCTATTGCAGACGAAAATATACCTAAGGAATCTATCCCCTTAACTGGACTAGAATAGTTGTTATCTTATATGAAAACAAAAGGGAAGCTTTGAAGCTTTCTTCTTCAATGACTTCGGTGGACATACATTTTTGCAATGCTACTGTATATTGAATCAATACCACGATAGCATTTCAAATATGGCCACTACGTGCAATTAAAATATACGTACTTCAGTAATTGAGTACAGGACAAAACCCAAATTTTATAGTCATAACTCGGAGGAACTTTTTTCAAATCAATTATTTTACTTTACTTCATCTGGCAACTTGACACCATCAGTGCTATTCTCTAGAGTAGAGCATATGAGATGGTGTGGTATATGTGTGCGTGTGTCGGTGATATTCAGTGTCTTAATTTAACGTATTCATAAGTGTAAGACAAATTTAATTTTCGACAAATAAAATTTATTTTTTAGTAAAAAGTTTTTCTTGAGCATTTTGGTGCCTCTTGTATTCATGCATATGCAATATATTAGTAAGCGCACACACATACGAGTACGTATGTGCATATATGTATTTAAAGATGTTGTACCACAGACACATATACCATTAAATGTAAACACAGACAGGGACAGACAATGGAAGCAGAAGAAGAAGGAGAAGATGATAACAAATGAATGCCAAATGCAATTTACTAAAATCATGCATGTACACGCACGTGCGCCTGGTCACTTGTGGCAACAAATGTCAACTTTGTGGTCAAACAGTAATCAATTTAAAATACCAATTGAATTGTGTGCTCTCTTCCAAGCACTCTCTCTCTGCCTCACATACACACACACACACACACACACTGTTATACATACGCAAACAGCCGTTTTTAGTTTATTTTTTATGATTTCATTAAGACCTCAAAGTTGAAATTACAAAACTTATGCTATACACACACACACACACATACACACATACGTAGCACACTAAATAAACACCCAAATATGTGTAAAATTGTTGCCACAATCGTCCAACAATATAAATAAACTTTTTATAACAAATAAAACTAATAATTGTATGTGTGGCGAAAGAGAGTGAAAGAGAGAAAGTAAATGGGCGTGCGTGTGTGTAGATTTTAAATTTTAAACACATGCACACACACCCCACACCCCACAGCCTCGTAACTAGCCAAACAAACAAACAAACAAAACAGCAAGCAAGCATATGTTCTTTTTTATGACCATCATTTCCTTTTCCCATGTTTTTATGCTGTAATATGGTTGCTCTTGTTATTGTTGCTGTTATTGTTGTTACTAAAATTCAGCTATGAAGTTCAATTGTGTTTTTCTCTATGTCACTGCGGGTATGCTTTTATTTTATATATTTTTCTGTTGTTGTTGGTTGGTAGTTTTCTCTGTTCAAAAAAAAGAACGTTTTAAATAGTTGTTGTTGCTGTTTTTGTTGTTGATTTTATTTTTATTGCTGTTGTTAAATAAATTGTTGCATAATTGGATTACCAATAATGTTTAATTGTGTTAAAAAAATAAAACGATGAATAACAATAAACCACCTACTCAGCAATAACAATAACAATTTGTTTTGATGTCGGTGTGAGTGTAAGTATGTGGGTGTGTACTATACATATGTATGCGTTCATTTTATGCCAATAAATAAAAAATCATGGAGAAAAGTAAAACGAATTTTATTTACCCTTTTATGTGAAAGTTTATATAAAAAAAAAAAAAAAATTGGGTCAATATTACTTACAATTGTGTTTAAAGTTTAAACAGTGGCTTACAATTATCGTTTGAATTGAATGGCAATGTTTTTATTGTTTTCAGTTTCAAAAAGTTTATTTTTTCTAATTTCTCCTTTAAGTAGTTAAAGTAACGTGAATATTCCTAAAAAATTAATTTTAATTTTGTTAAAAGCGTAACAAACACCAACTGGTAAGTAAGAGAGGTTTTACAGTTACACTGCACTACGATAAAAATGCCTAATCTAACATATTCCACCGAATGAATTAAAAAAAAATCACCATAACAATGAGAGATTTACTTTTGGTGATGTGATGTGCCATTTTCTAAAGCCCGAAACTGTAAATTTTGTCGTAACTGCACATAATTTGTAACACACCGACATATGAATACTCTTAAAAATTAATCTGAGGAATACTAAATCCCGCCGATATCTATGTATGAGGGACAATTTATTCAAGCAGACTGGTCACCTAGAAAACGTATTCTTATAGAACCCCTCCCGAAAGTGATCCTTCTATCGCCTTTTCATATAATGTTGCTGTTGAAGCAAAATTTTATGAGAGGAGAGGAGCAAATAGGATCTCCGTTCCCACAAAGAGCATAGGATCTCAGTAAATTTATTGAACAATGTCCTATTTTGTGTCAACTCTTTCCGATACTATTCACTTCAGCATCAAACTGTCTTCTCTATGTGTGAGCAGAATGTTCCCTTCTTCAATTCCCTTGCTGGTTCCAGTCTCTGGCAATCGTTAGGTGGTCATTCCAGCGTTATGCCTTGTTATTTCATTCGAAAAAGGATGTTAACCTGCCCTTCGCCAGAATATATGGTTGGCAATAGTCCTCGGCCAGAATAAGAGAAGGCTTTTGAGAAAACAACGGTTTCTTATCCTCGTATCGTAGCGCTCCAAGTTTCGTAATCATCAGATTGTATTTTCGTATGCAGATATATGAAGGACTAGCTCTAGATTGATCTGAGACGACATAACGTCTGGCGGGCTTTCTGTATTCGATTACCTGTATACTCGCCCGACTCTCTGTTTGTGGTAATGGTGCACCCAAGATAATAAAATTGGTCGTCATCCTCTATTTTGTCAACGGCGACTAGTCCGGGGCCTTTATGTGGCCGAAACTGTAGGTTGTACGTGGGCGATACTCACCCTTCGCGTGTTTGAAGACCCGACTAGAGGTGTTTTGGTACTACAGGAGACGGGAGCCCCAGGGATTCCGGTCTCTGCCCGACTGTTGGCTAGGTCTTCTTGTTGGAGCTTTGTGGTGGCTGTGGTTTAAACCTAAAAAGTAGAAAGAGCGTGAGGGACGGTGTGGTGTTGCATCACTTCAACCGGTTGCAGTGACCCATATCACAGCAGGAGTTTAGATGGTCTCCAACACTTCACCAAGGCATGAAGATTAGTGTCCTAATAACGCGCCTTCGAATTTGGTACTCACTTGTGATTGTCACTTGTGATTATCCTGGATGGCAGCGTTGGTGGAGGCATGGTACCAGCGCGGCGAGACTCACGTTAACCACGACATCACATCCTCTATTTCGTTCATGGCAATTGTAAATCGATTCTGGCATGTCGCATTGATACGGTGCGTTTGCGTTTATGTCACATTAATTTTTAGACGAGCTGATTCCGCCGCCAGCGCTAAGCTCCGTAGATTCGATGTAACATTTTGGAAGTTGTGACCCCAAAGACAAATATCATCCTCGTAGTCAAGATCGTTTAAGCATTACGAAAGGCTTTTTCAAGAATAGTATCAAAACCTATATGAAATAGCTGTGGTAACAGAACACAACCTTGTCGAACACAAGTTCCAAATTTTACCGCTTTACACAATTTCAATTTGTCATGTTTAATTCAGCAGAATACATTTCGATAAAAACCCTCAATAAGGCGTATAAGTTTCCTAGGGAACTTTCTGCATGACAGAGAGTTCTAAATCACATCGTGATTTAATTTGTTGAAAGCCTTCTCGAAATCTATGAAACATAGATACATTGGAGAGCGACATAACACAGACTGCTCCGCGATGACACGTAAGCTGTTTATGTTATCCAAATAGGATAGCTATTTAGGAATTTAAAAAAACGAATTTCCTAAAATAAATAACCCCAAAGTTAAGGATTTCGACTTTGGATCAAGTTTTAAAGGAGAAAGAAAAAGAAGCTTGGTAAGCCTTAAAGGAAATTATTCATAGATTCTTAAGCAATATGAAGATAATAATTACACTCAGTTGATGACAACCATTAACTCTGATGTAAAATATTCTTTATACCTGCTGGGCTTGGTACTGGAGTGATAAACGTATATAATGGGTAAATGGTATCTGGGCATCTGGAATACTGATCGATATGTGTAGGTGTATATGCTTCAGAATTTGCCAAAGGCAAGCCAAAAGAAAACGTCATATGTTGGATTGGATAATAAATTCGTAGCGTTTTTATTAAAGACTTTTATTTAAACATAACAAATCAAAATAAATAACAATCGTTTTACGACTGAAGTTAAATTTTAGATCAATTCACGACTTATTTGGAGACTGTCCTTCTTCAAAAGTATTTTGAGATGATCTACGTTGAGTTTAAAAAACGTTTAGCTGCGGAGTGTGACCTGCGGAGTGTGACCTTTTTTGTCATATGTATGCAGAGATTGTTCTCATGCAAATCAGAAGCCTATGATTGTTAATAAAATTCGAAAAACGTCAGGTTTATCCTGTTAGAAATGAATCCCGTGATTTTTTTATAGAAATCTAACAGAGAACACGATCTGCCAACGGAAAAAAAGATGAACTAACACGACTGGAGTAAAAGCACAAGGACGTGAAATACTGCACAATCGACTTTTTTAACGGATATGACGGCTGCAAAGTACAAGTCAGTACAAGTTTTTACTCTATAATTGGTTTTACTTGACTGTCCTAGATTTGATTCCTAAAGCGGGTACTGCACCCACTCAGCTGATGATAAGTGTTTTTACTACTAGTGAGGCATATTGCAAATTATTATCGTTTAGCCTTGGTGGTCTAAGTGGATATTAGATTTCATATACGAGGCTGGTATAGTATTTATAATGTAAAGAAGTGTTTAGTTCCGAACATAGTTTTTCGATTATTAAAATTGAAATCTCAGAAGCATTAGTAGACAACCATTAGTACATTCCACTTTGAGATCTCTATGCTATTTAACCAAATGGACCTATAAAAGGTTTTATGCGATACATTTAATGAATTGTAATTATTTGCCACATTTAATATCAGTCTTTAATGCGTGAAAATACTCATTTTCAAAATGAAAATTTATTGCCTATTGCCACCATTCTGAATAAGAACAGGATTTCCCTAGTTCGTGTGAGTGTGTTTGTGTGTAAGCGTGTGTTTTGAACAATTTATGGAATTATTTAAATGAAAATTAATTTTTTAATAATTTATTAGCAAAAATATTATTTTTCAGTTTCTGTTTCATTTTTAGTTTTATTTTGTTTTTTCTTTGTCTGCAGATTTCAATTATTATTATTGTTGTTGGCTTATAAATTGTACAAATATTGTATTTGTTGTTATATTTATTTCTCAGATTGTTTTTGTTTTTTGTTTGGTTTTTAATTTTGTTTTTAATTATTAGAAAAAATAAATTTTTAATCAACATTAAATGATAAAATTATTATGATAATGAACAATGTATGTACATACATATACATACATACATACATACAGTTACAGTCAAAATAATAGCACAACTATAACGATTAGCTTTCATCCTACAATTTTGTTGCTGTGCATGTATGTATATTTTTCTCCTTAATTTTGTAGACCTCTTTGCTTCTTTAGAAAATTGTTAATTAGTCGTTGGTTTTGAAAAAAGTGTTTAAATTTTAAATAAAGAGCCCAAATTCGATCTGTCAAACTAATGGTACCATTATGCATATTTCTTCAAAAGGTCAAAGTGGTGTGTAAAATTTTTTCGGTTTTCAAGAATTTTGGGATTGTAATTTTTGCAATGCACCACGCTAAGCACAGTTCCGAAGAAAATAGTGTAATCATTCAGGAAAAAACTTATTTCGGATAGAAAAAACTACCCTCAGGTACGAAAGGTTGTTGACTGATTATATAAAATGATACGAAATGCAATTACGTACAAATTGAAAATCGTGACTTAATGGCCTACCTCATTTATGTCGTCTGTAGGAGTCAAAAAGGGATTAAATCTGGCAGTTTATACTAAAACTACATCCAGGAGACTTACGAAGAACCACTTAACAGCCCAAGTTCCAAAAAAAGTTTTAATTTTAGCAAATAACCATGTGCTTAAAGGATTACAATTAACCAATAAAGAGTGTATATTGGCCAATTGAAAAATGACGTAATATATTGTGGGTATATGAGTCCAAAACAGTTTTGTTTGGTTTAAAAGGTTATCAATCTTATATTAGAAGACCACCAAATTCGGTATATAATCCAAAATTCACTTTAAAGACTTTAAAACACGGCTCATGATTTGGCTCATGCAACAAGAGAATGACCCAAAATATACCAGCAAAAAAATTAAGGAGTGGTTTTAGGACAATAATGTTCTCTTGATGGAGCGGCCTGCACAGTCCGTTGATATAAAACCCATCGAAAATTTGTCGGCTAATGTTAAGAATGATGATCTTTGGGTTACAGTGCAACAGGCCTGGCACACCATTTCATTAGAGAGGGGCCAATTCCATGTGAAGACGGTGCATTATAATACATAATAATATAATATTATTATATTATTATTATTATAATATAATATAATAAAATATATTATCATTATAGTCAAATGACTGTCACTGTTATTGTAGGGCAATTATTAGCAAATTTAAATATTTTTTTTCACGTTTCAATGTTACACAAAAGCAATTTAAAAATGAATTTTGTTAGTGTTTCGTATTGATTTTGCAAAGCCTTAAATACAATCTTCATGAAATGTAAGCTGTTAAAATTCACTGTATTTTAAAAGGCTGAAATAGAGACTTAATTCTAGAAAATACTTTCTACCTTTTTTGAATAAATAATATTTTGGTATACAGGGTGTCCGCCGGGAAGGTATACGATTTTGTTTGTTTATAATTTTTGTCTATATAAAAGAGAATGGATCTTATATTGATAAATGTTTTATTTAATTTCGACAATTATGTATGGAATACAGTGTCAGAAAAAAGCCCGCCTCTGTTAGCCTCACAAATGCGAGCCCTTTGAGCACATTTTTCATTACATTCTCACACATTTCACGCGGTATTTCATTAATTTTATCTCGAATTTCATCTCTGGTTTGTTTGCATAAACCTTGCTTTTCAGATATCCCCTCAGAAAAAGGAAGTCCGGAGCAGTCAAATCAGGCGACCGTGGAAGCCAATCAACATCACCATTCCTTGAAATAATTTGTTGTGGAAAGAGGTCTCGCAATAATTCCATTGCAATCTTGCCTGTATGCGCTGTGGCACCATCTTGTTGAAATTACATGATAGTCAAGCCCAAAGCATAGTTCCCCATTGACAGTAACCGTTACGTCATTTTCAGTTTCAAAGAAATAGGGTCCAGTGATTCCTCCTGACCAAATTGCACACTAGACTGTCACTTTTAATGGATGCAAAGGTGACTGATTAATAATTTTAGGGGTTTTCCATTGCTCAGAACCGACTATTCTCTTTATTCACATAACACTTCAAATGAAAATGTGTTTCGTCACTCATTATGATTTTTTCATGAAAATCGGGGTTGTCATGGAAGACCTGTTTTAACGATTAAAACACGTTGGTTTACTGAATAATTTTCCATAATAAATTTGTCACGTCTCCACTTCACGACTGCCAAATATGAACAGTCAAGACTAATGTTTACCAAAATGGCGTCGGACACCCTGCATATTTAAAATCGGGCACACTAGTGGTGCTATTATTTTGACAGCAGCTCTACATATATGTATATGTACGAGTATTTTGAAATAATATATTCATATATTTGAATCATAGTTGCAGTTGTTGTTGTTGTTTTATATTGTATTTTCGGTTATACTTATATGTTCGTAGAGTTCTGCATTAACAAAAAACAAAACGATTTAAAATTTTATAAATTTTTCTGTTTTTTTTTTTTGTTTTTTTTTTTTTGTTTGCCAATGGAAAGAAGTGTGATGGATATTTTATGAATGAAAATTATAATTAAAACGAATGCAAAAAAAAGTGAAATAATTTAACATCATTTATGTGTTTAACAGTGAACATAAAAGCAAAATGATGACTGAATTCACAAACTATGACGTATTATCGTATGTTGTAAAACAAAACAAATATTCACCTGAACAAATTCTAATCTAATGCCCATGTGTTGAAATAAATCATGGCAGGTAATCAATTACAACACATTAATAAACGAATTGTGGGATTTTATGGGTAAATGTTCTCATGACAAAAAGAGCAATTTTTATCAAATTAAGTAAAAATTTCCTTAAGATGTAGAAGAATTAAAATTGTTTCTCCTCTTTGCCATTTTCTTTAATGTGCCCACTGTTGCATGCGTATTTGCGTGTGATTGTATTCCTTTTTTCATAATTGCGGTCCATAAAGAGTTAATATTTTAAATTGTAATAAATATTTATGTATATTTTTTTGTATTTTTATTTGTGGTATGTGGCACATAATTATGGCATTGCAACAGCAGTTACTACAGCAATAATAACAGTAAATACTGTTGCAATAATTTTTCATTTATTTTTTGCTTGAATGTCTGACGACTACACAAACAAATCATTCATTCTCTCCTCGTGTATCATCATTTTCATAATAATTATTGAAATAAGTGAACAAATTTATGCATACACACACGCAAATTTTTAATAAATCTTTAATGAAGAAAATAAATTGATTTTTTGGCAATATTTTTCATTTTTATTTTTAATGAAGATCATATTTAAATATGACTTTTTGAAGAAAATTTCCATACAAATTATGTATGTCACACAGTAAGGGTTTTATTTGTCATTAAAATAAAAACTTGCTTTGGGAAAGCTGATTAGCAGGCATACTAAAGGGTCCGCCATCTAAAGTTTTTTTCCAACTAGTGCTTATTTCGTGAATAGTAACACTTAGCTCATGTCTGAATTGAACGCTTGAACTACAGAAGAAGCCGATTTTGCCAAAAAAAAATCATCTTTTCAGATGAAGCTCATTTTGATCTTGGCGGGTATGTAAACAAGTAAAATTGTCGTATTTGGGGCACAGAATACCCGCACGCATACATTGAAAAGTCGATACACACAAGACGAGTCAATGTTTGGTGCGGATTTTGGTCCAGAAGCATAATTGGCTCATTTTTCTTCGAAAATGAGCAAGGAGTGGCCGTTACAGTCAATGGCGATCGTTATCGGGCCATGTTAAACGAATTTTTGTTCACAAAAATTGAAGAGGAGGATATTAGCAACATTTGGTTTCAATAGGACGGCGCTACGTGCCACACAGCCGAAGCTACACTCAATGTTTTGCGCCCTGTTTTTGGAAATCGCATTATCAGCCGCAGAGCGGATGTCGTTTGGCCATCTCAGAGCTGCGATTTGACATGGACTATTGGACTATTATTTGTGGGATGCCGCCAAAGATAAGTGTTAAGCCAACAAGCCAGAGACAACAGGCGCTTTAAAGGACAATATTCGTGAAGCTATTGGTGAAATACGGCTGCACACAATCGATAATGTGCTTAAAAATTGGATCGATCGTGTAGGCTACTGCATGTCCGGCCGAGGCAGCCATTTGAATGAAATTGTTTTCCATTATTAACCGGATGGATTGTACTTTCAAATAAAAAAAGAAATTTGAGAAAATATTCAGTAGTTTTTTTCCAGCATTTTCAAAATAAAAAAAATAAAATATTTGGCGGGCCCTTTACATTGATTAAAAAGTTTTCGGTATAACCGCCGTGTGGCGGTCCCATCGTTCCGATTTTTTTTAAGCTGGTACATCTGTTACTGTTATTTCAGCTAAGTCCTAGGGTCATAGCTTAATATTTGCAAAAATTACGTAGCCAAGGGTACATCCATTTCTAAGCGTGTTGGCGATTGTTTTGGGGGGCCTTCTTCTTTATTTTTTAGATGGAGTTGTCTGGAGGGAAGTTGAGTCCCTTTATTAAGCATTTGAAACTACAATTAAATTATTCTTCGTCATATCCTCTGTTGGGGCTCGAACCTGGGTCGTTTGCAATGTTATGCGTGCACTCCACTACACCACCTTCTAGCTGCCACAATAGCATCAGTTTCATTAATGCTTGTTCATGTCAAGATATAGTGAGTCTCTTAACAAGGGCAAATCAGTCATTTCATGATGTTATTCGCAATTGGGTTCGTTTTTAATTTTATTTTATCATTATTAGTACTGCGACTGCAGTTTCTGCCCTAATCCATTAAACAAATGATTTTCCATCAAGTGTTACTTAAAAAAGTACAAAGCAATTGCAAATTATTCCCTAGACTAACCAAAATTATCCATTGAGTCCTCATTTACTGTAATTACTTGAGCTCAAAATCATACCCGCTGAGATTTAAAAATTAATTTCTTAATTAAAGCACTCACGCTTAATTAAGTGTGAAAATAACAAAAAGCATTTCTTGTCAAAATATACTCTGATGCAGCAGCAATTCGAAAAAAAAACCGATTTTTTATTGCAAATGCTCATCAAAAAATAAACAAAAATAAAGACTCAGTGAACAGAAAAATAAAAATCAAAATAATGGCCTTGAACAAGATCATCGTCATCATCATTAAAATCAGCAACAAAAGCAACAATAACAATATTACACATGATTACAAGCATAATGATTGTCACAACTGTTCAGGGCAATTTGACAATATCAAGAGCATCACTGCGCCAGCAGTTAATTTGTAAATAATAATTAATTGAAAATAAAAAATAAAATAAAAAACAAAAAATACAAATAAATACAAACTAACACATACGCACATACACATACAGCCATAAGCAGTTAATGATTGATGTTCTGATTAATCAAGGCAACCACAGTCAAAAGTCAATACAAACAACATTTTTATCAAAATCGTAAAAAAGAGAGAGAGAGAGAGAGAGAGAGAGAGAGTTGAGAGAGGGAGGGAGAAGGACAGTGAGTGAGAGGTAAAGAGAAATATGAATTGAAAATAATTAATTAATTTGTCTTGTAAAAACAAAACATTGCGGTTTTTTTTACATTTCCTCTCTCACTCCTCGCTACCATTGCGTTTTTGCAAAACTCAGCGAACACTGCGTCCATTTGTAACAGAACAGGTAAAACACGTAAGCAGACAGACGTCAGTCGTTAATTAATTATCAAATTTATGAAAACCTGTTAAAAAAGGATTCCCATTTTGTATTTTGTTTGGGGTTTGTTTTGCGCAATAATTTTAATGCGTTTTAAACGTTGCTGTCAAAGATTTTCTTACAAACGTGTTATCGAATCAGTTTCCAAGGTAGTAGAGGAGTTGGGTGGGAGTAGAGAGGAAAATGATATCACTGACATAATTTACTTTGACGTAAATTAACGAAAATATTTTAATTTGAGAAATCATTAATTATTAAGATTATTTATTAAAAGTAACATTTCTGAAAAGTTTATTTGACGTCTTTTATTTATAGGGGGGGAGGGGAAACCAAGCAAAATAAAATTTCACACTGGCTACTCGTATACATCGCTCATTGAATGATAATAAATGTTTGAAAGCAATTTGTTCTTACAATCAAAATTTGTTGATTTAAATAATTTAACTGAAGGAATAATAGGATTTACATACTCGTACGTAAGCATATAATTGTTGAGTTGTATGTACAGTGTGAACCGTCTGATGCAAAAAGTCTGACATTTTAGTGTAACACTTAAGATCGTTTCCATGTTTAAGAGCACGATCGTCAGCCTGTCTCTTGATGGGGTAGAATCCACTGTGATGACGTCAAAAGGGTGCCCTTTATTGTTAAGGACTCACCATGTAGGCATACAGGGAAGTCAGTGTAGTTGGTTACGCTGATGACTTTGTTAAAACAGTATGTGGGAAATATGAGAGTACGTTGTGATATCTTATGAGGTCGGCACTGGGCGAGATATCAAATTGGTGCACTCTTGAAGGGCTCTCGGTGAATTCCTCGCTTTCGAAGAATTGTTGTTTTACCTTTTACAAGGAGATACAAGTTATTATGGGACTGTATTTCTATTATGAGTACCACCATTGCTTTTGCTAAGGAGGTAAAGTATTCTGGATAGGAGGCTTAAGAACCCTCTGGGTAAGTCAATCATCCTACGGTAAGTCATGGGGTGATTTGCTGAGAATGACATTGTAGATGTATACCGATATTGCTCGACCCATTATAACTTATGCGCCGATAGCTTGGTAAAGAAAAGCTGAGGAAGTTACGACCTTGAATAAATTAGGCAGGGTACAAAGACTCACCTACCTCGGTACAACTGCAATGAGAACATGTCCAATAGCGGCCTTGGAGGCCTTGATTGGTTTAACGCCGCTTCATATCCATGGGCACCTTGCTCGAATCGTATGGCATCTAAACTGGTCAAATATTACTCGATACCTTGCACTATAAAGACTCACCTGCCTCGGTACAACTGCAATGAGAACATGTCCAATAGCGCCTTGCTCGAATCGTATGGCATCTAAACTGGTCAAATATTACTCGATACCTTGCACTATAAAGACTCACCTGCCTCGGTACAACTGCAATGAGAACATATTCAATAGCGGTCTTAGAGGCCTTGATTAGTTTAACGCCGCCTCATATCCATGAGCACCTTGCTCGAATTGTATGGCATCTAAACTGGTCAAATATTACTCGATACCTTGCAAAAGCTTTCGCTGGGAACTAAGTCCCGGTTGTTTTGTTGATCCTGTGCAGCCCCACCTACTGCCATTCTCAATGTAAAAAAGATTGGGAAATTGCCAGATGCTTGGAAGACTGGAATGCTCAAAAGGACTTCACCACTCAAGGGCGGCTATCATTCCGTAATTTGGACGTCGTTCTGAGGTTCTAAAGTATGGCAGTCAGGACTTGAAGCTCCTTACAAAATTTCTTACAGGCCACTGTAGACTAAGGGCGCATCTGATGTGAATGTTTGTAGAGTGCGTGAATGTCTGGTTCTTGATAGGTTTAGGTGGAAATGTTTAGCTAGGCATAGGGTCTCACTGGATGACATATTCACCATTATGGCTTCAGATCTGCTGGTGTTCATTTGGAAGGCAGCGGAGCTGCTGAATAAACTATAGACCGGCAGGGGCACAATAGATTCCATGGGTCGCAGTGTCCTGCAATAGCGCCTGGTCGATACGACGATAATGATATAAGATCAGATTGATTGTCATTATCATCGATTGTTTTGCTTACTCTGAAAAAAAATGATTTAAGGACGATGAAGGGACAAACGCTTGTGTCAACCGTCGTTACTTAGTCACTCCAATGTAATTTCTATAGAATTCTTTAGTTGTCGGAGGTGTTCAGTTAGTTTGGCGATGTGTAGTGGTTAGAGTGTTCGCTTAGAATACAAGCTGACCAGGTTGAAATTCCTAGCAGTGGTCATGACAAAAAAAATTTATTACTGATTTCAATGCACTGCATGCATTATGGTTATCCCCTGGGTGCTAGTTTCAAGATAAGGAAAATATTGCCTCACGAAAAAGGCGTTTCAATTTCCCGTATACTACGTCAACGTATTTGAAGGAATTACATTTTAATTCAAATAAACTTAGTGGCCTTTTTTCGTCTTCACTTCTCTGGCTTTTTCTGTTGGAAGGATTGGGTTTTACTTTTACTACTACATAATACGCTGTGTAGGCGTCCATCCAATATTTCTGATCAACAGTCTTAAGACAGTTTTCTTGTCAAAATTTACAAAATTAAGAGAAACATCATAGATTGCGTTTTTTGTTTTTGTTTTTTTTCTTATATTCTTGTTCAGAACTAGACACCATTAAATAAAGAAGTAATCAAACTCTCAACTAATGTGTGGCGTTCTATTTTCAGAAATTATATGAATTTGTTCATCAGTGTTGCTTCCGTTTGTTTTTTTTTTTTTTGTATTGCACGTGCAACCGTTTATATTTTCACAAATTGTTCGAATTTTTCGAACATACCATGTGAAAAAAATTCTTTGTGTTTTCACATACGAAACTTGCATGTGAAACGTTTTTGAGCACTTTTTTCACTTTGAAGGAAGAAATATGAAAATTGTGAATAATTAGAGAGTTTTTGTTTTAGACAACTGTAGTTCCGGTTTTTTTTTCCTATTTTTATTAACACTTTATGAACAACAATATGGAACAAAAAATGATAAATATATGATAAAAACTGCGATTTTTCTTGGCAAGATTGCATCATTAGAAACTCTGCATAATATATGTCGCTAACTGTTTCGCCTTTTTCAAGATAATCGATTTCAATGGTAGCGCGTGCATCTCGATAAACTGCAGTCATGGCCTCGTTGGCAAACTGATCATAGTCTTCTTTGGTTTAATTTAGGGCTTTGAATTGCTTTTTTGGTGTGTTTTAAGAGATACCTGCTTTTCCAGACGACAGTAATAAAAAGGTGTAAAGTTGTGTTCTTCTCTGCAGTGGTTATTATCATAATATCAGTATGATGATCATACCGACCAGGCACTACTGCAGAACGCTGAGACTTATGGAATCTATTGTGCCTCTTCCGGTCTATAGTTTATTCAGCAGATCTGCTGCCTTTCTAATAAACACCAACAGATCTGATACCATAGTGTTGGGTATTTCCACCTAAACCTATGACAAAATATGTGTTCCGCTGTCTCTGATGCCTCTGAGCAAGCATAGTCCACAAACGTCTACGTCTGTGACCGCAATTCTCTGCAGATGCGCTCTTAGTCTTCAGCGGTCCGTAAGAAACTCCGTTAGAAGATTCAAGTTCCAACAACTTTACTTGAGAACCCCAGTGTGATGTCCCAATTGCGGACTTAACGCCGTTTTAGAGTGGCGAAATCCCCTTCGCGCAATTCAGTGTTCAGAGCATTTGTAAATTTTTCAATCGTTGGTTAGTTGGGGATGGTAGTAAGTGGTGCTGTAGAGCAAGGTTCCGGGCCTAGATAGGGTCATGGAACATTTTCTGCCCAACGCATTCGTTTACCATCTATCCCACAGTGTCCAGGTATCCAAAACAACTGGATCTTATTTTCAAGCAAAAGCTGTTGCAACTTATCGTAGCAATATTTAGCCAGTTAGACGATTCGAGAGAATATATATATGGTGTCACCCTTAAGCCCACTGTCAAGGTTGATCTCCGCACATATATCTCAACCTGGAAGACACTCAGTGTTCTTACTAATGGAACCAACTGGTCATAATTGGGTCCATGAACACTAACACAATCATTCATTTTGGAGCCATCGGTATACTAGTTTAGAACAAACTCACTCCGAACTGATGTGCCGCTAGATCAACAGTCCCGGTCCACGAATTTAATGAAACTGCTGCCAAAGCAAAGTAAGTCAGTGTTTAACGTGAATATCTGTCCATGGTGCCCAAGGCACGGGTGAATTAACGTCCATCAACGCCCCCACCCATGATAATCACAAATGAGTACCCAGTTAGAAGGCGCGTTGTTAGGTCATTAACCATCTAAACTCCTGCCGTGATAGGTCTAGGCACCCGGCTTAGGAGATGCAAGACTACACCGAGCTCACACTCTGCCTACGTTTTAAATTAAAACCATAGGTGCCACGAATCTCATACAAGGGGGCCTACCCAAAAGTCGGGCAGGAACCAAAGCCTTGGGGCTACTTACTCATATTTCACCAGAATACCCCTGGTCAGTCTAAGTAGCATAAATGCTACCTCCAGTTGCGGCCCCATTACGGCCACTGACTGGTCGTCGTTAGCTGTCAAAGCACAGATCGAAAGGTATAACATCCAGGACAGAATATGGTCACCAACCACACTCCAAGATCGCTTTTGAACACGTTATCATTGCTCTAGTTATACCGAGGCAGGCGAGTCACTGCACCCTGCCTAATTAATGCATAGGGGAAGCTTCCTAAGTGATAATGGGCCGAATAATAGCGGTATATAGCCATAGTGTCATTCTAGCACAAATGAGCAAAGTGCTTATTCGGTTTACTTATGTTCTACTGTAAGCAATTGTTACATCTGTTCCGCAGATAATGATGCAAAATATGATGTCCCGCTGGTGGAGTGCTTATAGCTAAGGTTCACGATATTTTGTACTTCAATCGTCCAATATAATTTCACGAATTTTATAGACTATTACAGGCGTTGGAATACAGTGAAACTCAGTACATTAAAAATCATTGAACGTAATTTTGGGCTTTCCCCATAGAATTACTCAAGACTTCAGGTCTTTCAATGAATGAATAATAATATGAAGAAACTGACAATTGTAATTTGGTTTTTGGTGGGTTGCGATTTAACCATGTTGTGATAGCGCCTCAACATATTCCAGCACACCTTTGGAGTAGAGCGTTTGTAGTCGCACCTATCGCTTAAATACTTTTGTACACAATATTCACGCACTTTCATTAACCGACCATTCTAGCGTGAAGCCCATTACGAAGCACAGTAAACCACTTTTTAATAGGAGTTTCCTCAGTACGTTTATTTATAAGGCTTTTTTTAAGTTCGGTGATGGTTTATTCTTTTCATTTATATAACTGGTACGACAGTAGTCTAACAAGAGTTGATAGCAATGTTGCATTGAAGCTTATTACGCTGCAAATCAAAAAATTCATGAAATTCTTGAAAAAAATTTGAAGAAAAAAAATTTATAAATTTGAATACAGTGTAGGATATTGAAGAGCTGCATTGAGTACTATAATATGGTTCTTCACTTGTTTTCTAATTCTCTTCCTATTTTTCGTGGATGTTGTTATTTTAAAATTTTTCTTTAAAAATATGCTTTATTTTTTAACAAAAACAACATTCATTGGCATTGCTGCTGTTGTTGTTGATGATATTTTTGGTATTTTTTTTTTGCATAAATTGCACGGGGTCCATGCGTGCTTTACGAATGGATCAAAGACATTTTTTCACCACAAAACTTTATATTTTTTTTTATTGCTTTTTTGTTTTTATTTTAAAAAGGGAAACAAATTTTATTCCTCAACAATTGGCAGTAACTTTGTGTTCTGAGGGTGTACACGGTGGATTGTGATTTTGAAAAAACAGAAAAATTGGCATTTGAATTATTTTTGTTCAGGGATGATACTTATGGTTGATGTTTTTCATAGACAGTTAGTTGTTGTTGTTGTTGATGATGTAGTCTTTATTGTTGTTGTTTTAAATAAAAATATGATTAACATGTTTATTCTGTTTTCTCCATGAAATGTTAGATACGCTTTTTTGCTGTGGTAAAAGGTAAAACAAAACCAACAAAAAAAAGCATTAACTAGCTAATCATTTCTTTTTATATCCTTTTTAAAAAAATATATGAAAACAATGAAAATACGTTTCTATTATTGTTGTTGTACACAAAGTTTTCGAAACTTTTTTGAAATTTTATGAAATTTCTTAAAGAAAAACTTTGTAATTCTATTAAAGCCAAATTGAGATTTTGTCTGCCATAGAATAAGTGAATAAGTGAATGACAAAAAGTCAAAGAGCCATGCCAGACGGTAATTTAAATGCTTAAACAAAAGTTAAAAGAATTTTAATTTAAAAACTTAACAAACGGTTTTCCTTATGATTAAAACTATTTGGTTAAGTATGCATTTCTAGCTCAGTAATATTCGATAAATCACTGCTGTTATTTGTTACTACACTACTGTGGAAACTGTGAAGTTACCTGAGTCTTATTAGGATAACCTCGTAGATTTTAATATTAATACAAGAAAATGGACTTTATGTGCTGCTAAAGATTACTTTTAATGGGAATCAAAGAAGGCCTTAATAAATAGCTTAAAGGCTCCATACTATCAATGCCATGATTTAAAACTAGTTTACTGAGCTTAGTTGTTTATTATTATTATCACTATATCGCCCACGCACTAGTGCAGGGCACTGCGACCCATGGGATCTATTGTGCCCACTCCGGTCTGCTGCCTTCCTAATGATTACTAGCAGATCTGAAACCATAATGGTGGATATGTCACCCAGTAAGACCCTATGTCAATAAGCCCACATTCACGCAATATGTGTTCCAATGTATTTGATGCCTGAGAAGCAAAGTCTACAAACATCCACATGTGTGACCACCTTCGTCTTCAGTTACGCTCTTGGTAAGAACTCCGTAAGAAGTTTTAAGCCGGCCTGCAACACTTAACAACCTTAAAACGACGTCCAAGTTGAGGACTAATCGTTGCCATAGAATGTCAAAGTTCCCTTTGAGTATCTGGCAGTTTCCCAATCTTTGATTAGTTTGGGGATACTTGGGGCTGCACAGCAAGGTTCCGTACTGATATAGGGTGTCATGCAACTCTTTCTGGCCAAGCTTGACTGTCAGAAAATATATTAATGGACTTACCCTTGAGCCTGCTGTCCAAGTTGATCTCCACACATATAGAAATGGCCATAATCTCAGCCTGGAAGACAGTCAATGATCTTCCCAGTGGGATCGATAAGTCTCGTTTGGGTCCATGAAGACCAGCATCGACACTTTAATTCATTTTAGAGCCATCGTTATACCAGTTTAGATCAAACTCACTCCGAACTAAGGCCATAATAGACCAACAATCTCGGTACGGCAATATAACACTGAAACTCCGGCCAAAGCAGAGATCGAAAGGCATAACATCCAGGACAGAAGATGTTTTTCCGACCACCATGTATATAATGTATACCCTGCTCGTCGCATTGTGGGATCCTTTGGCGAACAATTTTGTCGTCGAATAGGCCGCCATCCTCATCACATGGATATGAAGCGGTGTTAAGCCAATCAAAAACCCAAGGCCGCTGTTGTTGTCTCTGTGCTCTATTTAATTTATTCATGGTGGTAGCTTCCTCAGCTTTTCTCCACCAAACTATCGCTGCATAAGTGATAATGGGCCGAATAATAGCGGTATATATCCATAGCGTCATTCTAGGCGAAAGGCATCATGTTTTATACTAGGAGGAGCGACTTGTCTTATTCCAACCGGTACTAATGTGTGAGTTTCAACTAGGCCTCTTTTACAGAATGATACTTAGATGCTTAACTTCCGTAGAAAAGTTGATGGTGGTACCCATAAAAAATACAGTCTCATTATCTCCTTGTAAAAGCTACGAAAACCGTTTTTGAGGAATTCGTCGAGAGCACTTATTGAGTGCAGCAATTTGACACCTCGCCCAGGGCCATCCTCATGAGGCTATACAACAAGCTCTCATATTTCTCACGTACTGTTATAACGAGCTAATCAGCACAAACAACTATACTGATACCAATATCTGCCAACATGGTGAGCAGGCCATAAACTATTAACGTCCATAACAATGGCGGGTGTCTATCCTGAGAACACCCTTTCGACGCCATCACAGTGGATTTCACTCCATCTAGAGACGAGCTGATAATCCTGATCCTAAGCATGGTATCTTTATTGCTTACTTAACAGCACAAATACAATCGGGTCGATATACATAATTCATGAAATGATATTGGACGGTTGAAAAACATAAAATTGCGTATTATTCTGTCTATTTTTAAAGTGCAATTATTAAATCCAAAAAATGTCCTTGAATAAGAAAGTTTTTATTATAATTGAATAATTATTATTGATTTAAATTTAAACATATTTTATTATTTTATTTATCGTATTACTCGTACTACTTGCAATGACAACTCATCTGTCTCTAATTTAATTACTTTATTTTATTGATTTATTTGCAATGTTTTTTTGCATATTTTTTTTTTTTTTGGGAAAAAAGTCAATTTAGTTGAAACCAATATTTAGTAGATTTATTATAAATAACCAAATACTAATAAATATTATTCAGATTACTTTGTTTTTTGCTTTTTATTCAAAATTTTTTCTGTATAATTATTTACAATATTTATTATTAATTATGTCATTATAAATATGTTTCTGTTCCATAGTGCAAGTGTGTATGCTTATGTACATATACATCAGTATACAGAGAAAAGTCTAAAAGTGGACAATTTTCATAAATAGAAAATTTTTTAAAATTTTGTCTTTTTAAAAATGTTTCAGAAGAGAGCTCTGCCGCACAAATGTTTTCTTGTAACCGTACCTTTCGTATTTTGAATAGACAGTTGGCCTATTTCTCTTTTCATTATCTATATATATATATATATATATATATATATATATATTTTTCGGATTGTATAGTATATATATATATATATATATATATATATATATATATATATATATATATATATATATATATATATATATATATATATATATATATATATATATATATATATATATATATATATATATATATATATATATATATATATACTATACAATCCGTTGTAATTGATGCTTTCTGAAAATCAATACCAAGGTTTTTATGTATATACGCTTTATGTAGTCATTAAGTTGACGTTAAGGTGCATCCCTTTGTATTGCATAAATTTTACTTGAAAACGAAATTTGTTGCAGTATACAAACTTTTTATGAGTTAGAAAATATTTTTAAAACTAAGCCAAACAACTTTGTGGTCAAAACGAAGCATCGGTCAAAAAGTGGGCGGGATTGGATAAGTGGGAGTGGCACCTGCCATACAAAGTAAACACTGATTACAGTATATCCTTGGAATGGTAATAGTGGAAGGCTCTGATTTATTCAAATAACTTTGCTTTCAACATAAATGACCAATATAAAAGTGGGCGGAATTGGATAAGTGGGAGTGGCACCTCCCATACTAACTAAATATTGATTTTTGTCTATCTTGAAAACGGTTATAGCTAAAATTTCAGAATTTTGTCTAAATAAGTTCGAAGTCAAAAAGTGGGCGGTATTGGATAAGTGTGCGTGACATAGCGCATACATAGTAAGCATTAGTTTTTATTTAATATTACTCGTAGACGATAATAATAGAAGTTTCCTAATTTGGTGCAAGCAACGTCTGGATAATACATTGATTTTTGTATATCTTTGGAATGGCAATAGTGGAAGGCTCTGAATTTGGTCTAAATAGATTCATAGGCAATACACATCAACAGTCGAAATATGGGCGAAACTGAATAAGTGGGTGTGACACCTGGCATGCAAAGAAAATATTGATTTTTATATATCTAGACTAAGATTAGAATGGCAGTTTCTGAAATTGGTAATGCAAATTTTTCTACTGAGGAATACATGTTATAGGTACACAACACAAATGCTGCCAGCAACAAAGAAATAGTTACTCTAGTTTGTATATAAAAGACTTGGATACTACCAAGTGCATTGGAATACTGTAGTATTTTATTGTTCGACGATGATGTAAAATTTTGTTATACATACAAATATACGGCTAATCATGTACACCTACAATATGATATAGATATGTTTCACGCTTGGAGCATTGTTAACCAAATGGAACTCAACGCAAATAAATGTAAACGCATGAGGTTTTATCGCAGCAACTACATTTCTATTAATTTTTTATTAAACTCTATACCCATCAGGAGATAAAAATAAAAGAACATTTGCTGTTCCTAGATGACAGCTTACACTGTATTGTGTGCATTTCTATAACAAAAAATCATTGGTTTTAATGTTTTTTGTCTTAAATTGATATAAATATTGAAAAAAGAGAAAAAATACGACTGAATGAACATTAATTATTAAATTTAACACGTTGTAAAAAACCGATAATCTGTTAATATTGTCAATTTATGATTCTTAATTGGTCGTAGATAGAATCGCAATTATTGAAAAATTTCATAAAAAAATTAAAAAAAAAACTCTAAAGCAGCAAAAGATAGAGAAACTACTCGTTCAATGGAATGAAAAAATATGATTAATTATTCTACATTGTAGCACAAATACAAAAGGATAATACTCACACACACACACATACACACACACGCACGCAGACAGGCTTCAACGCTGGCCACTTGATATGACGGAAATCCTTTTACCACTAAATGGATGTGACAAAAACAGCAACAGAGTGCATGAGAGTAGAAATAAAACAAAAGAAACGCAAAAAAAACATCGAAATGATCTATTTATCACTTAATATATGACAATTAACATGAAATTTATTACAAAATATTCATTAAACCAAGTTAAAGAGAGAGAGAGAGAGAGAGAGAGAGAGACAGAGATGGAGATAGTTATATAATAATTAATTATATATTTAAATAATAAAAATAATCAATTTATTTTTAAACAAATTTTAACATCTTAAATATACCATTGAAAGTTTAGTCAATAATATGAATACATACATACATATGTATGTATTTGAGCTCATTTTATTGTAATAGATTTAAAGGAGAAGACATTTCTCAAGTATGAAAAAAAATACTTATGGGTTTTATTATCGTTAATATACTATAATACTATAATATTGTTACGAAAATAAAAATGTCTTAAAAGAAAATACGCCACATTAGTGCCTTTGGGACTGAATTGTGGGATTTTTGTCCATCGGTTTGTGTCAGGTTGATAATGTGTTATCCGAGTATTACCATACTGATTTGTGTTTGACGGCATTGCTATTTCGACCATCTTTGGATAAAACAATCTTACATGTTTAAAATGAACGGATATAAAACAGAGGATACGAGAGCGCTCGAGACATTTCCGGAACTTTCCAAACTGTCAATTAAGTATATAAGTAGGCTGCTTTGCCTACGTAGTGATAGTTATCATTTTGCAGTCGTGTTTAGGCGTAAATGAAAGTGTTGTATAAACGAATATTAAGTGCAAGATAAATAAGTTGCTGCCTTAAGATAAGCTCAATGAAGATAAAGTGAGGAAATAAAAGCTGTTAAACAACATGGTGTTTATTTTATTTTAAGGCAATTAAAAAGAACTCAAACGTTTTATACATGTTAAAACGTAGCAATTTATTTGCAACACAAGTTGCGCACCGGTAAAAGTAATTAGCTTGATAATTTATTATCCTGGAAGCATCGTAAAAGACTATAACTTCGTCGCCGTTTTCTACTCGTATGACAGCATATGAATCATAAAATATGGTATCCATAACATTATTGGCAGACAGACCCACCAAATTTTTCTTCCGTGCATGATTTGCATGATGAGAAAGCTACTGTTTTAATTGAATTCTTGTTTCTTTCATAAGTTACAAAACAGCGTACTAATTCGTTCGCATTGAGCCTTGATATTGCCAAATACTCTTTTAAAATTATTATTTGATTACGCCTGTGCTGCCATTATCGCGTTCTTTTCCGTCGCTCCTCTTGTGAGCATATGGCTTCCCACAACGCAACCATTGCCTTGTTTGAGTTTCATTAATCATTTGATTACAGGCCAAGTAGATAATTAGTCTACTATAGCTCGTCTCCATGTCATTGTATAGTGGTGAAGATCCTTGCTCAGTGTTGGCGGTGATCCTTACTTAGCGTTGTCATTTTTTCAGTAGGTGGATTCCTGATCATTTGTATGATGTGTGTCATCATCGCCCGAAGTAAGCTGGAATGCTAGAGGACTTTCTTTAGATGGATTTGTTTGGTAGGCAATTGAAAAAACACTTGAAACCACATGTTAAAATTTAGTTTTTTCTTATATCTTCTACTGGGGATACGAATCTCGGCTGTTTGTGTTGTATGCGGGCACTCCAACCACTACATCACGCCTGCTCTTATTACGATTTAAGCATGAAAGTATTTAAGAAAAACTTTAACTTTATATTTTTCCGTTATTACATTTTAGGAGATCTGAACATTTGGTACCACTTGTGCTGCTAGGATTTTTTTTTAACCATTGAAACTGTTTGAGCTTTCTTTGGTATTTGCTATAGTTTTCTACGTCTGAGTAAAAAAAAAATCCTTATTCTATAAACACTTTCAAGGCTACCGACAACACGACTGCAAATGACGCTGGGTACAAAAGTAGCCAAGTAACCAGCTACTTAATTATTTGAACGACTACAGCTGCAAAATAAACATCTGATTTGACACATTGAACATAAACTAAACAAAACATTTCAGTGGTGCCATATACATTTTTGTTTGCGTTTTTAATGTATATATTATGTATTGTGTTTTTAAAGCGCCTCTTTCATGCATCTTATTGTATTGGCAGCACTAAATTTTTTGTTGTTGCCGAGAAAAAAAGAAATTTGCCTAAGTTGGCTACGGGCTACAACGGTAGTCGTGTAGTCGGTAGCCCTGTTGCCGCTAAAATAATTATTCTCATATGCTCACACGTATTCTATTGTGATTATAGCATTCATTAGCACAACAATAGCTTTCCTTTAATTTCTAATCCACAAAATGTTCACCTTTCAATGGTTGTTGAAAAGACTAAGCCAAATTAAAAATTATCAAGAAATATAAAACTGACCTCGTAGTTATATTAAGGAAACAATATTGTAGTATAGGTTTAACATAAGCATAGTTTGGCACTATTTTTTTGTGCTATTTTTGCTAATTTGTAAGCAATTTTTAAAAACTTTCTGCGAAGTAAAATCCCTCAAGTTTACTCCTCTTCTATAAATTTATTTAAATGTATCTCTTAATAAAATCTATGAAGGCAAGAAGAAAAAAAAGAAAAAAATGCAAAGCCCAGGAGAAACTTTTTCGCATTTAAAGACATTCGAAATCCATTTGGGGATTTGCAATTAAATTATTTGTTTTCGCAAAATTTACTTTTTGTTTCAAATACTTTGGTTTTTACATTTTTTCTTTTCTATATATTTTGCTATTTCAGCTAAACCACAAACCATTATTTGCCAACAAAGGAATGTATTCAGAGAAAAAGTGGAGGGAGGCAGAGTAATTTAGAAAAACTATTATTACTTGTAAGAGTAAGTTATACATGTGGAGGTGGAGGCAGGCTGTGGTGCACCAACCTTGTGTTATAAACTACTAGTTAAACTAATAAATTGGGTGGTGAAGGGAAAGAAGTTACGCATTCCACCGATACCAATAGTTGTGTTGCGTATTTCATTAAATAGAATACAATGGACCTTTTAAAACTATTTTTTCTTTTCTTTTAAGTAGAACAGCAACAACAACAAGCTCATTAATAATTTTTTCATTATTGAACTACTGATTGTTTTAATGTTTTTTCAGCGCTTCTTATTAAAGCATTTTTTCGCTGATTTTGTTAGACCAAGTGGAGGCTTGAATGTGAAAAAAAAATTCTGTGTAAACGGCCAATGACTTGCGGTGTATTATAATTCATTTAGCGAAAGTGAAATATAAACACTAGGGATTTGTGCCACAATAAAGTGGTGAAGGAAAGAGAGAGAGAGAGAGAGAGAGAGAGAGAGAGAGAAAGGGTAGCGAGTATAATCGGCATAAATTAATTCATTTCATGTATTTAATGAATAATCAAATGATGAAATGATTTCATTTGTTTATTTATTATTATAAATCGATTTTATTACTCTTTGTTCTTGTTGTTGATGTTGTTTTGACCAAACGTTATTAATTTGTGACGATTTGTATTTGTATTCAACAATAACAACAACAATAAAAACATGTAATCGAATTGAGTTCTAACAGTGTGTGAGACAAGTTTTCAATTATAAAGCTCTCTACAGACGATTGTCAGAGCTGACAACACTTTCGGATCTGGCAATTTGTTGGCAACGACCAGACAATGGATAAAATTGCCACAACAATGTATATTGTAAGTTCACACGTGGGCATCACATTTGTCAGAAAATCTGACAATCCCTTTGCACATATGTTTTTTCTGACAATGATGTCGTTGTCAGATTCTAAAAACTCAGGTATCTGACAATTTTTTAATGCTTTCTCTGGCAATATTAGATGACAAAAATTGTAAGTTCAGACGGCTGTAAGACAAGACAATCAAGCAAGTGGGATAGTATTTTTCAAGAGTTTGTGATGATATCGGGTACTGCTTACCTTATTTATAAGTAAAGTTTTGATTCTAACCATGCAAGTGTTGTAAACTGAGAATTATAACCATGCTGCAGCATGTACCATGGTTAGTTTAGGCTATGAGGGATAAACGTCCAGCACACTTAGGCTCGATAGAGTCATTTTTGATACCCATAACTTCCCTCGACAGCCTCTTTGAACCTGCTAGGCAGCCCTACAGGAGTTTCCCGTAGAGATCCATTACTAAAAATATGCCCACCGAATGAACTTGAACCTAAGACCTACCAATACCCGGCATTTCAAAGGAAGATGTTCCGCGGTCTGCTCATCTTCCTTGGAACAACATCTACATGGAACAGAGTTCCTATGGCCCAATCTAGGGACGTGTGTGCTCACTAGACAATGGCCCGTAAGTGCAAGTTAAGCAGCTGCCTAGACTTCTTCTTGTCTTGTCTTACAAGTTGGAGCCCGCCTTCACCTCTTATCAAAGACAACATCGGCCCATTTTCCTACATGCAGATAGCAGGTAGAGATCGGTATACCAAACCACTCCGCCACCGAAAAAATCGCAGCCACAGTACCAGCATATCACTGTGGCCCGATATGCAAATAAGATTGATATCGAAATACTCAGCCATCACTCCCAGTAATGAGTAACATTTCCTTACCGCCAGGGGCTTAGTAAACATAGTCCCTAGGGATGATTTAATATCTGTCCTAGTGATCGTATTAATGCAGACATTCCTGACCGTTGTGACACTATCCTTTAATAAGTCAGCAATTTCACAAATAGTGGCCACCTCTGCCTGAAACATACTGCAGTGATGTGGAAACCTGTAATAACTGAAAAATAGACGCCATATACTACTCCACCATATAACTTTATCCCGTCTGTGAAGAATCGGATACCTTCCGTGTTCCTCTCCAACGATTTTTTCCGGGTATTCCTATTCGAAATAGATGTAATTAGATTGGTCGTTGGTAATAGATACAGTATACAGTAGTCCGTCTTCACGGTGAGCAGGCCAATCCGGTGAAGCAGCTCAGCGGAGTTTTTCTATAATCTGAGACACCTCACATCGCATGAAATGATCAACTGAATGAGACGTTAATTTGGCGCAAGTATTATGTCACAAAATAAACCAGTTTTTTGGCCTTCTAGACTGCTGCTTGTTTATATTTTTTGTCAGCTCGTTAGGTTAACATCATATGGTAACAACAACTCAGAAGTACAAAACAGTCCATCAATACTATTTACAAAGCAATTTCAGAACTTCTTGAGAAAGTAATATTAAGTTGGACTAATACATTTCGGGATCCATTTATATTCCAATTGTATAAATAAATTAAAAATTTCTTTTGTTGCCCACTGTAATTAATTTATTAATCTGATTATGTATACAGTTTTAGAAATGAATTGATTTTTATTTTAATTTGTATTGTTTTTTGTTGTTGTTGTTATTATTATTTCCATGTAAATGACACGATTCAGAGCGTAGGGTTCAGTGTACACACAACGTGTATGTTGATGAGGGCAAAGAAATTTGATGGAAACATTTTGCATTTCAGATTTTTTTCAGCGCTGCTTAAAATCACACCAGAATCAAAAAATAAACGGAGTTTTTAAGTTAAACCGTAACTTTAGTTTTGAATTCAGATTCTGTAACATGTTGTTTTAAGAATAACGCGTTTTTCATAAGTACAAATAAGAAAAGGAATTTAATACCGGTTCCTAATAAGTTTTTGAGGAAAAAAATCTTTACAATTGACGTTAATTAAGTGTAAGCAGATTTCAAAAATCCCGAAACGCTTTAAAGATAAATAATTGGGTGAACTTTTATATAAAAATCCCAATCATTAGGAAAAATTAAATCAGTTGTGAGTCTCCAGAACACATAAGACGTCAATGTAAAGAGGCATAAAGATTTAAAACGGATATCAAAAATGGCAAGAAATTTCAATAAACAAGTAAGTTTTTTACAAAAAAAAAAAAAAAAAAAAAAAAAAAAAACTTTTAAATATGCGTTTATCCTCTTGTAGTCCCTTAAAATGTTGGCAATGTTATTTCTCGTTTGGATTCCCTTATGTTACGCTTATCCCTCACCCCAATCATCTGACGATATGGTACACAACAACAACTATGAGATGATTATGCCCGATGATCATGAACCGGCCGAGTCTATGCATTATCAAAATTTCGATGAATTCTTTAATGCCGCGGATGGCGGCGATGCCATGGCTGAAATGGAAATGGCCGAAAGTCATAACTCGGCTGCTAGAATACGTCCACCCCAACCTTTAAGCCCAAAAGAGAGAGAGCTACGACAAACTCTTGAAGTATTTGATGCACAACGTGAGAAACATAATCAAAGAATGTTAACCAAGGGATCGGCTAGACCACGTAAGGATGCCCACGACTGGGATCAGTTCGATTATGAAATGCTTGTGAATCATAGCTAAAACATTGCTTGAGTTCGTCTGTCTTTTGATTTGTTCAAATACATGGTATATGAACAATATGAATTGAGGGTTTGTTTTTGTTTTCTATTTATTTAATTTATTTTATTTAATAAAACATTTATTTAGTTTATTGCACATTCAAAACGATGTAAAGTTTGTATTAATTGAAGTTTATAAGTCGAAATTAAACTATATAACAACACGCTGTTTTAGTAATTGGCAATTATAAAATAAAAATTTTATATTCTGGTAATTGACAATCACTAATTATCAATTACTTGTATGTAATTAGCAATTGGTCATCGTAAATTATGAATAGCATGTGGTTAACAAGCACCAATTGCATACTTTCAATTACTAATTACACGTAAGCACAAGTAAATGTTCATTGGATTAATTACTGAAAAGCAATAATTATTCATTGGACTTTATAATTACTAGGGAGATCGGACGGTTATTATTCGATCGGTTTTAACCATTTTTTTTTGGTTTTGTCGAATACGGTTTTTTCAAAATCTTCATTTCACGAATACCGAATAAACCGGTTAATTTAACACGAATAACCGGTTAACTTAAATAGGTATAATTTTTATACGTTTGTATACCTTGAACATCTTACAAGGAACGTGAAAACCAAGGTAGATTGAAAACTATATGCACTCTTGAGCAAAAATAATCTTTCCTCATCCTCTGTAAATAAATATTGATTTTTATATATAGAGAATGATCAACTAGACTCACTGAAAGCTCACAAACACGCAAACGCCGATTCCGAACGGCAGATATATTAGTTAGTGAAGTTTTTCACAGCGTCAATACACATAACAAGTCGCTAGTAATGTTGTGAGGTGATATCGCTGTTGAAAATTGTCAGTTGTTGTGGTCTGGGATTGAACCGGCGACGGGTGTGACACTCGCAAGGTGGGTGTGACACTCGCAATTATACACTTGGTGCATCAATTTACATACAGTGCTGTTCGAAACCTAAGCAACTTTTCTTGTCGAGGCAATTAAGAACTCGTATATTACTAATAGATTTATTCAAAGTAAAACATATAATTTTTGTTATCTTAGGCTAAAAGTTTGTGCCTTCATTCTCTACCAAGTAATACAACAAAAGCCGAAATTAGCCCCTTGAAACTTAAGCAACTTTCAGTACTTTGTGTAATAAACTTTGTTATTATGGCTTCCGCACACCGTTTTGGCATAATTTTTATAAGATTTGTTAGAATTATTGTTAATGGCAATCAACACTTTTAGTTTTAAGCTCTTCTTCAGCTGCTGCTTATTTTTAACACGACGTGGTCCAGCTCTGCGCTTCAAGAATTAGGAACAATTCTATTTAAATTAAAGAACCGGTTACTGAAAACCGATTTTTTTAAAAGTGCTACTTTTTGAATTATTCGAAAACCGGTTTTTGAAAAAAGTCGAATAATCGGTCTCCCTAATAATTACCAATTACGAGTGGTTAATTGGACCAATTACTCGTATTAATAAGACCTAATTGTTAATTGTTTAATTGCCAATTATTCATAATTGATATTTGGACTAAATACTAATTTCAAATAAGTGTTCGTTGGTCAGATATAAGTAATTGGTAATTGGATCAATTATTATTTTATTACATATAGTTTGTAACTACTAATTGGCACAATAGATCCTTCTAGGTCACAGTGCCATGAACAGTTTGGCCTCTCCGTCCCGATTAAATTATAATAATAATAGTAATTACTTTTTGCAGGTAACTGGTAATTGCAATTTACACAATGTACGTAATTGGTAATTTGATCTGTAATTACTTACGCCTAATACACTGCTCTCTCTAATAAAAGTCCACTTAGCTACTGGTTGCAATATATAATTGACTTAAACTTTCTTAATTGATCGGTTTCTGTTGTTCTCATTTTTTCCATATCACAATTGTGGTTTTGCTATCAGTTTTAGTTGTTGTTTGGCTTACAATCGTTGTCTGGATTTTTATTTGATTTCGTATTTAAATTTCTTTCCTTAATAGCTGTGGGGTTTATGACACAGTGAGTTTTTCAATTTCCACCATTTCATGAGATTTTTCTATTTCTTTTTTTTTAGCCTTTACTACCATTTTACTACTATTGTTGCTGGTTTTGTTATTGTCACCAATTTTAGTTGCGTTTTGTAGCACTATTTTCTGTTGCCATTTTCGGTGTTAGTGCTGGTTGGTTGGCTTAAAGTCAGTCAGCATTTTTTGGCAGCATCTCTGATTTTTTGAAATATTTAAATGCCATGCTGAGCTTCTCAAAACGATAATCGTCGGATGTGGGTTTAGTTTTGGTGTCTTAGGACGTTGAATTGCATATTTAACTTCATTGTTAGTTTTATAAGAGAATATTTTAAAGCGTGTTTTTTATAGAGGTATAGAACTTTAAGTTGGCATTACTTTTCAATATGGCGACCGATTTAACAGCTGTCAAGTGATTTATTCTGAGTTTGGTTTGGCAATTCATCATGAATAGACTCACGCCTGAACAACGCTTGCAAATAATACAATTTTCATTTTTCATAAGTGAATTTTTTGTTTTCAATTTTCAATTTTCATAAGCGTATTTTGTTTAGCGACGAAGCGCACTTCTGGTTGAATGGCTACGTAAACAAACAAAACTGCCGCATTGGGAGTGAAGGTAATCCTCAAGTGTATGTGGAAACACCGTTGCATCCAGAAAAACAGACTGTTTGGTGCGATGTATGGTACTTTTTCAAAAACGATGGTGGCCAGAACGTAACAGTCAATGGTGATGAGTATAAGGCCGTGATTACTAACTTTTTCATTCCTGAATTGAATAACCATGATGTTCATGAGATGTGGTTTCAACAAGATGGCGCAACATGTCACACAGCTTGTGGCACAATAGATTTATTGAAAGACACGTTTGGTGACCGCCAATTCACGTTTTGGACCTGTGAATTGGCCTCCAAGATCTTGTGATTTAACATCGCTAGACTACTTTCTATGGGGCTATGTAAGTTCATTGGGCTATGTAAAGCCACAAACGCTTGACCATTTGGAAGACAACATTCGCCGTGTTATTGCCGATATACGGCCACAAATGTTGGAAAAAGTCATCGAAAATTGGATGTCCAGATTGGACTACATTCGCGCCAGCCGTGGCGGTCATATGCCAGAATTCATATTTAATATGTAATGCCACAAGATTATCTTTCGGATAAATAAAATTCATGCCGATCAAATAATCCATCGCTGTTTTATTGCAACTTAAAGTTCTATACCTCTTTAAAAAACACCCTTTACAAGTTTTTTGCATATTTATTTAAAACATTTAAAGCATTTCCGTCTTTATTTGCTCTTTATTTAGGTTTTTTTTATATTAAAGATCTAAAATATTTATTAAATTTGTAATAAAATCAATTGTTTCGTATATGAGTTCAAATGATATAAAAGGTTTTTTTGTTTGTAGTGTTTTTCACGAAATCCAATTGCAATATTATGCTTCGTTTTTAAAGTTGAGAAAAGTAAAGATTTTGTTTTCACCTATCAGTGTCTGATTAGTGTTCAAGCCGTCCAAATGAAGCCGCATGCCAGAAATAGTGGATAAGTTCCGTCTTTAAGCTGGGAAAAAAATATGTATCCACGACTACATTATCATGGCCATATGCTTCCAAAAACAAATTATAAAAAAAATATACTGAATCTGTGGCTGACGGTATGATTCACGCCTGTTACGTAGCCAAGAGCAAAATAATTACCGACGAATAATATTTATAGTTTTTAAACAGATTTAGTAGTGTTTTAAAGCAAAGTTTAGGATAAACACTGTGAAAGCTCTGTTCTCTCTCCAACTCTTTCTCAAATATTTCTTAACAACTTTCTTCTTCTCACTTCCAATTCTATCCACTCTTTTTCAGATGACAGCAATATTTTTCATTTATATTCTTTTGATCTTAGGCAGAGTCTCTTGGAGATTGGTGCGAAAAGGATTAATATGAACGACACACTCACAAGTTCTCTGACACTAATTACACTATCCTCCTTTCCACAACATATTTTCCTAGAACCAGCACAATGCAGTTTATGAGTAGTGGTTATCCGCTGGATGCTGGTCTCAAGGAAATGAAATGTGAGACGAAAAAATTATCGTTCTCTTTGGTGAGTTAGCATTGATTCACAAAATTTTCCTCTTGGAGTTCGTAATAAGAAGGTCTTCAAGTTTTAGGTAAAATCTCTAGGCTATATATCTGGGAGAATATGAAAGAAAATTGCAACACGCAGTTAGGAAAACCGCTTAGCAGGGGACACTTTATGGAGAAGACATATCCCTGTCTAATCACCTTCTTGAAAGAAACTGAGCTTGAGTCGATGATTTTTCTTGGAATCAGTCCATATGTCAATTAGTTTCAAAACGCCGAGTGTGCAAGGTCGTCAGAAGCCTTATCTTAATCTATAAAAGCAATGTATTGCTGCAAGCTATTTAATGACGATTCATAGGCTCTTTAAGTAAATCGAGTGATTTGTGTGGACGAAAATCTGCAGGCTCCTTGTGTAGTAACGACTTTAAACCTTCAAATTCAATTGATTTGTCATGAACAGGGAAACCAGAAGTATGCCTTTAAAAAAGTGTTTTATGCTTTTAAAATATGTACTTGTGACTTGTGTCACAAATTTCATATTATTTTTGTTTTTTTGTAAAACCGCTTAAATCTCAAGTAAATAAGACAAGTTTCTCTTTAAGTTTTGTATATAAAAAGATTTATAACTTTTATTTCATGATTTTATTGTATTTTGTTGTTATATTTTCCGCTTTACTCACTTAAACGTCATTAATTAATACGAATGAAAACCAGACAAAAAAAAACTACACAATTAATTGTTGCATAAAATCAAAAACAGGTATTTGGTATCTTTAAGATACAAAAGAGTATAAGACTATAAAATTTGTAAAACAACAATAAACACATGTTAAGTGACTGACAGGCATTTAGATAATGATCACAGATTCTTAAAAACTTAAAAAGAATGTCAAATTCAATTTTTTTCCTTTTTTTTGTGGCATATGTTTAGGATATTCCAAAAAAAGAACACAAAAAAATAAATTAGGAAACAGTGTGTGTAAAAAGTAAATACCTTTTCACTCAATTATGCGGATATTGTGGTATTACCACTTCTGTATAGGGTATTAAACGTCTATTTATTAAATCGGTACCCTTTTTTATGGGTATGCCACGTTGGGCTTTGGCCACATTGTCCACCAAAGCATTGCCGGTATACTGGTAATTGAATTTGTTTTGGCATTTGTTCGAATTATGCTCAATTTTTGCTTTTGTTTGCTTTAAAACCTGTTGATGGAGAAAATCGCTGCCACCATGAACGTCATCAGAGGCAGTCTGTGGCTCACACTGGCCTTTAGCATCACATTTTGTGATGACGCGTTTAAATGGCCGCGTATTGCCATTGATCTGCTTATATGGATAGACATCCAGCTGTGCAGCTTCCGATTGTGAAACGTATTTCTGTTGTTTGACTAAAGCGTCGAGTAGAAATTGCGAATTTGGCAGATTATTGTTATGCTGCTGAGGCTGTTGTAAATAGTGTTGGTATTGGTCTTGGGTTGATAATAGTAAATTGGCTGGATGTTGTTGCTGTTGCGGCATACTCTGTTGATTTAGTAATTGTTGTTGTTGTGAAAATAGTTGTTGCTGTTGTTGCTGATTATTTACATTCGATGTAAATTGGCTAAAACGATACTGGTCATTATAGTTGTTAACCGTGGAAATGGCAGCTTTATTTGCGTATTGTTGAGAATTTACATGCAAATTTTGTTCATTATTAAGCAACGATTGCTGTAGATTGCCATAATATCTTGGATTAGGTGAAGTATTACCACCTGTTTGTTGATGAACGGGCAGATATTGCCTTGATGGCAGAGGGTCGGAGGCTGCCTGTTCCTCCTCAAATATTTTTCTAGAAGCTAACACTGTCACTTCATAATTTTTGCCATTATCGCCGTTAATCACAGTGGGTAGTAATTGTCGTATATCCTCATTGTGGAAGGGTTTCTCAGGTATATCGCAATGATACTCACGGCTGTGTATTTGTAAAGCAGCAAGGAAAACAATTAACTTTGGATTAAAAAAAAAAATAAAAAATATGAATATGTCTTAACATACAAATTATCAGTCTGTAAGTTGTCATAACATACCTTTATTAACTTTTTCATTTCTTTTCATTTAATACTTCAGCTTTTTTGTTATCTTTTTTGTTTCAACTTCTTTTGTGCGAGCGTTTTTTGTTAATTTGTTTGTACCACTTTCGTTGTTAAAGTTGAAATGTTTTCAAGGTTCTGTTTGGCTGTTGTCTACAGCTCATCTTAGCTGAGCTAATCTCTGTTGATGGTTGGTCATCATACATATGTATGATCGCAGTTGCTATTGACAATGATGATGTTAAAACACAACAAAGTAGCGTATAATAGTGCGAGTGAGAGAGTGAGTAAGTGAGTAAGTGAATGACCGAGTAAATGTTGCAAGACATTTCCTAATATTAACACAGCGTATCACTTGATTTATTATAACATCAGCATTTGGGCAAAAGCCAATCATCAATAACTTTATTGTATTATTTTACTAATTACTTAATTAAGCGTTTGAAAGTAACTCATAAGAAGTATTATATCTTATCTTGTTATGCTGGTATTTCCGTTGTAATTCGTGTCCGAATATGAAAATAAAAATTTTACGATTTAATTAATACTTAAGAAAGGTTTGTATTTTATTTTAAACATCCATTATTTGTGCATGAATATATGAGTTGTAATACACGATTTCATAGCCTTCTCAAAATTTTAAAAAACCAAGTCTAGTGTCGATGAGTAGCTTGTGCCAGTAAAGAAATCAACTAATTTTTAACTGACAGTTATACAAGATCAGATAAACTCTCAATGACCCAATAGTCTTAATAGTAACCGTCTAAACTAGTACTTTAACTTCATAATTTTCATAGCTTTCTAGCAAAAGGTCGGAAATCTGGTGCATCTTTTTGTCGGATAATATCACATACGAATTTATTAAATTTATGCCTCGGTAAACTAAACTTAGTGAACGGACTTTCGGCTCTTATGTTATGTTTCCACATCACTATTGTGGCGTACTCTTCTACTGCAGAACAGACTTTAGGCAGTTCAAACTTATGCAAGGAAACTATAGGAAGGGCAATTTAAAAGTTTAAATTTGAACCAGCGGTTATTTCGAATCTGGCAATACCTATGACATTCTATTCTGTCACAAGATTCAGTATATTATCTCCACTGAACGAAATGAATCGACTTACGCTTGAGCAACGTAGAGATTTATTGGACATTTATCTTCATTTAAAATCATCTCTTAGGATGAAGTTCATTTTCTTCTTGCTGGGTACGTTAATAAGCAAAATTGCCGTACTTGGTGCTCAAAAAACCTAAACCCATTGGTATGGCTTGTGAAGCGCAGGCATCATTGACCCATATTTTCTATTTTATAGTTCGTAACCATTAAGGTCAATGGAGACACCTTTCTCACTATGATAATCGATTTTTTTGTGCTCGCTCTTCATGGTCTTTATGTGAAGAATGTTTAGTTTCAACAGGATGGTGCAAATTGCCACACACACATCTCATGCCACAATCGATTTATTGCATCAAACGTTTGATGGCCGTTTTATTAGCCGAAGTGGTAATGTCAGTTGGTCGCCAAGAAGCTGCGATACACCTTTGACACCTTTGGACTATTTTCTGTGAAGCGACGTTAAAGACAAGTGTTATACCGACAAACTAAAGACAATTGAGCATTTGAAGGCCAACATTCGTGATGCCATTGCCAAGATACGACCGCATACACTAGAAAACGTTCTCGAAAATTAGTCCAAACGAATGGGGTACTGTGAGGCAAGCGTGGCAGCCATATTAATGAAATAATAGTTAATTTCTAACCGGAAAAATTGTACTTCACAACAAAAAAATAATTTTGGCAGAATTTTAAACTGTTTTTGTTTTATTGCATTTTTAAATATGAACTTTTAAATGACCCACCCTATACAATAGGAAAAGATTTAAGTTTTGTATTAGGCTATCCAAAAATAGCCCAAGAGTGACAGTGTGTGAAACCAAAAATTCGCTCGAATTCGAAAGTTACAAAAAATTTAAAGTCGACTTTTTGATTGATTATGATGCACTCTTACGAATTTTGCAGCAATAAAAATGAACTCAGTTTTTATATTTTTTGACCAAAAAAATTTTTTGGTCAGAATTTAAACCAACCATTTGAGTTTTGCTTTAAAAATATTTTACGATACGAAAAAAACCAAAATAAGCTCTTTACATACGAAAATATGCTCCATAAGCTAAAATATGTATGTAAAAAAGTGCTGTTATGAGCAAAATATGCACATGAGAAAAAACATCCATTTGTCTACTTTTGGTTTCCCTGGTGGTAACTATTCACAGATAGCCTGAGAGTGATAACCGGTCTTTTGTTAGGGAATAGCAGGCACAACAAACATTTGAATATAACGGAGATAGTTTTACATCCAATGTATAGACTCTGCGAGTATAAAGCTGCACCACCACAGCAAATTTTTGATGATTGTTTCGGACTTATGCAATTTTAAAAGAGGCACCAAACGATATCATAAAATGCATCAGGGTATCGAGGTTAGAAGGGATATGATAGGAAAAGCCAATTCTTGTTGTGGCAGTACAATAAACCATAGCGTCTCATTAGTTTAATGCTTATTGTGCTTACAGAATAGCATATGATTAAGCAGCATCCGACTGACCTAATAGTTAAGGAATGCGCCTTCAAATATGTACGGCTTGGTCTTGCAAACAAAAGTGGGCTACACTCTGGACTCTTTCTTTATATATTACCAGTGGCCTGAGGATATCTATTCCGAGTAGGAATACCAGCAAAGAGTCGTTGGTGGGAAACACGGAAAGTATTAAAATCTTAACGGATGATCACTGCAGTGTGTTTCAGGCAGAGATAGCCGCTATTTGGTTGCCTGCATTTATACGAGTAGTCTGTCCGCTATTAAATCTATAGGGGCTATGTTGATGGTAAAGAAATGTCACTCATCACTAGGAGTGATGGCTGAGTATTTTGATATCAATTTTATTTGAAAACTGGATCACAGTGATATTCTGGGCAGTTGTGCAGCGGATGAGCTGGCTAGACAAGGCACTGTGGCTAGGTAGGGTATACCGATCTCTACCTGCCGTCTGCGTATACGAAAATGGGCCGATAATATCTTTGATGAGAGGCTGGCTGCAACTCGTAGACAGGCTAGAGTTCGTTGGCCGAGAGGCAGAATATCTGCGGTAATAGAAGCACGGGCCATTGTCTAGTGGGAAGACATGCCCTTAGCTTAGACCATAGGGAGGAACTCTGTTCTATGAGAGTGCTGTTTGAAGGAAAATAAGAAGACCACAAAAAATTTTTTTGAATGATCGGCATTGTTGAGACTTATATTCAGGATATTCGTTGGGCATGTAGTTAGTATTGGGACTCTACGTGACATACGTGTAGGGCTAATTAGCAAGTTCATAGAGTGGGCAAACTGATTATATAACTGATCAGGCTGTCGATGGAATGTTATGGGTATCGAAATGGTCTCTATGGAGTCTAAGTGCCGGCTGTCCCACTTAACCTTTTAGCTTTTAGAAGAGGCCCAATATGTTGATAAAACTTATATTATGTTATTTCACGGACATTCCGACTCAATGAACATTTGATAAGAACGAGAGTAGTTTCATATTCGATATGCAGATAATGTGAGGAGGACTTGGTGATTATGTTGCATTTGTGTATTTGAAGAAGTGCGAAATCAGTATCACTACTAGCACCAACTGAAGTTCGTTAGGTCATTGTAATTGACAGAGATATTATAGGCTTCTTATATAATTATTCTAGTCTGGTGCACTGTAATACCTAAATAATAAATAATAATAAGACCTATGACCCTTGCCAGCTGCCAAACAAATGTTTTTCTAAATTCGTACGTGGATGATAATGCGACTTTGAATTATTGTCTGGCCAATATAGTATTTCATTAATTCTATTGTCTCTCTAATTGCTTCTTGACGATGATGATTGATGCACTTTCGGCTTTTTTACTTAATTTTTAATGCAAAATTATTTGTTTATTTTGTATTAAACGTATTTAAAAAAACATATCAATTAACTGGAGCACCATAACAAAAACAAAAATAATTAAAAAAATAAAAAATAAAAAAGATTTAAAATTTTAATTACAAGTATAATATAATGCATATATTTTTTAATTACTTCTTAAAGCACCTTAAAAAATTATTGTTTTTTATTTGTTAAATATTATGCATAAATAATATTATAATATAATATAATAAAATAAAATAAAATAAAATAAAATAAAATAAAATATACAAAAAAAAATAATAATAAAATATTAATAATTTACGTTTCCAGTATTCACTTCACGTAAGCAAATAATTGAATACCCGTCTGAGTACTCATAGCACCCACTCTCCCTGCTTAATCATCATAATCTTCATCTTCAGTTGAATCTAAGGGATTACTTTTGCTGTTGTTGTTGCTATCACTGTCGCTGTTGCTGTTTGTGTTGGATTTTGGTGTGACATTAAAACTTTTCGCACTGGCCTTAAATTGACTCTTATAGCCGGTTTCTTTGGAGGAGACATTAGCCTTTAAGGCAAATTTAGGCACCGATTTTGTAATACTGCTGTCTCGGCTACTGATAGCATTATATTTAACACTGGAGCCTCTTGTTGTTTCTCTTATGGTTGGTTCTTTTTGGGCGACAATTTCATTGTGTAACTGCTCCTCATAGGCTGAGCCACAGAAGTTATTACACTCATCCAGAGATTTGAAATTGTTGTCATTACCAGCACAGCCACCCCAGTAGAACATGGTACATTTCATGCGTCTGATATCGAAATAGTAACGTTGTACCTTGGCCCGACAATGACCGAAATCCATGGGCATAAGGCAGATTTCCGGTAAACCTGAAATTAGATTTGTGTTTGAAAACGTTTTTAAATTAGTAGCAGTATGACTTGGACTCACCCTCATAACGATCTGGTCCATATAAGCCAACTGTGGCCTGTACTTGTGCATCAGTTGTAAATCTCCATAGAAATAAAATCGAAAGTTGCAGTAACGAAGCTGTCGCTGGGAATTTCATTGTTAGGCCTGTGGTCGCAAAGACTGTACTAAATGAAATGCTTACTCTTAAGTACGCCACTTAAGTTTGGCTTAAAAATTAAAATTTATTTGCTTTTGTTTTTTTTTGTTTTTCTTTTTTTAAACGTTTCACTATTTGCGTGGTCAGTGTCTTTAAAAGCACAGCTTGAGGTATACGAGTAGATATGTGTGCATGTATGTGGAAGCACTCGACTAGAACTGCTGCTGTTGCTTGCTGTTGCAAATGGAAATTAATGCAAAATAATTGTGTCTGCCACAATTAAAAACGTTTTTAAAACACACACACAACACTCAACACACAGTGATGATTGTAATTTTTAATTGTTTCGTTTAAGTTGAAAATCCTAACCAACAACAACAAATACATTAAACATCAAATCATTAACCAAAAATAGCCACCAGCATTACCAATCACACAGAAAGAAGTAAATGTTACACGTCGCAGTTGGTGTGGTAAGTAGAAGTTGAAGATGAAGATGAAGATGAAGAAGATAAAAACGATTTAATAGTCGATGGAATATTTAAATGTTTTTTTGTTTTGTTTTTGGTTTTTTTTGTTTGTCGAAAGACTTCTATGATGTTTCACTAGCTTTACTTAATTTTACTGTTTTTTAATAGCAGCCGTTTATTTTATTGTTGCTGTTTTTTTATGAAGCGTGTTGCACTTGCGCTCACTTGAAGTATTCAGAATAAACTGACTCTGGCATATGGTTTGGCATCTGTGTTGTAAACAAAAATTCAAAATCATTAAAAATAGCAAACAAATCTCTTTAGAAAATGTATTGCGTCTACAAAAAAAAAGCAAAAAAAAAAACGAAAAAAAAATTGAAAATAAATTCTGTTGTATATGGAGTTTGGTAGAAAACAACAAAATCTCTATTTAATTTTTAATGGCTATTGTAGAAAAAATAGACGATTTGTAACACTTCATACAGGTGAAGTACGTCGCCGGCCCTGACTCTTAAGAGAAACAGATTCAATGGAAAAATTTTACACATTCGATAGTGAAATTGACTAAAACTTGTATTTTTGGATGATAGTTCAGGACAAAAGTTAGAAAAATTTTAGAAATAAGTGGAACAACGTGTTTAATTCACAAATGAGGAAAATTAAGTTCATATTTAACTGCTGAGCGCTGAGTTAAAAGTTTAGAACTTTTGAACGCATTCCTAAAGCAATTTAGTTTCAAATTTTTTGAATATTGCGTTTAATTTAGTTTGTTTTTTCATTGTGGATGATCATCACCTTTTTTGTGATTGCTCGGCACTGGCTGACTAGAGTCTAGACTTACTACTACAGACTGGATCTAATAATGATTACTTACCTTAAGCAACTAATATATGAAGAAAAATAAAAGTTGTGAGTCTTTTGATATTTTTACAGAGTGTGCGATGGTGCGTGCAGAATGAAACTTGTTGGTTTTGGTGTTGGTTCGGTCGATTTATATCGATCGTAGTATACATGTGTTTACCCCTTGATGGCTATGGCGGATCATTCATAATGTCTTCAAATCCATGTTTTAGATCTGGGTTAACCACCTGAACCCTTGAATGCGACAGTTCGGGGACAATATACGTATACCTAAATGGCAATAAGGTGCTACTGACTCAGTTTAGAGTGTTATTGCAACCACTGGCGAACGCTTATATCAGACGCATTGGTGTGAATGACAAATACCTCCATAGGGAGCAAATGTTGTGAACGAGCCTTAATTTTTTTTTTGTGTATTGGCAATGACTTCTGTCAAACATATTCAGTATACATCAGATCAGTGAACAAACAACAGCACTATTTTTTCATCGTGTTAAAGATGGTGAATATTGTACCAGAAAATGATGGTTTGCGTCATTAATTTTTTGTTTTAATTTGGAGAAAAGTGCTGCAGAGTCGCATCGATTTATTTTCAAAATCCTGAACGGAAAAAATCATCAACAAAATTCATCGATTCAGCAGGAGGACAATGCTATGTGTCTGTTGGGACCAGATAGCTGTGGTGTACCACGAGCTCCTAAAATCTGGTGAAACCACCGTTAATACAAATAGCTACCGACAACAAATGATCAATTTAAACTATGCATTGATCGAAAAATGACCAGAATTGGACACACGACACGGCAATGTGATTTTGCAACATGACAATGCACCTGCACACAAAGCAAAGCCCGTTCGGGATACAATCAATGCAATAGCCTGGGAGTTGTTACTCCACACGCTGTACTCACTAGACTTGGCTCCTCCCGACTGCTATTTGTTTTCATCGTTGGGACACTCATTGGCTGAGCAACACTTCGATTCCTACGACGAAATCGAAAATTGGGTGACTAATTGGGTTGCTTTAAAAGACGAACAGTTTTATTGGTGCGGTAGCCGCAAATTACCTGATAGATTAGAAAAATATGCAACCACCAATGGCCAATACTTTGAATAAAATATTTTTTATTTTCCCATAAAAATTTGTCTTATTTTCACAATAAGTGTTCATTTCATACCGGTACACCAGTGCTGAAGTCCTGAGCAAAGAAGCTATACTTCGAACGACAAGCTAATTTGAATCTATTTTAAATATCAATCAATTGGGCTTTGCTGGATAGAAAATTTTATGACATTATGTATTGTATGATTTTGGCCATATCGCCGCCACGGCTGGCACTTACAGAGCGCAGACTGAAACATCAATTTTCACAAAGTTTTTACAGCATCTGCGGCCTTATTTTGCCAATAACTCTTCGCACGTTGATTTCAATGTGACCAATTGTCTCTGACTTGTCGACGTAGACAAGTGTCCCAAAGAAACTAGGCCAGTGGGTTAGCAAGTCAGCAAGTTTAATACCAGCTAACTGAGGCACAAAAAATGTTTAATCATGGACCTTTCACCAACGACAAGAACATTCTGACCTTCATGGTTTTTGGAGACTTATAGTCCAATGTCTCCGCCAGCCCATAAAGCGCATCAAACAGTAATTTTCTGCTTAGCAAGCATTTTTAGATTATCCTCAGTCAAAGTGCAACAATTCTACTTATTTACGTACCCAATAAAACAAAAATGGGCTTCATCGAAGAACAATATTTTTAATTTTGAAGTGTGACGAATAAAACGATTATTGTGATAAACAATTAATAATTTGCAAGCGTTGCTCTGGTGTAAGTCTATGCGTTATGAAATGTCAAACTCAACTAAATGAAAAGTTACCATCTGCTAAAGGGTCCGCCAAATAATTTTTTTTTTTGAAAATGCTATAAAAAAAAACTACTGAATATTTTCCCAAATTTTTTTCTTTTATTTGAAAGTACAATCCTTCCGGTTAATAATGGAAAATAATTTCATTTAAATGGCTGCCTCAGCTGGCCATGCAGTAGATTACACGAACGGTCCAATTTTTAAGCATATTATCGGTTGTGTGCAGCTGTATTTCATCAATGGCTTCACGAATATTGTCCTTTCAAGCGTTAGTTGTCTCTGGCTTGTTGGCGTAACACTTATCTTTGACGGCACCCCACAAATAATAGTCCAACGATGTCAAATCGCAGCTCCGAGGTGGCCAAACGACATCAGCTCTGCAGCTGATAATGCGATCTTCAAAAGCAGGGCGCAAAACATCGAGTGTACCTTCGGCTGTGTGGCACGCCGTCCTGTTGAAACCAAATGTTGCTAATATCCTCCTCTTCAATATTTGCGAACAAAAATTCATTCAACATGGCCCGATAACGATCGCCATTGACTGTAACGGCCACTCCTTGCTCATTTTCGAAGAAAAATGGCCCAATTATGCCTCTGGACCAAAATCCGCACCAAACAGTGACTCGTCTTGGGTGTATCGTCTTTTTAATGTATGCGTGCGGGTTTTCTGTACCCCAAATGCGACAATTTTGCTTGTTTACATACCCGCCAAGATCAAAACGCGCTTCATCTGAAAAGATAATTTTTTTTTGGCAAAATCGGCATCTTCTGTAAGACGATCGCAGGCCCACTTAGCTAAGCGCTGTTCAAGCGTATACACAACCATATTAGTTCAGCGGAAGGATAAAACTAATTATCTGTCAAATCAGACATGAGCTAAGTGGTGCCACGAAATAAGCGCTATTTGAAAAAAAATGTTAGATGGCGGGCCCTTTATTATGTTGGTTATTAAATAAAGTAGTGTTAGCAACTCAAAGTTATGAACTTCAAAAAAAACACGCGTTTATAGAAAAAAATTTTAGAAGAAAAGTTCAGGTTGAACTTAGGGGGATCCCAACATTTTGATTATTACTTTCGTTATGATGTTGTCTCTTTACAATCTCTTATTCGTATTAATTTTATCGTAGGCGAAGGCAAATATGTTGTGCCATCTTTAATAGAGTGGGGTGATGCTAGCAGATCAGTAACAGAACTACGATTTTATTTCGGCTATGGATATGGCCGTTATAGTGTATCCTGTTCTTTTACTAAATGTTTTTTAAATCACGAGGCGTTACCCGCATAACGAATAAATATTTCCTTAGTATATTAAGTAAATATTGTAGGGTATTCAAGCTACTTAATGCAGACCGCTTCCATTAGCTCTTTTGTTAAATCCATCACAGGTTGTTTATTTTTATTTCTACAGCTTTAAAATATTACAACAATAGCAACAACAACTTTTAAAGCTGTTTCTTAAAAAAAATCGTTGTTATTGTCGTTATTTACCGCGACTATCATTCTTGATCATTCCACAGCAAGTGCGACGTATTTAAAACCAGTCCCCTGCTTAAAATTTTATTCCATAAAGCAGTGACAGGTAGCTGGTGTAGCCAGCCAATGCCGCTGCAACTGCTGCTAATGCTCGCTCTCACCTTCATTGAGCAGACAGATGAAAAAAAGAAGAAAAAAAAATTGAAAACAAAAATCGAATGAAATGTTTTTTAAAATGAAAAAAAAAAACACGCATACGCATTTCAAAACTACCACACCAAAGTCGCATTTAAAAGAGACAGAGTGTATCATGAGCAGCTACATACACACTATAGTACCCTCGCAGTTATGTGTTGAACGAGTATGTTGTAAAAGTTGTAAATTTTGTTGTTAAATTTAAAAGCATAAGAAATGCATTTTCTAGAATTTTAATAAAATTTTTGAAAAAATATTTTAATTATTCGGCTGCATTCAAGCTTTTTTGGTTTTTTGCTTTTTTTGTTGTTTTCTTGTCAAGTGCATTCGGTTATGTGGCAAAATACACTTTCATTACTGCGTGTGGCTTTGGAATGATGTCAGGTGTTGGCAAATTAAAATGTGGCTTAAAAATGTTGCAAACATTTTTTCATTTATTGGCGAAGGTTGACAATACAATGACCAATAATGACTGACGGTAGTGTTGGATAATGAAATCAATAGTTTTACGGATTTAAAAAAAAATCAAACTTCTTATTGTGAATGCGTGGTTGGGGGAATAACGGGAAACAAAAAGCCGGTTGTAATGGCAATTAATATCAACAGTAATGCGATTAATTATAGCATGTGATTTGCGAGGGTTGTACAATAATTTATTTGCCATATTTATAGATATCTAATCTATGCACCTTATTTATTAACGAAGTATCATTCACCGTTATGCATACCAATATGGTGTTAATTCTAGCCTGTGGTCTTGAGATACCTCAGTTGGTTATTAAGTCTAGATCCAGATAACTTACCAAAGTTGGATAGTATGTAGATGACAAGGATAATTATCGCAAAGAATTTCCAAGCATATTTCGGTCATATAAAGGGTGGTCCAATCCTTATGCACGATTTTAATTGTGAGTCAAACTTTAACGTCTAGTTTTTGCCCAACTTAATTTGACATTTTTTGTTTCAGTGTTTGACAAATTCAACCATGGAGAGGTAAACAACTGAAAAGTCCGTTAAGATTTTTGAAGCCTTTTACGAAAATAGGCGTTGAAATCAAAATTCATTTCGTGCACTTCGTGATTTTTTTTGGTCACTATTTTCAACCAAATGTGTCCACAGTCGAGAGAACTGTGCGCAAATTTCAGCAAACCGAGTCTGTAGAAAATGTGAAAACACATGTGCACGCTCGCCCAGTTCGTTCTGCGGAAAACATTGCTGTTGTTAGCAATAGTGTGGCAGGAAAGCCGTCAACCTCGACTTATCGTCGTGCACAACAATTTAACATCTCACGAACATCACTGATAAGTGTTTTGAATAAAGATTTAAATTTACAAGCTCACAAGGTTCAATTAACTTAAGTGACCTTTTCAAGAAGTGAATGGTAACTTTACGAAGAAAATCATCTTCAGCGGCGGGGCACACTTTCAGTGGATTCGTTAACAAGCAAAATTGCCGCATTTGGACAAATGAGTATCCACAAGTGATTGTTGAAAAGCCGAAGCATTCACAAATAGTGACTGTTTGGTGCGATTTATGGGCTGGCGTTGTGATTGCGTCGTACTTCTTCGAAAATGAGGTCGGCGATGCAGTTACCGTGAATGGTGTTCGATATTGCGAGATGATAAAGGACTTATTGTGCCAAGAAATTCAGAATATGGAACTGGACGACACGTGGTTCTAACACAGCCAACGAAACAATGGCTCTTTTGCGCGAGAAATTCAAGGGCCGTGTTATCACCTGATTTGACACCATTGGACCTCTTTATTTGGGGTCATTTTAGAGAAAAAGTGTACGTCAATAAGCCAAGAACTACTCAAGAGCTAAAAGATGAGATAAGTCGACACATTAACAATATTGAACCACAATTATGTCTCAGAGCCATTAAAAATATGGACCGACGAATAGAGGTAGGCCACCGAAATCGTGGCGAACATTTGGCCAATCTTTTGTTTGACACATAATTGTCATAGATTCTTCTATCATGTTACTATATATCCTCGTGTTATATTAGTACACTAGGCTACCCCCACGCGACTCGCTTTTGGCAGAAATTTTGACTTTAAAATTCTATAAAATCCGTATAAGGAGTAACAAGTTCAGACGGCTTGTTCAATTTCGGAGGCAGTAGTAGTAATATTTTCGGAAAATGAACAAATTGAATTTATATCCGCTAAATAAAACCTAATTTTGCTCTTTATTTTCTATGGTGTCAGTGGAAAATTTCTTCTGTCATATCACAAAACAAATTTTATTCGCAAGAAATACATTCTGATATTGGGCGTTAAATAGATGAAGAATTCGTGTGAATAATTCAAAAACTTTGTTTCGTTTTTGCCACACAATTAAGATGAAAAAAATTATTATCTTATTAGTATTTAGTATTTATATTACGAGTAAGTCGCCAGCAATTTAAGTTTAATTAAATTTTGAAAATTGTATTTTTCTAGCAATCATGACTCATTTCATAGAAATGTTCAAATGAATCAATGAATTCCACTCTTGAAATCATAAATCTTACGCCACTTGTCTAGGCTGCAATCTTACAATGTAAACACTTTGAAACTGAAACTAATAAAACGATTGTAAGCAACCTCTACTATCATCATGATAATGATAACGAAGATGATGATGATGACGAAGATGATGATGATAATGAATTATTTTATGAATAATTTAATAAACATTTCAAATGCTGCTACACTCACTCCACCATCCCATAAATTATCTTATGTGTTTCACACACGTGAATGAAATATATTCATGATGTTGTTGTTATATCTGCTGATGTAAAACTTGTTTTAATGTTTATATGAACAATAACAACAACAAGATAATAGTATTTTTGTTGGTTTATTTTATTTTTTTATTATTAAAGTTGTTATAACTTCAGTCACACAGTAGTAATTAACATTAATTTCCAATTCATTATTTAGATACAAAAACTATAAGCGAGCAAAAGTTTTGTTTTTAAAAAGTAATGCCCTACAGCCAATAATGATGGCAGTGAATAATTGCTTGCATGCAAGAATATAATTGGATTTCTTTTGATTATAAACGAAAGAAAAGAAATTTCATCTGGCAATTATAAAATAATTTTATTTTTTATTTCTTTAAATTTAATTTTAATACAAATGACGGTTTTTATTACTTTCGAGCAATATTATTTCAATAAAATATACTTATGTTTTTAATAAAACATAGTTTAGTTTAAGCTCGATACACTTAGTTCAGATATTTTACTATGTATTTGAAATAAAACAATTTTTTAAAGTCGTTTATTTTGAACTCTTAGTCTACTTAAAGCTCTTAAATCCAAGTTATTTCTATTTGATGACAGAAATTAGAAGTTAGTGTGTCAAGGGATTTTGTTAAAGTAACTTCACTTAATACACGTCATGATACTGTATTACTTTAGATGATCTAAGTAATACACGGGAGTTAGCGTTTTACATTTATAATTGACGTAAATAAATCCTCGTACATCCCAAAGAACTTCAGTTATAACCTTTTTAAATGACAAACCCATTATCTACTCACTGTCAAAAATAATTTAATAAGACTTTGTAACACCACACACTAAGGTGTGTTTCAAAATGATAAGGTCACCTTAATATTTGCTCAATTCATCCAAACTATAAAATGTTACGTATGGTCACCTTATTAAAAATACATTCTACGTTCAAATAAGTGAATAATGAGCCGGTTTTGCTTTTAGAGACGTACCATTATATTGTATTTATTTAAATTTATCTAAATAAGTGCAAAATTCAATGCGTCAAAATGACAAGGTCAGTAATTTATTTATCCAAACTTTTATTGAAACTACGCCTTAAACAATTAATTTTTAATTTATGCAGTTCCCATTTCCTTCTATTGTCTTAAAAATACGGAATGGCATCACACTTATTAAATTGTCCAGAACGTTGGAGCGGATTTCGCGCCGGCTGTTGCAGATTACCACTTTTAATTCATCTTTTGTCTGGTACCGTTTGTTGTCTGCATAAACATTAAGCACAAGCACAAGCAGTCCCCATACATTTTCCATGGAGTTTAAGTCGGGGGAACATGCTGGCCAATCAATTACCTCCATAATGTGCTCCAACCATTGTCTGGTCGACTTGCTGACATGAATTGCTGCGTTATCCTGCTGAAAGGTGAAAGTTTTGTCAGCATTTTGGGCCAAATAAGGCAGCAAACGTCCAGACAGAATGCACTGGCACTCTAAACTATCCATTCGATAGGAAGGAAAGTAGAGTTCCAGGGTACCTTGTCAGCTAAAGCCCGCCCAAACCATCAAACTGCCACCGCCGAAATTTCGTTTGGAAAAAAACAAGGGCTCCTTCTTTAAAGCTCGCCAATAGCAATTGAAAAATTACCTACAAACCCAACAATGTAGGGAATATCTTATAACCTTTTTAAAAATTGTTTACCTGATGCCAATTCGTTGCCATGTTGTTTTTCGCACACTCCTTACGCTTAGTCATATGCTGCTTAGTCAGACAGGGAATATTTTTTAATTTTGCTCGAATAAGGTTTGGCTGGGCTTTGATGCATAGCTCTTAGAATTGTGCATTTTGAAGCTTGTAATTTTAATTTCTATTTTATTGTTAGCGCACTTTTCATGGAATTCGAGGCCTTTCACGGGCAGTCAGTCCTGTGCTTTTTAATTTTCCATAATTTTCTCTGTTTTTTTGAGAAAATTTTGCACAACACACAACGATCGTCCCAGTTGTTTGGCCATTCCACGCATACTCAATCCCTGCCCATGAAGTGCCACAATTTGTCCTTACCATACCGCGCAGGTATTATTTAAAAAATAAATTATTACAACAACAAAAAAACAATTGTGATACCATCCGATTAGATTTGCTTATTAATCACTGACCTTAACATTTTGGCGCATTATTTACATAAATTTAAATAAAGATAATATAATGGTACATGTCTAAGAGCAAAATCGGCTTATTATTCACTTATTTGAACGTTGAATTTTTTAATAAGGTGACCATACGTAACATTTTATAGTTTGGATGAATTGAGCAAATATTAAGGTGACCTTAACATTTTGAAGCTCACCTTATTAAAGGGTTTTATTATATTTATTATTCGATCGGATAAATGTCTTGAGAAAATTAAGAAGATCAAATAGAGTGAAATATCTTCTGTGCCGATTTAAAAAAAAAAAAACGAGACATTTGCATGCTATTTTCTACTCTTGAAAAACGTTCACTAATTTGGCAGTGAATTCCGTTTGCCAGAACATCAATAGCGCTTCTTATTATCTTATTGCTAACAGAACTATTTTATTTATTATACAATATACGTAAACAAATTCATTATTACCTTTTAATTATACATACATTTGAGTGAATTAAGCATTAATATTTTTCATTTTCATCTCATTTACAAATCGGATTAATTTGAAAGTCATTGTCATACAATCGATTTCGTTTTATTAATTTGTTTACAATTTTTATTAGTTTTTTTTTAGTATTATTTTTAATTTTTATTTCTTTATTTTATATTTTAATAAATTTATTTAAATGGAACGTTTGAACATTATCGACTTATGAGTTATTAGTCATAAGTAATAAAAAAATATTTTCGCTTGAATGTCATGAATTGGCAGTGAAAATTATAAAAAATTTTAATTCAAAAATAGTTTATAATTAACTTTCATTTATTTGATAATAAAAAATAAAAAATGAACTAAAAGTGTTTCAATGAACTTATAGCCGTGGTTTATATGACAAATCATTTTGAGTAATTTGCCAGGGAAAATCGTTAAAAATATTAAATTTTATATCGCACTTTATCAACAAGAGGGTATTAACTCAAAATTTTGAAATTTTCAGTAGAGCTGAAAAACCGTTTGTGGTTACATTTTGAGAGAAGTTGAAAATCCGAATTCAACATAGTAAGCAAGTAAATAATAACTTTTTTATGAAAATATACGTTACTTTACTATTTGCAGTTTTGTATCAACTCAAAATAATACCCTTTTGGTGATATAAAGGTAGTCACTACACTATCACGAACATGGTTCGAATATGGTTTTCGAGATGAAAGAGTTGAAATTGTTACAGTGGATAGATATTGATATTGATATTGTTGGTTGATATCTTGCCAAAAGTGAAATTTTAAAAATTTTAAGTTAATACCCTCTTGTTGATCATGTGCGATATGTATGTATGTATATGCAAATTGAAGTTAAAACTAATAAAGTGCAAACATATGGTATACGAAAGCAGTTTAAACTCTGTTCAATCGAGTTAAAAAACCATTACGTAGAACACGTTTTAGCAGCCGTTTGTAAAGTTGTAAAAAATCGCCAACAATGTTCTCTTGGCTACGTAGCTTTTGAAAATGACCCGTGATTAACAATAACAGATATACCAACTTAACAAAAAAAAAAGAAAAAAACTCAAATCGGAACGATGGAACCGCAACTCAGGGGTTATTCCGGCAACACTTTGGTCTTTTTTCGATGATAACTTCTGAATCTAATTGGTTTAGACTTTAACCCAATTTATGAAATAAAAGTTTGTGAGGTGGACTTAATGTGGAAAAATGAAATAATGTTTGAAATTACAAACTGCAGCCCGCACACATAAAACTAAAGTGCTTAGAAATCATTTATTAGGCAGGCTAAGAGCTACAGCAGATTGCATTCTAAAAACCTGTACCATGATGTTGTTGGCCGATAGGCGCACATTTAATCAAATAAATCCATTATTTATATGAAAAACAGTTCCATTCTCTAATACCACAACAACTCAAAAACTTATACAAAAATTTATTCCGTACTTTCATTCTCCGATCATATAATATTATGCAGGTAGACCATAGATTTCTTATCCCGTCTGCAATTACTATCATCACTTAAGTACTTTCTTTAATATTGAGAGCAGGTGGTTGTCATTCAGACTGGATTGTGGTACGTATTTGCTATAAGAAAAGATGCAAATTGGCTTAAATAGCTTTGCTTGTGAAATCGGTTTTTTACACGTCGGCAGTGAGTAGTTAAGGCTTAAGCTTGTGTTTGAATACAATAGTTTCATAAGCACAGTTGACTTTGGCCACTTGCGGAAAAAACGGCTCAAACAAAATCCTCAAGCCTTACTCTTTGGCTCTGGATGTACAACCTGATGATTCTGCCAATTTTCATAGTAGGCTGCCTGGAGTGTTTGTGGTGGGGAGCCTTAGCAAGAGCTTTACCACCACTAAATTGGAGAAATTTCAGAGGACTGTTGCTTACAGGATGTGTTCCATTGCTGCCCTCAACGTCATTCTGAACTTACTACCTATTCATCTCCACATTTTATCGCTTTCGATACAGAGTGTGTGTGAGTGATAAGCATGAGAGCAGTTGGTTTCTGAAGGCAATCACTCAGTGTCCAGGATTGGGGAATTGGGGACAAATTTAGTAATCTGTAGACTGGACTTCGGTGTGAAAGCCAAGGACTTCTTTACTGGGAGAAACGTATAAAAAAGAAGTAGGATTTCTATGAGTTCTGGTATTACGGTCTTCACAGATCGATTACGGCATCCGGTGTGGGGGCTGGTTTGCTGATTTTGCGGAATCCTTTAAAATACCGAAGGTCTCTAGCATTTTGTTGAATTTTCTTTGCTAGTTAGCCCGCTATTAGGGTCCTGGTGCTACCTAGTAGCAACTGAGCTTTAGTTTTCCAATGTAAAGAGAAAGTGAAGCTTCTCGCTATTACATGCATTATTCTTTGATTTGAATTCCTGGTAACAGGGACATCGTTGGTATTGAGAAGGCTGATTAACTTATTAGGAGAGCCACGATAGATTTGAGATCTATCCTATCTCCTACTCTGACATATGCTGTGCTATGACAGTAGTCAAAGGTGAAATCTGTAGTTTCTTTCGAGAGAGTGCACAAATAAATGGTGCTCCCTCTCCTCTCCTCAAAATCCCCGCCACTCTATTTCTAAACTTATAGTGGTGTACACGGTTCTTTGGCCCATTGGAACGCACGCAGAGAAAATATATCGATATCTTGACGTACTTTCTTTCTTCAATGGTTTAGTGCACTTAGCAGATCTGGATACCTTTGGTTTTCTCCACTTCATAAGCAGCTTAAGGTGGCTATAGTTCCCCTTTCCATTTTATTATCTTTTTAGGTGGTTCTTTACCTGTGGTCTGGCTTGGTTTCCAAACGGCACCTTGTTGCTAGTTGTAGTTGATTTTGTCAAATTAAATCAATAAAGAAGTTTGGCATTCTTTCAGGACTTCTATGCAAAAAGGGAAGAAAATTGCTTACGAAAATCAAAATGAATTTAATCCGGAATTTCTTTGATAAGTTTTTGAAATGTTTAGTTTCGTAAAATGGGATATGAAGGTAATTCAGGGGAGATGGTTGTGAAAACCTTCTGTGCCTTTTTCTGGTTCTGGAGCTTTCCAGAAGCATTTATTTTTAGATTGTAGCCCGAATTCGTAATTTTCAGCAGAACTCCATACTAGAACACAAATTCTTACCATAATTTAATATGTATTTCAAATTCAGGTATTTTAGGATTAAGGTGTACATAGCTTGCAAGAAATCGGAAGAATATAAAAGAACGGTGTCGTCACCTCTATAATTGTCACAGGTCTTTTGTCTTTAGAAGTATCACTAGGTGGCGTCTTATAATACTGATCGATGTCAAATGTCATAATTGTTGACTTATGTAAGAAATATGGGGTGATCTGTTTTTGGCTTAAGGAGAAGAAGGCGACTATTCACTACTTTTGTTTATTTTTGGAAATTTTGGGTGAATATGCTAAGATGTCTATGTTGGCCGAGACACTACGGATTATCCATACTGGCAACTCTGCGATTTTATAAGGTTGTGAAAATGGTAAATACTTATTTGACCAGATTCGAACACTTTTTACTTTTTGTACAGACACGCAAATTGAATATCGCTTTAGACCAAAAAGTGAGGATTTTCGACATTGCTAGTATTTCTTGTCATACCTCAAGAACTTCTTACAAGTGGATTATTTCTAATAAGCTGTTCTTATTAAACCAAATAAGCCTTATAATATACAAAATATTTCCATCCAATATTTGCAGCAATGAGTTGAACAGCAGTATTTCACTAAAATCAAAAGCAAAAAAAAAAACGGTACACAGACAGGAAAACCATATCACAACTACTAATAAAAGGAAGTAACAAACAACTGAAGTAGAGAAAAAAATAAAAAAAACAGACAAGAAATCCAAAGAGAAATACACTGAATTGACAAGAAATCTCAGACAAATCGGTTGATTTTGTTGACAATTTGTTTGGAAAATTACTCTCTTATGACACACACAGATCCATGTCAAGTTGCAAGCATTTAAGTACTTGCAACAAATGCACACAACCCAACATATACACATACTCACATTGTTTTTGATGTTGCTAACATGATGGCAGTTTTGTATTCGTATTCGCATTCAAATTCGCATTCGCATTCGCATTCGCATTCGTATGCATAAAATCATTTCGGTTGAATAAGCATGACAATAGGCGCTTACTGGCTTAAACTTCAGAATTCATGTTTGTGTGTGTGTGTGTGTGTGAGTATTTATTTTTCTTTTGTGTGGCAAGAAAAAAACCGTGACATGTGGCACAAAAAATGAAAATAAAAGAAAAGTAAGTGGTCTTTTCATGTATTCAAGTTGCATAAATCGCGTAAAATCTTAACACAAGTGAATGCATAAAAGTAATTGTTTTGTTGCAAGAACAACAAAAACAATAAAAAACAAATAATAATAACATAACGCACTTGCACACACCTCTCGCACTACACTTTTTCTCAATTTAGATTGCAATCTAAAGAAAAACGCACACATATGAGTGGTTTTATGATGTAACGCAATGAGTTTTAGCAGATTAGCAACTTCACTGAATTCAGTGCCGGCTATTCTTTTCAAGATGTATGCAGAAAAATCTCTGTATTTGCTGATCATCGTGAAAACACTGTTTAACTCCTCACTCTAAGTTATTGACTGAGAATTTTGCAAGATTGCCAGCAACATTCTACAAAACTTATCGAGTTCACTTAATTCACTTTGGCAGATGCATTGAAAATTTTATAGCCAAGCATATAAATTTCACGGCTGCAGTTCAGATCTATTAGGAGACTGTTAATGTCTCATACGATGACCATTTTTATGCATTTGCTTATTACTAACGAATCCATTATGATAATCATAAACAGCAAGAACAATACATAATGTCTTGCAACTTTGATTTGATATGAAACATCCCTGTAACACATGGTCTGAAAAGTCCCAGGCCTAACAAAGAAAACTATTTTTTTTCTAAATCAGCTTTATTCATCAACATAATCTCCATGAAGAGCAATGCAATCATTCCAGCGCCGCTCTAACATTTCAATGCCACTTTTGTAGAACGATTTCTCTTTTGCCTCAAAACAGGCTTCAGTTTCAGTGATAATCGATTAACTTGAGCGAAATTTCTTACCGTCGAGCATTTTTTTGAGGTCTGCGATCAACTAGTAGTCGCTGCGAGTCAAATTTGATGAATACGGCTTATGTGTTAGCAATTCGATGATCAATTCATGTAGTTTTTCCATCATCAACACGTTCTTGTTTTTGGTCAACAGTCCGCAAACGTGGCATCCACTTTGAACAGAGCCAACACGTTATTTTGATATCTTTACGATGTCAGCTACCTCACGCAACTTTACTTTTCGGTCATTCAAAACGATTTTATAAAATTTTTTGATGTTTTCTGGCGCAATAAAATTGGCGCCATCTATGGGTTTTGCGCATGTGTTATTAGCGTGCTTACATTGCAAAGCAACTTTTTATGTAAAGCGTGGAGAATTTTGGTAATTTAGTAGATGAAAATAAGTTATAAAGGAGATCGCCATTCGACAGGCATAATCAGTGCATCAGTTGATTTGTTTCCAATATTCTCTGTAAGTAAAGATAAAAGTCTCGCTTGGACTATAGTAACTAATTCTGGCACTGAATCCCTTACAAAGTGAAAACAGAAGGGAGGGTAAAATGATCAGTGGTTTAATATGATGTTGTTTTTGTTATCGTTGCTTAAGAGCTGAAACAGTTTTAAGTAGTTCTGGTCTAATGTTGTTGCTCTTCCGTGGCTTCTTATAGAGTGGCTGTACTTATGTTTGTTTGTATCAGATCTGGTTTTATGCGAAGAACAATGGGAAAGACAGAAAATTGGATGTTAATTCTCTTTTCCGGATCCGTCAGTGGCATATGTACATTCTCTTAAATTCTCTACAAATTTTTAATTCTGTTTATATCAAAAGCAGCTTAGTTTTCGCTTATTTAGAACCAAATCTTTACGCTCATGTTGTGGGTAAAAGACAAACTTCCATAGAAACTCACTTGTTATCCATGTAAAATGCATCATATGCATTCTCTACATTATGCTTTAAAGTGTATTATGCTTTGAAAAAACACGTAGTGTTCACAATATGCATAAATAATAAAAAGAGAATAATGAGTAAAGTGGCTGTATTGCGTATACGCAACGTTGTATAATTTAACTTGACACATTCAGAATCACAAACCAACTCAAACTCTACTTGAAAACCCGGTTAAAATTATTGCAGACGATAAAAGAAGAGAAGAAAAGATGTTGACTTTAAAATAATGAATGAATGCATTTCTTCACCCGCATATGAGTGCAACGGAAAAAATGCAAGTGGTACGAGTATCGGGGAAAGACTCCATAGAGACAGACAAAAAGACATAGCAGTCGCACTATAGAAAAAGTTGAAACAAAAAATTTAATGATATTTGCACTATCGTAGAATGAAAGCGCATTAGATAGCTAAGGCTTTAGGCATCTCAATTGCGTACATTATAATTTATATGAATATTTGGCAATGAAACTGCTATCCATCTTTTCTATAACAACAGCGCCATTTGGTAGCTGTGGAAGAACCGTGTAAACATAACATAACACTTTGGCTGAAAATCTACTGAAGAAAACAAAGGCGGGTATGTCGACCCAGCGGATCATTGGCATTGATTTTATTCACACCGCTTAAATTGAAAAGAGTAAAACGGCTGCTAGGTTCTGCATTAATTTGAAGAACAAATGACTTCTGCTAGCGTACAAACAAATGCTACTTCAGCGAGCTACCACCTGTAGTATGTTATGCAGGTTTTCCCCTTTGTGAGTATGAAAATAAGAAACGACTGAATGGTCAGGCAGAGAGGTAAAATTCGTTTGTACTGGAAAAAAAATTATTATTACGGCAGTCAACCACTGTTGCTTGTTACATTGCCAAATAACTAGAACTACGTGTTTGTTTACAAATAGAAATAAGCTACAACAACAAAGCAAGCAGAAAACGAAACCAATATGAAACAACAACAACACAAAAAGCACTGAAGCAAACAATATGTTTAAGATCAGATCGCTGCATAAGAATTAGAGGAAAAGAGATATAAAAAAATTAAATCTACCTGAACTATCGAAGGATTCGAGAGCTTTCGCAGCATTGTTTACTCAGCCATATACAAAATACATCGATGCGAACAGCAGTCAGTTTATTCGCTGCAAACTCAGTGAGTAGAGCTTATTGGATGTGATCTCTGCCTGAATAGAATTTACTTGGAGTAAAGTCGTAGTGTGAGTCGTGATCATACTCAGATTGTAAGACTGTAGTGTGAATAAACTCTGGTTGAAAAGGTAATGATCGAACCTTAGTTGCCAGAAAGTTCTGTGTAATACGAGTAGTTGTTATTGTTTTACAGAAAGGGTGTGAATAGAGAGTAATTCGGTGTGTTTGTTGTTACGTGTGAAAAGATTACAAGCAGTGGGACACAAAACAAATTTATTTTTGAACTGCAATCTAGGAAATCATTAATAAGCGTTTTTTAAAAGTTAAAAACGTGACAATATAAGGGGTGTTTTTTATAGAGGTATAGAACTTTAAGTTGCAAAAAAACAACGACGGATTATTCGATTGACATGAATTTTACTTATCGGAAAAATAATCTTGTGGCAGTACATGTTAAATATGATTTCTGGCATATGATCGCCATGGTTAGCGAGGATATAGTCCAATCTGGACGTCCAATTTTCGATTACTTTTTCCAGCATTTGTGGCCGTATACCGGCAATAGCAACGCAAATGTTGTCTTCCAAATGGTCAAGCGTTTTACCACGTAGACCAATGACTTTACATAGCCCCACAGAAAGTAGTCTAGCGGTGTTAAATCACAAGATCTTGGAGGCCAATTCACAGGTCCAAAACGTGAAATTGGCGGTCACCAAGCGTGTCTTTCAATAAATCTGTTGTGGCACGAGCTGTGTGACATGTTGCGCCGTCTTGTTGAAACCACATCTCCTGGACATCATGGTTATTCAATTCAGGAATGAAAAAGTTAGTAATCATGGCTCTATACCGATCACCATTGACTGTAACTTTCTGGCCACCATCGTTTTTGAAAAAGTACGGACCAATGATTCCACCAGCCCATAAGGCACACCAAACAGTCAGTTTTTCTGGATGTAACGGTGTTTCCACATACACTTGAGGATTACCTTCACTCCAAATGCGGCAGTTTCGTCTGTTGACGTAGCCATTCAACCAGAAGTGCGCTTCATCGCTAAACAAAATTCGCTTCTGAAAATCGGGAACAACGATAATCTCGTTTTGGGCCCATTCGACGAATCTACGCCGGGCGTGAGTCTATTCATAATGAATTGCCAAACCAAACTGAGAATAAATCAATTGTCAGCTGTTAAATCGGTCGCCATCTTGAAAAGTAATGCCAACTTAAAATTCTATACCTCTATAAAAAACACGCTTTATTTTTTTAACATAAGCTGACAGAATAATCAATCTACACTCTAGTTAAAGGTACCTTTTTTCGGCAAATTGACAAAGGAATGAAAATGATCTTTCAAAGCTAAAAGGGTATTGCAAAATTCACACAGAATGACAGCCATAACTAAAAGTCTATACGACGCACGAGCTTTTATAAACGCATACTATGCATTCTATATACATTAGGGGGTCCTTAAGTTATATGGAAACATTTTTTTCAAGTTAGAGACCGTAATTACTTCCTAAAATATGTGATTTTTTGTGAGTAAAAATCGTTATGCAAAAAGTTATGGTCGTTGAAAAAAGGGAAGGCGTAGCACAACGCCTCCCAAGTTGACCCCTTGTTTGAAATAAAATAAATCACAATCTAATAAAAAATAACATTTTTATGTCTTGTTTTATTAATTTTCAGTTATTTATTTACGTATTATACATTTAAACATACAATATACTCGTATATGTGAAAACATTCAATTTTTAAAGTCTTCAAGGCAAACTTCAGATGCGATGCTCTACGTTTTAACCATGCCCAATCGTGATTATATTTTTGACAGCATATTTGTAAACTAAAACACTGATTTTTCACCATCTAACACGGTTACCTGCGCCTGACTTTGCCTCTTCCCATGTTAGTTTGTTCTGTCTCAGTTCTTGGATAATTGTGCGTCGCCAGGTGTTTTCTGGCCGACCGCGGCTTCTTGAGCGTTGAGGATTCCACTCGAGTGACATTCTAGTGCTACTTTCTGGACTTTTTCGGATGGTGTGACCGATCCATTCTCACTTTCTTTTCCTTATCTGTTTCAGTATGGGTTCCGCATTAGTCGTGCTCCACAGTTCTGTGTTACTTATGGTGTTAGGCCAGAATATTCTGCATATGATTCTGAGGTACTTGTTAATGAATACCTGGAGTTTCTTTGTGATGTTATTCGATACAAGCTAGCCACTGCCTTACTGTGGTACTAATTTAACACATGAGTTCAATATTCTGAGCTTAGTCCGTTTGGATATATGTGAGCTTCTCCATACTGACTGCAGTCGTCCATATGCCGCTCTCGCTTTATTGAGCCTGTTATCTACGTCTGTTTCTGCGCCACCGTTTGTGGTCATTGCTAGATAGCAGAAGCTATCTACATACACTACTGGTTGACCCTATGGCATGATGTTTTCCGTGCTCGTATTGTTTATTCTCATGGCCTTGGTTTTCTTGATGTTTATCTCAAGCCCAACACTACGAGCCAATCTTTCTAGGTCCTCCAGTTTCGACTGTATATTGGAAACCTTATGCGAGAGTAGACAAACGTCATCTGCATAGTCCAAGTCTTCGAGTTGGCGTAAGAGACTCCATGTGATTGATCCCTCTTCTTTTCCAACAGAATTTGCTCGTTACGTCGTCCAACACGATTGTGAAGAGCTGTTTATCCTTGTTTAACTCCAGCATTGGTGTGAAATGGTTGGCTGATGTTCCCGTTGTGAAGAACTAAAAGTTCTGCATCCTCATACATCGCTCTGATTATTCGAATTATCTTCTGTACTCCTTTGGCTCTTAATGCTTTCCATATAGCCATTCGCCTGATGGTATCAAACGCTTTCTTGACATCGACGAACAGTAGATACAGGGTGTTACGCCATTCTATGGACTGTTAATTGATTATTCGTAAAGTGTTCGCCTCATATACGCAGTTTCTATTCGGTCTGAAGCCAGCTTGCTCGTCTCGCAGTATGTTGTCCATTCTGCTCTGAAGCCTCCCCTGTATTATGACCGCAAGTATCTTATATATGGTGTTAAGTAGAGTAATTCCTCTCCAATTATTACAGTCTTCCAAGTCGCCACTTTGTGGTAACTTTACAATGATGCCCTTCTTTCACGTAGGAGGCAGCCCCTCTTCCTCCCATACTGATGTAATGTGAGGCAGTAGAAGTTCAGCTGTGGTTTGGGTGTCAACCCATAGAATTTCCGCTGGTAGTCCATCTTCGCCTGCCGCCTTATTATTTTTTTCAATTTACCAATCGCCTCTTTTATCTCATTCAGATTGGGATTGGGAGATTGGGCCTTATTTAAGGCTTTTTTAAAAAAGCCTGACTAAAAAGTGGTTCCCAAAACACCAAAATAATAGAGTAGAACCCAGTTAATGAATATTCTACATTGATATGGCTTCTGGTCTTTAAAAGTTTATTCTCTCAAGTTATTTGCCTGGGATAGCTTCCTTCGAACGTCTTGATAATCAGCTATTTAGTTAGTTTTTTTTCTTGCAATTGCTCGTTCATTTCATTCTACATTTTCATTCATGAATTCATTCCTTTTGCACATTCTTTCTCATTTTCATTCATGTATTCGTGTCAGCATCTGTGACACGTTTTTCTCTTCTTTCAAAGTATTTTCTTCAACTTTTTTAATTCGCATCTGAAGCAGTTCGTACGTTCGTTCATTTTTATAATTCAGGGTTATTTTAAAGTGCACTTGTTAACGTCTGTCAGCCAGAGACGTTCTGTGCGTCAGAGGGTATGTGTTCAAGTGCGTACATGTATTAGTATGTACATGTTAGTATGTGTGTTTTCTGGAGTGTCTGTAATTGTGTAAAATATTTTATGAGCTTCTGTGTGTGCATGTGTATGGTAAATAAACTGCAACTGTTTAATCACGTGGGGCAGACGTCATCAAATATGCACGCATTTATAAACACACACAGGCATACAAACTAATATTATTGCATTAATATATGTGTAAACAGTGTTGTCTGGCGTATATTTTCAACGGTTTTCTTCAACTACAGCGTTTGTCTCTCTCTCTCCCTGTTCTTAAAGTTGACAAGACTCATTGTGGTGTTGACGTCGTCGTTTTCACTATCGTCACTCTTATCGTCATTGTATCCTTAGCTTTTTGTGAGAGCAAGCATGTGTGTGTGTGTGTGTGTGTGTGTGTGCGTAAGTCTGTTTAATTTTCTTATTTTGTCTTGTTTGTTTGATTGCTTGCCTGCGTTTGTTTTCGCTGCTCCTGTCTCGACTATTCAACACTCTGTTGTGCTGTGCTGTTCTTTGCTGTGCTATTTGCTTAATAAGGCAACAGACATCGTTTGGTTGGCTGAATATCACGTGACACTTTAGACACCTTTTTCGTTTTAATGAGTTGATGGTGCGTCACTTTAAGTGTGGCAACAAAGAATGATTATAGTTTTTCTTTACATTCTTACCTTTATTTCTTTTATTTTTGTGAAGCGAGCATGCAGTTGTTTTTGTTACTTTTTTCTTTGTTCATGTGCTGCTGTTGTAGCAGTTGCAGTAGCAGCGAAAACACAAACTGGAAGTACAAATAATGTCTAGAATTTTTAAGAACTTTAAGGCTCATGGCAAGCAGGCAATATAATTTAGATGCCTTTACTTATCATCAGACTGGTGTTGCAAGTTAATTAAGTACTTTGCCACAATGGGTTTGAGGTATGATGTACATACGTTTTTTGTTGTGCTTTATTTCTCTATATTCATCAGCTTGAAAACTTTTTTTTTTAAGCTGTGACAAGAAATTAAAACAGAAGTAAAAAAATTAAATTTTTGCTGCATATGGGGTTAAATAGGGTTATACACACATATACATACATACCGTAAAAGAAAATATTGACATTTTACATGATACCACAATACATACATACTACATACATACATATGTATGTATATACATACATATATACACATATGCTGCAAAAAGTTTAATGACATTTCACAGCTTAAATTCTGAAGAACAAAAACAAGAATAAAAAAACACAACAACGACAACATAATCACTTACACATATACACATACAGAGACATATAACCGTGTTGAAGTGTTTAACAACAAAAATAAAAGAAAAACAACAATAATAGCTACAAGAACAACAACAGAAGCAACAACAACATCATCTTCTTCATACATTTGTGTATAATTCTTATATTCAGACAAATTTCTATATGTGAGAACGACAACAGCAACAACAGCAGCAACACAAACTGCAGCAAAATTATTTGTTACAACACCAACAACAACAACGACGACGTTAACAAAATTTGTTCTAAAAAAGTTAAATAGATTTAAAATAAAAACAAAAGCAAGATAAAAAAATAAAAATTTTAACGAAAAATGAAAAAAAAATTCAATTGCATAATGGCGCATGTGTTGCTATTGCTACTGCTACCGTCTGCAATCGAAAATATTTTGTTTTTATTTTATCATCTCTTTCACTAACAACCAGCATTAGGGAAGTTCAATCATAATATTTTTACAATATCAGACATTGCTTATGATATGGCAATAGTCAAGGTCGCAAAACGCATTTACAAAATGTAAGAATTTACTAATGTCGCCACAAACAAGATACACACGTAGCTAGGATCGTCGTTGCTTCAGCTAGGGTAGGCTCGATAAACTTTTATAGGTGATGAGAAGGAGACTTATTCCTCTGTAATTGGCATATACTGTCTTGTCTCCTTTTTTATACACGGGGCATAAAATGCTAAGGCTCCAATAGTCGGGCATGCGTTCCTCTAGCCAGATTGAGCAAACAAGCTGACGCATACGCCCTATCAGCATGTCTCCTTCGATTTTAAATATTTTTGCCCGTAAACCGTCGGCTCCTGCTGCCTTGTTATTCTTCAGCAGGGTTACTGCCATTTTGACCTCGTTCTGGCTAGGCGGTATACACTCGACACCGTCATCTGGGATTAGACCCGGGGTGTCCTCGTCGACGCTATTATCGGACACCAACAGCTGGGAAAAATGGTCTTTCTTCACTTTTGCCAGAGGATGTGCCTGCACCAAAACCATCAGTCTGATGCTTTATTCTCTGACAAAATCTTCGGACTTTATTCCCACTTCTGTACATCTCGATACGCTCACACCCAAGCCTTTCCATTACACTCTTCTTCCTGTGGAACAGAGGTTTATCATCCCTCCTTTTCTCCCGACATTCTCTCCTTCGAAACCAGGATAACAAAATTCAATTTTTTAATTGAACAAAAAAATTAAAAACTTGTTTAAATGAATATCCCTATTGGTTTTAAAGTGCAAGAAAAAAGCGGAAAAAAATACTAAAAACGCTTAAATAATCATCCAGACATGCAGCAACACTCTTTCATATACACACACATGTAAGTATCACTAGTATCAGTAAATTATGTACATATGTGTACATGTAGATGTAAAACAACAAACAACTTAAAATTTTTGTTTTGTTTTGTTGCTTTTTTCTAACATAAAAGTGTAGCCGTTTGTTGTTTCTGCTTTTTCTCTTTTTTATTTTGTTTTTTTTTTTTTTTTTTTGTATTCCTCATCCAGAGTTTTCTTTCTACTTTGTAGACTTTAAGAGCTTTTGTTAATGGCTTACAGAGGAAGCCATTTAAGTGGTGCTTCTTGAGAATGTGTATAGAAAACAGCAGTAAAAACAGAAGAAAAAGAAGAACAATAAGAGGAAAAAGAATATGGCAGACAGTTTTCTCTCTTACTTACACATAATCGTACAAATACTAACACATATGCATATAAACACACGATGTGTAAGGACTCATATGTCTGTGTTTGGTTGTCTACTCATGTATGCAAGTAGTTTAACAAAATGTAAGCTCGTGTGTGTATTTGTTGTTTTATTCTATTAGAGTACTCCAATGTGTTGTTGTTGTCGTTGGCGTTGTAGATGTAGTTGTTTTTCGTTTAATGATTGTTTTCTGTCATGTAAATATCAATTTCTACTACTTTTCCCTTCTTTCGGCTTCTGCTTACTTTGAAGACACACCACACATATTTGTGTCATAACTGCGTGTATGTGTGTGTGAGCGTGTGTGTGTGTATCCGTAAGGTGTAGATAATATGACTGATTCTGTGCTTAAGTTAATCAAATTGTTTAACAGAATTTCGACAATCAAGTATTTTTTGTTGTTGCTGTTGTTGTTTTTACTGTTACCGATATTTTATAAATGAAGTTAGAAAATAACGTTGCTGACAATGACAAAAACTGTTGGCTGGCTGATGTTGTTACTGATTTTGAGAAATGAAAGATGACCCAGATAAGACACGTTTTTGCAGCGTTAACACCATTACAAATACAATTACATTTATATTACGCACAGATTGGAAGACATATGTATGAATAAACATATGCACATACATATATACTTCTATACATGTATGTTTACTCATGTTTTATCCCATAGTATATAGTGCATGTGTGCAATATATTCTTGTATTAATAGTTTCACTTAATAGATTGAGTTTAACCTTAAATATCTTAAAGTAAAATATTCGACCAAAAACCAATATTTCAAATCAAAGCATTAGTTATGAATACAAACTTATCAAAATTCCATATTTTCACTCTTAACTATTAAGTTATTAAGTTAAGAGGTTTGTTCAGAAAATAAGTTAACTTTATAAATTTCACATTATAATGACAATTGCGTTTCTCATTTTTAATTTGCTATATTTGTCGACTGCAATTATGATCAAAGTATTATGTACACATATGCTCTTATTGGTCTAACATAGCTTGAGTTTGAGATTTCTGTGTGTAAGGACGTTAACAATTTCTAAGCGCTGAAGTGCGGATCTCTAGAAAGTGATTTGAATTTTAATCTCAGAAAGAGATTTATTGCCAACAGTTTCAGATTGTTCGCAACCATTAAGCAGGAATATGATACAACACCAAGCCATTGTAACCCTAAATTTTAGCTAGAATATCGCTAAAATGAGAAGAGAGCAGTGACAGGCAAACTAACACCAGTACATTTTACAATCGTGCTAGTAACTGTAACTGTCTGTCTCTCAGACAAGATAAAATTGAACTTTTTTTCTTACACAAATGGTTGTAAACTATAGCATTGCATGAAACTTAGTAACGATGATCATGAAACTTTCATCATTATTTTTTATTCATTTCGTTTCTTCTTATACAGATGAATAACTATGAAAAGAGAACAATTAACACTCGATAGTTAAGAAACAAGTGTAATGAAGTTTGTGTGTTCAATGTGAAACATAACATGGGTTGAACAAATTTCGATAAAGTTCATGCTTTTCAAAATCAGTGTTGCCAAATGTAAGAAAAAGGAAAATCATTGAAAAAATACTTAAAACATACACAATGATTAAATGATTTTACCAAATTGGCAACATTGGTATTGCATATTACGAAAATGTGAGATGAGAGCAAGAACTACGAAATAAAAATCGTTCCAATGAACAATCTCTTTGTGTTAACGAAGTGAAAGCAAATATTCTTACTCATGGTATGAATAAAGCAACAGTTTGTTTGGTGTTCTGATTATTATTCGAAATAGGGTTTTAGCCAATAAATATATGAATATGTTCTCTCTCATCTCACATTTTCTTAATATGCAATAGCAATGCTGCCAATTTGGTAATGGTGCCAGTTTGGTTCATGCAATCCTTTATTGTAAACCCTGGAAAGAGTGCTTTCACACTTTTTAAGTTTATATATTTCAACATAAATCTTTAAAGCAAAACAACGATAAAAACAATAACAAAAATTATGACAACAACGAAAAAGAGAAAAAAAGACTACTAAGAAACTATCAAATTAAGAAAAAAATTAAAATAAATAATAAAATGTTTAATAACATCACCACTTAAATTTTTTTTCTCGCACTGTATTTTTCCGTTTAATTTTCTTTGCTCAGAGTCATGTTTTGCCGGACTCTGTTTTGGAGCTACTTACAGTAAGATCTCATTAACACTTTTCATTTTCCTGCTAAACCTGCTTTATTGAAAATAAAAATTATTCATGATTTATCTGAAAGGGGCTGGTAAGTAACGGAGGGCTGTTGGTTTGTTTTGCTATGGTTTGAGGACGAGCAACCATCAAACTCTCGGAGACCAAGGGTACATTCCGATCGCCCTGTGCTGAAACCTATATCTAAGATAAGAAGAATAGTAGTACAAAAAACGTTAAGAAGAAACCAAAGAAAACTTAAAAAAAGAAGTGAAGGTTTCACACCCCCAAGAGATCCAATCAATCCCCATGCCACAACGAAATGAGGCCCTTGACAAGCCGAAGGATAACGGTGGGGTCAGTACACGAAACGGAGGTTAGAGTTTGGATCGTAAATTCACCCAAGTGTCGATGCCTCCTTCCAGGGACAATGACATAACAGATGTTTGATCATCTCTAACTCATCCTCGCCATCGATTAGCCTACAGTAATCAATATTGGCATTCGACCATCTACAAGTCATCGGACGGATACCGCAATGGCCCGTAATAACGCCCGTAGTCAGCTTCAGCTCCACCTTGCTCATAGAGAAAAGAAACGGCGTCCTACGCCTAAAATCCGGTTCGATGAACCAGCTCTGGTCAGCCTTCTCAGCTAAGAACCTTTCTAGTAAACTGTAATGACCCAACAGCGGCATGACACAGTCCTCGCAGAGTCATGACGAGCCAATTCATCAGCTTTTTCATTGCCAGCAATACCACAGTGACCCTATACCCAGCAAAGTTGAACGTCCTTCCGCAGCCTACCGAGGGCGAACAACTTTCGATCTGACCAAGCACGAGCTAAGTGCTTTGACGGCCCCCCCAAGTGGCCACAAAAACAGTCACCTGGCCCACTGCGTTTCTAACAACGTAACAGAAAACGAAAAGGCCGTTGATGCAATGATTTTAAAACCAAATTTCAATCGTTTACAAAAAAGCGTACCATCGTTAGCAAAACATACTCAGTTCTATACAATTTTGATGTTGCGAGCATCGCTGAGGATTTGTAGCTTTACGTCATTGGTGACTGCGATTTGTTTCAATTTATTAGATTTGTTGGCTTAAAAAGAATTCCTATAAATCGTTTAAATTCGAAGCCGTTCTTCAAGTAATCGGCAAAAAGTATTTTGAATCTACATTTTTTTAATGTCAATTAAAAAGTCACCATATTTTATGAACAAACGCAAGTAAGTATGTAAATAAGTATAATTCTGCATTGATTTTACTCACCGACTATAACCCACTTTATTTTGGTCACCGTTTACTTACTCTCAACCTTCTGATAAATGGGGTTGTTTTTATTGTCATTAATTGTCTTCTTGTTTACTTGAGTATTGGATTTGGATTTTTTCCTTTATTTTGCCCATTTTGTCTGGCAATTTTTGTTACAATTGCTTCTATAAATTCTTCTGGTTTTCTCTTCAAATTTCAATCTTATTGACGTATTACAGGGTGTTCTTATAACATTTCATTGAATAATTCATTAAAAATTCCATTTAGTTGTCAATTCGCCCACAAATGTAATACCCCGTATAAGTGTGTAACAACAGTAAGTGAGTGCGTATAAATGTGTATGTGTATGTGTGTGTGTGTGAGTGTGTGTGTAATGTATTTGTGGTTTTGTTTTGCCTTAATGCTTGTGCATGTTTTGTGTGTAATTTGATATCAATTCAGAATTGATAGACTAACTCATGCTTTCATGCATGCATGAGTATATGTTATACATTTTCTTTCCACACTCCTGCTCTTCGTCATTCTTCTCACATATCCTTTGTGTAAGTTATGCTCAAAAGATTTCTTGTTTTTTTTTATACCTTTTGTTGGGTTATATTTTTGTTGTTGTGGGATTTCTTTTCGATGCATAAGAGATGTACAGAGAGAGAGAGAGAGAGAGAGAGGGATTAAAGAGATTATTGATGAAGTATTAGGGCAATTTCGAGTTTTTTTTTATTTCTTCTTTTAGTTCTTAACAATATGTATTCGTATGTGTGTGTATGAGAAACAAAAATATTTTCTTTTTTCTTCTTCTTTCTGTTATATTATGATCAAATTAACAAACTTTTTCTCACCAAATATTTTTTAATTTTTTGGTGGTATATCTAGTGTTTTAATATTCTTTGTTGTGTTAAGTAATCATACATACATGTGTAATTAGTAGTATATATCCCAGTATTCATACTTCACCCCATCTATTAAAACAGCAAATAGGGCATGACAGTTCAATGTTGTTAAATTGCCATTCGGGCAAAAGTATAATAAATGATGTGGCAATGCAGTGGCAAATTTTTAAAGGGGAGCTATTTGTTAAGTTGTAGATAAAAATTCTGTGGTAAATTATTGCGATTAATATTGAAAGTGACATTTTAGATATTTTAATTGTCGTAATAAATATTTTAAGTGAAAAAGTAAAAAAAAAAATTAAATTAAAAAATTTAAAAAGTTAATTTATTAAAAGTACAATCTTATTAGAATTGGATTCATAACCAGTAGGGATCTTTTTTTTTGTTTGTTAAGTATGGCCAGAAATTTACATATTTTTGCCCCATAAAAACTGATTAATCTTGTTTCCTGGCCAATTAAGTTGAGTTCCTAAGAAAGCTATGTGCTTTGTACTCGAATTGTGTGTAAAATAAAAATTCGGAATGCCATGATTTACAAAAGGACGTAAATTTTATCTTATCCACCTATACAAATTGCCATAAGCTGAGTTTTAAGTTGCCATATATGTAAGTTGCCTCCAGTTGTGTAACCACTTCTTAAAGGCGCTAATCAAAACATGTCTATAATTAAACAGGACGTTTTTCTTCATTAGATGATTTTTTTCTTCGTCACTCTTCTAGAGAGCATATGGGCTTTCCACAAGGCATCCATTGCTTTGTTTCAGTTTCAATAATCAAGTTGAATAGCTAAGCAAAGGAGATGATTAATCCACTGTAGCTTATCTCCATATAATTGTGTAGTGGTGAAGATCCTTCGTAAGTGGTGGTGGTGATCTTTACTTCAGCATTTTATTTTTTTCCCTGTAGGTAGCGTTTGCTGCTGATCATTCTTCTTTATATTTTAGATGGAATTATCTGAAGGGAAGCGTAAGTCCCACAGTTAAATTTTTTCGTCATGTCCTCTTCAAATAACTATTAAATCTCTCTCTACCAACCAATCTGTTGACAATTTTCCCAAAACAGCGGTAACATTGTTAGCGACTGGTTATGAGTATTACCGCTATAAACAACTTCTTTAACTAACGCATCAATCATTCGGAGCTAAAGATAAACTTAAGGTCCCTTTCATTGATTGAGGTCCCTTTCCTTCTTGTTCCACTTTGGAAATCGCAGGAATTTTGTATGTATCGGGTGATTTTTTAAGAGCTTTCGAATTGGATTTAAGGAAACAACTCATAAAACTTAGAGAAATGTATGCAATCTTTATTTGAGTCGATAGAGCGATCTATATAATACGGTTATGCCTCTAATAGTTCATACGCTGCTTCCAATTTTAGCATACCCTCTCCAACATATCGGCCGGTATCTCATGAATAAGTTCTTCAATATTAGCTTCCAGAGTGTCAACCGTCGAGGGCTTGTCACTATAGATATGAGCCAACAAAAATTAGCTTAAAGGCGGTAAATCGCACGATCTAGACGGCCAAATATGAAATAAACTGTTCACCGAACTCGCCTCTCAATTGGGTTATTGTTTCGTGTGCGGTGTGGCATGTGGCACAGTCTTGTTAAAACCACATATCAGCCAGTCAGTACAGCTCTTCCATTTTGGACATAAAAAAAAAAAAAAATTAATCACCGCACGCTAACGCTCGCCATTCACAGTAACGTTTGCCTTTGAAAAAGTACAGTCCAATAATGGCACCGGCCTATTGTCCACACCAAACAGCAAATTTTTCGGGATGCATTGGCATCTCGAATAATTCACACCAAATACAGCAATTTTACTTGTTCACGTATCCATTCAATCAGAAGTGAGCTTCGTCGCTAAACAAACGATGCACTTTCTTCATCGAGCATGACTTTTGATAATAAAATTCAAATTTACCTTCGCCTTATGTGTTAATCCCTAAGTTAAAAAATATGAAAAACTGATTCATGATGTGACTAAAGATCGCCGTACACTTCTTCACAAGGTTGAGCTGATAGTGGAGTGTAATAACGATGTTCTTCGTTCGGAAAACTTATACATTTCTTATGCAACATGTGCTCTAGATATTTAGAGCCTTAGCCGTTTCGCACTCTTTCATTTTACGATCATACAATAGCACATTCCTTAATGGGTCATAGTTGAACATAAAAGTTTTTTGGTAAATTTTAATTCTCCAATAAATTTTACATTTACAGTTCCCTGCTTTAGATACTTGCATGTGGCAATTAAGTGCTGCCATTAAATTGAAAATATTTGTTGTTGTTAAACTGCCATTTCTATTATAATAAAAATCCATACTGGACAACAGTTGAAAAAACAAAAATTTTACCTTGACCTCTTCAGGCCAATTGAAAAAATAAGAGTCTTACTCGTAATGTGCAAGTGACAGAAAATCATTTAAATGGTCGGCCATTAAAGCCTGATAGAGAGTGAGTTTGTTTTGGTCAACAATGTTGGAAACAATTTTTTTTTTTTTTGTATTTTGTCTGAAATGATTTCTATTTCTGCATACACACATACAGGCATACATGCATTTAAGTCGATAGAGAAGTATGTGTGTGTGTGAGCATAAATACTGGCTCACTGAAAATGTGTGGCGGGTGGGTGTGTGTGTTCTATAGAAAAATAAAAAGGAGAGCGAATCTGGTATGTTTTTGATTTTTATTTGTGGTTTCAATGCATTCATACTTACATACGTGTATAGTTTTTGTTTTTTTTTGCTTTTTTTAATTTTCTTTTGTCTTTATGAGTATGTTTTAGCATTTTTTCATTTTATCTTTTTTTTTTCTTTTGTAAAGGGTGTTTTTAAAAGAGCGTGTGAACTATAATTTGAAAATGAACTAGAAAATTAGCGAAATTCCTTATGCACTTTGCAGAAAAATAAATATTAGACAGAAGACGAGGGTAGCGCCGCCTAGCTATCGACAAAACTCTAATATTGCCACTAATATTGTAGGTCGAAAATTCTTGCTTAAAAAAAGATAAGCTGAAGAAAATTGTTGGCTCACCGAGTTTTCAGTGTGTTGTATTACATATGTATGTATGATTGTATTATGTATTGTATTATTATGTTAAAAGATAATGAATTGGAGGCGTAACAGTGCACTCGTAATAACATCAACTAATTAAAGCCGGGTTTTTGACGTTTATCAGATTGATGACATTTATGAATGTAAAAATTTAAATTCAAAAACATTTTGATTGTTTAGCTTACAGCGTTTTTATTGCTCATAAACTAACACATCTTAAAAACAAATCCAAAGAACCAAACGAGAACAAATCAACTGTATGGGGAAAGACATTATATAACATATGCACATATGTATGTAATTTCATTTCTATACTTGTTATAACGGGAATCCCCAAATTGAGAACTAATTTTGTAAAATAAATGCATGTATGCGCAAATGTACATATATATTATGGAGATTGAACGGTTATTATTCGACCGGTTTTTTTGGTTTTGTCGAATACGATTTTTTTAAATTTCCATTTTTCGAATACCGAATAAACCGGTTAATTTAACACGAATAACCGCTTAATTTAAGCATATGTAATTTTTATATGTTTTTATTTTTTTTAGTGGAAATATACTCTTCGTTTAAGTGACAGCCTTTCCTGAAAATATATATAAAATTTTTATATATGGAGAATGATGATCAACTATACACATTGAAAGGGACCTGCAAACGCCAGCTCCGAACAACAGATGTTATAGTTAGTAAAGTTTTTCAAACGTAAATAGTCAAAACCAAACGCAAACAATTTTGTGAGGTGATACCACTGTTGTAAATTGTCAGATGGTATGGCCTGTAATTGAACTAAAAACTTCCTGGTTGGTGTCTTACCTAACATATCACAGTGGCTTATTGATTGTTCTTAGATACTAAGCTGAAAAAGCTCTTCAATGCCAGAAATTCTATACCAAGTAGACTGTAGGCACTGGCAAGTAGAACTTTTACAAAACACGCTATAAAATGAATCACTGGATGAAATATTAAAACGTTCTGATGTCGAGGAGGCAATGTGCGAACGTTGTTCTAGCATTCTTACTTGCTAGAAACTACGACATGAGACAAAAATTTATCAATTTTATTTGCTAATGCAACTTTAATTAAGAAGATTTTGATTTTAATAACAGAACTGGTTAACCAGTTAATTGATAAGCTTATAACCGAAAACCGGTTTTTTATATTGAAATTTTTCGAATTATTCGGAAACCAGTTTTTTTAAAAAGTCGAATAATCGATATATGTTTTTACTGTTACTAAAGCTAAAATTTTATTTTATTTGAGTTGATGTTTTAGAGCCTTGTACGGCAAACTAATATTAACGCATTTTACAAATGTAGTAGTAATATGAAAGCTCTCACTCAGGTGATTTTGCACTGTATTTTCCATTTGATATCTCTTTAGGTCTCTTTGTTAATATTTTGCTTATTTTTTGTCTATGTTTGTGAGTATGTACGTGTGAAAACAGAAGAGAAGAGCTGCTCTTTGCGAGAATTTGTTTTAGAGCAATGTTGTTCAAAAGTAAATATGTAGTTGTGTTAGTGAGAATATGAAAATTACTCTCTCAGAGAGAGTAGATTTGATGTTTTAAACAAATTTAAACAAATCAACATACACCCGCTGCACATGTGCACTTGTCGCTGTTTCAGTGACAACTAAAAGCAAAAGCGAAAAAATTTTTAAATTTATTTGTCATGTGCATTCGTCACTGTCTCTTTGATGACTAAAAGCAAGAGCAAAAGTCCCATGACAAGCTCATGACTGTTTTAGAGCAGCGTAAAGCAAATTAATATTAAGGCATTTTGCAATTGTGATAGTAATTTGCATGTCTCTCACTCAGGCCACTTTGTACTGTATTTTTCTACTTGTTTTCTCTTTACTTCTCTTTGTTTATTTTTTGCCTATGCGTGTGAGTAGGGCTGTATGTGTGAAAACGGAAGAGAAGAGCTGTTCTTTGCGTGGATCTGTTTTAGAGCATTGTGGTTGACGTCTTGGGGTGCTATTATTCATTATTCCGAATGCACTTTACTTTATAAATATTGTCGAAAATAATTTGCACAATCATTGTGAGCTACTCAAGCACGAATTTCGAAATGCTTAGCAGCAGAAAATGCAGAGAAATTGGATACCATACGAACTTAAGCTGAGAGAAGCTAAGAGAAGATTTTGCATGTCTAAAATTCTTCTTGAGCGTTATTAAGATAAATTATTTTTGTATCGAATCATTACTGGCGTTAAAAATGGAACCATTAAGACAATCAAAAAATAACTAATTGTTTACAAAACCCGGCCAACCAGCCGAATTAATGCCAAAGGCGAATATTCGTGGCGCCAAGTCAATGTTTTGTAATGTGGAACCATAAGAGTTCCCCATCTATTATAAGATACTCAAATCGACACAGACGATAACAGGTGCTTATATTTTGAAATACTTCCCGAAATTGCGTCACACATAAGGAACATAATATGCTGCTAGGCCGACTAATAGCTACTCAGAAAATATTTAAGTTATAAATTTAATAAGTTTCTCAAATTAGTAGCATTCCAGGATATTATAACATAGAGTTTCACGTGTACTACTCAAGTCAATTAAAGGATCAGACAGGTTAAAATAGAAAAAAACACCCTTTTGTTACTCATCTCAGTCTATATATCTCTGCGTCTCGTTGCAAGTGCAATACAAAAATTCCCGAATAAAAAATACGAAAAGTAAAAAACAAGTTCTTAAGTTCATTTTTTTTTTGATGATTTTGTTGTTGTTGCTGTCTCTGCTGCATTTTTTCGTAGACATTTTATTGTATTATTATCCTGGCAGTAGTTGTTTTTTTATCATTGCATTGTACTATTACTGAGCCTAAAAATATATTTTTGTTTTGCGTATGTTTGCTTTTCACCGTTCTCCTCCAATTATTCTTTCAAAAAAGCTCTGCTTTTAGTCAACATCTTCTTTAAGTCCATGTAGGCATGTTGTAAGTTAGGCTATAGCAGCAACAACAACTAAAACAAGGCAAATATAACCTAAAAACAACAACAAAAAACTTGTTTTGCTGTATGTGACGTGTTGGATTTGCTTAGTGAGCATCAGCAATGCAATACCAACAGCGGTAGTGTTTCAACAACCAACATTCTGGAAAATTAAAAAAATTTGCTTTTTTTTTTCTAAAAATTCGAAAAAAAGACGAAAAAATAAAACACAAATGAATGAATGAATCAAGTGAATGAAGTGATTTCGTCTGTCAGTTATTTTTTTCTATTTTTTATTTTTTTATTTTTCTGTTGAGCAAATGAATCCTTTGTGTAGGTGAGTTAAATGCAGTCGCAGCAGCTGACTGTGCAGCTGTAATAAAAGTGGCAGTGTTGCATATTTGCGAATTAAAGGAAAAAAAAATAAATAAAATAAAAATGCTGACTGCAGACGTTATTTAAGGATGTTGCATATACTCAAATATATGTTCTGTATACAACAGCAACAACAACAACAACAACAACAACAACAATAACAGTAGCAACAACAACAACAACAACAGTAGCAACAGCAACAATACAAGCCCAAATAATGATAAAGTTGTTGTTGTTGTTGGTCTACTTTCTTGTTTGTTTATGTTGTTTGTTTCCATTTTGTTGTTGTTGTTCTTGTTGTTGTTGTTTAATGTTTTAATTTTAATTTTTAATCGCTGTTTTAAGTCTGTTTCTTTGTTGTTATTGTTATCGTTGGTTGTAACGTTATCCTTGTCACGCTGCCTATGCTCGTAAAAATGTATGTTTTGCTTGTGTGTTACAGTGTGTTTAATAATTAAAAGTACAGTAAAATATATTTTAGGTTTATGTTTTTGAAAACAAAACTTTCCTGTTTTATTTTTTTAAATGGTGCGCAATAATCCATTAATCAGTGAAAAAAAAAAACAAGAAAAATAAAAAGTTTTCGAAAACTAGCTTAACTCAATGAAGTATTGCAAAAAAATGGTCCAAAGTTTTAGTTACGTCTATCGGTTTTAGCCGAGGCCAAAAAACACGTAAGCTGTCTGCAGCACTTCGTCTCTCCAACAAAGATTTGGTCGTTCTCTTCCCGGTTTTTTGCCTTTGGGTACCGTATCAAAGACCTGCCTTGCCTGAGTTTCTTAATTCATACGAGAGACGCAACCAAGACGGCGCAGCAGCTGTATCTTAATGTGATTCATCGTATCCGTTTCCCTATACAGCTAGCTGTTCCACCGTATGCGGTACTCATCTCCTACTCGTAGAGGACCGAAGATTTTACTCTCGAATGCTTCTAAAACACTCTCGTGGTTGTCCGACAGGGTCGATGCCTCTGCGCCATATAGCAGTACAGCAATTATAAGAGTTTTTTAGAGCGAAAGAGTGCTTTGCTCCTCAATTGTCTACTGAACCCAAAATAGCATCTGTTGGCAAGAGCGGTTCTCCGTTTGATCTCCACACTGACGTCGTTCACGGTGTTAATGAACGATAAGATACACATGATACCAAGTTACACAAAGTCCTTTACTACTTCAAAGCTGTGGTCGCCAACAGTGACGCTCTATCCAAGACGAGTGAACTCTTTACTCTTTGACAAAGGATACTTAGTCTTGTCTTCATTCATCACTAGACCCACCTTAGACGCTTGTCTTTTTAGAGTGGAGTACGCTGATGATATAGCGTGTGTATGTCAGCAGTATGATGCTCTTGTAGAAAATGATGCCCTGACGATTCAACACAGTGGCACGAATAACTTTCTTCAGTAAAAGGTTACAGCGCTGGCAGCGCTGGCAGCGCTGAATAACATATAACACAACATATTTGTTCGAAAAAGGAAACGGCATAAATGCTACTCAAAAAGTGACAGATTTATCAAACTACCCTCGTGTTCTAGCAACTATAGAATCGCAATATGTATGAAAGAAATTTCTTTAGCACGCGGTCTCAGTAGGATCAAAAAAAAAAAAAAAAAAAATGAGTCAAACTTTCTTACTCGATTGCAAGTACGGCAAATTTTCATTATAACAACGTCAAGCAATTTAATTTGCTTTATTACCCTATAATTATGGTCTTGACTGTGTATGTATTGTATTCATTCAGCAATAATGATGAAGTGCTTCATTTGCTGTAACTCTTCTTTCGTTTTTTTTGATGTTGTTGTTTTTGTTTTATTAAGCTTCTCTTAATTCTTTGTTTCATTTCTTTTTAGTTCATATATTTTCTTGTGTTATTTGCCACAGATCCTAAAAAACAAAAACAAACAAAAAAATAAAACAGGAAAATGAAACCAGTTGTGTAGCATGACTGACTGGTTGATTGCAAACAAAATGGGAAAGAAATCAGTCGGAGAATAAAAACAAAAAACATGTCACTGACAGTGCCTTGTGAAGGTGAATATGATTGAGAGTATGTATGTGTCTTTCATTTTTTCTTTCCTTCGCCTGTCTGTCTGCTTTGTCATATTTGTAAGGATTCCTAAAATGTCTGTCCTTCCTAAAAAAATACAACAAAAAAACAAATATTTTAACTCCCTGTACTCATATCTCATCTTCCTGGTTTTTTTCTTTTTTGCCCAACATACTCATCACATATCTTTAGCATTTTAAAATGTGAATAAAAATGTATGTTGCATGTGGTAGAGATGTTGATGATGAATGGAATGAAAAAAAAAGTTTCTAAAATACTTAGACAGTTTTTTCTGTATGTGGTGGATATGATTTGCTTGCTTAGGCTTATATTGAGACATGCATTTACGCTCTTTAGACGGTAGCTGGCTCTTCTTCTTATTGTAAAAAAAGTATATTTTTTTCTTGTTGACAACAGCAATACAAGAACAACAACGCTACAGGAATATGCCACATAGTCTGTTTGTTGTATCATTTACACTTGCTGCAGTCAGCTGCGACGCAATCATTACTACGATTACACCAACACACCATTACCTACCGTCAGCTTGCTTTCAGTGTGTTTATACTGAATGCATGCATGAGTATTACAATAAAGGGTGTACACGATTTTCTTTGAACGATTTTTTTCTACAGACTGTATTTTCTTTTAAAGAATAGTCCTGTTTTCTTTAGCTGGAGATTGGCAATCACCAGAGCAATTTCTTCTCCAGGTTTGAGGCTTATGTATCTCTATTCTACTCATTTCTACCTTAGAATTCCCTTTAAAATTCCCTTTAAATTTAGTCAGATTGTATTGGATTTCTGTTGAATTTTTAGTATTAAAGTTCCAAGACTAACAGAGGTATCAGGTACTACTTTTCGTTTGTATTGTATGTTTCAGGACACTTCCTATTTTCATGTTTTTCTCTGTTTATGCTCATCTTTTTCTCAATTGTCAGGTGTAGAAGAATGCTGATCTATAGATTTTACCTTTTGTGCCTTCTTAAGTTAAACGTGGTCTGGTTGGTATGTTCGCAATGAAGTTTTGTTGCAGCGTCAGTAGCGTTTTGAGTAAAATTTAACTGTTTCTGCATTTTGGGTTTCTTTATAGAATTCAAAGCGGGGTTAGTAACGTAATTACATCTGGCACATGAAAAGGATCCTGGAAAATAAACGCATTAGCGTATCTCGACTATCTATGTCTCCTTATGGTTTCCCGAACTTCCTCTTTGTTCCATGCACGTCTTTAAGTTTACTTCTTCAGTGCCTGCGTAAAAAAAATTCCCGAAAAGAGTGGGCCAAGTAACCCTTAAAAGAAGACTTTACATAAAAAACTTTCCCTCCGTCACTCCTCTATGGAGCATATTGGCTTTTCCACAAAGCATCCATCGCTTTGTTTCAGTTTCTTTAATCGATTTGATCTCTCAAGCTAAGGAGATAATTAATCCACAGTAGCTTCCTACATATGATTTTGCGTAGTGGAAAGGAAATTTGCTTATTGGTTTTGATCTTTACTTTAGCATTTTGAATATTTTCCCAGTAGATGGCGCATTCGTCTGATGTTTGTCATGATCGCCAGAGGTATACGGGAAGGTCAGGGTGGCTTTTTCTTTATTAAGATGGAGTTTATTTATTTAGATGGAGTGGTCTGGAGGTTAAAGCCTCTTTATTACACATTCGAAACCACAATTAAATTTTTCTTTGTTATATCTTCTGCTGAGGCTCGAACCTGACTCGTAAGTGTTGTTATACGTGCGCTCTAATCACTACACCACGCCACCCCCACAAATAGTACTAACGAGTCTTTTTATTGTAATAGGCAGGAGGTATGGAATCTTAAAAATATACTTACAGCTCGTACTGAGCATGCAAGATTTTTACGAACTAAAACACACCCCATAAACACCTCCGGAATACATGGTACTGCCTTTCATTGTTACTTCATGGGAACAGCATTTTATGGCAGTATATCGCCGTTTCGCTTACTACTGGAACCGTTTCTCTGTGCAGATTTTCGCTGTGCTTCGGGTTAGTATTTGCTTCAGTGTTACGATCAATCAAGCAAATTTCGACAAGGTAGTGAATACAACGTGCTCCTCGCCTTCGTCTTCGTCTGGACAAACCTGACAATTTGGGGAGTCGTCTTGACCATATCGATATAAATACTTTCTATAGCCTTCATGACCTGTAAGGAATTGGCTTAGATTCGAGCTTATCTCGCCATGTATTCTCCATATCCATTCATCTATCTGCGGAATTAACCTGAACGTCTGTCTATCTTTCCTTTGGTGAGTTTTCCCACCTACATTGACAACTTTATATGGATTTATTCCTTTAATCTCTTTCAATAATAATATATTTTTTGGAACGGTTAAGTTTGTGCCCCTCTTACACTGGTTTCATTCCCACTATCACGCTTACAGCTTCCTCATACACCGTTCGTAAAGTGCTACACAATTTAGGCAACTTCTTCTACTAATTGCCATTATCTCTTCTTTAGATGTGCTGCTCTTTGGATTCTCCCACACGGGTGCACTGTATAGTAGCATGGAATTGGTCACCTTGGATATTAAGATTGTGCAACTTTGACGCGGTCCACTGACGTGTGGTATCATTCGAACTAATGATTTCGTAGAGGCGTATTTTGCATGTTTCTTGAAGCTCAGGCGGTCATCGATTATCGCGCTCAAGTATTTCACTGCTTTTGACGATATAATTCCCAACTTGACACTCAAATTTTACTTTCTCCACTTACTGCTAATGAGCATTAACTCAATGTTGTGATCTGCCAATTAAAGATTAAGGAAGAATAGCCATCTTCTAATCCACTGATAGCCACTTTCGCGTATATTTGCACTTCGTCCCTGTACCTTGCCCGAATTATGATTGCAATGTCGTCTACAAACCCAACGAAGCTTACTTCCTCCAGGAGATTCGGTTAAATATGTTGTCATACACTATGTAACAAATAAGCGGGCTTAGTACTGGTCCCTGTGTAACTTCTAAGATTGTGTTGTACGTAACCACGCCTCTGACGTTTTCACCAGCAGAATTCAGTTGGAGAAATAACCACTTATGATGTTCACTAGGTAATGCGGAACATTAATTTTTCTCATCGCTGTCACAATATGTTTCCATCTGGCCGAGTTGAAGACATTTTTATGAAGGGTGATGACAGCTTTGTTCCCAAACAAGATAGCTTTGTTCCTTTGCTTAAAACCGTAATTTGATTTAGTGATCATATACTCGTATATCTGCACAAAAGATCTTTTGGCGCCTTCAACTGTACGAATTCTTAGACTGAATGTTGATGTGCGCTTGAAATGCTAAATAGGCAAGATATGTGTAAAGTTCCCTCGTTATTTCGCTTACGTTTTACAAAAACATAATCGAAAGTGTGCCTCCTGCAGTCAAGCTTTTTTGTGCAATCACTGTTTCTGCATGCCTCGGTAGTAGGCCCTATATAACATAGAAGAGCTGTAAGTGAAGTGTATGTGTTTGTATGGGTGGCTGATGGTATATTTTTTTTTTTCATTTTTTTCTACTCCAAGCTCTCTTCTTCATGCTTTTTTTGCTTTTAAAGTGTATCTGTGTGTGTCTGTGCCTGTGTCTGTGTCTGTGTCTGTGTAAATGTAAATGTTTTGGTTATTTCGCTTCAATATAAAACTCTTTTATTTTTAATTTTTATTTTTTCATATTCCATTTATTGCTTCTCAGCCGTTTTATGCATTTTTTACACCAGCCAGCAGCAAGGCAAGCAGTAGGCAAGCAAGCAGTAGGTTCGAGCTGGTGTTTGTCAGCCTGCCTGCTGCACAGTTTGCTGGCGTGCATTGCATACTTTGGTTGGGTTTTTTGGTTTGTGCGGAAAGTCTTAACAATTCGTGTTGCAAGTTCTACTTCTTCTTGTTTGCTCGCTTTATCTCTCTCACTCTCATTCGCTCGCTCGCTTGCTCGCTGTGTGTGCTTCAGTCAATTTTTTGTTGCAAAAGAAGAAGAAAAAATTATTTTTTGTTTGTTTTACTCGTTTTTGCTGCATCTTGCCTAAATAGAAAAACGTGTGCCAAAAGTTAAGAAAGAAAAAAATCAAAATCAAAAACAAAAACAAAAACAAAAATCAAAAATCAAAATCCAAATAATCAAAACAAAACGAAACGAAATCGTATAAGAAAAAGCAAGAAAAAGAAAAAAGTTTTAAAAAACGTAAACGGTGGTAACAAGCAAATACCAGTGGAGCCTAAAACGTAAAGACCTAACCGGTTGCTGGAACATAAAAGTCTAGTTAAAAGTAAAGCCTTGTTTTCGTTGTTCGTTTTTTGTTGTTGCTGGTAATTGTTTAAAAATAAAGGATAACAAGCGTATAACGATTTTTGTAAAACGTGTGCCAACATTTAAAAGTTTGTTTTGTTTAGACTTTAACGAAACGTGCCGTAACGTGCCTTAACCCGACAACCTGGTGTTGTGTGTTGGTCTCTCTTGGTGGACTCATGCAATCAGCTTTAACTTTGTCTATGGAAAGAGTTTTTACTTTTTTGCATTATTTTGTGGAGTCAGTCATCGTGTGATTGCAGTTAAAACGGTTCGTTTATTTGCCCACTTGTGGCCTAAACATTTGTGCTCCAATTACATTTGTGTGTGCCGCCCTTTTGTTTTTGATTATTTCTGTTGATACTTCTCTAGATTGTTTGAATTGTAAAAGCAAAGTGTGTGTGTATGTGTGTGTACGCAAGTGAGTGTTTGATGTCATAAAACTGTATAACCTGACTAAACAACAGAAAAAATTTTTTTCTGTTCAAGTGTTTGCTTAGTTTTGTAAACCCCGTAAGGGTCTGAGAAGAAAAAACTAAAAGGCAAGCACAGAAAAACTCAAAAAATCAAATCAAAAATGCAAATCAAACGTTTAAAGTAAAAATCCTTTCAACGTGCTTGTGTATGTGTCTGTTTGTATTCTTATTTTCATATCCGTTTGACACTTGAACAAAGCGCGTGTGTATGTATGTCTGTAATCCATCAATTTAACCGCTAATAACAGCATGTGCGCAATTTTTCTTCTACTTTTTCACTCACTCACGCACTACCTTGGCTACGTAATTGTGTGCGTAAGAGAGTGTGATTTCCTGCATTTGTTATTCACATGTAAAATATTTAGTTTGTGCGGCTTTTGTATTGGTTAAGTGGCAGTGGCAATGGCAGTGGCAGTGGCAGTGGCAAATGGTAATAGTGGCTGGCCTATGCGTTTAGCATTTGTAATAAATCAAAAGGTTTTCATGCCTCTAATGCTGGTCTTTTTGGCAATTTTTCATTACGGCAGTAAAATGCTCTAAAAACTTGTTTTTCCTTTTAAAGTCCACCATGCTTTATATGGCCACTTGGTCAGTTACTGCTCCCTGTTTCTATTGCCCTATGCTCTATTTGTTCCATTTCCTCAACTATACTCAAAATTATAAAGCCCAACCAAATGAGTTATAATCCCTTTTTCTGGTGTTGGTACTACATTTTTATTTTACAACAAGAACAACTTTAAAGTTTTTTTTATTGTTGTTGGAATTTATTTTTGCCTGCTCGAACAGTGTTTTGAAATGTTTGTGCCAATAAGCTTATGAGAGTTTATGTGCCGTACGTTTTATATGTAAACAGTGGCAGGCAGCATTGAAATCAGCCATACAGCCACAGCTACTAATACCAGTTTCTTTTTTTTGCTTGCAACTACAACTACTTTTATTAAAACTATGAACGTCTATACAGAGTTTGTAACTAATAAACTATAAATGATGATTTAAAAAAAAAGTTTTTTTTTTTTTTTTTTTTTTTTTTTTTTTTTTTTTTTTTGTTAAAGGAAAAGTTGTACAAGGTGCTATTGGAAATTTATTAAAAAAAAAAATTCAATGCAGTAACATTCTAACCCATTAACGAGGGGTGGCTATAAATATATTCTTAAATATAGAGCTGAGTGCTTATTAAATTTGGTTAAGAGTTTTTACAAACCAATTTTTTTACAGGCAGATAGTAAAGGACCAGTATTACATACTCATGCAATAAAAAAGATTGACTTTTTATAGTCATATTTAAGACAAAGATTAGCAGGTTAAAATTAAGTAGTTTTCAAATATCATAGGTTAATTTCAAAAATCCTTTTAAATCGATAACCCCCGTATGTCCTTTTCATTTAAAACAGTCTCTCTCAGTCAATGAGTTGCACCCGATTCTATTTTTAGACTCGTTGAAAGGCACCTACAGTTTAACGCCAGCTCCGAACGGCAAATGCATTAGAGTAGTTTTCAATAGCAGTCACACTCATAACCAGTTACCAGCTAATGTTATGAGGTGATATCGCTGTAAAAACACTTTTTCTTTATTTAGAAGGTCTAGACTGGTATTGAACCGAGAACCTTCTATTTGGTAAGAGGGTGTCTTATGTACCATACCACAGGTAAGCCCACTTATTTGGAATATATTCGGATACAATTTATTAAGCCTTGTGCTGTTTATTAAGGTTCTATACACTAATACGAGTACCTACTCGTATTGAGCACAGAAATTACTTTCTCAATCTTAATAATAATCTAATTGAGTCCATTTATACCTTTTGCAATTTGTTACGCATTCGTTTTTGGTTATTAATGGTGGGATTGGTTAAGTGGATATTATGACTTAATGTACACAATTTAGCCTTGTTTGCTATTATGATATGACTTATTGATTGCGATATAGAATATTAATAGTCATTAATATTAAATTCAATTATATCGTCCTTTGTGTCCACTGTCATTGATAAATTCACATGTTCGTAATAAAAAGTGTATTAATTATCAAACCGCCTGCGCATTTCCTTGGATTGTTTCCTATTGTCACGCAGTAATTGAAATTATCATTGAACTTTTTGTCTTTTGACTCATACAATCAAGACCCTACGTATGATTCATTTAAAATTACATCAACATTCTACAGCGCATCCTGCAGTCGAAGGTAAGATGGTTCGATAAAGATGGTATATTGCTACGTTTGAGTTCTTTTAAATGGCGTCAAATAAAACAAATGGCTCGAATTTATATTTTGTTTTATACCGTCTTTTACAACTCTCATTACAACTTTATTCTATGACTGTTAAATTATGACTGACTAAGCAGACTGTGGCGCCCTTTTATAGTAAAGTAATATTAGCCTTGACACAAACCAATTGAAAAACTTCCATAATAAACTTTATAACTTTAAATGTTCGTACATCCTTGTAAAATTTTTTTTTTGTAACAATATTTAAGAGAAGGTCTCTACATTTTAGAACTCACATTTACACATTGAATAAGTATATATAGAGTTATCTAGTTAAAAAAAAAAAATCAAAGTCAATTTTAGTACTCAGTGGTTCACGATTTGAAACTGGTATCTAGTAGAGTTGGTTTCACCTAAATTGTATCAGCATTTGATAATTTTTCTTAGTTTTGCTAAAAAAAAAGCTTTTTAGTTATTGGACCAAACTTAGAAACTCTTGTTTTTAACGTTTTGAAGATTTAGGCAAATAAATATTTATATGGGCGTGGCACTGACTTAAAAAAAAAATAAGACAATCAGTAACAGCTGATCTTTCCAACGTATGTATTGGTTTGTATATCGATTGCTTGGCTCTCGAGTTATTAAATAACAAACATAGGATAACTTATTTTTACATATAACAGGTCATTCAATAAGTCCGTAGGATAAGTAAGAAAAAACTACATTATGACAAAACTCGATTTTATTAGTCAACATAGTTGCCTTCGAGGACGATACAATGAGTATAGCGAATTTCTAATTTTTGGGTACCACTTATGGGTACCACTTATAGCACGATTTCTTTTTCCCGTCAAAATAGGCCTCAGTTTCAGCGATTACTTCATCATTGGACTTAAATTTCTTTCCAGCAAGCATTCTCTTGAGATCTGAAAGCAGGAAAAAGTCGCTGGCGACTAAATCTGAAAATTCAATTTGTCATGGCTTTTATCGATTTGTGACAGGGTGCATTGTCTTGGTGAAACAACACGTTTTTCTTTTGCAAATGTGTCTGTTTTTTTTTTTATTTCAGTCCTCAACTGTTGCGTCTTTACTCGCTTTGGATTCGATTCGTCGATTGCTGTTCACTCAGCAATCTTTTGGATTCTGGTGTCTACTAGTGAAGCCATCTTTCACGTTTCATCCGTTGTCACATATCGACCATGGAATTCAATTATTATTGCGATTCAACAGTTCCAAACAATCTTCTGAAGTATGAATTTGGTTTGGGTTTTGGTCGACTGTGAGCTCACGCGGCAACCACTTTGTACAGAGCTTTCGAATACCCAGATGTTCGTGTAAAATGGCAAAAACACTACCATCTGATATCTTTACAATGTCAGCTGGCTCGTGCAACTTCAATTAGCGATCGTTCATAACCTATTTGTGGACTTTTTTGATATTTTCTGGTATAACAGCCTTATTTGGGCGTCTGCTGTGCTCGGCATCATTTGCGCTAGTACGACCACGCTTAAATTTAGAAATTCACTTCTCTACCATTTGTTTCGATGCAGCAAATGCTATAACTGACGAATCAATAGTCGGATTGCTGTCAAATTTATACACATATTGTTTAAAGGTTAGTGTTAAATAAAAATATAAGTCATCCTACGGACTTTTTGAATGACCTATCAAAGATGTCCATGCAAAATGCGATGGTAACTGTCGCTTCTCAAACTTCCACACTTTCATTCTCTTATCCTGCAAATCTCACTGCAGTGTTAAATTCTTTCAGGAGACCTGAACATTTGGCGTCTTTTTTGCTGTACAAAGGAACTTAGTAGATCACGTCGGAACTAGTAGTTAAGTGTCTTCATAGACTTTATCTAGCTTGTATTGGTTTTGGTGATGATAATTTTTGGTTGAAAAATAATATTTTATTACACACGAGGCATTTTCGCTTCAAGACGTTGAATTAATTCTTTTTGCTGAATTTTAAGTTACATATGGTATATGCAAAATCTATTTTGAGCTTTAGTCAGCTCTTTATATCCCACGTACTACGCTTAAAAAAGCATAACAAAAACTGACTTCCTGTTTTCAACGAGGACATCTGAGGACTTTCAGTTAATAGATCACTAAAAATTCAACACTAAGTCCAGTCAAACTGATAACAGTTAAATGAAGAAAAGTTACACCGAAAACTACTCAGCTGACAACAAATGCCATTTATTTTTGAGTTTCAAGTCCAAGCTTTTAATCAGAATTCCTACAAATTTAAGCGAATAAAATTTGTTTAAAATATCTCCTAAAGCATACTGTATAACAAGAATAATGCTGTCCAGTAATTTACTGTCTGATTCCATTTGTTAAAATATTAAGAGTAGCCCTCGTACTTTAGAAAAAAAAATATGTAAAAAATTATTAGAAAAAAAAAAACAAATTGCTCAGACGTTTAAAATCAATTTAAATAATTTGCACTTACAAATAATAGCCATGCCGCCGTTGCTACGACTAAAGCCACAATTCAATTTTAGCCATTTTATTAGAAATAAATGTTTCCTTCCTGTGTTTAGCGCCATCAGGCCAGAGAGTACAACAAACTGTACATGAAAATTGAATTTTCAATTAACCCACATTATGATTAAAAAAAAATAATAAAAAATTGAAAAAATTTAACTCAGATAGTGAGAGAGAGAGAGAGAGAGAGAGAAATATCAAAAACAAACACACTAATAATAAAAGAGTAATAATGGCATGTTGTTATGAATCCACACACACACACACACACATACAGTTATGAACTAATACTACTACTAATAGTTCAACTACTCTCCTTTGCTTAACATCATTTACGCCTCTTGCACACACACACACACACACACACACACACACACATACACACATACACTACTACAATGTATGTATTTGCTGTGTTTGCTGTGATGTTTTTACAAATCGTATTAGTTGTAATTAATACTGTTCTGCATGTTATTTGTATGTTTATTTAAATGTTGTTGCTATAGTTGTTATAATTGTGTCTGTGTGCTTGTGTGTGTTTCAATAATTTATAGAATAATTTACGCATGCCATCGCATACTATAACGGATTACGTACGGCAAAGGATTGTTGTTGTCTACCAAACGGATTAAAATACAAATTACCATTTTATACGGTATGTATGGTTATGTATGTATATGTAAATGTGAGCATGTATATGTTTTCTGTTTCTTTTTTTAATGTTTTTGTTGTTTTCGATATGAATAAATGTAAATGGATATTTGTTGGTCGTTGTTTGAGGGTCTGTCTCCCTGTTTTGTGTTTATGCAAATCAATGAGTATATGGGGTGTTGAGCGCGTGTTTCGTATAAACTTGTATGTTTTTATAATATTGTATATTGTTTTTGTTGTTGTTTATTTAATAAAACGTTATGTTTGTTGTTTTGATACAGGCAGACATGTGTTTTACTATTATTCACTGCATTACTCGTATTTTTGTTTGTTTGTTTGATGATGTTGGTATGAGTAATTGTATTTTTGTTTCAGAGATTTAAAACATAACGCTTTTTCACTCACTCTCTATCACTCTCTCTCTCTTTTGCTCTGTATTACTTTGTTTATTTCCAAACGCTTATAACGACATTGCAAGCTGGTCATATACAAACTCATTTATTATAACTTTTTCTATGTATGTATGAGCATGTATTTGAATGTGTGTGTGTATTATATTTTTTTTTTTGTTTGCTGACCTCCAACTATATTTTATTTTAAAAATATTTTTCTTCTTTGTGTTTTTCATTTAAAATTGTTTGATTTGCTCTTATTTTGGCAAAATTCATGTGTTGAGTTTACGTTTTTACTGTAAAATATTTATTTATTTAAATAAAAATAAAAAATAAGATTTTTAGAGTTAAACAAATATGTCTGTGCAGAGAAATGAGAAAATATTTCAAGAGACTTGCATTTTAAAATTCCTGAAATAAAATGAAAATGACTGCAAATATTAAAAAAATATAAAAAGAAAACGATGTTAAAAATTAAAAAAAACTTATACGAGTACTTATGTATATATATCAGTATGTATTTATGTGTTTTATGAAAATTAAGTTTAAACTTGTAAAGGCTGTTAAGTAATATGAATTGATGAAATAGAAATATGTATTATATTATATTATGTTATATATGTATGTACATATATAGTATTAAAGAAAATCAAAATATATTTAAAACCAATGGATTTAGTGATTCCCTATTTAGAGAAGTACAGTAAAGTAAAATTTGGCAATTTAGTGGGTTGTTGTATGTTCTGCGCGGTAATGTAACAAAACATTGAAGCTCTGCTCCCAGTAACTGTCTGAAACATTCTCGAATATTGAGTCAGATCCTATACGTCTGTCAATGTACTAAATCGTATTAAGCCTTAAAGTGGGAAATGCAAAAAGTAGTTTGAATTTATGCATGGACGTACTCGTATATATAAAAGTCGTTTACACAAATTATTTGGTGGTTAATCGTCGCTAATGCGTAGTGTTCATTGTCATATGTACAGACTACAAAAAAATGTAGACTTAAAGAACTAATACTACAGCTGATCAAAACAAAAAGTAATTTTCACGTAAAAAGTGACGCAAGCTGCTTAAAATGTAAAGGAAGTAATATTCTCAGAAGTTATGAAGGTTTTGTGGAATATAAGCTTATTATCTGGGATGGCGTAGTATAGTGCGTATAGAGCGTATACATAACAAGACAAATAACGTGTTTCGAGGACAGCAGAGGACATGACGAAAAAAAAAATTAGATTTGTGGTCCCTCCAGACAAACTCCGTCTAAAAAATAAAGAAGAAGCCACTCTGAACTTAACGTATACCTCTGACGATGATGACAAGTTTCAGACGAATGATCAGGAAAACACGCCATCTACTGGGGAAAAAATTACAATGCTAAAATAAAGATTGACATCAATTAGCAAGGATCTTCACCACTATGGAGCAAGCTACAGTGGATTGATCATCCACTTAGCTCGAAAGATCAAATTAAAGAAACTGAACCAAAGCAATGAATGCTTTGTGGAAAGCCAATATGCTCCCCAGAGGAGTGGCGGAGAAATATAAATCAGGAACTATGGAGACTGCTCGGTGTGTTAAAGTTTTTGCCTATAATGTGATTGCCTACAAAATCTGGCATACCAGGCTCTATGTAGATTACCAAAGATCGTCAAGCTTACGACGTCTGAAAAAATATAGGATTTCAATCACCCTCCGAATGATCAATCCAGAAAGCGCTCTGATCTCTCCGAAAGAAGGGTGATATAAAATCCGAACGTTTCTGCGGATAGCTGCACTATAATTCATCCAAGGACTTGCTATAGTATATAATAGCCTTCGCTTACGAGTAGGTGCGCATGTAAACTATCGAATTTTTTACGCATTTAAAAGGGGTAGTCACTTAAGCTAAACCTTGGATAATTGCGAAGTTAATTGATTTGAAAAATATGTCCCTTTATTTGTGTATATTCTTAAATTTCATGTTTCATTGTTGCCAGATTTGGGTTTAGAAACCGTCTTGCCAGATAATAATTTATGTAAAATAAGGTCTTTCGTACCAACGCACTTAAGCGAATGATTTTCTTATAAAAATAAATTTTCGTTTCTAAAAAATTACTCATTTAGGCAGAGAAGACTTTTAAGCTGAGCGTATTTAGACGAAATATTTGTAGGGCAATATATGGATATTTTTTGTTGCCAGCACGCTTATGTAGTTAATTTGGCAAAAAAGCTGTGCAATCTCCAGATTTTATCTTTTAAGAGTATTTGCGGATTGTACGTTTACAGAAATGGCTAGCAGACTGAAGAGATTATCACTGATACAAAAGTGAGAATGACAAAACTTGAAAAACGAAAGAATATAAACATTTTCAATGCAAACAGTAACTGAATTATCCGTCTATCCAATGTCTGGTTGATAAATACAATTTAAATACAATTTTAAAGCTTTCGAATTACGTTCATTTCAATAAAATAGTTACGCACAGTTATTTCTTCAGGGCAAAAATAATTAAATAAAAAAACGACAGATTTGTCCCCCTTTTTGATTTTATAGCATTGCTCAGCACGCATAGCAATCTGAAAAGTGCTGCCAAGTTGTCGTTTAGCACTGTTATGCAGACGGAAATGACCTTAAACAAACCGCATGTCAAAAGTATGAACGAAAAATTGTTGGCAGCTAAATGGAAGGGAAAAAACGCACTCTTTAATGCAAATCTAAAAGGATCAAAAGGAGAAATATACAATAATTATTAGGTTTGCTTGTGACACATTAACAAATGCAAACACTTTGGTATGCATTTAAAATGCAATTTGTTTTTTCTCATTTTAATAGATTAAAAAATGCATAAAATTATATGAAGAATACAAAAGTGAATGGAAAGAAGTGTCACTTCTTTTGTGCTTTAACTTCAGAAAATAAAGTTTTTTCTTCTTTTGAAATTAAGTTCATAAAACAAAAAAACAAAAAAAAAAAAAACATCAAAAAGCTTTTTAACGCAAATGAGTTTCAAAATGAGTTTGTTTTTGCATTTTAAATAGCAGAAGAAACGCACGCACAGATAGACAGAGTAAAATAAATAATAAATTAAATTATTTCTTTAATTAAAAACTCTATTAATTTTTTAATGCAACTTCGCCGTCATTACCACAACAACCACCACAAAGACGACATTAACATTAACAGCGACAACAGCAACAAAAACTATAGCAGCAGCATAAAACTTTAATGCAAATGACATTCACAGTGAGTCAAGGCAACCTTGGCCAAATGCAATGCATAAACAAGTATGTCTGTATGTGTGCGTCTGCCATTCTGTTGGTGTATTAGTGGTAAATGCTTTAAGGTATTAATGTCTGCTGAATTATATTTTATTTGTTGTTAAGTATTCGTATTCGTATGTGTCGTTGTTACTTTTCTTGTTCTTGTTCGTATTAGCGAAAATGTCTCAACAAGTACTTTGTATTTCTTAATACGACGAGTATGTTGTTGTTGTTGTTGTGGTTGTTGTTGTTATCATTCTATCATTCTAAGTTTTAACAATCTGTCTGCTGCTGTTGCCATTTGTTACAACAGTAATGATATTACAAAAGCAACTGACATCGTCGACATTGTAAAATGCAAGCCGAAGGCATTTCGTCATCATAACACAAACTAAGGATAACAACTACAACAACAGCGGTTATAAGACTTTCATATTCCCAGTGTGTCTCTCGCTTAGGAAAAACAAATTAAAAATAAAAAAACTATTACTACCACCACAATAACACAGACAATACGCACAGACATTCTCATACCATTCATTGCTCTTGAGTTTCGTCTCGCACACACATACACCCACATACATGCTTATAAATAATAGGAGCACAGGCATTAACGACAGGAGTGCAACTAAATATTGTTTTGTTTGCTAAAAAGATGATGTGATTGACTCTCTAAGCGAGTAAATATGTGTAAGCGCATGATGGTTTGCATATTTCCAGAGCTGGGAGAATAAATGTTGAGACATGGTACTAAAATTAAATGTACTCGTTGAAAAGTACTTGAATCTTAAGCAATTAAAATAATTAAAAATAGAAAATGTGTATGTGGCTTCTACGTAAATTCTAATTTTGACTGCTTCTAAGTGTCAAAATATGTACATATCGCACTTGATCAACAAGAGGGTATAAACTCAAAATATTAAAATTTTCACTAGAGATGAAAAACTGTTTGTTGTTAAATTTTAAAAGAATTTAAAAATAATAACTTTTTTATGAAAATATACGTTACATTTCTATTTCCACTTTTGTATCAACTCAAAATACTACCTTTTTGATGATCATAAGGTAGTCACTACATTATCACAAAAATGGTCTCAAATGTGGTTTTCGAGATGAAAGAATAATCGGAATACGTTGAAATTGTTACAGTAGATAGATATTGATGTTGTTAGTTGATTCATTGCAAAAAGATAAGTTTTAAAATTTTTTAGTTAATACCCTCTTGTTGATCATGTGCGATATGTGTGTTAGAAGGCAATTAGATAATTTAGTGAATTTTATTAATTTTTTTTGTTTGAGAAATAAAGCCGAAATGTAAATACAATTATGAACTTATGTATAGTTGCAGCGGTCTAAAATTGGAAAGTATGCGGGCGTATGCCAAAGTGACTGCATACATGTACATTTGTAGCTTCGCTATATGAGTTCAGTTTTGGTCAAGTCAATATTAAATGCCTGAATGAAAAACAATAGCTTTGTTTAGCCCTTTGAAGGTAATCGAAGTGAAAGATACCAGGAGCATCATGATATCCTATCCTTGTCGTCTTAATTGATGCATGTTTATACCCACAAAATCCATACTTCAGTGACAATTTTAAAACGGCATAAGCTCGTCTAAATTGCTTTTTAAATCGGCAAACACTTCTTTAAGTTGGTTACACATAGAATCGAATTTCGCTTGTCTCTCTCCCGACTACTTCGCAGCCGAGGAATGCAGTATTAGCATAGATGCAGTGGTTTTCTTTGCCAGAGCGACACTCCAGATCATATCTTGGATCCCCTAGTGGAGGTTTTTGAAGCCCAAGTAAAGCTTAAAATAATTTTTCCATTTTCATCAGCACTAACAGTGCTCTTATGTAAGCTCTTCTATGAGATAGTCGAGTGGTGTAAGCAGTGGCAGTAGTAATGTTCAACTTCTTTTGCGCGGGAACTCAAATGTTGATTGTTTTACTTAATCGAGTTCGACTGGATATTGATTCGAGTTGATGTTGATTCCTTAAAACAAAGGCACGTCACAAACTCTGGAATATTACTTTAGTCCTCTACAAAGTGAATACTTTGACTAATTTCCTCGTCACTCCTCTAGGGAGGGTATTGGCTTTCCACAAAGCACCCATGGCTTTGTTCCAGTTTCTTTAATCAATTTGTTGTTTCAAGCTAAGTAGATTAATCCGCTGTAGCTTCCCCCATGTGATTTTTTTTTGTGTAGTGGTGAAGATCGTTGCTTATTGGTGGTGATCTTTACTTTAGCATTGTAATTTGTAATTTTTTCCCAGGAGGTGGCGTGTTTTCCTGATCATTCATTCGATATTTGTCATCATCACCAGAGATATGCGGCATGATCAGGGGGCTTCTTCTTTATTTTTTTAAGATCGAGTTGTCTGGAGGGAAGTTGAAGCCTCTTTATTTGTGTTATTATGCGTGCGCTCTAGACACTATACCACATCATGCTCATCAGATAAAATCCACGAAAATGCGATACTATTTCCCGCCGAGGTAAAAAGTGTTCTGTTAACAAGTGTTATGCGTGGAGACCGAATTTGCCAATTATTGAAACGCAAGTCTTTAAAGCGGACATATTTCCATTCCAGACGCTTGTAAGTAATATAATGGCAGATACTAGTTTGATGACATAATGATGCGGCGGGTTCATCGGAGTGAATCCTGAGCCAAGATACCCAGCTACCTCGCTTTTAATAATACGGGATCACCCAGATCTTAGTATCATAAAAGCCTTGAGAGCTTTTCTTACACCATGTTCCATGCCGGGGTAGCCTAAGGTACATGGAATCCTTTATTCTCTTTAATATTTCGATCTTTGGCATGCCCTTCTTGTCAATGATACAAATTACAGTTATGCTTATTTGGAAACATCAACAGTATTTCTCGAAATCAACTATTTAGATCCTTAGCACAGTTCCTTATTCCCAAAAAATTTTAATCTTCTTTGTCAGACACCTGCTCTTGCAAAATCGATTTTGTTTGCGATTTAGACACTTAACATTCATTTCGAAAGTGTTTTATACAAAATGTTTTGTTCATTATCAAACCATTTGCTAAATAAATATTTATATTTCGAAATGTCACTTCAACACACTTCTCAGATATATGTACGTCTAGTATGTCGTCTGTTCATGTGTCTGCCTTAGATATTTACAACAATAATTTTGAAAAAAATTCATTCATTAAATGAAATTGTTGCACTTGAAATATTAAAAAAAAATATGCAATTCCATGCTAAGCAATAGCAATGCAAAAATGTGTACTAAAGATGTATGAGAAATCTCCCTCTTACTCATACACACACACACATACACTTAAGTGATTATTTGTATTGTTAAGTTCACCCATTCACCCTCATAGCGATACCCTGTGGTGTACATCGTCTAACAAAACTGAGTAATGTAATCCTTGTGGGTCGTCGTATCAGTTACAAATGCATCATAATTGTTAAGAATGGAATAGAGAGACAAAAAAAAAAAGAAATTAAATTTTTGATTTCAATATATTCCCTATTCCTGTACGTGTGAGTACATAGTTAGCAAAAGATTGTTGTCAGAAAGAAGCCTTTAATAAATTTATTTCGTATTTTAAAGTGCATTGTGTGTTTGAAAGCACTCAGATTAAGAGAGAGAGAGAGAGAAACAGCGAGAGAATCCCCAAGAATACCAACTGACTGACTGAATCTAACTAACAGTCATTGCTGTTTGCATTGTGTTTTGCACATAAAATGCACTTTGTGTGGCACTTGCATTAAATACCACAGCCTGACTACGACAAAAAGTAGTCAAAAAGCTATACTCAGGCAGTAGGAAGGCAATTCACAACATATTCGAAAGAAGGGTTCTCTGTATTCCATTTTTTGTTTTTACACAGAGAACAGATTGTAGTAAAAAAAATTAAAACGAAGAATTTAAAAGGCATTAAGGCTGTTCCCCATTCTACAAAAGTTCTTCATTTTGAATATAACGACATAATGCCTGCAAAGCATTGCTCTGTCTGAGGAACCATATGCAATTGTAACAGTTTGTTGTTCGTATTTATGTAAAAGTAATAAAAAAGGAAAGAATTACAGTGAAACATGGATAATTGTAATTGGAGCATTAGGCCTAAACTATAAGTCAAAATAGCGTTGAAACTTGCAAAGATTAAGCTAACAAGGTCAGTGATTTGTAGAATAGAAGAAGATGTGTGTTCTGACTTTGAAAAAGGGGAAAATAAAGGAAGCCGACATAAAGAAGAAGATCAAAAAGTAATTGCGAAAAAAATAACATTACAAGAGACGAAATGAGATCTGTATCGGAGAAGAGAAGAGTGGAACTACCTATCAGAACGCAATTAACAAAATTCATAAATTAGACAGGGTACAGAGATTCGGCTATTTCGGTATAACTGGGGCAATGATTGGCTTAACACCGCTTCACATCCATGTGATAAGGTTGGCGGAATGTTCGGCCAGAAAATTGATCGCCAATATGTACCGATATGCGTCGGGGAGTCTGCCCATTCTAGGCGGGGTGGTCGAAGAACCATATTCGGTCATGCTGTTGAATCTGTGCTTTGGCATGAGATTCACAGTTGAATTCCCGGATCGGGATTTTTGTTCTAATGTGGCCTTTGTTCGCAGTGAGTTTGATCTAAACTGGTATATTGATGGCTCCAAAATGAATAACTGTGTCGGTGCTGGTGTTCATTGACCTAACCGAGACTTGTTGATCTCACTGGGAAGATCACTGAGTGTCTTCCCGGCTGAGATCATGGCCATTGCTATATGTGCGGAGATCAACCTGGACAGCAGGCTCAAGTGTAAGACCATTAATATATTCTCTGACAGCCAAGTTACCTTAGGGGTACTTGACTATAATCGTATAATATCTAGACTGGTCAAATTTTGCTACGATACGTTGCAAAGCTTTTGCTTGGAAATAAGGTCCAGTTGTTTTGGGTAACTGTACACTGTGAAATAGATTGTAATGAAATAGCCAATGCATTGGCCAGAAAGATTTCCGGAACCTGGCTGTGCAGCTCCACTTATTACAAATCTCAATCTAATCAAGGATTAGCAAATGCTTGGACCCATGGAATGCTCAAACTGGACTTCGTCACTGTAGAGCGGGGATCAGTCCACTATTTGCGTGTCCCTCTGAGATTCACAAGTATGGCAGGCCGGAAAACAGACCACATATTGTGGGTTCTGAGTTGTTTTAGGTGGACATAGGGTCTCACTGAGTGACGTATCCACCATTATTCTTTCAAATATGGTGGTGTTCATTTCTAAGACAACTCCTTAAGCCCTAAAGACGCACATTTAAGTTTTGAAAGCGCGCAGTAAATGGATTTTTATAAACATGTCGACTCTTCAGCGCACTGCAAAAGGTAGATGGTAGTGACAATAGTCTTTGCAAAAAAGATGGCGTCTTTTAGCTTAGATCGTACACACGGTCCACAGGTCAGATTATGTAGATTGAAAAAATAAAATTGTACTGAATTAATCTTATCAAAACATAGACTTATCTTTCATGTCCAGTAAGCCCTGAACCTATAAATGTAGTTCTCAAATAAGCTGTTGGATAAAAAAATTGATTTGTTGAAAGGTGGTAAAATCCCAGAATCAATAAAATTCTTTAAGAAACTAATGTTAGGAAAGATACGAATCTTCAAAAGCTTAAAACATTTCTTATTGTAGTTTAATGAGAATAATTTCATATTCACTCTAATACAGGTTCCACTGTAGTTGTTAAGAGCTTTCAAAACAATACCGGGTTGCACTTGGTCTTACTACCATTTGTTTGAAAACAGCAACAACAGCGACAATCGACATTGGCAACAGCAGATGCAACAATAATATCATCGTCAACATAAGCCGCATCAGTATCAGCAACAGCAATAGCATAAAGCTGCAACAAATATGCTACAATTCACACCCACCCCCATTTCCACTCCTGTTCCCCCCACCCGAGAGAAAGTCAAGTTAATTGAAATACTAAATTTTCCATGTCTAGACAGAAAATTATGTGACAATTGTTTTTGTTTCGAAAAATTTTTTCATTAATTTTGTTGCTGTTTGTTGTTGTTGCTGTTGTTATTTTTTTATTATTATTATTTATAATTAATTACTCTTGTTGCCATTACCGTTCTTGCTGTTGTTGTTTATAATGAGCAATTTTTGTTTTTTTTTCTTTCAATTTAAAATTAATTAACTCGAATAGAGTTAATCTTTTTGTTTGTGGTTACCGGATAAAAAAAAGCAAACGAAAGCAAAAAAAATAAAAAATAGAAAAAAAATTGCAACACTTTTATTTGAATTATCATTTTGTTGCATTTATTTGCTCTTGCAACATAGGTAACAGCACACGCAATCCGACACTTTGTCAACTTGCAACCATTGCATTGGGTTCAGAGTACAAACAACAAGCTTAACATCAAAACAGCAAACGGCAAGAATAAATGCAAATAATTGTTATTTAATATTTATTTGTTTAAAAATTTAATTTTAATTTAATTTAATCATTTTTACAAAATAAAGGGTTTTCATTAAGCTTCGAAGTGCTTGTGAGATGTATTTGTTATTGTGTAACCGCCCGCCAAATGCGTGTATGGGTAATGCGTATGCGAAATGTCAATAAAGCTAAATTTGCCCCATGGCATGGGTTATGCTGGCTTTGAGGGCTACTTCTGTGGAATCTGGTTATAATTCTTTTCAAGCTTAGTGGCACTGGGTACCAAGGTGGTCACAATGAGGATGAGCGAGCTGATGGGATTATGATCTGAAGCTTTATCCTGCGAAGATCGAGCTGGTTCTGTTTACCAGGCGGTATGAGACAGCCTTCGATATTCTCGATGAAGGCGTGATTTTAGTCTTGAAACTCTCGTGGAAACGCAATGCTGAGAATCGAATAAGAAAGATATTATGCGCCTTCTACATTTGTAGGAGTGTGGGATAGTGTCTTAGACTCCATGTCTTGTATTGGACGTACACCGCGGACATTGGACCAATCCTCAAATATAGCACTCTTGTCCGATGGAAAGCGGTGGATATTTGGTCACAACTGGCCATTTTGAATGGGGTGTAGAGGCTAGCCTGTCTGACAATCACCGTTGCCATGAGTTCCGCTTTTTAGGACGTTCTGGAGACAATATTTTTGTCAAATGTGTCTTTGTAGAGTCTGCAATTAGTCGGTCGAGGCACGTTCTTATTGGACACTGTACCACCCTTCAGAAAGTGGGAGGACCGATCCTGTTGTGTCGGACAGATTAGTCGATATCTAGTTTGAACTTAGGTTGAGCTTACTTACCTAAGAATACCTTCTTGGAATTCTGGGTACAGGGCCGGATTTATACTCTGATGATCTGGACCTCAGGGTCTCTCTCAGACTTCTCTTACTATCTTTCAGGCGGAGGCTTACGCTATGGACAGGGCCGATAGGAGTATCCGGGAATTAAATCTCGAGGATCTACGTAGACAGACTCGCCGCAATCAGTGCTCTCAACTCGAACGTGATTAAATCAAAATGTCTACTCAGCTTCTTTCGCTCACTGGCTCGACCGGAGTTTTGTCGAACTGATATGGGTTCCGAGTTATGCGGGCATCGGAGGGAATGAAATTGCTGATGAGTTCTCTTTAGCTCTAGTGCGGAGAGAAACATCTGTGTGCGTTGTCGGGTTTTTGATAGAAGGGCACTGAGCAAGATGGCACACAGCTTGACCAATATCTTTGGCCTTCTTTTTCTGTGGAAAGGACTAAGCTTTTTTTTAGGTTCTGAAGAGGGTAGATCGGATTTCTCTCGAGCATAATTGACGGGCACAGTATGATTAGCCACATGCCAGAGCGCATAGGACGCCCTGGTCATGGCTACTGTAGGAGCTGTAAAGATTAGAAAGAATCGGTGCATGCGAAGCCCTGGTCATGGCTGCTGTAGGAGCTGTCAAGATGAGAAGAAATCGGTGCAACAGCTTCTCTGTAACTGTGCCGCTCTATGGGAGCTTAACTGAGGCTCTTGGGTGCATATCACTTTCATGATCTGGACTGTCTTAGTGATGTGTCACTATCGCAGTTGATTGACTTCGTCAAGAGTAGCAATTGGCTCAAGTGACGGTACTAACATTTTTTGGTCTTTAGGTGCGGATGATTTTTCTTAATCTCCCATGTCCGGTCTTTCGGCCATTTCAATGGGTCTGTCATTTAAAGGGTATAACAAGTGGCCATAGGGTCTCCGAGTGAACTCATAAATGGCGAGCGGACCCCATAATCTAAACTAAGCTTCATGTTCCGTTCCCAGTTATAAAAAGGAGCAAAAATTATAAAACACGATTTTGTTTATGTTCGAGTGTAAGCGGTGGTCATCTTTGGTCTCATTTTATTTCATTTATTTTACAGGCCCCATTTCAGGCGTATCTAACTCTTTTAGGTGACCTAAATGCATAGTCATTTATTCTGATACGATCACTTCCTAAAGATGAAGACACCATAGCATTTGTAAAGTTTTTCTTTAGCAGAAGGTGGTCGGTGTTTGACAACGTTCAGCACAAATACAGGCAGCTGGTTTTAAATTCGGCTACACAAATTCATAGAATTACCAGGTTGCCTAAGATAAGAACAACGTCAACAATGATCCCTTTTCTTTGGCCATTAATTCAACATACAGTCGCAATTAAGCTCATACTTGTTTTCTCTCAGAACGTGCAACTCATCTTAACTTTTACTTGTTTAACATCGCAATTCTTTTTAACTCTTTTAAAGCAATCGTAGACGAGTGGCATACATATTCGTTATGAAGAAAAAAATAAATAAAAAATTATATAAAAATGCTTCAATAAAATGTATGTACGAGTATGTAAGTATGTGTACTCATATTTAATTCAAATATTTAATTTGTCTGAAAAATGTTTATTCATTTCTCGGAAAAGTTTAGTTTTTCTATTTTTTTCTTTTTTTCTTTTTATTTTTTTGGAAAACTTACACTTCAAACGAACGAAGTTGGAAAATTGAGAAAAAAGGGAAAAAGAAACGGTTGGCCTACTAAAAAAGAGTTGTTGAGAAAATTGTTTAAAAAGACGTCGAAGCATACAAATAAAGAAAAAATACAACAACAATAATACAAATAAATCAAAAAATACTTGGCCTAGAAAGTGATGCAACTGCAACAACGACGATAACATCATACTTAGGAGAGCCAAGAAAAAAGAAAAATTTTTGCCAAAATCTGTACTTCCATGTCATAGTGTATGTAAAAAAGAGCCACACACACACACACAGTTATCTATTTTTCCGCCATAGATGTCACTTTATTTGTAGAAAACTTGTCTGTCTATTGTATTATTGTATAGACACATTGTATAGGCACTTACGACTGAATGCTTTCTTCCTTAACATCCTGAATCCTATTTATTGAGTTGTTTGAGTAGGAGACAGATAGAGAGACAGAGAGAGTGGAAGAGAGAATAAGAGATTTTATTTGATTTAAAGACTTTAAATTTGACAAAATAAAAGAATTGTTATTAAAAATTATTTTTTTTATTATATTTTTATAAAAGGTGTTCTAATAAGAGAGTTCAAATTTTAATTTGAGTTTAAAAACAAAGCAACTGAAAAAATTAATAAAAATTTAAATTTAAAGAAATAAGCACCATGGCTAGCTGTTACATGGCGCCTCTGCCAGTCCGATTTCGACCAATTTTTCAAGAACTTCTGCTGTTATGATATTTCATTAATGGCTTCTAGTTACTTACGAGTTGTTGCTCTGTTATCATATCAACACATGGATTTAAGGAATATGTAAGTAAACACTTTTGATCCTGATGTTGGTGATGGTACCATTCCCATAAATTCATTAAGCGTATGTTGTTACAACAATCAAAGTCAGCTTATGTTCTTAGTTCAAGATAAATGTGGACGTTGTCTGGTAATCTAGAGCAAATCGTCAAATTATGCAAAGAATTGTCTGAAATAGTTTGCACTCAATATGTAAAAGTGTTTCTTGCTGATGTTTATTGGCGAAATAAAGCTTCAACCATTGAGAAAGTTAGGTTAGGTTAGGCAATACGAGTCGCTCGCTATTTATGAGTTCAATTGGAGGCCCTATAGCCTATTGCGATACCATTAAAGAGGCCGAATCTTTAGACATGGCAGAATGCTAAAAAAAATTCTCACCTAAAAATCTCACTTCTCTCACTTGTCGGTACCCTTGACGAAGTCAATCAACTGCGACAGTCATATTCCCCTAAGACAGTTCAGATCATGGAAATGACATGAAACCAAGCGCCTTAGTCTAAGCTTCCACAAAGCGTGACAGTCACAGAGATGGTGTTGCACCGATTCCTGCTCCTCTCATCTTGACAGCTTCTACAGTAGTATGACCAGGGCGTCTCATGTGTTCTGACATGTGGCAACTAATTTAGTGCCCGGTAATAGCGACCAAAAGAAGCTCGATCGACCACATTCCAAACCTAAGAAGAGACCTACTCCAAGGCATTCTGAATATTTGGTATTGTGGTATTATTGGTTTACCTGTGTTACATTTTGCTCTGCTCCCATCTATCTACAGTATCTAAGTAGAGAACGCACACAGAGGCTCCGGCACGTTCCACTTTACGAGAGCCAGAGAATACCCCATATATCATCTCATTTCCTTTTCTCATTTTCCTTCAACATGATTACGTTCCAGCCGGGCCAGTGAGTGAAAGAAGCTGAGTAGACATTTCGATTTAATCACGTAAGAGTTGAGAGCTCTAACTGCGGCGAGTGTGTCTACATAGATCCTAATAGGCATTGAGGCCTCGAGATTTAATATCTGGATAATCCTAGCAGCCCTGTCAATAGCGTAAGCCTCCGCCTGTAAGAGAGTATTATCATTGGGTAGTCTGAGAGAGATCCTGAAATCCTGAAATCCTGAGGTCCAGATCATCAGAGTAGAAGCCCGACCTTCTACCCATTTCCGTCTTCAAGCCATCGGTATATACCGTGACTATGTCATCTCTTATGACAGATCCAGAGCAGCCCATTCATACCTAGAAAGTATGCTACTGCGGAAAACTTACGTAAAAACATACTAGAACTTAGACTCTGATATAAAGTAGTTATTATACCGGTGCGGTGTTATAGGTAAGACACTTACCTACCAATCAAGATGACTTCGGTTCGATCCTAAGCCAAGTTAAATGAAAATTTTTATGAAAAACTTCTCTAACTAATGAATCTACAGTTCGGAGCCTACGTTAAGCTGTAACTTTTCCATTCAATGAGTTTAAAAATGGAATTGGGTGTAGCTCATTGATGGACAGAAGTGCCCCCTTGTTATACTTGACCTACTAAAAGGTCAAACAAGTGAAAAACGTGCCACTTACACGATTATTTAATTACGGAAGAAATTATGTTGTAGATAAGATTGTCAGGCAAGATGACTAATTTTGGGTACGCCTACTAGAGCGACATCTATGACTTATTCTACGTGCGTACCAAAACATTGGTGTCATGTCTAATCCGTTGTTAGGTATCGATACAAAACCTTGGGATTATTGTGGTGTAATACTGGTTATTGTTTTTTTTTAATTCTTTTCCTGCAATTAATTTCTTAAAATTTATATTTTTAATCACATTCAGTTAAATTTTAATTTTTTTATATTTTCTTGTTAAGCCATTTGTCCTTTAAAACCTTAATTCCATAATTAAAAATTTCAAAAAGAGATAAAAAAAAATATAAAAATAATTTCTATTTAGTCCTTGCAATCCAATAAATTGAATAGCAACGCCAATGTCAAGACATTTCTGTGGCTACATACACAGCTATACATAACGTAATATACAAACAATACATACACATTTAAACCAAATACATGAATAGAAAAACAAATGTGTGTTTTGACTTAAATTGACTTACTAGGGTCAAAGAAATTTTCTTCAACACTCTTAAGACATAATCACTAGAGGATAGAAAGCAGCCAACAACAACAACTGCAAGAAGAACAAGAAAAATTTGAATCAAAAGATGTAACAACCAAATGACATTTTCGTCCAGACCAGGCCAAAGTTTTATACTAAAACACACACATACACACTAAGTATACTTACATACTTACAAATGTATTTTAAATATGCATTAGCCAAGTTAGTAGGTATGGAAGTGTATTTAACATATAAATATGTATGTGTGTACTCATGTACTACATGCTTAAGGAGTAAACAATTTTAGCATGTAAACATTATTAAAGATTTACTATGTATGAGTATTTAAGGTTTTTTTCTTTTTAATCTTTTTTGGTGAAATCTTATGTAAATTTAACTTAAAAACATTTGTTTTATTATGTTTTCCTGTATGTGTGTGTACATGTGTATGTGTATGTGTATGTTTATTTAGTTAATAGACATTAAATAATACACACACATACACAATAATACACAAATACATATATACATTAATATCCATATATTATTATTATATTTACAGTCATGAATAAAAGTAGACACAATGAGTTTTGTTTTGCTCGTAAATATAAGGCCAGTTTGGTAATTAAATGACTTTTTGCATAACAAAAATGAATTTTGCTGCCAGAAAGCATTTCATTTCTAGGCACACTCTCGATACATTAAACCTTTTACAAATTATCTATTTTTCAAATTTAACAACTGAACAAAATCACAAGTATGTGTGTATGTTAATATGTTTGTTTGAACTTTATGAACGACTGAATGGCTGAACTGATGGGCTTGAACTTTTTACAGAGTCTCTCTTTATATCTGGAAGAAACCAAAGGCTATGCCACGCCCATACAAAGTGCATTTTTATTTGTTTAAATCTTCAAAATGTTAACATAAGGATTCTCCAAATTTGGCCCAAATAGATTCATAGTCAAGGCCAGCCATCAGTCAAAAATTAGGCCGGATTAAAAAAAATATTGATTTCAATATATCTTGAGAAAGATTAAAGCTAAAGCTTCAGTATTTTGTTTGAATGACTGGAATAAATGCATGAAATGGGACGAGTGGGCGTGGTAGCTCCCATATAAAGTAAATATTAATCTTGTATATGTATATTGAGAACGTGAATTTGGTCCCAGTGACTATAAGGTCAATACAAATCATCGGTCAGAAACTGCGCGGAATTAGAAAAGAGGGCGTGGTACCTCCCACATAAAGTAAATATTGATTTCAGTATATCTTGAGAACGGTTAAAACAAAGGCTTCTGAATTTGGTCTGAATGACTTCAAAGTCAATTAAAATCATGAGGTAAAAAGTGGACAAAAATGGACAAAGGGGCGTGATACTTCACATATAAACAAAATATTGATTAACGGTTAAAGCTAAAGTGTCATTATTTGGTCTGAATGACTTCACAGTCAATACAAATCATCAATAAAAAATGAGCGCAATGTGTCCCATTGAACGTGGTGTCACCCATACCATGTATATATTAATTTTTGTATATCTAGAGAGCGGAAATAGCAAAAGTTTCTAAATTAGGTTCAAACAACGTGGTGAACAATACACTGTCATCTGTCTCTGCGTTACCAAACTATGATAACCAATTTTTTGTGGCCACAATTAGCTAAGGTTGACATCAGTGACCTTTGGTTTTAGCAGGCCTGCGCCACAAGCCACACAGCCAGCCAAACAATTAAGTTATTGCATGAGAAATTTCCCGGTCACGTAATTTTTCGATTTGGCGATGTCAATTGGCCGCCTCGTTCTTGTTATGTAATGCCGCTGAATTATTTTCTCTGGTGCCATTTGAAGGAAACTTTAAAGATGACGATATAAGCGAAGCTATGTTACAAAATGTAGTTCAAAATTTTGTGTAAAGAGCGGACATCTGCTGACATGCTAGTGGTGAACATTTGCCCGACAGCATACTCCATTATTAATTCCCATATTTCTGTTTTATATTGATATGAATAAAACTGAATTTGTTAAAAAGTTGTGTTTTTAAGCCAATTTACCCTTTAAAAATGAATGTATGCTTGTTGGAAGACTTTACACACATAAAATACATACTTTACAGTGTCATTCTGGAAGGAACTAATGTTTGGATTTTGCCCGGAAGGGGACAAGATGGGGAAAAAGTGTAAAAATGTGATGAAGATAGCATTTAAGATAATAATTAAGATGGGGTAGCGAAGCAGACCGGGTTTTAGCTAGTATTTAATATTCATTGAGGTTAGTTAGTTAGCTGAAAGCATACTACAGCTGAGAAAATAAGTGCAACACAAGGCTGATAGATTCATTTTAACATTTCTTTAATATGTGTTCACTTAATGGTGTTGTGATCAATCCATGTTGCATATAAATTGTCAAACACTTCTTTGAAATGGTATCATGTTAGAGCTTATAATCGTGTAACTTGTCGTGTACTTCGTAATACCAATAGTGGCTTGGTTGAGGTGCCTATAATCACTTCCCGTACTCAACATAGCTTTTTTGAGCGACTTGAACATTTGGTGTCATTCGTGTTATTACAACTGAGCTCAGTAAACCATTTTTAACCGTTGAAATTTTTTTTAATTTTATCTGTCAAGTCATTATTTTATTTCTGTGATCCCGTGTTACAAAACGCCTTTTTAACCATTTGTATGGAAATTACTTCTAACGAGGCCTTTTGCTGCCAGTAGCTTTCAAACACAACCTAAAAAGCGCAAAAACTCAGGAGAAGTATGTCATTGAAAACCAAAGCCTGGAATATAAAAATCCTGCAATATTTTGTCCATTTACTTCCAATTACAACTGTATTTGGTAATATATGTGTTTATAACTGTATTTGCTACTGTTTGCTTCCATTTATATGTATTTAAATATGTATGAAGTGAAGTTAAATAATTTACATACATTTATGCCTAATGTTTCTTGTTTTTTTTTTTTTTTTTTTTGTATATTATGTGTTGTTGTGGTTTTTATGCCACATTAGATAATGTTTAAAAACTAATTTGAATTCCTCAGATTTGCAGAATAACGTACAGAAACAAAAGTTAAAAGGGATTGTTGTAACCCAGAAAAATTTCATGCTCTTAACCTGTACATATTGAAGAAATTTATGGCAACATTTCAAATATTACATTTAAATAATTATAATGAAAGAAATTTATTTGTGTCATAAAAAGGAAAATACTTTTAATATATTAAACGAAAATAAAATTTTAAGAAAATTAAATGAAAATACATATGAAATAAGATTCTTTTATTTATTTCACACCTTTAAAGATTATTGCACTAAATTTTAGTTGAAGGTTTTAAATGATAAACAGAAATTAATTAAAAATAAAAGAAGAATTCTACGACATAACCAGTAAAATCATATCCTACTCTCATTAAATTGCTTTAAGTGCTTCAAGAGAAATACTGTCTGGTAGAACTCTGTTAAGATCAGTACATAATAAAACTGAAAATTAACTTACATGAGCTCTTTGTATTTATTCTAATTCAGTAATTCCTGCGAGTTTTCACGCCATAAAATACGTAAAAAACCTTCACCGTAATCAAAGAAGGGCTTTATGGTTCTAAAGGGTGTCCAAAAATTAAGGCAAGATTTTAATTAAATAGAAAACACGGTTTTTAGTCGTTTGATTGATATTCTTTTTATTAAATCATAAAGTAAAAATGCTTATTTATGGAAAAAACATCGGGGAAATGGCCACCCCTGCTTTGCATGCACATACACACCCGTTTGTTGAAATTACCGATTATTATTTTACATAAATGTGGCTGAATTACGTTGATGCAGCGTTGAATCTCCTCCTCCACGGGTGATTGTGGGTTTATTGACGTAGAGCTGTGATTTCAAATAACCGCCTGAAAAGAAATCTAATGGTGTTAAGTCAGACGATCTAGGGGGCCAATTCCGAATATCGAAATGAGAGAGTACACCACCTGGAAATGTCTCACGCAGTAATTGAATTGCTTCAGGGTCTGTATGACATGTGGCACCATTTTGTTGAAACCATATGTTGGCCACATCAATATCATCCAATTTCGTAAGAAAGAACTGTGTTGTCTTATCGCGATATCGAGTATCAGTAACAGCCATTGTTGATCAGCCTCATTTTCAAAAAAGTATGAATCAATTATGCATTCAGCCTAAAATCTACACCAAACAGAGTGACCCGTTGTTTATGCATTATGTTGGTTCTCAGAACCTTAAAAGGCGTAATTTCGTCGATTAACAAAGCCATCAAGGTGAAAATGTGCTCCATCGTTTAGTATGATTTTGCTCGAAAAATCAGCATCCATTTGTTTATGTTCAATAATCCTTTCTTCGCTGTGCATGACCATTAGGCTTCAGTTGTTGTATTAATTCTCACAAATCGTTAGAGATTATACGCTGTAGAGAGCTTTTGAAATTTGCAAACCTTGTCCACGACACCGAAGTGAGATTCCTGGATTGTCACCAACCAGTGTTGCCACAACTTCGAATTTTTTGTAACCAAATTTCTATAAAAAAGTAGCCAAAACATAACCATAATTTTAAATCCTAATCTTAATACAAAAACATTAAAATATCATTTTATACGTAAATGGATTTTATAGCAGTATTGACTGAATATAGACTGGTCAAAAAAGCTTGGTACAGTAACTAATGAGGCATATTATCCTATTTGTGCAGAACATTTTTACTATGTATTAACAAACTTTGCACACTAGAAAATATCGTTCTCTCATATGATGACGTTTCGTTATGATGAGGTTTTATTAATTAATTTCTCAATAATTTTACTTTAATAGTCTTTACACGAAACAATAAAGAAAAAAACCGAAATATGTCTGACATTTATGCTCACTCATCCACTGAACGAAATAGTGTAAATAACGAAGTATTTTTGCTCTGATTGCTTACCAATGATTATCCTGAATATGTCAGCCGATCTCAACGTACTAGAGATTATTTATGCAGTTCAGAAGTGATGATTTTGACATGAAAAGGAAGACCGTCGAGGTCAGAAAAAATATTCCGAGTTGATGAATTGAAGGCATTATTCTCTGAATACTATTTTCAAACTCAAACAGCTACTCAAGCAAAACATTTGGAAGCAGCAGGATTAACCAAAAAGCAATGAAATTGAGTACCGCACGACTAAGTGCCGAGAGATGTTAATGACAAATTTTTTTTGCCGAAATTTCATGTCTAGAATGTTGCTGGAAAGTTACAAAAAAAAAATTCTCGCGGCATTTAGTCATTACCGGCGATGAAAAATAGATCTATTGTGGCAACAATCGGCCAAATGCTCAGATGAAACTATTTATACTCTAGACCATGCCCGTCCGACCACCATTTGTTTCGATCGTTAAAAGAAATCATAATCTTTATGCTTTAACTTCGAGTAAAAAGTAACCAAAATCAAAGAAATGTACACATCTAGACATCAAAGAAAAAAATAACCAAAACGGCAACACTGTCACCAACACTCTCAGGCACTGCTTCGAATATGACATTTGAACTGCTTACTTGGCGTCTCTAAAAGATCCAGTCTCCCTGAATTTTTCAATTACTCTCTTCACAGGTGAATGGAACGCCATACTTCCATTATTTTTGAAATATTTTTCAATCATAGAGACACATTTTTTTGTCGTGCAACGCTCCATTTTTAATAACTCTAAGCTGTCTGCTGTAGAATTTTTTTTAGGGTTGCCAACACTTTACTGCACAAATAGCGACAAAGTCACGTCTTGCATTAATTTATGTAAACTCAGCACTATTGTTATATAAGTTCAGTTGTGGTCGTATCATCACAAAGAGCATCAGACATTCAGATCGCAAAATAAGATGGCTTCAACCACATATAATCAACAACAATCTATGGAGCGATATTAGACAATCGAAGGAAGAATATATGTAGAGTGGCATCTAAGCCAAGTGCATATATCACATGATGGATAGACATAATTGGTACCGTAAGATAGTGGGCTTATTTGAATTCAAGTGTTGATTAAGAATATTATGGCAAAAATAATTTTTTTTTTTTTTTTTTGAGAAAGGATTGGTGCCACTAATATAGATAGAACTGCTTAAAAGAACTAAAACGACAAAAACTTTTGATTTAAAACAAAAATGAATTCATCAAGCAAAGAACAAAGTACTGCTCATCAAGATAATGTAACCAACATTGACTTAGGACTGAGCCCCTTGCAACTGTTTATGGTCAATCGAAGAGGTCATCATTAAACCAAACATGAGAATATTTATTATGTAGAAGTAATAAACTCATATCGTTGGCTCAACTGAAACTGAATTATCAATCTGCCTTTTTGGCAAAATGTGAATGTTGGTCTCATATATCGGGTGTTTTTTAAGATGTTTATAGCGTTGAGTTGGCAACACTGCTTTATTTGACAACCAATTTTACAGCTGATAGTTGGTTTTTATTTAGTTTGGAGTGACATTTCATTATGGATAGATAGACTTACACCAGAGAAACTTTAGCAAATGCTTGAAAGGTTATATCAAAATAATGGTTCAAAACTTTTTCTCCGAAAAAGCTCATAGTCGCGTTTGTAGTGAGGATAATCCACAATCTCGAACTCCATTATATCTACAGAAGATTGCTGTGTGGTGCGTTTTATGGGCTGTCGGAGACATTGGTCCATATGCCATCAAAAATGATGATGGTCATAATGTTACTGTCAATGGTGAATGGTATTAATCTTGCTAACATGTGGTTACAACAGGACGGAGCTACATGCCACGCTGCGCACGCTACAATTGATTTACTTAAAGAAATTTAGTATTTTCATCAATTGATTGGTCACCAAAGTCATGTGGTTTAAGCCCATTGGATTATTTTCCTTGTGGTTAGGCAAAGTCACTTGTCTACGTTGATAAACCAGAGCCAATTGAATATTTGGAAATCAAAATCTAAGAAATATTAATAAAATATGGCAACATATGCTGCGAAATGTTTGTGAAAATTGGTGTTCCAGATTGCGCCTTGTACGTGCCAGTCGTAGCGGCCACATTGCTTAAATCATATTTAATCATTAATGTCATAAAACTGTCTATTCAATAAAGCCGGTTTCATTGATATTAAAGATGTATTTTTTTGTTTTATTATGACTTAAGCTTGTGTTACTGTAAAAAACACCCGATATATACATTTGTGTGTTTGTATGTATTGATGTATAGCCATAAAAACCATTTAATATAATTAATATTTCTGACCAAAAAATTGGACCTTAAATACTTTCTGCGTTTTTTTGTTTTCTGGTGTTGATTAAACAATAAATATTCACAACCAACTCTCTTTTATGTATAAAACTAAGCAAGTGGATAATAATCGTAAGCCAACAACAAACAAATACAATAAGATTTAAGAACAAGTATAAGAAGAAGAAGAAGAATATTTATATTACTTTTGGTTAAGATTTATTCTTTTTCTCTCTTTGTCTGTATAAGAGTTTAGGGCTCTCCTTTAAATTTGACTTAAATGACCACAAAAATGTAGAAAATTTTGTTCACAAGTCCCTTAAATACGTGTAAGTAATAATGGTGTACATGTGTGTGTGTGTGTGTCTGTGTGTGTTTATTTCTTGTAAATTGGTATTGTATGTTATTGTAAATTAGAGAGTTTCTATGTGTGTGTGTGTTTTTGTATATAAATCTTAGCAAATCTTATTTGTCTTGTATTTGTTTTTAGTTTTGTATTCGCATAAGTGTAATATTTACAAAATATCTTGTATGTATATGTGTGTCTCTATGTGTATGTGTAACAGTTTTCTTAGTAAAATACAATGGAATTTATTTGAATGTCTAATGGTGTGTTCGTTTGTTTGTTGGTTCGTCTGCCAGTTAACAATCGACCAGACTTTTGTTCCACTTACTTACTCGCCTGTTATGTTGATCTCGTAACCATTTGTCTGTTGTTGTTGTTATTTTGTAGGTATTCGTATTCGACTACTTAAATGAGACTTAAGGTCTGATATGTATGTGTCACCAGCAACTTCATCTGTTAATATGTATGTATGAGAGAAAACAAATTTGTAATATTTCGACATTCTTTTACTTTGGCCATCATTTCTCTCTCTCTCTCTCTCTCTCTCTCTGTATATATGGTGTCCTACCAATTGGGTTGTCGTTTTGCTTTTATTTGGCAGTTTTGTTTCGTTTGACCCACAAGTCCATCTGTCATTTAAAGTGGTCATTTATAGCTATTTGTTGTTGTTATAGAATATGAACTAAATTCCTGCAGTGGGTTAATTGATAAGTTTAACAAGAATGTCATTCAAGTTGTCATAACAGTCAAGTTCAGGTTAGGAGTTTGACACTGCAAGTAGAAATGGGGTTAAAAATTTAATGATTTTCTGTCGCTGAAGGAATGAGAGAGAGAGAGATAGAGAGAGAGAGAGAGAGAGAGAGAGAGAGTAGATGATTTGCATTATTAATAGCTGTAACGAAAGAAGAAAAATTAAGGCAATCTTTCAATGAAGAACAAATTTATTCATAACGATGCATAAAGAATTGGACAGCAAAACACAAAATCAAATTTATTATATTGTACTTAGCACTTGATTATCAAGTGGCCTATCGACACCTTGCTTAAGAAGTTATGGAATAGATAGTGAGTGGCCTTCTTCTAGTAGGTATGTGGTATTAGTGGTATTTTCGTTATCTAAAGAAAACTGGAATGTTTTTTTGTTGTATTTTAAGTCGCCAAGTTTTTTTAAGTTTATCGTCTTGTGGATTAATTTTTAAACTCGGCTCACGCTAGTACATAAATAGTGATTTTATTAAGGGCACACGTCTGGAACATAAGGAAGAATAATATTTTTGTTGAACGCCTCAAGGTATACTATTTGAATCTATTGAAGTCTATGCTCAAGCAACAAATATTCTAGAGTTTCATTGCATCAACAACTTAAGAGAATTTAAGTTAAGACTGATTGTGCAATCATTAACGCATAAGTTGTGAAATTGGATATCTAGGGACAGAAATTGTAGAAAAAGTACTAACTACAGGGTGCGACAAAAAAAACCTGGCAAATGATAATATTGTTCAGATAAGTGCTGCCGAGCAGAACAAGTATCTGTATTTGAAAAAAAAAATTGTTCATCCATTTTTTTTCAATTTGTCAATTGCCAACGGATTTCGAAACCGTCACATTTTGTTCATAACTTAATACAAATCCTTAATTAATTCATCAATTCACCGCATCTAAACTTGAAAAATGCGTAAAAAATTGGATGAAAAATGTATTTTCTTGAGAAATACACCCAAATTCTTGAGGGCTACTTAAACGACATATATATCGTTTAAAAGGTCTCTCTCTTCTTTCCAAATCCGAAAAGAAAATTAAAATCGGTTAGTTTTCAGCTAAGTTATTAGCTTATAAGTGCATGAACGTCCGAAAAACCGGTTATTTAACCGTAACTCGGAATTTTTAAGGTGTTTTGAAAATTCGAAGAAAAGGTTATTGTTCTACTTGAAATAGCGATCTGCCCTGCAAGATTTCCTTATTTGCTTACTTTTCTTCCATGAAGTTCCTTTCTGCTTTCTCAGAGGCTCCTTAATAACCTCTTAACATACATAATATAAGAAAATTGTTCATATAATTTTGCAAATGTTTGAAATTCGTGTGTTGTTATCTGAAAAGAAAAACTAAAACAGTCGAAACAGACTCTGGCAAATACGAATTCATCCTCTATGAGGGCAACATATTGAGCTGATAGTCTCTACAATATTCAGATTAAATGAATTGCCTCAGATTTGTTGTTTTTTTTGTTGTTGTCATACTTCTCATTCAACTTCTCAAGCCTGTACAATTATTCGTATTGGTACTGTTGCATATAATGATTCCAATTGTTGTTTTGTGTTGTTAATACATTCATTGTCATCTTTTTATAACAAATATTCCAACAATATTCAAATATTTTGTAGAAGGCAGGATAAACTACGAGGGTTGTCTGATTTTCAACATTGAACACAATGCAATTCTTGCATGTTTTACAATTCATTTGGTGTCGGCAGTTAATATTTTTGATTTATGAAGAGTCTTCTCAAAGTTTTCCGAGTAGTTCAAGATAACTTAATATGTAAGATAACTTCTCCGTGAATTTCCGTTCTATTTCGTTTCTATTTCCTATTTAAATTGCTTGTGAAAAGTATGCTCTTTTTTTAGGCTTCAATGTTATCAACTATAGGGCAGATGAAAGCAACAGGTCGGTAGTAAGGAGTAGCTATTTCGCTAAATCAAGGCACACTTGAGCAAACATAGTGGCCTGTTGTGATACCACATAACGCGTTGTCTTCGTCATAGTTACCAGATTCCTTGTGATAAAACACAGGCACCGCACAGAGGCACTCCTCGAAAATAGGTCGGAAATTGGCCCGACAGTCTAATGAACTTGGCTATTAAACTTGTGTCAAGGATTGATAGCTCAGGCATTAAAATGTAGGTTCCTTTCAAAGAGTCTGAAAATAGAATCAGGTGCAGCTCACTGACTGAGAGAAGTCCCCGTGTTCCTTCATAGAATGTTATGCGAATTATGCCAAAGTAAGACATGGACTTGAAGACCTTAGCACGTATCTGGTTGCTGAAGACAGCCTGGAAGTCGACAAACAGGTGGTAGGTATTAATTTGTTTCTCTTTGATTTTTTCCATGATCTGTCATAATGTGAATATCTGGTCGATGGTTGATTTACCAATTCTAAAGCCACATTTATTTCGACGACTGTACATCTCAATCGTTCTCATAGTACAAAAAAACATTTTGTACGTAATGGGATGCAAATTTTTACCCCTGTAGTTTGAACATACAGTTTTGTTTCCTTTCTTATGCACAGCACACATAAACTTTAACGACCCTCGTTGTATTACAGTTTCTAATATTTTGTTTTCTGTCAACCTCTACATTAATTATATTTTAATCTGTTTAAGAAGTCTCCCATACACACAGACATATTATTGTATATGTATGCATTCATGTATATATAAGAGTACATATAAGTACACATAAGTGACATATTTACACTGTTGTAATATTTAGCAAAGTGTGCGTATGTGTGTGTGTGTGCATGTAATTAGACAATTCATTTGTATTGGTTGATTTATGCATTTGATTTCTCTCTTTCGCTCTCATTCTCATTCTCTTGTACAATTGTGTATGTATGAGTTGATTAAACAATAACAAAAACAGAAAAGTAATCTTACAAAACAACAGCATGAGTAACGGTAATAACATCATTATGTATTATTGTCAACATTAAAAGTTCAATTGTATGCTTGGGTGCATGTGTATGTGTGTGCTTGTATGTGTTCATTTTTTCACAGTGTATTATACAAATAGTGTTAAGCTATAATATTACAATTATTTGTTCGACTTATTTGTTAACTTTTATTACCTTTACCGGGTGTGTGTGTATGTGTGTGTTTAAGGGTAAGTATGAGCTTACAAGAGTATCCTCAGGATATACTTGATTTAAATAATAAATAAATAATATTGTGCTTTTATACATATGTACATACATATACACAGTGATACAGAGACAATAAGTGAAAGAGAGCCATAGATTCACAGATGAGTTCAATATAATAGCACTGCAACTGATAGTTTTTTGCCATTTTATTTTCTTTATTACTCATCTAGGGGGCATATTGGTTTTCCACAAAGCATTCATTGTCTTACTTCAGTTTCATTAATCAAGTTGATTTTTCAGCTAAGTAGATCATTAATCTACTACAGGGTGGTCCAACCAAAATGCACGATGATAATTGCTAATGAAGCAAAAAATTTTCTGAGAATTATCTTTATATTTTTTATTATGATAGAAGAGATAGAAGGATAGAAGGGACAATTATGTGTGAAACGCATAATGCCGTGGCATACCACTATCCGTCAGTCCATATTTTCAATGACTCTGAGATATAACTGAGGTTCAATGTCGTTAATGAGCCGAATTATCTCATCTTTTAGCTCTTGCATTGTTCTTGGCCTATTGGGGTCCACTTTTTTATTTAAATATCCCCAAAGAAAGATGTCCAACGGTGTCAAATCACATGATCGTGATCGACAAAACATGAGATAATACGGCCATTGAATTTCTCACGCAAAAGAGCCATAATTTTGTAGGCTGTGTGGCAAGTGGCACCATTCTCTTGGAATAACACACCATCCAAATACATGTCCTCAATTTCGGCCCATAAGAAGTTCGTTATTATCTCGCAATAGCGAACAGCATTCAAGGTAACAGCCTGGCTGACTTAATTTTTGAAGGAGTACGGCTCTATGAAGCCGCCAGCCAATAAACCGTACCAAACTCTCACTGTTTGTGGATGCATTGCTTTTCTAACAATCACTCGTGTATTCTCATTCTACCAAATGTAGCACTTCTACTTGTTAACAAATCCACTATGGTGAAAGTGTGCCACGTCGCTGAAGATGATTTCCTTTGCAAAATTACCAATCATTTCTGTCTGTTCAACTAACCATCGGCGTATTGACGACTCTTGAAATGGTCAGTAAGCTTCAGCTCTTGAGTCAATTGAACCTTGTTAGCGTATAAATTCAAATATTTATTCAATATTCGCATTAGTGATCTTCGTGAGATATTCAATTGTTGAGCACGACGACGAGTCGTGGTTGACGGCTCTTCTGCCACGCTATCGCAAATAACAGCAATGTTTTCCGCAGAACAAACTGGGCGAGCATGCACAAGAATTTTCCACAATTCCTACAGAGCTGGTTTGCTAAAATTTGTACACAATTCTACAGATTGAGAACACGTATGGTCGATTATGTGGAAAAAAAACACAGAGTGCATGAAATACATATTGATTTGAACGGCCATTTTCTTAAAAGACATCAACGCGCTGCTCAATTGTGTACCTCCACATGGTTGAATTTGTCAAAAACTGAAACAAAGAAATGTCAAATTAAGTTGGGCGAAAAACTTGACGTTAAGTTGTGACTGACAATTAACACCGTGCATTGTGATAAGGGTTGGCCAATTAAACCCTCCCGGGTTTTATTGGGTTTTATATATAAAAAGCCCAGGTGGGTTGTTTATTTAGAGTTTTTCGTAGTTTATTTACAACAAAAATAATTAAAATTTACGTATTGGGAGTACAAATTAATTTGGTCCGTTTTTTTTAGCTCAAAAAAACGATGAATTAACAAATTTATCGAAATAAAAATTTATTGATAATTTTTAGCAATTGTTTGGCAACTTTTGCAATGTGGGATCCAGCGCTGTTATACAAAAGGAAAATTTGATCTGTCTGTTGGTCTTTATATTCCGCCTGTTTTTCTCATAATGCACGATTCAAACGAAATAATTTCAGCCTGCTCCGACCACCGAATTTTAGCAGTTCATAGTACCCAATACCGTCTTGATCCTACCAAGTATGCAAAATTGTATTGTAGGTACTAAAATAACGTAATTGTTCCAACAAACAAAATATATTATCGAAATAAACGAAATATGAAAAACCATCATAAGGCCCGAAAGGTTGGTTTTTTTTAAGAACCCGGGTTTTTGCCAATCCTGATTATGATAAGACCACCTTTAATAACTCATCTGAAGATTCTTGTTAAGTGGTGGTGGTGACCTTACTTAACATTGTAATTTTTCCCCAGTAGATGGCGTTTCTCCTGAGCTTTCGTGTGATGCTTCTAGTCATCGCCAGAGGTAAGCTAGATGATTAAGGTGGTTTCTTTTAACTGGATTTGTCTGTCTTTTAAATTTGTTTGTCTCTGTTTACTAAGCACTAGCAACCGGAATTAATGCGAACCGGACCGCTTGTGTTGTATGCGAGCAGCCATAAAAATTGTTTGTTTATTTTTTTTAAATAAAAACTAAGAAAAGAAAACATATCTTTTTAACTGCGTTCTATTATTGTAAGCACTGTATTTATAATTTAAATATTGAGTTAAATTATGATCTTAAAATTGATTTCCTTTTTCATGCCCCCAAATTATTTCTCACGCATATTTACTAGAGTATATGCAGATTTTATATACCAATATAAATACAAATACATACATACGTACACGCATACATACATATGTTTGACAACATATATCATAAATTTATAAGTAATTTTGTATATAAGCATATGCATATATATGCACTTAATATGCTTGCATATTATTCATATGCAAAATAAAATATACACTTAAACCAATATGTGTATGTACAAGTGAGTGAATATTCGTTATTCTGTATTCTGTATGTGTATGTATTTTGAAGAAAACATCTTTAGGGCTTTACTTGTTCGCAAATGAAACTTTTCATCTCTTGATTTCATTTAAGATATTTTACATTTAAAAGCCAAATTTAAATGCACAAATTATTCTACGGCAATATTTAATTGGAAATTGTAGAAAATTTACTTTTCACACATTAACCAAATAAAAACAACAAAAACACAACAAGGCTGTTTAATTTATTTTATTTTTTTTCTGTTTCATTTTGTCTTTTAGGAAGGAAACTCATATTAATGAGTTGACAGATTATGCCTTGGAAAAATATTTAAATTTAAATTTAAATAAAATCCATAGACTTTAACAATTAACTTCTGAAAGCATTTATCTTGAATGAAAATTGATTGAAAATATTGTTTAATGAAGGAAATTTCGCCATAAATATTAAATAAAATTCAAGTTATTTATTTAAACTAAGTAGTAGACTTGAATTTTGTACGAAATTGACATTAAAGAGATGGAGAGATAAGTTTTAATTTTGTGTAGATTACAGTGAACAGAAAATATTAAAGAAGTAATTGTATAAACTCAGCCGCGTAAATATAGAAATAAGTGTATCATCATTGAAGTTTATTAAGATCACGCTCCGAATTTCAATTCGCTTTACACTTTACCGAGAAATTCAAATTACAATTCACATGACACAATCAAAACACAGGGGGTTTTTCGGGTCAACGTATAGCCAGAACGAAGGCTAAGGTCATAATTTGGTAGTTTATTGATTTGTCCTCTACCGCACCACGATCTAAAGGATCTTGTATGCAATCTTATGGTACATGTTCACTACAAAAAACTACTACTTGGTACCAATTCCGTTCTTTTGGAGTTATATAGGGATGACATGGTGTAGTGGTAAGAGCGCAGGCATACAACACAAACGGCTCAGGTTCGAATCACAACAGAAGACAAAAAAATTTTAATTGCGACTTCAACTTCCCTTTAGACACATGCATCTAAAGAATCTACACCCACCATAGAGCGTACCTCTGGCGATGATGACAAACATTAGACGAATGATTAGGAGAAAACACCACCTACTGAAAAAAAACTTTAGGATCTTTACCAGTACATGCAATCATATGGAGGCGAGCCACATTAGATTAATCATCTACTTAGCTTGAAAAGTAATTTGATTACTGAAACAAAGTAATTGATTTTTTGTGGAGAGCCAGCATGCTTCTTAGAGGAGTGACGGATAAAAAAATATAAGACCTTTATATTTTGAACTAATGTAGAATCTATATTGATTAGTTTCAATATTTTTCCTAAGATATTTGGAATGCATCTATGATCACAATGGTTAGTTTCAGAATCTACAAGAAGATAATGAAAAAGTCCTTATTTCTTGTCTGCCATAGCCGATCGTTCTTCTGGGATATTCCACAACAATACCGAAGAATGCTTTATGTCCTATAAAAACTTCACCAGCTCCTCTGTTTGCTAAGCACTAAACCCTTTTGTTTTCGTGGTAGTCGTTATGATCAGGGACTCAATATAGCATAACTTTTTTGTTGTGCAACAAGTCCTTTGAGAGGTATCAGCTGCTCCATAACTACCTTCAACTCATGACTGTCTAACTGTCTGATATCATCTGATATTTTTTCCCTTACTTTTTTTGGAAGCATAGGGCTTCCTGAAGGCATTTCCATCTGCCGTCGTTGTCTTTGACCCTTCCCATGCAAGATTAGTAGACCGCGGTCCCTTGATCCTTGAGGATTCCACTCAAGTGCCGTCCATATAATAATATGGAGAGTTTTATTAAGATATGGCCGATACATCTCCACTTCCTTTACCTTATCTGCTTCAGTATATTCTCTTCGTTTGTCAAATTTTATAGTTATATGTTGTTATGGTGTTAGGCCAGAATATCTTGCATATGATTCTAAGACATTTGTTGTTGAATACCTGTAGCTTTTGCGTGATGATGTTAGACACAAGCCAGGTTTCACTGAAACACTGAGTTTGGTGTGCCTGGATATTTATGAGTTTCTCTATACTGACTGCAGTCGCCCGAATACTGCTTATGCTCTGTTGAATTTTGCTGTTAACAGGCAATACTGCGAGCCAGTTCTTGAGTTTCTCCTAATTTAGACTGCATGTTGGAGATCTTGTGTAAGAGTAGACAAATATCATCTACATAATTCAGGTCCTCGGGTTGTCGTGAGAGGCTCCATGTTATACCTCTTTTCTGTGAAGACAACGCTTTTAATGCTTTTCATATGGTAGTCCGTTTTATGGTATCCAAGGCTTTTTTGAAGTCGACGAATAGTAGGTACAGGGAGGTACGCCATTCTATTGTGGTGCAATGGCCGGAAGCCTGTCTGTTCGTCTCGCAATATGTTCTCTATTTAATTCTGAAGCCTTCTCTGTACTATGACTGCTAGTTTTTTCTGTATGGTATTAAGCAGTTTAATTCCTCTCCAGATATTGATTTCTCTCAAGTCGCTTCTTTTTTGTAGTATCACATTGATGCCTTTCCTACAAGTTGAAGGCAGCCTTTACTCCTTCCATGCTGATGTTATATGATTCAGAAGATTAAAATGATTATCGGTGAATATTTTCAGCTTTAATGTTATTACTAAGATTCAAAACCAATTAGAAGAAAAGAGACGAAGGTGCTGTTCAGTTACCCTTGTGTTAAGACAGCATACATTTCACTATTGCCACGTTCGCACTACAACGTTTTGTCATCATTACCGCTCTCATTTATAAGACCACCACCGATTACTAGCTTAATTACATAAATTTCCATACGAAATTTCGACAAAGAATCACTGAAATTATAAGTAATTCTAATTCTATTACCCTGTGTATTACCAACAAAACCAGTATCATCTTAAATTTTTATAAAACTTAGATCATATGAATTTGGTATACTCTTAGCTTTTAATTGAAACGGTTTTGTTACAGATCTAACATCGCAAATTTGTAGAATTGACCTCCCTAAAGTATGCTGTGAAGTACAAAAAAATAAATAAAACAAAAAAAAGAAACATACACAACAATGGTCGCTTGCTGTGTTGAATTCAGCAGCTAAAAAAGTACCGTGCGAACGTGATATAATACAAAAGTAGAGCGAAGTAATCCAAAGTCTCATGCGAACATAGCATATGAACTGCTATCCGGAGCACCACTTTGTTTAAAACGTCCCCAAAGTCCTTTTAAGATTGCCTTGAAAAATCACTTCATTTGGAGGGAATACATATAGATGTCGTTAACAAACAGACATTAATTTAGATTTTTGCGGTATTCTTAGGGTGGAGTCTTAGAGTCTGCTTAAAGTAACAGGTACACTACATACAAGTGTATGCATACAGTAATAGATATGTTCTGTAAAGCTCGTATAATTGCTTTGTAAAACAAACGAAATATACATATATTTGCTGTTATGCTACAATAATCTCTCATTTATTTACTTTAATTATGAAAAACGGATATGAAAGTATATTTACTTTAGAATATATTTCCAATTTATATTCCTTTTTGCATTTAATCAATCAATCAATCAATGAAACTTTCATTTATTCCCTTTTTAATTGAATAATAAATTTTCGAAAAACAAATAGAAGAAATGGATATTTTGTTTTATGGCTTCTATTAAACAGCATGTTTCACTAAATAATTTGATTGAGCCACTTCGTCATATCCATACCAGGCCACACTAAATTATTTATTCATTGATTCTCTGTTTTAACAACTACAACTGCAACTACAACTTTAATTTTCAATTCAATTTTCACTTTTATTTTCTTTTTTCTTTACATTTGTTTTTCTTCATTTATTTTTTCTTCCTTTTTTCAGTTGCAACATTTTTTTCCCCCAACAATTACTACCACTCAGCCTGCAGCAGAGACCGACTGGCCACCTCTAAAACGAACGTTGTCTAATCAATAAAAAAAATAGATGCTATGAAGGCAACAAATTGTTCAACAGCTCAAGTGGCCCATTCAAGTGCAAATGCTACGCCACTTATAAGCAACATTTCGCTTGTTGCAGCATCAGCATCGATTAGTGTTGCAACGCCTACAAATTCAACTGCCTCATCGTCAACATCATCATCAGCGAATACAGCCAGTACGAAATTGAAATCTGCTTTAAAAGTGCCAAAAGTCAGCTTTGCTCCGCTTGATTTTACACCGCCGCCGCACATTACGTGATACGAAAACATGCCACACAACAATATCGTTTGTGAGTGGTTAAGAGCTTTAGGTTTGCAACAGTACGCCGAAAGTTTTTTGGAGAATGGCTATGATGAATTGGAGATATGCAAGCAAATCGGTGAAATTGATTTGGATGCTATCGGCGTCGATAATGCTCAACATCGTAGTAAGCTATTGAAGAGTGTTCGTACATTGAGGGAGAAGGGTGCGGCGCTTGTCTATGTGATGATCAATGATCCAAAAGCATTGAGTAGTAGTAATGAAATTTTAGCTGCCGAATGTGATACGCCAACAACGATGAAAGAATTAGAATCTGTGATTAAGCGACATCTAGAAGCGGATGGTATACGATTGACGGCGCATCCGTATTCAACTCCGGTGAGTAATGATATGATATTCTATTGTTTAGTGAATAATGATTTTAAATATGTTTTTAAATAAAAAAATAGTATTTATGCTACTAATTCAGTGTGGAATCGATAATCAAACAAAGAGTTTAGATTATGAATATTGTAGGCTCCCTCTAAAGAAATAATTCATATTTGGAAGTGATACCAAAGTTAGCATAGATGTGGGCTTCGTTTACTCCGGTATTAATTCAGAAGTTTCAAGTGCGAGATTCACAACAATAACTTATATGACATTTTGCATTGTAAATATCGATCCATAACCGCTAAAAAAAGCGTAAGCGACAAAAAACAAATTTTACGGGAGAAGGTTACTTTTAAATATTTTTTGTTCTGTTGTAGTACATAAGACTTCGTTTTTGCTATAAAATCATAAAAGTACATGTTACAGCTACACAATTTTGTGTGCTGGTGAGAATTATCGAATAGCATCGAATTTTATCAAAAAGCGAAAATCGATAATCATGGCGCTTACATCTTTTTGGCAGTTATGGCTCGATATCAGTTATTTATTTAGGACCTTTTTACTTTAAAACTGTCTACCTTTATGCAGAGACGAAATGATATAAAGTGTATGCACGGTAATTTTTAGAAGGATCTGAACTCATCTTATTGGTTAAAAATCTGGTCATACAACTACATTTGTCTTGATAGTTGTTGTTGTAATAGCGTTTTTGTTCCTTGATTTTCCCTTCTGTGGGACAGATGGAAATTCAACATTAGATTATAGGGGCGCCAGTCTTTAGGCCTGCAGGGACATCAAAATAGATGCATAGTATCATGTGGTTCCTGTCGGCAGTCTAGGCTTCTATTTAGTATTCTCATACTGCTTCATTCAGTTCTTAGTTGTGCTAGGGACGTCCTTGTTTGCTTGGGCAGAAACAGTTCATTATCCATAATCTCTAGTGGGTGTTGGTTTAGGACCCTGTTGTTCTTGTAGTTGCCAATCGCATCCATCCGACCCGGTCCACATTACGTGGGATAAGATCCCGGACGTCATTGCCTTATCGCCGAATTTCTTGTCGCATGCGTCGAATACGACGATCCTGTGCGATAGTCTCGTGATTGTGATGATTTGGCATCTGACAAGAAATCAGGAACTTGTTGGCCAGGAACTCGTTATAACATCTAACTGGCAACAGAGTGGTCTCCTCGTGTAGATAGTCTATGTTAGTCATCCTGACACATTCAGTGACGATTCTTCTGGCGTTGTGCTAAGCGATTTGCAGAATTTGCCTTTTTGTGTTACTTATGAATAATGTCCTTATCGGGGCAGCGTAATTAAGGAGAGAGCGGCCGATTGCCTTATGTGTATGTTGTAACAATGATTTCCTTTGTCATCTCTTAGAAGGTACCAACAAGAGCCTTTAAATGTTTGTTCCAGGCTCTTGGTTTCTGACCAATATATGTAGCATATGAGCTAAAGTTTAGGTGGCTATCGAATACTACACCCAGTTCTAGCCTTACTTCCTTTGTCCATGGGGTAAATAGGGTAACCAAAGACATAGATGGTGAGAGTCTCAGCTTACGTTCTCGTATAAATTCGAAGAGGGTAGCCAAGTACTTCGTGATCCTGGCACTTATGTCGTCTATGTTAACAACTGAAGCGTAGACTGCGCAGTCACTCGTAAAAGACACCACGTTAACTTCCTGTGGTAAATTGAAGCTTAGATAGGTATATGTTGAGTAGTTATGATTTGGTGAGGTGTCCCACTGATTGAGTTTCTGTGAGTAAGGGGCCAAAATATAGGACAAAGAAACAACAAACTGTTTTTGATGCTGTTATGAAGCCATTTTACCATTTTCCGTTAAAAATCAAGCAGTGGACTTAAGCTTGGCTGGCTTCGAAACGATTTGTTAGCTTGTATTTGCTCTGCTTTAAAACTTCTGCGTTATAAATTGTAGGCCAATATGAAGAACATGGTTTTTCACCAAAAGTACCACAACATTGATTTTCATAGGACTGTATTGGTTTTTGCGTAAGAAGTATAATTAAGTACTTGAATTGAAGCTCTATGTCAAATGCAAAAGACAAATTACCACATAAATGAGGAAAGGGGCGTGAAATCTGCCTCTTAACAGCTACAGATCTTGGAACAGTTGGTACTGAAGAAATTTTGCTCTGTTTTCCCAAATACTCACAATCATTATTGTATTATTATTCTCCCGACCAGGCACAGCGACACATGGGATCTATTGTGCGCCTTCCGGTCTATAATTTTTTTTAGCAGATTTGCTGCCTTCCTATTTAACACCAGCATATCTGAAACCATAATAGTGGATATGTCACCCAGTGAGACCAATCCTGTCAAGAACCCCACATTCGCACAATACGTGTTCCGCTGTTCCAGTGTTCCAAGCATCTGACAATTTTCCAATCATTGGCTGGAGGATGGTTCCGAAATGATATAGGGTGCCATCTGACCAATGCATCTGTCATTTCATTACCATCTATCACTGTTGGACCAGGTATCCGAAACAATTAAATCTTATTTGCAAGCGAATGCTTTTGCAAAGCATCGTAGCAATATTTGACCAGCCTGGATATCATACAATTCGAACCAAGTACATATTAGTCAGCTTGGCTGTCAATTAATATATTAATGCCCTTACTCTTGAGCCCAGTGGGATCAACAAACCTTGGTTGCGTTCATGAGCACCATCTCCGACATAGTCAATAATTTTAGAGCCATAGGTATACCAGTCTAGATGAAACTCGCTCCGAACTAAGGCCCCTTTAGACAAACAATTCCGGTCCGGGAATTTAACCTGAATCTTCTGCCAAAGCACAGATCCAAAGACATAACATCCTGAACCGAAGATGGTTCTCCGAACACCCTGCGTAGAATGGAAGAACTTTCCGTCAATTTCGGTGTCCCTTGGCAGAAAACTTTGTCGCCAAAAATGCCGCCACCCTCATCACCTGTATGCGAAGCGTTGTCAAATCAATACTAATAAAATAATATTTAAGTTTTTGAATTAGAAAAGTAATGGACAATAGTTTGCTTTCTTTGTTGGCTGTTAGTAATTTTATTTCAAGTGTAATGCACTTGTGCGTAAACTAATTATGTTGTTTTTTTCTCACAGTGCATTTTAATACAACCAAGAAGTAGAAAAAAGAGAAGCAAAATTAAAAAAGAAAATGAATTGAGGAAATAATTTCAAACGGATAAACTTTTTAAGTTAAATGTTTTACAGCAGCTACAACAACAGTAACAACAACAAATTTCCGTTTGTTAACTTATTTCGCAAACTTTTTTCCATAAAATACTTTGAGTTTTTTTTTTTTGTTTTTTTCGTACATTTCTCGAGGTTAGTTAATAATAATGCTATAAATTTTCACTTAAACCCCTTTTGGCATAAAAAGTTGATTTTTTTTTCTTTGTTTGGTTTTTATTTATTTTAAAAAGTCTTCGGACTCGTCGTGTGACAACGTGATCGTGCCATGTGTCGCTTCCTCTATAAATTCCCTTTAGATTATTTCCGTTTTGGGTTATTTTCTTTTTTCTTTTTTGATTTTAACTATTCCTAGTACTCTGTTCCATTGTGTGTTTTTTACGTTGTTTTTTTTTTGCACAAAATTTTTGGTCCATATTTTTTCTTTCGTCCTGTTCTTCTTCTTCTTCTATCTTTCTTTCTTTCCTTTTTTGTCCTGTTTAAATGTGATAAATTTATTGCGCTCTGTGTGTATGCCAAGTGACCAAAAACGGGCAACACAGGAGAACCTTACCAGTTTAATACTCAGTTCCGTTTATAGATTTACTATATTATTTTGCTAGGACACCACCATACGTTACATACTCTTCTCGGTTTTCGGTTCAAAATTTATTTGTTTTTTAAAGAAAGCAAACAAAAAAGTGTATTTTTAGTACAATAGTAGTACCACCACAACATACGAGTACATTTTATCGCTATACTTTAGGGTAATGGGGTTGCAAAAGTGTAAACGATAATCTTTTTCGATACTCGTACGTTACCAAAGATGGAACGTATAGAGTAATGCAACAACAACAACATGCATAATGATAGTAGCAAAAATTAAACAACTACAACAAATTTTAATGTGCTATCCATTCGATAGTTAATGTTGCAACACAAAAAAGCAACAAAAAATGACAACAAAATTATATATGTGTATTCTGGCCGTAAATGTGTTTATGGACTCCGTTAGTGTAAAATGATGTCAATACTCGTTGGGATTTGTGGATTTGTGGTAAAAATACGTGCAACATAATAATAATGATGGTCGATGTGTAAAAGAGTGAGAGGGGGCGAGGGCAAGAGAGTAAGATAGAATATATTTAATATGCATAGACTTATGAACACACACATACTCACCACCATACAATAATATACACAAAAATACAGTGGCTAACAAAAGCGAAAAACATAGTTTTATATTAGCAAATCGTTTGCTTATATTTTTAAAACTTTAAAAAGTTTCATAGAACGCACTAAACGAGGTAAGCGAAAACATGACCATGTTGATATTATTCATATGCAGAGTCTCGTAACGCTGACATACTTCCCATGGTGCCCGAGACACGATTGAATACAATGCGTACACCAATGCCATCACCTATGATGAAAATCAGCAGTGAGAACCAAATTCGAAGGCATGTTATTTGGAGACTATCTAAACCCCTACCGATCAATGGGTCACGCCACCCGGTTAATAGTGTAACAGAACACCGAGCTAACGTTCTCCCCGCAGCCACCATGTTGCTCTCACAACAGAGTCTCACCACAATCAAACAGGCATCAAGGTCCCTGGGGTTCCCGACTTCCATGTAACAGAATTAAGCCCCCGGTCAGACTCCGTAACATAAGATAAAAAATCAAAATTTACGACGCAAACTACGAGTACACAATCACACAACACATCCTAGCAACCTAGCCGCAGACACTGAACCATCTCAGTGTCTTTCGTTCTAGCTAATGATTTTGGGCGCGACCAAATTTGGACAAATTAAGAATGCTGGCGTTATACCTTGAACTGAAGTTCTTAAAATTGTTAGGAGCCGTTTAGGACTGCTGGGGAACAAAGTCATAAAAAGGTACGATTTTTTATTTTCATTACGTATTTGTTGTGGTCACGAAAATGTTCGACATAAAATCAGCTCTTCATTCGTTGTTAGAGAAACTTACGATTTATGCAAAGAAGATTGTTATCTTCGTTAATTAAGATCTTTCGTCTAAAGCTCAAAATTTTTAAAAATAATCGAGTGCAGTGTGAGACTGTTTGGTCTTAGACATTAATTGGGGTAAGATGATGACGAACTCGTTATGACTGAATAAATTTTCAATATAACCTATAATTATGAGGCCATGGCTCTGACTACTAATATCATTACTGGACACTGGGTGATTGGGTAAACGACACTGAGAGCATAAAACTTGCAGATAATAATTTGTGCCTTAATAATTAGAATTCGGTTCTGTTCTATATAAGGGACTGGCACACAAATTAAAAAAATTAAATCAATTCGACAGTCATGCAATGCAATAACTGAACTTGAACGTCTTCATTTTCCTAATTTTAAGGATGTTTTCTTTCAAACACCTCTGTAAACCTCTAAAAATATTATCCGTTTTTTGCTTTCCACAAATGTTTGTATCCTTAAATCAACATTATCAACTCATACCAAATTTTTAAAACCGACCATTAAAAATTGTTAGCCACTGTAGTTTCTACTTAAACTACTACTCCTATATGAGTTAACTCAGGAATACAAGTTCAGATAATATAATGGAAAGTACACGATAAAAGTCGATGAACACATACTTAAATCACAATGTTGCATTAATGTTTATCTTGCTCTATTTTCATATTCTTTATAAATATCTATACGTATGTACGTGTGTGTGTGTGTGTGTGTGTGTGTGTTTTTGTGTGATTATTGCAACGATATTTTAAAAAAAATTTTTAATGCCACACATTTGGCGCAAAGAAATGTGCAGCAGCAGTGTATTCCAGTTTATATACTCGTTGACTTTTTGTTACAATTGAAAAATTTTCTTTTCGTATGTATTTTGCAAGTATTATCATAAATATTATTATTCCCTTCACACTTACCCCTCATTCGGTCTCTTTTTATTTTTTATTATTTTTAATATTCAAATTTATTACTACAATATCTGTATATAATATTACATTTTCAGCAAAATGAGTTTTCTTTTCAAAAGAAGAAAATTATACAAAAAAAACTCTGTTTCAATAAATTCTGTTCTTTAGTAAAAATTTAATCATCGACTCTAAGTGTGACATTGCCATCCCCTACTCTGGTCTATTTTATGCAATAATTTTTTTTTTCATTTTTTTCGTTTTGGTATTTGGTATCCTATTAAAAGAAGACATCATTTTTATTTTCTCTTTAAATTGGCCCAGAAATACCAATAATTTATTAAATAATACAAGCAACCATATACAATATTGCACATAAATTAGCATTTGCGAAAATGAGACTTTTTTAAGAAAACTGTAGTTTGGGTTATTGCAAGTGTACTTATTAGGCTCAGACATTATTATTGTATCACATATTTTAGACTATAAAATTGGAAATAATTTAATGAATGTTTTTAGCCAACACTTTTTAATTTAATTATAGCCTTTTTACTGTTTACAGAGAGCTTTGTTAATTCAATGTTCGCTTTTGACCTTCACTGACGCCATAAGTCGCACTGAACGATTTTTAATATCTCGAAACACTTTATCTATTCGAATATCAGCCATAATACAAGCCAATTAAATCTTAGGAAAATTAATGTTGTCGTATCGTTTTAAGCGTCCTACGACCTACTATTTATTTGAGAGTTGAAAAATTGTTTTGTAGCCTTGTAGGCTTGCAGAATACTGCTGGAAAGTCCACGGTGATTTTGGAACTAGAAGTGCTGAGGTGGTTTCACAACAGCTCTCAAAATGGTTTCTTGTCAAACTTGCACTGATGCCCTGCAAGTAAGTGCACCGTTTAGTGAAGCATATTGTTTGAAGCTTATTCACATTAAGCTTTAAAATTCCATCAAAGTCGTTAGTTTTCAAGCAGCAGAATTCACTCTAAACCAATGAAGTAAGGTAAGGTAAGTTAAAGTAGACAGACCTTGAAAGTAAAACACAGTTTTACGTGAGTATCACCACGGTGCCCGAGGCACGTGCGAATACAATGCGTCCATCAACGTCGCTACCTATAATGAAAATCGCCCAGTGGGTATCAAATTCGTAGGCATTTTATTTGAACTTGACTTCCGCCTTGGTAAAGTGTCAGAGACTGTCTTAACTCCTAACGATCTATGAGTTACGGCATATACATTATGATCTAATGAATCGACATCAAAGCCGAAAAATGTCAAGGTAAAGCTTTATATTTGGTGGGATCAGAGAAGTTTCACTTCTGCTAAAATCTGTTCAGAACACAATTGATACGTTTAAAGCGATTATTGGCTGACGATCATCGTAACTACCCTGGGCTACATACTGCATGACCATTAAAAACTATTTTTTTTTTTTAAGAAACAGAAGTTATGAAGTTTTGCCTAACATGCGTTATATCTTATGAACCGTTCAACTTTCATTTGTTTCAATTTCACTTTTATAAGGTTCTTTTGAGAGCAGTAAAACCGAAAATGGATGATTCATTATTAGCCTCCAATAATAAGAAATTCTTTTGTCTCGTTGCACAAACTGACTTCTATTGATTAGGTGAAAATCGATTAATTAGTGTGACATTTTATATTAAATATAATCGGTCCCTATTTCTTTCAAAATGAGGTATAACCCTACCACTCTTGAGCAATTGAAACAAACATAGTTCATGTCACTAATGAAAAAACATTTGAAGTTCTTCAAAAGGGATCAAGAATTGGATTGTTAACTCCTGGTGGTGGTTATACTTTATAAGATTTGTTATTCATATTCGAAAAAGATGAATACGAACAACATGCTCATTGATGGAAATCTTCGGGTGGGATCGTGAGAACAGGGTCGATTTTAATGCCCACAAGACCTATTGTTTTTTTTGGACACACGGACGTGGTGTTATTTGTGGCTATGGATAAAGTGGATATTGAAGAATTAGATGCTCTTGGTGCTCTGAACATGAGAGTTAACTGCGCCGTCCGTAGGTTTTACAAGTTTTCCTCACATATAGTTTTGTAAAAAGTCATCTTATATCTGAAACAAGCTTTATTAAACCGAATATGTGCCATTTTGATCCATAACATTTTGCCATTTTTGAAATAAAGCAAAAACTGTTCCTTTTGCTTTTTGTAGGCCTCTACGAAATTTAAATTTAGACTAGAGATCTATAGGGTCGAATAATATGTTAATCTGAAGCTGCAAGGTCTGGAGGTGGATGCATTAAAACATACCAGCCAAGCTCTCTCAATTAATGCTGGGTCATCAAAGATTTGTGTGGTTTAGCATTGTCATGAAAGAACTCAACACCTTTTCTGTTGATCAATTCTCGCCGTTTTAATTGAATCGTTTGACTAGGTTGTAGAAGCCCAATGAATAATTATCTTCTCTTCAAACCAGACACGCAGCTTTACTTTTCTTTACGAAGCTTCATCTAGTTTCGTCCTTGATATTTTTCACACATTATTGTAGTACCTGATCCTGTAATTTTCATCGCCTGTAATCATTTGCATCTATCAAACTATCTATAGTGTTGCTTGATGCAATCAATTTTACCAGAGATATTCTATTTTAAAGCCATCTACCGAAATCTGTAACCGAAAATTTTCTAACACTAAGATTTCAATATTAGTTTTCAAAATCAAGGTTTTCTCCTATAAATGTTAAGAATTTTGCAATGATCTCCTTAATATTTACACGACTTATATCCAACCCAAAATGGGGTACAACTCCCATGTGTGGGCCGGTGTTTGAAAGTTTATTTTGGAACTTCTCGACCGCGTTCAGAAGAGGATGGGAGTACTTATTGATAACAGTGGAGTAGCCAACTTTCGATTCATAAAATATCGTCGCAATGTGGTGCGTGTTTCTTTTTTCTATAGGTACTACGAGTATAAAGGAATGAGAAAAATAAAATAAATTTATAGGATATAGTTTTTAAAATATGGATGATACATGAGACTTTTATCTGAACAGAATATAAATTTCTTTTAATTCAGTAAATATTTGTTGTTTTATTTCAAATTGATTTTAAAAGATATCCTTAACAATTGACACACTTCTGTACTATAAATTGATTCCATTCCCTTAAATAAAGAATAATTTAAAAATTCTATTCGAAGTATTTATTTAAATTACAACCTCTCATGGTCATGTAATTCTTTCTTTTATGATACAACTAATCATGTCTCAGTCCTTTTAAATTGGAATTTTCAAAATAAATTGATTTTTATTTTTTTTATTTTTTAACAAGAAATATTTCAAAATTAAAAAGAAACACTCAAAAATCCATTTAAATTGTCTGGTTGGCTTCATTTAAATAAAATTTCATTTTTTAAATTAAACCACGCGGTTAATTTCACTGACCTGCCATGGCCAACCTACGACAACAGAGGCGAAATGAAAAATCTCCCGCGGTTATAAAATAAAACTGAAAATAAATTAGAACAATCGTAACTTCCTCCTTCCCAACACTCATCGTGCCCCTAATTTTGTAAGAAAAAAGTACACAGAGAAGAATAAGGAAGAATTGCGAAAAATTAAAAAATAAAAAAATTCATTTCAAAAGGCCAATAATAATGCTCTTTATAATGATCATAATGATGTTCATCATCACGATGATGATGATGTTTTTGAATATGATAAAAAATGGTGATGACAGTGTTAATCTCTCTCTTAATAAAAAATAAGTGTAAGCATTCCATCATGAGTATGTTTTTTTATCTCGTTGTTGTTGTTATTGTTGTTGTTGTTGCAGTAATTTCTTATTGCCTTTTTAGCTCATTTTCGTCTTAACTTTTAATCTACTCGTGCTACAGTCACAATAAGAGGAAGGTAGCAAGAGGGTTAGTACTCATCATAATCATCCATCAAATAATTCCCAAATCAAAAAGGGCCTGTGTTATCGAATTGTCCCATCGCATCACATCAAATCACAACACATGGGCATCAGCATCAGCATCAGCATCACATCATAACACATTTTCCATTAAATCACACACTAATCTAAGCAATTTCAAGTGTCTAATGATTTGGGTTAAACAAATACATGCAAACAAAAAAAGGAAACAAATGAGAGAAAGAGTCTTCTTTTTGAGTCAACAACATGTCAATGACCGTTGGATTAATATGACTAAAAAGATGGCAGAGAGAGTGAGAGAGAGAGAGGGAGAGAGCATGGAAGTAAGAGAAATTGTAAATTTGCTTATATTAGCACATAATCTAATGTTCCATTGTATGTACAACTTATTCTCACCATTAAGAGAAAAAAAATTTCTTTTACAAGTTGTAATCCTTTTTCACACACACACACACACACACACACACACATGCAAACATATATTTGTTAACACATTAAAGGATAAAAAGTATTTAGTTTTTGTGTACTTACGAATTAAAGTGGATACATCGACAAGGACAACTATTTACAAGGCCTTATAATTAACCTCCACCAGTCAAATAAGTCGTAATTATCTTTCGGAGCTAAAAGTATAAAAACGTGAGTTTTGTTTAAAAAATACGGTATAACCGTTAGCCACTGAAATCGATCATAATGCCCAGAAATCGTCAATTAAGTCCATGATATCATATTCAACGAAGCTGCTTGAAGTCGCTTAATCGATCTCCCTATGTCTTGCTTCTTAAAACCACATATTTTTGCATAGAATTTATCTTTTAGCAGAGTTCATGCTTTTTGTGTTCAACTGGCCAGTAAATCGCTCGATGGATTACAAAAAGTTATAATGGGCTCAAGAAAAGCAAATGTAAAGGGTCGCTAATTGAGTGCGAAAAGAATTAATTAAAAATAGGTCTTAAGCACTAAAATCAAAAAAGGCTCCTTTCAGGGCTTAAATGTCACTCTTATATGCGCAATTTTTTCAGGATGTGTGTTAAGTAGATTTAATTAAAATGTTTTTGTTGGCTTTTATGGCTAAGAACACATGCATAAATGCATATGCAAATACACTTAAAAAAATGATTTCAAGTATCAATATCGAAGTAAAATTTTATGTTTCACTGAACGAAATTAACTCCAAGAAACAATAATTGTTGTTGTCCGCTAAAAGGCATTTTATTTCTTAGCATTGTCACCTTTCAACCCAATCACTAAAAAATTTTACAAAATTTTTAATTCACACGCAAGTCGCAATAGGGTAATACTGAAACGTATGCTGACTATGGTCACAGTTCGTAGCCAATCTATGGATTTTTGCTTCAGACGAAAGCGCTTCTTTTACATCCTAAAAAATAAATATTAAAACTGCAAATCTCACCACAATATAAAGTTGCTGCAAGACAAACATTTAAAAAAATGTTTCTTTGAGCGTAAAATTTGAGTATAAATTTTTTATTTTTTTAGTTTTATTTTTTTTTTGCTTTTTTTAAATTATTTTTTGTCGCTGGTTTTTATTTTGCGTTTCTTTTTAGAATTTTTTATTATAAAACCAACTCTATCACAAACGTACGTACGGAAACAATATAATTATTTTTCAAGTTGTCGAACGTGCGTGATTATCTCAGCGTACTCTCGCATAACGCGCATTTGTTTTAATGTTTTATTACGTTCTCGGAATAAAATCATCTCGTATTTCTAAAATAAGAACTGTGTTCTTTCCTCCCCGAAAATATCCCTGAATTTCCTGCAGTATCAGCTTCGTTCTTTACTACCGCATATTATCTGAACTTTTTTTCTTTTGCCTCATGATGAATTTATGTTGCATGAATAATTTTTTTTCTGTATTAAGTGTTGTTGCATGTATTGCATTGCGTTTGTTGTACATGTACGTTGCGTCTTAAGGAGTAGAAGAAGATGTTCGTTCTTAAGTCAGAGCTAAAACAATATTTACACAAAAGACAAAAGTTTAAAGTGCATTATGAGTATAATGGCGAACGCGTACAATGAGGATGCAACAACTCCTTCCTGCTGCTATACTCATATACACACACACACATTCAATGGAAAAGAGAAACTTTTTTTGAGCTCAGAAATTAATAATAAAATATTTCTTAAAGGAATTTTGTGGCTTCAACAAGATGTAGAAGATAAAGATAAAAATGAGACCAAACAATAGTCGAAGTAGAGTAGAGAAGTGCAAAAAATAGGAAAAAAACTGAAAATGTGTATAAAGATTCTGTTAAAACTTTATATCCTTTTCTTAATTTTTTGGTTTCAATAAAAAAAGAAAAAAATCCTGAGGAAAGAAATGCAAAGAAAGAACATAATTTGCATGCAAAGCATTGCGGATTTTGGTGATCTTTAAAGTTTTTTAATAAAAAAATTAAAAAAAAAATTTTACAATTTTAGTTATAATTTTTAATTCTTACCAAACAAAGTACAGTTAGGGGACTTTAATTACTTTTCAAATTGATTTTTAGTTAAGCATTAAATTAATATTGATGTATTGATTGATTTAGGAAGGAAAACACGCCTCTTTGTGGCAGTTTCTAGTGCTGTAAGATAAGATAATATTTGTATTATTATTACTTTGAATTTGGCTGTTATTTAAGATGATATGAAGGCCGCCCAAAGTAAAAAAACAAGAAACTTTGTAAACAAATTCTTATTTCTCTCAGTGGTATTCTATAGCTCTGGCTCTGACAATAGTTGATGTATAAACCTACTGGGTGAACCAATTGTTTTTTATTTAAAGATTTGTGCAGTTTGTTTGCAACAAAAACAAGTATGATTTACATATTGGGAGTACAAATAAATTTGTTCCTTTATTTTTAGCTCAAAAATGATATTGAATTCAATAAAATAAAAATTTTTCAAATCACTGCTTACATCCTCTGAACCAATTTGCGAAAAACTCTTTATCTTATGAGGTGACACAATTTTGAAGCCAAAGAAAGTGTTTCTTTGACATGGCAAAGGATACTGTATCAGTCGAAACAGTTAGTTGGCAAATTTTGTGCAGTGAGGCCGAAAGAATAATTTAATAACGTCAGCCTTTAAATTCCGGCCGTATATTTCATAATGTACGGTTCAAACGAAGTAGCTGCAGTTTGCTCCGAACATCGACTTTTAGCAGTCCATACTACACAATGCCGCTTTGACCTCAAAGTAAAACAACGTAATTGTACTAACAATGGAAATATGTTCTTAAATTAAATTTGAAAGCAGTTATAAAACTCAATAGAACTTTTCAAAAACCCTATAAAACCTGGTTGGGTATGTTTAAATAACTCGGGTTTTTGCCAAACCTTTGTATAAACTGGTATGTTGCATCTAAATTCTACAATAACTGAGAATAATACTTGTCGTAGATTATATTTTTTTTAATAATCAATATAAATCAAATCAAAAAATAAATAAATACAAAAATTGAAAGTTACGTGGTGTAGTGGTTAGAGCGCAGGCATAACATCACAAGTGATCCAGGTGCGAGCCTCAGCAGAGAAAATGACAAAAAAAATTAATTGTGGTTTCGAGTGTTTAATAAAGAGGCTTCAACTTCCCTTTAGACAACTCCCATCTACGTCCAGCTTTCCTCTGGCGGTGATGACAAATATCAGTCGAATGATCAGGAAAAAGCGCCACCTACTGGGAAAAAATTACAATGCTAAACTAAAGATCACCACCAATTAGCAAAGATATTTACCATTACACAATCGTATGCTGGAGGCTACAGTGGATTAATCATTAACTTAGATTGAAAGATAAAACTGATTAATGAAACTAAACCAAAGCAATGGCCATGGCTTCCAAGAGGAGTGACTGAGAAACAAAATCAATAAAAATTTTCCCACGTGCATCACCTTACCTGCGGATGGGACTATCATTGCCCTCTCTATCTATATTTAATTTGACTGTTTATTTGTCTGTTGTGTAAAGTGGTGGCCTCATGTCTGATCTATGTTTACAAATTAACGAAAAACTTTGGCTTGATTGAGCCTATTGTTTACGTCTATTTCCTCTATTTGTTGTCACCATACTGCGCAGTGAGCAAAACTTATACACGTTTTCGACTAATTGCCCTTATAGCAGTGATGTGCAACAGTAAAAATGTAGTTGTGTTAACGAGAACGTGGATATCACTCTCTCAGAGAGAGTAAAGTTGTTTTTCTTTTAAATTAAAAAAAAAAAAAATTAGATCGTAATGTTAGAAAACCAAAACAGTACCAACGTTAGTACAGAAAACATTATGCATTATGCCGAATGTACATGTGCGTAGGAAGTACGCAAATATTTGAGGCACAGAAAAATGATTGAAAAAGTTTTTTATGATCTTGCTTTTAGTTGCCACTGAAACAGCGACTAATACACACTAAAAAAATCAACATGCAACTGCTACACATGTGTATTAGTCGCTGTTTCAGTGACAACTAAGAGCAAGATCATAAAATCCTTTTCCAATTATTTTTCTGTGCCTAAAAAATCTGCGTACTAACATTACGAGCTAATTCCTGCAGATCTTCTAATTTTACTCAGATGTAAAGATCTTTTTCGAGAGTTGACAAACATCACATTACCATCGTAATTAAAATCCACGAGTTAGCATGAGCGCGATTTTTGCTCTAATCCACAGTTGAAATTGAATATATGACTAATAATCCAATTGTGAAGCATTGAGCGTTTCCATCCTCGTACATATGTCAGATAATTCGAATTATATTATGGGGTACACCTTTTCTTCTTAGTGCTTTCCATATAGCAGTACATTTGATGGGATTAAAGGTTTTTCTAAAGTCTACGAATAATAAATACAGGGGAAAACGTCATTCTAAGGATTGTTCAATGAAAATCTGCTAACATCACAATAACAGTTTTTTTTTTTCACTTTCTGAGGTTAATTTTTCCTTTTCCAGGTAATTCATATGAAAATTTCCTCTTGCATCTTAAAAAAAGACTGCGCCCCAAACAGAGTTGACCAATAGACTAAATTGAATACCAGCAATTTGATGGTTCTTTGATTTCTGTTGTATTGCACCGGATCTACTTTTGATCTACAGTTACAAAATAGCGCAAAAACTCGTTCTAATTTTACCATAACAGCACCAAAAACTATTTTAAAATGGTCTCACACCAGTGTCTATTATAGAGTGTTAGCATTAACGCAAACAAAACTTATTTTTTCACTTTTTCGATTTCACAATTTCAATCCGTTAATAATATTCCCAAAATGTAGTGAAGCAAAAACTTATGTAAATCAATTCATTTTCAAGAAATGAAAAAATATTTTTTTTTTTAAATAAAATTGTTTTATGTCATTAACTTCCTATTTGCTGTATACGAACCCAATGTTAATGTGAATTCTTATGTTTCATTTCTAACGAGAAAACAAATCAAATATTCCCTCCATCTACCCCCCCTCCCCCACCACAAAAAAAAAAAGAAAAAATCACTGCCATACACGATGCGATATTTAACCACATGCTTATTACAGTTCATCAGATTTGAAGAAAAAATAAAATAAAAAATAATGAAAATTGTACAACCAATATGATATTTATTTGCATAATGACAAAAATCTATGCCACTCTCTAGACCTCTTAACGGCAAAATAAAAATAAAAATCAAAAAAATATTTCGATTTATTTATTGTGTAAAATCGTGGATAATAAAAATAAATTGCCCCAGAAACGAAAAGAAAGAACGAAAGTTAAATACTGTCTGCTAATGTTGCCATTTTAAATGTCGATTATCTGCATAAAACGAAAATTACAAAAAATGGAGTCGCAGATGAGCATGATGACAATGAATTTTTTATCTTCATGAGATCTTTAGATTCATCATAATATTTTTATTTTTATTTTGATTTTTTTGCTTTCAATTTAAAAAAGAAGCCTACTTATGGGAGGCAGGCACTTACTATTCAAGACTTTACCCTCTACTCTACCATTACGCAGTTAGAAGCTAAGTAAACAATATTGACAAAGACATGACGCAGAAAATAAGCACAAATATTAGACAGAATACAAATACAAGAACAAATATTGCCACACATATAACAAAAAGAGAAAAAAGGAATGAAAAAATCAAATAAGAAAAAAGTAAGGCATTTACAGCTGGCCATGCTCGACTTCCTGAAACCATACAACGCAAATAGAAAGCGACTTGATTTTTGAGACTTATTCACCATGAATCAAAGTATCTTTTGAGATCCAATAGATGCTTCGAACACGTTCAATGAGAGCTAATTGCCAATTTTGGAATTGCTACAGCTTTCCCTAGGAACTTTCCCCTATAAGCTGAAACAACACGGCACTCAATTAGTACGTCTTCAGATGGCTCATCGTACATTGTGTAGAATATGCGCTGATTAATTTCAATATTTTTTTAGATATTGGTACCAGCCGCGTTAACTTCTTACCTAGAGTGCATAATGACTCACATGTACCCACATGTATGTGCTCTAGTGACTCGATCTCCTCATCACAGGCTTGAGACTATTCCCATTTTACTCAGAGGGCCATTTAGCCTGTAATATTAGGTCAAAAGCCCGGTCAGTATTCTCAGGCTGTTTCTGAACATTCCTATGCAGAATTCAAATTTCCTCCTGTTATAGTTACCCAAGAAAAGTTAAGATGTCTCAGACCCGTACGTCCAGAGAAGAGCACCCGCCTGTCATTATCCTCATTTTCGTTGAGTATGCCCCATTTCTGGCCCCACCAGTCGAGTGAAAGCCCCCTTTCTGGCTGCTTTATTTTCCAGAATTCCTAGATGACCAGGGATCTAGCATAAGGTGAACATATTGTCCCTGGCAAGCTGGTTTAGTTAACCCAGACAATTCCAAACTAACTTTGAGTCAACCACTCGAATGGTGGCCTGGCTATCAGATAGTATAGCTTTGTGTTGTTCTCTGTACTTCCTTCCCAAGTTAAATTGTGCACATCCCTCAATTACATAAACTTCTGCCTGGATATGCTGGCGACTTTTTCCATAGGTTCCAAATACTCCAACTACTCCCAAGCTGTGACCACATTCCGCCTTTGACCCATCTGTGTACCACAAATTCGTCTCTTCTCTCTTCACTCACTCATTTTACACAGTCTTGCCCTAAGGAATTTGCCAAAGTCATAGGGTTTCATCATCCTGTCCACAGGGCAGCCAAGTAGAGAGTAATTGACCACTCGACCAACCGGATAAATACGACCCTCGCATAACACCGTGCCCAACTCATCTGCCATTATCCTCGTCATGGTCTCTATGTTCCTATTTATTAGTGCTAGTGGGACAAGCTCTCATTGCCTCAGTTATGCTATACATAAGCTCTGCTTAGGTTGATCTCAAACTCTTTGCTCTTACCTACCATACAACAGCGTCAACTTCATGGTATTCACCCAGTTTAATATTCTTGGGTTACAAGCTGAATATTATATATATGCAAGCCTCCTAATCACAATTAGAGCATGAGTAGCTTTTCTAGAAACAGACTCCACTGAGCTTTCCACCAACGCTATTATTCTTAGATATTTAACCTCCTTCTATGGCGGTATATCCTCACCTAGAAGTTGAACATTCCTGCACTTAGGAAGTTTTCTTTTCCTAGTGAATGGCTTCGTGCCAGTTAATGTTTAACCCCGTCGTTTCATACTATCGAAAAAAATCTTGTCTGCATAGCCCTGGCAGTCAGTGCCTGTCATAGATAGTGTATGTGTTATACGTAACTTATGCCAACGAAACTACACCAGAAATTTACCAAGAAGTTTAAATCTAAGACGAACAGGAGGAACTGGCGTTATATAATACCAAGTCATGTTGGTCATTTATCAGTTGACATTTAAAAAAAATAAATGCGAGGGAATTTCGCTGCATTGTTCTTACGTTCTTTTAAAAAAACTTATTACCTAACAAATCTCAGCAAAAATCGAATATGCCGATGAGGTGGAGTACAACAATGCAATGAGTTTTTGTGTTGTTGGTACGGAGTAAGAGAAAAGACAGGGTTTTTGCTCTAGAGAATTTGATATAGAAAATATCGTAAACCTATTTGAAGTTGAAATTTTTTTTTGTTAAATCACAGACTCATACATATGTATACATACACCACTTAATAAAGTTGTTGTGGTTTACGTGTACGTACATATACACTCTTTTAGTTAATTTCTTTTCATTTTTTCTTGCCGTTAAATGAAAAACGAAAAATTTAAAATAAACTTCGATCCAAAAACTGACATTGTGCAGCATTCAAAATATCCACCATTTAATACCATGTGTACGAATACTCGTACGCAACATCATGTCCACCGAAATCATTTAATGTGTTACTCTGAACTTACATATACTCAACTCCGAAAAAAGCCAAAAAACAAAGAGAGAACTTCCTTTGTGGACCTGACTATTTAAATATGTAAAACTCATGCACTTGTGTATGTGTATTGTATGTCAAAGTTCAATATAAATACAAACAAACACAACCAAATTGCTTGTGTGTGCCATTCAAAGTAAATAGGCTAAAAGTTGTAAATGAAAAAATGGAAAAAAATACGAAAAAGAACAAAAACAAATTGAAATGATATACAGAGAGCGTATTTGCCTCTTACCCTTATTGTACGCCACTACTAGTATGTCATGTAAACAAATACAAACATACGCAACAAACAATACAATTTCAGAACTGGCGTTAAAGATAAATTCATTCTATAGAAAAAAAAAAAAAAAAAACAAACAAAAATTCAATGTTTAATATTTGTTTTATGAGTTGGGTTGAGGGGGAAGAGGCGGTCATGGCATAAGATTTGTTGACAATGCACATATACATATAAACACACGAATACCTACACTAACAAACATCAAGTCTAAAAGTAATTTATGTGTATGAAAAAAGAAAAAAGAAAACAGACAGACAGACAGAGAGAGAGGGAGAGAGAAAAGTAATGTCAGATTGTTGTACAGATGCACAAATAACAACTGACTGACTGTTTAACTGTGTGAGTAAATGAATAAGTGTTTGGTTGAATGGTAATAAAGTTGTTCGAATCGTAATCACAGGTACGTAAAGCTGGTAGTTAAAGTACATGTTGTACACACATATATATTTAAAACGCTACGTAAAAATGTTCACTTGCACAATTCGGTATTGAGTAGGGGAAGAACTACACCAGCTGACTAGGAAAAGTGATAAGAATTAGAAACGTTTTTATAACATCATAGATTTTTAGGTTTTATTATTATTATTTTTTTGTCATAAACTGTAAGAAATTAAATTAAATTTTTTAACCCGGTCATGCATCAAACTTTGTCATGGCAGCTGTATTTTATAAAATTTTGTTTTCAACTACATGGGGTCAAATAAGATAGCGAAGCGTAGATTTTAGAAAATGTTGTATACATACAACACGGCACATAAACGAAGTAAAAGACCGGTTTTTTATTCGAATAAAATGATAGATTTATTTATTTTTTGATTATTTTCAAGGGTTTTATACTTTTGCATGACTTTCCATAGGATTATTCCATAGTTTTCTCCATTTTATATATTTTAGGTGCACTTTTTGAAACTCCGCCTTAATTCTAGAATCCTTAGATATTGTAGTCCATTTCCTTCAGCTTTAAACATTGATTTTTTAATTCTTCGGGTAGCTAAACTCTCCTCACTCATATTTTCAGTAATATTCGTTTCGTCAGCAAGAATTTTTATCAGTGGCATTTCAGGTTCTGCTTTACCATCAGAGTTATCCCAATCAAGCTCGAGAATTTGTTGCATATCTCTTGCTGTTAAACAATTATGCCGTTTCATAATTGACTAAATATGCAAATAAGTTGGTAATGAACTGGAAAATAATTCAATAATAACAAAAACTGCAATACAAAACACTAAAAGAAACATACCGTTTTTGCGCCATGTTGCATACAAACAACAGATAAATTATAGCCCGAAATTTATTTTAAGTTTTTATCTTATTTTTATATTTCACTCGTTTATAAGCTATTGTAACGGGAAAAAAATTTTCACTGAATTATCTTAAGTTTTTCTATAAAACTTAGGTACTTATTCTTTCACAAAAAAAATATTGTTACGAAAATAAGGTTGGGCACCAAGGCGTTTATTACATCGCTAAAATAAATATTTAGAAATTGCAGGAACAACTATATGTGCTGTTTACAAATAACGAAATCTACAACAACAACCATTAGTAGAGATAAAGCAAATAGAAATAACACGGCAACAACGATGATTAAGCAGCAAAAAAAACAAGTAACAGACAATAAATAAGCAACATCAAATACTTAGAGATGAAAGAGGTAGACGCATGGCTACAAAAGAACTAAAAAGAAATTAAAAGAAAGAAATGGAATCTACCTGAAATATTAACAGGTTCAAGAGCTTTCGATGTGTTGTTTACTCAGCCATATAAAAAGCACATCGCTGCGAACAGCAATCAGTTTATGTGTCGTAAACTCAGCGGTTGCAGTTTTACGTAAAGTTAACTCAGCGAATGTGTTATTGGTGTGAAGAGAGTTTATAAGGAGTAAAGTCGTGATGCTAGTAGTGAAGTAAAAAACAGTTTAGTTGGAGCTAACTCAGTAAAGAGAGTTAAGTGTAGATAACCTGTGGTTGAAAAGGTTGTGATCGAGCCTAAGTCATAACTACGATCGGATTGGAAGATGCAATATCTTTAGGAAGAAAGATCTGTCGAGTAATTGTTGTTGTTTACAAACTTGCAAACAGACAGAGTAATTAAGAATAAAAATTGTTATTGCCTGTAAACATAGCTGTGTTGAATAAAGGATTTTAAATTAAAACCAAACACAAAAATTTATTTTATTTTAATTACAATTTACGAACTCATAAATACACGTTTATAAAAAGGTAAAAACATAACAATATCAAAAAAGTCAGCAGACTTGACCCAACGAAAAATGTAATAAGAAACACAACAATTTTCTTACTTGAGCGAAATTAGGAGAAAAAGTTATGTAAAGGCATGGAATTTCATTTAAAATTACTTCGGAATATCGTTAAATATGATAAATGTGCTCTCAAATAGTGATGTTGTATACAAACAACAAATGCATGATGAAAGTGTTGCAAATTACCATAGAAATGACCTTTTGATTATGAGAAATAACTACAGTCGATTGTCGTTTAATTACATATGTTGTTCGATACACTACATTGATAAAGTTACATAACACTGGCTAGTTTATGGCCAATTACCAGTAAAATGTAGTGTCCTGCCTCCTGTAGCTCACTTGTTTTAGGATAGACAACCTAAATATTAATAGAAACTCCAAAGCAGCACGTAAACTTTAACACACATATTGCTACGTTTTAATCTTTTTTATAAGCTTAAGTTCGTTTTAATTGCGTCAAAATAAAACAAACACCACCTTGTTGTTGTCCTTCAGTTTTTATTTCCTCACTTTATCTTTATACAGTTTATCTTCATACAGCAACTTATTTATCTTGCACTTAATATCCGTTTATACAACACTTTTATTTACGCCTAAACACGACTGTAACGATAACTATATCGACATAGGCCTACAGTTTAAAAAGTTCCGGAAATGTCTCAAACAATCTCACTTAATTTTAAGCATGTAAGTTTGTATTGATCAAAGGTGGTCGAATTAGTACGGCAATGCTGTCAAATCAGATCAGTACCAGGGTATCACGTTATGAATCTTGACACAAACCAATAGACAAAGATCCCACAATACAGTCCCTGATGTGGTGTATTTTTTTTAAGCATTTTTATTTTCGTAACAATATATTAAGATCTTAAGTAGATGGAAACCTTTAGCAGTAAGGGAGTAAACTTTGATAAGCTTGGAAAATAAATATGAACACTGATGAAAATGATAAAAAATATAAAATAATAATAATAATTGATAAATAAAAATTAAAATTAGTTCCGTCACTTCTATGGAGCATATTGGCTTTCCACAAAGCATCCATTGCCTTGTTTCAGTTTCATTAATCAAGTTGATTTACAAGCTAAGTATATGATTAATCCATTGCAGCTCCCTTCCATATGAATGTGTAGTGATGTAGTGATGATTGTAATCTTTAGTTTGAATTTCAATTTTTTCCCAGTAGGAGCCGTTTTTTCTCTCTTTTGCAAAAATAACTTTTACTCCTAACTAATACTTTCAATAACTTGCTCTGAATTTTTAATGGATGTTTCATAAAAATTTGCCTTCAAGTTTTGTGCGTTAAAACGTATGAATATGTTTTGCTTAAAAAAAGCGAAAAAAAAACGAAAAACGGAGTATCAGAGATTTTACGAGGAGAAGAGCAAAGAGAGAGCGAGAGAGAGAGAGAAAGAGAGAGAGAGAGAGAAAATCGTCATCATCATCAGCATGTAAATGGAAATTAAAATTTATTTACTTTTCATTTTATGAAATGGTGACTTTGTCGTTTCTATGACTACTACAGCAACAATTCCAGTGGCATATAAATTTACAAAAAAAAAAAAGTTTAAAAAATACATCCAATTTGAGAATGAATACATGGATGGATAGATGGATGGCAGAATGGTTGACTGTTGTAATGGAACAGTAGCAGTAAAATGGGTTGATAAATGTTCGGAAGTATGGATGAATGGATAGATGACGTTCATCATATGTCGGTGATGATGATGTTGATGTGTTGGTTATTGCTTAAAGCCTTTGAATTGAAATTATGATGAATGCGTATGACAAAGGGATTATTTTCTCTAGTTTTTTCCATATACTCACACACACACACCCGTTGACATACATTAAAAAAGGAAAATATAAATACAAGTGTATTTGAACGAGTGTAAGTGATAGAGAGAGAGAGAGAGAGAGTGTACTTTTTAATCCTATGCATTGGTATTTATTTACTTGTACACTTTTTCGCTAAAATTTTTTTAAACAATTTTCTGCTTGTGTGTGTTCAACACACACACATACACACCAAAAAATTATTACAAAAACTTATTTACAAATATGAATGCACAGAATAAGTTTGTGTGTGTGTGTGCGTGCATTTAAATGTAAAATATGTCACTAGTTCAGGGACATACAATTGTTATTGTCATAATCGTCAACAGCATCAACATCATTATTTTCATCTCTATCAACAACACAACATCATCAGTGTGCATCACCACTACCATTAATAACATGACTACTTACTACTATGAGTGTGTGTGTGTGTGTATGACTGACTAATAGGAGGTACAGTTTGATTTCTGACACATCACTGAGAAAGTGCATAAAATGGAAGATGAATAATTGTAACGGTAACAGAAAATTGGTTATTAACTCATACACACCCGCTCCCGCACGCACATTTATATATTGAGATAAATATTTACACATACGCACACACATATACTATATATGCAATACAAGTACAAGTATTTACTTGCTTTTACAGTACGAAATAAGAAATTATTCGAACGAATATTCACTGCAAATATATTTTTTTAATTTTTCTTTCCTTTCTGCTTTTATTTCATCAGAGCGGGAAGCAATAAGAAAAATTATTTTTTTAGTGATTTTTTTTTAAATAAAATTGAAGATGAATGTAAGCAAATAAAAATAAATGAATTTAATCCATATTTAACGATGTCAAACGTATGTATATTTGAAGCAATTTATTTATTGAATCTTAAGAAAAACAGGAAACCAAAATTATAAAACAGAAATATTAATTATAGGGAAGTTGATATTTTGGTATTAAATATGGTTTTTCTTATAGCAAAAAATTGACTTACGCACTAACAATCATACTCGTATTGTACGATCGGATAATGAAAATGCGTATCGTGACTGAATCTGTAGTCATGACAATAAAACTGATATATTATGCATATTTCCCACAAATTAAATGATTGTCTGCCATGTTACTCTTCCGACTTAAATATTTTACCAGAAAAATACAACAGAAATCAAAGAACAAACAAACCAATGAATTTCTTATGGCAAACTTATACCAAAGAAGGCAAAGTAATCGACAAAGAAAATCACTGCCACCAATTTGAAAATGCACGATGATCTTAAAAAGGACACTACAAGCAACCTATTCTATAGTAGTAGAAAATGCTGCTTTGTTAGGACAATGCATGATACAGACAAGTGCAGCCATGATGAAAAAATCTATTTAATCAATAATCTAAGCCATTGAGCTAGTCTTGGCTAGATTACACTACGCAACAAGCAAAAATACTTTGGATATCCATTATATTTATTAGATGCGCTATGGTTGCCTAACTTCAAAAATCATCAACATTTCAGATTCTATGGATAAGTTTTTTCTTAGAATTACTTTTTTTTATGTGAGATTTTTGAACAGGTTGCTTCATACATCTTATGATAACTTTGAAATGACTTATTCGATTGCATTAAGCCATATGTCAAAAAATTCCAAATTATACCAGCTTTAGATCATATCATTTTTTAATATAACCCGTGTTTTTGAAGATATTGAGAAACAAATGATATATATTTATACGAGGGCGGATTGACATCGAAGCTACCTAGCGCTAGATGGCAGCACAAACACAAAAACTTTTTCTTTCTTAGAAATAACGATCTGTCAAACGTCAGCTGTTAAAATTTTAGCTTATTTGTTGTAGTCGTTTGAAGTAAGCAACTTTTGTGTTTCTTGGAAATGGAAAAAAGTGAATTTCGTGTAGTGATTAAATACTATTATTTGAAAGGCAAAACGGCGAAAGAGACAAAAGAAAAGCTTGATAAACATTACGGCGAATCTGCTCCGTTAGATTATATGGTAAAATATTGGATTGGATTGCTGAATTTAAACGGGGCCGAACAAGCACTGCAATAATACCATCAACAGGAAGGCCAAAAAAGGTGGTTACTAAAGAAAATATCAAGATATCGTTATGAATGATCGATAATTGAAATACGTGAGATTGCTGAAATGGTAAACATATCATATGAACGCGTGTTCAACATTTTGAATGAACATTTGCATATGAAGATATCGGCAAGATGGGTGCCGCTGTACTAATTTAGTGTATCTCTCTTTAGACATTGTTTAATTTCGTAGCAATATTTTTTATACCGGAATCATTCGAGTTTTATTAGATTGGTTTACTTTTTCAATCAGGTAATGCTTCCGTTAACGCTTATCTTCTTACATACATACATACATAATTTCCACGGCATGACAATTGGAACAAGAGGGAACTTCTCTCAATCAATGGGTTGCAACCGAATTGATTTTTAGACTTTTTGAAAGGGACCTGCAGTTAAATGCCGGCTTCAGCCGGAAGATACATTAGTTTAAAAAGTTTTTCAGAGTGTGAATACTCATAACCAGTAGCTAGCAATGTTGCGAGGTGATAGCGCTGTTTAAAAATTTTTAGATGGTCTGACCTGAGATTGAACCGAAAGCTTCATGGTTGGTAGGCGCGTGTCTTACCTACACTACCACAGCTGCACACCACCTAAAATTCACTACCAGACAAAGATACAGCGTCAACGCAGCATTTTGCACTTTCAACCGTTTGAGCTTTGCACTTAAGTTATAAATTGCGCGCTCTATCATCATATTAATTTTGCTGACATTTTTTTTTTACTTGTAATTTTTATTCCAAACTCTTATTTGCAGATTCTGAATACATTCCGATTAGTTATTATGGAACGTTGCACTAGGGAATAACGTGTTTTTATTATTAAATATTTTTTGAAAATGGCAAAGGGCTCTAAGATGTAATTTGCAATTTTTTTTTAACAATTTAATCTTCACCGACGAAGCCCAACAATCAAAATTGCCGCACTAGGGGTGAAAAAAATCAAAGAGTTATCTTAGAGCAATCATTACATCAACAAAAAGTTACGCTTTGGTGTGGTTTGTGGTCCGGAGGAAACATTGGACCATATTTTTTTAAAACGAAAATGGTAATGCAATTGCGATCAATGGAAATCACTACTGGGTGATGATCTGAAGGTTTTTGTGGCGAAAAATTGATGATTTAGACGTAGAGAATGTGTGGTTTCAACAGGATAGTGCACAGCAAGTGAAACAATGGATCATTTGAAAGAAAAGATTCAAAATCGCATTATTTTTCGCAGATGAAGAGTAAATTGCCACCAAGATCGTGAGATTTGACGCATTTCGACTTTTTTGTAGGGTTTTTTGAAATCGAGAGTGTGCAACAATAATCCCACAAGAGTTCAGAGCTTAAAACCAACATTATCAAGCAGAAAAAACTATTGCCAACAGTTTATTGAAAAATGTGATTGATAGTTTTGGTAAAAGATTGTGGGGTCACTGGACGGACATAATTTTTATTTTTAACCGGAACCTATTTGTGATAAACTGAAATAAATATAATTTTAATATCTGAAAAAGACTTTTTTTTATTAAAATTAAAATAATCAATTTTGGACACCTTTTACATAAAATAATGTATTGTGCCGTTTTGACCTCTTTAAAACGTTTGAGTTCTTTTAAATTGCATAAAATAAAATAAATGAAACGAATTTAATGTTTTACTTTATTTCCCACACTTTTACTTTATACATCAATTTATTTAACTTGCACTTAATACACAATTACTCAACACATTTTATAACTTTACTTTATGACTTTTTAATTACAACTTTGTACAATCATTGCCAAACTATAATTGAATTAACTTTGGCAAAGCACCGTCTCAGAGTTTAGAAAGTTCTGCATGAGTCTTAAGCCCTCTCAAATCTTCTGTTCATCCGTTAATTTAAAAAATGTAAGATCGTGTTACTCAAAAATGGCTGAGTTCGCAAAGCTGCCAAATACACAAATGAGTACGGCATTGCCAGAGTGACACATTGACAGCCTTGACACAAACCAATAGACCAAAATCCCACAATACAGTTTTAGAGTCACTGATGTGCTGTTTCTTCTTTTTAGGCGTTTTTATTTTCGTAGCAGTATGCGTTAAATACAGAAAGCTTTTTTTGATCAAAAATATAACTCTAATTCAGTATAACAACTTTTGATATGGATACCGTTATCATACTTTATTGAATTAAAAATTTATAACATTAGAGTTTTTCTTATTTTTTAAAAAATCTCATTCAAATTTAATTTCTCTTTCTTTTTTGCAGGAGGGTAAACGTGGCTATTTAGAGGGATTGGCCGCCCACTATAGCAAAGAGGTGAATATGCCTTATGAGGATGTTTTGGATGCAATTGAAGGTGCGCGCAGTGCGAAATGGAGAGAGCGTCACATGAGAATGGCCACTAGTGGCAGTGGTAATACAGGGACTCTAAGACGTGGCAATAGCAGCGGAGCCAGTGGTAGTTTTGGCATGGGCGTCAGTGCAATGATAACTGGCAATATAGCTAATCAGGCCATACTACCCTCTAGTCATAGCCAGCCATTATATGTGCCGGGAAAGTATTCGGTAAGTGTTAAAGAGAAGATACCTTGTAAATAAAATTTATTAATTTTTGTTTTGTTTTTTATTTTTATTTTTTTCAATATCAATAGCCTTCAAGTTGTTTATCGAATCGTGAGGAGAACGAAATCTATAGTTATGCCCAAAATGAGCTGGTCAATCGTATGGCACGTAGTGTTATTGATTCCAAATCATCGGTTAATTTGAGTAGTGGCATGCAGCATAGCTATCCAGGAGCACGGACAAATTTCTTTTATGAATTCGCCGCAACAGGTAAACTGAAGGCATTAACAACGGCATAACATACATACAAATACAAAGTAAAGTCAAGGAAGATTATGAAAGGAAAGAAAGATTTTCTATTTTTTTAAGTTTTTTCCTCTTCTTTTACTAACTCAACCATTAACTTGTATTTGTTTTTAATGTTTTTGTTGTTGTTGTTGTTGTTATTGCTTTATAAAAGAATACACTTTAAGGCATTTTAATGCCAGCAATTCAATTGTGTTTTTTAATGCTAATTATTGTTATCATTGTTGCTGTTGCTTTTGCTGTTGATGGTGTTGCCGTTTGTCTTACAGAAGGCCGTAACAAACATAAAAGACGGACCGTATTTGCTCGTTTTATAAACGGTTTACGACAAGCTGGCGATGAACTAAATCCAACAGAAGGCATGCAACTAAAGGTAAGATAAGAGACTCTACATATTTATTTTGTATTTTATTTGTGTAATTTTTTTTTAAGATTAAATGGGTTAATTTTAGGATTACGTTCAACACTCAAAGTTACTAAGACATACAGATAGACGGACAGACTGTTAGTCAGACAGACAATTGCAATTTAAAACCATGTTTAGTAGTTGTATTCGGTTGTATCAGGTTGTAGTAGCGGTTGTTGTACAGAAGCCATTCAGCAAATAAATTTTCATTTTTTTTCTTTTTAATTTTAAATTGTCTTATACTCCTCTTCCATGTACTTGCTTGTAAAGGGCAAACAAATAAGCAAATACATGAAGTTCCTTGCCTTCATTCATTCATTCACTTCAGTCTGTTTTCTTGTTTGTTTTCTCTTCTGTTTAATGTAATTGGGTTTTAGTTTTCGCCGATTTCTTTTTTCCTCATGATTTTAATGATTTTAAACGGCTTAATTGTTATGTAGTCTCTTACTACCTTGTTTTTTAATATTGTAATGCCATATTAAGTTCTTAATGAATTCCGTAAGAAGTACATCGCTAGTACGTGTGGCAAAAAAAGGATCATTTTTAAATATCATCTAATGGGTGTGCTTAAAGTGGCATGTTGTATGAAAATTTCAAATCAATTACTTTGTAGCAAAATAGAAAAGTACTTGATAAAGACCCCCTTATAAAAGTTTCAAAATGAGGGCGCAATTAATTAGTTGATTTAGAAACAAAAACAGAAAATAAATGCTAATGAATTAATTTCTAAATTTATTTAAAATAATTTTTTTTTAATTAAATTTTGTTAATTACTAAGCAGATGTTTTTTTTTTTTGATAGTAATTTCAAAGAAACACAAATGGAAATTTAATCTATTTTACTTTATAGACGAGGGCAGTGGTGACTCATGCTATTCTATTTTGTAACAGCAACTTCGTTAGTCTTAATGCATTCAGTGAAGGACGATCATATTATATTTTATTCCTTCCGAATCTATCCAAGCTTTGTTCTTTACTCTTTTAATTCTAGTTAATCCTCGATAGTATATTTGATGGTATAGCAGATTGTGAACTAAATTATGCTATTGGCCATAATGACTACATACGTGTTTAGATAGAACTGCCCACTGATTTAAATCAATATTAAATCTGTGTAAAAGCTTTGATTGATACAACATTTTAAGATAACTTATGCTTGTGCGTATAGGAAATATACCGGATCACCTTACCCTTCCTTGATATACATCCACTCGAAAAAAACTAATATTTGGAATATTTTCTGGTCTTGTATTAGAACATATCTATGTTGCTTTTGCAATTAAAAAATGTTCTAAACTCACTCTCATTTTGTCTAATATTGTCACACGCTTACGATTGTGCTAAGCTAGTACGGTACCTATTACATGTAAGATTCTTTTATTTTTAAATTTTTATACAAAATGTTATATACTCGCGGGGGCAAGACGACCACAGATGGGCCACCTTAAAAGCTAATGCAATAGATACATATGTTATTCCAAATCTACGAATTATTATTATTTTTTATTAAATTAATGAGTTTTTGAATAGAAAATCCTTTATAACCTACCGTGAATACCTTTAACACTTCTGCTATAGGCACACACAAGTTGGTGTAAGAGTTGTCAACTGATGTTTTTTCGATTGTAAGTTTTCTAATAGGGAAAATGATATCTTCCTAGTGGCCAGATTTGATGACTATACGGGCCAGATTTATAGAGTTTTCCATCAATCCCAGTACCCGCATTAATGACTGATGTTTTCTTTGAGGGTTGCGAGAGGCTGTGGCTAACAAGCCTATGTCATCAACATAGGTTCGTGTATTTTAGAAACACCACAAAAAGCCAGTACAAGATATCAAAACGAGAGATTAGGTGATTCGAAAAGAAAGCTCTCATAATTTCGGTTGTAGGTTTTGCGGTATGCTCGCGTTTACCAGTCCCAATTCATTCAGGTGAGGTAGGAAAATGTCGCTTAGCATGGTTCTTTTTACTTTACATAAATATAAAAGTACAACTGACATCTATCGCAGTTGGCAAAATTTATTGCATCTTCCGATAGGGTGATAGCTTTTGCGTCACCATGTATAAATTGAAGGCAACGACAAGGCTGAATAAGAAAAAAAAAAAAATTGTTTTATTCTTAATTGTACAATAAGTTTAGAAATCTCTGGAGGCTGATTTAATTACAAATGCTTATTATAATTCGTTATAATGAGATCACATTGCAAATACCAATCAGCAAATGCCTGTTCCTTCAAGCCCTCCTTGAGGGCCACGGTAAAATCAAAATAGGGACAAATATACCTTTTAAAAGCTTGCATTAATCAATAAATAGATGACGAAATAAATATTAAAAAACTAAACATTTCACAATCAATGGAACTTTAGCTTGGTTAACCATTTCCGCGTTAGTGGCGGAAATGGTCTAATGATCTTAAAAGGAAATTGGGCTCTTCACTATTGATAATATTACGCATAAATATGGAGCTTCTAAATTTAAATATATTCTCATATACCATCCTATTAATTTGGTATGAGAAAGGTGATATTGAATCCTATATTCTCGTATTGTATATGGTATGATGTATATCGCTATTTTATTAGCTGCTTCGCAGTTTGCTATATATTTCATATTTTACTACCCACTCAGCATTCTATACACTCTACTTGCTGCAGAAGCAATGTTGGACCAATGTTGGTTGGACCAGATCAGTTTATTATTAAGTACGACTCCTAAGTTTCTAGAAGAGCTTACAAACTTAATGGGATCACCATTAATTTTAATTTTAATACCTACTTTGACGCTACAACCGTCTGTCGGTTTTGGCCGAGTCCAAAAAACACGGCAGCTGGATTTATTCTGCGCTAGCTGGCTCCATTTTGATATTTCCAAGGCCATTAGGTTTTGCAACACTTGGTCTCTCCAACAAAGATTTGATCGCCCTTTTCCACGCTTTCCACTTTGGGGTAACAAACGAGAGACGTAGCCGCTGTATCTTAATGCGCTTCATTATATCCACGACTTTGTATCGTTCGTATAGCTTGCTGTTCCAACGTATGCAGTACTCATCTCCTACTCGTAGTAGACCGAAGCACTTCCGAAATATTTTCCTTTCAGACGCTTCTAGAACATTTTCGTCGTTGTTCGGCAGTTTACATGCTTCTGCGCCATATAGCAAGACCAGAACAATAAGCGTTTTGTTGAGGGAGAGTTTGGTTCATCGAGTGGTCTGCTCCTCAGTTATCTATTGAGCGAAAATTAGCATCTGTTGGCAAGAGTGGTTCTCCGTTTGATCTTCAAGCTGGCGTTGTTCACGTTGTTAATGCTGGAACCAAAAAAGACAAAATCCTTCACTACTTCAAAATTGTGGTCGCTAGCAGTGATGCTCTAACCAAGACGCATGGACTCTTTAGTTGTTGACAAAAGATACGTAGTCTTATGCTTATTCACCACAAGACCCACTTTAAACGTTTCTCTCTAAAGGCTGAAGTATAAAGAAGATATGGCGCTGTTATTGAGACCAATAATGCGATATCGTCAGCGTATGTCAGCAGCATGATGCTCTTGTGGAAAATGATGACCTGGTGGTACAACCCGGCTACAGGAATAATTTTCTCCAGAAAAGTTGAAGTTATGCACACATGCATATGTATTTTACAGTTTTCCATCATATTGGGTAAATCATTCACATTAAGGAAAAGTAAAAGCGGACCAAGTACAGAACCTTGCGGAACACCTCTACTAGTATTAAGGGCTTCTGAAAGGTTACCATTATTTACCACAACCTGAGATCGACCAGTAATATACGAATAGTTTCTTCATTTTTCTCAATAATATGAAGTAATAAACAGTATAAAATGGTCATTACTATGGTCAAGGAAAATAACCAGCGAAACCATGTTGTTTTCTAAATCTATCCTTGAATTTTCAACTACATCTGCAAAAGGCTGCTCGGAGCACGTACTTGAATACAAAGGTTCGAAATAAACCGATTATAGAAATTACACAGCAACACTATATAGGATACACAACAGACATAAGCAAAGTTCTTTTTTTAGAAATAAGTGAAGTAGCTTTTTGAAAACTAAAAACAAAACTAACTGGAAATGATTAAGGTATTGCCGAAATTGATGCAGTAGCCATTGAGTTTGGAGTAGGCTTTAAAATCATGTCATCTAGTAAAAGGAATAGAAAATTTACAGGGAGCCATTATTCACTATCCAAAAAAAGACATTTTAAAAGGAATTTGTTCAAATTGGTGCAGTAATTTCCAAGTTGTTTGTTTTTATCTCAATCCCAATTAGATTTTTGTTGTTATTATAACAGAAAGCATAAGCTTTAAGCATGAAATAACACATTTTTATGGTTAAAAGCCTTAATACATCCTAATAGCAGACCCCAAAGGCTTCATAGAATCATAATTATTTATTTTAACAAACTCACACACAAAAAATATATCAACGTTATCAATAGAGAGAGTGTTAATAAGATTTATAAAATTTTTCCTTAATATCTACCAGATAGAAGAATATAAAAAAACATAAAGTTGGCAAAGTAAAAAATTATAGATTTTTTATAACACTTTTGTGATATTGTATATATATAATCTCGGAAAAACTACAAGAAACTTTAAACGCACACACTTACTCTTACGCAAAGAGAGAAAGAAAAAAGAAAAACTTATAACCCGGCCACAACTCATTTTGGCCCCATTCGCATTTAACACCATTTTTTGTTGGTAACAAAAACGTAATGAAATAAACGATGCATGAACGAACAAACAACTGAACATACAAATTGTGCTAAAATAATAAATGATATTGGAGAGAGAAGAAAAAGAAATTATATTTCAATTGTAGCTACAACATACCATACATACACACATACAGGCTATGAGAGCAAGCAACAGTAAAGGATAATAAAAATACAAACACAAACGAAATAGAAATGAGAAAAACAAAACCAAAAAAAAACTGCATTAATTACAAAGATATTCTCAATATTTGTAAAGATAACGCTTATGCATACAGGGTGTAACTATAAGATAAATGCTAAACACAAAGAAGAGCAGAACTATAAGTGGCCTAAATAACTTGGAATGCTGCAAGGCAGGACTGGAGACTAAATCTGTTTTTTTTTAAAACAGCTCCTGATAATCAACGAAAGCAATTAATATTCACTTAAAACAATATTCAATGCCATGGGTTTTTCAAAGAAAGTCATATTAGCATAACAAATGGCGCACCCTGTCAATATACAATGAAATTGCTTTCACTCGATAGACAGCAAGGAAAACAGCTTAATATACTTCTTATACTTATACTTCTACGTGTACAGGCATTGTTCTTCTTCATGTTAATGCTACGGTATACACGTTTAAATGACCACAATTATGTATGTGTATGTGTGCGCGTGTGCTTGTTTATCTTACGTACAAAAAACTGTACTAAATACGCGTTAAATAAACACACTTACTTGTGCACAAGAAACAATTAAAACACACACACACACACAAACACATACAAAGATAAAGTATCTCGTTTCACATTTGTCCATCCAAAAAAACCAGCAAAATTATTCACCGTGAGTGTTACAGTAAAAGAGTTTAAGTCACAGAGCTGAGAGAGAGAGAGAGAGAGTGAACACAAAAACACTTGTAAACAAAAGTGTACTTGAGTAGCAGCAAATGTTTCCTGTACAATATCCTGTATGAAACTGGACTTAATGCAAGCACACATACACACACACACACACACACATACGGACATTCGCACTTATACACACTAAATTGCAGGGCAATAAACGACATCATCATCGTTATCAAGAAGAACACTAGCCTCGGTGTAGCAGTTAGTATTGTAACAGCAGCTTCATTTATACAAAAACACCTTCGACACAATGGACAACTTGCAAATGGCAATACAAAAGACAACACAAAACAAAAACAAAAAATCCGACAAATGTTTTGTGCATTGTTTTTGCCTTTTTATACTTTTTTTTGTGTCCGAGTCCTTTATTTACTGACTTTATTTTGTTTTATTTTTTCTTTGTGGGCTCTTTTGGTTGTATGCTCGGTCACAACAACAACAGTAAAAAAACCGTAAATATGGCAAATCAGTAAAAAGTACTCGTAAAACGTTATAAATACAAGAACAAAAAACAATTTAGTGCAAATGATATAAATTTAGACAAAAAGAGAATATAAGGCAATAAAATTTGAAGAAACAAAAAACTGAAACAGGTGTTGATCATAAAATACTCGTCAAGTAAGTAATCAACTAAGTGAACAACAACAGAGAAAACAAAAATAAGAGCAAAAAAGAAATACAAAAGCAAAGAATAAGTACTCATTTCTAAAATGGTTTCTCCTTTTCATTAACGCTCTCTTCGCTTTTTGTTTTTCCTCACAATTTGCCATTGCTTATGTTTGAAACTTGACCGTTAAATTGAAAGCAAAAGAAAAAATATTAAAAGAAACACACATGCATAAGCATAAGAATAATAAAATAAAAGTGATTAGATTTTTCAGTTTTGTAACGTTTTAGTTTTTTGCTTTCAATTTTGTTATTTTAATTACAATTTCTAAAGTAAGATTTCAGTCCATTCACTTAATAAAACTGTGGTGGACTCTACTCGTACCTCTTCTAATGCGACAATGTAATTACATACTCATTTTTTGACCACTGATCAAAAAGTATAAGAGAATTCATGCCGCGGCAACACTTACAGAAACAAAGTTGCGTTTTTTTTGCGCAGTTGTTTTAGATATATTGTTAGTTACTGTTAGTGCCGTGCTTATTTGCGTATTTGGCAGCTCTAGATGGTCAATTTATCTTTAAGTTACATTTGAATTAACGGATATAAAAATGGAAGATATGAGACATATCCGGAACCTTCCAAACTGTAAGCAATTAGGTATATAAAGAATCTGCTTTACCTACACGTCAGTTAATTATCGTTTTGCTGTCGTAAGATAAAGACGTGTTTAAGCGGAAATAGAAGTGTTGTATAAGCAAAAATTAAGTTGTTGTAAACTGTATAAAAGTTATGGTGTAGTAAATAAAATATAACTGTAACAACAACGAAGTGGCGCTAATTTTATTTGAACGCAATTTAAATGAACTCAAACGTTTTAAAAAGGTTAAAACGTCAAAATATTTTTGGCAAAAAACAGAGGAATCACATTTCATACAAAGTCAGCACATACATATATATGACTGATGAGCTTCACTTAAAAAATATCACTCATATTGACGTACTTACGTAGTATATAATGTGATTGCACTGTTCTTTTGCCAGAAATTTTTGTTTCTAAAACAATTGCTAATTAAAAAATGTATTAACCTTACCTGATGGTGGGCTCTTTTCCGCAATTTCGGTTTTTTAGTTAATTTAATCATCTAATCCGCGAATATATGTTATGTTACCTCCTCTATTTGCGACAGAACGGTGTATCTCGAAAACAAGAGCTAACCTGAAAAACAATTAGCACAACTGTATTCAGCATACTTGAATCTGGCTTACCCGCCCGGTGCCCCATTCGTCGGTAAGAAAGCCTCAAATTCGAACATAGTGTACTTGATATTTAAATTGCTGTGCTATGCTTGAATAAAAAAATAAGCTATGAAACTGATTATCGGGTATGTCCTGTAAACTTAAATCAAGTAAAATAGAAATCGAATGAAGCTTCAAATTGTTATAATTTTCAAATCAGAAAAGACTTTGATACTTTTTCTTACTAATTCACTTATTTACTTTCTTAGAATCTGAAATGCTGACCATAGCGCATCAAAAAAATATAGCGGTTATCCAAGGCCAGAAAACTTGTTTCCATTTGTTACATAGTGAAATCAAAGAATATTAAAAGATGATATTAGAATGACTTAAAGCTGGAATATTTAGAACTTGGTAACGTATGACTTAACGAAATCAAATAAGTCATTTTAAAGATATCATAAGATGCATGAAGCAGCCTTTTCAGAAATCTCACATTTTATAAACAAAAATTATAAAAAAAAAACTTATCCATAGAATCTGAAATGCTGATGGTCTTTGAAGTTAGGCGACCACAGCGAATGGAAAAATATAGTAGTTATCCAAGGTATTTCTGCTTGTTGCATAGTACTATAAACAATTAAAGTAATTAGCGTAGTTAACATTTATTTGTCTTTGAAAACTTACTCAATTTCAATTTCGTTCGTTTTCGATTTACAGAACATAGCCGTATATGTATATTTACACACTTATATTAATAGGTGCAGTTTTTTCACTTGAAAATCACTTTTTTTTGGTTTTTTCAATTTTTCAATTTTTCTAAAAAATTAATGCCAATACTGCTCGGAACACTTTTCCAAGCAAACTTCGCTTGCTTTGATACCCTGTTAGCTCTATAAAGCAGCCATCAAGCGCCGACTTTACCAATTTTTTGTAGGCAATTCTCTTACCACCGAACCATTTTCTCAATATTGTAAATATAAAATAATTTAAAGGAGCAAAATCTAGCAAACAAATTGCGTATTGAAGGTTTCGAGCTTCATTTATTGCTTTTGTCATCATGATAATGGTAGTAGATGTATTCGTAGTTGGTTTCTTTTGCTATCTGAATATAACCAATAAGAGTTATAGTATGTTCAAGCCCAGAAAACAAACACTATGATTTTACTTGCACATGGATCTGTCTTCTCATTCTTTAAGCATGGTGTTCGCAATATAGCCCACTTCTTTCTCTCAGGTGTAAAGTTGTGTAATACTGTTCAAGAGAAATACCGTTTTCTTTGATACATCGATGTCAATATGATGTTATTATCGTTTTCAAGCACGAGACTTTTTAACGCATAGGTATACCTAATGTTTTAAGTTATTTTCTGAATAAAATTTTAATTTTTTTTATGGAAATCTTCAATAGTTTTATAAAACTTTGAATATGTGTTACATAAATTGTAAAAAATTGAAACCAAATATGCTAAAATCTACACTGTTTTGAAATTACTCAACATCTTTCCATTGCCACTGTTGAGTGCAAAAACAGCAAATGGTGAATGCAAACACATGTCTTGTCAATGTCAATTTCATGCTGATCAAATAATTAAATAAATAACACGTTCTAATAAAATAAACACACACACTGTCACCTACATGCAAGCATGCATGTAGGAATCATGTAAACATGACTGCAATAACAAAATTTTTGCTGATGCAACGACATTTTCCATCAGCAATTAATGATTAATTATGAGAACAATAGAGTTGCTGCTGCTGCTGATGGCAATTTAGAAGTCTATTTGATATAAAACAGTTGACCATCGATGACTTTTTGCTGTGAAATATTAATGATGACCTAAATACCACTATAACAATAAGAACACATGCACACACCCATAAACAGCATTTACATATCGTAATAATAGCCATTGAAACTAAAACTAATGTTAAGCAAAGCTGATGAAGTAATAAAAGATGTCTCATGCGGTGGCGTATGATTAATATTTAGGGAAACATAATTAAAATTGCTCATACGCATAGTTTGTGTTAAATAAACTGATATGGCACATTGTTGATGTAAAACAAATAAACAGGAAGAACTATAAAATCTTTATAAAACAGAATTTAACTCGATTTTTGTTTAAAACAATTACTTTAATTAGTAGAATAGTCTTATTATTTATTATTTGTAATATAAATAAATTTAATTAATTTTTTTTCTTAATTTATTTACAGACTTCGGAAAAAATCAAAAGCTGTGGTACCATGAAACGTGTTGAACCTCATCAAAATTTTGAAGAAACAATACAACGGGTAAACAAAGCCTAAGCTATAATGGTTCTTATTTCTTTTGCTTCTTTCAATAATAAATTAAATTAAATTTCAGTTTTATTTCTATGTTATTTTGTTATTTTTAAGCACTACTCAATACAACTCAAAGAAAATACAATATAGTTCTTCGAAAATAGTAAATTAAATTAAAATTTAATTTTTTTTTTAACAAAATCTAAAAATGTACGAGGACTGTTGGATAATTTCATCAGCTAACTACGGCTGTTGTTAGTTTCAAATGTTAAAAGAAACAGAAACGAGACTAAATTTCATGGGATGATTCAATAAAATAATATTTAAAGATAAAGAAATTTACTGCCGATACCACAGAAGGGCAGAATAATTAATCGGTGTTGTATGAGGAAGTATCATCCATAAAAAGGAGTCTTGCTTGGTATTTGAAAAGATATTTGACTAAATGTATTCACAGCTTAAAAGAGCCTTTGTTGAGAAATAAATACCACTTTTGTTGAAAAAAAAAAAAATTTTACCGAAATTCTCAAACTATCGTCTAAAATGAAAATTTTAATTAATTTTAACAACTTTAATAAGGTTTTCTTACTACATAATTAAAATTTTTAATTAAAAATAGTTGAGTTCAAATAGAATTTTTTGATTAGTCTAAATGCCTACAGAGCTATTAAATTGCAGTTTCTTTCAGTTTCACCAAAGCAATTAAGTCATTTGGACACACTACGAACACAAAAAAAAATTATTATGCAAAATTAATTTAGGTACTAGGCCTAATAATTGAGGCCTCAGCTTAGGTTGAGTAGTGTTGCCTTAATTTTCTCTAATTTTACTGCTTTTATTGGTAGATTCTCATCTTTTTTTATAACAACTTGTAACTGATTTCTTGTCATTTAATTTTGCTTCTTTTTGTTTTTTGATATTTTTGCAGCTTAAAAATCAAAAGGCCAGAAAAAAGATGCAGAACGATAAAGGAATACATGACCGCAACAAGGATATAACATCACATGCAATGACAACAAATGACATGTCCTTAAATAACTATACGAAACATCCGTAGCAACAAGCACATTAAACATGAAACCCCTACTCCCCCCCCAAAAAAAAAAAAAAAACAAAAACAACTGAAAAAAAAATAAGAAAACCAAGAAAAAACTTTAATTTTAAAACAAAAATCATCAGCAATAACACACACACACACATACATTTACATCCATGGAAAAGTATTTCAATATGAAAAACTTTTACAGCAGCCCACACTAACAAACGTTATTTGCTGCAGCAACTTTAACAGTCTTTACTTAAAAAGTGTACGTGTATGTTAGGACGTTTGTGTGGCTGTGAAAACGAGAGAGAATGTTTAAGTGTGCGTATGTGAAAGTATTGCCATTATTTTACTCCAGACTATCTACTCACACACGCATATACTCAAACAATATTAAAGTGCTTTAACTGTTACAACTTGTCTCTCTCTCTCTCTCCCTTCTTTCTTCGTTTTTTTATTAAACTTTTGTGATGCTTTGGTTCTACAATTGTGTGTGTATGTGTATGAGTTAGCTATTGAGAAACATAGTGTGAGTGTGTATGTTTGATATGCATTAAGTAAACAGCAAGAAATGAACACACTTTTTTTGTTACATGCACTCCACATACTTTTCAATTTATAAACATACATACACACACACCTACACATAGAAAGTGTACAACATATAGGCTTATACGCAATGGAGTACAACGAAGTATATATAGTGTATATGTGTGTATATGCAAAAGAGTTAAACGTTTATTTGCCAACAAACGTCATCATCATCTGTATCAGTATCATCAATAAAAGCAGCCAAGAATATTCTCATCAGCTAAAGCATTACCAAACAACAGCAAAGGCAATCATAAAAACTACGATAAAAAGAGCATTTAAAAGTAAGTGTTAGCCCTCGTATCAGTAATATGTACTCGTATGATATTGCATAGGCTTAATGCGAACTTCTATAAACGGCTATATGTTCATCTCCACAACATCTTTATTAACAATCGCCACCACACACTGTATGTGTTGTATGTGCCTCATTATCTTGGTGCAAAGAGAAGAAAAAAATTTCCTCGGCGGCAGTTAAGGCATTCACTTTATCGATCGTTATATAGCTGATATAGCTGGTTGGTTGACTGACTAGATAGCCAGATACTCAATGTATGTTGTTGTATGGAGATGAATAGCTGAATAGATGGATGACTGCATAGATAAACGAATGGTTGGATGCACTACTGATTATACTGACACATCTTATACATACACTTGCATGTTTAATCGTATACGTATATAAGAGAGACTTTATATAGGATTTAAACCAGGAAGGATATAGTTTGTATTATTTTGTCCTTAAACCTACATTTTAGTTGTTGTTGTCGCGTTTTCTTTTTGCTTTTCTGATACACGCATCAATCGAAATCATCTCGTCATGTCCGATATAATGCATTTGGCTAAAGCACTGTGATTTAAGTGCATCACTAAAAACCGGTTAATTTTTATAAAGAAAACATTTCACCGATCATAGACTAAAAAAATAAACAAAAATATCGCATTATATCGCTTTTAATATAAAGTATAAATCAAATTTATGCCAGCAAAATTGACACAGCCCTTGAGAATTATTAATTGTCCAATTAATAAGCGAATCTATAAAAACTAATAGCTTACAGACAGAAAAAAATCAAATCAATTAAAACAATGTTGATTCAACATTTTTCAATAATGGTTTTGCTTCGTTATCGTTTCATGTTGATTCAACATGATTTTACAATAAAATAAAAACGACATTTTTTCTTTTTAAAACTACTTGGAGTCATATCAAATCAATATCGTAGTTCTAGTTAAATCAAAGTGATAATCATGTTGAAATAATATGATTCCTTAATAACATGAATTTCATGTTGAATCAATACAAAATTAATGTTTAATTAACTATGAAATCGTTTAAAACTAATATGGTTCGAAATTTCGTGTTAATTTAAAATGATTTCTACATTCCCAAGTTTATGCAGCCGCTTCCAAGCTTTTTATGTTTGGACCTTTTTTTTTTTTCTCCATCAATCCTCCAGGGAGGAGCACATTGGCTTTCCACAAAGTATATATTGCTTTGTTTCACTTTCTTTAATCAATTTGATATTTCAAGCGTAGTAGATGATTAATCCGCTGTAGCTTCCTCCATATGATGTTTGTGTCTGTAGTGGTGAAGATCCTTGCTAATTGGTGGCGATCTTTACTTTAGCATTGTAATTTTTTCCCAATAGGTGGCGTGTTTATCCTGATCATTCCTCTGATTTTTGTCATCATCGCCAGAGGTATGCAGGAAGGTCAGGGGGGCTTTTTTCTTTATTTTTTAGATGAAGCTATTTGGACTATACAGATCCATATAAAAGTTTTTACGATATATAGATATTTACATATATAGCGCATTCTATATATATAAATGTGTCTGTATATTCAATATATGAATATTTATGTTCCATATATACACGTCAATATATCCCAAAATTTCGGGCATGGATTTTCTTACCTTTTTATCTGCAATTTTTTTTTTATTAAATAACAAATTGGTTTTTAATTTTAATTTATTTACTCATTTGTTTATAACTATGAAATCAAATATGTACATATAACATTATTTTTGTAAATTTTATTTCGTAAATTAAAATTTTTTTATTGTGACAAAAAATCATGATTACTAAGTTAACCTCAGATAGCTACTTAATGATGTTAATGAAGATAAAGGGGGCGTTGTTGTGCTTATATTTGATTGATTTTGTAACCGAGAGGCAATTTTATCGGCAATCGTTTTAGACAAGGTATCATCTCCAATGCCGTGCTATTAAAAAAATCGTCGTCTTTTGCTCCAACAAGACAACATTTCTCGGAAACAAGCATGATGACCTATAGCTGTACTGGCTTCTTTTATATCTTCCTTTGAAAGGTACTCTAAGCTCTAAAATATAATTTTAGCTTCTAAGCATTTATTTAGTTTTGTTAGAGAAATAAACAAAAATAGATTAAGTATATATGTTATGTATACTACATTGAAATACATGGGCATGATGTCAGCAAAACTCCTAAAGCTGTTATGTGGCGCAGAAGTATGGGTACTCGCTCAAGCTGTTTTTCAAGAGAAACATCTTTCGTATAATATATCTCCCCGTCTGCGTTTATAGCGAGTTAAGGCATTGAATAAATCACGAACTGTGTAAACTCCATGCTGACGTCGCTAGACCCATCAAAACACAATGTTTACGTTGGCTTGAAAAAATCTCTCGAGTCCTTAAACGGAGGATGACAGAAATTCTGATGGGAAGGTCAGGTTCATGACTTCTACAACTTAGCGTAAAACCTGGCATAAAACTCACCAAATTCTGTTGTAGCAACTGATTGTGTTAATTAAAGATGAGCAGAATCTTTGCGTTTAAAAACGTCTTAACTAAAATTTTGTTGTTGCAACTAAAATATTTGGTAACCATAACAAGGTTGGCAAAAACACGGGTTTTTTTAAAAAAGTCCAACCACTGGGTTTTATTTGGGTTTTATTGAGTTTTATAACTGCTTCTGAGTTCCGTTTAAGTCGACAATATTTTTTATTTATAAGCACAATTACGTTGTTTTAGTCTTTATAATGCAATATTGCACTCTTGATTGGATCAAGGCGGCAGTGTGCACTCTGAGCTGCTAAAACTCGATTATCGGATTACTTCATTTATAAAGAATAATGGCCGCAATATAAAGACAGACATGATTAAGTTTTTCTTTTGCATGAAAACGCTCGGCCTTATCTCGCAAAAGATTTCAAACAATTAGAAACGATCAAAAACCGCCCACGCAGTATTTTCCAGACATTGCTCCTTCTGACTATTGACTGTTTCGACAGATACAATGTCTTTTAGCATATCATCAAATCATTTTTTTTTAATATAAAATCGGCTTCAAAGTTGGAGCATATCAAAAAGCTGAGAAAGGATTTGGAAATTGGCTGAGAGGTGGCCAAAAGATGTAAGCAGAGATTTGACAAACTTGGTAATTGATTATCTTTCTTGAGCCAAAAAACGAACCGAATGAATTTGTACTCCTAATAGGTTGATTATACCTATTATTGTTGTAAATAAACTACGAAAATGGCCAAAAAAACTCGAGTGGGTTTAACCGGGTTACCCAGTGGGTTGCCAACACTGAACCACAGTGTTGTTTAAGTTCGATTATGGCAAATTCATCACTTTTCTTTGTGATTTCGTATACACTTACGAGTACTTGTCAAAAAACTGTTAACGTCGTTTAAATCAAAAGAATTCAACAGCTCGTCTTATTTTGAGGAACTTCTTCACTAAATAAATTTATATTTTTTTGTCCGAAATCATTTACTAAATCATTTCAACTGATTAGATTTCTTTATTCGAATGTGGTATGTTGTAAAACAAGAAAACTTTTTAAACAAAAATTTTGAGAATAAAAAGTGTTGTATATACAAAAAATTCAGGCATATTTTAATACTACACAAAGAATTTTAATTAAATAGTGTTGAATATTAAAATAACTTGCGCAATTATTGATTCAATATGAAACAGTGTTAAAATCAAATTGTTTTTCATAAATTCACAACGACTTAAAATTAACATTTTTTCGTGTTGATTTTACATTGGGTTTTTTGTCTGTGTGTAGAGTTTATATAATTTCTTGTGGAGATATTTTAGTTATTCAACTTCAATTAGGTGTAGATTTTATTATCGATTACCCGTAAAAGCAGTTTTTTTGCATTTTACTGCACAGTGTGATCACTGTTGTAAAGTGTCAATGACTGAGTATGTTTATGCTTCTACGGGATTGAACACATATTAGTATATCCATGTATATATACTAACAAACACACATTTCTACAATTTAAGTAAAATTGCGTATGTGGGTGTAGGTATGTGTGTGCCTGAATATGCATAATAATTTTATCTCAATAACTTAATCGTATCATAGAGAAGGAAAATTGAATGTTTATGCCTGGTATTTATCGACTTAACTGTCTGTTAAAAAATAATATATATGTATGTATATTACCACGAACATGTGAGCGATTGTGTGTCTGTATGTGTGTGAATGCATATGCATAAATAATGCAATCAGACAAATTCTAGTTCTCTCTTTCATTTGTTTTCTCTCGTTTTTTCCATCTCTCACAAATTAAAAAAAAAAAACTGAAAATTATAATGAAATGATTGTGAGATGTACAGTACACATATACACCCATATAAACAAGATAAACATAACCACACATACATAAACATTAGCAGTTTAGCTTATTTAAGGTTTCACACATCCATACATATATTTATATAAATATTTATGTAAATGTATGCGAGAGTAAATGGTGGATTTCTTTGTTGTTGAAAGTATTTTAGTACAAATATAGGAATATTTTACTAAATATAGGTGCATATACGAGTAAATGAATGCATATGTATGCGTTGAATACAACCAATGCCAAAAATATAGACCAAAATATTGCCACAACTTTATTTAATTTTTTTCGTTATGTTTTTATCTCTCATTTCTCAATGAAATTTCTTTTTGTTGTTTCTCTTTATAGCTATGCTTTTGATGTTGTTGTTGGTGTTGTTAATGTACTTGGGTCTGCATGTTAATTTCGTTTTTAAGGCTGTTTAACGTAATCATGCTGAAACTTATATTTACAACAACACACACACACACACACACACACAATATCTTAGTCCTTTATGTCTATTTATGTGCAATTGCATATTCGTGCGAGGTCGTGTGTGTGTGTATGTGTGTGTACGATTATGTATTTGTGTTTCTTATCGAGCAGTAGTGCAAAATATTGTATTGCGGGAAACAACCGAAACATTTAAAACTAAGCTAACAACAATTAGAACAACAACAAAAAAGAAAAAGAGAAAGATAATACAGGGTAAAGGACATATTTTATGTTAGTGAGTGAATTTGGAAAAATTTCAAGAAAACTTCGATCAATTCTCACACATGAGGCCAACATAATGGTGGCCAAAGCGAAATTAAGCATTTGCTGTTACTTTTGTGAGCATTTTTGGTTATGGGGGTGATAATTCCAGCACAAATGTTTATTTTGAGATCTTCAATGATGTTTTACTTGCTGACCTTCAGTTAGCATATCAAATAATCCCATAACAAGGAAGCCAAACGACTAAAATTTAAAGTATTTCTTACATCACACACACCGTCTTAAAGAAATTATTCGTTTATGGCAAACACGTCCGCAGACAGTCACTGTTTTGTTTCCGTAGTGTTTATTGTCTTGTGAAATTGCCTTTTGCAAATACAAAAAAGTTGAGTTAGAAAAGCAAAAATAGGCAACGCCTGGTTTTGCGACGCAGATATGACAAACGTATAAGTACATACCTCACATATGCATAATCTCTATGAGTTGATAAAAGCTTCTGCATTCCTTTATGAAATACAGCTGGTGCAGCCAAAGCGAAAACATACAACAAGTTTTAGTTTTCAGCTGAAGTCAGCATCAGTCCAACAACGTTATCTGGCACAATCCGGACTCGAATCGCAGTTTCCACGGAGCGCCTTTGATCCTGATACCGCAGTCAAAAAAATCATGCCCCGTGGTTTCAGTCACATCCGGACAACATGGGCACACATCATCATCATCGTGCCCATATTTCAAAAGGTATAATCTGAGGCATTAATGATCGCTTAACAACTGATTACGGTAAAAACTTACCTGCCCGTGTTTCCTTCATATCAGACAGCTACCCTAGGTATTTGTCTCTAAGTCCATCTTCCCTTCGAGGAGGTATTCCAATCATGTTGGCATCTTTCCATAGCGCTGTCCTCCAATTGGCTTGAGCCAAACGGACATGCTCCTTATAGATAAGTCTGTTATCGATCATGATACACAAGTATTGAATTGCCTGCTTAGCAGCTCTTTGCTGGTCTCCAACAGTTATCGTCAGAAGCTCCAATTTTTTTATACTGCTTACCAGTATGGAGAAATAATGAACATGCGTATGGGCTTTGGCGTTTGTCTCCAAAAATCATTTACAGTGTCAAGCAGTATATCAACACTTTAGTAATATTCTACGCTACTTCCCATCCACCGATATCAACATCCATCCATAATGATCCTAGGGCAGATGCCGTCTCAAACAGTAACTTTTTACTAAAAGAATAGAGTTTGATAGACCTCGTATCGATTCATCTTTAGTCCAATAAAACTATTTTGCTTCTTAGCGGCCTCAGGGAATATAAAATGGGCTTCGTCGTACATAGAATTTTGCATCCAAAATCACATTCAGTGTAAGTATCAGATTCCAAGTGTTTTAACCGATGTCATTGCAAAATTCACTATGCAGTGTAGCAAATACGCAAATTAATTTTTGTTCCAGCTACGGTCTTTTCTGTTCTGTTAATAGTGTTCGTTGAATTCGTAGACATTTTTTCGTACGCTGACAGTATTATTACATCGGGCTACAATGGCTTTTGCGCAACTTTGCAAAATCTGGCGGTTAAGCGTTGTCTGAACAAATACGAAATTATGAAAATTTCGATCGAATATGATCACTATGTTGCTTTATAATTGTGAGAGATGGTTGGCTACGGGTTCTATTTGGCAGGAACTACAAACGTTTGAAGCCGAAGTCTTCTATGCATCCTGAAAATCTTCTGCCCAAGCGTCATCAGTAATACTAACTTACGCGTTAAGTGTAAAATGCGCCCAGTGTCCTATATGATCACAAATGGGGTTAAATTGACCATACCCTCAGAAAACCAAAACGTGAGGTCTGCAGTTTCATGCTCCACTGGAAGCCACAAAGAGGAAGGCCAAAAGCAGCTTGACGCAGGACAGTAATGAAATAAGTGGTATACGTTGGACACTTTTCGAATGATTTGAAGATTTTGGCGCTGAAACGTGTACGACTTAGATGTTCCTCAGAGACCCTATGATCCTCGAGGAATTAAAGAAATAAATGATGATTGATGAATAGTACCAGAGAATATGTAATGGGCTTAGTCGATGATATAACATCCACTGATAATAATTTCCTTTCGCACCCTGTACATTTACTGCAACATAAGCATGTGCATCTAAAAACAAAACGGGACTCAATGAAACTAAAACGTATCTCGTTTAGTTTGCAATTTTAATTGCATCATTGTATGTTTCCTTTTATGCATGTCTGAGTGTATCTCTGTCTGTCTGTATGTCTGTCTGTCTGTCTCTCTATGTATAAGTGTATGCAAATATATCTCATGCACATACATATAATGCGTAATGTACTTCAGCTACAACATGGTAATTCATGTCTATAGATCTCTGTGTGGCTGTGTGTCAGTGTCCGTGTGTGTGTGTGTGTGTGTGTGCCTCTTCTCTGTCTAGTAGTTGTGTCTACAAGATGCATTTAGAGATTAAAACATTAGCACAATAATGTTCTCAGTGTTTAGTTGTGAATCTATTTAACCAGCAATGGTAAAAGCAACATCAGCCTGTTTATTGGCAATATATCTGTAACAGAAACAAATAGAAGCAACAAAAAACTAACAAGAGAGAGAGAGAAAGAGAGAGATTCAGTTCTTTATTTTTTTTTTCGAAAATAATTAACTTAATTACGCAAATAAATGAAATGATTGTTGAATTGAATTTCAATATTCGGTATATTTTAAGTGGATTTTGCCTGGAAAAACTTTGGCAATATTTTACTTTACTTAAGTGGTTGTTTGGTGTTGAATGTAGTGGTTGTGGTTATGCTCTTTTCCATTTCATTTCTGATAAAAAACTTTTCCAAAACTTAAGGGCTTAAAGTGTTGGCATTTAGCGAATGGCATTGTGTTGGCATTATCTCGGCTTATTTGTTAGTTTAAAGCCGCATCAAGAGAGATGTAATTGTGAATAGATATTTAGTGGCAACATGAGTACGTAGAAGAATTTTTTAAGATTTTAGTTAAGAAAGAATTTAATTAGAGGGGAAGAAAATAAAATCTTTGTTAAATTATGTAATTTTTTTACTACCCAATCGACCAATTCACTTTTATATATTGAATCATATGGTGAAAGACAATGTTTTCATGTTGACCTAATTAGTATCCTGGTATACTATTATTATTTTTGCTACCACTGTTTATTCTATTAGAACATTTCATAAATATTCGAATTTGTTTGCAATATTTTGCAACACAAATTACTTTCTTTCATTTCCAAAAATTTTACCAAATTTCCACCATAATGCCTCTCATTAATTTGCATTCATTTGCTTGGAGTAAAATACTTTTACATGCTCGTTTATATAATAAAACAAAATATGAAAAAAAAAACAATAAAATCCCCTTTCGTATTCAACTTGGTGTTACACTTTTTGGATTGTCATCATATTCATCACCATGTGTGTCATTATTTGCCTTTAGTTTTTCATTTTGCTCTGCTTTTTTGCATTTACAACCGAAAATAATCATTAATGAGTGTTTAGCATGCGTTTTTGTTTCCAACAAATTATTCGAGTTTTCCGGATATATATTTTGTCCTTTTCTTTTTTTAATTTTTGTATTTTTTATTTGCAATTTTATGGTGCTTTTAGTTGTGCAATTGTTTGGCTTTTTGTTTTAAATAAATGCTCTTTTTTCGTTTGCTTTTCCCCCCAAAAGATGCCATATTCACATATTAATCTTCCACAGATGTCCGTTTGGATTGTGGTTGCATTTTGGTTACATTTCTCATATGAAATGTTAGAAAATTTCTACCATTTGTGTGTGTGTGTGTGTGTGTAAAAAGCAGGGAAAGGATTTTTATTTTCATTTGTTCGTTTTTTTTTTTTTTTTCTTTTTTGAAACCAAAATTAACAATGCCATGGCATTACTATTCCTTTTACTCGTAATTAAATATTATTTAAGGCAACTTATTATCATTAGTAACCATTATGAAAACGTTAATTTTATATATTTCACTTGCATTTGTAATTCCTAAACCTGCTTTTTTATTATTTTTGCTCATAATTTCTATTAAATATTCAAACAAAGTTTAGAAAAATGCATTCACTGCCATTTGTTTCTAACATTTTGTAGTTTTGCGGAGTTTGTGCCACCATTTTAGCGAGTGTAAATGCATATACGCGGCTATGGAAAAGTGGAGTTTTTTCAATAAAGATTCTAAACTCCAATTAGAAAATAATGTGACGCGACCCAGTAAAACACAAATACCACAACTCTTTACTTTACCACTGTGTGCATGCGTGTGTGTGGCTCCAGCAAAATAAACAGAGAGTGAGAGAATAAAATAAAAACACTCACACGAATACATTTAAATATGCATTAAATAACAATACAAGTAACTATTTATTATATCAAACAGTAGTGAGCAAAATAATGGCAGTACCCATTAAAAAATTATATTACAATTTCTTTCAGATTTTTGCTAAAGGCAGAGTGGGTAAAAGGGGTTTAAAAAATAATTTTTTTAATGTATCTTTCCAGCGCTGATTCTAAAGCAGAGCACTTTGATATTTGTTTGTTCATAAGCCCAACTTTTTTTCTTTTTTTGTAATGCTGGAGGTGTAGTACTGCCTTCAAGTATACATATATTACTATGTGGGACCGCCAAATAAATTTTTTTCTTTTAAATGCTATAAAAAGACTACTGAATATTTTCTCAAATTTCTTGTTTTTTTTGAAAGTACAATCCTTCCGGTTAATAATGGAAATAATAATTTCATTCAAATGGCTGCCTCGGCTGGCCATGCAGTAGCCTACACCATCGGTCCAATTTTGGAGTACATTATCGATTATGTGCAGCTGTATTTCAGCAATGGCTTCACGAATATTGTCCTTTAAAGCGTCAATTGTCTGTGGCTTGTTGGCGCAACAATTATCTTTGACGGCACCCCACAAATAATAGTCCAACGGTGTCAAATCGCAGCTTCGAGGTGGACAAACTACATAAGCTCTGTGGATGATAATGCGATCTGCAAAAACAGGGCGCAATAACGAGTGTAGCTTCGGCTGTGTGGCACGTAGCGCACTCCTGTTGAAACCAAATGTTGCTAATATCCTCCTTTTCAATTTTTGTGAACAAAAATTCGTTCGACATGACACGATAACGAACGCCATTGACTCTAACGGCCACTCCTTGCTCATTTTCGAAGAAAAATGGCCCAATTATGCCTCTGGACCAAAATCCGCACCAAACAGTGACTCGTCTTGGGTGTATCGGCTTTTCAATGTATGCGTGCGGGTTTTCTGTGCCCCAAATGCGACAATTTTGCTTGTTTACATACCCGCCAAGACCAAAATAGGCTTCACCTGAAAAGATGATTTTTTTTGGCAAAATTGGCATCTTCTGTAAGTCGATCGCAGGCCCACTTAGCGAAGCGAAAATGCATTGGGTGGTCAGTTGGCTTCAACTCCTGAAACAATTGGACTTTTTATGGCGTCATACCAAGGTCTTTATGCAAAATTCGTCTCAATGTTTTCTCCGAAATATTCAATTGTTGAAAACGACGGTGAATTGATGTTGATGGCGCTTCACGCACTCTTTCTGCCACACCTGCAACATTCTCGGGTGTACGCACTGTTTTTGGCTTTTCACGCTTTGGTTTATCGATGAGGATGCTAGTTTCTTTCACTTTTTCACAAGATAACGAACATACGGAGCTGACGGTGTTTCTCTTCTTCCAAAATCCGTACGCAATTTTCGCACACATTCTGCAACATTACCATGATTTTCAAAGTAATATCGCAATATTTCCCAGCGTTGTTCAAGCGTATATACAACCATATTCGTTCATCGGAAGGATAAAACTAATTATCTGACAAATCAGACATGAGCTAAGTGTTACCATTCACGAAATAAGCACTAGTTGAAAAAAAACGTTAGATGGCAGACCCTATATGTGGAGATCGTGAACATTGGTTGCTCCATTTTTCTCTATTTTCCATTCTTAACTACAATTTACCGCTTTATGTAGCTCCTTTGATTCGCGTAGCATATGATTTATACCGCTTATGAATGCAACACCGCACCACCTCTTTCTTCTGATTTATGCATAAATTCCACTATATTAGCTGGACTCCAAACTTTTGTAGTCTCTAATCAAATAACTATCATGCCCTCTAGTGAACTAAAAAAAATAAAGTTCACTTCTCCATACTAACGCTTTAACCAGATATCAATATGGGAAATAATTCGGAATATCTAAAGCTTGTTATAAAAACTCTATCAGCCTGCGTACACACTGCAGGGTTTCTTTTCTCTTAACACGTTACGAGTATCAGTCAATTTCGACCTGACCGTTGATGCAATTTCCGTAACAACACTCGCTGCTTCCAAAGACGATAAACACTCATAAACAAGTTCTAGGTATTAGTAAACTGCTACTATAGCATTGTCCACCTACATTATTCCTAATTATTGCTGCAGCATTAACATACCTATGGCTTTAGCTAAAACTGTGACTTTCGATTTTTCAAACTTGTCGCTTTTGATGTTAACAATTACATTTTACGATTTATATCGAGCAATGCGTGATAAAGATCACACTACGCAACTTGTTGTAAATGAAATCTCATATAATGAGGTCAGTTTGTATGCAAGGCCATCTACTCTGTTTCTTATCATAGATTTGTGGACCTTTCTAGAGAAAATCATAAAAACTAACCTTAAAATCAAATAGTCTCCATGGTAAATCAAAAAAAAAAAAAAAAAAATCGCAATTGCGCTGACCTTAATTTTGAAGATTTCAGTCAATGATGAGAAGATGGCAAAGGCTGAACACTGTTACATGAAGTGAAAATCATGCCTCTTAATCCGGCAATGGCCCGTGAGGATCGCAATAGTGCGATGGGTGGACATCACATTCAGTTCTATTTTTATTGAGATCGGTCTGAAAGAACCTAGCGGTAGATTGATCCGCCAATGAGATTGAGACTTGCCATACATCGTGTGCCTAGCCGTGGCAATTGGAACACCAACGACAGATCCACTTCAAATTCACGAACTCAGCTCTAACCAGTTTATCAGCAACGCAATTTTCGATGAGATTTTCCGTCGAATAACACTGGTCTACAGCAAAAAAGGCTGTAAATAAAACTATAAAAAATAATATGATTTTGATGCGCTGAATTCGAATCCATTTTCAGTTTTTTTCTATCGGGCTCATATTTTTTTATGGATGTGGCAAATTTTTCGCCCAAAATATGGTAGTTACGTCAGTATATTTCATCATAACCTGAAAACGCCTTGACGGATTTTAACGCAACCACAATGAAATGTTTAGCAAAAAAATTTCCTATAAGTCACCTGAATAACATTCTTCTCTATTTTCAACAGTGTCGGAGTTATTCAGAACTTAGCTGCGAAAAAAAAAAATTTGCGCAAAATTAGAGCAATTTTTTTATTTTTATTTTTTTCAAAAAGTCATAAAAAAATTTTCAGAACGCAAATTTTACATGTTAAGCATTTAAATATGTGAGCCGCTTTGATATGGTAGGTAAGACACCCGCCTACCAATCGGAAGGTCCTCGATTTTCTTAATAAAGCTTCAGTTTTTCAACAGCGGATCACCTCATAATATTAACTAGTAACTGGTTATGAGTATTACTTACTATTGAAAACTTCTCTAATACATATGCCGTTCGGATCCGGCGATAAACTGTGGGTCCATTTTAATGAGTCTAAAAATAGAACCGGGTGTAGCTTACTGACTGAGAGAAGTCCATGTGTTCCTTCATGGAATGTTATGAGAATAAATATATATGAGCACTTAAATTAAGGACTAAAATACTGAGTATAAAATAAGCTTTAAATCATGAAACTCGGTTGGCTAATGCTGATTTTATTCAAAATTAAGTGCAACTGCAAACCTAACTTTGACCAAAATTAGCGAACAAATTTTTTCTTGCAAAATTAGTGGAAATTTGTTTCCTTTTATTTTCAAAAAGTTATACAAATATTATTAGAATATAAGTTTTACATCTTAAGCATTTACATGAAAGCTAGATATGTTGAAAGGCTGGTACCTAACTTTGGCAAAAATAAAAGGTTTATTTTTTATGACTATGGTAGGCAACTAATATTTTAAGGATAAGATTTTCTTATCTTATTATGATGAAAAATCTAGTACAAAATGCACTTTTAACACAATATTTTCCATCAGCCTATGGAAAAAATCTGAAAGCGGAATCGAGTTCAGCGCATCAAAATCATTATACTTCATATAGTTTTATTAAGAGGCCAGAAAATTTGTTGTTTTTTGTAGACCAGTGTAATCTGAGATTTCTATGAAAAACTTACAGCAAATCCTACAACTTAGGTGACTTATAAAAAACAAGCAAAAAAACAAAAACATTTTTTACAAAATAATGCAAATTGACTGCTAATTACTCATTTGATAACTAGAAGGGCTTACACAAATACCTAATATTTTGTACACTGCTGTACCAACAACACATCCATATGTATGTGTATATACATATGTAACACAATCGCGTAACCCTTAGCAAAGCCAGTACCACACACACAAGACGCACATGGCATTATGCATTTAATTTAAATATAAAGAAATGTTTATATGCACATTTATGTATGTATGTGTGTGTAAGTGTAAACATTTTACTTACTCATACAATAACAACAAAAACAACAACAACAACAGGATATGATTATAAATTTTATAGGGTCGTTACTCTCAATTACTTCAACTCTTTCTTTTGCTTTCTTCCTCTCTCCCGCATATTCTTTTGCTTTTCTTTTCTTATTTTTCTCGTTTTGTTACTCTTTTTCTAAATGTTCTTTTCTATTGCTGGCATTTGTCTCTCTCTGCTTCTGTGTGTGTGTGTTTATTTATTTAAATAGTTGTTTATGTGTTGATGTGGTTAACCAAGTTTTAGCACTCATTATATATGGAACCATGTTGTCTACTTATTTTACAACTGCAAACACTCATACACATAAACATACAATTTTACTAATGTAGTAAATTAGTATAAAATAATATGCATTACTCGTACTATAGTACGAGAGAATACTAATTCTTTAATGTTGAAAAGGCTTATTTTAAAATATTAATAAGAATAAAAGTATAAAAATTAAATTAAATTTCAAGCGCGAATATTAATATTAAACTTCTTTCTCTCTTTCTGCGAGTGGAAAAAATAATTAAATTTTAAAGCATTTAAACGGTAAAATTGTTTTAATTAAATTTTTCATAAACAATTCATTATAAATGAAAAATTATTGAACGCATTGTATGTGTAAATATGTACAGAAGTAAAGTAAGAAAATTTAGAATAATTTTCTGCAATAATGCCCTGGTGTATAGAAATTTAAAATGCAAAGAAATTAATTAAAAGCTTTTAGAATTAAAAATAAAAAATACTTGCAAAATTTCTAATAAAGTTTCATTTCTTTTTTATATTTTACCCCCATTTTATTCGCTTACAAGTGCTTAACTCTTTACAAATTTAAATTTAATTTTTTATCTTTAAATTCCCATAACGTTTCCTTCTCTTTTGTAACCATTTATTGTACAATTTTAAGGGGAAAAATATGTGAATTTTTTATTGAACCGCAGAATGCGTAAAATTTTATCGATTTTTTTCCCCACTTCACAATTCGAGTTTTTTTTTTTTTTTTTTTTTTGGTTTTTGCAAGTGAAAACCAAATGCCGGAGTCCACGCGCAGTGCTAAAAATTGCCCAGATTTACAGGAAATTTTTCTTGTTTTTTTGTTTTTTTGTTTTTCATTTGCTTAATAACAATTAAATGCAACGGAATTTAAATTGTAAACAATTAAATTATGGTTGAGAGTCATAATAAAACAATAATATCAATAAAAGCAGCAGCATAAGCAATAACAATCGCAATAATAATAAAAATCTATAGAATGAATTCATAAATAATCGTAAGCAAATATACTAAAACAAAAAAAAACACACACACACACACATTTATAGGCAAATAAAGGGTCCGCCAAATAATTTTTTTTTTTGAAAATGTCATCAAAAAACTACTGATTATTTTCTCAAATTTCTTTTTTTATTTGAAAGCACAATCCTTCCGGTTAATAATGGAAAATAATTTTATTCAAATGGCTGCCTCGGCTTGCCATGCAGTAGCCTACACGATCGGTCCAATTTTAAGGCACATTATCGATTGTGTGCAGCTGTATTTCACCAATGGCTTCACGAATATTGTCCTCTAAAGCGTCAATCGTCAATTGTCTCTGGCTTATTGGCGTAACACTTATCTTTGACGGCACCCCACAAATAATAGTCCAACGGTGTCAATCCGCAGCTCCGAGGTAGCCAAACGACATCAGCTCTGCGGTTGATAGTGCGATCTTCAAAAACAGGGCGCAAAACATCGAGTGTAGCTTCGGATGTGTGGCACACAGCGCCGTTCTGTTGAAACCAAATGTTGCTAATATCCTCCTCTTCAATTTTTGTGAACAAAAATTGGTTCGACATGACTCGATAACGAACGCCATTGACTGTAACGGCCACTCCTTGCTCATTTTCGAAGAAAAATGGCCCAATTATGCCTCCTGACCAAAATCCGCATCAAACAGTGACTCATCTTGGGTGTATCAGCTTTTCAATGTATGCGTGCGGGTTTTCTGTGCCCCAAATGCGACAATTTTGCTTGTTTACATGCCCGCCAAGATCAAAATGAGCTTCATCTGAAAAGATGATCTTTTTTTGGCAAAATCGGCATCTGCTGTAAGTCGATCGCAGGCCCACTTAGCGAAGCGAAAATGCATTGGGTGGTCAGTTGGCTTCAACTCTTGAAACAATTGAACTTTTTATGGCGTCATACCAAGGCCTTTATGCAAAATTCGTCTCAGTGTTTTCTCCGAAATGTTCATTTGTTGAAACCGACGGTGAATTGATGTTGATGGCGCTTCACGCCCTTTTTCTGCCACACCTGCAACATTCTCGGGTGTACGCACTGTTTTTGGCTTTTCACGCTTTGGTTTATCGATGAGGATGCTAGTTTCTTTCACTTTTTCACAAGATAACGAACATACGGAGCTGACGGTGTTTCCCTTCTTCCAAAATCCGTACGCAATTTTCGCACACATTCAGCAACATTACCATGATTTTCAAAGTAATGTCGCAATATTTCCCAGCGTTGTTCAAGCGTATATACAACCATATTCGTTCAGCGAAAGGATAAAACTAATTATCTGTCAAATCAGACATGAGCTAAGTGTTACCATTCACGAAATAAGCACTAGTTGAAAAAAAAAGTTAGATGACGGACCCTTTATATACCAATAGGAAATTTAACAAAAAACAACAAATGTATTGACTATATTGTGTTGGGAAAAAAAAGATTTTTGAAGGCGAATGTTTCTGAATTGTTCTTCTATTCAAATAATACGCAATTACATCTATTGCATATAAAAAATTGTTTAGATACCCCGCTTTTAGTAAGAACTGCCGAGCTTCTTTAAGATAAGTAACAAGTTACCGTAGAGTTTAGCTATTACTTGTTGCCAGCTCTTCTATTTACGAGCCACTTTTTTCAAGTTTAGGAATATAAAATAGTCCGAGGGAGTTAAATCTGGCTGGATTTACATATGAAAATAAGAAATGCGATATCAATATCTTCTGTCAGTAAATTCCTACCATTGAAAGAGAATTTTTCAACTGATATTTTCATGGAAGTAAAAGGTTCAGAAGGCTTCTTCGTAGCTCAAATTACACCCAGAATATTCATCAACTAGAAGTGCTAAAAAAATACTTTCAATTGGCACGTTATTTAAGCAAGCAAATCTTCATTTACCCACTTGTTTGTATTACACAATTTTTTACAAACGGAAACTATTTTTCCACCCACCTAATATACTTGTATTTATAGGCTAATAACAAGGCTAAATTATTTAAAAACATATTTAAATATGACCATGTATATGTGAACGAGAATACGTGTGTATCGGGTGTTCACAGGATTAAGTCACATTAAAACCAAAAAGATAATAATTTTAATATCAATGAAATGGATTTTGTTGGATAGACAATTTTTGAAACTAATGTTTAAATATGATTTCGGCCATATGACCGCCACGGCTGGCGTGTACAAGGCACAATCTGGAAAACCAATTATCACAAACCTTCCGCAGCATATGCGGCGGTATTTCGTCGATAACTATTCAAATGTTGATTTCCAAGAGTTCGATTGTCCCTTGTTTATTGTCGTACACAAGTGACTTTACATAGCCCCCAAAGAAAAAATCAAATGGGGATAAATCACACGGTCTTGGTGTCCAAGTAATTGGATCATTACGTGAAATTATTCTTTCATCGAAAGTTTCTTTGGAAGCGCATGCCAGCAAGATTATTAATTTTTTCATGTTTAACTTTGAAAAACGTTTGTTTATGAGTTCGTAGATTGCAGTTAAAATGAGGTAAATCTTGTGTTTGGTTCTTAATAATTCTTTTTTTCTAACACAGATTTGTATTCCACTGCAAGTAACTTTTTCGCGAGCAATAACAATTTCTATTTTAAGTTACTTTTTTGTTTACAACTGACAATTAATCGACAGATCTTTCTACCTAAAGATCTTCCAACCAGATCGTTGTTACAACTTTGGTTCGATCACAAACTTTTCAACCAAAGGTTACCCACACTTAACTCTCTTTGTTGAGTTAACTCCAAGTAAACTGGTTTTTTTTTTCTTCACAACTCACTTCGCGGTTTTACTCCTTATAAACTGTCTTCACACCGAGTTTAAACCAATAAGCTCTTTCCACGCTACACATAAACTGATTGCTTTTCTCATTGATGTGCTATTTATATGGTTTCGAGAGATCGCGAACCTCTCCATATCTCAGGTAGATTCCATTTCTTACCTTTACTTTCTTTTTAGTTATCATGAAACCATGTGAATGTAAACATTTACTTCTTTCAGGTTTTGTTACTTGTTTTCTTTTCTGTTAAGTTTTGCTGTTGCCGTTTATTTTTATTTACTATAGTTCTGCTTTATGTTGTTGTTGTTGTCGATTTGGTTGTATGTAAACAGCACGTATAGTCGTTTTTGCGGCTTTTGTTTATTATTTTTAGCAATGTAATAAACGGCAAAGCTTCCCAGTCTTATTTTTGTAACAATATATTGGCTTCTATGATTCCAAGCTGGAACAAATGGCCACAACAAAATTCCTCCATTCTAATTTGTCCTGCGCCAAAAGTTTTACTTTAACCCAGATCTTCTGCAGGTACTAGCGGGTCTACCTCTTCTCCCACTGCCTTGGGGGTTCCACTCAATTACCGTTTTAACTATATTCTCGTTCGATTTTCTCAAAACGTGGCTCATCCAGCTACATTTTCTGCTGGCTATTTCAATGTTGATTGGCAATTCACCCGCTCTTTCCCATAGGTCACTACTCGAGATTATATTTGGCCTCCAGTAGAAGATATGACGCTGCCCAAGTAAAAAAAGATTGTAATTCTTCAAGCTCAGTGCCATACAGTGTAAACTTCGATGTATTAGTTGCATTCAAGCGCAAAACTTTTGTTTTCTCGTGTATTTAAGCTGTAGCTTGCCTGCTAGGAAGCATAGACAGCCATTCAGGCCCCAAATTATACACCTTCTGATATTGGTCACTTGACGCATTATTAAATCAATATTAATGCCAGCTAAAAAACATGTTTGATGTCTATGTCCCTATACCGTTAACCACTGATAGTAACATTCTGATCATTATTGTTTATGGACCAATGACTCCATAAAGCTTAACGAACTGTAATTTTCTGTGAATGTAATGGTGTTTAGACAAAAGTTTGTGGATTATCCTTAATCCAAAAGCCACAATTCTGCTATGTAAACATTCAACCAAGAAGAACATAATTTTGAACCATTTGTTTGATATAACTTTTCAACATTTGCAAGCGTTGTTCTAGTGTAAGTCTATCCATAATGAAATGTCAAACCAAACTACACCAACAGCTATCAGCTGTTAAATAAAGCAGTTTGTCCAGCTTGAAGTTATGAACCTCTAAAAGAAACACCCAATACAATAAAAATTTACATTTAAACACAGATTTAAACACAAATATAACAATATAAGTGTATGTGTGAGAAAGTGAGTTAATGTTGTTGTTGCTGGTATTTCTTTTTTTTAACATGATATGACAATAATCATTACAATTGTAAAATTGTCATTATCATGCAGATGCATTAAAATATACGAGTATTTACAACATATGTTTTATAGCTCTCCACACACATACACACACACATGCATACAAATATGCTTGTAATCACATAGACACATAAATATATGAATATTCTCATGTTTATACTTTTTTGTGTGTGTAAATTCAAGAGTATTTAAATACTACTTAATACATAAATAAACACTTACATGGACTCGGGCTTTTATTTTTTTTTCTGCTTTTAGTTTTGTAGGTTTTACCATGATGACAATGACAACAACAACAACAAGAACAGCAACTATAAAATATATTTTTTATTTAAAAATTTTTAAATAATTATACAAGAAGATATGGAGAAAGGGTGGTGACTAATATTCAAAATTGAATAGAATTTATACACCAATCACACATAAACAAACAAACAAACAAGGACATGCAATTAAATTTATTAAAATGTATTTGAAAATTTAAAATTAAATTTTATATGTAATTTAATGAGAGGAAAAGAGAAATTAAAATATTAATAATCAAAAACAAAATTTGGTGGAAAAAAGGATTAAAAAAAAATTGTTTCGAATTAAAAAAAAAAAATATTTTAAAAATTCCAAATGGAATAGTTTGACACTCAAAATTAATATATATATACACATACATACATATGTACTTTTATATATAGAGGCAACAACAAAATTCAAAAATATTAAATTTTAAATAAATAAAAATAAATTAATAAAAAAAAATATGTATGAAAATAGATGATAATTTTTTTTGATAAACCAAAATAAAATGGAAGTTAAATGAAATATTTTTCAAAAACGAATATTTATTGCCTAAAATAGTAACGTATGACATTTTTAAGGCCAATTCTCAGTTGGCACAGGAATTTCTTTTTTAAATAAATAAATAAATAAAAGAAAATATTAAATATTTATACACCTTTTATATATACATACATGCAAATATATACACACAGATTTTTATATATATACACACACCCAAGCATATTTATATATTTATACATATAAAGAAAATCAAATAATAATTATTTATTAAATAACTGAAAATCCCCCTTTAAACAGAATTTAAATATCAACAACCACATTGTACAATCATTTTACATATAGAATAATTCAATTTTTATAAAGAAAACAAAAACAACAACAATAATTAAGTAAAACATATTAAAAACGAAACGAATTTAATACTTGTTAACCTTTATTGATTAATTAATAAATTAAATTAAATTAAATAAAAAACAAAATGTAATTTAATTAAAAATTCCAAACAAAAGTCATTATTTTTACACTCCTTAGCATTAAAAAATGAGAATTAATTTCATATTAAAAAGAAAAATAAAAATAAGAAATAAAAATAAAACAATTAAAACTGGGCCAAAAATTATTAATAAAGTTCTATATGTTACATACATACCTACTTAATAACTACTTATTTTTAAGTTTAATTCTAAGTACAGTGGTTTAAAATGGTTAAAATAGTAGTCAAATCTGTTGCAGCATGTAAAACTCAAAATCGTTTTAAAATTTAAAACAAAATTTTGCTTAATTTTAAAAACTTTTGCTAAACTTTAGACGCATCCTTTTAATCATTTTAAATCTACACCCATAGCCAGTGGACCCATAGCAATGGACCACTAAAAACAGCATGATGACTTTAACACCTCATTCTGATTGTGTAGGGTTAGGATATCTAAAGTGGTCGCCTGATCCAAAGCAAGATAGCTCAGAAATATCGTGTAGAAATCACTCACCGAAGGCATTAAGGCGAGAGTTTAAAAGCGTCACATGTCCGCTTAGGCAGCAACCGTTTTTTCCTCCCCTACTTCGCCACAACAGCGGCAGTGGTCGTTGTATCGTAAACCAATCATGAGGGCATGGTAGGCCAGTGCCCGTCAAAAACAGCTACAATGCTGTACAAATTCCTTCTATCGCCTCACATCACACTCAAGCCAGCTACGTGGTACTGCAGGACCCTTAAGCCTGCAGCCCGAACCAGATAGACAATGTCACCTATTCGCTCATTCTCATAGAAGCCACGGTGACCCGGAATCCAAGCAAGTGCCGACTCAGAAGACAGACTGAGGGTGTTTAATAAGCCCCTTCTCTTTCATAAAAACCTAGAAGTGGTAGTGTGCAATCTAAGGGCAGTAATGGCCGCCCGGCTGTCCCGCTAATATAGACGTCGTGTACCATACCGAAATAGGGGTAAGCATGCCTCCTTAATATGCATCCCTACAGACTTCAGCCTGAATTATAAACTGGATTCCAAGGCCTTCGATTGAATATACAGCTTTTTTAAATTCTTACATTATGTTGTATGAGACTATTCTTGACTGAAGAAGACTTCATTGGGTTTAGATACACTTCGTTAGGTAAATATTCAAGATATGTTCCAGCTAACGCAGATCTTACATTAGACACACTATCTTAATATCTGCCAAAAGCTTAGGAATTTCGTGATTTATTCTATGACTTTAGTTCTACTAAAAAGGTTTCTTTCAAAAGTACCAAGAACAACTATATCTACTACAGCAAGTACCTATGCTTTTTCGGTATATAAAAGCACTTGTAGTATTCACATCTTGTACGACGTAATTTTCGTTAATCGAGAGATGGGATTATATTTGAAAGACTTGCTTGTTCCACAAATTCATTTATTAGCGAGTATTGCTCTTTTATTCTCGAGCTAAAATTATTATCAAAGTTTACACGTTGATCCAGATCTAAAAATACATTCTTCGTTAAAAGCTACAATTTTTAATTCGGTATAATTTCGATATATGCAAAGGCAGTAGTTAAGGCAACGCTAAAGACCTTTTCTTAAAATATTACACGATAAACTATTGCCTCATATAACTTAGTTATGTCTAAAACATCTTTGAACTAATCGAACTATCCAAAGCGCAGCCCAATGCATGCGTCTTGCAAGCTTACCGCTTTCAGCTTTTAAAAGCTTACCTTACAATCCATCGACACTTGCAGCTATTTTAAGTGATTTTAAATAATATCTGTAAAAGGTAGTTTACACTGTAATACGGGGTGTCTTTTATAACTTTAAGTTGGTAACACTTTTTTACCCGGCGTTCATTTTGTCAGATGTCAAGTGATTTATGTTCAGTTTGGTTTGGCATTTCAACGTGAATGGACTGGCGTCTGAACAACGCTTCCAAATTGTGCAAATTTATTTTGAAAATCATGGTTCTATTCAAAATACATATCGTGCACTTTTTGTTTAGCGATGAAACTAACTTTTGTTTGAATGGATACGTCAGTAACCAAAACTGCCGTATTGGAAATGAGTGTATCTTAAGACACAGTTACATCCAGAAAAACTGACTGTTTTGTGTGCCTTATGAGCGATACTGGTCAGAAATTTACAGCCAATGGTGACCGCTATAGAGCACTTACTGCTAAATTTTTCGTTCATCTATGGAAAAACCATGATGTGCAGGAGCTGTGGTTTCAACAAGAAGCGCAAATCTCACACAGCTCGTGCCATAATGGATTTATTAAAGGAAACGTTTGGTAACCGCATAGTTCCACATTTCGGACCCGTTAATTGGCCTCCAAGATCTTGCGATTTAACGTCGCTAGACTATTTTCTGTGGGAATATGTGAAGTCGCTAGTCTACGCTGATAGTCCTAAAACGATTGACAACTTAGAGGACAACAATCGCCGTATTATTGCTGATAGACGGTCACAAATGTTGGAAGATTATCTTTCGAGTAAAATGCATTTTGTATCAATTCAAAAATTCGTCTCTGTTTTATTCCATTTCAAATTTCTATACATCTACGATATACATCCTTTACTTTACGGCACTTATGAAAAATTTCATCAAATTATTTTTGAAATTTCAAATTAAAGTTGAAATTGAATGTGATTCTAATTCTTTTGATTTGGTTTTTGTGCGCTTAATAATAAGTGTACACCTTATTGTGTATGGTATTGGGAATAAAAAGCAATATTTTATTGCACTTATTTTCATTAACAGTTAAAAATCCACTTCGGCTAAAACGATGTGTGGTAATGCCGGTATTTTAAAGGATTATGTATACATATATGTACATATATATTCTTTTTTTGTAAAAATAAAATAATTTTCAATTTTTCCTATATACTACCAGATACTCGTTTATTATTGGGAATATTTTATAAATTTGCTAATCTAAGTCATTCAATAAATAATACCATTTATGGTTAAATGTGCACCCAAATTTTAGGCCACTTTTTACGATGCATTTTTCAAATGAATTGGTTGGATTTTTTTTCTCTTTAAGCGGCTTATTTTATGCTTCATATTACGCGAACGTTATGATCTATTTTTAATAATCGAAAAAAATCACAATTTTAATCCATAATGTGTAACAATTTATGTTTATTTAATTCTATTACAATTTATATATAAAAAAGAAATAAATTAAAATAAAATAAAAAATATAATATATATATAAAATATATATATTTATTAATAATAACAATAATAACAACAATAACAATAATACAAAAAACAGAACTTATTTATAATAATAACGAACGAAATAAATAGAAAGGAGAAGAATTTTAACGATATATTTGAAATACAAAGTAATATAAATTGTTTGGAAATAAATCCATTGGCAAATATTTAAAACAAAAACAATAACAACAAAAAAGGTTTATAACATTTTTAACTCTTAACTGGTATATCACATTCTAGTTACGGGAAATAAGTTATTTTGTATGAGCTGCTCTCGAGGAACTTATGAAAGCAAAGTAGCATCTTTTTTCATACTGAAGACTAGAATGTAACTTCGACATTTACCGTGCGTAGGTGTAGATGTACACATACCTAAGTGTTCTAATAGTAAATGCGTATATTGTGGTTTATAAAGACTTCAGAATGCCTGTTAAGGGTTAATGAAAAAAGAAAACAATAAAATTAACTATCGTTCATATTAAAGTAAGGAATTTTATTTGACATTTTTTTTTTTTTGTATTTAATCATTTGCACTAAATCAACTGGATAATCAATTTTAAATAATGACAAGCATTGATGACAATTAAATAACAAAAAAAGTGAGTTTCACCCCAGTTCATTTTTGTTTTTGTTTTTTCTTTAAATAAAAATTATATTTTTTAAAATGAAATGAAATATTAAATAAAAATTAAATATGATTCTTATTTATACAAAAAAAAAAAAAAACAAACCCAAATAAAATCAAAATAAACAACAACAACAAAAACGTTACTCATAAGAGTATATTATTTAAATGAAAAAGCATTTCGAACAAAATTTATTATAGAAAAGTTATATGTAACAATGAAAACGTTTACTAATCCTTTATACTCGTATTAGTCATATGAGAAAGAAATACTCGTACGTACATACATACACACATACATACATACATACTTACTTCATGATGACAATGAATTCGATATGTACGAGTATGTATTTTATTTAATTATTATTGAATTGCATATTGAATCTATAATATTTAGTATTTAAATAGTTATGTACTTATGTATAAATAAATATATAAAAAAATATTAAATTAATAAATAAGTAAATATATATATAACTCTTTATATATACACTCACACACAAAAGTAATAACAATAATAAAATAAATAAAATAAAACTGAAAACTGTTTAATTCTTTTTATGCAATAAAATCGGCATATTGTTGTTGAATAATAAGCGTCTGCAGATAGTAGCACTGCTTTGTCTATAACTACAGTAGAGGATAAAATAATAAGTTTGTTACTAATTAGTGGTTCAAGGTCAGTTTGATATTTAAGTGATTTTTTTTTTTTTCAAGGACTTTTTTTGCAAAATGAGCATTTTTTTAAATTATTTTTTCTTTCAAAACAAGTATGATTTCGGAAGCGCATCAATAAACTATAAGTTTTCGCAACGAAAGTTTGGTTGCTTTTTATTTGCGTTAAAATAACAATTATTTTTTACTGGAATTTCAATGACAGTTCATAAATGTCTCCCTTGTTAAACTATAGTTAGAGCTTCTATAACTTACCGTCTTAGAGACTAGTTTCCAATAATTGCCAATCTAACTTGCCCGAAACAAGGATATTCGAAAGATATGACAACCATTAAAACGTAGTTCAGAGAGCCAAAGAACGCCAACAGCTGTCAACTGTCAATCAGTGTTTTTGCGCCACCAACTTTGATTTCAAAAATAAAACCAGTTAAATGGGTTAATAAGTATTTGTAAAGGAGTCCTATATGTTTTGTGAATGCATAACAACACTCATGAATCCTATTGATTGTCAACGATAAATACATTAGTCTTTGCGTATAAGTATTGGGTACACAAGTTAACAATGTCGACTTTTTTACTTCAAAAATGCATTTATTTTCCATCGTTAGCCACTACTTTTTCCCATCTTTCTGGTAGCATATGGATTCTGCGCCAATAGAACTGCTCCGGTTTTGAGTAAAAGAATGAATCAAACCAATTTCTGATACCCTATTCTGAAGTGAAGTATATTGCAGTAAGGGCGTTCTGCATCGATCGAACAAATGGTAGTCAGAGTGGCAAGTTCTAGGCTAAAAGGCGGGTGAGCCAAAACTTCTCATCTACAGTTTTTCAAATAGTTTTTAACCGGTCTTGCAACATGTGGCCGAGCGTTATCATGATGGAAAATTATGACCTCATATCTGGTCGAATATTCCGGTCGTTTTTCGTTGATTGCTCTCTTCGGCACAAGTCCCCTGTGATCGTCTAACCCAATTTCAAGAGCTCATAATACAAAAAATAAGTATAACCTTGGCGTAATGGATATTCGGCTTCAGCTTTGATTTGGCTGGGTGGCCGGGCTTTACATATGATTTTTTGCACTTGGGCTTATCGTTATGTATACATTTTTCATCACCAATAACAATACGATGCAAAAATAACTTCTTTGTGTAGCATTCGAGCACCATTTCCGACATACAAAATCGCCTTGCAACGTCTCTCGGCTATAATTTATATTGGACCCAATTTCCAATACTTTCAAACGTAGGAAAATGGCTTGTTGTATGACTCCCAATGATAATGCAAGTTCTTCTTGCGTTTGACAACAATCTTCGTCGAATAACGCTTCAAACTTTTTCGGTTGACTAGGACTCTCCTTGTCTTCTGTGTCGAAATCACATAAACCATCGTTTACAAGTTGTTTGAGTTCATGCATGTTGATCGTAAGTTTTTACCAACAATCGATCAATTTCAGCAGCCGTTTTCTTCAAATAGAAGAAGGTTATCAGACTTTCCCGCAAAACATATTTTTAGGCATAAAATTCGACATTATTATAGCGATTGAAAAAAATGTGCGTTTACACTTTGGCGTCTGTCGAATATTGAATTATGATGACAGATGTTTACTTTCCAATACACCACATTTGATAATATTGACACAAACCATATGTGATAGTTATGCTTTACGTTGTCTGAATCAACATTATTAATTTGTATAACCAATAGAGACCATCGATTAATAGTCAGCACTAGTGACCAATCATACTTACTTACTTACTTACTCAGTTGGCCAATAGCCGAACATATGGAAGCCCAAGCTCATCAATTTTATGCCCTTCTTCTCCAGTTAGTTAAGTTTCAAAATAATGTCTTTGACCTGGTCATGTCAATGTCAATGGAGCCTAGGTCGCGTTCTCTGACGTCGATCATTGCGTTCCGTACCAAACATCCTTCGAGTTGGATAACTTTCACCCAAACGTGAAAACGCTTGTTGCACACTGTTGCCCTCAACCGCATCGATGTCGGAATATAGTGCATACAGTTTAGAAATCATCTGCTATCGATACTCGCTATTTAGGAATCTTTCTCTCGAATATTACTAGAATCGCTTCATCAGTTGTCATCACTCACGATTCGGCACCTTACAGCCAGTCTTTTATATGTGGAGTTTTGTTCTTTTACTCAAGGTCTTATCACGAATATGCTTACTTAGTCTATAATAGCATCTATTGGCAAGCATGACATTATTGTTTTTGTATATGGCGAAACCGAGATAAAAGAATTTATCCAGGACTTTAAAAATAAAGTTATTTATGTCCAATGATGGTTCAAGGCATATAATTTGTCCGTGAAGACAGTCAACTTCGTTTTGCCCTCATTTACATTCAAACCCCAGTTGATTATTTCTCAATTCTAGAGAATACTGACGTGGCTTCTCGTAAATTCCGACCCATTATGTCGATATTATCACGAAGCTCTTGTTGCTAATTGTTCCACTGGTATTCAAGGCGACGTCTCTTACTGTTTTCTCCATGACAATGTTGAAGAGTCAGCACGATAGAGTGTCTCCCTGTCAGAGTCCTCTTTTAGTTACAAACGGCTTCGAGAGGTCCTAATTACTTTGTATCTGTGAGCGTCATCCTACACAGTAGTACACGTTTGGTAGGTTTAACCAATCATATAGACTTAAAAATATAAATTATTCTTCTTTCCAAGAATTATTTTTGGTGCTAAGACTGTCTTCGTAAAAATTATCAATAAATGTCTCCATAAATGCCATGGAAATTAAAAGACCAAATCGATATTGAAAACTAAATATGACGAGACACTCAATGGCTGCCATTTAAATCATAATTCAGACAAAAATAAATGTTTCGCATAAACCTTATGGTAACAAATTATCTACAGACTAGCAAATAATTACACATAAATTTTTATACAAAAATATCTACATAAACTTTACGAAAATATTCGGTGACAGTATGTATTAAAGTATTTGAAATAAGTTTTGTTTATTTTATGGTGTTTTTAGTATTTTATTTTGCCTTCACGATGACATTCAATCGTAATAATCAATTAATATGAAATCGTCTTCTAATATTTGTTTCCGGATTATTGTTGATTTTAATAATTTTTTCTCTTTTATTTTTATAGAATTTCATTTTGGCATTTTTTCTGAGCCATAAAATATTATTACCAAAGTTAACAAATGCTTCAATAAGTGTTTTTTTTTTTTCTTCAAATATTTAAAGTATCATACATGTAGTATGTAAAAAGTGTCTTTAAAAGAATGCTTTCGTTAGCTTATAACATATATAAGAAAACAGTTTAAAACATAAAAAATAGAAACTGGAATAAACTAAATGTTGCAACACTGTTCACGCTAAATATTTCTGAGTAAGCAGTACCTCATACATCGTTTTTGGCAGTTACTTTGGGCCGACAACTTGGTGTTATTTACCACCACCGAATGAAATATCGATCAAATTCTCTAAATATTTTGTGCCAGCGAGAAAAAACATAAAATATCTGACTTTTCGTGGATTATTTTGAAACTCAGCTGAGTCGGTTAAGACAAGTAAAGACGTACAGCTCAGCCGAATAAGACAAATCACGGTCATATTGTGATGCCTTCAACAAAAATGAGAGATTAAAAAAATCTGGAAGATGAGATCAGTAGAAAATAAAAATATCAAAGCATGGATGTAGTTAAGATCTACGAGGGACTCAATACTCTACGAGGAAGAATAAGCCATACATCAGAGAACACAAATTGTGGGGAAGATATCAAAAATAATCAAAATAAAGTGGACTACGAAAACTAGCCTATAATCTTAATAAACTATATCAATAGCCCTTTGTTGCAGAACTTGAGAGCGATATTCCCTTAGTACAGATCAGTGATACAATAGATGAAAAGCTGTCGTAACAATTCTCATCAATCTTTAAGTAGATCTAAAAGATCTTCTTCTAGACAGTAGCAACATAAGTAAAGTAAAAGATCAAGAAATTATTAAAATATTGTTACGAAATTCAGGTTGGGAACCTCTGTTATCCATTACATCGATAAAACAAAATGAACAACAGCTATAAAAACAATAACCGGTTGAATGTAAACAAACAAGTTGTTTACGATTGAACTGCTTTATAAGAACAAAATAGAAAGAAATAAAAATAAGAAGATTGCGCACGAAACAACGAGAAGATCGAGAATTTTCGAGACGACATTTACTCAGAAATATAAAAAGTATATCATTGCGGACAGCACCCAGTTTAAGTGAAGTAAACTCAGCGGGTAAAGTTTATTGTTTGGAACTCAGAGTAAAGACAGTTTAGTGTGGATAAACTCTGACTGAAGGATCGTGATCGAACTCTAGTTGTGGAGAGAGTTTTCATACAAACTCTGTGTGATCGTTTGTACAAAACGTGTGCGAAAATCCTCAGGTAGATACGAATAGATCTGTTCAGTAACTGTTGTTGTTTACAAATTTGTAAACAAAGAGTAATTAAGAGCACTTGTTACTGCTTGTAATAAGGCTACAGGAAGTGGAATACAAAATTGTGTTAAATAGAGGATTTTAATTAAAAACCAAACACAAATTTATTTTTATCTTAACTGCAATATACGAACTCATTAATAAACGTTTTTAAAAAGGTAAAAACGTAACAATATATTAACGAATTGCCTAGTGGCTCTTTTTTCTTCGCTCAACTGTTCAATATCACATTTTTCTGGTAAGTCCCATAAACCAGCATTCCGTTATCAATCACCAACCGAATATCCATTTCGGATCACCACTGGAGCCGGTGCCAGCTTTACAATAAAAAATTAATAGAGTCAATGGTTTTCTATGTAGGCTTGTATGGAACACATCAAAATTAAAACCATTTGCAGTCTTTTTGGTTGCCCTCATAAACAATTAATACCTTAAAGTCTCTATAATCATTTCCCCTTAAAAGATATCATTGTAGAGTTAAATGGGTGTGATGGGTTGAGATGGCGTATGATGCGATGTTTAACGTTCTGTGTATCAAGTGTATGAGCATGTGAACCCTCAATGACCGCCAAAATATTTGCTGAACCATAAAATCCAAAAAAAAGAAAAATCCACTGAAATTTTTCTGGTTTTTTTATTTTCGTTCCGTTTAATTTTCTGTGTAATACCACGTTTGTATGTGTGCCTGTGCAGGATCACATATCGTATGCAATGTATGTGAAAATGTATTAAATTTCTATATATTTTTTATTTTATTTTATTTTATTTCATTTTTAAATATCCTCCTTCATCATCACCATTATTCTCATCTGTTTGATTTTTTACGTCTTTCATTTGCTACCTCACTCATACTCCACCCCCGCCACATTCCACAAAACGCGCCCGTTACTAAACTATGTGTGGCTGATAGTCTTGCCACACTACACCATTGGCTCCAACAACTTCAAATGTTTTACGGTTTTAAGTTCAAGTGCAAATGTATGGTGAAGAACATCATCAGCAAAAATATGGTTGTCGCTCTGGCATGAACAAAAGCCAACACCTCATGAAAAATTCATTCTTTTTCATATGTTTTATGGTTTGTTGAATCTCTGTTGCTGTGTTGCATAACGATTAAACACCAAAAAAAACAACAACGACAACTACAAAAAATGAACAAAATTGCTCTAAAACACCAAAAACAACTACAATAATAATAATAATAATAAAAATATTAAAAAATAAAAAGTGGAAAAAACACAAAAAGAAAAACAAAATGTTCTCTTTTGGTTTCAAATAACAAAACTAAAACAACAACAAAATCTTGTGAATGAGTTTTGCTGACATCCGGTAAAAACAATAACAGAAGAAAATTGGGTACTCGTATGATGTCAGTGGAAAGTAAGAGAAGGAGAAAAATATTTGAATTGAATTTAGGATCTGTTGAGGTAAGAGCAATGCTTTTCAATACCCTACACCTTGCATAAGCAGTAAAATTATATTGTTTTGATGGTGTTGTTTGTAAAACTTTTAAGTAATAGCCCAAAACCAACTTTATATTGTACAAATGGAGCTTTGGAGAAGATTTGGTCTGAAGATTCTAGTCTACACAGTCCCATACATTCTAGATGTTGTGCCCGACTTAGTACGAGACATAAACGTCCTTAACGACATTGTTTGGGGAATCCGAAGGAACTATGTTGTGAGGACTGAGTTTCCCAAAACAACCATAGGTGTTTTTGAGGTGTAAGGCTTTTTTATTTATGACAGCATGACATGATCCTTTTATAGACTTAGTCTAACCTAAGGATTACTGCTGTAGTTGTCGTTGCATAGAAAGGGTGTTATTATTAAATTATTAAATTGGGTTGGAGAGGCCCAGCTGACCATGGCATTGCGACCTAGAAAGATCTATTGTGCCAAACACTTCGGAATCAGATCTGCCAGCGATACGCCGACGGCGATATAAATCCTATCAATTCAATACACCTGGACGGATTATTGTCCGATAAGTCTGGAAGTTCCAATAGGAACTGTCTCCAGAACAATACCCTCTACCTTGTGTATGAAGACAGCAATATCTCCAAAAAGTAGCCGACGAACCTGTTTAGGCCCGAATAAGGGCTCAACAAAAGATCATTTCCGAATGTTTGCCAAAGCAAAGCATTCATTCACAGAGAATATTCTCCATCGTCTCTTCATTGAGGCTGAAGAGGTAGATATCACCTAGTAATGGCCCGTCTGGAAGCCAATAAGTCTTCTAATAGTTGTTTTGCACATCTGGCGCTATGTGGGTCTCATTAGCCGGGCATCGTACCCAATATGACGAACATAGTTCACGCTTTCATTCGTCGATCTTTCCCCTGGCCTGGACCAGCTAATACCACAGTACGGCTCTGGTCACACGAAACAAGTGGCAGCGCCCAGCCATGCCGGTTCGCTAGCGAACTAGTTCCACATAATAGCAGTTTGTCAGGGACTTAACACAGAGTTACTCTGTTCCTTAATGCTAGTGTGTTGATCTTCTTGTAGCACTCGGGTACCAGTCTCGAGTCGGAGAAAGGGCAGTTTGACTATCGGAATATATATCAATAGAAGCGCCACTGATCCAAAGCTCTACATTAATCCGCGCATAGATGGAAACAGCCTGGGTCTCTGCCTAGAAAATGCTGCGTCACTTGCTCGAAAATACCGGCTCCCACACCACCATCCATTCTAGATCCATCCACTGTAAACAGTCGGTGTTGACCTCATGTAGACACTCGCCACGATCATGTATGAAAACTTCGAAATTGTGACCAAAGTTCAAGCCACCAGTGCACACTCACTCCTGCTCAACAGTAGCTCAAAGTCCAGGACTCTCATGTTGCCCCTGTGGTCCAATCAGCTAAGACTGCTAAGTATAAAAAATCTCGCGAGCCCCCAGAGCAAAAGGTTTCACAATGAAAATATGCAGTGGACTTAGACCAATAAAAGCTTCCATGGCTACAATAGGACAAGTTTCCATTGCACCTGTTTGCCCCTGCTGCCTCATGCATCCATTTATGTAAAGTTTTTGTTCCGCCTTGGACCTTTGTTCAGTTTTGAAGGAGTAACGTCAATCCCTTTTAGTTTTTAAATAAAAATTCTGGGAAACTAGTAGCCTTTGTCTATTTTAAAGTAATATAACATGTTCTTCCACATTTCACTAAATACCTTTCCGTTTTTTAATAGATCTCTTATACTACACTCTCTTATATACACTCTTTTTATCGCCATGACATCCCTGTTTTATGTTAATGGAGTGCATAGTTGACTTTTTCCCATGAACTTTCTGATTTCAGCAACTTCTTAGCTCATATATATTTTATGGATCCAGTCGATGGCAAAACTCAAAAAATATCTCATTAAATTGTGGTGTAGGTACCAAGCAGTCGATCACGATCGACAAAAAATCCTTAACTTGTTTTCGTTTCTTTTCTACTGGTCTTGCAGTTGTTTGCCTTTAACTTCATGCAGGAGTAACTTCAGTTTTTTTTTTTATTTGGCTTGTCCATGAATATGAACGAAAACAGTCAAGAAAAAAAATCTTTTCAAATTTCTCTAAAAAAAAAGGGAAAAAGTGCAAAGTGTTGGCATTTAAATTAATTTTATAAACAAAATTACAGAAAAGAAGTGAATTGTTTTTAATTTTTAAAAATTAAACAAAAAAAGGTTGCATTTGAAAAGAAAGTGATTAAAGGCATTTAAATGTCACTCTTATGTCGTCAAAAAGTAAATTTTTTTTTTTACATTTAAAAATATTTCAAAATCATTAAGATTGATTAACTTTAATTTGAAATAATAATAAAGTCAACTGACTACGATATACACACTTATATACATACATATTGCACTTACCAATCGTTGTGTATGTATTACAAGTAATTTTATTGGATCATTTCATTTCTATGCTATAATAGAGGATTTAAGAAAAGGATTTTCTATAAGAAAAAGGTTAATTTGTCATTTGTAAACACTGAAGTCAACAAAACCTAAATCCACCTTAAATAACCAATTCAATTTGACTTAAAACACACACATACACACACACACACACATACAAACAGGACATGACAAATTTGTCCTTTTCGTATTTAACTGTCTATCCACATACATATGTATGTATGTGTGTGCGTTTGCGTGTGCATAATACACATGTACAGGATTAAAAATGAATCCCAGCTGCCAAGTATACAATTATTATAGAAATTTATTTCTCAAATATTAAAAGCAATTTCCTTGAAAGAATTTAAAATTTCAATTCAAGTCAATCCAACAATGAAGAGAATGAAAAACAAATTTTTTCATAAATTTTCTTGCCATCAATGGGTTATGATGACGGCAATTTAACGAAAATGAAGAATTTTATGTGAGAAGCCCTTCTTTTTTTTTTTTTTTTTTTTGTTAATAAACATCATGTACAAGGGATTTCAAATGTTTCCTCTCTCTCTCACTCTCTCTGTTTAACTTTTATTATCGAGACACATGGATGATTATTAACACATACACTCCTACACTCACATACATACATATGTACATACGTCTGTGTATAGGTGTTTTTCTCTCTTTTTTTTCGAGCATCATCATCATATGCTGCAACATCATAATCATCATTAACGCCTTACGTCGACATTGTCAGCATGTTGTTCTTACATGATGTATGAATTATTATATTCAAATTGCTTTTCATACATCACCTCCTCTTACATCTTCCCTCTCGCCACTTATCAATTTCGTGTAGTATTTGTATTATTTTTTTAAGATTCTTAGGGAAAACTAAGAGGATTAAACTTTACACCCAATCAATTTTAATAATTTTTTATTTCGTTTTTGTTGTTGCTTTTTTTTCTTATTTTCATATTGTTGTTTGCATGCCGCCGTATACTACCATATGTAATGGGGTAGACTGGATTTGAGCTTATGTATGTTACACTGTTTGTAATATCTACTTATCTTTACAGAAAGACTTTCTTATTACCAAAAACTAATTAATTATGTTATTAATTACAGACCTAAATGTTAATTGGTGACTGCTAATTATATTGCATTGCTATATGGTTGCTAATTGCCAATTAAAAATAATTAATAATTAAAATTTTGTCAAGGCCATTGGCTGCAATTAATAATTGCCAATTACACAACATTTAATTGGCAATTACCAATTACATCTAATTGATAATTACTTTAAAAATAATCATTACTGTAATAAATAATTAGTAAATTGTAATGGCTAATTGAAAAATTATAATTACTTCTCACTGCACTAAGTAATTGGTAAAATTCAATTGTTCACTGCACACAGAGTATTGCATCAGAAGTTTCAGCATTACTCCCTTTATTTGATATTCATCGTTCCCGGACTCCTCTAATTCTTCCTGTATGTAAATATAAGAGACTTTTAAACGGAAAATGACCTTTAATTACTAAAGCTCTATTACAGGTTGTTAGTAGCTAATTAAGAATTAGAATATCATTGGTTCAAAGATAATGCATTTTAAAAACTAAAAATATCCATAAGGTTTTAACAAACCTCGTAAAGGAAATTTATTATCACCAAAAGCGCTGCCAACCCAAGAGAGATAACATATTTTAACACTTATGGACAGCCGTAAAACTCTCGATGAGATAATTAGTTATTTAGTTATTTACTGATCCAACTATGATGCCCACAGAGGGTCCAAGACAGATGCATGCATAAAGAAAGAAAGCCCGCTGTCATTTACATCAGCTAGGTCCGATGTGGCATGTAGAAACGGACTAGCAAGGAAAACAGGCCTAATATACGAAAAATTAAGACACTGACACAAGAAATGCTCGACAGTCTCCTTCTCTTTCTCATCTTGATAACTCCTACAGTAATCATTGAACGGTGGACCAGCTACCTAGTGACCAGTGATAACAGCTACCTGGATTCACAATCTATATCGCGGCACCCTCAAGATAGACTCCGAACGAGCCCGATCGTATAAGAGCCAGCTTTGTCTTGAAACAGAGCACGTGGATTCATTCTCCCACCATAGCTCTGCCCTGCCCATCATGTATACAGAATCAGAGGCCTGCAAGAGGAAAGTGGCATCCAGACCCGATGGTCAGACTTCTCGTTTCCAAGGAGAGAGCCTTCTCTCGCCAGTTTGTTCACCATACAATTCTTCCGAGTGTGAGAGTGACTCTTTACCTAGATAATATCTAGGTCTGAATTCTCGCCATCTCGCTTAGAGACGCCCGTTATACAGGTACCGAATAACGGGGAGTAGATACCGGGGAGCGCCCTGATCGCAACCTGACTGCCCGTATATATCCGGATAACAACATCTAATACCTTATAGCATATCACCATATTGCCAGAAGGAATAAAAACACCGTCCCCGACTTCTTTCTTCTTCCTTACAGAACCGAGTCCAGTTAACGACTCTGGTGGGATGCACACAGAGAACATTCTATGCAGAAATGGTATGTACAGTACCACAAGATGAGCCTTGTCAAACCATGCCCTCGCTATCCTCAATCTTATCGTAGACATAATCGCCATCTGCTTAGCCATCAGATACACCGGAAGTTAGTTCAACAATACAAACAAGGCTTCCGAAGGGGTTGATCTGAGCGCTGAGGGGTTGAGATTTCGCTAGACGAGGTTACTGAGCAATATAATATTTATGTCATAAGAGTACCGGACGAATTTTCTATGTTGAGAATCTTATTAAAGACTTGCAAGCTGTCAACGCTGCGTGAGCAGCTACAAAGATGGGTATGATAGAGCAGAAAATATGGCTGAAGCTGGAGTTTGGGCGCACGAAAGTACTACTCCACCTCCAAAGAAGCACAGCTTTGTTGTTGGTGTCATTACTAGGTATTGTATACTGGGCACTCATAACAGATGTCTGGAACTTGGTCACCTTGACAATGATTTCTGCATAAGTTGCAGGGATGAAGGGCAGAAAGAAACGTTTCTTCACATACTGAATACAAGTTTGGCGTTATGTCGTAGGAAAAAAGGGCCTGGGCTTCTATCTCTTGACTGAGCACTTAACTGTCGCGAACAGGCTTTAATAAACTTAGTAGCTTATTGTAAGCTCCTGGTGATTTCAAGTTTAGAGGGGATGATGATTAACTAAAAGCACATTGCGATATAGGATATCATATGATCGGCTTAAGCCTGTTATAGCTGTATTACTGTTATTATTTGCCACACTTGTTGTTATTGGTTATTTGTTTTCTTTAAAGTGAGGCACAAACAAAAGAACATTGAAAAGCTGGGAACGGTGAAACAAAAAGTGAATTGGAAATCGTTTTACAACTTACCAGCTGTGAAAATATTTCTTGTATAAGATAAAGATAATCGTTTGCCATAAATTTATTTGTGAGAAAAAATAACTTTTCAAGATTACAAATATTTTTTGTTAAGAGCAGCTTAAATATTATTATTTAAGGTGTTTTTTTTAATAATTTTATTTAAAAATTGTATTTTAGGCTTTTAATCAAATTCAAATAATAAAATTAATAAAAAAATAAATTTTAATCAAAATTAAGAAGAAGTTCACTTCACTGTGCCACAATATGTATGTTTAACGATCAATTTTTAATGTTGCTCTTAAATTACTAATTCCAAACAGAGATTTGTCCATAACCCATGAGTAAGTTAACGCTCCCCAAGACAACTTTTGTGTTTAACAAACCTCGTAAATACAATACCATATACATACATAATTATTTTTTAACATTTAATTGCATTTTCAATGATTATATAATAAATTGAAACCGAAATAAATGCAAAAAAATCAATCTCTTTTAAGCTTTAAGTAACCCCCTAGCAGACACTCACTCCTTTTTGATACAAATGAATACTAATCCTTGAAGTATTTTACTCACTTTTGCTAAATTAACTAAATTTAATAAAATATTCTAATATTTAATCATCCTTTGCTGGTATTATTTACTCAACTACTCAAAATCTAACAATAGCCAGTGATTTCTTTCAAGAGAAATTACAATGAGAATGAGGAACAACTGTTTGTAAATTAAAAATTTATTGCGATTTCAAAAGTTTAATTATAATTTGGAAACCAAAATTAAAAGAAAAACTAACAAATGACAACACATACACGTACTCCTGCACTTACAGTTGGGTTCATAAAAATACATCAATGACAGAATTAATAAAATTTAATGCAAAACCAATGATCAAATTAATAAGTGATACTAAAGGGTGTTCTTACAAGATTTAGAAGAAATCAACAAAATGAGTTTTCTTCTCTGAAATAGAAAAAGGAACTACGACTTGACAGTAGCATTACAGATCTTGTAAAACCAAACCCTCAAAAAACAAGCGCAAGTTGCAACGGATAGCCAGACATTTGTCCAGCTTACTTGGGACCAATACTAATGCCCATAGAAGGTAGTGTGCAAGTGGGCCTACATGTCGATGCCCCGCTTTAAAACAAACTATTCAGACGCATGCACAACGGAAGAAATCCTGCTGACATTTACATCAGCCAGGTTCAATGTAACTTGCAGAAAAGGATTGCCAAGGAAAACAGTTCCACTATCCGAAAAATTTGGATACTGACATATGAAATGTTCTATTCTATTTCTTTTCCTTAGTCCCTAGTCTCCAAGCATGCTCACCAGACACCCAGTCCCCAATGTTTACAGCCACCAGGGTTCGCAGCCTATGTCACGGCATCCCCATGATAGACTCCGCACTAGTCCGATCGTATAGGGACCAGATTTGTTTTAATACACAGCAGGTGGGTTCATTTGCTCAATGTATCGGTGCCCTGTCCAACAGGAGTGTGCAAGACGAAAGTGAAAGAGCCTCACCTCGCTAGTCTGCCCGCAACATAATTCCCGTGCTGTCTAATAGTCTTGCCATCTCGTTTAGAGACGACCGACTTTGACATACCAGCCGAAATATTGAGTAGACACCGGAAAGCGCCCTAAATACAGACTGAATATTCGTACACACCTGTATTAACAAGCACACTCACACGCGGGAATAGAATACAAAATCTATTGAACGAGAAATAGATTATCGGCGGCTTTAAAAAAAAGCTTATTGTACTTATTGTACCCATAACATTCCATGAAGGAACATGGGGACTTCTCTCAGTAAATGAGCTGCACCCGATTCTATTTTTAAACTCATTGAAAGGACCTACGGTTTAACGCCGGCTCCGAACGGCAAATGCATTTAGAGAAGTTTTCAATAGTAGTGATACCCATAACCAGTTACTAGTTAATGTTATGAGGTGATACCGCTGTCGAAAAACTTTTTTTCTTTTTTTAAGATGGTCTGGCCTGGTATTGAACCGAAGACCTTCTGGTTAGTAGGTGGGTGGGTGTCTTATCTACCATATCACAGCGGTACAAACCCTTTGTTCAAATATTTATTGCATATTTCAAAAAGGAACGCGGCAGCCAACTTGCAAAACTGAGCCAACTGAGCTTGACTATACATATACATATGGCGGAATGTCTTAAAATGCAGGAAACAGAGCCGCCGAAGTCATTTCTTAAAATAATTATTACAAAGACCAAGGTAACAAGTATAAATGCTTTTAGTTAAAAAGATAAGCCTATAGAAAGTAAAAGAAAAAAATAAAGAGCGAGAAAGAGCTAAAAGAATAAATTCAATAATTCAAACAGAATGAGGTGGTAATGCTGCTTATAGACAGAATAGAGGCAAAAATGACCCTTAAAGCCAACATAATCAATGTCAATGACAAATTTAGTCTAATTTATGCGCCAGAGTCATCAAAAATTGAATAATTCAGATGAGAGCCGTCTAGCGAAACCCCGGCACACTCTTCCTTGCGCATAATGGCATTAATAGGCCTTTCATACGAATAGAATTTTACGAAGATATCACACAAACACTTCGTTTTATTTAAGTAATGAAATAATGTCAGAAGTTCTTGGGGAAGTAGTCATAGAAAGCCTTTATCTTTTGTGAAAAATAAAAAGCATTGAAGCAAGCATTCAATGTGCCATTGAAATGGTATATTGAAGTTAAAAGTAATAGAAAAGCAGGTGAAGATGCTTTAATGGCGAAAAGCTTACGAGCTGACATCACAACCGCAGCTGAATTACTACGACCTCATATAATATCAACTTAGAAGTAAGACATCATTGTGAAGCTAAAAACAGTGGCGACTTGAAAGATTGCAACAACTGCAGGGGAATCACTCTGCTTAAAACCATATTATACACAAAATATTAGCAGTCTTAATACAGAAAAGGCTTTAGAACAAAATAAATAACATATTGTGAGACTGCATAGGCTGGTCAACACTCTACGCATCTAATAGAATAGTTTCTATACCTACTATTCGTCGACTTTAAAAAAAGCCTTCGATACCATCAAATGGACTACCATATGGAAATCATTGAGCTGAAAAAGAGTACCCCAGAGAATAACGTCTGTTCTTTACAACGGGAGCATCAGCCAACCATTCTATACTAATGCTGAAGCAAAGCAATGATATCCAATTTCACTTCTACTATTCAACATCGTACTGGATGAGATCATGAGCAATTGAGTATGCAGATAGATTCTGCTCTCTGGGAAACACAATGGAACAAACGGTGATGCACACTTATCCAGGAACTAAGGCAAAACAGTCTTACATGAGAAGAGGCAAAGGGAACGGCAGCAAATCTTCCAAGATGGAGATGCTTTGTGGAAGCAAGAAGAATGAAAAAAATTAATAATAATATTGAAGTTGCTATTATGTTGAACACAACTGTCTCGAACGTTTGGAAAGGAGTGAGTATACATACACACATATATATTCGCTTACAAATTAAACAATTGGGCGAATTTAAATACGAATATATTTTTTTGCTAAATAAATACTTTATTTAAATACACTCACTAACACATTCTTAATCATACTCCAAACCAAAAGCTCTGGCTTTTCTTTTCTCTCTCTCACACATACACACAGACACATATATATATATATATATATATATATATATATACATACATACAGACACATAACAATAGAAATTTAAATATTTTATTTAAAAATAAAGGCATTTTTCAAAAGAGAAAAAGAAGAAAAGGAGTAAAAGATTTTGGTTAAATAGATGAGTATACGGAGAGCAAGGGAAAAGGAGAAAGGGATTTATAAACTTACTTTATTATTACCAAGAAAAATAAATTAAATAATTCAAATAGAGCGAGATATACTCTATCTCTGTGCTGTTCAGAAGCAGAAGAGTAGATGTACTTACTCTCGTTTATAGAATAGAGACGTTTTTCTTTAAGTTTTTTTTTTGTTTCTTTTAACAAAAGAAAAACCATGAAAATTCTTTGCAGTTGTTACTGCTGTTTTTGTTTTTCCTTTTTATTCTTTTTTGTTGCTTTAAATAACTGTAACATTAAGCAAGTGCAGCCGTAAAAAGCGGTATAAGAGGTAAGTTGTGCACACAATTAGTTGTGTTTATATAGGGTCCGCCATCTAACGTTGTTTTTTTTTCAAATAGTGCTTATTTCGCGAATGGTAACACTTAGCTCATATCTGATTTAACAGATAATTAGTTTTATCCTTCCGCTGAACGAATATGGTTGTGTATACGCTTCGCTAAGTGGGCCTGCGATCGACTTACAGAAGATGCCGATATTGCCAAAAAAAATCATCTTTTCAGATGAAGCTCATTGTGATCTTGGCGGGTATGTAAAGAAGCAAAATTGTCCCATTTGGGGCACAGAAAACCCGCACGTATACATTGAAAAGCCGATATACCCAAGACGAGTCACTGTTTGGTGCGGCTTTTGGTCCAGAGGCATAATTGGGCCATTTTTCTTCCAAAATGAGCAAGGAGTGGCCATTACAGTCAATGGCGATCGTTAACGGGCCATGCTGAACGAATTTTTGTTCACAAAAATTGAAGAGGAGGATATTAGCAACATTTGGTTTCAACAGGACGGCGCTACGTGCCACACAGCCGAAGCTGCACTCGATGTTTTGCGCCCTGTTTTTGAAGATCGCATTATCAGCCGCAGAGCTGATGTCGCTTGGCCACCTCGGAGCTGCGATTTGACAGCGTTGGACTATTATTTGTGGGGTGCCGTCAAAGATAAGTGTTACGCCAACAAGCCAGAGACAATTGACGCTTTAAAGGACAATATTCGTGAAGCCATTGGTGAAATACAGCTGCACACAATCGATAATGTGCTTAAAAATTGGACCGATCGTGTAGGCTACTGCATAGCCAGCCGAGGCAGCCATTTGAATAAACTTTTTCCCCATTATTAATCGGAAGGATTGTACTTTCAAATAAAAAAGAAATTTGAGAAAATATTCAGTAGCTTTTTTATACGATTTAAAAAAAAAATAAAAAAATATTTGGCGGACCCTTTACTACAAGAGCTCTTTTCCCCTTCTTCTTTTACGTTTTTTTTTTCTGAATATTTTTGGAAATCGACTCTTTTCTAGTTTTGTACTGCCGGACATTATTTGGCCAAAACGGCAAGTGCTACTTTATGGTTTATTGCAACGTTATTGTCTGTGCCTTTTCATTTCTTTTCATTATTTTTTTTTTTTTTTTTGTTTAATTTTTTGTTTCTTTTTTTTAGAATTTTTCTATAAACGAAGCATTTTTAGTTGGTTGCTTCACGAAAACTAAGATAAAGGATTCCCACTAAATATTTCATGTTCATAGCGAACCAATTTTACGCTCTTCAAATCCTATTATTCAATCCCCAAGTGGTATGTGTGTGTGCATCTGTGTGTGTACAGCCGAAATGGAAATAAAATATTAACTGAATGAAAGGCTTCGTTCGCTCCTATTGCCATAGCATTCATTCTATGACTTAACTTTTTCTTTTTCTTCAACATTGTTGTTATTGTTGTTGTTTTCATGATTACAAAATACTATTATCATTGGTTTTGTTATTGTTGTTGTTACATATTTCATCTTCTATTTTCTCCGTTTCGTTGTATAGAACTGTTTGATGATGATGAAGTAACAATGATAGTCAACTCGAAATTGTTTGCAGTAATAGCCGGTGTTGTGAAGTCTTTGGAAATATCCATACAAATCCTATCCGTAGGAATGTCTAATATGTACGTATGCGTATACGAGTAAGTGTTGTGTTGATTGTCGAACACTTAAGTTCATATTTGGCTCAGAGATGAAATGAACTATAGATAAAGTTCATATTGCACGTTTTAGAAACGAAAAAAAAAAAACAAAAATAACTGCCGGCTTTTAAAAGGGATAAGAAAAGCTATTGTTTTCCACATGTTAAAATGATTCTACTCTCCATTATGGGATACGAAAGCATAACCTGATTTCTTAAAAAAAACTTGTTTCATTACAGGAATCATCTGAACTACACATTCAATTGTGTCGAATATATCTCATCGGAAGATACTGTGTTATTAAAAATTAGAAAATCACTATCACTTGGTGAGAGAGTGCAGAGCAGGGACTCATTGCACACCTTCAGCCTTCATTCTGTGATCTTATTGATTTGAAGGTGATACGGCATGCCATTGCGTTCAAGGTCAAGATGGGCCTTCCGCTCCTTGGCACTGATTGGGTTTCTCCCTCTGATCTGGCGAATAGGGGTGATAGGAGTCTTTCGTCGATTCTAGATGGGATTATTGTCGAGAGGTGGCAGGCGCGCTAGACGGACAATGACAAGGGAAGATTAACGTATGGTGTTGGAGTACCCAAGCCTTGGCTTTGGCTTGAGCCTGAGTTTCTTGTAGATTGGACATGTCTCGCTCGGTGCATTTTTACATAAGAGGGGTCTTAGCTTGTCTACTGATTGTAGGTGTGAGATGGTATTTGACGATTCCACAATGATATCAGGGATTTAAAGGCGATGAGAATTATTGTTTTTATTATTTCAAATTGAGTCGGAGAGGCTCAAATAGCCATGACACTGCGACCTTAAAAATCTATTGTGTCAAACACTCCGGGTGATACCCGCCAGCGTAATGGCTCCCTGGACGACTATCCGATCAGTCTAGAAGCCCCAATCAATGCAGTTTCCAAAAGAGTACCACAATATCTCCAATAAAGGGATCAATAAAAGTTCGCCTTTGAATGTTTGCCAAAGCACACATTCACAGAGATTATGCTCTGTCGTCTCTACCTTCTCTCTACACAAGCGACACTGTAAGTCGATGCCAAAGAGGTGATATAAGTCTCCTAATAGTAATCTTGCCCACGTGGCGCAACTCCCTATTATAGGCGAAAGGTCTCATTAGTCGTTTTGCCTGCCTCAGACCCTGGAATTGTACCCAATATGACTAGCGTACCCAATGCTCTCAATCGTCGATTTTCCGCCTGGCTGTAGACCCGTTGATATCACAATGCGGCTTTGGTGGACGAGCCATGCCTTGCTAGTTCATCAGCGAACTCGTCTCCCAGAACACCATTGTGCCCAATGACTCATAAAAGCGCCAGTTTGTTGGCATTCGTAAAGCACTCGAGTAGAAGTCTCAGGTTTATATACTCCGAAGGAAAGGCCCTTAGTGCCGCTTGATTAGCGGAATCTATTTTAATAGAAGCGCCTCTGATTCCACGCTCTATATTTTTACGAGCACAAACGGAGGTAGCCAGGATCTCAGTCTGGAAAACGGTGGGTTTTTTCCCATAGGTTCCCAGACTTTGGTATTGGGCCCGAATATGCCGTCACCAAACACCACTATCTATTTTAGATCAATATGTGTACCATTGTAAACAGCCAGTGTTTAACATAGGTGTTTACCATGGTCCCACTCCCCACGATCATGAATAGCAACTTCGACCACACGTCACTCCAGATTTCACAATAAAGGTAGGCAGAGGACTCAGACCAATAAAAACCTGCATGACCACAGTGTGACAAGTTCCCACAGCACTCGTTAATTCTGGTGCCGTGACCCATAGTTCTGTAGAATAGTGTCCAACGCTTTACCAAGATGTGGAGGTCATATTCAAATAACATGCCTTCGAATTAGGCACTTACTGGTGATATTCATCATAGTGGTGGGCATTGGTGACCTAGGCCATCATGACGGGACTTACGTTAAACTATAATATACTTCTGCGATGACCCTTGTTTTGATTTCGGATCAACGTGGCTTTTATGGAAATTAGCAGCGAAATAAATAGTTCGTGAGGAATCGCCATCGAGTAGACGAAGACTGGCCTGGTGACATCGCAAATAGGGTCACTGAAGAGGGCTATTTTAATACTTCTATCTAGATCGGACGGACTATAGGTGGATGGCTGAAGGGTCTTGCGGAATCACGAAGCTGACTTGAGTATGATACGATGAGCACTCGATCGTGCATTAATTTTTTTAGAAGGTATGTGCTCAGACTGTTAGCCGTAGGATTTTCACTGTCGCAAAAAGCTAAAAATATTGCTTTGCATTTAACCAGACCCCACCCCCCCCCCCACCGCACAAATGCTACGCTCTTAAAAAAAATTACTTTTCTTGTTTTATTGATATTTTTTGTGATTATTTGTTGGTTCAGTAAAAATAATTCAACTTGATTTGGTTTTTGTTGTATTTGTATTGGTTTTAGTTTTAACTTATAAAGTATTCCAGTAAGTGTGTATGTATATGTGTGCCTTGATATATGTATGTGCATATGTATCTTTGTTGTTGCTGTTGTTGTTGTTGTTTTATTGTTAAGAGGTCAGTTTCTGGTGTTACATTGATTACAGTCAAAAGTTGTTTTCGGTTTTAAAACATTATTTTGCTTATTTTTTGCAGTTATTTTAAGCAATAGAGAAAGAGAGAGAGAGAGAAAAAGTGCGATAGAGAAAGGGAGCAAAAGAGTATGAAAAAAATGTGAGAAAATGAAATGTTGTGTTTCGATTTATTATTGTTTTCAATACATGAACCCAATATTCAACATGTTTTCCAATACATACATACATACATACATACATACATAGAGTAGTCACACACGCTTACGTAAACACAATTGCTCTATCTTCCTCTCTCTGTTGGGTTAGAACACACACACACACACACACATACGTGCATACATGCGTAAACAAATGTAAACATTTACGTTTAAACTTAAAGTGTAAGCTTATGTGTGAGTGTGTGAGTATGTGTAAGAATCTATTTGAGTTTTCTAATATTGTTGTTCTTATTTTTTTTTTCTTTTCTTCTCTGCTCTTTTTTTGTTTTCTTTTTATTGTTGTTATTGTTGGTGTTTGTATTGTATGAGTTTTTATTGTTGTTGTTGTTGTTGTTGTTGTTGTTAAATGCCTTTGGGATGTTTATCAATATTTGTTGGTAGATTATGTGAAAATGAGCAGGAAGTTATTTTCATTTTCAGTTTTTGTTATTACCATTTTGATTGTTGTTCATGTTGTTGTTTTCTACAGTTTTGCAAAGATAATAAAACAACTTTCATTTCATCTTTTGTTCTGTTCTGTACTGTTCTGTTCTGTTTTTTATTTTCTCGTCAATTTTGTTGTTGTTTCTTCCATAAATACCCTACTCACTAACCCCAAATATTTGCAACTCGTCTACTATTTACTTATTTATTGACGGAAGTCAATTCAACTGCTTTGGCTGTTGTTACTGTTGTTGATACTCCTGCTAATACTGCTGCTGCTGTTGATATTGATCTGATAAGAAATTTTTGCGTGCCCTTAAAGCATTTTGCCACTCTATTTGCCAATTGGTTTACCACAATCAATAGGGAATAAAAAAGTTTTATTTGTTCAAGAGTAGAGTTCGTATAGAAAGGAGGCTGAGCGTGGGAGGTGTTTGATGGTTATATTTGAATTTGAAATGTGTTGTCTGCCAACGTATAGGCAATTTATTGACTGATAAGTGGTATTAAGATTCTGGTACGAAATGTTTTTCCAATAAATCAAAACATATTTAACATTTCATTGTATGCAAGTCGATAATTTATCACTTGAAATGGGAATTTTTCACAGCCTCGTATTTGATTGAAGGGTTACTTAAGGGGTCAAAACAAAATGTCAAAAAATATTCTTTATCGCAAAGTATCCAATATTACACTGGGATTGGTGTATAATGAAGATGAGTAGATAATTGCAACGATTTTAGGGCAAATTCAGCTTGAAAGCTTTAATCACTTAATTTGGGTAAGAAGAGTTGGGTGTTTTAAAAACCCTTAAATATTTGTGTCCTTTTAAAAGGCGACATTTTTTCAGAAACGAATCTGCCATAACATCTTCTCTAACGACAGAAAAAAATGTTAAAATTTAGAAATTATTTCTGGAGCTTTATTTGTCAGCTGAAGAAGGCATTTTATTGAAATGCATACCAATGCGTACCTCATACAAGTGTAGGGTATTAAATTTTAAAACTTTTTATAACCAACATAAGTTTTACTTCTCTCTCTCTCTCTTTTCGTTTTCTCATTATGAAAAGAATTCTTATTGTAATGGACTAGATTTTGTGGAAGAAACCAATTTAATGCTCAAGGATTGTTTGTGCGATAATGTATAGCATTTTGTTTGGGATATAAAGAAATGAATGATTTTTTCTAATCTCCATCAATGTTTCTTTAGGAAAAATAACCAAAAAAAAAAAAGAAAATATATAAAGAAAACAAAGAAAATAAAATAAAAAGTCTTAAAGAAGATTCATTTTCGTTCGTTATAAGCCATAGAAAGAGAGAGTGAGTGCAATACAACACACAACTGATACTGTAACCGATACCATATTATTTATGATCTTTAAGAACATGAATAAATTATGATCCCATCATCTTTAAGAAAATATTTTCATAATTCTAACACTTTTTCTTGAAGGGGGAAAGTCTCACATTTGTGTGTTTCCTTTTGAGCCCAATAAAGTGGCTGATTGATATCTTATACGTTCGTTGGCCAAGTAAAAGTGAATGAAAGTGGATTTAAGGCAACTACGAAATAAAATAAGAAAAAGAACAAATAAATCCTACCAAAGTTATCAATCTGTGTCGAATTATCATCTTTATTTATATCGCCATCATCAGCATCATCATCAACAGCAACATAAATCCATTCATTCACACTTTGCTTCCTTCATTCATATTTCAATTCATACCTTTTCTACCATACATTCGTCACTTTTTCTTTCACACATTTTTTTCTTTTTGTGTTTTTTGTCACAGTGATTTAAGTCACTCAGCGTATAAGGAATGGAACAAAATCTACTGCTTATATAAACGAAAAATATATAAAAAAGAAATATAATAAAATAACAAATATGACAACAAAATTACAAAAAAAAAAAAAAAATGAATGAATTTTTTAAGAAAACAGTTCAGGTTAAAGAAGTAGAAGAAGAAGAAGAAAAAAAAACGAATATTTGAGCGGATAAACAATTTACTTAATGTCTCTTCTCATGTCACTAAAGGCGATATAAAATGTGAAAATTTCCTTTTCATTCAAAGTAAACGAGATGAAAAAGAAATGAATGAATGAATGAATGAATGAATAAACGAATGCAACAACAATAACAACAGTAAAAAGACTACGTAAGCAACACTCATTTATACTTTTACTTTATTTGTAAACTTTTCGCCCCCGTTTCCAACATCCGCGCTTAAGCGAAAAACAAGAATAACTAAAGAAATCCTTTCATTTCACAAAATAACGCCACAAATAAATCATAATAAAAATAACTTTTTCTCACTTTTAACAAAAATATACACACACACACCCACACACACACACACACACACACGGTTACACTTACACAGTAAAGAATAAAAATTAACAGTAATAAGAAAACGAAGACGTGATGAAGACCGAAATACAACAACAGCAACAATAGTAACAATAATCAGCATTTTATACAAAAATATACATATATTTTATAATAATAAATATTTATACATTAATAAACTCACACACACACACACACACACACACATACACATACTCACAGGTCATATGCAAAAGAATACATACATTTAACCATACACAGTCATATAGCATGTCGTATGGCATGAAATCTCTCAACGTCGCAACTATTACACGTTCACACAAACACACACATACACACACTTTCCCATACTTACATTTAAAATAATTGCTTATTTAAAGAGTGCAATCATAGTGTGACATCAAGAGATCTACAAATGGACGTTTCTTTCAATGAAGGGTCTTATTCTGGCCCGACTCTTCATCATTTCACTAAATTTGGTAACAAGAAATTATTGTGAGTGGAGAGAGAAAGAAGGCTCGGAATCTTAGAAGCTGATAACATAATTAATGGACATTCGAAATAATGATTAAAATAATTGCTTCCTCTTGCATTAATTTGATGAAACAGTACTTTTTTCTTAGCTAGGTAAGGACGTTTTTGACGCGATGTAATCGCTCAAAACTGCGTACATGATTCAGTTGACGATCCACTTTAGCGTTATTTGCCACAAATTTACATAAGAAACCCACTGTTTTGATTGTAATTGGCGCTTGCAATAGATGTATGTTTGGTCTAAGGTTAAAACATGGCGCAAGGCGCGTTGAGATTGCTTCTTTCAACCACTCCGTTTAATTGGTCACATGGTAGCCCTTATAATCAAAGACCTATCACCAAGAAACAAATCATTACCATTTTTTATTCCAGTCGCTCAACATCATATTATCAATTTAAGCGGCTATTTATAGAATGAGCACACAATGACAAACTTATGTATTGTTACGGCCACAACTGAACTATGTAATCCATTTTTAAGCCATTGAAATTTACGGTAACCAGCTGTTTTTTCGTATCCAGCCATTCTTATGTTATTCAAAATTCAGTATATTATCTGTACTGAACGAAATAAATCGATTTACGCTTGAGCAACGTTGCGATTTATTGGAAATTTATTTTCAATACAAAGACAATTGGTCGGAAATTGCAAAAAAATAAGAAAAAAATTCCAAAAAAACATCTTTTCAGATGAAACTGGTTTTCATCTTGGTGGGTACGTTAATAAGCAAAATTACCGTATTTGGGGCTCAGAAAACCTAAACATGGTCTTATAATACCCCCATTACGAGTGACAGCTTGGTGCGGCTTGTGGAGCGGAGGTCTCATTGGCCCATATTTCATATTTCGCAACTATTACGGTCAATGGAGAATCTATCGCACCACGATAACCAACTTTTGTGACCGCTCTTCATGTTGTTGATGTGAACACATCTCGATTTATTACGTCAAATGTTTGGTGGCCGTTTAATTAGCCGAAATTTTAATGTCAGTTGGCCTTCAAGAAGCTCCGTTGGACTATTTTCTATAAGGCGCCATTAAAAACAAATGTTAGGCTGACAAACCAGCGACAATTGAGCATTTGAAGGCCAACATTCGTGGTGCCATTGCCGAGATACGACCCCATACATTCCAAAAAGTTCTCGAGAATTGATCCAATCGAATCAGGGTACTGTGAGGCCAGCCTCGGCAGCCATATGAATGAAATAATATTTCACTTCTAAGCGGAATAATTGTACTTCACAACAACAAAAATAAATTTGGCAAAATTTCAAACAGTTACGGTTTTATTGCATTTTAAAATTTAAACTTTTATTTGGCCTATTTGACCTATTTGGCCTATATAAAGAGTTTTTCATTAAACGCTGCATATCTTTTAATTTAACTGAGTCAAAGTAGGTGTGGGATTTCATGTTTGGGATATCATGTTCATTCGTTTGGAAGGCTTGCCGTTGGCTTTATGTATGGAATATAACATCGTAAAAGTGTTTGCGGGGCTTTTCAGGGTAGTTCCCATCCGAATTGTCTAATTTTCCATGACTCCCGAGCATTATCATTATCATCTTATCGACCAGATACTATTACAGAACACAGCGACCTGTGGAATTTATTACGTCACTTCCTTAACATTTCCTCCTAAACCTATCAAGAACATCACATTCACACAATATGTGTTACAGTGCTTTTGAGCATAGTTTACAAACATCCACATCTGTAACCGCCATTCTCTTCACATGCGCTCTTAGTCTACACTGGCCTGTAAGTCAAGTCCAGTTTGACATACTTAACAACCTCAGCGCGATGGTCAAATTTCGGGCTGATCGCCTACAGTGTCCTGTAAGTCAAGTCCAGTTTGACATACTTGACAACCTCAACGTAATGGTCAAATTTCGGACTGATCGCCGCCCTAGAGTGGCGAAGTCCCCTTTAAGCATTCCAGTGTTCCAAGCATCTGACAATTTCCAAATCCTTAGTTAAATTGAGTGTGGCAGTAAGTGGTCCTGTACAGTAACATTCCGGACCGATATAGGATGTCTTGGAACTCTTTCTGGCCAATACATCCGCTATCACATTACCATGTATTTCACAGTGTCCAGTTACTCAAAACAACTGAACCTTATTTCCAAGCGAAAATTTTTGGTATGTGTCGATTATCATCGTATCATAGCAATATTTTAACAGTCTAGACGTTATACGAATCGAGCTAAGTGCTCTTAGGGCAGCTTGTTTCTCAGAGAATATATTATGGTCCGCATATATGGCAATGGCCATGATCTCAGCCTGGAAGATGCTCAGTTATCTTTCCAGTGTAATGACACGTCTCAGTTGGGTCCATGAACACCAGCACCGACACAGTTATTCATTTTGGAGTTATCGGTATACCAGGTTAGATCAAACTCACTCCGAGCTAAGGCCTCATTATCTGACAAAATTTGATCGATGGCAAAAGTCGTGCGTCTTAGGAAAATCACATAAGAAATAGCTCAACGGGATTAAATAACACGATTACGATGCCCAGTTCACCTCAACTGCACATCAGATGATCATGTCCTTACAAAATTCACAATTTTTTGATTTTTATTTTGATTGATGTACATATTCATCCAGAAATGGGCCTCATCATCGCTCGTGGTCCAATTCAGCTGCCACACGTTGTTATCTCTTGTCATATGTATTCTGTACAAGAGATAATTGATAGTGTGTATGGGTGTCACGATGCAAAATTCGCCACGCTCTAGTCTGCCAAAGGCCGATTTCTTATGATCACCTCGAAATTGACTGCCTTATTTTCTTCAGCATCGTAGTCGTTTACTGAACCAGTGGACTCAACTTTATCAACCCAACAGCATATATTCCTCTAGACCTCAGACAAGAGAAGGAGGAGAGGAAGTTCGTTGGTATTTTATTGTAATTCATATCAGAATTGCGGGGTGCCCAAGTTCGAATCCCAGCAGAGAACATGACGAAAAATGTAATTGCGGTTTCGAGTGTTTAATAAAGAGACTTCAACCTCCTTTCAAACAATCCATCTAAGAAAGCTCTCCTAGTCTTCCAGCTTACCTCTGTCGATGATGACAAAGACAAACATTAGACAAATGATCAGGTGAAAACGCCACTTACTGAGGAAAATATTATGGATGGATCACCACCACCACCACTTAGCAAGGATCTTCACCACTACTAACAATCATATGGAGACGAGCTACAGTAAATAAATCATCAACTTGGCTTGTAAATCAACTTGATTACTGAAACTTAAACAAAGCAATGGATGCTTTATGAAAAGCCAATATGCTTCCTAGAGAAGTGGCGAAGAAAAAAATAATTAATATTGAAAAAGGAATTGTGTCACCATACGTTTCTCCAATTTCTAAATTGTCAACTGCACTCCTTCAATTATCTGGTAACTACATCATCATCATCATCTGTACAGGTGAGATGATAAAAAGGATGAGAAAAAGTGAAGAGAAGATGTGGAAATGGAAATTACATGTGCATATTACCACGAAGTTGCACGTTTCTTGTTCTTCAACTACTCACTTCCTTTCACTATGCGATACATTTGCTCACACCAAGCACATACGGAGACATATTCATACTATACAACCAGGTTTACTTTTACTGTGTGACTAAGAACTTTTTGGTTAATTTTCTTCTTTTTATTTTTTTTAGGGGAAGTTTTTCTATTTGTTTTACAAGATTTTTATTTTTGTGCATTTGTATTTATACAAACGGAAGTACGCAATCAGATGAAAGTTTATGAATTTACAAGTTTTTCTTCAATATTTTTTTACCCTCAAAGCCAGTATTTCTTATCGTTTTCTTTAAACCATAACTCCTTTTCAGTACTATTTTAATACCTTTTTCCTTAATACAATTGCAAATGTATATGTGCAAGGGTGTGTGTTTCAGTTTTCTATCGTTTTAATTTTTTCAGTAGTTGTATTGTATATGCGGGGGGAGGGGTCGAGTAGGGTGTGAATTTGTTACAAGAAATATAATGAATCCTGTGAGATTTTGTATTATTTAAACACTTTTAGTTGAGATGGCACCAAAGAAATAGAAAAAAAGGGAATGAAAGCCAAATAAAACTTTAAACCAAAAATGGTGAAATACAATATTTCGTTAACAGTGTTAACTTTTAAATAACGGTTCTTCGAAACAACTCAAACTTTTTTCCTTTTTTGCTAATATAGAGGGGTTCCACTGTCTTGATTGTAATTAAAAATGGATATTGTGGTGAAAATAATTCTTGTTTTGTTTTTCTTTTTGTTTTTGCCTGAAACGCAATTAATTGCAAAAATGTCTGTTAACATTTTCATAAATAATTAAATTTGTTTTTGTTGTTTTTTTTTCGCAACATTCCAAGTCATTATTTAAGGTTTTTCCTCGTGCTTTTTTTCTTTCAATTTTTTCTTACTTTCTATCAAAGATTTGTTTGTTCATTTACCGTGAACGTGGATGTTGGCAAAAAGTTTTCAACATTTACCTGACAGTTATAATCCAATTGTTGTTATTGTTGTAGTTTGTTTTTTTTTTTGCCCTTAATCTCTGTCTGATTATTTCATTATGTTTGTCCGAAAGAACTTTGACAAGTACTAAAAGATGTATAAATTTTCTTTAAATCGCTTAAAATCTTATAGCAAACTAAGTTCCTTAAATATTCAAAGGGAAACAGAAGAGTTAAAATACCAAGCCATAGGAGAACAAGCAGTATCCCACAGGACCACTTGGAGCCAAATAAATGTGAATGTTTTTTGGATGGCAACAGCTGAAATGATCTCCTGTGGATCGTTGATGGAATTAACAATAAAAATTCAAATTTAAAACGAAATATTTAAAGTCATTGATTTCTGCAATGTGCTTACTTTCCGATTAATTAGGGGTCTAATAGAGAAAGACTATATATATACGAAGACATAGTAATGGCGATATAAATAGCAAAAAGCTTCGTTTAATGGAAACTTCCATCCGCCATGTGAACACATGTTAAATATCATTTAGATCTGTCAACTTATTCGTATAGTAATAGATGTTCATTTAAAGGCGCTTCAGTGTTTTTTTTTTTTTTATAATAGAAAAAGTTAAAGTTAAAGTTTTATCGGGACAAGAAATTCATAATGATATGGTGAAAGTGCTCCTTAATATGCAACAGCAAAAAATTGGATGCTCAACTTAAACGTGTTCGTACAAGCGAGGAGGATACCCAAAGCTGCAACAACGCCAGAAATCATAGCTAAAGTGCATGATTTGGTATTAGACGATCGACGAGTGAAAGTGCTTGAAATAGGTAATGCCATAGGCATCTCAAGTGATAAGTACAGATGAAAAAACTTTCTGCAAGATGGGTGCCACACTTGTTAACAGTTCACCAAAAACTTATTCGAATAAATACTTCTCAAGCTTTTTTGGATCGACTTAAGCTAAATAAAATGGATTTTAAACGTATTCTAAGAATTTTTTTATAACTTTTTGGAAATAAAAGAGAACAAAATTTCTACTAACTTTGCAAGAAAAACTTTTTCGCTAATTTTGTTCAAAGTTAAGTAGTTTTGTGCGAAAAAAAAATTTTTTTGTTATCGTAACTTAGTTATGAATGACTCTGAAACTATTGAAAATACAAAAAAAAAAAATATTCAGGTGGCTTATAGGAAATTTTATTCCTAAACATTTAGTGGTACTTCGATTCAAATCGGTCAAGTCGTTTTCAAGTTATGAAGAAATATATTTTAGGCGAAATACTTGCCACGCCCATAAAAAAAATGGAGCCCGATGGAAAGAAAAACTTGAAACGGATTTGAATTAAGCGCATCAAAGTCATTATGTTCCATATAATTTTATTTAAAGGCCAGAAAATTAGTTCTTTTTTGTAGACCAGTGTTATTTCAATCAAGGAATAAAATTGCTAGAAAAACGGTGAACTAAGTGTATGGAAGATTCAGGAGATTAAATATAAAATAAAAAATAATTTTAATTATCTAGTTCTTGTTTTTCATTGCTAGGCTAAGAACATTTCGAACTGCCCTCGTATAAGTATATCAGTATTTTTTACATAAGGCCGCCACAAGATTTCCTTTTCATTCCCTTCTTAATATCCCCACAACAGGCGCTGATTTAAGACAAAATATTATATCTGGTTTTCGTAGTTCATTTACAACAAAAATAGGTGTAATTAATTATTGGGGATACTTACTTGTTCTGTTTTTGACCTCAAACAGATAATGAAATAACAAATTTATCAAATCACTGCTTACATCTTTTCTCTACTTCTGAGCCAATTTACAAATCCCGTCTCTGAAAATCTCCAAATTTTTCGCTTTTTTTTAATTTCTTCAAAGGAAATGATTTGGTGACATGATAAAAGATAAACCCATATCTCCTAGTACGCCCTAGATAGTTTCGAGATGAATATTTGTTGCGTTTGCTTCCCTTAAACTTTTTTAAAAAACAGAGTATCCACGTTTGTTTGAATGTGTTCCATAATAGAAACAGGTCGTTAGAGTAAATTGCAATGTTCGGAGAATACAGCGGATGGGGCATTTGATCGTTTATAATAATTGTTTTGAAACTTTTGCGACATGAGGTCGGGTATTATCATGCAAAAGAATAACTTAATCACGGCCGGAATATAGGCCGTTTTTCTCATAACGCACGATTCAAACGATGTAATTGCACTCTGTTTCGATCACCCAGTCTTAGCAGCTAATAGAACAAACAAACAAAAAATACTGTCGACTTGAACGACGGAAACCCGGTTGGTTGGGTTTAAGAAAATAAAAAACCTGGGTTTTTGCCTACACACTGTTTTGAATACTCTTTGCTGGGCTCTCATAGATACTGGTTTTACCCAGGGCTACAAAACACTTTCGGATTGCTCACAGTCATCGGCAAACAGTGTCTCGAAATGTTCACGCAGTGTTTATTGTCTAGTATGAGCGAGCAATGGTGTCACGTATCGGTCATAACAAATATTCATACAAAATGGTTGAGATGCCTATAGTCGCAGTAACATGGATTTTTTGTTGAAGTTTCTTTCGTAATGACCTCTTTTAGACAAACCCGAAAGTTTGTCTTTGTTATTACTAAAGGGTCCGCCAAATAAATTTTTTTCTCTTCAATTTTGTGAACAAAAATTCGTTCAACATAGCCCGATAACGATCGCCATTGACTGCAATTGCCACTGCTTGCTCATTTTCGAAGAAAAATGGCCCAATTATGCCTCTGGACCAAAATCCGCACCAAACAGTGACTCCTCTTGGGTGTATCGATAATTTTGCTAGAACAGTGTTTTAACTGCCCCTTCAATCTGAAACTTTCAAATTTTCTTCGAGCTTTAATTAAATACAACTCTTACTCTTCAAGTTTCATTGAAATCATACTCTTCCTACATACATATGTACATATTTGATTATTTGACCTATAACTTTTATCATATCCTATGTTCTATAAAAAATAAATAATTATGATCATGTTCTAGCTTACAAACATTAAAATAAATTTTAAATTTAAACTCGTCTTTTTACATCACCTTAAATGCTTTAAAAATAGAATAAAAAATAAAATAATAAATTTCTATTATAATACATATTTCACACAGAAATTTTTAAATAAACTTTAACATATTTTATGGTTTTAAAAGCCAACAACAAATACAGAAAATTTGATTTGTTTTTTTTTCTCATTTTTGGTTGCACATTAAATATTGTATGAGAGTTTGTATAACAAAAATGCCTTAAAAATAAGGTTTATCGCAGACCCTGTCAAAAATAACAAATTGATTTAGTGAGTGGAGCTTTTAAATCTCTATGAAAAAACAAAAATCAACAACAAAAAATGAGCCAACAAAAAAAAATTATCCTAAAAACATGCAACAAAAAAATGTTAAAATAAACTTTTTCTGTTTTAACCCAAATATGTTTGTTTATGTGTGGGCGTATGTGTGAAGAGGCTTTTACCGTTCCTGTTTCAGTTTTTCTCTCTGTTATGCAGATGAACATTTTAAACGAAATTTTGTACGTGTCCTGTATCTATTTGTGTTAATATTTATGTGTGTCTGTGTGAGTAATTTTTTTTTCCATTTTTTGTTTGCCGTCAACAGTAATGGGGTTAATTTAACAACAAAAAAAGGTGAAATTTTTATAAATTATACTCACTTCCACATTAAAGGTGTACTCGTACTCGTAACAGACATAGACAGAGAACATAAGAGAATATGTATATCAAAATAAGCAACTACAACAACCACAAAAATGTTTTTAAACCTCTTAGTTTTCCCTCTTTTGTAAATGTATGTGGTTACAAGTAACATAGATATATGCGTGCGTATGTACAGTTACGTTAAATTAAATAGCAGTTGCATTAGCTTTTACCATTCCTAGGCAAAAAGAGCTTCGATTTACTTGTTCACAACTTAACTCGTCCTTAGACGGTGATTAAAAGTCATTGTTGACACACTAACTGGTCGCCAAGAAAATTAAATTCTGAATAATCAACTTTATTTTTTCATATACCATACATCGCTGCTATTTTTCTTAACACTGCTGTTTATATTTATAAATGCGTACCTTTTATAGCTTATACAACAACATTATTATTGTAGATGTTGTTGTTATTATTATTATTCCTCATATTCATGCATACTCGAAAATGTGAAAGAGAAAGATTGTCAGAGAGAGAGAGAGAGAGAGAGAGAGAAATAGAGAGAGAAAAAAGAGGTTTGTAAATATTTTATAAACCAAAATTATGCTCTCATGTTTATGTATGGCTGAGTGTGTGTATGTTCAAGTATTTAAATAGCATTCGTTTTAGTGTGAGTACGTAAAGTGTATTCTAAATTTGTGAAGCAACGTGTGTGTGTGTTCTTGTGTTTTCCTGTACACCTACCTATAGGTGTTTCACTGTGTATAGGTAAATACTTTCTCTCCCTTCTCTTTGTATAGGTGCGTTTCATTCCGTTGTTATTCTTATTCTTGTTTTTTTTTTCTTTTTCTTTTTCTTTTGTAAAATTTAGTGTTTTGCTGCTGATAAATTTCTAACAAAAGTTTCAACTTACGCTTGATTTATGTGATGTTGTGAATCAATTTTATCGCGCGTATGCAACAGCAAGAAAAACTGTCTAAAAAAAAGAAAAATACCAAGAATATCTCAAAGTGTAGTAGCAGTGGCAGCAGAACTAACACTATACTCACAGCTACAGTAGCAGCAGGGAGCTAAACATTTATTCCTGCTACAAATTAGTTTCTTATGAAAAACATACTTCTCGTGGAGATGTGACAAGGGAGTCTTTAGTCTTTTCAAATTATGCAATTTCAAGACAACAAAAAAAAACAATACCACGTTTTTGATACTGACTCTTCTATCAGAGTGAACATTTTTGACAAAAAAAAACTTTCTTTTAGAAGAACAAAAGAAACCAAAAAATAAAAACGATTTGTTACCCCTTTAAAATATTTGTATAATTATCTTAAATTATGATAATAAGGAAAATGATCAAAAATGAACAAAAAGTTTAGGTGCATAAAATAGCGAATTATAATTCGAATCCTTTCTATTTTGAAAATTTTATAAGAATTAATTTATTTTTTAAGGAAATTTATTTGCTTCCTTGCAAGTGTTAATACAAGATTATATAATAAGATTGTCTTTCTATTTTGAGGGCAATTTTTTTCTTAATTTAAATTATTAAAAGCGAAATTATCAATATATGTTGTCTTCCTTGGACATGTTATGTTGTCATTATCGCCAGAGAAAAGCTGGAAGCTCAGGGGGCTACTTCATTATTTTTAAGATGGAGTTGTCTAGAGGGAAGTTGAAGCCTCTTTATTAAACACTCGAAACCACAATTAAATTTTTTCGTCATGTTCTCGGCTGGGGCTCGAATATGGCCTGCTTGTGTTGTTATGCGTGCACTCTAACCACTACTCCACATCACTTCCCCTTACGTGGTGTAGTATCTAGTTATTATTGTATTGAAATTTTCCAAAATGTAAATGTTTTCAAATTCGTGAAAAATCAATCGCAATGTACCAGTTACGATGTGCGCGAATTTGACAATTTCTCTCGACAAGCCGTTCACCCTGTGACTATATTTATTTCGAATACGGTGAATTCAGCGGTGCTAACCGTTTTTTTAGGTTAGCTCTTATTTTCGATATATACAGTTGTTTCAACAGTGCAAGAAGTTGCAAAACATACATATATTCGCGTAATTCAAAAACGGTTTAGTTTATTGAATAGACTAAAAGAACGAAATTCTGCAATACACTTTTTTTAAATAAGACTACAACTTTTTCTGTAGTCTGCACAGTCGTTGTTTTTGGCAAGAGAACAGTGGAATTATATTACTAAATAAGTATAAGTGATATTTACGTTTTACTAATAAAATATCACACAATGTCTATAGAATTTCATGAAGTTATAATATTTGTTCTCGCCGTTATGACAACTCTTAACTTTAAGTTGTAGAGAAAGGTCACGAAACCATTGAACTTAAATATCGAAATTTAGTTTTGCTTATATTTCATCAATTAGAACATGTGCGGGAAATTTAAGCGAACAATAAAAACTCCTTTATTTTTGACTACACGTTATATGAAGTCACGAGACCCTATGTAGTAATTGGGCTCTACACTGCTAAGTCTGCACCAACGAAACACTTTATTTTTAAAAATAAATTTGAAGCAAAAACAAAAAACAAGTATCTATACTATAGAGAAAATGCAATGGTGGACACATATAAAGCCACAATAGCAAAAATTTATGAATCGGGCTACGGACTTAATTTCCATTCGCCATATTCGCACTTTTTATTATGTTTCCCTCATGACAATTCTTCATACCCTGTTTAAATTTTCTATTGCTAGAGAAACAGTTCCGCGCCATGTGTGTCTAGAACAACCATGTCCTCTGGTGTTTTGGGATTTTCAATCTGAAGCAATTTTAGCGATGGACCTTTTCAGAAGCCATGACCTATACTTTTCAATACTCTTCTGATTATAATATGAAATAAGCAAAAATACCTTTGATAGTCAATATATTTCTTTGATGCGTTATCTATAGCATTCTACTCAAATGAACCGTTGTTGGAATTTTTGGCAACTACAACAAAAAAAAATTGTTTTTTCAAAACTATGTACTTTCACCTTATTGGGAATCATGTATATAACCATCGATTTTCATGAATTATGGTTTATTTTATTTCTATTATAAGCAACTGCTGCTGCTTTCTATTTTTTGTGAATCTTAAGATCTCAAAAATGTCATAATTAAAAAAACAGAATTTATGATTTGTTGCTTAATATCTCCAAAAATATTCGTTAAAGCTGATACAATTTGGAATTTTTTAACATATGGCATAACGAAATCGAATGAGTCATTTCAAAGTTATCATAAAATGTATGAAGCAGCCTCTTCAAAAATTTCACGTTTTAGAAAAAAAATTAAAAAAAAAAACTTTACCATAGAATTTGAAATGATGATGATTTTTGTAGTTAAGCAACTATAGCGCATCAAATAAATATAGTGATTATTAAGGGTCAGAAAATTTTTATCTATTTGTTGCATAGTGTAATTTGGCACTTTACTCTTCGTTAAATACATTACATTTTCCAAAATTTGATATTTTGGAAAAAATTTATACATAGACATTTGCTTATGAAAACCTACAGTCATTGTGCCATAGAGTTTGAAAGGTTCCAAGCTTCACTTCCATAGGGTAATATTTCTTTGAAGCATTTATTAAATATTTTCAATTTTGTTTGAAGAGAGATTTGTGGCAATTTACACGTTTTGTTTGGCCTTTTGTTCACGTCCTCCTTTTATGTGTATCCATGAAATACACTCCAAGTAGCAGATTAAGCTGACATAAGTACTTTAGGGGTTTGTATTCTGTTTTTAGCTGGTTGCCATTTGTAATATTTATATACATATACTATATATCATGAGACATTTTTGTATTAATTCCGAATCTAATCTACTTAGCGCGAAGAATTAGATCATTGAATTTGTCCTGCATGTCATTAAATCCGTATGACATGACACAAGTGTTGTTATCAAAGTCCATGTCTTGTAGGATGTGGAGAGTGGTTGTGGAGAGTCAGAAAATGTTTTTCTTTCTTGAGCAAATCTTTTCCATGACATCGTCCAGTACGACCGCAAATAGTAGTGAGGATAGGGAACACCCTTGTTTTACTCCAGTATTCGTTGTAAAAGATTCGCTCACCAATCCGGTATGTTTCACTTGATGATATTTATTATTTTTTGTGGCACTCGTTTCCTTTTCAATGCATTTCAGATCGGGTTGCGCTCGATAGAATCGAAGGCTTTTTAAATGTACTCTTAATATATAGTCATGTGAACAGGGGACACTTATAGATATCAAAATAGTTAAAAATCCAACTCGATTTTTATATTTAAATATTTATCTAAAAGATTTTAAAAATCGCCTGCTTGAATTTCGATGACGTGAAGTATTGTTATTTCACAAACTAATTTTGAATCGTTTTTCAGTTAAAGCTCATTTTACTCTTAAGATTTTAGGGAAAACTTAAATTTCCCTACTATATATAGCCATTGGTAAGTATTTCCAGCATCAGCGGCCCGTATTTTTTCGAAAATGGGCAAAGAAACGCCGTAACCGTGAATTCTCTGCGCTACCAAACCATGATAACCAATTTTTTGTGGCCACAATTGGCTAATGTTGACATCAGTGACCTTTGGGTTCAGAAGGACGGCAATTTGGCGATATCAATTGGCCGCTGGATTATTTTCTCTGTGGCAATTTGAAAGACCGGGTTAACGTAAACAAGCCACAAACAACTGACACTTTGAAAGATAAAATTCGGCGCTGCATTGATGAGATAAGCGAAGCTATGTTACAAATTTGTGGCTCAAAAAGAGCGAAAAGAGCGGATGTCTGCCGACGTACTAGAGGTAGACATTTGCCCGACATCATATTCCGTTATTAGTTCCTACATTTCTATTTTATATCGGTATGAATAAAACAGAATTTAAAAACAAATGTTTACTTCCTAACCTCAAATTTGCCCACCCTTTAACACAAACGACTGTTTGTCCTATAAAAAGTTAATTTTTTATTTAATAATCTCGTATGTATGTATATAATTTTGTTGAAAATTTCAGAAAATATATAAAAAGGAATGTTTATATATATTCAAAAAATTAATTTTTTATTTTTGTAACACTTCCTTGTTAACAAACAAATAAACAAGAAAAGAAAGAAAAACTGTCACTTACCGAAATGTGTGTGAAAATTTCATTTCGTGTATAATAGACGAAATAAAAATTTCAACAAAAATTTTTCAGGAAAAACATGTCAAGTGTCTGCCTATTTTGTCTGCTAACAAAAGGCAAAATGTATGTGACAGACAGAGGCGCTGAAAATCTCTTTCAAACTGCAACTCCCGCCAGAAATGAAACCAAATTAAGTGCTTTTTACCCAATTCTCTTACACTTTTTTGTATTTTTTTTTTCTTTTCGTTTCTTTTTTGTATTTAATGAATAGAATACTAATTTAACATTATCATTATTATCATTATTATCATTATTATTATAATTATTATTACGCATTTAGGTAAAATAAAAAAAAACTTAAGAAAACAACTTAAAGTACATCACACATTTGTAATGGAATGAAGTGAGTGCACAGCAATGTTAACCGCAGGAGCAGCAGGGTTTCTGCTCCCACTCTTGGTAGAAATTCCTTTCTTTGGCATAAGCAAACAGCCAGTTAGTCAGCCAGCCAACCAACCTTCAACATATTCGCGTACATTAATTAATACGTGCAACGGCAAAGGCTGTTCAAATGCTTAAACATGCCTGTTTAAGCATGATGATGATGATGATGATGATGGTGATGTTGTTGATGAACGTAGTTGGAGATAATGATGGTGCGGTTGTTGTTGTAGTTTAGAACAACAGCAACAACAACAATAACAACTATATTTCTAAAACAAACACAAAATAAACAACATGCTTAAGGCGCATATTGAGACTGATTTAGTTTTTCCATGGCTGCATTATCAGACGCCTGGCTTGTGGCTGTTGAATTCGTAGCATTGGCTAATGGCGCCTTGGGTAGACTAAAGAATTTCTGTAAAAGAAAGTAAAACAAAACGGCATATAATAAAGAAACAAAAACTTAATTTTTTTTATATTTTTCAAATATTTGAAATAAATTAAGCAACTAAACGACGTTTTTATACACCAGTAATGCAAACAAACAATCACATACACTTTAGTTTACAACTTCTCTATACAATCCAGTCATTCACTCATTCACTCGTTCATTCATTTATTTATTTACTGAGATTTTAGTTTTTTTTTTCCTTTTTTTCTAACAAACTTACATCGTTTATGCCAAATTGACGAGCCTCCTCCATAGTGTCGGGCAGTTTTTTGTGCAGTGTTTCGGGTAAAAAGAGAGCACCGACGGCGCCAATGAAGAATAACGTTCCCAATATATAATAGGGACTGCGGATGTCAACGGTGGTACCTAAATAGACAAGATACGGTGCCAAAACACCGATAGCATTCGCCAGAATGGAGCCAAGAGCAATGCCAGTCTGTCTCATGCACGTGGGATAGATTTCCATGCCCTGTAAACTTGACGTAAAGAATGTAATCGCATTTAAGAATTTCATTAATGCCGCCAAACCCATTACAACAAATTCATATTTTTCCTCTAAAATACAACAACAACAATAATACAAAAAATAATAGAAGAAAAAAATAAATAAATTAAAAGATTAAAAATGTTGGCGATTGAATAAACTTATTCGAGCTGAAAAACACTTACCCGTTGCCAAGAATATAACTGGTAAACAGGTTAAAAATGATATAAAAAATGAGAGACTATTTGTGAAACGACGTCCATACCTATCACCTAAAGCAACAATTCAAATATAGAAAAACAATTTAAAATAAAATTAAAAAAAAATTTCGATTTTTGCTTATGATATTTAAAAAAAAAATAATTTTAACATAAGAAGTTATTTGGGCCAATGAAATTAGTAGCAGAAATAAGTCCTGATGTAGAACTAATACTGAAAGTGGTGCTCAAACGTCTTATATATGCATCCTTCCCTTTCGAGTGTAACCTTAATACGGGTAATTGTGTAGCTGATGAGCCTGCTAAGACGGATACACTCCGTGAGGGTTGGTGTACCGCAGTCGTCCGCTTAGCTGTCCATTAGGCAGAAATACTTATTGGACGCTAATAGATCCTGGGCTAAGGAGGAAACTGGCCAATCACCAATCAGTTGTTTAAATTGGATCATGGGAGTATCTCCTCTACTGTGCCTATCCTCACGTGGCATTGCGTTATGGGTAGGCACGCGCAAAGACTGCACCGGCAAATGATTTTTGTCGTGGGTGCAGATCGACTGAGAGGAGAGTGTGGCCTAATTCATTTGCTGGTATTCGTTTTTAGCTAGACGTAGATTAATCACACTGGGCTCGCTCTTTCTCTATAGCCTATCAGAACTATCTACCATCGATATCAGACTAATAGCCAAATTCATTAGACTGTCGGGCTACTTTCTGACGTCATTTTCGAGAATGTGCTTCTATGTGCTAGCAGAGAGTCTTCGCTTCATGTGTGGTATCACAACGGGCCGCTATGTGTGCTCCCTTCTAACCTAGATTCTGATCGTTTATAATGGCTAATCCGCCATGCAACGTGTCACATGGTCAATTCTATTTGAAGGCTGGCACTCGAGAGGAGGATCCGTCAAATTATGTTGACCATGAGGATAATGATAACTGGTGCGATGAAAACCACTTCATCAAAGTTATTAAAAACTTGCTAAATTTATATATTCAAACGAAGAGAAGGGCAGCACTTATGACTTTAGGATTGAAGGCCAATTCATAGAAGTTGTGTGATAACGGACGTACTATGATTTTGAATTTGGTTGGTTGTAACGTTGTTTTGTCAACGACTTAAGCACACTAGAGTCCTAATTTGGTCCTTGCTGCTCTCTGAGGAAGACATTAATATATAAACTGATGGGTGGAAAAGACATGGAAATACTGGCTGTGGGTTAGCGTGCTGCAGCTAGAAATCAAGTTGTCAAGAAGGCTTTAAGACATGGTCATAAAAACTTACCACACAATATATCCAGTATTGCGAGATATCTAACAGGGATATCTGCATATTATGAACTCCTTAGAGGATGTATATAAAACACATTTTTGAATGAGAGGACTACTTTTCAATGGACAAGGGGACATGGAATGTTTACGGTGAAATAGACATAAACTTCATCTGACGACAAATGAACGATGAGCCAATGAACCCCACGGCTACAAAACCAGGAGAATCTGTCCAATTTTTGATTGCAAAAATATAGAAAAAGTGGCCACACTGCCCAGACTATATGAGCTCTTGGCAGTCACACCCAAAGTCTAAGAAACCCATATAATGATTTCTTCCGAAGCTGCAATGATAAGGAGTATAAGCTGTCTACGAAATATCTTCTATGGCATTATGCGGCATTTAATGACTTAAGTATGTCTATGACAACAAGAATTTAAAATTGACTTTTTTCTTAAAGCAGCGCAGAAGCAGTGAGAACATTGGTACAATAATAAACACATAGTTGCACAACGGGACTTATTTCTGGACCCAAAAGATGGTACGTTTTCCATTATAAGAAAAATCAAACAATACTCACCCAAATATTTACCAAGTAAATAGGCTGGAATCTCTACAATACTTTGTAGTAAGAAATTTAAAAATGGATTTCCACTCATACGCGAACTAAACAATACCAGAGTAAAGTATGATACCGCCACAACGCACCTATTTTGCAATAAACAGACACAAATATTATTTAACAAAATTATAATTATTGCAGGATAAGTTTGACTTTAAAAAAAAAAAATAAGAAAAATATCATCGAGTATTTAAATAAAAATCAATTTTGTCTTAAATTTCTTTATCAGCGAAAAAAAAACGATCTGATTGTGATCAACTTACCAACTGAAACCCATTATTATTGTATTTCTAGCCAAACGCCAGCCACTGAACAATGATGCGATACCATATGTCACTTCCTGTGTGGTGGTGGAGTAGATTTGTGCCAATTCCTTTTCCGTCATATCAAACTGGTGACCATTGATTTTGGCAATTTTCTTAAATTGTGTAATCGCATCACCAAAACGCTTCTTGCTAATCAACCAACGTGGTGATTCAATGACGTATCTTTTCATTCAACACACACATATACGGAGACACACATGTGCACACACATGGGGAAAATGGAAAAATAAAAGAAAAAAAGAAAACTTTTATACAAAATGAAGAACAAAACATAACAAATTGAGAAAAAGAAGAAGGATTTCAAAAAGAAACATAAATAAAATGAATAAAACAATAGAAGTGCTGGAGAGTGAGAGTAAGAGAGAGAGAGAGATAGAGAGAGAAAGAGAGGAGGATGAGTAGGAAATTCAATTGAAACAAAGTTACTGTCGAGCATAAAACAGCATAAAAAATTACGGAAACTAAGGGAGATACGCCGTGTATACAACACACATAGCCTGTATGCTGATGTGGTGGATAGTGTTGCATAGTAAGTGGAATGGTGTAGTACTCTGAGAGAACTGGTCGTATAATCGTAACATTCGACTACAATTCGACCATAAAACAAAACATTGTGTAAAAAGGTTCCGGGATTTTACTTCTCTTTTTCATTCTTTTTCTTTACTTTTTGCTTTTATTCGTTTGTTTTTTCTTTATTTTTTATCGAAAGAAATTGAAAACAATCGAATGAATTTGATTGGATTTCAAATGAAATGAACATTTGAACACAAATGGATTTACACATACACACACAAACACGTACTTGCATGGCATGTATTGCCAGATACAAGAGTAATACACACAAGAAGACATCGTGCAATTGCGTTACGCTTCAATGAATTGATGGGGGGATTCACATAGAAAAATCCCTTTACAACACATACACATGCATACACTGACACATGTACGAATAGCCCTATGTTTGCTTGAGTGAGTGTGTGTGTGTGTGTTACTGGTAGCCTTGCATGCATTTATTGTTCAAATGTGCTGTGAGTATAACTAAATGGGTAACAAACAATATGTCCGATTTTTTTTTTTTTTTTTTGTTCCTCTCGTACTCTCTTTCGCTGCCAACTCACTGCCACATTCTTTTTTATAGATTTTGCTTTTGATTTTAAGCTTAAAGTTTTATAGACGGTACTCTATCAATTTTCCTATTGCGTCTTTTCAATTTTTTTCTTCCTTTACATAGTCGTTAAGAAAATTAAAAAAATAAAGTAAAAAACAACAACATCATGGGGGAGTCTATTAAAAACGGTAGTCGAGTAGAAAATTTCGTTTTGTCAATGAAAACTACTTACTTAGAGAATATCAATACAATAGTCGTTGGCACTGTTGTTATCCACATGAAATACTCCCAATCGCGTAGCCACCAAAATAGTAAAGGCATCAATGTGGTACCAATTGACCAACCGAAACTTTGATAAATTGCTATGGTGCTACGGTCTTCCCTAGAATAAAAATAAAAATATAAAATAAATATAAAAAAAATTTTTGTCAATAAATTTTAAAAGCAAATTAAGAACAAGATCTTAGCGGAAATCACTTTTTGTTGTAAATTTGCAATTTACTACAACACATATGCTCCAAATTTGAGCAAAAAAAAATTCTATAAATTAGTATCTACGGTGTTAAAACAGGTTTAAGTGTTTTGGGTACATACATATACAAAAAGTACAGCGGTCATGCAATGATTTTTTGTGTGGCAAATGTGCATAAGTGTAGCAAATGCCACTTTCATGTAATTTGTTGTTGTGGCGTAGCAAAATGTTGCTATGTCTGCCAGACTTTCAATGCCTATTTACAACAAAAAGTGATTTCCCCTATTGATTTAAAACATAAAAGATTCTTAATCGGAAGAAAATATCTTTAGACTGTAGAAATAAAAAAGTCATTCCCATTTCTATTAAATCAACACAAAACCTAGAAAATTGCTTACAATATTTTGGCCTTTGGCCTATTTACCATGGCACCCAATGCGGGCATGAACTTATCATGTTTAATTTAACGTTTACGCTTAAACCACAGATCTCAATATTAGCTTATTTAAACAGAACCACAAATTTAAGGCCTTATTTAATCCAATTCATTAATACAATCATGCAATTTTTTCCCTGGATCGGATATATTGGTGTTGTCTACCTCTACAAATACGAGTATTTTCCTATATTGCATACTGACTAGACTATATACTTGGTGATATATTATGTCATAGATTTGGGCTATTAAGGTAGACTCGGGTACCTGAACTAGGGTAGTCTAGTCCCCAAATAAGTTTGTCTACCCACATGATTTGAGTAGGTCATGGTCACCACTGAGGATTTAGAAAACTAATGTCCCTGCGAGGTAGTAGACGTAGTAGTTATGGTTTAGAACTAAATCGCAGCAAGAGAAGTTGCATTGCAACCAATTTCGCCAAGATATCTCAATTGTTAGATAATCCTCAACCTTCAACAGTGTAGCACTAAATTACAACTTGGAAGTTTTTTAAGTCGGCTTTGGCAGAGGTTTTTTTCTAATGTTTGGTGTCGAAAGCACCGTGACATTAAATTTAATAGAAATAGGCAATCTTGTAAAATAATGCTAACCATTTAAGGCAACGGTGTTTCTTTTGTAATTCGGAATGACGAATGATGACATAAGAGGCTTATGAAGGTGGGGCGGTGTAGTAGTAAGAGCGCAGGCATACAACACCAACGGCCCTGAAGACTTTTCATCCTCCCTCCAGCCAATTCAATCTACAAAAAATCCCCTCTGAGCTTCCAGCTTATGATCAGGAGAAAACGCCATCTACCGGAAAAAATTTAATTAAAATTAAGTAAGGATAACTACCACTTAGCCAGGATATTTACCACTACACACAATAATTTGGAGGCGAGCTGCAGTAGACTAAGGAGGGTGGCGTTATGTTGTGGTTAGAGCGCACTCATAACAACACAAGGGAGGCAGGTTCTAGCCTCAGAAAAGTGTATGATGAAATAATTTAATTACAATTTCAAGTGTTTCAAGTGTTTAATAAGAGGCTTCAACTTCCCTCTAGACAGTTCCATTTAAAAAATAAAGAAGAAGAAGCCCCTGATTTGCCAGCTTTCCTCTGGCAATGATGACAAACATCAGACGAATAGTCTGGAAAAAACTCCACCTACTGGGAAAAATTCTAAGTAATTCTAAAATAAAGATCACCATCAATTAGCAAGGATATTCACCACCAGTATACAATCGATATGAAGCGGCCTACAGTGGAATAATCAATTAGCTTTAAAATCAACTTGATTACTGAAACTGAAACGAAGTAATAGATGCTTTGTAGAAAGTCTATATGCTGCTTAAAGATGTGACGAGTAAAAAAAATGTTTATGAAAATGTTGGCAATGCATATGGTGCATCTGCGCTTAGTAATAAAAATGTTTTATTATATATATGTCCTCTTAACAAGACTGAAAACCAGTCAAAGTCTAACCTTGCTCCTGACGTCACAGCTCTTCATAAACTAATAATAACGATGAAGGATCGTACAGAAAAGATTGTTCAAAAATCGTTGATTCAAAACTTAGTTGACTTGTGTTTAATTTTTTTTTACGTTTTATACAACAGCCTCAACAGTTTAAATATTTTCCTCCTCTTTAAACTTAAATTTTGTATTTGCCACGATTTAGGGCATAAAGTATACGTCTATAAGAACAGCTAGAAGCTTTACTAGAAAATGATTAGAAAAGGCGTTGTTGCGAATTATTTATTTCAAACTAGACAAAGAGGATATTAAAGAAAATAATTTTCGATTAAAACTCCATCGTATACATATATAAAAATGAATGTGTGTATGTATGTATGTATGTATGTATGTATGTATGTTTGTTTGTTTGAACCGTAAGGCTAGTTAAACGGCTTAACCGCTTTTCTTAAAATTTTTACAGTATCCCTCTGCATGTCTGTAAGGAACTATAGGTTACATAAATTGCAAACATTTCATCTAGGCGGTGCCACGCCCATACAAAGTAAATATTTATTTTGCTATATCTTCAAAATAAGAACAGAAAAAGTTTCTAAATTTGGCTCAGATAGATTCATAGTCAATAAAAATCGGCAATCAAAAAAAGGGAAGGAATTGGAAAAGTGCGCGTAGTACTTTCCACATAAAGTAGATATTGATTTTAGTACATCATGAGAACGGTTAAAGCTAAAGTTTCAGAATTTGGTTCAAATAGCTTCATGGTCAATACAAATCAAAGCGGGTGTTGCAGAAAGCACACTGGATAAACGCCATCTATAAACATATGTATCTTATATACGAAAATGAATGTGTCTGTATATAGCTAAACGACAGATTCTATATCTTTCTGTATTTGGACCGAAAAGCTTGAAAAAAGTATAAAAATTTAACTAAAATTACATTTAAGATAATAATTAAGATGGTGTAGCGAAGCACGCCGGGTCTTAGCTAGCTTAGGATAAAGCTTTTTGAAAATTTATACTAATACAGTGATATAATACATATATCCTGTATCTGCAATAAATGTCTTAAAAAATTACCAAATTATTTAGAGAAAAATATAATAAAAAGTGTCGAAAAGAAAAACTGAGATATTTGTCAAATATTATCATCGAATCTAATAAATAACATGCCGTTCCAGCGTTAATTTCACATATAGTTTTAATACAATAAACGAAACTTTTGCAAATACGAAGTCACTCTACCCTGCCTTACTTTTTTTTGATGATACCAGCTATCAGCTACTGTCACACTAAATATTCTTTCCAAACATATCTATCCATCCCTGCATACACATCCCTGCATGTCAAATTTTATAAAGAAAAAAATTTATTTCGCAATAACTTTTTCTTGCTAAGGAATACTATAGAGAGAGAGAGAGAGAGAGAAGAGAGAATAAATAATAGAAAGGACTAAATTACTGTATTGTTATCCCGGCAATCAGCAGAAGAAATTGAAAAATGAGCGAATAAAAGTTCTAAGCAACTAAAAATAAAAACTACAATAAATAAATCAAATTTAATCACTACAATGAAAATTCTATTTAATTCCTGTATTACAGTGTAAGACAGTCAATAGAATAGGATGATGATGATGCTGATGGTGATTGAATTGAATTCTTCTTATCATTACTGTGACACACAGCTTTAAAGTATAAAAATAAATGTTTTTTTCTCTCGTTTTTCTTTTTTTGTAATAAATACTCACTCTCTTGATATTTCCATGCCAATAATCTGAGGTGATTGAAACAGACTGTTGATGGTCAATGCTGTAATGCCGGATAATATCAGGAACCAAGTGTAATACGATGTCATTAGAATCGATGAAAGTCTACCAATAGAACAAAATATTACACTGATGTAATACACCACGCGGCGGCCAAAACTGCAAAATAATCAAAAAATGAAAATAAAAAATAGAAACGAAAAGGCATTAAAATGAAATGAAAAGAGATCTAATGAATAAATAAGAATACAAGTGGGGGGAAGGGAGAGAGTTTTCAATAAGAAGCGGAAACATTAAGTTCGTTTTCTTCTTCAATTCTCCTTTAAATAATAGAATTTAATGTATTCGCCTCCATTATTTTCTTTTAATTTGATTTCCTTGTTATGCAAACATTAACTGACTGACTGACTGACTGACTGATGACGGACAGACAGAAAGAAAGAAACTGAAATTGAATTCAATTCAACATTTTTTGTTTCTTTCTTTTGTAGTTTTTAATGTAGACCAAGGGAAGAGCAAGGAATTTCATTTTTATTTTAATTCTTAAATTTTTGTTCATTTCTTTTATTTTTATTTTACTTTTAACTGGACTTACATGTCACCCATTTGTCCGAGCAGAAATGAACCCGCAACTTCTGTCACGCGTCCAACAACGAAAACATTTGTCACATACAAATCCTTAGCACAGACCCAATTCTCTCTGGTTGGTATTGTATTCTCGTACCAAGTGCGGTCATAACTCCAGCCATTTTTGCAATCTGCAACAACAATAACAACACAGAGAAATGGAAAAAAATTAAATATTTAAAAATAAAAACCTAAAATATGAAGAAAAAGAAGAAGAAGAAGCTTTGGAAAAACCAACAAAAAGAATCAGATTTTTTGTTTTGTTTTTATTTTTGCTATTGTTGCCATTGCCATTGCTGTTGCTGGTTTGGTTTTGTTTAAATATCGGAAGTCATGGTATGCAGTCGTTATGTTGTGGTATTTGTTATTTTATGTATGTGTGTGTGTGTGTGCGTCTGTATGTGAATATGCGTGAATGAATTTGTATTTGTTTGAAAGTGTGTAGGTGTGTGTATGTAGTTTTAAAAGTTCTAATAGGAAATCCTTAAAAATTCGTTTAGAAGCACCAGTTGCATATAAAACTCAAAGAGGAAAAAGTGACACAGTTTTCCTTACGACTCTCCTACAACTCTGCTATCGGATACCAAATAATAATAAATTTTTGTTAATTTTTTTGAACCTTAGTTTGGATTGTTTTTGCCTGACGCTAACCAATAGGTCAGCAGGTTAAGTTAATTAGTTACAACGGGCAGCCAGACACTGGTCCAGCTCACTTGGGTCCAATATTGATCCCACAGTGATGCCCATAGGAGATAGTGTTCATTTCCGAACCCCACCACGAAACGAACCAACCACACGCATGCACAAAAGAAGAAAGGCCGCTGATTTTCCCATCAGCTAAGTCCGGTATGGCATGCAGAAACGGACTGCCAAGGAAAGCAGTCCTAATATACTAAAGATTCGGATACTGATGAGAAATGTTCGATAGTACTCTCCTCTTTATCATCTTGACAACCAGAGATGACAGACACCAGGATTCGCAGCCTATGTCGTGGCATTTCTATGATGGTCTCCGAACGAGCCCGATCGTATAGTGGCCAGATTTGTCTTAGTACAGAGCTGGTGGGTTCTCCCACCGTAATTGTGCCCTGCCCAACATGTATCGAAGAACCAGAAGTCTGCAAGAGGAAAGTGGCATCCCTCCTAGAAGGTCAATCTCCTCGTTGTCAAGGAGAGGCCTTTCCTTGCTAGTTCGTTCTCCATACAACTCTAACGAGTGTCAGAGTGATCCCTCACCCATATAATCTCTAGATCTGAATATCTCACCATATCGTTTAAAGATATCTGGCATTCACATACCAGTCGTGATGTTGAGTAGATATCGGAAAGCACCCTGATCGCAGGCTGACTGTCTATACAGATGCGAATATCAACATCAAATACTCTATATTCCGCTGTTGTTTTTATGGCCGAGACCTCAGCCTGTAAGAAACTGCAGTGGTCCGGAAGTTAAAAGGATATTTCCTCATATGCGGGAATAAAGACACCGGCTCAAATCGCTTACAACTCAACAAAACCGGATCCAATTACCGAATCCTAGGGAACATTCTATCCAGGAAGAAATTGGATGTACAGTAATGGCCGCATGCCAATAAATGCAAGTATAGGTAGGTAGAAGTAGCCGCACAAAAGAAGGCTACACATAGGCATACGACACCACAGTGGATCATCATCCCCTATACCCGAAACTACCCGAAACGCATAATCGAACTGCTAAGCCTACAAATGTCTGTATTCAACAGTTCCGTAAGCCCAGTCAGGTGGTAAAAGCCCAGGTTCCTCTTCCTCCAGCCACATTGCGCTAGGCATGTGCACAATAGGTGAAAGATTGTCTTCTCCTCTTCCTCATCTCTGCAGCTTCTGCAGAAATCATTGGCCAGGTAACCCAGTCCTAGTCTTCTGGCGTGAGTGCCCATTATACAATGCCCAGTGATGACACCGACTACTACGCTAAGTGTGCTTCTTTGGAGATTAAGCAAATCTCTCGTGCGTCTAATATCCAGCTTTGGCCAGATTTGCTGCGCTATTTTGCCCGTTTCCGAATCTGCTCATGCGGCGTTGACGGAGTCTATTACCTTATTGCAAATCATAAGCTTACAGGTTTCCAGTGGTATTCCGAACGTGGAGAATTCATCATTCCACGTCTGGCCAATTTATCAGCCATACAGTTCCCTGGAATGTCACTGTGACTTGGATCCCATATAATATGAATATTATACATTAAGAGTTCTGCGGCAGTCACCAACCGTTTTTTAAGGTCAACTTGTGAGATCATATGGCCTTTATAGTCGCTTGGCTATCCAAATGTATGCTAATATCCCTCTTGGAGACGTTACCCTTTCCTATGATCATCAAGACAGTTCTTATGGCCGATATCTCCGTCTGAAAGGCGCTACAATGGTGAGCTATATTTGCCGACAGCTCCGTTCAACTTGTAGATAAAAAATGCAAGTGTAAGTCCAATAGAAATTTAGAAAAAAAAATATTTTCTGTCAATGCTTGATGCAACTGATCGACGCTGAATCGAAATTTGTTGGCTCTTGTTGACTTCAAATCAATGCTTGTTTGCTTGGTGTCTTAGGTTAGATTAGTTTGATAGAAGAATCCAGTTACTCTGCTTTGGGAGTTCACATCAAGCACATTGTGGACCTCGATACTAGGTCGCGCTAGAACGCAATATTTACGGGCTTGCGATTGAAAGTAGTGCTCACTGTAGTTTTGAGACTCCTGCCAATAGTTCCTATGAAACAACTAATGTCATGATAGTCGTGAGTTAGAGGAGAAGTAATCAGCCTTATAGTCACATTAATGCATTGAGCTTTTAGGTAAAAAAAAAATCTCTTTATTCCCAGTTTCTTATTTTGCATTCAGATAGCACAGTGGAAACATTAATTATTTGAGCCAAGTGGACTGAGCATAGCTATGTGCCAAACTAGATTTTATCGATAACTGCTGACGTATGGTCATGTTTTTGGCGATCTAAACGTTTAGAGATACTTGTCTATTGGTGTAGGAGTACAACGGAACTTAATAAACAAAAAAAACAAAAAAATTATTGAAATTGATTTTGCATAGTTTACTTAAACTTTCTTTCGTTACGGTTATGGTAAAAGCTAATGCCCAACGATCCCTAGAAATTCATTATTCGGAACGAAGCGCAACTTAATCATAATTCCACGGATAACAGTTAATGATATCAATATTACATTGAAAGTTATTGCGCTGTAGATTCAACAAAGCTATGGGCTGCACTCATACAACATTGATTGTAATTTGTGAAATCTTAGCAGTGCATCTCATTGAATTTCCAAGAGTGTTCAGCAAAAAAAGGAAACCAAAAAAAAAAAAAAACATAGAACCGTGGAACTTTAGTGAAGTTAAATAAAATTAAATACAAAAAAGTGAAAAAACGAGGAACAAAAATAGCGAAAAATTGTTCCTCGAGTTGAGTCGAGTAGAGTCGAAGTCAGTCAGTTAAAGTGAAACGCATTAAAGTGCAAAGTTGTAAAAAGTAATGTTAAGCAAATGGAAAAACTTAGTTTTCCTCCTCTATTATGTACATATATCTCGTATGAATATAGTGCGGTGGGGGAGGGGGCGAGGAGAAGGTAGCTAGCTTAACAATGCGGTGGTTAAATTTGTACTTTTCTCTTCTTGTCGTTCTTGTTGTTGCTGTTGTTTGTTGTAAAAGAAATTATTGCTTTTCTACTTTATAATTGAAAGTTATTGAATAACTTTAAATGTCTATGAGAGCGAGCAGGCGAGGGTGTGTGCGCTTCTTTCTGTGTGTCATTCTGTTTTGGCTTTAGAGTGAAACAAACAGAAAAAAAATGCAGCAGCAGAGATAATATTGAAAAATATGAATAAACTGGTTAAATATAATTTTCTGTTAAAAGCTTTTTTTTACTGTTTCCTTCCGACTCTGCCAAAAATATCTATTATTGCTTCCCATTATTCAAAAAAATAAGAAAAAAAAAACTTCCAACCGCATTAACATTTATTTTTTAAAGCCATTTCGTTTTTTTTTTTTTTTTTTTTCTTGAACCAAATGCTAGCAAGTCTTGATATAAGTTTTTTTCAAGTTCTTAGGTTTAAATATATGAGATTGTCTGTCTACTCGTATATGGCAATTTGGCAAACATTTATTTCTGCCAAATACATAATAAAAATAATAAAATAAGAAAAACTTCTTTGATTTGTTTTTGTTTCTTTTTTTCTTTTATGCCTTTAAGTGGAATGTATTGCATTCAATTGTCAGTTTTTATTGCACAGCTTTTTTCTTAATCAAAGTTTTATTCATGGCAATATTTATTTTTTAATTTTTATTTTTATTTTTGTTTTTTTTTATTATTATTATAACGAATGCACATTTTAAGACCCTCGTAAATTACTGTCATAATAAAAAAAAAATACTATTTTAACTGTTTCTTATCAGATGGCAGATATAAGATTTTAATAAAATTATTTTTAATTTTTTTTTATTTCTAACACAATTAGTAGTTAATCAGTTTAATTGTGTTTATATTGAATATCAAGCAATTAGCCACAGCTGTTGCGAATAAATATATTTATTTTTTTATTTTCTCTAAAATGTTTCAATTATTTGCAAAATTAATTAGAATTTTATGAATAAATTTGTGGCAAATTTAAATTAGACAATTAGAGATGATGGCCAAGTTTGGCTTCATGAAAACCTACACGACTACGTTGACAAAATCAACAAGATTCTTGATGGTTATTGAATGTAATTGATGCATTTTTAGACCTGGTATTCACACTACGCCAAAGAGGTAAGAAAAGTAATCGAGACAATGCACCTCTATGTCAACTAGGAAGATCGGACGGTTATTGTTCGACCAGTTTCTACCAGTTTTTTCGGTTTTGTCGAATACGGTTTTTTCAACTTCTTCATTTTCATTCGAGTATACTTATGTTTTTAGTATTTATTGCTGATCTCTGGCACCTATACAAGCAATTATGGCAGTATTAGGAACCCTATGGATGTCGCAGAATGAGTAGGCCAAGACTTTGCTGAAGAAATCAATTGCAAAAAAAACATTCCAAAACCTATTCTTCCTTTTTCATATTTCCAATCTACTCTTGAGCAAATCACAGCAACATTTCTCATTCACATTCCTTTAATCGTAGGCCGAGCCTCTGGGAGATTGAGGCGAAAAGGATGAAAATGAACGTCACACTCACACTCACACGCGACCTGGTGAAAAATCTCCAAGTAGGGTCATGCGAACAGGACCGAATGTTGCTTGTTAACACACAGACGTGGTAGTTTATTGTTATCTGTGTTACGAGTAATGTAGATATTGAGGAATCAGATGCCCTGTGCATGAGAATTCACTGTGACATTCGTTGGAACGATCGCATATTTCAAGTGTGGAAATTAAATGCTTCTTTTCACGGTTTTTTGAGACGGTATAAGAAATACTTCAATCCATCTGATATCCTTAATATTTAAAGGACCTATATCTGACCAAAGATGGAATTCAACGCTCATGTGTAGGTGGGTGCTTCAAAGTCTATTTTGGAACTTCTCGACAGCGTATAGGAGAGGGCAAAGGAGCTTATTAACAACGGTAGGGTAGGCAATTCTATCGATTCGTTAGAGCATCGTCACGATATGGGAATAAGGGAATTAATCCCTGTTCTTTCGTAATACCCGTATCTCTCGTAAAGCTTATCCCTTTGTAGTTGATTGTCCAATGAATCGGACAACACATACATTATAGAAAGAATTCGTTTTTTGCCGCACCGTTCGTCAGTGAAACGATTGTCCCTCGAAAGCTTTCCCTGAAACTTATGACATAAGTAAATTACAATTAATCCTCCTTCCCATAACCTATTTTCCTAGTACTAACACAATGCATAGCATGAGTAGGGGCCATCCCTTAAATACCGGACTCAAAAAAAAAACTTTTAACTTAGCCTGTAACTCATATGGATTTTAAAGTCGCATAAGTAAAAGTAAGTAAATATTCGTGAAGTTTTTGAGGCTCTTTTAACATTTACCAATTATACAAAGCCTCCGTCAATGTCATCAAAACTACTACAACTGACAACATACAAGTTGCTATATTATATATATTATTGGGCTACACTACACGTTGAACACCATCACTGAACATGGGCTGCAATGCATTTTAGATTTTAGAATCTAATAAGAGATGTTTATATTCATTGCAGCAACTTTATTAATTACATATATAGCTGAAGCGTGTGCTAAAAAATCTCCTGCTATTTGAACTTTAAGTTGAGCTTAATAAGTGGATCGTAAGGAAAATAAAAGAACGGTCGCGTACTGCATGAGTTTAAGATCTTTGTCAGTCATGGTCACGATAGCACGAGCCCTCAACTGGCAAGCAAAACATAACACTTTTAATAAATACCGTTAACATTAACTGAATAACTGAGCCCATAGCGAATATGTGAGCCTATCGAATACTAATTTCTGACACTGCTGTCGAAATCAGAAAAAAAATCATAGCCTTTAGCGGGTCTCAGAGTAGAATAGATGACTACTTAATCTGAAACATTGAGAACGTCGTAATCTCTAGTGACAGCTCAAGCTATGGCACCTGCAGTGCCAAATTTTTACACTATTCACTACGCTGTCAAGTATTAAATTAATGAATGTCATCTAGAAATAAGTGACAATACGAAATCAGCCATGAACGACCATTGTTGCATTAAATTTTTAATTTGTACGGCTTAATTCTGGTTCATTCAATATTATTATTATTTTTGTTTTTATTCAAATTTTTAAAAATCAATATAATTCTTTAATGAAAACAAAATAAATTGAATATTGCAGCCAAACCTTAAAGGGCCTTTAATTTTAATCAAAATTAAAATTTCCATTAAAAATATTTCAACAGATGCAAATTGCTTCAAACATCGATTCAATCCCTTTCGAATTTAATTTTTTTTTTTCTAATTTTGATTTTTTTTCTCTCTAATTCATATTTGACGAAAATTGAATTCAAAAATAGCAGACATCAGGATTATTTTTTATTTTTTTAATTTCATTTCTGTGTGGAAGTGTTTGATAATAACATGTCAGGGCAACCAGAAAAAAGAAAACAATTTAGTTTCGTTTATTTATTCTAAATTTGTAATAAAAAGATAAACAAATAAATCTAAAAAAGGAAATAATTTGCCTTTAATCACAATTCAAGTGTAACATTAAAACTGATGATGATTATGATGTTTATGGCATCGATGATGATAATGTACGAGTATGGCAGCAACAGTAACAACAAATAAATTCTTTGCCATTCGACTGCAATAATTTTGAAACTCAAACTCATAATGTAAATAAACGCAGAGAGTATTTTTGTTTGAACTCATTATGGTCATATGGGAATTATGTAATATTTCACATACAAACATGTGCAAACAGTGGAACATAAAATGAAATATATTATCACTCAAATATATTACCAAAAAATATATATAAAAATTTACTGCACCGTTATGGTTGGTTTTTTCTTTCATTCTTTTCAGCATTTCAAACCAAATCATAGATATTTTGTGATAAAACAAGGGTGGTTGGTTAGCTATCAGAGATCAGCAATTAATACTAAAAACATAAGCATGAATTCTTACAGGTATACTCATTCATACTCATTGCAATGGCTACTCATAAGCATTCATATTCTAAAGCAGATTCAGGCAAACAGCGGCTCTTATCTATTATTTTCTCATGTACGTACTCACACGCATAGGCAAAAATATAAGCAAGGAGAAGTAAAGAGAAAACAAGTGGAAAAATACAGTGCAAAGTGGTCTGAGTGAGAGACTCTAAAATTATTACCACAATTGTAAAATGCATTAATATTAGTTTTCCTGATGCTGCTCTAATGCTTGAAGTAGTCATTATACTCATACTTATGAACATTTAAGACGCTTTTGATTCATTCTCATCTGCACACGTTGCGCTTAGATGATGCAAAATGAATATGGTTCGAATATAAACATTTGAAAACTCATTATAAGGTTGTGTGATTTCTTTTGAATAGCCAGTACTCATATTCATGAATATTGCGAATCATGCGAATCATTTATAAGTATTACGAATATTTTCTTAAAAATAATAGAATGCTATGAGTATGAGTAAGATGTTTGATTTATACTCATTGCTACTTATACTTGTGAATCAACGTTATTGTGAGTATGAGTAGTTGAATTCATGAAAGAGTATGAGTAGCAAAAAATCCATTCATTGCTGATCTCTGTTAGCTATCTACCCACTGTTATCAGTGCTCTATTATTTCCATATTTCTGATATTATGCCATACAAACAAGTAAAATTGTATTTTTAGTTTATCAAATAAAATATCTCTTTCATTTCAATACAAATTTATTACGCAATTTATATCGGTTTTTGTTTGGCCATATAAAACAGAAACAAAAATTAAACGAAATTCAATAGAACTATAATTCGAGTGCATTTAATAATTAACTGTCTATACATACGTGAGGGCAATCAATCAATTCGATATTAGAAATCTCACCGGTTTTGAAATTTCCATTATATTTTTGAAAAAACAGGTCATATGGATCACTGTGTTGTTATACTGGCTACACAACAGTACGAATTTTAATAAATCAATTCTATCAAATAACGAATGAAACAAAAATAAAAGAGAAACAAAAAACCGAGATGCAATAAAAAAAAATAAGGAAACGGAAGTAAAAATAATAACACAATCAAATATTATACATGTAGAGTGTACAGTTGTAAGCACTCTCTCTCACACATACATATTAATGTGGCACTCTATAAAAGCCAAATTCCATATTCATAAATTAAATGCATAACAAAAAATAGAGAGAGAGAGAGAGAGAGAGAGAGTATAACACTATATATGCATAAAAGCGTATTTGTATTTCAATACAACTACATTTGCAAAATGAATAAAATAAAAATGAAAAACTAACCTGTTACATTTACTGATGTTGTATTCAAGTTCGAACTCCAATTCTCCCAATCATCAATTTCTGTAAAATTCGCATCATACATTTGACAGCTGCTGTATTTTTCTATACCTCGATTGTCCTTCGTCCTATCAATACAACGGGCATTGAAAAATACACCAAAGAAATAAAAATAAAAATTCAGAAATAAGAAGAGAAAGAGAAGAAAGAGAATTACGAAAATATTGCAAATCGTATATCAATATTCTCATATGTACGTATGTATGTAAGAAAATAGAGAAAAATGAGTAAAATATTCATATCTTTCATATGTACGAGTATGTATTCATATGATATACAATACATTCACACACTTGCATTCCTACACATACATACAAAAATAGACAGACATCTGTATGTGATGATGACATTTATATGAAATGCAAATTTGAAAAATGAAATTTTAAACACCATTCTTGACAATTTATTACACAATTTTATTCTGTACTCTTCTCTCGGTCTGTCTGTCCATCAGTTTAACCATCTGTCCGTCGATACTAGTTGTATGTGTGTATGTACATATATGTTGTGTGGGATACTGTATATAAAATATTTTATGAATATAATATTTAATATCGTAACACTTATGATCGAGAAAATAGCACAATTATGATTGCAGGATGTAAGTTAAGTTAAGTAAGTTTTGTTATAAAGGCTCCGTAAATGCATTATCGACCTCCATGTAATCATTGAGCATTCGGTAGAGTGCCGAACGCCACTTTATATCTGCTACATTGATTTCGAATGCCATTTGAAGTGCACTTAAATATAAAATATGCCAGTATGTCAGCTGGTAAGTAAAACATTACAAAGGCACGCATCAAATAAATAAAAATTGCATTTACAGTTTGAAAAGGCTACATCAGGTCATCTAACCTATTTAACATTGTACTGGACATCATATGGAAAAGACCACCTTACAATGGTTAAGTAGTGTTATAGGGAATATAAGGTGTCGCCTCAATGACCTGAATTTTAAATATCGAATATGTAGCACATGGTTTCTCAGATTTGTTTTCACATATGAGCAATGAATTTTGTATTAATTAGACGCAGTCGTGGCCCTAAAAATAAAATACTGGCATGGTGTAGTGGTTAGAGCGCACGCATAACAACAAAAACTACCCAGGTTCGAGCCGCATTGTGGTTTCGAATATTTATTAAAAAGGCTTCAACTTCCCTTCTGAACAACTCCATCTAAAAAATGAAAGAAGAAGCCACCTTGGCCCTTCTTCCCGCTTACCTCTGGCGATGATGACTGGGATAAAATTAAAATGCTAAAGTAAATATCACCACCAATTAGCAAAGATCTTCTCCACTACGCAAAAATCATATGGAGGGAGCTACAGTGGATTAATCATCTACTTAGCGTGAAAGATCAAATTGATTTAAAAAAAATGAAATAAAGCAATAGATGCTTAGTGGAAAGCCGGAGAAAATCCTAAACGTCAATACGAAAAATCAAGCCATATTTAATAATATCAACCAGCTTCTCTGCATTGCCACCTTGTGTGCTATTTTTGATTTTGTGCGTAGCCCGTGTGTAATTAGCTTCATGCGTAATTTTAGTTTTGTTCTACCATTTCCTTTAATTACAATATTTTGATCGATATATATGGCATTTAGGGTCGATATTGAACATTTTTTAATCGTTACTTATTCATTTTATTCCCGTTTGTTCCGCGTATCGAAACTTTGATTTCCAAATTTTGCTCCAGTTATAAGGTGGTGTTTCTCTTCTTTTACTTCTTAGTGGGTTACCATATGGACTTACCGCCCATTTCCTCCTTAGAAAATTGCTACCGATCAAGATGTGGTCGGATCGTGTTTGAAGTTCGGCGTTTGGTATTATGTTTGGTCAAGAAAATTTCTATCCTTTGGTTTTTAATAGCCCGAGTATATACAGACCTTCCGCACAATTGTACTGCACTGATAAAGGGTAGTTTTTTTTACTATTTGGGTTTTCAGAGGCAGGGGATCGACATCACAAAAAGTACAACCAACAAGGCAAGACAACTTTTAGTTCAAAAATATAATATAACAACGATTTCCATATGTTTGGTGTAGTGATGGCGAGCCATGGTTATCATTATTTCCCACTTTTTTTTGTCTGACATTCCGATGTGATTTGTTAGTTGATGTTATTTTCTGTATAGATTTTATTTAAAGGGCAACTAAAGTCCCTTAAATTTTTCATAACTTTAATTCGAAAGCCAACATAAATACTTTTTTTCTCCGGTATTCGAACCTGAGAAATTCTAGCAATATCCATACATTGCTTATGTTCTAACCAAATTATAAAAATATTAGGGTTGCGTACAATCTTTAGTATTGAATTAAAATTTATTCCATGTCAATAAATAAATCTGTCCATTTACACTGTCATATATAATAGTTTGTTTAAAACTTAGAGTATAGCTAGCTTTTATTTGAGTCTACAGAACTTGAACTAGTACACTATGAAGCTTTTTTATCGAACTCAGACATACTATACATACTCATACATACTAAACCTAATCTAAAATCATCGAAATGTGCTATTTACATTACCATAACTGTCAACCGATATATTTATACTCACTTACAATAGCGTAAAATGTCAAAAATTGTCACAAATATCGAACAACAACAAAAATAAGAAAAAAAAATCATATCAAATATTTATCATTCATAGTGCGTTCGCCAATACTTACTAACACACACACAAACACATTCATATCATACCCAAACACATACACATACACAGTGACATATACATATATGACAGAGTAATTGTAAAAGCAAGTGTGTGTTTGTGCATGTGAAGGCATTAATACAAAATCCCAGACAAATTCCCAGTTACATTCCCATGAAAACACACGCACACACAAATACTTACACATGCACAAACACAGGCAATACTTACTTGGGCAAAGTTAATTTACGCCATTCGTTCAGTGTAAAATTTGTTTTCTCTCTCCCCGGCACTGTACACCAATGATCTGGTATATTGAGGGCCAAAATTATATTCATATAACACATGGCACCCGCTCCAGCTAAGCCCATAACGAAAATTACATTATAGATCAGTTGGAAACGTCCATGATTACCGGCCTTTTCCATTATATGCTGGAACGGATCATCGGCATAAGCGTCATCAGCCAAACTCATGTCTATAGAATTCTTTTTACTGCTCAACTTGCTATCTTTCATTTTGTTGCTGGCACGACTGTGTGACTGTGTAGAACCTAAGACTAGACGTGGCGTTTTGTTACCTAATCAGGGCAGTGGATGTGATTTTCATTCAACTTTTAAAGAGATGATGAAATTTGGCGACATAAACGAGTGAGAAAAGAAAGCTAAAAAGATATTTAAAAGAGTCAATAATTAATACATAGGTTGTAATGGTAAGTATGACTTGAAATTTTTTTAAAAGAATACAATGACTTGTGAAAATTGGCAACTTAATTAATCTACTTTTACTTGATTTATATAAAATTTAGATTTTTTTTGTTTTATTTTTATGGCTTGAATTGTTTGTTGTACGATAAGCCTTGTTGTTGTTTTTTCTTTTTATTTTATTTATGGTGATTGCAAATTAAATGACTGATTTTTTTTCTTCTTAGACATGGCAAATAAAGTTTCTGGATTAAATAATATTCAATAACAATTTAATGTGTGCAATTTTTTTTATTTTTTTTATAAAGGGTCCACCAAATAAATACTTTTTTTTTGAAAATGCTATAAAAAAACTACTGAATATATTCTCAAATTTCTTTTTTATTTGAAAGTACAATCCTTCCGGTTAATAATGGAAAATAATTTCACCAATGGCTTCACGAATATTGTCCTTTATAGCGTCAATGATCTCTGGCTTGTTGGCGTAACACTTTTCTTTGACGGCACCTCACAAATAATAGTCCAACGGTGTCAAATCGCAGCTCCGACGTTGCCAAACGACCTCAGCTCTGCGGCTGATAATGCGATCTTCAAAAACAGGGCGCAAAACATCGAGTGTAGCTTCGGCTGTGTGGCACGTAGCGCCATCCTGTTGAAACCAAATATTGCTAATATCCTCCTCTCCAATTTTAGTGAACAAAAATTCGTTCAACATGGCCCGATAACGATCGCCTCATCTCCTCGCTCATTTTCGAAGGAAAATGGCCCAATTATCCCTCTGGACTAAAATCTGCACCAAACAGTGACTCGTCTTGGGTGTATCGGCTTTTCAATGTATGCTTACGAGTTTTCTGTACCCTAAATGCGACAATTTTGCTTGTTTACATACTCGTCAAGATCACAATGAGCTTCATCTGAACACATCGCACACATTCTGCAACATTACCATGATTTTCAAAGTAACGTCGCAATATTTCCCAGCGTTGTTCAAGCGTATACACAATCATGTTCGTTCAGCGGAAGGATAAAACTAATTATCTGTCAAATCAGACATGAGCTAAGTGTTACCATTCACGAAATAAGCACTAGTTGAAAAAAAATACGTTAGATGGCGGACCCGCTATAATTTAATTTTAATAGATAAAAGTCAGCGTGGAATATTTGTATTGACTAAGGTCTACTCTAACAGGTATTTCCTTATTATTTTTTCTTCTTATTTATATTTCAAGTACTATATGTATAGAAAATTAGAAAATATTTTTGCAATAATATTTTCAAAAAAAAAATTATTCTTCATTTAAACGCTTCTTTCAATTCTCTTAAGAAAAGCACCGATTCGATGGGAAGCAGTAAAGAGCAAAAAAAGTTATATTAAAATTAACACCTTGGCTTACGATTTAATTTCACTAAAACATGCGTGTGGAGACTATTTGAATGTAATGCAACTATGTGTGGATATTATAAGAACATAAAATTGAATAAATAACATTACTACTACTACTACATTTGAAACATTAAAGTATTATTGTTATTGAGGTATAAAATTACTGTGACCTTCTGATCTATTGTACTGCCCTCTGTTTCCCTACAATATCTCTCCAACGGTACTTAGATGCGCTCTCCTTAAGTGCATCAATGCCTCACATGTACCCGGTATGGATTCAGGTGATTCGATTTCCCCATCACAGATTCTAAACATCGGGCTTAAGACTAATTCCATTTTACTCAGATGTCTATTTAGACTCCAATGACCGGTCATAAGCCTGGTTAGTATCCTCAGGTTGTCTCTGCATAATCCTATGCAGGATTAAGATCATCTCCTGTCATAGTTACACCACAAAAGCTTAGAGTGTCTCAGACCCGTACGGCCAGAGATGAATACCCGCCTCTCATAATACTCATTTCTATTGAGAGTATGACCTTCTAGGCCACCGTCCCCAGTCCACAAAAGGTTTCTGGCCCCACAAGTGGAGTGGAAGCTCACTTTCTGGCCAGTTCAAAGGCCCTTTCATTCTCCGGAATTTCTATATGACCCAGGATCCAGCATAAGCTGACCCTATTGTCCCTGCCCAGCTGGTCAGTTTAAGTTAAAAAGTTAATTAAAATTTAAAGAAATTTATATTATTGGTGAGGTTTCTTATAAAGGTTAAGAAAACTTAACTTTATTTTAGGCCCTAAATTATAAATTGATTTGGTAAATTACTATGGGCAATATTACTCGAGAGGAATATTTGATTACACCCTTTATGTTCTCCAGATCAAGTTGCGGTTTTGACAAATGTAATCATTTTATTTTCTCTAGCTCAGCTTCTCCTTAGAACTTTATTCTGGACATTCGTAAATTACGTGCTCTGGTATTTTAACTTACGCTGATTAGTTTCAACATTTTCTAAGTTATTGTAGTCCAAAATGCCCGGTAAATAGAGCAACTCGTGTAATCTAAGCTTGTTTTTATTGAGAAATTTACCAGGAATGTATAACAAATATTATATTAACGAATCGATACAAAATTAGGCCACAATCATTTACTTCATGGTGAACACTGAATGAAAACAAACGCGAGTTTTAATACTTTCGCTAAGAATTTCTTTTGTAAAACGTAAAGTTCATATGTTGTACCAATAACGCATTAACCCTTCTGGAGCTATTGAAGATCAAGAAAATCCATGTCATTAAATAAAAAGTGTTTAAAATTGAACTGGCAGGATGAGCTATTCAACAGCTAACTCGTCTGTATTTATAAAATTTTCATTGATTGTAAGTTATCTTGTTTGTGTTAACTCGAAATAAGCCACGTTTACCATATGGTAACGCAAAACATGCCGTTACATGTACACGATTCAATTCAAAACAACATAAAAAATTAAAAGGTTGTGGTTCCCAAAAATATAAGAATACAGCTGTTCGGAGTTCAATTGGCGAAGTTGTCGCATGTCAAATTGAGATGACAAAAAAAAAACGTTAAAAATTTTAGGTTTTCGATATACATATGTAAGTACTTGGTGTGGAATGTCAATCAAAAGCATGATCGGTTCACATTTTTTTCAAAGTGAAGTTGGAACTGACATAACAGTGAATAATAGACACTGTCAAAAATCACTAAGTTAAAAATCAACACAACAATCGATATCTTGAAATCATTTAAAAAAAAAATCAAGTTGTTAAATAGGTCATTTTGGCGAAAATATTGCTACGAAAATAAGATTGGGAACCCCTGCGTTTATTACTTCACTAAAATAAATAAACAAAAGCTGCAAGAACAACTCTATACGTGATGTCTACAAATAGCCAGAATCGACAACAACAAGCATTATTAGCAGAGATAAAGTAAATAAAAATAACACAGCAACAGCAACAACAAACTAACAGCAAAGAAAACAAGTAACAGACAATAAACAAGCAACAACAAATACAAAAAACAAATAAAAGCTGAAAGAGGTAGATGTTTACATACGCATGGCTACAAAAGAACTAAAAAGAAATTAAAAGAAAGAAATGGAATCTACCTGAAATATCGAGAGGTTCGAGAGCTTTCGATGTGTTGCTTACTCAGCCATATAAAAAGCACATCGATGCGAACAACGATCAGTTTAAGTAAAGTTAACTCAGCGAGTGCAGTTTGTGTGAAGAGAGTTTATAAGGAGTAAACTCGTGAAGCAAAAAACCAGTTTAGTTGGAGCTAACTCAGTAAAGAGAGTTAAGTGGGGATAACCTCTGGTTGAAAAGATTGTGATCGAACCTAAGTTATAGCTACGATCGGATTGGAAGACCTTTAGGAAGAAAGATCTGTCGAGTAATTGTTGTTGTTTACAAGGTTGTAAACAGACAGAGTAATTAAGAATAAAAATTGTTATTGCCTGTAAAAGGATTACAAGCAGTGTTACACAAAACTGTGTTGAATAAAAGATTTTTAATTAAAACCAAACACAAAATTTATTTTTTTTACTACAATCTACCAACTCATAAAAAACGTTTTTAAAAAGGTAAAAACGTAACAATATTATTTCACGAAATAACCCGTTTCGTGAAGAATTAATTTTGTAAAATGTGAAGTTCATATATTGTGCTAATACCCCATCAAATTTTAAGCAATTGAAACTCAAGAAAAACCATGCCATTAATGAAACAACACCAAAAGTGTTTGCAAAATTGTTAAGAAATTTAACCGTCAGCTAGCTAGTCTATGATTTTTTAAATTTTATTTAATTCATTAATTATCTGTTCGTTAATTTAATTTAATACTTAAAGATGTTTGTGTGAAAGATCCAATGATGAACTACATCATAATTAGTTTGAGTCAAGTTTGGTGTGTGTAATCATAATTAATAGCTTGTTCAGCCTACGAATAATACTTATATTACACAGACGACTCTACGACTAAAACTGTTTAGAGTGACTTAAATTCTATATGATAGTTTTGATAAAAGTTCTGATAACGAACTGCGTATAAATAAGATCATCTCTTTTCTTTCTTTTTTTGAGTGAATCATGTTTTTGTTTTTTGTCTCTTTTAAGTGTTAAAATCTTCAATTGATAATCTTGATTTATAATATTTTTATTCCTAAACTTTTTATATTTTTCTCTTTATTTGTCTTAAATATGGAAAATTTTATATACAGATTAAGGGCACTCAAATAATAGAGATAAAAAAGTAATTTTTGAGATATAATTTCTCTTTATTTGGGTCATAAACAATTGAAATTTTCTTTTCTTTCTTTTTTTATCAAACTGTTGTGATTTAGATATGAATGTCTCAAGTTTAATACTTAATCAAATATGTAGTAGGACTGTGTTAAAATTAACATTTAATTTTCAGAAACGTAGCTATACGCTACACCATACTTTCTTCGTTGGTCGAGTCTAGTATTTGTAATGCATACTAAAGACTATTCAACGCAAACTTCTTGTACTAAATCACTCCAATCATTTTTATTAAAGCAAAGCAGAAAGCAAGTTCTTATGATCATTAGTGCAAATGAAAATTACTTTGCTTAACTTGAAATTGCTGGCTTAAAATAAGTCTATATACGGATATAGTAACCCTATAACCTATAAATCAAAACTACATTTTAGTGTTGCTAATGAGTGGGTACTGCTTGCAATCGGACACATATTTATTAGATATTGTATGACTAAATGGCTTCTTGTTTCATTGTACTGGTTTCGCAGTTTTGACTCATTCACATTTTAACTTTGCTCTTCTGTAAGGAGGAGTGCAGCCGCACTCCACCCAGATACCAGACAGCTCCATTTCGGTTACCTTTATAAGAAAATAATGAAAAAAAGAACAAAGAAAATGCAAATACAAAGGTAGTTATAAAAAACACCTAATTTATACGATTTTTAAATTCTCTTTTAAATCTACTTCGAAAAACCTCTTGCATTTACATCATGATTTTAAAGTCATGATTTTTTTCTTGCAGGGTTGATTTTTTAACTATAATTGCTTTAGTTTACCTTGAAGAACAAAGCACAATGCCAAAAACGTAAATAAATGTAAAGGAGAATGAAAAAAGTCAAGCAAAACAGAAATCGTGCCTTGTTTCCTACTCCTCTCGCCTTCAAGCAAAATAGTCACGTCTAACAAACATATTTCTAAAACCATAGTGTGAATTGCGCGAAAAAAAAGAAAGAAAATAAAAGGAGAACAAAGGAAGAAGGACACATTAAAAAATCGAACGTAACCTAATAAGCCAGCCCATACCCGATATATAACCTTCCAGGTCCTTAAACCTTCAGGTCCCTGTCTGACGCAACCTTTCCTAGACCACTCTTCTCCGCCCATGAAGAGCCGGGCAATAACAGAGAATATCTTTCACTGTCTCTTTCTCCCTCACATCGCCACAAACTCTCAGAAATTAGGGATGCCCGCTTTCCATAGCCTAGTCCTTGCCCTTAGAGCTCTATGCATATTTAGAAAGCCTATCAGAGTCCTAAAGAACTCCCTACTCAGCTAAAGGACTCATTCCGGCCTAGAGTTTAGTTTAGACCAAAACACCTGGAGATCCCAAAGTCTCCTCTGCCCCCTCACAACTCTTTCATTCTACAACGGGCCAATTTATTCACTAAGCACACAAAGAACCCAAGTGGTGGTGTGACAGACGCATTCACCGGTTTAATACACTTGGCCGATTCAGCTATCGCCAGGTCATCGGTAGTCTTATTCCCCTGCACGTCAAAATATCCTAGAACGCAGCACAATTTGACGCTGCACACATACAGAAGCGACGTAAGGGTTCTTCTGCACAGTGAAACCGGCTTAGAGCTGACGCCCAGTCAGCGCCTTAACAGTGGCTTAAATGACTACGTGTATTGATAACCACACTATCCACAACAACGACTGAGTAGCGAATTCGTTCGGAAGTCAGTAGGACAGTCTAGTGCAGATTTCGGCAAAGAGCTGCTCTTGTCTTCTGTTTTCACACGTACGTAGTCACACGCATAGGCAAAAAAATAAGCAAAAAATTAACAAAGAGAAGTAAAGAGAAAACAAGTGGAATAACACAGGGAAAAGTGGCCTGAGTAAGAGACTCTCAATTACTACCACAATTGCAAAATGCATTAATAGTTTGCCGAACGCTAGTCTAATGTCCCTGTTTACAAGGTAGACCCCTACATCCGTGCGTTCCTCGTTCTTGGGGCCATCCACTGTAACTTATTAATTAGTTTTGATATAAAAATACACTCTAAAACCATTTCTTTTTTTAATTTGATTTTTTGTGTTTAAGTCAATAAATTTCATTTTCGTTAGTCTTTATCGAGGTTCAGGTAAAATACCCTAAACATGCGGAAAACTCTGATGAAACTTACGTAGTTGAGTTGAAAACATGTTCATTTATGCTGCTGTTGCATATTCCTTTACGCTTATTATTCCCTCACTATTGAAATCACGCAGAAAATATTAGTTTTGATCTCAAAACTAAATAAAATTCAATAACAAATGGTGACAACGTATACAGCATGATATTTGTCTCCAAGCAAACATCTTGAAAATCGCATTTAGATGAGGTCAGACAATACTTAAACTAATATCCATTTGCTAAATTTCTAGTTGGTCCATTTTTGAGTCTAATTCATATACGACGGTGGATTGACATTGAAGCTACCTAGCGCTAGATGGCAGCACAAACACAAAAACTTTCTTTCTTAGAAATAACGATCTGTCAAACGTCAGCTGTTAAAATTTTAGCCAAATTCATCGGTTAGTTCATTTGTTGTAGGCGTTTGAAGTACTCGTAAGCAACTTTTGTGTTTCTTGGAAAATGGAAAAAAGTGAATTTACGTGTAGTGATTAAACACTATTATTTGAAAGGCAAAATGGCGAAAGAGACAAAAGAAAAGCTTGATAAACATTACGGCGTATCTGCTCCGTTAGATTATATGGTAAAATATTGGATTTCTGAATTTAAACGGGGCCGAACAAGCACTGCAACAATACCATCAACAGGAAAGCCAAAATATGTGGTTACTGAAGGAAATATCAAAAAAATCCTCGCCGGTTCAAAATACGCCAGATTGCTGAAATGGTAAACATATCATATGAACGTGTGTTCAACATTTTGCATAAACATTTGGATATGAAAAAGCTATCGGCAAGATGGGTGCCGCGTTTGCTCAGTGTTGAACAAAAACGAGTCCGACAGATCACTTCACAGCGGTGTTTGGGCATGATAAAGCATAATCCTGCTGATTCCTGGTGTAGATTAATAACTTTTGATGAAACCTGAGTCCACCACTACACACCTGAAACCAAAAATCAATCGAAGCAATGGGTGGAAGCTGGTGGAAGTGCTCCGAAAAGGCGAAGACAGCGAAATGGGCTGGCAAGTTTATGGCCACTGTATTTTGGGATGCACACGGAATATTGCTCATCGATTATCTTGAAAAGGGATCCACAATGACAGGAGAGTATTATCGTGCATTATTGGATCAATCGGTTGATGCAATCAAGGAAAAACGACCACATTTAAACAAGAAAAAAGTGCTCTTTCCTCAAGACAACGCACCGATTCACAAAATATTAAATACGATGCTAAAACTACGAGAAATCCACTTCGAATTGGTTGAACATCCACCTTATAGTCCAGTTTTAGCCCCTAGTGACTTTTTCCTGTTTCAAAACTTGAAAAAATGGCTCGCAGAAAAAGGTTCATCTCAAACAAAGAAGTGATTACCGAAACTAATGCGTGTATTGAGGAGTTCCCAAAATCGTATTATTCAGATGGTATAAAAAAGTTGGAAAATCGTCTTACTAAGTGTATTGAACTAAAAGGAGACTATGTTGAGAAATGAATGGTTTTTGAAAAAAAATTGCTTTTTCCTACTTAGGTAGCTTCAATATCAATCCGCCATCCCTATCAGTAGTGTGTTAAAATCTCAAAATTAATAAGAAAGAAAGAAAGGCTTCGTTTCGCTGTAGAGACTATGTTTCACCATACCAAGGAATATGATTATGGGCGCTGTATTCCTTTTTATATTTCAGTTGAGCGCATTTTTAATAATAAATATGAAATATTTAAAAACTGCTTAACTGTTGCCAAAGTACAAAATCACTTTTAAAACTGCAACATTTATTTTATTTTATCAATTAAAAACAAAAAAAAAACGAATAATTTTTTGCCAGTTTTTTGGATTTCAAAAGATAAAAAAATCACTCACGTGTTGGAATTGTTTACACTTTTGGCATAATTTTCTTTAATTTATAACGTTTTTGTTGTTATTTTTGTATATCGATAAGTAAATAAATAAATCAAAATTAATAAAAAAAAAACTTAATTGGAAGCACTCAGATTATATATTAAAAATAAATATTTGAACACCGTTTGTGGCGATAACAATTTAATTTGTAATACAAATACTCGTTAAAAATGTTTAACCTTTCAGCGATATTTCTTCCTTTTCCGTAAGAATTAATTAATATTTTTTTTACTTAATTTATTTCGTTAATTTTATTTTTCCCTTTTGATTTATACGCGTTAACGTTAAAAATTAATCTATGGCAGGTCTCGAGATTTTAAGCTTATGTTTTTCCGTTTATATTTTTCTATGACTAAATAGTAACGACCGATAGTGCTTGCCCGTAGACGGACCAAGTGACGACTGTGAGTGATTATAGTAAAATGTAGTAAAAAGAAGAAAAATATCTAAAGAACGAAATGAAAATCAACGCTCATATCACAGTAATTATAGTCGTTATAGTGCGAGTAAATGTTAGAAACAAATAAGATAAGAACTCTCTGTTATATTTCTTTAACTGTTTAACGATCTGATTAAAGTTTTTTTTTATATTTTTTTAAAGCCCATAAGCAGTTGAAGTGTAAAAATTAAAAGAAATTTAAAGAACAAGTGTTTATGAGAGAATTTTTTTTAATTGTAAACAGTTTTGGTAAAATGCATATCGTAAAAGGCATAATAATCTCTTAAAACAACAACACTTTTTACAACTTATATGTGAGAAGAAAAGGTCAAATTTTGTAAACGCTTATAAAAGTTTTACAATTTTCGCTAATTCACGGGTGGGATATGTAAACAAATTGTCTAAAAATTACACTTGAAAAAAAAATACTTTATATCCCACAAAATATTTCTTCTTGTACTTTGGTCACGACCAACAAAAACCCAAATTTAACCAAGTTCGCACGACACCGTTTATTCATCATTCGCTCTCTCATTCAAATACAACCCCCGATTATGAAATTAGTTATATAGAATTGGCTGGCCTACTCAATAGCTCTTAATCAAAATGTTTTAATGATAGATTTAGCATAGCAAATTTATTAAATTGACCTCCCTAAAGTATACTATAAAGTACAAAAAATAAAGAAAAAATAAAATAAACGAAATAAAGACAACAAACATATTAATGGCCGCTCGCGGCATTGACTTCAAGTGTCAGCTGTTAAAAGTTGGCGTGCGAACGATAAAATCCAATTAAGTAATACTAACAGAGAACGAAGTAATCCAAAATCTCGTGCGATCGTAGTGTTTAAAATATCATTTAAAAAAAGGTTAGTTATGTTGGTAGGAGAATCAAGCCGAGCTTTCTTGAATCAAAGAGACTTACAACTAAGACTTAACAGGTTCCTGTGCGCTCCCACACTAAGAATGATCCAAAGATCTTATATATAAAAAAGTGTGTTTGTATCTACATATGTGTATTTGTTGGTTTGTTTGTGCCTTATAGGCAGCTAAACTGCTGAATCGATTTTCTTGACATTTTTACAGTATCTCTCTGTATTCTAGAAAAAAAAAACTATATGGTATATAAGTTTCTTCATTCCAACTGGGCGTTGTCACCCCCTTACAAAGTATATATCTATTTGTCTATATTTTCAAAATGGTAACAAAAAGATTCTCTAAATTTGGCCTAAATAGATTCATAGTCAATACAAATCTGCAGTCAAAAAGTGGGCGTTGTACTTTCCATACAAAGTAAATATTGTTTTTAGTATATCTTAAGAACAGTTACAGCTAAAGTTTTAAAATTTATTCAGATTGACTTTAGAGTCAATGCAAATCATCAGACACAAAATGAGCGGAATTGAACAAGTGGGTGTGGTACCTTGCATACAAAAAAATATATATTAATTCTTGTATATCTTAGAATGGCAACAGTAGAACTTTCTAAATTAGGTTCAAGCAAAGTCGTGAACAATACGCATCATTAGTCTTTAACTGAGCGAGATTGAATGATAAGTGGGCGTTGCACTTACCATTTATACAAAATATTTGATTTTGTATAAGTGGAGAACGACAACTATTTAAGCTTCGTTATCTAAACAGATTTGCCGAAAAGCGGGTATTGCAGAAATCATACGGGATATCTATATATCGCATACTAAATTATGAACAGCCACAACTCAAAATTTTTCATAAACCAAATAATTCACAGATCTAATCTCTAACGACTACGAAAATTTCGTTTAAATCACTGCCTTCCTTACAAGAGAAATTATTGTTATGACTGTTTTTATGTGCCCTGTGTCGCTATTATTTTTAGTTGTGACAGTGAGATTGTCAGTAATTGAATAGTTTTATTTCACATAAATAGTATTATTTCGTGTTGTGACGTTGTTAATGAACAAAATTTTGAGTTAATCAAAATATATTTCCATTTAAAGAGGCACAATTTAATATAATACACGCAACTCAATGAAAAAATTACACAAAATTAAATAGAAAATAAGTAAACTGTTTTAAAAAACAGTTTTTTTAATGTGAAACTCAGTTTGATTATATAAATAAAACCATATTATTAGAAACAGTTTTTTGCGTCTCCTGAACATTTACAAATTTTGAGTTATAACTGTTCATGATATATTATATAAAATTTAATGTACGTTTATTTGAAGCCTGTATACAGCTCAAAAGCAGAATCTACAGTGCTTTTTCGGAAGGAACAAATGATTGGATTTTAACCGAAAGGGGACAGATTATAGAAAAACGGTAAGAAATTTAACTAAGATAGCATTTCAGATATAATTAAGATGGGGGTAGCGAAGCAAGCCGGGTTCAGCTAATAGTCCATATTCAACGATCAAGAAATATATTCGAAAGTCGCAATGTCTTCACAGCATACCCTACATTATTGAGATTAAATAGAGTCCATTTATACAGCAATGCTGGTAAGACAGAGTATTCCGTAAAATTGCGTACCATTGTTCAAAACTCGGACTTATTTCATTTAATCAGCTTTTGTTGTGGTTTCAACCACTGCTTGCTTCGGGCTTCTCTAGTCTATCGATTCAAGCTCGCTCTTGTGGCGACGAACGGTTAAATATCCCTTTCGCTGAATGCGTGGTCTTTTCTTATTCATTACCTAATGGATGGCACTGACCTCGATTTAACTACATTGTTCTTCATCCTATTATATATCCATTAAATGTTATTGAACGAACTGAAAATTAAAGTGGTGAGGGTGTCTGAGGCTATAGGCATCTTTAAAATTCCAAATACTGACTTAAAACGCAAACCACTGTGGCGACTCGTTTAAACAAAAATTTATTGTAAGAGCCTTTAAAATTTTCTTTTTTTTTAGAATAATTAATAAAATTTTTTGAATTATCAAAATACCCTCTTTGAAAAAAAATCGTGAAAGCAGTCTTATCTCAAACTAAAAACCTCGATAAACGAATAAAACTGATTTTCATTGATTTGAAAAAAGAACTGCATGTATTACTCCGGAAAAAACAGGATTTGTTATCAGCAACATATGATATTTAGATAAACATTGCAAATCTATTAAGGAGATAGTAAATAGATTAAAATCTATGCCATACGTCAGCAACCATAAGGTAATGAAATAATAATTATTAAGGATTTTAAGTTTAAAGGAAAATTTCAAGAAATCTAACTACAACCAGCGTTTTTCGAAAATTTTATAAATTAAAAAAAAAAATAAAATTATAACCTTCCTGCCATTCTATAATTTAATACAATTTTTGTTCAGTGTAGTAGTAGTACACCATAAAACTTTTTTTTAATGGAATCTTTTTACTCTCACCCATATGTAAATCGTTTAAGTATTATTTTATGAAACTACAAGCAAACAAAAAATAATTAAATGATAACAATAAAAATCTAAAATAAAATATAATTTTAAAATATATTTTATTTTCTTTTAACATTTCTCTCTACCACTTTACAACACTCCATATATAGGGTCCACCATCTAACGTTTTTTTTTTTTTTCAACTAGTGCTTATTTCGTGAATGGTAACACTTAGCCCATGTCTGATTTTACAGATAATTAGTTTTATCCTTCCGCTGAACGAATATGGTTGTGTATACGCTTCGCTAAGTAGGCCTGCGATAGACTTACAGAAGATGCCGATTTTGCCAAAAAAAAAAAATCATCTTTTCAGATGAAGCTCATTGTGATCTTGGCGGCTATGTAAACAAGCAAAATTGTCGCATTGGAGGCACAGAAAACCCGCACGCATACATTGAAAAGCCGATACACTCAAGACGAGTCACTGTTTGGTGCGGATTTTGTCCAGAGGCATAATTGGACCATTTTTCTTCGAAAATGAGCAAGGAGTGGCCGTTACAGTCAATGGCGATCGTTATCGAGCCATGTTGAATGAATTTTTGTTCACAAAAATTGAAGAGGAGGATATTAGGACGGCGCTACGTGCCACACAGCCGAAGCTACACTCGATGTTTTGCGCCTTGTTTTTGGAGATCGTATTATCAGCCGCAGAGCTGATGTCGTTTGGCCACCTCGGAGCTGCGATTTGACATCGTTGGACTATTATTTGTGGGGCGCCGTCAAAGATAAGTGTTACGCCAACAAGCCAGAGACAATTGACGCTTTTAAGGACAATATTCGTGAAGCCATTGGTGAAATACAGCTGCACACAATCGATAATTCCATTATTAACCAGAAGGATTGCACTTTTAAATAAAAAAAGAAATTTGAGAAAATATTCAGTAGTTTTTTTTATAGCATTTTCAGAAAAAAAAATTATTTGGCGGACCCTTTACATACGGATACTCACTGGCTAAGTAGTAGAATATGATAAATTTTAGTTTACACATGTGTAATACACGTACATCAATACATTCAATACATTTACATGTAAAAGTCGGGGCTTTATAAGTAGCACAGATTTTATTTACATGACTAGACGTATAACTTTTGTTACAAAAAAAAACCTGGCTTAATAAGTATGTCGGTAAAATTAAAAAAAAATTCTTTAAATAAAACAAATTTTGCCTTAAGTTTTTTTTTATCTTATTCTGTTACTTTTTAGTTGTTTTTTTTTACAAAATTAATTTTATTTCAATACATTTAGTCCAGCATTTTTGAAAAATTTTTAATCTCTAGTAATAATAATAAAAATTTTTTGACGCCCAAACTACGGTAATATATCTCTCTGTACCAGGGTTGGCAAAAATCCGGGTTTAAAAAACTGCCCCCTGTGCTTTATTGGGTTTTTTGATGATTTTATTGGGTTTCATAACGCTTCCAAGTTTCGGTCATTTCGACAATGTTTTTTATTTGTTAGTATAATAACGTTGTTTTAGTATTCATAATACAATTTTGGACTCTTGGTAGGAGCAAGGCGGAGCTGCTAAAACCCGGTGATCGAGACAGACCGAAATTACTTCGTTTGAGCTGTGCATTAACAGAAAAACTGCTGGAATATAAAGGCAGACACGATTAAGTTCTTCTTTTGCATGACAATTGTTAAAATTATCAAATGCCGCAATCGCCGTTTTCCCCAAACATTCCTTTTTCTGGCTATTGACCGTTTCGACGAGTACAACATCTTTAGACATGTCATTGAAACACTTCTTCAAAGTTGTATTGTCTCAAAAACTAAGAGTTTTTCTGAGACATAATTCAGACATTGACTCAGAGGCGGGGAAAAGATGTAGGTAAGCAGTGATTTGCTAAATTTTTATTTTGATAAATTAGTTAATTCATTATCTTTTTTGGGCTAAAAAAACGGGCCGAATTAATTTGTACTCCCAGCACGTAATCATTTTTATTGTAAATAAACTACGAAAACGTTTAAACAAAAAAACCCACCCGGGTATATCATCAATAATCAATAATAGTTCAATATTTAGTTGTTTACATTTCTCGTTAACGTGAACCAGTCACCGTTACCGCATTTCCTGCCCAATTGCCGAAAAAATTATCCAATGCCAACATAGCGCACCGTGCAAGTAACACATTTAGCATGAAAAATCTTCTCAACAAGATTTTAGATTTTTTGCTTTAAGATTTTTCAGCAGACCTAAAAGCGACAATTTCACTCATTATCGTATTCAAACAAATTCAAATGGACATTATCTGAAGAAATGATTGTTCAAGGAATGCCTACTGATTGGTTTTGAATCAATTCAGTGAATATATTTTTTCAATTCGTCATCATTTACACTTTGGCTTTCCACAAAGCATCCATTGCCTTATTACAGTTTAATTATTCAGTTGATTTTTTCAAGCTAAGTATCTACTTAATCTATTGTAGGTCGCTTCCAAGTGATTGTGTAGTGGTAAATATCCTTGCTAAGTGGTGGTGGGAATCTTTACTTAATATTGCCATTCTTCCCAATGGATTTCCAATCCTGCTCAAATCATCCAACGATATGGCTTTTACTATAAACGGCAAAAGCATAGCAGACGTCAGCAGCTTCTCATATCTGGGTATTGTCCTTTCGACCAACGAAGGAACATACTAAGTCGTATACAAAAGGATCATTATTGCCAAACTGCAGAGTATTTTCCCGTTACTCCTTTTACTCTTACTTGATTTGACGCCGTTGTCTTTGTCTCTTCCCATGTAAGATTATTTTACCTTAGTGTTGTTTGGGCGACCTGCTTGATCCTTGAGGATTTCATTCAAGTGCCATCCTTGTAATACCATTGGGATTCTTCCTTAAGGTATGGCCGATCAGTCTTCACTTCCCTATTTGCTTCAGTATGGGCTCTATATTTGTTAAATTCCATAGTTCGCTTATGGTGTTGGGCTAGAATATCTTGCTTATGATTATAAGGCACTAGTTGGTGAATATACCTGTAGCTTTGCGTGATGGTGTTAGACACAAGTCAGGTTTTACTGCCGTGCAACAGAATTAACTTTTCACATGCGTTGAATATTCTGAGCTTAGTTTGCCTGGTTATGTATGAACTACTGATAGCAGTCGTCCGAAAGTCGACTTTGCTTTGTTGTGCTTCTTGTTAAGTTATGGTTCAGCACCGCCTTTTGTTGCCATTGTTCTTCCCAGATAGCAGAAGCTTTCCGCATACTCCATTGGTTGAACCAGTAACACGATATTTTCTGTGCTATTGTTGGTAATTCCCATGGCCTTGGTTTTCTTGATATTTATTTCAAGTGCAACATTGCAAGCCAGAATTTTCAGGACTTTTCGTTTGTGTTTCTCAGAAATCTCCTCTACATATAAGGTGATCTAGAATATTATTGAATTAGGAACTATGGAAAATTACCCACCAGTTTCAATGTCGATATAAGAAACAGAAAATATGGCTGGATTGGGCACATTCTACGCAGATCCTATGAGAATCCTCCACATGCTACCCAAGCTTAGGACCTGTAAGGACCTTGAGAGACCACAAACATATTGGTATCATAGTGTTCTAAGCGAAATTGGCAAATTGATTAGCGAATTAAGACTAATGGCAGGTAACAGAAATAATTGGAAATCTTTTGCGGAGACCTAAAGCTACTAAAATGGAGTATGGTATGGTATTAAAACGCTATTTGATGAACAGAAAATTTAAACTTAAACAAGTATCAATGCCGTTATTTCCCTTTGTAATATTATTCTGACAAGCTTACAACTGAATAACTCCATACTTCTACATTTGCTGACGATACTTGCAGTTTTAAAGCCAAGTGTTTAAATTAGAGAAGTGAATGAAGCAATGAAGATATATGCTTGCGTGTATTGAGTTGGTGGTAGAGTACGTTTTTTCATAGTACGTAAAAACTCGGCTCGTGGGCAGAATTTTCTTTGGTTCGCTCGTTTTATGTCACGATTCATATTTTTTGCTCAAATTATTTTTTGCTTGACTCAAGCACAAATTTAAAATTTTTAAGCAGAGTAGGAAGAGTGCTTTTTATCTTCGATAGACTCTGTCCATATTGAACAACTCAATTTTTATGACAGAAATCTCAGTGAGATTTATTGTTGAATAAAATTTCTTCTGATAACCTTTGTTATATTGTACACTACGATGTAGGAGCTCTCCGCTAGTAAGGCTTGATCGACATTAATACTCTTACTTGCCTCGTCTTCTACCATTTTATTCATTATTTTATATAGTGTGTCATTAAAATATAACGCCATGAAATTTCATTTCTAAACGACTTCCAGCACTTCGGGACTATAAAATGTTTTTATTTGATTTTATTTAATTATTGCTACAACGTCGCTTTCAACTTGAAATCAGCTGATTATGAATTGCTCTTATGAATTTATGATTCAGGCAGATTAAAAATATTTAAATAATTTATCTTCTATTCTATTCTATTGTATTTATCTTCGTGTATATATTTAGACACTTACAGTTAAAGAGCCATGGTTTTTATCAACGCTTTTATCACAAATTTCTATTATTCAATTAAACTATTAAGCAGAGTGAGTGTATAAATTTCTTTTGTTTTTTTATTATTATTATTTTATTTAATTCTAGTTTTCAAATGAAAAAACTAGCACTAGCGATGGGTGGGAGACAGGAAACACAAATAATAAAATAAAAACCAATAAAATTTTAAAAATGATTTTTAACTGTTAACGATTTCAATCATATTATCACCAACATTATTAGCATCATTAACAACATTTTTTATTAACATTCATTCGCTTGAATTACTATTAACCCGGGGTACTACAATAGAATATTACTCGTTTAATAACAAGCAGCGGACGACAAATATTTCAAAGGCCACATATTAAATTGTATTCAAAAATATTTTGACTTTTCATATTACGAAAGTATAATGAAAGATCTCCTCTTGTTACTTTTCTTTATATTTTTAAAAGTTTTTTTTCCAAATTCTAAAGATTTCAATTTACCAGAGGGCCTTACTCACTACCGTTTCAAGTAACGAACTTAAACTGAATACAAAGCCTCCAACGAATTTTCTTTGATCTATGAAAAGAGAGCGCAACAAAGCGGAAATAGAGGGAGGTAGAGTAGATATAAGTAAAACTTAAGAATAAAGAGCGAAAAAGATTTTCTATCATAATGATACTTGTGTAGAATAAAAAACTAGTGACTTTTACTACTATGATCACATATGGGTCATTTTATGAGAATTAAAATTTGCTTAAGTAAATACAAATTTAGGTTATGCATTAGCAAATAGAAGCCAAACTTATATATCAGTTAAAACTGAACAGCTCTCAAACAGTATACAACAAGCTGTCATTTTCGCTGAAAACTGATAAGCCTAAAAATGGTTGGAGTATCCTATACGCTAACAATCGCAAGTCATACTAAATCGATGTAGTTTCTTTCGTTAGTTAAATATTACGTTTTAGGGGCATCATATTGGTGTTGGTTCTGCCTTAAGGCACAAACAGAATATACTTTTGCTTGCTTAAGCTACCGTCAAAAACTCAACGAAAAATCTATAAAATACTTAATCAACTTTTTTGTGGCCATAATGTACTTTTTGAATAGTCGCGTTAGTGAGCACATGAAAATTGCTATCTGACAGTTAAGTTGAATGGTTAGCATCTGGATAAAATTATTTTTAATTAAAAACTTAAAACTTTTATTATTTTGTGTAAAAATTGAAGTTTTATCAGAGAAGAAAATAATACAGTTTAAATAAAAATTTATAAAAAAAACTGCATATAACTGTCACGCATGTTCCAACTGTGTCAGCAAGAGCATCCATTGTACAACGTGAATCTTTTACTATTGTTTTGCATATAACACACAAACAGCTGTTTACGTACGTACAGTGCGATCAGGCTTGCCCAAAACGTAAGCAAATGAAACTGAACGAAACTTGACGAAAAGTTTGTTAAGTACATTATGGTTATACACATTTGATTGTGTGTATTCGCACAGACGTTGAAGCTAGCCTACGCATATTATGGTTGGGCCTTTAAACGTCAATCACAAGCATCGATAAGCGAGCAGGTGTACATATAATCGTGATAAAAACTATGAATCGTTTTTCAAGACCCATCATCTTCTGTTCGTTTTATTTTTGTCAAACGAAGCAGCCGAACTGAAAGATAAGAAAACAGTAAGCAAAACCTTAAGCCTGTAACGAACTTGTAAAACATTTTTTAAGTTTAATTTTTCTGGGCCCATCCATTGAAATTGAGAATTGATTGCCTATTTTAATTATGACAGCAGGGAAACAAAGCTTCTTAGGCCAATAGAAAACAGTAAAAACGCTGTCTCTTGAGATCGTATCCGCACCAGAATTCGATTGTGGATTTTACCAAATAGTGTACTGTAAGCACAACTTACACTCAATGCTGTCGACTAGTATATATTTTAGAGGATAAGTCATTTAAATGGGCTGTCAAAACAACCTAAGTATGTTTTACCAAGACCCCATGGGTTTATAAAGCGATCAACAATAAGTGCAAACGATAAATTTGTTATATTAAAATAGGTGTTCTGTTCGTGTGACATTCTGTGAACTGCGCCCTAAGTGGACATGGAGGGGCATGGAGAGGAAATGGTCATCAAAGATGACTATTCCTTGTGGGGTTTTCTTTAGTCGCAAGAAAACAACATAACCCGTTAAAATTCGGCCTGAATTGTGCGCCAGAGTCATGAAAATTTCACACGGAAAATTTTACGGATGCGTGTTATCTAGCAAAGCCTATGTCTTATTCAAATTGGCACCAATAGGCCTTTTTAAAATTTCATAATTTTATGGTCAACAAGGAAAGGCAGTTTGATAAATGTTTTGTTCATGACTTGCTTTACTAAAAAGTCTAACACATCCATCAATTACCAACGAATGTACGTAAACTAAGTCTCATTTTATTTATAACTAAACGTACTATCATGACTAATGCATAAATAGTACGGTTTCTATACAAAATAGTATGTAAAAACAGCTCTAGAACATCTTGTTATGTATCTCTCAGTTTGATCTTTTACTATAATGCGCTTTACCAACTCTGCCAGTATCACTTTCCCAAAAAAAAGAAAAATTATATCTTGTATTTGGCTTTATTTTACAAAGAGATGCAGCAAATATTTTTGCCTTTTGTGGCATGTCGTTCGCAACACCTATGTTCACCTTTTAGTTTGAGCTGTAGGTTCTATTGAGGAATTCCTTCTTATCTGTCGGATCGATTGCGCCAATAAGAAAATATCAATACGACTATAATTATGTTATAGCGTAAAGCTTTAAAGATAAACAAAAAAAAATGACGTTTAACCCCCTCATGAAATACGCCCTTTTTAGATACAAACAAACAATGGTTAAATAGTCGTGTAATGTTTTAAAAAGTAAAGACTAAAGACCGACTAAGTATCTAGTGAATAATTCTAAATGATTTTAAATTGAAAAAGAAAAAGAAAAACTAAAGCAATTTATCAATTTAAATTTGAAAATCATACATCGTATAGAAATTGAATCACATATTCATAATTAGATATGTATGTATGTACATATGTACACATGCTGTGTCATACATACATTTTATGAATGTTTTTACACGAACAAAAAAAAGTATTTCTACTACACAACACCACTTGAAAAAAGTATACGGTTTTAAATATATAATCAATTCTGTTTGCAATGGACAGACCAAGGCGTTAATATTATCGTTCCTACAAACCTGCATTGTTTTGCTCACAGATTGATTGGCTGAGCACTGCAATTTCAAGGTTAGTAAAAATAGAACCCATGTATGCGCTTATGGTATGTAGGAGGCTTTCAGAGAGATTTTGGGGCTGTAACCCAAGAATATTATACTGGATGTATATCATGATGGTCATACCGATTGTGACATATATATGTGACCGTTGCATGGGCGGTAAGAAAGAATTTAGGAGCAACACAGGCAGAGCTAAATTAGGTACAGAGATTAGCGTGCATAAGCATAACTGGGGCAATTATAACTCGTCCTACAGCTGCACTCGAGGTTCTATTGGGCTTTAGTCCGCTGCATTTGGCAGTGAGAAAAAGAGCCATAGAGACCATGACGTAGTAATGAGAAATAAATTTGACAGTCCCGTGGTCAGGCTCATAAACCTTTATGACTTTGGCAAATGCTTCAGAGCAAGACTGGGTAATAGGAGTAAATAAAGAGGTTTGGAGACTGCATACTCCTTTAGAGAAGGCACCATTTTGTGCTACACGTATGAGTTAAAGAAAGATGGGATGGTAAGTGGCGAGAGTGTTTGACCTTAGGAGGTAATATTCGGAACCTATAGGAAAACTCGCCAGCATATTACAGCCGGAAGCTTATACTATTGAGGGATGTACTCAATTTAACCTGAAGAGGAAATACAGAAAAAAGGACAAACCCATACTGTCTGATAGTCAGACCGCCATTCGAGCACTTGGCTCCTATCAGGAGCTTTGGCTGTTTTGGGAATGTCTGGGTAAACTGAACCAGCTGGGCAGGGACAATAGAGTCAGCTTATGCTGGGTGCCAGGTCATATGGAAATTCCGGGGAACAAAATGGTCAATAAACTAGCCAGAAAGCTAGCTTCCACTCCACTGGTGAGGCCAGGACCCTTTTGTGGACTGGGAAAGTGGGCCAGAAAAGGCAGAGCACATACTGGGTACATATGAGGCATTGATGTACTCTAGGAGGAAGTATCAAGGTGCCTATTATATGCCAGATAAGGATTTTTACGTCTATATCAATAATAATGAATATGGTACCTTGGAGGGTAAACGTCTGTTATTATAATTCAGTATTGGATAGACGCCAAAGTGTAAACACACATTTTTTTCAGTCGCTATAATAATATAGAGTTTTGTGCCTTAAAACTTTCTTTCATTTGAAGAAAACGACTACTGAAAGTATTCTATTGTTGGTAGAAGCTTACGGTCAACATGTACCAACTCAAAAAACTTGTGTACGATGGTTGGCGCGATTCAAAAGTGGTGATTTCGACACAGAAGACAAGAAGAGGCCTGGTCAGCCGAAAAAGTTTGAATACGAGGAATTGGAAGCATTACTCGACGAAGATTGTTGTCAAACGCAAGAAGAACTTGCATTATCATTGGAAGTCATACAACAAGCCATTTCCCTATGGTTAAAAGCATGGGGATTCATTCAAAAAGAAGGAAATTGGATCCCATATACATTGAAGCCGAGAGACGTTGGAAGGCGATTTTGCATGTCGGAAATGATGCCTGAATGTTACAAAAAGAAGTCATTTTTGAACCGTATTGTTACTAGTGATGGAAAATGGATAACCGGCCAACCATACAAATCAACTCCGGAGCCGAATATCCATGACGCCAAGCTAATGCTCTGTATTTGGTGGGATCAGAAGGGTGTTTTGTGTTGTGACCTCTTAAAATCGGGTCAGACTATCACAGGGGAACACAATTGATTCGTTTGAAGAGAGCAATCGATGAAAAATTATCAAAATGTACAACCAGGCACGAGGTCATAATCTGCCATCATGATAACGCTCGGCCACATGTTGCAAGACCGGTCAAGAACTATTTTGGAAACAGTGAATGGGAAGTTTTGTCTCACCTACCTTATACCCCAGACCTAGCCCCTTCTGACTACCAATTGTTTCGCTTCACTTCAGAACAGGGTATCAGAAATTGTCTTTGTTCTTGATTCATTCTATACCTCAAAACCGCAGCAGTTCTTTTGGCTCGGAATCCATATGCTACCAGATGGATGGGGAAAAAGTAGTGGTAACGATGTATCAATTCATTTTGTTATTATAATGAATGCATTTTTTAAAGCAAAAAAATCGACATTATTAAATTGTATACCCAATACCTCATATAGATTTCGTTTACGAATTGTACAATTAAATTTAATTTTTTTCTATAGGCCATATACGAATTTCAAATTGTGTATAACGAGTGTTTTTATACGAGTACTCACTGATGTAATGGTTATGATGAGTATTGCAATGTGATAACATTAAATAGTATACTGAGTGAACATTTCAAATATCTATTTTAGTAAAGACAATTATCATCAACAACATTATCGTTATGATAATTATTAGCAAACAGTTTCACCATAGTTATCATAATAAAAAAAAAAAAAAATTATTTTTAATTTTTATGGTATACACGTGCTTACTTCTGTACACGAGTAGTTTCCAGTTCATATTTCTCAGAAATATTTTATTCTTTTATGTTCATACGATATATGTATGCATGTGTATATAATATAATAATAGTGATATGATATGATATGATATGAATACTTTTTATTTTATTTAAATTTGAATTAAAAGCAATTAAATTTTAACATAAACACGTGTGCTGATTAATGATTTTACACTCGAGTTAAGATGAAATTGATTTATAAAACAATGACTAATTTACTTAATAATTTTTACTTTATTTACTTTATATCCTTTATTTTTAATTGTATTAATTAACGTAGTAAATAAAAAAAAAATCATAAAAATTTTATTATTAAAATAAGTACAAAAAAAGGGAATTCTATTGAAATGATTGTAGCAGCATCCGTGTATTATTTACAACATCAAGGTTTTTAAAGGAAATAAAAATATGTACCCCACATACACCCCCACATATTTACATAAATACTGACTTACAATCTCTTACACTTGAGGAGAGTAAATCTCAAATAGTATTTCTCATAAATTTTCTCATTGCAATACAAACTTTTGTTCTTTATGAGAAAATAAATGAGTTTAATGGTTTTGTGAGTGCGTGTGCGTGTATGTGTGTTTGCCTAAAAGTTTATTGTTGTAAGTTTTTTATTCATTAAAAATTATTTTATAGTTAAATTCTCGCTCTCTCCATCTCCTTCTGCTTTACATTTAACCATTTACTTACAAAATATGTATGCAAACCAGGGTTGCAAAATGAGAACATCAAAACTGTACTCGGAAGCTCATAAAATTGTACTTTTTCGACCCTAATTGTACCAAAAATATTTTTTTTAATTATTTTTAATTTTTTATTTTAAGTAAAGCACAAAAAAAAACAATAAAATTATACAGAAAAATTCATTTTTATAACAAAAAAATTAAAATTTGTGCTTAAAAGTTCATTTATATTTGTAAACTATATCTTTAACCCTCTGTAACTGACGTGCAGTCTGACAGACACCACAGAAACTCTTTTTTGCGTCACTTCATAGCAATTTGAATTAATAAAATCAATCCTACTACTCGTATATTTTCAAGAATAATGGCTTTTATTTCAAACTTTAACTTCAACAAAAATATATGACTTTAAACGTGGGGTCTATTAGACTCTACGTCGAAGCAATTGTTACAATTCGTGTACGACAGTTGCAGAAAATCAAATAAAAACTACACTAATGTATAAGTACAGTGTTAAACGTAAAATAATGTGCAAAAAAAGTACATCGATATACATACATATGTACATATTTATGAAATCAAATTGTTTTTAATAACAATCACTTTGGTATTTTAAAACTAAAGCAGCAAGAATTTGATGACCTTAACAAATCTCTTGTTTGAATAAAAGCGGAAACTGTAGACACATGAAGCCTATTTCGTTCTTTCGTTTTAATACATCAATTAAATGATAAACTATGGAAATTCCATTAAAAAAAAATAAATAAACTGAGAAAGTTCGTAAATTGTACCAAATGAGTAACTGGTGTACCATTGTACTTTTAAGTATCACATTGTACCAACTTTTTCATCACTGATGCAAACCATGTTAAAGGCAGAAAGTAGAAGAGGTTTGATAATAACGAGAGTAAGGAAGAGAGTTAGAACCTAAAGAGATAATTTAATGGGGAAAAGTGTTTATAGCGCTACGTTAAAATGTGTTAAATTTTCTATAGATTTTTTTTTAACTAACTTTGCTGTAATAGATGTTGTTGTTGTTGCTACTGTTGCTGCCAATGTTGTTGTTTTCTTGTTTAACCCTAATCAAGTTATTTTCGTTTTTTGCTTAAGAATATTTTAAATTCTTATAATGAGAGAGAGAGAGAGTCATGTTGTATGCGTGTCTTCTTGTTGTACTAGTATGTGCCTCCACTTAAGGGAGTTCTTTATCCTGCAATTCTATTCATTTTATTGGCATAGTTAGAATAGTTGAAACAAAAAAAACAAAAAACAACAACAACAACAACAAGCAGAGTATAAAGTTTTTAATTAAAAAAATATAACAGAAATAAATTTAATAGTAACGATGAGTTTTTAGAATATCTCAGGGGTTTTTCTTTATATTTATGTTTTAAATAGTAAATTATGTGTATGTGTGTTTAAGTGTATGTGTTAGTTTATTTGTTGGTTTACTATAATATCCTTTTAAAATTACGTGTTTAAATCTTTAATTGTTTTTTTTTTTAATAATGACTTTGGTGTTTTCTTAGTCTTCATCTTCTGTTAATATAAAGGACAAAGCTTATGTCGTTAAAATTATTCAACAAAAAAAAGAAGAAGAAATAAATTTTATCGATTCTTAAGTATTTTAAATCACTTTGAATTTTTATTAAGCAGAATATTTAGCCGGTGGCCAAGCTACAAAAAACTGAAGAAAGTTTAGTAGGTATGTACATACGTTGATAAAAAGAATTTTTTCTCTATAAAGGCTTAAATGCTTAACTCTTATTAACAACAAATCAAAATGTTTATTTTTGTTTTTCTAAATTTATATTTTTGTTGTGAAGCACAATTGTTACAGTTAGAAATGAAATATTATTTCATTCATATGGCTGCTACTGTACCCTCACGGTGGTCTCACAGTACCCCATTCTATCGGAACAATTTTCGAGAACTTTTACGAGTGTATGAGATCGTATCTCGGCAATGGCACCACGAATGTTGACCTTCAAATGTTTAATTGTCTCTAACGGCGCCCCACCGAAAATGGTCCAACGGTGTCAAATCGCAGTTTCTTGGCTGCCAACTGACATCAGCATTTCGGCTAATTAAACGGCCATCAAACGTTTGACGCAATAAATCGATTGTGGCATGAGATGTGTGAAAAGTTGCACCATTCTGTTGAAACCAAACATCGTTCACATAAATATTATGGAAAGCGGCCACACATTCGATAGGTGTCTCCATTGACCGCAATGGTTGCGTATTCGTAGTGGGTGCATTGGCTTCTGTAATACCACGTTTGGATTTTCTGAGTCCCAAATACGGCAATTTTGCTTGTTAACGTAACCATCAAAATGAAAATAAGCTTCATCCGAAAAGATGATTTTAAATGATGATAAATTTCCAATAAATCCCAACGTTGCTTAAGCGTAAATCGATTCATTTCGTTCAGTGGAGATAATATACTGAATTTTGTGACAGAATAGAATGACATAAGTATTGCCAGATTCGAAATAACCGCTGGTTCGAATTCAAACCGATAAAATGGCGCACCCGATAGCTTATAAATCCAATTAATCATTTATTCTAAGAATGACTTTTTGGTTTAACACAAGTCTCTTACTATCCAGCACTTTTATCAAATTTGAATGGAAGAAATAGTCTTAAGAGATCGTGATTGTTCTAAAAAACTGGGACCATGAGTTTTTTTTTACTACTAAGCTTCGTTTGGTAGCCGTATTGATTACATATTTTAAAATTTCAGGTGCATTGTGATGTTTTCATGATTCATTCACCATAACGCAACCGCTCAGATTGCTTATGAACATCGCCAAGTAGTTTTTTGAAATAGTCAGACTATACAGTTTATGGTGTAGTGCGAGTACACGCAGCTCTAATTCTGCAGATACTTTTGCATATACATACATACATATATAGCTTTTGCTACCTTATACATTACAATTTTCCGATCATCCATTTTCATACCAGAAGATACCCAACCAGCATATGTACTAGGACGACCGCAACTAAGCTCAGTCAACTGGATAAGTACCACTATCAATGTTCAACATTTAATCACAGTTTATGATGTTAAATCATCAAGAAATGTTCTAAACCCATACATACACATTCAATGGTCTCTTTTATCCAGTCTTGATGATTGCGAGATTAATGCCGCTACAACTGGTAGCCGATATTGAGACGGAGAAGCATCTTGTGAAAAGAACATACATATATAGCACATTGTGGCCGGATGGGTGGTAACGCAATTGATAGATGGCAGAGTGATTGAGCCACTGCCACAAAGGTAAGGTGGACCTATAGACTCATAGCGAAGCTAGCGAAATGGATGGAAATAAAGCACGGGCAGGTGAATTTTTGCCCACGTCTCGTCTCCAGTAATAGTCTTTTTGATGAAAGTACGATCGGATTCAGCCTCGCAAATCATGTCTTTTGCGACCTCAACTCGCCAACATACATAGAAATGCAAATATCAAGCTATGACGCTAAGATTTAACGGGAATATTAACAAAAGATATACGGCCACACGAGGGTCAAGCTAGTATGTCTAGAATGCCTGAACGTGAGGGAAACCGAGGAGTGTGTATTCTTCGTTTTCCCCTCAATATGAAATCCAGCGGAACTGTCTGGAAGGAGCAATCCGGTCCCGGATCACGCCCAACAACATTGTTGACCTAATGCTGGCATCCATTGATAATTGAAATCTAGTATGTGTTTTCAAAAGGCAAACTTTTATTCCAACAAAGAACTACGCTGAGAGAAAGATCTGCAGCGCTAGATAGCATCATTCCCTGAAGTAATACTTTACGGTGTTTTCGGGAGCGTATTAATGTGCGGTTAACGAACAAAGATGAAGTTAAGCGCGTAAGCGCACGGTAAGGCTGAGAGTAAAATTTGCAGCAAATCGTACATATCGACTAGCCCGGGCTACCAATATCTTTCGGATTTTCCCTAGCTTTTAGCTCGTTAAAGCTAAAAAAACATATTTACCTGTATGTTTATATAGACAAGCAGCATTTTCTACTATTTTTTCCATTCTCGTTCTATTTTTTAATTTATTTTTGAATAAAAAATTTTAAATTTTATTTTGCATAGATTTCCTTTTTATTTATTTTTATTTTATTTTTTCTTTATCTGCCTTGGTTTTGTTTATTTAATTTGTTAATTTTCTTTTCTTTTTTAATATTATTTGACAACTAAAATTATAATTTTATTAATTTACTTTTAGTTTTTTTTGTTTCTTTGTTAAATAAAATATTAGTAATATTAATAATTAATTAATTAATTAATAATAATAATAATGCAACATGCATACAGAGCTAAAAATTATTTCTGTTTATTTTTGTTTTTTTATTTTTATTTTTACTAAATTTAATATTTACTTTGTTAATTTGTTTTTATTTATTTAATTAATTTATTTACTTTAGTTTTTTTTTAGACTATTAATTATTAATTAATATATACTAAATGGTGTTTTTCTTGTTGCTGCAATTATTTGTTTTCTTTTTTCTCATTTTTTTACTCGTTAATCGAATTTCGCTTACAAATCTAATAATTCCCTTCAATATTTTCATTAATTTTTCACTTTGTTAACAGGCGAGTCGTTTTTTTTGAGATACATACACTTTTTTCTGTTCAATTATATTTAATTTTTTTTTCCTATAATTTTTTTTTCAATATTTTCATTTGCCTTTAAAAATTATGAAACTCTGCATAAGTTTGGTTTTGGCTATATTTTCCTTTCAATTATTTTTATTAGATTTTCGTTTTTTTTTAAATATATTTTTAAGAATTTGCTATTTTAATCAAAAATAATAAAGATCTATGAAAACAAAAGAAAAAAAATATTAAAAAAATTTTAATATAAAATTTTTTAAAATAATTTTTTGTTTTCTTTTTTCAAAAAGTTAAGGCAAAATAAAGCAACTGACAAAATGTATATTTTAAAGTGCAACTAAAACAATATTTAATTTTTTTAAAGCAATTCTGTGTTCACATATGCACAAAGCAATGCTGATTTATAGAAAAGATAAATTAAAAGGATAATTTTGACAAAGACATGTCTTAGTGCTTGATTTCAATCATTGAGTATTTGCAACATTCGAAATATTTCACTTGTAACATAACGCATTTTCGCAATCTTATAACTTTTTACTATTACCTTGAGCCTATTCAGAAATGTAGCTCTTATTTAACTAAACGTTTAAAATCTTCGTTCTTGCATACACACAGAGAACACTCTTTTGCAAACGCGAAACAGATGCCTATTAGCATTCTCCTTACATGAAAGCAGTCTGGATTCCTTAGAAAATCCTTTAGGGCCTTTAGTGCATTTCTTCTACTCTCGAAATGCCAGAATAAGTAGGTTCCTAATGCTAAAATCTTTTAAAAATAGACGGTAGCATAAAAGATGCTGCACCGTCTTTCCTTGCATCTTATCAAGCACGTAGGATAGCTCGACACTTTTATTTCAAGATACGAAACTATTTAGATATCTATTATATTATCTACTCTAGAAGTCCAATATCAAAATGTGTTAGATCACCAAAATAATAATCAAGACCCTGAGAGTAACTAAAATATGTCACTGTTATTTGCCCCTCTCAGCGCCTAAATGTTAAATTTATACGAAAGTCGCATCAAAGATTTTTTGATATACTTTTGCTTTATACAGACGACCACATATCGTCACCTAAAACGCAAACGGCCCTAACTAACAAAAAAATCAAAATCGACTTTTTCATTAATTCTGATGTATTTCATCAAAGCAAAGGTTTAGAAATAAATTTGGACTCTTCCGAATAAAATTAGCCATTTTATTACCAAAAAACGAACGGCCCTATCTACAAAAGCGATTTCATGATAAACGAATTAAAACAAACAAGCCTTTGTATAAAATACAACATTGTCAATTGTCAAAATGCCATATTGGTTTATAAGTTAATTAAACAAAATATAAAAATTGTATCTAAAATATTGATAAAAGTCTCGCTGATTAAAACAATACTTTTTATTTTAAATAGTTTTTTGACTCTCCTGGAAAATTTTTAAAATGTTAGATAGGGCCGTTTGCGTTTTAGGTGACGATATATTCTTCATATCGCTTCTAAAAATGCTTGTATATATATTAACGAAACTCACTTTTCACACTGTAACGTACTAGTCGCTAAGTCATGCAACGTTTTGATTATTCTTTGGTCTCTAAGAAGTTATGTTGGACCCTTGTTTTGTCTACAGTTAGAAAAAGACGCAAAAACTAGCTCGCATTTCGTATTAATACGAAAATCAACAACAAAGCAAGCAGACAACGAAACAAACAACAAACAACAACAACACAAGAAGCACTAAAGCAAACAAGATATTTACGATCAAATCGCTGCATGAGAACTATAGAAAAAGAAATGGAATCTACTTGAAATATCGAAGTATTGTTTACTCAGCCATACAAAAAGCACATCTGTGCGAACAGCAGTCAATTTATTTGGCGTAAACTCAGCGAGTAGAGTTTATAGCTGTAAACTAAGAGCAGCGAGTAACTGAAGTAAACTTAGGCTTAAACAGTTTAATGTGGACAAACTCTTGTTGAGAAGGATCGTGATCCAATCTGAGTTGTGACAACGATCGAGTTGGAAGATCTCTTGGTAGAAAAATCGGTTAAATAGTTGTTATTGTTTTACACAAAGGGTGTAAACAGAAAGTAATTAAGAGAACTTGTTATTGCTTGTAAAAAGGTTACGAGCAGTGCGGCACAAAACTGTGTAAATAAAGAATTATTTAATTGAAAATCAAACACAAATTTATTTGTATTTTAATTGCAATCTACGACTCATTTGTCTTCTGGAGACCTGAACATGCAGCGATTATAATAGCAGTTTATCTTTTTATATATCGTTTCCTTTTCGTCATTATTAAAATACTCGTAGGCTTATTGAAAAAAAAAAATTCTCCAATTCTAAAAATATATGCCATCTGTTAATAGTTTCATGCTATGTTCGCACGAAACTTCGGATTACTTCGTTCTCTGTTTGTATTATTTATGTCGACTGCTAGCATTTTTGTACTTAACAACATATTTTAGGGAGATCAATTTAATAAATTTGCAATGTTAAATCTGTATTAAAACATTTAAATTAAAAGCTTAAAAGTATGCCAAGCCCATATTATCTAAGTTTTATAAAAATTAGAGATGGCACTGCTTTTAAAGTAATACACAGGGTAATAGAAATAGAATTACTTACAATTTGAGTGATTCGTTCTCAAAATTTTGTATGTAAATTTATGTTATTAAACTCATTTTCGGGGTGGTATTATAAATGAGAGAGCGAATGACTAAAAACCTTGTCGTGCGAACATAGCATTAGAAACTCTGGAGTCTACACCAAGAAATACAATAAGTAAGTGATATAAGTGACAATAATTTAAAGTACACATATGTGTGCACGGTGTATCAAGAAATTATGAGCGTTTTTTAAAATGTAAAAACGTAACGGTATTAATATCAATAAATGTAGTTGAGTTTGTGGTAAAGTAATGGCAATTGCTGCACTCATTGCAAACGTTCACGCTAAAAGCCTACATTTTCAGCTTTCACAGTCGCTTTTCTTTGGCATGAAAACGTAATTTAAGCGATAATTCAAGGGATCTCCAGAATGCGACATTCGGCTGGAATCATAAGAGTTGATGATACAAATTTTTATTTGGTATTATTTGGTATTTTTTTTAAACAACCCACCCGGTTTTATGGGATTTTTCGATGGGTTTTTTGGATTTCTTAACTGCTTCCAAATTTCGTTCAGTTCGACAATATATTTTGTTTGTTTGTTTATATTTATTTATAGTGCAATTTTGCACTCTTGGTGGGATCAAGGCGGCATTGTGGTCTATGAACTACTAAAACCCGATGATCGGAGGACTGCAATTGCTTCGTTTGAATCATGCTTTATGAGAAAATCGGCTGGAATATACAGACAGACTTGATTAAGTTATTCTTTTGAATGATAACACCCGACCTCATGTTGCAAAAGTTTCAAAATAATTAATAGAATCGATCAAATGCCGCATTTGCTGTATTCTGAGAACATTGCTCACACCTCTTTACATGGCATTTCGCCTCTGGAAGCAGTGATGTCATAAATTTGTTATTTTGTTATCTTTTTTGAGCTCAAAAACTGAACAAATAGGTTTATAGTCCAAATACGTAAATAAACTACGAAAACCTCTAAATAAAAGAAACCACTCGGTTTTTTTTAAATATAATACGCAGTGGGTTGCCAACCCTGATTATAACGCAGAATTGACATATAAAAAGAAGAGCGCTATCGTGAGTTTTATTTATTTCATTTTTAAAATAAAAGAAAGATGTGACTTCGACAAAGTCATGGATCAACGATTCTTTAGATGAGTATGAAAATTGAGAATTGGCTGGAATCAGAAATGGGATGCTTCGAAACATTCCTAAATGATTTCGAAAAACAATTTTTGTATACATTAAGCTTCAAACAAAGGGTGGTCACACCTCAGCGTCAACTTTTTTGCCCAACTTAATTTAATATGTCCTTGCTTCAGTGTTTGACAAATTCAACCATGGAGAGGTACACAATTGAGCAGCGCGTTAAGATAGTTGTTCGTGCACTTCGTGACATTTTTCTGGTTAGCATAATCGACCACAATGGAGAGAATTGTGCGCAAATTTAAACAAACCGGGTCTGTAGGAAATATGGCCCCATTGTAAAAGAAACACTTTTCAATAAATTTATTTTTAATTAGAATTCTCGTATTTATTTAAGAATTTTTTTTAATTAATTTATTTTTTTATTCTTTAGTTAAAAAAATAATAGAGAAAAGAAATAATACTGGAAATGTGTAATAAATAGAAGAGTAATAGAAGTAAAATTTTCAAATTTTTTTAAATATGTTCTTACCAATAGCTTTCTTGGTGTTGGATTTTAATAATTTTTTTTTTTGTTTTTTAACTTTAATTTTGAATTTTTATTATTTTTTTTTTCAAATTTTATATAAATAAAGAAGCGTTATATTTTTGTTTCATTGTTGTTTTTTAATTAATTAGTGCTTAATTTAAAATGTTGCTTTAATGTTTTATATATTCCCTAATTGTTTTTTATTATTTTTTATATATATTTTTTTTAATTTAAAAAATAATAATTATAAGTTAGTATGTAACAATGAATATTTGTTTTTGCTATTTTCATATTTATACGCCATATCTGTTGTCTTACTGTGTAATTTCTTAAAAGATTTTATTTTATTTTTTTACAACTTTAATATTAATATTTAATTTTGTGTTTTAAGTAAAATTCTTAAAAATTTATTTTGTTTTTTTTTATAAATTTATATTGGATTTTTTTCAACTTCCTTCTTTCTCACTGGCTCTCTAACTAATACATACAAGGTTTATAAGGATTTTCATTATTTTCTTTTACTTTTCATCGCTTCCTGAATATATTAACCATTCGTTCGTTAATTATATTTACATATGATTGATTACATACATTTTAAATTTTTTTTTATAACTTAGCTTTACTTTTTTTAAAATCTAAAATATTTTGATTATTTTTTATTGCTAACTTGGTTTCCTTAAGTAAATTTCGTAGAAATAAATTTTTACTTATTGATTGTTTTTTATTTAGAGTGGGGAATGGGAAGAGGAGGGTTATCATGGCTCTTTCTATATATAATTCTTTTTTTAATTTGACATTTTTTTTTAATTAATATATACATTCAATTGTTTTTATTATTTATTTAGATTTTTAATAATTTATTTTATTTATTTAAACTAAATACTCTATTTATTTGATTTTATTTATTTACTTTTTTAATTATATTATCTACATATTTATATTTATTTAATTTAAATATATTTTTAAAATTTTTGATTATTTGTTTTAATTTTTGTTAAACCCATAAAATATTGCTTTTCGTATTTATAAATTTTTTTTTTTATTAGAACAGTTATTTTTTATACGTATTGACGGATTGACTCATTTCAATAAAAGTTTTAATTTTAATTAAAAAAAATGTTTTTTAAAATTATTTCTTTTTTGTTAAATTGGCAGCTTGTTTTATTTCTATTTTCAAAACTTATTTAAATTTTAAAACATTTTATTTAGAAAAGGAAAAACAATTAATAAAATTAAAATTTTTTTATAATTGGTCTATCGTTGTTGTTTTTGTTGTTATAGATTGTTTATTTGTATAAATTTGTTTGTGTTTTTCTTTCAACTGTAACTAATAATTGTGTATAAAAAAAGAAACTTCTTTTTTAAATTTTTGTTTAGGAATCATACGGTTTTCGGCTATAATTGCTGTGAAAAACTAAGTTTTTTCCAGAGCAATCATATTGGTCTATTGGTTTAATTGTTAGTGTGTGTGTGTGTGTATGTATGTTAATGTAGGTGTATGGACGTGTTTCGAATATTATTTAATTGGTGGTTATACAGTGCAAGCAAAAAGTGAGGCAAACGAAAGTAGAGAGTAGTATTTTTAATAACAAGTTGTCAGGTATCAAGATAATAAGCAGTCCTTAGTCACTAAGATTATCGGACAATTTTTTTAAATTTTAAATTTCACTAATGTTTGCCATAATTCGATAGACATGACTAACATCGGTATAGTGCAAAAAATTTAAATCTCTGATGTGAATTAAACTCATGATTTACAGAATAGCATCCTACTTTATCATATTGGTACAGCTAGTAAAGTGTTTCACTAAATTTGACTTTAAATAATATGATTTCTTAAGGCCCTCAAAATACAATAAATACAATATTTGACACAAACTTGTACGTTCCAGCGATTCATTTAAAAAATAAATATTGGCAAGGGGATAAAAGTGGAGTCTCATTTTATAAACAGAAAGCGATGTTGTATTAACTTACTGTCGCTGCCCGATTCATTGACAATTTACACATGAATTGTAATGTGGAAACAACACTATTAATCCTTTTAGTTTTCAAGTTATCGATGTCTATGACATTGTGGGACAGTATTTTTATCCAGAAAAATCCTGGATTTTTATTATTTTCTGATCTCTGTATGTATGTTTTTCATCCACTCATTTTTTCATCATTACTGACCCGCAGATCCACCAAATATGAATATCGAATGAATATCGCAAAACACTCTTTTCACCAGACCTGAAGGTATTTGCCTGCATAAAGTCCCAATCACCTCAAGTGTATTCATTTTCCGATTGCTCAATATTATTTCATGTGTTTTATCAATTGTTTCTGGAGTGTTGACCTCTTTTAGCCGGCCTGCCTGATATAAACGGAACGGAATGCAAATTACACTAAATATTCACCACAGCATTTATTAAAATTTCCTTTGATGTTTTACGTACAAAATACCAATTATGTTCAAGTTGCAAAGACCATTTACTCTTAATAACTGACGGGATCAAACTTAAATTGTTCTTGTAAAAGTGTCGAAAAATGGTTTCCTACGTTTTGCTCACACTGTGATTTAAATTAAAAAACTTAAAATAAATAAATTAAATTGTTTTAAATAATAATAAAATATATAAATTAATCAACTACAAAAAAAGAAATTAAAATTATTTTCTTTTCATAATACTTTCTGCTTGTGCAACAACATCGTAACACAATTTTATTATTTTTCTTTCAAAGTTTTTTCTTTTTTTTTAACTTTTCAGAAAAAAAAATGAGAAAAATAAAATTATAAAATAAAAAATAAATTATCAACATACTCGTTCTATTTAATAAGCAGCAACGAGTACATGTTGCTCCAAATAGCTCAATTAAAACAGAAAATGATAGAAATTCATGAACATATTCTGGTCATATTGTGTAAGACAATGTCTCTGTTTCTGGTTTCTATTTGAAAAACAATAAATGGACGTTTCATAAGTGGCAAGTTTTCTTTTAATTCCATTTGCTTAATAAGGAAATATATAAAAAATTAATATTTTTATTTTTGTTTTGTTGTTTAAAACAAATAGTTAAACAATTAATTTAAATTACAGTTGTAATAACAATTAAATGTAATGGTAATTAAAAAATGCATTAAAATAATAAATTTTTAAAATTTTAATAAAGTATTTACAACAAAAATTTCTTAAGGAAACACTATTTCTAAATCAATTTACACCGAACTGATCTGGTGTTGATCAAAACCACACATTGCGCATAAAATTTTCCACTCTTGTTTGTTGTTATAGGTTCCAAAATAGCATTCGATATCATTAAAATAAAAACTACTTCTACTCATACTACCCATAAAGAATCTATACCGAGACGCTCCCAGTAGAGACATGCGGAATTAATAAAACCACATATCCAATTACTTATGAAAGATACGTTTGTAAGAATTCGTCTGTACTTAAGAGTAGTCGTATGAGTCCAAGGAGGCTTTTGTATGATGGTAAGATTATATTCGAAAATTACGAACACAAAAAAGGATAAACTATTTATTACATGAATAACATATTGAGGATTCCAGATAGCACAAGCGTACTGTAAAATTCATATGACCAAAGAAATTAACAACGGCATTAGAAGTGCTTTCGCCAACGTTTAATAAACCATAAAACTCAATTAGCTTTTTTCCAGCTTGGGAAATGCATATGTGCTTAGCTTTCCATCAGGCAAAGAATCGCATTAGGCTTAATATTTAGAGTTGCAATATGCTTCCTCCAAGCAAAGCCATCTTGTCAAAGCGTTGAAAAGCAGTATGCACACTAATCTTATATAAGAATGAAAAACATCTTTCGGCTTATATAAGATATTTAGTCTACGGCAAATATTGGAAAAGGCCCATGCAAATCAAATCAATACGCACCATCTCTTTATCGACTATAATGCAGCCTTCGATAGCCCGTTAAGAGATCGCATTTGTGCCACAATGTCTGAGCTTGGTATTCCTGCAAAATTGCTAAGAGTGTGCAGAGTGACGTTGATCAACTCCTGCAGCTCCGTCTAGATAGAAAGGGAACTCACAAAACCTTTGCATACTGTGAGAGGTTTTAGACAAGGTGACATCCCATCGTGCAACCTCTTTAATGTCGTCATGGAGAGCGTTCTGCGGAAGGCGGGAGTACATTGAAGTGCACCATCTTTTACAAAAATGTTCAGCTCCTGGCATACGCAGATGATATTGACATCATTGAGCGTACCAGCCGAGATGTCACTGCTGACTTCAGTGCCATCGAAAGAGTCTGCCAAAATGGGTATAACGATAAATTAGACCAAGACAAAGAATAGTTGTCGACAAGTTGGAACGTGCGGCTACGGTTGAGAACTATACATTCGATGTGGCAAATTTATTTTATCTACCCTGGGACTGCCATTACCATCAGCAACGATGTCAGCCTAGAGATCAAGCGTAGAATCACTCTTGTGAACAGGTGTTTTATGGCCTCAATAAACAATTAAGTAATAATTGATACTCACAAGTCGCTCATACTCCCCGTTCTTTTTTATATAGCGAAAGCACGTACGTTGTCAAGCAATATGTAAGATCTTTGCTCCTTTTGGTTTGGCGATAAATTCCGTATTCGTACTAATCATAAGCTGTACGAGCTATGTGGTATAATCACATGAGCATTGTTCAGCGAATTAACATCCAGCGACTACGCTACCTAGAACATGTCGTTCGAGTGGATGAAGATGCTCCAGCGAAAGGAGTGTTCGATGTGGAGGTCAGTGGGCGTCGGCGTAGAGGTCACCCTTGTCTACATTGGATGAATGTGACCAATTGCCGAAGGTGCGCGCTAAGCAGAGGTGCCTGGAAGTAGGTGCTGCAGTAGGCAGAAATCCGGTAAACGCGTTATAAAGGCCAATTATATATGTATGTAAACCTCCAACGTTATCAACAAAACAATTATTTTATTATTTATTTCATTGATAATTAGATACAAAAGGAAGTTCGACTTTTGTGCCGAGATTAAGAATGAGAAAAATGAAAGTCGCCAAGTACATTTACTGAGTCATTAGTATCGGATTGTTTTACTGAAAATCTGATATTCGTTACTCATAATTTTAGGACGATTGATATCAAGATAAACGATAGATATAGAGAATGCATTTTTAGTATTCTGTGAGGTGGTCATAATTATTTTCTTTTAGGATATGCTAAGTCTTAAAAAAACCATTTCTGTTTAATTACATTTAGAAATAGTGTTTTTTATTGAAAAAAAAAACAAACAAAAAAATATTAAATAAAATTAAATTAAAAAAAGTAATGAAAATTCTTATATTTAAAGTTTTTATTTAAAAATTAAATAGGGCGGGTGGGGATAAGTTTATATTTGTTTGTTCATTAGAGTTTCATATTTTTTATACAAGCTATACGTACATACATGTGTATGTATATTTTTTAATTTTTTTTTCGTTTATTTTGCATACGATACATAATAAATGCCATCACCTGAGAAAAAGTATAATTTAAATATAAAATACTTTTAAAAACTGTTTCTATTGTAATATATTTTAAAGAGATTTTTGTTTTTGTTTTTATTTTTTCGTTATTTTGCATTGCTTTAGTAGTTGTTTAGTTAATAATATTGGAATTAATAATAATTATTATATGCAATAATATAATTAATTTTATAATACACTGTACATTTGAACTGAACGACGAAAAATTTTACAAAACAAACAAATTTGTTTAAATTGTCTTTTCTTTTTGTTTTTGTTTTTTTTTTTTTGTTTTTAAATATTTTTTGTTTCTATTTAAAGAATCACAGCATTTATAATTTGTTTTAATATATCATTTTTTTTCTTCTTTTTTTATACTTAAATAATGGAAGAGTTTTAAAGGAAAATTATAAAAAAATAATTCTTTTACAAAAAATAAAACGATTAAGCTTTCAACTTTTTAACTTAAAAAAAAACAAAAATTAATTCTTAAATAATATAAAAATAAAATAAAAATTGCAATAATTTTTCTTTTTAAATAGAATCAGACTTAAATTATATATGTAATATATGCTATATATACTATATTATCCTACTTATTATTATTTATTTATTTATAAAATTTAATACATACTTATAATGCTGATGTATTGATGTTGTTGTATAATTTTCAATATTTTTATCGAACTGGGCTATTGTTCCTTTGTAGTCTCTCGACTACTGCCTGTGGTAGAGTTTGTGTTGCTGCTATTACTGCTGTTGCTGCTGCTGTTATTCACGTTACTATTATGAACAGCTATTGACCCTGCTGTTGTTATTGCTGATGCAGCTGCTGCTGTTGCTGTTAACGTTGTTGGATTATTGGTATTTTTACGCAAATGATTACGCAGCATTACCAGATTACGATTCAATTGTAAATTATTTGTTATACTAGTGCCCGTGGTAGAGGAGTTGACAAATTGGCTGCTAGCCGTACTTGTTGCATGGGGTAGAGTGTTGCAGGTATTTTCATCATTGGCTAAGGATCTTAAATAGTTTGCTGTACTGCTACAGCCAGGTAAAACGGCCGAGGCCACTGATGTTGTGGGTGAAATGGCACCACATAGGGTTTCTCCACTACTAGACATGGGCACGCCCAATAGCAGCTCGTGGGCTAGTATGGTGGGTAAATGTTAAGTGCTATTCTTCATGGGACCCGAAGACAACGAACTGCTACTGACACCCGAATCACTCGATTTCTCACTCAAGCCACCTCCTCTAGTAAGTGTGTCATCAGCTAGTAGGCTACTGCCCAAGAGTCCCTTTTTACCGACACGTGGTGGTAAAGCTGTACTAGTCTTAAACGGATTATCTTTCATGCGTCGTGCACTCTCGACTCTTTTCATTATTTCGCTTGAGCATTTCGTCACAACATCGTCCAGACTATTGGAATCGTCGGTAGAAGCTAAAGTTTGGGTGGGTGTTTGTGAAGTTGGTACTGGAGATCCTTCATAGCAACCGGAATCCCGGGGAAAATGTCGTCGTCCAAAAGGTGAAGCACCATGTTTCTTATTGATGTTATTAAGACGAGCCTCATCGTTTTCAGAACTTGAGCCAGCTATATCAACATCCGAACCGGTTTGGGGGAAATTAGAAGCTAAAAATATAAAAAATTCAAATTTGAATTTCGTTGCATGTGTTTTATACAAACAAACATATATATATATATATATATAAATATATATATCCGATATATATATATATATATAAATATATATATCCGATATATATATATATATATATATATATATATATATATATATATATATATATATATATATATATATATCCGATTAAATTCTCCTTTCTAATATAATTTGCTAATGACAAATAAGACTCTAATGAAAAGTCTGTGTTCAATATTCATAACTAAGCCTCCTTTAATATACCAGGTATACCGGTATGAAATAAGCGTCTTTTTGTGAAAATTTTATTTTGAAAGTAAAAAACTATTTCATTCAAAGTATTTGCCATTGCAGGCTACACATTTTTCCCATCCTTCAAGCAATTTGTGTATTACACGCCAATAAAACTGTTCGTCTTTTGAAGCAAACCAATTAGTCACCCAATTTTCGACTTCTTCGTAGGAATCGAAGTGCTGCTCAGTCAATGCGTTTCCCATCGATGAAAACAAATAGTAGTCGAAAGAAGCTAAGTCAGTGAATACAGCGATTGTATCCTGCGCCGGTTTTGCTTTGTATGCAGGTGCATTGTCATGTTCCAAAATTACCTTGCCGTGTCTTTTGAGGTATGCTGGTCATTTTTCGATGTTAAATACATGGTTCAAATTGATCGTTTGTTGTCGGTAGCGAAATATATTAAGAGTTTCATCAGGTTTTAGGAGCTCGTGGTATACCATACCTTTCTGGTCCCAACAAACACACAGCATTGTCTTTCTGCCGATTCGATCTGGTTTTTGCAGCCGAAGTTGATAGTTGTCTGGATTAAACCAAGATTTTTTTCGGTTTAGAGCATGATCACCATATGCCTCGACAAGCATTCGATGCGACTTTTGTTCAAATGAAAACGAACAATTAATGCTTTCCGCAAATCATATATGCATCCTGAATATGTTTGACAGATGTCATTGCCAAAACAAAAAAAAAAAAAACAAAATTAAGGCTCGTTCACAATAAAAATGTGCCCTATGGAGACATTTGTAACTTGACGCTCACTTCATACCGGTACACCTGATAGGTCTAAACCAGTATACTTCCAATCACTTGGTGGGGACAAAAATAAAAGAAGCAGTAAAAGTTGTCACTCTCTGCGAAACATTACAAAAAGGATGATCCGTAGAGTGTGCGCATATGGAACAGGGGTTAGCACGTGGATACTAGAGAGGAAACATGCTTGTTTTCACAGTCAAAGCAGCATATTGATCTGCGACGCAATGAATTAAATGTTTGCGGAAATTGAAAGTTCTAGCCGCTTTTAAGGCAATTATGTAAGCAATAGTAATATGTCTGCACAGCTCATTTATTATTCCTGTTTATTCGTAGTTTGACTGACAGTATGAGCATGGTTTGCTGGTCACCTCCCTCCCCCTAACCATTTATATACTAAATGGAAAAACAAAAAGAAAATGAAATAGAAAAGCTTATTGATTACTTACTACAATCCATATCATGTAGAAGCTGCACAGCTGTTAACAATTTGGCACGATGGTCTGGATTCACAATACCCAAATAATCTAAATCAGCCGGTTCAAGCTCTTTGAAAAGTTCCAGGTCTTCGTATCTAAAAGGCAAAAGAAGGCAAAACAAACAAACAAAATTAAAGACATGAATGAGTTAAAAACTACAACTAATAAACTAAAATTACAAAGAATAGAAAAGAAAGGGATGGTTAACGGGAATTATATTTTTATTCTGTATACCTCACCACCTCCTTGTTCTATGTTTTATTTTCCTCTAGAGAGATAGAGAGAAAAACAAAAATTAACACACACACACACACTTACCCATTCAAAACAAACACGGATGTGTACTCCTTTAAACCGATGCGTAGTAATAAATCCTCCACTGAATGTGGTCCGCTATTATGATTGAGATGTGCACGACCAGCTGTACTACTTAGAGCCGTATTAAGACTTTTGCCCGTTAGACCAGCCAAATTCTTACTATGTGAGTGCTTTAAACGTTGATCTGGCAACACTTCAACATTGATAAACTTAAAATGACCCAAACGGCCATGACAACGACCCTTCCAAATGCCAGAAGCGTTCATTGACAACACGTCGATTATGTCACCTTTCTGTAAAGACACAAAAAGAAAAAGAAAAAAATGAATTAGAAAATAAAAAAAAATTAAGCAAAAGGTATAAAAGGATTGGCATTGGTGTCACTGAGTCTAGTGTCAGTAGAAGCTTAATAAGAGAATTCTGACAAACGACTACTCAAAAGGACACACACATACCCACACACACAGTTTACACAAATGTATAGAAATATGCTATGCAATCTATAGGTGGCAACATAAACGAGTCCTTTTATAAGCAGGAAAAAAATCTTTTTACAACATAACACTCGAGACAATTTTCACAATATTTTGCCAATATTTGCAACAGTATTGGTACGTTAGTTAGTATATATGTAATTGTGTATGTCTGTGTGTTAAAAAAAAAAATATTCTACAGCATCATTATCAATATGAGAGATGAACAGTGTAGAAGGACATCCAACGCACAACGTTTAAAACTCTCTAAAGGCATCAAGGTAAAGAAAAAGAAACGAAAATCGTTTTACGTCTTTAGAGTCAGGAAAGAACATCCATCATAAAGTCAATGAAGTATGACGATTGGATGGCATGAAAAACGTAAGAAATATTATAAGAAAAATAACACCCGTTTAAATAGGATTTTCTTTCATAAGAAGATATATTACGTTCGAGTGGAACAAAATACGAGTACGAGCAGGATGTGTGCGTTTGTATGTACTTTTTTAAGTATGTATTTGTATGTGAACGTATTTTAAGTTGCATTTGCTACAGTAAAATCCCTCTTCTCTAAATCCAAATAGTATTTGAAAGCATAAGTTTTTATTAAACAAACATTGTGTTTTGCTCTTAAATTAGAACTTAAATATCTTATTATAGCGCTAGGATTGGAGGGCGTCGGTCAATTCATTTTAAATGAAGAAACAGGACTTTAGTAAGCCAGATTTCTTTCCTTTTGTAGACTAAAAAGTCTCTCAGGCATAGCTTCTTCGAATTCGATTTTTTCGGCATTAAGAACGTTTTCATCAATATCTGCAGAGAGGCAGTGATGTGATGGGTTAAGAGTGGTTTTTTGATGCCCCAGTGTGTTCAAGCATACGATGTATGAATCACGTATCACCAGGTAAGCTTGTTGAATTGATGTCGATCTTTGATATTGAGTTCGTTATCTCGATACCATGGGTATTAACTCTGTATTATAAGCAAATGATGTGCCACTACCACACAACGATATAAACGGATTGACGGTAGTACTTGATAAAACCAGTGTTAGGTGCAGTATTATTAAATTGAGTCGGCGAAGCCCAACTGGCCATGGCACTGCGACCTAGAAAGATTTATTGTGCAAAATACTTTGGGTCAGACCCACCAGCGTATTCGCCGAAATGCCATCGAGTCAATACCTCTGGGCGGATGACTGTCCGATCAGTTTGGAAATGTTATTCGGAGCAGTCTCCAGAAGAATATCGTCTACCTTCTGTATGAAAACAGCAATATCTCTAATAGCCGACGAACCTGTTCAGGCCCATAAAAAGCTCCATAAAAGTTCGTCAACGAATTTTTGGCAAGCAATACGTTCACAGACAATATAATCCGTCGTCTCCTCTTCCTGCCTAGGGCGACACTTTGGATCAGGGACCAACCACATTGAGGCCGAAGAGGTGATATCTGATATAGTAATGGCCCGTCGGGAAGCCTATAAAACTCCTAATAGTTGTCTTGCCTATGTGGCGTAACCCCCTATTATAGGCGAAGGCTTTCATTAGCCGCTTCGCCTGCCTCAATATGAAGAGCGTAGCCTATGCCTCCATTCATCGATCTTGCACCTGGCCGTGGACCAGCTAATACTACCAGTATAACCAGGGACCCAACAAAGCATTATTCTGTTCCCCAATGCGAGTGTGTTGACATTCGTGTAGCACTCCAGTCTACATACCCCGAAAAAAGGGCCCTTGGTGCCGCTTGTTTATTGGAATATATATTAATAGAAGCGCCCCGATTCGGCACTCTATATTAATCCACGCACAGATGGAAATAGCCTGGATCTTTGCCTGGAAATCTTTCAGCAAATTAATTGTCTATAAGACCAAATCTAAACTTGTACTACTTAATAGAAAGTACGGAGTTCTACATTTTTGCACTCCTATATTAGAAGGTACATCTGGCTTTGTTGGAAAGTTCTCAATTTCTTGTTTTGACATTATTAAGCTAAGTTTGAGGGATAACTTTTAGTCAAGGATACTGTTTTCTAGTAAACTGCAACAACTTGTAATTACAAGCGAATAGAGCTACCGCTCATCAAATTATTGAAACGTCGCTCTGTAGTTTTCAGCAAGTGGTAAAGCTGAATTGAGGTAAATACCTGAAATAATAAAGAAAAAACATTCAAATTCTTTAATAGTTAATTGTGGTGGTCAAATATCATTTTCATTCAGATATCATTTTGGAAATAAAACTATTTTTAAATTGTTTACGTTTTCCTTTGAACAGAATAAAAATTTCATTAAAATCAATAATTTGTTTGTTGCGGACACTCTTATAAAAATACTTTCCAACTCAAGCCCGATTACTTATGCTTTTACTGTATTTTGCTTTTAATTTATTTTTAAAATAACACACACACACACACACACAGACCTCTTAACAATGTCGATTATCCTTTGATTCAATAGCCTTTTAAAGGACGAAATTTTACGATTTACTGCCACTATTACTACTTACTAAACCAAACTGCTATTAACAGTTCCTTTATAAGCTTTTTGCTGCTACTGCTGTTGTTGTTGCTGTACAAAAAAATGTCTTTGTGTCTATGACTAGACGTATAAATATGTGTGTGTGTGTGGGTGTCCTTTTTCAATACTCACCTTAAATTTAAGTGCATCCTTATCATAAGGATTTGCCATACTATCGACAAGTGCTTTTGCTTTGCATATCAATGGTGCTAACGAGGTACGATCATCTGTAGAAATGGAACTTTGTGGACTGCCTGGACGTACTAAAGCTTGAGTGCCTGTAGTAATAAACGAAATGAAAAGCAAGGAATAAAAAAAAGTTTTATTAAAAGGAAAATATTTTAAGTATGTTTTAATTAAAAAACAATTTATTTCAAGTTTTGTTCTCCTCAGTTCAGTTCAGTTTAGTTTGGCGGAAAATAAATTTTCCAGCAAAATTTTCAAACAAAAAACACATATTACTGGGTGGGGACGGGTCAGAGAGAGAGAGAGAGGGTTCCCGTTTTCCTTCTTATGAGAAGGTTTTTGTGTCGCAAACAATTTCAAGTGTGTGTTAAATTTTTTTTATTTATTTGTATATATGGTAGTTTTATATTGTTGTAGTTGTTGTTTTAAAGGATTATACAAAAGAAAAATTTTTTTGTTGTTTTTCGATGAGTATAAAACAACAACAACAACAACAGAAAAACTTTAGCTGTTCATTAATAGCAATTCTAGTTTAGCTTTGAAAAAGAAATCAAAAAAAAAAAAAAACAATAAACAAAACATACACACAGAAAGCCTTGACTCTGCTTATTAAATTCTTTACTAAACACTTAACCGAACCCCTCTCACTACACCACCGCCGCTTGGTAATACAAAAAACTAAAATTAACTAAAAATATATGGAAAACTTAAAGCGTAACTGGCATAACATTAGCCAGCAAAAATTTCTTTATAAAACAAAAACAAAAACATAAAAAATACGAGGGCAGTTTGATAATACCTTGAGGCTTTGAATTTCTAATGCAATAACTTACACCGTAATACTGCTCTTATTAGTTTTTATCTACTACTGAACTATTATCGAAACGTATTTGGCAAGCAAGCTACATCAGCCATTGGCTCTATCAAATTCAATTGATAAAACGCGGCAAAAAAGATGCTAAAAATTTAGGTCGCGTAAAAGAGGTTGCAATACTAGAAATATTGGTATTAGACGATCAGGGCATATAACTGACTAAGACTGCAGACAATTAAATCAGATTTTACATGAAAAATTAGATATAAAAATAATATCTTCATGACGAGTTCTACGATGGCTCATACTCGAATGTGTAATTACATCAAAAGTATTTGGTGATCAAAGTTGTTTTAGTTGTTCTAGACTAGGTTTCATCACAATACGGCAAAGACTAAAACACAATCAAAACTGTGGATTTTCTTGGGAGTATATGCACCAACATGGAAATTGTTTTTACCCCGATCATGACTGTTATCGACGATTATTTTTTAAACAGATTTAGTATTCATTTCAGACAGAAAAAACACATCATATGCTGACAACGATACATATTTGTGTCGCCAAGGTTATACATATTAATTTGCAGCTTTTTGCAACACAGCATAATGTGTTTTAAAGAATAAGTTGTGCCCAATATCGTGCCAAGCCCCTACTTTTCGCTATCACTTTGATTTAGCAACACAGTCCTTGCCATGAAGACACGTCCACATCGCCCGTTGAAAGACAGTGTTTGTCGTAATATCTTCTTCCATCAAGAAAGGCCAGTCCTCAAATGTCGGGCAGTGGTATATATGATGTTTAGTAGAGTCCTACTCCTATTCATCATTTCATCACTAAAACCATTATATGGAACCTTTTCTTCGATATATTTACTTAAAGCCCAATGGCTAGCAATAGCCTCTATAAGTTTACTTACACGTATTTCAGTCAGCGGGGTGGCATGGTGTAGTCGTTAAAGCGCATACATAACAACACAAGCGACTCAGGTTCGATCCACAGCAGAGGACATTCGAGTGTTTCATAAAAAGGCTTGAACTTCCCTCTAGATAATATAAAGAAGAAGCTTCCCTGACCTTCCAGCTTACCTCTGGCGATGATGACAAACACCTGACGAATGATCAGGAAAAAAGCGCCACCTACTGGGAAAAAATTACAATGCTAAGTAAGGAACACCTCCACCAGTTAGCAAGGATCTTCACCACTACACATAATCTTTTGGAGGCGAGCTATAGTAGATTAATCATCTTCTTAGCTTGAGAGATCAAATTGATTAATTAAACTGAAACAAAGCAATGCATGCTTTGTAGAAAGCCAATATGATCCCTAGAGGGCTTGCCTTTGTTTCCTCTAAGTTTCCTAAAGAAAAAGAATAAATTATACACAATTCCTGAGAGTTTATTCCTTGCACGAGAGTCTCACAAATAAAGCACATTTTTTAACTTCCCCACAAATCAGATATCAAAAATCTGTGAGATAAACCTGGCGGCAAGCTTAAAAATTCAACCCAAAGTGATCCACCAGAAGTAACAAAAGAATACCAAACAATTCAACGAAAGTGTATATCGGATCTTGTTTGATTGAAATCGATGTGTGAATAAGTTTTTTCCTCACTGTATGCTTCACACATGCAAACAAATATTTGAAGTGTATCGTATGAAGAACGTTAATTTGTACGTGCACGTACGTGAACTTGTACGTTTGAATTGCTGTTTTAGAAGCTTTTTAATGTTTTTTCATGTTTGTACGTTTATATGGAAGGTGGAGTGGAGAGGAAGTAGTGTTGTTAGTATTGAGTTGAGTGCATACATGAAGGCTTTGAAAACATTCCGGAAGCATATTAAAAATTCATTAAGTTTTCCAAAAATTTCCACAGTTTTAACCAAAAAAACCACTTAAAAGCCAACTTAACAAACAGAACCATTAAAACAAAAAAAAAAAAAAAAAAAAAAAACATTAAACGAACTGAAATAGTAACAACAATACAACAAATTTGCAACAAAATATTATGGCAGAATCATGTCATCACACAGGCAATCTGAGAGAGAGGGAGGTAAAACTCAACTATTATTCGTACAATGGTTAATAGACTCAATATGTGGCTGCTGACGGTTGTTCCTCTTATTAGCGAACAAACGAATGTTGTTTTAAATTAAAATTCCGGCATAAAAATAGAAAAAAAGAAGAGAAAAAATCTGTTATACTTACTTGAGCCGGAAGCACTGGGTAAACTTTCTACAGAACTGGCTGAACAGGCAAAGGCTTGATCACTCATACTTCCTCGATCTGTGTTATCTTGAGAATTACTAAAGTCTCTTGAAGTATCCTTTGTGGCAACAAAGTTTCGCACGCCATTCTCATTAAATGGGCCAATTTCCTTTGCTGAGTTTCGCATTTCGTTAGTCTAAAAGCAAAACACCACCACCCACCAATCACCATCGTCATCATCAAGTAGCATAAGGAGTTGCACACAGAAAGAGTATCATGATGGTGATGGCATCAGTAAAGGATTTTACAAGTCAAAGTTTTGTTGTTCAAATTGTGATGTGGATTTTAAAGTTGTTTTATTAAAAGTTTTTCCCAACACACACACACACACACACACACGTACACACATAAATATGTACGCATATAGAAGTCAGCATTAAGAAGTCAGCCAGCCAGCCAACCATCATCCATCCATCCAATCGGGCAGTCATCCATTCATGTTTAAGGCCATGCCAGACAAAGTTGACGTTCCCCAAGCACCCACACACACAGATGCACATACAGCCATAGATGGGAGTCAATTATTGTTGTTTTTTTTTTTTTAATGCAAGTTATGGTAACCAAGGGCAGGCGCATGAAAAAGAAAAAAGTAAAGTAAGAAGACTCTTTAGTTTTATTTTTAAATCATCATTAGAAAAGTTGGTTATAAAAACCCAATAAACGCATCATTGGCTAATCTAAACAAACAATAATTAAAATAATAAATTTTTAATTTTTTTCGTCCAACTTTATTTTTACTTTTTTTTATTTTATTTTAAATTATTGAAAATGAAAAACTTTTCAATGCCCTTTCTTCAAATACCACAGGAAGGGGTGGTTTTTTTGCAAAGTAATTTTTTCTAACAACGCATTTGGGAAACGGAAGCATCTAATGGTGGCTTTTTCGTTTTTTGTTAAAAAAAAGGGTTAAAAGGTTTTAAAAGGGTACGGAAATTGTTTAATAATAAAAAATTATCGTTTAAAAATTTAATTTTCTTTTTTACAATTTTCGTAATAAAATTAATAAAAAAAATAATTAAATTGCAATAACAAAGGGTTGAAGGTTAAGTTTAGAGAAAAAGAAATTAAATTATAAATTAACAGAAAGCGAAATCTCACTTGCATGGAAGTTGGCTGTCTTATAAACTAATTAAAATCGCTTCAGTGATCAAAGATACTACCATTTTTAGAGTTAAGGCACTGCTAACAGTTAAGAACTTATTACGTAAGCCTAAGTTTTCTTCATGCTTTCATTTTCAAACATAAAATTAAAGTTTTTGGTCATTTAAACACAACGGTAAGGAATAATTCTGACTTAAGTTCAACATCAGTTCACACCTTTTGCAATGCGGACTTCTTCATAGAAGTAGAAAGGTAAAAAGCCAAGGCACAATTTCTAACTACCATTCTGTTTTTTTTTTTTAATAGATAAGCAGCTCCGCAAGAAGGTGAGAACCTCGTGTGATGCAGTGCTGATATGCAAGAAAGCTCTTTACAAGCAGTGTCTTCGTGCTAAAGTTTTTAAGACGTTTAAGACGTTTTGATCGTTCATAAAACGAAAAAGAGATAATGCCAGCTCGATTAAGGTTTCTTAAAATCGGTAAACAAGGTTAAAAAATAGTGCTCTTTGGTGCTCGCACGCCTTTAATACAACTCTTTCATTGACAGCTTATAACCCTGAAATCTTCCACACAATAGTAGTGTGATGAAAAGCTTGATTAAGTACCATCGAGTGAAGTATCTAAGACAGAGTCAGGCGAAGAGCTGCTCTGCTCTGCTCTTTTGTCTTCACAAGTATGTACTCACACGCATGCAAAAAGAAGTAAATAGGAAACAAGTGGAAAAATATAGTGCAAAGTGGCCTGTGTGAGAGACTCTCAAATTAATACCTCAGTTGTAAAATGCGTTTGTATATTTTGCCTGACTCTGACCTAAGATTAGCTGTCTGCTTACCAACAGGCTTTATGATATAAGCATTATACTGAGAGAAGTAAAATCGGTCTTTTTTCATTCGGTTGTAGTTTACAAGATTTCCATGTACTTTGAATGAATACATTGCACGGTTCACTCTTGTCGAAACTTGTTAAATTTAGATCTGGTAGCTTTTCTCGATTTATATTTCGACATCTCATAAATTGCACTATAAAGTTTATGGGAACTAGAATAAACCCTTAATAGACATATAACACTGATAGCTAGCCACTTATCATATATCACCTTGATCAATAAAGTTTCCGGAATAACCCCCGCGTGGCGGTCCCATTTTAGCGTCATAGCTTGATATTTGCAAAAGCTACGTAGCCAAGAGTACATTTATCTCTATGTGTGTTGGCGATTTTTTACAATTCTGACCGTGTTGAGGTTGCAAGACATGATTTACGGGGCTGAGTCCGATCCCACATTCATCAAAAGGATCATTGCTAGACGCGAGACGTGAGTTTATGAGTATGACACGCAATCCAGACATCAGGCAAGTGAATGGCGTTCATCAAATGAGCCGAGATCAAAAAAACACGTCGTTTTCAGTCAAAAAAGTAAGCAATACCCACGGTTTTTATGGATTACAAGGGTGTATGTCATGGTGTATGTATGTCATGAATTTTCGCCAGAAGGCCAGACAGTAAACACAGTGTATTATTTGGGCATTATGAGAGGTTTGCGTTAACCAATTCGCCGAAGAGACCAGAATTATGGGCAGAAAACTCGTGGATTTTGTACCATGGTAACGCACTGTCGCACAGTGACATCATTGTTCGAAATTTTTTCACGAAAAATGCAACAAATACCATCTAACAGCCACCGAATTCATCTGATTTGACTCTCTGTGACTTCTTTCTGTTCAATTGAGTTAAAACCATTACGGGAAACGCGTTTCAGCAGCCGAGAGTAAATAATGAAAAACTCCGAAAACCGAATATAAAAAATACTTCGAGGATTGGATCAAGCGCTGGCATAAGTATGTTGCAGTCGATGGGAATTAATATGAAGGGAACAATATAGATTTAAAGGAATAAACTTGTATTTTGAATTTTCTGAATAAATTTCGGGAACTTTCTGATCAAGGTGGTATTATATGGTACGCAAATAGGAAAAATCTATATTCCAGGTTTGATTAGAGACTTAGTACTGGTATAACGGATAAAGGGAGCCTCAGAAACTCTGAATTTAAGCTACTGGAACAAGTAGTCTGGTACCGCAGTAGGAAAAAAGGATCCTCCTGAATCTTCCCTGAAATAGTACCGCTATCACAGGCAAAGGAAACCCAGAAGCTAATGTTAGTTACCAACGATTGTTGTTGTGTTTTAGATCTAAATCTCAGGAAGAAGCTATTTTAGCTTGGATGTGAAATAGTCATGCAACCAATATTGCCAATCTTTACGCTTAAGCTGCAACTTAATTTCGAAATAATTTATACCGTCTACTCTCGCATTCAAATTTAAAAATTTAAAAATTTAAATAAAAAGAAATTTTATTTGTCGCATCGTGTTGGTTTTTATCACTTTTTTTTTAAATAAAATATTACATTGACTTACATGATGTACTGTGGCCTTTTGGCTCATGGTATTTGATTTTGTTGCTACGGCACCATTCTTTTTAACTTTAGCTGCCAGACTTGGTGGTAAAGCTCTTGTCGCACCAATATCTTCATAATCCGATGAGGGACTGGGGGAAAGGGAGGGTGACTCACCAATTCCACCACTTAAAGTACGATAACGAGCCGTGCAATTGTTTGTGGCGATCTGTGGAATAAAAAAAAGAAGAAGAAAATCAAATAAATTTTTCAAAATCATTCATTTAAAATATTTTAAATGTTTTTATGCTTTATTATTATATATCCGTATATATATATATAAATTTTTTTTAATCTGATTAGGATCTTAAAAATCCCATCTCATTTTTTTAAATTGAATATACACATGTGTTAAAACAATTTGCTTTTCAACAAATGGTTGCAATCACAACATTTTATTCTTAAGTAAATCAAAATTAAAATAAAAAATAAAAAAAACAATTCAAACAAAAGAAATCAAAATGGCGTTACTGCTATACGTTATTCTACACATTCACACACTTTGACATAAGTATACATACATATGTACGTACAAACATAAAATCTAACACTTTAAACAAAATCCGACTACGTATGCAACAATATTTTTCTAAATTTTGTCTGAATTTTGTCTGAATTTTCTTTTCATTTTCCTTTCTCTCTCTGTAATGGTTTAGTCATGATTGTGTTGCCATTGTAGTTGTTGTTTTCTTAAAGCTTTACGTGGCTGAGTCGTAAAGAAAATATTGCTGGAATAACAAAACTTTGTTTGCTTAACTGCACTTTATCAATTTGTGGCAAAAGCTGTTATTGTATGCGTGCGAAAGGACGAGGGTGAGGGTGAATGGGTCTGTGTTTATGTTCTTTCATTTCAACCATAAGACGGAAAATAACGGTCGTCGTCGTCCATTTTAGTTTAACTGTTTCACTTCAGTTGAAATGTTTTGTTTGGGCATTAAGAGAAAACACTCACTTTCTCTCCCTCTCTCTGGCTCTATCTTTCGTACATATATATGTACGTGCACGTACATTAACAGACTTTGTAGATTATTTGCACTTGTGCTGTTAATACAGCGTTAAAAAGAACGGCAGCAGAAGCATTAGCACTTCAATTTAAATAACAAATTCACAAATAAATTTTCATCATTAGTTCTGTGTGCTTTAACAAAAAATAAAATGTAGTTGTTGAAGAGTTCATTTTCCCCACTTAACTAGCCTAGATCTAGAGAGTAAAGTACATATAATCGAAAAAAGTAACCCAGTAGCTCTGTTAGACCTCTGCTGAATTCTACATCTTGGGCTTGACGTATCGATGCATAATGAGCTGCCTACCCTTGGTTAGTCTGGTACCCAATAAGGAAAGAACAGTCGGTTTTTATGCCTAATAACTGGGTGTAGCTCTTTGAAGAGTACATGTAATTGTAGTAGTTTAAGTCTTAGTTACAGTAAAAGGCTCTTTTAGACATGGTGTAGAGTTGCATTACTAAGACATTTTTATTATCACCATACTGTCATTGCCGGTCCGGAACTTTGCTCTGCAGCACCACTCACTACCATCCTCAATCTAATCAAGGATTGGGAAATTTCCAGATACTTGGAACACTGGAACGCCCAAAGTAGACTTCGCCACTCTATGGCGGCGACCAGTCCGCAATTGTTCTGAGGTTCGCAAGTATGGAAGGACTTGAAACTCCTCACGGAGTTTCTTACGGGTCACTGTAGACTAAGAGCTTGATAGCTTAAATTGGATCAGCAGATCCGCTGAACAAACTATGTATATGGTAGACCGGAAGGGGCTCAATAGATCCTATAGGCCTCAGTGACTTGTGATAGTGTCTAGTTAATATGATAATAATACTGTCATTGCCGCATTAAAAATTCCAAATTGTGAAAATGACTTTTAGAATTCAGTTATTTTTATGCAACTGTGAACATAGTCAAATTTGGCTCAGTTTCTTAACACAGGTCCTCTAGTACATGAAATGTTTAAATAAATAAAGGGTCCGCCAAATATTTTTTTTTTTTTTTTGAAAATGCTATAAAAAAAAACTACTGAATATTTTCTTAAATTTCTTTTTTTATTTGAAAGTACAATCCTTCCGGTTAATAATGGAAAATAATTTCATTCAAATGGCTGCCTCGGCTGGCCATTAAGGACATTATCGATTGTGTGCAGCTGTATTTCACCAATGTTTTCACGCATATTGTTCTTTAAAGCGTCAATTGTCTCTGGCTTGTTGGCGTAACACTTATCTTTGACGGCACCCCACAAATAATAGTCCAACGGTCAAACGACATCAGCGCTGCGGCTGATAATGCGATCTTCGAAAACAGGGCGCAAAACATCGAGTATAGCTTCGGCTGTGTGGCACGTAGCGCCGTTCTGTTGAAACCAAATGTTGCTAATATCCTCCTCTTCAATTTTTGTGAACAAAAATTCGTTCAACATGGCCAGATAACGATCGCCATTGTCTGTAACGGCCCCTCCTTGCTCATTTTCGAAGAAAAATGGCCCAATTATGCCTCTGGACCAAAATTCGCACCAAAGAGTGACTCGTCTTGGGTGTATCGGCTTTTCAATATATGCGTGCGGGTTTTTCGTGCCCCAAATGCGACAATTTTGCTTGTTTACATACCCGCCAAGATCATAATGAACTTCATCTGAAAAGATTATTTTTTTGGCAAAATCGGCATCTTCTGTAAGTCGGTCGATCAAAGTAATGTCGCAATATTTCCCAGCGTTGTTCAAGCGTATACACAACCATATTCGTTCAGTGGGAGGATAAAACTAATTATTTGTCAAATCAGACATGAGCTAAGTGTTACCATTCACGAAATAAGCACTATTTGAAAAAAAACGTTAGATGACGGACCCGATATGTTTTTCTTTTTTCTCCAAATTATGTTTAAAGTTCGTAATACATTTCTTTTCTGTCTTACATCTTATCCCCTTAAGATCTATTGTTTCTTTTTCATAAATTTATTAATTTTTTTTTTTTTAAAAATTCTTACAAACTTACCGATACTGTACTAAGGCGGGATGTAACACTTTGTAAGTCTGATATTGAACCCGCATAATCACCACTTTCTCTGTCATGGGATCTGCAAAGAATAAGAACAAAAGTAAGTTAAAGATAAAATAAATTGAATAAATTCTTTAATAATAAATTATTGTTATTTTTTTCTTTTTTACAACAACATTTTCAAATACAAAAACCCAAAATGATATAAAGGGAAACCAAAAAAAAAAAAAAAAAAAAAAATTGACCACTTAAGTATCTTAATAATGACAATCATTTGACTTTTTTAAATTGCTGTCAGTTTAGCAAATAAAATAAATGTCACAAACAGACGACCGACCAACTTGACTTAACAATAAGACACTCACTCTCAGGCAAACAAATATAAAAGAATAAGAAAAGAAAAAGATAGAAAAAGAGGTTATTGGGTCCTCTAAAGATGCAAGAATTTTTGTCTAATTCATCATAAGAATCTCTCGTACAATCATTTGTATTCCGGTCTTATAATTTGGCCTCCCAAAAAAAGCATGACATGACAACAATGACAAAAAAATATAAATTTATTTGTTTAAGAAAAACGAGAACAAAGGATTGGAAGAAAAAGTGGGCAAATAAGGTTAAAGGTATCAAAGGATTAAGAAGGTTTCAATAATCCCTATAAATTACCTTTAGAACTGGAGAAATACTACAAAAATACCAACCAGTTAGTATAAAAAAATAAAAACAATAACAACAACATTGAATATAATGAAAAATGTATGAGAAGGAAGGTTAAGGGTTTCTTATTTGGGACGGTAGGTGAAGAGGAGAAGAGAGAGCTTATGATTATAGCAGTTATTGTTTTGTTATCTCTAACGAACAGAAAATTTCTTGACCAGAAAACAGAGAGAAAAAAGAAACAGAAATTCAATACAAAAATAAACTGGTTTTTCAAGTGGTTTTTCATATTTTTCTCAATTTATCTTTCTTTCTCTTTCTAACTCTTCTTCAAACTCCTTTTCTGTAACTGGTTTTGTGCCACAATAAAAACAACAACCATACAACAGCCAACAAAAACACACACATACACGAAACAATTTAGTACAGAAAACCGTAACAATTTGAAAAAAAAAGGAAAATAACAACAATAATAATCAAAAGCATTCAAAGTCATCAATTTCGAATTGTGAACTTCAACATATACACACACACACACGTAGACACACATTCACTAGAACATACACTATCATTAAGGATTTCCACAAATAAATGTTTAAATAAACTCTCCCACCACTCACGCCCTGGCATTAAATACCAACGTTTGTTGAAATCCATACAATTCCAGTAGAAGATACCGTTACAAAACAACTGTACAAACACACAGACAAACATAGACATTTGTATCGGTTTTTGCAAACTCAATCGATTTTTATCTCTTATGAGCGTACGTATGTATGCTGCTCACACATATGAACATGTAATTATAGGAAAACAGTAAAAACCATCTTAGGAGAATAGCAAGTAATGGGGAGAGAACGAAGGAAGATGAGAGATTAAAATATTTAACAGCAAATAGTTTTGCTACGGAAAGGTTCAGTAATGGAAGGCAATACATGCACCTCCATATACATACTAGGGAGATCGGACGGTTATTATTCGACCGGTTTCAACCGATTTTTTTGGTTTTGTTGAATACGGTTTTTCATACTCTTCATTTTACGAATATCGAGTAAACCGGTTAATTTAACACGAATAACCGGTTAATTTAAATAAGTGTAATTTGTATACGTTTCTATATTTTTTATTGCAAATCTGTTCATCGTTTAACTATTCGTATAAATTTAATTATTTTTGTATAGATGACAACCTTGAACGTCTCACAAAAGACGTGCAAACCAAGGTCGATCGAAAAAAAGATATGCACTCTTGAGCAGAACTAACCTCTTCTCATCTTCTGTAAATAAATATTGATTTTTATATATGGAGAATCATGAACTAGACTCACTGAAAGCCCACAAACCCACAAACGCCAGTTCCGAACGGCAGATATATTAGTTAGTGATGTTTTTCATAGCGTAAATACACACAACCAATCGCTAGTAATGTTGTGAGGTGATATCGTTGTTGAAAATTGCCAGATGGTGTGGCCTGGGATTGAACCGACGACTTCTTGGTTGGAAGGTGAGTTCTTACCTAACATACCACAGTGACACACACACTATTAAATAATTAAGGGCTCGTTTATTACTAATAGATTTATTCCAAGTAAAACATTTAATTTTTGTTATTTTAGGCATCTAAATTATAATTATAATAACAATCCTTTGATTCCATTCTCATCAAGTAATACAACAAAACCGCAATAAGGTCCTTGAGTAGCTGTTCGAAACTTAAACATTTTTCAGTACTTTGTGTAATAAACTTTGTTTTTTATGGCTTGATTGCCACTTTAATTTTAAGCTCTCCATCATCTTCTGCTTATTTTTAAAACGACGTGGTCCAACTCTGCGCTTCAAGAATTAGGAACAGTTTTACTTAAATAAAAGAACCGATTAACCGGTTGTTTGAATAATTGTTAACCGAAAACCGGTTTATTTTAATTGCAAATTTTCGAATTATTCGAAAACCGGTTTTTGAAAAAAGTCAAATAATCGATCTCCCTAATACATACATATATACATATGTACATATACAGTGGCGAGCACTTGTGGATACATGTTTGCTTAAACAGATTTAAACCGAAATAAAATATGCACATAAAATAAAGGAAAGTCATTTCAAGCTTTTATTTCTGTGGTCACAATCAATAACCGCTTAAGTCGACTTAAGTCAATATGAGTTATGCTATGTTATGCTATCATATTCTGCTAACAAAACTTTATACATGAAATCCCCATTTCTCTAACATTATTCTTTAAAAAATATTTATAAAAAACATCTTGACCTAAGTCGTAATAAAGCCCCATTACATTTATAAGAAGCACCTAAATATACTTACGAAAATATTTCCATTATGTTTTTGATCTTAGGATTGCATGTATCTTTCATTTTGCATTAATTTTTTTTCTAAAGACCTTTCCCACACTTTTGGAAACACTTCTATATATAAAATCTGATTTTTCTCAAAAATATAATTTTCGACTTAGGCTGTTATTGCTTGGGACCACAGACTTAAACTATTCAATCAAATAATAATTAAAGAAAATAAAATAAAATTCAATAATATTCAAGAATAAACTAAAGATTAATGTAATTTTATGAATAAGGCCCAAGTATCCACTTCTAAAATACACGTTTAAAAACAAAACATCTTTCTTTTAATTTTCAATATTTTGTCAAGAGCCCTTTTGCTTTTATTACGCTTCTGACACGTCTAGGCATACTTCCGACCAAGTTTTCAATGGTACACTTTGGAATATTTGACCACTTTGTTTGTAATCGAAACTAAAGTGTATTTAAATTTGTTGGCACATTATCGTATCGTGAAAGACATTTCTTCAGCAAAGCCTATAAGTTTTTGATCGGGTTTACATCTGGGCTTTTTGCTGACTATTGCATAGTTTCAAGATCTTGATTAAACGGACAATCCTTAACGATTTTGGCCGTATGTTTGGGATCCGCATTCTATTGAAAAACAACTTCTTCTTCCGGGTAAGCACATTGGTTAAAGCTTATCATTGTGACACCTAATTGCGATACTTTAAAGAAAAGAAGGAATACATCAGCGAATTAAAAAAAGGAAATTTTATACAAAAAAGTGTTACACAAACAGCTGAAGTTTGGTATAAGTTCTATACCAATACAAGCTTCAACTCGTAATTTTTACATGTTCTTTGAACTCCAGCAAAAATATTCTTAAGTTTGAAGTAAATAAGGAATAAGGAAGGTTGTGACTCGTGGAACGCCGCAGGATGATGTATTTTCACACTTATGTGGAACTTGGTTATAAATGGAATCTTTTTCAAGCTCAGTGGCATGGGTACTAAGGTGGTCGCATATACGTACGATGTCGTGCCGCTTATCAGGTGGAAATTACTTCTCATGTTAAGTGAGCTGATGCAATCATAGTTCGGCGTTCTTTCAACTTCTGCAAGGGAGAATGATAAGTGTTTTAATTCTGCGAAGACTGAGCTGGTTTTGTTTATCAGGCAGTATAAGATACCGGCGTTTAGGCCGCCGAAGTTGAGCGGCATTACTCTGAAATTCTTAAAGGAAGCTAAGTATCTGAGCGTGTTTTTAAACTCGAAACTCTCGTGAAAACGTAATGCTAAGAGTCAAATGGGAAAGTCATTATGCGCCTTCTACATTTGTAGAAGGGCCTTTGGGAATAATGATGTATTAGACCCTACGTCTTATATTGAATGTACACTGCGGTCATTAGACGAACCCTCACCTATGGCGCCTTTGTCTGGTGGAAGGTGGTGGATATTGGATTACAACTGTCCATTCTGAATAGAGTGCAGAGGCTAGCCTGTCTTGCAATTACCGGTACCAATGAGTTCCACTCTTCAAGTTGGGCTGGAGACAATGCTGGATATTTTTGTAATGTGTCTGCAAAGCTGCTGAGCTACGTTCGCATTGGACACGGTACCATACTACAGAAAGTGAGCGGACCGATCTTAACCCGTCGGACAGATTTGACGGTACCTACTTTGAACTTCAGTAGAGCTTGCCACAAAGGATTATCTCCTAGGAATGAGTGGGCTGCTGGATTTGTCTTTCGAGACCGGGCTTCTTTCGGGCATAATTACCGGCACTGTATAATAGGCCGTATGTCAGAGCGCATGTGGCGCCTCGATTAGGGTTACTGTACGAGCTGCCGAGATGAAGAAAAATCAGTGCAACACCTTCTCTGTGACTCTACCACTCTATGGGAGCATGTCACTCCCATGATCTTTGGGATGTGTCACTGTCAGAGTTGATTGACTTCGTCGATGGTAATATGTGGGTCTTTAGGTGGGGATCTTTCCATGCCCGTCCTTGCGGCCTCTTTATTGGGTCTGTCCTGTAAAGAATATTATAATCGCGAGCGATCCGCATAACTTAATCTAACCTAAAATAGATTCAAGCTGTTTTTGAATTAAAATTTTCAAAATCAAAAGTGTTCTACACTACGAATTTAATTCATATTGTATACGAATAAAATATACAAGTTCTTCTTTTCGTGTATTCTTCAAATGCCGTTAAAAATTAACCTTGACTGGATTTAACATTATTTTTAATTTTTCGGAAATTTAAAAATTTCCGCAAAAAGTTTGAATCCAGTTGTAGACTTATGTATGACCTGCTGTTGAATGAAAAGTTATAAATAAAAAGAAAGAAATTTGAAAGAGATTCTGACCTTATTGTTATAGTCAAAGGTAGGTTCATAAACACAAAGACAAAGTGCTTTGAATTGCGACATTAAACGTTAATTATGACATTGTAAGGCCATATGTACAAACCATTCGTTTAGACAAAGTCTGATTGGGCGGTTTCTTATTATGAAATTCACTTACTATAGCTTTCCTGACAAAAGTCTTTAAGAGACCGCTAAGTAAAGCAAAGTGCGTTCAAATGACGAATGAATCTTCTTTCGGTGGGTGTAAAGATAATTGCTATGCCTTAAACAGAGCTTAGAAAATCACTATCATTACGCTGGGAGTCATATAAGCGTGTAACACCATAATGGTTTTAAAGCTAAAATTTTTGTATAGCCTTCGCAAAATTATATTTGAAATCGAAAGCGATACTTATTAGACATCCGCTAAGCAGCTGTACACAATATTTTCATGAGTTGTTAACAGTTGTACGCTTTTGTAAAGATTTTCTGCTTTCAAGAAGCATATTTAAATCTTCAATATTTTCTCTAAAAAATTACAACTTTAAGTTTATCAATAAAATAACAAAATCTTTAAAAAAAAAAACAACATTTATGCAGCATCATGTAAACACTTTAATATCGTACGACCCTCTTTTATGTATTTGACCCCTTGAAAATATCGTAATGTGTACTCGTTGTACTTGAGAGGGATATTTTTATCCCTCATAAATAAAACTGTTGCTTTAATACGAGCACTAAACAATTTGCGGTTTGTGTTTAAATAAAATCTTGTTTTTTGTTGTCGTTGTTGTTTCTCTCTCAATTTTTGTTAAACAAATATAGAAACAGATAAAATACAAATACACACGCACACAAAGAGATAACAAAGAAAAAGTTTCAATAAAAAGAAATAAAGAGTGAAGAAGAGCAGAGGAGAGAAAAGTTGAAAAATATAAAATATTTTTGTGGTCAATCTATTGTCAGTTACAGACATGTTGTTTTGTTTTTACACAAAAATAACAGCATTTCTAACACTAACAACAAATGCATAATAAAACAACAACAACACAATACAAAAGCAATGATAGACTTAAAAAAGAGACACACAATATACAAATACATGTGTAAAATAAAATACAATTATACGAAACACCAAGGCACACATATGATACACACACACACACACACACACACATTCCCTGAGTTACTCTTTCTCTTAAACACACACACATACATAGCCCATGCTCTCAGACTTCTGTATATGAACATTACTTTTAAAGTTATAACAATAAAAAAATTGTATCAATATTTAATGTAATCAAGCACTACCACATGTGTGTTTGCCTGACCATATGTGTTTGTGTGTGTGCTGAATGTATGGGAGTAAAAGTATTTCAAAGCTTCTCTCTCTCCTGCTTTTCTTTTTTTTTTTTGTTTTTTCTTTGGATGAGTGCGTGTGTTGTGGAATTACAGAGAAAAGTTGGTTTTTTGTGCGGGTGGCATAATTGTGTTTGTGTCAGAGGGTAGGGGGTGTTCTATTGTATTGTAATAAAATGTGCACATATTATTCGAAAGTTACAGCAGGTACTGAGTAATTAGTAAAAATTTGAATAAAAGTGATATTAATAAAACATTTAATAAATTTTCATATTTAAAAGGCAAATTTTTGCTTAAATAAAAAACTGATACTGCCCGCTTAACCACAATATTCGATAATAACATCACTTTCGAACGTTTGGCATACATTTCTCTGATAAAACATGTGAAAACAACTATCAGTAGCGAAACGAAAAAGAACTCATAGAGTTCACCTGTCGCTACGTTTGTGGCAGCAAATCTTTAGATCTTGAAGGGTTGCTTGTGATATCAACAGCGAATAACTTGCTTTGCTCTCTTCTGCTTTGGCTTTTGCAATCTTCTGTTTTTGGTTTTTTTTTCGCCTCTCAATACATACGTTGCTGTTTCATTGACGCCTAAAAGCAATATCATAAGAATGCATGTAGATTGAGAACGAAAGAAGTCTTATGAATGTTAAGCATTTTTGTTCAACAAAAACAAAAATTTTTGTTTCGAAACTTCTTCGTTATTAGCGCACAGTCGCTTGTTGCGAATCTTGTATCAAGCGGGAGAAGTGAAACAGATGGTTTTGTATTTTTCAAAATATGCTGTAATTAGAGGATGACATATCCGATGAAAATGGCAAATACGAGGGCAAAACAGAGTTAAATTTCTCAATATAGTTTTTTCCCTCTAAATACTGAAATTACCAAAACTAGTCTTTGCTGCAGTAATAACCCAAATCTCGGTAATTTCTTTCAATTTAGAAACACGAAAAGAGACCGGACTTAAGAAAAATCTGAAGTGATTTGCGTTAAGATAATTAATTTGCTCAGACACAATCATATCTTTGTCAGCCACTGTTTCCTGCGAATATTTCCTGTTTTTGGTGACATAAAAACCTCAACGCATGTCAGAAAAGCTTAGAAAAGCTTAGTAAAAGCCTTGGATTAAATCTGTAAAGCCTATGGGAGATTTCTTTAGAGGAAAAAAACAAAAAATAATATACAACTTCAATGTGCTTTATTTGCTGTAAAGTCAGAGACTTTTACAGACATTAGTTATGTGTAAGAACCGAATATTCGATAATAACGAAACTCAATTACAGATCTCTGCAACCAAAACCTGAAATCCAGTTAAGAGCCATCCGTTTTGCTGAACAAAAGAACAGTAACGTTTTTTATTTAAAGAAGAAGGTAGGCAGGTTTTACTGGTGGCATTGGTAGTGGTGCTACTGACTTTTGTATACAGGCTGTGTTAATATTTCATTTGAAAAAGATATAATTTTATCTTTTGACATAAAAAATAATTTTATTGCTATTTACTAGACACCAGCTGTCATATGTGTATTTAAACACATTTTGTCTACACAAGCTCATCCGTACGTACGGGTGTAGAATTAGTCTGAATATGCTTTAAGTCTCTATTTGATTGTTTCACTTGGTCCACATTTTTTTTTTCAAATGCTTTTTTTGTTTCTCATTTGTAGAAATTCAGCACGTACGCATACGTTCACACACTACCTAACGCTCACACTTACATACGTATATATGTATGGTACACTTGAAATTAAAATAATTTCTAAAATATTTCAGTCAAGCAGTCAGAGATGCACGTAACCTTGTGATCAAATGAATGAACGAATGGGCTAACGAATATGAACACAAAATATATACCCATTTAGAAACAACACCTATTTTATTATTGATATTGTTGCTATTGTTTCTTCTAAATACTCTAAAACAAAATCAAAAGAGAATATGAGTTTCCGCTCTTTTTTTAATCCCCTTTTTCTGCAAGTAATCAAATACAGACAAACGTGCATAAATGATTAACGAAAAATAAAACTTTTAACAGGAGAATAAAACAGTAAAAGGACGAACAGGGAAAAAAGGAAACCCTTGACCATATATGTATTCAGGGGAAGGAAAACATTGTTTGTTTTTTTATTCAAGGGAAAAACTAAAATCATAAAAACTTTTTATTTTTAAAATCAACAGCGGCAACTTTTTATTCACAATCATATATGTTACCACCACTAACAATAACAACAACAACAATAACAACAAATTATATTCAAATATAATTTAAAGGATTAATTAATTTGGACAGTAAATCCTTTAGAAAAACAGAAAACGTACCAAAATAAATACCAAATTAAACAAAAATTAAAATCATGTTGAGAGAAAATGAAAAAAAAAAACAGGAGGTGGCAGCAAAATCTTGATAAAAATTCTTGTTTTTTCTTTGCTTTCATGACCTTCGCTACAAAAAATGTTCCCCAGAAACTCATTTGTATTGTTTGGCAATGATCAGAAATCATCCAAACCATTACCACTATCACTTGTCACACCAATTATTAAACAAATTGGAATAGCAAATCGGTGACTAGCATGGGAGTCCAACCATTTAGTTAATTTTTTAATCTGAGCTTACTAGTCACACTCACGTAAGGCATTCAGTATTTAGAAATGAAAAAAAGTATAATTAAGAGTCACTAAATTTTTTGTAACATCATCATCTCTCAGTCCAAAGAATGGTATCCTGTGCATGTACTTAATCCGGTATTATGCACAAATCTGGTTTAAAGGCACTACAAAAACTATTCTTCAGTTATCAAAGTTCTCGAAAATAGAACTACGACCTACCAGGTCAAATCTATAACTTACTATGTAAGTACAGCCCATTGCCGTTAGTTTAACAAGTAATCACTTCGACATCACAAATGTCGCTTTCGATGAAGCAATCTTAAGCGCGCCAATTAGTATGACTGCACAGACACTGATCGTTCTATAGAAAGCCATGGTCCGTATTATTGCATCGAACAGCTATGGTGTGAATTTGAGACTTAATTTCTTAGTAAAACCCACCTCATAGTTGAGTGCCAAATATCAGTTGCAGCATCTACAGTAAGCAACTAAAGCATTACATTTGGTTACGAGACATGTTTTCTTTCAGTTTCTTTGTGACAATTTTTTTGTTTTCCATTCAAGCAGATGATCGGTCTACTGTAACAAAAAACAACGCTCTCTGCATATTTGACGTAGTGGTGGTTGAGAACCATGCTGCTGCTGCTTATCATTGATTGCTATCTGCTTATTTTTTCTTGGTGATGTTGCCTGACCCTTTATCGGACATTCATCTTCATTTTTATTATCATATCGTCCAGGCACTATTGCAAGAAACTGCGACCCATGGGATCTATCAGACTCCTTCGGTCTATAGTTTATTCAGCAGAAATATGAAACCATAATGGTGAATATGTCACCCTGTGAGACCCTATATCTGCCTAAACATTTCCATCTAAATCTGTCAAGAACCCCATATTCACACAATATGTGCTTTTCTGTCTCTGATGCCTGTAAGCAAAGTCTACAAACATCCACATCTGTGAGCTCATCTAAATTAGTGTACAGTGGCCCGTAAGAAACTTCGTTAGAAGTTTCGAGTCCGGCCTGCCATACTTGAGAACCCCAGAACGTTGCCCAAATTGCGGACTGATCGCCGCCCTAGAGTAGCGAAGTCCCCTTTGCTCATTCCAGTATTTCAAGCACCTGCCAACTATGCAATCCTGGATCTGATTGAGGATGGTTATAAGATATAGGGTGTCATGGAGATTTCTCTGGCCAATGCATTCGCTATTCATTACCATCTATCTCACCGTGTCCAGTTATCTAAAACAACTGGACCTTATTACCAAGCCAAAACTTTTGCAACGTAGAGTAGCAATATTTGACCAGTTTATTATCGATCTTTTGCATAAAAGCCCTCGAAATGCCCCTTTGTAATGATTTAGATAAATAAAAACAGCTTTAAAGCATTAATTATTTTTGTCCATATTAATATGGCCACTGCATGTAAGCCTACTTTAGATATATGAGTGTAGGACGATCTATTTAAATTTAATTTTCTTTTTGTAATATTTGTGTAATAGTTTATCTTATTATTGTTGTTGTTGTTCTTAATTTACACAGAATTAAACACATTCAACTAAATACACACACAAATACATATACACATATGTGCATACACACATACTAATGGACACTTTAGGAAACTATTAAAAATATTTCTCTTTTTAATTTTGTTCCTTTTTTCTTTTTATTGAAACTGAAACAACAATTGAAATCTGTTTTAAAGACTCGTCGTCTACGAACACAGAGAAGAGACAATAAATCTTATGCCAGTTAAGTTTGATTTCGTTTTTCGTATCCTTTTTTCTGTTTTTTTGTTTTGTTTTTTGTTTGGTAGTGATTTAAATGAAATTGGGTAAGAAAAAGATTAAACAGATTGCCTGGTATTAACCAGGTCAGCTACAGGTTGCCAAAGATTACAATTTACAAGCAATCAGAAACAGAAGGAGCAAAAAAGGATATGGAGAAGGAGCACATACCCACATATACATATGATTACTGTAAGAAATTTTAATGTAATAGTTCTTATAGTAGTGTTAGTGGCAGTTAAGTTAAATATATGTGGCAAGTTTGACTTTCAACATTATAAGTTTAAATAAATGTCTTCATCTTCTGCTTTACGTTCTTCTTGACTGTTTTTGTTCTCATCTAAAACACAAGATAGTGTTACAATTTATTATAAGAACAAAACGAGAGAAGGGTAGCAAAAAAGGGAAACTAAAAAGGTTAAGAGGTACGACATACTCACACACACATTTGCATGTAAAAAGGGATTTCGACCACATTAAGTGGCTAAATTTAATATAAAGAGCGGCATGTTTATTATAAATCTTCTTTGATCATTATGACTTTTTTCTTGCCTTTGCCTACTTTTAGGGTGAGAACACTTTTATTCTCCCTTTTCTTTAAGATTTAAGAAGTCCTTTGAGTTTTCTTTAAATAAATTATGAAAAAGCAAACTGGAAATGAAAATCTTAAAGTGATGGCGTTTAGGTGGTCTTAGTTTTGCTAAGTAAAGAGTTCTTAATAAAAAGAAGGTTTACAGATATTAAGAGAAACTCATTTTTCTATTTAACTAAAGCATAAAGCAAACAAGTTAGAAAGCTATAGTTGGATTAAGTGATACCTTAAAACGAAAGGGAAGGTAAGGCTATTCTGACGGCTCGAAACTCGATAGGCAGAAGAATTTTTTTCATGATGATTAATCTGTACTGTAGTGTTCAGTGTTTTTCAGCCTGCAAGTAATGGATATTTATCATGCTGCGGACACATATGCTGACATACATAAAGTCAGTCGATTTACGTGAGTACCTGTTCTAGGACTATACCTCACGGTGTTAAGGCTCGAGTAAATACAATGCATCCACCTACGCCCCCACCTATGATTAAAATCACCAGTGAGTACTAGTCCGGAGCCATGTTATTTGTACATGACGTCCACATTGGTGAGGTGTCGGAGACTATCCAAACTCCTACCGATCTTTGAATCACTGCACCCAGTTAAGAATGTAACTCCACACCGAGCCGGCATAGCTCCACAACCACCACGATGCTCACACAAAGTGGCCTCACTGTAGATAGGCAGGGACCAAGTTCCCTGGGGCTCCCGACACCATCGGTACTGGAATTAAGCCCCCGGTCAGGCTTCGTAGCATAAATTCCGGACTGGTGGCCATGAAGAAAAACAACGACACAACAACAAACGGGGCTACCCTCAAGGGAGAACACAAAGTGACATCGTGTGTCACAGACACAATACACAAGCACAACAAACCCAACTAGTCAGAATTGACAAGTTACAATACAATACCAATCGAGCCAAAAAGACTGGCCAGGAGACCGCTAAGATCGCGGCACGTGTTTAGCCTCCGCTAAAAGTGCTATCCTTCTAGATCTGAATACTTTCATGATAAAAGCGCCCAACCTCCCAAACGTATGATCATCCAACAACGCCGTACTGAATCCCACACACCACAGAATGAGTGATACTCATACCATCTAAATCACTAATGTCATCATAGTCCGAGCATGCAGTCGGTACATGACTCCCGTCCTCAATCCCCCGTCCACACCGATAGTCCGCAGATTCAGTCCGGCTAATCCGATGCAAAAATGCTTTGAAAGAGCCGTGTCCTGTCAGTATGAACCACAGGTTTAAGCCGAAACCGAAGTCTGGATGTTACGTACGAAGGTAACGTCCAGAATAAATTTATATGTCACCCTTCCCTTGTCACTTCTCGTCTAACTTATCTATCTACGAGGCAGCTTTGCAAAGGAGCCTTATACCTATCTCTCCAATTCTCGAGTTCCGAAGTAGAAAGCCAATTGTTCGTTCCAACTGGCAGTCCCCTCTTGACCCTGAAGGCAATACTGCGAAGTACTACCTCTCAGTAAAGCGGTGGTACGCCAACAAGGACCTACAAAACGACAGTAGAAACTGTTCGACACGCCGGAGCACATACCAAGAGTGCAATTCTCTGACAAGTGAAAATCTTTCTCTGTCTTGACCGTTTTATACCACACAGATGCCCAATACGTACAAGTTACGAGCAGCCCATTATATATGATACGATTGGCACGCCTGCTGATATCCCAATCAATTCTTAGTATACGCCTAACCTTTAAAACAATAGCCGTCAGCTTTTGCCTAACATGCGCTCATACGCTCTCCCATAACTGTAACGAGGTACCTAACCTGAGTCACACAGCGAATGCTGTTTTCACCAATTCTAATGACTAGGGGTCGCCCGAGTCACCTTCTTGTCTACTGCAACGTCAACACCAACGTCTGCACCCTACATACAAGCGATACGAGTAGCTTGATCACCCTCTCTCCAGCTCACAAACATTCGAACATAGCTGGAGTATTTAACGATGTTAAAAAATTTGCGCATAAACACCAATAATGCCCAACCAATCACTCTGTGCGACTCGTCAATTAACACCTTGAAGTCATTTTACTACCTTGGTAATATAATAACAACTATGGTATATGCGGTTCAGCTGAGGGTATACCCTCTCGCATAAATAAAGGCCTTGCAGTCTTCAGTTCATTCGAGAAGGTCTGTAGATCGGCCAAGATCCGAAGTATGTGAATATTGTTCTGTACGGTTGCGAAAGGCTAAATATATCGAGGAAGAACTACAGGTGTTGCAAGCTTTCTTAAACTTATGCTTGAGGAAAATCATTAATCGTACTCTGGCCTAACAAGATCTCGAATGAAAACCTATAAGCAATCACAGGGTAGTAGCCTATAATGCGAGAAATCAGACGTTGTATGTTGAAGTGTATTGGTCACACCCTCCGAAAGCCGCGAAATGACATTATACGAGGGCTTTCGGAGGTAGGCAATACATGAAGCGAAATAAAAAATCCAGCCTCGGCTAGGACGAAGTGAAACGATTTTGTTTCACGAACAAACAATTAGGTTACTAGTTCTTCAAACAATTTTAACGAAATAAACCCAAGTAGTCTGTTTTAATGGTATGAGGAAATATCTCTTAAATAAATAAATTTTTCTCAGACGTTATTTATTACATTTGATTTGTGATAACCACCCCCAAAACAACTTTAATTGAATCGATTGCATTTGCTGCCATCTATAATAACAAAACGTAAAGAAAAATAATGAATTTTTTTTTCAAACTTACCTTGCATGGGTTAAAGGAATTATTGTCGGTGGATTTGGTGGTTGTTGAGGTACGATAAGACCTCTTCTTGGTGGTCCTCTTTGTGGTAATGATATATCGCCGGCAGATCTTAATGAAATGACACCAGTACTCTCACGGTTAGAAGTGAAACGAACACGGCCGCCCTAAAAAGGTTAATAACAAAATGGTTCATTATAACTAAATAGAGCAAAAAAGAAATATTTTTTGTTTTGTTTAAATATTCAAAAATAAAAACCTGAAATTCCCTAACACATGCCATTATTATTGTGTTTTTCGTTTATTTTCTTTTATTTTTTAGATTTATTTTTATAGATTTAAAGAACGAAAAAAACCTTTCAATTTATCTACATTTCTATACAACGTATTCTACTCTCATCGTCTATAAGAAAAGTGTATATCATGGCAATTTAAACTGACATAAGAAATATGATGGAAAAGTGTTACAGCAAAACAAAAAAAAAAAAAAATAAATAAATTCTTGCTACACTTCTGCACTTGTACTCTCTTTCTCTCACTACCCGTTCTGTACTCACTGTCTGTATACTTTCCGGACTTATTTTAAAATTTTATTTTTATTTTCTTTTTATATATGATTTGATATAAAGAATTGAAAGAATAAAATTGTGCAAAAACATTTTCATATTGAATAAATGTTTTCATGTGAAATGAAAAAAAAAAACGAGAAATTCTTTTACTCGTAACAAAACAGGACTTTGTTGCCAAAAAAAAGATATATTTTACAAGTTATTTTTTATATATATTATGTATATTCCATATACATATATATTCCATATACACACATATGTATGTATAGTATTGGGTTGTAAAAACATTTACTTGTACAATCGAATACAGACAGCATTTATAGCAATACACACAAAGAGCGAGCGGAATGGAGAGAGAAGGAGAGTAGAAAAATATTATTTTATTACATGTGTAATGCTCAGATGATCTGACAACATTTGTTAAGAAAACTTTTCCAAAGTTTTTCTTTCTCTATTTTTTTCCTTTTTTTGTATAAATTTTTGGTTATTTTTTTACAAAACATTTAAAAAAGGGGTAAAGAAGATTGGGGGAGGCATTATTTTGTTTTTCTTAAAGCTTGTCGAAAGACTTAAACATGTATATAAACATGTAAATGTATAAGTTTGTTATTAAGCAGAAAGAGAGAGAGAGAGAGAGTGTGTGTGTGTGTGTGTATGTGTTTTTTGTTCAATTGCTATAATTTTGTAAATTTTATTACATATGTGTTGAGGGTATATTTGTAAAAATGCAAGTTTTTGTTTCGTATCATTATTTTAAAAGAGAGCAAGAGAAACCAAAAGTAACTTTAAGTACAAGTGTAGTTGTTTAAAAAAAAATCTAATTTTGTTATAAAGAGACTATAGAGTCGGTTTTAAAGGTTTCACTTGTGGTCTAGCTACCTGGTAAGCTACAAATATACTATGAATCTGCTTAAAATCAATAAGTTTTTTTATGTTCTCATTGAAGCTTTAAACAGATCACTAGTAAAACGCCATTGACTATGAGATTATGAATATCAGAATAAACTGTAAACGTTAAGCGGCGATTAGACGATCCAGCGCGGCTTGCCAGCACGGCACAATGCACTGCATGAGTAGAAGTTATCCCCTGGGTGCTGGTCTCAAGACAAAAAAAAAATTATAAATCATTTGTATACTACCCTAAGTTTTTCTCAGCGAAGTGGAGCTGGTTTACTAATTATAACAAAAACCTGCTGCTCAGCATTACCGACACGTCATGTAAAGAAAACTGCAGCTGCAACTGAATTCGTCTTACAATTGTACTAACTTTTAATTCAATCTTTTTGTCTTTAATCTCTTCGATTAAAAGCAATATCCGTTTTCTGAGACGAGTTTCAAGTCAAGAGATCATCGCTATTCCAGATATTGCAGCATCAGGTCACGAGCACTTCACCCCATAACCTAAATTTGGTTTAAGTAGTGCAAGGTTTAAACTTAGATCATTATATTTATCTCACAAACAATAGCGCTTTTATTTAAAGGAGCAGGTCATGTTTTGGGATCTCATTAAGAAACATATCCAACAATAGGGTTTCAGATCTGCTGGTGTTTCTTAGGAAGGCAGCCGATCTACTAAATAAACTATCGAACGGAATCTTGAATATCTCCCAAGTGTAGCAGTGGCCTGTAAGTGTGCCTGAACAGAATGATTCTAAACATTTTCACTGTTCGAAACAATTCTTACAATCACCAGAACTCTTTAAGCATGTGTTTCCATACTCTAACGTTTCTCTTGAGTTTAAGGACCAGGGAATCAAATTAATCAACAGACATTTTAAACGAATGCAAAATTTTGCAAATATCTCACACACACACGCATTATTTTTATTATTTGCAAGACCTTTATGGGAAAAGAAAATGGCATATAATTCTCACGTTCGATCGCTTAGTGTGCAGTAAAGAAGTTAAGATAACCTACTATAATAATTCATAAGACCATCGTGTTAACGTTTTTTTCTTTTTGTCGAAGCAGCGACATTAAATAAATTGATAAAAATTCATTAATTTGAGAAGAAAAATAATCAAATCAAAATTTTTCTTCCTAAAATTCAGACCTTATTTCGGTTCCATTTTAAAAACTACATTTAATTAAAACAATAATTAATAAAACATAAAACAAAAACAAAAATATATTTAAATGTGTTTTTACCTGTATTGTTGCTGCTGGGCCACAGTTAATGCCTGACATAAGAAAATCATCGGGATCACTTTCATATGGTGGCTCATCGTACCAGTGTCCTTGCGGGTGTATACCACTAACAGCATAATGGGGACCACGTAATGCATCATCATACATATAAGTGTCATCTAAAAAAATATTATTTATTACAAATAAATATTTTAAAATATTATTAAAAGAAAAATAAAATAAATAAAAATAAAATCATGCCATAAAAGGATTTGAAAGTATTTCATGTTTGCAGCAATAGCAACAGCAGCATTAACAAAAAAATGCCATTTTAAACACATGACAAATGCAATAAATTTCATAAAATAATAATAATAAAAATAAAACTAAAAGGAGGGTGTAGAAGAAGCAGGGAGGAAGGAGAAAGAGAAAAATAATATCAAATAAAAATATAAATTTTTAAACTTACCAATTTTGCCCTCTCTACTCATTTGCAATAAGCCCTGTCGTATGTCACGGAGTATCTGCAATGGAAAAAATAGAAAAAAACCAAATGAAATAAAATTAAAATGTAATAAAAACAAAATTAAAATAAAAAAAAAATGTTCGCAAATTTTATAAAAATTTTATGTGATTTTTTTCCTTTCAATTTATTGCGAAAAACCACAAATTTAATGTGCAACACACAAGAACGATGACAACAATAACAGCAGCAGTAGCAGTCACAGCCATATTTAAGTGACACATACACACCAGCATTTTTAAAAAACCAAAACGAAAAAAAAATTCAAATCAAATATTTGAGAAAAAACTTTTAAATTAAAATTTACAATTAATATATTCCGACGACTATAGTACGAGGGTAGCTAGATAATTACTGGGCTTTGTGCCTCAAGTAACCCAGAAGGGATCGTTTGTTTAAAATGTTATCGATAAAAACCAAGGAACGCTAACCAAGTGCCTACTTCATCATATTTTCCATGATGATGATGGCTGACATAAACGTAACCGTGTGAGCATTTCAAAGGAGTATTCGACGCAGACCACAGACTAAAAAACAACCAAACAGTGGTATTCTGCGGCTAAACGTGAACTAAAGGAAAACTTACAAGTCACAGCGTTACGACTATTTTGAAAATTGTAAAACGATTACCGATTTGCTTTTTATGTAGCTGGGTAAACACTAATTCGAAAGCTCTAGAACCACTTGATATTTCGGTAGATTCATTTCTTTACATTTATTTTTCTTTAGTTCTTATGCAGCGATCTAATCGTAGGCATCTTGTTTGTTTCAGTGCTTATTGTGCTGTTGTTTCTTATCTGTTTCGTTGTGTGCTTGCTCTGTTGTTGTAGTTTATTTTTATTTGTAAACAAGCACGTAGTAGTTTATTTTCATAGCAATGTAACAAACGACAGTGGTACCCAAACTTAATTTTCGTAACAATATCAACTTTTGCACAGGTTCCATATTGATTTGTAGCAAAACGATGAAATTTAGTAAAGGTGGAAGGGTTTTACCGTTAAGGTAATAGTCGCTGAATAATTAATGTGAAAAAAAACTAAATGAGCTTACTCGTATGGTATAGGACAGATATTTACCCTCCAAAATGCCACATCAGTTATTAAAACACAAACCATGTGTAAAAGATACGCTAATGCTTTTTAAGTAATTGGTGTTTGATCGAAACGTAATATAATCTATTTATTTACTGCCCTCATAGTAAATAAAAACAAAAACATTTAGAGTTTTATTTCTCGCTATCGCTATTGCAACAAAATGTTGCCATAATAAAAAAAACGCATAAAATTAAATTTATGACCCCCAAGAGAGTGCAGTACAATACAGCCCACCACGTTTTCAAATAAGCGTTACACTGTGCTTAAGCAGCCTTAAAGTATGCATAAGCGATTGCATTTTCTTGTGTGCGTTTGCAAAAGTAACTGCTGTTCGCCATAGAAAACAAGAGAAGTGCAAGAGAAAAAGAGTGTGTACGTATGCAAGTGTAATAGAAATCAATGGAAATTGTAGATGCAGCAGGCAGTAGGCACCAGTAATAATACTCGTACTCATAATAATAAAATAATAAAATTGATATTGAATTTATTGCTTCTTTTAGTCTGTGAGTTGCATAGAAACGGTTTTAGTTTTTTTTTTGTATTTATTTGTTTCTATGTTTTCTCTTACACACTTGCCATCTCTCTTGATTAGTTTTTTTTTTGCTTTTGCTCAGGCTGTTTCTCATCATCGTCTTCATTTTCTTTTGTGTACATTAACTGGCTGCAATAACTACAACAACTAGAAAGGAAAGTTTAAATTGCTTGCACTATGGCTTGAGATGAAATAAAATAAAAAGAAAACTGAAGAATTTTTATACAAACTTTCGTTATACTATCGTCTTTCAGCTGCTTTTCAGCAAAGGAGTCTTTATCTCCACAGTCGTTGAAAATCTATGTTTAATGAAAATCGTCGTGTAAACACTGTGATTGCGCTTTAAACCACAGGAGAGCCAGTTTAGACTCTGTCAAGTGTGTTGAAATTAAAGCTGTCAGTAGAGCAAATGTTTCAAATAGGGGGCTTCAACTCCAAGAATTTCTAATCGATTCTAAAAATGAGGTATCATTTTATCCATAACTGAACATATTATTTAAGAAAAATCCAAAAATATTACGGTTCATATATAAATAAGCGTATAAAAACGTCTCCAAACTTGGAAAATTTAGAATTAATTGTATAAAATTATATTTGCTTAGTAAATATAGACAGATTCCTTAAGTTTACTTAAGTAAACTATACACAATTTAAGAGGTCTGATTCTCTGCTTTCCAAATCCGCAAAGAGTCTTAAAATCGGTTAATATTTAGTTAAGTTATTAACAAAAGTGTTTGAAGGCACAAAAAAACCGGGTTTTTCTATCTGTAACTCCATATTTGGAAGGTGCCATATAGCACCTACCAGAAAAATGGTATCAGTTCCAGGTATTTCTATTTCATTCTTTCTTGTCGCATAGGTTATTGTCTTGTTTACTTTTTTCACGTGCACAAAATAGATTTTTTGTTTTTGCAAGAATTTTGTTGTTGGTTTTTATAAATTTTGTAAAGAATTAAATACTATTTAAAATAAACATAAAATGTTTAAATTTATCGTATTTTAATCGTATCGCTGGACATATACAGCAAAATATGATATTAAGAAAAGATTTCAAGAAAAGCCTGAGTTAAGATAAATATTTAAAAATGTTTATCGATTGCTTTTACGCAAAATTAAGCCGTAGCCCATAGTAGCACAACCAATTTGTTTCTCTGCCTTTACACTACTGCTACTACTGCAAATACTACTACTACTGACTGCTCTGATCACTACTTTAAGAAATCAGCACGCTTTTTCAACGAAAGATTTTTATTTGCAATTTGTACTCCAAGCTACGTTTAGTTATTATTTTTTTTTTTAACACAACAACAGCAACAATAATAACAGAAACAACAAAATCAAATCAACACAACACGAACGTAACGAACCAGTACCATTAAAAAAAATTTAAAAAAAAAATAACGTTTCTCAGCAGCGTCAACATCAACGTCATCTACTCACCAGTAGGAAATAGACTCACTCGTACAGTGTGGCTGGCAATCTTTTTAGATAAAAATTAGCTAAAAAGCTTTCTCACGTGCTGCATTGCTGTTGCATATTGGAGTAGCAGTGGTAAAAGCAATAGAGTAGCAGGGTATTAAACGTTAATAATAAAAAAAGAAAAATTAAAAAAAAAAATTGGAAAAAAAATGTTAAAATTGCTACCAAAGGAGTGCAATTTAAATGCAAGTCATTACATTCAAATGTTCGACAAGGACGATGCCTGTGGTAAAGGTTCGAATGGCAAACCATGAAAATCAAGAGAAAGAAACCAAAGTACCAACAATACTACTTGCCATTACTACTACCAGTGTTTCTACCCCTTTCTCTCTCGCGCTCATTTTTCCCAATAACAAATACTATCGCAAGCAATTGCAGCCACTAAAAAATTCACTAAAGGAAACACTAAGTAAGAGAGAGAGAGAGAGGGAGAGAGAGAGGACATAAGGAGAGAGCAAAGAACTTAACAACAATCATTTTTATTATTTGAATGCAAGTGTTTAATGGTATGAGTAAATACTAGTATAAGTAATAAGTAATAAGTAGTAAGTGTATGTGTATGTGTACATATGTGTGTTTGTGTGTTGAAAAGAAAGTTTTGTATTAAATTTTTAATGTTTTAAATTGAGTTTTTTACAGTAAATTTAAAATTCATTATAATACGAGGAATTCTGTACTAAAATGTTGTTGTTGTTGTTTCCTATTACATTTCTTGTAGTCATTGCGTTGCTCGTACATATTTGGTTGATATTGGAAGTTTTAGCTGTTGATGTTTTATACATTCTAATCCATAAAACGCTACAAGAGTTTAGTATACTGGCTTATACATGATGTTTATTGTTCGGATCAAAACGGAAACACTTTTGAGTTTGATACTGGAAATAATGTGCTCAAAATCAGTTGATAACTTTGGTTCAAGTAAGTATGCTTCAGTGTGTGGTTCATGGTCACTTCAACGCATGAAAAGGAATGCGAGGAAAAGATTGAGAAAAGAGACAAAAGTTTTATTTGTATAAAAGTCCCAATTGATAGAAATAAATTTTTAGGGAGAGATTGTTTCCCAAGTACAAATGAAAGCTCTTTACGAGAAAGAAACAAGCATTACAAGTCGAATTAAGTCGTACGGCAATAACAGAAATTGGCATTAACTATAGACCGGAAGGGGCATAATACATCCCATGGGTCGCAATGTCTGCAATAGCGCCTGGTCGCTATAATAATAATAATAAAACTACAGAGAGCAACATTAGAAGGTAGTCAAAAGAGTGGTACATTCAAGAATCGCTCTACATATTTCACAAGATGATGATTGTTCATATTCTTCATAACTTTGGAGAGTATAGGGCATTCTGCCAAATTGGGCATTAGTTCTTATAGCTGCTGGTATTACATTATTTAAGACTTGGCATTATGTTGTTATTATGTTATGTTATGTTTAATGTTCATTTAACCCATTTTAGAAATAAATCAACAGGAATTATTAGAAATGTCTGATGAATTTGAAACCAGGCTGGGGTATAGCCCCAATTAGTTCTGCACAAAATCGAATTTCTTAAAATTTAGTCACTGGACCAAGATAAATGCTATCTATCACAAGATAGTCTTTTAGATTCTTCAAGATTATTTCATAACAAATTTTTATAAGTTACTCTGAACCTGATTAATTTGTTCGTAATTTTTTAGCACTACCACTGTGTAAGCTGTAGGCTTTTGTAAAGTCGAGCTTGATCGTTTATAACTTTTTCCCTTGGCTTTATTATTCAATTTCATTTCTATTGTTTTATTTTATGCTATGACTGCATTTTTTTTTTTTTTTTTTTTTTTTTTTGTTGCTGAGTCGCAGTATTTGCTCCATATGCAGTTTTGGTTGCATTCCCCTTTTCATTTGTATATCCGTTTTCCTTTTATATTACGTTGTTCTTAATTTAAAGATTTTTCTGGCGATTTTTATTCCTTCTCCTTTTTTCATGTTTTTTTTAGTTTGTTTTTTATGCATAAAAATTCGTTTTTCTGACAAAAAGAAGAACACAAATAAAAATAACTTTGAGCCCTTAAACTCTTTTTTCCAAAAAAAAAAAAAAAATTTAACAGTTGACTTGGTTCGAGGACAATCACCTCTCTAGTAATAGTGATGACAACTAATCGTTGGTTTTTTTTTTTTCTACAATTTATATGGAAAAATAAAACCAAGAAAGAAGCAAAAGCAAATTAAAATAAGAGGGTTCAACGAAGCAATTACTTTGATTACTAAAGAGAACAAAAATAGTAAAAAAAAAAAAAAAATACGAAAATTATTAAAACCAAAAACCAAAAAAACAATGTGAATGCAGTTGAAGTTATTAAAACTGCATTATTTTTAACATTTTACTGGTATTATTATTGCCTCTGACTATACCGACTTTAAATATTCGCTTTAAAAACAACACTAACTTCTCTATATCTTTGGACTCTTTTCTTTTTTTCTCCTCGTTTTTTATTTTTGTTTAATTACCACAACAATTTTTAAGCAAACAATAGAAAAAGAGCATAAAAAAAGAAGGAGTCAAGGTATAGGAACAACAACAATAAACTATAATGTGCATGAATATACACATACCCATGCCTGAAGAATATTATTACAAACACACAAACACACAAACAAACACACCCGTATGTAAACAACATATTACAGCCTCTTTCACATGTGTTTGTTTCCCTAGAAGAGCGAGAGATAACAAGAAAAAGTTATTTCCTACAGCCATTGAAATAAGTTGCAGTAAATGACAACAAACACAGCCCAAGCAACGGTGTTATAAGTGTATACTCTACATACATACATACATGCATGTGTTTTTTTATTTTTCTCTCATCTTTCAATTTTTCTAGAATTTGTTGCAATTGTTTTTGTAGTTTTTGTCAAAATGCAAAAAATAAGAAAATAGATTTTCTTTAACTTACAGTGTAATGTCAGCAAATAAAAGCAGGGAAGAAAAATTGATTGCATTTGGGGCAAAAAAAATCTGAAAAATTATGCAAAAAAAAAAGATTTCTTAAAGAGAGAGGAATAAGGAATATTAGGAAATGCAATTGAAATAGGAAATACATAAGGAATCCTCTTAAAGATATGACATTTTATGAGAAAACAAACATTTTTGGATTTGAAGAGCAAAAGAGAGGGAAATTGATACACTTTTTTCCAAGCAAATCTTGCATCAAGACTACATTGCCCAAAAACTATTTATATCCAACATAACCTAAGGGTTAATGGGATAATTGGATCTTTAAAAAATGACCAAAATCTTCTGCCATTGCTTAAAAATGTAGTTTTTTTGTCACTCCTCTATTGGCTTTCCACAAAGCATCCATTACTTTGTTTCAGTTTTAGTAATCAAGTTGGTTTTCAAGCTAAGTAGATGATTAATCTACTGAAGCTTGCTTTTATGTGATTGTGTGTAGTGGTGGAGATCCTTGCTAAGTGGCGGTGGTGATCCTTACTTAGAAATGCAATTTTTTCCGAGTAGACGGCGTTTTCTCCTGATCACTTGTCTGATGTTTATCAACTTCGCCAGATAAAAGCTGAATAGTCAGGGGCTTCTTTTAAATGGATTTGTCTGGAGGGAGGTTGAACTCTCTTTATCAAACACCTGAAGCCGTAATTACATGTTTTTTTTTCTTTTTCGTCATGTTGTGTTGTATTCCTGCACTCTACTCACTACACTTCGCCACCAACCGCTTATAAATTTATAATTCAATAGCAATCGTTTAACGCATCTCAAGGTAATACAAAACCGTGAACATGATCTTTTTGACTGCAAACTGACGTTAGCTTTCTGCGATGCACGCTCATCTAAGTAAACCAATTTTTTAAATACTACCCTGATCAAAAAGTTTCCGAAATAACCCCCGTATGGCGGACCCATCGTTTCGCTTTGAGTTAGTTTGGTACATCTGTTGTTGATATTTTCGCAAAATTTTAGCGTCATAGCTTAACATTTGCAAACGCTACTTAGCCAATAGTACATCCATCTCTATGTGTGTTGGCGACTTTTAACAATTTTAGAAACGGCTGCGTTACCCGTAATGGTTTTCAAATCGACTGAACAGAAAGAAGTCACAGGGAGCCGAATCAGATGAACTCGGTGGCTGTTGGATGATATTTGTTGCATTTTTCGTCAAAAAAATTAGAATAATGATGGTGCGTTATCATGGTGCAAAATCCACTTATTTTCTGTCCATAATTCTGGTCTCTTTCAGCGAATTGCTTCACGCAAACGCGTCATAACTCCCAAAGAGTATTCTTTGTTTACTGTCTGGCCTTCTGGCAAAAATTCATGATGCACTACACCGTTGTAATCCACGAAAACCGTGAGAATCGCTTCCTTTTTTGACTGAAAACGACGTTTTTTTTGGCCTCGACTCATTTGGTGAACGCCATTCACTTGGCTGATGTCTGGATTGCATGTCGTACTCATAAACCCACGTCTAGTCTCCAGTAAAGATCCTTTTGATGAATTTGGGATCGGATTCAGTCTCGCAAATCATGCTTTTTTGGTCAAGATTGTAAAAAATCGCCAATACTCATAGAGATAGATCTACTCTTGGCTACGTAGCTTTTGCAAATGTCTAGCTATGATGTTAAGATTTAGCGGGAATATCTAACAAATGAAAAAAAATCAAATCGGAACGATGGGACCTCAACACGGTGGTTATTCCGGAAACTTTTTGATCAAAGTAATATTATTTGGTATGTAGAGATGTTACAACGAAGCTTTGTTTCGATAATAAGGCGCAAAGCACATCTTTGAAGTGGTCAGTCACAATTTTGGTCAATGTGAACTTTTGGTGTCCTATGTACTGGTACAAATAAAACTGAATTCAGTAAACCACTGTTTGGCCATTATTTTTTGTTATTTGATAAATGCTGTGACTGGTCTAAGTTTCATCCATAGCAACTAAACGGTACAGAAACCTGTTCGTACTACGCCTATAAATCACCAAACACTCTGTTAAAGTGGTCAGATGGATGAGCTTTTTGGCCTAGGCGGAGCAAGCACCATTCAACTTTTTCTATCCAAATAATCATGCAAAATTTGATATAACCGCACAGGATAGGATAGGAGGCTGCTGCTCCCCTCGCCAAACAAGGCACACTTGAGCACGCATAGCGGCCCGTTGTGATACCACATATACCCACTTCGTCAAGATAGAATAGCAGAACGTAGTTATTTCAATGCATTAATGCTTTGAAGAAGCCTGACTAATACTAAAGACCATCAATTGGGAAAGGAGACCTAAAGCTGGAAGCATACACCGACGCTGATACTTTGTAATGCCATTAGAGATTTAGATGGGTATGGGGTATTACCTGCATTCAGGAGGTGTGGCATTATAAGACAAAATTATTCTGGAGATTGAACGTTTTAGCCAAGAACAAGTACATGCTATAGTATTCAATTATTTTGGCCTTCTACAGTGTTACTTTAGCACTCGACTCAATTGGTAGTAATATAATCAACGTAAACTCAGCGTGCCACATGAATATGGAGCCCTGGAAACCCTAAGGTTTTTTTAAGAAATATCTATAGGAGAATTATTAACGGGGACTTTAAATGCGTTGTAATTGATGTTTTCTAAAATGCGCCAACCGATTTGTAAGCCATTAAACGGGAGGTGAATTCAATACCATAGTTTTTATATATATGCGGTTTTTGTAGGTCCATCGGTTCGCGAGTTAATGACAATAGAGTGGACTCTTCTGCATTGCATAAGTTTTACTTGAAAACGGAAATGTTCGTCTTTCTATAACTGGAGAACCTCTAAGCCGATTAACAAACCAATACATGCGTAAGAACTGTACTGTGTACTTTTACTGACATAAGTAATGATTTTTGTATATCTTGGGAATGGTTAGTGAACACAAACCATCATTAAAAAAATATGGAGTTTTGCATTTCACATCAGACAAAAAGCAGGTACAACACAAAGGCTCCCAGCAACGCGGGAGGTATTACTCCAATTTTCTATAAAACTTATAAAAAAGCGGTTATGTAGAGGTTCCTTGAAGATCTAATGTATAATTGTTATGAGATGCTATAAACGTATGAGTTATTTCGATACTTAGTAATCACAAGTAAAGTAGTCAGAAGAGATAGCTTAACTATTTAGAAGTTACAAATTATTTACTTTACAAATGTTTAATAACTATTGCATAATTTAGGGAGCATAAAGTGTATTATTCTAAAAGGCACTGGATTACCCTTTAATATGTGCAAAGTAATTAAAAACTTGTATTTTTCTTTTCCCCCATTTTGCTATAATTAAAATTATTTTAATGAAATTGTTTTTGTTTTGTTTTTGTTTTTGTTTTAAGAAAATTCAAATTGTTTGTTTCAGCGTTTTACATATTTAACCCCAGCAATTAACCTCCAAAACGTTGTGGAAAAAAATAAACAAACAATCAGGCCACTGTACTTTAATTCTCTATAACGTTGCTTATACGTGATGTATGGATGTGGATGTGTATGTGAAAGTAAGCAAGTAAATGCTTGTATTTGTATGTGTATGTGCAGTTTCATTTCAGTTAACTAAGAATTATGAAGAAAAAACAAACAATACGTAGTAGCTTTTGTTTAAACATTTAGATTTTCCCATATAAGATATACTTCGAGTTTTGCTCTATTTTTCCTATTTCAACTGCAATTCTCTCTCCCACTCTATCTTCAGTAAACAATAAAAGTTGAAGTTTAAAAATAAAACAACAAACATACTGAACAAGTTCTTTTCTAAAAACATTGCTTATGCATGTAGAAATGCGTTTGTATATGTAAAAAAACGACTGCAAACGTAATGGCTTGAGTCAGTAATAACAAAAGGAAAAAAGCAACAATAACAATGAAAACTGGTTTAGTTGTTGTCAGAGACGACAAAATTTTAATTGTTCTAAACAGAAATAATAAAAATAAGGAACTAAAGGAAGAGAAACAGAGCGAGTGGGAGAGAGCATGTTTATTGTGAAAAAAAAAAAAAAAAAAAAAAAAATAAAACAACAAAACATAAGGCAATAGACCGTATAAAATAAAATAACAAATAAATTATAAAGCACATGGTTATAGTAATTGCACACACATGTATGTGTGTATATGTGTGTGCATGCTTATGAAATAAATGTTAACAAATCAAGCGCTGCAATAAAAATGGAGGGTAAGAGCGTCAAACTGACTAAGTGAGTGAGAAAGAGAGGGAGAGAGAGAGAGAGAGAGAGAGAACAAATTCATGTGAGTGTTGATGTGTCAAGTGGGTGTATATTTTGCAAAATTATATCAAAACATGTGAGAGAGAGTGTAAGTAAACAAGTGTATGCTTGTATGTAAGTAAACTAAATGACAAACAACATTGTTGTTCTTGTTGTTGTTATGCTATAAATTATGAAATATAATATGATGTATGACATGAGAGATAAACTTTCTCGCAAATATTGTCAAATTAACACACTTACAAATTAAACAAAAACACACACAAAAAAATATATATTTTTGTAGCATAACACACACATACATATATAAATATGAAACAAATTTATATAAAGTGGTGGTAGTAGTAGTAGTAGTAGTAGTAGTAGTAGTAGTAAGCACAAAAACCAACAAATCAACTATAAAACTCTTTTGTTCTAACAAAGCGAAAAGCAAACAATGAAAACACACACACTGCTAACTACTCCTCTACAATTAAAGTAAATAAACAATAAAAACAAACATATGCGTATGAGTGTGTGTGATTGAAAAAAAATAATAATAATGGTTGAGAGTATGCATATTTAAACAGTTGAGAGTTGTTTATTAATAAAAATAAACAAATATTAAGAAACAGACAGAGATAGAGAGCGGGAGAGCAAATGGGACAATAAAACATAATTCAATCTCAACACTTCATAATGGACTGTGGCCAAGACAATATCAATAATAATAAAGAAAACAACAACAAAAACAACAATTTTAATATTTTTATTATTGTTTCTCTTCATTGGACTGACAATATTGTGCTCATAAATTATGAACTGCTTCTCTTGCCAACCAACCAACCACACTCCTTATGATGATACTCTTTTTCGTTGATTTTTTGTTTTATAAATGAGTTCAAATTCTATGTCTCTCGATTTTTTTTTTTTTTTTTGTTGTTGAATTTATATGTTGTGAACATAAAGAAGAGTAAGAAAATAGCCAACAATAACAAATACATGCGTAATTTATTTATAAACCAATGGACCATAATGTTATTTAAAATATAATTCATCATACGCTCTGTGGGGGTTGTGCTTTTTTGAAAATGCAAATAAATTACAAAAAAAAAAATATTTATTTTACTCAGTCTCTCACGTTTATTATTAATTGTCTACAGAAATAAATTTCATATAATTTGTAATGCATATAACAAATAATAAATCATTTATTTTTAAAATTAATTAACTGCTTACACAAAAAACATTTATAACAAAAGAATTTCAAAATGATTTCAAAATAATTAATTAATTTAAATATGAAAATTAATATGTATTATAATGTTTAAATTGTATTGCAATAGCTAAAGGCCATAATGGACCGCAAAAATTCAATTATCATATTAAAATTTTAGCTAAAAAAAAATATTAGTTTGGTAGGGCCATAGCCAAACTAAAAAAAGATCTTTGAGGTATAACCAGTTACTTAATTGTCTACAGGAATTTAGTTTTCTGTACAGTGATTAGATGTTTAGAGCTGGAAGAGATTATTTGAAGCGGCATTGCAGCCAATAATGTCACTGGTGCCGCAAATGTCAATAATGTTCTCAACTACCGAACAAGCTCTAAGCCAAAACTCGTTATACACTTGGTGAATCTGTTGAAAATACCCTCGGGGTTCGATCAAAGGTTTTATTGTAGTCCCCCGGTCACTAGGGATCCACTTACATGGTTTCTATCCAGCGACTGGGAGGCTTATGATATTAAAGACAGTGGTATTAAGTTTATAAGCACATAACTGATTTTAATTATTTGATTTATGTCGCAGAGCAAGGTTTGGTTATATCATAATATTTCCTAGTGACCTTTTTTTTTCTTACTATAAATGTCATCATTCTTATGCAGATAAAAGCAGCATTTGTTATTGATTTTCATTGAATATAGGCCGAGCTTTATAGACATTGGGAACGCAGTAACGATAACGATATCATATCTTTATTTATAGATAAAGCAAATATTAAAAAGACAGTTATCCTTGATGCTTTGATCATGAGAATTCATGGTCATGCCTGTTGAAATGGCCATATATTTGAATGGGGTTAGCATTCAAGTGCCAAGTATACAAGAAATAATATTTTTCAATATTTACAAGATCTTTATACAACCGCAAAAGTAAGACAACTTTTAACTCTTCTTACAGGACATCATCATTAATATATAAAAAATCATTGAAAAAATGCTGCTAAAAACTGTATAAGCAAATAAGTTTTTTAAAACGTCATTGTCTTTTATCTCAAAAAAAAAAAAAAAATTAATTTTTGCGAAGAAAATGTGAAATTTCTATTTCGTTATTAATAAAACAAAGTATTTTTTAATTTAAGTTTCTATATAAAACTATTAGTTGCCATTCACATCTGTACTGTAAGGGTCTATTACAGTACACCAGGTGGTTTTATTATTTTTAAAACAATTAATTAAAAATAAATAAAAAAAAATGTTCTTCCATTTTTATGAAATTTATACGCAGTGTCAGTTGGCAACAGCATATAATAAAAAATAAAATACATGCACCAGTGCGTATGAGTAATTTAGAATTTAATAAAATTTATTACTTATACGTACGGTATGGCACACTTACTCGTATAAGAAAAACGAACTGAGCAAATAACACACATGAACGCACTTTCTCTCTCACTCTATTTCTTTCACACTTATCTTAAAAAAAGTTTTATTTTAAAATGCATAAAATGCCAATATAATAGAGAAAAAAACACAAATTTAATACTTGCACATACCCGCACTTAGAAAACTAAATTATGCATTAATATCTTCATTATATTATTCACTCACACACGTACAAACATGTGCTATTAAGCTTAGACATTCAATGAAGATAATCAAAGAGTTAAGCAGTAGGATAGAGAGAGAGAGAGAGGTAGAGAGAAAGAAAGTGAGACAGAGAGTATATATTTAGTAATGGGAGTTAATAATATGATAGTGTTGCGTGCTTCAGATAAGGAAGTGCAATAAATAGATTCAAATTAAAATTTGTTGGTGTGAGTACAAAAAATGTATGAAAACCGAAAGATTTGTTGTCGTTCTTGTCGTTGTTGTTGTTATTGTTCAAAACAGCAAAATATGAAATGATAGCAGTATGGTAAGTTATAAAAATAAATAAGAAAAAATACTTTAAAGAAATTGGGATTGTTTCTCCATTTAAATATAAATGCTCAACTCACCACAAACAGACTAGGGATTGCAATATTTAAACTCTAAAAGGATTATGAGTGATAACTGGTTGTCGACAACAAGGATTTCCTTAAAAATTGTGATGATGCGAGAAAAAAAAGTTCTTTAACGTCAAAATGCTCTATAGAGGCAATAGCGAAAAATGACATATATGACAATATATTTCCTAAATCAATATGCGTTACTAATCACCTGCAATTCATAAGGGATTGCGTTCCAGAGACTGATAGCATGAACAAAGAAATGATATCGAGAAATCAATGTCCAATGTCGAAATGCAAGAAGCCTTCTACCCCTTCCAAGCGTTGAAAAGTTTAGACGCGCAAGAAGATGCTGAGGTTGACGTGTATATATGCAAGAACCGTAAGATACGAACTTTTAAATAATTACCAAAATTCATGCCAAAAAACGAGCTGACATAGGTAGAAATATGGTCATACCTGCGTAGAACATAAACATAACGCACAATATTGTTTAGCGTCAAATTAAGTTTCCTTCTACTCTCATCACAATAAGAACGGTATTAAATACGATTCAGCAATTAGGGTTCTAATCCTAATTGGGGTACAATACTGAGTTTGACAGAGGTTTCTTAACATCGAGAACGTCCGACCACAAACTATGTTAACATGGTTTGTCCAAGTATGAGTGTTATTAAGGTATATGCCAAGATTTTTAGCAGATTGCACAATGTCCATCGATTGGCCGTTCAATTCCAAAATTGGGTGGTAATCAAGTCTCAATAACCTCTTCCTTATAATTAGACACATGAACTTTGTGGGATTAATTTGCAATCCATTAGCAGTGGCCCACTCATTAACACGATCTAGCTTCTTATTAAAGTTCCTTAAACACTCCTCATCATCTGCATACAATCTGACCTTACAATGTTGAAGTCCAGTCTGAAGATCATTAACATATAGAAAAAACAGCAGAGGACCTAAGATCGAGCCATATGGAATACCTTGACTCAATGGCAAACATCTAGACTGTGCAGTAGATGTCTGAACATATTGGTATCTATCAACTACATATGAATGAATCAAGTCTGTAGCAGTCGATTCAAATCCAAACATATATTTAAGTTAAACGGTACCAAACGCTCTGGAATGATCCAAAAGAATCAAAAATGTGACATTACCACCTCTGCAACATCTACCAGGGTCGTAATACAACTATTATTTTTACGAAAACCAGATTGCCGATCAGTAAGCAAACTGTTAGCCTCAAGAAACTGTGTGACTGTGATTATGCATCAAATTTTCAAAAACTTTTGATAAAAATGGCAATGTCGCTATCGGCCTATATTCAGAGTTTCGCAAGTTTACATATGCTAGGATAGCAATTAGTAGGTAATATTCTGTTAAAAACAAAAGTAATGAAAGGAAGAATTTGTGTGGCGAGAATCTTTAAAAACCTGGGATCAATACCACCCACGCCAATAGTATTGGATTTTATCGACAATACAAAATAATACATCACACTGTGTATCACCAACAAAGCGGAAATTATTGTTCGGAGCATTGTCATGGAAATTATAGTAATCGGGTATTAGGTGTACATTAGGTGTATTCTAGAAGTGCTCATTTAGAGCGTTAGCATCCACCGTGCAAAGTTCCTCGATGTTAGATCTACCAATGCCAATCTCACGAATTGTCCTCTGTGTTTGCTTTGAACCTATGGCAGTAGAAAATTTCGAAGCACTGTAGTCTGATTTGGCCTTCTTGATAAGTCCATTGGCTGTTCTACGTGATTCTCGGTACTCCTCATATAGTCCCGTGGTCCTAAAACGTTTCCACTGGGCATATAAGTGGCCCCTTCGATTAATAGCCTGTTTTATATCCCGCTTGAACCAAGGCTTATCATGCCGATTAACTGTTTTCGTCCTCAAGGGAAGCGTAAGATTGTACAAATGATCAAGATTATCATAAAACATATATTAAGCATAGTACGATAACTGTTAAGTGTAGGAAGTTTTATTAAAGCCAGTCTACTGGTATATGAAGGTATATCCATGTAGTTCCATCCAAGGCCGCGCAGACAGAACAACAAACATTGTTTTTGCACAGATTCAATATGGTCGCCTTAAACGTTGTAGTGAGTATTCCATATAATTGGTCCATACTCGAGAATCGGCCTAACAAGAGAAACATATAGCTGCTTCGTAATGTATGGATCAGAAAACTCATTTGCCCATCGTTTAATAAAGCCAAGAACACCTCTAGCCTTGTTTACAGTCATAGCAATATGGTCGTTAAAACTCAGTTTTCCGTCAAGTAAGATGACCTTCAAATGAGTGGTTTACACGAATAAAATTACTTCTGGAGAACCGCATGCATTCACATTTTTTTATATTCAGCTTTATCAGGTTATTTGTGCACCATAAAAAGAAGCTGTTTAGGTCACTCTGAAGGTATAAATATATGCTTAATGAAATGGTTAAAAGAGAGAAAACTATTGACATCGTTAGCATACCTCAAGACATTGGGCAAATTATTAATAAACAGTAAAAACAGAAGTGGACTAAGATGGCTGCCTTGAGGAAAACCAGATGAAACATATATGTATTTAGATATGCTATCGTTCACCCCAACTGATTGCTTAAACTCCTCAGAGTAACTCTCAATAAATCCAATTTAGTTTAAAGAAGTCTATGATTCACTTTTTTTATATAAGAACAGCACCCAGAGGATGACCCCTACTCACGCAGTGCATTGTGCTGGTACTAGGAAAATAGTTTATTGGAAGGAGGACAGAGGGAGTAGTGTTTATGGACGTTACTTTCGCTGGAAGATTATTCTCCCTATAATGCGTTGTGCTATTTACTGGACAATCAACTACAAAAGGATGCGCTCTACGAGAAATGCGAGTACTACGTAAAAATATATGACTTTTGGGAATTAATTCCTTAATTTCGTTAGAACACATTCCGTTATAGTACCGATAGAACCATAAAACACACGCCACATTGCAACGGTGCTCCAATGAATCGATAGAGTTGGCTAACCTACCGTCATTGATGAGCATCTTCGCCCTCTCCTGTACGCGGTCGAGAAGCTCCAAAATAGAATTTGTAGCACCGGCCCATACATGAGAATTGTATTCCATTTTGGGTCGGATATAGGTCTTGTAAATATTAAGGAGATCAGATGGAGTGAAGTATTTCTTGCACCGTCTCAAAAAACCAAGGCACTTGAAAGCTTCTTTCGACATTTGAAATATGTGATCATTGCAACGAACGCCATAGTGAATTCTCATGCCCAGAACATCAAGAGCATCTGATTCCTCAATATCCACATTACCCATTGACACAGATGGCAGCACACCACCACGCCTGTGTGTTAAAAAACAACGTTGAGTCTTACAGGCATTAAAATCGAACCTGTTCGCACGACCCCACTCGGAGACCTTCACCAGTTCACTTGTGAGTGTGACGTTCATATTCATCCTTCTTACCCCAACCTCCAAAAGGCTTGGTCTACGATCAAAAGAATATGAGTGACAAATGTGGCTGCCATCCGCAAAAGAGTAGATAGGATTAGAAGTGAGAAGAAGAAAGTCGTTAAGAAATATTAGAAAAAGAGTAGGAGAAAGAACAGAGCCTTGCGGTACCACTGAGTTTACTCTGAACTCGTCGGATAAGACCCCATCTATAACCACTCTTATAGAGCGATCTCTGAGAAAACTCGATATAAATCGAGAGAAGTGACTACCGACACAAAGAGCATTAAGTTTCGAAATGAGAGCCAAACTCTATCAAATGCCTTTGAGATATCCAGAGCCACAACCTTACTCTCGCCAAAACCACGAATGGATTTATTTCATAATCAATAATTTAGCCAGACCTTTGATATTTTCGATAATATTTATCCTGAAGATTTTTAAGCCTTGATAGTTGCTTTGAATTCCATGGTGGACCAACCGAAGTATATGACTTTTTGGAAACGCAAACTTTATAAAATGAGTGGACTATTTCATAAAATTTTGTAATCATCACATCAATATCAAGATTGCCATTAATATGAACAGTTAATATTTCTTTCCAACGAATATTTCTTATCCAATCAGTGAATAGATAATAATTAGTCCGATTAAAACAAAAACCTTGTTAACGTTAGAAGACTTAAATTGAGATTCCATTGAAAAAGAAAAGTCAATTTTCAAAGTGGGATGATATCTATCCTCAGGCAAAGTAACAGGATCGGAACATATAACAGTACAAAGACAAGCACCAAATCCAGTATTTTCCCAAAATCATTACAAATAGAATTGATTTAATACAGGGATAGTCAAATAATATCATTCAAGAAATCGTCATGGCAATTTGTATTCTTTATCGGAATTAAATAACTCCATCCATGATGCATTATGGAAATTATTAGGCACATTGCAGCAGTGAAAGGCGTGCCGAATTCGTCCAGAATAGGGTGTGCCTTGTACTATCTATGGGCCTTTTTTTTGTAAAGTTTGGGACATAAATTTTTCCAGAAAAATTCTCTGTAACAAAAAAAAAAAAAAAAAAATTGTGAAAAAATTTTAGGCAGTTTGCTTCAAGGAAGCTGTGCTGCGTTTGTCTACTAGCTGTCAAAATTGTCTTCCATATGAACTTAACATATTTTGACAACTTGTGGGCGGGTGCGGCACTCCTGAATTTTTCTCTACAGACGATATTAGCCATACAAAGGTATATTATGTGCTATTATTGTGGTCATAATTGTAATGTAGTACATCCGTTTATATGCGTCTGGAAGTGCACATTTTGTTTTTTTAAGTTTTCATTCGTATACATACACACAATTTATTATTTTTTTTTTAATGTCATTGTATGTGTGCTTTTTTTTGCTTAATATGTATGAATATTTGTTTTTGCATTTTTTTATCTCTTACCTCTTCATGTTCCCGTTGAAATTTCTCCTTTTTACGCATTGCTTCTTGTACTTTTAACTGTAAATAAAAAGAAAAGAGAAGAAATGGAGAGAGAAAATTAGAAAAACATATACCATAAGAGTATGAGTATGAGTTTGAGTAAAAAAGTAATTTAATAAAAATAATAATAAGTAATGATAACATTTTTATTTGTTGTTGTTGCTTTTGCTTTTGCTTTTTCTTTTTGTTTTCTGAAGAAATGCAATCAGATAAAGAAAGGAAGAAGAGAGGACAAGTAAGTGCAAATAACAAAAATTCAATTATAAATACGAATACTTATGACACTCCAAAGCACATTGCAAAGTTATGTCAGAAATTTAAAGGAGTGTTATAATATTTTATTTTATTGGTAATATAGGAACTAGAAATTCGTTACGAACAATGAATTTTAACGATAATTTCTTCAAAGTCTTTTTAACGTATTGATGTAAGTATGTTATATATACACATATGTTAAGTACATATGTATGTACACATATATTTATATTTTAATTTTAATTCCTTTAAACTTCTGCTTAATATACTTTACCTACATCTGTATATTTGTATATACTGCAAAGTCATAAATTCCCATTAATGTATACAGAATACACATACATACTCGTACATTCACAAAAATAAATGAAAAATTTATGAAAATTTAAAATCACTTGAGTAACATTTAAAAAACATCCTGCGCACCCTCACTTCAGTTTACCCAATTGAAATTTATACTTAATTAAGGAACGCAACTTTTTGCTCATGCCATCAAAAACAAAGAAACAAAAGAACCAAAAGAATATTTAAGAAAAGCTTTTAAAACACTGTATGGCACTTTCTTTTTTAGGTGGCGAATGGGGCGGTTTTCGTTTATTTTTAGGATCCGCTAAAGCAACGTTTGAAAGTTTCGTTTTTTTTTTTTCTTACATTTTTTATTTATTTATGCTGATGATGTTGATGGTGGTGCAGCAAAAATTGTTTTTTTCTGTTTTTTTTTTTCTGTTATTTTTAGGTTAATTTGTTAAACAAATGCTATGATGGCTGTTGCATCATAGTGTTGCATGATGCCGTTACTGATGCTGATGACGATGATATAACAGAAAAGTACAGACTAAGTAGTATAAGTATACTTAAGAGTTTGGTTATTGCATTTAAATGATAAGGCAGTTTTTTTATTTTTGAAGAAAAGGCGAAACAAAAAACAAACAGTGACAGCAACAAAAAAGACTGTACTTGCAACATTAAGAAAAATGCAAACATTGCTACAAGTGTAAAACAATTTACAAAACAAACAGACACACGTACAAACACAAATAGTACTCCCGCCATACACCCCAAGTATACAAACTTAAACATGCAACAAGAAGTTGCAAAACAATATAACCAAAAAGAGAAAAACTTTTCTAAAACACACGTAAAGAAAAGAGAACAAGTGGTGTTTGAAACACTGTAAGAATTACAAGCTCACACATACTTTTTCACACAGCTACACCCTCTCTAAGAAAGACCAGAAAATGATTGACAAAAAAACCAGAGTATCCGTATATAGAACAAGACAAAAGTGTGGAAAAAACAGGCCAATTTTACCATCTATGTATGCCTTAAATAGGAACTTCAAACAAACTATCTCACTCTCTGAATATAAAAGCAAAATACGGAAAGTACACAGGGTTTTTAAAGAGTATCAAGAAAAGTGTCAAAAACTTTTAACAAACATTTACATACAAAACAGGCAGAACGTGCAACATCACGGAACCATTATGGCAAAAAAATAATAATAACAGATACATACACAGGCACACAACACTCATCAAGGAACATAGAAACTAACATGCAACAACAATTAAAATAGAAATTTCGATACGAGGGTAGTTTGGACATGACTTGACTATTTGGACGTTTGGTTAAACTAAAAACAGGTATTAAATAGGCATTAGAATAAAAGGCCAATGATAATCAATTCTAATTCAACTGAGAATGGACAAACTCATTGAGCCTAAGTGAGCTGTGCCGTGAACAGTTGGCAAACGAACCTAAGCTATTATTATTATTATCAACGAGCTATAAAAGTTCTGCCACCTCTCGATTTATTGTATTGCACGGCCCTCCTCCCTATAATATCTCGACCAACCACGTCGATTAAACAAATTGCAGCATATCTGTTGGTACTAACGGTGGTAACTGCCTACCCAGTATCTGATAGGCACCTACATACTAACGCCCTAGAGTGCATCAAAGCCTCACATGTACCCAGTAAGTGTTTTGGTGATTTGATTTTCTCACCACAGAATCTGCACATCGGGACTGAGACTAAACCCATTTTACTTAGATGTCCATTTAGCATGCACTGACCGGTCAAAAATCTGGTCAGTATTCTCAAGTTGTTTCTGGACATTTCTATACAGAATTTAAATCTTGTCCTGTTATAGTCACCCAACAAAAGTTGAAATTGTCTCAGACCCGTACGGCCAGAGAAGAGTACCCGCCTCTCATTATCCTCATTTTCGTTGAGTATGGCCTTCCATCCTACATAACCCGGAAACCAGCATAAGCTGACCCTATTGTCCCTGCCCAGGTGGCTCTGTTTACCCAGACAGTACCAAACTAGCTTTGAGTCATAGGAGCCAAGAGCTCGAATGGCGGCTTGGCTGTCAGATCGTATGGCCATGTCCTGTTCTCTATATTTCGTTTCCAGGTTAAATTTCGCACATCTCTGAATTGCCCACACTTATTATGTTAACTTATGTATTTATAATACTGAGCATGACCAGAGGTATTCTGGCGCCACTGGAGTCAGGAGCCACAGGGACTGACTTTTGGATAGGCACCTTGAGGAAACTTCGTGGTGGCTGTGGTCCGCTTGAACTGGGTGTGTTGTTGCATCTCCTCAACCGGGTGCTATGACCTATATCACGGCAGGAGTGTAGATGGTCTCCAACACTTCACCAAAATGTGTGGGTTAGTGCCCTAACAACGAGCCTCTGAATTTGGTACTCACTTGTGATAATCATGGGTGGGGAGCGTTGGTGGATGTAATATACACCCATGCCTCGTGGGGTATGCTAGCGCGGCGAATACCTACGTAAACTGACTTACTTCCCCGCCTGGAACATGCTGGCGAGTTTCCTCTTAGGTTAAGAATATTCTCTCCCACAAATATTCTCTACCACAAAATGGTGTCTTCTCTAAAGAAGTATACAGTCTCCAAACCTCTCCATCCACTCCTATTACCCAATCTTGCCCTGAAGCATTTTTGAAAGTCATAAAGTTTCATGATTCTTTCCACAAGACAGCCAAGTAGCTGGCTTAACATGACCTCGTGCGCGCCTTATCTCCCATTGCCCTCGTCATGGTCTCTATGGCCTTATTTTTCACTGCTAAATCCAGCGGACTAAGGCCCAATGGAACCTCAAGTGCAGCTGTGCAAGTTCTTAGTGTCACAATTACGCTTATGCATGATAAGCCGTACCTGAGCTATCAAAATGGGCATTTGTTTTAGTATGACATTTTCGTTTGATTGAAAGCCCCCTAATTTCGAAAATTAACATAATTTGGAATCAAGTACCAAATTATGTTAATAGATGTTGTCCTTATGGAATTACACTTTTTCTACTATAGAAGATATCGTTTAATATTCGTTTTACATTTTTCATGTGAATGTCACAGACCTCTTTAGTATTTTCTGGTTAACGTAAGAAACCCACTTTTTCATTGTTTTATGAACTCTGGTATGCTGTGGCGAATAGAAGTTTCATCTTCAGTTACAAAAATGCACCCGAACATCGCAAAAAGAAACCTTTGAAATCAAACGGCTGCATTTATGGTCGAGTGTGAGCAATCTCGATACTTACCCGCTCAGATGAAATGCCTAAAGTCTAAGTCTACTCGTGCACAATCACTTTTCAACTATGCAATACCGGACTTAATCAACAATATTTTAGCCATTGAAATCGAGGGTGCGAAGTCCCCAAATTGGTTATTCAGTAATTCTTTAATATCGATAATGATAATAATTCTCTAAGCACGAATTTTACATTTTATTGTCATTCAACTTAAGTTTTTATGGCTAATAGACGCAAGTAGTAGTCTAATAACAGTCAACAGTTCACAGGAGACATATCGCATTGAAAATTGCTGAATTGCAAGTTACTGTCCTCGTTTGGTATACACGTTTTAGTAAAGAAGCAATGTCATCGGCACCAGCAGATGTGACCAAAATTTTTAAAATAAAATACAACAACAACAATGCCTGAATACTTAATTCCTTTTACTCCAAACATTCGAAAATTCCAAAAAAAAAAAAAATTATAAACTGACTTAAGACATGTAAATATTACAAACACAAATAGACAGACAGAGAGATGATTAGTAGGCATTTGGAAAAAAGGTGTTAAAAGAGGCTTGAACACGAAAATACAATAAAAATAAAATAAAAAGTATTTGAAATTGTATTTGCATATTAAAAACAAAAATGCCTGAAAGCACTATGGGTCTAGATTTAGAACAAAACAAAAAATTTTCAAAACAAAGAATTATAATATTGTCCACTTTTAGGTAATTGAAGAGCCATTGTGCATAAAATTACAACAAAAGTTCATACAATATATGGAGACAAATATCTCGAGTTTACATAAAAAAGAGAAAGAGAAGAGTCACCTCAAGAGTCACATTTAAGGCATATTTTTCATTCATGACTAAATTGACAACAGAATGTCATCAGCAATGATTGTAAGAAGGGTCAGCATTAATAGACATCAAAACAAAGAGTGGAGAAAAGAGGCGTCAAAGTAATGTAGTGTTTACTAGAGAGATGGTAGTCCGGTATCAAAGTACTGCAAAAGTTAAGTTCGTGGTTTCACACTAATGGGTATTATAAAAAGTCTCTGCAACTTTTAGTCACTAAATAGCGTTGATGTCGATTGTTTGTATTAGAAAGCTGACATTTCACGTTACATTCTTAATGACGACATTTGTTAAATTCGTCGCTTATATAAAAGGTTATATTAGTTTGAAAATTAGCAAAATATTTAAAGAAACAAAGCATGAGATGACATAACTCTGCAAAAAAATTATCAAAAAGTTATGTAAGTGACAAAAAAAAACACCTTTAATAGAGTGACAAGGTTAGCCGGTATCCATAAGATTTGGGGCTTCCCCGGAATAGGCGTATCAGTAATAAACTAATGATTTTTGTACATATCTTTCTAAAAAAAGCATTTTATGTAATTCAAAACTTAGATTTGTATGTCACGTCACTCCGTTAAAAGTATAAATTAAAAACTACTTTGCCGCTTCGTTTCCAAAAACTTAAAAAGCTAAATTAGGCTTAATCCCAAACATTATAAGTGTTCTCAAGAAGTTTTGATTTCTATACCACTAACTTCTGTAATCAATTCCTAATTAAAAACCAATTGGGTACCCGATTTGGTAGCGCAGGCAAAGACGCAAGAACAGACTCAATATCTACCTTATAAATATTAGAAATTGACACAGTTCCCACAGAATATAGATATGAAAAGTTTTCCTCGGAATCCAAATTCGAGTACAATTGGCTATATGTAGATTGTACGAAGTCAGCAAATATATTCAAAATGTTCAGATAGTCGAATTTCGAATTACTACCAATATTAGACTCGGCTTTATCCAACCATTTCATATAACTCATCCTATCACAATCACGCGCACTCGTTTAGAGCAATTAATCAATACCAAACCTCGATTTTGCAAACCTTCTCCCTACAAAATACAGTTATTATTTTATGGAATCACCGGGCTCAGCACAATTAAGATTCTTTTGGGGAATCTGAAAGCGAAACTTTGAAAAGAAAATATTCAAAACAAGGCTTAATTGTGGCAAAAAGTAGGTTGGTAGGTGGTAGATCTTCGATAAAGACCTGAAGTTGAACAGAAAAAATAAATTTATTAATAATTATGATCGACTTCAAAACCACAAAACCATATTTGAATTTTTATACGGCTCAGTAGCTCTTTTCTTTACCATATTTATTTTGCAGCACCTAACGGGTGTTCAAAATTGAGGAGTCATTTTAATTTTGCTGCCATTTTTGCCCTCTGCTTGTAGTTTTTATTCTAAATTTTCATTCCCAGATTCTAAATTTATTCCGGTTATTTAATATAAAACGTTACATGAAGGAACAACGTGACCCAAGAATTAAAATCAGCTGACCATGCATTACGTCGGCAATTCGTCTCTTGGGCCATCGAAAAACAACAAGAAAATGAGCATTTTTTTAACATAATAATCTTCACCGATGAAGCACATTTGTAGCTCTGCTGAAGAGAAACAAAATTATTTTAGAGCAACCAAGAAAACAAAAAGTTAACCGTTTAGTTTATGGTCTGGAGGAATCATCGGACCATACTTTTTGGAAAATCGCTGTCTGAAGCTTATCGTGGCGAAAAATTGTTGTCACACAGCAAGAGAATCAATGGATCTTTTGAAAGAAAGGTTCGAAAATCGCAGGAGTAAATTGGCCAGCAAGATCGTGCTACTTGACACCTTTAGATTTTTTTATGGTTTTTTGAAATCAAAAGTGTACAGCAATAGCCCCACAACAGTTCAAGACCTTAAAACCAGCACTATTGAGCAGATATCAACCATTGACAACAGTTTATTGAAAAAAGAAAAGAAGAAAAGATTGGCAGCCTGCCGAGCCAGTAGGGGGTCACTTGACCGACATAATATTACGTTTTTAATCGGAACTTATTTGTAATAAAAATATTTTTAATATTCGGAAAAAAAAGTCTTTTTTTTTAAATTTTTTCTTTTTAAAATTAAATTTTACCTCAATTTTGAACACCCTTTGTTTTAAACATTTTAATATAAGGTCACCATAATATTTGCTCAATTCATCATCGAAACTCTAAAATGTTATTCAAAAAAATTCTACGTTCAAATAAGTGAATAATAAGCCGGGTTTTGCTCTTAGAGATGTACCGCTATATTATGTTTATTTAAATTTATGTAAATAAGTGCAAAATTCAAAGCGTCAAAATGATAAGGTCAGTGATTAATAAGCAATTAATCTAATCAGAAGGTATCACATTTCTTTTTTAATAATTAATAATTTAAATAATATCTGCGCAGTATGAGTCGCGGGAAACCTTTGTTACCTTATGAACGAGGACAAATTGTGGCACTTCATGAGCAGGGATGGAGTACGCGTGGAATGGCGAAAGAACTGGAACGATCTCTGTGTGTTGTGAAAATTTTCTCAAAAACAGAAAAAATTATGGGAAATTAAGAAGCACGGATCGTCTAAAGGTCCTGAGTACCAGTGAAATCCAGCTAATTTCACGAAAGGCCTCGAATTATATGAAAAGTGCGGTAACAATAAGTGAGAAACTGAAATTACAAGCTTCAAAAAGTACAATTTTAAGAGCAATCAACGCCCAGCCAAACTTATTCGAGCAAAATGAAAAAAAATTCCTTGTCTGACTAAGCAGCATAAGATTAAGCGTAGGGAGTTTGCGAAAAACAACATGACTTTTTTTAAAGGTTATAAGATATTCCATACATTTTGGGTTTGAAGGTAATTTTTCAATTGCTATTCGCGAGATTTAAGGAAGGAACCCTTGTTTTTTTCCAAACGAAATTTCGGCGGTGGCAGTTTGATGGTTTGGGCTGGCTTTAGCTCACATGGTACCCTGGAACTCTACTTTCCTTCCACTCGAATGGATAGTTTAGAGTCCAGGGTATGCTGTTTCAATATTTGCTGCCTTATTTGACCCAAAATTATGACAAAACTTTCACTTTCAGCAAGATAACGTAGCAATTCATGTCAGCAAGTCGACCATACAATGGTTTGGGGAGCACAATATTAAAGTACTTGATGGGCCAGCACGTTCCCCCGACTTAAACCCCATGAAAAATTTGTGGGGACCGCTTGTGCGTAATGTTTAAGCAGACAACAAACAGTACCGGACAAAAGATGAATTAAAAGTGTCAATCTGCAACGGCTGGCGCGAAATCCGTTCCAACATTCTGGACAATTTAGTAAGTGCGATGCCATCCCGTATTTTTAAGACAATAGAAGGAAACGGAAACTGCATAAATTAAAAATAAATGATTAATGCTTAGTTTAGATATAAGTTTGGATAAATGAATCACTGACCTGATCATTTTGAAGCTTCACCTATTTGAACGTACAATTTTTTTTAACAAGGCGACCATACGTAACATTTTATAGTTTGGATGAACTGAACAAATATTAAGGTGACCTTATCATTTTGAAGCAAACCTTATTACATTTATTTTTTGTTAAGCTGCGAGCAAAAAACCTTTACCGAGACTGACATTTTGTTGAGAAAAAATTCAAGTAATATGTACGTATGTAATTTGAAGAATATCAGAAGATGGTACCCTGTGTTAAAGACCGCTGCAAATATTTAACTATTAATTGTTTTCTTTTCTTACTATTTTTTACGATGTAAATAAAACTGTTTTTTTGTTTTCAATTATTTAGTTTTTCTTTTTCATTTAAAATTCGTTTAACAAAACCTTTGATTTAATGCCATCAAAAACATAATAATGCAACGAAATAAAACTCAACGACATTAAAAAAGAAGCTCAAAAACACTGTAGCAGCATCTTCTTAATACACTTCCTAGAGCATTATCCTTGTGTTTTCCCCCTCTTTTATGTGGCAAGCTTAACAAAAATAAAAGTATCATGTCTTGTCTTACAACGTATGTGTGGGTCGATGACAACAGAAAACAAAATAAGAAAAAACCGCATTAAAAAAAAAAACAAGAAAACAATTTTGAAGTTTAAGTCTAAAAAGAAACTTGTAAAAGCAACATTTTCTTCTTCTTCTTTTTTCACTGTTTGTTGTCTTAAACAATTTTTGTTTCGGTTTTCTTTTTAAGCGGACCAAATGACATTGCAACAGCAAAATTAAATACACAGAGACAGACAGAGAGACAGACAGAGAGACAGACAGACAGACAGACATAAAGAATACATGTGTAGATAGGATGTAAGTTGATATGTTTAAAAACAGGATACATACACAAAATTAATACAGGGTGCAACAAGCTGTAACATATTTTCTTTAAACATGCTACGCATTTTTGAATTTTCTTTTAACTTTTTTAGTAAACTTCAGTCGAGTCAAATATTCGAAGTAAATATTTTGCCGATGACATTTAAAAAGAATACGAAAGCAAGCAAACGTCTTGATAAGCAATATTACAACCATAGAGGTCAGCACAATAGTGGCCTTAACTTTTTCAAAGACTCAAACCGAAATGAAATTACTTCGATGGAAGTGTTTCTGGTGATCTCATAACTCACTAATCTAAGTAAAAATACTTTGTTTTGAAAACCTTTCCCTATTTTCGTGATATCTTTTAAAAAAATTATAAAAAAAAAACTTGGAATGTTATTTCATTTTTGCAAGTTTTTGCTTACACCCTGTATTTTATATATAAAAAAAAAACAATATAAAGATGAAGAAGAAAATATTTACATTAAATTTGTCAAACGACAACAACAGCAACAAGAGGAATAAAAAAAGTGAAAAAACTGCAACTCCTTTAATGATGAAGACGATGATATTGCAATAACAGGCCTATGTTTCATGCATAGGGGATGATAATTTTTTTTTTTTTGCATTTCTAATAACATTTAACTGACTGCCTACAGCAGTGAGAGGGTAAACGTTTGTAAAAACTGAAACAGAGTAAATGAATTTAAGCCAGAAAAATAATTGCAGAGAAAACTCTCGTACAAGTGGTAACAAAAATCCCAGCAACTAAACAATATTTTTAATTTGTTTTCTTTAAAATTTTCATGGCTTATACACTAAGTTTAGTAGAAGCTTCCTTACTACGACTAAGCCTTTCTCTAAACGAAAGCCACAAATTTTTGTGTGGTTAGCGAAAGTGCTATACGAATATGGCTTATTTCCAAGCCTTAGTCAATCCGTTTTGTCTTCAAGGCAAAGATCACTTAAATCCCTTATGAAAGTACCCCGCGCTACGCTATTTTCTAATTCTGTGTGATAACTTGGAAGCAACGTTCTGAATGTTGCTAAAGCGTGTTGAAGAACTACAATACATATTATTTTACAGTATACTTTTGGGAATTTTACGGGCTTTTGAGCATTGCAATAAAACAGAACTACAGTAGAGAGCAAAATTATAACATCAGCCATATTGTAGTAGATATCTGCATATTTCATTGAAAATAAAAAGAAGTTAATTGGAAGTCCAGAAGTACACCTGCTTTATGTAACACTTTTAATACCTCCATTATGTGCATAAAAAAGTAACACTTTTTTAAACACTTTTAAGCTATGCCATATATTTTTTGTCCTTTACTGTGTCTTTTTACGTTAACTTTCTAAACTACTATTTTGCTATTATGCAGGTGCAATCTGCACTCTTACTTACTTACACACACACAAACCAACACATTTTTATTGTTATTGTTTAACATAACGAGTATAAGTTTAATGATTTCCCTCTTTAAAGAAACAAAAAAACTCACAAGATAATGATAGAGGAGGGAATAATAATAATAAAGAGAGAGAGAGAGATTTTACTAAAGAACTATGCTAGTGTCTCTTATTGTTGTTGTTGCTGTTGCTAACAGCAAGGTGTAGGTTGTTGTCATAGGAGCAAAACTTTGCTAGGAGTAAATATTATGATGCTTTTTAAGATACACACACACAGAGACACAGACATACACTCTATTTTTCTTAAAAAAAAAGTTAAAAAAAGAGAAAATTCCCCTAAACACCTACACATACTTACATGTAAACATTTATGCATAAACAAGGTGTCACAAAGTATTTTTGTTCTTGTTTTTTTTGTGCTCTCTTTATTTAATGCCTGTTTGTTGTAGTTCTTGTTGTTGTTTCTAAGTGTATATTGATGTTGTTTTTTTATTGCTGTTGTTCTTGTTGACGTTTTTTTTCTTTTTTTGCTTTTTTTAATTTAACTTAGTGAGGCGTTATGTTGTCATTAATAATGAATGTTTTTAACAGTGACGGCAATGAACTTTTAAATGCTTTTTCTTTTGTTTATATTTCGTGTTTCTCAACATTTTTTATTTATTTATTTTTTGTTCTTGTTTTTTCTCCCTCTGTGTTATTGTTTAGGGGAATTTCGTACGAAAATTAAAGCAGTTTTTACGCTAAATACGTTTATGCAAGTGCATGTTAGTGTGAGTGTCAGTGTGAGTGTTGTTATAAATATTAAATGTGTATATGACATTAACAAAACATTAAAACCAGCAACATTTAAATAGAAAAAAATTTTGGAATTCAAATGTTGCAAAAAATTGTAAGTGGATGAGACCGAAAATATAAAAAAGTAATCAAATTGTAATGCATATATGAGTACTAGACAGACTGTAATGAATATAAATTTGAAAAATTATTGAAAACATAACTGTTTCCTACAAATATATACGAAAAAAGGAATCCCAGTTCAATTTCATTTAATGCATATTTTATTTGGAAAAGACGAAGGAGAATAAAGACATAAAAATTAATAATTTATTGAACTTTCGGCTGGAGTTTCTTTCGTTCTTTCGTTCTGGTAATAAACAACAACAGTTTATTACCAGAACGTTACATAAGGGAGGCTGCTTTTAGGATTCACTTCAACAACACCTGACTATTTGAGAAATTTGAAAGAAACTATATAACAATTGAAAAAAAAATGTTTTTAGCAACTTGTTAACAAAAAGGCTACAAATTGAAAAACTATTTAAAGAAATATATAAAAAAAAATATTGAAACTTTAAATATCCTATAAATGTATAGACATATTGGCAAGCAACAATTGTTTATACAAAAACATTGTTTATATAAATTTGTTCACGTATGTTGCTAAACACTGAAGTATTACACAGCGAGCAGTAAACATTGGGGCCGTTGTTGGGTGTAATTAATTCTTAAAATAAAATCAAAATTAAAACATATAGAAAATCAAAATTAATATAATTTGATTACAGGTTGCACTATAAAGTGGTACAGCAAGATTTCTTATTACAGGTTTTAAAACATGACTGAACAATTTATATATTTTTTTTTTCATTTTTTCCTTTCAGCGACATGTTGCAAAGCAGTTTAGCAAATCACTCATATGCAATAAAATTCAAATTCAAGTGTTACTACATCTTACAGACAAAATGCTGCAATAAATTGACTTAGGATTTCAAAATAATTTTAAGTCTTACGACAATAGGGTTAAAATAAAATTTTATAAATCAATTTGACGATTTTACTATGTTACAAAAAAGAGCAAAGAAAAATGTATGACTTCTGGCAACATGTAGCTAAACTTTTTATATTTAAAATGAAAAACTTAAGTGTAGAATAAGTGAATTAAATTTCTATTAACCCTGGAATACTAAGGTTATTTTATATAACTTTAATCCGACGCCTCGTAAAACAGATTAAGGACTAAAAATCTTTGTATTTTGTGTCTCTGTGTGTTGAAATATCATTGATGAGAGCAATTGCGAAATTTGGTACCGTTTAGTCGTTGCACGCTAGTGTAGCAGCAATAATAAAAAAGAATTATACGTAAAATTAGATACCGCCAAGCGAGTGCGCTAAGCAGCAGGGGCATGCCACCGATAATTATAAACCTAATCTGCGAACTATATACGGATGCACAGAGCAGAGTACGATATAGAGTAGATGAATTTGCCCTCTGCGAGACGAGCAAAGGAGAGTATTTTTACTACTGTTGGACTGTGTGATCCAGAAGATAAATACCGAGGAACAATATGGCATTCGCTGGAACATGAGAGAACTCCTGTATGATGTAGGCTACGCAGATGATATTTGTTTGTTCGGTCATCGTTTTGAGGATATTCAGAAGCAACTTCACATTCTATCCGAAAATACCAAAAAAGTCGGGATGAAAATTAACGCTCGAAAAATCAAATTAATGCGTATTGCCACTAGCAACACCAAACCACTCATACTTGAGGGGCAGACAATCCAAGATGTAGAAGTTTTCTCATATCTAAAAAGGATACTGCGGTCCGAGCAAACAAGGCCCGAAATGCATTTCAATCTCTGCACCGAATATGGCGTGCAAACAACGTGTTAAACCAATACTTGTGTATGATTGTTACACAGTAAGTGCTTGAAGCAAATTGTTCGCATCTTTCGTCCGAATTGAATCACAAATGACCAATTACTGTCATTAGCTAACCGTAGGCCAATTGAGTACGAAATTAGACATAGACATGGATTGGCCATATATTGATAAGGCCATCTAGCGATATTGCGAGGCAAGAGCTGGACTGGATTCCTTGTCGGCTTCGTAATACATGGGTGCGTATGGTTAAAAAAGAATTCTCATCTCGTAACATGACATGGTGCCATGCAAATATATTGGCAAATGATCGAGTTAAGTGGAGAGAATTTGTTGACGCTCTTTGTTCTGCGGGGGGGAAAGGTTAATACAAAACTTTTTCTTTCTAACCTGATAATCATAAGGGACTTTAGCTTTTAGCTGCTAAAAGCAGCACAATTATTAATTCAATTTACTCTGGATTACCTTTAATATCCACATGAATTTCTGCACTTACTTTCCTTGTTCAGAAATTTATCTTTAAAAAAAGTGCATGCAAATAAGCACATTTGAAATCCTGCTTATATGTCTGTCAGTTCACATTATCTGTACGTCTAGTAACATGCGGCATATGTGCATGTAAATGCGTTACGCATTTGCTGTATTTGTCTTGGGAATTCAAATTAAAAGTCTTCTTGAAACGAAAAGACAAAAAAGAAAATGAAGAGCAAGATTAAAGGAATATGCAAACGAGAGACAAGATTTTGTAAAAAAATAACAAAAGAACTTTTAAAACAGCTGCCAGAGTCTTTTACTTTGTAGCGCTGGTCTTAAAAACTTTTCTTTGGCCGTAGGCAACGACAAAGTGCGTCGGTTTTAATTACAGCGGCAGTTATTAAAGGTTAAGAGTTTTTTAATTTCAAAGAATTTTTTCATAACTTCTTTCTAAAAAAGGTCAAAAGGAAAGAATATAAATTAAATGACAACTTTTTCTTTAAAACCACTACAACCAACAACAACCACTAAAAACTAAAAATTATGAGAAATAAAAGAAAGAAAAAAATTATATTTAAAAGCTATTTAACACAAAAGTCTTAATAAATAATTAAAAAAAAAAAAAATTTTTTTAAAATACTGTCCATTACCCTTAACTTCTCTCCCCTCATAGAAGGAATTTCAGTTGATTTAACCAATTTAAAAAAAAGAACTAAGAAACATTCACTTTATTGGACCATAAGACAGGCGTCGTTCGCTCTATTTGCCCATTCACAGTCACATTCACCACAAATTGTGTGGGCTGCTGTCGTTTAAATCATCATGTTGCAATGAATGTTGGGCGTTTAAGTGTAGCAAATGCAAGTGTTGGTATTGTCGTTAGCGTTGGCATTGGCAAAGGCGTGTTGGTGTTGGGTGTTAATGATACTTCAAGGACATTTACTATTTTCTCAAGAGTACTTACCCTGTGGATTGTCTCTTCGAAACTGTGCTGATGACCACCATTTAATGTTTGAAAGTGTCGTAAACGTTCATTTGCCGCCTAAAAAGAAAAACGATAAAACAAAATGAGAAAAGAGTATGAAATTGAAATTAAATTTATTTAAGAACCACCTCTGAAAAATGAAAAATGTGTAAATAAAAAGGAATTTTCAAGTTGTTCAAGAATTTCAAGATTTATTTCATTAAAAGTTTTTTTTTAAAGATTTTTTTTCTTTTCTTCTCTTCCTTGCTTATCCTGTCTAGACTCGTAATTTGAGCAAAAATTATTTTAAAAAAGAAATCAAAATGTACAACCTGCTTTAAGCCCAACTAAGCTGTAGCTAGAAATTAATCAAATAATTTGAATAAAAAGGGAAATTGTAGACATTCTGTCAACCTTTCTTAAAATGAAACATAAAGAAAAGATTTTTTTTTTAAATTTTTTCTTTCTTTGTCCTTAAAACGTTAATATTTTCGTGCTTTATCACCTGTTTATAAGAACACAAGAACCCTACTCTGTTTTTGTTTTTCCTGTTTTTTATTTTGTTTTATTCCTCTTCAAATTATTTATTTTCTTTGCTGCTGGCTGGTGTTTCTTAAAATATGTTGCTGCTGTGTTGCTGTTGAAATGGTTGGCAGTCAAGATAAGGCATTAACCTTTAATTAATAATGTCAAGTTTGAAGAGTTAAAACAAGCTGCTCTAAAAGTAAAAACAGCAGGAAAAACAGATAATAAATAGCCTTTACAGCGAATATAAAATAGCTTTAAATTAAAAGCTATAAAATAGGTTTCGAACAAACAAAAAAGTACAGAAAAAATTAGAAACTTAAAACATATACATATGTTTAGCAACATGTTGCTGAAACATGTAGCTTTATAAAAGCTAAACGAGGTTTAAAATGTTAATGTTTTAAAATTGAAATTATTTTCTGCGTAAAAGATACCTGGGCAATCTGTAGCTTTTTGTTTTTTAATCTAAATTCCTATGCACTACGGGATTTGAAGAAGGTGCACCTATTAGTTATATAGCATTGAAAACAGACAAATCAAATAGTTTCGTATTTAAACCATCTGCGCAACCAAAGAAAGGTTAGAGAAATAGTATATGGACTCCATTCTTTTGGTTTAAGTAGTACATATGACACTAAGTAATCATATCGCCACAACAAAAACAAAAACAAAAAAACGTCAAAGTAAAAATAGTCGCCGAATATCACGGACGTGATATTTAACTATCGAAGAATGAATGAGTCAGGTGGTTCAGTGTAGTGCTATACAAACTAGTAGCTTATTAAATAGGCCACATTCATTTCAGAGCCACAAAAACGTTGTAATTACAAACATAACAACAAAAAATATGATATATAGGGCTAAATAAGGTCGGAATATAAAGACAGACATACAGACAGACAGATCAAGTTATCACTTGACATATCACCTTATTACTTCTTTTGAAAAGAATATGAATTCGGATTCAAAGTGGATCGTCTCAAAAAACGGGCAGTTATTCTGAAACATGATTCGGACATTGATTCAGATAAGAGGGAAAGGTGCAGATGATTTTTAAAAATTGTATTTTGATGGATTTGTTAATTCGTTATCGTTTTTGAACTAAAAAAACGGAGCGAATTAATTTATACTCCCAAAATCTAAATTCTAATTATATTTGTTGAAAATAAGCTACGAAAACCTTGAAATAAAAAATCCAATAAAACCCGGGTGGGTTTAGTTGGGTTACCCAGTGTGTTGCCAGCCCTGCTGGAGGGAAACACGTTTATGATTCTTCATCAATGGTTCCAAAATGAGCAATAGAGTTTGATATTTTTTCTGAAACTTAATATTAAGGTCTCGCATTGACTCACTGCAGCGTCTTTGAAACAGAGGTGACTGACATTCCCGCAGTCACTTATTGGCTTGCAAGGAGCATAACCCTGATTAAGAGGGTATGAATCTATATCGATAGTCAGGCGGAAATCAAATCGCGGAATATTTCAATATCAGGCTCATATGAGTATTGGCACACAGTGATATTCCAGGAAACTGTGTGGCAGGTGAACTGGCCAGAAGAAGAACGAGGCACAGGTAGTTCTGGCAAAAGAAAATGTTAAGATGCCTAATTCTATCTGTCACCTGCATCCTTGCTCAAAGGGAACTTCGCCCACTCTAGGGCGGCGATCATTTCACAACTTTTGCGTTGGTCTAAGGTTCTCAAGTATGGCAGACCGGTCTTGAATCTCCTTACGGAGTTCCTTATGGAACACTATAGACTAAGAGGACGGTGGTCACAGATGTGGATGTTTGTAGACTGTACTTGCTCACAGGCATCAGAGACAGCGGAAAACATATTGTGTGAATGTGGGATTTTTGATAGGTTTAGGTGGAATTGTTTAAGTAGACATAGGGTCTCACTGGGTGACATATCCACCATTATGATTTCAGATCTGCTGGTGTTCATTAGAACACCAGATCTGCTGAACAAACTATAGACCGGACGGGGCACAATAAATCCCTTGGTTCGCAGTGTCCTGCAATAGTGTCTGGTCGATATAATGATAAAATGTGTGCAGTTAAGAGAGTTGTGGCCAGTTATTGATGAAAAAAGGATTATTCAACCAGAGAAACTGCCTAAACATGGGATTATAGTAGTGGTAGGTATTAGAGCTGCAAAACAATCGATAGTACTATCGATAGTATCAATAGTTTTGTTTTTGGCTGACCATCGATAGTTTATTTTTTCACTATCGATACTATCGTCAATTTCTAAGTGCAAATACGGAGGCCACTAAATGTAGTTAAAGTCACATTTTCAAAATTTGTTCGATGCAGGTGTTAGCCGTCTGTAAACTTTTATACTGATATCTAGGGCCACAGTTTAACACCTTCTTAAATTTCTATTTATTAAACTGAAATACAGTATGAATTGTAACTAAAATATGTTCGTACATACGATACTGCATTTGACGCAAACAAATTAATCTTCATATCGTCAGACCATTGCACATTGTTCTCACGTTGTTCTAAATATTACGGTGCATGTGTTTGCCGAGAAACTATATATTTCAACTCTTACCCATTAAACTAGTTTCCATAAGTTTACTTTTTCTTATTGTGCGACTTGAAACAGGAGAATAAGTTCATTATTGAGGCTTTTTGATGACTTTAACGGATTAATCTTTGAAATACGAATTAAAGGTTTATCAAAACCTCCAGTTATTCCACGTTTCTACCCATAGACTCTGCAGATTTCTTTCACTGGATCGCATTAATTACTTTAGTTTTGCAGCACTTCATGGTCTGAACAATTTTCGCAATAAATCAAATTTTATGACATACTGTCCCTATTATTTGTTTCAATACTGTATATTTATTATTATTCTTTCGCTTTCACTTAGATTCTAATATTGTTGCCACAAGTATAACCTTAAAGAATCCGATAGTATCGATAGTTTTTTTGCAAACTATCTAATGGGCCGACTTTCGATAGTTTTGCAGCTCTAGTAGGTATGCTCTCTGGTCATTGTTAAATAGGCAGACAGGCTGCCTGTCTTGAAATCAAAGTTGTGCCATGGTTGCTGTGAGGAGGAGCTGACAATTGTGAGGCACATGCTATTGGAATAACCAGCGCTGTCCAGGCTTTGGCTAAAGGTCCTGGTAAAGCACCTTATGGACTCTAAATTGTTTCTCAAACTATCGACGAGTTGCATCTGTCGCTTTGTTATAGAAGACGGCTTGGACTCGGTGGGCACGTAGTCCTGATTTTTATGTTGCAGAATCATTGTAGTATGCGGCATCACAATGCGTTTTTAGAGCTATGCGGGTCGGTTTTAACCTAACCCAACATAAGGTTAAATAGAAGAGGAAGTACATGACATTCAAAACATGACTAATTCAATGCTAAGAATAATGTAATCTGTTATAAATATGATATAAAACTAATTTTTGCTTTGAATTTTTGTAAATTAATTTTAAAAGTGCCTCAAACGAATGTCTATCACAGTTTATCAAAAAAATGTTTCCAGCAACGTATTAGCTAAACTAACTTCTCTAAAGTGTTTATAAAACGTTTCTTTCTCATTAATCAATTTTTAATATTTTAGGTTTTAACCACTAGAAAACTAAAAAATGTTGGCCATTTAAACTTGCTGCCTAATAGGCTTAAGAACTTTTAAAATGAAGTTTTTATTTTTAATTTAAATGCACCGCTTATTGCTCGAAGTAATTCATTAAAGTTCTCTCATGTTTAAAATTGTTTTTCCTGTTGCCCTAAGTAGAGTGTCTTATAAAAAAAACCAAAAAACAGCAGCAAAACTTTTTGACGAGGGGATAAGCAAAACAAAAACAGAATTAAAAGAAAAAATTAAAATTAAAAATAAAATTAAAAAATATTTTTTTTTTTACTCTCAAAGAGAATCACAAGAAATTATCAAGAAAAAATCTTAACAATTTTTACAGTCAGTTTAAGTCAGTTGTTGTTGTTGTTGCTGTTGTTGTTGTTGTTGTTGTTGCTGTTGTTTTCCTCAGCTCAGAAACTGCTTTACTTGCAATTTTTTTATGTATACTTTTCAATTTCATTCATTATTTTTTGTTTAATTTTTTTCGCTTTTATAGGAAAAACAATTTAATTGCTGACGGATATAAGCGGAGTAGAGGAGTTGTGCCAAAAAACGAGCAGGGTAAGGAAAAATCAAAACCCTGATTTTTTCATACACATTTAACTTATTACAGCGTTTTTTTTTTTAAATATTTTCATATTTATTCGCACTTGTTTTTCAGATCTAAAAAATATGGCTTTTTCATATAGGGGGTCCAAGCCCAAGCTATAAACCAAACTTTATTCCTTTTGATTAAATTAACAATAATTTTTGTAGTGTTTTTCAACAACAAACACAGATACAGACACACATTTACATAATGTACACATACATCCATAAATATTAAAGCATATACACACACTTATATAATCATATGAACATACTACCCGTTATAAGAGGTACTTGTATGTAAGAGAGAGGGTAGTAGAGTTGCTTTGCAAAGTTTAAAAACCGGGTCAATGAGGTTACGGTCAGGGTAATTGAATGTAAATCAGTGTAGGAGTATATAGTGAGAGTGTATGCGTATGTAGTGAGAGCACTAGTAAGAGGTACTATAACATATATTTCTATTACACTTTCTCTCAGAACTCACTCACTCACTCATACACACATACACACATAAATAAACTTTTTATTTAACATTATTTTTATTTTTTATTATTTTTATTTAAATTCATATTCACAATCCTAGCAAAAGTTAAAATGGCACTACACCCCTATACACAGAGGTAAACTACACTTATTATTGTGTTTGTAACACTCAAGAGTATTATTATGATACTTATTTAGAGGCGCCTTCGACAGCACAGATAGGAATTGCCTGTACACTACCATGTATGAATTTGGTATTCCAGCTAAACTTATACGGCTATGCAGTATGACGTTGAGTGCTACTGGAAACTCCCCTCAGAATTGGAAATTACCTGCCCGGGTCGTTTAGCACTAAACGAGGTTTTAGATAAGGCGATTTTCTGTCATGTGACTTCTTCAACCTTCAAGTGGAGAAAATTATTCGTGCCACTGGATTGAATCGCCAGAATCCCATTTTCTACAGATCACTGTCGGCCTTAATACCCGTGCTATATGTTCTGCGTACTTCAGTCTAGACAGTACAGCGTCTGAAGTGGGTCTCATGGTGAACGAAGACAAGACTAAGTATTTTTTGTCAGCAAGTAAAGAGCGTCACTGTTGGCTACCACGTCTTTGAAGTAGTGAAGGACTTTGTTGATCTTGGTACCAGCAGTAACATCGTGAACGACATCAGCCTGGTATCAGTCTTGCTAATAGAGGCTACGAAAATGTTTTAGGAGCATTCGAGAGGAAAATACTTCGTAAGATATTCAGTCTTCAACAAGTAGGAGATGAGTACCGTGTACATAAGAACAGGGAGAGCTGTACGAGCTGTACAGGGACCTAGGACATGGACGTGGCCACGTCTCTCGTATGGCTAAAGAATCTCCGGCATGGCAGGTCTTTGAAGCCGTTCCACAAAGCGGAAAGCGGGGTAGAGGACTACCAAATCCTCGTAGGAGAAATCAAGTGCTATAGAAACTGATGCGCCTGCAAATCTTAAACCGGAAATCTTAAACTGGCGCCATAAGATCTCCTCTTTACATCGATGTTTTTTGTTAATGTTTCTAGTTCTCCGTTTCACGCTGTAGCTTGCTGCTTGTCTAACGTGGCTGGGCGAAACTGTTAAAATACAAAGAAAATATTAGGGCTAAAAAACCCAAGGTAGCTCAACTAAGATGAAATATATCTTCAGAATCGGATCGGAGACATAATTCGAATACCCCAGCACTGCGATCCACAGTGAATCTTTTTCTTTTTAACATATAAAGGGTCCGCCAAATATTTTTTTTTTTAATGCTACAAAAAAATACTGAATATTTTCTCAAATTTCCTTTTTTATTTGAAAGTACAATCCTTCCGTTTAATAATGGAAAATAATTTCATTCTAATGGCTGCCTCGGCTGGCCATGCAGTAGCCTACACGATCGGTCTAATTTTTAAGCACATTATCGATTGTGTGCAGCTGTATTTCACCAATGGCTTCACGAATGTTGCCCTTTAATGCGTCAATTGTCTCTGGCTAGTTGGCGTAACACTTATCTTTGGCGGCACCCCGCAAATAATAGTCCAACGGTGTCAAATCGGATCAGCTCTGCGGCTGATAATGCGATCTTCACAAACAGGGCACAAAACTTCGAGTGTAGCTTCGGCTGTGTGGCATGTAGCGCTAATATCCTCCTCTTTAATTTTTGTGAACAAAAATTCGTTTACGATCGCCATTGACTGCAACGGCCACTCCTTGCTCATTTTCGAAGAAAAATGGCCCAATTATGCCTCTGGACCAAAATCCGCACCAAACAGTGACTCGTCTTGGATGTATAGGCCTTTCAATGTATGTATCTGTGCCCCAAATGCGACAATTTTGCTTGTTTACATACCCGCCAAGATCAAAATGAGCTTCATTTGAAAAGATGATTTTTTTTGGCAAAATCGGCATCTTCTCTAAGTCGATCGCAGGCCCAGATTCCCAGCTCAAGCGTATACACCACCAAATTCGTTCAGCGGAAGGATAAATTATCTGTCAATCCAGACATGAGCTAAGTGTTACCATTCACGAAATAAGCACTAGTTGAAAAAAAACGATAGATGGCGGACCCTTTATATATAGTGAAAGCTTTGCTATCGGACAGCTAAGCCGGACATCTCCCGTAAACGGACGATTTTTTTGAGACCCATGCTTTTCAAAAACTACAAATGGTAGCAGCATATATTTATAATACAAATTTATAAAGTCTGACTGGCGGCCTATTTTGGTACTTTTTCTAGAAACGAACTATGATGAAACCTTGTGTGATAAAGCCACTGTAGCTTTCTTTATATGATTTTGCGTAGTGCTGAAGATCCTTGCTAATTGGTAGTGATCTTTACTTTAGCATTGTAATTTTTTTTCCCAGTAGGTGGAGTGTTCTCCTGATAGTTCGTATGATGTTTGTCATCATCGCCAGAGTTATGCGGGAAGGTCCGAGGAGATGGATTTGAAGCCTCTTTATTAAACATTCGAAACCACAATCAAATATTTCTTCGTCATGTCCTCTGCTGGGGATCGAACATGGGTCGTATGTGTAGTTGTGCCACTATATCTCGCCACTCTTCGTAATGACTGTGGTTAAAGCACAAGTCGCAGAAAGCACATTAGCTGGGACAGTCTTCTCAATTGGTCATGTCAAAAATCATAACATTGTAATTGGGACTCACATGTGACATAAAACGTACCTGTAAGCATCAAAAGAATTAAGAGTCAATTGTAACTTTGATACATTACAAGCTTGACTTCATCGAATGTTATCAATACTTATTCCTTGGCTTTCAATAGTGTAGGGCAACATGTATGTGGTTTGTCTTGACCAACAATAACTTTTTTTACCGGTTTTTTAATTTTTTTATTTCTCAAACAAAGAATCTTATTTATACCAGCAGCAGCAGCATTAAGAAGAGGGAAAAAATCCCTCAAAAGATTCTTAAAAATAATAAATGAATATGAGAAAAGAAAACCAATGTCTTTTGTTATCTCTCTTTTACTCCAAGACCCTCCTTTCCCATGTTTTCTGCATTAATATCCCCACCATTTAAATACACATATGAAGAGCAAAAAACATACATTTTACGAGCTAAGGAGTGTGGGTCCAAAAAATTCTTTTACTGGTTGATTTTATTTTAGCAAAAGGAAATAATATAAGAATAGGGGAGTAGAGGAAGGATATCACAAAAAAAAAACATTTTGGTTTTTTTATGAATTTTTTTTTCCTTAACTCGTATGTTACAAATAAATATGAATTTTTAACAATTTTTTTCTATATAAAGCTGACTGCTCTTTGGGGTTTGCTTTTTATTTCAATTTAAAATAGACAAGAATTTACTATTTCTCTTTATTTTTATTTTTTTATCTTTTTTTTTTTGTTTATTTTATTTTTTATGACTTTTTTCCTTTAAAGAGACAAAAATGCTTAAATTGCTGGAAAAAAAAATGTTGGCAGACAACATTTACCATATGAGGGGTATTAGTGCTGTTAAGATTTAGCAATAACCGTCATTAAAGCTAATTTTGTGGAAAATCCAATGAATGAAATAAAATAATAAAATGAAATGCTTTTATTATAATAAAAAAAAGCATAAAATTAAAAATAAATTTTTCTTTAAAACTAAAAATGATAATAAAATGGCAAAAAAAATATTTTAAATGAATTCTTTTTTTAGACATGCAGCCAAGCATAAAGTTCAGATTTTAAGGTTAAAGTCTGCATAACAAAGAAAAAAAAATACAAAAATATAAAACTAAAAATATTAAAAAGGTATAGAAAAATTTGCAACTAAATTGTTTACAACATTTTGTTATAGCAACATGTTGCAAAGGTTGTATTAAAACTACTTACTTTTTTACAAATGAAGGAACAATTTAAAAGCAAAAATATCAATATTTGCGAATTTGAAAACACCAACCAAGATTGAAAAATTGTTGATCGGAATTTTAAGCAACTTCTTAGCAACATGTTGCCAAGTGTAAAGTTCAAAACAAAATGTCTTAATTAAATCAAACACAGCAAACCGTTTGTTTGCTGTGAGTTTTGGAATCTATTAGGTTTGAGCATTCAGTGTAGTAAGACTCACTTCACCCTTGTGTAGTGTGGTGCATGAATACGAAGTAAAGAACTTTCACAATCTAACTAAAGTCTTAGTTCTGTTAACAGAAACCGAGAGACCTAAATCCTTATATAGCCTTTTGGTAGGTTCCAGTGCTGGTTGTGGATAGCACCTCAATAATGTAATGGAAAACTAGAACTTCCTAAACCTTAAGAGGGTCACTTAAACAGTGTAATACCTCTCTTACAGCAGACCTCTAGAAACGCTAATACATTACAGAGATTGGAGTAAGTGTGCCTCACTGGAGCAATAAGCACCTGCCCCACAGTTGCACTGGAAGCTCTGTTGAACTTAAATCCATTAAGGTCTAAAGGCATAAAGACTATGATCAGGCTAATGGAAGATAAGTTAAATACTGGACTTTTCAGGGGGCATCAGAACTTGATGGGACGAAAGTTTAATAAGGAAACTCTGTGGCTTTGAATAGTAGTTTGCAACGAAACATAAAAAAAGGAGCGAAAGGGGTAGTTTGGAGGCTACGTACTCCTTAAGGGTACAGATCAATTTCAGGTTCACGGATGGCTCATAGACTAAAAATGGTTTGGGAGCGAGGGTATTTGGGCCTAGGATTAGGTACTCGAAACCCATTCAGATCTCGGAAGCAGAAATTTATGCCATAGAGAGAATTGCATAATTCAATTCGAGCACTTCTTTATCATTTATTCCTTTAACTCTTTGAGGAGCATAGGGCTTCTGAGAAAAATTTAAGTCGTTACGGTTCTGTGCCAACCTCTTGGTTTCATTCCAAAAGTGTCCAGAGTGTTCCACTTTTTTCCTAACTGTCCTGTGCCACGTTGCCTTCGTCCTTCTCTTTTTTCTCGAACCTTTTCTATTTCAGTTCACATGTTGCGGTTGCGGCCAATCTAACGCTATTTGCTATTAGCAATCATATAGGACACTGGGTGCATTTAACAACTAAGGAACAAGTCCGTATTACTGATGATGTTTGGACAAAAGCTTTTAAAAATGCGGCGAAGGCAAGGTTAACAAACGTTTAAAGTTTCTGCAAAGCAGCATCTGTAGTCAACCATGTCTCACAGCCATAAAACAGCACAGAGATCACGTTTGATCTAAATATTCGTAACTTCATATTTGCTGAGAGAATATTTGACTGTCAGATTTTCCCAAGTTACGCAAAAGCCATTGTAACTCTGCCAGGGACCGAAAAGGCGTACACATATTAACTGTTTTCTTTTTTTTTTAACTCTCAGAACATGTTTCCCTGCCTCTTCTACCAGACAATTGAATTTCTGCTGCTTATCACTATGCCGAATAGACAGCAGACAAACATTGTCGGAATAATCGAGATCTTTAGGCTGTTCAGTAAATGTTAATGGTAAGCCTTTGTTTCCCCCATCTACATATTTCCTGAGAATGTCATCTAAGACCATTTAAAATAGTATTGGTAAGAGGATGTTGCCCTACCGAACTCCATAGTTTGTTTTAATTGCATCATATTGTGAAAAACTCTATATTTAAAGCCATCGTAATGGGCTTTTGTCGGAGTTATTACTTTTTTCAATATCCCAGCATTGTGCAGGGCGTTCCATATTGATGTACGATTGATACTATCACAGACTGTTCGAAATCAAACAAAGAAATTCTAGCACTTAGCTCCTGTGAAATTGACTCAAAGCTAGTAAAGGATTGTCTGAGTAAATGCAACCGACCTGGAGGGCATACTAAAGTCAGTCTCTAATGGGTCACGAGTTATGTGCGAATTCTGAGGAACAAACAAGCAGATGATCTGGCCAGGCAAGAAACTTCTTCGCCCCTCGTGTGGCCAAAACTCTTTTGTGGAGTGGACTGCTTAGCGAAAGAGAGGCGTATAGTTTTCTCAGACAGAATGGGCTTGCGATGAAACTAAACTTTTGCAACTATGATTGGAGGAGCTTTAAGTCTTGTAACAGGCTATCTGAATATAGCCAAAGAATAATAACCAGTCTTTTGACCGAGCATTGCAGATTCAACGAATATTTGAATATAATAAAAGTAGTTTCAGTTCCAGTTTTAAGATTCTGTGATGAGGAGACTGAATCGTAATTACTGTTTGGTTGACACTCAAGCATTATTGGATAGATTATTGGCACCTAGTCATCTATTAGGTAGAGAGTGGGGAGTGGCATCAATAGATAACCTGAAATTCATCAGGGAATCGGAAATGGAAAGGATATTGTAGTCACGAGAGTACAATAGACAAAAGGGTCGCAGTGTATTAACGCTTCTTGACGATAATATTAATAATTGAGCAGTTTGTCTTTAATATTTAACAGAAAATCATTGTTTTATTTAAACAATTTTTCTCAGAATGTTTATAGAACTGGGAAGTAGGGACCAACTATTACAATTGCCAACATTCAACTTAAGCTTAACTTGTTCTTTACTGTTTGTATTTCATAAATTTATTTTAAAATTCAATTCGAATTCTTCTTAGTTTTCTCTTTTATTAAATTTTCTCTTATTAAGTCCTTTAAAGAAGGCAGTTGATTAACGACTTTACGAAAGAGTTACACATACAAATGATGTCGTCATTGAAATGCTGGATGATGTCACAAATTTGCTTAAAAAACAAAATTAATATTTTCTTTTAAAGGCAACAAAGTTACAAAATCATTTTCTGTCTTTTTTTTTTTTTTTTTGGTAAATTGTAGCTGTTCTTTTATCTTCTTTATCAAAGAATTTTTTCTCCCCTTTTCTACATATTCAAGAACAAGTACCAGTAATAAAGAAAAATAAAATTTTATTAAAAGTCAAAAGGAAATTTTAATATGGCAAAAAAGAGGACGAAAAAAATATTATTTACGAGTATGTGTAACGAAAATTTGACACCCTCTCTACACGAAAACAGTGAAAAAAAAATTCATAAAAATTTTCCCCCTTTCAAAAAAAAGAAGAAGAAGAAGAACTAACTTATCGTTTATAAATCAAAAGAAGAGACGAAAAAAACATGTAAAACTGAACGTTATGCACATTTACTTTTTCTTTTTTAATATTTTTGTTCCAAACTCATCTCTAAGTACTCACTTATTAAGCATTTTTATTTGAATATTTAAAATTTAAGGAACAAAATAAGGATACAAACACCAAAAAATAACAACACAATGACAATGAGGAATATTATAAAGGGTACTTCTTTTAGACTGTCTCCTCTTTGCACTCTCTCCCGTTTGCATCACCATTCCGCACCGGGGACCGCTTTAAGATTATGCAAATATAGTTTATCTCTGCACCAAACTATCAACAGGATAATGTAACAAAAGCAACAATTGTTTTCGTAAGTCGAACTGTTAATGTTCTCAGCAATTTGCAAAAATTTGAGCGGAGATCTTTGTTTCAAGATTCAGCTATTTTACTAATATTAGGATATTAGGCTTCACTTAGTAAAAAAAAACAATTTGAATTCTCGAAATTATTACAAATTGCCGAGAACAAATCAGGATTATCATCAACACTTCGATGAAGCCTTTTCTCCGTCTCTCTTCTAGGGAATATGTTGGCTTGCAATGCATTCATTGCGCTGTTTCAGTTTTTTATTAATCCAGTTGGTATTTCACGCGGAGTGGATGATTACCCCACACTGTAGCTTTCCTCCGTATGATTTGTGTAGTAGTGAAGATCCTTGCTAAGTGGTGGTAATGATCTTTACTTAACATTATAATTTTTTTCCAGTAGGTAGCGTTTTTTTTTTGATGGTCTGATGTTTGTCCTCATTGCTGGAAAGTCAGGGACTTAAATAGAGTTGTCTGGTAGGAAGTGGAAATCTCTTTATTAAACACTCGAAACCACAATTAAACTTTATTATTTCGTCATTTCCTTTGCCGGGGCTGTAACCTGGACCGCTTGTGTTGTGATACGTGCGATCTACGCCACCCCTTCGACGAAGCCTAATATCTATCAATTATATAGTTCGCTTGGTAAATGGTCGTAGGAACAGTTGCAAGCTCGTGCATAATTTTTACCGGAAATGTATTTTAAATCTTTTTGTTGTGCTAACAAGCTTACAACTTTTGAGTAATTGGTAGCCAATATATTAAGACAATATTAGTGAAGTAATACCACGCTACTGGTGGGGTCAGAACCCTTTTAGAAAGTAGGAACAAGAGGCTGAAGAGGTTCACTTAGTGAGAAGGAGGCTGCAACTACAAAAAGGATTCTTGCATATCTTAACGGCAGTAAATCATCTGGGCCGGATGGCATAGCAGTACTGGTCCTGAATTAGTGCTCTTAAACGTTTGCGCGACCATTAGCTCCGTTTTCAGTGCGCCGATATTTTTCAATCTTGCTGGAAGGTTGCTAATGTAACGCCAAGCTCGACACTTTCAGAGATGACAGCAACACTTGTCATTTACATTCTTTTGATCATAAGCAGAGCCTCTTGAATTTTGCGGTGAAAAGAATGAATATAAACGACATACTAACAAGTGAACTGGGTGAAAATCTTCGAGTGGGGTCTTGCGAACAGGGTCGATTTTAATGCACGCAATACCCAATACCTTCTCTGTATCTGTGGGTAATGCAGATATTGAGGAATCAGATAGTCTTGATGTTCTGGCCATGAGAATTCATTGTGATGTTCGTTGGAGCGATCATATATTTCCAATGTATAAAGAAGCCTTCAAGTTCCTCGGCATTTTAAAACGATGTAAAAAATATTTCACCACATCTGATCTCCTTAATATTTACAAGATCTTTATGCGACCTAAAACGGAATACAACTGTCATGTCACGGGTGCTTAAAAGTCTATTTTGGAGCTTCTCGATCGCGTACAGGAGAGGTGGAGAAGGCAGGATAGCCAACTCTAACAATTAATTAGAGCATCGTCGCAATGTGGTGTGGATTTCATTGTTCTATCGGTACTATAACGGAATGTGTTCTTTCGTAATTGAGGTTTAATATCTAATAATCATAGTACTCGTACTTCTCGTAGAATGCATCCCTATGTCGTTGATTGTCCAGTGAATCCAACAGCGCATTATAGACAGAATCCGTTTTTCAGTCCTACTGTTCGTTTTTAGAACTATCTTCCCGCGAAAGTATATCCTGCCACTTACGGCATAAATAAATGTAAATCATCAAACGTCCATAAGCACAACTCCATCTATCGTCCTTCCCACAACCTCGCTTCCGCTTGACTTGGAAGTGGTGCGTCGTAGCATTGCTTTCAGGGTCAAGAGGGGACTGCCATTTGGGACGAACGATTGGCTTTCTGTTTCGGAGCTCGAGTGGGAGAGATAGGCCCTTTTGCAGGGGTGCCTCGTAGATAGGTGGCAGACGAGATGGACGAACAGCGACAAGGGAAGGGTGACTTATGGATTTATTCTGGACGTTACGTTCGTACGGGAACACCCTGACTTTGGCTTTGGCTTGAGTCTGGGGTTCATACTGACGGGACATGGCTCTTTCAATGCATTTTTGCATCGAATTGGCCAGACTGAATCAGCGGACTGTCGGTGTGGGAGGGGAATTGAGGACTGGAGGCATGTACTGACTTCGTGCCCGGACTATGATGACGTTAGGGATTTAGATAGTATGGGTATTACTCATACTGGGGAGGTGTGGGATTTCAGTAGGGTATTGTTGGACGATCGTACTTATGGTAGGCTAGGCGTTTTTGCCCTTGAGGTGTTTAGGCGTAGAAGGACGGCACTATTAGCGGAGGTTGAACCTGCATCACCATCTTAGCGGTCTCCTGGCTAGCCTTTATCTAGCTTGGCGTCCCGCTGGGGTACTGACGGTTGATGTGTTATGCTGCTTGCTGTGATTGTCTGCTGTTTGCTGTTTCCCGGCCTGCTGTTTACGGCTTGATTTGTGGCTACAGTTTTGGGTGTTGTGTGTTTGTACTGGACTGCTTTTGACTGGTTGTGTTCTTGTTTTTGTGTATTGTGTCCGTGGCGCACGATGTCACTTTGAGTTCTCCCGTGAGGGTGGCTCCGTTTATTGTTGTGTTGTTTGAGTGTTTCTTGTTTGTTGTGATCACCATCTTGGTCACCAGTCCGAAGTTGTTTGGGACTTACACCGGTAGTAGCATTTATGCTACGAGGCCTGACCGGAGGCTTAATTCTGGTGCCACGGGTGTCGGGAGCCCCAGGAATTTCGGTTCCTGTCAGACTATGGTGAGGCACCCTTTGTGGGAGCAATGTGGTGACTGTGGTTTAAAACCAAATCGCGATGACACCAGAAGTCCTTGAAATTTTTTTTTAAAGAAGTTGCACTATCAGGGCCAGTTATGCAGTAGCTTGCTAATCATGGTACACATTTATTAAAAATGTTCCTTTCGAAAGAATACAAATTTTAATTAATTCATTAAACTTTTACTCTCATATTTCATTTATAGTTTGGAAGCCCTTATAAAAGCACCATTTATAATACATACTCTCCCTTTTGTCTACGACAGACACTTTAAAGTAAAAGTATAGCACGTTTGTTCTTTAAATGGTAAAATAATAAAAATCGTAAAAAAAAAATTTTAAGAAAAATATTCAAAAATATTTAATATTTTAACGCTGCTTTTCACTGTCTTTTACTGCATTACCCTCATAAATAAAAGCTTTACTTGTATTTGTGTGTGTGCGTGTGTGTGGTAGATAGACATACTCGAATGTATTAAAATTCTATAAATAATTTTTTTTTTCTTCAAAAATACGAAAATATTTTATGATAATCGCCTTTGACGATATACAGTATTACTATGTTTCTTGTTTAAATCCATATTCCCTTCCCCCTCACTTTTTTTTATCTGTTTGACTGCTTTATTATATTGCCGTTTTAATACTCTTTAATACAGACAAATACATTCTCTTGCATGACAAAATTTCTCAAAACAAAGGAAAGGAAGGAAAATATGGTTTTTATTTTGTTTTTCCACTGGTACTTACTCTCACTTGTGCTTGAGCTGTTGTTTGTTGTTGTTGATTACGATCTCTTCGATTAACGGTTTTCAAACCTTTTAATAGACGCGCCAGGGTTGTGCGTTTTTTCGTTTCTCGTCCTTCTACAAAACGAAAATAAACAAAGAAAAAAACAAAGACAATAATAAATAACAGTTTAAAAGGAGAAAAGAGATAAAGAGTGGATTTAAAAAAAAGAGAAAGAAAGTAAAAAATAAAATTTAAAGTAATTGGCTTGATTTGTCTTAAAAGCACATATGCTCATACATACACTCACGGACACATGCGTGTGTGTGTGTGTGAAATGTTTATCTTTTAATTTTATGAAAATTTAAAATTCTCGTGTGCACAACTACAGTGACAGGCTCACATACATACAACAAACCCTACTCAATTATATAATTTTTGTTTTTGTTTTTTGAACGCATTATAAAGAGAATTTTATAGAAAAAGTTCAGCTGTTTGTGGCGGATTTAATGAACATGAACATTAACTTTTAAATTGTCACTTTTTGTTGTTACTCTTGCTGCCTTAAGGATCTCTAAGGACTCATTAATACTTTAATTTAGAAAAAAGTAATCTTTTGAAAGCTTTTTTTTAATAGTTTTTTAAAGAACCATAAAAACAAACAATATAACAATTCATATTGTTGGATTGGCTTTTGAAAAACAGCTGCTAAATCCATATTGTAACTATATATCCCATAAAAGGGGTATTTAATAACACGATACGGCAAAAAAATAAGTACCTGGCAAAACAAGGATCCGATTTTGTAATTTTCGCAACACTTCTAAAATCACGAGTTATGGGAAAAACAGATTCTTTGGACTTTCATGCACTTATCGTATAAGCTAATACCTTAACTGAATGTTAACCGATTTTAAGTTTTAAGCTTTTTAGTAATGCAACTCATTCAAAAATCATAAAATTGTTGGCAAACTGGGGTTCTTATTACCTTAGAACAGTAATTTAAAAAAAGTTTACTCATTTTCTAATACTCAGACGATTTTTTCATGAGTTGCTACACGAAAAAGCTTAATAACTCCAACGGATTTATAAACCCTGGATTTCATTTTATTCATAACTTAATATAATTCTTTAATTAATTCATCAATAGTATGCAAAAACGTATCTAAGCTTGAAAAAAGTGGATAGAATTGAGTGCAGAATGTGTTTGCTTGAGAAATACGTCTAGATTCTTCAAGGCTGCTCAAGGCACATATGTATATATCATTAAAAAGGCCTATTTCTCTTCTTTCCAAAACCGAAAAGGAACTTATTATCGATTATTACTGAGCTAAGTTATTAGCTTATAAGTGAACGAAGGTTCGAAAACCGGGTTTTTACTTATACCCTAACTACTCATTTTAATATTGCTGCCATTTTTTTCGACTTGTAATTTTACTCAAACATTTTTTTTTTTAAATTCTAAATACACTCCGGTTAGTTAATATGCAACGTTACACGAAGAAACAACGTGTGGTTACAATTAAAACAAATTTTTGAAAATGACAAAAGTTTTTAAGATGTAATGAGGAAATTTAGAACAAAATTCGGTAGAGAAAATGCTACAACAAATCGTGCCATTAAACTGATTGTTGAGAAAAATTGAAGAAACTGGTTCCGTTCATGATAACAGAAACAAAATTTATCAACGCAGTGGTCGTTCAACCAAGAGTATAGCAGCTGTGAGCAGAAGTGTTGAAGCAAACCCAAAAACATCGTCTCATAATCGTTAGCTGACCAAGCACTACGTCGGCTATTCGTTTCTTGAGCCATCGAAATAAATAATCTTCACCGACAAAGTCAATTTCCAGCTCAATGGCTACGTCAACAAGCAGAATTTTCGCATTTGAGGTGAAGAAAATCCAAGAGTTATCTTAGAGTAACCATTTCACAAAAACTTACGGTTTGGTGTGGTTTGTGGTCCGGGGAAACATCCGACCACATTCTCTTAAAAACGAAAATTAAATGCAATTGCGGTCAATGTAAATCGTATTATTTATAATTGTTAATTGATATTTTTGAATTACCAATTGAAATTGGTAAATGATAAGTTATTGACAACGCTTTTGTATGTCTTTGATAAATAAAAACAGGGAGACTTTTTTTTACTATTTTTTCTTTTATCAAAACTCTAATCTCCGGTACACAGCAAAAGAAATATTGGATCTTTTAAAAGGAAAGTCCGAATTATGCATTATTTCTTAAGAGTAAAGAGAGGAGTAAATTCGCCACCAAGTTCGTGTAACTTGACACCTTTAATTTTTTTTTTCAAGGTTTTTTGAAATCGAAAGTGTACAGCAATAACCCAACAACAGTTCAAGACCTTAAAACCAACCAAAATTATCGAGCAGATATCAACCATAGAAAACAGTTTATTGAAAAACGTGATTGTTATTTGTTGTAAGAGATTAGGAGCGTGTCGAGCCAGTAATAGGAACATAATTTTTAATTTTTAACCGGAACCTATTTGTAATAAAAATATTTCTGAGATCTAAAATAAAGTCAGTTTTTATTAAAATTAAATATTTGAACACTTTTTAGTATCACTTCCCAGGTATTTCAACTTCATTATTATATGTCGCAACGTGCAATACATGACGTATGAATACAGAACATAGATAACTCATACGCCTATGTATACGACATCCAATTCTAGTTCAATAAAATAAAACCCAACGCAAATAACAAATGCTCATACTTAAGTATAAGACACCCTACACTAAAATCTGGTAGTAAATAGTATTCATCATTATCTAGAATCCAAAAGGCAAAAGACGTCTTAATTGATTATGAAGTAGTCAACCAAAATGTCATCAGAATAAATCAAAAAGTCGATTTTGAATTTTTTGTCGCTTACGACATTTTGGGTTTTATGTGACCAAATGATAAGTATTTGGCAATTCTTCGTTGGAAGTATTCAGTTGCATAACGTTACGCAGCGTTCTGCATGAAAAGTGTTTTTCTGGTTATTCAGAAAGAAAATGTTGGAAAATTTTGGAAAAAAAAAACAAATTGAAAAGGAATCTGGAGTGTGAAGAGCAGCCATATCAATAAATTGTTATAAAATTGTTTCACCTCTTAATCAAACTGGCCACTAACTAACAATTTACTAAATTTCAATTTCTATATTGAAAAAAAAAAATGATCACTTTCAGTATAAGGACAAATGTGATGGAAGGTAACTACTTAAGAAGTGAGTCCACAGTTGGAGCGGGTTTGGCAAATTAAAAATTGTGTATAAGAAAAGCTAGGGAGTAAAAGTATACAAGTGTTCAGTTCTAGTATTTTGGTAATAAAAACAAAAACAAGTTATGTGAAGAACATAAATTTGATTTTTAACTACACTTACCCGATGTGGGAGGAAATTCATAAAAATAGGCGGAGCGTGGACTCAAACAACTACAAATAAAATAAAATTTAAATATTTTTTGATTAAAAACGTAAAAAAGAGTTCAATTAAATTTAAGGAAAAACAAATTTCTAAAGACTACATACTTTTGCTGCACAAAATTTAAATGGTGAACAGCATTGGGCGGGATGGATTGTAAACCTTGTTGTTGATGATTTGGCAGCTGCTGCGTAGACTGTTGTAACTGATGATGTGAAACAGCTCCTTGCATTAAAGACAATTGCTGTTGTTGCTGCTGTTGCTGTTGCTGGGCCAATTGAGCCTGATGCAGTGTTTGTTGTTGTATAAAATGTTGCTGTTGCGTTAGGGCACCACGAGCAACGCGTGGCGCAAACACACCATAACCGAAACCATAAATTTCATCTTCTTCCTTATCCGACAGGCAACTGGAGGGCTGTAAACGAAAAAAAAGAAAAAAAATTCCAAAATTAGTTTTCTTTTTTAAGGCCATCATTCATGGTCAAGTTTGGGTAACAAATTTGGTAAAAAAAAAAAAAAATTTAAAGTGAGTTTTACAAGTATTCACGGTGTTTTACAAGAATACTTAACAAAACGTTTACAATCAAAACAAAAAAAAAGAGGGAAGTGACTTTTGACAAAAGAATGGAAAGAAAAGAAAGAAAAATATCCTAAACATTTAATTTTTGTAAATGATATCCTTATGTTTTGTTTTCTTCTTTTTATTGTTGTTGTTAATAGTAATAATAATGTTGTTGTTGTTGTTGTTTATTATGGTTTAAAGGTATTCAAAAATTCGTACTTTACTACCACTTTAAGTGGCTATTTGTTGGCTTCTTTTAGTTCAACACCTTGGGGTGTAATAAAAAACGGAAACATACACAGAATACAAAAATAATACAGCCCCTTTCACCCGGACCTTCCTCTTACAAAACAGTCAGTAAAATACAAAATACACAGATACCTTTTATTTGCACGGTATGAGACAGAAATAAGTAGACAAATTCTCAGCCAAGTAGTAAATAGGTTCTAACAGGGACCGTCTAAGGACCATTTTGAATATGTTAATCACGTCGTCGTACATGGCTGAAGGCATGAAGGCGGAAGAATATACTTGCACACGATTTCTATTAGTTTGATTGAACAACGTCGAGAATCTTCTTGCCCTCCATTTTAACCAATTACATTTTGTAATAAATAACAACTTTAATTATCAATTTAAATTGAAATTATTGACTAGATGCTAATCACATATAATAAGTGATCACCAGCCACCAATTTAATTAGTAATTAACAGTCGGTTACTGCCAATTACATAAAATTTAATTTGTTTTAATTGCCGTTACAAATTTGCTTGTAATGGGTGAATTACAACTGACCAATTACGAATTACTTTAATAAGTAATTTATAAAAGTTAATTACAAATTACGCGTAATTGGTAATTGAAAATTATCAATCCATCAATACTATTTATAAGCAAGCTAATTACGAAGTACAATACATTTCATTGCAAATCGTAATATAAAACAATTACTTATTCACTTATATTTGTTTAATTTTGATTACAATTATAATTGGAAATTACAAAACTCAAGTACAATTATTTATAATTGTTAATTGGTATTGTTCAATTACTAATTGTAATTGTAATTGGCTTAGCTTATGCGATCAAACAATGATTAGAACTTGCATTAAACTTTGTTAGAGAGGGGGAATAGTGCATCAAAAAATAATCGCAAATGGTTCTGGTGGCTTATTGCGATAATATTTCAAGTCTGATGTTTGACTAAAATTAAAACTAAAATTTTGTTCCGAAACCATTACACGATTGTCTGAACTATTTCGTGTGATAATGTTTATTAAAACCAAAAATCGTGCAATAAATGGCCAAGTTAACAATGTTGTCAAAGTTTTTTGCTTTAAGTGGCATAAATTCAAGAGACTACTTGAAGGGGCCACTGTGTTCTTCAATTCAGAAGTATAATGGCATCAACAACAACAATAGAAACAACAAACAAAATATACTTTCACTTTACTTGACAGCAATAAAAAGGAAATTTTCCCAAAATGATAAAAAATAAAAAATAAAAGTAAAGAAAGCATACCACACAACATGCCTCACAAAAAGAAACAAATTTTATGCCTCAAAAGAAAGAAAAAAAATTATGTAAAAAAAAAGGAATTGCCGTACTACTCACGAAACAAGAAGCACGAAAAATAGGCCTCGACAGAAAAAAAGACTATAATAGTGGTTTCCTTAAAGAGTCTATGACTCTGAATTGGCCTTTAGCATAGTGATCTAAAAGTGTATGCCGTTGGCCATCTTACAATGAGCCAAGCAAAAAGACTATAATTTGGTTTTTCCTTTACTTCCTTAAGGGCCAAACGAAAACGAAACCATTTTCCACGAAATACCAACGAAACACGAAAATGAAGATGTTGATGAAATTAAATTAAAAAATAAAATTAAAAACAAACCGACGAAATTTTGGAAAAGAAATGAAAAAAGTTTCGTTTTTAATAAAAATCAGTTTAAAAGGCCAGACAGTGAGAGTCAGTCAAATCAGCGAGCTATGCAGACAGCCAGCCTGATGGATATGGCCAACAACTTTTAAACAAAGTTAATAATAAAACAACAACAATAACAGCAGTGGTACTTAAAAACAAATATAATAAGAAAATAAATAAATAAAGGCAGTTAAAGAAGAGAAAAATGCGAGGGTAGTTTGATAATTTCATTTAAAAACGCACTTGATCTGAGAATTCATTTAGTCCCAGGTTTCTTTTTTTTTCATTTACGCGAAATAAAAAGAATTTTCAAAGCATTTCTTTGGCATTTGTTGATGACCCATTCGATATTAAAATATCTTATCACCCAACCTATGCCTTAAAATTGCAAACGAGGAGTATCACATGGGCTGAAAAGTCCAGGTGCATCACACTGCTAACTTAAAAAAACTGTGGTTATGACTTTAAGAGAAAACAGACCCACCTAGGACTTCTTCAGTATCTGTTACTGTTAAAAGACCCGCAATTTGTCTTCGATTTTTGGTGTGTTGTGATTGATCCATGTTTCATTCATAGCTATTAAACAGCACAAATTCATGTTTGCATTACGCCCGAGCATTGCCGAAAACTAATATTGCCCGAAAGCTCTATATAATATTCGTCGATAATGGCTTTACACTTTTCAAAGTAATTGTGAATATCGTTACACCCACCTTTAAACCAAATTGTAGTTTGGTCTCTAGTTTACTACGATGGAACAATGTTTAGTCCACAGCTGCCAAACGGCGCTAATACATAGTTTTCTTGCGAGTAAATAGCATCAAACATAACTTTTAAGTAAAGTAACTATGACACTTTTCGTTTATAAAGCTTCTTCACGGTAGTTGGATACCTTCCACTTTAGTCATATGCCATTCTTTTGAATAGTTTCTGTCTTTGTTCCCTAGAAGGTTTAGATGGGTCCTTGTTTTATCCAGAGTTACAAAAAAACCCAAATGATTGCACATCGTCGAAAACTACTTTAAAGCAGTGTGAATAAAGGTTGCGTGTTAACATTCATAAATTATTAGGCATATAGATTCACAACAGAGATCAGCACTGAATCACTTTTTTGCTACTCGTACTCACTCATGAATTTATAAGTACATATTAGCGAGTACACATTATTCAAATTCAACAACTCATACTACTTATTCATACTCACTGAACCAAATGTCGCACTCAAACTAATACTCATAAATGATTTGCATCATTCATGAGCACCTCTAAGTATTCATTAATAAAAGTATTGGCTGTTAAAAAGCAAAAGGGAAAAACACAAACACACAACTTTATAATAAGTATTCAAATTTCATATTGAAGTCATATTTGTTTTGCATCGTCTATGCACAATAAATGCAGATGAGTATGAATCAATAGAGTCTTAAATGTTGATAAGTATGAATAAGATGAGAGTACTTCAAGCTTTCGAGTATGAATACCCATGAGTGGACATTGCGATGAGTATGAATGAGTATGAGTAATAGAATTTATAAATCATGATTCGAACATACTTATATTTTCATCTGCACAATGAATGCAGATGAGTATGAATCAATGAATCAATCAATCAAGACGAGAGTACTTCAAGCTTTAGAGTATGAATACCCATGAGTAGCCATTGCAATGGGTATGAGTGAGTATGAGTAATAGAATTTATAAATCATGACTCGAACATACTTATATTTTCATCTGCACAATGAATGCAGATGAGTATGAATCAATGAATCAATCAACAAAGACGAGAGTACTTCAAGCTTTAGAGTATGAATACCCATGAGTAGCCATTGCGATGGGTATGAATGAGTATGAGTAATAGAATTTATAAATCATGATTCGAACATACTTATATTTTCAGTGTTCACTGCTGATCTATGGTTCATAATATCCTAATATGCATGCAAAATGTGTTATACACGTTCAGTTGAGATGTCTACAGCCTCAGCCATCTTATTCTTTGATCGTTTGATGAATCTTATAGAACATTGCTTGTAATAGACACTTAAAATGCGTCAGTGATCCTGTAACGGAACAAATTCACTTTACTGGAAATACGAAAACTAACGGAACAATCAAACGACCCTCGTAAAACAATAAGCACAACTTTATTTTGTTAAATTTCAAATCAAATGTTAATCATACAGGTCCAGTGGGTCATCAAAAAACAAACAGGCCGACAAACACAAATGAAACCATAAAACTTTTGCGAAAATGGAAAATTTAATTTATTTCTTAACCGGCTTTAAATTATATTTTTCCCTTCACTTGCTACCTCCCCCTAAAGCTAAACAAATAAAGATGATTCCTAAATGACGACTGCCTGTAACTGAATTTGGGGAGGAGTAGAGAGAGTTTTAAAAAACGAATTACAGAACAAACTGTCATTGAAAAAACAAAAACAGCAAATAAAGAAATTCCATTTCATTTTTACTGAAAAAGTTTTCCTCAGAGAAATTAACGAGTTTTTCATTTCTAATCAGCATAACTTTTGTCTTCTCTTCATGAGCTTTTTGACAACATTTTTGATTTTTTTTTCTTCTTCTTTTTTTCAAAAACAGAGTGACTGCCTTTTTAAAAATTTATGAAAATCAGAAATGAAATTACCAATTACGTTATAAACACTGCATAAATAATTGACTTTTTTCTCTTTTTCTTGGCAGTAAAACAAACTAAACAAACCAAAACACATTCAGTAAAAAATAATGGAAAAACTTCCAGATTTATTTTTGGATTTATTTTTCTTATTTATTAAATCACTCGCAAATACCTTAAGGATTTGTATAAGAAGTAAACTAAACAAAAATTAAAAATAAATAAATAAGCTCAAGTCAATGAAAACTTAACAAAAAAAAAAAAAAAAAAAAAACTAAAGTTTTGTGCAACCAAAGCCTCATTTACGGAAAGTCATGATTCACTTATTCAATCTGAAAATACGAGCAACTAAAACATATCTATCACTCTTCAAAGCTTATCCCAAATATGTTCCAATGATTTTAATACGCAAAAGATGGTTTGTGCTGTTCAGAAATGGTGATTTCGACAGGAATGACAAAACCTCTTAAGACAGTCAATAAAATGAGATCAATTGTCAGTATAGCTCCATGAAACACTTGCATATCGTTGATAGTCACTTAAGCACTAAATGTTTCCAAGCAGAAGGATTCACTCAAAAGTAAAGAAAGGAAAGTACACGTGGTTTAAAGTAGACAGATGTTGAAAAACGATTTTGCGCGCGCGAACTGTTGCTCGAATATAGAAAAAATAATTTTTTAGCAATCCTCACTAGCGACGAAAACTAGATCTGAACCGTAATAATTCATACGTCAAGGCCCGTCAATCAACTAACCGAACCGACCGAAATTAAAAAAAAATCTCAACGTTAGTAAGTCATCTGGGGCGAATGGCCAGCACTGGTTGAAGCAGGACTCTTCGATGCTTGCTCGTCCGTTAGCTCATGCTTTCAGTGAGTCATATCGCGCCGGTCCAATAGCAGTTTGTTCTGCACTCTCTAAAGTTAAGAGGAGTATAAATAATTATCGCCTTGTGAGGTATTCAGAGTCCAACGATTTGCCAAGCTATACAGTTTAACCAAGGGCCGGTCTACTGGTTACCTGCCGGCGTTGCTCCCGAAGAAATGGAACGAACAGGTCCATTCATAGTTTTGACGAGAGTGAGGTTGTGACTCCGGGTATTTCCAAGGTGATTGAAAAAGTTTGTTATGAGGCTCTCATTTCGAAGCTTATTGCTTTTGGTGTCGGTAGTCACTTCTCTCAAGTAGTGGTTATAGATGGGCTCTCATCCGACGAGTTCAGGATAAACTCAGGGATAACGCAATGCTCCGTTCTTTCTCCTACTCTATTTCTTATATTTCTTAACTACTGGCATCTTCTTACTTCCAATCCTATGCACTCTTTTGCAAATGACAGAAATATAGCGACATGGTTAAAATCCCCGAGTGGGATCGTGCGAATAGGATCGACTTTAATGCACGCAAGATCCAGTGATGTTTTCTAACACATGAATGTGCGGTGTTGTCATCTGTGTCTGTGGGTAATGTAGGTATTGAGGAATCAGATGAACTTGATGTTTTGGGCATGAAAATTCAGTGACGTTTGTTGGAACGACCACATATTTCGAGTGTCGAAAAAGCTTCACGCCATCTGATCTCCTTAATATCTACAAGACTTACATATATCCGACCCAAATTGGAATACAACTCTAATATTTTAGCCGGTGTTCAAGAGTATATTTTGGAGCTTCCCGACCGCGTGCAGGAGAGGCCAAAGGTACTCATTAATGACAGTAGAGTAGCCAACTCTATCGATTCATTAGATCATCATCGCAATGTGTAGTGTGTTTCATTATTTTATCGCTGTGATAACGAAATATGTTCTGTAAAAATTAAGTCATCAATTTCTAATAATTATATATTCCCGTACTTCTCCTAGAGTGCATCCCTTTGTAGTTGATTGCTTAGTGAATCGCACAACGCATTTAAAGAATTCGTTTTTGGTTGCACTGTTAGTTTATGGAACAATCTTCCTGCGAAAGTCTTTCCTGCCACTTACGACATAAGCAAATTTAAATCGAAGGTCCATAAACATTACTCTCTCTATCCTCCTTCCCACAACCTATTTTCTTAGTACCAGCACAGTGCAATGCATGAGTAGGGCTTATCCACATTGCAAAGAAGTAATGCCATACATTTGATAAAATTAGAATACTCCCACCTGTTAGAAACTGTTAAGATTGGCTCAGATGATAGTAGGGAGGCCTATTCCTAATACAATTAATTCTCTTGCAGCGAGCATAGCACGAAAAAAACCCGGAAATTAAGCTGTAGTTGTTAAGAAGCTTTATCTCTTGTGCATTATATTCTAGGCCAGTATAGAACCTTCTCAATAAATAGGAACGAACGCTTCTAAATGTGGCAACATAGTCTGCTTTAAGTTTGATTTAAGTGAATAAATAAGCCGTTTTTCAACCAAGTGCTTTTTCAAATTTGCAAACTGAAAATTCATACAAGACCAGTTATTCCAGTTAAAAAGTGAATAGTTAGGAAACTCTGTCTAACTTGCAGACTATGCGGAATTGGTTTGATTCGTTCTATATTCGTTATATTCCTATATAATAATTAGAATTCTCTAACGAATATTGCATTCAAATGTTAAGCTGGGGTCACACGATTGGCGCAATGCATAAATTATTGGTACGGCAATCATGCGCCAATATTTATTGTACTCTTGAGCGACAATCGAAGTTGACAATGCGTACCAATTTTGAAATTATAAATTTTTGTTTCCCAGAATACATTGTGATAATTTTGATATTTTGCGACAATAAAGCACAATTAAAATTGTGTCATATTGGTATATTTACGATAATCGTGCGATCGTAGCTTTACCCTGATAGAATGCATTTTTCAACAATCAACTTATTGTTGACATTTATATGCTCAAATTTTGATTCTCTTGCAACATTTCGATTTTCAAGATGCCTTTGTCATGTTGTGCCAAAATGTCATTAAATTCGTTAGAAAAAAAAAAAACAAAATGGAAAATTCAACAACTAAATGTCGTGTATTGAAGTATTGAAATCTCTTATGCGAATATTGTGCTCCAATTTGGAGAGAGTCAATATAGAAATAAAAATAGAATTTATTTTAGAATTGCACGAGTGCCAATTCCATAACAAATAAAGACGTTTCTCAAAGACATTATGTGGCAGATACGAGATTGTAAAATGTTTTCTTCAGACTGTGGTTTATATAAAAAAAAATTTGTAAGCAGCTATAAACAGCTAATTAGAAATAGGTAACTTAATAAATAAATAAAAAATAATAAATTGAAAATTAACTTTTAAGGAGAGCAATGCAATTATGTTCTCAAAAAATAGATGTGAAATTCGTTCAAAACAAACATATGTTTTATTACAACTTATGTTTTATTACTATTTTTAAGGCCATGGCTGTATGATTGCTTCAATTGTTTCAATTTCCAATTTTTTTCTTTTTTCTTTTATTTAAAAAAGAAGAGTTCGTTATTGTTGTGTAAAGTTGAGTGTGTGATTGCTTGTAAGAACAATTCGCCTGTTTCGTATTAAAAGTTGGGAAAAAAAATGAACTGAAGGTAACATAACACAAAGTTAGACAGCCAGACAGACGAACAAACTAGCAATCATATTTAAATAGAACAATAAAAATGCAACAACATGAGGTTAAATTTTCCTTTTTATATATAAAAAATATTCATTGTTTTCTTAAATATAAAAAGAAGGAAATTTAAATAGAAAACAACACAAGGGCTTTGTACATACGTACATACATTAACGACAACTACGAATATCCCATTTTGAAACAAACACATGCATAACAACAGCAACATCATCTTTAATACAAGACAGAGAGCAAATAAATCCCCAAAGGCCATGTCAACACTACACATTTGTTCGTTTGCAAAGAAAAAACAAACAAAAACAACAAGGGAAGATAGAAAGAGAGAGAGAGAGAGAGAGGGGGGGGGGGTAGCAAAAGCATAAGAGAGAACAGTAGAAATGTAACGGTAAGCATAACTTATTATTATTGTTGTTGCTTTAAAAGTTTCTTTTTCTTATTACATACGAGTATTCCTGTTCATTTTTACTTAAAAAAAAAAAAAAAAAAAAGGTTTCAGTTCGTTTTGTTCGCTTTACTTGTACGGCCAGGATCAAGGGAATTGCAAGACGTAAAAACCAAATAAAAAACGGAAACACACAATAAACATGTAAATAAAACAACGTACTGTAGTAGAGACAGCGTACAGGCAAAGAGCGCTGTTAAGAAAAAGTTGTGTACCCATTTTCCGCTAAAAAGAGAGAAACAAAGGAGACCCGAAAATAGCAGGGAACAAAAACCATAATTTTCAACAAAAATTTTTGGCAACAAATTTTTATTATAACGGAATACACTTACTTACACACTAATACATATGAAAACAACTCAAATTGTAGGGGAACACACACAGTGGATGTTTTAAATAGAACCACTCACTAGTGTGGCCTGAGCAAGCATTTTTTGTAATTCTTCCAACTTTAATGAACACAAATTTTGAGGCTGTAGCTCGAAGAGTGGTCTAATGAGTGGAAATTTGCAATAAAATAATAACGATACGAGACATCATATTGATGATTTTGATGATTCAGTCCAGGGATGCCATTTAATTTCGTTGCAAGTGGTTGGTTAATAAGTAAAATTTTATAAATTCAAGGCTCCTAAATCATTTTTAGAATAACTCTCTCTAATTTTTCCTTGTGATGCTAAAATAGCAGCCACTAAATCATGAACTTTATAAGCTTTATAGCCGACATTGGATTCGAAATAGACTTTTGAGTTTGTATACAAGGGAAAACTTAAAAACACACATGGAACTGAAAGTTGATTCCAATTCAAGCTAAAATTCAATTAAAGACCGAGTCACGATTAGTAAATTAATACTAAAGAAATTTGATTTTTATGGACACATTATGTTTAATCGAACACTTTTGAATTGTGTTTAAAGTAACAACAGGCTATGCTGCCTTGATTCCACTATCAACACAATCTTTTATCTATGAAAGACTAAGTTAAATCCTAAATAAGCCGATAACTGCAGGTTTCTTTACTTCACACCAATTTCTGTTTGAATATTGGTCCCAAAATTTTAGTTTGCTAAAATATTGCCATTGTGCATGGAAATGTATGAGAAAACGACAAACCTTACTGTTACGGAAATACCGCGCTAAGTACAACAAATTGGAGATCTATACTTATACGCACTCGCATTGAGGTAAGGCTCAAAAGCTGAGCAGCCTCAGGCCAAACTCTCTCTGCCAATTCCCAAGTAGATTCATGAAATATTTATTGAACCAACCAAACCGCACAAGACTGTCATAGATACGGTCCAAATCTGGGGAAAAATTTAAATAAATTTTAACAATTCGTTTTAACTCATATCGGTCTTATACAAATTTACGTCTGCTAGAGCACGTTTTTCTCAAATATCTTCTCCATACTCATTAAATTAAACACCGACAAGTGTGTTTACGTAATTTTATATGTAATAACAGTTAATAAAACCAAGTATTGGTTTTAATAAAATTATTTAATTGTTTTACAAAATAATTTCTACCAAAAACATAGAAAGTAACACACAAAAACATGCATAACATAGAGTGCTTTTGTTCAAATTTCTCGCAGTGTTTTCTAAACAAAAGAAACTTGGAAATTTAAAAGGGAATAACAAATATGTGTGCCTGTGTACGTGTGTGCCAGTGCATTAAAGGTAACATATTTCTTTTCCATGTATGTGTACGTATGTGTGTAAGAGAGTAGGGAATTTGTTTGATTAAAAAATATTTGCTTCACACTAAAACCACATTCTCAAACATTTTCTCTTGTATGCAACAACAACGAGCATACACACCGTTACTAAGAAATATGTAGGTACACCCCCGCCAACGCTTACTCTCTCACTCTTCCTTACTCGCATCCTTGAAGGTATGTTTTTATTAACACTTAATCAAAACCGTCATCACCTTTTGGCATCATAGAACCATATACCACCACAATTATAAAAATTACAAGAGAAAAATAAAAAATTACAGCAAAAACGACAACAACAGAATGTCATTTTAAAAAAAACATCTTGTTTATAGCCAAAAATGTAGTTTTTAAGGGGTTTATTGAATTTTTGGCATATTTTACAGCCGCAAAGCTAACAAAAACAACAACAACAACACACACAGAGAGAGGTAGAAAGAACAAGAAACCAGCTGATCTCAAACTTCTCTCTCTCGCACAGCAAAACACCATCAATACCACTCTACTCTCTGTTTGGGGGAAAAAATATATTCTCTTCTATGCCCCTTTCTTTTCTTTTTTTGTTCAAAGTGTGTCATTGTAGTATAGAGAGTGTATATGTATGCGTGTAGAAGAGTGTGTATGTGTGTTTATGTATTTTATTAAAGGTAGATAGACAATGATAATACTGTTGCAAAAACAAAGCAAATAGCAAATACATACCGAATATTTTCCTGGCACATAAATGGGTTGACTATGACTATTGGGTAGACCACCGCCATGTGTGGAACTGCCACGATGGCCATGCAGTCGTTGTGTAGCAATGCCACTAACACCACTGCCACTACCGCTACTACCACTGCCACCGGCGGGATTCATGGGGCTACGTTCGGCCCAGGCTGCTTGTCTAGCATTTTCTAAAGCACTTAAAATATCTCCAAAGGGAGCCATTAACAATTCACAGTAAACGGATGCCAGACCCTCTAAATGGCCACGTTGTCCATCCTACAATTGAAAACAAACAAAAAAAAAAAATCAACAAGAAAAACATAAAGAAAAGAAACACACACACATAAATAAAATCAGCAGCAGCAACAACAACAATAAAAGCAAAATAGAAAAAGAAAAGTAGAAAAAATAAATCAAATTAAAAAATAGAAAGTAAAGAGAGAGAAAAAAAAAACAACAAAAAACTCTTTTTGTCATTTTCACATTGGACAAAGTGTATAAGAGAGATGAAGAGAGTGATGATGATGACGACGATGATGATGATGGTGATGGTGATGGATGGAGAGAACATGGCATTGAGAAAGTAAATGAATGTTAATAATGGTAAGGAGAGTGGCATGAATGGCATTTGTTTTTAAAGGAGAGAATGAATGTGTGGGAGGTAATACCTTAATAAACATGTTGTTTTATGTCTACTGTACCGTACTACTTACTATTTAAAGAAAAATAAATAAATTAATACAAAAACAACAACAACAGCATGTGAATATGATTTTGTGTGAGGTTGTGTAGGTGAAACATGAGATTACATGGGTAAGTGTCTAATCTGATGTGTTGCTTCAAAATACTCGCACTCATTATAAGATGAAGGGATAAATAGATAATCGCTTGAATGATTGGTGGGTTGGTTGGTTGGTTGGTTGGTTGGTTGGTTGGTTGATTGGACAAATGCAAATAATTGTTGGTAATGCAGTATGATAATGTGATGTGATGCGAGATGATATTTGATGTGAGATTTGCGTTAATAATTTTCTTATTTTGTTTCAAATCTTTTATTTGATTTTTTTATTACAAATTTTTATTTTTATTCAATTAATTAATTATTATGGATTTAAGTAAATAATGATACGTTGCTTATGATATATACTTAATATTTGCTAATTAAATTTGTATTTTACAACTTCTAAAATCTAATTGATATTTATAGCATATGACATAAGTTTAAAATAAAGAAAACTTTCGTAAAAATTTACTAACAAATATAACAAATACGCTTATATACGAGTATGTATGATATACATAGTAAATGTTTATTTACTTTACAAACCAAAAAAGTTATTGATAAACTTTTAAGAAACACTTGAAACATACGAATATATTAAGAAAATTTTTAAATTTTGGGAATTTACACGAAAATGAATTTAATTTTTTTCTTTTATGTGCAAGACATACAGTAGAGCCAAGTGTAAGGTAAAACACTGCTTCATATGGGCCGTTTAAAAAATTTTAATTGGAATGAAATAAGAGACTTCCAAACTTAGATAGCTACGAAGGCAGTTCGAATTGTTCTTAGCCTGACATAGTAATGGCGGTATAAGCAGCATAAAGCTTTGTAATAATGGAAACTTCCATCCGTCAGACAGAACGCTTGTTAAATTTAGTTTAGATCTGTCAACTCATTTGTACAGTAACAGGTGATCTACAAAGGCGTTCCAGTGATTCTTTTATAATGGAAACATTAGAAATTCAAGGTTTGATTAAATAAGAAATTTTTATCGGAACAAGAAATTTATAATGATGTGATGAAAGGTCTTCTTAATATGCAACAGTAAAAACTGTGTTGCTGAATTTAAACGTGATCGTACTAGCATTGAAGATGAACCACGAAGTGGATGTCCAAAAACTGCAAGAACGTTAGAAATCATAGCTAAAGTGCATGATATGGTATTAGACGATTGACTAGTGAAAGTGCATAAAATAGTTAATGCCATAGGCGTATATTTTATTTTGCATCAAGAAGAACAGATCAAAAATCTTTGTGCAAGATGGGTGCCGCATTCGAATGAAAATTTCTCAAGCTTGTTTGGATCGATTTAAGCGATATAAAATGGATTTTAAGTGTTGTTTCATAACTGTTGATGAAACATGGATCTATTACTATACACAAGACATTAAAGAACAATCCAAACAATGGACACAAGTGCACCAAAAAAGGCAAAAATAGTTCAATCGGCTAATAAGATCATGGCAACAGTTTTCTAGGATTACAAGGCCATTTTATTGATCGACTATCTTAAAAGGTATTATATGTGACCTTTTGGATCAATTGATCTTGAAATATCGAATACAAATACAACGCAAAAAAATATTTTTTCATCAAAGAACGCACCATCCCATAACAAATTTGAGTCAATGCCAAAATTCAACGAATTGCTTGTCCACCCACCTTATGCTCCTGATTTAGCTCGCTAAGACTCGTATCTATTTCCTAATCGAAAATAATTCCTTGCTGGCAAACGTTTTGCCTCGAATGAAGATGCAGTGGCAGCTGTAAACGCGTGTTTTCAGGAAAATTATTTTAATCAAGGGATAGAATCGCTAGAATAACGTATTGTATTGAAAAATAAAATTGTTTTAATAATCAAGCTATTGTTTCTCATTTTTAGGCTAAAAACATTTCGAACAGCCCTTATAGTAACGTCCACGTTGTTAAAACAACTGGTTCAATAAGCAATAAGTGAACAAACGTGCGATTATGGAAAACAAGATCTGCCTAAAACATTGGTGTCGTTTGTAAAAGTGTGCAGGGGAATCCAAACAGTCGATTTCACGTCGCTCACAAGAACTTGACCTTTCGTAAACACATAATTTAGTACATTTTGATCGAAAGTTGGGCCTGCATTCGTACTAAATTCAGATCCACGATCAAAAGGTAAACGATCATAGACAACGTCGTGTATTCGCTATATGATCCCTGGAGCAATTGGAAACTAAGCCTAATTTTTAACAAATAGGCATTTTCAGCTATTAGGACCATTTTTGGTTGAATGGGAATGTCAACAAACAATACAAAATTATAGAATTTAGTACAATACCATCCATTAGAACCAAAAGAATTCAGTTTATACCGAAAAAATCACTTATTGATGTGGAAAACGATATTGACCAACCCAGCACCGCCAACGGTAACGCTATATGTTGAAGATTAAGAGCTTCTCTTTCCCCAAATTGGATTATATGAACAGCAGCGACAAATACTTTTAGAAAGACGATACTACGCGCCACACAGCTCATGTCACATGGTACATTCTGCACAAGCGATTTAAGGCCATAGTCTTCACATGTGAAGACGTTGTTAAGGGCTATCGAAACCGTGCGATTTAACCCATAAAACTTTTTTGTAAGGCTTTCCTTAGTCGCAGGTGTTTGCGATCAAGCTAAAAACTATAATAGCTCTCGAAGCCAGTATGAAAAATGCCATCAATCAAATTAATCTGATTTTTAGAGAATTTACGATTTTGAAAGTGGGCTACTCAGAAAAGCAGCGGTGGATGAGTTAACGGCCTTCAGTGCACATGCTATTGACAGAAAGCTTTGATAATTGCTAGTAAAGTGAATTTAGCAGAGCAGGAAGAGTGTTCGAATTGAATTGGTTCGTAAGGTACGAATCTTTTTGAGAGTCGAATTATAAAAGAATTTCAAATAGGACTCGTGAGAAGAATCAAAAACAAAAGAATTTAAAAAAAAATTCGGAATGCAAACCAAGTCGAGAAGCATCAAAACAATTCCTTTTAGTAAATGTTATTTGTGTAAAACATGCATGTGTGTGATAATTATTGGTCTCTGCACACAAAATATACACACACAACATGCATTGAAATGAATTGCTCGTTTTCGATTCTTTTTTGCTTATTTTTAATTCGTTCGCAGTATAAACACGGAAATGTATAACCTGCACCTGCATGTTTGCTGCTATAGCACAAAAAGAAAGACACCCGCCTGCCAACCAAGAGTTTGTCGATTTAATCGCTGCCATTTGACAATTTTGAACAACGGTAACACTTCATAACATTCCTAACAATCGATTATGAGTAGGTACACATCTAAATGCATCTACGTGGCCGCCGTTAATCTGTAGGTCCTATTCGATGAGTCTAAAAAAATAGAATCGGGTGCAGCTCACTAATTGAGAGAAGTCCATCTGGTTCTACTGGGGATGTCGTTGGAATTAGTGGTGAATGTATGTAAAACCTATTTTTTTAATAAATCCACTCTAAATAGAAAAAATAACTGCCTTAGTAGAAGAGAACCAACAATCTAATGTATTATCTGATTATTTGATGAGGAAAAATGACTTTTAGTGCAATAACAACAACAACAACAATGCTAAAAATGTATCCTGTCCTCTTGTCTTCACTGCCAAGAAATTAAAAACTATGGACAATAACAACAAAAAACAAAAACCAAATGAGATGACCTGTGCCTCTAGACAAACACCACTGCTGTTACAAAAATAGCAAAGCAGAAGCTGCCAGTTAAACAGCCATGTGGAGCAGCAGCAGCAGGAGAAAATGAACAAAAAAGGAGAAAAAGTGGAAACCAAACTACAAAACTGGTAAGAATTTATCAGAAATACCTTCTCCTTCTGTAATGATTAGCTAACAAGCCAACTAACGAAGCGGATGATACCAACCAACCTGCTAACTTAACTGTATGCACAGTAACTACAAAAAAAAAAAAAAAAAAAAAAAAAAAAAAAAAAAAAAAAATGAGAGCAAAAAGCAAGAACAACAACAACGACAACAAATGAAAAGAAAAACAGTGTAAATATAAAAGGATACACAAACAGAAGGAATACAGGACATCATCATTGGCAGCAGTAGGTCGATAAAGGGAACAGCATGGAAAACAAAAAAGCACCGAACAAACAAAAACTGGAAAATTGGCTCACTTTTCTTTAACCACCATGTGGAGGAGGAGAAGGAGAAGATACATAGGTAAAGGATGGGTATAGATGACAGAGAAAATCCTAAAATTAGTTGCTGTTGTCAGGTGAAAAAAGCAGAAAAGAACTGGAAAATTTATGATGTGGTCAATGACAAAATGATTGTAGAGACCATGGAACTATGGAACTATGTAGGTGTGTGTTTGTCCATGTGTTTGTAAGTTTCCAAAGTATGTTGATGATGCCTACCAGGGATGTAAATTAAGTTCATAGTTATGTTAAAATGATTAGTAGTAAAAATAAAAGAGCAACACAATTTAAAATAGATTCTGTAAAAAAGTCAAAATACATATAAAAATAATAATAACTAACGTAGGGTAGTGAGAGAAAATTAAAAATTGAGCCTTGAAATGGCTTCAAGTTTATTTATAAAAAATGTCCATACTCGTCATTAAAGAATGATTGACCAATCCACGATATCGTGTCAATTTTTAGGATCTGCGAGTATAAGTTATTATACCCCGCATAGTAAAGCTGGGAATGTAACCTTTCATCATTAAAATAAAATCATTCCAACTATTTTATTATCATTTATCACTGAGGTACAAAAGTACTGCGATTTCTCGATTTATTGTACAGTCCGCCATCTATATAGGGTTTTCCTATAATATCTCCCCCAACCTCGTATACCCTACGAAATTCAGGATGTCGGTTGGTACCAACCGCGATAGGCACACAGATACGTACCACTAGAGTGCATTAATGCCTATCATGTACCCAGTATGTGTTCTGGTGATTCGATTTCCTCATCACAGAGCCCGCACATCGGGCTTGAAACAATTCCCATTACTGTCCATTTATCCTGCAATCGCTGGTCAAAAGCCCGTTCGTATGCAGGATACAAATCTTTTCCTGTTGTAGTTACCCAACAAAAGTTTAGATTGTCTTAAACCAGTACGGCCAGAGAACAGTACCCGCTTCTTATTATCCTACTTTTTGTTTAGCATGTTCTTCCAGGCCCCCCTTCCCAGTTCACAAAAAAGTTTCTGGACCCACCAGTGGAGTGGAAACTGCATTTCTGGCCAGTTCCTTAGCCTTTTCATTCTCCGGAATTCCTACATGACACGGGACCCAGATAAACTGACCCTATTGTCCCTGCTCAGCTGGTTTAGTTCGCCCAGACATTCCTAAACTAGCTTTGAGTCAACTTCATAATAGCCAAGTGCTCAAATGACGACTTGACTATCAGATAGTATGACTATGTCCTATCCTCTATATTTCCTCTCCAGGTTAAATTGAACACATCTCATCTCAAATTGAATATATTGAATAGGGCCAATCACACCCGCAACTGTATCACTTTCCTTCATTGACCCATCCATGTACCAAAAAATGGTCCCTTCTCTAAAGGAGTCTGAATCATTTGTCAAAGTCAGAGAGTTTCATGATTCTGGAAGGAGTAACACTCTGCTCGGCCAGTCGGATTAACACGACCCCCACATGACTTCGTGCGCAACTCATCTCCCATTATCCTCGTCATGGTCTCTATGGCCCTGCCAAATGCAGAGGCCTCGACAAGTTCTCATTGCCCCAGTTATGCTTATGCACGCTAATGTAATTAAGCTCTTTTTGGGTTGTTTTCAAAATCGTTTTTGCCGCTCTTGCAACGGCCCCATATGTCACAATCGGTCAGAGTTAAAACTATTTAATTGCTCTTTACTGTTTCCGTATCTCAAATACATTAAAAAATTCTTATTTTGCTCAAAAGAATCTTCACTTGACAACACTTTATTTTGGCATCCTTTTTTACTTTTAGATCTACTTTGGGACGAAAACGAAAAATAAAAAAATTCAAATTGGATTTTAAAAACCAAAAACCAAAAACTTTATAAAACAAAAGTAAACGAATAAATGAGTGACTGAATGACTGACTGACTGAATGAATGAATGGGATTAAATGAAATGAATGATTCATTTATTTGGTAACACAACGAGTATGAGTGAATGTGTGAAATGATTTGAAATGTAATGTGAGAAGATATTAAATAATGACAATAATGATGATGATGATGATGATGATTATGACAATGCAGGTAATGATGATTCTATGCCTTGTGGTTTACATTTATAACCAATGAAATAGAAAATAAGTGCTGAAGAGCGGAGGAGCAGGAGGAGGAGGAGGTCACAAGTTAAGTAAATACCTGATTAATTGATGACAAACAAAATAAAATTCTTGTGCAGTTTTTTCAGGTCGGTTGGTGATTTGTGTTGTCGATGTTGACATTTCCTTTTGGGCCAACACACACACACACACACACACACACATTCACTTGTTTCCTTTTAATTTTAATATTTCTTGCAACGAAATCATTTCGTTTGGTATCTACTCTTAACTCGCTTGTATTCTAAATACTTAGGCATTCAGTTATTGCTGCTATAGCTGCTACATCATGGGAAAGATAAATAGAGAGAGGGAGAGAGAGAGAGATAGAATTTAGATCTACTTGGCCTAAAAAAAACACATACAAACTAACATTTTTATTATACTTTTATTAAAGGAAATATTTTTCCTATTTTTAACAGGAAGGCAGCTCGGGGGAAAAAAGAGAAACTACAAGAGTACAAATAATTTGGAACAGTTTGCATAAAATGCTAGAAACAGCAACTTTAATGCGTTCTACTTGTGTAGACATTTAGATTTTTTCTAGTATTTTTTTTTTCTCTTCAATATAAAAAAATGCAGCAACTGGATGTACATTCGTATGTTCTCTTAGATGAGTACTCATTCGCTTATACAATATTCCCAAAAAGAATATTTTTGTTTTTACGAGTACATACTATTGCTGGCTGTTTTAGTTTCAAGGAGAAAAACTAAAATTAAAACAGTTTTCTAGGATTGTGTTTTAGTTTTATTACCAGTAGTATACTTTTAGGGGCATAAACTAAATAAAGTAGAATTTTAGGCGAATTTCGTTAAAATTTTATAAAGATTTTGAAAAAAATCTAAACAAAATTTTCTATTAAATTTTTAATTAATTATAAACTAAAGGGTATGGTAAGTGAAGCACACAGTCTGTTGTAAGTAAAAATGGATTGTTACACCTTTAAACAAACTAAATATAATCTTACGAAAATAAAAATGCCTTAAAAGAAAATACATCATATCATGGACTGTATGGTGAGATTTAAGCTATAAACTTTTTTGAATTGTGTCAAGACTCTGTATCTATTACTGCCATAATTGTCTGTGCTATTAAGAGTGCTGCCATTTGCATATTTAACGGTGTTGCCAGTTCGGTTCCTCTTTGTGTATTGTAATTTGATATCTTTTAAATTTAACGTAAATAAATAGAAATGTGTAGTAACTACAAGAATATTCGAAATTGATAATGAATTGCTATAACAAATGGCGTATTGCGTTTGGTGAGAGTTAGTTATCATTTTGCAATAATAAAGTAAAGTCGCATTTAGGCGTACATGAAAGGGTTGTATAAAAGAATATTAAGTGCAAGATAATAATAATAAGAATACTGGAACATTCGAAACTAATAATGAAATGCTATAAAATATGACGCGTTGCGTAAGAGAGAGAGAGAGAGTTAGTTATCATTTTGCAGTCATAAAGTCGCGTATAAAAGAATATTAAGTGCAAGATAATTAAATTGTATTAATTAAGACAAACTGTATAAAAAAGGAAATAAGAACTGTAAAACAACAACAAAGTGGTGTTTATTTTATTTTGACGCAATTAAAAAGGACTCAAACGATTTAAAAAGATTAAAACGTAACAATAATAAGGATATCAAAACAATGTCTTAACTTAAGCAAATGTAATAAAATACAGGGATATTCCATAAGTAGAATAAATACAGAAGTCGCCTACCCAAATGCCAATATTGAAGCAGTCTGTGGGAGAGTTAATAAAAATTCAGGAATATTAATTCGGCATCCAGAATAAGAATTTCTAAACAGAAAATTTTGCTTCAAATAGCAAAAAGCTGAAATCTCGTTCAAACCAAAATTCGGGTTATTCGAAATTAAGAGTCAATGTCAACAAGCCCGCAACCATCAGTGCATTACAGTATAATTATCGAAAACTAGCCAGATTTTTGTTTTTGCAAAATAATGCTTGTATGCCAGTATAGCCCGAGCCACTTTGCAAAAATAGTTGCTTTCATTGCATATAACAGAAGCGGCCCAGGTTCGAATCCACAGCAGAGGATAGGACGAAAAATTTTAATTGCGGCTTCGAGTGCTTAAAAAACTAGAGACTTCAACTTCCCTTCAAAAAAATCAATTTAAAGAAATCCCCTGACCATCCACTTTACCTTTAGCAATGATGGAAAACATCAGACGAATGATCAGGAGAAAACGCTACCTACTAGGAAAAAATTCCAATACTAAGTAAGTACCACTACTACTACTTAGAGAGGATCTTCACCACTACACAATCATATGGAGACAAGCTACAGTAGATGAATCATCCACTTAAAAATACAAAAATACAATTTACCAACGCAGTCCTACTTTTCGACAACGTAGCTTCGCACTTTGATGGGAACAGAAAACAGAACCTACTAAAACTAAGGTTTTTCTTAAAATAGACGTTTGTTTCGATAATGATTTACTTCACACAACCATTTAAAAACCGAACAAATCAACGCTAAACACTTCTCTAAAGCAGTCACATATTTGCATTTACGGCCGAGAATAACCGTTAAGCGCATAACTTTTCCTTATACAAAAATGTCTAGAAAATGTCTTGAGAGACTACTGCCTCAGCCCGTAGTAAAAAATTAAAATCATTGCCCTGATTTTATTAATTTTTTTACAAAAACAATTTTCATATTAACAACGCAACACGTAACCAATGTGATTTACAAAATAAGCCTCTTAAACTTATTTCTTAAATCTGTCCATCCATCTAGAGTTTTAAATTAAAAAAAAAAAATCTTTTCTTATAACATTTCCAAATTAACATTTTTCTATTGTCCTTCTCCTAAGCTTTAATAACCATAATTATAGTTTTTCCATATGCCTGGCTCTCCTCTCTTATAATATGTAATAAAGTCACATAAAACAACAATTATTTTTATGAAAATTGTTTAATTGAATCACTAATTGGCTATGCTTTTGATACGAATGATAACGGAGGGCTGGGCAAGGCAATTAAAATTACTACTTATTACACCAATAGAGCAGACAATTAACAGAGAGTGAGTGAGATATTAAATTATAAAGAAAATATTATGAGTTGTAAACAAAGCACACACACACATATATTAAGACAGAGAGAGAAAGAGAGAGAGAACGAACATCCAATATCAATAAATATTAATAATATTACTCAATATTCAATAGTCTCCTTCTTCTCATACACAAACACACATACATTTATAAACACATATTTATAAAAAAAAAAATTATTAAAACAACACCAACAACAACATTTTAATGATTGTCGTTTAACAGCAGGAAACAACATCATTATCTTGAAAAAGACGCCATTAGTAATAGCCAGTTAGGGTGACCAAAAAAAGTATTTTTGAAACTTGTGTGTACGCAGTAGTTTAGTACAAAAAAGAAGAAATAATTTTGTGTAAAATTTTCCTGAAATGGGTATAAACAGCCTTAAATAATACATACGCACCAAGTAGAAGCAAGCCCAAGCTGCAACACTTAAATTTTAAAGAACTTTCTTTAAACGCTGATATCTCGATAAATAAGCTTCAAATGGCAAAACTGGCAAAATTTTCCTTGCAATTTTCCTTGTCTTTAAGAAATTGGTCTTTGAATATTACTTCGATTTTAGACCAGAACTAAATCGGCAATAATTTTTTCTGAGAAAATCAACTATCGGTCTATGCACCGTTGGAATCTGCTACCTTAGGGCTTTTCGACGACATATAGGTATCTCGTTAGGTTTTTTGGAAATGGGTATTTAACTACCCTCAAATTACGTTAAACAGTGTTACACATAACATCAACTATAAATTATTCAACACATAACTTTTACCCTGATAATCAGATGTATATAGTCAACATATCGTTGACATGACACCCTGTAGCGCATGAACATTACGGCTAAGCGAATAGTTAATAGTGCAGCAGTTAATAGTCTATGATATTTTTCATTAAAATGTGGTAAAAGGGACCAAACATTTATTTTCTAAAGCTGTCAAATTACATATGAAAATATTTCGTACGAAATAATTGTGAAATAATGTTAAGGTAGAAGTACTCTGATCCTTTTACGAGAATCATGTAAAATTCTTATGTCAACATTATTTTCCAACTGCAACAAATTTCTAGCAATATTCTTTCAACTATGAAATAACATGAGCCTCACTTAATTCGTACGAAATTTTAAACAGCAGTAGGGACATAAAATCTGTTACAACAAAAAATATAGTCTTCTATTATATGGCTACTGAAGTGGTCAGAAAATGTGAATGGTATTGTTATTTGAACCACAGAAAAATGTGGTTTACTGATGAAAAAATGTAAACCGCACAGTGTGTAAAGTCAATTTAAGCAGCAACCCCTGAGTTCATCCTATTGGTCGAATATGGTCATCGTTTAGCTACATTCGTGATTTGCGAGTATTTCCTAAGATGTACTTTCGAGCAGAATTTTATCTATGACAACTCATAAGACTTGTTTCTTTTTATTTTATTTTTTTATAGAACTTATTTCAGTAAATAAACAAAATTATTGTTCCAAATATATTCGTTATTTTTATATGTATAAAAATATGTATCTCCCTACTGATACTAATTTGTTATGTTGTTGGAGAAAACATATGGTTTTTGTTTACAAATGTAAAACCATGTAGCATATTTTAAGGCACAAAAACGACAAATTTCGAAGAATTGCTAGATGACTACATCTCGTACGAAAAAACTAATGTTAACCAACATTTTTCAAAAATTTAAACAGATTACTGGGCTTAAGTCAATATATGCTTAAGGCACAGTCACACTGAGGCAAATATTAAAAAAAAAAAAAAAAAAAAAAACGGAAATATGTTATGGAAACGTTTTCTTCTATGTCAGCATTTTTAATAAAATTATTTAAGCAAACCTCTAAACGTTTGAATTCTTTAGGTTGCCCTGCTAATAGGGTTGTCATTATGGAAGAAATCTTGACAGTCAAAAATATTCGTGTTTCAAAAGATTCGGTTACAAATTGTCGGTATTTGGTTTTAAAATGTAATATCTCTGGTAATATTAACCGTATCTGGCAAACTTGCAGCTTGTTTGATAGATCCGAATAATTATGAGCTATAAAAAGTAGATCGCGTACGACAATAATGTGCGAGAAGATAATGGAAGAAGCAAGCTGAGGCTTCACAGATCGTGACAAAGCCAGGATAGATACCAAAAAACGTAACGCTGTATGTCTAGTGGGATTGGAAGGGACTTGTTCATTTAGAGCTTCTAAAACTTGATCAAACGATTGATTCTTATCTATACAAGATTAAAGCGAGCATTTTAATTAAAACGGCCAGAATTGATCAACAGAAAATGTGTCGTGTTTCAACATGTCAACGCCATATCACACATATTTTACGGTCCGGCAGAAACTGAAATAACTTGGTTGGAAAGTTTTAATGCAACCAAAATACAGCCCGAGCCTTGAACCTTCAGATTATCATTTATTTCGATCTCTGCAATTGGATCAGTTTTTCGCATAAAAGTTTTACACTGATGGATAATGGTTTTACACCAAAAATCACAAATTGGATCAGTTTTTCGCATAGAAGTCTTACACTGATGGATAATGGTTTTACACAAAAAATCACAAAAGGTTATCGATCAAAACGACACATAAGTACATATTTGGTGTAATAAATCTTTTTAAAAATAGAAGAAAAATTATTTATAAATTTTAATAAAATTAACTAGAAATGTTTTTGTTAAACTAAACTAGGAAACAAGTACACTTAAAACGCTTTACATTTTTAATTCACTAACATGTTTAATAGCGTTTTACAAAACTTTGTGTAAAGAAATCTGAGCAAAAATTTGTTTTAAAAAATCTTGGCGAACCAGATTATATCTTGAAGATTGACAAACTGTAAAAATTGGTGTAAGTCAAGCGAAATCAAGGCCATCTGGCAAGCCTATATGCTGATGACATTATAACAATGACAGTGTGAGAGAAACGAAAGAGAAAAGTTGGAAACAAAAACTTAATTTTTTTTTTATGGGAAAAAATTAAAAATATATTGCCGTTATATTAGAAATTATTATAAACCGATTAGCTTGTTATCAACACTCACATTCTTCTTCATTCTATCTCACTCTCGCCCTCTCTTTTCTCCTAATAACTGCGTGACGCAGTTAGTGGTCATAAAATATTATATTGAAAATAAAAAAATAAATAATGGGGGCCTAGTTATTATAGCAACAACAACAACAAGATCAGCAACATAAGCTCACTCGTTGATGACGATGATATGATGAGATTTTACAAACAATATCGTAATAATCGTTATAAAAATCAACAACTTGATTTATTTTCTCTCTCCCTCGAGCTCTCGTACTCTTATTTTTTCTTTGTTTATAATAGAAAACCATTTGATGCTGTTTTTGTTTTATTAAATATTATATTTGTATGCGCGCGTGTGTGTGTGTGTGTGTATGTATGTGCCTATTTAATGCGTATGCCTTTTTAGCCTAAGAGCACAAAAGTAAACACATACACACAAAATATGAGCGGTTTTTACATTTTACAAATCGCCGTAATACACATACACTCATACGTACATATGTGTATTTAGATGTGCATGCATATATGTAAATGTGTGCGTGTGCAGATGTATGTATGTATGTTGGATTTCATTGTACCCACAAGCTAGCGCCACATTATGTTAAACTCATTAACTTAACGAGCTCTATTGTAAAACATAAAAGGATTATTAACAAATCAGTGAGTTTTTGTGCGCTCATGTTTGAATTGTATTTTGTCAACGACACAAAAAGGGCAAAATTACTCTTTATCTCTCGCTACCTCTCTCTCACTCTTGCTTGCATGTTTTCCTTACCCCGTTATTCTCGTTTTTTGCATACACTTAAAAGCTCTCTTTGTTGTAATTGGGTAGGAAAATGTTGGAAAAAAAAACGAATGAATTTTTATATAAAATTATGACTTTTTTCCTTTTTGTTGTTGTTATTGCTTGATTATGAAGAACTTGACTTGCTTTTAAAAACTGTAACACACACACACCACACACACATATGCATTAACATTATTTAAATATGAACACGAAGAATACAAGAAGAATAAAGAAGAGAAGAGAAAAATAACAACAACAACAACAAAGCAAAGCAAAGAAAAATAATGCTTTTGATCTATAATTTAGTAAATTAGCTTTGAAGAGATTTAGTTAGTTGTTCACTCAAGTCATGTCAAGTCAGCCTGTGTGTTGTCTGTATGTTTGTATGTCTATCTGCGTGCTTGCTTGTCTGCCTATCTCATAAATATTTTATTTTATCATAATTGTAGTTGTTACTGTTATTGTTATTGGTGCTTTATTTACGAGTATTTTGATTGTTATTTTCGCATTAACATTGGCTGAGTGATTTAGAAAATAAAAAATTAAATTCATTATGATTCAAAACAAACCTACACAAAAATTTAATTGCGGCAATCAAGAACAAAATTTAACGAAGCTGAGCATATTAAAGCAAAGTAATAAAAAAAACCAAAGAGGGAGTAAAAGAGAGAGACAGTGATTTTGTTCAATCGAATTATGGTTTAATCACAAACATTGTTTTAAATGTCAAGAAGTAGATGTTTGAAGAATAATTCAAATGCTTACATCTCTATTGGTCAGGCAGTCTTCAAATGAGCTGGAAAGGCTGGGTCTTCTGTCTAACAATAAAGAGTCAGTCGAATTAGCCAGAACGGAATCTGATTTGCAAATCGTCAAGTGTCAAGGTAATACCACACATGAAACAAAAGCCCTATGCTAGCCGCCCGCCAAACCCTAATTAATCGGTCTTAACGAGCAGCCAGAAGTCTGACATAGAAGCTCATTCCCATAAATCACGTTGGAAACCAGCACGACAGTCAAATGAATCAGGCTATGAACCTGATGATAAATAGTTCCGATAGGCTATTGAGGAAAAGCGAGCCAAGTGCTACACTTCCTCAGTCAATCTACAACCTCGACAAAAATCACTCATCTGTAACCGTAGCCTTTGCGCATGCTGACCCACAGTAGGGGAGACGCTCTCTCGATCCAATTTAAACAACTGAATGGTGCGCCTATCATCCAATCTAGGCCAGGTGAGTGTAGCAATGGAGCAAAATTCCTCCTCTACCAAGAATCTATCAGCGTCCAATAAGTACCTCTGCCTAAGAGACAGATTAACGGAAGACAGCGGTACACCAACCCTTACAGATAGGTGACTGTCTGGAAAGAGTGTGACCGCATTAGCAGGCTCATCACCTACACAATAACCTGAAATGTCCCTGTGACCAGGGGACCAAATAAGATGGACATCAAACTGTCGTGAGTGTATCCCAAGGAAATCACGACAAAAATCTAACAAGCTTGGAGCTGAAGGTTACACCCGAAAGAGATCTAATAGAGAGATCTAATTGGCTATCAGAGAAATTAAATGTATCAGCTGTATGAATACCGTCCTTACGAATCAATTTCGCAGCATGGCAGATAGCCATCACTTCGGCCTGAAACACGCTACAATAGTCCGGAAGTTGGAGAGACACCCTTAGATTGAGCTTTTCGGACTGTACAACCTGTTCTAACATTTAGAGCCGTCTGTATAGGTCACCATTACAGCGATGAAGATGACCGCGACAGAAGCCCAGTCATCTCTGCTAGGGATCACGAAATGATATCCACTTCCAGGATGGACATAGTCCGGATGGGACATAGTCATCCCTCACAGTAATTCCTCAGATAGAATCGAAGAGTGACCCGAGAGAGGCCGCTAAGAAGCTGCGATTTGACACTTTTGACCTAATTTCCGTAGGGAGCCGTTAAAGACAAGTGTTATGCCGACAAACCAGAAACAATTAAGCACTTGAAGGCCAACATTCGTGAATGCAATTGCGGAAATACGACCCCATACACTCGAAAAAAATTCTCCAAAATTGGTGCGATCGAATGAGGTACTGTGAGGCCAGTCGCGGCATCCATATGAATTAAATAATATTTCAATTCTAACCGGACAATTATACTTCACAACAACAAAATTAATTTGGAAAAATTTTAAATCGTTTTTGTTTTATTGCATTTTCAAGTTTATACTTTTAAATGGCTCACCCGATAATATGTTTAGAGTTTTAGTCTTTAAAAAGCTGAAAACAGATGGTACAATCTGGATCTGGTAGAGTTAATATGGCAATATTTTAATGTCAAACGCACTGTTGAACTTATAGCCCTTAATAGGGGGAAACTACTGATGTTGCTGACAGTAATTTCTAGATATTAGGTGCTAGATAGGCATGCATGCAGTTGCAATTACAGGGAAAAGGAGGAAATGGTCATTTATTTCTCAGGTGAATGTCGGGCCTAACTGTCCAAAAAACAACAGGTTACTTAACACGCACATAGTATCCAACTGTGGACTGGGTGTGGACTTCATGATCTACTGCAATATCTCTCAGGCTAGAGATCTAATGCCACAATGTTATACAATACAATGTGAATATCTGACAACACATCTAAAAACTGAAGTGATCTTATCAAAACTGAAAAGTTTTGCGTCTACTTGGACATTTGCTCTCAATGCAATTGATGATTTGAAGCCTTTATAGAACGAATATATAAAAAGTTACGATGTCCTTCGTAATAATGTCTAAAACAAAAATAAATCCCAAATAAATCACGAAAATAATTTTCCCAACCACCTGAAAGAATAGCTAAATATTTTTATTAAAAATCTTTGATTTCTTTGCAGTCACTTTTGTCAGCAACAAATATTTTTCATTGCTTTTGTCCAAGTCTCTAAGCAAATATTGTTTTCAATCACACACTGCGTTCTTAATAAAGGTGATGACGAAAACATAAATTGCTAAGCTCATGTACATTAGTCATTAACAGTTGATTTGTATGGGCAACACCCTGCAACAAATGGTATTAAATCATTGACGACTACTGTTGTTATTCACTCCCCTAATACGGCCTTAAATGCTTTACTTTTATAACCTTAAAAAAAGGCTACAATTAAAGAGAGTCGCAATGCAACAACAATAAATAATAAATTCATGTTTTTATCTAAACAATGGGAAAATAATAAATCCAAACAACAACAACTACCTATACTACATAGTAATAACAACAACAGCAAAAAAGTGTTAATCCCAATATCAAATCAATTTGAATGCGAGAAAATGCGAAAGAGAGAGAGAGAGACAAATGAGATTCTATACAAATATATGCTCATTTAAATGGGTATGTATGTATGTATGTGTGTATGTATGTATGTAAGCATGTAATGTATGCATACGTATTACCTTTATCAAATAAATACAAATCGTATTGTATTTTATTACCGTTACAGAAAAGAAAGTAAAAAAAAGGAAAAGAAAGAGAGTGATAGTGTGAGTAATTGTCTTATTGTGTTGCCATAAATTATGATCGTTTGAATGTTGAATGATTAATAATCAAAAACTGTATTTAAGGTTACAATCGAAATTTTCGAAAAACAGAACAAAACCAAAAGGAAATCTAATCTAAACAGTACCCAGTAAAATGGTTCATTATATGTGACCATTCATTCATATAATCATTTATTCATTCATTCATTCCACATACACACACGCGCCCATATAGGAGTTTTATTAGAAAACAGCCCCTCTGTTTTAATATGTTCTGTGTAAATCATACATTTGCTACTTTTAGTCGGATTAACGAACGCATGTGTGGGTATGTGTGCGTACTGCATGTGTACACATGTATGGCATTCAGTCATATTTATTTAATCTTGTTAGTAATGGTCAATCAATTTGTATTTGTTGTTTTTGTTTTACATGTTTATGTTCATGGATTTATGTGCCTTTTATAGAGTCGAAACAAGCAACCACCACTATACTATACTCTTACTCAATAATTTCTCCCTCTCTCTCTCTCTCTATTTTTCTTTCTGTGCATAAATATTTCCTACTATACAAATACAACAAGCAAATAATGTAAATACGTATACAAATACAACAATATGTTAGAAGTCATCAACATCAACTCTTGTACAAACTAACACATACGCCGACATATTTAATACACACATGCACACATATTTAGAGCAATTTATCAAAACGACTATGATTTTTCATAAATATATTGATGGTGGGGTGCGAAAGTAATTTCTCGAATGTAATAGGGCATAACGATATTAATGGCGAATAATAAACTAACGTGAAAATTGGGCAATAATATGGCAGTGTTCTCTGTGTGCATCTCACCAGAGTCGGTAATTGGACCCGGTTCTGTTGAGGTATACACGGACGGGTTGAAAATTTCGGATGGGGTCGGGGACGGTGTCTTTATTCCTGCATACGTGGTGAGAGTACCCAAAAATTTCGGACCACTACAGTATCTTGCAAGCGGAGGTCTCGGTCATAAAGAAGTGGTTGTACTATAGGGTATTTTATGTTGATATCTACTCTACATCGCAACAGCTATGTGAATTTCTGGCGTCTCTAAACGAGATGGAAATTGTTTAGGTAAGGGGTCACTCTGACATCCGAGGGAATTGTGTGTGCAGACGAACTGGCGAGGGATAGGTCTCTTCTCGGACACGAGGAAATTGACTATCAAGATAGGATGCCATTTTCCTCTTGCAGACTAATGGTTCTGCCATACATGCTGGGCAGAGCACAGTTACGGCGGGGAGAATAAGCCACGTGCCCTGTATCAAGACAAACCTGGCCCCTATACGATCGGACTCGATCGGAGTCTATCTTGAAGTTGCCGTGAACCCAGCTCACTGTTATCACTGGGTAGATGGTGCGCATGCTATGAGACTGGGTCTACCATTTAACAATTACTGTAGGAGTTGCCAAGATTAGGAAGAGGAGGAGACTTTCGAGCCATATCGGGCTTACTTCTTTTGTGCATATGTCTGATTGGTTCGTTCCCGCTTGGGCACTACCTTCTATGGGCATCGCAGTATTCGCCCAAGTGAGCTGGACCAGTGTCTAGCTACTCGTTGTAACTAACTAACTAACTATGGCAGGGTATATATATGTGGGTTAGCTTCTTCGGCCTTTTAATAAAAACATCCACTCGAAATTCTTGGAAATGTGGTCAGATAAGGGGCAAAAAGGATGCAATATGCTTTTACAGCAAGCCGTTGTGTTTATTATTTAAAAAGATAAAAGCTATGGAATTGTTCTCCAAATAGTAGTCCACTTTGAAACTCCCTGAGTCAAGCAGACTTAAGTCGATTTATCACGATACAAACTTTAGTCTTTGGGATTGGATGGAATACATACAAAAGATGAATGGGCTCTGAACCCTCTATTTAGTGATAAAGGACTGATATCGCGGGAACAGTAAAGGTCAGAGAACTTGGTTTTTAATTTGATAAACTTTATCGTCTCTATGAGACTACCTACTACACCGTCTTTCAAGTTGTGGCTATGTCGTTGGCTAACAATTATCGACCGTTTGGCATCGAACAACTCGTTGCAACAAAAAGTAAGAAAATTATGCTTTTTTTCTGATAGACGCCGCTGTAAAATACAAGAACAATTTGTTTTTGAAAATATCGAAACACCTCCAAAATCTTAAGTTACGTGTAAAAAAAACCGGTTTTTCGTACCTTCATGCACTTATAAGCTGATTACTTAGCTAAATACCGATAAATTAGCTAAAAACCGATTTAAATTTTTCAAGCGGCCTTGCAAGGAGGAGTCATAGACCTTTTATATGGTAAACATAGCAATTAAGCAACATTGGGGAATCTGTGTGTATTTCTCAAGTAAGCACATTTGTCATCAAATTTTTTCCAAATTTGCGCTTTTTTTCCCATAACTCAAGATTTTTAATGTGTTTCGCAAATTGCAAAAGCAGAGCCTTGTTGTATTTTATAGCGCCTATGCAGTAGTTTCACTTCCCAAGTACTTTTGTTTCGCACCGTGTAATCTCGATGTAATAAGTTAGCAATATGTTCTACTCTGTATTCATTCACTGGTCGAATTTGTATAACACCGCGTCATGCTGAGAACGGAATATCTGCAGAAATAGAATATCTAATGAGTGCGAAACATTAACATTAACACTCTTCTGGTTGCGATACACTGGCTAGAAGACTTGATTTGCTTCTTACAGCTTTAATTACTGGGCACTGTATGATATGACTAATGTCGACATTAGTTGGTTTTTTGCCATATGATAGTAAAACAGTTTATTTATAATTATCTTGGTCTACAGGAACAAAGAGGTTTATTAGTGCAGATATTTTTAATGACGTTGACAGATCTGATCAAATTTGCCAAAACTATCGTTTGATTCCTAAGGGGACGCAAAAAATAACACATTCGTCCAGATTAAGAAGGGCGTTTAGTTTAACTTACAAGTTGTGAGCAATGGGAAATGTTACTGGACTGGCTTATTACCTAATCTGAGCCATCAAATTGAATAAGATGTCTTTTAATTCATTAATATTCTATTTTTTTAAATTTTAGTTCGGACATTGCCTTCCCTCTGTTTTCCAGTCATGGAATTAACAAGCTGTTCTCATAACTAAGGAACTACTTGTGGATTACAGTTTACTTTTCGGTGCTCATTTTTGTATCTTAACATCGATTAATACACGCACGTTTTAATTTGCAACTTAATTTTCAAAAGCAGCAGCCATTCAATTTCCATTTGAGTTAAACAGAAAGGTAATGACACACGTTTCTCTTGTAAATGTCATAATGCTTACGAAGTAATAAAAGCCAAAATATTCTATGCAAAAAACAATACCCAACCACTATAGTGACGTTAAAATGACAAAAAGAAACAAATGAATTGGAAACATTTTACATTCTTGGCCTATGCCATTATATGAAGACATGAAAAGAAAAATAAATAAAAACAAAGAACAGAAAAAACTACAAGTCACATGGCAAAAATCATCAAAACTCAGTGAATCTTAAAAAAAGATTCTAATCTTGTCAATAGAGACGTGAAAAATACAACAATCAGGAGAACTAAGCCGTAAAGAAAGTAGTACACACACGCACGCACCGAGCAAATATTGTAAATTGAGCGGTTGAGCATGAATGAGTGTGTGAAGGAATGAGTGAAAGTCTTGTGTATGCTAATGGACTTAAAACAGCAGCATGCCCGGCAACGACATACAATTTGTCATAAAACAATATAGAAATAGCACATGCACACACACACATACACACACACACACACACACACACACACACACACACACACAAATATAAAACAAAAGCAACTACAAAATTAATATCCTATTTCGCTTTGAAATCATAAATGTGATCAGAGTTGCCAGAAGCTTTGTACAAAAAATCATCATTTAGTGAAAAAAAAATTATATTTTGATGAAACAATCATCTTTGTTTAAGTCCCACCTTATATTACAAAAAAATAAGATCAGTAATAATTAAATTAAAAAAAACAAATTGCGTTTTTCGTGAGCCAAGCACTGTGCGAGAAAAATGAGCAAAGTTGAAATACCTGGAAAGTTATACTACTTTTTTGATAGGCGCTATAGAGTACAAAAAGAATTTGTTTTTAAAATGTGCGAAATACCTTTAAAATTATAAGTTATGAGTAATAATCGGTTACTCGTAGCTCTATGCACTTATAAGCTAATAACTAAAAACTAAATACATGAGTACTTAATCACATTTTCTTATACTCAAACGCATTCATTCTCATCGCAAAGAGTACACACAAGAGATCAGCAACGAATCGTTTTTTTGATACTCATACTCAGTTGTGAAGTCTAAGTGAATACATATCATTCAAATTTAACTACCCATTTTCGCTATAACGTTGATTCATAAGTATAAGTAGCAATGAATATGGATCAAATGTCGAATTAATACTCATAGCCACTAATACTCATAGCATACATATCTCAGAAAATACTCATGATTCGCATCACTCATGAGTACTGATGAGTATTCATACGTCTTGTCAGCCTTATAATGTGCATTAAAATGTTCATATTCGAATCACACTCATTTTTCATCATCTACGCACAATGATTGCGGATGAGTATGAATCAATAGCGTCATAAATTTTGACGAGTATGAGTATGATGAGTACTTCAAGCTGATCACGATCAAGCAAACTAATCTAAATGCATTTTACGATTGTGTAAGTAATTTGAGAACCTCTCACTTAGGCCACTTTGCACTGAATTTTACATTTGCTTTCACTTTACATCTCTTTGTTAATTATTGGCTTATATTTTGCCTATACGTGTGAGTACGTACGTGTGAAAATAAAAGGGAAGAACAGCTCTTTGCCTGAATCTGCTTTAGATAATGAATGTCTACGAGTAATCATTGCAATGAGTTTGAATGAGTATGAGTAAAAGAATTTATGAATCATGATTCGAGTATACTCATGTTTTCAGTATCCATTGCTGATCTCTGGTATGCATATGACAAAAAGTCATAAAATTATATATAAGCAAAGAAATCATCAAAAACATAATAAAGTCATCATTCTGGCAACGCTAAATCTGCTGAATAAACACAACGCGACAGGACCAACAGGAAAATTAAAGGCATACACATATGGTTATAGAAACTACGTAGAGAGAGAGAGAGAGAGAGAGAGAGAGAGAGAGAGAGAGAGAAAAGAAAGCTTTTACCTTAACATGTTTAACAAGTCATATTAACATCCCTGTGTCTGTGTATTTACATGGCAGATTTTGCGTGCGTGTGTTGGTTTTATTTGATTTTTTGCGTGTATTTGCGAAAAAGATGAGGAAAGCAAAGCATTAGGGAAAATGAAAAATTATGACGCACGATTGCAGGATATTGTTTGTATTTATTTTTTGTATTAAATACTCACACATACACACACACACACACAAATTTATACAATCAAACACAGACTGTTTTATAAATATTGGGTGGGCGCAGAAGTTTTGCTTAATATATATTCCGATAGTCAAGTGGCACTAACAGCCCTTTATTCGGAGTATATAGACTCAATATTAGTATTCGAATGCTACACGAATGTCAACACACTAGCATGGGAGAACAGGGTAACGCTTTGTTGGGTCCCTGGAGACACTGGTGTTATGGGGAACGAACTCGCTGATGAACTGGCAAGGTGTGGCTAAGCCACTGGTTTCGTGGGACTATAGTCGTACTGTGGTATTAGCTGGTGCACGGATGGGCCTGCATGGGCTAAGCTAATCATATTACCTACAAAGACCGCGTCTTAAGCAGGCGAAGCGGCTAATGAGACTCTTCATCTATAATAGGTAGTTGCGCCACATGGGCAAGACAACTATTAGGAGACTTATTGGCTTCCTGACGGGCCATTACTATCTTATCTTATCCTCAATGTGGTGACTGATTCTGAGTATCGCCTGTGTAGGGAGGAAGAAGAGACAACGGAGAATATCCTCTGTGAGGCAGAGGGTATTCTCTTAGAAACTGCTCCGATTGGCGTTTCTAGACTGATCGGCCAGTCATCAGTCCAGGGTACTGACACTATGGGATTTCTACCACCATCGGCTACTAAGCTGGCGGGTTTGCTCTTGTAGTGTTTGGCACAATTGATCTTTCTGGGTCGCAGTGCCATGGCCTCTCCGACTTAATTTAAAAACAGTAGTAACTGATTGAGAATGTGAAAACGTTAAAGTGGACTGACTGATGAAATGGCGATTATATTCGATTGGGACTGAGAATGACACGAGATACGTGTCATTAGACATTTGGAAAATTCCCAGTCTAGCATGATTGGCAAGTAAGCTTCTAAGCTAAGGTTTGGACCAAAATTATGAGTAGGACATAAGCTCAATATATATTTAAAGCTTGCATAGGTTTTTTCTTTCCTTATCAAGGAGAAGGATATCCCAATTCCTAACCTCAAATTAGCTCTTGAAAAAAACTCTAGTGGTATAAGTGTCAGTAAATTAAACCAAAATAAAATAAAATGAGAAGAACTTATTTATAAGCAACTTTTGTCTCTAATTTACTACCCATGCCGTTGGCGAATGACAAATCATGCTGAAGTTATTTCAAACATGATGACAGTCTGGTCCAAATATTTTGAAAACAACCCTTTTTGTATATCCTCAAGTTAATCGAATTTGTAGGCTAATTCCACTTGATGCATAACCCCCCACATATAATGTTTAACCACCACTCACTCACTCACGTCTTTCTTTCCAACTGTGTATTAATCAAAATAAATTGAATATTAGCAGTTTTAGGAAATATGAAAAGGGGAAGGTGGGGTTGATTTGCATTAACCAAATTATAACAGCAAGGAAGAAAACGCTACAAACATTAGCTCAAACACAATTTATAGAGGCTGGTGTAGGGTAAAATTAATACTCCCACCACCAAAAGTTGCTGTAGGCAAGAAACCCGTCATTTTTTAGCGTAACCTTAAGGCACCTTTTTTGATTAAGTTCAACATGTCAGAAGAAAAAATTGACTGAAAGGGGTCTTCAAATTAAATTCATCAAAAATGATCAACTTTTTTCATCAAAGTTTAAACACTTAAATACTCGTATGTATATGATGATATAACAACGTTTCACAAAACTAAACGTTTTCGTAACATTTTAACATAAATGTCAAGAATATCCTGTGAAACATTAAAACAAAACAAAACAAAATATAAAAATAATCCCTAAAAACGATATCTATGGTGGTCGTAGCAGTAGTGGTAACCGAGTTGAAGTAGTAATGGTAGTGGTAAAAAAGGGAAAATAAATTTAAAAAAAGAAACGGAAAGAAAATGTTGATTAAATTAATCAAAACAAATCAGGTATTCAAAGTGTGTTATGTTGAGAGAGAGAGAGAGAGTGTGTGTGTGTGTGTGTGTGTGTTTATATATGCGGCAGTTATTTTCTTGTTTTGGCAATGAAATGTAAATATTTGTTTTATAGTTGTTGTTATTGTTGTGACTGCTGTTGATTATGGTACAAAATAACATTTTAACAGTTGATGGCAAATTACCGAATAAAAGAAATTTTTATTTTTCTTGGCACTTTGATTAAAACCGCTTACATTTATCACAGCGAAGAAAAGCAATAACAAACACATAAAATACAAATAAAAAATCCTTCTTTTTACTACCAAATAAATCTAATGCATAAATAAACATACCAAACCATTGCCAATGCTTACTTTTAGCAGCTAAAGACTTGGAGCAAGACGGGGGGAAAAATTATGAAAAGTCATGTTTAGTTTATGCATGTTTGGCTTACAAAACAATTTAATAGACGTAAAAACATCCAAAATAAAGGGTCCGCCATATAACGTTTTTTTTTTCAACTAATGCTTATTTCGTGAATGGTAACACTTAGCTAATGTCTGATTTGACAGATAATTAGTTTTATCCTTCCGCTGAACGAATATAGTTGTTCGTGTACGCTTGAACAAAGCTGGGAAATACTGCGACATCATGGTAATATTGCAAAATGTGTGCGGTGCGTTCAGATGAAGCTCCTTTTGGGGCACAGAAAACCCGCACGCATACATTGAAAAGCCGATACATCCAAGACGAGTCACTGTTTGGTACGAATTTTGGTCCAGAGGCATAATTGGGCCATTTTTCTTCGAAAATGAGCAAGGAGTGGCCGCTTCAGTCAATGGTGATCATTATCGGGCATCTTGAACGAATTTTTGTTCACAAAAATTGAAGAGGAGGATATTAGCAACATTTGGTTTCAACAGGACGGCGCTACGTGCCACACAGCCGAAGCTACACTCGATGGTTTGCGCCCTGTTTTTGAAGATCGCATTATCAGCCGCAGAGCTGACGTCGTTTGGCCACCTCGAAGCTGCGATTTGACACCGTTGGACTATTATTTCCATCAAAGATAAGTGTTACGCCAACAAGCCAGAGACAATTGACGCTTTAAACGACAATATTCGTGAAGCCATTGGTGAAATACAGCTGCACACAATCGATAATGTGCTTAAACATTGGATAGATCGTGTAGGCATGGCCAGCCGAGGCAGCCATTTGATTATTGATTATTTTCCATTATTAACCGGAAGAATTGTACTCTCAAATAAAAAAGAAAAAAATTTGAGAAAATATTCAGTAGTTTTTTTATATGTACTCGTATATTTGCCACAAATATTGTAAGACACTGTGAGAGAAAGAGAGGGGGGATGGAGAAAAAGAAAGAGTGAGACGTTTCAAATTGCAGACGTCAAAACTAAAACTGCGATAATCAAACAGAATCACGGTTTTAAAATAAATGTTTGTTATATATGTGAGCTTACGTAGGTCTTCAAGGCAAGAATGCCTTTGCCATAAGTGAAACCTAAGGATTTTCATATTTTTAGACATACAACTTGTACTCTTTTGAAGGCTTCATCAGGATCTTGTCAGGGCATACTTTTTACATTCCAAATAGTCCTAAAGCGGGAAGAGAGGTTTCTGTTTCTGGAATCGACTCCACAATGAGAATCCTTTTAATGCACACAACCCTTTCTTACTTTGTCATTCAAGACATAAAGCTAGTCCAGAGTGCCGAAGTAATGACCCGTTCAATACGCATAACTACTTTCTAGGGATATCGAACGTTTATTATTCGAGCGGTTTTAACCGGTTTTTTGGTTCTGCCGAATACGGTTTTCTGAAAAAATCCATATTTCGAATACCGAATAAACCGGTTATTTTAACACGAATAAACCGGTTATTTTAACATGAATAACCGGTTATTTAGTAAAGTATACTTTTTATACGTTTTTTATTTCAATTTTTTTTATTGCAAATATGCTCATAATTAAGGAATTTTTCCAAGTTTAATATATAACGTCTTATTTATATATATAAGAAAACCTTCAACGAATCACAAAGAACGTCAAACGATTAATATACACAGACGTGAGCAAGAAACCAAAAAAACTTCATTTTGGACACCGTCAGTAGAGAGATAAGAGAATAAAAAAAATGTGACCAATAACCACAAAAGTAAAAAATGGAATAAAAGAACTAAGAAAAATATGACAAGAGATGAAAGGAGGAAAAGGAAGGGCAAGATAAATGTAAAAAGTCTCTCCACCAACTAATTAATGTCTAACAAAAATCTGCCCATATTGAATTTTGTGGTAGCCGCAACCTGACTTAGGTAATTGAAAAGTCTTTTCCCAATAGCCTGAATCTGCATTTTCAATGACTGCTGCAAAGGTTTATTCGTATCTCACAGAAAGCCCAGTAGAATTCTGAGAGACTTCATCCTAGATGCACGACCATACTAAGGTTTTTCGGCAGTAGGACTTATTAACCACCTTAAATATGTCCATAAGATTGACGTAATTGTGCAGCAAGAAAAACTTTTTTCTCTACTAAGTAGTTCCGAGGCGCCATCCAATAACACTCCTGCAAAAATTTATCACTGGTTGAAATATTAGTACGTTGTGTTGTCGAGGACGAAATATCCGTTAAAGCCCTAAACAGTTGAATGTTATTCTAGCATACCTATTAGCTAGATATTACAACATGGGACAAAAATTATCAATTTTATTTAATAAAACGACATGAATTGAACAGAATTTTGTTGAAATGAAAGAACCGGTTACTCGGTTATTAAATTAATTTTTAACCGTAAACCGATTTCTTAACTATTGTTACTTTTCGAATTACCGATGAAAACCGGTTTTCGAAAAAAGTCGAATAATCGACCTCCCTACCACTTTCTCAACTAGAGCACAAACCAACACATATTTCATGTAATGAAGGGCACCACGATAATACTTTTCACGGTTTCACCTCATTACATAATAGTAAGTCGAAGTGAGTCGAAGTGAATATTTTTCTCCCCTTTCTTTTTCCAAATATTTGTGACATTTCACCAAAACTACGTAAAACTCTATTCTCTTTTGTTAACGAAAAGCCTAAAGGCCCAACCATAATATGCGTAGACTAGCTTCAATGAATACACACAATTAAATGTGTTTAACCGTAATATACTTAACAAACTTTTTGTCAAGTTTCGTTAAGTTTCATTTGTTTACGTTTTAAGCGAACCTGATCGTACTTTACGTAAGTAAACGGCTATATGTGTATCATATGCAAATAAATAACAAAAGAAACACGTTGTGCAAGGGATGCTCTTGCTTTCATTCGCCACTGGAACAGCAACAATTGAGCACGTGTAGCGGTTGTGTGCAGATTTTTTAAGTTTTTATTCAAACTGTATTATTTTTCTGATAATACTTAAATTTTTACACACAGTATTACAATTTTTATATTTTTAATAAAAAATAAATTCATCAAGACACTAATAATGGTAATTATCCATTCAATTCGACTCTCAGATAGCAATTTTCATGTTCTCACTAACACAACTATTCAAAAAATACATTAAAGCCATCAAAAAGTGGGTTAAGTATTTGACAGACGTTTCCTTGAGTTTTTTACAGTAACTTAAGTAAGCAAAACATATTATGTCTGGACCTCACTTCTCTCTACCCCATTCTTTTTAAAAAATTTCAAAATTTTGGATCAGGTTTGGTTTAAATCGGCAGTGGTTGATCGCAGAAAACTACGTACTCCCAAAATCCAAGATGACTTCGATACTGCAGCGAACGATAGGATATACTACTACGACTACTGGAACTATTAGCAGCAATATAGGATCTTCAAGGTGCCATCTCAGGTTTAATCTTAGCCAGGCATTGCAGGAGCAAATGTTTGACAGCCACAACTGCATAATGTTCATCTATTATACCCCTAACGGGCTGCATATTTGCCTACTGGACAATAGCTGAAGAGTAGTCCCACCACAGCCGAAATTCTGCGCCTTGGCAAGTTTAGCAGTTGACCAGTTCACCTCCGATCAACAGCCGCCAGCTCTTTCAGTCACACAAATACATCGCTGGCTTAGCCCTCAGACACAAAAGGCAAGTAGCGCCTTCTCTTACCAAAAGCATAAGAAAAAAATTCAAAATATTTTTTAATTTGATTTGTGTTCCTTTAATGTAATCATCATTCAAAAATAAAAAAAGCCAGAATTTCGCTCTCCACTGTTTAAGCATAATTATTTTTAATTAATTTGTTTATTTGCAGTTGTATTCCTTATTTGGTTTATTTCGCTTATAAACATCTTGTTCATATTCGTCATAAAAGTATAGTTGCCATATACGAGTATAAAAAGAAAACTCTCTCATACACACATGCACACACAAATTCAATGCTGCTGCTTATTAAGTCAAAAGAAAAGTCAGTGAAGTCGATTCATCTTTAAGTATGTCTTACAATTATAATAAAAACAAACAAGATAACAAGCAATATTTAGAAAGAGAGAGTGAGTGAGAGAGAGAAGAGTGAGAGAAGAAAAAGAAAAACAAGATTTTAAAAGCAAGTGTTAATGTGGGTGAGAGTATAGACTTTTGATATTTTGAAGATGTTCTTCACTCACATACACATGAACAACTGAAAACAAGTCTAGAAAACATAAATAAAAAAAGGAAAGAAAAACAAGAAGAAAATAAGGAGTCAAATGTAAAAGCAAATGTGAATAGTCATCAGACGTTTCCTTCCGGTATTAAAGGTTGTTTATGTTCTCACAGCAGCATTAGCAGCAACATCAACAGCAACAGCAACAGCCACATCTAATGCAACGATACCGGCCTTCTTTTTTGCTCCTTTATAAATTTGTTATTTATATTTTGAAGGAGTATTTATTTATTTATTTTAAGTGAGAGTAAGAGGGAGACATAAAGAGTGAGAGCATGAGTTTTATTTTTTATTATTATAACATATCAACTCATTTTACGTTAACAACAGCAACAACATAAACGGAATTAAAATATATTTATACGAGCAAATATAAAGAATGTCGGCATATGTTTATACAGAGTAACAAATATGAAAGGAAACAAATATGAATGGGAAAAAATATTATGGGGGAGAATAAAAACAAAGAAATGAGTACAGATATTTACGAGTATATTCAGATATGTCCTCTAAACCGAAAACAAGTGAAAGGGAAATAACACTTAATTGCGACAATTACTTTTAAGTTTCGATAATATAATGAAAAGAAATATCAAAATCATGTCAGATTTAAAAATTGTAGTAAATTTCTAACGATTTCAATTTCATTCGATTTCGACTTACAGAACATACGCTATTATCACCTATTCCAAATGCAGATGCTTTTTCACAAAGGCTTTTTCGCTTATGTGTTTGCCGAGCCTAATATATGACAAGTTTACTTGTTGTCGTAACCATGGAGTAAGAAATGAGCATTACGCTGAAGAAAATTATGCTCGAAAGTTTAGCTATGTTCGAATCACCACTTTTCTAACAATTTTTAAGTATTTTTACGCGTTCTTCTGTGATTAAAACGATTCATATATTACGTTCGTACATGGCAAACCTTTTACTAAATAAATGATATTTCAGATGACACATATTTAACCGGCTGATAGACTTCCCTGGTAGGCTGTTTTGAAACCACTCAATGGGTAACGCAATAATGAATTATAATTAAAATATTAAAGTAAAATTTTGATATTAATAATCGTGTTCAAGTAAAAATTAAATCAATGCGATAACATTTTGAAATCGTTAGTCTCCTTTTTCTGGCAGTACGCAATTTAAATTATAAGCACATATTCTGGGGCCCATGACTTCATTCTCCTACGGATCAGATACTACTACTACCCACCTACTGATCTACTAATAATACCCACTAAGCAGAACATAGTATATCGTTAGGGAGCACTAACGAACTTAATCATTTAATACGCAATTACATACTCTAAACGATATTGAAATACTAGTGATGGTCAAAAAAAAGCTCATTGAGAGAGAGAGCCAATACGATTTGCTAAATTCAAAAATAAATAAATAAATCAAAGGAATGCATGGAAACGCTTTTAAAAAGCTACTGGAATTCAGTGTTGCCACCAACAGTTTTATGGCTTGAAAACAACCGGCATCAAAATTACACATATAAAGAAGAATTACACACCAAAGTCTGGTTTTCCAAATATTATAACGGGTTATTTGGGGTTGAGTTTTGCAAAATGAAAAAAAAAAACCGTAAATTTTGCAAAAGTGTTCGAATTTTTTTTGGAGCGATAAATGTATACCTGCCATTTGCTTTTTAAAAAATTTTCATGTAAATGTTGCCTGCTGCTTCGCCGTAGATGGTCCATCTGTGAGCTTCAATTTAACCATACTTGTTTCAGCATTTCAGCCGGAAGCTGTAATGTTGTTTTTTTTGCGAAAGCCGAATTTGTGACTGGCTTGTTCCTGTTCAAGATAGTCTTCACGTATCCCCACACATAGTAGCAGAGTGAACCCAAATCGACAATGAACTGCTTACCATTTTCTCACCAAATTAGCCTCTCAATAGATTAATAGTATCGCGTGCCATGTGGAATGTGGCATTGCTTTGTTGAAGACATATGACACTCAACCAAAATCCAAAATCTTAATAACAAAAGCCCAAATGTTGACAACGTCTACGTGTTGACAAACCGAGATATTCTTCGACACTGGCAATACTCCTCGGTACGCGCTCTTTGCATATTGGTTGGTGGATTAATGGCAAATAAAGTGAAACTGGTGCGAAATTTCGCCACAACAGCTTTAGTAGCCTATTCGAACAGTCGATTATGACGACCATAAAATGAACGTAATTTACGAACCACTATTCTCACACAGCGCAAATTTTGATAATAAAATCCTATGATATGCTAGCGTTGTACGTTTGTTAGTTTGCCACTGGTGAAATGGCAAACCTAACTAAGAATTTTTGATAATGCTAATGCCACGAATAGCAAAAAAAAATCACCCATTATATACAAATATAGTGATTAATGAAAGCTGTGGAGCAAAAAGTAAAATTACACAAATTAACTAATAACATACGGGCTACACACACATTATATGTAATTACACACAAGGTGGCAACACTGCTGGAATCATATAAAATCTCATTCTTAAAAAACAAATTGTTAAAAATCCATTTAATCATTATGGCGTGCCACCAACAATCTTAAAAGGACTGTAAAACATATCTACACAATTCTAGTGATAATTTAACAAACAAACAAAAAATGCCAAAAAAGTGAGAGCATATATCAACAACAGTTGATTAACTGAAACCCCGCTAGAATTGACTTAGTAACTGTTATTGCAGGGGCTTATGAAAGCATAAGTCGCTTATAAATTCGAAAGCCAAAGAAAACTTATTTTCATTTTCTTTATATTCCACTGACTTGCTTGAACTCAATGGATTATACGAATTTATTTTATATCTCGACTATAGTTTTTATCTGTTTTTTTTTGTGTCTTTTCAGACCAGTTCCACTGTCTGTCATAGAAGAGGATATAAAAATGTCTGTACTAAAAAAAATAAATATAAAAATCAACCGACATTTATGTGATAAAAGTTTATAGCAGAGACTTCCAACAGACAAATGAAAAAAAAATAAATAAAAAATGTGGTTTGAAAACCTATAGCAGGTTGCCAATATGACTGAATATTACTAACTCTGACTATCGGTATGAACTGAATGATGCCGATGGTAACGGTAAAGCTATGGATAAATATCTGCTTATGGATTGAAAAAACAACAAAAAATATAAATTTTATAACTCTTGCCAAAAATAATGGGAAAAAAAAGGAATTTCTGCTCTATTGCCATCCAACATCCAACAACCAACCATATGTGAGTCTTTATGGTTTTTATCTTTCTGCTACTTTTCAATATTAAAAAGGAAAAATAGAAAAAGAAAAACATGTCCGCCCCGGAAGGTTTTAAATAGAAAAAAAAAAAAAAAAATATCACAAATTTTATAAAAAAAATTTTATGAAAATAACTGACTGACTGTTCTGTAATGTTTTTATGCAGCAGCAGCAACAGCAATACGGCAAGAGTAACAATTTTCCAAAGTGAAATGAAAGAGAGAAACGAATGAAAAAAAAAAACAAAAAATAAATTTCATTTTTATAAATTAAACATAAAATATAAGAGAGAAAGAGTGTGTATGTGTGTGTAAAAGCAAATATTCTTTTATATTTGCCAAGCAAACAATTTCTTTTGCTTTCCCTATCGCTCACTCTCATTCTCTCTTTCTCACTAGTTCTTTGCCTCTTTTTATCTGTCTATTCTTCTGAGGTAATTGACTTTGTAATTTATTCTAATTGCTCGTAAGAATCATGTTTTTTGTTAGCGAATTGGCAGCAGAGAAAGTGGGAAAAGCAAAGAGAGAGAGAGAGAGAGAGAGAGAGAAAGAGAGAAAATTTATATGTCTAGAAAGGATATTGTTTAATAATGTTTACACAACATTATTTTTGTTAGCATACGAACAACAACAACAACAACAACAAATCTGCTCTCACATTAACACATTCTTATATACACACAGACACATTGATTTATTGCAATTATCAACACAGACAAACAAATGCACTAACTGACTCAGCTTCCCACACTCTCTCTCTTCCTTGGCCAAAAACAAATTGTTTCTCTTTCTTTAAAAAAAAGAGAAAAACAATTAAAAATAAACAACAAATGATGGCGGCAGCTACTAAAACTTTAGCCAGGCAAGCAAAAATAGATTTTCAATTATTTGTACGGTTGTGACTGCGTGTGTGTGTGTGTATATGTGTGTGTGTATGTGTGATTTTTAAAAAATTTTATTGTTGATTTGGGAATTCCCATGCATAAATAACTGACATCAAGAAAGAGTGAGAGCGAGAGCGAGAGCGAGAGCGAGAGCGAGAGCGAGAGCGAGAGAGAGAGACAGAGTGAGTGAATCCTATACACAACAAGTAAATTGAATTATTTATTTTTCACTAATTGATAAGCTCTCTTCTTCTTCTACTACTTTTAGCCATTGTTGTTGGTACTGCTATTGCTACGAGTAATGCTGCTATTGTTTGTTATTTCAGCAATTTTCTGGAATAGCAGCAACAGCTAAAACTTATGAATTTTATTGGAAAAAACCATATTGATGTTGTAGTTATTGTTGCGATTTCTGTTGTTTTAAATTTTAATTGAAATTTGTTGCCATTGTTGTCCATTTATGGTTGATTTTGTATTTTTTTTTTTTATTATTATTATTCGCACTGTTTCGTATTCTTTGTTTTGAAATTTTTGAATTTCTCTATTGAAAAATTTTAAAATTTTAAGCTGATAAAACGAAAACAATTCACAACCGCACATGAAACTCAAAATTTTATAGAGGAAAGTGTGAGAATTTCATAATTTTTTGTATTTTAGGTGGGAAGACGTCCAATATAACACTACTCTTGTAAAAAGTTAAGTTCAAAGAAGTGTTTGACTTTTTTATAAGGTCGATCCTAAAAGCATAGATTGTCGTCACCCATAGAATGAGGCAAGTAGACTTATCTCATATATAAAATTTAATGTGTGTTTGTATGTACAGTGAACTTCAAACGAAAGTAAACACCCTGATTCTAAAAAATTAAGTTCGTTTTTGTTTTCCATTAATAAACACCCCACTTTGATAAATCCACAAATAGGACAGTTCCTATATAAATATTGATGTTGTAGTTATTGTTGCGATTTCTGTTGTTTTAAATTTTAATTGAAATTTGTTGCCATAGTTGTCCATTTATGGTTGATTTTGTATTTTTTTTTTATTATTATTATTCGCACTGTTTCGTAATTTTTGTTTTGAAATTTTTGAATTTCTCTATTGAAAAATTTTAAAATTTTAAGCTGATAAAACGAAAACAATTCACAACCGCACATGAAACTCAAAATTTTATAGAGGAAAGTGTGAGAATTTCATAATTTTTTGTATTTTAGGTAGGAAGACGTCCAGTATAACACTACTCTTGTAAAAAGTTAAGTTCAAAGAAGTGTTTGACTTTTTTATAAGGTCGATCCTAAAAGCATAGATTGTCGTCACCCATAGAATGAGGCAAGTAGACTTATCTCATATATAAAATTTAATGTGTGTTTGTATGTACAGTGAACTTCAAACGAAAGTAAACACCCTGATTCTAAAAAATTAAGTTCGTTTTTGTTTTCCATTAATAAACACCCCACTTTGATAAATCCACAAATAGGACAGTTCCTATATAAAATAGTGTGGAAAAACTTCTCTAAAATTGAAACTTTAGAATGAGTTCCTCAAGTTTGCTTAAGTAAGTATAAGTATACACCGTTTAATAGGGCTATTCCTCCTCTTTCTATATCCCAAAAATCAGTTAATATTTAGTTAAGTTATTAACTTCTAAGAGCTTGAAGATATCAAAAAACCAGTAGTTTACACGTAACTTATGATTTTGAACACAGTTTCTTATTCTACTCGATAGAACCTATCGGCAAAATAGCCTCACTTCCCAGATATTTATATTCTATTCTTTCATATAGTATAAGTTTGTGCCTTGTATTCTTTCATTTGAAGCGTAAAAAATAGTTTTTTCTTTTTTGTTGTACAACTTTAGTTGTGGTAAGAATTTTGTTGTAATTTTTTATAGATTTTGTAGAGTCGTTAATACAGTCTTAAAAAAATATTATATATTTATATTCATCGTATTCTAAAAGACTGAAATATGAACTAAATTTTTTGAGAATGAGGGTGTTTACTTTCATTTGACGCTCACAGTTGTTTGTTGCTATGCTTGTGCCTTATGGGCAAGCAGCTAAGCGGCTGAACCGATTTTCTTCAAATTATTACAGTATTTCTCTGCATGTCTGAAAGGAACTATAGGTTATAAAAATCTTAAAATGTTAACTGCGCATTGCAAAGCCTATACAAAGTATATATTTATTTGTCTATATATTCAAGATGGTAACAGCAAGATTATCTTAATTTGCCCTAAAACGACTTACGGTCAATGCAAATCATCAGGTGGCGTGGTACCTAGTTTACAAACTAAATATTGATTTCATTATATATTGAAAGCGGTTGCAGCTAAAGTTTCAGTATTTGGTCTGAATGACTTCATAGCCAATACAAATTATCAGGCAGAGTGGGCGGAATTGAAAAAGTGGGCGTGAAAAATAAATATTGATATCATCATATCTCGATAAAAGCTATCTGTAGCGTATATTATATAAAAATGGACGAGTGTTTGTTGGAAGACTATATAGACTTAAAAAGCGGAACCAGAGTTCTTTCTGAAAGGAACAAATGATTTGATTTTGATGGGAAGAGGACAAAATGCGAAAAAAAGGGTAAAAATTTAACTAAGATGACATTTTAGATAAAAAGATAACATTTTAGATAATAATTAAAATAAAAATGCCAGGTTTTAGCTACACTTCTATATTTTAAACGTTAGATTAGCAAAATTTAAATTTGAGTAAACACGTTAGAGACTTTTTCTTGGGGCGCCCTCAAAACCAACATAACGCATGTCAAGCTTAGCCTGATTGTTACGTCATTTGTGGGGTCATGGTACCCCTAAGTCATGCCTCATGTAAAACTTGGATGTGTGCTTAGCCAGTCAAGTCGTTTTGTTAAACGAGTTAATGAACTCTGGATGTGTGCTTAGTCAGTCAAGTCGTTTTGTTCAATGAGTTAATGAACTCTTTAATTGTGAATTTGAATTTCGATTCCAACATTTTTATTGAATATCTTTCAACCTTTTTTAAGAAATATCCTAAGAGGAACGTTCAATTTCTAAGTGTTATCACTTGACAACAAATTGAGTTTTACATTCAAAGGTTCACATCTGCCCATCTATTTTGAAAGGTATTTAACTAAAAGCATTATGATACAAATGCTATGGAATGCTGATGTGAATAAATTTTAATTCACTTTCGAACTCCATAACTTCAGATTTAATTACAGTAAAAAAGAAGAACAAAAATCATTTAAATATTTCCATAAAATACATTTCAACTCATCTCGAACATCATTGATAGCCAATTAAATTCAATTTTATGACTTCATTAATAGATACCCGCTCTTGTTGTAGAAAAAAAATTCAAATATAAGTTGGGCTTAAATATTTGATTTTAACAAGCTATTAGAATAGTGGCCCCATTAAGATAAAATCATATTTTTTTTTTTTTTTTTTGTAAAGAAAGAAAAGTAACCCAAATTATTTTAAAAAAGGGAATAGACAAATGCAATGTAATATTATGCCAACAAAAAAAAAAAAAAAAAAAAAAAAGAAACATATAAGTGGGAGTCATGTCATATGACATGACAATAAAATTCAACATTAAATGATCATAAATTAACAATAAAATAAAATGGAATATTATGATACGAATATGTTAAGAAATGTCAAATAAATAGAGCGAGTGAGAGGAAGAGAGAAATGTTATAGAAGTTAATGAAAATTGATGACAAATGAAATTCATTAGAAAACAACAACTATTTTACATACATAATCATGAAAGAGATTTTAATTTTTTTTTTTTCTGTCTAAAAAACAATAAATACTTATAAATAAAACATAACAACAAGTGTTAATTGAATAAAAACTGTATTTTTTTATAATTAGTTTACGAATGACAATATTAGTAATAAAATATGTGGGCTTTTTGTTAATGAGGGCTACTGAGTAATGATGACATTAAGTCTGAAGAAACCAATGGCAATTTATTCATTTTTTTAATTGCTCGTAGAGTGTTTACAAGAACAGCTAAAAAGACAAATATGTTCCGTAACCACCAAGCTTATTGATGCAAAAGCGCATTGCTGTCTACTGATGCATTTGAACACATGCACAAAAATAACACACAAAGTAATTCATCCTTTTACCAAAGCATACGTTGCAAGTCTTAAAATCTTACATATTTAAAGAAATGGTGAATTATGCATCACTTGGGAAGATATAAACCAGTCTTCTGAAAGTCCTACATTTCCAGGAATAGCTCAGTCATGTTTTTTATTTTTACCATTCATTCGTGGGGTATAATACCCCACACTGCACACATATTCATAAAAAAAAATTAAATAATAGTTTTTCCAACTCATTTAAAATTTTATGAATATGGAGAAAAAATTAACCTCTTGAGACCCCGAACATATATGTGTACTTTAATTTATAGTTATTTATCACACGTAGCGACACTATTGGGAATTGTAGTCTCTAGAGTTTTTAAAACTATCAATAGATGGCATTTCTGCCAAAGTTATTGCCATTTATTTTTAGCATCGGAGAATTTAAAATTTCTTTCAATGAGAAAAGGAAACAATGTATAATAAAATAAACTGACTATAGAAGTCGACATTTAAAATAGGCCGAGCAGACTGGTCTGGGCAACGTTTAATACCCATCTAAAGATAGGTATAGCGAAAGGGTTAATTGTTTTCAAGTTGGTGAGTACAACATAGTCCAACGATTTTCTGTTATGGGCAATAATTAAAACTTTCTGATCAATATCAGTTTTTTATACAACCACTAGCAGAAATCCGGCTTGCTTCGCGTCTCCTATCTTAATTATTATCGTAACTATTATCTTAGTTATCCTCTTTTTCTATTTTATCCACTTCAGGTTCACACTTAAGATAGCCTAGACTTTCTTCTATAAAGAGACTGTAGTTTCTGCTTATTAGCTGTACAGTCTTGAGACAAAAAGACATTCGAATTTATATATAAGAAACGCCACGACCACTTATCCAATTTCGACCAGTTACTGGCTGCTGATATGTATTGTTCGCGACGCTGTTTGAACCTAATTTAGAAACGTCTACTATTACTGTTCTCAGTATGAGAGGTAACATCCATACTTGTCTCATTCTGGTCATTTATTACTGATGATTTGTATTGACTAAGAAATCACTTATACCAAATTCAGATACTCTAACTTTGACTATTTCCACGATATACCAAAATCAATATTTAGTTTGTATAGGAGGTACTACGCCCACTTATTTGATTCTGCCCACTTTTTAACTGCTGATTTGTATTGACTATGAAGTCATACACACCAAATTCACAAGCTTTTGTTCTAACCCTTCTCAAGATATACAGAATCAACATTTACTTTGTATGGGGGGTACCACGCCCACTTTTTGACTGATGATTTGTATTGCATATGAAACAGTTTGGGCCAAATTTAGAGACCTTTACTAAAGGTTAGCAACCCACTGGGTAACCCCATAAAACCCATAGGGTTGAGTTTTTTTTTTTTTTTGAGCCCGGGTTATTGCCAACCCAGCTCTTACTGTTACCATTTTGAAGATATAGAGAAATAAATATTTATTTTGTATACGTGTGGCACCGCCCAATAGGAACTTTTTAGATTTATATAACCTATGGTCCCTTTCAAACATACAGAGAGATATTGTAAAAATTTGAAGAAAATCGATTCAAACGTATAGATGTCTACAAGGCACAAACAAGCAAACAAAAATACATATAAAAAACACATTCATTTTCATAAATTATGTTATTATATACATGCGACTTAACCATTAACTGGTATTGATACTCCTAATTAATATAGAATGGGCGTATCTCGATTATGGAAAAATGCTAATTACTAATAATTAAACGGCAACACATTAAATAAAGTTATACCCCAATTCAAAAATTATATTGTTTTATAGCTTAAGTATAAACAAAAATGTCGAACATTGAGTGACTTTTTTATAGTGTATAGTAGGATCCACGATAGCAGTTAAAGGTTAAACTTGAATAAGGGTTTAGACTGAAATTTGTACTTCATTTAACATATATTTTATCGACTATTTATTTAAATAGAATTATTTCTTTAATATGTATACTTTTTTTAATTATAAAGCTGTGTTGCTTTATATTTCCACGTTTTTCTCTTGTAACAAATTAGAACGTATCACAGCAAAAAAAAAATAAAAAAATATTTTAATATGAAAAACTTCTATAATTGATTTCTTGTATAGCAAAAACTACAGTAAAAAGTTTCTAAAAGAATACTTTGCAACAAATTATTTGATTAAGAGTCATCAACATTATTATCAGCATCAGCATCAGCATCAGCATCATCATCATTAACAGAAGCAGTATTAAGAAACATGCATTTCACTTTAATAGAAGAAATATAACTATTTGGCACTGCTTTTGCCATTACTACCATGGAAAGGACTCGTTTACTTATACAGTAGAAGTAAGATAAGAAAACAAAAATAAAAACGAAATATGTATGGATGGGGAAAAAGTGTGAAAAATCAAATTAAGAAAAGTTTACATACAAATACTATTACATAATCAAATGAATATACTTACATACGATACATACACATACATCTACTATATATCAACATGTATGCAACTACATATAAATATACATATACATTAACATATAAGTACATCAACATACACTAAATGAATTGTACTTTCTTATACACAAACTACAATTTATTACATGAATTACAATTGCATAAATTCACACATACATATATGTGAACATATGTCTGTATTATAGTGAAAATGACAAATATCTGTATAACACTAACAGTTATACACTTATACACTTACACATATAAAACAAAGCAAACGTTTGCAGATAATCAACATAAAAATTAAACATAATAATCGTCTTTGACAGCATCTTAATGATCTTGATGAACATCATTCTTGTTGGTTGAACTTACCTACAAAGAGAAAAGAAGAGTAAAATAGAGAAATGAGAAAATATGATACACAAACACATAAAATTAGAAGAGTATAAGTAGGTATGCATGTATATGTGAAAAATGAATACGTAATTTAAGGCCCATTAATCTCTACTATAACAAAGTGTATGTATGATATCTAGGGTTAGTTGTAGGTTGGCTTCTTAATTCATCGTTAAGACTGCTTTTAGTTAGAAATTTATTCAAATCTTCAATTGGGATAAAATTTGTACGGCAAACAGGCTCGTCAACCTTTGCAAATATTTTTATATACAAATAAGGCTTAAAATTTATATAGGGTCCGCCAAATAAATATTTTTTTTTTTTTTTTTTGAAAACAGGGCGCAAAACATCGAGTGTAGCTTCGGCTGTGTGGCATGTAGCGCCGTCCTGTTGAAACCCAATATATATTATCCTCCTCTTCAATTTTTGTGAACAAAAATTCGTTCAACATGGCCCGATAACGATCGCCATTGACTGTAACGGCCGCTCCTTGCTCATTTTCGAAGAAAAATGGCCCAATTATGCCTCTGGACCAAAATCCGCATCAAACAGTGACTCGTCTTGGGTGTATCGGCTTTTCAATGTATGCGTGCGAGTTTTCTGTGCCCCAAATGCGACAATTTTGCTTGTTTACATACCCGCCGAAATCAAAATGAGCTTCATCTGAAAAGATGATTTTTTTTTGCAAAATCGGCATCTTCTGTAAGTCGATCACAGGCCCACTTAGCGAACCGAAAAAAGCGTATACACAACCATATTCGTTCAGCGGAAGGATAAAACTAATTATCTGTCAAATCAGACATGAGCTAAGTGTTACCATTCACGAAATAAGCACTAGTTGAAAAAAAACAACGTTAGATGCCGGACCCGATATAAAGCTTAAGTTTAAATAGGGTTCAATTAAAAACAAGTCGTACAAATAACTTATTTAAGCCAAATATCTTTCTAATCAATATTGAGCATTACGAATTAACAATCAAGCCATAAAAAGTTGAACAGCTCAACATGGCCGAACTTGAAAATTTTTTAACTTAACCAGGTCGCTTGATTATATTTCTACCAGCGACTTGCAAATAAGTAGTGATAATAGGATTTTAGATTCACTTTTCAACGTGCAAGTCAAACAGGCCGAACACCGAAATTTCTACTTCATTTTAAATTTTACTTTTAACTGACGAGATATGACTCTTTTCACAGAAGAAAAGTCTTCAGAAATCAGAAGTGGTAGGTAGGTGTAGAGCAGCCTTCGGCAAACTAATACTAATGTCTTTTGCAAATGTGGTAGTAACTGAGAGTCTCTGCACTGTGTGTTTCCACTTGTTTTCTCTTTACTGCTCTTTGTTTATTTTTTGCTTATCTTTTGCCTATGCGTGTGACTACGTACAAAAGAGAAGAGCAGATCTTTGCCGAAATCTGGTGTAGAGTAACACACAACTGTGTAACATAACTAACGTAGAATCCATACTGAATCAGCTAAGGAAAAGAGAATGGGGGACACACTATCGGAAAAACTTTCATTAGAATCACCAGAATATTACTCGAGTGGAATTCTAAAGGCTCAACAAATCGTTTTCGACCAAGAAACACCAGTAGATCCAGTAACTAAGATAGAATAATGTAACATGAGAAGAAACAACAACAACAGCGATGAACCGCGAAAGTTATATGCTGCGGTAGGTAGATTATCCTTATGACATCGCCCACAATGCGTTTTTTGCTGCCATTACTGACCATAGCTTTTTGCATTTTGCGTGCGTACTTTCGGGCTGAATTGAGATTGGAAATAAAGGATTGTTCGTTATTAGCGAAGAATTTTCGAAACAAAAATGCTTAACAGAGCATATAGCATTGCTGTTCATTTCATAAGACTTTTGTTCCTTCTCAATTCACATGTATTCTTATGCTCTTGCTTTTAGTCGACACTGAAACAGCGACGAATGAACATGCGTAACGGGTATATGCTAATTTTCTTTCATTTTTGTTTATTTTTAATTTTATTTGTTTTCTTGTTTCCGTAAAGAAGCAAATAAACAATTTCTTTTGTTTTCAGCTTTGAGTGGCGAAAAAATGCAAAACTAACAGCAAAAACAGATGAGAGCAAAAGCTAGAACAGACGAGAGCAAAGCAAAGATATTCGCTTTAGATATTGTTAAAGGTTTTCTGTTGATATCACACGCAAACCTTCAAGATTGCAAGATTTGCTGCCATAAACTGAGCGACGAATTAACTCTTTGAGTTCTTTTTCGCTTCGCTTCCAATAGTCGTTTTCACACGTTCGAAAGTGATGTTATTATTGTATGTCGTAGTTCAGCGGATTGTGTTGCTAATCTACCTTGATGCTTGTGTGTTTGTCAGTTGCTGCATGAGGCAATGATGGTCAATAAGTCTCTCCATTAGAGGCTCTATATTTTCTATTGATTTGCTGTTTTTCTCTTTGTCATTCTCTTGATCCGCTTGTGTTCTGCAACCGATGATGATGATGACTTTAACTCTTAACCAAAAGATAAGTTACTATCAAATGCTAATTTAGTACCTACAAAAACGGTTAATAATTACAATCCATTCTTTACAATTTTTACCTACAACTCTACGTTTTTTATAAATATTTGTTTTTACTTGAAATCGACCGTTTCGCAGAAATTCTCTGATCACGTCGCTTATACTCACCTTCTACAAAAGGTAATATACTGTTTAAATGTGTTAGTTAAGGAGACATTAGTTGACAGGAAGTGTTAAACTTGAGGAAATTTATACATACAAAACACACACACACATGCATACTTGACATATGTATATGGTTTTATATGAATATACACATGCATCCATGCTTAAGTATAACAAATTACTTTTTTTACTTTAACACATACACACACATAAACACTTTAATATAATGTTTAGTTTTATGAATAAACGTAATATGTTTTGAGTGTTAAGGAGCAGCAAAGAGAGAAAGAAAAGAAAATAAGAACTTATCTTGGCCAAATTTTAAAGCAAAAAAAATTAATCTGTTGTAAGTATTTAATACTCTCTACTGCTCATATTCGTTAAGCATGTGTTGTTACTTCTATTTTACTTTTTCCTGTTAATGTTTAGTTGTATTGCTTTCTCCCTCCCTCCCTCTCTCTCTCTCTCTCTCTCTCTCTCTCTCTCATTCTCTCTACGACTATTATTCTCTTTTTTCTAATTATTCTTTGAAACTTTATTTTAGTGTGTCGTTGTCATGTAAAACAAAGTGTGAAACACTATTAAACATGGACACATGAAAAGTTATTGGCAATAATTTGTTATTCTTTTACACCCAAAGAAATTAATGCGTTAATTATGAGAAAAAAAGAATATATTTAAGCAAATGGTTTCATAAACTTACAGATGTAAAGTAACAGCGAAAGTAATTCATTTGTTGCTTTGCAAGCTAAAGTTTCCGAAGCATTTATACACTACAAACAACTTTATTAAAGGCAGTTAGCGACTAATTAGCGAAATTGCTATTAATTCAAATAAAAGCGTAAAGCTGAACTAATATTTGATGTAAATAAGTCCAAGGTATGTCGTATAGCCGCAGTGTGCCGCTGTGGTATGGTAGGTTAGACACTCGCCTACCAACCAGATGATTCTTGGTTTAATACCAGGCCAGACCATCTGAAAAAAGAAAAAGTTTTTCAACAGCGATATCACCTCATAACATTAGCTAGTAACTGGTTATGAGAATACTATTGACAACTTCTCTAATGCACATGCCGTTAAACACTAGGTCACTTTTATGAGTCTAAAAATAGAATCGGCTACAGTTCATTGACTGCTCCTTCATGGAATGTTATGGGAATTAATATATATTGTTACGAAAATAAGGTTGGACACCACAGCGTTTATTACATCACTAAAATAAATAAACAAAAGCTGCAAGAACAACAATACGTGCTGTTTACAAATAACCAAATCTACAACAACAGCCATAAGCAGAGATAAAGTAAATAAAAATAACACGGCAACAACAATAATTAAGCAGCAAAGAAAACAAGTAACAGACAATAAACAAGTAACAACAAATACTAAGAGCTGAAAGAGGTAGATGTTCACATACGCATGGCTACAAAAGAACGAAAAAGAAATTAAAAGAAAGAAATGGAATCTACCTGAAATATCGAGAAGTTCGAGAGCTTTCGATGTATTGCTTACTCAGCCATATAAAAAGCACATCGATGCGAACAGCAATCAGTTTAAGTGTCGTAAACTCAGCGAGTGCAGTTTAGGTAAAGTTAACTCAGCGAATGTGTTATTGCTGTGAAGAGAGTTTGTAAGGAGTAAACTCATGAAGCTAGTAGTGAAGTCAAAACCAGTTTAGTTGGAGCTAACTCAGTAAAGAGAGTTAAGTGTGGATAACCTCTGGTTGAAAAGGTTGTGATCGAACCTAAGTTATAACTACGATCGGGCTAGAAGATCTTTAGGAAGAAATATCTGTCGAGTAATTGTTGTTGTTTACAAAATTGTAAACAGACAGAGTGATTAAGAATAAAAATTGTTATTGCCTGTAAAAAGATTACAAGCAGTTGTGCACATAACTGTGTTGAATAAAGGATTTTTAATTAAAACCAAACACAAAATTTATTTTGTTTTAACCACAATCTACGAACTCATAAATGCACGTTTTTAAAAAGATAAAAGATTGATGTGGTCAATATAATTACTACAGTCAAAGCATCTAAGAAATACTTAAAAAGTACTATAACGATCCAAGCGCTCAAGTAGCTTAGCTCGCAGCGGACGGACACTGGGTACCCAATGGACTTCAGTTACTACCCAGTGGTTGTGTGCGGCTGGGAAAGTGCTAGACCCCTAAGCCAGAGGAGATAATACGCAAAGGCAGTGCAACACTAAAATGGAGCTCGGAAGAAGCTACATTGTCTTGAAAGGGTATTCAGAGATGGCGCAACAGAATATAGAAAACCTCCATTTGTTCAGGACTAAAATTTTCTCCAGAAATCCAAACAAACAAATCTTGTGAATTGTATTTTATCTTTTCGCTTACTTATGGTGAAATTATACAACTTTTTCTAACCGAATAGGTTTGTTAACCAAATCCAAACGGTCTAGACGACTTAGAGTAAAACAATAAAATTAAACATCATTCTGGTATACTTTTATTACCTTAAAGCAAACTCCCATAAATTTAACTCGTATTTTGTATGTAACAAAGCAAGAAAGAAAATCTAATAAAAATACATTTTAACACTTTAAATAAAAACAAAATATTTTTGCATCTAAATTGCAAAATAAAAATCAAATGTTTACAGAATTATAAACTACAATAAAATTAGCAATTCCTCGCTCCCAGCAGTGAATCTGTCTGTCTGTCTGTCTGTCTGTCTCGCTGTCAGTCAGTCAGATGCTGTATTTTGCTACAAATTTTATAATTTACAAAATATTTTTATTGCCTTGAAAAAAGAAAACAAAAACGACAGAGAAAAGAGAATTTTTCAACATTAAATTGCTTGTTTCCTCCCATAGTATTACTTTCATGTCTTCTTGCACGTTTTATGTTAAAATTTATTTCGTATTTACTTTTGTATTGTTTTGCTTTGTTTTTAATTTTGTACTTGTTTTTTTTTTTTTAGTATTTTAAAAATCCCATCTTTGGTTTTGAAATTGGCGGAAAAATGTTTATGGCTTAACTTGCTGTTGTTGTTGTTGTTGCTGTTATTGTATTGTATTAGGGATGAAATTTATTTTGTTTTTATAAGCAAAACGAAAATAAACAAAATGAGAGCGAAAAAAACAAGCAACAACATGATTTACAATTTACCGTTACCGTAATAATACAAGCAGCAGATGTTAAATTTACTGTGCATCTGTATGTGTGGGAGAGAGAATTTGAACTTGTTATACGAGTAAACTTGCATTACTTAAAGTTATTTCTCGCTCCGTTGTAAGTGTAGAATTAACAACATCATCGTCTACCATGTTTAGCAAAATAACATCGTAAACTGTTATACTTGATAATATGAAACATTAACCTAAAACACACAGTTACAGTTTCAGGCAGGCAATTGCAAAATACAATACATATATAAGAGAGATAAAGAGAGAGACAGACTCAACATGCGAGAAATAACCATCAGTCAGTCAGTCAGTCACTCAGTCTGTCTATCAATCTAACAGCAGACATTCATTTACACAATTGCTGCTCATTCATTCATTCATTCATTGTTATACGACGTCATAGACAGATTGTTGATATGTGTGAACAGCTAAAACAACAACAGCAACAAGAATAACAAAAATCAAAAAATGGTAAAAGTAACAATAGAGTAATAACGGTGTATGATGAGACAACGAAAAACAAACTTGTATAACAGTAAATTGTTTTTTTTTTTTGCTCTTGAACTTTCTCTCTTCATCTCTCTCTTTTGTTCTCTATCTATAAATTGGCAAGGTTAGACAAAAACAAACAATCAAGTGAGAGACACAACCCCAAAAATCAATAAAAACATGTGTTACTTAATGGAAAAAGTCATGTTGTTGCGTTGTTGTTATATTGTTGGTGTTGTTGTTGTTGAAATTCTATATGTCTCTATTCTGCCTAGACAAATAATCTCAATATTCCTAACAAATACACATATGCATACATACATACGTATGCTACACACACTTGTTTTAATTCCTGGAATAGAAATTCATCACTGAGCCACTTTGTCATTCACACATCATGTGTCCTTTTACGATTTTTAGCTTTAATTTTTGTTTTTGTATTTATACCCTACACGACTCTGTCCTAGATGGTAGAAGTATGTTCTTTTGGCCAGTCAAGTTTCTTAACAAAAGCTTACAGTTTTAAAACAGACCCATTGTGATATCCTGCACAGGACAGACCCAATATAAGAGGCCCAAAGGCCGGACATGAAAGACCCGCAAAAGAGATCCCTACCTTAAGACCCAAAAGTTTTAGTTCCTCAACTGAAGCCAACCGGTACCCTGTATGAAGTTAAATAATTTCAACAGTCTTCCGTAAGACAGTACAGTTTAAGCGGGACAGTCACAAAAAAGGTTTTGCACCTCCACCTTCTCATCTTGACAGCTCCTACACCAGCCATAGCCAGGGCGTACCAAGCACTCTGACATGCAGTCTATCATAAAGTGCTCGGTAATAAGGTCTGTAAGAAGTTCGATCGAAATAGACGGCGAAAACATTCTGCATATTCTACAAGTGTTGATATTAGTTCACCTGAGTTCCATCTTGCTCAGTGTCCATCTATCTATTAAACTCGACAACGTTCACACAAGGGCATGCACGTCCCCCTACACGAGAGATATACAGGGTCCCTAGTAGAGCACTTATCAGCAATTTCATTCACTCGGATGTCCGCATGAATCGTAATCCATATCAGTTCACTATGATTCCGTTCCGGCCAGGCCAGTGAGCGAATGTAGCTGAGTAGACATATCGATTTAATCACGCACGCATTGAGAGCACTCAAGCTCATTTGGTTAATTAAGCAGTGAAGTAAAGTAAAAAGGTCCTACTTACTGACTTTCACAAGACCACCTCTCTCGTTAGATGTATTGTTATATACATCGTAAATCATACTAATGTGGTATTACATCCATCCTGTGGCCATGAGGTATCACTAGACCCAGACAACTAACGTTGAATAGTATGCTGATGCCATGTTCCTTCTGACAGCTAGGATCGGAATTTCACATAGAAGCTGAAAGACCGTTTCTTCCTTTTCCTTGTCATTGCAACTCTAAGCACGGGTGCTTATCAGCATACTTTCCATATTTAGCCTCTTAAATACGCAGAAATTGCCAACCGATATGGTCTTAGTAAATCTTTTTTGAAAGCAAAAAAAACTAAAAAAAAATATATTTTTTTAAAGACGAGATCAATATACCCTCGTAATTGGCCCAAAAAGTATATTTAGGTATAGGGTACCATATAATCGTCATAGTCTCTTCTGGATTGTTGCAACTTTTCTTCCGGAGAAAGAATGACTCATTAAACTGTTTAAAATTGTATTCCTTTCAAAAAAAAAAAAAAAACTGCCACTTGCCTTTAAACCCTTTTGGTTGTTGTTGTTTTCTAATCTTTTGTTTTTTTGTTTTTATGTTTTTATGTTTGCAACTAATTGCCTTTTTTGTTTTTCTGTTTTATTTTATTTTAATGAGACAAATTGATTGCAGTTGTAATACATCAGCTCAAACTCACCACCTTTCACATACGTGCATGTATTTATGTATATGTGTATGTGTGTGCACTAACATATACATACATATGTACATATTTACATACAAAAAAGACATTTTACAATAATCAGCAAATTTTTTCAAAACAATTGTAAAGCACAACACACAGAAAACACACTCAAAAAAGGCTTATAGCGTGGCATGAAGGGAGAGAGTAAGAGGGAGAGAAAGCTTAAGCAAATTATAACAATATTTCTCTACTTTTTTATCGTTCTTTCTTTCTCAATAAGGATTATAATGCCTCTTTAATTCCTTCTTTGTTAAATGATGGTATTTGTTTCTGCCTCCTTTTTGTTGCTGTTGTAATTTCGCTTGCAATTTTTTGTCTATCTCTCTCTTCCTATATCTATATATACATACATATAGATCTGTGTGTGTGTGTGTATGTGTGTGCCTGATGAAGTTTTTGATGTCACTTTTACCAAAACGAACGAGTATTTGAAATTTGATGGGATTAAATAGACCGACAGACGTGTTATAATCAATAATAACATTTTAAAAATTCATATGCGAGGGTGGGTAGTTGCCTGGAGGTTGTTGTAAAGAGACTTGAATATTGATTGGAATATTATTAAAGAGAGTAATTGCGGGATTTATCTAAAAAGATATTAAAGTAAGAAAAAAGAAATTAATGCCTCCTCTAAGTGTTAGGATAATAGTTAAAGGAGGATAGCGTTTAATTTTTTGGGCGCTTTCATTACATCTAACCACCGTCAAATACGCCTTTAAAATGTTTACAGGATAGGGCTTCTAGATGTGATAAACCGTGATCCTCATTATTATCATTATATCGATCAGGCACTATTGCAGGACATTGCGCCCCTTTGTTCAGCAGATATGCTGCCTTCCTAATGAACACCACCAGAGCTGAAACCATAATGGTGTATATGTCACCCAGCGATACCCTAAACATTTCGGCCTAAGCCTATCAACCCACATTCTCACAATATGTGTTCTCTGATATCTGTGAGCACAGTCTACAAACCTGTGGCCAACATCCTCTCCAGATGCACTCTTAGAGTGGCCCGTAAAAAACTCCATAAGGAGTTTTAAGTCCGGCCTGCCATACCTGAGAAGCTCAGAGCTTCGTGAAAATTCGGGGACTGAATTTCACCCAGAGTGGTGAAGTCCCCTTTGAGCTTTCCAGTGTTTCAATCATATGGAAATTTCCCAATCCTTGATTAGATTAAGAATTTTAGTAAGTGGCGCTGCAGAGCAAGATTGGCCTTTTCTGGCCAATACATCCGTTATCTCATGACCATCTATTCCACAGTGTCCAGGTACCCAAAACAACTGAACCTTATTTCAAAGCGAAAGCTTCTACAACGCATCGTTGCAATATTTGACCAGTCTACATGTCATACGATTTGTGTCAAGTGCCCTTAAGGCTGCTTGACTGTCAGAGAATATATTAATGGTCCAAGTTGATCTACGCACATATAGCAATGCTCTTAATCTCAGCCTGGAAGACGCTCAGTGATCTTTACAGTGGGATAACAAGTATCGGTTGGCTTCATGAATACCAGCGCCGACACAGTCATTCATTTTGGAGCCATCGGTATACCAGTTTAGATCAAACTTACTTTAAAATAAGACCCCATTAGACCAATAATCCGTGTCCGAGAATTCAACCCTGAATCTTCTGCCAAAGAAGAGGACCGAAGGCATAACATCCAGAACCGAAGATGGTTCTCCAACCACCCTGCGTAGAATGAACAGATTTCCCAACGCGAAAACAATACGAATGTAAGACAGTGTTAGACCATAGTCCTCCAAGGCCTCTCTTGTACACTTTCTGATTGTTTCACTTATACCGAGGCAGAAGAGTCTCTGTGTCCTACCAAATTTATCCATGGTAATAGCTTCCTCAGCTTTTCTCTACCAAACTATCGCCGCATAATAATTGGCCAAATAATAGCGGTATATATTGCTACGAAAATAAAAATCTCTAAAAAGAAAATACACCACAAATACGCCTTTAAAACTGTATTGTGGGATTTTGGTATATTTGGTATTTATTTATCACCCTGTTAATGCCCTACTTATTTGTGTATTTGGCAGCACTGCCAATTTTACCATGTTTGTGTGTTAGGTTTGAATTAACGGAAATAATTGGAATGTTGTAGCAAGAACAAGAACATTCGGAAGTAATTTCAATTGTATATAAAAGGTGACACCTTATGCAAAAGTTAGTTATTGTTTTGCTGTCATACAGTAAAGTTTGTAGGCGTAAATAAAAGTATTGTATACACGAATATGGAGTGCGAGGAAAATAAGTTGCTGTATTAAGATAAACACTGTATAAAAGATAAAGTGAGGAAATAAAAACTGTAAACAACAACAAAGTGGTGTTTATTTTATTTTGGCGCTATTAAAGAGAACCCAAACGTTTTAAAAAGGTTAAAACGTAACAACATCCATAGTGTCATTATCCGCGAAAGACCCTATGTCTTACCGTAGTAGAAGAGGGCTATTATCGCCTTATAATGAATGACACCTAGATAGTTAACCTTCTAGTAAAGTTGATGGTGGTAACCATGAAAGAAATACAGTCACATGATAACTTGTGTCACCTTATAAAAGGTAAAACAACAGTTTTTAGGGATACACCGGGAGCCAAAGTCGTCCTTATGAGGACATACTGTTATAATGAGGTCACCAGTATAAGCCTTTACACCGTCACCTCTAATCCGTGGTACTCATTGCACTGATCTTACATGCATGCAGATTCTGCACATAAAGGGTCCACCAAATTATTTTTTTGAAAATCCTATAAAAAAAACTACTGAATATTTTCTCAAATTTCTTTTTTTATTTGAAAATACAATCCTTCCGGGTAATAATGGAAAATAATTTCATTCATATGGCTGCCTCGGCTGCCTATGCAGTAGCCTACACGATCGGTCCAATTTTTAAGCACATTATCGATTGTGTGCAGCTGTATTTCACCAATGGCTTCACGAATATTGTCCTTTAAAGCGTCAATTGTCTCTGGCTTGTTAAAGTAACACTTATCTTTGACGGCACCCCACAAATAATAGTCCAACGGTGTCAAATCGCAGCTCCGAGGTAGCCAAACGACATCAGCTCTGCGGCTAATAATGCGATCTTCAAAAACATGGCGCACGACATCGAGTGTAGCTTCGGCTGTGTGGCACGCAGCGCCGTCCTGTTGAAACTAAATGTTGCTAATATCCTCCTCTTCAATTTTTGTGAACAAAAATTCGTTCAACATGGTCCGATAACGATCGCTATTGACTGTAACGACCACTCCTTGCTCATTTTCAAAGAAAAATGGCCCAATTATGCCTCTGGAACAAAATCCGCACCAAACAGTGACTCGTCTTGGGTATATCGGCTTTTCAATATATGCGTGCGGGTTTCCCAGCGTTGTTCAAGCGTATACACAACCATATTCGTTCAGCGGAAGGATAAAACTAATTATATGTCAAATCAGACATGAGCTAAGTGTTACCATTCACGAAATAAGCACTAGTTGAAAAAAAACCTTAGATGGCAGACCCTTTATTTAGCACTTCCATTCTGTTATCATCTAATATTAATTTATGGGCCAAACGATAAAAGTGGATCTTTGTATTTTTAAGTTATGCACGCAATAGTAAAGACCAACCAAATTTTTCTAATTTCTAAGTGCAAACTTCTATGGAAAACTTCTATCATGAAAACCACTGAAGTCAGTTTTTTTGAACGTAAATTTACAAAAAAAAAAAAAACTCCATTGGAGATACATTTTTAAAATATTTAATTCATTTGAAAAATGTTTATTCAACTGATTTTAAAAGCAATAAAATATTTTTACACATTTTTGCCATAAATTCCCGCACAAGAACAAAATAAATGGAAACGGAACGAAACTTAATTGTGGCAAGAAAATATTTGTCCTTGAGTTGGCATAGAACAGCACATATACATACAACGTACATACATACATACATACATACATAGAAACATACTTATTCGTATAATTTCATTAACTAAATAAAAAATAAGAAGATTCATGTGAAACTCATACCATATTTATTAGTTTCTCTTCAGTCTCTACAGCAGAACAATTATTTATAGAATTTTTAAAAAAGAAAAAAAAAGAAAAATAAATTTACAACAATTATTCAACTGTATTATTATTAATTGAAAGAGGAAGATGAGAAAGAAACATGAGAACGCTGTGAAAAAAAGAAACAAAAAAAATCCAATAAATTCAGGACTTCGTTTATAAAGACAACAAAATAACAGCAGAACCTCACAAATTGCCCCACTGTTACGTTTATAAACTTTAAGTACAACAACAACCAAACAAGCAAGCAAGCAACCAACAAACAGTAGTAGTAGCAGCAGCAACAGCAACAAGCTCATAAACAATAAAATTTTATTGTCGTCGTTGGCAGTGAGTGTTAAGTGTGAAAAAGAGAAAGAGCAGTAGCAACAGCTACAGCAACAGCAACAACGATGCAAATAAATATATGAAAATACAAGCAACAAAAAGCGTTTACGTATGTATGTGTGTGTGTGTGTGTATGAGTTTAAAAATAATGAAAAATTGAAATTTTTCCAAAGTGTATGCATACAAGAGTACAAGTGTGTGTCTGTATGCTCATATTTGTATCAGTATCAGTTTTCAAGCATCTTTTTAAAACTGTCTCACTCTCTAAATTTATTTCTCTTGCTCTTCGCCTCTTTTCTACTCTAAGTCTCTCTCTCTCTCTCTCTCTCTGTGTGTGTATGCAAGTGTGTGTTAAAACATTTAATTGCTATTTAAACTGCTGGTGTATATGAAGTAAGTGAATATTATAAACCAACAGTCTCACATGTATAAGAGCCAGTGCAAATATGTCTGTAAGTGTGTGTGTATGTGTTGTGTTCATTAGTGGAATAGAGTGGGTTGGGGATACAAGTAAACCGTTTAATAAATGAATATCCTCCCATAGAACAGTCAGCATTAACAATAGAAAATTAAAAAAAAAAAACAACGAACGAACGAACGAACGAACTTGTAATGAAAATTTAATTTTTTAACACAAATTAACACAGCAGCCAGTCAGCTAACTACAACGACAACAATGGCAAAAAGTGTTTAGTGTAAGTGGAAATGGCAGCGGCTGTAATAACAGTAACAAAACAGCGGGTTACTACAACATTACTCAGTCAGCGTAATATAATAAAATGCTAAAACAGTTGTCGTAATAAAATAATAAAAAAAAAAAAAAATTAAATGAAACAGTAATACGCACAATGTTGCCAACGCTTTTAGATTCATTTACAAAACGCACATAACGTACCCACACCACACATAACGTAACCCCACACTCACTGACAACAATAATAAAATGTTGTGTATGTGAACACAAATAAACTGACAGTTAACGCTTATAAAACAAAGAAAAGAAATGAGCCTATTAATAGCAGAACCAGCAAAGACTGAAATCTTACTTATCTACAATGCAAAAAAGAAAACTCACAACCGATAATGTTTATGTCATATTCTAAACTGTAATTTGTTTTATTATATTCAGCGAAGAAATTGCGCACCACTTATCCTCTACATGACAAAACTTAAAATCAAAAGAAATTTTCGTACCTATTTTTCACGAGAGGATGACTTTAAAGTCTGGTTTTAAATACGTGATTGATACAAAAGTCACAGATTTCTATCTTGAATATACTGAAGGTAGTTTAGTGTTAAAAGTATTACCTTCATTTGTGGGCCATGAGGAATATACTCAGTGATCAATCAAGGAGTTTAATATACGTCATTACAGTAAGAACGGTTCCTTAGCCTGCTGAACTGAGAATAACCTAAACTAGCGCAGGATCATAAAAGTACGGCGCAAGGATGAGTGCCATTCCTGATTTTGTACCAAAATATGGCGTAGGTATGGTATTAGTAAAACATTTGAATAAGATATCCGGAAGTCTAGAAATGACATTCAGAAGCAATTTCCGTTGCTGTCATCCATTTTCATTGACGACGGCAAAGATACAATGTTATGCTGATAATCAATGTACTTGTTGGTGTTAATAAGATAAGCCATTCAGATTAAGAGCAACGGGTACAAGCGAGTGCATTTGGTGATATTATGGAATTCCATATTACCAGGAATCTTTTTGTCTATACCGTTGGCCCTAGAGATTGGGAAGAATACCACTTGATATATTCTCAAAAACTTATTGATTTCGGTACAACTTAACTTTTTTTCAAGACGTTTTCAAAATAATAAGGCCTGACCGAATTCACGTTTTAAATAAATGTTTAAAATTAGACTCTATTTAAGCCAAATCCATACACAACCCACTGTGACACACGCTATCTGAAGACTTGAGTAATAATTTAATACAATCGCGCAAGAAATACAAAAACGATATGTACATTAGCAATTCTGGGAAGATGTTCAGTCAATGGCTTATCTCCTTCTCCTTGCTTATGTGAGTCTTTGGAAGATTTAACACTTTTTACATTGCTTAAGCTAGGATCACACGATTGTCGCAATGCATCAATTATTGATACGACAATCGTGCGTCTGACCAATAACTAATAATGCGGCAACAAATATAACGAAAATGCGCCAATATTTACTGTGTTCATGTGTGACAATCAAAGTCGACAATACGTACCACTATTTAAATTTTGGAATTTTTATTAGCAGAATAAATTGGAATAATTTTGATATTTTACGACAATAAAGCACAATAGAAAGTGTGTCATATTGGTACATTTGCGACAATCGTGTGATCCCAGCTTTAGGCTAGTCTTGTAACAGATGAAATTTTTTAATTAGCGTTTACTCAACGAAGATTCTTCTTCAGGGAAATTCTATATCTCAAATTAATTAATAAAGATCTATGCTACCATCTTGTGCAAGGCCTTCAGCTAAGCGGTTACCAAGAACCCAATTAAAAGTAACCATTGAGAGTCTCTATATCTCCTCCTGAAGTAGTCGGTACATATTCCACACAAAGTGATGTAATGCTGTCCTTCTTTTAAACTTTTTTCAAATTAAAGAGTTCACTCTTTTATAAGCCTGTTAATAAAATTCATTTAAACTGACATTAACAGACCGAGAGACACATAAACGTACACACCTTCATACAAAACAAAAAAGGCGTAAAAGGCAAGTTTTATTTTTTTTTTTTTCGCCTTTGAATTGAAGTTATTGCCAGTCCTCATTATTAACACCAGCAACAAATGTTGAAGCAAACGAACCAAGAACGTTAACTACAACAATAACAATTACAAAAACAATAAACTGATGAGGTGTTAAAGTAGGTGTTTTTAACAAAAAGGATGCAATATTTTCCTCTTGTTTTCCACTCTTCAAGCTCCAACGCTTTACCTCTTACTAGTAGAAATGATGAAATCAAGATAAATGTTGTTGTTGTTGGCCAGGTTTCCATTTCTTTAATTTACTTTTCTTTTTAAAACATTTGCTTATTTTTCCTTTAATTTCTTTCCTTTTTTATTTTTCTTTGCTTTTTTAAACGTATTTCTTTGCAAATCTAATTGTGTTAAATGCCATGGCAGCGAAGGAAGAAACAAAAAAAAAGGAGAAGAAAACAAACAAATGATTTAAATGCCCCTTTACCGCCGCTTTTCTATCATCGCCTAAAAGAAATACTTCATTTAATGCTCAAGAAAGTAAGAAAAGCACACCGAAGAATTAGAGCCGGTTAAAGAAAATGTTTAAAGATGAGGAAGGTTTTAAGGATTAAAAGCAGCATTTCAACACAAAACGCTATTCAATCTTGTAAACTGAGTCAGTCACACGATGAGGAATAGAAGAAGACGTAGCAGAAGATGAAAATGAGAAGTAAAATTAAGAATAAGAAAAACGTTTAAAGCTGTCAGTAAATGTTTTACAGTTTCAGTTGCTTCATCTTCGTCTTTTTATGTTGTTTCTACACATTCTTCAACTTTCTAACAGCAGCAACAAAAACAACAAAAAATAATAGCAGCAGATTGTGGCAGATTTGACTAAAGACAGCAGTTTTTTTGCTACACAAAAAGCCAGAATGAGTTAAAACTTTAAGGAAGACAAAGTAAAGAAGATGAAAGTAATGGTCGGACAAAGAGACAGACAGAAAAACTGATATAAAACATTTCAAGTGAAAAGTCTTAAAAGACGAAGAAGAAGAAGAAGCCTTACCAGGCAACAAGGAAATCAATGGAAAATCAAGGGGTGCAAAAATAATCTTTAAATACGAGCATACGTACTGCAGCAGCACATCTTAACGAGTCATTCAAAGCACATTTATTCCTGCTTTGACTATTAACTATTTACAACAATAACAACAACATATATACATATACACTCTGACTTACATGTCCGCTTTGAACACACACACACACACACACACACACACACAAATAACAGAATTATCATCAAGAGGAGGTAAAACAAAAAGTCAAGACAAACAGGCAATAAATTTTTCAATGTCAAGCGAACGAACGAACGATGCTACGACTTCCCTTCTCTGACAATTGCCTGAGTAGCATACAAATACAACACACACACACACACACAAACATACATGCAAACACTTTCACTTGATTATGTAGAAACTCGTATTTAAAGAAGTAATTCGTTAAAAAAAAAATCTGTCAAATTATCTTGAACCCTCCTTCAACACCAATTCCCCTTACAAATATTTCTTAAACTAAAGGCTGCAGCAAAGTTTTCATTCTGCAACACAATGAAAAATTGTTAAAGATTCCGAAACAAACAGAAAAAAAGAAATTGTGTTGATTATATCCCTAGAGAGCCATCAGCAGACGGTTTTATTAAGTTATTGCTAAAGAATTTAACAAAAAGTACCAAAGAATACGCACGTTTCGTATATAAAACATTTTTAAATACTTTTAAAGCAAACTTCTTTATATTTGTGTATGTACTCGTACGTTCATAAGAACAGTATATATTATAACAATTTAACTTTTAGGGATTTTAAAACATAGAGTACTACTGTGGCAATGATAATGCTTTAGGCCAAAATTTAACAACAACAAAAGACTTATTCCATAAATTGCTAGGATTGCAAAATATTACTAAAAAGGGTTTCCCTGAAAACTCCCAAAAAGTAGACATATTTCAGAATTTTCCAGAACAAGAAAGGTACTTTTTTAAGATAAACTTTATTGAACTATTTTAATGCACATTTTTTTCTCCGTTAGGGAGCATATTGGCGTTCCACAAAGCATATATTGCTTTCTTTCAGTGTCTTTCATCAATTTGATATTTCCAGCTAAGTAGACGATTAATCCGCTGTAGCTTCCGCTATATGATTTTTTTTTTTTTTGTGTAGTGGTGAAGATCCTAGCTAATTGGTGGTGATCTTTACTTTAGCATTGTAATTTTTTCCCAGTAGGTCGCGTGTTTTTTCTGATCATTCGTCTGATATTTGTCATCATCGTCAGGGTTATGCGAGAAGGGTGGTTAGGGGTGATCTTTTTCTTTTTTTTTTTGTTTTTTTTTTAGATGGAGTTGACTGGAGGGAAGAAGTTGAAGCCTTTTTTATTAAACATTCGAAACCACCATTAAATTTTTTCTTCGTCATGTTCTCTGCTGGGGCTCGAACCTGGGTCGACCCTACATTTTACACATATACAAATACAAAATATCGAAAAAATATATATATTTAAGCTTTAAGGAATATAAAGTACTATTTTATTATATTATTTGCTTTATCTGAAAGCCCTAATTTTTTACAAAAAATTTTTAATGATTGGAATCCCAAAATTACAAGTAAAATAAAAAATATAAAAAGTATCTAAAAAGTACTTGGATATTCAAAACTCAGTAAGATTCAAGAATGGTACTAAAACGTTTCATTTTTTTAACAAAAAGTACCATAACAGATTAAAAAACTGGTACCAAAGAGAAAATCGAGAAACAAATATTTTCTCATTACGTTTACAAAAAAATGTGTGTACAAATCATAAAATAAAAGTAATACCAAAATTTTGCCTCAAGTACCTCAGAAATACCTTTGACATTGGTCATGATCAGGATTAGCACAAACATGGGCTTTAGAGACTAAATTGGTGCAGCTGTTATCATTTCATATTACGAAAATAAATAAATAACACATTTCTGATTAGCAATAAAAGTATTTTGAGAAACAAGAGAAAAAAATTATAAAAAGTACCAGTTTAAAAACAAACAAAAGAGTATTTTATAATGATTAGAATCGGAAATTACGGAAACATTACCAACTCAAAACTCAAACAAACCAACTCACAAAGTACCGAAATAGAGGAAAAAGTTCTAAAATAGAAAACAGAAATACAAGTGATAAATACATACCGCTTGTTCATTTCAATAGTGTCATAACTCGAGAAAACATAATTTTTTAGTTAAACATTAAATATATGCGCAGTATTATGATCTACATTGTATACAAAAAGCTTTCTGCTTCGTACACAATTAAGAGCACAGGAGCAAAATGTTTATTTCTTTTTCAATGCTAAGTAATAGGAAATTGATAATTTAAAACAGTTTTTGTTTTTTGAATTATGACACTATTGAAGTAAATGAGCGATATATTCTTACAATGATATAAAATGACATTTTAAAAACTTTTTAGTCCCAAATTTAAGGTTACAAAAAGGGTAAGTTGTTAGTTTTAATGCTACTATTTAGTACTTAGTTTTTCACAGCAGAAAGGGAGATCTGTACGGAGTCAAGGTATTTCGTATATGTAATGATTTCTGTAGAAATTTCTATTATGAAGAAGAAGAAGAGTTGACTAAGAGCCCATTATGCAGTTTACCGAGACTTGAGGCTAAACTTGTTTGGGCGAAAAAGACTCTGCGGCAATAATAATCTTGATATGGGTGATATGGAGAAGACCATGTTTTCTTTCGTTGGCTAAATGGCTGACGAAAGGTCGCTAAAAGATATAGAATTTAGGCAGAATAATGGCCATATGGCCATAATCATTAAACTAATGTGAACTCTAGTACTACTTGAAAAAAAAAATAATATTGAGCACTAAAAAGGCAAACAAATATTCTATAAAACTAAAGAATATATTTGGAGTGAGAACAAGTAACCAATTAAATGCAATTAAATTTTATTCGCAAACAAAAATCTTACATTACTTCAAAAGGAAAAACAGAACGACAAGCAGAGGGAGGAAAGAAGCAGCAGCAACAGCATTAAACACTAACTTTTCAAATTATGTTTTTCTTTTCTCTTTTTGCCAACAATTTTTTTCTTTTTTTTTAATAATTAATTGTGGCCTTTAAATTGCCTTTAGGCTGAAATCCAAACAATTTTATGAACTTCAAACAGATAAATTTGATAGCAATTTATCAGCTCCCAACCCATATCAACTGCCCTGGCCTACCCAAGTCGTTCCGTCTACCTTTTATTCATATTTCTTTGGCATTTTCCTAAAGTAATTTCCGACAATTATTGTTTCAAATATTTTTATATTCTTTTTAGACACACAGTTGCTTATTCACGTTATGTAATCGCCTTAATTGTGTCCAAATTATCAAAGCAGCAGCATCGCCGGCTTCAGCATCATCATCATCATCACACCATTCTTTGTTACATAATCCGTCTTTGTTTAGTATTTCTTTTGGTATTTTATTCGTTTTCTTTGCCTTCTTTAAGTATGTGAGTGAAGTTCGACTATACAGCAGGTTCCAACCATCATCATCATCGAAATTCTTTACGCTTAACAACGAAAAAATGTCCAAAGACAACAAAAATTCTCTTCTTTTTGATAATTTACAAATTGTAATCGCCTCTCATCTCTTTTTCAATTTCACCTCACACATCTCGCACAACGAACGAAAAAAAAGCATAGATTTGTAGCGGAGATGTGTGATGCGTTGCGATAATCAAGCTGAACAACACACGCGAACATCTTGGCTATGAAACATTGAGCGTTAATAGCGCGCATAGATAAAGAAAAGCAAAAACAAATAAAAACTAGACTGACACATTAAGGCCATATGAGACCAAAAGATATACGAGGGATGTTACGTATGGGGTGAGAGTTCAAAAAAACTTTCTTGTATTCACTACGCTGTCTGTGCGATTAAATAGACAAACGATTGCGAAGTGGTAATATATTTTACGATTTTGTTCCTTCAAAACAGTGCATGCAAATGTGTAGCATTCAAATGTACAGTGGGACAGAAGTAAGAGAAAAAAACTTAAACAAGTTGTACAGATATACAAAAGACTAAACTAATCGCCCACCCTAATCCGAAAGAATGTGAAATTCTTAAGGCCGCCGGAACAGTAACCGGTATTTTTACAATTTTTATCAGATTATTTAGTTACACAGGGGTGGCGTGTTCTAGTTGTTAGAGCGCAGACATACAAAACAAACGGACCAGGTTCGAATCCCAACAGAGGACGTGACAAAAATAAAATCGAGTTGCGGTTTCGAGTGTTTAATAAAAAGACTTCAATCACCCTTCAGAAAAATCTATTTTAAGAAGCTCATGAGTGTCCAGCTTACCTCTGGCAATGAAACAGCAGTCAGATGATCAGGAAAAAAACCCCACCTACTGGGAAAAAATTACATTACAACACCACATAGGATATTCACCAATACACATAATTATATGGAGGCGAGCTACAGTAGTACAGTAATCATCTACTTAAATTGGAAATCAACTTTGATTACTGACACAAGCTAACGGCTGCCAATATGCTCCCTAGAGGAGAGACGGAGAAAAGTCAGACACGCATCTTCGAAATAGTGCAGGTTATAAAATGAACCAGTACCAAGATGCTTTAGTTTTTGCTACTGTAGAGCTGGATAAACACATTAAAGGTGTTGTGCCGAATCTTCCTCATTAACCTTAACAATAATCTTAAGATGGCAACAAGAAGGCCTGTCGGTCGACTCGGCATTTCCTCGCATAACTGTGGTTCCGAATAGGAGGAAGAACCACCTCATGTGTCAGTCAGTTCCCACCCCTTCATATGAAACGACGGAGACTGAACTGGATAAGGGCTACAGCAATTGTTCGATTTATTTTGAAATCAAAATGATTTTCAATGGAGGCTGTTAGATCTTACGCTTGTGATATCACAATCTTATCATTCAACCTAACCTAGCCCATACGTTTCGCTTTTTCAATCAATCGAAATCCTAGGAAAAACCGAGAAAAATCTTGATTTATTTCTTCGTGAGAGTAAGCCAGAGTATTGCAGATATTCTACAAGGGCTAATATTAGGCCAACTGAGTTTCGTCTCCCCTAAAGCCCACTCATCTCTTAAATTCAATACAACAATAAAGAAAGTGCAAAAATCTGTACAAAGATATTTTGTCTAGAGCGGCAATCTCTCTTGGGCAATCTAAACTTCTGACGCCATTTCTGCTATTTTACAAAAGCAACGGAGTTGCAGTAAACCACTTTGTAACCATCGAAATTGATGAAGCGGGGGTACTTGTATTTATCACTGTCAATGGCTCGATTAGGGATGGCAACCAAACTTGAGTTACGTTGTCAGTTGCTGAAAATTACGTATGGCAATTGGCAACTTTAAATCTATTAATTTCAATTGCCATATAAGCAACTATAAATTTCTAGTTGCCGCTTGGCAATGCAACTGAAGTCGGTTGCCATCCATAATCGATCCACAAATTACATCTTTTCTTAAAATAACAGTTAACGAGTGCCATTTTGCATTTAAATACAATTTCCTCTCTTTAATCGCTTTATGTCACACTGTACCACTGTGCATTTCTTTATTATTCCCTCTATGGAGTAAACTTTTTAAGTAAATGTGTTCGATTCTTTTTTCTTCATCATTGTTTTCTTTCTCCATTCCGCTTATTCACATCGCAAATTACGTTTAGACTGGAATTTTTGTTGCGTTTCATTTCGTTTTATATTGCAATGACTCAACCAATACAACAAGAGTTATTGCTGAGATGGATGTTAAATACTGCAGTTGCTATTGCTATTGCCGTTGCAGTTTTAACTTCTGATGAAGATGAAGAATGTCTTGCTTAAATTCCCATACTTTTACTCGCTCTAACATTTGTAAGGTAGAAGTGGTGGTGGTGATGGTGGTATTTTAATCGTGCTATCGAGACTTCATTAGTGAAATAAAATCCAACATTTCCTTCCATTTTGGCATCTCCATGAGAAGTTGACGCGTCTAAATGAGAGCATCATGATGCTGGTATTCTTCTCTTTTATAACCATATAGATGATGATGATGATGCTGATGATGACTGTGATTGTGATGACGAGCATGGTTTTGCATGGCTGACTACCACTACAGCTACTGCTACCGACTGACTGACTGTTTGGTTTAGTACTCGTATTTGTATGTTGTTGTTGTTGTTGCTGTTTTTGCTGTTCGTTAAATGAATTTATATTGAAGGCATTTTCTTCCCACTGCTTAACGTGTGTGTTCGTCGTTTCATATTAATGCAATGCATGTGAAAATCATCAACAACAACCACAATAATAAAAGCAACTAAAATTCAAATGTCTGTCTTTATAAGTATGTCTGTCTGTCTAACGTATCTGTATAAGTGTCTGCATTTTTTATATTTTAAAAGTCTCCCGTGTATATGCATGTTTTATCACTCCTTTTGTTAAAGAGTTTCATAAGTATTTGCATAATGACAAGAAACCTCAGACATACAATGGAGTTTATAAAAATAGCAAAGGTTAATTGAATATTAATAGATTTTATGTGAATTTCAACGTTTTGAGAACGGATCGTAACACTGTGTTTTTGGCTGTTACCTATAGTTAGTACTGAAGCAGCCTCTATTTCGATCAACATCGAGCGGTTGATTTTGGCTGTTATTACATGCCCTTACATTTGTGCTCATGCTGCTGTGGCTATAGATTGTGACCATTTGGAAGAATATATTTTCTAGTTGATGGTAGGATCGGACCGAAAGATGGCCTTTTGTTCCTTGACATTCTGTGCTTTAATTAAAATGTTTGTTTATGTTGGCATGTTCAATGGATCCTTTGCATTACTGTCTGACATAACTGAGCCAGGTAAACTCCGTGTGAGTTTGAGAGACCGTATTATTCATTTTGATGATTTTTTAAATTTTAAATCGTTTCGCTCTCACCCGACAACTTCTAACGACTACTAATCGTCATAGTTTGTGTATTTCTATGCGTTATAGATCATTTAAGAGCGCTGAAGATGCTTGTATAGCAACTAAGTCTTTTAGATGTGGTTATAGTAGATATGCTGTTGCTAGGAGTCAATACAGTAGAGAGACCTGACGGCTCATAAACACAATTGGTTTCAAAAACGTTGTCACATTGTTCTTCTAGGGGTGATAGGAGTCTGTCATCAATTCTTGATAAAATTCTCGTTGAGAGGTGGAAGGCACGGTGGACGCACAGCGACAAGGGAAGTGTGACGTATGGGTTCACGCCTGACATTAGGTTCGTACCGGAGCGGCCAGAGTTTGCCTTCGTCTTGAGTCTGGGATTTTTTCTGATGGGACATGGCATGCTCGGTACATTCTTTAACAAGAGGGATGGGAAGATTCGCGACATGTTCTGGTGGAGTGTACAATGACATTAGGGATCTGAAGGCAATGGGAGTCATCGTAAGGTTTTTTTTTTTTGTTGGTTTTGGCCTTCAGTGTACCTGTCTGGGCGTTTGATTGTGTTTTAGTGTGCCAATTGTATAGTCGTATGATTGTTTGCCCGTTTGTTGGTTTCTTTTAAGGCTGCTCATTGGCCAACAGTCCGAAGCCCTACCGAAGACTTAATTCTGGTACTAAGGGAGTCAGAAACCTCAGGAACCTAGGTCCAAATTGCAGTGAGAGCGCTTGCTCGATGTGGAGTTACGTTCTTAACCAAGTGCCTCGCCCCATAGAACGGTAGGAGTGTAGATGTCATGTTCAAATAATATCGATTTGGTGGTGATTTTCAACATAGGTAGGGGCGTTGGTGGACGCATTGTATTTACTCGTGCCTAGAGCACCGTGGGGTATGCCAAAGTGACAATACTCACGACATATAGGGAAATAAGACAGGAATCAGTGATAAGAAGGCTTCCCCACCACTAAATCAAATACTGAGAGGGCGTTGTTACGAGACAACGACAAAAGGCAGCCAAATTATCCCAGGCTGCTTGGCTGCAAAAAAGAAACAAGACAAATCTTTGTGATATGCTTATGCTTCCAAGAGGGATAATGAAAATAAAAAAAATGTTACTGTAGGTGGTAATGGAACTCTATAGCAAACGCCACCTGATGCGAATAAAAACTATATTACAGCCACCAAATGTATACCATGAATGGCTACTAAAACACTGTACAAAACTAAAAAAAAAAAATCCTTAAAAAAACTTTACTGACTTAAACCTTACTTTGCTCTTAATTACTAAAAACACACAATTACATATACACCTGTAGCAGTGCTAGTTTTTTCAACAACATTATACATAAATAATTTTAATGTGACTTTAATGTTGAAAACAAACAAACAACTTTGTAACTCTCATCACCGATAAAAAAAATTACAAAGAAAGTACAAATTAAAACAGAAAAAATAAAAAATTATTAAGAAATATTAAGTGTTTGAAAGGAAAAAAAAATTTTTTAAGGGAATTCGATACTTGTGTCAATGAATGGATTATTTTTGGAAAATAACAAAAACAAAAAGAAGAGTTAGGAGTTTTTCATATGTTTTTCAGTATTTTTAAGTAAAGCACTTCTTTAACAACAATTGACACAATTTTTTTTAAGCACCAAAAAAAAAACAAAAAAAAAAAACAAAAAAAACTTTTGCTCTTCTTACCATTATTCAGAAACAAAATATGTTTTAAAGCATTTAAAATACTTGCATTGTTGCAATATACGATATGACACTATTTATCCATTATGCTCTCGCATTTTAGTCCTGATACCAGAAATAATAAAAAAGTAAAAAAAAAAAAAAATGTTGAAAGAAAATAAGGCCACCAATAGGGACCAAGTTATGTAGAAAATAAATATTTAAAATATTTGAAACCATTTATTTATTGTGTAGAGGGGAACAGAACAGAACAGAACAGAACAGAACAGAACAGAAATACAAAAAATATTTTTATCGTTTTCTATTGCATGAATGATAAGCATTTTATGCAATATTTTTTAAAATGTTTGTTGTTGTTGCTACTTGGCCATACCTTACATTTAATGTTTTATAAAACGTTTCCTTTACACCTTCTCTCCATTGGCAGTTGTAAGTAACACACGAACATAGGAACGAATGAAAAGACCAAACGAATGGCGTGGAGCAGACAGACAGACGTTTAATGCACTGAAACTTAAATAATGCATTTCAAGTAAATGAGGGCGATTTCGAAAGATGAAAACATATTCGCGGAAATCAGCGAATATATAGGGGATCGGTCAAACAAAGTGTGTAATGAGCTCTAAGAGTTCAAATATTCCTTAAAATTGCTGTTTTTAACCAGGCAACTACAAAAATATCTAAAAATTATCTTTCCCAGTTTTATTCAGTTTTTTTTTTTCAAATGCGTGCTAAGATTATAAGACTACCGTCTACTACCACACGCAATGGATGTCATTTATCAACACTGTGATATGGTAGGTAAAACACCCGCCGGTCGTCGGTTGCCAGGCCAGATCATCTTAAAAGAGAAAAAAAGTTTTTCGACAGCGGTATTACCTCATAACATTAGCTAGTTACTGGCGATGAGTATTACTACTAAAACTTTTCTAAATAAACTTGCCTTTAGAAGCCGGCGTTAAACTGTAGGTCCCTCTCAATGGCTCTAAAAATAGAATCGGGTGTCAGCTCATTGACTGAGAGAAGTCCCCATGTTTCTTCATAGAATCTTATGGGAATAAGTTAAATTAGGTTAAAAAGGATGTGCTTACGCACCTCACCCACAAACAGAGGTCAATTGTAGAAGCCTTTATAGTAAGAAAGAATAGGAAGTGAAACAAGTAAAAGAAACTGGAAAAGAAAAGACAAGACACTGCTACTGAAACAAAGAAGAAGAAACATTAAACACAGAAGAAAAGCATGACACCACAACATCAGGTGTCATCTTATCAACCAACATATGCCTCAAAATAATCATTCCAAGTCAGAGATCCTAACGGACGCAACCTCACTAAGACCACTAATGAGAGAGACGGGTAACGACAAAGGATATGTACCACAGTCTCTGGCTCCTCTCTCATTGCCACATACTGGGCAAAAATAAGGGATACCTGCTCTTAGAGGGCAGTGCAATGCCCAGTCAAAAAACTTGTCAGAATTCTATGAGGTTCCTTTCTTAGATTTCTCCTTGAGCGCTCGAGTCTAGGTCAAAGTAGCTTAGAGACATTTCAGCTTCCCCTGCCACTCCATGACTCTTATACTCTGTAACGGCTCTATTTGTGAAATACGAACAAGTCAACGAAGAACCCCAGCACCCCATCCGTCAGTTCAATGCTAAAATTATATATAACGGCAGACTATGGCAACGTTATGCAGTCTTAAATTAGATTAGATTAGATCCAGATCTAGATTAGATCCAGTAGGAATAGATTCAGTAGGAATATCTAAATATTTACGTTTAAAACAATAAAGCCCTTCAGATCTCTGGAGTGTGTACACAGCACGAATGCCTGTCAACTCTACAAGAGATACTCGCATTGATATATTCGATGTTAAATATTCATTGGGTTTCTGAACATCAGGCACAAGGAGAAGGTAACTGCAAAGCGGGAGTTGAGTGGTTAGAGAGCAGGCACATAATACAAGCGGCAGAGATTCGAATACCAATAAGGGACATGACGTAGAAAACTTAATTGCGGTTGTGAGTGCTTAATAGAAAGACAAAAGCCTCCCGACCCCTGATCGTCCAGCTCACCTCTGGCAATGTTGACAAATATCAGACGAATGATCAGGACAAAACGCCACTTATGGGAAAAAATTACAATGCTAAGTAAGGATCACCACCACCAACTTAGCAAGAAGCTTCACCACTGCACACAATCATCTATTTAGCTAGAAAAATCAACCTGATTATTTAAACTAAAACAAAGCAACGGATGCTTTGTGGAAAGCCAATATGCTACATAGCGAATGAACTTGTACATGCAACACATTGGGATTTCTCTTAAAAACCTAACAGCTAAAATCGCACAAACTGAATCTCAAAACGAATTAAGAATCGGTACAAGAAACTATCTCAGATATAAATCAAAAGCTTTGATGGCTACAGAGCAAGGCACAGAATGCATAAAAAGTCTTACAGGGGCCATAGCCGGCCATTTGGTACTTGCAAAACACGCTGATAAATCCATATCATGATTTTTGTGAATGAGAAGTAGGCATTTGAACACTTAAAACTCGGCTCTTGTTTGGTCAGTAAGGATTCTACGACAGGAACACCCTAGCAACTGGCAACAAGAACAAGATCTACAAAATTTGTTGATTAATGTAGTACTTTGGCGCAACAGTGCACATATTGCAGCACAACGAGACCTACTAATAGTAACTAAGGGAGTTACTATATAACGAAGCAATTAGTAGTCAGAATGGTAGGTATATGTCTGGGCTGTTGCGACGGAAGGAGCTAATTTGACTTCCGTTACTTCTGAAATTGAAAGAAGACTCACTTCTTTACAAAAAAATATCATTTATTCTTGCCTAGTAGCGTACACTGATCGCTTTTTGTTCAAATTCTGTTTCACAGAGCGTTAACAGTTCATAATAATGTTTCAAGTACTAGTTATAGATAAGATTTTACATGAAATTTGTTGGCAGAATGACTCTACTTATCATAGCCTTAAAAAATTCGATGCTGAGACATCAATTAAAAATATGAAATTACTAGATTGGCATTGAAATTAAAATGCCATTACAGATATGGTTCATATGAACCCAAAAAAAAAACTGTAAAACACTCACGAAAGCGTATTTATATTTTCAGTTAATTTTTAAATTGCTTCCGAAAAATTTATTTATACTTTTTCTTAAAGTGAAATGACCCATCACATTCCGAAAATAAATATTAAAAATGCAAATGTGTGTATACTTATGTGTTAATGTTGGTGTATGCCATCAAAGAAAAAAAACTGTAATATTGTCAAGTGCATGACCACCATTTGGCTTTAAAAAACATGAAATGAACTCCTATTATTACACCGACAACAAGCACATACACAATAACACACACTCACAGATACCGTAAAACGATTTACACCGTTTGTAATGCATGCATTAGCACTTGTAATGTCTGTCCTTCCGTTCGTTTATGTGCTCGTATATGACTGTCCTTATGTCTGTCTGTCTCTTTGTCTGTATCATATTATAAAGCATGTTTTTGCATTCATTTGAGCACTTTTTTCTCGGATTTTTTTAGAGGTGTATTGGTGTTGTTGTCGTAATGCAATTTCTATGCGCTATTAATGTTGTTTTTTGGCCATCCGCACCATATCACACTGCCTCTAGAAAACAGTGGCTGTAATTGCTTTTGCTCTTAGTGCTCTATTGATGATGATGATGGTGTTAGCTGGTGGCTGGTGGTCTCATGGTAATGTTGTGAGATGGCGTTACTACCGTGCCACGGTACGTTACATCTAATGGCTAACGTTTCGTGTCGTGTGTATCGTTTCAAACAAAATTTCCATAAATTCATTTCAACCATTATGGCTTGTTTGCATTTATTTATTATTTTTTTTTTTCGTTCTTTAGTATTCGCCCCCAATGTTATGGTGGGTCGGTGTTTTCTATTTACCGGCTTTCTACGCCTCTTTGTCACTTTGCGAAAAAAGTGATACAAAAAAAAAAAGATTTTTTTTTTTTTAATATTTTAACACAAAAAAGAAAAGAAAAAATAAGTCTTCAGGATATTCATTAGACTTTGTTTTGTTTTCTTTAAATCTACAGAAAAGACCACACACAACAACCGAATGACGGACCAAGTTAAACGGTAATCATACAACAACAACAATAATAATAATAATGAATGAATGAAAAACACATACGCCCCACTATTTCCGTTAACTTCCTGTTGCATGGCATGTCAGAAAAGCGAAAAGAAAAGAAGAAAACTTTTTAAAACGATAAATTAGTTATTGTTAGAAATAGACTTATGTACGAGGGCAGTTTAATAATTCCGTGAGTTTTTGGTTAGAAGACAATAAAGTTTTTAATAAGATTTCTTTAGACCCTTAAAATAGGCCACTGTTTTTATCTCTTACCTCGGAGAAATTTCTTTAAGTTGCGGTCAGCATTTCGTACAACTTATTATTATCTTAGTGGAACAGCTATTTCTCCTTTGATGGAAGATATTTCGAATCAATTATTGGCTTTATATCGCAAACTCTGCTTAATACTACTTGCCTTACCCTTTACAAGGTAATCGATGTGAACGGTAAGGCGAAAAACTGAGATCACAGTTGGCCGACAGACCTATCTAAGTCATTTTTGGTATACATTCACCAGAGTTAACTCACTGTTGTGTTTGTTCTTTAGTTTCCAATGTGTTATGTTGGACTTATGTTTTGTCCAAAATAACCAAACGGTCTAAAAACTTGTTCGTATTGCGCTAAAACGTAGCCAAAAAAAAAATTTTTTTTTTTTGAAGTGTTTACAGTGTTGCCGGTTGTTGTGAGCGATCGAGACCATGGTCACTAAACAAATAAATCAAAGAATGTGCTGTACCGGATCAATTGGAATGCCTTCACTACCAGATGCCTCACTTAGCTGCAATCTCCATTCATCCAGTATTATTTCATAGATTTCTGAAGTGATGACATTTTTTAGGGGAGCTGCTGGCAAGCACTTTTTAATCACTTAAACAAATAATGCTGAGTAGCCTTAGCATTGTTTTTTTACTGTTTTAAGCTGGTCTTCTTTCTAAGGTCTTTGACAGTCAAATACACAGAAATAAATACAGATTTCCGAAGATTCATTAAAAGCCTAGTGTTGGAAAACAGTTAAGGGGAGCAAACAGTGTTACATAGAAAGCTAAAACTACTTATCAAACTGCCCACATAACAAAAAAAGACACCAATGAAAATGAACTGCTTTAAGGCCACGAATAAGATGATGATGAGGACGCTGGTGAGCGAATTAAAAAAAAAAATGGAGAAAAAGAAATTCTTTTGCGGTTGAAAAAAAGAAACAAACAACGAAAACGTAAAAATAAGTCAATTACGTTTGTTTTTCACTTGAATATTTTATTTTTCTATTTCGTTACCATTTTTTCTTTCCCTTTTTCGTGTTTAACTACGTTTTCATTATTATATTTGAACGAAAAATGGAATAAAAAAAATGCCTCAAGTATTTTACTGTTTAATGCCATTGTCAGCTTTTTAGAGTGGGAAGATAATTTGATGGTTTATTTCTATTTCAAAATTCTAATGCCACATAAGCGTCGGCCATCAACAGAAGGAGAAAGAGAGAGAAACAAACAACAAAAAAGTAGAAAAGAAAGTTGTGTTTATGCCATTAATCTTTGGAATTTAGAATTTGTAATTTTTTATAATTATAATAAATCATCCCATGATACTTGTACACGTTTACTAAAACAGGCTGTAGCCAAAATTATAGGGACATAGAAGAAAATTAAAAAAAAGTACCTTTAGCTTAGATAAGTAAAAGAGAAAAAAGTAAATATAAAGGGTAAGACAGATAAAGTTTTTTTTTTGAAAATGCTATAAAAAAAACTACTGAATATTTTCTCAAATTTTTTTTTTTTATTTGAAAGTACAATCCTTCCGGTTAATATTGGAAAATAACTTCATTCAAATGGCTGCCTCGGCTGACCTACACGATCGGTCCAATTTTTAAGCACATTATCGATTGTGTGCAGCTGTATTTCACCAATGGCTTCACGAATATTGTCCCTTAAAGCGTCAACTGTCTCTGGCTTGTTGGCGTAAGACTTATCTTTGACGGCACCCCACAGATAAATGTCCAATGGTGTCAAATCGCAGCTCCGAGGTGGCCAAACGATATCTGCTCTGCGGCTGATAATGCGATATTCAAAAACAGGGCGCAAAACATCGAGTATAGCTTCGGCTGTGTGGTACGTAGCGCCGTCCTGTTGAAACCAAATGTTGCTAATATCCTCCTCTTCAATTTTTGTAAACAAAAATTCGTTCAACATGGCCCGATAACGATCGCCATTGACTGTAACGGCCACTCCTTGCACATTTTCGAAGAAAAATGGCCCAATTATGCCTCTGAACCAAAATCCGCACCAAACAGTGACTCGTCTTGGATGTATCTGCTTTTTAATGTATGCGTGCAGGTTTTCTGTGTCCCAAATGCGACAATTTTGCTTGTTTATATACCCGCCAAGATCAAAATGAGCTGCATCTGAAAAGATGATTTTTTTACAAAATCGGTACAGACAATATTTCCCAGCGTTGTTCAAGCGTATACACCACCATATTCGTTCAGCGGAAGGATAAAACTAATTATCTGTCAAATCAAATATGAGCTAAGTGTTACCATTCTCGAAATAAGCACTGGTTGAAAAAAAAAAACGTTAGATGGCGGTTAGATGGCCACTAAATGATAATCGATATCTCTAGCTGGGTACTAAAGTTAGAAGTTTCTTAGATGAAAGACCTTAGAAACAATAAGATCTATAAAAGGCAACTTCCACCTCAATTGAGGATAATGTATTTGGTTTCTTATTAAAAAAGCACCCATGATATCTCAAAAGATGTTCAGGAAAGAACGCATCTACTGCATATTATATTTGTCCCCATTTTTTGGCCACATCCTGTGTTCAATTTTATTAAGTCAATTTTATTAATGACATAGAAGTATTTCATATAAAATTAGATTAAATATACACACTTAATCAAGTCGTTATGGCGGGGGGATAGGGAGGTACGCGTTATTTTCTCAAAAATAGAAGTAATATAAGAACCGTGGAACAGGATATTATTATTTATTATTGTTTTTAAAGAATAAAATAATGTTTTTTAATACATATACGAAGAATATTCTCTTCTAAGCTAGTTTATAATAAGTGCTACAGCAGGGCTCATAAATTTCTTATTAATTTTTAAATCCATTTTCCCCTACTGCGATTTCCTGTCTAGAGTTTTATGAACTCCAAGAAGTGTGAAACAATGTCATAAGTTGAGCTCATGTAAGCCCAAAAGAAGAGAATGATGATATGGACGATCTAAGAACGAATATTAGAATATGAAATAGCCAAAAGTGGAAAGGGTACGCGGTCAATTGCACTTGACCGTCAGCGCAATCGTGTAAAGATTTTGAAAGATTGTTTAAAGGCGTTTAGATTTAAGCGATGCTTTGTCACCAAGTGATTTAAACAAGAATCCATCACACGACAACAGAGACCAAAACGTACTAAAGAAATTGGGTTTCTTTACTCGTACGAGAAGAAAGTTAAGGTAGATCCGTCGACTAACAACTTCTTTCTTCGATTGTTTTGACAAAATACTAACGAATACCGGTTTATATTATGCAGGACCACTGAACAGAATCAACATTTATCTAAAGAGCAAAGAGCTGTTCCATCCATCCATATGCACGATGTCCACTTGTTTATTCACAATGTTAAAAAGCTGCAAACTGCTGTCTTTTTAACATGCATACATACATACATATATAATTCTACATCCCAAGTGGAACAAGTGGGACTTCTCTCAATCAATGAGCTACACAAGTATCTATTTTTAGGCTCATTTAAAGCGACCTACAGTTTAACGACGGCTGCGAACGGCATATGAATTGGAATAGCTTTTCATAGCGTAAATACTCATAACCAGTCGATAGCTGTTTGGTCTGTTGGTTGGTAGGCGGATGTCTTACCCACTATACCATAGCGGCTTCTTAAGCATACTTACCAGATTTAGAGCTTTTGGGACTATTCTCCGTTTTCAAATTGGAAGAAATGGATAAGTGGTAGAACATTTGTTTTAAAGAAATCCCTCTGTTTTGAAGGACTTGAATAATCTTATTGTTCTGAGGGACATAAAGAACTGTAAAAACAGCAGAAATACTTCAAAGAAACTATGGTGTGAAATAAATTACTTTCTTGCTTAAAAAAAAAGTTACTTTTATTCAAAAAGTAAATTAGCTATCAAGCTGGTTAAATCCTTAAGGACCACATCGTCACCTAAAATCCAAAAGGCCGTGAGCGACAAAAAATTCAAAAATGTTTTTTTGATTGATTATGAAGTAATTAGCGAAAATACATCATAATCAGTCAAAAAGCAGATTTTGAATTTATTGTCGGTTACAGCCTTTTCTATTTTAGATGACGATATATTTTCTGGATGCATTGAGCCGCTCTTGAATCTTTTTAGTATCGTCACCACTGAACATAATTTTGTGATGGCAATTAGATTTGGTATTTAACTGCTTCAAGACCTATTCAACTAACAGTCGTCGTTGTTTATGGAAGTCTACCTTCAGCTCCTGGGTCAGTTGAATTTTGTGCGGGTGTAAGCCTAAGTCATAAGGCAAAATTTGCATTGTGGTTGTGGTTTTTTGTACACTCTTACAGTCAGCGGTGATGTATGGGTGTTGATTTATTATTTACTGAACTAGTAAACCTAAATTTATTCATCACACTGCTAATCGTTCTCTCTATAGGACGAGTAAAATGCGTAAAACGCGGGTTACTCATCCTTATAAAACAATTTTATCATTTGAACGGTTAATCCGTCCCTGATAATTTGGGAAAACAAACTGAAAAATTCAATTTCAGAAGTAATTTTGTTCTCCCGACGTAAAGCCCAGACATACACCTACTCTTCTGACTACTAATTGCTTCGTTATACAGTAGCTCGCTTAGTTCCTATCAGTAGGTCTCGTTGTGCTACCATATGTCCACTGTTGCACCAAAGTACTACATCTGTTAACAACTTTTGTAGATCCTGTCCATGTTGCCTGTTGCTAGGCTGTTCCAGTCGTCGAATCTTTACCAAAAAAGATCCGAGTTTTGAGAGTTAAAGTGCCTCCTTCTCGTCTGCAAAAATCATGATATGGTGCCAGCAGTTTTTAGGCGTGTTTACCAAGAACCAGATGGCCGATTGTAGTTCCTAAAAGATTTGTTTTATCCATTCTTGGTAGTTTCAACACTTTTCTTTAGTCATAAAAGTTTCTGATTTTCAGGAGGTAATAGGCTCTTCCATTGATCGTTTATTCGTCTTGAGATTCAGTTCATTTGATTGTAGCTGTTAGTTTTTTAAGAGAAATCCCTTACCTTCTACTTATGTCTCTATGTCCAGAAACCCAATGAATGCTTACCGTCGAATATCTCACTATCTCTTGTAGAGTTAACGGCATTCGTAAACAATTTTCTTCGCACTGCGCATACATTCTAGGGATTTTTATGGCTGTATACTACCAGACGTAACTATGTGGATATTACTGCCGAATATTCCGGCTCATATAGTATATATATTAATTTCCGTAACATTCCATGAAGGAACAAGGGGACTTCTCTCAGTCAATGAGCTACACCCGATTCTATTTTTAGACCCATTGAAAGGATCCTATTGTTTAGCGCCGGCTAATGATATGACGTGATACCGCTGTGTCCTTTTTCAGATGACGAAATAATCCCAATCTTCGAGTTAGCATGAGAGACTCCACGTTATTCCCCTTCTTCTTTAACAGACTTCGTTCATTAGGTCACTAAGCACGATGGTGAATAGATCAGGTTATAGTGGTCATCGTTGTTTAACTTCAGCATTGGTGTGGAATGTTTAGCTGATGTTCCCGTTGTGAAAAACGTACAATCCTCTAAAAATCGAATTATTTTTTAGGGTACTCCTTTTGTTCTTAGTGCTTTCCATATTGCAGTTCTTCTGATGGTAGCAAATGCTCTGGATACAGGGGGGTAGATTGTTCTATGATTATTCTTGACGCGTCGGCCTGATCTAAGCAACTTCTGCTCGTTCTGAAGTATGCTTGTTCATCTCGCAATATCTTTTTGGCCTGGTATTGAACCGAGGACCTTCTGGCTGGTAGGCGGCTGTCTTACCTACCATACCACAGCGGCACATAACGCTGCTATAGTCTACAGCTATCCATAAATCTAGCATGTTAGCAGTTACACAACCGCTCCTAATCTTACTACAGAATATAAGCGACAGCTTCAACAATATGGCCAAAGTTTGCAAGTCCCTTTTGGACAGGTTGTATTTAAAACCCAGATCGTTAATTAATTACTTACTCCCTAAGTGAACATATGTCGGCAACATGTCTTGATTCTGAGCCATTGTCTTAAAACTTGTTCCCCCTTTTGCGAAATAACCCTTTAAAACATTATTAGCCGTGATAACGTATATCGCTTTTAAAAATAGTTTTTATTTCAAAATAATAATCAAAGGGAAACAAAGTATTTCCCTTTGTTGTAGTTTTAAAACACGCTGATCATAAATCTCAAGCGGAAAGGAAAAAAAATGAAAAAAAAAATTAAAAATTGTTTTGGCAAATTTATTTTTAAGTGCATTTGCCAACTTGGATTTTTTTTCATAATATCGTGGCTTTATTTAGTTGGTTGACTGGTTGGTTGTTTGGTTGGCCATATCAGTAGCACTATCAGTTTATGCATGTGTATCGTGTGTGTGGTGCACAAACATACCAGCCCCCAAATTGTTGCAAACAAACACTTAAATAAACTGCAGTTAAAAGCATATTTTTTTTAATTTCATGACAAAACTTTTTAAATGAATATTTTCTCTCTATTTCTCTCCCTCTCTCTCTCTCTATTCCAATACTCTTTTTGCCACTTTAACACTATTTTTTTAAGGGAAAAAATTTCGCTATTTGCGTTATAAAATTTTCGTTTTTTTTTTCTCCTACTACTACTGCCACTTATTTAAAAAAAATAAAATAAAAATAATAATAAAAATAAATTTGCAACATAAAAATAAAAATATATGTGGCATATAAAAAAAAAAAAAAAAAAATTAAAAATGAAATAAAAATCACAGAACGTCGTTAAAAATTAATAGGAAAACTAGAGAATATAAGGGTCATGCCAGCAGCAGAAAAAATAATAAAAAAGTCATGAAAACCAAAATACCAACAAGCCAACCTACAAAAAAAAAGGAAAAAGTTGACAATTTTTAGCGTGTGGCACGCCTAAATGCATTAGAGTCGTCATCACCACACTGACTCGAGAGATCAGCTAGACATGGTGAGAGGAAGAGAAACCAGGACAATAATATTACTTTCTTTCTATTTATTTTCATATTTTTATGCATAAATTCCTAATTTATGAGTTTGTTTACTATCAAAGAACAAAAATCAAAGTATGGGGGTAGGTAGTGAGTTTAAAGGGAACAGACTTAACAATTTATCGATAAAAATGGCATTTCTCAGGAATTTCAAACTAATGCAGCTCAGGCAGTAGTCATCATGAAATACGTGATTAACCATGAAACCATGACATGAAATCCAGAAAAAAGAAAAAAAATAAATAAAAACAAATGAAATATTATTTATCAGCCGCTTTTTTAAAACAGAAACGTAAGATTTTTATCATAATATTTATAATGGTATCATATATCAACTGGGGGGCAAAATAATGCACCTCCCTCTCCCCCTATATGACATTTAAATAAAATAAATATTTTTTACAACATTTTATAGGCTGCGGAAGTGAACGGGGATGAAGGAGCAATTAAAAATATTGGCAAACAAATTGTTAATTGCTATAGATACGATTTTAAATGCATGCTTTTATTATAAATCAGATATATTTGAATAATTACGAGGGTAGTTTAGTAAATGTGTAACTTCTCCTCTCAACAAAGTCCTTTTAAAGTTTAATACGAACATTCGAAATACATAACACGATTTCGTAAGGCTATCAAAATAGACGTTTGTCTGGATGACCATATTGATGGTGGCCATATTCTTAACGCTATGTCTGTCGAATTGATATTTGGCGTTCAGCGACAGGCGCAAGTCATAAAATTTTTTTTTATCAAAATCAGTGTTACATTCAGCCAAAATCATTCTCAGCAATGAAGCCCACTTCTAAATCAATAAACAAAATTCCCCAAGACCGTAAAAAGACAAAATGATGTGGATTTTGAGCTGGCGACGTTAATGGTCCATATTTTTTAAAAGGGCGTTGGCTTGACCATCACATTAATGGCGGGGAATGCAGTTTGAAGATTACCAACTTATTTTTGTGGGCTGAATTAGATGTTAATGACATCAATGATATATGATCAATAGGACAGCATTAGCTGCCACACAGCTCATGCCACATTGGACACAGCAGATTTATCTCACGTGAAAATTACAAATACCTCGCGGAGCCATTTGTAACTAACTTAACTTAAAGAGGACTCAGACAGGCAGACTGTCTGTCATGGTGCCTATTCTACATTGTTATGGAGAAAATAGTAAGAGATGTTGCGGTAAATCCAGTGACACAATTTACATTACAGGCAGACTGTCTGTCATGGTGCCTATTCTACATTGTTATGGAGAAAATAGTAAGAGATGTTGCGGTAAATCCAGTGACACAATTTACAATAAGAGCCACATGCTTCTCGCATCAACATAATAGACCAAAATTCACGAGAAATCACGGCAGTATTCTCCAGACTTGAGGTGATGAATAAGGGCAAGCCGAAATTAATGGTTGTCACTGACAAACTGACCGCGCGGCCCATCATTAGGCATAATAACTTCAAGTTGTGAAGTTTTGGATAACTTCGTTCTATCTCCGTTCCGCCGTGTACAAGAACAATAAAAAGAAGAATCTTGCTTGCTAACAAACGCTATTACGGACTTAGCAAGCATTTTTGTGTTAATACCTTGAGTAGAAGAACACAACTCCACATATACAAGACCTTAATTTTATCTGTTTTGCTGTATGATGCCGAAACCTGGGTGGTGACAGATGACACAGACTGATGAGGCGATTCTAGGAGTTTTTAAAAGAAAGATTCTTTGCTGAATATAAGGACCTGTTGTCCTAAGTAATGAGTATCGATACCAGAACTTTGAACTGTATGCACTATATTCCGTAGTGACGTAGTTAAACCCATCAATCTGTAACAATAGCTTTCAGTGGGACTTGTCGCGTCGCGTCGTGTCGCTCGCACGCGAGAAAATTCCCCAGCTCGAAAGGTGTTTGATACAGAATCCGAATGACGACCAAAACTCCGTTGCAAGTAACATGTCGATGATATTCTTCTAAAACTTGGTGTGTTTAGCTGGTGCAAAAGCGAGCAAGATCGACGCGGTTGAGCTTCCATACGCCAATTCCAATTGGGTTTGTAAATAGCGGTAAAAGTAAATAAATAAAAGAAATAAAAAATAAAAAAAATTTAATGACACCACACACTCTATTAACATAGTGTGTCAAACTTTGCAACATCCTTTAGATTACCCGAGAGCCTGCAGACATGTAGATTGTTAAAGGATCAGGAGTCTGTGGTTAGGGTTAGGATTTTCTCTGACAACCAGGCTGCAGTGACATTTTTTTAAAAGAGAGAGAAAGAGCCAGTCATTGATTTTTTTTTTTTTTGGGAATGTCCAGGTATGGTAACCAGACGATTAAGGTACTCTGGAGTGACTTTTTTTAATGGGTTGGCCTTTCTTTGACCTTCTCAATTTTATAGAAAGCTTAGGGTGGCTGTAATCCTCTTTTTCCTTATTTTTCTTCTGTGATCTTTGTGCGGTTTCGAAACAGGTATACTGACAGGCACTTAGCTGCTAATTATGCTTACCAAGTTTTTAGCCAACTAACCTTATACCTACCTAACCGAAGCGCGCAATCACTTTTTTTCTACGCCACTCCCCAAAGAATTAATTGCTTTGTTTTAGTTTCTTTAATCATGTTTATTACAAAGCTAAGTAGATGATTAATCTACTGTGGCTCACCTCTATGTGATCGTGTAATGGTGAAGATCCTTGCTAAGTGGCGGTGGTCATTTTTACTTAGGATTATAATATTTTTTCCAGTAGATGGCGTTTTTCCTGATCATTTATCTGTGTGTTATCATAGCCAGGGGGACTTATTCTTTATTTTTTAGATGGAGTTGTCTGGAGGGAAGTTGAAGCATCTTTACTAAACCACAATTAAATTGTTGTCCATGTCCTCTGCTGGGGCTCGAAGCTGGGCTGCTTGTGTTGTTATGCGTGCGCTCTCGCCACTACACATCACACCGCGCACTCAATTGCTTCTGTTTAAATTTAAAGAGCGCTCTGTTAAGGGTTAAAGTTTAAAAGACTGCAGCACGTTTGATAAAAGAACTACATTTTCATTATTTATTATTCAAGAATATTTTCCTCATGGGATTCCTTAGCATATCACGTATTTGAAAATCAGCACTTAAAGGATTTCAAACAATTTTGTTTTTAAATTTTTTTCCTCTTTCTTTCGAATTTTTTCATTAATTATGTATTCCGAAGAAAATAAGATTTCGATGTCAATGAAATAAATCTTGAAAAGGAAAATTTCAAAAATTTTATCTCATTTTCACAGCTTTTGTTAACACAATAGCAATACAACAACAAGAACAAATTGCATAAAATTACAAGGCCTAGATAAAGAGCTTTGGCTGCAAAGCAGTTTAATAAATTTGAATATTTTAAGGCATTACGATGTCTTGTTTCGTTAGTAGTGCGTGTACGACTGTCATAACTGTTGTCGTTGTTGTTGTTGTTGTTTCAAATTACATAATTTTAAACTTGATCTTGAATTCCATAAAGAAAGTGAAGTAGAAAAAAATGCAAAATTTTCTGACATGTGTTACACAGCCGACAGTAGTCATCGCAGTCGTCACAATAACTTCAAAGGGTTATTAAATAATTTCATTAAAAAAAAAAAAAAAAAAAAAAAAAAAAACAGCAGCACACATAACGGAATTAAAAATTTAAAATTCCAATGACTGAGAAAAAAATTTGCATAATTTTAATTTGCTTAGCAAATAAGGAACACGAGGGGATGAAAAACAAGAAAAAAACAAGACAACATACTGGAACTTTGGCAACAGCAAAACCTGAAATACATGTTGGCGTCGTCTAATGTAAATGTTAATTAAAAATACAACAACTACAACTACAATAACATTAACAGAAGTAGTGGTAGTAATAATAATAAGACATGGGGTGCATATGTACGCTGGAACACTACCACCACTGTAACCATACATATGAGTATGAGTCCTTGTCTGGCTTTTGAAGATCCCAAAGGACACCTTTCACTTGTTATTACATTTACATAAATGGAATGGAATTATAAAATAAAATAAAAAAAAAATTAAATAAAAGTTTTGGAATATTTTACTGTATTATTACAACAACAAAAAAGTGAAAAAAGTGCAAATAAACCAACAAACAACTGCCAAAAAAAGCCCAAAGAAAAAGTTGAAAAAACTGGGCGGTTGTTATCGTTGGCTAAAAACAACCAATCACTTAACTTCATTTCAAAACTACACTCGAATTGAACTGCCTTGATATGAGCTCAAGTTGTTCTCTTTAAAGATAAGGAAGTAGCACAGGGGAGTAGTGGTAGTTGAAAAGGACACTGAACAGTCTAATAAAATATGAATAATATGGTTATACGAGCAACAACAATAATAACAATAATTTATAACTTATTTAATGAAAAACGAACCAAATATTTGTTCGCTATGCGGCAACTATAAGATGCCCTACACAATAATTAAGGTGATCTCATCTCTGTGGGTGTATAGAGCAATTAGTCGATAAACCATTACCAATTCTACAATCGAGATTATACTGTCGGAGTATAGCACACGCCTCTTTACTTAGAAATGTGACATTCTTTTAAAGTTTTTTGCACTATTAACAGCCTTAATCACAAAACAACTTGAGATACCAGTCAAAAACTTTCTTCAGCGATTCATGCTATGCTAGAACATATGTGTACTGCTCTAGTGTGATAGGTAAGAAATCCGCTTACCAACCAAGAGATCCTGGATTCAATTCAAGGCCAGACTATCTGACAATTGGAAACAGCGGCATTACCTTATAAAATTAACTAGCGACTAGTTATGTGTATTACGCTATGAAAAACTTCTTTAACGAATGTATCTGGCGTTCGAAGCCGGGTTTAATGAGTCTAAAAATATAATCTAGTGCTGCTCATTCATTGAGAGATCTCCCTCTTGTTCCACTTGTAATGTTGCAGGAATTGTGTATGTATGTATGTGTGCCAGAACATATACTCCCGGAAAAGCCAAACTTAATCACTAGACATGAGTCATAGTGTTTAGACCCCCAAAGACATTAAAACAGATTTAAACTATAATTAAAATCAATATTTATTTTCTTTCTTTTCGTCTACTCTACCGTGCAACAGAGGATCTTAAAACCAATGCCTAAAGTCGGATGCATAAGGTCACTGAAGTGACTAATCAGTTAAGGTAGTGCGAGACTAGTATGGCATCAACAGGGGAATGATATTTCTGATGTAAACATAAGATCTGACTTTACGGCGAGTTTGAAATACAAGCGTTGAGAAGAGTAGAAATAATAGTGGCGTAGCATTAACCACTGCAGCTCTTAAAACTCCCAACACCAAAGAACAAATTGGCGACCATTACATCATACCATTTGTAGAAGTTAATGGTACAAAAGACTGAGAACCTCACAATGCAAGCAAGGACTTTCGATAAAAATAAAACATGAGATAGAGAAAGCGATGGTGTAGCTCTGGTAGGCGACAATCTATTGTGACGGAATAATGTACAATAGCTACTATTTTTAGTAGTGCAGGCTAGGTTCGCTATTATATGCTGATATGGAATATTTCTATGGCTTAGACATTCCATCTAACCTAGACTAGAAACAATTACCCACATACTTTCAAATTTTACTTAAGAATGATATTCAAAATAAAGGCAAAATATATCTGAAAGCTCAGGATATATAATTGGAAAATATGTAGGTTCAAATTTTATTAAAATAAATAAAAAAAAACACCGGCCTTAACATATTGTTTCGTTTTAACCTTTTTAAAACGTTTGTGTTCTATTGAATTGCGTTAAAATAAAATTAAACACCACTTTCTTGTTGCTTTACAGTTTTTATGTTCTCACTTTAACTTTTATAGTTTGTCTTAATACAGCAACTTAAGATTCGTTTATACAACACTTTTCATATACAGCCAAACGATAACTACTTTCACCAAACGCAATGCGCCATATTTTATAGCATTTCATTATTGGTTTCGAATGTCTAGCGAATACTTAAGCCTTCTATTCAGTTAAGTTAATTGAAATGTTGTAAAATCGTAATAAACAAAAAGGAATCAAACTGGCAACACTGTTAGACATGCAGATGGTAACACTCTTAGTAGTACAGACAATTATGGCAATTACAGAGCCTTGACACAAACCAATAAAGTTTATAGCTAAAATCTCATAATAAGTTCCTGATGTGGTGTATTTTCTCTTCAGCATCTTCATTTTCGTAACAATATTGTTACGTTTTAGCACTTTTAAAAACGTTTGAGTTCTTCTAAATTGCGTTAAATAAAATAAATGACTTGAATTAGTTATTCTACTTTATACAGTCTTTTTATTTCCACAACTTAACTTTGTACGGCGGCCATAGGTATATTAACTTCCAGTTAATACACAAATTACTCAACAATTTTATTAACGCCTCAGCACGGCTTTATTCTTTGACTGCACACTGCGCCGCATTTTATAATAAATTAACACTAATTTCGATTGTTCCTAGTAAATTCCAAAACCTTCTGTTCAATTGCTGTTAAGGATTTAAAGTACATATACGACTTATTTTGGTACTGACAGCACTGTCCAAATAAATACAGCATTGACAGGATTATCATAGCGGTGAAACAAATCAATAGAATAAATTCTATAATAATCATATTATAGCTCTTAGTGTACAAATATTGGTGTATCTTTTTAGGCATTTTCATTTTCGTAGCAATACGCTTTCAATAAATAGAATATCTAAGTTTGGATCTATAACTGTTATAAGTACCAGTACGAATGCAATACATCTGCACCACTTATGGTGGTGTAGAGCATTAGAAGTACGTAAAACACCCTCCATACTGTTAAAAACAAAAACTTTTATTTTTGGCTCAAGTTTTTGTTTTTACTCGCCATTCTGTATTAGTTGGGAATATTTCCAAAAAGGGAGGAGAAGAAGGCACAAGAAACCAAAAAATTCTAATTACATTTATTTGTAATTAAATGTCAGCCATACAGCTACAGGTTTTATATTTCTAAAGGCCGTCTTCAATCAACCCCTCGCAAAAAAAAGAGAAACAGGCATAAGACCAAGCAGAGGGCTTAAAATCATCATCATCATACGATTATGACAGTTTAGCATATTCAAAACCAAATATTTTTTTTTTTTTTGTTTCATGTAAAACATAAATTATAATAAAAATATTAAGAAAGAAATATAAAATAAAGGAAATAACAACAGCGACAGCAATAACAATAACAATTTACTTTTCATGCCTGTTTTTTTTTTTTCAATATTGAACCGAAAGAGCGAAATATAGACAAAACGAATTACAAAATCGAATTAAAATGTAATTAATTATATAAAGGAAATAATAATAATAAAATAATCAAAATTAAGATAAAAACAACAGCAACAACAACAACAACAATAAATATTTAATTATGAATATATTGAATGTTAAAACAAGAAACATTTTATATATTAACGAAGGAAGGAAGTTAAAGAGGTTAATAGGGTTACAAACGAACGATATTCAAGCGTGGTTAGAGACAAAAGTTTTTGGTTAAGCTACAACTACAAAGTTTTATCTCTGCTTTCGGATAATGGAAGTGGAAATTTTCTTTATAAAAAAATTATGTTTTTTTCGCTTCGTTTTCTAACTGAAATGTTTTGAATTCAAGGCGGTCATTTTGTTGAAACTACATCTGTCGAATTGGTTGTCATTTATTCAGTTTGCTTTGCCATGTCCCAACAGACAGATTGAGCGTTTCACAGCAAGTGCTAATGATAAAATTGTGTATCAAAATGGATGTTCTATTTGGGCAACGCTTCAACGTGGCTTACCCATCGCCGTAATCCGACAAGTCTATTAGCAGTGTGTTCGATACATTTTAATCCACCAGTTCAGTACACACTCGTACCATGATGAAATGTAGGATCTAACGAAACCGTTGCTACTGCTCGTAAGAGTGTGTGGGTGAATCAGAAGAGCCATAGGTAGTTGATTACCAACCTTTTACGACATGAATTGGATGAATGAATTGCCACACAGCTCATGCTAGTTTGAACATTCTGCACCAGCAGCTTGAAGGCTTGATAAACTCACGTATAGATAATGTAAACTGGCCACATTACTTGTTCGATTTAATCCCAATATACTTTTCACCTTGACCTTCATTTTGGATAGTTCAGTCATGACGTCTGATAGCAAGGGATGGTCACTGACATATGAGATGAAAGACAGTCTCTTCCTTCTCTTCAGAACCACAACTACAGCAAAACTCCGGCGAGGTGGACCACAATTGTGCACTGGATGGCCATGCGATTTAGGGAAAGAAGACATTTAGTCTTCTTTTTAATGAGGTCGATCCAGCAGAGCCTGGAGATACTTCACGTGCTCTCATGAGCACGTCATAGACCGACCGAAGAATATCCACCCTAAACGAGGCAATCGGGACAACAATAATAAGCTCTCGTTCGAAAATATCGAGCTCAGTACCTCACCTTGCCAGTTCATCAGCAATGCAATTTCTAATGATATCCTTGCGTCCCGGAACCCATATGAGAGTTACATTCCAATGAGCTGCGATATCCAAGAGAAACGAGCATTCATGGACGAGGTTAGATGTCGAGGTAGCGTCCACAAGGTACTTGTTCGCAGCCTGACTGTCTGAGTAAATCAGAAAATTATCAGGGAAAATTTCCCCACAAAAAGCATTTAACAGCCATCAGTATGGCCATGACCTAAGCCTGAAATGCACTGCAGCGGTCAGGCAAATTATAAGACAGTCTATTGTCAAAATCCTCTATGCATATACCACAGCCCACTCTGCCCAGCATCTTAGAGCCGACGGTAGAGACCTCAAGGACGTTTTGAAAGACTCCTGTTCGCCAGACCACAAATCGAAGCTAAATCTTCTCAAGAGAAAATTATGAGGGACATGTAATTGACCCAAGTACTATATGTCTGTGGTCCACAAGGATCAAAATGCAGATTCGGCCAGGAGTTGATTGTATTTCGCCTTCTGCTTCTAAAGAAGATCGGTGGGGAGCCAGTTATGGCAAATAAGGCTTTGTTTGGAGCGCACTGGTGATCAGGACAGTTGCCTGCCTGTGCATCCTGTCTATCAGCCCACAATGAACTGATACTTACGCACCGTCCACCAAATATGAACTCCGTAAAGTAGGAAAGGTTATACTACAGCCTGATAGAGCCAAATGGTGATGGCAGACTTGAGACCCAAATCTAGCCAACGCTATGGACGCCTTCTTCACTCTATTCATTCGAGAATAACCCCAGATATTTCACGTTTGAGGACAAAGAGATTTGAACGCCAGCGTGTCTCGGCATAATAAATGCAGGTATTTTGTATCGCCTGGAAGAGAGCATCAACTCCGTTTTATGGTGGGTGACGCCTAGACCCCAAAACAAGCACCATTTCGTAATAAGTTTAAAGGCCTGATTACACCTCGAGAAAAGGGTGTGCGAATCAATAACACCAAAATGGCCAGATCGTCCGCATAACCAAAAACTCTAAGACCATATCGCTGAAGATTCTCCAACAACCCTTCTACAGCGATGTTCCACTGCAAGGGCGAAAGAGCCCCATCCTTTGTAGGGTTCTTCAATATACTGCTCTTACCGGGTTAGCCTCCCCAATGGAGGCAGTAAACCTTTTGGTCAAGAGTTCCCGCACAAACCCCTCTATGCATTCACTAACGGTACGCTCTATGCCCTAACAATCGCCAATGAATAGACATTGTTGAAGACCGATAAATGCCGCTAGTGAGTAAACTGTGCTCGCCAAAGTTCAACACAACTCAGCACGAAACTTAGTGCAGTCTCGGCAGACCGACCCTTCGTGTAGACATGTTGAGCACTATTGACAAGAATAGAAATCCTTTTCGAAGTTTTCAGAAAAAATTATGTCAAACTAATGTGCCTGCGATCCTTACTGTGGTGATTGAGTGTTTTCCCGCTTTAGGGTTAAATACAACCCTCGCCTCTCTCCACTTATATGAGTATTAAGGGCAGGCGTAATAAATTCTCTGCAGGTAGGGAACCACCATATCGGATGTCTCCTGTAAGTCAACAGGTATGAATTTGGTATTCCTATGTGAGCGTACACTTTTTAAAAATTTCAGGGTAACTTTTAAGATTTTTTATAAATTTTGTGAAAATATGCAATAGTAACTTAAAAAACAAACAAATATAAAAAACTTCCCTTACGACCCTCGCACTTCATTTAAATTTTTTGATTGTTTTTTTAGTTTTATGCATAAAGTAAGTAATAAATAAAAAATAAATAAAGTTATCGTTATCGTTATTTTCCAAACCGCTAAAGTTTATTTAGTTGTCATTTTAGCAACTGAAACTCACTCACTCAACACTCACTCGCTCTCATATTCAAATGAATTGTTTTAAAACCAAAACGTGGCAAAAAAAAAAAGAAAAAAGAACTGCAGAATACAAACGAACAAAACTTAAATGTGAAAACCAAGAATAACTTTTCGTTAACAATCACACAATTCACCAGGCAAGTAGTCAACAAACGACAACCAACCAGCCATGCAACCAAAGATTTAAGGAAGACGATGTACTATTGCTACTGCGAGGGGTATGTAAGGAACAAAAGAAAGCGAAAATAAAACGAAAAGTAAATTTGTATTCCATTTGGAATCTATTAAAGCAATTTCATGTTTTTTTTATATTTTTATTACGACAACCACTGGCAGCAGCAGCAACTAAAGCTTGTAATTTTTAATCAATTTCTTACTCACTTCACCTCTATATAAAACAAAACGCCTTTAACAGCTACGCCCACTAGCACCTGCTCCTACTACTATAGCTGTAGTCCTCTCGCTTAGGATTCCTTATCGTTTATTCAAAATTGAAAATGATAGTTTTGTGCTGAGCAGCAGAGTATCAAAATGCATGTTAAAAAATCGTTGCGAATTCAAATGCAGTTACAGATAAACTTACACAAACATACAAACAAACACACATACACAAACATAAAAACCGAAATTCCTACACCAAAACTCTAAAAACAAATAGAAAATCAAAATGGAAATTTGAAATTCATTCAAAAAACGAAAGAGAATCGAAACAAAAACCTAAAAGTTAAAATTGAAATTATGAATTCATTATGAATGACTAAATGAATGAATGAATGACTGACTGACTTAATGAATGAATGACTGAACGAATGATGAAGTATTTGTTAAGGTAGCAACAACCCGCAGCAGCAATAACAACAGCAACCTTAAACAGAGAGGAGGCGTATTCCTCTAAAACGCCAATATTTTCTAACATGCAATGCCATAAAACAAGGCATAAGGAGGACAGGGGCGGCCAAGGATGGACTTGTAGTGAAAACAAATAAAAAGTAATAGAAATTTTGTTTTAGTTTCTAAAGTGCATAATAAAAATCTAATGCTGATGATGAATGAATGAACGAACGAATGAATGTATGAATGAATAAATTTACACTCAAAGAAAAAAGTTAATAAAAGAAATAGGAAAAAAAGTATAAATGGTATTATTAAAACTAAAAGATCAAAACGAGACACAAAAAACTTAGATTTTGTTGAAAGAAGAACCCCGTCATAATAAAAGTTTAATGCATTAAAGTTTTCAAATTAAAAAAAAATGAAAATAAAATAGTACCAAATAAAAAAGTACCCATCAAAGTGACAAACATTTTAGTAATTTTTGTTAAATTTTTTTTATTTAAAAAAAACAATCTACTTTCGAAATCATTGTTAGGTGAGTAGCATAGTAAAGCGTGTTTTTTATAGAGGTATAGAACTTTAAGTTGGCATTACTTTTCAAGATGGCGACCGATTTAACAGCTGTCAAGTGATTTATTTTCAGTTTGTTTTGGCAATTCATCATGAATAGACTCACGCCTGAACAACGCTTGCAAATAGTGCAATTTTCATTTTTTCATAAGTGAATTTTGTTTAACGATGAAGCGCACTTCTGGTTGAATGGCTACGTCAACAAAAAAACTGCCGCATTTGGAATGAAGGTTATCCTTAAGTGTATGTGGAAACACACATTTGGTGCGCTTTATGGGCTGGTGGAATCATTGGTCCGCACTTTTTCAAAAATGATCGTGGCCAGAACGTTACAGTCAATGGTGATCGGTATAGAGCCATGATTATTAACTTTTTCATCCCTGAATTGAATAACCATGCTGTTCAGGAAATCTGGTTTCAACAAGACGGCGCAACATGTCACACAGCTCGTGCTACAATAGATTTATTGAAAAACACTTTTGGTGGACCTGTGAATTGGCCTCCAAGATCTTGTAATTTAACACCGCTAGATTACTTTCTGTGCGGCTATGTAAAGTCATTGGCCTATGCGGTAAAGCCACAAACGCTTGACCATTTGGAAGACAACACAATGTTGGAAAAAGTCATTGAAAATTGGACGTCCAGATTGGACTACATCCGCGCCAGCCGTGGCGGTCATATGCCAGAAATCATATTTAAAATGAAATGCCACAAGATTATCTTTCGGAATTAGCAAGGCCAGACAAGCCATGGCCAACTTTATTCTGTCTTAACATAATAGGCTGTGTATAAACCGATACCTCCGTCGTAAAGAGAACAGATTTTTCACCAAACACCAAAACAAATGGGCCACACAATGGGCCATAATAGAAGGCCGATTTTAGAAAAGTAACATGAAATGAATCGAAAATGAACTGATTAGACCGCTAGCGCACATAGTGGAAATCAGTAGTAGAGTGAGCCAACTAGTGCCTGATGTCGACAGTCGGAATAGTTTAACTTTTTCAAGCCAATGAGTATGAATTACATCGCATACAACCGAAAAAACTATGGTCGTGAGCTTGTTAGACGGCAGACCTTTTCGCAGTTTCAAACCGTAGAAAAAACTCAGTCGTACTAATAGCGAATGTGAGCAACTGCAGGACCATTCGCAGCGACATACAAATTGCAATTTCTTACTTCATATAATATGTGATGTGACCGCCAAGTTAGTTCGGTCTCAGTGGTAATTTTTCATTTTTCCAATGGCTGTCAACAAGCCGTCAATGCGTTCAATGCAATTAAATTCGATCAATTAAAGCGAAAGTTTGCAAAAAAAAAGCTGACCTATTCACTTGTCACTTGTAAAGCTAACGTTACGAAACGTTACGGTGCAAAGGTGCCGAAGAAAATAATAAAGCTCATAAAGAGTCTTTACTTTGAGGCCAATTGCCGAGTACTACACGAAAATATAATTGGCGACATAATTGTAGTTAGGAAGGGCAGATGTAACACATACTAATAGGGGTATAAGCTAGTGACTGCAGAGACGTTTAGAATACCTCGATTGCGCACACGATTTTTGCCTTCTTGCTCACAGATACTCTGACATGCAGGACAAGCTCTTTACGATTGAAGAAGCGTTCGTACGTACTCAAAATGACCAAAACAGTGCGCATAAATGCATCAACTTCTCAACCATTCCTTTTACGGCACCAACCTTTTGCTATTTAAGTTGCTCTATTACAACAGCCGGCGGCTTATTTTAGGATGTGAAAATCATATTAAACAAGGCGAGACGGGCTTTTGCTAGGCTAAGTCCTTTATGGCGATTTACCCAGCTATCTACCAACACCAAACTCAAACTCTTTAATTGCAACGTGAAACCTATATTGCTGTATGGCAGTGTATTGTGGAAAGCTGCACCCAAACACATCAGTAGCATTCAAGTATTTGGAGACAGATGTCTCCGTAGAATCCTACGTATATTCTGGCCTGAAAAATAGAGTAACATCAATCTTTGAAACCTATCAAATACCCAGTTGGAGATACGTAGACATATGTGCGCTGGATTGGCCATATGATTAGAAATCCAGCCGACGACATTATCATAATAGCCATCGACTGGAATGCCCAGGGTCAACGACGTATTGGAAGGCCAGCTGGATACCGAAGTAAGAACTTCAGGACGCAGCTGGAGCGAAATAGCATATTGCAAATGAAAGAGATGATTGGAAAAATAGGATATCATGGAACTACAGAATATAATATATATACGCTTTTCTGATCAGTAAATTGCAACGATTCAACTTTTTTAACAAACGCGAGGGATACGAAAAAGCGAAATCGTGTCGCTTAGACTTTCAGATTGAGACAAAATGCAGATGATTTCTTCTAAATTTCATCTAAATTTTAAACAAACCGTCATACAATTTCTATATAAAAAATTTATATAAAATTTGAATATAAAAAGATTTTATACATATGTACGTAGCAATTTTGTCCTCCAGCTACTCATTACAAGAAGTTTATTAAGTTGTATGGGGTATATGGTACATATAGGCGAGATTTTTTGCATCACGATTATTCTTGTTACCCTCTTTATAAATTATTGTAAATAGTAAAGCTTTTTACCTATTTTCTTTCCTCGAGTGTATTGAAATGCATTCAAGTTAACTTTTGAGATTTTCCTAGTAATGCAAAGCATAGATTTCGCGTACTCACGCAGATAGATTTGCGAGTATAATGCGAGCGAAATGGTAAATAATTTGTTGAATATGTTTTTGACAACTTACAACTGCAACAACAACACAAACAACTAAAACTAAAGAATGAATGAGAGGAAAAAACTATAGAAAAACGCTTTGAAAATTATTCGTAAAAAATGTTTTTTTTTTTGTGTTAAATCAGCGGTTTAGTAAATGTTAACAAATTAATTATGAATTATGAACTGCCATGGTAATGTGGCGGTACAGAAAGAAGAGACAAGTAGGCAGGCAGTTAGACACACAGACAGACTGTTGAATAGATTATGGCATATAGTGAAAAGCGAATGTCAGTCAGTTAATAAATGGATAAGTGTGTGTGTGTGTGTGTGTGTAAATTATATGATTGATAATATTTGAATATGTCAACAAGCGATACTGATTCGCTACGAGTGCGAGTACAATAACATAGAAGTCATAAAGAAGAAAAAAAATGTAAAGAAAACGAAAAGAAACTTTATATAAATTACGAGAAAGTGATTCGCTATTTAAGGAAGAGGTAGAAGGTGTAGTGCTATAGCACAAGGAAGAATATTTAATTTTGAATATGACGAAATTTATTTCTCTTATGAAGACAATTTTATATTCAAGGAAGTCGCACACTTAAGTAAAGAAATTAACGACAAATATGATGATAAAGAGATTTACGATGCAGGTGTAGGTTTTCTTCTTTTATAAGGTGGAAATAATTTCATTTAAAAATGAACCTTTTTTTCATATCAAACTGAAATTACTAACGAAAGCTAAATCATTCATCAAAATTCAATAAATGAAAATATTTGGTGCATTTTTACGGTCTTATAAAAAGCTAATGACTTTCTAAAATGCATATCTTAAGACTTGTTAGTGCAATGTAATAACAAGTATAAATGGAATAAAATCTTCGCTATAATTAATTACTAAATATTGATGAGTATTGTAAGCAAACGCTTAAGAAATATGTCAAAGCTTTAGAAAAAAAAGTTGATTAAATAAGTTTCGCTTTATATTTCAAGTTGGTTTTCTTTCTCTTTTGAAGATCGTGTGTTCGATACTGAATTCTTTGTCGCAGGCATATAGGTTACAACACTTTTCTAAAAAATGTTAAATCTGGTTATGATTAAAAAGAAAAACAAGTGGTTCGATTTTTCCACAATCAATTGAATTGATAAAATACATCAAAATGAATCACAACAATAAAGAACCTTTATGTGAATTCCCCAGCAAGAGTGAAACTTATGCAACAGTTTGAAAAGGTTAGGCAAATAATGCTGCCGAATCGGCGAATAAAGGTTTGAAAAGTTGCCATAACTGGCTTATAAAATTCCATTTTTTAGGTGACATATGATGGCAAAATCTAATACGAAATTGCTTAATTTTCATCAAAAAAAAAAAAAAAAAAATTGTTGAATAATTTCTCAATGTTGTTTTTGTTTTGTTGAAATTAGTCATCAACTTTAATCAAATTAAAGAAACTTATCGATTAGAAAATTATCATTGACGACTGCTATAATAATTTGAAATGAAAGCTGTACAGTTGTCACTAATGAACCTTAAATCACTTGCTCATGGCAAGTAGACTTACGGCGGGGCGGTTGATTAAAAGTCGGACAAAAATGTATTATTTTTGGTCCCCTACCTTTTTTCTGCTGTTTTCTAAAAAATGTAACACTAAAAGGATATTGTGTACTTTTCTAAAAATAGTACATATTTTGCACTCAAAAACACAGGGTAAAAAATGTTGCCCTACAATATACCCGCAATTTTTTAATTTGTTTAATTGATACTGCTGCCACTGTATCAAATATTAATGGGTCGATTATGGATGGCAAACGAACTTTAGTTGCGTTGCCATTTGGCCAAAATTTGCATTACGTATAACAACTGGCAAGAGCGTTGCCAAATGTGCATTTTTATCTGTATTTTACAGTTTTTTTTTTAGCATTGAGCAGTTTTGAAGTTTTTTTTATTTAAAAAATAAGTTTTTCTGTAAATTGTGAGATTTTGCAATTTTTAACGTTTTAGTTTTTTACTTTAAGTTTTTTTTTTTTTTAATTACAATTTCTGAAGTTAGAATTTCAACCCATTTGCTTGATATAACTGTGGTACGTACCTTTTTTAATGCTACAATATATTTAACAATTTTTTGACCACTGACCACAAAGAAAGGGATAATTCACACTATGTGTGATACTCGCTCTTATTTGATTTTGTTTTTTTACAGTTTATTTAATAAACTAAACCATTTTTGAGATACGCGTATATATATTATGCAACAATCTCCATTTTTGAAATAACGGTATGTATCGAAAACAAGCGCTAAACTGAAAAAACAGTTAGCAACACTGGATTCAGCGTACTCGAATTTGGTTTACCCGCTGGGTGCCCAGCTTGTCGGAAAAAAGTGTCAAATTCGAGCACGATTATATCACATTTAAGTTTTTGTGTTATGCTTGAATAAAAAATACACTATGAAATAAAGTACTGGATATGCCCTGTAAACCGAAGTCAAGTGACATTGATATCAAATGAAACTTCATATTGCCATAGTTTTAAAAGCAGACATTTTGATATTTCTTCATATGAATTAATTATCTTCAAAATAACTTATTTGATTATCAAAAGTTTTGAAATGATAGCCTCATTTGGTTTTTTTTTCTTTGAGAATTTACTCGTTTTCAGTTTCACTCATTTTCAGCTTATAAAACATACCCGTATAAGTATTTCTGTTTTATTTTTGAAGTACGTACAGTTCCTTTATTTGAAAATCTTTTTTTTCCAAAATTTTTCGTTTTCCTAAAAACAAATTATGGCAATACTAACTGGCAACCAAACATATTAAGTTCAATTGCCACATGGACAACAACCAATATATACTTACTCTTCTGTAACGCAACTGAAGTTCGGTTATCGGTCATAATCGACATATAAAAGAAATCTGATGAATTGCTGGAGTTTTTATAACATTTTTGTGTTCGTTTTAGGCAAGAAAAAGTGCAACATTTTTATATTTGAAATTGTTATATTTTTCAAAGGCAATATTTTTTCAGAAAAGAAAACGCCATTAATCTCGTGACCAACTTTTACAGAAATTCATAGAAGCGTAGTTAATCTTTTGTGTACTTACGATTCAAAAAACTACCAGAATATGTTATAACACTTACCTGAAATAAAAAAGAGAAAATCATTGATTAGTATTTATTTAATAATAAAACAAATTATTTTATTCGAGCATAACTCTTTTATTAAAGGCATAGTTTGCTGTGCGGCATTTGATATATGCCGCGTTTTAGAAGAATAAAGGATTAATTTCATTTTATTTTATTTTCTTTAAAAAAAAAGTGAAGATAAGTTGGCTATGCTTATTCTACGCTTTATAAAAGTTGAGATAATGCATTTGTAAGTTGTAAATTACAAAACACGAGAGCTTAGAATACGTAGGATCACCTGTCCTCGATATCACTCTGCAACATATGGAGAAAAATAATTTTCTGACCTCGGATAACCACTATATTCTTTTGATGCGCTATGGTAGCCTAACTTCAAAAATCATCAGCATTACAGATTCTATGGATAAGATTTTTTTTTTTTTTTTTTTTGAAGAGGCTGCTTCATACATCTTCTGATAACTTTGAAATGACTTATGTATTCGATTTCGTTAAGCTTAATGATTTTTTTTTCAAAATTAGGTACTTTCATTATATTGGGAATAAAATATGTATTTACCAATCGATTTTCATGAATTATGGTATCAAAAATATATTAATTTTTCCAAACGAAAAATATATATTCCTTATAATTTGTTTCTCAATATCTCCAAAAATATTGGTTATACGAGGGCGGATTGACATTGAAGCTACCTAGCGCTAGATGGCAGCACAAACACAAAAACTTTTTCTTTCTTAGAAATTACGATCTGTCAAACGTCAGCTGTTAGAATTTTAGCCAAATTCATCGATTAGTTTATTTGTTGTAGTCGTTTGAAGTAAGCAACTTTTCTGTTTCTTGGAAAATGGAAAAAAGTGAATTTCGTGTAGTGATTAAACACTATTATTTGAAAGACAAAACGGCGAAAGAGACAAAAGAAAAGCTTGATAAACATTACAGCGAATCTGCTCCGTCAGATTATATGGTAAAATATTGGATTGGATTGCTGAATTTAAACGGGGCCGAACAAGCACTGCAACAATACCATCAACAGGAAGGCCAAAAGAGGTGGTTACTGAAGAAAATATCAAGAAAATCCTCGATATCGTTATGAATGATCGCTGGGTCAAAATCCGTGAGATTGCTGAAATGGTAAACATATCATATGAACGTGTGTTCAACATTTTGCATGAACATTTGCATATGAAAAAGCTATCGGCAAGATGGGTGCCGCGTTAGCTCAGTGTTGAACAAAAACGAGTTCGACAGATCACTTCACAGCGGGGTTTGGACATGATAAAGCATAATCCTGCTGATTTTTGGCGTAGATAATAACTGTTGATGAAACGTGGGTTCACCACTACACACCTGAAACAAAAAATCAATCGAAGCAATTGGTGGAAGCTGGTAGAAGTGCTCCGAAGTAGGCGAAGACAGCGAAATCGGCTGGCAGGGTTATGGACACTGTATTTTGGGATGGACACGGAATATTGCTCATCGACTATCTTGAAAAGGGACCCACGATCACAGGAGAGTATTATCGTATTATTGGATCACTTGGTTGATGCAATCAAGGAAAAACGACCACATTTAAAAATCTAAGAGAAATCCACTTCGAATTGGTTGATCATCCACCTTATAGTCCAGATTTAGCCCCTAGTGGCTTTTTCCAGTTTCCAAACTTGAAAAAATGGCTCGCAGGAAAAAGATTCATCTCAAACAAAGAAGTAATTATCGAAACTAATGCGTATTTTGAGGAGTTCCCAAAATCGTATTATTCAGATGGTGTAAAAAAGTTGGAAAATCGTCTTATTAAGTGTACTGAGCTAAAAGGGGACTATGTTGAGAAATGAATGGTTTTTGAAAAAAAGAAATGTTTTTTTCCTACTTATGTAGCTTCAATATCAATCCGCCCTCGTATGTATTACAAAATAATATTGGAATGACAAAGCTAATCTAATAAGTCATTTCAAAGTTATCGTAAGATGTATGAAGCAGCCTCTTTAAAAATCTTACATTTTAGAAGAAAAAATCTAAAACGAAATAAAAAAAATACGTATTCATAGAATCTGAAAAGCTGATGATTTTTGAAGTTAGGCGATCATAGCGCATAAAAAAATTTATTAAATAAAGGTTCCGCCAAATAATTCTTTTTTTTTTAAATGCTATATAAAAAAAACCACTGAATATTTCCTCAAATTTCTTTTTTTATTTGAAAGTACAATCCATCCGTTTAATAATGGAAAATAATTTCATTCAAATGGATGCCTCGGCTGGCCATGGAGTAGCCTACACGACCGGTCCAATTTTTAAGCACATTATCGATTGTTTGCAACTGTATTTCACCAATGACTTCACGAATATTGTTCTTTAAAGCGTCAATTGTCTCTGGCTTGTCCGCGTAACACTTATCTTTGACGGCATCCCACAAATAATAGAGCGCAAAACATCGAGTATAGCTTCGGCTGTGTGGCACGTAGCGCAGTCCTGTTGAAACCAAATGTTGCTAATATCCTCCTCTTCAATTTTTGTGAACGAAAATTCGTTCAACATGGTCCGATAACGATCGCCATTGACTGTAACGGCCACTCCTTGCTTATTTTGGAAAAAAATGGCCCAATTATGCCTTTGGACCAAAATCCGCATCAAACAGTGACTCGTCTTGGGTGTATCGGCTTTTCAATGTATGCGTGCGGGTTCTCTGTGCCCCAAATGCGACAATTTTGCTTGTTTACATACCCGCCACGATCAAAATGAGCTTCATCTGAAAAGATGATTTTTTTTCATTCTGCAACATTACCATGATTTTCAAAGTAATGTCGCAATATTTCCCAGCGTTGTTCAAGCGTATACACAACCATATTCGTTCAGCGGAAGGATAAAACTAATTATCTGTCAAATCAGACATGAGCTAAGTTTTACCATTCACGAAATGAGCACTAGTTGAAAAAAAAACGTTAAATGGCGGACCCATTATTTAACATAGTTTTGCTTGTTGTTACACTATGGTGTAATCAGGTATAAATTATTTTTATTTGATTCAAGCAAAACATCTTGTTTACTTAGAAAGCGTTTCATGTAACTTAAAATGGAAAAAGACGTATTGTGCATTAAGGTTATGAAATGCGCGGAAGCAAAAAACTCGAAAAGTGTCATACTCGTATAACTGAAGGAAGCGTTCAGAAACAAAATTAGTGTTAAAACAAACATGTATTGAAATAAGTCAAATAATTACTAAAAAAAAAAATCGTTTTTGGTTACAAGTACAAAATCGGTTAACCCATTTTCATCATTTATTTTCTCCGTCACTCCTCTAGGGAGCGTAATGGCTTTTCAAAAAACATACATTGCTTTGCTTCAGTTTCAGTAATCAAGTTGATTTTCCTGCTAAGTAAATGAGTAATCTACTGTAGATCGCCTCCATATGATTGTATGTAGCGGTGAAGATCCTTGCTAAGTGGTGGTAGTGAAGTTATCCTCACTTAGAATTGCAATTTTTTGCTAGTAGTAGGCGTTTTCTCCTCATCATTCGTCTGATTGCTTGTCATCATCGTCAGAGGTAAGCTGGAAGGTCAGGTCAGGTCAGGGTAGGCTCCTTTAGATGGACTTGTCTGGAGTGAGGTTGAAGTCTCTTTATGAAACACTCGAAACTGCAATTATTTTTTTTTGACATATTCTCTGCTGGGGATTCGAACCTGACCCGCTTGTGTGGTATGCCTGCGCTCTAGCCTCTACACCACACCACCCCCATCATTCGTTATGATGAAATATGTTTCAGAACAAAAAACTTCACTTAGCTTTGGAATATTTTTAAAGACGTGCTGTAAGCGCTATGTTTCTTTTGTTTCTATCAGTGTTCAGTCAGTTTATGTAGTGAAACAGGATGGGAGGGGTTGAGAACAGATAAAATATTTAATTTCTTTTTTGGATGTGATTTAAAAAGCTTTGCCACTACACACACATTTATTTCCTTCTTAATATGGCCAAACATAAAATTTGATTTGATTTTTATGAGCTAAACTTTTACCCCCAAAACATCCACTCGTATTATGGTAAAGATAGGCCACTTTTACTATTACGAGTACACAGGCCTAATGCATTTACTCATTTATTGTTTTTTCTTATTTTCAGAAACATGAAAAAAAAACAACACAAGCTACGGGTAATAAAACTTTGACCCCATGTGTGTACTATTGCTGCAAAAATCATTTTACCGGCTTAACAATTTAAGAGTCCTGTGGCAGCAGACTGGACTATAAAACATTGGCCACAAAAATATGCAAAAAAAAAACACACAATGGAGCAGCGGTAAAACGTAAATAAAAACGTTTCATCTTAAACAAACCAAACTGGAGGAGTTGTAATTAAGTTCCTTAAAAACAAAAACAAGAACAAATATTTTAATGTTTTTGTAACGACAACAACAACAACAACAAGAACGAAATGATTTAAATAAGAAAAGGGGCAACAAAAATGCCATTTCTTGTTACATTTTTACACCACAATACGACATAATTATCATCCATTTAACAGGGTTTCGTGTGACTGAGTGTGCGGTGAAAATTTTTACCACCAAAAAAGAAAAGAAAAACACCGGGAAAAAATCCTCAAAAAAGGAAAAAAGAAGCGAAAATTAACAGTAGCAGCAACAACAACAACAACAACAACCAGAAGAAGAAGTAGAAAAAATCAAATAAGGAAGTGATAGAAAAAGGCAACAGCAGCAGCACTAGTCGGTGTGGCAGGCCACACACATTCGTAAAGTTCACCGAAATAATTGTCATGTTAAGATTACGATTTTTATTTTCATAGCACGGCTCCCTACCGCCTGCTCTCTAGTGCGGTGTGGTGTGGTGTGGCTTGGCACGCAGCAAAAAAAATAATAATAAAAATAAAAATCCCCAAAATGCTCGTATTTTTTTCTTCTTTTCTCTTAAATAGTATTTGTCGAGTGTCTTTTTTTTGTTTTATTTTCATTTTACTCGCTCTGTGTTTCTATTTTAAATTACATTAAACGGTGCGTCACGTAGTCATCTAAAAAGTGGAAGTGGTTTTTACTTGAAAGTGTGCTGATGTTGTTGATGCTGATGGTGTGTGGCAGAGTAAGGCACATATCGCCTAATGCAAGTGCAAGTCATACTCCTTTACTTATTGTCTGTCCATCCGTCTGTCTGTATGTACAAACGTGTAAGTCTATCTCGTTCTCAATTGTAAACGTTTGTTCGAAAGCATTTTAGAGCAACTTCAGCGCGCGGTTGCCAATTCATTTTCCCTTGGAATTGTACAAGGGCTCAGCACACGTTTCTTTTGAAAAGCTGTAGGCATCTATGTAAGTGTGCGTATGTATGTGTGTGTGGCAAGATTTAGACACCTGTATCCCCCTTTTTTCTCTATTCCATGGAGTCATTTTATATGCCTCGTAGTTTTTAGTTTTTTTGTTTTTTTCTTGTTTTTAATGTAAATGTTGTCTGTCGTTTGTTGTTTACTGTTCTTCTTGCAACAAGCACATGTACTCGTTGTGGTGGTGGTGCTTATTTTAGTTTTCATCAGCAAATAGCCAGTAAGGACGGAGTGTGTGTTGCTCTAGAATTATTTCATTTTCTACGAATTATTTTCTTTTTTTGTTTTTTCATTTACATTGGCTTGTCTTATTTGTAGTTTCACTTTAGGCCGCTGGTTTTTTTTTCGTACGTAGTACATTAGGCTCTATAGGGTATCGTAAAATAAACAAAAAATACATTTTACCTAACGGCCATATAAGGGCAAGTACGAGTATTACACTTGGTCCAGTAAGTTAAAAATATAAAAAATCCTATTAAGAGCAACCAGTTGATAACTTGGAAGATAATCTAAGTACAGCATTATCCGACTCATTCGTAAGACTTCAGGAAATGACTTTTCTAAACAATTCAAATTGGTTTGTGTTGCAAAATTTTTGATAAATACGACTGCATCCATTCAAAGTCTTCAATATGGCTTTACCACCTTACAAAAGCCGTCTTACATCTAATAAATTTCCCACTCCTACCTCCTCTGTTACCTCCTCCTTCGTGGACCTACAGCGTCAGAGAACGGTCAGCAGGGAAATCTCATAGGGCGAAGCCCTGTCTCCGTTTCTCTGGAACTTTACAGTTAACACGCTCCTTACTAGGCATGACTCCTCTGGCGATAGAGTCTTCGCTTACGCGGATGATATCATCGTTGCAGTGTTGGCATTTGCTCGCAGGCACTATCGGAAGAGCTAAGTTTTTCCCTGAGCATTGTATCTGGGTGGTGCAGGGAGTTTGGGCTTAGTGTGAATGGGTTGCCAAGTATGAATGGGACGTTATTCGATGGATTTATTCAGCGGTTATTGAACCGAATCTTTTGTATTGAGTAGTCTTCTGGTACACTGCCCTCGATAAAGATTTCAGTGTCAGGTGATCTGCTGCAATCCAGATCACAGATGTGTTACGTACCACCCCTACAAGAGTTCTTTTTGTAATGCTTGCACGGCTCTCTTCGGAGATACTTGTCAAGCAACGGGCTGAACTGTATAGTGGATTCAGTGTTGCAATTCTTAGTAGGGAAGATTGGGCCTCTGTCTTCACCATCCCCAGCGATTCAGTGCACATTTATACGGACGGCTCCATACTAGAGAACAGGGAGGGCAGTGGAATTTTTCCGAGAGTCTAAATCATGCAGTTTCTCTTCGCCTTGCCGACTAGTAAAGTGTGTTTCTGGCCGAAATGATGGCCATTTGTCAAGCTGCAGAGTGGTTCTGTTGTAGAATTGAGCCGCTTTTTGTTGTAAGTGAACGAACTAGCTCATTAGAAGAGCTAAAGAACCGAACTTTATTCTGTGGTAATGGCGCTCTTACCGAAGATATATATATCTATTCTGAGATCCAGGCGGCGATCAGATTTCTTTCAGACGTAACCTTCAGTTCTAAGCTGGTCAGAGACTGCCGTGATTCCCTTGTGGCACTACTACGGCAGTTTTGTGTACACCTCATCTGGGTTCCTGGTTTTCCGGGTAACTGTGCTGTTGAAGAGCTCGCTAGGGCGGGCACACTTCTTTCGGACATTCGTCTTCATGTGAGGGTGAGTGTGCCTCTTACATAAATTAAACTGACGATCAAGCGGAAGTATATGATGGACGCTGGAAAAGCCTGTGCGGAAGGTGACTCTTGCTTTATTACCAGACTCAACTAGCCCAGGTTGGACATGAAGCGAAGAGGGTGGTTTACTTTATCTGCCAGTGTCCGTTTCTAGCTCGGCGGAGACTTATCACACTGTGCTCCCCCTTTATCGATGGCTTATAGGAGCTATCGATCCTCGTCCTAAATAAGAACAGAAGAACAGGTGACTAGAAACATAATTTATAAGGTTCTGCTGAGACTACTACTCAACCGACGAAGTATCACATTGCCCTGTGACTTTGCAAGTTATAAAACAGTACCCACCCACACAGCTCCTCCTCTGACAGTACGAAAAGAGAGAAAAAGAAGGAGAAATCTGCTTCTTGGGCAGACTTGCTTCAACTAAAAAGCCGCTTTAAAGATCCATTTTTCATTCCGTAACAACAGCTAAACAAAAAATCTCAAGTCTTCTTTATCATTACCATCCATGACTATTTCTGACATAAAAAATTTGGAAACAGTGTAGAGAAACGGTGTATTATACAGAGAGAATATTACATGGTTTAGACCACTTGCTATACTCGCTGTACATAATAACAACAACACAACAGCACACTTAATGATATTTGTCTGTTACACGTTTTTATTATTGTTTTTATTGTTGTTGTCGTTGTTGTATTTAATGTAAAAACGTACAACATTTTCATTTTATTTCTTCATTTTCATTTCGGTCGCACACAAAAAGTGAAATAAAGAACAGCAGTAGCAGCAGCAACAACAACAACTACAACAGCAACATTAAATACAATTACAGAAACAAAAACAAAACGAAACTTTTGTGTAGAATTTTTGTTTATTTGTTTAACTGACTGTCTGTCTGTCCGTTGTCCTCTGTTTGTGTTTATAGAGTAGCAGGAGGCATAGCCATAGACACACATACACACACGCACACCCACACGTATACATCTTGCAACCTGGATATAAAACAACACAGGAATCAAGCACGTTTGTATGGACGTGTGTTGTTTTTGTATAGCTTTGTGTGTGTATTTGTGTGTATCTATGGGTCTAAGTGGTTGCAAGCAACATAAAATTGTTTGTTACTTTGCAGTTGATATTGTTGATGAAATTCGTTGTTATTGTTGTTGTTGTTGTTATTTCTAATACTAACTTAGCTGATGTTGCCGTTGTTGCTTGATGTCATATTTAGAACAATTTTTGTGGCACATGGAAATTGTTTAGGTGGCATTATAGTTGCCACTCATAAAATATGTCCTTCTTTTTATGAGTCAGTCGGCCCAGCGCAGCTCTTATATCATCATTTTAATTTTCCACCCCTATTTCCTACATTTTCCTTCACCCTCCTTCACCCACTTTTTAACGCTCACTTTGTCTACGCTCTTACTAAAGTTCTTATTTGGACAGGAACAAGGACCAACGTTCCCAATTCGTTTGCAGAATAATAAAAAATAAAACAACACAGAAATAAGACAACAAAATAATGTTTGAAATGTTGCAACACTCACTCGCACACACTTATAAACATTTTTTTTATACACGTACACCTATAAAATTTGTTAAATATCGTTGTTGTGCCACATCACTGTTGTTCTTCTTTCAGTTTTTATGTCCGCCGTAGCTTAGCTTTTACCATCTCCCCACCAGTTTCCTCCCTTCTTCCAGTTAGAAAAATTAACAAACAAAAAAAAAACGGGTTTTATTTTGGGGTTCTCATCATTTGCCCGGTTTATGCCATTTTTTTATTTTTGCAGTTGTTGTTTTATTCTTAAAACCTCGTAGGTGGCAAAACACTCTTTCACCTGCCTCGAAGATGTACGAGTTTTTAAGAGCGTATTTGTGAATGTATGCGTGTATGTATGTAAAATGGAAAATTTTATTTCCTACGCCATCAGGAAACGGAGACAGAAAGGAGAAAGAGAGGCGGCATAATATCTACCATTTCAACTATCCCTGTATGTACCACTTCCTAAGCTCTGTTGATTTTTCATATGAGCATCACATATATGATGCTACAGGAGCGGTAAACGAACGTGTTAGAGTGTGTTTGTAAGAAAAAATAAGCTTAAGCCCATAGTGCACTGAGAGAAATTTATTTGCAAATATGAGTGCAAAAAATTAATTGTTTGGCTCTAAGCCCATGTCGTTTTTAATTAAAACATTTATTTTTTGCGAAGACGCGTCCTGGCAGGTAGAACGTAACTTACGAAGTAAAAGTGCCTCTAAATTTTACTCACAATCGTACGAATTATAGCCGACGACAAGAGCTTCTTTAAATTCCTCTTGCCATCTTCGTGTTTTTAGTTTTACCGACTGTAAGAGTCCGCAAGTCCCTTTGAAAATTGTATAATCTAAGCCTTCTATCTCAAATCCCAAAATCATATCGCCAGTTAAGAGATCATTATTATTTCAGGCATTGTATGAACATAATACGACAATTTTAGGTTTCAAAAATAAATATTCGTTTATACAGGATAAGGTGGGAGTGGTAGCTTCGCTAAATAAGGCACACCTGTACACGCATAGCGACCGTTGTGATAACACATAACCCGTTGTTCCTGTTTTATTCACCAAAGTCGTGGTAATCAAGCAAAGGCACCGCACAGAAGCACTTTCCTAGATTAGATTAAAAATGAGCCCGACAAGCTAATGAACCTGGCTATTAACCTGATGTCAAAGATCGATATCTCCGATAAGCCATCGATAAAGGAAGAGCTCAGTGTGAGAAGTCACCGTCGTTCCAGAGACGGACACTGGCAGATAAAGTTGATCGATGTCTCCTCCTCTTCTGCCAATCCACAGGCACGACAAAAGTCATTTGCAGTTAAGAACAGTTAATTGGCACTCTTCATATCCAACCTAGATCAGGTGAGTTTGGCGATAAAACAAGAATCACCCGCCGTCCAGGCTCTTTCAGCGTCCAACATATAATTCCGATTAATCGCCAGTTTCACATGAATATGAATGTCCGAAAGAAGTGTGCCCACCTTAGCGCGCTCATCAGTAGCACAGTTACCTGTGATGTACCTGTGACCAGAAACCCAGAGGAGATGTACATAAAACTTTGGTGATAATGCCACAAGAGAACCACAGCATTCCCTGACCAGCTTAGAGTTGAAAGTCACATCCGAAAGAGATCTGATCGCCGCCTGGCTATACATATATCGTCGGTAGGAGCGTCATTACCATGGATCCACTCTGCAGCTTGAAAAATGACCATCATTTCTGCCTGAAACAGACTGCAGTAGTCAGCAAGGCGAAGAGAAACACCATGGTTGAGCCTCTCGGAAAAAGTTCCACTGCCCACCCTCTTCTTCAGTTTGGAACTGTCCGTATAGACATCCACTGAATCGCTGTGGTGATAGAGCTAGAGGACCAATCGTCTCTACTAGGAATCATGGCACTGAATTCCCTACAAAAGTCAGGTCCAAATAACTCATAACCGATAAATATACTATTGACACTCAAAACAGTTTTAGAGAAGTCAGACTTTTGCCGACAAATAAGCTGTGTTCCAAGTTTTAACCTTCCCAAAGTAAGCCATGTAAACGACACTGCTTGCATCCCAAAAAACTCTGGCCATAAACTTCACCCGAGAAACCTACCATTCTTTGGTCCCTGGAGTGTTGTAATAAATTAATGTTTCGTCCACAAAAACGAAACGTGGCCAAAACTAGCCAGTCAGATTGCGACGGATCATGGTCAAACCCTCGAATAAAGCTTGGTACAGTTTCAGTAACATTACGCACACTTTCAATTATTCCAAGGATTTGTTCATCCATTTCGGGCAGAAAGATTTGGATCCTGAAATTAAAAATTATTTGCGATTATGACACTGTAACGGAACTCAGTAAACCATTTTTTAACCATTAGATCATATAACTATCCAATAATTTTTTTCAGTGTATGCATATTGTAGCCTATATTGTTGTTTATCACCTCTACGATGCTGATGCTGATGCTGCTGCTGTTGTTATTATTTAGTTACTGATATTTCTTGTTATTGCTGGCTGTTGTTTTTTCTTTTTTCATTTTTTCGTTGTTAATGTGTTGATATGGTTTTATGACCTTTGTGGCAAGTTATATTGCCCTGTGATGCCACAAACAAGCAACTACAACAATGATAATAATAACTAACATGTTAAGAAATAGAAATTGATCCAAACCGAATATTTAAGACTCTAAACCATCACATTGGATGATATGGACACCAAACACAGTTGATTTCAACAGGACGACCCAACTTGCCACACTAGACATTCTGTACAATCGATTTGAGAGCATAGTCATCTCACAGTGAGATGATGTGAGCTGGACACGGAGATTATTCGATATCTAACGAAGTTAACTTTTTCTTATGAGGTTTGTTTAAATTTCAGATCTACACCAATAAGCCACCAACCACATCGGCTATCAAAGCCAACATAATCTATGTCATCTGTCAAATTTAGTCTGCAGCGGATGCACATTTTGTTTTGTTTAAATTTAAAGAGCGAAGGTACTTATAAAGAGACCCTGTAGGTCCGGAATTGAGACTAGACGGACAGGGGCTCTAAGAAATATCATCAAAGACTCAACAAAGTTCAAAACCACGTACAGTAGCGTAGGGTAGATTCAAAAACGAAACATATAATAAACCGTAGCCATAATACTCTTTCTATCTACATACATTCACACACACACACACATCCGTCTGCATACTCACTCGCTGGCTCATAAACATCCTTCCTAATGGTATGGAGTTGTACTCCATCTCATAAATTCACGATTATTACAACACATTCGTTTGTGCTACTCCTGTTGTATATTTTCTTGTTATTTCTCTTACAGTTGTTGTTGTTCTATAAATATTTTGTTTTTTCCTGCCCCTTTCTGTTGTTTGTTGTTTTGTGGTCCTTTAGGAGTCATAATCCTAAGATTATATTCATGTTCAACATCGCGTTAAGTAAACGAACTAGGGGGAGCGAAGTCGAAAAAAAAAAACGTAAAATGAAATCGCAAAATATATGAGGAGGGAGGTTGGAGGATAAACCTCTAAAAGAGTTATAGCAGCATAAAACTGTACCGTACACTGGCAGCAGGTGTGTTGTGTGTACAAAATAATTTCCAGTTGATAATTAATTTATTGAAACTTTATTTTCTTTTATTTCTTAAAAAAACAAATTAAATTGTTTTCAAATCTTTTTTCAGAAAAAAATAAAAAAAATGCAAAAAAAAACGAAATGATTTGAAAATCAAAATTCATGATCTGCGATTTAAATACAAAAAACAAACAAAATCACAAAAAGAAAGGAAAATTCCTTAGAAGTTTAAGAAACGAAAAAAGAAAAAACTTCTTATGGATTTATTTAAAACAGCCAACACAGTGTTACTTTAATTCTTAATGAGTTCAAAGCTCAATGGAGGATTTATTAGGAAGATTTTATTTTATTTTTCATAGAATTTCAAATGAGTTACTTTTTATTGGTTATAAATTTTAAAGAAAACAAAAACAACAACAACAACAACAACAACAGAAGAGAATGAAAAAAGTATTTGAACATTTATTTCCATTTTAGAGCAGAATTTTAATATTTTATGAGCCCATTTGAAAATAAACAGCACAACGTCAACGCACCCTTACAATAGAATTTTATTTTATTTGTTTCTGTGCAAATTTGCGAGACATTTTCAGTTTTTTTATTTTTTTTATTTTATATTTTGAAAATAAGAAGAAGAATTCGGTTTTGGGTTTGTTTCAGCATTGAAAACCTACAGCGCGTTACAGCGCTGCGCAACTGGATCTTTGTAAGATAAAATGTATCAACTTGTCAAACCAGTCTATAGGCTCTTAAAACAGTAAATTGCTACTGCAAATGAAGGGGAAATGCGACTTCAGTAAGCACAACAAAATCTTATGAACGGATTCCTATATAATCCCGTGTATCAATTCTGATAAAATTCAAAACGATATGAAATAGAATAAAATGAAATAAAAAGAAATATAATACGCTCCCTGGCCTTTGAACCCGTAAGTGATCGATCAGGTATCGAATAACGGATAACAATGTATAGTGTGCTTTGTTTGATAACTAATAATCATAATCTCAAGCTCGTTATCGAAAGTAACAGTTCGATCACAGATTTTCTGGGCTGCATGACGATCAAACTTCCACACCCAGATCTGGTGTGGATCTGGTGGACCAGCTATAACTAAGTTTCGTCTAGCAAAGACAACACGATTCAATTGTTTATGATCCCTCGATTTGTAATCTGCTAGTTGAAGCTTAGGTTAGGTTCGGTTATACAGGTTACCCGCGATTTACGAGTTCACTCAAAGACTCTATGGCCCATTGCGATGCCCCATACAGGACAGACCCATTAATGAGGCCGAAAAGCCAGAAATGGGAGAGTCCCCAAAAAGAAAACTTCTCACCTAAAGATCCAAAAATTATAGTGCACTCTCTCTCCGATTTCCCTCATCTTGATAGCTCCTACAATAGCCATGATCAGGGCGTCCCATACGCTCTGACATACGGCCTGTCATACTGTAATTATGCCCGAAAGAAGCCCTTACAAACCTAAAAAGAGACTTAGTTCTTCCCATAAAAAGAGCAAGATATTCTACAAGTGGTGATATTATTAGTCCACCTGAGTTCCATCTTTGTTCAGTGCCTATCTATCTATCAAGCTCGACAACGCACACAGAGGGGCGTGCACGTCCCCCTACATGAGAGCCAGAGAGGATGCCTGGGATGCCCGCATGACTCGGAGCTCATATCAGTTCGACATGATTACGTTCCAGCCGGGCCGGTGAACGAATGCAGCTGAGACAATTCGATTTAATCACGTAAGAGTTGAGAGCACTGATTGGATAGATCCTAATAGGCCTTGAACCCTCGAGATTTAATTCCTAGATACGCCTAGCGGCCCTATTTATAGCATAAGCCTGCGCCTGGAAAACAGTGCATTCATGGGATCGACCCTGTTCCCTTTTCCATCTCCAAGCCATCAGTATAGAACGCGACTGTGTCATTAAGTCAGTGGTTTAACGTGAGTACCTGCCCTAGGACGTTACCTCACGGTGCCAAAGCACGAGTGAAATACAATGCGTCCACCAACGCCCCCACCTATGATTAAAATCACCAGTGAGTACCAATTTAAAGCCATGTTATTTGGACATGACCTCACACCTTGGTAGGGTGCCGGAGACTATCTAAACTCCTACCGATCTATGGGTCACGGCACCCGGTTAAAAATGTAACTCCACACCGAGCCAGCATAGCTCTCCCCGCGATTTGGGTCTAAACCACAGCCACCACGTTGCTCCCACAAGGGGGCCTCACCATAGTCGGGCAGGAACCGAAATTCCTGGGGCTCCCGACACCCGTGGCACCAGAATTAAGCCTCCGGTCAGGCCTCGTAGCATAAATGCTACTACCAGTTTAAGTCCCAAACAACTTCGGACTGGTGACCAAGATGGTATTAACAACAAACAAGAAACACTCAAACAACACAACAATAAACGGAGCCACCCTCACGGGAGAACTCAAAGTGACATCGTGCGCCACGGACACAATACACAACAACAAGAACACAACCAGTCAAACGCTGACCAGTACAAACACACAACACCCAAAACTGCAGCCACAAATCAAGCCGCAAACAGCAGGTCGGGAAACAGCAAACAGCAGACAATCACAGCAAGCAGCATAACACATCAAAAACCGTCAGCACCCCAGCGGGACGCCAAGCCAGGAGACCGCTAAGATGGTGATGCAGGTTCAACCTCCGCTAAAAGTGCCGTCCTTCTACGCCTAAACACCTCAAGGGCAAAAACGCCCAACCTACCATAAGTACGATCGTCCAACAATACCCTACTGAAATCCCACACCCCCGCAGTATGAGTAATACCCATACTATCTAAATCCCTAACGTCATCATAGTCCGGGCACGAAGTCAGTACATGCCTCCAGTCCTCAATTCCCCTCCCACACCGACAGTCAGCTGATTCAGTCTGGCCAATTCGATGCAAAAATGCATTGAAAGAGCCATGTCCCGTCAGTATGAACCCCAGACTCAAGCCAAAGCCAAAGTCAGGGTGTTCCCGTACGAACGTAACGTCCGGAATAAATCCATAAGTCACCCTTCCCTTGTCGCTGTTCGTCCATCTCGTCTGCCACCTATCTACGAGGCACCCCTGCAAAAGGGCCTTATACCTATCTCTCCCAATCTCGAGCTCCGAAACAGAAAGCCAGTCGTCCGTCCCAAGTGGCAGTCCCCTCTTGACCCTGAAAGCAATGCTACGACGCACCACTTCCAAGTCAAGCGGAGGTACACCAACAAGGACCTGCAAAGCATCGGTAGAGACCGTCCGACACACCGGAACACATGCCAAGAGTGCAATTCTCTGACACGTGAGAATCTTACTCTGTCCAACAACAGACATGACCGTCTTATACCACACCGACGCGCCATACGCCGCACAAGCGACGAAAAGCCCATCGTATATGATACGGACGGCACGCCTGCTGAGTCCCCAATCACTCCTCAATATGCGCCTAACCTTTCCAACGATAGCTGCCAGCTTATGCCTGACATGGGTGAGATGAGCCTGGAAGCTCATACGCTCCCCAACAACTATTCCGAGGTACCTGACCTGAGTCACATAGCGAATGCTGTTGTCACCAATTCTAATGAGTGGAGGTCGCCCGGTTGACAATATGCCCTTAAGCAACATCATCACCGTCTTATCCACTGCGACGTCCACACCAACCCCTACACCCCACTCACAAGCAATGCGAATGGCCTGGGCACCCCTTCTCTCCAGCTCAGCACGAGACCGGCCTTCGATCAGGATGAGCAAGTCATCCGCATACGCACACAGTTTGAATGTCAGCCCGAGCTGCCTCAACAGAGTATCCATCATGAGATTCCAAATGAATGGACCACAGATGGACCCCTGCGGACAACCCCGAACAACCTCCATCCAAACTGTTTCAAAGGATCCAACAACACACGCTTTTCTACCCTCGAAATAGCTGCTCCAAATGCCCATCTCACGACAGCCAACCTCCGATAGCCTTCGTAAGACCGTGTCCCACGAAAGATAATCGAAAGCTCCCTTAAAATCGATGAAAAGCCCAAGCACATACTTCGCAGATGATTGTTCGACAGAGCTCTTTACATGCATCCAAGCGTCTTCGACGCATTTGCCTTCCCTAAAACCAAACTGGTAGCATGAAGGGCCCTCGCTGTAGCATTCCTTGAGTCTGTACACCATAACTCTTTCCAGCACTTTTCCAAATACTGGCAAGAGGCTGATGCCCCGATAAGAGCGAGGATTACTCCTCACTCTATCAGGCGACTTAAGGAGTACCACAACACGAGCACATTTCCATGCCTTCGGGAAGTAGCCCTCATTAATGCACCTACCGTACACCGCCTCCAGGTATTCAGGGATGGCCTTCCAGATGTTCTTACACATCTCTCCGGTCAACCCATCCAAACCTGGGGACTTCCTGCTTCTCACCCGACAAAAACAGTCATCTAATTCCGACCTCACCAAGTTTGGAGGGTCAGCAACCTCCACCGGTGGGGGAGGATAGTTGCCTGGCTCCGCCCTTGGAAAGAAGACCCCCAACAATGCGTCCGTGCAGTCCCTCCATGAAGACAACACGGTGTCGCCAACATGGAGGCATCCTATGTCCACCTGACTCTTTCTACCCCTGCAGATACGGTAAACCCTACCCCAGGGGTCATCCCTATTGTCCTGTACAAATCTCCTCCACTCGTCCTCCTTAACTGTTACAATCATGTCCTTGTACGTCTTAAGGCTGCCAAGATATTCGGTCCTACGCTGAGCTAGATCTTCAGCATTGGTACGCCTACCCCTCTGGAAACGTCTCCGGAGGTGTCGAACGCGCCGCCGCATCGTCTCCAACTCAGGGGTCCACCATTTGACCCTCTTGGGCTTCGCATAACTAGCTCGGCCCAACAGTGCATCATTTACCGCAGATGCCGTCCGGACAATCTTGTCAACCTGGTCGTCAATCGTTAGTAGCCTAAAGTCTTCAATTGGCACCGATGACAATGCCTCCCTAATACAGTACCGATAATGGTCCCAATCAACGTCACGCGTTCGCCATCGTAAAACGCCACCAGTCTCCCTAGTCCGTTGTGGACAAGTAACCCTAATCTCGATGAGATTATGGTCACTTATCCCCCAATCGTCACAAACTCTCCAACTAAAGTCCAAAGCAGTAATTGCCGCCCCATTCGCAGCTGTCACGTCAATGTCACTGACGCCCATTGGCCCATCGAAAGTATATAGCTCACTCGGCTCATTCAAAACGCTCAAATCTCTCGAGAGCAACCATTCACTAAGCACTCCTCCTCGTATGAGGTTCGGATGTCCAGACCCAAGTCTGGAAATCTTACTGAACCACATACGAGAGGAGGCGTTCGCATCTAGGCCGAGGATAACAGGAATACTACTCGCCGCGAGTAGTACCGTATCCATATACCCTAGATAGGGTTCCAATGAAACGCCAGGCCTACAGTAGATGCTAGCCAGAAACATCTCCCCAAACCACCCTTTTACCCTAACACACACCCCAAGCTGGCTATCAACTGATTTCGTACAGTCCACGTCGCTGTCCCTAACTATAATCGCGGCCTTTCCCACACCGTCAGTAAATACGCGAAACCCCCCCGGAATCCCCCTAACATCACCATTCGCGAAATACGGCTCCTGGATCAGGGCAAAGCTAGCGTCCAGCTGACACATAGCTTGCCCTAGCTCGCACGTCACCGCCTTCGAGCGCTGACAATTCAGCTGCAAAAGGCGCAACTCCATTAGTGTCTGGCGTTCGCCCTGGCAACCATAGCCGAGTACGTGGGGCACGCAAACGACAGCATACTATGGTCCGCTGGCAGGCCCCTCATCTCACAGTTGCGGCACCTCACCGGGTTAACACAACGTGAGGCCAGATGCCCCATCGTCCCGCACGTCCTGCACACATCCTGCCCCATCCTGCACTCACGCTGCAGGTGGTCAAAGCCGAGGCAGCGGTAGCAGTGCGGGATCGCATCCTGTTGCCGCAACCTGAAGCTAAACCACTTCACGTAGACCCTACCGACATCCAGGAGCGCGTTCGCAGCACGCTCACTGCACTCCAAAACAACACTGACCTGTCCGGCAGGGTCAGACCTCCAGGGACTGGTAACCAGACGAACGCTCTTCTTGAAAACCTCATAACTCATACGCTCCTTAAGGTTCATCTCGAACAGTTCGGACATAAATTCGTCAGGAGTGATCGCCGCATGCACTCCGGCAACCACCACCCTTGGACCAAGCTTGTCGCTGACCGTCACCTCCAGGCCGACCTCCTCAAACTTTTTGTTCGAGGCAATCCTCGACCTCTCCGCCATCGAAGGTGTGCGAATGACCGCACCGCTAGTTCTCTTCAGCGGCCGCATCTCATGCACTCTGACTCCAAGGGTAGGTCCGACCTGCTCGACGACCTTACTCACTACCTCCTTAGAAGTTGCGCCCTTCTTCTTGTCGCGAACTACCACCGACCAGGTTTCCACAGGCTTGGGTGTAGGCCTGGGAACCACGACACCCTGTGCCCTAACCACCGCAGCAACCGTTGGGGCCTGAGCAACAGGCCTAGCAGCGGGAGCTGGCACTGTGGTCACAGACTGAACCGGCCTGGGAGACTGGAGGATGTCCAGCCTACCCCTCAACCGCTCGTTGTCCACCAGCAGTTTCATCACCAGCTCCTCATACCCACTAGCCTGACTCATGAGTCTGCCCATCGTCTCCGCACTAAGGTTCTCACCGAACAGCACCTCACGGAAACTGTCGGTGACAACCTTAACGTCGGCCACCGTAACACCCCCATCACACATGGAAAAGGCAGCAGCCGAAGCCACAGCCCTTTTACGCTGCCTACTTTCCCTGCCAACAGATGGCAACGGGGGAAACGCCGCAGCAAAACCACCACCAACCGCAGAGCTATCAGAGATAGCAGCAGCAGCACCAGCATCTGACGTGGTACATGCGCCAGAAACAGCAGCACCACCAGCAACACCACCAACTGCACCACCAGCAGCACCACCAACAACACCACCACCAGCACCACCACCAGCACCACCACGAGCAGCAGTACCAATAGCAGAACCGCGACCAGCACCACTCTTAACACCATCAACAGCAGCAGCAGCAGCAGCAGCATCAGCAACAGGAGCAGACTTAAAGCGCTTGGTGGTCGCCTTACCACCACTCGCCTTTACATCAGCTTCCGACCCCGAACTGCTCAGCTCGCTCTCCGTATGACGGAGACGAGACTTCGCAGGTGGAGGGGGCCCCATCACCTCATCAGTGACTGCCCCAGACGCAGCGTCAGAGGCATCACCCTTCGCCGTCTTGCGAGGTTTCCCCGCAGGAGGCATAATATAAAATTCAAATTTAAAGAATCCAACGACTCACCAGATTCAATAATAAACACAGCCAACAGGAAGTCAAAAATCGTAGCCAAGTCCGTCACCAATTCCAATTAAACACGCCCGAAACCGAAATGCAACTCGAAAATCAAAGTCCAATAAACACGCCGAACCGTCAACAAAAAACACTCTGGTAGCACCAAAACCCACCGCACGAGTATGGTAACTCCACTCCGTTAGTCCTATCTAACCTCACTTCTTCAAATTGTTACTGACCTTGAAGTCAAAAACTGAGACACCACAGAATTACCCCTGGGAGTCTCAACTTTAAAACAACAATTCTTCACAATTGTAACACTCACACTTGTAAACACTTTGTTCTCATACACGAATCGTTTGTAACAAACTTAAATTCTCCGCTTTGATAAAAACACGTCTTTACACTCCGACAGCCAAACTAGACTGTGTCATTGCTAGAAGGTATCCTTCTGTAGTAAGCTTTACCGAAGTTCAAAGTAGGTACCGCCCAATCTGTCTGATGCACTAAGTTCGGTCCGCCAACTTTCTGTAGAATGGTTTCGTATAGTTAACGCTTTATAAAATCAAACATTTTCTAGAGGTCGTAACATAATATGTAACCGGAACAACTTCCTCTGGTTTTTAACTTTACATTTTAGTTGCGCTAGGCAAAGAAATGAAAAACTCCAGCCGAACTTTCTTTAAATATAATACCCAATTAAACTCGGGTTTGGCATAGTGGGTTGCCAACCCTGGTTAGCACCGATATCCAATTATATTTCAGTTTCACTGAAACTCTACCCATATTCATCGCCCATCAAATTCATGGTCTTTCGAGGCGTACTTGGTTTATTAAGGCATAGTTGTAGCAGTTTTTGCAACACAACAAATAAGTCTGGTACCTAAAATTGAATTGCTAAGAATAAAAAATGAAAAACTCAACCAAAGAGGGCAAAAAATTGCTAAGCTAAATATAGCATGTAACACTATCTTATTAATTTCAATTGCGGTCGAAGCTGACGTGTAGGCTTTAAGCGAAAGAGAACATCGATGATCTTTTTATAAAATAGCGCCAGGAATGTACATGACAGCGAGAGAACTAAAATTTTGGTTAATTTTTGCAAACATAAACGGTATGCTGTATGCTTAGGACCTATGCAGGCACTGTCTAACCTTTTATGCGATTTCCAGGGTCCCTGAAAAAAAACGCATAAAGTATTTGTTTGAATGTTTAAACATAAGCACAATAAGATGTTAAAGAAACTTTTGGCCGGTGCTCACAAAATCGGTTAATCATATTTCGGACCAAAAATTAATTTTTCAATTAAATTAAGAGCCGGGTTTTTTAAATTTTCAAATTTTTAAATTTGGAAAATTAAAAGACAAAAAATAAAACTATTACGGGCATTATATAGTATATAATTCCCATAACATTCCATTAAGGAACACGGGGACTTCTCTCAGTCAATGAGCTAAACGCGATTCTATTTTTAGACTCATTGAAAGGGACCTACAGTTTAACGCCGGCTACGAACGGCAAATGCATTTAGAGATGTTTCCAGCAGTAGTAATACTCATAACCAGTTACTAGCTAATGTTATGAGGTGATAGCGCTGTTGAAAAACTTTTTTCTTTTTCCTTCTGGTTGGTAGGCGGGTGTCTTACCTACCATACCACAGCGACACACACTCGCGCATTATATAGTAGTTATGTAATAAGTTGTTTAATATCTAATACGCTGGACCTGATAGCTTTCCAGTAAACCTACAACTTATTAGTGTTCTATCCATTTAACGTTATCGATAGTAGTTAAAAAGGGTGGCGTGGTGTAGTGGTTTGAGTGAACGCATAACAACACAAGCGGCCCATGTTCTAATGCTCAACAGAGGCCAGGACATGAAGAAAAAATGTAATTACGGTTTCGAGTGTTTAATAAAGAGACTTAAACTGCCCTCTGATAAATGATCGGTAGAAAACGCCACTACGGAATCATATCGCGGCAGGTTACACTAGACTAATGAAACTGAAACAAGGCAATAAATGCTGTGTGGAAAGCCAATATCCTGCCTAGAAAAGTGACGGAAAAAATAATAATCATGCTAAACACGTGAAATGTATCCGAGTGAGATAAGATCGAATACGTACTTTATGTTTGTTAAGAAGAACAAAGTTTCTTAACCCTTAAGTGCTGATATACTCCTTATTTGTCTTTTGTGGACATTGATAATTGCACTGAATACATCTACTCTGAAAGGTTTAAATATATTGGTTTTAGCGCCCACGTTTTTAAACCTGTAATATTATAATTTTCCTCGATTTTAGTAAAACAATTTTTTGTTTATGAGATTTGTATATACTCGTACGTTAGGTACCCGGGTACATAGTAAAACAAAATATGCTTTTTCTCTTTTTCTTTGATCACATTAGGGTTAATGTTTATTTTTTAGAGACACAATATGTGTGTGATAGTCCTTCTATAACTTTATCAAATTTTGCTTAGACACACGTTTAAGGTTTTAAGAACTCCTTTGGAAAAAAGAAGGGTGACTGGCGGTGGTGGTTTTATGTATTTAAATAAAATAATGCTGTCGCCTCACCCCACAAGTAGAAATATTTTTTGAAAAATTAATTTGTTGTCTATTGACTCATAAGTTAAGTGAACAATTTAAACAACCGTTAATAATTTGACATTTTAAACAGAAAATCATCCGGTCAATATCCTGTTCATTGACAGTGTTATCACTTGGAAACAAAAAAAGGAAGAGGAAAAGTCTAAGCAAATTGCCGTAGTCACAAGGATCAAGGCCAAGTAAATAAATTTAAAATAAATTTACCGAAGAAAGATATTTAAACATGATAATGAGCAAATAATTTGTGCAAGCAAATGATTTATTTATTTAAAAAATAAAAAATAAATAAAAAATATTAAATATTTCATGTTTGTTTGAGTGCAAATTAACACGATGTTCATAATATAGTCGATGACTTTGTGTAAATAAATGACTACAGTAGAGGAGCTTCTTTTTTCATCGTCTTCTTCTACTTCTTCTTCTTTTTCTTCTTCTTAGAATATTATATTCGCAGACATTTTGTTTTTGAAGTATTCTGTGTTCACAAGTTTAAATTAAATCAATCAATACAAAAGCGTCGATTTCGAGAAGACTCACTTATTCAACGCCATTCAATGATGACGATGATCCACTGCCGCCATTAACAACAATACTTGCAATTCATCTTTTAGATAAGATTTCATTCATCCTACTCATCATTAAGAGCAATCTCACAGTGTAAAATGCCAAAAAAAAGAGAAAATCTTAAACAAATTACATACAAATCATAACTTTTTATTCTTATACAACACGAGTTTTAAGTTTTATTTTTTTTTTCTTTTTTTAGCATTTTTTACAGATTATTTTACAAATTTTTTTTTCGCCATTGACTGTATGAATGAATGGGAAAGACCTGCTTGCCTGGCTGACTGGCTGTTCATGGCAAATGGAAATTAAAGCAACACGAGGGGCTATTTTCTCAAGAATGCACTGCAATGCAGAGGACAAAGTTTCTTTTTTCTTCTTCTTCTTCTAGCCAACTTCTTTTCATATTCTTTGCTCTCTGCTGTTCCCTTCTTTACTATTTGCTGCTCCTCTTCTCTGTTTCAAAAACAAGAAGAAAAAAACTCTGGCAAAAGTGTCGACAAAGTAATACGACTTTTGTGGTACTTGAAGAAAATTTATTTTAATTTCGTTTCTTTTTTTCATCGCTCTCAACATTATTTAACACTGCAATGATAATTTACCAATTCCTACCTCTTCTCTTACCATCCCTTGCACCGCCCCCCCCCCCCCCCCAACATCATTCAAAAATAATCCATTACTTGGAAAAGTATTTTCTTTTAACAACAATTTGTAGGCTTTAATGCCTCTCTGCAACACTTTCTTTCGTTGAGAAATAAATGTGCATGAATTAAGAGAAAACGCACCCTGATCGCCTTCCTATAAGCAACAAACATAGAAAGGGAAAAGGAGAGGCCACAAGGACACTGGCATAAGTAATGGTAGATTTAACTTTTCGAATATTTGTTTGCAACAGCAATAATAATGTTGGTGATGATAATAATTTTGCATTAAAATGTTAATGCCTTTTTGCGTCAACGACGACAACCAACACAAAAAAAAAAAAAATTAAAACGAAATTATAAGATGTTTTAGTTCAGCATGTGGTGGGGTACGAGGGAAAGTTAAGGAATTTACGGCATAATATAAATTAATGAGATGAGATTTAGATTTACAAGGTGAAAATAGAATAGAACACAACGTTCATTAAGGGAATTTGTATGCTTTTTTATTAACTACGAGGGCTGTTTGATAATTCTGTGACACTGTATTTTCAGCAACAAATTTTATACTTAAATCAATACGTTGTGTGTGAAGATAAAACGAACACACCAACCATATACAAAATGTAAAATAACTTCAGAGGATAAGTGGACATTTCGGAAAAATATGAAAATATGCTGGACCAAGTGGTATAGTTTAGAGCCCCTAGAGGTATGATTTGAGAAAATGAAATTTTAAAACATCACTTTTTTTGGAAAAATCTGAAAATTCTTAAGAGGCTGATTGCCATTCCTCCGGAATCTGGAAGTACCCACATAGACCGCTACATGCACACGCTGGATAAAGGGGTCTAGTACTGAGCCCGTTTAGTAGTATATCTGAAATAATTACCGAAGTTGAGAAAATCGAGTTCTAAAAAATTAATTTTTTGAAAAATCTGAAAATGTTTGGGAGGATAATTGTCCACTTCTCTAAAATATAGAAGTGCACTCATATACCACCAATACAAATGCTGGGCAAAAGGGTCTAGTACAAGGTCGAATAGTGGTATATCGAAAACAATTACCGGATTTGAAAAAATCTAGTTCCCTAAAAACCATTTTTTTTAATCTGAAAATTCTTGGGAGGATGTTTAGCCATTTCTTTAAAATATGGAAGTGCACACCTGAACCACTATATACACATGCCGGTCAAAGGAGTATAGTATATGGCCCGCATAGTGGTATGTTTTAAATAGTTACCGGATTTGAGAAAACGAGTTCATAAAAATCAATTTTTTTGATCTGAAAATTCTTGGATGGATGACTGGCCCTTTCTGTAAAATATGGAAGTGCCCATATATATCACAATATACACATGCTGGTAAAGGAGTCTAGTATAGAGTCGAATAGTGGTATATCTGAAATAATTAATTTGAGAAAATCGAATTAAAAAAATACATTTTGTGCACACGTATACCACCATACACACTTCACACAGAATTTATAATCTCTCTTTGCAGTGTATTTAACGCCATACTCAATCACTAAGAGCAGGAGCTTTAGTTTCTGTAAATTACAGTAACTCTGGTAGTCTTTGGTTAGACTTCATTATATCTAATACACTGTCTGGTACTTTCTTTTTTCTGCGATAAATTGTAAACAACAGCCAACACGTTCGCTCTCCAAAAACCGTAGCCAATTACTAAACGGGAACCTAAGTTCATGTATCTCGCTGGACTCTAGTACAAAAAACTTTATATCTAATCAAACTAAATGGAATCTATCCCGAAGAGCGATGACATTGGCAAAACTAAACAACATTAACAGGTATCCCAACTTGGTACTGATAAAACAACGGTAAATGCCATAGAGGGTGGCGTGGTATAGTGGTTGGAACGCACACATAACAACACAAGCGGCCCAGGTTCAAGCCCCAGCAAAAGACATGACAGAAAAAATTTAATTGTGGCTTCGAGTGTTTAATGAAATAAACTTCCATCTCCCTGCAGACAACTCCATCTAAAAAACATAAAAGAAACCCCCTGACCTTAGAGTTTTTATCTCTGCCGATGATAACAAACATCAGACGAGTGATCAGGAGAAAACGCCACCCAATGCGAAAAAATTGTAATGCTAAGTGAAGTCTCGAGTGTTTAATCAAGAGGCTTCAGCTTCCGTGACGTTCAAGCTTACCTCTGGTGATGATGACAAACATCAGACAAAAACGATCAGGAAAAAACAAAACCTACTGGGAAAAAATTATAATTCTAAGTAAAGATCACCACCACCACCACTATTCACCACTGCACGATCATATGGAGGGGAGCTGCATTGGATTAGCTTGAAAATCAACTTCATTAATTAAACTGAAACAAAGCAATGGCTGCTTTGTGGAAAGCCAATACGCTCTCCAAAGAAGTGACGGAGAAAAAAATGGCAAAAGTCGGTGCAACATTGGAAGTTATTAACAAAAAAAAATTGAGGGAAAGTAAGTGTTCGTGAACTATCAGCCGCGTACATACGATTTAACGTTTTTTTTTTTTTTATTTAATAATTTTTGTCATTTGGACTATGTCAGGATATCTGACTATTTATTTTGGACAATCTTTAGATCAACATTAGATTAACTGCTGTGAAAATACTAAAAGAACTCATTTCACACTTTTCAAGCACTGGTACTGTTTGCGGTTCAGAAGAGCTTAAGGTAGTACTTTTATAAGTCATTTTCGTACGAACAGCGAAAACATGGTATTTTACCATAATATTACGAACAAATAAAATTTTTATGAGAACAAAAACAACAACAACGAAATGCCATAAATTGTGTCTTAATGAATCAAATAAAAGCACCAGCAATTACAGAACAAACACAATGAAGCCAGAGGGGGTACGTAAACTTTATGACTTTATTGGCGGCTATATGACCGAAAGAAGTATCTCGTCAGTCTTCCACCATCATTCATCTGCATGTGTAAATGAACCAGTTGATGTGGCTTATTTTCCTTCAGAATGCAAACGGCTTCTGCTGCCAATTAAAAGTATTTAAATTAAAGGGGAATAAATACGAGGCGTAAGTAGTACACAACATAAATTCAGTACTTTTTTACTTTTCCTTCTTTTTTTATTGATTGTCTTCTTTTTTATAATTTTTTTTTTAAACTTTTCTTTCTTCCTTGTGCCGCTCCATCTGTTACAAATTCTGTCGCTCATGCCTCTTCTCTGTATAATGATCGAAGAAAAAAAGCAGAGTGGAAGTAACAAAACAACAAAACAAAAACGTTAATTTATTGTTTAAAATGAAGTCATAAATCTTAAGGTTTATTTGTTTATCAATTTAGTGAAAAATAAAAAGAAAAGAAACAAAAAAGACTCTATTTATTCATCTTTTGTAACGCAAATCATTGCTGATCATCGTTAATGGACAACGCCAGTCAGGCAGTCAGGCATTCAGGCAGTCAGGCAGTCAGTATTGACATTCGCCACTAAAAGAACCCTGGAAATGTAAAGTAAAGCTGAGGAACTAAACTGTTAATAAAAGGTATCACACACAGTCAGTCAGTCAATCAGTCAGTATGTGATGCAAAATAGATGGCCCGCATGTTGCCACTTTGTTTATAATAAAATCATATAAAAAAAATCTAGAACAATAACAGCAATAAAACAACAACAAAATATAATAAAATTAATACCAGCCAGGCCTGTCTTTGTTGCCATCATGAGAATTAAAATCTGTTTCAAATCTGCGCCATAAATTTTAATTTTCCACGAATTCCCAATAAATAACTGATTGTTTTGTATTTGAATATCGGCATCGATTATTAAAATAGCATAGTAACGCGTCGAGTCAGTCATTCATTATTGAATTCCAATACGTTTATTAAAAATATTTCAAATTTTATTAAACGAAGATTAATTTGAGATTACGAGTATAAATGGGAAATATTTAAATTCACTAAATGATTAATTTCGCCAGTTATTTGTAAAACATTCTCGTTTCCCCTCTTTCAACCACTCACACTCTATTCTATTAAATGCAAATTAAGTGTGAAACTTATTTTAGAGAAAAAACATAACAACAACAAGCTTAAGTGAGTTAAGGCCAATTCTACGATGGCCTTTTAGCAATATTTTTTTATATTTCAAAAGTAGAGGCAGGCACTAGCCGGCGAGTGCAGTTTTATTAACCTGTTAACCAGCGAATAAACTTTTGTTCGAGTGCATGCAAGATATTACGACAAATTTTCATGACGAAAAATGTCGTAACGAAATATTTCGTCATACCCAGTTAACAGGTTAAATATTTTTCCGTTTCTCATGTTGGAAGCACGATTTGCTGCTATAGTCTTTGCCTCTTCCTATGTACGATTTTTTTTTTGTCTTAGTTCTTGGATAATTGAGCGTTGCCAGGTGTTTCTTGGTCGACTAGGGTTCCTTTATCCTTGAGGATTCCACTAAAGTGCCATCCTTGTACTATTACTGGGATTTATCCTTAAGGAATGGCTGATTCATCTCCACTTTCTTTGCCTTATCTGCTACAATATGGGCACTTGCGCATTTTGAGGTAAATAAATCTTTTATTCTAGGCACTGCTTGAAAAAGTTCCTTATTAAGCCTTAAACTTCTTCAGTAATACAATCAGTCGTTGCTAATCATCACTCAAATACGAACGGAAGCAAATAGGTTGGCTGAGGCATAAGTATAGTAAGTATTGATGCTGATCAAAAAGGCAATCACTTTAATGAGTGAGCTGTTGCTTTATATTCTTGCTTCTGAGCATTTACTTTATATAACGCGGCCTCAGGGCAGTATTTCTATTTAACTAAATAAAATGCCTGTAAAATTTGATGAAACTTGCTTAGCATTACTGGGTGCTTGAGCTTCGGTTTCAACATTATGACCAAAAAACCATTATTTTTCACCAGTTATGACCCTCTTTACGAAATTATCGTATTAAACTATGCTCTAATGACAGTTCTGCCATACGAAGCTAAGAAGTTTAAAAGCAACAGTATCCGAATAAATTTAGTGGATAAACTAACCGACAATCCCATAACCGACATCATTAGCAACTACTTTTTCATGGCTCTCTTGGAATTATTTTAAAACTTTTTAGACATAAAATAAAAAAGTTTCCATTAATGTTGCAACATAAAATTTGTTCGCTAATTTTGGTCAAAAAAAATCAACAATACCCCACCGATTTGCATGATCTATAGCTTATTTTATTCTCTTAACACATAAAACTCTCATTCTAAAAAAAATTTGTATGCGAAATGCTGTTGTCAAATTACATATAAAAATATTTCGTACGAAATAATTGTGAAATAATGTTGAGAAAGCAGTACTCTTTTTAAGAAAAACATGTGAAATGTATATGTCAACATTATTTTGCAACTGCAACAAATTTTTAGCAACATATTTTTCAACTACGACATAACATGAGACTCACTTATTTCGTACGAAATTTTAGGCAGCAGTAGGGATATAAATACTGCTAAAAATAGAATACATAGAGTCTTTTATTATATGGCTAATAAATGCTACTCCCATGGAGTGGTCAGAAAATGTAAATCGTATCGTTGTTATAGTGATTTTTAACCACAGAAAAATTTTTTTATTGATGAAACAATTGTATCGCACTGGTGTAAGGTCATCTTAAAAAAAAACCAAAACTGCTCACAAAACAATTTAAAAGCTTGTTAGTTTTTTATTACAAATATTGTTCCAACATTATTTTACTATGCGAAAAAACATGTATGTCCCTAATGAATATTATATGTTATGGTGTTAGAGAAAACATATGGTTTTTGTTTACATATGTCAAACCATGTAGCATATTTTAAGGCATAAAAACGACAAAATTTGAAAAATTTGCTAAAATTCGCTACATTGGTAGCGTGTCAATTTTTTCGGAAAGGAAAAAATAAAAAAGGAATTTTGCTCAACATTTTTTACAAATTTCAACAGAGTACTAGGCTTTATTGAAAAAAAATTTCTTTTTTCGCAACTAAGTTACAAATAACTCTGAAACTGTTGTTTTATTTTGTTAATTTATAGGAAATTTTGTTCCCAAACATTTGGTGGTGATTGCATTAAAATCGGTCAAGTCGTTTTCAAGTTATGATGGAATATATTGACATAACTACCATATTTTGGGCGAAAAATTTGCCACGCCCATAAAAAAAATTTTAAGCACGATGGAAAAAAACTGAAAACGGATTTGAATTCAGCGCAATAAAATCATTAAATTCCATATCGTTTTATTAAAAGACGAAAAAAATTTTTTATTTTTTGTAGACCAGTGCTTACCAAATAGATGCTTTAACTCGGTAAGTTTTCATCCGATTTTAAAAAATAAAGTATCATTTTATTCACAACTTTGCGTAATACTTTAATAAATACAAAAATAGTACGGCTTCTATATAAAATAGCGTGTAAAACAGCATTACTCTTGGACAATTTTGAATCAATTGTTTAAAAAATGTGTTTGCTTAAGAACTACATACAGATTTGTCAAGTTGGCTTAAGAAAGCACAAACCATTTACTAGGTGTATCCGCAAAGGATATTGAAATCGGTTAATAATGGGTTTAGTTATTAACTAATAAGTGCTTGGAGGTACAAAAACCCGGTTTTTTACTCGTAACTTAGAACTGTGGAGGCGTTACGAAAATTTTTTAATCAAATTCTATTCTATACCAAGTATTAAAGTTGTTGTCCTAAGTAAATTTTGAGGAGAATATTACAAATAAGCCTTACTTTTTGCACCTTAGAAAGGAAGTAATTTATAAATGTATGTTTGTTTTTATTATAATATGGCAATATTATACTAATATTTATATGTATTTTTGTTTAACTATTATCTTTAAGTCTACTAAACGAGTATCTAAAATAAAATTTTTAATTCTACATATTAAACTTATTTATAAAATGCATTTAAATACATACTTCATGCAGTGGTGAGCACACACTCTATGGAGCATCTGTACTTGGACCGAGCGTAGTACCAACAAAACATAGAAAAATAAAATGAAAATTGACAATAAGCATACTGTTGCCATATTGTCACTTTTCTTCTTTTTTAATCACTTAATTAACAGGCGGCTATCAAAGAAAGTGTGCTGCCGTGAACGACCGTATATACGACACAAGAATATTTTGTTTTATTCTGTTATTGTTTTTATTTATTAAAAGAAAGGTCACATAAAGTAGAAAATATTTTGTAAAGTTAAAGAAAAAAATCTTTTTGGTACACATGCTGATTTTAATTGATTTGTTGTGGTAGTCAGCAGTTTTTAAAGATTTTTAATAATTTTTTTCCACCAAAAAAAAGCTGGCTTTTTATTAGTAATTTGTTATCTGATGAATAAAAGGTTATATTTTGAAAAAAAATTAGTAAAAACAGCAAAGGCGAAGACTAATAAACTGCTAATACTACTCCAGATAGTATTACTAGAATGTCACTCGAGTGGAATCCTCAAATCGTGGTCAACCAAGAAATACCTGGAGATAACATGGGAGGAAGCAAAATCAAATGCGTTAAACCGTGTTAGATGGTCATGCTTTGTGGAAACCATACGCGTTCCCAGGAAGAGTAATGGAAAAAAGGCCCATAAAGCTAGCCCCTATTTGGACCTAGGCTGCATGTCACTCAACCTGTGCAGGAACTTAAATTCTTGGGAATTTCGACCACCTTGACAGCTTGTTTCTTCCTGTCCGGTCTGAAGTTCAAAACCATAATGTTTAAAGTCAAAATAAAGGAGGCCGTTTTGGTAAAAATTAGATTTTTATGCCGCCGAATCATGTTTTACCCAAAATAAGAGGCAGTTTAACTAAAATTTGAAGCACTTTCAGTTTTAGTAGGGCATCAATCACTTTTGGACAGTGTTTCTATATAATTTTTGGATAAAATTTGTTTTAAATTATTTTTAAATTCTCAGCGACGATGTATCATTGCCACTGCTTTCATTACTGCTTTCCTAATGAACACCAGCAGATCTGAAACCATAATGGTGGATAGGGTCCTCACTATGTCGCTCAATGTGACCTTAAGCCCACCAAAATATTTCCACCTAAAACTATCAAGAATTCCATATTCCCACAATATGTGTTCCGCTGTTCCTGATGCCTGTGAGCACAGTCTACAAACATCCACATCTGTGATCGCCATCCTCTGCAGATGCGCTCTTAGTCTACAGTGGCCCGTAAGAAACCGTTAGGAGTTTCAAGTCTGGCCTGCCATACTTAAGAACTTCAGAGCGACGACCGAATTACGAATGATCGCCGCCTTAGAGTGGCGAAGTCCCCATTCCACTAATCTTTGATTAGATTGAGGATAGTAGTAGGTGGTGCTGCACAGCAAGGTTGCGGACCGATATAGAGTGTCATGGACCTACGGCGATGTAACTTAATTTAGTTTGTTTTGGCATTTCGCTAAATTTTTAGAGATCGGATTGAAATTTCACGGGTAAAAATTCGGCATAAGTTATAAGAAAATTTTATTGTATTTAACTTATGGTTTTGGAGGGTGTCAAAAAGTCAAGCTCGGCCAATTATTTTTTTTTTTGAGTTTTTTATTTATTTTTTTTTTTAATTTTATTTTTTTAATGATTAAACTTTTGTTTCCTCAGCTCAGCATTATATAAAAAAAAAAAATTAAAAAGCTGATGATGACTATTTAGTTTTTTAAAGATGACAAGAAAGATATCGTTGTTTAAAATTTTTAATTTCTTGCTATTTGTATTCACACACCCTCGCCTCTCTTCTTCCGCTGCACTAAATAGCGATTTTATAACTTTAGCTAAACATTGAATAAAAGTATAAAAAAGTGATGCTATTGAATTCGCAAAAAAGTTTTTCGAAACAGAGTTAGAAAATTGTTTTTGACAGCTGTCGACGTTGTACTCTTCGTATGTTCGTTGTGTAAATCTTTATGTAATTCCACTCACAGTTTACTTTTTAACATTGATGCTGATATAATAGCTTGTTCTTGTGATTGTTTTTGTTGTTGTTGCCACTAAAGCTGTTGCTGATATTGATGCTGTCATCGGTGTTTAAATAAAAAGTTTTCGTTGATTAAGAAGAAACAAAAATTAATATGATTTACTGAAGGAAATATTACATTTTCTATAAAGAAAAAGAAAAATTATCAAAACAATTAAAACGATTTTTGACATGTGACTTGTAAAAGGTTTTAAAAATTGATTTTAAAATTAGTACCATTATACCAGTAAGTAAGTACTAGTTCGCTAAACTTCTCTGGATGTATAAACCGATGGTTTTGCAAATTCTCACATATGGCTGTCTGGTATGTTGGAAAGCGCTTACTAAGAGCCATATTACTACTAAACTGAAGAGAGTTAAAAGGACTGCGGGTTTGGGTGTCATTGGTGCTGCGCTCAACGTCATTCCGCACTTACTGCCTATCGACTCCACATTTTATCACTTTCGGCGCAGCGTACGACTAACACAAAAGCACTCGGTTTCTGGAAGTAGTCCCTCAGTGGCTACGGTAGCATTTAAGACTTCTTACTCCGTCTCTAAGGGAATTGGAGCAGACTGGACTCCTCCGCGCAATTCAAGGCCTTCTTCTCTGGGAGAAACGTATGAAGAAGAGGTAGGATTTCTATGAGTTCTTGTATTGCGCTCTTTATATATGGAGCCAAGACTGCATCCGGTATGGGGGCGGGTATTTTCTCCAACTGTGCTGACTTGCCAGAAGCCTTTAGACAACCGGAGGTCTCTAGCATTTTTCAGGCGCAGGTTTTTCCGATTATGCAGGCCTGTAGGATGCTGAGAGATTGTATGTCTGTGGGAAAGATCAGAATTTTATCTGATAGTCAGCGCGCCATCAGGGCCCTGGCGTTGTTTAATAGCAACTCGGCTTTAGTTCTCCAATGTAAAGAGAAGATGAAGCTTCCCGGTGGTTCATGTACTATTTCTTTAATTTGGGTTTCTGTATACTGGTAATGAATGCTTCGACATCTGCTGAACAATGAATGTAGTCAAAGAGAAAATCTATGGTTTTTTCGTGATAGGGCACAGAACAGGTGGAGATCACTCTCCCCTTGTGCTATCTCAAGGACGCTATAGTGTCGGTATGACAGTGGCAGGACACTGGCACTAGTAAGAACCCCCGCCACTCTATTTTCAAGTTCATTGCGGTGTACCTGGGTTATTGACTGATGGGAACTCCCGCGTAGAAAATTGGCTTGCCCTACAACCTTCACAGCAGAAGCTGCAAAAGCACCTTTTGTAGAGAGACATTCGTTCACTTTCTATGTGCATGTCTGGTACTGGCGAGAAGACTTATGCGATATTTTGTCATATCGTTCATCAATGTGTAGATCTCTATTTCCTTAAACTTCTCTACGTCATAAGCAACCCAAGGTGGCTATAATCCCCTTTTTCCTTTCATTATCCTTTTGGGTGGTACCTTACCTGTTGTCTGGCTTGGTTTCAAAACGGCACTTTATTGCTAATTGTCTTTGTTAACTAGCCAACTTACCTACCTACCTACCTCGCTTAACTAAATATTTTCTTCTTTATGCGTATGAAGAGGGATCTAATTCGGATCGCACAAAACTACATTAATGCTCCAGCGCAAAGATACGGTGGATACGAGAAACACCGCATACGATCAGAGCACTTGAAATTCATTTATTTTTCAGGTAAAGATCAACAGATTTAAAGACAATGCAAAAAGAGAATGAAGTGGCGTGGTGTAGTGGTTAGAGCATACAACATAAGCTGCCCAGTTTCGAGTTCTAGCAGAGGATACGACAAACAAATTTAATCGCGGCTGCAAATGTTTAAAAAAAAGTAACTTCCACCTTTCTCCCACCTGATCGTCCAGCTTACCTAATCATCGGGAGAAAATTACAATGTTAAGTAAAGATCACCACCACCAATTAGCAAGGATCTTCACCTCTACACAATTATATGGAGGGGAGCCACAGTGAACTAATCATCTACAAAGCTTGAAAATCAGACAGATAAATGAAACTGAAACAAGGCCATAGATGCTTTGTGCCAATTCAATATAATCCCTGGAGAGTGAGGATTGAAAAAAGAATTATTTTAAATCTTCCGCTTACTAAGGCAAAGAGGATTATGGTGTAAAAATTAGAAATTTAGTTTTTCTTTGTTGTCAATTGTATTAAAGCAGCACCCCTAGACAATATTATTAAGCTATTTAATTATCGATTTATATCGATAGTGCGTGTACTGATAGGTGTGAAAATTATCAAAAAAAAAAATCTATGATTTATGATTACAATTCACTATAAAATTAATGAATTCTTTGTAAAATCTATACCCTTGTGATTTCCAACTGGGAAAGAAAACTAGAAATTGGGAAATACTCGCCTAACAGCCATAAGTAGTAGAGTTTTGGTGGTGCATGTATCATACTTTCAACACACAACAACGCCTGTATAAGTAGCGGAATAGTATTCGATAGTTTTTTTCTATTTTTTATTTCATTTGCAATAAAATTCCAATTATTTCAGGTTCACTAACTTGTCGTGGTTTATTTGCCCACGTAGCAAGTAAATATAACCATATATCAGTAGTAATAGCAAAATACAAAAATAAAAAAATTAGAAAAATTCAAGATATTTTTATAGGGTGGCTAGAGAGGAGGGATGGCTTGCACATTTACACTTATTTTTTTTTCTCGAATATAAAAGAAATCCTTGATTTTTCACGTTAGGATTAAGAAAACACCATGGCAGGCAGGGAGTATTGGCAGAGCTTTGATTTAAAAAAAATAAAACCTGCTGTAGAACATTTACCTTTTCTTTTATAGCCGAGTGCAAGGAGCGTAGGGGTGTGTTAAGAGAAAATGTTGGTGTTTTTACTCGCTTTTAATATGGGTATCCAAGTAATTTTTTATTTTCGTTTTTTATTTCATTTTTTAAGGTCCTTTAGTATACTCGTATCGTTGTTTTCTTCTTCTTATTTTTATATCCTTTTTACAGAGACGGGGTGGTGTGTACGAGTATGTATTACAATTTCCATTTTTATTGCGTTATTTCAATTTATTTTTTGTTTAGGATTCGATTCGTTTTCAAACGTTTTATTTTATTTAGCGTTTGCATATGCCAATGAATGAATAAATTTGACTGCTACTGCTGCTATGAGCTCGTACTATTTGCCTGCTGTTACTGTTACTGTTGCTGCTGCTGCTGCTGCTGCTGCTGTTGTTTCTCTTTTTAAGGATTATTTTATTTGTTTCGTATTTCATGTGCAGCACACTCGTATTCAATTCCACATCTTAAAGTCAACTTATGTGGATTGATTTTTTTTATTTCTCGATTTCTCAACTTCCGATTTGTTATTTTAAGTTTAATACACTCGCACTCTCGCATACGTACTTCTGTAATCATACCAATTTGTATTTATATGTATGTGTGTAACGGGGCTCAGAGGAAAACTCATGAGAAATTCAATTTTCCTATTTTGTCGTCTTTGGCTTTCTTTTTTATTCGTTTTAATCTTATCCTGTAAGACAGTGGAGACTTACAGGGGGGGAAATTCTTAGATTCTATGAATGCATTAAAAAAGTTGATTTATTATGTCAAAGTGACAGCTTAATAAGCATCAAAATACTTCTTATTCTTGAATAATTTGTTCTAAAATTAATTAAAAAAATTGTTGTGTAGCATTATGTTGTCGAATAGGCTTTACTGGCTTTAATAGCTCACAGTTCAGCGGGGTTAACTTAACCAGTACGATCCCCTGTAGAAATTATTGAAGTACCATGTTGTAACCGGTCCTATGTAATAAAGGCATGTAGTAACTATGCTTTTTTAAAACATAGTGACATAGAGTAGCTTGAGTTTGCATAAGAAAATGCCGACATGAACTATTCAGTTACAATAGCATAGGATAGGACTATGTCTAGTTGACAAGCTTGTTTATATGGTCCTCACATAGGACATTTTATTTTTCTCCGTAACTCCTCTAGGGAGCATATTGGCTTTTGTCAAAGCATCCATTATTTTGTTTCAGTTTCAAGTTGATTTTCACACTGAATAGATGTATTTATAATCTACTGTGGCTCGCCTCCACATGATTGTGTGTAGTGGTGAAGATCGTTGCTAAGTGGTGGTGAACCTTACTCACGATTGTAGTTTTGTTCCCAGTAGATGGCAGTTTTACTAATCATCCGTCTGTTTGTCAATATCGCTAGAGGTAAGCTAGAATGTCAGGCTGGCTTCTTTAGGCGGAACTTGTTGAAAGGAGGTTAAACACTCGAAACCTCAATTCAATTTTTTTCTTCATTTTTTTCTTTTCTGCAAGGATTTGAAACTGGGCTGTAACCACTAAACCACGTCACCTCCACACAAGACATAACAATACAAAATAGTACATGTTTATTTCATACTTTTGAACTACTCACACACCGCATTTTCTGCAGGATCACTAAAGTGAGCCATTGTTTTAATTAAACAGTATGCTATTTAGTTCATAAGAGCAGTTCATAGATGAATAAAGAATGCGCTCATTATAGTTCATGTCGATAGAAGCCGAATTGCTCAGCTCATAACTTTATTTCAAGCTCTCAGAAATGAACGCTCATATTAGTTCTACGCTGCACAATGAACTACAAAGGGACCAGATCGTTAAAATATTGTCTCATGTCCGCAGATATCGGCCAACTAGGCCACAGCTCGGTCTATTGTGCGCTCAGCAGTTATGACTGCTTTTGGTGGTCCTTCGAAATAGATAAACAGCTTGCTGGTTGTATCTTACGACCTTACAGCCGCATCGAAGGGTATTGTGGATATGTCGTTTGTCCACTAGTTCTGCTCTATGTGTGGTTGTAAGTCATTAGTGCCAAAATACATGGAGTTCAATTAGTAGCAGTGGCTTTGACAATAAACTGCGAAGTCTGACGAGAGACTTACTCTAGTACAAGATGTGGTAGGAGCCACAGAAAATTTGAAAAGTTAGATTTAGATTATAGCTGTGGTTGACACTAAAATCCACCAAGAGAGACTTCTAGTTTGACAAATAGGATTTTCTATACCGATGGCTCTAAAATGCTGCGCAGAGTGGCTTGTGGTATATTCATAAAGGATTCTGATACTAGACTGTCTTAAAACTTGCCTGACCACGGCAGTGTACTCCAGGCGGATATCATGGCTATACTGAGGGCAGTGCAATGCTTGTTAAGTGGCGGGATTTTCCCTGAGAATCTTCTAACTTATTCGGACTGTCAGGCTGTGATCAAGTCCCTTGCAAGCGTCACCTCGACGTCTATCTCGTCAATGAACGCCGCAGGTTTCTTATGGAAGTCTCGGCTCGTTCGTAGGTAACTCTCATATGCGTTCCGGGACACAGGAATATCGTCGAAAATTGCTTTGCTGACGTACTGGCTAGGGCAAGTACTGAGCTCGGTATTTTCGAATGAGAGCCTATCATTGGTATCCCGACTGTCTCGGTTAAGCTGGATATTCTCCGGTCAGTGTGTGGCGATGCTAAATCTCATTGGCGACATGAGAGCACGTGCCATATCGCCAGGCTATGTTGGACCGAACTCGATGAAAAGAGAACTAAATGTCTTTTCTCCCTGAGACACCTGGCCATCCATCGCACAACTACGGCCAGTCCATTGCCAGTCATTGAAGGCATGCCGATAGACTCGGCATCCCTTCGTATGATTTTTCACGGAATTGTGGTTCTGAAGAGGAGGACGAAACTATTTTTTACCTCATGTATCAGTGTCTAGTCCTTGCTACCAGACGACGAAAATTTTTGGCCTCCTATTTCTTGTCACCTTCGACTGAACTTTCCAGAGTTGCGAGATGGTTTCCAATGGAGACTGACTGATAACTGGGTTAGTTTCTTGTGGCATCGCAATGTGCAAAATCTCTGGCTTAAATGGGACTCCTTCTCTCTAGAGGATCCACCGCCCTACCTAACCTAACCTAAAACCAGTAAGCTTTTATCAGGAGGAAATTGATGTCCAATATTAGTACTTGTGTTGTATGAAGTGATATCTACCATAAAACAGCGGCACACGGCAGCAACACATTCGAACTTTACCGCTGTTGGTAGGGCCACCTACACGGCAAAACTAAAATTCAGCCTCTTGTTTCACATTCGCTAGTATTTAAAAAGCATTTATGGTTCCTGTATTACAAGTTGCCTGACTTTCTTTTTGATTTTAATTTTGTTTTACATACGTTTTGCCCCACTGTTTAATAAGACGTTTTATATAAACTGTTCCTGCTTGGTAAAGTTTTTGTTAAGCCTCGTTTTCAAGCAAATAAGCAGTAGAGAGTGCAGACAGACAGGCAGGCAAGCAGGCAAATAAGCAGTGAGTAACTCTGCCTGCCACAGTAAAAAACGTATCGTCATAATAATGTACGTATGTTGTCCTATAATACCCTCGTAATGTTTTCCTCCCTATTTTGCATTTCGTACTCAGCTAAGTAAGTTGACTCTTGATGCCATAATATTCTGCCCCTGTTCCCTTCTTTCAGCCAAAGTGCAAAAGGAAATTATAAAATTTTCAAAGAAATTCTATGGCAACCAAAGAGGAGCGAGAGGAGTCTTTGCCTGTAAGACAAGCATGGCAAATAAAAGTATTTTAGCTTCTACTCTTACGTTTCCCGAAAGTACGAGTATTTTAACTTTTTTCTGTTTTTTCTCTTTGCATATTGAAATAAATAAATAAAATAAAATAAAAATGTAGTTTAATCGATTTCGATTTTCCACTTAACAGTTGACAAAATTTATTTGAAATATTCTTGAATTTTTATTGCAACTGTTAAAGTGGAATGAATAAGTTGCCAGCCAACATAAAACGTGTTTTTGGTTTTTTATGTGGTTTTAACAGAAAGTATTTCTATTTTCTCTCTCTCTCTCTCTCTAGCTCTCTTTGTCTTTCGTAGAGCTTTGGGTTTGAAGCCAAACCAGGAAAGAAAACCATCATCATTCATGCCGCATGCAACACGATACAAGACACAATACATGAGAAAAAGCAAAGAAGTAAAAGGCAACAGCGGCAGCATTTAAACCAGATGTGGGTGGTATTGGTGTGTTTGCTGAGGTAAGCTTTGGCTCTTATTGAATTGAGGTAAATGCTGTTGCTGTTTTTGTTGTTATAAAAAAAACCCTGAACAAATATAATTTGTGAGATTTCTTATATTGGTTTTACTCTATTTTTTTTTCTTCTCATTTTTTGAATATTTTTTGTTGTTTTTGTTTTTGATTTCTTTGTTGTTTATTTTGCTGCTGATGTTGGTTTAAAATTTCTTTCCCACAAATCTTTTTTGCAGTAATTGTTTGTCATTAGAAATAATTTTACAAAAAGAAAAGAAACTTTTGATTTAAAAAATGATAATTCAATTCGAAAGGTGATCTTAAGGTAATTTTCCTTTAAAATCTACCCAAAGGCAAGCCATTTTTAAAATTTGTTAATAATTCAACGACAGCGTAAGTTAAACTTCATTTGGTTCCATCCCGTTAAGCTGTTGATTTGATGAAGACGTTTTATTTACATGATCCGTTGCCAGGCTGTTGTTTTCGTAAAATCTTGGGTGTTCAAATGCAGGACACTGACAGAAAAGATGTTCTGTAGACTCCTCCTTCCGCTTCTTCAGATTCAGATTTTTGTTGGCTTCGTAGCAGTCGGATTATTTTATTTTTCGTTCATTCGCATCGATATGTAGTTGTGTCATATTTTATCTTCTAAAGAGAAACAGTTTTATTCACAATTCAAATACAAATCTGACAAAAAGAAACAAGTTTTTATCAAATTCTGTTACGTTAATTCCCTCTCTTTAATTATTAGAAATAATTGATTAACAGTCCCCCACTCATGCCTCCCCCTGCCATTCCTAGTTGTCCAAAAAGTAAACTATATTGTGGCCTAATAAATGTTAATCGAATGATTCAAACATGGTCATGACAACTTATGCTTGTGTCGGTCACATCTGTTGTTGTTGAATAGATACAATTAATGCTCGTATTCGGTTGTGCAATTAATTCCTAAAGGGAACGCCAAAATTATTGATTTTTTCGACTTAAATTAGGTTTCGAGGAATACAGTAAGAGTATGAGGCAAAAACAAAGCGTAAAAAACATTAAGATGGAAAAAACAATTAATTTCACTGTAATAAATGACATTAAGAAGCTACAATTTATTATGGATAATGAGCAAGAAATTAGCGAAAGTCGGAATAGGGATAAATGATAGAATAGGTAGGTATTCTCCTCAAATTGTTTTTATTTTAAACTTAAAAAATTGCAAAATATTCTAATGCCAGATAAATGTCCGCCTCTAGTTCATTCGCCATACCATTCCCCTGGGTGTCAGAGTGACCCCTCACTCAGATAATTTCTAGGTCTGAATGTCTCACCATATCGTTTAGAGACGCTCGGCATTCACATTGCAGTCGGGATGGCGAGTAGACACTAAGGAGCGTAGTGAGCGCAAAACTGTCGGTACAGATCCGGATATTAACATTAAATACCCCAAAGTACATGAAGCAGTCCGCCGCCCTCTTTATCGGCGACGTCTCCGCCTGTAAGACATAGCAGTGGTCCGGAAGTTTAGATGATACTCGCACCCCGTAGGCAACAAAAAAATCCCCGCCTCTGATCCTTTCCGAGGATTTCGACCCGTCCCCAAAGAGAGATACACACAGAGGACATTCTATATCTTCTCAGCTGGCAGTCCGAAATAGTATGTTTTAGTTCGGAAAAAGGTTAGATAAAGGAATCTTATAACTGCTAGGAAAGTGCTCGAGCTCTATATTCGCAGAATATGCGTTTGATATCCACATATAGTCCATTAAGTCAGTATTTTTAACAATAAATAATTGAGAACTTCTACGAACTTTATTTTGGTTTCGTCTATAGATGATAAATAAATACTAAAGAAAGGTTCCCGGTGAATCCCTCCAAAACGGCTGTTGTACCTTTTACCAGCAGATTCAAGTATCGTGTGACTGTATTCCTTTTATGGGTACCACCATTAACTTTTCTAAGGAGGTAAAGTACCTGGGTGTCATTCTGGATAGAAGGAACTTGCAATTTGGTGGCGTCCAAAATAAGGCGAGCAAGTCACTTCTCCTACGGTAAGACATGTGTTCATTCGCCGAAAATAACATTATGGATATATGCCGCTATTAATCGGTCCATTATCACTTATGCGGCTATAGCTTGGTGACAATCTATATATTCTCTGACGGCCAAGCTGCCTTAAGGGCTACGATACGTGGGATTCTTTAAAGGTATATGTGCAAATGTTCAGGTAGATATATGGTCTAACTGAGTGACATATCCACCGTTATAGTTTTAGACCTGCTGGTATAGACCTGAAGAGACACAATAGATCCCATTTATGCAGTGTCCTGAAATACTGCCTGGTCGAAGTGATGATAATGATAATAAATGATTAGAAGAGCAAAAATACAATGGATATCTTATTATGGTCCTTCGATCCTCAATTTAGTTGTTGAAATGTAAATATCTTGGTATTCTATGGTACTTTAAAGTCAGTTCTTTGAAAAGTTTCTACGCAAAGATTCCACGAAAGCAAATATCAGCAAATATTTTTCAAGATTTTAAGAGTAAGAAACCGAAATGACAAAAAAGTTAATTTGCTATATGGTACTGAGTGTGACCCTATTTGACCTTTTGACAACGATTCTTTTTATTTCCTTTGAACTGTCTTAAAGGTTAAATAAAGTACTTTTTAGTAGCTTAACGAATCCGCTTATCATCATGCTTTTCTGTTGATATCCCCTTTTTAAAACTTAAAACATAATTAAGCGCATTAAAAAAATGAATTAAGCACAAAAAGCACTAGGAAGATAGAAAATGAAGAAGAAGAAGACTTGAATAAGTATTTCCTTGTTGCACAATATGTATGTGCAACATAAAACTGAAAACTCAACTATGATTTCAATAGTTTTGTTGTGAAAATTGCAACTTGTGTTTGAAATGAATTATTTTTATTATTATTTGCAACAAACTAGCTGTGATAGATATGAATAACTCTACTACGGCTGCTGTGCGACTTTGTGTGGCAAGTATATAAAAAAAAAACGTAGCACATTCATGTGCCATAAAAGTGACAATATTAGCAGACATAATTATCATAAAAAAATAATAAAAAAAATAAAATATTTCTTCCTATTCACGCTTTAAAATTAAGACAAGAAAAGGGAATTAAAAATGTAACGAAATTAAAACATTAATAACAAGAAATAAAAATGAAAAAATATAAAAAACCCACTGCTGCCACAAATGGCAAATTATGTGTGCCTTCCTTTCAAACATGTACACCTTTTTTTAGAATGCTTTTGTTGTACGAGATTGCACACCAGAACTGTATTCTATACAACTTAACGATTTGTCATATAATTTTGTAATTCTCGTCCTCCGTACAATGAAGTTGAAGGCGTGTAATTAAATTTTTTTTGTTTTTTTTTTTCCTGTATTTTATGACTTTGACTGTTGGTGCTGCAAATGTTGCCTGCTCTTCTACGTTACTACTCCCTTTAATATTATTTTTTTTTTTATTTGTTAAGCAGATAAAGAATATAAAAAACGCATTCACAAAATCAAAAATAAAAATAAAAAAATTATTCCCATTTGAGCATAAATAAATTGAATGTGTAACCACCACAGTGGCTCAGCTTAGTGCAACAAAATAAAAATGAGCAGCAGCATCAGCAAAAGAAAATATGCATATGGAAAAACAGACGGATGGACGGACGGACGTACGAACAAGTAAACAAAACGCACAGATTCTGTGACTGACTGTCTATATGTTTGTCTCTTTAAAACTAAAAAATAAATGCGTTTTATATTCGCACATACTGCACAAAAAGGGGGCTAAAGATTATAAAAAAATACTCACACAACCAGCCAGACGGACAGATGTGCTACCAGTACAACAGTAAATCTCAATTCTATTTAGTTTTGTAAACAAATTTTGCTTTTAATAAAAGCATTGCTACGAGGGCAGTTTCATAATTGATTAGCTGTTCTAATTTCAATGCTGCACTGCTCCTGTCACATTTTCAGCACTGCTATTGAGTCTTAGCTTTTGGCAGCCATCGTAAGACAATCTCGAAACTTTAATGACTCAGCAGATCATTAAGTCTAGACCTAGCTTACTCTCCGCGGTTAGACAGTATGTAGTTGCCAATCTTGATTTATAAACATACCCACGTATACCGCCAGTAAAACGGTAATTCTCAATTCCATTTAATTTTGTATACAAATTTTGTATTAAACGATATTTCTGCTATATATTGCAGCAAGTGTATGACTTTGTGTGTGTGTATATATAAATGTGTGTGTAATGTATTCAAATTACATTTTATTAGAGTAGCATTCCCCCCGCTACTGACCTTAATTTTAATATTATTTCTTATTACTCGTACCCTCTCACACAAATAATTCCAACCACGAGTATATCCCTTATATTCGTTCATCGTGTATACACGTTTATTGCCGTCAATATTTGAAAAATTAAATCCTTAAACCTAAGCAACAGCAGATACAACAAAATATTCGCACATTTGTGAAAATATTTTCATCATTATCATTCTCATCATCATGATGCCAATCATCTCAATTATTCAAACACCCTAACCACCATTGTCAGCAACAAGAGTAACATGAAAATTTTGTATGCCTTGCATATGTCTGCTGCTGCTGCTGCTGCTGCTGCAATATTTGACACCACCGCCTTCAAAACGACACCCATCCAGCCATCCTTTCATAATGCAAAAATAACACCCTACACTGCATAAGCTTACCATCCATTCACCCTATTTTTGAAATGTGTTGCAATGATTCTCTGTTACACACACCCACACATACACAGCTGCTACAATTTTAATTCAAAAATTACAACAACAAGTGTATCATAAAAAGTATGTAACAGGACAACTGAATCCCAGTAAAAGAGTGCAGAGAGCAAAAAACAGAATTTCACTCATTTTTATTAGTTTTTCAAAAAGAGAAAAAAAAATTTAATTTTTCTTTTTGTCATTGTTTGCTAATTGTAATAAAAGTTTATTGGTACTGTTTGCTATTATTACATCAGAAGTACCAACAAAGTACCACTAACACTTATTTAAAATGTTATACAAAATAGTAACAGTGGTTCTTAAATCGTGTAACTCTTGCAATGAAATCAATAATTTAAATAGAAAAATTAGGAAATTAGAAAAAAAAGCACCAAAAAGTACCTAAAGTACCAAAAAGGTACTTTCAAACTTTTAAGAATTGCCCAAAAAAAAACAAAGTATTATTTAAAAAAATAATATTAGACAGTACTGCAGGGGTACCAAAAAGGTACTTCACTTCTTTTTATTATCATCATATCGAACAGGCACTATTGCATGACGCTGCGACCAATGGAATCTATTGTGCCCCTTCCAGTCTATAGTTTGGGCAGCAGATCTGCTGCCTCCCTAAACAACGCGAGCATATCTGAAACCACAGTGATGAATATGTCACCCAGTGAGACCCTTTGTCCACCTAAACCTATCAAGAACCCTACATTCACACAATATACTGCACAGCAAGGTTACGAACCGATATAGAGTGTCATTGAACCCTTTCTGGCCAATGCAGCGGCTATTTCATAACCATCTATTCCACAGTGTCCATGTACCCTAAACAAATGGACCTTATTTCCACCCGAAAGCTTCTGCAACGTATTGTAGCAATATTTGACTAATATAGATGTCATACGACTGTCAGAGCGTATATTAATGGTCTTACCCTTGAGCGTATATTAATGGTCTTACCCTTGAGCCCACTGTCTATGATTTCAGCCTGGAAGACACTCAATGATCTTTCCAGTGGAATCGATAAGTCTCTGTTGGATTTATGAAAACCAGCACCGATACAGTCATTCGTTTTTGAGCCATCGGTATACCAGTTTCACTTCAAACTAAGGCCCCATTAGAACAACAATTCCGATCCGGGAACTCAGCACTGAATCTCTTGCCAAAACACAGATCCAAATGCATAACATCCAGGAACGAAGACGGTTCTCCAACCAAACTACGTAGAATGGACAGACTTCTCGACACAATTCGGAACCCTTGGGCGAAAAATTTTGCCGCCAAACATGCCGCCGCCCTCATCATACAGATGTGAAGCGGTGTTAAGCCAATTAAGGCATCCAAGGCCGCTGTTGGAAATGTTCTTATTGCCACAGTATAACAGGCAGGCGAGAGTCTGTACCCTGCCTAATTTATTCATGGTGCTAGTTTCCTCACCTGCATAAGTAATAATGGGCCGAATAATAGCGGTCTCACCATAGGAAGAGCGACTTGCCAGAGGGCGCTTATCGCCTTATTTTGGATGAGTGCCAACTAAGCCCCCCATCCAGAATGGCATACTTCTTTTTGAAAAGTAACGCAAATGTGTACTTTATAGGTGCCAAAAAAGGTATTTTAAAGTTTTTCGAAATTAATCTAAAAGACTATTGAAGGACAAAGCTTTACATGTATTCAAGAGAGTACCAAAAATGTTTAAAGGAGTTGTCTATAATGAAGTAGAAGCTTATCAGAGAGAGTATAAAGCATTTTACCTAAAAAAATTTCTTTAAGAAACTTACACGAAAACCATACTTAAAAAAGTACCATAAAGGTTTTAAAAAACTTTAGGCTTCAAAATGTAGAAACCAATTAAGGGACAAAACATTACACCAAAAAGTAACACAGTTTCAATATGGTACTTTTAAGTGTTTCGCTCTATCTTTGACACCATTTAAGAATCCCTGCACTATTATATTTCTCCGCAAATTGTTCATTTAAGCATTAGTTTTTAGTTTTATTAGGAAAATTGTGTTAAATCCCCACGGACAGTATGATGTTTCTAAAAATGTATTACTCGTACACCATCGTCAGTGTGTAGTGCCGACAAAGTTGATTAAATTGTTACAAAAGAAATAAAGTACCACCACACATTGACAACAGGCTCAATTACTTGGAAAACCATCGTATAAACCAGGCTATAAAATGGCTTTTAGATACATCAAAAAGGGGGTACAAATTTTATTAGGTAAGTAGGCTAAGGCGGAGTTGTAGAGAGAAAATTTCAAAGAAAATCAAATAATTTTAATTGCCCTCAAATACAATCCACCTACTGGCTGACACGCACCACATATAATACTTCTTCCATATACATCAGTAAAGCACGTATACATACATACATACATACATATATAGTGAAAGTGGTGGGTAGTTGGTAGGGGGAATTTTTAAGAATCCCTTCGATTACCATTGAGGATTGATAAATGTTGTTCTTGTTGTTATTTAACATTTCCGAAAATTAATGGCAGCTACTTAATAAAAATCACGAAAAGTAAAAGCGAGAAAATAAAGTGCACAAAGGTCTTAACACCTCTGCCTCTCTGCGAACATCTCTGTCTGTCCTGTCATTTATTTAAATAACAGCCGCTACTGTTAGAGAGAGAAAAAAAACAAAATTTTTAAATTCAACAAAATTTGTCATTTGTTGACAATTTTTAGTTTTCATTTCATTTGGTCATTTTTTTTTTTTTTAAATTGTTGACTAATTTCTATCTCATGTTTTACATTAAGAGGGCAGTGGTAAAGTAAGCTAAAGGGGGTGTATATGATAGTCAACTGTCACAATCTGTTAAATTGTCATCATTTATTACAGTGGCAACACAATTTCTTTTTTTTAATATATTTCATTAATCCTTAAATCAAGCACAAGTGGCATGATTTGATGCTATTCAATGCCACACTGTCCGAATTAATTAAAATTTTGAAAAAAAAATAATGAAAAAATTGCCAGATTAGATTGACAAATTACAAATGATTTAATAAATCGATAGATATTACAAAATATGTTATTTTGAATACTTATTGGGTATATGTATTAACTGCAATCTGCGGTTTCTTATTACAATTACTGCGTTTAAATTTTGTAATTCTAGTGCAGAGTTGCAATACAATTCCTGCTAACTGCTAATATTGGACTTGCATCAAATTTTAAGCAGACTGCGCTTTTTACTTTCTAATTCAGAGCAAGTGAAAGCAGACAACCTCGGTATATTTGAGAAAAATAAAAAAATTAATTTTGTAAACCGATTAACACGTTAACTTAAATGACGCCTATACACGTCGATCGACTATGATAGAAGATTAATATTTGTGGCATCTTAAAAAATAAAATAAAACAAAATGAGTGAGTACTTTCGGATTTTAAAATAGACGTCAACGTCTTAAATAGTTTCCATGATTAAAAAGTGGTTAATTGGCCTGAGTCAGGTCGCTTAAGGGTGGTGATCATTACAGAATAATCGATAAATGCAAGAAATTATGGCCGAGGCTGCAACCATCTCAAGCAAGCGAATTTATCACATTTTATATGATTATTTCACTCTATCTGTGCCTTTTAGATTTCTATAGGGCCTTTCACGCCATTTAACACGAAGATACAAGACACTACGCTGTAAGGGAGTGCTGAACCGTCTTATACAATTACTATTCAACGACGAATATTAACGCACAATGGTGTGCGCCGGAAATACATGCTTTGTACGCCGCTTCTTAACATTGTCGCAATGATGTCATAGGTATCTCAGCAGAACAGGGGAATTACCTGGAGTATAAACGGCAAACTTAGTGATCTTGACTACACTAACGACTTCTGTCTCCTAGCCAATGGTTTGCACAGCTGCTACTGGGAGCCGAACATCTTCGGCATCCTCAAAATTCAAACAAGAAATTAAAAAATTCATTTAGTTGCTTGCCAGCTTTCAGTCGAGCAGATTTTTATCGGTTTTTTATCGCTATCACAAGAGAGAAGACATTTCTCACCACTACATTAATATTTTTAGCATTTCTTCTCTGCCGATCATTGCTTTTAGTCGATTAACATTCAGACATAGCTATAATGTTTAACGATGTTGGAAAAATTGCGAAGTTGATCGTTCATCGACATACCGAAGACCAAAGCAATACGTCAAGAACACCAATAGTCATCAACCAATCACTCTGTGCGACACGTCATTTAATACCACGGAGTCATATTACTACCTGGATAGTATTATCTTAACAACTATCAGCTGAGGATACACAGTCTCGCATAAATAAAGACCACGCAGGCTTCAGTTCACTCGAGAACGTGTGGAGATCGACCCAAATTTCGAGGGAAGTGAAGATTGTTCTGCATTATGACCTAACAATAGTTGTGATGAAAACCTATAAGCAATCACAGGGTAGAAGCGGATAATGCGAGGAATATGACGTCATATGTTGAAGTATATTGGTCATACCTTGTGAAACGAGTTTGTTACGTCCCTTTGCTCCTCTTAGAAACTACGATAGTATATATTTATCACATGATTATTTGGATATATAATAGAGATTAAAAAGCAATCAAAATCATGAATTCTTAAGCTAGGATCACACGATTGTCGCAAATGTAGCAGTATGGCACAAATTCAATTGTGCTTTATTGACGTAAAGTAACAAAATTATCCCAATTTTTCTTGCGAAAATAAATACAAATTTTAATTATTGGTACGTATAGTCAACTTCGATTTTCGCATAAAAACACAATATATATGGGCACATTTTTGATAAATTTGTTGCCGCATTATAACATATTGGGCGGTCACACGATTGCCGTACCAATAATTGATGCATTGCGACAATCATGTTATCCCATCTTTGGCAGGTAAACATGCAATAAATACGGCTAAGATGGGTTAATTGTTTAAATGCTCACAGTGTCTTTTATACTTATATCTATGAACTTGGAAAAGGTCATAGCTTTTGGCCATATTTAATATTGATTTGAACCAAAAACGACCTCATCTAGTGCAGAAAAAAGTGATATTCCAATAAAACAATGTATGTATATGTATACAGATACTACGACAAAAATCCATAAATTGAACTACGAAATACAGTAAACCATGAACGAACAATTCAGATGTAAAATCTAAAGATTAATTTACTTTAATAATCTCTTTGCACACAAGTGACGAATGCAAATTAATTACTTAGAAAGTAATTCATTACTTTATTCCTTTCACTCTTCTCCTTTCTCAACCTCTCCCCACTCTCCCCCAGGGGTATAGATTTAATTGTATAGTGACAACTCTCAAAAGAGTAATAAAAATCCGAAATAATCAGTACACGTCTTTTATGTGATATACGAGTATATGTACACATACCAAGATAAGTTTTATTTTTATAGAGAGAATGAGAGAAAATGTGAGAGAGATAGTCTTAAATAAAAATTTAATTTTTTTTATATATAAAAAGCAACAAAAATTGTGAATTTTTTAATTTTTGTCTAAACTTACCGGTGTTGAATAGGGATGTGCAGTTAAACGTACTCCATCCGTTTCCAGTTGTTCCCTAATGACCATATCCAATTCACTGGGTGGTGGTGTTTCGCATAAGATTTCTGTACTACCCGCTAATGAATTTGGATCGTTAAGCATAAAATATACTGAAGCGGCACCTTTTTCACGCAACTGTCGTATGCTTTTGAGTAGCTTGTGACGGTGAGATGGATTTTCAACACCAATGGCATCTAAATCTGGATCACCGACTTGTTTACAAATTTCCAAATCATCGTAACCATTATCGAGAAAACTTTCTGCATATTGGGCTAAGCCGAGAGCACGCAACCATTCGCAAACGATATTACTGACGGCCATGTTTGGTTCTTGTTCGTTCGTTTGTTCTTGTGCTGGCTGGCTATTGTTTTAAAATGTTGTTGTTGATGGTGGTAGAGGTGAATTTTTTTTTTGTTTCTTCTTTTTACGTTAATATTGTTATTGTTTTTGCAGGATTGTTTTTGTTTATGTTTTGCTTTATATGTTTTTTTGCTTTCTTAGGTGTGGTGATGATGTTGATGTGATGTTGATGGTGGTAAATTAAGTTTAGCATTGATAATGTATGTGTGTGTGTTTGTAGTAGTTTTATTGGGTTTGTGTAAAAGCATTTATTTTGTTAAATAAACGAACAACACACACACACATACACTGTAATAAACGTTGTTTTTTGTGTTTTCTTCCTCTTGCTGTTAAATTAAACTAACAAGGCGCTGCTGCTACTACTGCTGCTGCCGTTGTTGTTATAGTCTATTGTGTGTTGTTATACACTTACCGTTACAAAATGTTGACTATTAACGGTTTAGCAAATTTATATTTTTTTAATTTTATCCGTTTTTTTTTTGTAGTTGTAGTCGGAAATAACAAAACTACAACTACTACTATTACAACGTTTATTACTAACGACTACACTTGCCAATTGCCCTTTAACGCGGGTAATTTTTGTTCAAAACAAGTGTGCATCACGTGCACACTTTGATGTTGTTTTAACGGTTTTTCTATTACAATTTTATAGTGTTTTTTGCACTTTTTTAATTTTATGTTTTATATTTTAAATTATTTTCTATTTTGTTTTCTTTTTTTTGCACTTTTTTTTTCGTTTTCTTGTTGATGTTGTTTTAATGACAATGACGTTGTTCCGTGTTAAACGCAGAGGTTTGTTTTCGTAGTAGATTGGTGCTGCTGGTGGTGTTTCAGTTTTGGTGTTGGCGTTGTTAATGATAAAATTCTTGTAGTTTTTGCTTCTTTTTTCTCTTTTACATCAAATACTTATTGCTTTTTATTTGTTGTTGTTATTATATTCTGAAGTTCTTTTAAATGTTTATTAAATTTAGTTTTTTGATTTTTTGCCATATTAAACAGAACATTTATTAAAACGACGTTTATTTATATGTTTTTTTTTTTGTTTTTTTTGAACTTTACATTCATGTCGTTACTCTGTGCTATTACATGTTTCAATATTTTTTTAGCATATTAAACGTAAAAAATAGCAAAATTATTTTTTTTCTTCTTAACAGCTACACTAATGCCAACAAAAATAATAAATTGTTGTTACAAAAGTGTTTTGAACATAAAATACCTGTAAAGAAAGCAATAAAATTAATTTGAACGATTATTTAATAGAAAAAAATTAGAAAAAAAAATATGTATACATATGTAATTTTTTAAAGCACATGCAATTTTCTTGTTAACTTCGCACTAAAATATATTATAAAGATTTAAAAAAAAAAACCTAAAAAAAATTATGGGAGTTATCAACTGATCGATCATGAATGTATTGAGCGACATATCATTCAAATCGACTGCCCAATTTCGTTGACCATGTTTTGAGTGGACAATTCAATATATGATAATTCAATTCTAACACTCATATTCATAAAAACTATTTTTCATTTAGTTTATAAACAAAAAATGTAATACAAATTATTTTATATAAACCTTTAAACATTTTCATAAATATGGGGGTAAAAGTGTAGCTTTAATAAGTTAATATAACATCGTCTAAAAATAAAGCAAAATGCTTTTTCAAATTGCGCCTAATAGAGCTCTTATAATCGTATGTTAGCTATCCGACAACTACTGCAGGAATAGTTTTTTATATCGGTTGAAATGTCTACAGCCTTTACATCCTCACTCACTTTTATTTTTTCAGCGTCTAATATACTCGTAGGAAAATCACAGGATTTTGTAAGCCAATAGTGAGTTCTGGCTAATGAAAGTCAACCCATGACAAAATTAAAAATGAACTGAAATTTCAACATCAATTTCCACTAGTTTGGCTAGCGTAGATTTATGTATAAAACAATATGTACGTTTTATAAAATATATTTTGACAGCCTGATAGTTAATATGATAAATTAATTCCACCTTTGTTTTTGGTTATTTTAAAGTAATTCTCACATTTACCAGCAACTGTTAAAACTGTAAAAGCTATTAAATTTCTATGTTTCAAAAGTCGAGTTACTTTCTCCCTCAACCAATAACACATAGAGGGTGTCCGCCGGGAAGGCATACTACCTTGTTCGTTTATAATTTTTGGTTATATGAAAGAGAATGGATCTTATATTGATAAATGTTTTATTTAATGTCGGCAATTACCTATGGAATACAATATCGGATAGCCTCACAAATACGAGCCCTTTTGAGCCCATTTTTCATTACATTCTCACACATTTCACGCGGTATTTCATTAATTTCATCACGACTATTTTGTTTGAGTTGCTGCAGCGTTTCTTGTTTGTGCACATAAACCTTGTTTCAGATATCCCCACAATAAGAAGTCCGGAGCAGTCAAATCAGGCGACCGTGCAGGCCAATCGACATCACCATTCCTTGAAATAAATTGTTGTGGAAAGAGGTCTCGCAGTAATTCCATTGTAATCCTGGCTGTATGCGATATGGTACCGTCTTATTTAAACCACATGTGAGTCAAGCCCAAAGCATGCAGTTGTGGCGTTAAAAAGTTTTCAATCATATCACGATATCGCTCCCCATTGACAGTTACCGTTTTCAGTTTCAAAGATGTAAGGTCCAGTAATTCCTCCTGACTGTCACTTTTAATGGATGCAAAGGTGACTGTTGAATAATTTGAGGGTTTTCCATTGCCCAGAACCGACTATTCTGTTTATTCACATAACCATTCAAATGAAAATGTGCCTCGTCACTCATTATGATTTTTTCATGAAAATCGGGGTGGTCATGGACGAGCTGTTTTAACGATTAAAACACGTTGGTTTACTGAATATTTTTCCATAATAAATTTGCCATATCTCCACTTCACGACTACCAATATATGAACTGTCAAGACTAATGTTTACCAAAATGGCGGCAAAACAAAGTAGTATACCTTCCCGGCGGACACCCTGTACAATACCTACATATAAAAAACAAAACATTATTATTGTTTTTGTTTATACTCTGATTGTTTTTATACCCTACAACCGCACCATTGAAACACAAAAAGCTTAAAATCATTAAATAGCATTAATGGGATATGAAAAAAGTAGGAGAGAAAGAGAAAGTATGATGGCGAAAACTATGAAGAAAGAATAAAAAGTTTAACAAAATGCTTACAGGAGCAGCGCAACATAATTTAAATTTTTCTTTACGTTTTTGCCAACGACATGTGTATTAAGGTGTATAAACAAACACATGTATGTACAGACACACACACGTACCCTTGTTTTAATACATGAACTTGTGATTTTTAACATACTATGTTGCCATTAACGTTAATTGAATTTATAGCCAGGCATTCATTCATTCACTCATACCCATGGTCTTACTAACATTTTAGAACAACAACGCAACACAACGATAACATATAGAAAAACAAAAATGTTAAACAGTTACGCTTAAGCATATAAGTTTTCATTTGTGCATGAGTGTGAGTGTTAGAATGTGTGTGTGTGTGTATGTGTATGTGTTTATGCACATGAATATATATTAGAAGCTGTAAGTAAGTAGTTGTTGTTGTTGTCGCTTTTATCGCCTTGATACACTATAATTTCGTTTGAATTGGTCGTAAATGTTCGCTTTCGTTCTTAAAATTTTTCACACACTCATACCTGTTATACCGTTATTATCATCATTATTATTACTCTCTTTATATTTCACGGTCTTAATCTAGAGAAGAGTTCGTTTTTTTTTCTTTCTTTTATTCGAGTATAGTTATAATAATGACTACAACAAAAGCAACAACAACTACTACTTTAATTTCTCTTTTTTGTCTATTTACGCGAAAAGTACAAAGTACTCTATATACAGTCTTGACACGTACAACGAAATGAGAGTATATTAGATTTTATTTATGTATATATTTATAAATGCTTGTTGTTGTTATTGTTGTTTCTATTTAATATTTCTCTTCGTTGTTACTCTCTTTTTCCTTTTTATTTTCATAAAAACAATTCATATAAACGTAACACTTGCAATTTAAAAGAAACAACTTAAGCATAAGCGTTGCCAAATACATTTTCCAAGCAGGATCGTTATAATAAACATCCGTTAATGTTGCCAACATTTTGTTTTTTGTTTTTTTTTATATAATTGTTTACTGTCAGGACGGGCAATGAGAGAAAAACTCATGAGTTGTTTGGCATTTAAAGCGTAAAACGTAAAATTTGATGATGGAAAAGATAAATTTTTGTAATTTAAGCCAAAACGTTATAAAAATGAACATATTTAAGGCAATTAAAAACAAAGAGTAAATCACAAAGTTTCCATGGAATACTTGCTAAAATGGTCCTTTTGGAATTGATAATTTTTTGTGTTAAGGACATAAATTTCTTTAAACAAGCAATAGATGGTGTCGAAGCCCATATATTGGATAACTCTAATTCGATTATGCGAAATGAACCCATGTTTTTAAGGTGGCATGTTAGAGAAATGTATTGTGTTCTATCGTGACAATATCAAGGCAAACACATATTTGATGCCCAGCCAAATAATGACTGCACTTGGATGGAAAGTTTTGAAACACCCACTGTATAGCCCGCATTTTGCACCATCTCATTACTATTTCTTTCCGTGTTTGCAAAACTACCTTAATGGTAAAAAACTGATCAGACGAAGGTACACTGAAAATCAATTGGTCATAGAAATTCTGTAGCGATAGAATCAGAAAGCCATTTGAAAAGTTACAAAATGTCATCGAAAATAATGACAAATACATAAAAGTAGATTTGAAATTTTTTTTCTTTTAAATTCTTTTAAAATTTTCGCAAAAACTTTTAAACGGGATCCTTAAATTGTTAGTTCCATACAATTTTTGTTTCTATTTTCTGCAAAATTTTTTTAATGAAAAATTTCTTTGAAGATATTTTCAAAATTAAGTGGCATATTAATGACGTTGCAAATAAAATAAAGACGCAACAACCACCACCAACAATAATAATAAAGATTATTATTGTAATTATCATAATGAAAATTATGTTAATAATAACGATGATGATTACGATGGTGGTGGTAGTGATGAAGGTGATGATAATTTACGGCATAAAAATTCATTTTTATTGTGACAGAATTCTCCAATGGTTTTTAAAATGCCAAAACGACTGCACGGTCGGCTGTCATAGTTGTTTCCTTTTATTTACTACCGCACACACAACGCAAAGAAGAGAGTAAATCTGGCATCAGCCTGCCAGGGCTGGTCAGGCGTAGTCAATTATTTACCGTGTACTTAGAGCATCACCAGCAAGAAATGTAGAAAATTTATGAATTTTTTTCAAAAATACTGACACCAACCAACTAACAACCACAGGTCGAACACTGTCAGGATGAGGTTTTTCCAACGTAGTGTTTTATTAATTGCTAAGTAAGAGATGGAGGTGATAATGATGATGATGATTTGGTGTTTAATGCCTTTTATTTAACATTTCAGTGTTAACTTCACTTCGCATGGGAAGCAGGTATTTAAGTTTGTGAAGCAGCATAAAACACATTTGTACAGCTTCTGAAAAGAGAAAGAAAGAACAAGAATTTTGCTTAATAAATTGCTAAAAATGAAAGTTAATTGTAATATTTTATATGAATAGTCAGCATGCGAGGTTAAATGTTAAGTTTATAAATCGAAAATATAACAAAAAAATCTCATATTAAATAAAATATATGTTTGTATGTTTGTTGACAACCCCTCCTTGCTGTGGCTAGTCTGGCGTACGCTACTATAAAAAACCTAACATATAATACCATAGATTGTTGTGCATTTAAATATTCACGTTACGCCAAATTCTCGAAAAAACCCAAGAAAAACAGATCGTCACCTACCATCTATTTATCGACTACAGGGCTGCTTTTGACAACCCTATACGTTTAAATGTATTTCAAGCCATGTTTGAGTTGGGTATCCCTACAAAATTAATATGACTTTGTAGCATGACACTAGCTGATACGCAATCCTCAGTTAAAAAAGCGAGGTTTCAGACAGGTAGACAGCCTTTCGTGTAATATTTTTACCATCTTGCTGTAAAAGCTTATACAAGACACAGGTGTGAATGTGGCTGACACACTTTGTACCAGACAACACATGCTACTCGCTAAGGCTGACGACAACGACATCATGGGTCGAACATTGTGAGTAGTTACTAGCACCTTTGAAAAAGTTGAGAAAGAATAGACTCGGGCAGACAATGGAGGTTGGAAACTACAACTTTGATACAGTCATCGATCTTATCTACCTCGGCTCCGCCATACATACAACAAACAAGATCAGTTTTGAGATAAAAAAACAAAACTGGCAATAGATGCTATTTTGGATTTAACAAGCGGTTTAAGCACAAAGCCGCCTCTAGACAAACAAAGATTACCCTATACAAGACCCTGATACTACCAGTGCAGATAAGGCAATGCTTGAAGTATTCGAGAGAAATATTCTTCGTAAAATGTATGGTCTCATCTGCGTTAGTAGAAATTACGTTGGCTAGGTCATGTTGTGAGAATGGATGTACATGCCACAGCCAAGAAGTCATTTGAGTACGAGCCTGGAGTTGCTTCACGCAGAAAGGAAAGACCGAAACTCCGATTGAAGAATCAAGTAGAGGAAGACATCTCGAAACTTGGTGTCAAAAATTGGAGATGTAGTGTGGAAGATCATAGCGCTTGAAGATCTCTTCAATGTTCGATCACTGAAGCAAGCGCTTTGTGACAGCCACCTAAGTAAGGCTGCCTGCTACTGAAGCTATTAAAAAGGAACTAAAAGACTCAAAGATAGTACGGAAAAATCGGTATTAATAAATAATATGTAATAAGAGCATCTGGTGACGAACGTCATATTGAATTATCGCAACAAACGCTGAAAATGGCAAACCATCGATAATTAACGATGAATTGTCTTTGATGTAATACACGACTCTTTAAAACAATTGTCAAAATGTTCACACACAATATCTCGAGAATCATTAGAGCTTTATTCGTTAACGGGGAGGTGTAACAAACAAAATCCTGCATCATACGGTAGGTAGTCCACAAATGACAGACAATGTCGATAAATTTCAGTATTTAGTCGACTCATAATAGACAATGTCAAATAATTTTAGCATGTAGTCGACTTGTAACAGACAATGTCGCCAAATTTCAACACGTAGTCGACTCATAATAGACAATGCTGCTAAATTTCAGTATTTAGTCGACTAATAACAGACAATGTCACCAAATTTCAGCATGTAGTCGACTCATAATAGACAATGTTGCTAAATTTAAGCTTTCTTTAGTATGATGACATATAAATTAAAATAAATAAATTTGCATACATAACTCTCTTTATTTGTGTCGTTGTAACTAGGATTCACTAATCGCATTTTTCATTTACGATATTTAATAAAAATTTCGACTTGATACTGATGTTGTGACGACGATTCATCAATGCAAATATCATAGTTACAATGTCATTCAATTCACCACCGGATAGCACTGCTGCACTGAAAGTTACTACCCTAGAAATACAAAATGTCACGTAGCTATCAAACTACCAGAGCAGTCCCATTATTTCGGAATTTATTTTACTAATTCTTATGATTCAACTTAAAGAAGTGGGGTTTACCTATCATTGATTAATAGGAATTTCAAACTATGTACGCTTTCCTTTAATATTAACAGTTTAGTCAAAATACCATAAATAGCGACCACTTGTTGCTTTAACTGATGTTTCGAGTTTATTTACCAACAACTTAAGAAGGTTCTATTGACACAAAAGAAAATAATGTCGTCTGAATATTCCTTTTTTTAAATTTCTTGTTCCTTTTCTCCAAGTGATCATTGCCATGTTTTAAAATCCTATTATTTATTTTTAAAATATCAAATTCCAATTAATACTTGGTACGAGTTGAATGAATGTTTTACGAAATAAGTGCAACACCACTTGAAAACTGTCGAAAGAAGTAGGGTTGATGACATTTACTGATTGTAGTAATTGATCCCCTAAATAGCATGTAGCTCTTTAAGGGCAAATTATGAAATTGTTGTGAATGTGTTAAAAGGAGAAGTGCAACCAATTCCATTGATTTTAATGTGTGTAAAAATAAATTCAAATTTGAAAAGCCAAGACACCAACCTTATTTATTTAACATCTTCAAATTTTGCGTTAGCAGAGTACTGTTAAGACATTAACAGTGACTGCATACAAAATGTAAAATATCTTCAGAGAATAAGTGGACATTTCTATATACATATGGTTGCCCAAGGGGTCTACAAGAAAGTCCATATAGTGGAATGTCTGGAAAAATAACCGGATTTGAGAAAATGGCTTTTTAAAAAATCGCCTTTTTGATAAATCTGAAAATTCTTGGAAGGATAAGTGGCTATTTCCCTAAAATATGAAAGTGCTCCCTATACCACTATATACAAATGTTTGTGCCAAAGGTCTTGTCTAGAGCCCATATAATGGTATGTCTAGAAAAATCACCGGATTTGAGAAGGCTTCTTTTGTATCTGGGTTTGAGTTTGTCTTCGTGTAATGATTGTCAAAACACAAATGAATAGATGAAATAGTAGTGCAGAGAGTACGAGAGTAATCTCTGGTAATAATTAACAATTAACGGAAGTAGTATTACCCGTGCTTTTGTATGGCGCAGAAACATTCTTATACAAGCAAATAAAGCAGTTCTTGGAGTTTTTGAAAGAAAATTGTTTTAAAGAGTATTGTGTATGGCTCGACTTGCTTATCAAAGACTATCGGCATAGTGAGTTATGTGAACTATATTCCGACAATGATGTTCTAAAATGCAAACAGATACGGATAGTGAATAGAAATGCTCCGTAGACCAAAGCTTTGATTAACAAACCTAATGGATGTCGCAGAAGGAGACAGCCAAAAATGTTTTTAGAAAGATGAACTGCAACAAAACATGACATTAATAATTATCCGGCCTTTCTTGCAAAGGTTTTAAGGTCGAATTATGTAAGAAAGTCACTCCGTTGGAAACACTTAAACTGTGAACCTTAGTTCGAAACATATTAACACCAGGGACTAATTCGTCGCACCCGTGATCGAACACTTTCGATCGTGATTTTGGCATTTCTTTATTTAAATTAACGTTATTAGAATATAAGATTCATTATTCGTTTATTTGTTTATTGCATATTACGAAGATCAATTTTCATAAATAAACCACTCGTTTTAATTAAAATTCATTAAAAAAGAGGTCGATGATTTATAAAAATTTTAAATTGACACTTAAAAAACAGTAAAATACCGAAAAAAAATGTTACCAGAGCAGCGTGAGACCAAAAAGTGTGGTATCATGTGTTAAGCTGGCACCAAATGATTATAAATAATTTTTTTTAATTTTATTTTGTTTCTTTTTAATTAATAAAAATTTGAAACCAGCATTCATTCAATGCTTCTCTCTGCCTCTCCATCTCTCAATAGACACTTCAAATAAATCTGCATTAAATGCAAATCAATAAAAAATAAAATTGAAGATAAAAATCAAAATTAATAATATTCAACAGTTTTAAATTACAATTTATGATGTGAAACCCTTATAATAGTGGTTATCCCCCTCCCTCCTACTATCCACCACACAGCCAATGTTCTTCTCATGACTTTTTCCAAAGGAAGTTTTAAATTTCAATCGAAAAAAATAGAAAAAAAATTCTTAAAAAGCTGGGAAAATTATTGATGATAATGAGGAGTTTTAAAATCAAGATAAGCGGAGACACAGAAAATAAAATAGAAACTTGTTAGATCCGGGTTTATTAGTTTAAAAAGAAAAGTTAACGGTAAGTGTATACCCCCTGGAGATGACAGATAGATTGTGGTTTATTTGGAGAAAACGAGAAGAAACAAAAAAAAGGGAAAACAAATAAAATTTATGGAATGAATTGAAATTTCCAAAAAACCATTATTATTAAAAAAAAAAAAAATAGAAAGAAAGACTTGTTGAATTAATTTTCTTCTTTCTTCATTTCGGTCGGTCGGTCTTTAAAACATTTTAGTTTTTTTTTTTTTTTTTGGGGTTTTAATAGAAAAGTTTGAAACTCATGTTCATTTATGAGGGAGTTTATTTCATTGGTTTAGTTAACAAAATATACCATAAGTTTTGTTTTGTAACGATTTATTTCAATATTATTTTTGAAAATTAATAACCATGATTCGGCATTTTTTATGAGCATTTTTAAGATTTTTATCGTTAACCACGCGTGCACTCACTCGCCCATATGGAGACACCAACCAACAACACACCCTACATGTCTTGGCATAGAAATTCAATACAATAATAGCAACAATAGCAACATCAACAATATTAAGATTTTTCCCATTTTTTCTTTTTTTTCTAAATTTTATTTTCATTCACGACTCAGCATATCATGTTCAAATATTTTATGGCTTTTAAAGTACACTTTTTGTTGTTGGAATTTTGTCTAATTTTTGGCCTTACTTTTGTATTCCTTCCTTCAACCAAAAGAGAAAAAAAAAACTGATTAAAACCGCTTTTACAAAACGCACACGTCAAACTTCAACCAACCGTGTCTATTTATTTGTCCAACGTTTATTCTATTTTTATGACTTTCGCTCACAGTTTTTTAAGACAAGTTTTATACATGAAATAGAAGAATGCCAACACCAATAAAAACAACAAAATATTAATAATCCTAAAAATATATTAAAACTTTTGTTTGTTCTATTATTTGTCAAGTCATCTCCCCCACCACGTTGGTAAACCATTGGCACGCTTTATAAAAAAAAGTTAAACACAAATTTGCTTACAAATTAAATACAAGAACGTTCAACACCAGTACTCAAGTAAATAATATCCAATCATTTTATATATCCAACTAAACCTTGAAAGCAGTCGAACTCATAAATATTCGAGAGAAAAAAAAACAAAGTTTAGCAAAGAAAGGCTTGAAAACTAATTACCATCAATTTCGATGGTTAAAATTGTGCGTGAAGTGACTACAGGTAAAGGCATCTGAATCGGACGATTGAATACATGGACATGAAGAAGTAATTCGATCGATCATTTGATTATTTTTTAAAATATCAGAGAAGTATTAATTAAACCGCCCCCGTAGAAGCCACTAATTACACTGGTCTACAAAAAACCAAAAATTTTTCTGGCTTTTGAATAAAACTATATGGAATATAATGATTTTAATGCGCTGAATACAAATCGGTTTTGCGTCTTTTTCTATCGGGCTTAAATTTTTTGTTATGGGCGTGGCAAGTTTTTCGTCCAAAATATGGTAGTTATGTCAATATATTTCATCATAACTTGAAAACGACCTCACCGATTTTAATGCAAGTACCAGCAAATGTTTAGGAGCAAAACTTCCTATAAATCATCTGAATAATATATATTTTTTTTTTGTATTTTCAACAGTTACGAAGTTATTCATAACTTAGCTGCGAAAAAAAAATTTTTGCGCAAAATTTGCACATGCACATAAATTAAACTTTAAAATGTTGAAAATAAAATATGCTATAAATCATGAAAATCGGTTGGCTATTGCTGAAATTATTGAAAATTAAATGCAATACCTTACCTTGACCAAAATTAGCGAATAAATTTTGTCTTGCAAAATTAGCGGATTTTTTTTTATTTCTAAAAAGTTATAAAAAAATTCTTAGAATATAAATTTTACGTTTTAAGCATTTAAATGAAAGCCAGATATGTTGAAGGTAAAACAACCCATAAAGACAGGTACCTAACTTTAATAACGAGTAAAAGGTTCATTTCTTATGGCTATGGCTATGGCTATGGCTATGGTAGGTACAAAATATTTTAAGAATGAAATTTTTTTATTATTGTGGTAACTGTTTGGAAACAAAAGAAAAAAAATGTGCACTAATTTTGCAAGAAAAAATTTGCAGACCAGTGTTATACAAAAAAAGCAGTTTATATTATTCTTAAAGCTTAAACAATTATTAAACATATTTTTTTTTACATACTCGTAACTGGTACACGCATTATATTGTATTATACAATACAAAAATGACCCGAAAATATTATTTGCAAAAATATTTTCTATTTTAATTCCATGAAAAAACTCTATTAAATAAACTTCACATATTAAAACTTCTGTTATTCCATAAAAACCATCACAATTTTTTCTAACAGTGTTTATTCGTTAAAAAAAACAACAAGAATAACAAAGAGTAAAGGAGAGTAAAATCATAAACAACAACAAAAAACCTTTTAGTAGCAATAAAAAATCAAAGAAAGTAAAAAAACGTGTGTCAAATAATCAAAATAAAACAAGAACCAACAACAAGAATAATGCGATAATGCTATAAAATCATAATAAACAAATAAAAATTTATAAAACAATGCATACTCGTTCTCTCATTTATAAACTTTTAATACGATCAGGAAGAAAAACTCTTCTACGAACAATATGTATTCATGCTCAGTCACTAAACTCGTACGTACATATACGAGTAGGGTATGAGTTTTTATTAGTTTTTAAAATTAATATTTATTTTATCACATCACTTTTCTCTTTTCATCTCTTTGTGCTTGCTGTCAACAAATAAACAGTCAAGGCGCAGAGAGTAGAAAACCAAGGTTCTGTGCTTGGGTGTCTCTGTGTGTGTGCATAGTTTTTCCTATACACAATCAATATTTATTTAGGCAATAGTGCAATAGTACACAAACAATTGTTGTACTCGTACTCGTATGACAATAACAACAAATATTATTTTAATCCTACAAGAGTGTTTACTAATACCATTGCAAAAATATATGTTGTATGTGCATACAAATGAATGAATGAATGCATTATTAATGTTTATTTAAGAATTCATATGAGTGGTTATGTGGAATTTGTTGTTTTATTACGAGTAATAATACAAATATTGTTTTCTCTCTCACTCTTTAACTCAAGTAAGTAAGTATTTTAACTTTTTTTATACATTTTATTTTTTTATATATTTTATTACTTCTTAAAGGCTTTCTCTCTTTCTCTTTTGAGCAATAGAAACTCATGTTTATCAGTTTGAATTGTATTTGTATACAAAATTGCTGCAATTAATGGTATAAGAGAACATTTTACTTTTGCCAAATAGAAAATTGAAGCATGTTGCTTCACAGTCGCTCTCTATCTCTCTTAAAATTGATCATTCTTATTGTTTGTTAAAGTAAACTAGGAGAGTTTTATATTGTTAAAGAAAGATATCAATTATGAACATTTTGTACAAATGAATTAAAATTACAGTAGTGGAGAATATTATAGAAGCAATTAAGAAAATTCTGTAATTGTTTCTGTAGTTTGTTTACTAAAACATAACGCTGTCAACGTCACCATTTTCATTTTTGTTTATGATCTTTTGAACAATTAACAAAAATGCTCAAGTTTTTAGCTGTTAATGTAGATTATAATGGTCTTATGAATAGGCATCTTGGAGCACATGTAGTTGGGCCGAATAAAAAGCAACACAGGAAAACGATTATTCATTCATTCATTCTATTCTTTCTAATTGAAAAAATACTTCTGCTAACGTATAATTTATGCCATCACTGTATGTAGAAATTTGTGTTTATTTTTCTAAATTAATATTTTTGTTTTGTTTTTGTTTTTATTTACACTACAATTTTCGTTATTGTTGTTGTTATTATTATTTACAGTGTTTACCTTAAACCAACAACAGCAACACATTTTAATTGACTTTTTGTCTTCGTTCTTCTAAGGGTTACACACAGACATTCGAGTTGATTTATGATCTTTGATTGAAAATATAAAACACATACATATGTGTGTATGTACTCGTACATGCAGAGAATAATTTTTGGGGTTTTTACCAAAATTAATAATAATTCTGTAGGCTGTTTAGGTTTTAATTAAAATTTCACACCTCGTCTAGTGTGATTAGAAGATAATGTTATTAATTTATGGAGTCTTAGAGAAGGCTTTAAAAAGGGATTTTTTAAGTTTAAAAAACTTACAAAAGGCGACTTAAACAACCGGTTGTTTGTTATCTTTAAAATATATTTAATAAATGAATTGATTGAGTAGTTAAATGTCATTAGCACTTCATTTTGGTAAATAAAATACAAAATTTCATTGATTTAAGGAAGTCATTTGTTTAACAGCACAATCTTTCTTTTTCTGCGAGAGCTATTAGATTAGCCCAAGACTTTTTGTACTTTTAATGCGGTAACTGTCTTGTCACACCAAAAGAAGAATAAAAGACGTAAGCCACTAGAGGTGCAAAACAATCGATAGTACTATCGATAGTTTTGTTTTTGACTGACCATCGATAGATTTTTTCCACTATCGATACTATCACTAAATTCTAAGAATAAATACGGAGGCCGCTAAATGTAGTCAAAGTCACATTTGCAAAAAAATTTCGACGCAGGTTGTTAGCCGTCTATAAACTTTTATAGTTGCATAGGACACAGTTTAACAGTTTCATAAATTTCTATTTATTAAACTCAAAAAAATTATGAATTATAACTAAAATATGTTCGTACATACGATTTTACATTTGACTCAAGCAAATTAGTCTTCATTTCGTCAGACCATAGCTGTTGTTCTAACTATTTATTACGGTGCAGGTTTTGTTTCCGTTTGCTGAGAAATGAGACATTTCGAGGAATCTTACCCATAAGTCTAGTTTCCATAAATTTTTCTTATTGTGCCACTTGAAACACGAGAATAAGTCCATTTTTGAGGCTTTTTGATGACTTGAAGGGATTAATCTTTAAAGTACGACTTAAAAGTTTATCAAAACTGACAGTTATTCCACGCAGTTCATGGTCTGAAACTTTTCGCTATATATAGGGATTACTCCAAATGCCTTCAAAAAACCTCAATACATCAAATTTTATGACAAACTGAAAAAAAATAATAAAGTGTCCCTATTATTTGTTTCAACAGTTAATATTTATTATTATTCTTTCCCTTTAACTTAAATTCTAATATTGTTGCCACATGTAGCACTTAAAAGAATACGATTGTATCGATAGTTTGGGTCGACTATCGATAGTTTTGCAGCTCTATAAGCCGTATGACTACATCGCATTTTAAAATGAATATTTTATTTAAAAATACTATTCGCGCGAATAAAGTAATGGTTATTATTATTTCACAAATTAACCGCTTCCAAAAAGTGAGTGAAGGAATGGAATACGAACAATTTCTTATATATATTTTTGAATTCTGGAGGAAAAATAGACCTACCACATAAATAGAGATAAAAGATCAATCAAAACCAATTCAAAAAGTTAAGTAAGATCATGGCTACAGCTTTTTATTGTAGTCAATTACCTTGATGAGGGTAAAACGGTTACCAGTAAATATTTTTTGAAGGATTTTGGACATATTCAACACTTATTTAAAGCAAAATTTAACAAATCTAGCGAAGAGTGTTCATATTTACACTTTAACGAGTTTACGAAAAGATTTCAACAAAAAAAATATTATTATTTTAGAGTAAAAGTCACTGAATTCTCAAATCCGTTCCCATTTTAACAACCCTATTAAATTATTTATTATTTAACACTTTGATTTTTTTCTTTTCGCTATATTAACAGTAATAAACATATATTTCAATTATGTTCCCATATTTTGTACAAAATTTATGTTCATATTTGTAACAAAATAATAAAAATAAATTGTTCAGGCCATAAATTTTCAATAAGACCACTGACTGACTGTTTATATTTTCCACACAGTTGCTAACACTGTTTTCTTCTTTTTTTCTAAGCAATTAGAAAACCAAAACAAACTAAAACAAAAACAAAAACATTCTCTTTTAATTACATTTTTAAAAATTTTGCACACATTCACACATACACACATACATTAATACTCACATTCTCAGAGACGAGAAAGACAGACAAACAGGCATTTAAACAAAGTCCGGCAAAAAAAAGCAACAAAAGTAGCCTTAAAAAAAGAAATTTACTGTAAACACATATGCAGACAAACGCATACACGTTTACGTGTACAACGTACACTGTACATATACATATTGCACGTAAACTCTTATTAGAACTCTTTCTGTTTTAGTTTTAATAGGCTCTTATAAGTTCATGAGTACTTATGCTTTGAGTAGTATTTGATAAATATTGTTGATGTATTGGCTATTGCATCTTTATACTTATACGAGGGTTGATATTAAAATTTAAAAATAATTTTTTTAAAGCCACATTAATTTTAATTTTAGCAAAAGTGTTAAATTATAAGAATTCGTTTAAAAGCTCTGAATTTGTTAAAAAGAAGGAGCACAAATTTTTCAAATAAAATGTTGTTTTTGGTCCTTCAAACCGGATTATGTTAGTGTTTAGGTATAGGTGCCTACATGGTGTGTATTCCGCATACTAACAGCTTTATACAATCATTTTTAAACAATAAGGAAATTTGGTCCGAGGTTAACGAAATTGTTTTAAGAAATTTTGCATTTCAGTCCTTTTTTATAGTATTTAATGTTATACATGGGTTAAGTCAATACTTCTTGAGGAGGTTAAAAGTATATCAAAGAAGCTTTCCCCGAAATTAATAGACACCTGCTTCGTAATATTCCCTGCACTAGCAACGGGATGTACAATTTATTACATTAGTGTTTCGTACTACACATAAAGTCTATTATCTTCCAGGCCTTAGTCACCTAAACACTTTTTCTTGAATCGGCATCCATCGATGGCTCGGTTAGACCTTTAGAGACCCATCACACTTTGAGTTTGAGCTAAAGGTAAAGATTTTGCTTATCTAACCATAGGTAGGCATGATTCTAAATAGCAAAAGAAAGATCATAGACGTGCTGCCCTATTAAGATCTCCTATAAAGCGTGGCAGTCGAGTTATAAAACGCTATAACTTCTTTTTTTTGCAGTTTCTATAGAAACCGTTACACAAAAGCTTAATGCCTTTTAACATATCGCCACTTCACGTCCCAGAGATAGATTCGCAATATATAACTAGCAGCCCTCCTATAGTTTTTTTTAGTTTAATTTTCTACTTTTTTCCCTTAATTTTTTGACGTTAATGGCCTTTTGCGATTACAACTACTTAACTTGACTAGCAAGCATGTAATATAAGAAATGACGAACCAACAGCAGCATACACAGTCAGCCTTCTAACCTACCATCTAGCAAACTGCCATTAAAACAACAATAATTGCTTTCGGAAAATGGCTTGAAGATGAGAGTAAAATATAACAAAAACAACAACATTAGCTTTAATTTGTGTTCTACTCTACTCTACTCTACTCAACACACAACTAGTCAAACCGGTTATACTCTGTTATGTGCACATACTCCTGTTGCTATATTTGTTTTCATTACATTCGTATGTACAGTGGGAGGCAAAATCATGAGTATGAAATGAATAATCCCTGAAGTTAGTTTTAAGATTTTGTAATATTTTAAACATGACTGTTCAATTTTAGGTGAATGAGTATGTGTGAGTATGTATGTGTGTATATTTTAAGATCTTTATAGACAATCAGTGGTGGTAGACTACTGCTATCCATGTGCAATTGGGCCAAATTGTTGCAACATGAATCAAAAATAAAAAAATAAAAAATACGAATAAACACAGGAGATAAAACGACTGTTTAAGAATTCCCACCAAAGAAGATGACAGACAAAGATTGAGCAGAAAGCAAAGCGTAACAGTTACACAACACAACGCAACAACCCAGCAAAGATGACGAACAATGTGCAACCAATGCAACAAAAGTGAGTCAAAATTATACAGTCAGTGAGCATCTCCCTCCCTTTGCTAAACATTTTTTTTAAGCAGTTGACTTTTAAAGGCACCAAAACAAAGAAATATACCAGCAAAAGAAAAAGGGTTGCCGGTACTGTTGCTGTGGGATCTTTTTGTCGATCCGCACTGCTGGTGTTGCATGTAGAAGAGCCGAAAAGAAAAAATATATACAAAATATAAAACAGAAACAAAAACAAAACCAATACAAAGCCAAAAACAAGACGACAAAGAAAACGCAAAAGAAGACCGGTAACCGGATAAAGAGTTCCAGTCAGCAAGCACCACCAACCAACCAACAACCAACGCCAATCGACAACATGTTACAAAATATTGTATCTTCCAAGCAACTAAATGTGTCTTACACAAGTACTTACTCGTGTAATACGAGGGTAGTTTGGTATGGACATGGTCTCCCTTCAAATTATATTTCTCAAGTCCCTCAAAATGGCGCTTGTTTCAATGAAAACCTTTTGTTTGATACAAAATAGGAACGAGCAGTTTCTTTAAATATATGAACATAACATAGTCATAAAGGGTTAAATCTGGAAAATATAGATAGAGAAGCAGTTTGTAAGCCAATTAATGAATTTTTTTCTTCAGTGACTTAGCTGGATGCTTTTAAATCAATCAATTTTGCTTTAAATCAATACTTCGATCCAAAAGCTTTCGACAAAATTGACAGATAAACAATATTCTTGACACCGTTTGCACCCCACAGCAAGCCCGTTCTCTGAAAGAAAGTGTTTTCATCGTTTTTAGCTATAAAAAGGAGAAAAAACTTGTCAAAATTACGCTTGAACATCAGCAGACACTCCTTTGAGGCGGCCACACAATTGCGCTTATGAAAGAGTCTCAACAAGGCGCTCCACTGCGCGTATAGCTGTTTTATATCCAAACATTCGGTTGAAATGGATAGGGTAACATATCTCTCTAACGGTTGTGCTTTTGATCGAATGTTTGAAATCGTGTTATTCAACGCACGAATGGTTTAAAAAATGTTTTGAAAGTGTGGCGCAAACGCTCAGTTAAAATTTTTGGGATAGCAGGACGTTAAAATTCGTGTGAAGTGTTTAGACTGTTAGCTTTTTGTGATCGAATGTGAGCAATCCCATAGCACGGATAAATGCCTATAGCCTCAGCTATCTCATCCACTTCCGGCATGACGTCATTTGTGTTAATAAGGTCACAAGGAAGCTCAAAGAACCATTTATTGACAAGCCTTTATTTAGTTACACTGATGAATAAAAGGTTTGTAAATACAAATGCTCGCTGCATTATCAATCCGTCCTCGTATGTAATGTTGCAAGAAACTGTATTGAAAGACAAAATATTAAATAAACCAGTTTCACAGAATGCTATACAACTCACAACATACAACAAATACAACATTGTAGCAACATATAATCTTAATATGTGTTATTGTTGTTGTTGTTGTTGTTACTATTGCAATTGTTACTTATTAAACTGCATTCCTGTAGAATGGATTTTTTTAATTTTTTTTCTTCTTCTCATACTTTTTGTGTTTCTTTGTTGCAAAATTGTTCATTAGATTTATTGTGTTCATACCACCATACCGCATGAATTCCATGTTTTTTTTCAGCCTCTTTTTTGTGGCAATTGTTACTGTGGTTTTTTTCGATTTTTTTTTTAAGAATTTCTTTGTGTTTCAGATTCTTTAAGTTCATTAAATGTATGGATTTCAAGATTTTTATTTATAACAAACAGCCTCCATTGCCACAGCAATGCAATGGCAAATACACTAAGAAAATAGCTGCTGATGATGTTTTTTTTTTTTCTATTTTCATCTGTAAAAGCTTTAAAATCAACTTATTGTTTGGCTTCCAGGAGGAGCAAAAAACAAAATCTTAAAACCACAACAGTAACTGACATTTCTAAAAAAAAAAAAAAAAAATGTGACAGAAGTGTAATTAAAATAAAATCGGAAAATATCAACTTTAAGTTGGAAATTAGAAAAATTCATAAAAAAATAATAATAAAATTTACTACAAGTGCAGTTTAATACTTACAATACCTTTTTGTATTTTCAGTGCTTTAGTAGGTATCTGCTCACATTGAAGGACTACTGACGAATTTTGAGCCCAACTGCAACTTCTATTATAATGCCATTATTAAGCTTCATAAATTCAATTACTACGAAAACTTTGCAGTGAAAATACACGTCAACACAGTCGAACATGGTTATAACAACTATGGTTAGCACATTTATAGCACAAGCACTTTGGCTGTAATTTTGCATTTTCAAGAAAATTTCAAAATTTTTAACGAACTTTGCCAATAATAAACGATCCACTACTATACTAAATATCAGTGCTACCTGTGCAGGAAGTAAGTCACAGTTTTGGTGCCAAAGGCACGAATGAATACAATGCGTCCCCCAACGCACACACTTTGAAAACCACCTCTATCTTACCTCTGCCGATCTTTTGGTCACGGCATCAGATTAAGAATGTACCTCCACACTGAGCAGGGGGGCCTTATCATAATTACGCAGTGACCTATGTCTCTGGGGCTCCTGACTCCCATGGTACCAGAATTAAGCCTCCGTCAGGGTTTGTAGCAGAAATGCTGCTACCAGTGTAAGTCCCAAATGACTCCACACTGGTGGCCAAGAAAATGGCCTAAATAAGAACAAACACCTACACAAACAAAACATTCACACAACCAGCCTATCACAGGCGAGAACCAACAGAGTGCACTTAAAATACTGCAGATGATGCCGCAAGAGAACCCATTATTCCCCAATTCTAGTATCCCACCCGTACGATCCCACACGTCACCCTTTCCTTGTTACCGTCCGTCCAGCGTGCCTGTCACCTCTCAATGAGATAATCAAGAACTGACGAAAAAAAGAAACGACAGAGACTTTGGCACAGTCGTAGGAGAACTTTATTCCGCCTGAACAGGTTTGACCGCTACCCAATGGGAGATACGATATCTTAATTTAGAAAGTTAGGAGTATTCTTCTGGATAGTTATCAGGGTAGTGTTTCCTAACCGAGCGTTCCTTGCAGAATGTGCATTAGCAGCGCTGAGAATGTATCAGTAATCCACTGCAATATCTGGAAACAGTAAATAATCTTAACAAAATGTTTTGGTGTGCAATTGGGTATGATATGTACATAATAGGCATTTGCTCTCTTAGATATTCAACCACATATCAGAACTTTATTTAAGTCTTCACGAAATGAGCATAAGCCTTCGATAACAAACTATAGTCTAAGTGCGTAATTGAGATTTACTGTCCCAGGACCTAGCAGCTATACATGAAGACTCTTATCTGACATAGCCCGCATACAATACATATCCCCAGGTTCATATCCCCAGGAGTGGACATACAATGAAAAAAAATTTAATTGCGATTTCGAGCGTTTAATTAAAAGGCTTTAACACCCCTCCAGAAATATCTATCTAAATAGGTTCCCCTGATAATCTAGCTTACCTCTGGCAATGACGACAAACATAACAGGAATGATCACGATAAAAGGCTACCTTCTGGGGAAAAATGGCAATGCCAAGTAAATAGCCGCCAACACTTAGCAAAGATCTTCACCACTACACAATTACATTGAGACGAGATGCAGTAGACAATCATCTGCTCAACTTAAAATCATCTGATTAATGAAACTGAAACAAATCAATTGATGCATTGTGAAATGATGCAAAGAGAAATCTGAAAGACAAGTCTAAGGGGTTGGTGTCCTTATAGCTTAAAGTACTTTTTTGCTGGCTAAGAAGCTTAACTTGTTAAGAATTTACTTTCTTCAAGCTTTTAACAACATATTGGTTTTACAACTTGCATTGTAAACCTGTTAGTCATGAAATGCGATGATTTGCCTTCAATTATACAAATATTGTCTTGTTTTAAGGGAATTTCCTCAATTGAAAGCCAGACACTGACCTCCCGTTGAGAACATTTTTTGTAAAGAGAAGAATTTTAATTGTCTTCTGAGGATTAACAAACAACAGCATGAGGTCTCTCTTTTCTTTTCTATCCTATTTTAATCTCAATTATTTGTGTTTTTCTCAATGCTAATTGAAAACAAATTTCACCTGTGCTGTAAAACAACAGGTACAGGAACGAGCTGGAACTCACTTAATACCCTTTCAAAACGGATTTTCCAAATCTGTTGCAAGATTTTCATTAATCTTTGAATTGATACGGGCAAAATAAACCTTAACATGTGTTTGCGAGATTGCAGGAAATTTTTATATGGCTTGCGTACAGAATTGAGGTTGGGACTAAACGAAGATCAGCATGTAACTGGCATTTCAGTTAGAAAGAGAAAAAAGAAGAAAACAAGTGTTCCAATAAAAATCTATGATTAGGATATTCCAGAAAAACTTTGCGCTTTTAAACACCCAAGGAATGTTAAAACTTAGCAAGAGAAGCAGTAAACATAGCAAAGAAGCTGCAAAGGAAAGTGCAGTTCAGCATTAAAAACAACTTTTTTGCCAGGAGGAGTCCAAGATAAGTGTCACAGTTGACAAGAGAAATAAGGCCGCACTTTATTAGGAAAGTAGTTCAAGAACTTAACTGGTCGATAGTGGAGCAACTTGTTGCTCAATGAGAACTTGTTTTTCATAAATCAATCTATTTTTTATATTTAAAACCCAACAAGGGGTCAAACTTTTGAAATAAATGAAATAGCACAAGAAGCTTTGTAAGAACTAATCGTGGCGGTTATTTTTGCAAATTTCCCTTTAAACAAAATCATAATATTTTTGCTTCATTTCAAATTTATTTCTGACGTTCTTTACAACGCCGTTTGAGAAAAATTTTTATAATTTTTTTGAGAAATATTTTATGTTTTATTTGCAAAAGGATTTATTTGTTTCATTTTTTTTCCTTTTTCTTTTTGCCCCACCTTAACCTGTCTGTCTGGCTGTCATTTAACAATTTGACATATTCACACTGTGTGCATATATGTATAAGTGTGTGTGCTGTCTGTCTGTGTATGTTTCTCAAACATTCCCACTCTAATCGTCACTATAATTTTTCGATTTACAACTTATCGTGTCGTGTCGTTGGTTTATTTGTTCGTTCAATCATTTCAGAAAGAAATCGTTTTCAATTAGCGTTACGATGATAAACGAATAACAAATGGTTATGAATGTGTGTGTGTGTGTGTGTGTGTGTGTGTGTAAATATTAATAATATTCCCAAAATTTATGCGTGTTTCCCCAATGTTTCTCTGCGTATGTGTGACTGAGTTTCCACAATTTTTCTACATGTGACTCATTTGCTAACGGAAAAAGAAGTTTTCCTTCAATTCTGTATAAAAGGTCTTTAATTTTGTGTTTTTTCTTTTTTGTTAGTGGATTATTAAAGCAACATGTCATATGTTATTATGAAAAATAGACATTAATAATGACAAAGAAACAACAGCAACTGGCTACTGTTGATGCTGGCTGTGTTACTGCTACTACTGCTACTGCCACATAATATTTTCTAACAAATTGTATTACAATGTTTCACACACTTTAGACAGACACACACACTCAGCTTTGTTGAAAAGAAAAGTTTTTGAAAACAAATTATGGATTTGTGGTGCCACTCTACTATACATAAGATTCGAATATGAAAACAACAACAATAATACCAAAACATGACAGTCCGTAATTAATAAAGTATGTGTTGCTGACCGACTGACTGGCTGTTACTTGTTGGTATCAGTACTGGCATTACGAAACATGAACAGTTTCCAATTTTATTGATAAGCAGAAGAATATTGATACTGGTTTGGAGAAAAACAAATTTCAAATCTCACATACGTTTTAAAAGTAGTTCAAACAATTAGTAAGCAATAGCGCGTCATACAAAAAAAAAAAAAAACTGACCAAATTTTCTAGAGTTTGGGCTTTGTATTTGTAGAGATTTAAGCGATTTTCCATTAAAAACGCCGTTACTTGCTGACAGAGTTTTAGTCACAGACTACCGTAAGCCAACACAACATGCGAACTGCACAAGGTTAATTTGGCAATAACGCTTTATGGATTTGAAATGAGTTGTGTTATAAATCCTAGTGCCTGTGACATATATAAGAATAGAACTGAAATAAGCCGTAGAATATTTCTTGAGAACTTTCAGATCTGCAAGATGGCTAGTTTAGGGTTGATCTAATTGGCTCTGCTGGGCACTTCCATTATGATTCTAGCTCTCGGTAAATTGGTTAGAGCCCTGAGGTACTTATCAAATCTTGGGTTTGATCTACCGGGGCACATTGGGGCTAACCTATACCTAAGTAGTTTAGAACCCAAATAGAAAGAAAATGGTTTTAGCGAAGTCATCGCTGATACCTACCAGTGTAAAATTATATTGTGTCTCCATCAAAATGAAAATTAATTATTTTAATTTTGTGTCGATATTTTGGACAAACAAAACCTCCCACTATTCCCTATCCCAAGATTGATGCATTTTCTTAATTAAAACGAATATTATGCAAAATAAACAGAGACTCACTCTACGAAAAACCGTTGACGGCATAACGATGGCTGACATAGTATGGAATCTACAGTAAAGCCTAATAATTAGAAGCCCTCTACATAGATGTCTTGCAGAAAACAAATAGAGAGAGTAGCTGTTTCCCAAAGGACGACTTGAAATCAGATAAAAATATTAACTTTAGACAGACATTGATGGAAGCAACTTTATGGTTCTTTGGAGTGAATCTCAATTGAACTTTTTTTAATTTTCATTTAAATATTTATTAAAATATAGTAACTTTTTAATTCACCCTATTAGCTGGTAGGTATTTATTATTTCTATATATTTCTGCTTATGTGTTTATTTTAAACGCATTAGTATTTATGTTCCTTTAGACATGTTTTTTTTGTTGTCATTTTGGAGCTTAAGCACAACTTCCAAATGTACAAGTTTAAGTGAATTTGATTAAAAAAATATGAAAAAACAATATATTTACTAAATATAAGAGATTTACACACTATAAGATAGACTGACAGACAGATATAACAATTACAGGATTATGGTGTATTAAACGGATCTGCCCAACAAATTAGACAAAATATTAATGAAAAATTCATCATCAACACAAATGAACGGCACAAACGAACAGTATTTCTTTCACATCTTTTTTCTTTTAGTGCAAGAATTACGAAAAAATAACACAAATCATTGTCATGTATACACACACACAGGCACAAACAGTCCGTCAACAACAGAACAACATGGTATTTCCTGACATTTGCACGAAAATGTCACAGAGAGAAAGTAAAGAACACAAAAATAACAACAACAACAGACAAAAAAATAAATAAAAGAGCGACAGCTAAAGAAAAAGGAATGTGTACGTACGCTTATTTAATAACGTTCTACTTAAATACCTATTTCTCGTATAATATGACAGCAGGAACAACAACAAGAACAATAACAACACTAAAGTAGACACGAAACAGATCAAATACTCGTTTGGTAAAATAAGAAAACGAAAAACTTAGGGAGCGGAACACATACAAGTCGTAATGTTACAAATGTCAGGATAATTTAAATTGAACACAAACACCTACACAAAAACACACTAAATGCAAGCAAACTAACGAAAAATAACGACAGTTTGCGATGACAATGTTACACGAGGATATTGTTTTTAAATACGACGAGTATTTGTCGCTGAGATGATGGCTATCAGCTCCCTAACTAAACCAGTATACCATATGAAATGAGCAAGCAAACAAACCATTCTTATTACTTTGTTGTTGTAATTATTAATTACTTTTTTTGCTCATATGTTGTGTTGTTTTTTTTTTTTAATTCTCTTTAAAGTAAACCGCCGCTCAACTTCAGGTATTCAAACACAATATATTAATTATTGTCTCATTGTTTTCTCTACTTCTTCCCATCTTTTCGTTTTTTTATCTTTCATGAAACAGTTACCGGGCAGGTATGAATGAATTATTGTACAATAGAGGCACAAATTTGTTTAGGGTTCCAATATTACTATGGGTTAGACATAGAAGGCAACACATTTAAATGTTTAGGTTATCCGTAGAGTTAAGAAAAAGGAATGCATCTGTTAATGGTTATTGTTGTAAATAAAAAATTAAGCCTCTTTACACTCTTTCCCACAATTAATTTTCTCAATTTCAATGACAATTTTACAGACGCCGTAAACACAACACATACACACAAAAATAATCGCAATAAATGAAGAATAAAACGTGTATTTAAATGTCATTAACAATGGATGTAAAAGAAAAAATTAAAATTTTCTCACAGCTGGAAACTGTGTTTAACGACAATTTAAAATTAAACAAAAGTCGCTTTGAAAGGAGGAAATACCTGTTGTAGAGGAAGAGCTATGTTATTGCAATAAGTTTTTTTTTTCCTACTGATGTTATTGCATCTAAAAACTTCCCAAAATCAGGTGATGTTGCTTTTCATTGGTTTTGTACAAATAGAACACGCTTTTCCTTGTCGTTTTGTATGACTCTTACAGTTTTTAACAATTTTGCTATACTAACGGTGTTAAGCACTAATATTAGCGATTGAGTACCTAAACAGGCTTATTTTTTATTTGTTTATGACTTATATTCTTAGTTAATATACGAAGGTCTGCATTAGCTTGCCTGTTTCTATAAATGGCAATCAGATTAATTTTCTCAACGTCCGTAATGGATCTAAAACAAGTTGCTCTTAACACCGCGCTCTAATATTCAATGTCTGCTACTGGCTTCGTCCACTCCCCTATAAGAAACACTTTCTGGGTGCAGTACTAAACTACTAAAGTCGGTATAGATTGTAATCTAGGTCTACGTTGAGTTAAATGGCCTTTATTTATTATTTAGGTCTTTCTCAATCTCCTGAAAAGAACTGAACTGTCTGTCCAGGGCTCTCATTGACTCTCATATTAGAATTCTGCCTCCTGAGATTTCTTTCTCTTCCCAGGGGTAGGTAGACTTTCAGTTCAAGCATAGTGTCATTATAAAAACTAACAGAAAAACAATCCCAATTCTATGCTAAAGCTTCAGACAAGGGAAATAACTAACTTAGACTATTCAAAGCAAGAATCTGTTGAAAAAACTGCATAAAATACTTGAAATGGCAAGAAGGGTGTCTGAAAGATTCAACAGTAGAGCGAGATGTAAATGACAAACTTCGCTTTCTAAGCTTCAGAATGTAAACAACTGATAAAAATGTTAAAAAAGTGAATGTCGAACATTTTTGTTAATAAAATGGGCAAGAGATCTTAATCAGCAACAAAATGTGTTTTCAATGAACAGAAATGTAGGCGAATGACGTCAGTAAAGATTTCGTTTTACTCTGAAACTTTAACTGTTAACAAACCACGAGTTTAGCAGCAATATAAAAAATGGAACACTAAGTTGATTCAGAGTGCGTTAGGAGTTCCTACCACAACGCTGCATAGCCAATAAAAGAAGAATTACCTTGAAAACTCTTAGTTGCCATAACCAATTCTAAATCACAAGATTATGCTCAAATATAGCCATGAAATGGCAGAGATTTGCAATTATTGAGAAGATAATCACTACATAGTTTATGAAAAAGATTTAGTCTATACAGAAAGTGCTTTTAGTATTGCAACAAATCATTGATCTCAATGTATAACACAGCCCTCGTATTAATATTATAACAAATATTTGTTTAAAAGTTATTTTGAAAAAAAAAATTTCTCAAAAATGATTTAAGCTGTTGAAATCCATGCGTTACGCTAAGAAAATGTCATTTATTTTCTCTTTATCGATTGTTCTATTTAGCCTAGAAATATTGGTTTTTTTAAATTTATTTAAAAAATTTCCCGATAATAAAATGTGTATGACGCATTAAATCTTTCGGAAAAAAAGGTGACGCATGCCTTTTCTAATGCCCTACACAACCAGATACCTTGACATAAACCTCTTTGTCAATGTCAGATTAAAGGCTTAAACGATATTCTTCTTCTCTATATCCATAACAACAATCAACCCTTTAATAAAGGCAATAAGAAAAGAAGAAAGAAATTGCGTTTTTTGCTTCGGGTACTTTTTAATTTTTCTTCTTCTACGAGATAGATGAATTCCAAATTATTGGGGAAAACTATTCGCTAAAGGGTATAGTGAATCGAAATACCTTATTAAAAAAAACGTTTTTTTTAACAAAAATTACTAAAATCAATGAAATAGGCCCAACCAACCTTTACGGCATTGCCTTTTTCCAAATTTAAGAAAATGGCTGAGGTTTGAGTAGAACAAAGAGATTCGTTTTACAACAAATGCCTGTTTTAAGACCGTTAATACGTTGACTGCATCCACATAAAAAAATGTTCATCAACTGACCAAAAAAATATACTTATGATCAACCACAGGCGGTACACGGCTTTATGTTGTTACCTTTTAACCTTTTAAATTTGATAAATGATACGAATTTATGTTTTACTTGAAGCAGTCTTTTTTTTCCAATAATTTAACTTTATACGGAAACTTATTTAACTTCTAATTAATACACAAATTACCCCACACTTTTATTAACTCCTTAGCACGATTTTACACTTTGACTGTTTAACTATGACTGACTGACTGACTAAGCAGAATACTCCACCTTTGTAGTAAATTAACATTAGTTTCGAATGTTCTAGAATATTCTGTAACCTCCTATTCAGCTACGTCAATGCAAATGTGAATTCTTAATACCTAAAATTAATTTGGTGGCACTGGTAGCCTTGACACAAACCAATACAATAACTTCCATAATAAAATCTATAGCTTTAAAGGTATGTAGGTGCCCTTTTAGGCGTTTTTATTTTCGTAACAATATTTAAGAAAATGTAACTCACCGGTGGTGCACATGGCTGCTAACGTGTTAAGGAATTTTATTATTTTAAAGGATTAAAAGATTTAGAAAAACGCTAGACTAACTATATCTGACTTAGAATAGACAGTGTTGAAAAGTAAATAACGTTTTTTGTAAGAAAAAATAAGTTTTATGCAAATGGTTTAGGAAGTTTAATTTTTTAAGTCTTTAATAAAAGATCTTGTTATAGTAACTGTTTTGCAATATAACCTTTATTTCACTTTCATAGTTCTCTACAAATTTTCTTTTTGCTTCACAACAAATTTCTATGAAAATTTTAAAATCTGTCAATTATTATCATTGCCTGAGAAGCACTGCACTCTTCGTTTCAAAAAAGAAAAAATAAATATATTCTGATTATTATTTCGGTTATTAATAATTATTTTTCAACCCTTATTTTAAAAATTAAATCCAAATAGCTTTGAGCGAATAATTTTGTTATACTTGCCAGTACTGACTGAATCGTATATGGAATGCAAAACTGAAAAATAAAAAAAAGTTTATCCTCATTCTTTTGCAATGTTTTTCCGTATTATTTTTAGCTTAAGGCCAAGGATACGGTAAATGCAACTTTAACATCCTGTTTCAATTGTTGTTTCCACAACCCGGCCCCCATTCTTTGTGCTGGAGGTTGGGGGTGTGATGGTACAGATAATATTTGTTGCGGTTGTACGAGTAACAAACTAAAAGGGAAATGTAATTAATTGGAAAATTAAATTGATGGGAATTGTAAAGAGAATAAATTTGTATATGGGGAAGAGTAAGGATACTGAAAATATTTAAAGTTTAACCCACTAAGGCCTTTGGAGAAGTTATAATAACGAGAAAAGAGAGAGAGAAAAAATTACAAAAGAAAATCTTTTTTTTTCTCCTTTAAACTCTGCCTAAAATGTTTGCTGGGTTACTAAGTCATAAACAATAGTTTTCAAAGAAAACCGTTATTGAGTGTAAACAAGTAACGATTTAAATTTCATAAGTTTACTTACGTTAATTTCCAAAACAAATAATAATAATTGATTTCCAAGAAATCAATAAAAAACTGAAAGAAAGAAATTCTTTTTTTTAAAGTCAATTAAAGATAAAAGAAAAGATGAAATTTCAAAAATAAAAACAACACAAAAAATGAAATGAAATGAAATGAAATGAAATGAAATAGAATAGAATAAAAATGTAATTGATTAGAAAATAACAAGACAAACAAAACAGTTGAACTGGCCAACACAATAGCAGCAGACAATATTTATTTTTCCGGTAAACACCAACAGTAAGTAAGAGAGCAAGTTAATAGAGAGAGAGAGAGAGGAGGATATAAAAAATTTGAAAAAAACAAGCAAATAATAAATTAAAACAACAATTGTTAAACACAAAAGCAGCAACAAAAACAAAAACAAGGCGAAATAATTTTAAAGAAAGGTAACATATCCCTATACATATGCACATGTGTTTATGTGCGTGTTAGTGTACTCTGTGTGTATGTGAGTAAAGGAGTAGAGCATACAAGTGTAGAAAAGTCTGATGTTGTTGTTGTTGTTGTTGGGGTAAGACCTGCTTTGACATGTTATGTTATGATTTTTTTTTTTAGTTTTCTTGTTGTTATAGGAATTTTTTGTTGAATGTAATGTAATATGCTCCATATGGGTTAAGTTGGTGCTTTTGCTTTATTTTTCTTTTCATTTTTTGTATACAAAAGAGAAAAACTAAACAAAAACTCAAAGAGAAATAAAATAAATAAAAGCATGTCTACCACTACTACTACCACTATTACTTGTGCATGTATATTCTTTTTAACATTTCTTACCTTTAACTTTAAGGAGTTGAAAACTGTCTTTGTAAGCTGGAGCGAAAAAAAGCATCATAAAAGACAACAATTTTTTTTTTGTTTATACGTTTGTTTCTTTTGTTGGAGCTGCGGGATGTTGTTGCTGTTGCTGATGCTGCTGCTGTCTGTCTGCTATTGCTTTTAGTTTTCTTGGCTGTTTGGGTATTTCTTACCGTTGGCTTGCTTGCATTTGAGACGAAAAAATTTAAGTTCAATTTAAAGACATTTTTGTGTGAGTGTGATTATGTGTCTGTTTCTTCGTGTGTAGTTCTAAAGCAGTTGCTGTTGTTGTTATTTTTGTCGTTTGTACAGAAAAAAAAAACGAAAAAGATATACAAAAACAAAAAAATACAACTCCACTTTGGTAAACCTGATTTTTTCAGTCAGTCTTCGTTATCCAAATAATTTCAGTTGTTTCTTTTGCTTATTACGATGATAATGATGTTGGTGGTGTACTTTGTTGGGTACTGTATGCAGAGAGCACACAATACAATACAATACAACACTGCGTCTTCTTTTTCGATTACGTATTTTGTTTTTGTATCATTTGTATATTGTTGCTGTTGTTTGCCTAAAGGTTTATTCTACTAGAAGAGAGTGTGTGTATGTGTGCTCCGTTTTTGGATGAATAAAATAAAGTGTAGCAATGTATCTTATTATTATTGTTGTTGCCTTTGAAAAAGAGAGACTGCCACTAAAGTACTCCTCACTTTACTCAATTCTACGTAACAACTTGTAAAAGAATGGTAATGCAAAATTACAGAGAGCCTTTAGAACAACAAAAAATCCCTGCGTAAATGTATCAAATTAAAACCAGAATACCAACACAAACAACTACACTAGTCACCAGACAAACACAGACACCCTACACCACAAATAGTATGTAGTGTCGATATTTAGGGCAGTAAGAAAACAACTACTAATATTGATTAATATTTATAAAAAATATTTTTAATAAATAAAACAAAAAACTTGCTGAGCTTTACTTAACTTTTTATAAAAGACACACGTGAACTTGATCGGAATAATTGTTTATTACCAACTATGCTAGCGCAACATAACAATTTTTGTCAACTTTTCAATCAATTTTCTATATACTCGACTGATTTTTACAAAATTCAGTGGAGCTTCTATATTCTCCTGTTTATTATAAATTGGCTTCAAAAACTAAAGATTTTTCATTGAAATGAAAGTGTATTCCGATCACTCTACATTGAATTTCCATAAATTTTAAACGGATCTTAAAAAACCAAATATCATTCATAACTAAACGTACTTCCCTATTGGACTCATAAATAATACGGCCCCTATATAAAATAACACCTAAAAGCATTTCTAAACCTGAACAATTTGAAATTACACAGAAACCACAAGTTTACTTAAGTATAGTGCCGCTGTGGTATGGTAGGTAAGAAACCCGCCTACCAACCAGAAGGTCCTGGGTTCAATTCCAGTCCAGACCATCTTAAAAAAGAAAAGTTTTTCAACAGCGGTATCACCTCATAACATTAGCTAGTAACGGGTTATGAGTATAAGTACTATTGAAAACTTCTCTAAATGCATTTGCCGTTCGGAGCCGGCGATAAACTGTTGATCCCTTTCAATGAGTTTAACTAAAATAGAATCGGGAAAGAAGTCCCCATGTTCCTTCATGGAATGTTATGGGAATTAATATATACTTAAGTAAAGTATATACCATTTAAAAGGTCTATTCTTTTGTTTATATGTTATGAACATCTTGAAAGCGGTTAATATTTAGCAAAGTTATTAGCTTATAAGTGTTTGCTTTATGGTAACTCAGGATTTTGGAGGTATTTTGAAAATCTTACTGTATTCGACAGCATCTTTTAATAATGATAAGTCTAGAGAGTATGGTTTTTTGACGCTCACTGTATATAAACAAATTCCTTTTGTGATGGTGTGAAACATGAAAACATTTTATAGGTATACAACACAAAAGCTTCCAGCAACGCGTGATGGATTATTCTAGATTTTATACAACAAAATGTTTATCTCATGAAGTGATTTTCTAATCTCATTCACAACAAAGATTTTTTTATTTGAACTAAAAATTTGATGCAAATGCTCTATGTTTTTTTTTTTAAAGTTAAACAGAAACAAATTTCGATTTTAATTTAATTTTATGAACACTAAACTTTGAATATAAGTTTAAAACAAATTTTCAAATTAATCACATCTTTTTTTCTATCACACTTTTATGCCACGAATTTTAAAAATTTTCTTTTTTTTAACTGAATCATTGAGGGCCAATTAGTTCACAAAAAATTATAATTTCGATTTGTTCTTTAAAATTTTCTTAATTGAAAACAATCTGTTTATGCATTACAACTGACCAATTTAAAATTGTCTAGTCCTATACAAAAATATTTTTCTTTTATCCGATCTATTAGTATATCTAACTACTACTATATGTGTGTATGTAGGTACGTCAAACTCTAAATTTATTTCTAATAAGTTCTAGCTTTCAAATAGTGAAAACTTATTTTAAAAATTGGTACTTCGAGAATTTCGCACTGGTGAAAATCGTTCTATTGACCGTGCTCTTCAACAAATTTTTGACATATTGCGTACACTTATTTACTACAAGGCATACAACTATCAAAAAACCAAAAAACAAAAAAATCGTAAAGTTGTAACTAAATTCCTCCCATAAGTCAAAGCATTGACAAGATTCAATATAATTAAAAAGGTAACAAAAATTAAAATTATTATGGTGAAAAGACTTTGGCCTGAGACAAGCGGAGAGGATGTTTAACTATCCCCTAGTAGATCCCGAAAGTTACTTTTGCCCAAGAAGAGTAAAGTTAGTGTACTAAAAGTTTTATTTAGCGGACAATGTGGCCCTAAACATCATTAATATATCTTAGAAAATGTTAAAACTGATCTATGCTGTACATTGGGACATCTGAACTATCTATCTCCGCTATTTCAATTCAAAGGATAAAGATAACTTGACTTTGTTTGAAGCCTCAGATCATCAATCCACATATTTATCAAAATAAGATAAGAACTGCAATTACAGCAAATAACATACGACATCTTAAAGAATGGAGCTAATTTTGTTTCCAAAAACCAGCAACATTTTTGCAGTATCAACAGCATTTTTTTGTCGAGTAATTGTAGCGTAAATTTGGTAAATTGCTATTTAATGAAATGGATCTGTTTTTTGGCATTCAATATCGTGCAATTTGACGCCTCTTGATTATTTTCTTTGAGGATACAATAAGACTACGTGTAATGCTAATAAGTTAACAGCTTTGGAGCAATTGTAACTTAATTCTAATGCCGTCAAAAATACAACACCAAAAGGTCTTGAAAGAGTAGTTAAATATTGGACGACTGAATTATTTTTAAAAGATGAATGCCATGAAATTTCCCTTGAAACAATATAAAATTCATTTAATTTATGCCTGTAATATTTTATTGTTTTATATCGAAATACAATTTCAGAAACTCTTTGAAATGTATATAAGAAACTTAAATATTTTTAAATAATTTAATTTTTTACAATATTTTATTATGAGTTGCTATAAATTATACTCAAATTTTTTTTCTCAGCCTCAAAGCAGAAGAAACATAATGCTCTAAAGCAATACATACTTTTATCATTTGTAAACCGAATTTATTTTTATAATTATAATAATAAGTTAATATCGCATATTAAATTTAATTTTAAAATTGCTAATCATATCCGCCAAATTAACTTCTGCTTTGGTATATCCAAATAAAAACGGGTAATTGCTGGAAAAAAAACATTAAAATCATATTACTTAGAGAACGAGTGAGCGCGAAAGAGCGATCTTAGCAAAGTCAAATAAATTTCCCATATAAAGCATCCAAAAAGACACTCCAACTCACACAGAAATATTCATCTCACAGCATGCATATGTAAACACACACACATACTTACGCTCGCATACGCTTTTAATAACATTAAAAACTTTAACAAACGAATGTAGAGAAACAACAACAACAACAACAATATGAAAATAAAAACCTGTTTAGTGGCGCTTATTTCCTTCCTTTATTTCAACCTTTTTTTTCAAGATCTTTTTTTTCGTCTTTTAATATCGTTATAATTTTTTAACTAAAGCCTTCGGTAGAGTTGTTTTGTCAGTGTAAGTAAAATGTTATTAAGTTGAAAGCAGATTATTTTAAATAATTTATGAAGGCTTATTAGAAATACGAAAAAAAAAGTAACAAAATAATGTTTTGCTTTAATATTCTTCTTTTTTTCTGCAACACTAACAATAAAAATGAAATTTATAGCCTTTAAAAAGAAAACATCTTTAATAAAATGAAAAGAATTTTGTTTCGTGTTTTTCGTTATGAATAAAAGTGTAATTAATCATAATAAAAACACTTTTGGTCGATGGTCTTGTCTTTTGATTGGTCATGTCTGGTTTTTGTTTACGCACAAAAACAACAAAACAAAGATTCACGAATTCTCGTGCGCTTCATCATTTCTAACCTGTTTGTTCTCACACCAAACCACACCATACAGTGTCTGTTTTTGTAATGATTATTAGTAACAAAAACAATTTTATATTGCAACTCATTACAACACCAAAACAGAACCTAGTGATTAAAAATAAAAAAGGAGAAATACTACATAGGGTGGTATAAAGTGGAGTAAATTTTCTGCAAAACCTTTCTCATTGACTTTAATATGAACTTCTTCGTATTGGCGGAGAGAGATGATTTTAAAGTAGTATATGACCTTTAATCCGTTGACCTTTAATGTTTTTATTGTAATGTTTATAAAAATTGTTGTGTTTGTTATTAAAGCTGCTGTTGTTGTGTGTGCATGTGTGTGTGTAATAGTAGTAGTAGTAAAACATAAAGTTGTAAAATATTGTATTGCGTATGAGAGAACATCTGCCAATTGTCTTTAAATTATTGTTGTTGTCGATGGCAATGTCATAACTTTGGTTATTGTTAACATTTTGTTGCCTTTTATTTATTATACTTTTTATCTTCCACTCTCTTGATACACTCCCGTCAATAACTTTTTATTCCTTTTTTACGATTTTATTTCAAAATTTTTACGCGTTTTTTTATGAATTGTTACCGTTATTTTATAAAATTCATTTTTCCAAAACAGTTGGCAGACAAGCAATAAACAAATTAAAATAAGTATTAAAACATAAAAACAAATTTTATAAAACGTTATATTTTAATTAAATTTATGTTTTTCTTATAAAAGGAACACATTTTTTATTTTTCTTTTTATTTTTTCCATCCTTCTTACTGAAAACGCTACTGCTAGCTATTCTTGTTGTTGTTATGAAATTAAACAGACAATGACCAACCAAATTGTCCTCTTTAAGTAAAAAAGTAGACTTGATTCAATTCAAAACTGCTGGGTGAAGCCGGGAAAAAGCGAACGACCGAATGAACGATTGAACACAACAACAACAAACACACTTGAAATAAATAATTTCACACACTACTTCTTGAGCAGGCAATTATTTTGCCCTTTTGCAAATTTATTTTTTAAATTTTTTTCTGTTATTTTCTGTTATATATTCCTGGCTATTTGTATCCACTGAAAATTGCGTGTGCACATATACAACTAAACAAATAGATAAACAAATTAAAACACCAACTAAAACTCACTTTGTGTTGAAATATGAGCAGGCGACAAATTTTCTTAATTTTTTCTTATTTTGTTTTCACAAATACTCGGTTTATTTTAACTGAAACACAAAAAAATGTTATTATTTATACACACACTTTTTCACCCTCAAGACGATTTACACCGCGCGACAATTTAACATCCATACTCGCGTGTGTTCAAATTTAAACTGAATTCGTTTCCGAGAAATTCGCTTCACAAAATGTTATACTCGTTTCGAAAAGAATGTGTGGAAAAAGCAAGTGTCGCAAGAATACTTGTTTTGTATAGAAAGAGAGAGGATAAGCGAATGTCAGAGAATTAAGTTTAAGAAACTCATTAATAGAGGGCGCCAAGAAAAGTTTTATACGAAAGACTGTTATATTGGTGCGATTTACTTGGCGTTTTTTTAAATGAGAAGTTTCTAATGAAAAGGTATGTAACAAGTATAGATGGGTTAAATTAATTTTTTAAGAACACAATAATTGCTACTAAAGATTTGCTTAAAACCCATGATAATTTTGTTTTGTATTTCACCATAGCTTCTAAAAGGTTTGAGCACAATTTTGTAATCACAGCCGAGTTCATTCGCAAATTGCTAACAATCCCATTTTTTAACACAATAAAACTTTGTTTACAGTCGAGTTCCTATTTACTTGCTTTCGGTTTTTCTTTTAATGAAAAAAGCTTATAATTTTTTTCGCATTTAGAGGTGAGTTGTAGTAATGTAAACAAACATAACTTTTTAATCATAAAATGACAACTGTTTAGTGAAACATTTTTCGTCTTAAAGATCAATTTCCAAAACGAAAAGCATATGAAAAAATATCTTTTTAAATAAATTAGTCCCGAAACACACGATAAAAGTTTTCTTGCAGAAAGTCTAATTTTGTCGATGAGAGGAGAAAAACGAATATAATGGCGTACACTCTTATATGTACTCTGAAATTCTCTTTTATTATGAAATTCGTAATGTCTTACAGCCCAATGTTGTTGGAAAATCTTAATTTCATTGAAATAAATATCGTAGTGTAGACGAGAATGCAAGTTTAAAAGAGAATTTATGAAATTTCTGCAAGAAAACTCTCATCGTGTATTCCGTTACTGAACTACCTACGAATTTTACATGAATTCTCCAAAAGTTACAATAAACTGTTCTAAAAGCTCTATGTTGACAGCACTGTGTTTAGGGTCATCATTTCTCAGTGAATGTCAATCAGCTGTTTATTGTTAGTTTTATTCTTGCGCTCAAAAAATTGTGAAATTTCAGAAAAAATTTTTGTAAAAATTTAAAGTAAGTAAAACATAGATTTTTACTAATTAGACTTAATGAAAGTTCTGTTTATTTAAAAATTTGTTTAATTATTTTGTAAATGGAAATACCTTTATATTTCCATGTTGGCCATTTGGGTTATTTAGCCAACAATCACAAGGAATCTTGGTGCAAATTATTTTAAATTAATTTTTTTTCTTGCTAAATTGTTGACTTAAATTCTCTTAAGAGATACATACTGAGAGTGCATAATGAACTCGTGGCGTTTAGAGCGGATGCGTCTACCAATGAGTGTGCAGGCTGATGGCGTAAGAATACCGATAGCCAATAACAGGCTTCTCAAGAGACTTGCTTCTGACAGTACTTGCAGAGCAGAAAAAGAAACCTAGGTCAGTATAGTTTGCAAGTATGAGTGATGCGTAATGTAGAAATATTCAAACCTGAAAAAAGCGCCCGAAGGACTGCTACATAAGGAGTTAAAGGTCTAGTCTGTGAGTTAACATAACAAAATATTGTCAATGAAGTATGTACCTGCTTTGGTGTTATCGGCCGGGCCATCCCAACCATCACCTAGAGGATAAGCCCCCTTCTCCCAGGCAGTAAGGATCTTCATGATCTTGAGAGGAAAGTCCAACGGTAAAAAAGAGCCTCTGAAGCAGCATTCTTATTGGACAGGGTGGAATGGTATTTACACTGTTAAGGTTATTCGGCAATACAGTGTGAGTACCATTCTCGTAGAACGCCTGCCTTCCATAGCAGCGCAGAAACGACAATTGCTCAGCCAAACCTGAGTGATGTCAGTTCAACTTAGATCAGGATGGGTGCAGTCATCTCAATTCTTATTAAACTTGAATTGACGTCACAAATCAGAACACCTGCACAACATGCGGAACTGGTCCACATGGCACGCTGTATTCCTTGAGCAGCCCAGCCAAGCTCGTTCAACTTCGGAGTCACTTTGGGCACACCCTACTAAGTATGATTCTTTTTTGATCTGTATATGGAACCTGAACTGTATTAACAAATCTGACTATAACACATTAAGAGCTGCTACAAGAGGTAAAAATGCATTGGTTTTGAGAGGGACACAGGTAGATGCAGTATATTACTAAAAAAGTACGCATTTGTTACTTAACAATATCGCAGATTTTTCTATTTCGCTTTTACAATTTCTTTTACACTTATGTAATTAAACCTGTAAAAAACAAAAATGTTAACTATATAACATGACCCCATCAAATTCTGTGTATAATTTTATGAAAAAACTAATATTACTGCTACGAAAGTAAGTATTAGATAGATCGATTTTTCGGCTTTCTTCAAAAACCGGTTTTCGAATAATTCGACAAATTGCAAATTAAAAAACCGGGTTTCCGGTTAACCGTTTCTGTTATTAAAATAAAAATCTTAATTCAAGTTGCATTAGCAAATAAAATTGATAAATTTTTGTCTCATGTCGTGGTTTCTAGCAAGTACGAATGCTAGAACAACTTCTGAACATTTCTTCCTCGACACCGCAACGTTCTAATATTTCATCCAGTGATTTATTTTTTACAGCGTGTTTTGTAAGAGTTCTACTTGCCAGCGCCTACAGACTACTTGGTATAGAGTCAAGTTTTCCTTGCTGCACAATAGCGTCAATCTTATAAACATATTTAAGGTGGTTAATAATTTCTGGTGTCGAAGAGCTTTTTCAGCTTAGTATTTAAGGACAATAAATATATCTAGACTTCTCCTTTCCATCAATTTTCAAATATATTCACACTTCAAAGGACATGTGTAGAAACATAAATACATGTATAATGTATTTATTAGTGTGTGTCACTGTGGTATGTTAGGTAAGACACCCGCCTCAACCAGGAAGTCTTTAGTTCAATTACAAGCCGCACCAGCTGACAATTTTCAACAGCGGTATCACCTCACAACATTGCTTGCGGCTGGTTTTGACTATTGACGTTGAAAAACTTTACTAACTATAACATCTGCCGTTCGGAGCTAGCGTTTGTAGGTCCCTTTCAATGAGTATAGTTGATCATCATTCTCCATATATAAAAAACTAATATTTATTTTCGGGAAATGAGAAAAAGTTATTGTTGCTCAAGTGTGCATATCTTTTTTGATCAACCACGGTTTTCACGTTATTTGTGCGACGTTCAAGGTTGTCACATACAAAGTATGCAAAGATTGGTTATCAGTTTGTAAGCTAACATTTGGTGAAATGAACAAAACTGGATCTACTGCACAAAAGACTATAAAAAACCATTCTAAAAGTTCAACAGTAAATGAGCTATGTTCGCCGCCCTAATTTGTTTACTAGCCAGAAAGAAAGGGTTATTATTACAAAAATGTAAGCAAAGCTATAAGAAAGTGTAACAAAAATACAAACCGAAATTGAAAAACAAGTTGGTTAATCAGTCAATCCGGAATCTTAACGACTCGTGTTGCAAAAAGAAAATCTATTCATCAGCCAAGTAAACTGGAGCAAAAGACTAGTTCTTAACCAATGCGCGTTGGCTTAGAATTCAGTAGAAATTTACCTGATTTTGGTTAGAATTAATCGTATCATTCGAAAACACTTTGCTTGGAAAAGAATATGTTTTATTTATATTTAAATTAAATAATTTATCACAACGTTTTTAAGAAAAGACAACTTTTCGTTAATCGAAATACAAATTAAAAACAATGGTCATTGGGGGCGCGGGAACAATGTTCCACTAAGATTTTTTTTAGCTTTTTTATAAAGAGAACTTAAACAAAACATACGTATATATATACTTAAACTTATTGTATAATCTTGGAGAGAAAAACATCTGTGATGTTAAATTTGTTTTGGACATAAACATCAGTGTTTTTTAACACCTGAAAATAAAATATATCTATTATTTGCAGTATGTTGACTTTAAAACAACTTACGTCTGTTGCAAAAACGACCATAGAAGCCTTCCTTACACTTACAAGTCTTATTGGACATACAGTCGCCATGTTTACATTTTCTTTTACATGTCGGTCTCTGGCGATGGCCAATTTCGCAATGATCACCACTAAGACCCTCTGCACAGCGACAGAGATTTGTGCCAATACAACGCCCTCCATGCATGCAAGATATTTCACATTTTGCTAAATGATTACGGAAAATATAAATTTCATGTTTAAAATCGTCTTACGCATAAAAGGAAAATAAGCAAACTTACAAAATTCACAACGTAAACCATAATAACCTCTGGGACATTCACATTTATCCTTTTGTACACATTTGCCGCCATTTAAACATTTTTGAGAACAAATACCTGAAAATAAACAAATTTTTAATTTTTTTTTAGATCATGTTGCGTCAGCCACAGTCCTTGTTTAATTTGAAAGGTCAACAACTGCAACATTTATATAAAACCGTTTTATATTCAACCACCACCACCAACCCTACATCAAGTTCTTCACCTGAACAGTGTACAGGCAAAAGTTACCCCCGACCCACTGCTCTTACAGATGAAATTATACGTGTAGATCATGCTGGTGAATTGGGAGCCGATCGTATTTATGCTGGTCAAATGGCTATTTTAGGTAACTCGCCTATGGGTAAAACTATTAATCATATGTGGGAGCAGGAAAAGGAACACAGGCGTCAATTTGAGGGTTTAATACGTAAACATCGTGTCAGACCAACAGTAATGACGCCTTTATGGAATGTTGCTGGTTTTGTGTTGGGAGCTGGCACGGCTTTAATGGGTGAAAAAGCTGCTATGGCTTGCACAGTAGCCGTTGAAACTGTTATAGTGGAACATTATAATGAACAGTTAAGGCAAATAATGGATTCTCCTAATCCAGATACGGTGTGTAGTAATTTAGTTTAGATTTTATTTTTAAGTTCTCCTGCTATTACCTCTGTTCATTTTATAATTAAAAATAGGCCCAATTTCCAATTATTATTTCACCAATTAACAATTTAAAATTAGTAATTGACAATCACCAATTATATGTATGTAATTTGTAATTGCCTGTTATTAATTACATACTATACGTGATTGCCACTTTGAAGTTACATAGTTTTTAACTGGTAATTTTCAATTATAATATATATATATAATAATTTAGTAATTTAATTTTCAATTATAATTTATATATATTTGAAAATTACATAAAATTGGTAATTGTTTAATACATATAGCTGAATGAAAAGCACTAGGAATTACTGTTAAAATTATCTATTCATTGATAATCTGGCTGAAATCAATTACTAATTACATGTAATGGATAATTGAAGAATGTCAATTGGTTTTAGTTTTAACTGGTAATTACAATTTGTCAATTATAGACCGTAATTGGATTTGTAATTAGCAATGTTCATTTACGAATCACCCACTGAATGTAATTTGGTGTATATAATTGATAAGTAATTTGCAACGCCCAAGTCTACTTAATGTATACGGAAGAACGCTTTCTTTAATGCGAATGTTGTTTATTTATTGAAAAAACATTTTTCTGTTGCAGTATTTATTTCAGTTTAAATCATAAAAACAATTTTCTTTTTATCTCTCTTTCAGGAACTTCTTAAAACTATAACCAAATTCCGTGACGAGGAACAAGAACATCACGATACTGGCATCGATTGTGGCGCTGAGCAGGCTCCTTTCTATAAAGCAATGACTGAAGTCATAAAATTTGGCTGTAAAACAGCCATAGCGATATCGAAGAAAATTTAAATTTTTAAATTATCTGTTTACCCTTTTCTTGTTTTTTTTTTATTATTTTTTTTATAAAAAAGAATGAATAATATATTCTTCTTCTTCGTCTTAATTGCTAGTTTAAGTGCGTATTTAAGTTATAATAAACAATAATAAACCTAAATTATGTAAAAATTGTAAACTGATTTCACTTACCACCCTCGCATTGTGTACCCTGATAGCCGTCTGGACATGTGCACACAGAGGGAGCTGTACAGTTGCCTCCATTCATGCATTGGGGAAAACAGAACGCCTTCTCACAATACTGGCCGATATAACCTGAATGACACTGGCATATGTTGCGTGGATTACAAAAGCCATGTTCTCCGCACTTTAAATGACACTCTGGATCGGGACCTTTATTTTGTTTTTTTCATTTATTTATTTTTTTTTTTTTGTTGGAAAATTTTATTTAATTAGTTTGACACAATTTCGTGGAATCATATAAAGGAGTCATATTTCGTTTTTTATGGGTATGGATTTGGATAATTAAGCATGTATGTAGGTGTGTGTATGTGTGTGTGTGTGTGGGAGTGAAAATGAAATGAAAGAAAGTAAAGTTGCATATTATAGCAGTATAGTGGCAGTTAATTTAAATTTATTTAAAGTGCAGGTTCTAGCATTTAAGTATAAAAGAGGAGAAATATGTGATAAAATTATTTCTAAAGCTAAACCTAATGGGACTGTTATATGCCTTAAATTGACTGTTTCTTGCTAAAATTTATATTTTAATTGTTTATAATTATGTAATTCATATGTGTGTGTGTCGGAAGATAACTAACAGGAGCAGCAGGAGGTACACATATTTAAGTGACAAACACAAAATTATTTAAGCGTGCATTTAATTAACTCACAAGCATTCAGCGGATCGTTTTTTCGTTTTTCTTAATTACTTAATTACTTATCTTATTGTGCTTCTTAAGAATTTCTGTTTTTATCATTTCCATGTTTGCTTTTTTAAGTGTAAAAATCTTCTACTAGAATTACGAGTTTTTTTTTTGCAAATTAAATAAAAAATTAAAATAAAAATTTTAATTGTAAATGGCGTTTTCTTCAGCCATTCAATTTTTTAATGGGAATCATTACCATGTTTCAAATTCTAAACTTTAATTTGGTTTTATGTTTTTTTTTCAGTAAGTTTCGGCATATCACCATGAACAATATTACTCTCAAGGAAAGCTTTCAAATTTTAAAAATTTATTTTACAAATCTGTGTTAAATAAATTTAAAGAAAAAGCTTTTAATTTAGAAAAGCAAAATTGCAGAAAATGGAGTGAAATTGGCATGAATTGACAGTCATATTTTTTGCGAAGTAAGATAGGAGCTGCAGTCACATTGAATTTATCTAAAAGTCAATGAGAATAATATCAACACCTTGTGGCTTAAATGTAAGTTTGTAAAGGACTTAGTTTTAAAAGGTATCAATTAAGATCTCCAGCCATTGTCCTTTTTGACTACAATTTGCATCGAATTTTTATCGCCCATAACAAATTGTAGTCAGAAAGGACTGACCGGGGATTACAAAAAGTGAGACAGAGCTTTCCGAACAATGTCATAAGTTATTATATTCCAGCCTTTTTCATTTAGCAGCTCTTAATTGCTGACAATACTGTGATCCCAGCGAAAGCTTTGATATTTAAATATTCAGCTTAGGCGTTGATATACTTGCTAGCCATGGCTTTACTTGTAAAGCCTTTTGAATTTTAAAAATGCATCGATTTGTTAGGGGCGATAAAAGTGATTACAATTTGTTTCTTTCAATTCAAAATGCCCTTGTTGAAATATATTTTATATTAGAAAAATTGTCGTGATAATTATTTCCTGGGCAAAAAAAAAAAAAAAAAAATGTTTACACTCCAAAAAGTTCAGATGAATTTTATCAGACTTAAGCATTGCCAATTACTTTTAGTTACCAATTACATGTAATTAGTAATTGACTCTATTCAATTATTTTACTTTATATAGCAATTAGTAACTTTAAAAGCAAATCTTAGTACTTTTAATTTACTTTCAGTTACTATTTAACGATAATATGTAATTAACAATTTCACGTAAGTCTTAATTGGCAATGCTTATTTACAAAATATATATAATTATTAATTGGCTGCCACTAAATATATTTTATTATAATTAGTAATAGTTAATTACTAATTGAACGTAATTGTTAATCGAAACTGCATTTGATAAATAAATGTAATTCAGAACGCCTGTTTACCAAGTACAATTAAAATTTAAATTTTTTTTCATTCACTTGAACGAAATCGTGCTCCTAAGCATGCAAATTCCGAAAAATTTAATTGATCAAAACAGATCAAAACAAAAATTAGGAAAATTTTTGAATTTAGTAATTTAGTTCTTTTTCTTATTTGTTGTTGTTGATTTCATACACAATATGTAGATAGAGAAAGAGAGAGAGAAAGAGTACATAAATATACACTACCTTGCAAAGATGTATTAAGTGTAGTAGGATTGGAAGCGTCTAGGCTATCATACACACCTCTATGTGCACACTCCTTTTTGAAATTCAAACGCAACGGAGTGCCAGGCAACGGATTACCGCTGCGATTGTGTATGGTGAGACCTACATTGAACATGGCTGTACCAGAATTATTACCACTGCATGGCAGAAATACGCTAAAGTCTATGAAAACAAAAAATAAATGTAGTTTCAAATACAGAATGTGGTAAGAATCGTTCAACTGATTCATTACTTTTCTCCTCTTTCGGTATACGACCTTTAGTTTTAATCGAAACTGTGGGTGCCTTTAAAATGCTCTCATCTAGGGATTCCAGCAAATCAAAATGATAAAAATACTTGCGGTGACCCGACTTCCAAGTGAAGTTAACATAGTTTACCTCAGCCGGTATTATTAGATAATCATAATAACGACTGTCCAATATATGATTCAGAACATGACCATTGTGTATGGCATAGACGGGGCCTTGCAAAGAATTTTGAGGGAAAAACAAATCTAAAATTGAAATAGTGTTTGAATGATAAATGACAAGGCAAATTTTCTCCAACAAGTATTACCGGTTAAAACTTTAAGTTGCTTCTCGTTAATCCACAGGGAGACATTTTCATCGGCATCATATGATCTATTGTGTTTCCGACGGTGGGCTCGTCGTTGTTTACCATCACCTTTGCGGGGAGCGTTATTTGTTTTTGTGACACCTGTTGTTGAACTATTGTTGTGGCTATTGCTGTTGAAATTTGCTAAAAACATACCGTTTATAGCTGCTGAAGCTGCTGTTGCGCCACCACCACCACCACCACCCTCATCAGCACCTGCACCGACTCCAATAGATGATTTATGTTTCTTTTCATTTTTGTAATTATTATTGTTTTTGTTGTTATGGTGTTGATTATTCTTTTTATTGCGACGCTTTGCCACCAGTTCATAAGAAGAAGAAGAAGAAGAAGGTGAATTACTTTGTCCGCTATTTCCTCTTTTTAACTGATGTAGCTGTTGTTGATGTTGATGATGATGATGTAGACGTGCATCCACTTCATTAAGTTGTTGTCCATCATGTTTTAATTTATGATGCTGCTGTGGCTGTGGCTGTTGCTGTTGCTGTTGCTGTCTAGCCTCTATACCATCTATCCATGTTATGAAATACAGCAACATCAGCAATAGATAAATGAATTTCCATCTAAACAATGAGCTGACATTCCTTCTCCTGTTGTAAATCTCTGGCAACATGGATAGATTATGGTCATGAAGGAATGTGTCTGCATACTTATTGTAGTTCTGCTTTTTTAGCATTATTCTGCAAAAAAAAAACTAGAAAACATCTTTTTGATGAAGTAGTGGGTTTATGGTTCTTGAGATATGTACGACGAGTACATCTACTAAATCAGTATTAAACTGTCAAGTCTAGTCTATAAGAATTGTTGTTGTTGTTGTTTATTGTTGATCTTCATCTTCATTGTGTTTCATTATTTTAATATGGAATCATTAGTTGATTGTGTGATCTTTTATTTTCAAAGTGATCAAGTAAAGTAAGTAAGTGAGTGAGTGAGCGATCACAAGTACGAGTATGTTTATATAAAAAATTCCAAAGAAATCATAATCAGCTAAAATAGATTTTCTAAGAATTTAATAAAGTTGTCTGAACCAACAACGCTTCTTAATTGTTTTTCTTTTTATCTCGTCACAAATATTAATGAAAATGAAAAAATACTATTTTATAGTAATAAAACAGAATAGATGTTATTGCTTATGTTAAGATTAATATATCCTTTAAATGAATTAGATGGTGCTTAAGAAGTTACGCCTTTCAATAATAAAAAAATGGTTCTGGTTTCCTGTAAGTCTTTAATGATAAAAAATTATTGAATTAAAGTAAACTTTTGCCAATTCTTTTCTTCAGTTATCCAAAACACTATGAACTCTTAGGTGTAGCGAAAAAAACACTTTTTATTATTTTTAGATAGTGGGATAATTGGAAAAAAAACTAATAGATCGGACAAATTTATTAGAAATTTTGCAAGAAAAATCAAAGTCAATATGGTAAACCGAAAAGAGAAGATTTTTCAAGCAAGTTATCTATGAGATAAACGTAGAATTTTTCGCTCTGCTTGCACTTAAATGACTAATGTGTGAAGTGTAAACGTTTCCAAGTCCATCATAGAGTAGAGCGATAAAACTGTCACCTCGCTACATACTAGGCCGCTTGTATTTTCAATACACCTGGAAAAAGTAAAAGTTTGTGATCGTTTGGTTAATTTTACTCACATGCCTTTTTAAATATTTTAGGTGATTTTTCTGGAAATAAAAAGCTTAACTGGTCTTAACAGCTAATTGGCTGGACAACTTTTTACAGTATTGGAATGTTAGATTTTCCGTTTTCTAGTTTTCGAATGAATGCGTTAAAATCGACAAAGATTTTGGTACGTTAAATAAAGACAGAAAATACTTTGCGTATTCCAACAGCAAAACGAAACAGTGCCTAAAAATCGACATAAGCCGGCGATCTAAAAATATTTGAAAAATCGGCTGGAACGTACCGGATCAAAACCCAGTCTAAAACAATTTGCGATTGATTCGCTTCATTTATGCTGAAAACTTTGATTTCACAGAAACTGTTATTAGAGAGTGGAAAAAGTTTAATGAAAATATTGAGAATCATTGGCAAAGGGCAGACCAACTTTTTATAATCACAAAAAGGTATACATATGCACCCGATTCTAATTTTAAACTCATAGAAAGTGACCTACAGTTTAACGACGGCTCCTAACGGTAAATGCATTAGACAAGTTTTCAAAAGTAGTAATACTCATAACTAGTTACTAGCTAATGTTATGATGTGATACCGCTGTTGAATAAACTTTTTCTTTTCAGATGATCTGGCCTGATATTGAACCATACCACAGCGGCACATAAAAAGGTAATTAGATTTAAACATTGCAGTTCGAACTTTCATTCGATTTCAACTTCACTCGATTTCCATTTTCAGTGCATACCCGAATATCTTATGCAAAAGTCACGAAATTGTCAAACCACTCTATTGATCAATAAGGCGGTAGCTCGGATAGGTATTTGGTGACCGATTATACCTGCGATTTAGGCTAGCGAAGGCAAATTGGGTATACCTACCATATTGTAGTAGTAGTGTAGTAGGAAAAACGAGAAATTTGGCTTCCTGTTAGGTGATTGGATCCAGTCCTTTGGAGATATTATTTTGAAAAAAACAGGGGTGTAGAAGACCGTTTTCACAAATGAACACGCTAATGGAGTTCATTTGAGATGACAATTGAAGCAATAGAAGTCCAGATTATACTTTCTTCTTCCTTAAGAGGAATAATTACATCTTGTTTACGCAACAGAATATAATGGTAACGATGTGAACATATTAAGTAACACTTTTAATGTCAATTTATAACGGCATTCAGCTGATCATTATAAATCGTATAACAGCTCATATCACTTTTATCTTTTGATTTTTCCATAATTTCCTTTTAGTCCATGACCATAACAGGATATGAACCTCGAGAATGTGTCTTAATTATGCAGCAAGATTTCCAAGTGAATCTAATATGCCCATAAACATAAAGAAGTATGATCTCTGCTTTAAACAACATGATTATTTTCATCATCATCATCATCATAATTATTGTCATCATAATCAACGTAATCGTAATTATGATAATCATTGGCGATGGTTTGTTGAAGTGGAATGAATTGGGTTGGGTTGATGGGCTTTATAAACAAAACGAAAAGTTAAAATGCAATACCAACAACGACAACAACAAGGAGAAGACATCGAGCAGACAGAGTTCAGCCAAAGACATTCAGAAAACAGAAAAAGAAGAAGCAACTAGTGGCAGTAGCACATTTAAGCCAACCAACCAACCGTAGTAACACAGACAGTCGGGCGAAACACCAAGCGGACAGACAAACAGCCAACACGATGGATGATTTATAAAATATAATAAAACGAAAGAATATCTTTATATAGAAAAGGGAAGGGAAAATATGCCATAAACATGGCCTAAAACGACAACAACGTTAATAAGAACAACACCAACAACAAAACAACATTTGCCAAACAAGAAGCCACAGCAACATGATCAACAGCAGGAAACGTATTTTTTTCTTCTTTTGTTTAATGCCATCTAAAGGCGTTGTTGCTGTTACTAAAATATCGTGTTCATCTGTATGTTTCTTTGTCTCTCTAACTAACCGTCTGTTCCTCTGTCTGGTGGTGTTGGTTATTGTCAATATCTAAATCGAACGGGTATTTTCTTGTTGTGTTGTTGTTTTGCTATTGTCTTTAAGCATTAAAAACGTGTTCAAGTGGTCACCAAATATACACAGGTAAAGGTAAGAAAGAGGACCAATGGTCACCATCAACATCATGATTATCATCATCGTCATCATTATCGTCATGATCAGCCCATAGATTTTTTTTTTTCTAAATTATATTAAAAGATGGGATACTTGTTAATGCCCATTCAGCTGTTATGCTCACTTGTTTCTTAATTTTTGTTTTTTAAACATCAGAGATATAATTAAATGTATTCTTTTAAATTAATGATAAGGTGTGTTATCTTCGTGTTTAAATATTTACGGTGATTACTATACCTGATCTGCAGCACAGATTAACGATGGGGGTACTACATACAATGCGTTTAGCAATTTCATTCTTTCTGTAGCCGGGTAAATACAAGGGCAACTCTATAATTTCATTTAGAGAAAAATCTTTCGAAGAGATATCTTTTCAATTCTCTACATCGACGTTTTTCAAGTTTTTATTTCTTCAAATAATAAGGTTTCTCAGGATCCTCAAAATAGGCGATTGTTTCATTGATTACCTATTGTTTTTATCTAAATTATGTAAAGTAGACTCAAAGGGCTAAAATTGCTTAATTGGATAATTACTAATGGTTCATAACCCAACTGTTGAACCTTTTCCATAGTTACTACACCACGTGTTTTGTTTTGCTTCAAATCTATATGACAATGTGCGCCCACTTTCTGTAGGAGTGTACCGTGTCCATTGCGGCTAACCGATTTTTAAACTTCGGAAGAGCTTACCACGGCAGGATACCTTCTAGCGATGAGTGGGTTGCTGGATCTTTTTCCAAGATGACACAGTCGTGGTCTATACCGATGGCTCGAAAACGGAAACGGGTACAGGGCCGGGTTGCTACTCTGATGATATGGACGTCAGTATCTCTCTCTCAGTCTACTCGATGATTGTACTGTTTTTCAGACTGAAGTCTACGCTATAGATAGGGCCGCTAGGCGTATTTGAGAACTAAATCCCGAGACCTCTAAGCCTATTAGAATCTATGTAGACAGTCTGGCCGCAATTCATGCTTTCGAATCTTATGTGATTAAATCGAAATGTCTCCTTAGCTGCATTCCCTCACTGGCCTACCTGATGCGATATCATGTCGATCTGATTTCAAGTTATGCGGGCATCCGAGGGAATGAAATTCTGATCAGTACGCTACTAAATGGTTCTCTCTTTCTCTCGTACATGGTGACATGCATGTCCCTCTATATGCGTCGTGGAACGCAAGTGGACCAATATCACTACATGTAGAATATCCATAATTCTTTGGCCTTCTCTTTCTATGGAAAGGACTAGGTTTTCTTCTTAGGCTTGGAAGGGGGTCGATCTGGCTTCTTTCGGGCATAATTACTGGGCATTGTATGATAGGTCGCATGTCGGAGCGCATGGGATGCTCTTGTCATGGCTACTGTAGGAGCTGTGGGGATGAGGAGGAGAAATCGGTGCAACACCTCTGTGACTGACTTGCTCTGTGGGAGTTTAGACTAAAGCACTTGAGTGCATGTCACTTCCATGATCCGGATTGTCTTAGGGATGTGTCACTGTCGAAGTTGATTGACATCGTCAAGGGTACCGGTTGGCTCAAGTGATGAAACCGATATTTTTGGGTTTTAGGTAGAGATCTTTTCTGGAACTCTCCCATGTCCGGCATTTCGGCCTCTGCAATGGGTCTGTCCGTGTTAAGGGTATCACTCAATGAGTCGCGGTATTAACAAATTACCCTCGTATATTTGACAATATTTTGAAAACTGAATATCATTGTTAACTGGGGCCACAGTTGCAATTTGACAAAGAAAAACATTAATTGATGCTTAGTCACTTTTATATGAATTCATTCTTTTATGAGTCTGCATTCAATTCGGTTTAGATTATTTGGTGAGATAGCCTCTGTTTTTTTTATTACTTTTACAACAGCCATTGGTGTGATGATGATTAACAACATTGTTGTTTTGTTGTTGTTGCTGTTGTTCTTGCATGTTGCTGCCGTGTTTAAGTGCACGTTATTGTTGTTATTACTGTAATTATTCTTGTTTTTTTATAATTATTTGTTAATGTTGTTGTTGTTGTTGTTGTTGTGTATTTTCTTAAGTAGTTTGTATGTGTTGAAATTAACACATCTCCCTCTTTTTTTATTACATATAATAATAACAATATGTTGTTGCTTTGATAGCCCTAAACATACATATACATACATATATATGTACACGCATACACAATATATAGTACACCCTACATACACACATATATATGGAGGAGTTCAAGAGAAGCAGCAGTAGTAGCCTTTAACTGTTTAACTGTTTAACTGTTTAACATATGCAGCCAAATTATAGCAACAAAATATTTGGCCATTAAAGCCGTCAGTCTGGTCTGGTCTGGAAATGAAATGATTTTTGACACTTCTGTTCTTTTTTTCTACATAAATGAGCCATAAATTTGTCATGATCATAAAGAGATTGGGAGAGGGATTAACTCTGAAAACAAGCAGAAGTGAAAGAAACAGAAGAAATAAACACAAAAAAATAAAAAGGATTTTAACGCCTAAATTAACACCAAATTAAATGAGCCAATTAAGTATTCAACTCAAAAGCAAAAAAAAAAAAACAAAAAAAAAGGTTGAATGTCTGCCTGTCAGTCGGTCTGATGTCAGCTTGTATTTTTGTTCGCAAGGAATCACACAAAAATATTTGTTAATGAAAATGGTCCTTCACTTTTTCTGTTTTTTCTTCTTATTTTGTTGTTTTGTTCTGCTGTTATTTGAGTAACAAAATGTTTATTTAATTGGAAATGTAATGGAATACATATTGACAGAATATTATTTGTTGCACCTTGTTAGTAGACTTAGGCTTTTAAACAATTATTTTAGAACTTGTAAGCAATTATTTTAAATCCAATCCACTATCACTTACGGTACTAAATTTCCATTATGGAATGGATCCGAAATCAAATTATTCCTTTCAGTTTTGTGTAAGTTAAAGAAAAAACAGGGCTTTGGCAATTGAATTGTTAGCCAATTGTTTGTTAAATGACCATGTCCATGCCATCACACTTTATGTGTGAAAAGGTTCTAAGCACCATAAAAGGAGAATACTGTCAGGGCTTGTAAAAAGCATTAACTACATCTATGTTCCAGGTATGTGTACAGTGCTTACAAAACAGTATACAGTACAGAAGTACAAAACAGCGGCTATCGTCATATCGCAGATGATTGCATCTGCAAACTAAGGAGTGCGTTTTTATTCCCTGACCTAAATAGTTGGAATATGGAGGATGCACGGAAACGTAAAATATTACACGTTCCAATTTTTAAATGTACAGTCACCGTTTTCGATTGGTCGATACAGCTTTGTGTTTCTGCTGTCACGGTTGGATTGTTAACGCTGAACATGTTTCCTTTATCTGTCATAAATTTAATGCCGATAATGAGCATCATAAACGGTAATTCAGAAACAACATCATCCTAATGCGGACGGTCTCATTTTCAAGAGTGTGTTTTTAAAACGGCTATAGTGGAGGTTATATTAACTATCATTCGGTGTAAAGCATGCGTGAGGTTAGAACAATTGTTCATGTCAGTTCACACGTATTCTTACGCTCTTGCTTTTAGTCGTCAGTGAGACACTGACGAAAGCACATGTGAGAAGAATGTACGCATATTTTTGCTTTTATTTGTCACTGAAACAGCGACAAATGCACATGTGTGGCGGATGCATGTTGATTATTTTAATTTTTTAAAAACGTCAATTTTATTCTCTCTGAGAGAGTAATTTCTATATTCTCACTAACACAACCACAAATTTACTTTAGCACATCACTGGTATAAAGTGGCGTGACGGTACTAAAGGTGATATGTTTGACCATATGTTAAGGTTTCATTGATCGCACAAAAATTGCATAAGATTAATCTACAATCATATTCACAGACCAGAGTAAAAGTTTGAATAACTATCTTATATAAAGAGAAATACTCAAAAATATTCATACAGTTTGTAAGCCAGCTATCATACTCATTTGAAATATCGGGAAAAGATCAGATCAGATTCAGGTAAAGAGCTGCTCTTCTCTTCTGTTTTCACACGTACGTACTCACACGCATAGGCAAAAATAAACAAGGAGAAGTTAAGAGAAAACAAGTGGAAAAATACAGTGCAAAGTACACTGAGTGCGAGACTCTTGACTTACTACCCCATTTGTAAAATGCATTAATATTAGTTTGCTTGACGTTGGTCAAAATGATACCTTTTTACACATATTTTGGCAATTTAATTCCTTTTGACTCACAAAGTGGCGAATTAAAAGGTGTGAAATGTAACTGTGAGCTTTTCTAGGCTAAATCTCACATTGTAGTGGTTTTTTAAAGTCGCCTACAACAGTTATAAATACTTTCTTCTATTCATTTCCTTGCTATGAACTAATAAGTTCATTATTGTTGTTGTCATTCTTGATCGTGTTATTTGTAGTTGTTTGTATTTAATGGTGTCTTATAACACCATTACCACCAGTAGCTATCCATTGTTAAATGCAATTTTATTCTTGTTCAGTGTAATTGTTGTTGTTGTTTGTTGCACAACAGAGACAGGTGAAAAACCAATAGAACAAAAAATACTAATAAAAGGAAAGAAAATAAAAATATAAAATTTACACCAACACCACCCATAGCAAAACACACAACCGACATTCTAGAAGGCAAATCGATCGAGCAAATGACTAGACAGACGCTAACAAACCCATACAATCTCCACATCCATCCGTTTGTCTGTCCATCTATTCAATCCAGCCATCGTTTATTCACACTCTTCTACTGCGTTCACAAGCGTTCACATGCTGATTTTTACTGTGAGAGTGTAATTGAGTACAACGTTGTCCGTCTGTCCAACTGTTTATCTTCTGTTTTATGTTTCTATATATACGAGGGTATGTATATATTCTTCCATATTATATTACATTTTTCTTCTTATTTTCTACGTGTTTCAACTTAATATTCAATTTTTTTTCTTAATTTTTTTACCGGCCGGTTACATTGGCCTTTTCTTACTTTTTTTGCGAGTTATCAAGGTTTATTGCAATTGCACACTTTCATTCTCTTTTCCTCACCACATCTTCTGTGCTACCACAAGTTCGTTTAGCAGATTTTACTGGAAATTGCAAAATTGATTATTTAAGAGAGAGGAGTAAGCGATCGATCGGTGATCATCGGTTAAAGTGATTGTCAATTGCTTGTCTTTCTGTCTATACGCTGTACGTCGTGCTGATCAGTTAGCCTGTCTATATGTCTAAATATGTTTGTTAACGGTCTCTGTGACGTCTTAAAGTCTCGTACTGCTTAATTTTCGTTGTTAGCAAAAAGAAAGAAGAAAGAAAAATGTTTGCTAAACAACTTTTGCTGAGTTGAATAAGAAGAACATGATAATAATGATCAATCATTATCATTATGCTGATCTGATGATGATCAAGTTTTTAGAAAAAAACAGACAAGTTGAAAACGAGTTGTTTACTCCGACCCTGAATAAAAATGATATACGAGCGCAATTTAGCTAAACCAAGTCCTTATACTAATACAGTGAGTGACAAAAAATATGCTGGCATCAATAACACTGTTAAAACCAAAGGGTATTTTTTAACATGTTTTATCTTTCTACTAAAGAGATACCACTAAGTTTTGACAAATCATCATAAACTATAGTCGTTCATCGAACTCAAAGAGCACTTGATTTTGTTGAATCTAACGAGTGTACTTTTGAAGTAAATGAACACCTCGACAAGCATATGCGAAAATACAGTTAATGGAATAAGTAAATGACGTAGGAACAATGTGGTTGTAGTACGAAATTCACATTATTCATGAAATTGATCCGACTACTAGCCATTTAAAGCCGCTTACTAATATTACTCGTATCTGGCCTTGAAGAAGACGAAATTCAGGTGATCTAATATCAACAACGTTGTCGATGAAAATGCGTAAAAGGAAGTGCCAGTGGATTGGTTATACTCTTCGAGAAAACGATGACAATGTAGCCAAGTGAGCTCTTCGATGGAAACCTTTGAAACCTTTGCACCAGTCTGGTCGACGAGTGACAAACTGGCAGACTTCCTATAACATGGCGACGTTCAACAGAAAATGACATGGGAAGAATTGGCGTATCCTGGAATGAACTAAGATTAATTGTTTAGAACCGTGTTAAATGGCGGATTTTGATTAAGCTTCTTACTGGTACAACTATTGTGAACAGTATGAATTCTCCACATTATGACTATTGTTGTAGAAGTTGGTTTGAGGATGAAAATGAAAAATCACTCCAACACCTTTAATGTGATTGTCTCACACTAGAAAAGCAAAGACTATGGCGTCTTGATACAGGTCTCTATCATAATCTGAACTCACTTGGGGATATGCCTCTGACGAATCTCATTGAATTAATCAGAAACACTGGCTGGTTCTTACGAAGACTATATGAATTACATATTCGTGCGGAATAGAGAGGATTTTTTCATGTTTAATTTTAAGATTTGTGTGAACATTTTTAAGAAGTTTCATAACGACTAATAGAACCTTCAAGTAAACTTGCTAATTTGTGGTTAAGGTGGTGAATTTCTGCCAGCAAGCAGTAAAGTAGAGTTGAAAGTTCTCTATTTGAACAAGACCACACCTCTATCACACCACTTATTAGAAATATTGATATTTACATCGTAATGTATACGAATGCGCTATTTGATCCAGCCTGTAGTTGTTAGATATCACAGTAGGTCATTAAATCTGGACCCAAATAACTCTCTAGTTGCCAAGAAATCTATTACTTTTGACAGTTAGGCTAAGCTATGTGCCCTAAGCGGCATGGCACTGTATAGCAGAGTTTGACTGGCTCTTTTTTGTCACTGGTTGTATAAGAAAAATATGCCTTTGAATGTGTGTTTGTCTGTGAATAAAAAATTAAAACTTCAACAGACTTACTTATAAATATGTTCCACCATCCGTGGTGGAACAAGCAGACATGCAGACATACAGACAGACAGACAGACCGACAGACGGTCAGAGATCTGCATCAATAAATTAAAATGATTTTTGCTACTTGTTTTTTATGTTTTTCTTTTTATAAATTAAATGCATGTTGCTGGCAATGTCGTTGATGTTGATGTTAGTGTTGTTGTCGTTTGTGTTGCTTTATGGTGTTAAATTGATTTGATGGTAATTTTTTCTTATTGTTGTTGCCGTTTCTTCTGTGCCTTCTCAAACACTGCGAGTTAAAGTGAATAAAATGTAAAATTCTTTTTCAATTTCCGTTGTTCTTTAGGTTTTTATTTCGATATATTTTTTGTTGTATTTTTCAATCAATTTAAAATTACAACAACAATAACAGTAACGACGACACCAACAGTAAAATGCACTTAAAAAAAAGTAAAAGAAATACTTGATTTAAATTGCATATCGTTTTTATTTTAAAAATGTTGTTGTTGTTTTTTTAATGGTTTCAATTTCATATTGAAAATCGATACAATTATTGTAAATGACTTCTGGATGGGTTGGTGTGTCTGGTGCTGTTGTTTCTGGTTTTATTTTTTTATTTTAAATTATATCCATAAAACACTTGTAAAAATGCTTCGTCTCTGGTCATAACTGCAGAAAGGGTGAAAATACATGAGTGCAGGCACTGATCTGTCCTCCTTAGTTGTTGTTGTTCTGTTTTTTTTTTTCAACATTAACAATAACTAATTACAAAAAGATGTTTTTCATTTATTTTAATTTCAATTCCTTTTTGCTCTTTTTTATTGTTTGTTTACAATAATACAACAACAACAACTATAAAAACAACCACTGAGATCTATGCAAAAACATTAAAACAAAAAATTCCCATCAACACTATTGACTTTAAAATTGTTATTGTTTTCTAAATAGCCAAACAAAAAACCCCAATATTCACACATAAATCCATACTCGTTTGCTTCTAAAATCTCTCTCATGCACGCATACACACACACATACACACGCTCCCATGCGGTGTATAAATTAAGAGATGAGTATGTTAATTATGATGTTTGTCAATCTAAGCTTAAAAACACTTACGATTTTACGTGTTTTTTTATTGTTGTAAAAATAGACACAATTCTTCTTGTTCGTCTTCTTGTTTAGCTCACTTTGGTTGTTGTTAAACAAAATTATTTAAAACACTGTCACACTTATACTCACTCACACATATACTCTTCCCTGCTTGAAACACTTTGTAAAACAACACACATATACACACGCAGAAGAAAAACACAAAGAAGGAAAACAAATTTCAACAAATATCACACCTAATCATTAACGAGAGTCATAAATTAAATAATAAAAATAAAAAAATAAAATAAAAATAAAAATAAAAATTGTTTATTTATTAACAATGTTAACAGCAATAAGCCGTTGACTTATTTTTTGTTTGTTTTTTAAATCTGTTTCATTATTATTATTAATTTCAAGAAAATAAAAAAACACCAACTTTTTTATTTCTTCTTTAATAAATCCCAGTTCATAGTAGTCAATAGCAGTAGTGGAAGTCGTTTCGTTTAATACGTTTATGTCGCCGATATATTAACATCAACCACTTGTTCAGTTCGAACTTCACTTAAAACTAAAACTTTGTTCCGCCTGCAAAACAATCTTGGGGTCAGTTTCTGTTTCTGTTTCAGTTTCTTCTAAAGAAAAAGACTGTGGCTGTGACTGACTATATAACAACAAAAAACAACAAAAATCTATTCTTTTCTCGTTGTTGTCTACTTCTGGCTGTTGGCTATGGCTGACTGAATGTCTGACTGGTTTTTTGTTTAGTTGGCCATTAACTTGTTGATTCGTTGGTTAGTTGGTTGTTTGTTGGACTCAAACTCATACAGTTTGTTTTTTGATTTTGGAAGATAGATTCGCTGCTCTTTTGCAAATCAGATGAAAGATATAATTAATGTCAGGGTAAGGAAAAGAACAGACACTATATTTTTGAAAAGAAAACTCTCTAAAGGATGTTTCCTTCGGCTTGTCCGATCTTCCATTAGAGCAATGCTGTGCAAAATAAAAATGTTTTGTGTTGGTGGGAAAATAAGAAATGCACTGTAAGAAAATTTTAACGGGTTAAAAGTAATATTAAGTTCTCTGAGAATTTATTTTAAATTCAAAATACAAAAAGTAAATGTTTGTCTAAAATTTAAAATGCATTGTGCACGCTTAACAATTTTAATCAGTACATTTAGTAAAAAATAAAAAAAAATCCAACTCCACATGTAAATTCTTCGTTGTTTCACTGACGACTAAAAGCAAATTTCTTCCAGTGCTTTTGAAAAAAAAGAGAGACAAAAAGAGGACTAAAACCAAGAGCGTAAGAATACGTGTGAGTTGAGCGTTAACAATTGCTCTATGAAATGAACACCATTGCGTTAGAGATAACTACCTACTATGCATTGTTTTTTAGTCATGACGCTAACCAGCAAAATCATTATTTGAAAAAACCTAAAACAATACATTTTACTAGACCATAGATTTATTAAAACATCAGTTTTTTGATAATGTTATTCCCCGAAATTGATCTGTTTAATGGCTTGATTACTTTCTTTGGGGTACGTTACGCTTGTGTGTTATGATAACACTCAAGAACAATTAAGCAATGGGAGGTGAATAGAACTCACGTTAATAATGGAAAATCTAATGTCGTCCTGTCAATCCAATAACATTCGTAATAGTCACTTGTCAGAAGACATATTTGTAAGATATCACATGAATGCTATAAAACTGTCCTCCAACAAAATACAAATTTAATTAAATCATTAATTTTTTGCTCTTTATTTCAAATTAAACTTTCGATGCTTCTATAGGAAGAAAAAAACTGCAGCACTTAGATGTAGAGACCAGGAAGGCCTTCGAATTGTTGTTTTTTATAATAATTTTATTTGAAAATTTTCGGTGTAACTCTGCCATAACGAGCCTGGCAAGGTGAAACCAAAACAAAACTAAAAGGAATTATGTTTTGGAACGTTTCAGAAAAAAAAAATTCCTGTAACTTAAAAAAAAAAACGAAATGCAGCAGTTACAGTTAGAGTAAGAAGTATGGCTCGACAACATACTTTGATGTTACTGCACACCACACTGTAAGTCGAGCTGGGTGCAAATCTCTCTCTTGAAGAATTTTTGTTAGAGAGTTAAGAGTTAAGAAATCTCAATATTGTCCACTTCCGGAGACACGAACCCCAGGTGTCTCTGAAGGTGCACAAAAACTTTCATTAAACGAAAATTATTGACTCGTGAGCGTGCTAGCGTTTTGCAATCCAAGTACGAGCTTGCACATCCAAATTTTGCATTTCTACTAAATTTGAAAAATAAAATTTAACGAATAACTCAATTAGAATAAAAGTTTCTTTTGGTAGCGCCTTTCATCAGCCACCCTGCATTTGTCGCAATACTGAACCAAGCTAACATTAGACCATATTTGAGTCTATTTGTAGTTCTAGTTTGAGTTTGAGTTTTTTTTTTTGTTGTGTCTTAAAAAGATACGTATGTGCATCACGCATGATTCGTTATCGCTGATGCCTACGTACTAAGCCCACCTACTCTTGTTTTCACCCACTCTCGCTTCGCGTGACTGCCGCTAGTTATTACTTCGCTAAGGGCTGGTAAGCATTAATGTTTCTTTACATCGAATCAATCGCTCGATCCGTTCCTTTGCCACTCCGATGTTCGGAATTGCTATTGCTTGCTATTCTCGATTTCTATTTCTCCCTTCACCACTTCGAATCCTCTTGACTCTCCTCAGTTCTTTAAAAAGGCTGGCCGACATTTGTTTTACATAATTTCAAATGTGCACAGATCGTTCAACATATGAACTATATTATCTGGTATGACTCTGTCAGATATTTTCCATTCTACAGGTATTAGAATGTATTGTTACGTTTTAACCTTTTTAAAACGTTTGAGTTCGTTTAAATTGCGTTAAAATAAAATAAAATCCACTTTTGTTGTTGATTTACAGGGTTCTTTTATTTACTGCACTATAACTTTTATACACTTTGTCTTAATACAGCAAATTGATATTCGCTTATTAAACACTTTACTTGCGTCTAAACAGACTTTACTATAAGATAGCCAAATGATCACTAACTAACCAACCGCAATGCGCCATCTTTTATAGCATTTCATTATTAGTTTAGAATGTTCCAGTTCTAGTACAGGTGTAAAATTATCTTACACAAAAAGGAATCGAACTGGCAACACCATTAGACATGCAGATGGTAGCACTCTTAATTAGTACAGGTAATTATCGCAATTATTGAGCCTTGACACAAACCAATAAATTTTATAGCTAAAATTCGTAATAAGTCTCTGATGTGGTGAATTTCGTGTTCAGCATTTTCATTTTCGTAACAGTATCTTTCTTTCCATTCCAAATCTTACCCAATGAAAGAATAACACATGGGCTAACAAAGAAAACACTTTTTTGTTTGTTCAAAATTAGCTTTATTCTTCAACGTAATCTCCACCAAGAGCAATGCAACATTTTAATACCACTTTTGTAGAACTATTTATCTTTTGCCCCAAAATAGGCCTCAGTTTCAGCGATAACCTCTTCATTCGTACGAAATTTCTTACCGGTGAGCATCTTCTTGAGGTCAGCGAACAGCCAGTAGTCGCTGGGTGCCAAATCTGACCAATACGATGGATGTGGGAGCAATTCGTAGTTCAATTCATGTAGTTTTGCCATTGTTTTGATTAACTTAAAAGTACATATGAAGACCCGGTATGTTGAAGTATGTGCCAACAACTACGGTTCCTATATAAAATAGAGTGTAAAAACATATCTAAAATTGAACAATTTTTAAATACATAGATTGGATGAAAAATGTGTTTGCTTGAGTAATGTACACATATTAAACAAGCTTACATGTGTAAAGTATATGCCATTTGAACGGTCTGTTCTTCTTCTATCCATCTTTGCTAAAAACATTAAAATCGATAATAATTTGGCTAAGTTATTAGCTTATAAGTGCATGAAGGCACGAAAAACCGGTAACTCAAGATCTTGCAGATGTTACGAAATTTTCAAAGACAAATACTTTTTGTACTCGGTTGCACCTATCAGAAAAATGGTATGCCTTCCCAGATATTTCTATTTCATTCATTTTTGTCTCATAGTTTTTTCTAAAATTTTATTTGTAGTAAAACTTTTTTTGTTTTTCTTAATTTTGAAGATTTTAAAATTTTTGAGTTCATTGCATTTTTAAAGGCTGAAATAAACACTAAGTTCTAGAGAAAAAGGGTGTGTATTTTTTTTTGACGCTGACTGTATGTATGTATTTCTTTTGCGTTCACTATATTATTGTGTATGCAATCTGAAGCCTCTACAAATACAACAGCTATGGTAGATTCCTTTACTCCTTAATATATGCAATATGTATCAGATTTAACAAAAGAATCCATTCACAATAACATAAAGGCTGTTGTCTGTGCTAAGTTGAGTTTGTAACAAAACATCAAATTTCCATATTTGTGAACCATTTTTTATGATAACTTCTTAAACGGCCGCTAGGATAGTTTTACTTGTTTAACAATTAATTTTTTTGTGGTTAACCGTTAAAAATTAGTCATAAAGTGAAGACTTGAGTACAGAAGTGTACGTTAACAGAAAGCATTAGAAAAAATGTTATGCAAAATCAAAGATTCCTACCCCCACAATACGAAAACCAAGGCTTGCAACTCTGGAAAACTCAATTTAAAATGCTCATGTTGACTTAAGTGTTTGCTGAAAAGAAGTCTTTTGATTGTTCCTTGGCATACGAAATGTCACGTAGTGCCAGATCTTATTTTTGCCTATATTTTAAGATCGTTTGGTCCGATTGCTCTCATTTTTTTACTGAATTTAGTTCTACTTAATAACTTGGACCGTGATTAAGGCTTTGTGCTGGTCAATCACTCATCCGAATTTGTTGTTGCGATAGCTTTTTGTTCGTTAAGGGTTCATGACCAAACTTTTTTCCTTCGATTAGCTTCATACACTAAATTTGCATTCATCTCGCAACTCTGCCTTTATCTGGTCACTTGTTTTTTTTTTTAATAATTTGCTAAATAAATATACTTTTTTTTTCTATTTATCAAATTTCTGGTATTTTCTAGCTAAATCCTATGTTTGGCTGAACTGTTTAATAAGTGGCTTTTGAACAGAGCCAGAGTGCAAAGTAATTAATTAATTTGTTATAAAAAGAAAATCAATCAAAACTTAAATATTGATTTTACGTACACCCATTCGGGATCATTCCATAAACAAATATTGTATTTATTTATCAAGTGCCGTTATTTCCATTTCTAAATTGCATATTCAATTCTTAATAAATTCCTATAATTTTTTATTACCGTACGATTGAGTATTTGCGATAGCAATTTTCAATTCGGTTTATATGTTGTTCGCAATTGTTTGGGGCCAATGTGTTGTTTTGGTTGGCTGATTGACTGACTGACTGGTTGGCTTGCTGGTTAACTGGCTGGCTGGCTGGCTGGATGGCTATTCAATAACATGAAATTTATGGAATCACAGGTTTTCATTAAACTAACAAACACAATATTGTTAATTGTGGCCAATATTAACAAATCAGTTAAGACATGCAACCGTTAATTATCACAACACACAAGAGTAAAAGACAAGACAATAACAAACAGATACAATACGATACCAAAAGGCGATACAGATACAATTCGATACTACATATTGTAGAAGACTTTAAGAACGCGAATGTTGGAACATTTTTAGTGATTATTGGTAATAATCGTCGTACAAGAGGAATTTCATTTATCTGTGGCCAAAAGTGTTTGATACATCATTTCATTTTCTTACACGTCTTACACCTCAATAGACTGTAGTCTCTCTCTCTCTCATACATTCTGGCTGTCTGTCTGCCTGTGCTTTTCAGTATAGCCATGTTTAGTGTTTGGTAGTGAGTGAATGGTGTTGTTTGCTGGTGCCAGCGAATGAATATTCGATTAAAATTAATGCTTCTTTTGTTGTTGCTGTTATATTCTTGTATTCTGTGGCATTATTTTGTTGCATTTAAGAATTGCTAGTTCTTGTTGTTGCTTTTTGGTATATTTGTGCACCATAATTATGGTTATTAATCGACTTGGAAATTGGCTGCTAATTTGCAGTTTAGTTGGAAATCCTGGCCGTTGGCTGGCAATTTAGAAATAAATTATAGCTTGAAAATAAACAACAAGAGAAGATTTGGAGATGTACGAGATGTACCAGCAAATAAATGCAACACCACACCATCAAATGTTGCTCGTTTTTTTTTCTGTTACTTTTCAAATACAACAATATGTAGAGCTCGACTGTCTGTCCGTTCAGAATGTTTGTATGTTTGAATTTAAGCTTAAATAGTTACATTTCTCTTACGTTGTTGCTGCCACACATTCGCTTGCAACACTATTTGAACACACATATTAATTTTTTTTTTTTGTTTGAGCTGCAAGTAGTAGAATCACTTGCAACACCAATATTTTAAGACAAATGATTTGACTGTCCGTGGCCAAGAAAATTTGGCACGACATTGTAATGTGAGACGGGAGTAATTTGTTGTTGTTGTTGTTTTTTTTTTTTTTAAACTACGCTACCGAAAGTGGTGAGAATATATTGGATTAGTTTTGCTGTTTGTAACGCATTAAAAGAAAACAGTCTCAGCCTTCATTAAACTGATCGGCTTAAGCTCGCTTTTTAGGTTTGTGCCCTTGATTTGGTTTGGCTTGTAAAGATGATCTTCGACATTAAAGCAATGTTTCTACTTTAAGAGGCACTCGAGTTGGAATAACAATCCAAGGCAATTAAATGACACAGAATTATATATAAAAAGATAACTATTTGCTATGGATTATCAACCAACAGCATTATGGGTTCATATCTCTGTTGTAATAAGTTGAGAAAAGTGATCAAGGGATGTAACGATTTCGTACGATAGTAACTACAACGCTATTTATCAATCAAAATAGAAGCTGCCATGAACATTAACAACGTTCTTTCAATACATTTTTTTTTCCAAAAATTAGTGATTAGCTACTCGTACGTGTCACATATCTCAGTGAACCAATCATTGTCACGTTATCTGATTTCCGAGATCGTGCAATTCGAAGCCTTTTGATTAATTTCTTTAGGGTTACGCTAAAGCCATGTGTTATGCCGACAATCCAATAACTCCTGAACATCATAATTCACCAAGGAAGTCCTCAAAAAGTGATTAAAAATGGGGGCACGTAGTCGAATGTATAAGTTTCATTTCTATCAGAAAATAAAATTACGATACATTGTAATGTAGCGTATAAAATAATCGAGTCTGATCAGTTATAATTTTCTTAATTGTGTAAAACTGCAAAAAAAAAAACAACACAAATGTAGAAACGTATCTAATGTGGTTGAAGTGTATCTTGAAAATATATATCAAAGAAAACGTATTACAGATAGCTATTTACACATATACGAATATACATTGTCGTATATGCACACTTTATTACAAACTTTATTTGTATGTGTTTATAACATAGTGGTGACATAAAGGAAATTTCGAAAAGTGAACAGGGCCTTGAAAATAGAAAGGTATTTATGTGCTTACTTTCCTTTGAAATTGAAATAGAGAGAAAAAACTGAATGGATTTGGAATTTTTCCGATTCTTTGGCTTCCCTATACAATCCATTGTACAGCTACTTCCGTAATAAGGGGAATTTCTACGCCATAGCTTTGGTTTTAATTGAAATTTCATTTCATAGGGAATGACTAGAAATCGTGTTGGGTTTGAAAATTTAAAGAATGCACCGTAGGCAAATATTGAGTTTCACTACTCGCAGCCATATAGTTGTGTGGGCTTTACAAACAACTAAAATATTATTTTTCACTCAGGGGATGCACTGGTACCAGACGAATTGATTGTGGGAAGGAGAAAGAAGGAGGGGTGTTCGATTTGATTATATTATTGTACTAGGTTAGGTTAGGTTATATATGGGTCACTCGCGATTCATAAGCTTACTCAGTGGAACCATGGCCTATTGCGATACCCCTTACAGGACAGTCCCCTTGAAGAGGCCCAAAGGCCGAACATGGGAGTGTCCCAAAAAAGATCCCCACTTAAAGATCCAAAAATTTCAGGTTCCTCACTTGATCAAAACGGTACCCTTGACGAAGTTCTAACAGCTTCTACAGTAGCCATGACCAGGACGTCGAAAAAACCCGATCGACTCCCTTTAAAATCCTAGAGCAGCCATAGTGCTTTCCATAGGAAGAGAAACCCAAAAAATTCTAAACATTCTACAAGTGGTGATATTGGTCCAACAGTGTTCCATCTTGCCCAGTGCCCATATATCTATAAATAAACTCGACAACTTACGTAAAAGGGCATGCACGTCCTCCTGCACGAAAGACAGAGAGGACGCCTTAGTAGCGCACTCATCAGCAGTTAATTTCCTCGGATGCAGTATGACTCCAATATTAGTTCGACATGATGCCGTTCCAGCCGGCCGGTGAAATTTCGATTTAATCCCGCACGAGTTGAGAGCACTGATTGCTGCGAGGCTGTCTACATAGATCTTAATAGGCCTTGAAGCCTCGGGCTTAGTTCCTGGATACGACTAGCGGCCTTATCTATAGCGTAAACCTCCATCTGAAAAACAGTGCAATCATCGGGTAGTCTAAGAGAGACCCTGAGGTCCAGATCATCAGAGTAGAAACCCGACCCTGTACCCGATTGCGTCTTTGAGCCATCGGTATAGACTGCGACTGTGTAATATCGGAGAACAGATCCAGCAGCCCACTCATCTCTAAAAGTTATCTTGCTGTGGTAAGCTCTACCGAAGTTCAAATTAGATACCGCCCAATTTGCCCGACGTATTTAAATCGGTCAGCCAACTTTCTGTAGGATAGTACCGTGTCCAATGCGAACGTGCCTTAGTCCACCCGAGTTTTTGAGTCTTAGTGCAGAATTCGCAGAGAGACATTTGATCAAAATATCCCGGGGGTGGTATGCCTCCAGACCGGCTTGAGGAGCGGAATTCGTGGCACCGGTGCTTGTAAGAATAGCACTCTATTTAGTTGTAACTCAATATCTACCGCCTTTCACCAGACAAGAGAGCCATAGGTGAGGGTTGGTCTAATGACCGCGGTGTAGATCCAATATAAGATATGGGGTCTAAGACACCATTTTTTCCCAAAGGCCCTCCTACAAACGTAGAAGGCATTATTTATGTAGTAATTAATTGGAAAAACTAAGACCAAAGACAAATTCTCTAGATAATACGTTTTGCGATTCAGTGGACAATCAACTACAGACGGATGTTCGTTACGGGAAATACTAGTACTGGGTAAGAGTATGTGAGTTATCGTCAGAAGAAATTTCAGTTTAATATCGATAGAACAGTTTAATATCCGTCATATGGATATTCTACCGCCATTGATGAGCTCCTTTGCTGTCTCCTGTGGGTGGTGGTGAAAGTTGTATTCCATTTTAAGTCGAATATAGGTCCGGCAAATGTTAAGAAGGCCACATGGGGCGAATTATCTCTTATAATCTTTTATAAAACCTTTAGACAATCGAAAATTTTGGTCCTTCCAACTGACACACAATTAATTCTTATGCATAGAAGAACAAAAGCATCTTCCTCTACTATATTTCAATTACCCAAAGTCACAGATAACTGCAAACCATCAAAATCACTACGTCTATGTGTCCAAAAAAGATGTTTCGTGTGTGGACATTATTATATGGACTTTTAGTGGTCAAAAGCGATATCAAAAATACGAAACTTTCTTCAAATTTTGATTCTTGGAGGCTTGTAAAGGGTGGTCCACAAGAAGCACTTGAGCAGCGCGTTAAGATTGTTGAAGCCTTTTACGAAAATTGGCCTTCAGATCAAAATGCATTTTGAGCACTTCGTGATTTTTTTGGTCAGCATAATCGACCAAATATGCCCTCACTGGGGAGAATTGTGCGCAAATATCAGCAATCCGGGTATGTAAGAAATGTGTAAACATCTGTGAACTCTCGCTCAGTTAGTTATGGGCTGGGGCGTCATCTGACCGTACTTCTACGAAAATGAGGTCGGCCAAGCCGTTACCGTGAATGGTGTTCGCTTTCACGAGATGATAATCGAATTCTTGTAGCCAGAAACTGAGACGATATGTGGTTGCAATAGTATGGTGCTACTTGCCGCACGGCCAACGAAACAGTGGCACTTTTGCGCGAAAAATTCAATGGCCGTGTTATCTCATGTCATGGCAATGTTAATTGGCCGCCACGCTCATGTGATTTGACACCATTGGACTTCTTTCTATGGGGATATTTAAATGAAAGAATGTGCGTCAATGGGCCAAGAACAATTCAAGAGCTAAAGGATGATTTAGTTCGGCACATTAACGACATTGAATCTCAATTATGCCTCAAAGTCATTTAAAATATTGACCGACGGATGAAGGTATATACCGAAGTCGTGACGAGCATTTGACTGATATTTTGTCTTACACATAATTGTCATACATTCTTCTATCATCATCGTTTTGATTGGACCACCCTTCATTATCAATATCGTTGTTTGGTATAGTTTCTGTTTTATTGGCGTTAGTTTTTTGCAAACCATTTTTGTATGCCTCTGGCTTATCCTTCATGACAGGCAGAAGCCTATGTGGTAGAAAGTATATGTCGTCCACATAGTAGAAGTTTTTTCAGACTTCCGATGTGACGTCTTGGTGCGGAGAAAGCTTTTTGCAACACAAACAATGTTGAACAGCAGTGGCTTTAATAGAATTTGTCCATCCACTGTCAGTAAACCGTTGTAGTTGTAATTTTCAAGGCTTTCTTACAGTTCACTCTTACAGTAAATTATTATTATTTTTTGTTTGTTATTCATGAAAAAGGCCCTTTTGTTTAGTGGCCCTTTAAAATTAACTTAAAAAAGAAAATAAAAGAGAAAAACGTACATTTCCTACCACGTCATAACGTTCAAGTTGCAACACCTTTTTGTTAAGAAATTAGACAAAATATGATGAGTATCTTCATAAAACAAAACCAACAAAGAGTGAAAGAGTTCGAGTCGAAGTGGAGTTTATATAGATATTGAAAATTATGTTCTTATTTGTTGTTGTGTAGACTCCTCCCACTCTTGTAAATATTATACGTTTTCAATGGAAACAAAGAACCAATATAGCCGATAATCAATTGTCAATTTGCTAAAGAACTGGTTATGTATGTTGAGGTTTTTATATTTTGTAGTAAAATCGATTGCAATGGCAGATCATTATTCAATTCTCAGCTTTAATTTTAATAATTTTTTTATTTTTTTATTTATGAAGTCTGCTCTGCTTCAAGGTACTCGTCTACCAGTCACTATACAATAAACTGAGCAGTTTATTCATTGCAAGTGAGTTTGTTGTTGAAAATGAAACTGCAATTGAAATCATAATTTTTCCTGAGGAAGAATGGATAGCCAGCCTAGCTGTGATGATGTAGATGTTTAAAGTATTTACTTGTTATTGATTGAAGAAGATTGAAGATACTGTTCTATGGTACGTACTCTATTAGTTGATACATTATACCCTCATCTATTATAGGATTTTTAAGAATTCCACTCTCTCTCTCTCTCTCTGTGTGTGCTTATGATTAAGGATGAGTATGTAGATAAACGTGTAAACACGGTAATTTGTTATAATCAGTCAGTCATTCACTCACTCAGCCATTTAGTTTAAGATATTTTAGAGTATAAAACAGGCTTTAAGGCAGACTTGTCGGTAGTCAATCGATCACGTATTTCATTTAATACTGGCCCATTGTTATACCACAAATATATTCTCCAATACCTAAAGGGGGTGATACATTGGCAAACATTTGTTTGCAAGGAAAAGTAAGTTATCCATGCGATTGGCTATTTGCGATGTTTGCAAACAAATGTTTGCCAATGTATCACTTCCTTAAGACTCTTCTTAGTGTTCTCCTCTTTTGTTACCTTGCTTAAGAGTACTTTAAAGGGCCCATCGAGAACATAAATTAATGCATAATTAACGCTGGCTGGCTGGCTAGCTAGCTGGCGTTGTCGTGTTCATAACGGGCTTCGGTTCAATGAACCCCATTTCACGATTTATCTAATTATGGTGGTGGTCAAATCTCTACTAAAATGGACTTTTCTTTGATTTTTTTTTTTTTTATTTCAATGCAGTTTTGATATGGACATGACATGATGTTATTGGCACGATTGGTGGTAGTTTTTATGCATCAAATGGTGGCATGTTAATTTTACATGGGTCGAATGGTTGGATGATCGATACTTACTCTATACATACAAATCATTGTTTATTTGCTGTTTGTTTTGTTTTGTGTGGTGTCATTGTCATTGTTATTTTAAATTCGATGGGGGAATACAATGGACCCTTAAAGTGTGCTGACTAGCGCCGTATCTTAAATAAATTGTGTCTACCCAAACGCCTATTGTTAAAAATAAAAGAAGAAGAAGAAAAAATTCTTACATTTTTTTTTAAAGGCGCTTTTGTTTTTTTTTTATGTACAAGCTCCTCTTCTTTTGGCTGAATTCCATTTCTGTATACGTTAATATTTGAGTCTTGTAAACAAGCGATTTGTATGCAATTTCGAAAACAACAGGAATTGAATTTAATTCTCATTTTATTGCCTTTACAATGGGTTGGCAAAAGAAAAGTAGAAGAAGAGGAAGAAGAAGAAGAAAAACCAAATAAAACGTATCCATGTACGAGAATATACACGAAAAAGGTAAATACATTGTGTATACACATGATGACATGTTAGTACGGTACCCCTTACGAGACATCAAGACGTCTTTTGATTTTGATTTCATTTTTCCGTTTTGGCGTTTTCTTCTGTTCCATTTATTTTATTTCGTTACATTTTCGAAAAAAAATCTCTTTATTCTTTTAAACTTTTGGACGTTTTTAGAATATCACTGTTTGGTGTACTTGTATTTGCAATATTCGACATGGCATCCCTGTTTAAACTGACAAAGAAGTCGTTATTTTCTAGTTTAATTGCATGATTTGTTTGTATTTGCATTTATTTGTTGTTGTTGTTGGTAATTTATGCAAAATTGTTTGAGAAATAAAAAAAAGTAAAAGAAAAGGAATTGATATTTGGTTGTGTGTTTCTGAAATAAAACTTTATGTCTGAACTTTAATTTGAAACAAAATAATAAAAAATTAATTATTTAAATAAAAATTTGTCAGTACAATTGTTGACCACATTTTCAAAAAGTTCCGGAGATATTTCACTAACTAGCTAAAGTCCGGCATGCTTTTCTACCCCTAAGTTAATATAGTTTATAGCTCCTTCGGGGAAGGCACTACAAATATTTTATGATAATCAGTTCAGTCCTTTCGCTGTACATACATACACATAAAAAACACATACATATGTACATTAGACTGGTCCTTGAATGGGAACCTCTTAAATTGTTGTTTCTAGAAACAAGACTGTTTGCTTGTTATTGTAGAAACGTTATAGAACAGCTCTTGGCAGTTCCACATATTCCTTCAAGTTCAGACAAAGAAATTTCTAATGTGGTTTTTATGCTTCTGAAAAATGGGGTTCAAGCTTTCGGGTTTGCTACAACATCTTCCAATACTCTGCTAGAGATAAAATTAGAATGGAATATACTGTTTCTTGCTTATTGCCATCACATTTATATTCCAACAGCGGTCCCAATGATCCATTATTTAAAAAATTCAAATTATTTTTTCCAAAAATCAACACTTAAATCAACTCTTAAACTGTTACTTCTTGCTGAAAACCGTGAGGAAACTGTTTTATTCTGCCTCAGAAAAAAAAAAAATCAGTAGCCCCGTCATGATTACAGAGAACTTTTAGAACTCCTAGTAATACTTTTGGGAGGAACTCTTCTGAAAGGAAATAAATTACGAAAACCTGGGCCTTATCGTCAGGCCAGATGGATGGCCAAAGCGACTTAATCCATTAAGATTATTCTGCCAAGAAATGAATTCGCAATAACATAAGAAAAGGAGAAAGTGTTGGTAAGAATTTGTGGAGCCTCAGCGTCATTAACTACAATAAAACCCCAAATTCTTATCAACGCTTTATTAAAAAAATTAAAAAAAATTGTTCCATATGAGGACCAGTCTAATGTACATATAAATAGCATTTACCCGGCGTGCTTTGCTATCTTTATAAAAAAAAAAATAATTCCAACATCCACTTACCAAATTGCTCCCGTTTTTTGGCTGATATGGATAGATGACGAGGCCGTTCGCCAGATACACACAATACATATTAATTTTCATATACATATCGCACTTATACCACTAAAGTGAGTCAGTTCGAAATTTGTCAGTTTTCTCTTTTTCCAAGAAAACGATAGACAGTGGCCATATCTAAAGTCTTGGACCATTTTCTCTACTCTTCCTCTACAAAAAAAGAATAAATAGGGATGCCTCTTTGTAACATAAGAATGGAACAGTTTTTTTTCCCTCCACTGATTTTGAGTTGACTCACTTTAGCGGTACAGGTGCGATATATGGATAGCTTTTACTCGATGTGCTTTGGGTCATATTTGCTTATACAATCTTTTACACTTTTGGGCTGATGTGAGTAAATAACGAACCATAAACTGTTACTGTTTGCAACATATTATTATTGTTATTGCCATAAGTATCGGCTAGGCACTAATGAAACTAGCAGATCTGAACCCATAATAATGGATATACTAACCAGTGAAATCCTATGTCAACCTAAACATTTCTACCAGAACCTAGAACATTTCAAGAACCCCACTTTCACACAATATGTGTTTCGCTGTCTCTGATGCCTGTGAGCAACAAACATCCACATCTGTGACTGCCAACCTCTTTAGATGCGCTCTTAGTCTACAGTAACCCGTAAGAAACTTCGTAAGGAGTTTCAAGTCCGACCTGCCATATTTGAGAACCTCAGAACGACGCCCAAATTGCGGACTGATAGCCACCCTGGAGTGACGCAGCTTTCTTTGAGCATTCCACTGTTCCAACCATGTGGCAATTTCCCAATTCTTAGTGAGTTGTTCCGGACCGATATAGGCATCCACTATTTCATTACCATTTATCTACTGTGTCCAGATACCCAAAACAACAGTACCTTATTTCCAAGCGAACGCTTTTTCAATGTATCGTAGCAATATCTGACTAGTCTAGATGTCATTCGATTCGTACCAAGTGTCCTTAAAGCAGCTTGACTTGCAGAGAATATATTTATGGTTTTTCGGTTGATTCCACTGTCAAGGTTGATCTCCGCACATATAGCAATGGCCATCATCTCAGCCTAAAAGATACTTAGCGATTTTCCCAGTGGTATCGGCAAATCTCAGTTGGATGCATGGACACCAGCAGTGATACAGTCATTCATTTCTGAGCCATCGGTATACCAGTTTAGATCAAACTCACTCCGAATTAAGGTACCATTAGAGCAACAATGGATGCGAGGCGGTGTTAAGCCAATCAAGGCCTCCAAGGCTGCTGTTGGACATGTTCTCATTGCCCCTTTTATACCGAGGCAGTCGAGTCTCTGTACTCTGCCTGATTTATTCATGGTGGTAGCTTCCTCATAAGTGATAATGGGCCGAATAATAGCAGTCATTCTCGGCGAAAGACTCTAGTTCTTACCATGGGAGACAGGACATATACAGCATTCAATATTAAGTGTGTAAGATGGTGTGCCATTAGTACACCTTAGACTGTAAAGAATATGGAAAAAAATATTACAGATGATGCTGTTGCCTATGACATATAGATGGCATAGATTCATGATTTCCTTTATTATTTCCCAATAATTGGTATCCTTTTTTCTATAAATACAAATGTGCCGTTTTCTTTTCTGCTTAAACTCCCATATCTAATCATCATCTTGTAATTTTAAATGGAAAAAATGTCACATTTAACGAATAACATTTAATGACGAGTTTACTTAGTCCCATTTTATGTTTGTTTCAAACAAAACCATTTTTAGTTCTTCAGAAAACATAAAACCGAAATAAACTGAATCAGAAACACTTGCTTTGCAACATTTTAAAGATAATTATCGCTCTCAAATGTGCAGCATTTATGGTTTCCAAACAAAACATATGAGTGTCCGTACTGGTACTTGTTAAACGCTATTTAGTGATTAAATAAAATCATCATTTGAATGAGACTTAAAAGATTTTTTATGAGCGTTATCCTTAAAAAAAGACAGAAGCTTATAAACATGACATTAAATTTACACCACAGAAGAATGATAAAGAAATGATAAAATAATAATGAAATAAAAAAAAAAAATTAAAAAAATTAAAAGGAAAGAGTCAAATCTTCCCAGTAATTCATAATTTAATGGCTTTTCCAAATGAGTGGATACAAAGTGGATACAAACGCATAAAATGATTATTTTTTCTATTCTTTTTTTGGCTGAAACCTAAACATCAAATTCGTAACTGATGACAACTCAGTTAAGATTACAGCAAATCATGTGTCGTTTGCTTTGCTCTGATTTGAGTTTTAGAAAATGGTTTCTCGTTTTTTGTTTCAGTTGATGCATCTGATAAGATGATGTTGTTGTTGGATTTTATTACCCATTTTATTTTATGATTGTCCACCATAAAACAAACTTATGTAGCCTTTTTAATGATGTTCTTGTAAGAAAATAAAATTTTATATTTGCAATAGATTTCAACGATAATTATGATCTTAATTCTGTGTTTTTGTAGGTTTTTAAACGAAAAAAAAAAAAAATAACGTCACAACTCCCATATGTTAGTTTAATGACCATCTTAATGGTAAAGCAGTTAATGTTTTATAGAGAATTTATGAAAACAAAAGAACCAACAAAAAAACGTTAACGTGGTTAATTACACCATGTGACAAAAACTCCTATGAAATGATACTATTTTCTGATTTCCTGCTATCGAGAGTATAAGAAGAATCTGTTTTTGAACATTTACTATCAAAGTGGTGAAAATTTGATTGTATCGCTTGGTAAAATTCAAGCAACTCTTCCTCGTAACAGGCTCCTTCTGAGACCGCTGTGCGTAATTTAATCGCTAAACTCGAAGCTCGCTTTACTGTTGCTGATAATAGATCAAAACGATACGCTCGTAGTAGGCGTAGTGATGCAAACATAACCGCTGTACAGCAAAGCGTTGAGAATAAGCCTAGAGCATCAACTCGTCGACGTTGGGCATCACCAAAGAAACTTTGCTCAACATCTTCACGCTTATAAAGTTCAACTCGTTTTGGAATTAAAGCCAGCCGTCCCTTTATTGCGGCGAACGCTTGTGAATTGGCTGTTTTTTAAAAAGCTGAACGAAAACAGCGCATTTTTCAACAAAATTATCTTTAGTGAAGACGGCTATTTTCAATTAGGCAGTTATGTAAACAAACAAAATTGTCTTATATGAGCCTCACTAAATCCCCAAACAGTCGCCGAAAAACCATTACATGTGGTTTGTGGTTAGGCGGCATCATCGGCCCTTATTTTTTCGTCAATTCTCTGCGCTACCCAACCATGATAACCATTTTTTTGTGGCAGAATTGGCTAATGTTGACATCAGTGACCTTTGGTTTCAGCAGGACGGTGCCACCAGCCACACAGCCAGCCAAACAATTCAGTTATTGCAAAAGAAATTTCCCGGTCACGCAATCTTACAATTTGGCGATGTCAACTGGCCCCCTAGTTCTTGTGATTTTATTTTGTCCCGGAAATTCTACATGACCCGGGACCCAGCATAAGCTGACCCTATTGTCGCCCCAACTAGCTTTGAATCTACCTCATAGGAGTCACTTGCTCGAATGGCGGCCTAAATATCAGATAATATTTCCTCTCCACGTTTAATTGAGCACATCTCAAAAATACATAAACTTCCGCCTGGAATTTGCTAGCGAGTTTCCCATAGGGCTAAACATTACCGCGCCTGTACCACAAAATGGTCCTCCTCTAAGGGAGTATGTAATCTCCAAATCTATCCACTCACTTATATTACCTAGTCTTGCCCTGAAACATTTTCCAAAGTAATAGAGTTTTATGATCCTGTCCGCAGGACAGCTAAGTAAGGAGTAATCGACTACTCGTTCAAACGTATTAACATGACCCACGCATAACTTCGTGCCAACTTATCTCCCATTATGATCGTCATGTTCTCCAGGGGACTATTTTTCATCGCCAAATGCGGACTAAGGTCCAATAGAACGTCGAGGGCAGTTATAGAACAAGTTCTTATTGCCTAAATTATGCTTATGCACGCTAATTTTTGTACCTTATTTAGCTCTGTTTGGGTTGTTCCCAAACTCTTTCTTCCCATTCCTACAACGGCCCCAATCACAATCGGTCTGACCATCACGGTATACGTTCAATATAATATTCTTGGGTTACAGGCCCAAGATCTCTCTGCAAGCCTCCTACACAACATTAGTGCATGCGTGGCTTTTCTTGAGAAAGTTTCCAGTTGAGCTTTCCACGTCAGCTTACGAGATATTTAACCTCCCTCCTAGGAAGTTTTCTTTTCCTAGTGAAAACTATCATGGTTTTGCCGTCGTTCCACACCATTAATTTACTCTGTATGATTTCAAGGTACCCTCGATTTAGCCCTTGCTGTCAGAAAAATGTCGTCTGTATAGCCATGGCAGTCAATGCATGCCATAGTGTCCTTAAAATTTTATCAACAACTATACTCCGTATTAATGGCGATAGGAGCCCTCCTTGCTGATAACCTCTAACAGTGGTGACGTTTCCTGCACTAGTTTTAGCAGGTCTAGTACGAAGGACCTCTGCCATTTCTATAACTATATGAGAAGTGATAACAAAGGGCCCTTCCATGTGAAGGAAAGCACATAAAATCAAATCTTGTGTTAATTTTGGGACACCCTTTATGTGAAGTCCGATCAAACAGCCGAATTAACGTCAAAGCCGCTTATATATGACGCCAAGATAATGCTGGGCATTTGGCGTTTATTATAAGCGTCTAAAATAGGGCCAGGAGAACACAAAAAGCCCGTAACGAACACATTTGATACGTTTGAAGCGAGCATGACAAGGCTAGACCACATTTGGCAATAACAATTAAAAACTATTTACTCTCTTACAATCCACTCGCCTTATAGGCCAGAATATGCAAAGTTCGATTATCATTTGCCCTCGTTGAAATGCTTTTAACTTAAAAAAATTGTATTGGAAATTGGCTTAATTTGTTTTTAGCCATAAGCAGTTCTCTTTCCTAAAAATATTGGAAAATATGGCCAACACTTTAAACAACTTTATTTTGTACAAATGTTTCTCAAAATTTTTACTAAAATTCCTCATTTTTATGTTTTAGACCCAATAATGTGTTTCAATCAAAGGTAAAGTAAAGTAAAGTAAAGTTACTTTGATTTACATGCGACAGAGTATTTTGTTGCATCCATTTGAATGCACCAAAAAATGTTTTTCGTTTCAAAGTTACCGATAATTCCTGTGAATAAATTAAAAAACATCTTTTTACTGAGAATTTCTCACTTCGAAACAAATGATTCACAAGAAATCAGCGAACAAATGAGACACTTTTTTAATGTAAAAAAAAACACTGACAAAAGATCACAAACCAACAACCAATTAAGCTTTTTGCTACAGTTTTATTATTATTGTTGTTGTTGTTGTTGTTGTCGTTGTCGTTGTCGTTGTCGTTATCATTTGAACAAAAGGAATAAACACCAGAAACCAAATAATACAACATATTCTGACTTAATTAATTGGCCAGAAAATGCATACGTCCGACCGTCCGTCTTCTCGTCCGCATACTTAAAAACAGCAACAATAGCATGAATGAATGGTTTGGCTAAATGGCCAACAACAGCAGAAAAAAACAGATCATCTTCATTGCCTAAAACGCGTAGTAAAACGCTTAAGTCTACTGCTTACTTTAGCTTTTAAGCATGTCTCTCTCTCTCTCCCTCTCTCTCTCTCTCTCTTTCCCTTCTTCATTTTGCATCTTGATAATGTTTTAAAACTAAATTGCGATTTAAATTTTGTCGCTTTAACGTTAATGGTAATATTTTATGAAGTCGAAAAAATAAAATCCAGACTCAAAGCGTTCTCTGGTGGATTATTTTTTTCGTTTTTTTGTTTTTTTTTTTCTGTTTTACCAGTTGCCGACATAGATAGTTGGTCTTAGATTAAGTGGCTGAAGTAGTTGTTGTGAAGAGTAAATGGCGACCGTGTGTCTGGTAGGAATTTTACTTTGGACCATAAAATTATATTGGACTCTGTGATTTTCTTATTCCCCGTATTCATTTAATGAATATTCAACTTTGTCTACCCACCAGTGATGATGGCATCTGGCTTTTTTTTATTTAAAATTTTTTTCCTTCAGCCAAATAAATGAGCAAAAAATGAGGGGAAAAAACTAGCGGGGAATTAAAAAAAAATTATCTGAAAAAAAAGGTGTGGAAGATGGTCGCATAATTTATTCAAAGATCTTCACAAAAAAATAAAGAAAGTTTTTTGGTAAACACGGACTCTATCTACTAGTTAGAGCGCAGGTGTCAAATTACACATTTCGAGCCAATTTAAACAGAAGACGAAGAAGCGTAACAGCATAAAAACGTAATGAAATTCTTTGTAAAAAGTAGGTGGTTAAGAAATTTATTGCTGCTCCTCTTGAAAGAACGTGATAATAATGCTTTTGACTTTTAATTCCCACCAAACTAAGAAAAATATTTTTTTATTTTTATTTTGTTTTATTTTCTACATTTTGACTGAGAAATATTATCATGACCTACAACGCCATAGGTATGGTTCGACCAATGTCATCGATTACTAATATTATTATATCGATCAGTTTTAAATAATTTTTTTAGTTGTTTGGATTTAACATTGAACAGTTATTTGTGTCCTTTTGTGAAAGTCGGCTTGTCCCTACATTTTTCATTCAATTTGACGCCAAAGGATTAAGTAAAAAATTTGAGGAAAAGGGGCAGAATGTGAAAGTATTATTTCATCAAGGCAATGCATCAGCTTACACGTCCTTTATGGCGATGCACAAAATCACTGATCGAAGAAGTTCGGTGGTAAAAGATTTGCCAAGAAAAAAAAGTGGTGGGGTCTGCAGTTCAGTCTGCCATTAACTGCAGACCCTACCAGGATACGACAGCTATTAAATATGGCTGGGAAAAGTATGTAAAGAAACAAACGGATTTTTTTCGCCAATTTTTTTGTGTTTTCTTTTTTAGAATTGCCCTCTTAGCTTCAATTCAAGTAACTTACATATTTCTCCAATAACTAAAATAACAAAATTGGTCAGCAGTATTTAAATATGAAGAAAATAAAAAATTAACTAAATTTTCAACAAGTACAGGAGTATTTAATAATCTTTTGGAATTTTCATTCAGTTCAAAATTTATTTATTTCATATGATTACACAGGGCGACAAAGAAATAACTGGCAAGTGATATTATCTCGAGCTACGGGTAAAAATGGTGTTTTCAGACCTTCTTATACTTAAAAGCTAATAAGTCAATATTACATGAATTTAAGTTTCTTTTCAGATTAGGAAAAAAGAGCATACTGTTACGTTTTAATCTCTTTAAAACGCTCAGTTCGTTTAAACTGCGTTAAAATAAAATAAACACCGCTTTATTTTGTTGTTTTACAGTTATATTTTTATTTACTGCACAATAACTTTTATACAGTTTACAACAACTTAATATTCGCTTATACAACACTTTTATTTCCGCTATAACACGTCTGTATCTTGCGACAGCAAACCGATAACTTACTGAGCAGCCCTTTATGTACACAGTTTGGAAGGTTCAAGAAATATCGACCATCTTCTATTTCTATATCCGTTCATTCAAATTCCATACAGGGTGACACAAAATATACCAAAACCCCACCATGCAGTGTCGTATTTTTATTTTCGTAACAATACCTATTAAATGATATACATGTCGTTTGGGCAGCTTTTTAGAATCTGAATGTATTTCTCATGTAAACTGATTTTTTAACCATTTTTTTTCAACATTTTTTTAACTTAGATGTGTTTTTGCGCACTATTTAATATAGAAATTTTACTATGTACGAATTAATTACGAAATTATATCAAGTTGTGAATAAAATAAGACTTAAGGCATAGATATTCGTTCAAAATTTAGCTCCCTCAATTTTGAACGAATATCTATGCCTTAAGTCTTATTTTTTGCTGTCGCAAGATACAGACGTGTTATAGCGGAAATAAAAGTGTTGTATAAGCGAATATTAAGTTGTTGTAAACCGTATAAAAGTTACTGTGTAGTAAATAAAAATATAACCGTAAAACGACAAAATAAAGCAGTGTTTATTTTATTTTAACACAATTTCAACGAACTGAGCGTTTTTTAATAAAAGAACTCATGAAAAAATCGTAACATTTCTAGCAAATTTGAGTTTTTTACTATTTTGAAACCGTATTTTAAATAAGTTCAAGATGATTTTTTATGAGTTGCTTTACTAGAAAATTGAATAACTCCATCAATTTCCAACGAATTTCTAAACCTTAAATCTTATTCTATTCATAACTTGATATAATTCCTTAAATTATTCATAAATAGTACGGTTGCTATAACAAACAGTGAGCAAAAAATTTGGATAAAAAATGTGTTTGCTTGAGAAATACACCCAAATCCTCTAAGGCTACTTAAACGGCGTATGTATTATTTTAAAGGTTCGCTTCTCTTCTTTCCAAATCCGCAAAAGAACATAAAACTGGGTAATATTCAACCAAGTCATTAGCTTATAAGTGCACGAGAGCACGAAAAACATGGCTTTTACCCATAACTCGAGCTTTTGGAGATGTTTTGAAAATTCCAAAAACAGATCCTTGTTCTACTCGATAGCGCCTATCAGAAAAGTAGTATAAGTTTTCGGCTATTTCAACTTCGTTCTTTTTTGTTGCACCGTGTTATACATGTATTTTATAACTCAAATAATTTACATTTTACAGAAGTCAAGAACATAATAGAAACCATAAATATCAAAATGTAATTTTTTTAAACACAAATTTGGTGTTTAGACTACAATTTCCTTATCCTATGCTGCAGATTTGTGCTTTTTACAAGAAGATATTTTTAAAATGAGTTAGGGCTCTTTATATACTTACTTGTAAAACCGTTATGTCTGATGCTATTGCATTAAACTTTTGGAATCACTAAAGACTCAATATCGGAGAAGTACGAGTAAGGGCATTGTTACATGAGAGCAACGATATGTACATACATACATACATACATACATACATACATATATGTATGTATATATATGTATATGAACATACTTATGTAACATCCAAGTAGAAAACATTTCCTTCCTATTTATTTTTTTTATTTTATTTGACTTTACTTTTGAAAGTCTCATTATTTGCATTACCAGTCTAAACACATTTAACAGCAAGTGATGAATGGCTGCATAAATTTTGTTGAAAATTACCAAAATTGTGCCTCAAATTAAAGGGTTCTAATAGCATGCATGCAACAAACAAAAGTTATTTTAAATCAAAGTGCTTTATGTGACAACAACGAATTTCTATTGTGCTACTCTTGTTGATTATAGCATGTCATCTGCGTGCGAGGGCAGCTTAATAATTTCTTTACTTTTTGGCAAAAAAGCTTTTTATGTCAACATAGTCTACTTTAAGTCGTTACAAATAAACCAGCATTTTTTCTAGCTTGTTTTTTACCCCAGATAATAATATTTCTCCAGGCGCTTAAAATAGGTGCTTGTTGCAATGCTAAACTCAGGTTTTCTTCTATTTAAATTTAGAAGAGCGAAAACTGAAGATTATTCTCTATAGAGTAAGAGCAGTACGTAACCTTATTTATGAATAATTTGCTATAGTGACTACAGGCATCTTCACCCTTAATAAAATCAGTTGGTTCTTCGCTAGATGAGTTATTTATGGTTCAAGTCAAAACTAAATTTGGCTAAAAGCTCAGAAATATATTCGTTAGTAATCGTTTTAAGCTTTTCGAGGTAATCGATGTAAATGAGAGCTCGTGCATTTTATAAATCTCTGACATTCATTCGTTTTCTGTACGTGTGGTAACTGTGTTTATATGGGAGTGATGTGGTGTAGTGGTTAGAGCGTAGGCATACAACACAAGCGGCCCAGGTTCGCATCCTAGCAGGACATGAGTGTTTAATTCAGAGACTTCAACTTCCCTCCAGACAAATCTATCTAAGGAAGTCCCCCGATCTTACAGCTTACCTCTGGCGATAATGACAAACAGCAGACGAATGATCAGGAGAAAACGCCACCTACTGGGAAAAAATTACATTACTAAGTATGTATCACTACCAGCATTTATCATGGATATTCACCACTTTACACAATCATATGGAGGTGAGCTATAGTAGATTATTTACTTATCTACTAACCTTGAAAACTAAGTTGGTTATTGAAACTGAAATAAAGCAATGGATGCTTTGTGAAAAGCCTATATACTCCTTTGAAGAGTGATGGAGAAAAAAAATTGCCGCGGCATATGACGAAAATTAAAACTAAGGCTTTCGCATATAATACGTCATAACACGCTTTATTGTTCTATAACTTGTATGGCATTTGAATTCAACAAATTGCAACATTTGTGCTATTTACGATCTTAATAGAACTCACTAATGTTCTTTTAACATGGAATCTCCATAGGTTAGGCTAGATAATGTTTGGTTGATAGAAGAATACAATCACGCTGTCTCAAGTCTAAAGAATATTTACACCAAAGCCACAAATAGTGTGTTATGCTCTCACATATTATGAATGAACCAAAAAAATCTTTATTCAACGAGAAAACGGTGACGCGTCAGCGTCCATCATTAAGTCTCTACAACGTAGTTCTTAAGAGTTCTCCTATTATAGTCTCCATAGTATTTGTTAAGAATTTCTTTAGATATGATAGTGATGCAGTAACATTTGAAAGAAGTAAAGTTACTGGTTCAGAAAAAAAGTCACAATTTGATAATAAATAGGTTTCTGAACCGTTGGCTATTCTAGTATATCTCTATTTTCCTCGAGATACATGAATATTTCTTTAGTTATCTTATCTGTAGCAAACAATATGATCCTAGCAATACACCCTACATACTACTACCCCTGTATAGCACCACATCGCACGAAGAAGTCCTTTTCAAATCAAATTGATGTTTGACTATCGCGTGCAATATTTGCATTTTTAAAGTGAGTTTGGCTTTAATATTGTTTTTGATTTTTTACTAAACTTTTTGAAAATTTATGGCGATAATTTATACACAATTAGAAATGGCGGTAATTAAATTAAAATCCGATAACTATAATTTAATAAATAACTAACGACCCTACTCGTATAATAGATAATAAAACGGCTCTACGTTACAAAAAAAAAAAAAGCTAAAAAATTAACTTTTAAAAACTCTGTTTAACATTCAATAAGAAAAATAAATGAATTTGTATGTGATATGCAATAAAATGCAATAATATATTATTAAATAAGTAAATGTTTTTATTTTGTTTCATTCACTTATTCATTCGTTCACTCATTCATTCATTCATTCATTCATTCATATATTCATGTAGGCAGAGTCAGTCACACATGCATGTTGAGGGTATTTTTTAATGGCTTTTTAATTGAATTATAATATAATCGTGTACCATATTGAATGGAAATGTTAAAAAATATTTAAAAAAAAAAAATAAAATTGAAATAAAATATGTATTATTTTATAATTGCTTTCAGTTACAAATATCTCAATATGACTTGCCATTCGGTGTAAATGATGAAAAAAAGAAAATTATTAATTGATCGGCCTTTTAATAACCAGGTGCAATATTTTAATACTTTTTTTTTGTATTTTTTGTCAACAATTAAGCTAGAAAATACGATGATCATTAAATTAATTACGGCCGTAATAGAGAATAAAAACTTGCAAAATAAAAACTTAAAAATTAATACTCGTATTGCAAAAAGTCATTAACAGATAAACTATTGCAATAACAACAACTTCAACTTGTTATTCTTAATGCGATTTTAAAAACTATTGATATAAAAAATATTTATTAATGCATTTAAAAAGACATAAAAACTATCTGTTGGATACCCTACAACTCATAGTTCTGGATGAGCAGAAAGCATATACAGATTTCTAAAAGGACGAAAACCGAAAAAATTATGTATAAAAATGTAGAATTTGCTTGCCCTCTTTGTGCAAAGAAAACGTGCAACACTAAAAAAGGATATCGTGCTTTCTCCTTAAAATAGTGCGCGGAAAAACAGATTAACATTGGTCAACGCATGGCGTTACACACTGCTTAAAGAATGACACCTAAACCTGCGATGCTTGCATGTCGAGATTTTCATACATTTTCTAGAATAATTTTCTGTGCGACTTTGAGCACATAAGCCAACCACTTTTGTGAAAGTTGGAAATAACATTCAAGATAGTTTGGCTGAGAAAAGTATTGTATTTTGAAAAGACTTTTCAAAGCTGAAATCGAACGAAAACGAAGCTGCCATTTCATTGAAATATTTTCGTTTCAAAATTTTGTTTTTTAACTTGTACGATCTTGGGCTCCAGGAGAGCTTTTAAATTGTAAAACTTTATTTAATAAAATCAGCTTTTCTTGCGATAAGCTTATGAGACTCATTTTTTATTAAATGAATACGTCAACTGGTAAAATTATCGGGTATTTGAAGTGAATTGTGAGCCTACGGCGACATCGTTCATATTTTCATTACTGCGGCAACAATAAATGTTGCACGTCATCCATATATGTGCTCAACAGTTATTTGTTTTCAAAAATCAATAGGATAGTGCTACTACAGGCCATGCACCATCTTTCGATTATTGTCCTTTGTGATACGTTGTGTCTGTGTGATACCTATTAAGCAACTGTAAGTAAACCTGATCTATTGCATTGTTGAAATGACATCCAAAGGTCTTGAATAAATTCTCATAAATAGTACTGACTATCGAACTGTTAATCATGAAGATCACTTAACAGATATTATAGTTAAAACAGTCATGGATTGTCCTCCCAACAGAACAAACACTTAAATTAACTCAAAAACGGTTGTTGTACCTTTTACAAGGAGATACAAGTTATCATGTGACTGTAATACTTTTATGGGTACCACCATCAAGTTTTCTAAGGAGGTTAAGAATCTAGGTGTCATTTCGGATAGCTTACGTGGAACTCGCACATCGATGCCATACAGAATAGGCCATATGAGCCCATTGGATAAGTCGCTCCTCCTGCGGGAAGACGTGGGGGCTTTCGACGAGAATGACATTTTAGGTATATACACTTATTATTCTGCCCGTTGTCACTTGTGCGGCGATAGATTGATGGAGCAATGCTGAAGAAGCTACCACCATGAAAAAATTAAGCCTTCCTCGGTATAATTGGGGTAATGAGAACATGTCCAACAGCGGCTTTGGAGGCATTGATTGGTTTGCCATCACTCCACATCCATGTGACAAGGGTGGCAGCATGTTCGGCGACAAAATTTTTCGCCAAAGGGTCGGTAAGTCTGTCCATTCAACACAGGATGCTCGGAAATCCATCTTCGATCCTGTGTGTTATGGCGTTGAGTCTGTGCTTTGATGGGCGGGCAATGTTTGTCTAATGGGGCCTTAGTTCGGGGTGAGATTGATCTAAACTGGTATACTGGTAACTCCAAAATGAATGACTGTGACTAGACTAGTCGATCCCACTGAGAAGATCGCTGAGTATCGTCCAGGCTAAAATTATGGTCATTGCTATATGTGCGGAGGTCAAGCTGAACAGTGTACTCAAGGGTAAGATCATTAATATGTAAGTATATTCCCTGATAGCCAAGCTGTCTTAAGGGCACTTGGCTTGAGTCATATGACATGGTCAGATATTGCTACGATACGTTGTAAAAATTTCCACTTAAAAATAAGGTACCTGAACACTGTGAAATAGATGGTAATGAAATAGCAGCTACATTGGTTAGACACCCTATATCGGTCCGGAACCTGGCTGCACAACACCACTTATTACCATCCTCAATCTAATCAAGGATTCGAAAATTGCCATATACTTGGGATACTGGAATGCTCAAAGGTGGACATCGTCCCTCTAGGGCGGCGATGAGTACGCAATTTGGGCTCTGAGGTTCTAAACTATGGCAGGCCGAACTGGAACTCCTTACGGAGTTTCTTAAGGGCCACTATAGACTAAGAGCGCATCTGAAGAGGATGGCAGCGGAACACATATTGTGTGAAATACTTAAGTAGGCATAGGGTCTCACTGGATGACATATCCACCATTATGGCTTAGGACCTGCTGGTGTTCGATAGGAAGGCAGCAGATCTGCTTAACCAACTATAGACCGGAGGGTCGCAGTGTTCTGCAATAGTGTTTGGTCGATGTGATGATTATGATTATTTTTGTGGTTTAAAGCGAATTGAAATTCGCTTTTTTTAAATCCATATGAATTAATACCTTTAAAACCTGATCAATTATGTGAATAGGCCTTTTGAATTTTTGCTGTGATGATGGTTGGTGGTGGCTCCCATCATTAATTTGTTCCTTCATTCTAAGCGTCTAATAAAGGAATTAAGTTACCCCAGATGAATGTATAGATTGCATGTTTATTTACATTGCTGCTGCCGTTGTCGCTGCCGCTTCCTCTACTCTTGATTATAAACTTACGTTATTGTTTTGTTGTTGTTGTTGTTGTTGTTGTTTTGTTTGTTTTAAGCCAAGTTAAAACGGTGTGGTTACACTAATTTAAAATACAATTAAATTTCATTTAAAATTAAATTGTTTAAGTGTTTTTAATGGTTGTTATTTAAATGTTGTTCTGTTGTATTGTGTTGTGTTGGTTGTTATTATTATTATCATTATTATTGTTGTTGTTATTTATATTATACATATTCTTATTGTTGTTGTTTATGCTTCACTCTTCAGTTAATTTAAGCAAAAACAATGAAACATGTTTGCCACATGCAAACAAGTTCTACGAAATTGTAAAAAAGAAAATGAACAACAACAATAATAGAGAAATGCTTTAAAACTAACAAACTGATATGGTTAAAACAACAACAACAACAGGAAAATAAGTTTATAAAGTAATTAGCCTCAATGAGCTGTGTATATACCATTTGGTTTATTGTTCAGTTTTTGTTGTTGCTGTTGTTGTTGCAAGTTTACCCTGCCATTTCATTTGACTTTTTTTTTATTATTGTTCACAAAAGTTAATTTAAAACTAAAAATGAAAAAAAAAATGTTAAACAAACAACATGAAAAAGGAATTGTCACTAAAAAACCATTTACCAGTACATTTTAAAGAATTGTATCACAAAAATACTGTCCAAATGAAAAATTGTAACAATTTTCTGTAATTACTCGTGGCTGTACAAGTATTCGTATTTCTATTTCAATTTTTTTTTTTTTTGACAAATACTACTTAATTAAGTGAAATAATATTACACTAAGAAAAATTGTTTAAATTAAGCAATAATTATACTTAATTTTGTAAAGATGGCACAGAAATATCTACAGATTTAATGCTGAAAACACAGCGGCCACAAGATCCCTAGAGAGTAAACACAGCATATCTTAAACTGTTCATTAATGTTGAGTACCAGACGGTTTCCGCTAAATTAACTCTGTATAAGGAACCAATCAGAGATATTAGAGTGTCTTTTAAAAAGAATAGAAGCTGATATTGCCCGAATTGCATCTCAAAGTGAAGAAAGGAAGTCTAAAAACACCCACCTGTTACGGAAACAGATAGATTTGGTCAAAATTTAATAGGAGTAATTTTATAGGGGTAATATCAGGTGTACCGGTATGAAATGAGCGTTTTGTTTTGTGAAAATATGGCACTAAGTTTTAATGGGAAAGTAAAAGAACATTTTATTCAAAGTATTGGCCATTGCTGACTACGAGTACACATTTTTCCCATCTGTCAGACAACTTGTGGATTCCACGTCAATGAAAATGTTTGTCTTTTGAAGCAAACCAATTAGTCACCCAATTTTCGACTTCCTCGAAGAAATCAAAGTGCTGCTTAGACAATAAGTGTTCCATCGATGAAAACAAATAGTAGTCGGAAGGAATTAAGTCTGGTGTATCTGTATCCTGAATCTGTTTTGCCTCATGTGCAGATGCATTGTCATGTTACAGAATTATCTTGCCGTGACCCATTCGATCAGTGCATGTTTCAAATTGATCATTTGTTGTCGATTGTGATTTATATTAACGGTTTCACCAGGTTTTAGGAAAACCTTTCTGATCCCACTAGACACACAGCATTGTCTTCCTGCCGAATCGATCTGGTTTTGCAGCCGAAATTGATGGTTGTCCCGAATTAATCCACGGTTTTTACCGTTCGGGCATGATCACCATATGCCTCGACAAGCATTCGATGCAACTCTTCAGCACTTTTCCTCAAATGAAAACAAATAATTCTTTCCGCAAATCACCATTTTCGGGTACAAAATTTGCCATCTTCAACCCCACGAAAAAATATGCTGTTGTTTTTTCACCGATTTGATGTACGAGTATACTGAACACGTTTGACAAATGTCATTGCCAACACAAAAAAAGGCACGTTCACAATACTCGTAAATGTTCCTATGAAGACATTTGTATCTTGGCGCTCACTTCATACCGGTACACCTGACAACTTATACTAATGATTCGTTATAATTTTTGTAAAAGCTTTAGCAAATAAGAGGAATTTGGATAAAACTAGTGGCTGCGCCTTGTTTGGTCGCCGATGTAACCAGCGGGGTGGCGAAGATTCAAGCTGTCAACTACGAACTAGCTAAAGAGTGATCGGATGCCTCCCGCTAGGGATATTTAGATAGTAAATGATAGCAAGACAAATGACCAAATGCATTGTGCATGAGTTTACCAAATCAGGTATGGGAACACTGAATTTTACTGGTTGCGTTGACAGCTGATTAGGGTATGGAGATATCATTACGGATCGTTAGACGAAAGATGAAGTGCAACTTATGTTGGCACCGTATCTATGCTAATACGGTGCGATTGGCTTAATACAAGTAGATTGTTGAATCTACCTGTAAATTGGCGAGAAGTGTTAGCCACGTATATTAATGGAAACAGAGGATTTGAAGCCCATGGCGAAAGAAAAACTAACGCTATTTTCTTAATTGTTGTGGTGTAAAGTCAATATTTTATTACCAATTTCAGTGTCCCTGGTTAGGAGGGCATATGGCTCAATGTTTTGGGGCTTGCCGTACTTACCTGGTATTATTCCTTCCTTTCCTTTCACACTCTTCTTGGAAAATATAACAATGGAAGCATGACTTTTTGACCCCAGGAACACTCCCTTAATCATACATGACTTTTTGATTCAAAAAGTGAATAAAAAATCAAAAAGTCAAGTCAAAAAGTCATCAAAGTTTTTGATTCAAAAGGTGAATAAAAAATCAAAAAGTCATGATTCCATTATAATGGAAAGTAAAGCTTCTGACTGCCTCAACTTTGTGAATCCAGGATGATCCTTGCCCATCTCATCCCAAGTAGACACACAAACTTCCTCGTGGTGATCCCTGGGCGTAGTTTCTGACAACGACAAGCGTCGGAAAGTTGTAAGAGGCGATTTCAGCGTCTGTTCTCCTAGTTGAAGCGGTTGTAAGGGGATGTCTGTACTTTTAGATTAAGCGATTCGTTATATAAATGTGTTTCATATATGATATAGTCAGTTTGTTGGAGTAGATGGCAGCTCCATCACCAGAATAGAATGCAGTAGAATAATGATCTGCCTTTCTGAAGATCAATTGATTAAAGAAATCGAAAGTAATTTTAATTAACAATCTGATATGTCTGTAACGACGACCTTTAGCATGAAGAGAACACGATTTGAAACATAGTATATAAGGATGCTTTTAGAACCATCTAATGTGGCACAACTCTATAGGGAAGTGAATTCATAAAGTTTATATTTTTATTTTTTTCTCCGTCACTTCTCTAGGGACCATATTGGCTTTCCACAAAGCATCCGTTGCTTTGTTTCAGTTTCTTTAATCAATTTGATCTTTCAGGCTAAGCTTAGCTTCCTCCCTATGATTTTGCGTTGTGGTGAAAATCCTTGTTAATTGGTGGTGATTTTTACTTTAGCATTGTAATTTGTTCGCAGTAGATGGCGTGTTTTCCACATCATTCATCATCGCAAAAGTTATGCGGTAAGGTCAGGGGGCTTTTATTCTTTATTTTTTAGATAGAATTGTCTGAAGGGAAGTTGAAGCCTCTTTATTTAACATTCGAAATTAAATTTTTCATCGCCATGTCCTCTTGCTGGGGCTCGAACCTGGATTGTTTGTGTTGTAATAAGTTCGCTTTAACCACTACACCACGTCACCCACCATACGGCTTGTTATTTGTAGGAATAATTAAGAACAGAAAGCCTGCCAGACATATAGTCGTCTCAGATATATCCGGAACTCGCCCTTCTTAATGCTGCGTACGAAAATTGCAATCTTTAATGCACTGATAAAATCCATCCGCGTTACGGATGTGGGGAAGATGCAAGTATTCGTGATCCGTTGGCTTCGACAGATCCTTCGCATATTCTGGCCAATCATTTGCTCTGACTAATGGCAGATAAACAGCTTCTTTCCAATGAAATGACACTGGATTGGACATACCCTTAGATATCACCAGAGTTGCCATAGACTGGAACACATATGGAGAAGACAGATTGATGTCAAAGTAAATATGGTATCATCGGAAAGAGTTGGAGTGAATTTAAGTCGTTGGCATGAAATAGAGAATTGTTCAAGACATTTACTGAGGCCCTATGCTTCTTGTGGGAACGACGGGAAATTATTATTATTATTATTGGGCTGTAAATTTCACTTTCTTTCAGGGAACTGTAGCCTATAAAAATGCCTTGATTGCTTGTAATCATATTGACTGTAAGATTTGTATTCTCTTTAGTTATTTCCAAGTGTATTTTTGATTAGAAACCTGTTAGTCTAGACTATAGCTTTTAAGTTTCAATAGTGAATTAACTGCCAAACTATTGTTAGTTGACAATGTTTTTAAGAGACATTTCAGTAATTGAATACGTGCCATATATGTAATCGCACTCTTGTACTGGCAACCGTTGTACAGTAACGCAACTACACAATCACAATGACGGTCTAAGACCTCTAATTACACACTCTCTCTTGCACGTACCTAAACAGGTATTCTTTTAAGACATTTTAAAACACACTTCCATTTAAAAAAGTAATTCAAATAAAATAAAGAAACAAAAAAATAAAAAAAAAACAACAAAATAAGTGTTATACACCATTATGGTAATTATAACATTTAATTGCATTAAAATCTTGTTATTAAATTTCATCAAGTTGTCGTTTGTCACTAACAATCCGGTTGAATGTAATTAAAATAATTAAAATTTAAATTAAGTCCGAATGATATTTTAAAAATAATTCTTCCTCTTTTATCTTTACTTGGCCAATAAATATGGTCTGGTAATATTGTTAGCCTACGTTACCATTAAACGTAAATTATGTTTAAGCTGAGGCTGGTAACAACCCAGATTACATAGAATATAATATTCTGGAACTGATTTTATGAAATTTGATTATGAGGTCGGAAAATTCCTCGTACACTTAAACTAAAACTCTTTGAGTCTATTAGCAGCTTTATGTTAAATGCCATAAAGGGGTTAAAAAAAGCATGTAAACAGATAATTAGTTTTATCCTTCCGCTGAACGAATATGATTGTATATACACTTGAACTTCGCTTCGCTAAGTGGGCCTGCGATCGACTTACAGAAGATGTCGATTTTGCCAAAAAAAAATCATCTCTTCAGATGAAGCTCATTTTGATCTTGGCGGGTATGTAAACAAGCAAAATTGTCGCATTTGTCGCACGCATACATTGAAAAGCCGATACACCCAAGACGAGTCACTGTTTGGTGCGGATTTTGATCCAGAGGCATAATTGGGCCATTTTTCTTCGAAAATGAGCAAGTAGTGGCCGTTACAGTCAATGGCGATCGTTAGCGGGCCATGTTGAACGAATTTTTGTTCACAAAAATTGAGGAGGAGGATATTAGCGCTACATGCCACACAGCCGAAGCTACACTCGATGTTTTGCGCCCTGTTTTTGAAGATCGCATTATCAGCCGCAGAGCTGATGTCATTTGGCCACCTCAGAGCTGCGATTTGACACCGTTGGACTATTATTTGTGGGGTGCCGTCAAAGATAAGTGTTACGCCAACAAGCCAGAGACAATTGACACTTTAAAGGGCCATATTCGGGAAGCCATTGATGAAATACAGCTGCACACAATCGATAATGTGCTTAAAAATTGGACCGATCGTGTAGGCTACTGCATGGCCAGCCGACGTAGCAATTTAAATGAATTTATTTTCCATTATTAACCGGAAGGATTGTATTTTCAAATAAAAAAAGAAATTGGAAAAAAAAATTTTATTATTTGGCGGACCATTTATAAAAACAGCAACAGACCCAGATTATAGATAGTTTTCTGGAATTGATTTAATGAAATTTGATTATGAAGTTGGAAAATTCTTCTTAAACTTAAACTAAAACTCTTTGAGTCTATTAGCAGCTTTATGTTAAATGCCATAAAGGGGTTAAAGAGAGCATGTATTTATTTGATTTGAACTTGAACAGACTGAATTACAAAATTATACCAGAGAATCTACAAAATTTAATAAATTATTAGACAGATAGAGTTAATAAAAAAATTTTCAAATTAATTTAACAAATTTTGTTTCAAAATATAAGAGAAAGTATTTTGTGACGTAGTGTATAATTAAGTCGGACTTGACTGTTTACATTTGTCATGGTTTGCTTTTCATTGTGTTTTTAATAGGAAATGTTAAAATTATTAATTTTTCTACTTATGAATTATAAAATTAATGTGAATTTTGCTATTTAATGTTAATTTTCTGCTGTTAATTAAAACAGTTAAACAATACTTATTACGACTAGATGTGCTGTTGTTTTCCTTTATTTCTTTTTGATTTGATCTACAACCTTAGATAATGCGATTTTACCATTTACCGGTAATTGCTAATAAAAATATACTTTTAAATCAGCGAAAAGTTACGAGTATTCATTAAAAGCCATAAATATAAAAAGACTCTTAATTACTTATAAAATGACAATTATAAATGTCAGTTTGGTAATAAGATTTTAATCAGATTTTTAAAAATAGCAAATCATCTCTTTTCTCTTCTCCTCTTATATATTAAAAGTTTGTCTGTTTAATTATTAATTAAGCAGGTTTTTTTCGAATTGCTACAAATCTCAACCGAAAATTCTTATTTTACTCTAAATCATTAACTTCCAAATACGATGAAACTTCGATGTAACGAATCTAAAGTGGATCGAACAATTTATTCGTAATTCATATATACCGCGAAAGATTTTATGACAAAATTTGAAGAAATACGAAAAAGTTGGTTAAGACTAAGGTTTTTTTTAATCAAAATACTAAAAAAAACTCAAACACTTTTTATTTTCTTAAGCTGGGATCACACGATTGTCGCAATGCATCAATTATTGGTACAGCAGTCGTGTGACCGTCCAATAAGTAAAAATGCGGCAACAAAAATTTGTAAAAGTGCTCCAATATTTATTGTGTTCTTGTCCAACAATCGAAGTTGACAATACGTACCAATATTTAAATTATGAAATTTATTTTCGCAGATTAAATTGGAATAATATTGACAATAAAGCACAATAGAAATTGTGTCATATTGGTACATGTGCGACAATCGTGTGATCATAGCTTTAAATTTTAATAAGAAAAATTGTGTAATTTTTGTCTATCATCAACATATAACGGGAATTTCCCTTTTTGCTAAAAATTTAGTTTTTCTTTATTTTGACTTCGTTGTATAGAAACATTTGAATAAATACTTCGCTATATAGAGCTTTTACATATGCACTTGCAAATATATTTAGATTTCGTAGTTTTAAAACCTGGACTTTCCCAATTTACTTAATTCTGACTTCGTTGTACAGAGGCTTTTGAATGAATACTTCGTTATATAGAATTTCTGCGTTATAGCTGTGGTGCTGAAATGGGCGGACCTAAAAATTTATAGAGCTTCTGGTGCCGATAATCTCCCAGCAGAACTTTTTTAGTTTAGTGGCGATGAGCCGCTTGGCTGCATACACCAACTTGCGTGCACAATTCGGTCAAAAGAAAGCATACCCACAGATTGAAGCCTTGCAGTGCTCTATCCTATTTATATGAAGGGTGATCCAAGCCTATGCACCAACTACCGTCAGTCTTGTAATGTTTAAGCGAGCGCAGAAATCTATTGTCGGCAGACTGATCGGCAACTATCAGTGTGACTTTTTGTCAGATATATCTCTAACTGATCGAATATTAATATGACGTCAAATTCTGAAGAAAACACAGAAAAACAGATCGATACATACCATCTCTTTGTCTATTATTAAACAGCCTTTGATAGTCATATACGGAGCAAATTGTATAAGGTTATGTCGGAGTACGAAATACCTGTTAGACTTATACGACTATTCTACACAGTCGTTCACAGATACAAAATTCTTAGTGAAAATAGGCAAGAGCTCTCGGAACCATTTGTGACTAAAAGAGGGTTCAGACGAGGAGACAGTCTATCGTGCTGCCTCTTCAACATTGTAATGGAAAAAATAGTAAGAGCCGCTCTGAAGAACACCAGTAGCACAATTTACAACAAGAGCCACATGCTTCTCGCATATGCCGATGGTATAGACATGATGAGCAGGAATTCATGTGGAGTCATGTCAGTATTCTCCAAATTGAGAAAGAGTCAGTTAAAGCGCGATTGGTGGTGAATGAGGGCAAGACGAAGTTAATGGTCTTCACAAACAAGCGGACCATGCGCCTTGGACGATCATGGAACATAAATAACTATAATTTTGAAGTCATGGATAACTTCGTTTATCTCGGTTCCGCCATGTATAAAAACAATACCACACGTCAGCCTAGAAAATCTGGTTTACCAACAGATGCTATTACGGACTTGGTAAGCATTTTCGTGATAAGACCTTGAGTACAAGAACAATACACATATACAAGACATTAATTTTAACAGTTTTGCTGTATGGTACCGAACACAGGCTGAACAAGCGATTTTAGAAGTTTTCGAGAGAAAGATTCTCCTCAGAAAATACGGACCTGTTGTCCTAAATAACGAGTATCGATTACGGATGTAATATGAATTGTACGCACTATACACCGAAATCAACGTACTTAAGCGCATCAAAGTGCAACAATTGAGTTGGCTGAGACATGTCGCGCGCTTGAGTGAAAATTCCCAACCCGAAAGATGTTTAATACGAAACCAGAAGGACGACGTAAGAGTGGACGGCAAAGACCCCGTTGAAAGGACCAGGTCGATAAGATTCTTTTGAAATTTGGTGTGACTAAATAGAGAAGAAGTTCACAAGACTGACGCGCTTGGGCTTCGATATGCTCGGCTATAAACCAATTGAGGTTGTAAATAGCCAAGTAATTAAATTATAGTTCATTTTCGTATGAAAACCTTTGTTATAAATAGGGTTTTCAAGGAACTCAGAAAACTAAATTTATAACGTAGTTCGTTGTATCGAAGTTTCACGTTACAAAGAAAGGAATGTAACATCATAGCTGATGTCTGCTGTTTAACTTTGAGCTCTAACGTTCATATCATTTTGTGAATGTGTTGACTTTATTCTCAAAACTTACTTTATAATATTTTTGTAAGTCTACGAAACTTATCTTGACTCGGTCTTATGTATTGATGTTATTGATATAAGGAAAGTTTATAGTGACAAATATTGTTAAATTCCGTTTGAAACGCAACGGAAAAATTTTCTATACCACCATGTCCAGTAAGCTGTTAAAAAGGAAAGGCGAGATTACGCAGCCCTAACGTAAATCAGAGCTAATTTTGATTTTCTTACTCATCAGTTTTGCACATAGAACCTTAATTAGTTTTATTACACTGCATTCTAAACCAACCTATATGGCTGAGTAGTTTAAGGTATCAAAAGCAAACACTAGATAAAGAGGCGGTCTACACTCTACTGACTATTGTAAAGGGTGTTCAAAATTGAGGTATCATTTTAAATTTAGTGCCATTTTTTTCTACTTGTAATTTTTTTCAAAATTTTTATTTTCGGATTCTAAATACATTCCGGTTAGTTAATATGGTATGTTGCACGAAGGAACAATGTGTTTTCATTATTTTAAAACATTTTTTGAAAATGGAAAAGCTTTCAAGATGTAATTAGAAAGTCAACAAGCAGAATTGTCGCTTATCTTAGAGCAACCTTTACTGCCACAAAAAGTTACGGTTTGGTGTGTTTTGTTGTTCGGAGGAATCATGGAACCATATTTATTTGAGAACGAAAATGAAAGTATGATTACGGTCAATGGAAATCACCACAGGTAGATTATCCAAAGCTTTTTGTGGCAGAAAATTGATGTGGTTTCAACAAAATACTGTCACTTGTCACACAGTAAGAGAAACAGTGAATCTTTTGAAAGAAAAGTTCGAATTTCGCATTATTTCTCCTAGAGGATAAGTAAATTGGCCACCAAGATCGTGCGATTTGATTTTTTGTGGATTTTTTTTTAAATCGAAAGTGTACAGCAATAGTACCACAACAGTTCAAGAGCTTAAAACCAAGATTATCGACCAGATGTCAACCAATGACAACAGTTTATTAAAAAACGTGCTTGATAATTGAAAGAAAAGATTGGGAGCCTACCGAGCCAGTAGGCAAGGTCACTTGACCGACATAATTTTTCATTTTTAACCAAAACCTATTTGTAATAAACTGAAATAAAAATATTTTTAATAACTGAAAAAGGTATTTTTTTATTAAAATTAAAATTATACCTCAATTTTGGACACTATTTATGATTATTACTCTTAGACCGTCGACGTGAACAATATACGAGGGCGGATTGACATTGAAGCTTCATAGCGCTAGATGGCAGCAGAAACACAAAAACTTTTTCTTTCTTAGAAATTACGATCTGTCAAACGTCAGCTGTTAAAATTTTAGCCAAAGTCCTCCATTAGTTTATTTGTTGTAGTCGTTTGAAGTAAGCAACTTTTATGTTTCTTGGAAAATGGAAAAAAGTGAATTTCGTGTAGTGATTAAACACTATTATTTGAAAGGCAAAACGGCGAAAGAGGCAAAAGAAAAGCCTGATAAACATTACGGCGAATCTGCTCCGTCAGATTATATGGTAAAATATTGGATTGCTGAATTTAAACGGGGCCGAACAAGCACTGCAACAATACCATCAACAGAAGGCCAAAAGAGGTGGTTACTGAAGAAAATATCAAGAAAATCCTCGATATCGTTATGAATGATGCCGAAACAAAATACGTGAGATTGCTGAATGTGTGTTCGACACTTTACATGAATATTTGCATATAAAAAAGCTATCGGCAAGATGGGTGCCGCGCATGCTCAGTGTTGAACAAAAACGAGTTCGACAGATCACTTCACAGCGTTGTTTGGACATGATAAAGCATAATCCTGCTGATTTTTGGCGTAAATTAACAACTGTTGATGAAACGTGGGTCCACCACTACACACCTGAAACCAAAAATCAATCGAAGCAATGGGTGAAAGCTGGTGGAAGTGCTCCGAAGAAGGCGAAGACAGCGAAATTGACTGGCAAGTTTATGGCCACTGTATTTTGGGATGCACACGGAATATTGTTCATCGATTATCTTGCAAAGGGATCCAAATCGCAGGAGAGTATTATTGTGCATTATTGGATCAATTGGTTGATGCAATCAAGGAAAAACGACAACATTTAAACAAGAAAAAAGTGCTCTTTCTTGAAGACAACGCACCGATTCACACAGCATTAGATACGATGTTAAAACTACGAGAAATCCACTTCGAATTGGTTGATCATCCACCTTATAGTCAAGATTTATCCCCTAGTGACTTTTTCCAGTTTCCAAACTTGAAAAAATGGCTCGCAGGAAAAAGATTCATCTCAAACGAATAAGTGATTACCGAAACTAATGCGTATTTAGAGGAGATCCCAAAATCGCATTAGTCAGATGGTATAAAAAAGTTGGAAAATCGTCTTACTAAGTGTATTGAGTTAAAAGGAGACTATGTTGAGAAATGAATGGTTTTTGAAAAAAAAAAAATGTTTTTTTCCTACTTAGGTAGCTTCAATATCAATCCGCCCTCGTACATATGATTTTTATTATAATCAACCCATTGCCTAACGGAACGATTACGACTTTGTTTCCTTCTCTGTAGCCAATTAATAGATTTTGTTCCTTACCCCATCCATCCTTTGTCTCTAAAGTTCAGCGGTCTTTGTAGCCTTCTTTGTTTTAAAATACTTTCTATTTATTTTGTTTTAATTTAAATATTTTTATTTTTAAATAAATTTGTTATAACTTCTAATAGAATTACATTTATATTTTGTACAAAATTTATTTTTTTTAAATCCTATTTTAATATAAAATTAATTAAATGCCTTGAAATTATTTCAAAAACATTTTTATATTTTTTTAATGTGAAATAAATAATTTACAGGATAAATGATTGGTAAAAGGAACTAAAAAACATGCTACATATTCATTTTTCAATACAATACAATACAATTTTTTTTTAAATACAATATTTACAATAAAAATATAAAGAAATTATTTAATTACAAATGAAATTTCGATAATATTCGATTTAAGATTTTTTAAACAGATACATATGGTAATCGAGTGTACAAGTTAACTACTAAATATTTTAATTGAATAACAAGTTTTCAAAGATGATTGATGGAGGGTATTCATCCATTAATATCAATAATATTTATAATCTATTGTAATCAATGCTATTTCGGGCTAAGGAAGCAGCTTAGAAATCTAGTTCTCTCTCTGTCTCCATAAGCAAAAGATAAGCAACATAGCTGCCAGTTTTTGACGATTTTGTGCCCTAGAAATAGCTTATTGACGATTTGACAATTTTTGGGAATTTAAAATTTGCAACATTTTCTTTATTTCAGTAACCGCTTGAAATTTGAGATCATTTTTGCTTTTAAATTATCGTTCGAGTAATTTGGCCTTCATATACTACCCCAAATACTCTATAGGTCAGGGCTCTGAGAAAGTGAAAGTGAATATGAAAGTCATTCTCTTACTATTAGGAAATAAAGCTTTTGGTCATCATGTGGAAACAAGCAATAATCGAACAGTAGTGCTTGACAGCTTTGTTCGAATTTTTGTTTTTAAGGCTTTAATAACTCTGATGACTTTTAGGGCATAGTGTTTATCACTGAAGTATAAAAATTTAATACATCTGATGGTCGTCGTCTTGTGTAGCTAAAACTAGAACAAGCCTTAATGCAAATATTTTACAACAGTTTTTTTAGGCAAGAATCTATATCAAGGTTATATAGAACATTAACATTTGAATTAGAGCAGACATTATTGAAGGCCCGCTCAATATCAATTAAGGCAGCAAGCGAATACTCCCTCAACGTGTAAGGATTTTACCACTCGCGAGATTAGCGAGTGGAGTGCTATATCAACTGAACTATCATCGTATACGCAAGCTGAGAGACAGACAAGAAGGTCAGGAACTCTCTCTAGTGCCTTTGACAGAAAATAACTGAGACTGAGAACTGAGTCTAAAGTCATTTGGATTTGTCTGTGGTGCTCTTTGCTCCAATACAGAGGAAAGTTAATGAGACCAAGGCGCTTATATTAGACAGTCAACAACCAGGGTAGAATAAGATCCTTCGCATACTGAATGTCAGCCAGAATAATGCCACCCAGTCCCGGTGAATTAAAAGGTTCAAAGAAACCGATAGCACAGTGTAATTGTAATACACCGGCTTGATTGTCAACACCATGCGGGAAGTGAGTATCAAGAAAATGTCGAACGTATCATTGATGGAGCTAGTCTAGCTTCCGTCAGGCCTCAAAATACTATCGAGAGTCCTCTCAGCGGAGCTTAAGACTCTATAACTGGCCTCAGTAGACGATTCAACGCTCTGGCAGAAGTTTCTTCATGAGCGCTTTATTGCATTTAAAACTGAATTTTTTTTGATGATTTCAGTGAACTACTTTGACGATTTTAAGGATTTGTTCCTTAATATTGTAGGCTTTTATGTTTTATTTATCTGGCAGCTATGATAAGCAAATAAAGATGTTTTAGGGGTTTTGAAGTGAAAAATATTTAGTAGAATATATGGGCAATGAGTACAGCCAACCAATAAGTAGGCACGAACTGTATGAGCTTTATGTTTATATCAGAGTCAGGCAAAAAATGCAACTGTATTTTACAATTGTGGTAGTAATTTGAGAGTCTCTCACTCAGGCCACAGTTTTTTTTCCACTTGTTTTCTCTTTACTTCTCTTTGTTTATTTTTTTATTTATTTTTTGCCTATGCGTGTGAGTTTAGACTTGTGAAAACAAAAGAGAAAAGCGGCTCTTTGCCTGACTCTGGCTTATATTATTAGATGCACCGAAATACAACGGCAGCGTTGGCCAGCTCAGAAAGATCGTTTGTGCATGCAGTTGAAGGAAGTCATAAAAGAGGGCTACCAAAAGTCTGGTGATAAAGTTATGTGAATGCACTTAGAATTGAATTCTAGTACCAGCTAAAAGCCAATCAAATGTTATTTACATACCTAAACAAGAATCTAAAAGAGTAGCACTAAATCAAAAATCAAAAATTACAAATTTCATAGAAAAAGAAACGTGTTGTCCTATTTTCCTGCACTCTGTGGAGTATGGAAAACGTTCTAAGCAAGATATTTATTTTCCCTTGACTTGAATACCCCCTCCTTATCATTCTTATCTCTTAAATATTATTTTCTTTAAAACATTTGATTTTACAAACTTGGCTAGTGTTTTGATGTTGGTGTTTGTTGTTGTTGTTGTTGCTGCTGTTGCTGTTGCTGCTGACGTTCTTGATTTTGCTGCTGTTGTTGCTGTTGTTGCTGCTGCTGTTGTTGTCTTATATGCTCCGTTTGTGCATACAATTGCTGTTGTTGCTGTTGCTGCTGCTGATGCTGTTGAAGAAAATGTTGCTGTAAAAATTGTTGATGCTGTTGACTTTGCTGCTGAAACATTTGACTTTGTGCGAAATGACGATTTTGCATTTCCTGAAAATGTTCCGTCATACGTTTCCTTTCCTCCGCATCCATTTCATGATCTTCATAGTCATCCATATCGATAACCTCATCTTCATCCTCATCATCCACTTCACCATCGGCCATATCCAATTCATCTTGATCCTCAAAACTTGTTTGGCTGCTATCGTTTTTACCCTCATTATCACCCGATTGACTGCCCTTTTGGCTTTTCGAATCGCTGTCACCCTCTTGCTGCATACGCTTGTGTTTCGTACGGCGATTTTGAAACCAGACTTTAACCTGATAATGTAAAAAAAAAAACCATCAAATAAGAAAACCGAAAAGGCGTAAAACAATTTGAGCAAAACATTATAAAAATAAATTATTTTCGTTTTCATAGAATGATAAACGATACGATAGGTATTAAATAGCACTCATTAGCCTGGTTAGGACTTTAAGTAACTTATGGTACCCACCTAACATAAAATAGGCAAAACTACTACTGTTAACGGTATGTATTGGCATTGGTCTAGCGGCCTGACCGTTAAACTAAATTATTGCCATGTAAATTCTCACTTAATAATGGCAACGTAATGTAACGTAACGTGATATTTAACAGGCGTTTACTTTTATTGGGCGAAACTGTAATTTTCTTTCTCTTCAAATTAAAATAAAAAAATATGCAACACAAACTGACACACGCAGACCCTTAAATATATATTTCCAACCGACATACCAGTCATTCTAAACAGCCAGCCATGGCAAACAGGCTGATAATACTCTCTAGTGGCAGTTGACTTAAGCATAAGGCATTAAAGGGTGTCAAGAGTCATTTTGGCTGTTGGCAATTTTCCTTAATACTCTCGTGTATCATCATCCCTTATGTATTGCTTATTGCTTAACAGAAAAATAACTTGTGCTTAATAATCTAAAAGCAGGGTTGGGAGGTATTATACACACTCGTAGAAGGGAATACTACTAAAATCTAATAATTCAAGCCACTTAAGCTCAGTTAACGACCAGTTGACATGCAATCGTTTAACGTTCTACCGACCACTTGAAACACATTTGCTACCTTTTAACACTGGGAGTACTATGATGGGAATATTTATTTTGTTGTTGTTGTTGTTTTTGTTTTTGTGTTTTATAAAGCTTTTAAAAATTGTTCTATTCTTTTTTTGGCTGTGGCGGATGGGGGGAGGTCTTGGAAATCCAAAATTTGCCTTTATTTTATGGGTATTTATTGATAAAACACAGATACCACAGCGTGAAACAGGTACAACGCTTTGAGTTAAATACCGCTAAAGAGCTGTGATGGACAATCTTTTGTTCAAAAAGTTTTTTTTTTAGAAAATAAGCAATTTTTATTAGAACTACCGTTCTAAGACAACCTTTCAATGGAAATAACTACTCCAATTATAAATTTTATTACGTTTCTTTATTTTGGCAAATCATCAATCATAACATTTTGCTCTAGAAACACTTTCAAAATAAAAAAATTTATTTCAAACGGAGCACTACGTACCGTGAACTTATAGAAAGGTTTGAGAATTTCCCAGTGATACTCATCGTCCTTCCTTATCATCGTTCTATTGAATGAATTATTGACAAATTTCATTTCACTTATTGACCACTTGACAAAAAACCGTCAACATATATTAGTACTGGCGACATAATTGCTTCTGCAAGCTTCAGTCTGTTCAAGAATCGTCGTCGCGCGTTTGGTGATATATATCCCTTATGACCAATAGCGTACGGGTATACTTTGTAATCAAACCTGACTAAGATAATCACAAAAACTGAGAGCGTTACTTCTAAAAAATTGACTATGTGGTATGGAGATCATGGTGCTGCAAAAAAAAAAAAAAAAAATATCTAGAAAGTAATACTACCTTTCTGATCCGTACTATTGAGTACAACAAGAATTTTCGAAAAACCACCATAATCTCCAGTTACGTGTATATCGTACCTTCATGCATTTATAAGTTAATACCTTAGCTGAGTATCAACCGATTTTAACTTCCTATGCTGACTTGTAAAGAAGAACAAGATACCGTTTAGCTGATATACATTTCATTTAAGTAACCTTAGAAAATCTGCGTATAAAACATGGGCTGAAAAGTCCCCGGCCCAGCACATATGCCAAAGGCGCTAGTTGTATTGCACTCAACTCGTTTTCAGTTAGCGCTCACCTTCAAAAGACAGCTCTTAAAATTTCATGATATTCTATTAATTGGCTTGTGAGTTATTGTGCTAAGCGTGATGCTACTTTTGTTATTTTCAGAACAATGGAACAAAAACAATTTCGTGTTTTAATTCTACACTGTTTCTTGATGGGAAAAAATACTGTTGTTCAACAACAAAACTTTGGTTTGCTGACTTCAAACGTGGTCGTAGAGGCAACGCTGATGCAGAACGCAGTGAACGTTCAAATGATGCGGTAAGACCAGATAATATAAAAATATCCAAAAAATCGTTTTGAACGATCGAAAAATTAAGTTGCATGAGTTAGCCGACATCCGTGTTGGCTTTATATTGCATGGGCATTTGACTATGAGAAAGCTTTGTTCAAAATGCGTGCCGCATTTGCTCACTGTTGGCCAAAAAGACGTCGATCAAAACAATGGCAAAACTACATGAATTGAACTTTGAATTGCTCTCATATCCAACGTATTCGCCAGATTTGTCTGTTCGCTGTCCTCCAAAAAATGCTCCCCGATAAGTATTCTTGCACGGATGAAGAGGTTATCGCTGAAATTGAGCCTATTTTGGGGCAAAGATAAGTTGTTATACAAAAGAAAATTTATATGTTATGGCGGCGATGGAATGATTATTGGATTGGAGATAACGTTGACGAATAAAGTTTTTTTTACCAAAAAAAAAATATTTTCTTTGTTAGGTTCGGGACTTTTCAGGCCATGTGTTATTTCGCAAGCAAACACACTTTTCATCAAATTTGTTCCACATTTTTAAGCTTAGCCAAAAATCAAACTTAGGTTTAAGAAATCCATTGGAAATTGACGGAGTTATTAAGCTTTTTAGTAAAGCAAGTAATGAAAAAATCTTCTCTTCTTTCCAAATCCGCATAGAAACTTAAGTTATTAGCATGTAAGTGCATGAAGGTACGAAAAACCGGTTTTTTACTCGTAACTCAAAATTTAGCTGGTGTTTCCTAAATTTTAAAAACAGATTCTTGCTGTACTCAACAGCGCCTATCAGAAAAGCAGTATCACTTCCCAGGTGTTTCAACATCGTTCTTGTAGATATGTCGCACCGTGTTATTAACGGCATTATCTGTTCATATTAAGACCTTCGAAGTAAATTTGTATTTATTCCGTTACATAGCTCAACGACTTTTATCTCAAAAATTAATCAATAAGTTGTGATTTTAACAACTACTAGGACATACCTAGCATTACACGGAATTGTATTACTGAAACACTATTTTGGTTATGGTTGGTTCACTGCCTACAAATAGTCAGGTAGAGCCGATAGGGCTCCGTTTTGACGATAGTACACCCATTGTACATTGCAATGTACATTAATGTGGTACTAGTTCCAGCCTGATGTGTTAGTAGAACATTAAGTCTAATCCGAGATAATTTACGAAGGTTGGATATTTTTAAAAGCTAGGACAGGGAATTCTTCTTTTTTCCTGTCATTGCATTTGGTACAATATTTGTTGAAGGGGATTCCAAGTGCACTTGCATGCTTACTGAGCTATATCCCTTTTTTATAAGTAACATAGTGCGTTTTTCATTAAAAGAAGGTCTCATTAGTTTAGTCACTTTACAAGGGTTTAGATTAGACCATCTATTTTCAGAAGAAATAGTCTGAAGTTACTACCTTCAATAGATATCAGCGAAATTGCAATTTAAACCGCGTTGGAGATATTTAAAGCAAAAGAGCAAAATAATGCTACCTTCAGGCTTCCAAAGAATGTAATCAAGAAGCGTTAGCGAAAAATATAGGGTCCGCCATCTAACGTTTTTTTTATCAACTAGTGCTTATTTCATGAATGGTAACACTTAGCTCATGTCTGATTTGACAGATAATTAGTTTTATCCTTCCGCTCGAACAACGCTGGGAATCTGGGCCTGCGATCGACTTACAGAAGATGCCGATTTGGCCAAAAAAATCATCTTTTCGGATGAAGCCCATTTTGATCTTGGCGGGTATGTAAACAAGCAAAATTGTCACATTTGGGGCACAGAAAACCGGCACGCATACATTGAAAAGCCGATACACCCAAGACGAGTCACTGTTTGGTGCGGATTTCGGCCCAGAGGCATAATTGGGCCATTTTTCTTCGAAAATGAGCAAGGAGTGGCCGTTACAGTCAATGGCGATCGTTATCGGGCCATTTTGAACGAATTTTCGTTCACAAATATCGAAGAGGAGGATATTAGCAACATTTGGTTTCAACAGGACGGCGCTACGTGCCACACAGCCGAAGCTACACTCGATGTTTTGCGCCCTGTTTTTGAAGATCGCATTATTCAGCCGCAGAGCTGATGTCGTTTGGCCACCACGGAGCTGCGATTTGACACAGTTGGACTATTATTTGTGGAGTGCCGTCAAAGATAAGTGTTACGCCAACAAGCCAGAGACAATTGACGCTTTAAAGGACAATATTCGTGAAGCCATTGGTGAAATACAGCTGCACACAATCGATAATGTGTTTAAAAATTGCACCGATCGTGTAGGCTACTGCATGGCCAGCCGGGGCAGCCATTTGAATGAAATTGTTTTCCATTATTAACCGGAAGGATTGTACTTTCAAATAAAAAAAAGAAATTTGAGAAAATATTCAGTAGTTTTTTTATAACATTTTCAAAAAACCTATATAACAAAACGTAACAGCTAGGCCAGCTTTAGAAATTACATACAAATATTGTTTTAGAAATTTTAATATTTAATTTGAAAATGAAGATTTAAAAAAAAAAATTTTATTTCTTTACCGTCGCGACAGTACGAGTAGGTGTATGTATGTACTACATTTGTATAACAAATAATTGCCGGCGGTGGCTAATGGTTTAACAATAATCACGGCGTGCCCTAAGTGAGCTACATCAGTCACATTTGTTTGTTTCTTTTGCTTCATTTTAACAAATTAAGTTATTTGAACTGAACTGAATTGAATTGAATTAAATTTATTCGATATAATCTATGCATCTATTCATTTAATAACTGTATTCTTGCAATAAATTTAAAAGTTTTTTTTTCTTAACAAATTATGCCAAATTATTTGCTAAATTTTAAATATATTTTTTTGAGTTTTAATTCTTACCTGAGTTTCTGTAAGACTTAGATTTTGTGCCAATTGTTTTCGTTCAGCACCAACCACATAATGATTCTCTTCGAATGCGTGTTCCAGTTTTAACAGTTGCGTGGGCGAAAAGGCTGTTCGCACACGTTTCGGTTTACGAAATGGTTGCAATAGAAAACCTTAAATGAAGAAAGAAGTTCCACTTTAAATGAATTAATTTTTTTTAAATGGCTTTTTAATGGCATAAAGGAGAGAGCGACAGAGAAACAGAGAGAGAGAGAGAGATAAATGAGCATTTAAGCGATTTATTTATGCCAACACTATCACCTACACGATTTCAAGAATTGCATTCAAATTCAAACAGTTTATGTCATAATCATGTCGAAATTGAATTCTATGAACGTGAAGTGAGTTTTAAGTTTATTTCTAAGTATTATTGCGGTATTGCATAACCAATTATTTTATTGTTGAGTACCTCGCGTACATATCTTAAGGAATAATATGTATGTACACTTTTTTGTGCAAATTGTATATTAATATTGCAAATATTTCTCGATTGAATTCACATTTAATAGAAATTTAACAATTTTATTATCAGACGTCTTCTCTTCTCTCTACCTAATGATTAATGTTTTTTCTCGGGCAGTTGAGAAATTATGACATTCGACTTGCAATCCCAATATTTGTTAGACTTTAGAGGCTTTAGGACTTGATAAATATACCATCTCTACCACAAACGCTGAAAAACCTTTTCAATAGTCCGCTTCAATCAAAGATGTCTAGATGATATGTCGATCTCTTCAAGTAATTCAATACCAAAGGAAGCTTCAGTCATATTGATAGTTTATCGTGACATCTTAAGTCATGCGTGACTACAGTTAGTTAACCTTAAAGGCAGAATTTACACCAAAAAACACATATGTATGCCGTATAGCAAATGCCTAAAAAAATCTATGAAAGTGGTGGAGCTGTTTTTCGACACAAAGGCAGATGGTGTCGGATCGATTATACGGTGTGCTTCAAAATGATAAGGTCACCTTAATATTTGCTCGATTCATCCAAACTATAAAATGCTATTGACCATACATACCATACTTCAGCTTGCAACACTGCTTTATTTGATAACCGATTTAACAGCATTACATTATATTATGGATAGATTTATACCGCCGCCAATTCGGCGAATGGACTGAGGCACAAATTGATATTGATATTGAATTTAAATAATGCACGATGTTAATTGTGAGTTACACCTCAACGTCAAGTTTTTTGTCCAATTTAATTTCATATTTTTGTTTGTTTCAATATTGAACAAATTCAACCAAGGAGAGGTACACAATTGAGCAGCGCGTTATGATTGTTGAAGCCTTTTAAGAAAATGGGCATTCAGATCAAAATGCATTTCGTGCAGCATAACAATCGGAAAAATTTCAGAAAATCTGGTCTGTAGGAAATGTGGAAACACATCTGCCAGTTCGCCCAGTTCGTTCTGCGAAAAACATTGCTGTTGTTCATGATAGTGTGGCAGAAGAGCCGACTTGTCGTCGTGCCCAACAATTGAACATCTAATGGCCAGAAATTCAGAATACAGACATGGACGATATGTGATTCCAGCAGGACGGTGCCACTTTCCACACAGTTAACGAAATAATGGCTCTTTTGCGTGAGAAATTCAATGGCCGTGTTATCGCATGTCGTGGCAGTGCTAATTTGCCGCCATAAGCAAGTGATTTGACTGCGTTGGTCTTCTGTCTTTGTTGATATTTAAAAGAAAAAGTTTACGTCAATAACGAGATTGAACCTCAATTGTGTCTCAGGGTCATTGAAAATACTGATTAATGGATAGTGGCGAGCATTTGGCCGATATTTTGTTCCACACATAATTGTCATATGTCCTTCTATTATAATAAAAAATATTAAGATAAATCTCTTCTTTCTTTTTGTTTTATTTACAATTAAGATCGTGCGTTTTGGTTGGACCACCCTTTACAATCAAAACTTTGTTCTCCGATGAAGCCCATTCTTGGTTGAATGGGTATGTCAATAAGCAGAGTTGTCGCATTTTCTAAATACTATTACGTGCACAGAAAATTATTATTTGGCGCGCTTTATGTGCTGGCGAAGTCATTGGTCCATATGTCTTCAAAAACGATAATGATCAGAATGTTACTATCAATGGTGAACGGTATACGGACATGATTAGAAATGTGTTCCCACCTCAAATAGCTGGCATTAGTCACGTTGACAGGACAGAGGTACATGCCACACAGCGCGCGCCGCAATGGATTTACTCTAAGAAACTCTTGATGAAAGAGTAATTTCACGTAATGGTCCAATTAATTGGTCACCAAGATTGTGTGGCTTAATCGCATTCGTCGATAAACCATAGACAATTGAACACCTGGAACTTAACATTCAAAGAGTTATGAGCGAAATACGGCCGCATATGCTACGAAAAGTCTGTGAATATTGGTGATTCATTTTGCGTCTTGTACGCGCCAGCCTATAAGCCATTTTCGAAGTACCAGCGGAATGCGCCGTTTGAGTAAGAGTCATGCCCTGAGTGCTGGACTCAACTGATGTCGAATGACATCAGTCGAAAATAGAGCAAAGAGTATTACACAATAAAAGATGCTATTTCGGACTAAACAAAAGACCAACAAGACAAACAAAATACAGACTGTACAGTACATTGCTGTTATATGGTGCCGAAGCATAGATATTTGCTGAAACTGTTTCTGGTGTTTTCAAAATCGATTGGCAGCTAGTGTAGGCATTGAATGAATCACCACCTTAATACGGAAATCGATGTCGTTAGACGCATTAAAATAAGTCGGCTGCGTTTGCCAGTTATGCATGAGTAGAGATATTTCTATTAAGAGATTTGTGGAGTATCTAGACGAGGCATAAACGACCGATTATGCTATTATACTAAAGAAATAATTTAAGTTAATGAAAGGTGGTTAGGTGTTACAAACCTTCCACCATCACCGTGGTGGTATTGGCTTTACAATTATTTAAATAACATAAAACCAAATTGCAATATCATTGTTTTAATTATTAATTTCAGATAACCCTGTCAATGGGTATCATTATTATTTCAAGAAATGATTTCTATGATGGTCATGCTGAGCGTGGAATGAATGTTTGTAAGAAATTTTTTTGAACAAATTATTTGATTTGCGCAGTGTGCGTGTATCATCGCCTTATTTGCATCCGTTGCTTGTGGTTGATTGTTTTCTTTAGAATATTTATTATTCTCATGAGCATTCCATCCATAGCTGGCTGCTTGTTAAAGCCACCGTGAATGGTTTCCTAGAATTTTCAATCAAACCAATCGACCAATATCATCACTGCCAATGGTCTTAAACGAATAAAATTGAAAAAAATTTGTTTTTTTTTCTTTTGTAGAGAAAGAAATATGCGGCAAATGAACAAAAACAGTAGCCGGGTTGACTTTTTAATGTGTCTTATCAGTATACAAATATCCGCTCAATTGAAAATTTCCTCTTTTCTGCTTCTTCTTCTGCTGTTTTCTTCTTCTTAAACGAAATGTAAAAGGAAGAAAGGAAAGGAGCCTTTGCGCAATATTATTATTATTTTGTTGCTGTTATTGCTTTTGCATAAAATACAACCACAGAAAAATCTTTGTAAAGCACTACACATTGTCTACCATTTCAAAGACTGTTCTTATAATTTCGAGTGTATTTGATGGTGGTGCAGCAATATTTTTGTACAAAAGAAAGAAAAGCATTATAAATCGTGATATAGTCTCGTTGTAGGCATAAATATGAAGTATAGAATGCAAAAATGTTACAACAACAACAGCAATAACACAATCAAAAATCCATTGTTTAAATATTGCAACAAAATCACACAAACAACAAAAGTAACCATTGAAATTATATTTATGAACATACACAGACAGTTCTTTTTATAAACCAGGCCAAAGCAAATCATTCTACTCCTTAGCATTCCAATCCAATCCATTGTTACAAGCGTATGGCATTTTTCTCGCATAACCAGTAGACGACTGTGGCGGTAGCACATGGGTGTTACAGATTGTGACACGTAAGTGCTGATTGTAAAATGTTCGCATTTGCTTTGATTTTTTATTTTTTATTTTTTTGTTATAAAATAATTGAACCGAAATCGAAAAATAATATTTAACGGATTTTTGATGTCACAAGTTAAGGGATGATGTTATTTTGTTTTGGAAAATCTCCGAAATTTATAATAAAAACAACAAATATTTACAAAATAAATACCAACCGATATTGGTATGGACTGTAGTGAATATTTTTTTTTTAAATTTAGGCAATAATCCCATTTATTGTTATGATATTGGCTTAGACGTATTCCAATATTAAAGGAATACTTCTCCAACTGATTTTTCTTAGAATTGGAAACTTTATATCCTTCACCAAAAATTTGTCTATTCTTCACCTTAAAGAATAGCACAGGATCGAACTTTTAATCATTGATTTAATCTCTGAGCATCACAAAACTCGTATATAATCTCATAACCCAGATGGATAATTAACATCGTATACACTAGGCCGCTTAGGCCTTAGGAGAGTAATTTCTAACAAAGCTTTACATTCTGTAAATTTGCTATATACTTCTATTTATGATCAATTTTGCTTTACTTTACAACACCGCTACAGTAAAGTTAAAAATAGAAAAATACGTATTCAAATGGCTGCCTCGGCTGGCCATGCAGTAGCCTACACGATCGGTCCAATTTTTAAGCACATTATTGATTGTGTGCAGCTGTATTTCACCAATGGCTTCCTTTAAAGCGTCAATTGTCTCTGACTTGTTGGCGTAACACTGGACAAACGACATCAGCTCTGCGGCTAATAATGCGATCTTCAAAAACAAGGCGCAAAACATTGAGTGTAGCTTCGGCTGTGTGGCACGTAGCGCCGTCCTGTTGAAACCAAATGTTGCTAATATCCTCCTCTTCAATTTTTGTGAACAAAAATTCGTTCAATATGGCCGGTTAACGATCGCCATTGACTGTAACGGCCACTCCTTGCCCATTTTCAAAGAAAAATGGCGCAATTATGCCTCTGGACCAAAATCCACACTAAACAGTGACTCGTCTTGGATATATCGGCTTTTCAATGTATGCGTGCGGGTTTTCTGTGCCCCAAATGCGACAATTTTGCTTGTTTACATACCCGCCAAGATCATAATGAACTTCATCTGGAAAGATGATTTTTTTTTTGGCAAAATCGACATCTTCTGTAAGTCGATCGCAGGCCCACTCAGCAAAGCGAAGTTCAAGCGTATACACAAACATATTCGTGGACGGATAAAACTAATTATCTGTCAAATCACACATGAGCTAATTGTTACCATTCACGAAATAAGCACTAGTTGAAGAAAAACGTTAGATGGCGGACATAATATCTTGTAAATATTATATTGTATTATATATACATATGTATACAAATTGGATTTAGAGCACTGGATAATATATATTTAACAAATTATGAAATTGATTGTAAACAGAAAATAAAAAATAAGTAGGTGACGTGGTGTAGTAGTTATAGTGCTTGAGCAGAAGAGAAGCATCACTGGTTCAAATCTCACGAGAGTTAACACAATTTTTTTTCTATTGTTTTTGTTGGCAAAAGCGATCGAAAGCTTTTGAAAGTTTTTCGACCTTCACCAGTGACTTCTCAGCATGCTTTCGTCGAAATTATTGCTATTCATTCGGCCCACCACTTATTTTTTTCTTGATTAGAGTATATCTAATAAGAATAAGACAAAAATATTTTTTCTATGTATGTCACTTTGTGCAACAACTTTACCCACTAACGGGCTTTAGCTTAAATTTGATAGGAGCAATATGGCAATTTGTGTTCGAGTAATAAGCTGTGTAAGAACAATATATTTTATGTTTTTTTTTTTTTTTTTTGTCTAGAGTTGTATCATTTGATAAAATAGTCAAGAAAAACAAAAGGCGGCCTCAGGGCATCCTTGAACGTTTACGGTAACAAAAAAAAATCATCATATTTTTATTTTATAGATGTTATCTTAAAAAATGATGGGGTAAATTTCACAGTGAAATTAAAATAAGAGCACAAAAAACTACCTGAACCATTAAGGACACCATCATGTGCTGAAATGAAGAAGATTTTGGCAAATATGAATCGTTAATTAAAGATGGAATAGGCGATGTGGTCCACAATTGATATTCTAGAACTTTTATTTTTTCGTAGCATTATCACTTAAAACCAAATTTGCATTTTCAGCACGAATGTCATCAACTACATAACTTGGTTATTCAAATTCGCTATCGTTTCTATAATCAGATATTTCTTTATCAGAATTCATCGCATCCAAGAAGTCAATTAGTTGTACATCCGAAAAATTGTCCAAATTATTCCTTCTTTTGCATAAAACTGGGTCATTTCACCATATTGTTACAAAAATAAGGTTGGGCACCCCAGCGTTTATTACGTCACTAAAATAAATAAACAAAAGCTGCAAGAACAACTATACGTGCTGCTTTCAAATAACCAAATCTACAACAACAAACATTAGCAGAGATAAAGTAAACAAAAACAACACGGCAACAACAATAATTAAGCAGCAAAGAAAACAAGTAACAGACAAACAAGCAACAACAAATACTAAGGGCTGAAAGAGGTAGATGTTCACATACGCATGACTACAGAAGAACTAAAAATAAATAAATGGAATCTACCTGAAATATCGAGAGGTTCGAGAGCTTTCGATATATTGTTTACTCAGCCTTATAAAAAGCACATCGATGCGAACAAGTAGCAGTTTAAGTAAAGTAAACTCAGCGAGTACAGTTTGTGAGAAGAGAGTTTATAAGGAGTAAACTCGTGAAGTGAATCGTGAAGGAAAAATCAGTTTAGTTGAGTCTAGAGAGTTAAGTGTGGATAACCTCTGGTTGAAAGAGTTGCGATCGAACCTAAGTTATAACTACGATCGGGTTGGAAGATCTTTAAGCAGAAAGATCTGTCGAGTAATTGTTGTTGCTTACAAGATTGTAAGAAGAGAAAATTATTATTGCCTGTAAAAAGGTTACAAGCAGTTGTGCACATAACTGTGTTGAATAAAGGAGTTTTAATTAAAACCAAACGCAAAATTTATTTTATTTTAACTACAATCTAGGAACTCATAAATACACGTTTTTAAAAAGCTAAAAACGTAACAATATTTTACTTATGTAGTACTGTCAAATAAAAAATATGCATAAACGAACATTTTTACCATAAACGGTCAAGCGTGCTCTGAAGTCTCCATTAAGTTTTTAGTTGCAGATCGTACAAAACTATGTTTGCTTGGCCAATTTTTCGTTCAGATCAATCAATCTATTGTAAATAAAATACTTCTCAAAAATTTTGTTGTAATGATGGTTCCGTATTTAAAAACCTTTTTTTCAATATTAAAATCAAACTTTTTTCTAAATATTTTTTTTCGCTTTGACTGTTTTCTTGTACAAAAATGTTTACAGAAAGAACAAAACTCATCCGATTCAATTCAGGCAAATTTATATTAATAAACAGAATTGTTGGCAACAAAATGGAACAAAATTTCAATTAAAAGAATTTGTGGTTGCTTAAATCTGCCCGAATAATACGAGTAGATAGCTGCCCTGAGGCAGCCAAACCGTTAGAGGGTTAAAATCTTTTATAGGTGGACCTCTGGCTTTAAATTCAAGCGTAAGATTGAATTATTTTTTGCACTTTGGACCAAAAATGTCTAAATATATTTAAATTTTCCTAAATAAATTCTCAACCACTTTTTTAAAATTAATTTTCTTGTGAAAAAAGTTTACTTCGCAACAGGGTTGGCAACCCACTGGGTAACCCAATTAGACCCACCCGGGTTTTATTGGGCATTATATTTATTTAAAAAAACCTGGGTGGGTTTTTGATTTACAACAAAAATATGTATAGTTTACGTATTGGGAGTACAAACTAAATTTGTGCATTAGTTTTAGCTCAAAAATGATAATGAAGTAACGAATTAATCAAAATAAAAGTATGTAAAATCACTGTTCACATCCTTATTTCGCCTTTGAACCAATTTCCGAATACCGTTTCAGAAAAACTTATCTTTTGCGGAGATTTAACTTTGAAGCCGATTTTACATTTCTTGCAAAGAAGTGATTCGGTGAAATGATAAGAATAACTTAATCTCTTCTCGTCTTTGTATTCCGGCCGTTTTTCTCATAATGAGTTAGCCTCAGCAGCCCATAGTACCCAACACCTCCTGGATCTAATCAAGAGTGTAAAATTGCAAATAAAAAATATTGTTGAATTGAATGATATTAGGAAGCAGTTATAAGACCCAATAAAACCAAAAAAACCCATCAAAAACCCAATAAAACCCGGTGGGCTGGGTTTTTTTTAAACCCGGGTTTTTGTCAAACATGCTTCGCAAGCTTCTTTGCTTACAAGTAAAAACTCGCAAGAAATCATCAGAAATTTCGATCCGCTTTATTCGTGATCGAATAAGAGAATTCCAAATAGTCAAAAACTCGTTCGTTCGAATAAAAATCGTTTGGTGTGAAACTAATTACGGAATTGAATATGCTCTCTGTAATCACAAATCCAACACCCTTTGACCTTTGCCTGCTAGTTTTGTTTCGTAATTTCACCCAAATTCTTCTACCGATTTCTTGTACCCCGAGGATGTCAATCCTGAACTTTTGAAGTTGTTGGTACAATTCCGCCATTACACCATCTTTTAGCATGATTCCAACGTTCCATGTTTTGGATTATGAAATCATTAATCCTTTTACGTCGCGAAGGTCTGTTGTGGTGTATATCCATTATTAGAGGCTCTGAATGTTGTGTAGAATTTATTACATGTTCTTTTGTCTAGGCTGGGTTGTAAATCCAACGCTTAACCACCGTTTTAGAGGTTAGGCATTATCCATATACATATCCATGAATATTTAGATATAGAAAAGCGATTGCTGAAGCTCGACCATATGCTGAGCCCCGTGAGCCTCTTAAGCGAATATTTTGTGATATCTGACAAACCATAGGCCCATTACGTCGCACCAGAGATTAAACAAAAAACAATCAGTGTTATGGACCAACGTTTTTATTTAAACCTTAAAAATCTTTTAAGAGGCAGTTTTTAGTATGACCTGGTTTTTAGTATAATCTTTGTTCTTCGATTTTGTGAGCAGAAAAATATGAGGTGTGAGTAGATCTGTTATTATGTTGAAAAACCAAGAACAGCTTTTTCCACAATTTGAAACATTTTCTTTGTCTACTCAAAGGTAGGCAAACTCTTACTTCTACTGACATTAGTGTGTTCAACCTAGTCAGCGAGATCTGGCCAACAGCTTATTGGACGTGGTGACTCCTTTCTTCAGCATCTAGGCGGTGACAGTAATTTTTATCTGAATTACTGAAAAAGCTTAAGTACTATTGTTATAATAGTATTAAAGCAGAGTTCTGTGATAGTCAAGACAATCTTCGCCTTCTGACTAATAACAAATGCATAGCTTGGGATTAGTATTCACGTGCGAGGTTGCAGTATTACACGTCATTTAAAACAATATATTGTAAGTTGGGATATTATCGTATTCGGTTAATCTTCACAATAAATTTTTTTAAACCAATTATAAGAAAAGGAATAATAATTGCCAGTTGTATTAGAAACACATAATTTATACGAATTATTGTATAAATATATTTTAAACTAAAACGACATAAAACTATTGATCCTTTATTTCAAAGAAATACCTGCAACACGCACTTTATCTCCATCAAACCCTTTTCATCATTCAAAATCCAATGAAAGTAATAATGAACTATTTAAAGGAGAAAATGTTTAATTAACAATAAAAAAATCTAATAATTGAGGTGTGTAATTCCAAGAATAAAATTTAATTTCTACTTAATTACAATTACAAAAAAAAAGAAAATAGTTTTCCCCCCAAAAATAAAGAAAACTAGACATGAACTTGAAAGAAAATTAAATGGAAAACAGTTTCTTTTTTTTATATTCCCAAAGGTGTTGGTTAAAACGGATTAACGTTATATATGTTTTTAAAAGAAGTAATAAGAAAACAAGTAAAAACAACAACATTAAGCAATATTATTAAACAAACAAGTTGTTGTTTTTGTCTATCATTCCATCAGACACACTTCTAGCCGTTGCGTTTCCAACGGCGATTTACTTCAAATAATTCATTTTCTTATCATCATATTATTCGTTATAATAAAATTCCTTTAAGGAAGAAGTTATAACACCACATATGGACGGACATAATAAAGAACAATAACAACAACAATAACAAAATATCGAATGATCGACTGACGTTCGACTGACTTCTCAACAAACAGCGCAAAACAATGAAACGCCTTTTAATTCCAACAATCGATCACATACTGGCGCAAATGCACGGCAGGGTTTCCTTCTGCTTAGGCAGCCAGCCGCTTTAACATCCAAAGCCAAGTTCTTCAGTTCACTCACTCAATAACAAAACAAAATAATTCCAAGAATAATTATTAAATAAAAATCTGTAAAAAAAAATATCACGATGTTGATGAGTTGAACAGTGATGACGGTAGTCAATCAAAAATTAAAAAAAATTTATATGTATTAGTAGGTCAAGCACGACCATGCGATACCCTAAACAAGGATGTACACTCTCAGTGGCTTTGCCCAAGCAAAAGTTTATTGTCTTACACTGATCTTTGATTAAAAATTATACCGACGTTGGTCAAGTTTGCCCCAGCATTTAAAGTTTAGGTACAAATTTGAATAGTTATACCATAATTCTCATAACATTCTATGAAGGAACACAGGGTTTGATTTGCATACTATTCTAACTTTAAACATATTGCAAGGGACTTACTGTAGTTCAACCGCCTGCTCCGAACGGCATATGTAGTAGAGAAGTTTTCGAAAGTAGGAATACTCCTAACCAGTTACTATCTAATTCTATAGGGTGATACCGCTGTAGACAAATTTTGGTTGGTAGGCGCGTGTCCTAAATACTTTACCACAGCGGCACAGAAACTAAACTAATTTCATCATATTTTAACTTAATTCAGCTTTCAATCATAGAAATAATTGCATTTTTCCAGAGTTTCAGGTACAAGTTTGTGCTAAGAAACTATTATCGACTTATCTATCCACTTTTCTGAAGCGTTACTGACTTTTTTAAGAGCAGCAACAGACTAAGTTCAGTTTTTGTAAGTCAGCTTGGATTTGTTATGAAACTATCTTATAAAAATTTCGCCCATTGTCATACCATTAGGAATGTTTTTGAATATGGGCTTAAAAGTTTACATGACAACTAGGTATGATGGTAAACCGGTTTCGTATTAATACAACTTATCCTATAAGACCTATAAAAGTACTTGTTTTTTAAATCATTTCTGGATAAACGCATTTCTATTATTATTTTTATTATGAGACTATGCCGCTGTGGTATGGTAGGTAAGACACCCGCCTACCAACCAGAAGGTCGTCGGTTCAATACCAGGCAAGACCATCTGAAAAAGAAAAAGTTTTTCAACAGCGGTATCCACCCCATAACATTAGCTAGTAACTGGTTTATGAGTATTACTGCGGTTGAAAATTTCTATAAAGCATTTGCCGTTCGGAGTCGTCGTTAAACTGTGTAAGTCCCTTTCAGTGAGTTTAAAAATAGAATCGGGTGCAGCTCATTGATTGAGAGAAGTCCTCATGTTCTTTCATGAAAAAAGTTTATTATTGATTAGAAACTTCTCAGATCTTAAATATTGAAGAAATAACATCCAAGAAGGAATATGCAACACCATCATTTTTTAATTTTTTTCATAGTAACCATACAAATGTGAAACCCGGAATTGTTTTGTTTGTGGTGGAACAACACTTTTTTCTTCGCTAGATCAAGACGTTTTTGATTCAAATCAATATTAAATCTATTCAAAATATCGAAATTGTTGCTGTGATAACGGCAATCGTTATAATCATTGGAATCCTACCTTAGCCTTTAATAATGCACGTTAAGCCATAAGAAATTCGCTGTTTAGATAATAATGAAACCATGTCTTGTTTACTTTTTCAAAACTTTACCAAAAACCCCTTTGATCATATCAAAATTTGTATGCTAAATGCGATGAACTCACCAAAGTGAAATGCCTATAGCGTTAAGCACTGGCGTTCTCCGTCCGATATCATTCTATGAATTTCATCGTATATCATATTGCTAACGTGACAATCTATTTTGAACGAACGGAAAATTTGAATTTATTTGTACTGATATGATCAAAACGGAACCCAGTTAACACTATTTAAATAAGGTACAGGGTGTCTATAGTATCGGGTTATACATTTAGTGATTTCAAAACCTCTGGTCTGACAAGGCTGTCAGCTGTTAAATATCTGTCATCTGAATTGCCATTGATTGAAAAGTTGACTGTTTGGCGCGCATTATGGTGTGGAGGACGCCAGAAGAATTGTTACTATAAATTCAAGTCCCTATGGCTATATGGTAAACGGCATTTTTTGGTCAGCAATTAAAGATTTTCAACTGAACGATATGGACGGTGCTATGAGCCACACAACTTGACCGATTTTGACTTTATTATATAAGAAATTTCCCGGTCGAGTAATTTCTTGATTTGGCAACGTAAATTGGCCACCAAATTATTTTTTTTTTTTTTTGTGGGGCTACGTCACATGCGAATAATCCTCTAAAGTTGGAGCATTTGAAAACCAACATTTGCCAAGTTATCGCTGAGCTACCGCCCGAAATATGAGAAAAAGTGGTCGGGAACTGCCTTACAAGGATTGCCTCTTGCAATCAATTCTAAGGCTGTCATTAAAATGACGTTGCATTTCATACATAATGGCAAGTTCCAAGCATTGTAATAAATTAAAACTTGTATAGAAATCATAGCTTTTTGAGTGTTTTATTTACTTTTACCTATGCACATGGGCTGAAAGGTCCCGGGTCTAGCGAATATGTAAGTGGCACTAGTTTTAGTGCATTGCCTCTTTTTCAGCTGTTAAAATTTCATGACATACTGTTAATTAGTTTGTGCGTTATTGTGCTAAACATAAAGCTACTTTTGTGATTTTCAAAACAATAGATCAAAAATGTGTTTTCGTGTTTAATTCTACACTGCTTCTTGATGGCAATGGCTTGAGAAGTGTTATGTGGACTTCGATTCATCAGAAACAACAATGAAACTTTAGTTTTCTGACTTCAAACTTGGTCGTGGTGGCGCCGATGTTGCAGAACGCAGTGGATGTCCAAATGAGGCAGTAAGACCAGAAAACGTCAAAAAATCCACAAAATCGGCTTTAAATGATCGGAAAGTTAAGTTGCGTGAATTAGCTGACATCGTAAAGATATCAAAAGAACGTGTTGGCTTTATATTCAAAGTGGGTGCCGCGTTTGCCCACTGCTGACCGAAAACAAGAATGTGTTGACGATAATGAGACAGTGGCAAAACTGCACGTATTGCTTCCACATCTCCGTATTCGCCAGATTTGGTTTTGCAGCGACTATTGGCTGTTCGCAGAACTCAAAAAATGCTAGCCTGTAGCAAAATTTCGCTGAAACTGGGGCTTATTTTGAGACAAAAGATAAATCGTTCTACAAAAGTGGTATTGAAATCTTAGAGCGGCGCTGGAATGATTACATTGCTCTTGATGGAGATTACGTTGATGAATAAAGCTAATTTCGAACAGAAAAGAAAGTGTTTTCTTTGTTAGGCCCCGCCTATTTATTATTCAGCCTTTCTTTGGTTTCCAAGATGTTTTATTTTTAAATAAGAAATCATTATTAAATATTAATTCAACTTGAGATCCGAAGTACACTTTTCTTAGTGAATAGAAATTTTCAGGTTTTTTTCAATGATTTTATTATCACCATTCGAATTCGAAGAATTTGCATAAAACAAGCAATAACGGATATTTTTTCAACATAATTAGTAAAATTTCGTATTTAAAACAACAACAGGCTGGAATTTTGAATTAAAAATACAATCATGCCTACTTATTGCAGCGTCTAATTAGTAAAAATAAGGAAAAAAGGCCGAATTTGGCGAAAACATGGTGTTGTCTCAACTAGACACTGATTTAGTTCATACATTGACTAATGCGATGACCAAAATCAGTGAATAATTAAGGTTCGAATTTCTTTAACACTCATCGTATTCAAACTTGAAAAAGTGGCTCGGTGGTAAAAGATTTGCCAAAAATAAAGAGGTGGAGGGAAATGTATTTGTATATCGAGCTAAAAAAAAAAATATTTCGTTGAGAAAGAAATATTGTTGTGTTAGAAATATACTCGTAATAGACGCTGCTTTCTCAAAATTTTATAAAGTGATCGCCAGATAAATTTTTTTTCTGAAAATGCTATAAAAAAACTACTGAATATTTTCTCAAGTTTCTTTCTTTATTTGAAAGTACAATTCTAACAGTTAATAATGGAAAATAATTTCATTCAAATGGCTGCCTCGGCTGGCCATGCAGTAGTCTACACGATCGGTCCAATTTTTAAGCACATTATCGATTGTGTGCAGCTGTATTTCACCAATGGCTTCACGAATATTGTCCTTTAAAGCGTCAATTGTCTCTGGCTTGTTGGCGTAACACTTATCTTTGACGGCACCACACAAATAAGAGCCCACCGGTGTCAAATCGCAGCTCCGAGTTGGCCAAACGACATCAGCTCTGCGACTGATAATGCGATCTTCAAAAACGGGGCACAAAACATCGAGTGTAGCTTCGCCGTCCTGTTGATACCAAATGTTGCTAATATCCTGCTCTTCAAATTTTGTGAACAAAAATTCGTTTAACATGGCTCGATAACGAACACCATTGACTGTAACGGCCACTCCTTGCTCATTTTCGAAGAAATCCGCACCAAACAGTATCTCGTCTTGGGTATATACGCTTTTCAATGTATGCGTGCGGGTTTTCTGTGCCCAAAATGCGACAATTTTGCTTGTTTACATACCCGACAAGATCAAAATGAGATTCATCTGAAAAGATGATTTTTTTTTTGGCAAAATCGGCATCTTGTGTAAGTCGATCGCAGGCCCAGATTCCCAGCGTTGTTCAAACGTATACCCAACCATATTCGTTCAGCGGAAGGATAAAACTAATTATCTGTCAAATCAGACATAAGCTAAGTGTTACTATTCACGAAATAAGCACTAGTTGAAAAAGAAAACGTTAGATGGCGCACCCTTTAGCAATAAGGTAGTATATTACAACTTACGAAGGCTGTGTTACGCCGGAAATGTGTTGTGCTCAAAGTGATCAAAATGCGCTAGCATTTAAAAGTGTTTTATATATTTTGTATGTTGGATGGGTAAATTTTCAAGTGAGCCACGTATAAGTTATTGTATTTTTGTAAATTTACAATTCTAACCTTTTTATGAACATACACTCGTAGAAAGACTTATTTTTCTAGCTTCTGCTCATCGTTTATTGTGTCAGAGCCGATTTTTTTCCATCTATTATATGCTCTTAACGATACACATACAGAAGTAGTATAACAGAGTAATTGAACCGAGCAAATGAGCGAGTGGACGAGTACGTTTGCTAATGCATTTTTAATTGAGGTTTTCATTTTATTTCCACTACTTCTTCTGGTGGTTGTGGTCGGCCAGTTGGTTTATTATCATCAAGTCCAGCACCACACTATACTAACCACTAAACAAATAAAAAACCCACAAAAGGTGGTATTTAATGCGTTTGTTTTTCTACATCTTCTACACATATTTAGTTCAAGAGTTTTTTTCTCTTATAATTTACAATTACGAGTAATATTATTATTTGTTTTTGTTGTTAGTATTATAACTGTTGTTGTTGTTGTTGTTGTTGTTGTTGTTATATAAAATAAAATACATTTTTTAACAAGATGATAATGATGATAAAGTTTCTTCATTATCTTTAAATTATTATTAAAACATCAGTCAGTCACATCAAATTAGTTTTCATTTAAACAAAAAAGAAAATAATCATTCCCTGGCTGACCGGCGAGAGAAGAGTTAAATGTTAATGATGGATGTTTGAGTGTATTTTTCCATTAATTAACGATAAACATATATTTTTTATAAATATGGGAATTACCTCGTCTCATTCCAGACCCCTGTTAAGCAAAAGGTATAATTATAACATTTTAATTAAAAATTCGATAGTGATTAATTCACCATTTAAGATCATTAAGTATTTTAGATCATTTTGTAATGGTATGATTGATTCATTTCAAAATCATTCATGTATTATTGAGATGTTTCATTATCTCATAAAAGAGCTGTTTCAGTGAAGAGCACTAAAAGACATTTTGTACAGACTTCATTAACATGGAAGGTATTTAAGGGGCGTTATCGGTTTTTAAGGTGTTTTTCAACATCAAATTTTGTTCGTTTTTTTTAAATATTTTTGTTTTTTGTTTCTGTTTAAACATTGTAATTTTGGAATAAAGATTTTAAAAATAAATACAAAAATTATACGGTGCGACAAAAAATACCTGGCAAATGACTCTATATTTCTGATAGGTGCTATCGAGTAGAACAATAATGTGTTTTCGGAATTATCGAAACACCTCCATAATCTCGAGTTATGGGTAAAAAAACCATTTTTTTCTGACCTTCATGCACTTATCAGCTAATAACTAAACTGAATATTGAACGATTTTATTTATGTAAGAGAAACAGGCCTTCTTAAATGCTATACACATTCATGTGAAAAATAATAGCGACACTTATATCGAAATAGCTAAAAATCCAACTCTTATTATACAGGGTATACGCCGGGAAGGTATACTAAAGGGTCCGCCAAATAATTTTTTCTTTTTGTTGAAAATGCTATAAAAAAAACTACTGAATATTTTCTCAAATTTCTTTTTTTATTTGAAAGTACAATCCTTCCGGTTAATAATGGAAAATAATTTCATTCAAATGGCTGCCTCGGCTGGCCAAGCAGTAGCCTACGCGATCGGTCCAATTTTTAAGCACATTATCGATTGTGTGCAGCTATGTTTCACCAATGGCTTCACGAGTATTGTCCTTTAAAGCGTCAATTGTCTCAGGCTTGTTGGCGTAACACTTATCTTTGACGGCACCCCACAAATAATAGTCTAACGGTGTCAAATCGCAGCTCCGAGGTGGCCAAACGACATCAGCTCTGCGGCTGATAATGCGATCTTCAAAAACAGGGCGCAAAACATCGTGTGTAGCCTCGGCTGTGTGGCACGTAGCACCGTCCTGTTGAAACCAAATGTTACTATTATCCTCCTCTTCAATTTTTGTGAACAAAAATTCATTCAACATGGCCCGATAACGATCGCCATTGACTGTAATGGTCACTCCTTGCTCGTTTTCGAAGGAAAATGGCCCAATTATGACTCTGGACCGAAATCCACACCAAATAGTGACTCGTCTTGGGTGTATCGGCTTTTCAATGTATGCGTGCCCCAAATGCAACAATTTTGCTTGTTTACATACCCGCCAAGATCAAAATGAACTTAATCTGAAAAGATGATTTTTTTTGGCAAAATCGGCATTTTCTGTAAGTCGATCTCAGGCTCACTTAGCAAAGCGAAGTTTAAGCGTATACACAAATATATTCGTTCAGCGGAAGGATAAAACTAATTATCTGTCAAATCAGACATTAGCTAAGTGTTACCATTCACGAAATAAGCACTAGTTGAAAAAAAAACGTTATATGGCGGACCCTTTACTTTGTTTTGCCGCCATTAGTCTTGACAGTTCTTATTTGGCAGTCGTGAAGTAGAGACGTGGCAAATTTATTATGGCAAAATATTCAGTAAACCAAGGTGTTTTAATCGTTAAAACAGTTCGCCCCGATTTTCATGAAAAAATCATAACGAATGATGAGGCACATTTTCATTTGAATGGTCATGTGAATAAACATAATAGTCGGTTCAGGGCAATGGCAAATCGTCATATTATTCATCATCCATCTTTTAATGGATGCAAATTAAAAGTGACAGTCTGTTGTGTAATTTGGTCAGGGGGAAACTGAAAACGGCGTAACGGTAACTGTCAATGGGCAGCGATATCGTGATATGATTGAAAACTTTTTAACGCCACAACTGCATGCTTTGGGCTTGACTCACATGTGGTTTCAACAAGACGGTGCCACATCGCATACAGCCAGAATTACAATTGAATTACTGTGAGACCTCTTACCACAACAAATTATTTCAAGGAATGGTGATGTTGACTGACCTCCACGACCGCCTGATTTGACAGCTCCTGACTTATTTTTGTGGGTATATCTGAAAAGCAAGGTTTATGCAAACAAACCAGACGCGGAAGCAACTCAAACAAAATATTCGTAATAAAATTAATGAAATACTGCGTGAAATGTGTGAGAATGTAATGAAAAACGTGCTCAAATGGGCTCGCATATGTGAGGCTAACAGAGACGGGCATTTATCTGATATTGTATTCCATACATAATCGCCGACATTATAAACAAGCAAAGTAGTTAACCATCCCGGCGGATACCCAGTATATTCAAAGATTTTTCAAAAAGATCTTATAAACTGCCTGCTGGAATTTCAACGATGTATAGAACCGTTATTTGACAAACAAAGAGTGTAGCGTTTCTCAGTTGTAGCTCATTTTTCTCTTAAGCTTTTCAGGAAAACCCCAATGTGTCCCTATTATTTTTCACATGACTATATGTATGTCGCTTAGGTAGCCTTGAATAATATATGGGCATATTTCTCAAGCAAACACGTTTTTTTACCCAATTTTTCTTTCATTTTTCAAGTTTAGATGCGGTTTTGCGCCTTATTTCATATGGGAACTGTACTATTTATGAATTAATTAAGAAATTAATTTAAGTTATGCATAAAATGAGACCTAAGGTTTGGAAATCGGAAATCCTTATAAAATTTTTTTACTATCAAGCTTTGACTTGATTTGCATTCTTTAAAAATATTTTTACTGCGTTGTGGTTTAGGAAACTAAGTTTGACGAATATGGTGCGTGATGTAGCAATTCGAACTTTAATTCATTGGTTTTGGCCATCGCAATTGTGGATAGTTTACACATTGTCTAGATGAAACAACACTTGATTCTTTAGTCAAATGACAGGATTATCCTTAACTAAGTAACTTAAATGTTTGCAATAAATAGTACTCGCCGTTGATTGTGGTTTCTTTTTAAAGTCACATATTTTATAAGAATTATTTGACGCGCACGACAAAAAACAGAAGCCATACTTTTTTCTGCAGATGAAATCCAGGCAACTGCTTTGCTTCAACTCTCAGATGTGGAGTGGTGAACCCATGTCTCATACATGGTTACGAAGTACGCAAAAGCTAAACTTAATTGCTATGACGTATCGCCCAAGGCTCTATTGAATCATTCTCACAATATTAAATGTATTCTATTGTGAACAAATGCTGCGCCCATCATGAACAAAGCTTTCTCATCTTCTTCTTCTTTTCCATAAAATCACCTTCATCACCTTCTGTCGTCGGTCATCCAATACCATTTTGTGGATTTTCTTAACCATTTCTGGCGTAGACACCACAACGGTGTTTGTCGTGGCAGCTTGTAGGGCTTTGTTTATACTCAACTACCCAATATTTTATAGTCATAACTAAAGAAATATGTGCCGCTGTGTTATGGTCAGCCAAGAGGTTCTCGATTCAATCCCTGGGCAGACCATCTGACAATTTTCAGCAGCGGTATCGTCTCATAACATTGCTAGCGACTGGTTATGAGTATCTACGTTATGAGCCGTTCTGAGCCGGCGATAAACTGTAGGTCCCTTACAATGAGTCTAAGAATAAAAATCGGCTGCAGCTCATTGATTGAGAGAGGTCTGTATGTATGTCTGCATGTATGTATGTATGTATGTAAATAAAGGAATAAACTATTTCATAATGGAATTTATTTGTGCGAAAATATTGATTGGTCCGTTCATATGACCAATTCTTTTCATGAAAAAAGTGATTCATCGCCCTCATCACATCTCCACTATAAATTTTGATGGATAATAAGAAAATAACTGATTTCCGTTGGCCTTCAAATTAAAATGACACCAAACATCCACGTTGACACAAAAACGTCATCACACTGGAGACAATTGATGAAATCCATGAAATATTCTGGGACGATCGGTGGACGTAGGTTCGGCAACATCATATATTTTTTTTTAAGAATAATTTGATATGAAAAAACTATTCGCTCCATGATGACCACAATTGCTTGAACAAGACCATAAGTGTAATGGTATGACCAATTTAAAAGGGTTTGTAGTGATGTTCCGGCGAAAGCCACATACGAGTATAGTAAGTTTAAATTGGGCTACGAAAGCCACATACGAGTATAGTAAGTTTGAATTGGGCTACGAATTGCGTACTATTCTAATTTAGCCCCTTTCTACAAATTTGAAAAACAGCGTGAGTAAAAAGGGATTTGGGTCCAACGAAGAGGTAGGTGGTCATCATTGAATTATACGATTTTCTTGTAATTTTGTTATTCAATTTTCAGTACTAAAAATGGAGAACAATCTACGAATCGGCGATTCTAATTAATTAGCGTTAAAGCGAAATCACTTCAATGCCATAGCCATTTAAAATTGTGTTGAATTTGATAACCTACATATGGCGTAAAAAATACTCCTGATGTTGGATATATATTTTCCATTTTTAGTTGCGAATTCACAGCTTGAAAACGAAATACAATGAAATTTTAAAATGTTACAATTCAGTAACTTATCAATGTACCTACGTAAGCTACAAACATTATCACCAATTAGCATAACAATACTCCGCACTTTTTATACATCAAAACACATGTCAGTTTGGAAAAAAATGTGTTTTTTTGAAGCGCAACTGATACCAATTATCGGATGTTTTTTTCTGTGTTTTCGAGGTCGAACAACAAAAACTTTTTCGGTGAATAAAAGACAAAAAACAAAAAAAGAAAAGAAAGCATAGGTATTTGCTTATTTCACTTTATAAGTTATAGTCTTTAAGCGATTTAATTAAATTGTAATTAATTTTTGGAATTGGGTGGGGTTTGACCTATTCAGTGTTGGATACCCATTTTGAGGTCAATTATTACATTTGTGGATAATATTTGTAAATAAAGTTTTTACCTGGAAAACGATGTGAAAAGATACGACCATGACGACTTAATAGCCATGGGTATAGCGGGTAAGTATCCCTTATTAAGTGGGGATTACCGAATGGTGGATGATGAGGTCCATGCGGTGGAAACAGACCCAAATGATGCGTATGCATTAGATGTGGTGGCAAATGAGGTGGGACAGGAGCTGCGGCATGTGGTGGTGGCGGTGGTGGTATATTAGGACCAGCAGGATTATGTTGTTGTTGTTGTTGCTGCTGTTGTTGTTGCTGTTGCTGATGATGGGCTAAAACGGCAGCCATTTGAAATTGCGCAGCCAATAAATGGTGATTTGACGTTGCAGCCGGTATTGTAGCATTGCCCGGAGGCGGTGGTATTAGCGAAGCATTAGCGGGATGCGTTAAAGGCCCTTCTTGAGGACTGTGCAGAGGTCTTATCAAAGGTAGATTGGCAGGAGCGGGCAAAGGAAATGGCCTTACTAAGCCGGGAGGCAATTGAGTTTTAAATATTCTCTGCTGACTCTGTTCATCCAAGTTTTCCCGCGGAGAGGCTAAAGGTGTTGTTGGCCGACTACTGCTACTGATAGCTGTTATAGAATCATTTGGTAATGGAGATTGATTAGTCTCACGCAACGTTGGTGAATGGCTGTTTTCATGCTGGAGTGCTACTACATTATCTGTGTCTTGGCTGGCAGAGTTTATCACAGGCGACTGACGGTGTTGAGAACTACAGGGTGATATACAAGTTTTGATATCCCTATTAATGCTTCTTAATTCCAATGGTTCTAAATAAAGGCTATTTTCACTAGGATATCTAGTGGGACTTAAAGACCTTAACGGTCGCCCTTGAGATCCAGGCTCATTACCACCTATACCACCACTGCCCACTAAAGCATCGATGCTAAAAGCCAATTTTGGCTTGGAAGTGGTATTGGTGCTGGTGTTGGTGGTCGAGGTACTCGTTGTGGTTGGCTGTTTGGCTGCCGAATTGTTGAGTTTGTGAGCTACAGCAAAAGGATTTATCGGCACCAAAGGCAGCATTGTTAAGCGTTGTTGGATACACGTGACCATTGGCAAAATTATTTCAAAAGAGCAATTCTAACGTATTTTTCTATAAATTTTTTAATAATAATTGCACACTTGCACACACACACACACACACACACACACGCAGTTAACTTTGTTTAGTGGTTTTTGTTTCGTATTTGGCACATTTTCAAAGCGATTTTCATATGAATTTTATTTCTCTTTTATTATATTCTTTTATTGAGAGAGATGTCAACCGTCGGTTAGGCACCATTTGCTAAGATATTGACATTTAAACCACAATTTTTTTTTATGGGAACAATTTAATTTAAACTTGTTTACACTAATGGAGCGTAACCGATATGCCTCAATTGTCAGGCTGTTAACGCCATCAAATGTGAAGACGTACTATAACGTTTAAAAATGCACTTATTGGTGGTGGTTTGAGAAAGATCTTTAATTGTTTGCCTTTAGCAAAGATAATTTAACATAAATTTTGAATGAAACTAACAAGCACACACACGTTTTTAACACTGAAACAAACAACAAAAAACAAAAAACAAAAAAACAAAAAAAAGCATTAAAACACGCACGTTTTTCCTTTTTTGCTTCGGTCAATTATTTGTTGACTGTTAACTTCACTTAGAAGTGTGTTATTTTGTGGGTCTAATCACTTCACTCGCAACTATCAACCATTACGGCAGTTTGATGCCATTATGCGTGAGTGTAAATGTGTGCGTGTCGGTAAAGAGAATGTAATAAAAGTAAACAAACACTTGACATTACTTTTTATACAACGTTTTGTCTCACAATTAACGGTTTAGTAATTAATTAAACGCGTTTAATGCGTAAATATATAGCAGCCGTTTATTTTAATTCTTTTCTTTTCTTTAATTTACGTTTTCAAGTGCTCTCGTCTGTTTAACGTGTATTTTTGCCGGCAACGCATTGAATGTTTTACTCGCAATAATTCGCTTGTTGAAACTAAAAAACAGCGCGTCTCAATAAAATCGGTCTTCGTTTTGGTGACGATGACAACACAACGACTGCAATACAACAGCAACGATAAATGGGGAATTCAATATTCATACACCAAGGCAACGCAAAAGTATTGAAGATAAGAAAATCTAAAAACAACAACAACGAAAATTATAAACAAATAACAGCAGTCGTATCGTTCTAACACTTGTTAAACGAAATCAATATAAGAAAGAGAGACAGAGAGAGTGCTAAAGTTTTCAAATAAACACACACTACACACACACACACATGCACGTACACAGTGCTTACAAAGTACGTATGCTTTTTGGGGAGGTGATGCCAACAAGCAGCTTTTAGTTTTGTTTCTTCGATTCCAAAGAGAGCAATAAAGCATGAGAGTTGAACATTTTTATTTAAGCAAAACATGTTTTTTTCTCGTTATTCATCTCCTAATAACTGAACTTATATGCAGTGTTGCCACAAAGTTTACTGCTTAATGTAGCCCCAAAGAAACAGAACCATTTCGGGAAATCATTATCATTTTTGTAATAACATTTTAATAAAGCCTTGGTTTTGTAAGATATCTGTGTATGCATATGATGTGTAGCGCCATTTAGTTGAGATGTTTATCTCTTTGATTTACCTTCGGAAGGTATATGGTTAATTATATTGTTTTTCACCCTATTTTCTACTTTTGCTTATTAGCTTATCAAATCAAAAATCAGCCTCTTTAAGTTCACGAACTGTTCTTAAGTTCCTTGTCAATCAGAGCACATTTCCACAATTTGTTTAAAAGTACCCTTGTAATGCATGCTTACTTGGCAATACTGCTTAGTATTCAACTACTCATAACTCATCTTTTTGCATTCTTTTTCTCTCTCTCGCACACACACTCTATCTCCCTCTTTACACCAAGTAGCTGGAATAAGAAAACACTTTTTTTTTGTCTTGTGCTTATATGTTGGAATTTCTGCAAAATTTCACACCAACTACTGACAGCTGATAAAAACAACGGCAACAATCAACAAAATCATTTAACAAACACAAGGCAAATTTGTGTGTATGACAAAAACAAACCAAAAAAAAAAAAAAAAAACGGGAGCTCCTTTTATTCTCTCTTTAGCACTTCCATTAAATATTATATACAGATGTAGATGTGTGTGTAGAAGTACATATAGTATGTTTGTGGGTACATATTTATTCAAAAGCCACTGTAAATTGTTTTTGTAATTGTATGGATGTTTGTTTGTTTGCTTGTTTGCTTTTCCCTGCAAAATTTTTCACTTTGTAAATGTGGGCGTAACTTATTTATTGGTGTTGGGGATTTTCATATTTTTTTGTGTACTTGCTTTACCTATCCGATGTTGCCCGGATATCCATATACAGTGTTTCTCAAAAAGAAGCGTCTGTACCTACTTCAGAAAAACTTTTTAAGAAATCTGTCGAAAATATGAAATTATAACTGATTCTCATCAAAAAGGACAACGATCCTAAATAGGTACACGTTAGGCAATGCAAAGTTATTTTTCGAACAAATTAAAAACTAAATATGGGAATGTTTGTCTCATTTATCTGATTTGAACCCTATTGATAAAATATTACCAGTTCTGGACATTAAAATCTCTTTAAATAAAAGAACTAAGATTCTGAAGAAGTATACAAGTTAAAGAAGCACGAATTCCTTGAGAAACATTAGACAAAATGGGGAAAAATAACTTCGCGCTGCCATTAAAAATAAAAGTGATACACGAAACAAATAATAAGTTTTTATAATTTTGGGTGGGCAATTTAAATGTTTCAACTTGAACCAACGGTTATTTCGAATCTGGCAATACTTATGTCATATTATTCCCATTGAACGAAATAAACCAATTTACGTTTGAGCAATGCTGGGATTTATTGGAAATTTGTCATTATTTAAGATCATCTTTTCGGATGAAACTTATTTTCATTTTGGTGGGGACATTAATAAGCAAAATTGCCGTATTTGAGGCTCAGAAAACCCAAACGTGGTCGTACAGAAGCCAATGCACCCATTATGAGTGCCTATTTGGTGCGGCTTGTAAAGCGGGGGGCATCATTGGCCAATATTTCATATCTTCCAACCATTACGGTCAATGGAGACACCTATCGCACCATGAAAACCAATTTTTTTTGAGCCCGCTCTTCATGGTTTGGATATGAACGATTTTTGGTTTGAAGAGCATGGCCACACATCTCATGCCACATTAAGTCAGTGGTTTAACGTGAGTACCTGCCCTAGGACGTTACCTCACGGTGCCAAAGCACGAGTGAATACAATGCGTCCACCAACGCCCCCACCTATGATTAAAATCACCAGTGAGTACCAATTTAAAGCCATGTTATTTGGACATGACCTCACACCTTGGTGAGGTGCCGGAGACTATCTAAGCTCCTGCCGATCTATGGGTCACGGCACTCGGTTAAAAATGTAACTCCACACCGAGCCAGCATAGCTCTCCCCGCGATTTGGGTTTAAACCACAGCCACCAGAATTAAGCCTCCGGTCAGGCCTCGTAGCATAAATGATACTACCAGTGTAAGTCCCAAACAACTTCGGACTGGTGACCAAGATGGTAATTACAACAAACAAGAAACACTCAAACAACACAACAATAAACGGAGCCACCCTCACGGGATAACTCAAAGTGACATCGTGCGCCACGGACACAATACACAAAAACAAGAACACAACCAGTCAAAAGCAGACTAGTATCCCGGTATCTCATGCCACAGTCGAATTATTGCGTCAAACGTTGGATGGCCGTTTAATTAGCCGAAATGGTGATTTCACACCGTTGGATTATTTGCTATGGGGCGCCGTTAAAGACAAATGTTATGGCGACAAAGCAGAGGCAATTGAGCATTTGAAGGCCAACATTCGTGATGCCATTGCCGAGATACGACTCCATACTATCGAAAAAGTTCTCGACAATTTATCCGATCGAATGGGGTACTATAAGGCCAGCCGCGGCAGCCATATAAATGACAACAAAAAAAAAAAAATCAATTTGGCGAAATTTCACCCCGTTTCTGTTTTATTGCATTTGAAAATTTTCGCTTTGATTTTTATATTTTCAATTGTCTTGTGTGACATATACTTTAATTTATAAAAAACCATTAAAATTAAATTTTTTATGTTGTTCCTACTTATGTTTTAAAACTAATTTTTATATTTCAGTTACGTTACTATTGCATATTTTGAAATGAATTTTGAATATCTCAAGTGCGTTTTTATTTTCGGCAACATGATCATATTGACTACGAATTTATACGTTTAATTGCCGCCTAGTGTATGTATTTTAAAAAGGGAAAACAAATTCCCTTTTTCCGTTTTTTTGCCACCTGTCCTTTTTTATAAAGCAAATGCTAAAGCGACTTTTGATGTTTTCCGCTGATATATTTATTGGGAAGTACGAGTATGATAATAAATACTTTTATTTATGGGAGGTGTCACGCCTACTATTCCTTTAAAGTTATTTTTTTTTTAGGTTAATGTACAACTTGGTAATAGAATAGCATGTGAAAAGTTTAGAGACTATATCTTTAGTAGTTTCCAAGATACATCGTAATAACTATGTGCTTGATAGGATCGGACCACCAACCAAAAATTTTTCTTTCTAATTAGGCCTTCAAAGTGTACGTTTTTTACAGTACATTTTAGTCGATGATGAAGGCGAAGGATATATATCTACAGATATACATATATCTGCGCTCCATATTTCAACGAATTCGATTTAATCGCTTACGCGTGCCAGACTCACAAAACAAATTGAAGAAACAAAATTCTCATATGATCTAATTTTAACCGTTTTTTTTCAGGGCTGAAACTAATGTCTGTTTGCAGTGACAGCGGAATATTTTTAAAGCAATCTTGGCTCACCTCACAACAATACGCAAATATATTTTGGAAGAAATGGTGGAATGAATATCTTCCGTGTTTAACATGCGGAACAAAATGGCATGAACGTCAAAAACCTTCAAGTCAGGGTGATATGGTAATTGTTGTGGACAATTCACTACCTCGTAACGTATGGCTGCGTGGAAAAATTTTGCAAACTAGATTGGCAAGTGACAGCCGCAACTAAGCTGGTGATTTTGAAAGTAGCTCCTGGCCTGGAGTCTAGCGGCGAAGAATCTTCTTGCCATACTGCGGGGGGAATGTGAACGCCACTTTCAAAATCTACATGATTTATTTAATATGGCAATGCCTTAAATTTTGTACTAAAATTTAACATTTTTCTGATTCTCATTATTTTATAAAAATTAACGAAACATAAATCACGAGGTCAGTTGCTTAAGCCTCCGTCAATTTGAAATTAACCTCACATTTGTTAGTTACACGTTGGCATAAACACTGGCTCGCAAGGATTACTACTAAAAACTAATTTAAAGTTACTTGTGGTTTCCATACCAAAAAGTATGTATTAAATTCTTATTTGTCTTTTATAATTCCCAATTACATGTATTTATTTGGGAATTAAATAAATTGGTAATTTCATTTACATGGATCCAATAAATTAAATATTTGATGGAATCTGTGTTCTTATTTTCCAATTATTTAAAACCCCGTGAAGTCACTAGATGTTACTTCGGCTAGCGTGCCGCCAATACATACCCTAAACACTTTTGTTAGCTATAGACCTGTGTTCCAATCTGTGTTCTTCATCAAAAAGAAAAAAAAAATGTCATCTTAGAAGAAAAGTCACTTATATTGCCCGTTTTCAATCGAATTTCATCTCTCCTAGATCCGACTTTGAAAAATATGCAATTAAGCCAGAAATATCTATGCTCCAGCTTTCAACAAAATTTGCAAGGTTAAAAACATTTTGATTAGGAGCTAAAAAGTGTGCCAAGCTCAAAAGCGGACCAAATCAAGACTCCGCTTAGCCTGAGCCTATTTGCTAAATTGTGTGTGTGGTAAATTAAAAAAACAATTATGTTCACAATAGTGAACTATTAGCGAAGAAGTCTCGATATTAAATTTGAATACCCCAATAAAAATATTTACTTCGCTATCAGCTCGTCATATATTTATAAATGATTTTGAACTCATGTTTTTGTCCAGCAAAAAATACTTAACAAGGCATAGAAATTTCGCTCATTTTTAGCATGGAGAGAGGGGAAAATGCAAAAGTAACCGCAAAATCAGAACAAAGCAAAGGCTTCGTTCTCGAGCTATTGCCCAACTATTAAAAATGAATATTTAGTAATTGTGTTTAAAGTTATTCGCTTTAGATATTGCTAAAGAGTCGCTGTAGATATCGCGGACAAACCTTCGAGATCGAAGGAGCGACGGGTGAACTCTATAAGTTATATTTCGTTTCGCTTTCAATAGTCGTTTCGAATGTTTTATCAGAGAAATGTTTGCCAAGCATTAGAAAATGATTTTGTTACCGAATATGGTGGTCAAGCGGGGACTTTAATTGTCCTGTTTCCCTTCGATGTTAATGTTTTTTTTTTTACTTAACAAGCCATAGAAATTTCCATTATATTTAGCATGAAAAGAGGGGAAGTATGCAAAAGCAAAAGTAAGGGCAAAGTCAGAGGAGAGCAAAGGCTTCGTTCTCGAGTTATTGCCCAACTATTAAAAACGAATGTTTAGCGATATCAAATCGAAATGATTAATAGTAAAGGGTCCGCCATCTAACGTTTTTTTTCAACTAGTGCTTATCTCGTGAATGGTAACACTTAGCTCATGTCTGATTTGACAGATAATTAGTTTTATCCTTCCGCTGAACGAATATAGTTGTGTATACGCTTCGCTAAATTGGCCTGCCATCGACTTACAGAAGATGCCGATTATGCCAAAAATTATCATCTTTTCAGATGAAGCCCATTTTGATCTTGGCGGGTATGTAAACAAGTAAAATTGTCGCATTTGGGGCATAGAAAACCCGCCCGCATACATTGAAAAGCCGATACACTCAAGACGAGACACTGTTTGGTACGGATTTTGGTCCAGAGGCATAATTGGGCCATTTTTTTTCGATGATGAGCAAGGAATGGCCGTTACAGCCAATGGCGATCGTTATCGGGCCATGTTGAACGAATTTTTGTTCATAAAAATTGAAGAGGAGGATATTAGCAACATTTGGTTTCAACAGGACGGCGCTACGTGCCACACAGCCGAAGCTACACTCGATGTTTTGCGCCCTGTTTTTGAAGATCGCATTATCAGCCGCAGAACTGTGTCGTTTGCCACCTCGGAGCTGCGATTTGATACCGTTGGACTATTATTTGTGAGGTGCATTCAAAGATAAGTGTTACGCCAACAGGCCAGAGACAATTGACTCTTTAAAGGACAATATTCGTGAAGCCATTGGTGACATACAGCTGCACACAATGCATAATGTGCTTAAAAATTTAACCGATCGTGTAGGCTACTGCATGGCCAGCCGAGGCAGCCATTTGAATGAAATTATTTTCTATTATTAACCGGAAGGATTGTACTTTCAAATAAAAGAAGAAATTTGAGAAAATATTCAGTAGTTTTCTTTTATAGCATTTTCAACAAAAAAAATTATTTGCGGACCCTTTATTATAAGCGAATATTTAGTAATTGTGGTTAAAGTTATTCGCTTTTGATATTGCTAAAGTGTTGCTGTAGATATCGCGGACAAACCTTCGAGATCGAAAGATTTGCTGCCATAAACTAGAAGACGGGGGAATGCTATTTTTTTTCGTTTCGCTTTCAATAGTCGTTTTCGAATGTTTTATCAGAGAAATGTTTGCCAAGCATTAGAAGATGATGTTATTACCGAATATGGTGGTCAAGCGGGGACCTTAAGTGGCCTGTTTCCCTTCGATTTTAACATCTCCCAGGTTCAATTTTGAAAAAAGGCATAGCCTATAACGCTATAGTTAGCAAGACGCATCTGAACCTCAAATTTGAACAAAATCGGTTCAGCCTGTGATGTGTGATTGAATGACAATCAAACAAATAAACTTACAAAGCAATGTATGATATACAATGTACGAGTATATGTATGAATTACCGCTTTTTCTCTGACCAACAACAGCAACAACAGTATTCGGAAATTGTAATAATAATGAGCACGATTTTAGCAGCCATTAAGAAAAGAGTTTTATAAGAACGGTTATGCATGTGTATTGATGATGAGGAGGGATGCTTTTTTCGAAGCATGATGTTGTGGTGAGGAGAGTGTTTGTTTTATTCCTCTTATTACTGGCGTTGTGCAGTTTTTAAAAGTAGTGGTAGTGGTGGTGGTGGTGGTAGTGGTGGTGGTGGTGGTGGTGGTGGTGGGTAATAATAAACACCTCATCTGTTAAACGGAGTCACGTTAAAATGTTAAGAAAAACCAATAAAAACCAAACAAAAACTAAGAAAATAGTAAAAAACGAAAATTCACGTTGTTGTAACACATCCTGTAAAGCATCAAGATTAGTTTGAAAAAAAAAACAGATTTTCTTTTGTGTGTGAATTTTAAATTCATTTTTGATTTTCTGATTTCGGTTTTATTTTTATTTTTTTATTTTTTTATTGTTTTTTCCTTCATTATCGGTTGTAGTGTGTTTTCTTTGTTTTGCAATTTTAAGTAATTAAAGCGAAATTTCATTTTTTGTATTTTAATCTTCTTGGGGATTTTATGGTCAATAATAATAAAAAGAAAAAAAAATTTAATTTTTCTTTGTTTAATTGTTGTTGTTGTTTTTCTTTTTGTTAACTTTTAATTGCATTCAATACAAGATGATGCAATTCATTGTTCATTCTGACATTTAATAGACGAAACGTCAGTCATATCGTCGTCAATCTGCGCATAATACATTTTTTATTGAAGATCGAGTTCAAAAGTTAACGAATATCCGGTCGATGCCACACATAGGAAAACTTTGAAATGAATTTAAGACAAAGAAATCTATGTCAAGGCATCAAAATGGATTTAATTATTAAAAAAAGTCAATTGGCATTTTTAAAACACCTGTTATGTATACAAAAAAATTTATCAATTAACCTGTACCACCTTTTTTTTATCGCATATGTTAGAATCATTTTTAGCTTAACCTCTAGCAGGCTAAGTGCTTCTAAAATCGATATGAACCTGAAGTTTGTAAAAGGAATGAAAAAATTTTAAATGATCGCACCCAAAAGCAGTGAAAACCACTGTCGACCTAAAATAGGAGTTGGGCTATCTTTGGCGTTAAACCGTGGCCTCCTAAACGGTCCACAATTTGTAGTCGAGGCTTTAAATCAGGGCTACTAGAGGGCCATTCTTTGAAGTAATTTAAGGCATATTGTTCGTGTAGTTTTGGCCAACATAGCCGGAAAGTCAACTAAACTCTGACCGGTTGATTGATTTGACTGCCAGTTCACAGAAATGCAAATCTTGATTGCAGCTGTATAATGATCGTTTACAAACCGCGAGATGAGCTCAGAAGCTACATATTTAGATGAGTGTGGTGTATTATCATACTGTTGGGCTAAATTTATTCTGTTTAATTCAATTATTTTCATCCGTAAACATCAATTTTTCTGTGTAAGTTATCAGCGTACTTCAGCAAGAGACAAGAGATTTCAATGTTTCTATACTGCTTGTCTTGAAGTTGCGATCAGTTAAAAAATTTCAAAATAGATAGTAATGAAATAGCGGATGCATTTGCCAGAAAAGGTTCCAAAACTTGCTGTGCTGCACTACCTACTACCATCCTCAAACTAATCAATTATTAGAAAATTACTTGGTACACTGGAATGCTCAAAGGGGACTTTGCCAGTCTAGGGCGGAGATCAGCCCAAAAGCTTGGGCGTGGCTCTGCGGTTCTTAAGTATGACAGGGCGGACTTAAAACTCCTAACGGAGTTTCTTACAGGCTACTGCAGACTAAGAGGGCATTTGAAGAGAATGGAGGTAACAGATGTAAATGCCTATAGACTGCGCTCACAGGCATCAGAGACAGAGGAGCACATATTGTATGAATGTGGGGTTCTTAATAGGTTTAGGTGAACATAAGGTCTGACATAAGTTGACATATCACCATTTGGTTTTAAGTCTACTGCTACCTTCCTAATAAACAGCAGCAGATCTGCTAGACAAACTATAGATCGGAAGAGACAGAATAGATCCTATTGGTCGCAGTGTCCTGCAATAGTGCCTGATCGATATGATGGTAATGATAATCAATTTCGGGTACGGCATTAGAAAGCACCAAAGTTCAAAATTCTTTGTTAATAATTTGATTCATGGACTTTTGCGTGATATTCAGCTCACGGCTGAATTTTATGTTCTGTTTCTGGACAGAATTAGAAAAATTTTTGACTTGATAGCCTTTATCAAGCTCAAACTGTGGCTAATTGTCTGACCTCTCCATGGTAAAAACTGACACAAATTTCATGAAATTACCACTACAGCCTAAGGCTTTAGAGGTGAACTTTTGAAAACCATATAATAATAGCAGATCGTGTTCAATTTTACTTTTAAAAATTGGTATGTTCAGTGTTAGGAAAGTAGTTTTCCTTAGCAGGTAAAATAATAATAGTTAGTTATTGATTTTTTTTGTCTTTTTAGCTTTAAGATGACACTTATCTATACCAAGTGTACCGGTACACTGAAGAGCGAACAATTATTGTGAACGAGCCTAAATATCCGTAATGGTATCTCCATACCCTAATCGGCAGTCAACGTAACCAGTAAAATTCAATGTTCCCATACCTGATTTGGTAAACTCATGCACAATGCATTTTGTCATTTGCCTCGCTATCATTTACTATCCAAATAGCCCTAGCGGGAGGCATCCGATCACTCTTTAGCTACTTCGTAGATGACAGCTTGAATCTTCGCCACTTCGCTGGTCACTTCTGCGACTAAACAAGGCGCACCCACTAGTTTTACCCTAATTTCTCTTATTTGCTAAAGCTTTGACAAAAATTATAACGAATCATTAGTATAAGTTGTCAGGTTTACCGATATGAAGTGAGCGTCAAGATACAAATGTCTTCATAGGGAACATTTATTGTGAACGAGCCTTAATTATATTTTATTTTTGTGTATGTTGGCAATGACATTTGTCAAACCTATTCAGTATACTCGTACATCAAATCGATGAACAAACAACAGCATATTTTTGGTGTTAAAGATGGCAAATTTTGTACCAGAAAATGGTGATTTGCGGAACGCATTAACTATTTGTTTTCATTTGAAGAAAAGTGCTGCAGAGTTGCATCGAATGTTTGTCGAGACATATGGTGATCATGCTCTAAATGGAAGAAATCATCAACTTCGGCTGCAAAACCATATCGATTCGGCAGGAAGACATGCTATATGTCTAGTGGGTCCAGAAAGGTGTGGTGTACTGCGCGCTCCTAAAACTTGGTGAAACCGTTAATACAGACTGCTACAGACAACAAATGATCAGTTTGAATCATGCATTGCTTGAAAAACGATCAGAATGGGCCAAAGGCAAAGGCATTTTGCAACATGACAATGTACCTGTCAAAGCATTAGCATTAGGCTGGGAGCTGCTATCCCACCCGCTGTATTCACTATATTTTTCATCGCTGGGACACGTATTGTCTGAAAATGGGAAAAATGTGTAGCCAGCAATAGCCAATACTTTGAATAAAATGGTTTTTACTTTCCCATAAAACATTCGTGTTTTATTTGCACAAAAATACGCTCTCAGTTCATACCGGTAGACCTAATACACATACATATACAAAGTAAGTGAATAATTTTGATTTCAATACAAATTAATCTTGTGCGTCTCTATTCGAAAGAATAGATTTTAATGAAAAATATTTCAATTCAACTTAATTGATCAAAAACAAATCAAATTAATCGATTGTAGTTCCTAAGCATCACTACTCTAACAATGGTAATCGATAGGTAGCTCGAGGCAATAGCTTGAAATAAATAAAAATTTCCTACAACTGATATCGCAAGAACTGCATCTTGGAGCGAATAAATGAATCCACCTGTTACGATACCAGAAACAACTGGCCAAACTTGAATGGGCAAAGAGCATGGCAAGTATTAAAACTTCACCGAATACATAAAAGTAATCTTTAGACATAATAAAGGTGTGCCTCGGATAGCTTGCAAGCAAACATAGTTGAGGTTACTTAGGATAAACCCATTGTGTGGCGCTGTTATCTTGGCAAATTGCAACTGTGAACATACTCGTATGCATGTTCGAAACCAACATAGAAAATAACAAAAATCTACTGTAAGCAGTTGAAAAAATCCCTCGATTTCTTGGAGGAAAAGGTCGAGGGTATTGTTCTGGTGCCCATCTACACACGATATATGTGTAGGCTCATTCACTAATTGCGCAAGGTGATGGTGCGCGGCAAATAACTCAACGTATTGGCCTTCTGGAGCTGTAGGGCCTGAATGGCGTAACCAAGACGAATTATGAACATTGAAATCACCAGCAACAACAATTTGATTATTCGGATAATTCGCAAGGATACTCGATATTGAGTCGGAAAGAGAGTCAAAGTCAGATAAGGTAACCTCTCTTCCCGCGTTTGGGCTTCTATACAAAAACCCGAAATGCTTAAGATGTGCGCTGATTCTGAACTTAACCCATAGACATGCCAAGAGGTTGCTGGCATTGATACACAACTTCATTACGAATGTACAGGGCAAGACTTCTATGAAAATTAAAAAGGGACAGAAGGTGATACCCAGGGATATGAAAATTTTGTGGATGAGCATTTTCAGAAACCTGGGTCTCACATAAGGCGAAAATATCCGGCCTATGAAGACAAATGTGCGCATACACGGAGAAAAAGTTTGCCCGTAGCCCACGCACTTTGCAGAAATCAATCCGAAAGCGTCCTGCCACTACGTAAGTTCAACCAAATAAAAGAAAAACCAAATATTTATATAAATTAACCACACGAGTAAACAAAAGTCAAACAACCCCCTTTTGGATGCGTACGACAAGGAAATGGGTTACGGCTGGTAGATTATTCAGCAGCCAGTGTTATACCTTCACTACTGAATAATCCAACTGCAACCGCTCCAAGTGGTTCGCAGCCAAAGTTTTGAAAAGGAATAATGAGGGGAAGGGAAAGCACTATTGCCGATGGTAGGGCACATAACTAAATTCTCCCCTTAAGTTTTATCTTAAGCTAACTGAGACTCGTTTACTTTTCGACGTAAGTAATTACTTTGCCGAAGTAACAGTACTAAAAACAGATTTTGATATGCAATGCTCCAGCATAAAGCAGCATAATTTTGTTCTCCAGTGTACAGACTAGAAATGGCTTAATCTCTTGTTCTGTGTATTTTAATTGTTTAAAACATTTTTTTATGATTCACAGAAATAAGCGCAAACATTATATAGATGTTACAGACATATACAGACATACAGACATACAGGCATACATGCGCCCTTATCAAGAATTGTATATCTCGTGTATTTTGTTTCTAATTCAGCGAATGATAATGATTGAAGCGAGTCAGTAGTCACACATTTCAAATAAAAGCAATTTAAAAAGTTGATCGATCTCTTTGGTTCAAAATTTTTGATATGAAATTGACCTTAAGATTTTTAGTTTTTTTTTTTCATTTATGTTTCGATACAAACGTTACTGCCTATAAGAAGATTTCAAGTTCTCTAATGTGAAGAAGCTTGTTTTTCACTGCCACTGCATGCACATAACACTTTGACAAGTAATTTCAATAAAAATGGTAAAAAAAGTGTGTTTCGCGTTAATAACATCGCCGAAACTACAGAAACCTGTACAATGGCGACGCCATACTAGAGCTGTAAAACAATCGATAGTAAAGGGTCCGCCAAATAATTTATTTTTTCTGAAAATGCTATAAAAAAAACTACAGAATATTTTCTCAAATTTCTTTTTTTACTTGAAAGTACAATCCTTCCGGTTAATAATGGCAAATAATTTCATTCAAATGGCTGCCTCGGCAGGCCATGCAGTAGCCTACACGATCGGTGCAATTTTTAAGCACATTATCGATTGTGTGCAGCTGTATTTCACCAATGGCTTCACAAATATTGTCCTTTAAAGCCTCAATTGTCTCTGGCTTGTTGGCGTAACACTTATCTTTGACGGCACCCCACAAATAATGGTCCAACGGTGTCAAATCGCAGCTCCGAGGTGGCCAAACGACATCAGCTCTGCGGCTGATAATGCGAACTTTAAAAACAGGGCGCAAAACATCGAGTATAGCTTCGAGTGTTGCTAATATCCTCCTCTTCAATTTTTGTGAAGTTTTGTTCTACATGGCCCGACAACGATCGCCATTGGCTGTAACGGCCACTCCTTGCTCATTTTCGAAGAAAAATGGCCCAATTATGCCTCTGGGCCAAAATCCGCACCAAACAATGACTCGTCTTGGGTGTATCGGCTTTTCAATGTATGCGGGGCCTGGGATCGACTTACAGAAGATGACGATTTTGCCAAAAAAAAAGCATCTTTTCAGCGAAGCTCATTTTGATCTTGGTGGGTATGTAAACAAGCAAAATTGTCGCATTTGTGGCACAGAAAACACACACGCACACGTTGAAAAGCCGATACACCCAAGACGAGTCACTGTTTGGTGCGGATTTTGGTCCAGAGGCATAATTGGGTCATTTTTAATCGAAATTGAGCAAGGAGTGGCCGTTACAGTCAATGGAGATCGTTATTGGGTCATGTTGAACGAATTTTTGTTCACAAAAATTATTTGGCGGACCCTTTATAAGGATTACTTTTGCATCAAAATCTTCAATACGTCAAATTTTTTGTCATACTGGACAAAATAAAGTGTCTCTATTATTTGTTTCAACACACTGTGTATTTATTCTTTCCCTTTCACTTAAATTCTAATATTGTTGCCACAAATAGCACTCAAAAGAATCCGATAGTATCGATAGTTTCAAAAAATAGTTGTTCTGAGTGGGCCGACTGTCGATAGTTTTGCAGCTGTACGCCATGCTATGAAAAGTGATTTTTGACTTAAAAGTTTTCAGCTTTAGTTTCGTGATACCATATATCGATTAACTTGGAAGTTGATTATCAGTAAATGAGAGATTTTCGACAAATTTTATTTGATGCAGCAAAGGGAAAAGTGATTTTTCAGGGGTTGGCAACCCACTGGTTAATCCAAAACCCGGTTGGATTTTTTTATTTAAAGGTTTTCTTAGTTTATTCACAACAAAAATAATTAAAATTTACGTATTACGAGAACAAATTAATTCAGTCAGTTTTTTAGCTCATAAAAGAAAAAATTTGTTAACAAATTTATCAAAATTGCCCCATTTCTGTCAGAACACCGTCTCAAAAAAACTTCTCTTTTAAGGTGACCCACTTTGAGGTTGGAGAAGTGATTCGATGCCATGCCAACAGATATTGTATCCGTCGAAACAGGCAATAGTCAAAAGGAGTAATGTTTGGACACCACGGCCCCTACCGCCGTGGTGTCGAACTTTTGTTTGGCATAAGATGGAGATGCTTTGTGGAAGCCCAAGAGGAGTAACAAGAAAAAGAAAAAACTTTTGTTTGACAGAGCATTGTCATGCAAAATAATAACTGAATCATGTCGGCCGGTTTGCTCATAATGCGCGGTTCAAACGAGGTAATTGCAGTCTGCTCCGATCACCGAGTTTTGGAAGCTCATAGCACACAATGCCACCTTTATCTCACTCAGAGTGCAAAATTGCCTTATAAATACTAAAATAATGGAATGGTACTAACAAACAAACAAAAATATTGTCGAAATGAACGAAATTTGGAAACAGGAATAAAACCCAATAAACACCCCCCCAAAAAAAAACCGGGTTTCTGCCAACCCCAAATTATGAAAATAATCAAATTATCACTACAATTTCGCATACTGTTCAGATTTTCAACAATTTACTGCCCACAAATAGCGATTAAAGAATAGGTATCCAAAAGGAAAAAATTCAATTCGAAAAAATTACATCAATTGAAGAAAAATATTACTTTAAAACAACAACACCAACAATAACAACAATTAACATATCTATTATTACAAATCTTTGATATTTTTTTCTAAAAGAATATTGAAATTTTCAATATTTGTTTTCTTATTATTTATTCTGCGAAAAACTCTCATTTATTAAACTGACAGTCTTAAGTTATTAAATATTTGCAAACAAAAAGCCTCTCATACAGAGAATAATAAAGAAAAATGTTTACTAAAGTGATGCAAGAAAATTATTTTTCCTACTCAAGTTAAGGAAAATCATTTGTTTTTCATTTCGTACAAATTTAGCAAATGAAAGCAACAGAAACCACTACTAGCAACCATAATACAAACACACAACCTCGTATAAGCACTACTTTGAACAGAATTTAAAAGAAAAAACATATATGCAGCCACCCATATACCAAACCAATGAAATACACACACACACACACACATGCATACAGACGCATACTTGCACTCGTTTATAAAATATGAACTCCAACTCTGTGATTGATTTCTCTCCAACAGCGACTCAATAAAATGTTTTCTATGACCAGCCATTAATTGTCATTGAAACAGAGAATGTAACTGATACAATTAGTGTTTGTTTTTGTTCTTGTTTTTTTGTTTTGTAATCCAAAAAACAACAAAAAACAGCAGAAAAACAAAGATACATATTTGGTTAACAAATTATAAAAAGAAAAACTATGTAACAGTGGCTAAGGCAAGAAAGAGAAGTAATTATTATTGTGAGAGAGTAATATAGTGAAGAGTAAATTGTAGAGAGAAGTGTTGAAGAAATACCTTCCACGATCCACGTTTAGTGTATTCCAGTTCGTTTAAGTAAAACATCTTTATGCCATTGGTATTTGCAAAGTTAAAAATCCATTAGAAAGAGAGAAATATACAACACATTTTGACTCGATTGTTAAATATGCTTAAGAGAGCGAGAGAGAGATGGTGTAAACAGTTGTACCCCTCTTTAGCTAAACAAACATTCACACTGTTTTCATGAAGTGTTAATATATGTTTTTATTGTTGTCAACGTCATTTTTCTCTCAGCATTTAGTTAAGGTAGTGTGAGTAGCAGTAGTGGCTGTTAATTCCTACTACTCATCCAACCACTCAAGTCAGCCATTATAGAGTAACGACGATTCATTTAATAATTGCAAATTATATGGGACTCATTATCACTGTTTTATGTCTGTCCCAATTTGGTTGATTATGACGACGATGATGATGAACTTTTTTGTTTTCTCTCACCCCTTTTCTAAATGTAATGATAAAACGATTGTTTAGTATAAAATGTGTGTGCGCGAGTGTGTGTAATAGTGTTTAAAAGAGAAAAATATTATGCTGTACGTGGTTTGTTGTTGTTTATTTATTTTTCTAGTGCCAGTACTACAGTGGGCAGCCATTGTTTAAACAGAGTCTTTAAGACGACAAATACAGTATTTTTTTGGTTTATTTTTCTCATTAATTAATAAAAAACGTTCGTTTGAAATAAATAGTAGAACTCACTGTACAAAAAATATTTACGTATTTTTCTTCAGATTCTGTAAGCAAAATTGGTAACAAAAATTAAGCAAGAAAGAGTGAGAAATTGTTATTTTTTCCATTTCATAGGCTTATAGTTTAGTTTTGCTGTTTAGCATTGGACAGATTTCACGATCAAAGCTTGGCATAGCTCGTATATATCAATGAAAGGGAACCGAGTTCTTTATCTAGAAATAATGAAATTAGTAGTGTCTTCCTCGACACTTCGCATAAGAAGAATGGCCCGTTGATGTTCGTAATTGTGTAGGTATATAATCATAGCTGTAACACCACGTTCGATAATTTTTAAATAAATTTCAACCGAAAGTTAAACGCAACTTTGAAATAAAACAAATGGAAAACTATCATTGATATTTGGCCACCATTTATCTTTCGTTTAGTGAACATTTATGCATCATCACCATTCATAGCCGACGGCCAATAACTGACTTCCCAACTTAAAAACTTCATAATATAGGGTGGACCGTTTTAAAGTTTAAATTTAAAAATGCAATAAAACAGAAATGGTTTGGAATTTTGCCCAATTTTTTTTTTCTTTTGGGGTTTAGAAATGAAATTGTTTGTTCCGGTTAGAAATGAAATATTATTTCATTCATATGGCTGCCGCGGCTGGCCTCACAGTATTCCATTTGAACGGAGCAATTTTCGATAACTTTTTCGAGTGTATGGGATCGTATCTCGGCAATGGCATCACGCATGTTGTCTTTCAAATGCTCAATTATCTCTGGTTTGTCGCCATAACATTTTAATGGTATTGATAAAAGCGGGACAAAAAAATTGATTATCATGGTGCAATAGGTGTTTCCATTGACCATAATGGTTGCGCCGTCCACATTTTCAAAAAATATAGGCCAATGATGCCTCCGCTCCACAAACCGCAGCACACAGTCACTCGTAATGGGTGCATTGGCTTCTGTAGGAACACGTTTGGGATTTCTGTGCTTATTAACTTCGTATTTCGGCAATGACATTACGAATGTTGTCCTTCAAATGTTTAATTGTCTCTGGTCTGTCTGCATAACACTTGTTTTTAACGGCGCCCCACAGAAAATAGTCCAACGGTGTCAAATCGCAGCTTCTTGGCGGCCAACTGACATCACCATTTCGGCTAATTAAACGGCCATCAAACGTTTGACGTAATAAATCGATTGTGGCACGAGCTGTGTGACAAGTTGCACTATCCCGTTGAAACCAAATATCGCTCACATCAATACCATAAAAAGCAGGCACAAAAAAATCGGTTATCATGGTGCGATAGGTTGCTTCATCCACATTTTCAAAATTTATTGGCCAATGATGCCTTCGCTCCACAAATCGCACCAAACAGTTAATCGCAATGGGTGCATTACTTACCTACCAAGATGAGAAGATGATTTTTGGATTTTTTTGCAATTTTTAAGTTTAAAAATGTAATAAAACAAAAACAAAAATGGTTTGAAATTTTGCCAAATTTATTTTGTTTGTTGTGAAGTACAATTGTTCATATGGCTGCCGTGGCTGGCCTCACAGTACCTCATTTGATCGGACCAATTTTCGAGAACTCTTTGAGTGTGTGGGATCGTATCTCGACAATGGCATCACGAATGCTGGCTTTCAAATGCGCAATTGTCTCTGGTTTGTCGGCAAACACTTGTTTTTAGCGGCGCCTTCACAGAAAATAGTCCAACGGTGTCTAATCACGGCTTCTTGTCGGCCAACTGACATCATCATTTCGGCTAATTAAATGGCCGTCAAACGATTGTGGCATGAGATGTGTGACAAGTTGCACCATCCTGTTGAAACCAAATATCGCTCACATCAATACCATAAAGAACGGGCACAAAAAAATTGGTTATCATGGTGCGATAGGTGTTTCCATTGTCCGTAATGGTTGCGCCGTCCACATTTTCAAAAAATATGGGCCAATGATGCCTCCGCTCCACAAACCGCAACAAACAGTTACTCGTAATGGGTGCATTGGCCTCTACAAGACCACGTTTACCCATCAAGATGAGAAGATGATTTTTGGATATTTTTTTTTGATTTTTTTGCAATTTTTAAGTTTAAAAATATAATAAAACAAAAACAAAAATGGTTTGAAATTCAGCCAAATTTATTTTGTTTGTTATGAAGTACAATTGTTCATATGGCTGCCGCGGCTGGTCTCACAGTACCTCATTTGATCGGACCAATTTTCGAGAACTCTTGGAGTGTATGGGGTCGTATCTCGGCAATGGTATCACGATTGCTGGCCTTCAAATGCGCAATTGTCTCTGGTTTGTTGTCACTTGTTTTTAACGGCGCCCCACAGAAAATAGTCCAACGGTATCAAATCTATGCTTCTTGGCGGCCAACTGACATCACCATTTCGGCTAATTAAACGGCCGTCAAACGTTTGACGCAATAAATTGATTGTGGCATGAGATGTGTGGCAAACCGCACCATACAGTCACTCGTAATGGGTGCGTTGGCTTCTGTAAGACCACGTTTGGGTTTTCTGGGCCACATATGCGACAATTTTGTTTATTGACGTACCCACCAAGATGAAAAAGAAATGATGATCAATTTCCCATAAATCCCAACGTTGCTCAAGCGTAAATAGATTCATTTCGTTCAGTAGAGATAAAAAACTGAATTTTGTGACAGAATAGAATGACAATAACCGCTGGTTCAAATATACTCGTAAGCTTTTAAATTCCCCAGCTTATATGACTGCTTTGTACTTTTTAATTAAAATCTGTAATATGCCACATACTTCACATGGAAACGCTTTAAACCTTGCAGAACTTCAATAAACATTACAAGACCGAAATGTGTTATGAGAGCAATAAAGACGCAAAATGCCTGCACTTCAAAAGAAAATTTTCCTGAGCGATTAACAGCAACTCATGAAGGTAAGGAATTTGAATTTGTCGAATTAGCTGTCATTTATTCTTTTTTTTTACCATATAGAAGGGTTTAGCGTGCACATACTAATAAGGGGTGTTTTTTATAGAGGATAGAACTTTAAGTTGCAATAAAACAACGATGGATGATTATTCGATTGATATGAGTTTACATTTAAAATATGATTTCTGGCATATGACCGCCACGGTTGGCGCGGATGAAGTCCAATCTGGACGTCCAATTTTCGATGACTTTTTCCAACATTTGTGGCCGTATATCGGCAATAACACGGCGAATGTTGTCTTCCAAATGGTCAAGCGTTTGTGGCTTTAACGCATAGACCAGTGACTTTACATAGCCACACAGAAAGTAGTCCAGCGGTGTTAAATCGAAAGATCTTGGAGGCCGATTCACAGGTCCAAAACGTGAAATTAGGCGGTCACCAAACGTGTCTTTCAATAAATCTATTGTGGCACCAGCTGTGTGACATGTTGCGCAGTCTTGTTGAAACCACATCTACTGGACATCATGGTTATTCAATTCAGGAATTAAAAAGTTAGTAATCATGGCTCTATACCGATCACCATTGACTGTAACGTTCTGGCCACCATCGTTTTTGAAAAAGTACGGACCAATGATTCCACCAGCCCATAAAGCGCATCAAACAGTCAGTTTTTCTGGATGTAATGGTGTTTCCACATACACTTCAGGATTACTTTCACTCCAAATGCGGCAGTTTTGTTTGTTGACGTAGCCATTCAACCAGAAGTGCGCTTCATCGCTACACAAAATTCGCTTATGAAAATCGAGAACAACGGTAATCTCTTTTTAGGCCCATTCGACGAATCTACGCCGGGCGTGAGTCTATTCATGATAAATTGCCAAACCCAATTGAGAATAAATCTCTTGACAGCTGTGAAATCGGTCGCCATCTTGAAAAGTAATGCCAACTTAAAGTTCTATACCTCTATAAAAAACACGCTTGATAAGTAAAAAATCATCATCAAATCGATTTGGCCCATTTCTGTATGAATATAGTGTGGTAAGTACGTTAGTATGGTAAGTAAAATATCGAATTTGGGACGGTACCAATCCACTTGAGATTCAAGATGTCATACTTTCATATCCTTTGAGGTGGACTGTACAAGCCATCACCGCTGATGATCAACTTCTCTTGGCCTGATTTAGAGGATACGGACTCCAACAGCACGTCATTTCATTAGGGCGGCAACTACAGCCCGTGCTAGGTTCCATAAATAAATTAAATAAAAACAAAAAATAAAAATAACAAAAACAATCGACTTTTTACTACCTCCTCCCCATAATTTATTTTATTTTATTTTTTCTTTCATTCCTTTTATCTAATCGTTACAAAATCGATAAATTTGTTCATAATTTTTTTTCTTTTTACTTGAAATTCCTTACGAGTAAATAGACAAACGAATCAGTGGTTTATTAAAAAGCAAAGATTGGAAAAAAATTGAATTTTTGATTGACACTAGAGTTTGAATGGTTTGATGTCAATCATTTTATATTGATGATGCTGTGGTGGATAGTTCAGGCTCTAAACTTTAGAGCTGTTGCACTAGCAAAGCGGACAGACTTACGAGTAGAGTGAGAGTGAGAGGGAGAGGAAGGGAGAACCAAAATGTGGTAGAAGTTGATTAAAAAATTGTTAAAATATGAAAAATCAACTACAACAACCAACAAAGGAACCGAGAGCAAAAAAAAAAAACAAAAAACAAACAAATTGAAATCAAATCAAATGATGCATCACCAACATCAACTACAGGCATCAATGTGACACCCCAAAGGAAGAGGAAAACATGTTCTCCAGTGAGCCAGGGATGTCAATTAATAAACTGATTTCTATTCTAACACAGCAGCGTTTTGTTTTTCTATTTTAATTGTAACGGAGACAATAAATTTTTAAATTCAACACTTGAAACCTTTTTTTTTTGTTTTTGTTTAATTAAAACGCACTCGGTAGTCAATCATACAGTCAATCAGCGCAATTGTCATTAATTATTCATGCCTGGCCTGATCACTTCAAGTCATAAAGCAAAGTAATGTTTTTTGTTGTTTTTCTTAAAAGCAAATGTATCCGATTTTTGTATTTTTTGCTGATTTTTCAATACGTGTAGTTGATTTAAAACTTTTTTTATTTTGTTTTTTTTTGTTTTTTCAAAAATTTAATTGTTTTTTAAAGCAGCCACCATTACTTAATGAGTTTTTATATAAAAAATAAATAAAAAAATAAAAAAACAGCTGAATACCAGTGAATTGAAGCTTTTTTTTAAGGTGTGGCCTGTAATTCTACACATGTTTTCCTAAAACCGTAACCAAAAACAGTCAGTCATCCGATGTTTTATTATCGCTGATACACGCTGTTGTTCCATACAGGCCGATAACAATTTTATAATGGGACACAATAAAATTGTTTGTTTTCTGTTGTATTTTTTTCCTTCTTTTGTTCTGCTTTGGGTGAACAGTCTTAATTACCCAGTAAATACCCTACAGTTGGTTAAATGAAGTAAAACCGTATAGATTTTGGAGTTGTTTTCTAATTGTGAATGAAACATATAATTGTGAATGAATAACACACTAGAAACACCACTCAAGTGATTTTGCACCAAAGACTGCTAAGACTGCCTTGGCTTTACTTCTTTTTTAGGGCGCACGCGATGTTGTTTACATGGATTACCTGCAAAATTGTAAAGCGTTTATCGGCGAGTGTTATTTAATGTTATTCAGTGCCTTTGAACAGATGCAAAATGGGGCTTCAGTTGTAGTCAGTCAGTATGGCTAAAATTATTGAATGAGGCTACTCCACACAGTACACGCTTCTGATTTAAGCCTTTACGATGGTATCTTGTTTTCAAATTTAAAAAAAAAATTACATAAAATCCCGTTTAGAGTTATGCGTGATATTAATCCTTAAAATTGTTGGCGTATTTTATGTTGTATTCCGACATTTTTGTTCTTGATTAAGGTTAGGTTAGCCTTTGACGTGACGCGAGGGCTTTGTTGCAAGGAAGTCTTAGAGCCGTGCTGGCGGAAGTATTCATGGTAAGACAAACCATTTCAGAGGGGTTTGAACTGAGCACAACTAAGAACTACAAGCCCCCGTCTTTTTAGCGTCTGTACTCCAGCGAAGCGGCTATATTGACATCTGTTTGCGTCCGTAGCTCCATGGTGGCCAGAATGCCTGCCTGTTGCTTGCGAAAGCTTAAGTCTATCGGTGCCTGCATTCAGCAGCTGAGCAGCTGGTGGTCTGCGTCTGTCTCCAGAGAACCAGCGGTTTTATAGGCCTGGCAGAAGGCTTTAAATTCAACCCACTCTTTTGCAGGCCTGCGTATATGGAAAAGGGCTTTTCAATCTACTGATATCCAACCCCTGCAGCGACGGTTTTAGGCTGTAGTGGGTTGTCTGCTACTAGTGGACTAGCTAACCCCAGAAGCTAACAATATCCTTCTGACCAGGCAAGAATGGTAAAAACTGACGATTCCGATGAAAACATCGATGGATTGAGAGGCTTAAACCTCTATGAGGTCGACGAGAAAGACCTGATCATGTTATCCTCTAGGCCACTTAATGTGGAAGAGCAAACTCCAGAGATTCATGAACCTACCAAAGGCCAAAAGAATGTTGATGACGATGAGAAGAGGAATTTGGAAGGCTACAAACGCTTTCTTCGGATTAAAGAAAACAAACAAATTTGTTGACTCATCTCTTGATAAGAAGTTCAAGTTAGAGCTGCAAAACTATCGATAGTTTACAAAAAAACTATCGATACTATCGATACTATCGGATTCTTTTGAGCACTACTAGTGTCAGCAATATTAGAATTTAAGTGAAAGCGAGAGAATAATAATAAATATACAGTATTGAAACAAATAATAGGGACACTATTTTTCAAGAATAAATTTTATGAATTGAAGTGTTTTGATGGAAGATACCATGGAGTGCTCCAAAACTGAAGTAATTAATAAGATCCAGTGAAAGCAAACTGCAGAGACTATGGGAAGAGAGCGTAAAACAACTGTCAACTATTAATTCGTACTTCAAAGATTAATCTATTCAAGTCATCAAAAAGTCTCAAAAATGAACTTATTCTCCTGCTTCAAGTCACGCAATAAGAAAAAAAAACTTATGGAAGCTAGACTTATAGGAAGAGTCCTCGAAATGTATCATTTCTCAGCAAACGGAAGCAACACCTGCACCGTAGTAGTTAGAACAACTTGAGAACAATGGGCTATGGTCTGACGAAATAAAGATTAATTTGTTTGCGTCAAATGCATTATCGTATGTACGAGTACGAACATATTTTAGTTACAATTCATACGCTATTTGAGTTTAATAAATAGAAAGCAACTGTTAAACTGTGTCCTTATGTAGCTATAAAAGTTTACAGACGGCTAACAACCTGCGTCGAACAAATTTTTGCAAATGTGACTTTAACTACATTTAGTGGCCTCCGTATTCAAGTGCACTGATTTGCATCCGTATAGTTCAAGTGCACTGATTTGCCTAAATGTATATACAAGAGCTCTTGCTCTTGCTGTTCTTCTACTCGCTACACACTGAGGAGATTTTAGCTTGCGTACTCGGTCGTGTATAAAAAACAAAAAAGCAAAAAATCTATTACAAAAATGTCCATAACGTCTACGACTCGCCAACCATGCTAAGGGTGAAATTTAATGGAGACTGAATTGCGAGATAAAAGCATTTGCTTCTTCTAGTAGGAGTGTTAACGATGATCATGATTTGTTTTGATTGGTACGTAAAAAATTGCAAGCCGATCCAGTTTTTAACTAAAAATCTTGTTAAATGGATACACAAACAAGCAGAATTACTGAAAATTAAGTGAAAGTGTTGATTATTCGCCAATGGCATTATCGGTCCATATTTCTTTCGAAATCATGTAATAGCTGCCGCTTCAGTGATTGTCCAAAAAATTTTCGTTTTCAGAATTCAAAGAGATAAACAACAACAATTTGTGGCTGCCTGCAACAGAATGGTGCTACGTCAGGGTTGAAAAAATTGGTACAATTGTACTTTTTGTGGTACAATTTCAGACTTAAAAGTGCAATGGTACACCATTTACTCAGTTGGTACAATTTACGAACTTTCTCGGTTTATTTTTTTAATGCGCCTACACTTTCCGGGCTTATTCAGACAAAAGATTTGTTAAGGTCAGCAAATTCTTGCTACTTTCGCTTTAAAATACTAAATAACTTTCTATTAAAAACAATTTGATCTCATGAATATGTACATATGTATGTATATCGATAGATTTCTTTTTGCACCTTATTTGACGTTTAAGCATGTTCTCATACCTTAGTGTAGTTATCTTAAAGATACACTTTTAAAGTATAAAAAAACTTTTAAGTGCAAATGTTAGTTTTATTATTATAAAAATGAAAGAATAAAATAAAATAAAAAATGAAAAATAATTTAAAAATTTTTGGTACAATTATGGTTAAAAAAGTACAATTTTATGAGCCTCTGAGTACAATTTTCGTATTTAGCATTTTGCAACCCTGCGCTACGTATAATATATCTCACGAATAGGACTGCAAAACTATCGATAGTCGGCCCATTCGGATTCTTTAAGGTGTTACCTGTGGCAACAATATTAGAATTTAAGTGAAAGGGAAAGAATAATAATAAATATACAGTATTGGAACAAATAATAGGGACAGTATGTCATAAAATTTGATGTATTGCGAAAATTGTTCAGACCATGAAGTGCTGCAAAACTATAGTAATTAATGAGAGCCAGTGAAAGTAACCCGCAGAGACTATGGGAAGAAACTTGGAATAACTGTCAGTTTTGATAAACTCTTAATTCGTACTTCAATGATTAATCCCTTCAAGTCATCAAAAAACTTCAAAAATAAACTTGTTCTCCTGTTTCAAGACGCACAATAAAAAAAAAACTTATGGGAGCTAGACTTACGGGTAAGAGACCTCAAACGGAAGCAACACCTGCACCGTAATATTTAGAACATATGCTATGGTCTGACGAAATGAAGATTAATTTGATTGCGTCAAATGCAGTATAGTATGTATGTACGAACAGATTTTAATTACAATTCATACTGTATTTGAGTTTAATGAATAAACATTTAAGAAAGTCTTAAACAGTGGCCCTATAAAAGATTCAGACGACTGCATCGAACAAATTTTTGCAAATGTGACTTTGACTACGTTTAGTGGCCTCCATGTTAGAATTTGACGATAGTATCGATCGTGAAAAAAACTATCAATGGTCAGCCAAAAACAAAACTATCGATAGTACTATCGATTGTTTTGCAGCTCTAGTTCAAGTGCACTGATTTGCCTAAATGTATATACAAGAGCTCTTGCTCTTGCTGTTCTTCTACTCGCTACACACTGAGGAGATTTATTATTTACACTTAGAAATTGACGAGAGTATCGATAGTGAAAAAAAACTATCGCTGGTCAGCCAAAAACAAAACTATCGATACTATCGATTGTGTTACAGCTCTGCTCACGAAACCATCGTGATATTTCTGATATGTACCTGTTTTTTTGGCTTCCAAAATATAGGAATACAAATGATGCCTTTGGACTATTTTTTTTTTTTTTTTGAGATAAAGCCCAACTACTCTTAAAAATAGAATTTCCATTCGAACTGAATATGTAATTCATTTGATTTAATTATTTTTTTTTTCTTGATTTCAATGATAGCAATTTGAAGACTCTTAAACAGATTATTTGTATATTTAATACTGAAATAAGTTTACACATATTTTCTTAATTGCAATTAATATTTGGAAATCACGTCGTGCAGGATTCATAATATTCGCCTTGACTTGTACTATAAAATTCTTAGAATATTTTTATAAAAGTCATACCATTTCAATTTACTTTTTGTGTTTTTGCTAATCAATGCGCAAATAACGCAAAAAAAATATAAAAAAAATAAACAAAAAGAATGAATTCACTTCGTAATGGTAATGATTCGCGTGCATTGCATTTGTATTGGCTGATTATGCCAAAATTTGTGTAAATTATTGGATAATTTTGGTGTTATTAAGTATTAATAAGACTTGTCACTCCGACTACATACATACATACATACATACATATATACATGAATACAAATGTTTTATTTTTGTTTTTTTTTTGATTCATTTTTATAGCGTTTCCATTTTGCTAAGGCTGTCTTCTTAATTTGTTTGTTTTTTTTTTATTTTTTTGTTTTATGACAATATTTTTATTGGCTTAAAAGCTGTTGCCTTAAAATGATTGATGGCCTTTAATGGATTAAGAATTTTTATTTCAATTGTTATGCGTTATAAAAAAGCAATTAAAATTGTTTTTTTAAATTGTTTGTTTCATTTTGAAATTTTAATTTTTGTAAAATTAAGAAACAAATCAATTTTTATTGTGGATTGTTTTGTTTCTGAATATGAGAAGTCAGTTTAATGAGACCCTACCTTGACACAGGTTTCTTTAAGGATTTTTGGATGTATTAGATTGTGTTGATAGTATAACTTTGCTGTGACATGTAAAATTCTGTTTACTCTGTGCTTGTCATGTTAAAAAGTACGCAGAATAGCTTTGATCATTAAACTTTTTGTGTTAAAAGAGAAGCATTTGCGAAAACTTAACTTATGTTTTGTGAGAAAAACCATTTTTTTTTGCATTTTAACATTAGAAAGACGAGTCAATGTACATACAGTTTGTAAAAAAAGTCTTTTCAAAGAAGAAAAAAAGTTTAAATTTTATTTTCTTTTGAAAATTCCAACAACAAATGTTGGAATCTTTAAATTGTTTATTTTTTTATACCCATTCCGTTACTGTACATCTTAGAGAAGAAGTCAAGAAGTCATAACTTTTAAAACAGACTCACACATTACAATGCTAACGACAAAAAAGGTCTTCACCTGATTTCTATGCCGTAAAAAAAATGTTTTCAAAAATAACAAATTATTGGAATTTCTTGGAATTTGGGTTTTTTATGAAAAAATGTTGGATTTTTTATGAATGTTATGTTATCGTATGTAGAAGAAGTCATATAGTGTTTAGGAATAAAAAAGCTGGACAAACGTGCAACAAGTGAGTCTATATTTAAATGAAAACATTCAGAGAACATGAGTCTCATAGCATTGGAGTATAATCATTCTCTTAAAGGCAAATCAGCTAGAAAATTCCCCAATAATTACTTGGCTTGAAAAGATAAAGTTGATTAAAGAAACTGAAACAAATCAATGGATGGAGAAGATAAAATGGAATGGAAATACACTTTCTATTCGTAGTTTCGTTCAAAAAAAAAAAAAAAAAAAATTTGTTTTTTTTTTAGATACCATCGGGATATCATATAAGTGAATTAAGCACATGCACACAAGCAAATTCTGATTCAGTCATGATGGTACATTGAATAATGGTTTTGTGTGCCAATTGCAGTCCGACTGTGATGAATATTATCCCATAATTTTTCATGTTATCGTTCGCAATACTACAAAAATCAATAGGGGCTTAAGATGGTTACCTAGCTAACCAAGTTTTTGGAATACGCCGATGATTAGTGCCTTTTAGACCACAGCTATCGTCACAATTCCGCTAAATTTAAATTTCTACAGAGTAAAGCTACAAAGGCGTAACTAAAGCTCAGCATTGATAAGCAAAAGGTAACAACACCTTCTAACAACACAAAATTTTGGATACGTACTAAAGTGATGAAAGAGGTTATTAATTTCTGCCGCCTTGACAGCATTCTAACAAAGACTTGTGGCTGTAGCAAGAATGTAACGTAACGTTATTGAACTTTAAAGCCAAGCAAACTTTCGGTATTTTACGACCTGTGCGAAAATTGACTGTTATCCCGAAATGTACTAAAAGCAACATATTTCACACCTGCGTAAAATTAGCCCTCTTTTATGGATGTGAGTCCAGCAATATAACATCACGCAATGCCAACGCTTTCTAAGTATTCATTACTCGTTGCCTTCAAAGGATATTGGATATATTTTGGCCAAACACCATCTCGAATATTCAAGGATGACTCGTTGGTTATACATGACCCTGGTCAGACTTATTTTGACCTATGAATGCCTTTTATGGTGGGAGTCCCTTGCTTGATAAGGCGGCTAACCTCAGCCTACTACAGCGCGTTCAAAGGTCCGCTTGCTTTATTATTACAGGGGCGTAACGAACTACACTCACTTCGGCGATGGAGGTGATCATACATCTTTCTATGCTGGGCCTATATTGTAAAGGGTTAGCGGCTAGACTGTGGCCCGATTCAGGTGTGGGTCACTTAAATATTCTGACAAGTCTGGGAGTTTTTAAAAAGAGTTGATTACACAGCACCGCACTATGACTTCTTAGTGAAGTTCCGGTCCACGTTTCCGAACAAGAGGGATAGGCTCTGAGCAGATTCTCATGGACGGCTGTAAGTTGAACGGAGCAATGGGTGGAGTCCGCGAATATAGCTCATTCTATAAGGTTACCGAAACATTGTAGCGTGTTTCAGGCAGAAGTATTGGCCATAAGGGCTGCCTTGATGATCATTGGATAGGGCAATGTCTCGAAGAGAGATACTAGCATAGTTTTGGATAGCTAGGATCTCCCAAGTTAACCTCAAAAACAGTTATCGACTGCCGCAGATCTCTCAGCGAGATGGCTGAGCAGTATAATATTCATATTATGTGGGTTCCAGCTCACAGCGACATTCCATGGAATTGTAGGGCTGAACTCACGAGCGAATTTTCCACGTTGGTAATACCATTAACAACTTGTAAGCTCATGATTCACAATGAGGTAATAGACTCCGAAGACGTGCAGGATGGCGTACCATATCTAATCAAAGCTGAATCTCAAGCGCTTAACAGATAGTCTCAATCTCCTAAGAAGCACACTCAGTGTAGTTGTATAATGGGGACTCATGCCAATGATTTCTGCAGAAGCTATATAGATAAGGAGAAAGAGCAAGTAATTATTCATCTATTGTGCACATCCCCAGCGTTATGTGGCAGAAGAAAGGGGTACTTGGGCTTCTACAATGCGACTAGGGTTACGAAACTGTCCAGTACAGACATTTGTAGGCTTAGCGGCTATATCATGAGTTCCGGGTGGTTCCGGGTTATGATGTTCCATTGTAGTATCACAACGGGTCTTCGTGTGCTCTTATTTTGAAGGCAGCCACTTCTACCTACCTACCTACCTACCCACCTACCATCTCGAACAGCAACCTATATGAACAATCTAACCAACGTCCAAATCACATATAGATTCTCGATCGTAAACGGCTCTGAATTGATCACTTGCTGCGAAGACCACATTAAAACGTAGCAATAACTTTCATAGGCCGTAAAAACCCGCAACCTATTTTCCTAGTACCAGCACAATGCACTGCATGAGTAGGAGTTATCCCCTGAGTGCGGAGTGCTGAGTCTCAAGAGAGAAAGGAACTCAAAAACAACCAAGTCGGTCGAAGTTGGTAAAAAATTAAACATAATGATCGAAACAGGAGTAAATGAATGAAGTTCCTCTTAGCAACCATAGGATACAATATATACCCGCTCTTAAACGTAACTATTGGATAAGACGATTTACCGTCAATTTTTTTTTTTAATAAAAAAGTTCAGAAATGTACTGATAAATGAAATATAAGCGCAGAAATATGCGAATTCGTCAAATGATCTTTATCCGCCTTTCTAGGTACATAATTGCGCAATTTATTTGCGTTTGGATAACTTCAATAAGATGGTAATGATTTGAATTAAAATTTTATTCAATTCAGAAAAATCATAGGTAAACGAAATAATGGCAGTCAAGTCAAATATGACAATGGTTCCCCTTCCGGTTTTTCTAGTGTTAATGCATTATTTGATACGTTTGTTAAAGTTCTTAACATTGTTTTAATAATGAATGAAAAATTCATTTTATAAATCAAGCAATTAGATCATAAACTAAAGAAAGATCATTTGAAAATACTCTTCCTTGTTGGCCAAACTAAATCTTCAATAAAATCCTTTGATTTAAAGGGGATTGAAGGATAATTTTATATACAGACGTGACACAGCATAAAAATATTTTGGACTTAATGAATATCACACCCGCATTTAATAGAAATTAAGCTTAAGCAACTAACATTTTAGTAAATCTGTGATCACACAACAAAGTCAATACAATGGGTATATCGAATACAAAAGCAATGAAAAGATTTCAAAATTTCTTTCTCTTGCTTTCGCAGAAAATCAATATTTAATCCAATTATTGATGGTACTTAAATAGGTGCGTCTAAATAGAGTATAACAAACAATAGAAGCATTTATCTTACAGTTTAAACAGTAGCTTACAAGCCTTACAATGACAAAGGATTCTATTACCTGCCTTAATAACTGTCAGTAGATTCATACTTATCATGTGTGTTGCTTGCTGCTGGCTGCAATCCTTTGTTTTTCACAAAATCTAGCAAAAACTAACCTTTAATGAGGCAGCTATTCCTTTATAAATAGTAGGCGGGAGAAAGGGATTTATTTTCTTTCATAATGCTAATGAAAATTACACCATAAACTGTATCTTAATCTAGTGATTAGTTTCCAAGTTTCTTGCTTTCTTTCGGTTTTTAGAAATTCTTACGCGGAATTTACGTTTTCGTAGGCGTGTTACTTTTAAATACTCGCACATGCAAGGACGATGTCGAAAATTCGTTGGGCTGTTCTAAAAAGTACGGGCATAAATACAATTGGTTTTATTTGGTTTTACCAATAATTATAATTTCAATGTGGTTTTTCGCTTCAACTTAATAGGGTAATTGTGTACGCTATTGGGCATTCAATGCAAACATAAAGAGTGGAAGGGACATGCAAAGTAATAAGTTAAGTTAAGCCTTTCGAGATTAACGAGATATTAACCCCTTTTGTTAATAATTAATTATTTACATTTGAAAATATTTTGTTGGGAAAAATACAGGGTAATTAAAACTTCTTTCGTATACAAAATGAATTTGATATTGTTTATATTGGGTGCCCCACCAAAGATTCTGGTTATCAGACCGAAAACATGCCCCTTAGTTACCTGTATGATTTGTAACTGTATTCTAATTTAAATAAATAAACAAAATTGTTTATATTTTACAGACCAATTTTACCTCTTTGTTCAGAGTTGTTCTCATAAAATTAAAACTTTGGAAAATGAGCTAATTTTTTGGAAAGAACCTTACATTCCTTCATATTGATTTTCACTTAAGTGTGCGCAAATGGGTAACGGTAATCAATGGGTAATGTGGATATTGAGGAATCAGATGCTCTTGATGTTCTGGGCATGAGAATTCACTGTGACGTTCAAGTGTCGAAAGAAGCATTCAAGTGCCTCGGCTTTTTAAGACGGTGCAAGAAATACTTCACTCCATCTGATCTCCGTAATATTTACAAGGCCTTTATCCGACCCAAAATGGAATACAACTCTCATGTATGGGCCGGTGCTCCAAAATCTATTTTGGTGCTTCTCGACCGCGTACAGAAGAGGGCGAAGATGCTCATCAATGAGGGTAGGGTAGCCAACTCTATCGATTCATTGGAGCACCGTCGCAATATGGCGTATGTTTCATTGTTCTATCGGTACTATAACGCAATGTGTTCTAACGAAATTAAGGAATTAATTCCTAAAAATCATATATTTTTGCGTAGTACTCGTATTTCTCGTAGAGCGCATCCCTTTGTAGTTGATTGTCCAGTAAATCGTTCAAGTCTCGAAAGAAGCATTCAAGTGCCTCGGCTTTTTAAGACGGTGCAAGAAATACTTCACTCCATCTGATCTCCGTAATATTTACAAGGCCTTTATCCGACCCAAAATGGAATACAACTCTCATGTATGGGCCGGTGCTCCAAAATCTATTTTGGTGCTTCTCGACCGCGTACAGAAGAGGGCGAAGATGCTCATCAATGAGGGTAGGGTAGCCAACTCTATCGATTCATTGGAGCACCGTCGCAATATGGCGTGTGTTTCATTGTTCTATCGGTACTATAACGCAATGTTTTCTAACGAAATTAAGGAATTAATTCCTAAAAATCATATATTTTTGCGTAGTACTCGTATTTCTCGTAGAGCGCATCCCTTTGTAGTTGATTGTTCGGTAAATCGTTCAAGTGTCGAAAGAAGCATTCAAGTGCCTCGGCTTTTTAAGACGGTGCAAGAAATACTTCACTTCATCTGATCTCCGTAATATTTACAAGACCTTTATCCGACCCAAAATGGAATACAACTCTCATGTATGGGCCGGTGCTCCAAAATCTATTTTGGTGCTTCTCGACCGCGTACAGAAGAGGGCGAAGATGCTCATCAATGAGGGTAGGGTAGCCAACTCTATCGATTCATTGGAGCACCGTCTATCGGTACTATAACGCAATGTTTTCTAACGAAATTAAGGAATTAATTCCTAAAAATCATGTATTTTTGCGTAGTACTCGTATTTCTCGTAGAGCGGTTCCCTTTGTAGTTGATTGTTCAATAAATCGCACAACGCGTTATAGGGAGAATTCGTTCCTTGGTCGCACTGTTCGGTTGTGGAATAATCTCCCAGCGAAAGTATTTCCTGCCACTTACGACATGAGTAAATTTAAATCTAACGTCCATAAACACTACTCCTTTTGTCCTCCTTCCAATAACCTATTTTCCTAGTACCAGCACAATGCACTGCATGAGTAGGGGCCATCCCCTATGTGCTGCTCTTATATATATAAAAAAAAAATAAAAATTGCTTTTTGAATTTATTGGAGTCCATAAAGTCCTTGAAGACCTCAATGTGCTAAAAACCTAAACTTGGCTGGTAGAATGGCATGAGCAGGTTCACTCAAACCAACACATTTCTCGAAATCAGGTACTATGTTTACTTATCCTATATTTGCTGCGTTTAGAGTCTCTTTTGCATGTAGCATGCAGACCTAAAACTCCGATTAGATGTTGCACCGTCCTGTCCTTCTCTTCTTCTTTCTAGATAGCATATACTGAAATCATTATTTATTAGTTACGAGTAAATCAGCCATTTGTTCGATCATGCATTGTCATGCCACATTTGTTAAGTCTAAGCAGAGTTTTCAGAGTTTTTATTGTAAGCACGCTGCAAGTATTTTGAAACTTTATGGGTGGTAATAGCATGAAAGTCCATATATTCAAGAGGCATTATCGCTACACGCCCTCAGGCCGTTAAAAATCGTTTCAGCTTTTGTTTACTCCTCATCTATATTGTTCATATTCATTATTCATATGAATAGCAGTCCCACACTGTTCCCGAGTAGTAGCACCATTGATTCCATTAAACTGATTATAAACACTGCCCTTAACTGTACCAAATTATAAATCTGCTGGATATTTAGAATTCAGTAGCCGAAGACAGCAGTTGGACGGTGTAAAAGCCCGCCGGACTTTTAAGAGTCAGTAGTATGGCTAGAATGGCAAATTAATGCTTATATTCAGGGGACATATTCGAGCATAGCTCTTCATTGAACTAATTTTATGCTGTAACTTAAGGAAATAATTGAAAAGTATATTTTGACAAAATGAATATAATACTCGTAGTAGCTATAGATAAGGCATGTTACGTATGCTCTTTCTGTGCGAAAATCATTTATAGTAAAAAAAATCCGGTTCTAATTTAGGATGTGGTAGATGAAAAGTTCAGCTGTCAACGGAATTCAAAATATATTTATTTCGAAAGTGGTGCAGGTCCATCTTAGATTAAAATTATTATGAGGTCGAATATAGTATGGTTGCTGTATGGCGCAGCGAGGTATAGTGGTTAGAGCGTAGGCATACAAAACAAACGGCCCAGGTTCGACCCCAACAGATGACACGATGAAAAAAATTTAATTGCGGTTTCGAGTGTTTAATATAAAGACTTTAACCTTCTGACCATCCAGCCTGCCTCTGGCGAATGATCTGGAGAAACGCCACCTACTAGGAGAAAAATAACAATGCTAAGTAAGTATCACCACCACTTAGCAAGGATCTTAACCAACATGAATAAAAAATAATGAATTAAAACTCATTTATTTTAGTAAAGCAACTCATGGTGGTGATTTTTTTTCAATCTTAAGTATTTATCAATAAATTTGAAAAATTAATTAATTATTTCCAGTTAATGCAGATGCGTTTAATAAATAACATATTTTTGTTATTTAAATCGAGTGCAGAACAACGAATAGCCAACCATCTGTCATAATAAAGAAAAAAGCATAACAATTTCAAATCATTTATTATTTAATTATAACACAAATACCCCACCACCACTACCATCATCACCTTGTTATCTATCATACGGACTAAACGAAACAAATATTCGGTTGAGTAGTGGGTGTTCAGTCGTCAGTCAACCAGCCAGTCAGTCGTTGAGTCAGTTATAATTTTGAAATTTTCAATTTTAATTTAATTTTTCTTTTGTTATTTCTTTCATATTCAAAAAATTAAAAGAATAATTGCTGATCATTAATTTATACATTCATCGCAGGGCAGAATGAACAAAAAAAAAAAAAAAATCTACAAATTGTCTGCACAAACACACACAATTTAAAAATTGAATTGAGTAAGTGAGTGAGTGAGAATACTTGTAATAAAGAAGAAACGAACGAGTCAGAGCCATAGACCAAAGACCATAAATAATTTAAAAGAAAAATTTATTTTTATTTCACATTCATGTAAAACATGTATATGTATGTATGTATGTATGTATGTATGTATATGCGACTAAATGCAATTGCATTTTGAGTGTTGATAGATTCATCCAAACAGTAACACACTCCTCCCGTACTTACATGTGGCAGCTGCTACTTGTGGTAAGATAATGTAAAGCCATAACCAAGTAAACGGATGGGGTATGTTTTTTTTTTCATTTTTGTTATTTTTCGTTGTTGTTATTTGTCAACACTCCCACTTTAATTGTGGGTTCGTGTGTGTTTTCAATTCCATTCAATTATTTGTTGAATTATTATGACGCGCATATGATTGCCGTTGTAAATGAAATCAATTGATTGCCTTATGTCTTGCTCTCGTTTTACTCTCGGCCCCTTTTACCCATTTTCTGTTGCCAACAACAACAAAAACCAATCAGTGTTTAAATTGTTGGTTTATTTGCCTCGAGTGTTGATAGCAGCACTTAAATACTGCAGCCCCATGAATTAATTGTTCAATTTTATGCACCATTTCAGTGATTCCATTCTAATTAAGTGTGATGATAAATAAGTCCACTGGCTGAGTGTATGTGTGCGTGCGCTCTATCATAAACGATTAGTTTATTATTGAGAGTGAATTACTTTTAATTTTTAAAAATGTTAACTATTCAACAAAAAAAACATTTTTTTTATATTTCGATTAAAAAAAAAAACAAATTTTAAAATTGTCAAAAAAACCAATCTTAACAAAGGTGATTGGATAAGACATACAGTCGAAGACGGTTATAACGAACTGCAAAAGATCACACAATTAAGTTCGTTAGACGTAACTCGTTAGAAACATTGTAAGAATATTTATGAAAACTTATGAAAGGAAAGTTCGCTATAAACGTTTTCGGCTGAAAATGTAAAAGCCATCCATTCGGTACCAAGCGGCACATACGAGTATATATGTATGTATGTATGTATGTACATATGACAGATATATATGTGTTTTTCCACAATTTACAAAGATATGTTTGAATATGTTGAATATTGTAAAAAATTGTTAGCAATTAACTGTAAAATTTGTTTATATCTCAGCGTCACATACATACATATTTGTGTCAGTTTAAACGAATCCTTGTTTTACTCTTTAGACTTTTCTAGATACATTTGCATACATACTCAAAATCTATTCTAATTGTTCATTTGCTATGGTAGATGTTTTTTTCCGCTACTCTTCTTATGGGCTTTCAGAAAGCATCTTCATTTTACACGGATTGCCGGTGTCTTTGCTTCTTCCCATGTAAAATTGCTTTGCCTTAGTTCTTGGATAATTGTGCATTGCCAGGTGTTTCTTGGTAGGCCGCAGTTCCTTGATCCTTAAAGATTCCACTCAAGTGCCATCCTTGTAATAAAATTGGGATTATTCCTTGAGGTACAGAGGATCCACCTCCACTTCCTTTGTCTTATCTGCATCAGTATGGACTCTTTACTTCAAGTTCCATAGTTCTATGTTGCATATAATCCTAAGGCACTTGTTAGTGAACACCTCTAACTTTCATCGCCGAACAACAGAATTGACTTTACGCATGAAATGAATATTGTAAGCTTCGTTTGCCTGGATATATATGAGCTTCTCCATACTGACTGCAGTCGTCCGAATGCCGCTTTTCTTTTCTGTGCTATTGTGGTTAATTCTCACGGCTTTGGTTTTCTCGATATTTATCACTGCGAGCTAGTCTTTCCAAGTCTTCTAATTTTGACTGTGTGTTGTTGATCGTGTGTGAGAGTAATCCAGACCAAGAGGTGGCGTGGTGTAGTGGTTAGAGCTCACGCCTAACCAGGTAGGTGGCCCAGGCTTGAGCCACAGTAGAGGCCATGACGAAAAAGCTTAAATTGTGATTTCGAGTGCTTAATAAAGGGATTTACACTTCCCTCCAGATAACTCCATCAAAATAAAGAAGAAGAATGATCAGGAGAAAACGACACCTACTGGAAAAATACTTAAAATGCTAAGTAAAGATCACTACCGCCACTTAGTAAGGATTTTCAAAACTAAAAAATCATATGTTGTGGAGCTACAGTGGATTAATCATTAACTTAGCTTGACAAATCAATTTGATTAATGAGTGACAGAGAAAAAAAAAATATTGCCATTCCATACCAACGCTGGAGTAAAGTAAGAATGTCCACTTTCAGAAATAAACTCTCACGACAACCCGTAGTTCCGTCGCTCCTCTCAGGAGCATATTCGCTATCAACAAAGCATCCATTGCTTTGTTTCAGTTTCTTTAATCAATTTGATATTTCAAGTTAAAAAGATGGTTAATCCACTGTAGCTTCCCCCATATAATTTTGCATAGTGGTGAAGATCCTTGCTAATTGGTGGTGACCTTTACTTTAGCATTCTAATTGCTTTCCCAGTAGGTGGTGTGTTTTCCTGACCATTCTTCAGATGTTTGTCATCATCGCTAAAGGTATGGGGAAAGGTCAGTGTGGCTTCTTCTTTTATTTTTTTTTTTAGATGGAGTTGTCTGGAGAGAAGTTGATGCCACTTTATAAAACATTCGAAAACCGAATTAAATTTTTCTTCGCCGTGGTCTCTGCTGGGGCTTGAACCTGGATCGTTTGTGTTGTTATGAATGCGCTCTAACCACTACATTACGCCACCCCCATAAAGCAATATTATTTGGATTAATCTCCGAGATAATCCTTTTTTTTCTCAATGCTTTCCAGATGGTAGTCCGTTTAATAGTATCGACGTTTTTCTTGAAGTCGACGACTAATAGGTACAGTGTACGCTATTTTAGAGACTATTCTATTATGACGCGTAGAGTGTTGGCCTGTTGTAAGCAGCTTCTATTTGACCGGGAGCCTGCCTGTTCGTCTCGCAATATGTTCTATGTTTGTGCTGAAACCTTCCCAGTATTATGACTGCCAGTATCTTGTATATGGTGTTTAGCAGAGTAACTCCACTCCAGTTATTTCAATCTTTCAAGTTGTTTTAGCCCGATACTAATAGCGAACTGATTAAAGCCGAGGTTAGACAACAACCTGTACTTTTTCCTTTGTTGTTCAACGTAGTTCTTGACTGAGCACTCATGCGATCCTACAGTATGCGCCATTATGTATAAATTGCGAACTTAACGTAAGACAAGATGGCTTTGACGTTACCTTACGACATCCGTCTTTCACCAATCAGCTAATGTTATATTCTAGACAAGCGTGATTCTGTACCGGCAAATCCATTCAAAGTTTTGTAAATAAATACCGTCAAAACAACGTTATAAATACGGTGTATCTTCAGAACCGTCATTAAAATTTGAAGAAAGATTTGTCCTTTTGCTATAGGAGCATCCTTATATTGTTCTGCCGATGAAGACTGGGTATAATCTGACATTAATGCAACATTTTTAAAATCTTCACCTATTCTCTATGGTTCATAACTGATCAAGTTAATTAATTCTCATTAAAACGGAAACTATGCTTGAGACTTGAAGATGACTCGGGCGCACTTCGCTAAAACTCGATGAAGTTATTACAAAGGCATTAGAAAGAATTAGAAAATCATTCCATACTTGATAAAGACAAATGAAGATTAAAACTAATTTCCAGTGCAGGACTTAGCACCATATTAAAACAAGGTTTAGATAGACACGGCTTAAAGAAGTTTTTTATGGCCCTGCAATTGCCTGTGTGGAAAGAAGTGTAATAAGGAATCGGTTGTTAAAATCAAAGTAATAGCTTCAGTAGGACATAAACGCAACTGTGTGATCACTAAAAACGAGCGTTTGATCCTCAAGAGTTGTCGTACCGTTTTACATCTGTCTTGTATTTCTAAACACAATTGTATACATTTTGCATCTGATGTTAAAGAAATCTATATGAAGAATACATAGTTTTTATTATTTTTAGAACATTTAGAGCAATCATATCGATTACTCTTAAATTTGATCCACAAACAATTTTCATCCCCACTTCATATTGTATGATCTCAATCAATTCATATTCATATTTGTTATTGGCTTTACAAAAGAAATCTGTTTGGATTTTCACAGGATCATTAAAAATATGAACTGTGCGTTGAAAGCTCTCTTAAATCACACACATTTATCATTGAAATCTGTCATAATTTCCCTTCAAATAATCGATGATGTGAAATGGAAATAAATCGAATCGAAGAGAAATAAAGGAAAAACAAAAAACAACAACATTCATGTACTTCAAAGAGGATTTACACACCAAAAAAAAAAAAAAGAATTGAAGACAACATGCCGTGGCTTATTGCATCGCTCATCGTAATTTATAAAATAGACAGAAACACAGACGAAATCCGTACAAAGCTATTGAACCGAAAATAACAGAAAATTTAAATTAAATTTCAAATTTGATTTTCTTTTTGAAAAACCAAATCATTTTATTTTGAATTTTCATGAAAAACAATTATTTTTTTCCTGAAAAATCTGAGTATGATTTGATTTATTTGTTGGTGTCATATCTTACGCTTTATGGTGACTGTTTGTGAAGAGATTGTGTTGTTGCGGTGGCATTCAGTCAAAGTAGTTTTCACATCGTGAGAGTTGGGGAAAATTTTGTACATTTCTCACCCATTAGATAAATAGACAAACCAATGAACAAGAGTTTTTAAAAACATACACTTACTCGCTCACTGTGGATGGATGGATGAGTAAAACATTTGTGGGCAAATTGAAGGCAATTAATTTTTGTTCTTCACAAATTTATGACGGACTGTTTGTTTCGTTTCAAATCGTTTAAGTTTTAAGGAGCTTAACTAGTAGCTGCATATTAAAATAATGAATTCTTAACGAAAATAAGAAAATTAAACTATGAATTAATAAAAATTTTCTTTTTTTATATTTTAAGCCACAATTTTAAAATAAAACAGTTTTGAAACCATTTTCGCTGATGCAAAAATATATAAAAAGTTGCAAAAGTTCGTATACCGATAGCTTCAAAATGATTGACCGTGTCGGTGCTGGTGTTCATAGACACAACCGAGACCTGTTGATCTCACTGGGAAGATCAGTCTTGCGGGCTAAGATCATGGCCACTGCTATATGTGCGGCGATCAACCTAGACAGTAACTCAAGAATAAAACCAATAATATATTCTCTGACAGCTAATATGCCTTAAGGGCATTTGGTTCGAATCATATGACATCTAGATTGATCAAATGTTGCTACGAGTATGATACGTTGCAAAAGCTTTCGCTTAGAAATAAGGTACCTGAACATTGTGGAATAAATGGTAGTGAAATAGCGGCTGTTCCATAGCACCCTATATCGGTCCGGAACTTTGCTGTGCAGCATCACTTACTACCGTCATTAATCTAATCAAGGATTGGGAAATTGTCCGATGCTTGGAACACTGGAATTGTCAAATGATATTTCGCCACACTAGGTCGGCGATCAGATTGCAATTGGGCATCCTCTAAAGTTTTTTCGGGCCCTGTATACTACAAGCGCATCTGGATGGGATGGCGGTCACAGATGTGGATGTTTGTTGACTGTGCTCACAGGCATTAGAGATAGCGGAATACATATTGTGTGACCGTGGTGTTCTTGATAGGCTTAGGTGACATAGCATAGTGGCATAGGGTCCCACTTGATGACATATACACCATTATGGTTTCAGATCTGCTGGTGTTCATTAGGAAGTCAGCAGATCTGCTGAACAAACTATAGACCGGAAGGGGCACAATAGATCCCATGGGTCGTAGTATCCTCCAATAATATCCGGTCGATATAATGATAATCATAATAATGTATGAAACGAGTAAACTAAGATGCTGACATGATTTGCTACGATGATTAAACGATCTCCCAACAAAATTATCTTCAATTTTGCAACATTTTTGTCAGTTGTCGGCGTGCCTGTGCGAGGCTCGTCAATGGCAGCCTCAGCTGTCATCTTATGTGTTGGCATTAGTTGTCATTTTATGTTCTAAAAACCTCCAACTCATCCAACATCCAACCTTCTCTGTGGATGTTAGGTATCTTTACTTGTGATTTGTAGTAAGACATTTCGGTGATATGGGACTTTCTGGTGTTAAAGCATTTGTCAACACTTGCGTTGCCTTTACAACAAGAGAAACTCATACGATATACAGCATTGGTTGTAATGCAACTTTACCCAGACTCTTAAAAACGACTTCCTAATTTGCGTCTAAACTACAAGCAGCACGTGTACTATAATTCCTCTGCAAATAAGGGTAACAGATTACCCAGGGGAAGATAGCAGTTTGGATCAAACTCACGGTATAGAATTTAACAAAGTTGAAGCAGGCTCTTATGATTAATGTGGTAGCAGTGCGTCTCCCAGAGATGTGGAACAAGAAGTTTTGGAATATTTGGGACCAGTTTTAGCAGATTTACCCATCCGTTGGACGTAGAGAACACAATTTTAAGCATAATGTGTCCATTATAGGCTATTAAGTATCTCCGAACTAAATTTCTAGAAAAAAAGTTTTTAAATGATAAGCTAAGTAGTTTTAGGCGAGCAATAGCGTTCACAGATTAAGACCTTTGAACAAAGAAAACTTTGAGGTTTGCTTGATCGCGTAGATGACAAATATCAGACGAATGTTTAGGAGAAAACGCCACCTACTGGGAAAAAAAATTACAATGCTAAGTAAAGATCACCACCATCTTCGTCACTACACTATCATATGGAGAGGAGCTACAGTGGAACTTGAACAATAAAAAGTAGTGATGGCGAAATAAAACTTGATCGCGGTATATACCAGATATAGCATGTACGGGACGCACTATGACGTAGCACACATGAACTATAAGATGATTAGTGCCACTACTATCACCACAAGAGGGTTCATATAATTTATTCTTAACAATCTCTTCCGAATTGTAATGCATAAAAAAACAAAAGATTTCACTTCTTTCCACAACTGTTTTTGAAGCTACTAAACAAAGCTGTTCGAAAATGAAGATAAATTGTATGCGTTCAACATTTTGTTGAATAATTTGTTTTATGTAAACATTTCATTTCAAATTTATTCACTCGTCTTTTACACAAAACACAAACAAAAACTTCACTATGACGCATTGAACATGAAGTGAGGATGCACCAGCACCCATCTACTATATAGTCTTAAACAGACAGCATAGCATAGTATAGCACAGCCATCACCAGCAAATTAAGTGGGTGTTGTTTGGACATGTGCTGTGTTTTGTTCGATGTCTATTATACTCGTACTCGTCGATACCCATGCCAGAGTTTAAAGTGGGATTAGTAGTGGCGCCTATTTGTATGTTTTATTTTACGGTAAATGATTGGGCCTGGTTTGTTGAGAAAGTGAAATTTCAAAAGAAAAAAATTACATTTTTTCGTATTTTTTATGTGACCCGATTTATTTATGAAATATTTAGAAAAGCGAAATATGTTTTATAAATTCCCACCATACCCACCAATAGAAATTGCCAGGGATTTCAAAAAATTTTACTTGAAAATGCTTATAAACCACCGATTAGAGCAACACATTAATCACAACCAATTATGCGATTGATGGCTGCTCGCTTAGTCATTATTTGTGAGATTTAAAACAAAAAAAAAAGATATTTTGTTTACCAACAACAATTCAACGGTAAAGAAAAATCAAAAAAAAATTATTGTATTCGCGCGCCGCATTTACATCGTGGAACAATAGCACGAACGATGAAACCTCATCATATTTCACTTTTATTTTGTAGCCAATTAAACAAATCAATCAGCTGCAGTTCCATTGTTAAATTTACTCTACAGTTTGATCGGTCGGTCTGTCTGTCCCCGTTATGACTATGACTGTTTACTTTATTTGTTTAAGTTTAAGTTTAAGTTTTCGTTTATTTTTTATTTTTTTTTATTTAAACATTTCGAATCAGGCGTAACAAATCCAAGACCCCTCACCACTCTTAAGACACTCTTGAAAAGAGCATGCGTGAACGCTTTATAAATATTGTACAACAACAGCAATAAAACGAATATTATTTGCTGCAAGTAGTCGTGGCATGCAGCTTTTTATCCACCATGGAACTCCTCCATTGTTATATCGAGTGGTATACCAGTATGATGGATGTTTTTAAATGGAGTGTTGACTGTCTGTTTATTTATTTTTTATTTTTTCATTTCTTTCCACTATACACTGCTTCTCCACTGACCGTAACCAGCGTTTTCAATTGGTTTTTTTCTCGTTTTTTTTTTTCGGTTAAAAATTATGTTTAAAATAAATTTGATTTGTTTTACCACAACTAATTACAGTTTTTTGTTTGTTTAAAGTCAAAAATTAGAAAGAAAATAAAAATTATTACTCCGCTAACAGTGTGGGAAAGTGTAGAAAAGCAACGGTTTTGTTTACAAAGTGGTTTCACAATTTTCTTCTGCGGTAACCTTACATTTCATTCATTTAATTTCATTTCATAATTAATGATTTCAATAATCGAAATTTAGTTTAAAAATAAATTTCATTTATTGCTCCATTTATAATAGTCTGTCCGAACGTTTTGTAAATGTGTTTCCATTTTAGAGAAAGTTTATTTATGGATGAGGTAGAGGTGACACCGTTTCTATTGTACGATGAGTAAGTACATCGTCTATTATTTCAAAATGTTTGCTTAACTGCATTTGTTTTTCAAATATTTCACTTAAAGATGTAATGAATTACACGCTTCGTTTAGATTTTTTGAAAATTTTACTTAAAAATGCTTTTAAGCATTCGACTAATATTCAGAACTTAGTTTATAGTTAATTTTTTTCCGTTTGAGTCCAGCACTCTGGGGATGACCCCTACTTATGCAGTGCATTGTGCAGGTACTAGAATAATAGGTTGTGGGAAGCAGTATAGAGTGGGTAGTGTTTATGACCGTTTGATTTAAATTTACTTTGTAAGTGACAGAAAAAGAACTGTGCTGCCAAAAAATTAATTCTCTCTGTACTGCTTTGTGCGATTCACTAAACAATCATCTACAAAGGGATGCGCTCTACGAGAAATACGAGAACTACGTGAGAATATATGATAATTAGAAAATAATTCCTTAATTTCGGCAGAACACATTCTGTTAGAGTAACGATAGAACAATGAAACACTTGCTACATTGCCACGATGCTTCAATGAATCAATAGAGTTGGCTACCCTAACGTAGTTAATAAGTACCTTCGCTCTCTCCTGTAATGTTGCTGTCATCTGCGAAGGAGTAGATTGGATTGGAAGTAAGAAGAAGAAAGAATTTATTCGGAATTCGTCGGATGAGATATCATCTATAACCACTCTTATAGAGCGATCTCTGAGAAAGATCGATATAAATGGAGAGAAGTGACTCACCAGAATTATGAATGGATTTGTTTCAAATTTTGGAGAGCACTGGCAGCAGTTCGCCAGTAGACCGGCCCTTACGGAAGCTGTACTGACAATCGCTTATCAAATCGTTGGCTGAAAGTACCTTTCAAGGTCCTGATTAATCATACTTTCCATAACCTTGGAGAGTGCCAAACAAACTGTTATTGGGCGGTATTTGTCAGTGTTGGTATCCTCACCCTTTCTAGGGATAGGCGTTACATAAGCAACCTTTAAGCAGGATGGAAAAATACAGGCGCGACATGACGCACAGATAAGGTTGGCTAATACACGCTCAAGCTATCCGGCCTAGAAGATTTGTTAACGTTAAGATTTGCAATAACCCTTTAAGAGCACGGGCACGAAAGAATATAAAGGGTCCGCCATCTAACGTTTTGCTTCAACTATTGCTCATTTCGAGAATGGTAACACTTAGCTCATGTCTGATTTGACAGATAATTAGTTTTATCCTTCCGCTGAACAAGTATGGTTGTGTATACGCTTGAACAACGCTGGGAAATATTGCGACATTACTTTGAAAATCATGGTAATGTTGCAGAATCAAAAATCAGTCGCTGATACTCTTTCAAGTTCGGGTAGTGTTTGAACGCTCTTCAGCAAGTGGGAATTATTTGCAAACCTTTTAGCTAAAAGGTTCGCCTTTACGAATCGGTTTACCTGTAATCGAAGTAGCGCTATTCCTCAGTCCTTTAACGAAAAAACAAAATCTGTTACTTCCACCAGGAAAAGTAAGAAATTTATCACGAAGTCGCTGATCGTAAAGAGCCCTTTCGCGCCTAAGTACTGCACCACACGAAGATTTCGTTTGTTTACGTAGCGAATCAGTAAGTTCGCATCTATTGTTGCGCCAATTCCTGAATGCCTCCTCTGTAGATCTGACTGCCAGTCTGCACGTCTGATTAAATCATGATTTGTTTCTTGAGTTAATCGGAATCTGTTTGGATGGAATAAACATATCCATCATTATGCCTTTCATATGCCTTACAAAGTTTCCTCTTCGTTTCTTTTTTTAACTGTGTGAAGGTATAATGATTAAAGGAGTCTAATGTAATGATGACGAAACTTTTTGATCGAAAATATGATTTTTGTGCTTGTTTCGTACAGCAAAATCGCAAGGTAGTGAAATGGTTAGACAACATTTCTAAAATATTATCTTTTTAAGCAGACAACCTTACTTTTAGATACGAAACACTGTTTGATCATAGTGATATAATAAATATGGTAGCTAGAGCTAGGGAGTATTTGTGGCTTTTTTAAAAACTCAAACATCAACAAATTTTCTAAGGATCAATTAACAACTCTCCAGCAGGGATTTCTGCACTTCTTCAACGTCTTCTTTTCGTCAGTTTTTGACGTTCTAAGTTGTTCAAAGCTAGATTTGTTTTTAATATCTGTTAACCTTCTTAAAAACCTCCAAAAAGTCCACTGATACAATAAGTTTCTGCCTTATTTAGTGTGGGTTTTGATGTAGGAAGCACCTTTTGGGGTATTTCTGCAAGTGTGTCACCTATACAACTTTGATTAGTAGTATTATTTGGACTGACAAACGAATAGAAGAACAGGCTTTGAAGCATTTTCTTGGTGGTCAGTCCCATTACACTTGGCAGCATCTATGAAACTTAACCAAACAAAGTATTCCCTGCAATATGAGTTACAATTTTGCTTTTTTAACGTTTAAGGGTTAAAACAAATATTCGCCAACAGCCAATCAAGTTTTCAGTCATGTAAAGGCCAATTCAATTTCATTTAATCGAGTAAACAAGACTAAATAAACACTAACAATTATTGTAAACGGGCCTAAACGTACAACATATTTAAACAGACAGACGGCCAGACATCATCCATCTATATAACCAACCACATGGAGGAGTCCTTGAGTACTCAGTCATACATGTAACAAATACAATGATGTCTGAACAAATCTTCAATTAACCTTTTGTACTACAACAACAACATCAACAACAACAATAACAATAACAAAAGCTTAAAAAAGAAATAAAAAAACAAGAAAATGAATCGAAAATGAAAACGATTGTCATGACACAAAGCAACTTGTAATATGATACTTAATTGACACATCGCTCGTAAATTTGCCAATGAATTGGATATGAAATGAATGGCAGGCAGGCAGGCAGGCAGTCGAAACAGAATGGTTAGGATATAATGGGAAGTACAAATGAATGGGAAGAAATAAAGATTCAGGCAAATAAAACAGCAAATCTGACAAGAAGGACAACATAAAATTCTCATTTACTCTATGATAGCATTTACACAAAAAAAAAAAACAGAAAAAAAACGTGAAACGTGTAAAAATCTGTATATTTTGTTGAGTATCCAATAATAAAAAAGAAAGGAAAGAAGGAAGGACCCAGTAAAAAAATTTATTACAAAATACCAATTATTCCCAAACCAAGAATACGTGTAATAATAAAACGAAACAAGAGCAAAATTATATGAAATTAAGAAGTAAATAACTTGTTATTGAAATGACTTTCGATTTATGCTAGAATTCAGTATTTGCTACTCGAATGAAACGCAGCTGGGGGAATGGAATATAGAATAACAAAACTCAGAATATGTACATACCATATGTATACTGGGTAACTTGGTTTGTGTATTGTGTTACTGGAATAGGTGTTAAGCATCATTTCTTTAATTTATTCTGCCCAAAACAAAGATATTAAATGTCAACTATTTACAATTGACAGCTAAGTTATTAGCTTATAAGTAAATGAAGATCCGAAAACCGGTTTTTATCAGTAACTCGAGATTTTGGAGGTGTTTCGAAAATTTCAAAAACAGTTACTTGTTCTGCTCGGCAGCATCTATTAGAAAAATAGTAAAAACTATGATGAAAAAACTCTATCTTATGCATTTTAGCTTTGATGTAGTGTATCGGCTTTAAGACCGATTTTTGTCTCCATCCACTGTCTTACGAATAACATTCTATGGATGTAAATTGGCCGTTGCTTTGCAGCGATACAGAAATAACTATTTGATAAATAGTAGCTCTAGACCAACATATGTATGTAAGATGGTATGTATATACATATGTCGTGTGTTTGGTTTAGTCTATAACTTTGAGTTGGCAACATTGTTTTATTTATTAACCGATTTTGTTGCTTTTGGTTTAGTTCGGTTTGACATTTCATTATGGACTGACTTACACCAGAGCAATGCTTGCAAATTGTTGAAATTTGCTTATCAAAATAATGGTTAAAATGGTTTTTTCTGCGATCAAGCCTATTTTTAGTTGAATGTGTACGTAAACAAGCAGAATTGTCACATTTGGAGTGATAATAAACCATAAGTTTTTGTCGAAACACCATTTCATCTATAGAAAATTACTGTTTGTGCGCTTTATATGCTGGTCGAGCCATATGTCCATATGTTTTCAAAAACGACTGTTACCACGAATGTTACTGTATATGGTGAACTATGGATATGATTAGACATTTTTTCGTACCTCAATTAGCTGGCATTAATCTTACTGACATGTGATTTCAAAAGGACTGATCCACATGCCAAACAGCGCGCGCTGCAATTGATTACTAAAAGAAAATTTTGATTAAAGAGTAATTTCACGTATTGGTCCAATTAATTGGCTAAGGTCGTATTTCACCCCTTTGTATTATTTCCTTCGGGATAAGGTAAAGTCACTTGTCTACGTCAATAAACCAAAGATAATTGAACATCTGGAAATCAACATTCGAAGAGTTATTGGCAAAAAACGGCCGCATATGATGCGAAAAATTAGTAAAAATTGGTGTTCCATATTGCGTACGCGTCGGCTGTGCGGCCTCCTTGCCGAAATCATCTTTAAGCATTAATGTCAGAAAATATTCTATCAAACAAAGCTTGTTTTATTGATTTTTATTGATATTAATTATGATTTAAAAGAGTGTAACTGTTACAAAATCACCCGATATATGATTTTGTGCAGACATTTGTTTATGAATGTCTGGATTGATTGAATGTACCGTTTTGCTATATTTCATAATTCGCAGCCATATAAATACATAATAACTTTGTCTTCACTTTTGAATTGAATAGGCTTAAGGTATGTGTACAAAACAGTTAATTTATTTTCACAAATATATTTTGACTAGAGTATCCCTTCTCGCGTTGCTAGGAGCCTTTGTGTTCTTTGCATACGAATAAGTATAAAATATAAGCAAAATTTAAAGGAATGCATTAAAACTAATGATTTGTATTGAGTACCAAGTCAGTTAGACCAAGTTTAGAAACTGCCATTCTAATTGTTCTCTAGATATACAAAAATCAATATTTACTTATTCGGTTTTGCCCATAATTCAACTGATGATATGTATTGACCACGAAGTAACTTAGACCAAATTCAGATTCTTTCACTATTACCATTCCAAAGAAAAAAAAACAAAATATTCAGTTTGTATAGAAGATGCCACTCCTACTTATCTAATTCCGCCCACTGTTTGAGTAATGATTTATATTGACCACAAAGTGATTTGGACCAAAATTTAGAAACTTTCAATATTACCGTTATCTAGATATACAAAAAATAATATTTACTTTGAATGGGAGATGGATGTGGCATCTCGACCATATTTCGACTAATGATGTAGATTGACTACGAAGGTATTTAGACCAAATTCAGAACCTTCCACTATTACCGTTCCAAAGATATACAAAAATCACTGCCACTTATTCAATTCCGCCCACTTTTTGGCTGATAATTAGTATTGACCACAAAGTTATTTGGACCAAATTTAGAAACTCTCACTACTATCTTTTTAAAGATAAAGAAATATAAATTAATATTTTATATGGGTGTGACACCGCCCAGTTCAACCATCAATGAAAATACATCTTACCAATGCATGTATTTGTTTGTAAATCGGTTTAGTGGCTCTCGAGTTATAAAATGACGAACATAGGACAACTTATTTTCATATTTAATTATAAAGGGGTTCACTTTAACGTCAATAACATCTCACATACATAAAAACCTTGGTACTGACTTCACCTTTCGTCTAAGGACTTACCAAGAGCTGGCACAGTTTAGAGAACATCAATTACAACGATAGAAGATAGAAGATTTGCTTGATTAATAATCGGTTGGGCTGAAAACGATCATAATTTTTGCCAAAAAAAACCTTTTCTTCACGCACTTTATCTCTGCAAATGCATATAAATTTTTAGAATTCTCTGCGCAGAAAATTTGAAATTCCAAAATGCTGTGATCGAATGCTGTGATGGGCATGTTAAGGACACACTCTGTTTTCGTAAAACGCTTAGACTGTTGGCACACTTTCTTCGGGGGTATATAGCTTCACTATATATTTTGTCAAATTGCTTTTGGGTTTCTTGTAAAGTGTAGAAACCAGAGAGATCGATAATTCGACTTTTTTACAAAACCGGTTTTCGAATAATTCGAAAAGTAGTACTTAAAAAAACAGGTTTTCGGTTAACCGGTTCTTTTTTTAAAATAAAATTGTTCCCAATTCTTGAAGCACAGAGCTGGACCACGTCGTCTTAAAAATAAGCAGAAGCTGATGGAGAGCTTCAAATGAAAGTGGCAATCAATACTAACAATAATTCTAACAAATCTCATAAAAACCATGCCAAAAAGGTTGTGCGGAGGCCATAAAAAACAAAGTTTATTATACAAAGTACCGATTAAGTTTTGATTAAGTTTTGAACAGCTACTCAAGGAGCTAATTTCGTTTTTGTTGTATTATTATTTTGTTGTTTGGAATTAAAGCTTTGTTGTTATAGTTATAGAAAAATTAAATGTTTTACTTTGAATAAATCTATTAGTAATAAACGAGTCCTTAATTGCCTCGACAAGAAAATTTGCTTAGATTTCGAGCAGCACTGTATGTAAATTTATGCACCACGTATTTAATAGTGTGTGTGTCACTGTGGTATGTTAGGTAAGAACCCATCTTCCAGCCAATAAGTCGGCCGTCCAATCCCAGACCACACTATCTGACAATTTTCAACAGCGATATCAGCTCACAACATTACTAGCGACTGGTTATGTGTATTTACGCTGTAAACAACTTCACTTACGAATATATCTGTCGTTCGGAACCGGTGTTTGTGGGCTTTAAATTAGTCTTTCAACCAAAAAGTCGTCGGTTCAATCCCAGACCACACCATCTGACAATTTTCAACAGCGATATCAGCTCACAACATTACTAGCGACTGGTTACGTGTATTTACGCTGTGAAAAACTTCACTTACTAATATATCTGCCGTTCGGAACCGGTGTTTGTGGGCTTTAGATGAGTCTTCCAACCAAAAAGTCGTCGGTTCAATCCCAGACCACACCATTTGACAATTTTCAACAGCGATATCAGCTCACAACATTATTAGCGACTGGTTACGTGTATTTACGCTGTGAAAAACCGGTGTTTCTGGGCTTTAAATGAGCTTCCAACCAAGAAGTCGTCGGTTCAATTCCAGACCACACCATCTGACAATTTTCAACAGCGATATCAGCTCACAACATTACTAGCGACTGGTTACGTGTATTTACGCTGTGAAAAACTTCACTTACTAATATATCTGCCGTTCGGAACCGGTGTTTGTGGGCTTTAATTGAGTCTTTTAACCAAGAAGTCATCGGTTCAATCCCAGACCACACCATCTGACAATTTTTAACAGCGATATCAGCTCACAACATTACTAGCGACTGGTTACGTGTATTTACGCTGTGAAAAACTTCACTTACTAATATATCTGCCGTTCGGAACCGGTGTTTGTGGACTTTAAATGAGTCTAGTTGGTAATTCTCCATATATAAAAATCAATATTTATTTACAGAAGATGAGAAAAGGTTATTTCTGCTCAAGAGCTCTTTGTGAGACATTCAAGGTTTTCATATATAGAAAAATAATTCAATTCATACAAATAGATAAAGGATGAGCATATTTTCATTAAAAAAATATACAAACGTTTAAAAATTATACCAATTTATTCGTGTTAAATTAACCGGTTTATTCGGTATTCGAAAAATGAAGATTTTGGAAAAAACGTATTCGATAAAACCAAAAAAAACCGGTCGAATAATAACCGTTCGATCTCCCTAGGAGAAACTCAATTTATATCCACCCTATTTTAAAATCTGGACCAATATTCATCCATTCACATTTTGCTAAAACAATACGAAGAAAAAAAACTATGGGATTTATCTGAGCTAGAGAATTACATCAATTATCTTAAAAGTTATGGTCTTGCACTTAAATTACACAAAGTTTTTACAGTGTGGGACAGACAGATGCATATGTTCTACTCAAATGATTCTGAGTCGAATAATAATGTCACAATAAGTGCACCTCACAATTTAATTGAAATTTTTCGAAGGTGCTGGCAGTTCATTTATTGAAACGCTTTAACAGTTTAAACGTGACAACAACTGCATTATTAATTTCAATCATATTCAACCCAACATACAATTCAATAACAGAAAATCAACAAAAATATTAAAATGAATTGTTTTTATTGTATTTAAATAAATAAGAAACAAAAAATATTCTTGACAATTACATTTTGACAGCCAAGCCATATTCTCGTATGGGAATGGATGGATATTCTTTTGTAAGAAACCAACACCAACACCAACACCAACACCACTACATCTCATGAGCATACTACACATTTAATTGAAACACCAATAGAGTTTTGGGGAGACAAAAAAGACAATGTCAGTTACTTAATCATCTACACTGAAAAAAATTATTATGGAAGTGTGGAAGTAAATTACAAATTTTTGATTAGTGTGCCACTAAATGACATACTAAGATGATTATAATCATACTAAATACATACATACATACGTACAAAATATATAGAACATATTTCGTTAAGTGTACTCTACTCATGGTTTCAGCTTAAAAATAAATATTTTGTTTTGATTTTGATTTATAATCCTGTATTTGCAGTAAATGTCTAACGAATGTCCATAAATTCTCTTCGTAATGCGAGTCTTTTTTCGAGAATAGACAGTGGGCAAGTGCCCAGTGTGCATACCAGACAGACTATTAACAGAGTTGAGAACGGTTTAAGCCAATAAGTGAGTGCAACACTTTTATCTACAAGTACTTCAATATTCGTTACGCATTCCGGAGGGTTTTTGTGTGTCTTTCTAGTTATTGTAGTTGTTGGAAGTGGTGTAATTTCATCGAGTGCTGTACGAAGTAGTTAATGGCCATAGCAAGTGCTGTAATTTGGTGCTTTTGGTTGCTGGTGAGTGGATAATTTCTTAAATTTAATGTCAATATTATACAATTTAATAAATATTGATGTTGTTGTTATTTATTGTACCCTACATCACTTAAAATGTCAGGAGAAAGGTATATTTTGTTTTAGGCTAGGTTTGCAACACATTAAAAATAGGCGTGACCAACTACATTTTGAAAACAATTGTCGACCTATAAACGTCTAATAAGTAATTAGAAATTACAAATAATAAGTAATTTGTAATTGGTGTTTACCGATTACTAATTATATGTGGCTTGTAGCTCATTTTGGCTAATAATTAATTGCATAAAATTGCTACAGGGTATCTCTGTATAACTAGAAGGAACTATACCTGGTGTACAAATGCCTACACAGGGAACATTTGTTGTGAACGAGCCTTAATTTTTATTTTTTTGTGTGTTGGCAATGACATCTGTCAAACATGACGAATTTTGTCACAGTTGGTTTTTTTGTTTTCATTTAAAGAAAAGTGCTGCAGAGTGGCATTAAATGCTTGTCTGGACATGTGGTAAAAAATCACGGGGCAATCATCAATTTCACTTGCAAAACCAGATCGTTTCGGCAGGGAGACAATGCTGTATGTCTGGTAGGAGCAGAAAGGTGCGGTGTACCACGAGCTCGTAAGGCCTGCAAAAAACGTTAATACAGATCGCTACCGACAATATATGATCAATTTGAAGCATTCATTGAACGAAAAACGAGACACGGCAGGGTAATTTTGCAACTTGACAATGCACCTGCACACAAAGAAAAACCAGTTCAGGATACAATCAAATTATTAGGCTGGGAACTGAATTGGCTCCTTCCGACTACTATTTGTTTTCATCCATGGGACATGCATTGGCTGAGCAGCATTTCGATTCCTGCGATAAAGTAGAAAAATGGGTGTCTAATTGGTTTGCTTCAAAAGAAAACAGTTTTATTGGCGTAGAATGCAAGATGGGAAAAATGTGTAGCCAGCAAATTGGCACATGCCAATTACCAATTACTTAGAAAAGTAATTTGTAAAATTAATAAGTAATTGATACGGATTAAGTCCGCATCCCATCACGCTATCAAATTAAACCAGTACATAAATGCCTGTGGTAATAATGCCAACTAGTACATGGTGTTGTAGGTCATTATATATTCTTACTATACCGTCGATAATTTTCTTGTTTCTCTTTACGTATTACGCCAGTGGTCACTGCCATGACCATTCAATATAACTGTCATACGAAAATATATGAAAAAAAAAACAACGAAAAACTGTCAAATTGTAATTGCTTTCTGTTTGAATTGCTATGGAATTTTAATAATTTTGAACAATCCTTCGAGAGCAACGGAGAGACTCTTTAAAATGAATTGTTTTGTTAAAGGCAGTTGTTGTTTCTGATGTGGAGTAGAATGGGAGATGATTAGACTGAGTGTGATAGCTGTGTGGCATTGCAATTGCTACATAAAAACAAAGTTTATCGTCTGTAATATGATACATTTTGTTATTAAAGTTTCTTTGTTTTTTCTCTTTGGATTGTAAATTACGAAAAGGGATGTGATTTAAAGGCAACACAAGCAATTGCTTCCCTTTTAGTTATTTTTTTATCTTTTTTTTATTACTCACCAACCACCTTGCAAATGAAGGTTTATTTTTCTGGTTAATTCCCGGTGGAACAATTTTGTGGCAGCTTTTGTTACAATATTTGTGTAGCAGAGCTATTTAACAGAATTTATCTCTGTTGTGGAAAGGGTTTTTTAAAATCTTATGGATCGAGTAATAACAAATTTAAATAATAGAAAATAAATAAATTAGTAAAACCTAGGATAGGCACTATCCAGTACTACAATAAGAATCTGTTTTTTAAAATTTTCAAAATATCTTCAAGATCTTCAGTTACGAGAATGAACTGCAGTTTTATTCCTTCATGCACTCATAAGCTAATGACTTAATTAAAAATTAACTGATCGTAGGTTTCTTGGTGGATATGGCAATACGTGAAAAAAATCTATCCATTAAAACATAAACCAGTTTTAACGTACAAATCAACCATTGAACAATAGGCTGAAACACGCTGTTTGGACGTAAAGTAAGGGATAACAGGTTCCTTTAATAAGTCTGCAGGATAAGTCAGATAAAAACGAAATTTGCACAAAACTCGATTTTATCGTTCAACATAGTTGCCTTCGAGGGCGATATAACAAGTATAGCGATTTTCCAACTTTCCGATACCACTTCTACAGTACGATTTCTCTTTCTCGTCAATATAGGCCTCAGTTTCAGCGATAACTTCATTATTGGACTTAAATTTATTTCCAGCAAGCATTCTCTTGAGATCTGAACACAGGAAAAAGTAATTTTGTCATCGTTTTCATAGATATGTGACAGGATTTGTGAGCTCAGGCGGCAACCACTTTGAACAGAACTTTCGCATAACCAATGTTCGTATAAAATGGCATAATTTGTGCCGGTACGACCACGTTCAAATTCAGCAAACCACTTTTCTACCATATATCTCGATGGAGCAGAGTTTGGTTTCCACTGTATTTTTCATCAAAAAGCAATGCTTTATTAAAACTCGACATTTTTCAATAGTCAGATATCGTTTGAAGGTTAGTACGAAAAGCCTTATATGGATAAAATCCTAGTAACGCCATCTGTGTGTCATCCTACGGATTTATTGAGAAAGTCGACATTCTGGAAGATCAGAATGATCGTCAACACTTCGACTTAAATAAATGAGTGTGTTTTCTGTGTATTGTCATTTCTGGAACTTGTCGCTGACTTCATATCTGGTAAAGCAGAATTAGCGCAGATTTTTCAATAATTTGTTAAGTATTGTAGCAAGATTGGAAAGAAGTATGTCTGAACACGTTAATTAAATGCAAATTTTAGCTTAGTAGCGTGTAGCTGCATATTCATAATTACTAAAGACTAGGCAACTGCTTAAATTTTTGTTGCTTTTTTATGGCACCAATATCCAATAGCCAAACCACTGAAGCACCGTCTGAAAATTTACTAAAAGTCACATAAGTTCATTAACCCCAACCTAAGTAGGGTAGTGTTTAAATTTGTAAAAATTACCGGAAATCTGTCAGCAAATGATTTAAAACCTTAACGTTTCCGAACTCTCACTTTGAAACAATCAAAGGTACTTAATTTGCCTATTAAATGGAAGCAATAATTCACAATAAACGGGTTGGGATGCGTTAACAAATCGTTAAAAATAAATAAAATTTAAATATTTTGTTTTTAACAAATAACAATCGTTTTAAAATAAATAAAAAACGTTCAGTAACACCATTTGGCTTAAAAAGGAAAAAAAATTAATGTTTTTTTCATTCGATGACACTTGAACGCTAAAAAAAAGAAGACAAATAAGTACTCAATACAAAAATATTTATTTTATTATTTTCCTGAAAGTGTGATTTGTGATTTATGTATCCGTCAAAATGGCTATGGGCTGGCTGTTGAAATTAATTCTACGCCAATGATGATGTTAATGGTGATTTTGAGACGCGAGTACATTTAATGCGTTTCTAATGCCTTTCATCAAATTTCAATTATGAAATTATAAATTTTCAACAGCAACTTAATCATTTCTTGAATTCAAGAAAAAAACAACAAAAAAAGCAACAACAAAAAACAGAAAAAAAATAGATTTTTTACACTCTTCCACGCATATAAAACGTTATATACGAACGTTGTATTTAGTGTTTCGTTTATTTGTTTTTTATTACCCCGATTGATTTACGACGCGAAAATTAAAGTGCATTTGCAAATAGAATACTTAATGGAGAAATTGTGAAGCGCATTGTTCTGCCAGCACCGTTTCCAGCTATTCAGTCTGTTCTTTTTATGGCTGTGCCCCAGTGGCATGGCATGATGTTGGGGCTAATTTTAATCACACTTGGCTTTAGAGTCATTTGAACGCATAAAGTTCGTACAAAAGAAGCAATGAAATAAAAAGGGTTTAAATAAACAAAAATTATGGGCCATTGATGGGCCAATAATAACAACAATTTGTTATAACACAATAAATATAATTTTTTTCTTTTTTATTATTTATTCCAAATTAAGTTTTTATAACACTCACGCTGCATTTATGGCTTACACAACCATTCCTTGATTTTTTTTCTTTTTATTTTTAAATTTTATTTTCATTCTATAGCTTAAGGTGTATTTGAAGGAATACAATTCTGTGTAAATGCATTGAAATGAATTGTTGTGGCACATTTGGTGCGTGAATTTTGAATTTTGTTTTTAAGACATCGTTCACAATGCCATCTCTGGCCAAGACGAAGACATAAGTGGCAGGAACAACAACGGCAGCATTAGCAGGAGTAACAACCGAGATTTTTACATTGAAAGTTTAACACGAAATTTGTAGTTTTCAATTAAAAAGATAACATTTTTGTGTAGAAAAACAAGAGCCCAACCTTCTTTTCATAATTAAAACTACAAAAAAAAAGGAAAAATACATAGAAGCCAACATTTTTATGAAATGCTGCAAAATATGTTGTTTTTGTTGTTGTTGTACATTTCAAATACTCTTGGCCAAATTCATACACAAACAGCATTTAAAAACGATGGACAGACAATCAGAAGGCATGGACTTGTAGTTGTGCAAAAAGACAGACAGTCAAGCAAACATAAGTTTTAATGCAAACAAATAATTATTACATATGAACATACGTACACACATACTTATATACTCAATCATATCTTATGGCCAAATTAAAGCTGGTACACGGAAAAGAATTTAAATTTGGCTTTAAATTTTCCTTCGTTTGTATTGCTTGCGAAATTTCAATATTTGAAAGAACGCTGTCGAAATTCTTGATATAAATCTGTTTCACTTAAACGTCTTATGGTATTAACTCCTTGGGTTTGTGTATTTAGAGCTCTCACTAGGTTTCTTGGGAGCAACGTGCACCAAAAAAGGCTGTGAATGGTTTTCAGTCAATGAGGTCTTCACGGCAGTTATCTTAAAATGCACCCGTGACGTTCATTTTGAATAGATTCAAAGCAAAAACCAAATAATTTAGCGATTCAATGCATTGTTTGGTGAGCTCATAAAGCTTTTCGTGAATTGTAGGAAATTTTCGCAGCACTTATTTACTGCGAATATTAGGTAAGTAGGAAGGAGTGGCAGCCTCGCTAAACCATGGCACACTTGAGCACGCAAAGCGGCCTGTTGTGATACCACATAGCGCGTTGTTCCCGTTCTACTCAACCAGATGCGCCGTTCAGATATACTTTCCTAAATTAGTTGGGAAACTAGCGCTACAGTCTAATGAGCCTAGCTATGAACCTAATGTCAATGATCGATAGCTCCCATAACGCATCGAGAAAGGAAGAAGGACAGATAAATTGGACTACGCCTTTACATAGCACGGACAAAAGTCATTCGCAAGTAAGCGCAACATTTGTGCGTGTCTACCATGACCCGCAAGGGTCACCTTACGCCAAGGCTTTTTCCGCTTAATCGCCAATCTAACGAAGGTAGGAGGTACACCCACCCTCATGTGTTAATGGATGTCCGGAAGAACTGTGCTCGCTGTAACGATATTACAGCACAATTAACCGGGATGTCCCTGTGACCAGGAACCCAGATATGCTCTACGCAAAACTGCCGTGATAGTGTCACAAGGGAATTACAGAAGTTCCTCTCCAGCTTAGAATCACAGGTTACATCCGAAACAGATTTGATCGCCGCCTGGCTATTAGAACGGTAGTAACGCTATTACCATTCTACAGCATGAATAATGGTACAGTAGTTCGGAAGGCGAAAGGAAACACTAAGATTGAGCCTCTCGAAAAAATTACACACCCTGTTCTCTAGTCTAGAACCGTTCGTATATACATCCACTGAATCGCTGGGGATGACAGAGCCAGAGACCCAATCTTCCCTACTAGGAATCATAACACGGAGTCCCCTATACAGTTCAGGTTCAGATAAAGCATAGTCGATATCGCCCAGCATTAGGGATTTCTTTGATAGAATAGAGGAGTGCCCCGAGGGATAACATGCCACTATGCTTGGCAAGCATCCCTGATTGAAGCCATCCAAGCGTCGCAAAAAGAGCCCTTGTAGGGATGGTACGTAATGCAGCCGTGATTTGGATTGCAGCAGATGTCCTAAGCTTATCAAGGGTCTAACATTGCAATCTTTATCGAGAGCACTCTACCAGAAAACCACTCCATACAAAAGATTCGGTTCAATAACCGCTCTATAAATCCAGCGAATAACGCCAGGATTGAGACCAACTTCGAACCCACTCATCTTCTGTAGCAGTAGGTGGCACAAGCCGCCTTGCAAGCTTTTTCAGCCATGTTGGTTTTCCAACTCAATTTGGGGTTAAGAATAAGGAATAGATATTTAAGCGTAGGACTTAAACTAAGCCCATTGTAAGTTCAAACTCCCTGCACCACCCAGATAGAATCCTCAGGGAAAAATTGAGTTTGTCCGACAGTGTCTGTAGACAAATGCCGGATATTGCAATGGCGATATCACCCGCGTAAGCTACGACTCTGACACCAGAGGAGTCAAGCAGGGTAAGGAGCGTGTTAACTGCAAGATTCCAGACAAGCGAAGACAGGACTTCTCCCTGTGGCAAAATATTAAGTCAAAGAACAAAATTTTGGCTTTTATATATAAAGGAGACATAAACATAAGATAAATGAGACATTAACGGTATTATAGGCTTATATTTTTTAATCAATGAAACTATGTAGACCCACCATAACATTTGAATTCCAGAAATCAATGAGAAAAGATAGAACATCTTGTGGCATCCATAGAATGGCAATTTATTCTATACATTTCTCGAAACACTGAAATTATTGGAACGTCATTCTTATTATAAAAGTTTTTTACCAGATGATGTGGTTTGAAGCCCCTTAAGCAATATAATCGACAGGTTGCTACTCGTATTGTTTATTTTAAATTACACTCTAGGTACTCTTCTCACTACTAACACCTAATAGTTTATCAGTGGGGTTTGATTATTTTAGAAAAATTATTATCCATCAATTTTTCGATATCGTGCACTGTAAACAGTGTACACTCTTTTTCTTTTGCCAAACTAAACATGTAATAATAGAGGGAAACCAAATAATAAACATCAGCTTAACACTTAACATTTCTTAAAGGAAAGGAAGAAAATGAGAAAATTGAACAAATAAACAAACAAGCAAATAAAAAATATACAAAAATCATATGGCAGTAGAACCCCTGATAAATGGTCAAACATGTTTGACAAACATTTTCTATAAATGAGTGAAAAGTAAAAAAAATCGTTACAAGCATACGTTGTGTTATACAATTTTTTATCTTTTAACGCACCTAAAAGCAATGTTGGTCAAGCATGTTTGCCCGTCTATCCTCGATTTAAAGAAAGTCTGGTTGTTTTCGGTTATTGTCGTTTTTTTTTTTTTTTTTTTTTTTTTTTTTCTGAAAACATTTTAACCATTAAAATTTCGCGCGGCATTAATCTTAAACTCCACTCAACTTAACTCAAAACCATTTTGTCTGCCTGGACTGGACTTCTTAACTGGCTTACGAGTATTTGTTACTTTTTTATTATAATTTTTATTGTTGTTTTACTCGTCCATCAGATGAATGCATGCATGCATCTGTTTAAACTTCCATTCATATGTTTTTTTTTTTTTTTTGAATAAAAATGTGTATGAGAAATTTGTATTTCATTATGCAGGAATACGTTGACTTTTGAAGGCACAAAGGTGAGAAGTTGCGATTGTGTCGCCTCAATTCTACTTATGCGTCTAATTAGAGCTGCCGCGCATGCGCAAATGTTGTTTGTTAAGATATTTACCTTCTATACGGTGTTGTTGTTGTTGTTGCTGTTGCTGCTGCTGTTGCACTGTGCTGCGGCTAAGAAACATTTTCAGCGGAAATAACACAAGAGACACATCTCAAGTCAAAGCCGTATGATGATGTTTATCACAAAGATGAAATATTTCACTGTTGCAACATCATCATTTCTTTTTTGAGAGAAGCAGAAAATAAATAACAAAACAGAAAAGGAAGGCCAGCATGCTTGCAACAAAAGATGAAATAATTTTCAGTAGTGCCAACAATACTACTACAGTCAGCTCAAAATGTCATCAACTTTATTTATGTTTTATTTTTTATGCAGCAGTTTTTTTTCTTCAATTGTAAACGTTAAAAAATTAAAAACCATGAGGAATAAAAGGTAACAGTACTTAACCAAAAAAACAAAAAAACAAGCGTTAAATTAATTATTGCTTGCATGGTATGTTTTTCATTTTTTTTTTTTTTTTTTTTTTTTTTTTGATGATAATCGCCGTCATCATCATTATAATTTTTAATTATGAGCGAAACGCATGTAATCGAGTTTAAAGAGAAATCATTTTTGTCCCCAAAATTTGCCAAAAACAGACAACTAAAGTCTTTAAAGAAAAATATCGCAATTAAATGAATCATTTCTTTTGGCATTACAAGTAAATATTGTTTCTTGGTAAAAATATAGTTTTTTTTTTCTTTTTTTTTGGTAAAATACCAAAAGAGATTTGGGTTAAACTTCTCTGCTAATTTATGTATTTGTCATCCAAAAGTCATAATTACTCGTTTATTTCTTTAAAAACCTAAACCAAGCAATTAAAATTATTTTTTTTTCTCATAATCACCTTTTTATGATTATTTACGAATGAGAAAAAAGAAGATAATCCTTCATTTAATGACTATAACAGTACACTATGTATCATAGCATTAATATTTTGTTAGCCTCTACTCGATAACTATGTTAGATCTGGTTAAAGCGATATGATGAAGTACTTCATGGCAAATGGATGAGTAAAAAAATTGGGAATTTTTTGATCTGTGCGAGCATTAAATATATTTGAAGTTTTTTATTTAATAAATAATAATAATTTTACTTAGAAATTTAATTAAAAAATGCAATTAAAAAATGTAATAGATCTTGCTTAGGTTCAATGACGCGTAAAGCTTATCGTTATGGCTTATTCACGTGTTTTATTTGTCATTTTTCTTTTCAGCTTTTAATGTGGGGATTTACTCGTATGCTGATAATTATTTTGTTGTTTTTATTTTCTCTGGGTAAAGGAAACCTTTAACACCTTAACCACGGATGGGCATCAAGGCTCCAAGTAGCTCTAGAAGTACGAACTTCGCAATATGAGCCCGACTAGCCCACGAGCCTATCCTCAACTGTATGTTAGTGCTCAACTCTTATCTCTTAGACATACTTAAGGTAGATATACATACCATACGTTAGTGCGCGTGTGAGCTCTAGACATCTGTCAAAAGAAGTTAAACTGGTGTATTTGCATAGAACGAGTTACATAAAAAGCATATTGACGCGTTGACGGCAGAAAGTTGGTTATGTTTCAACTTTTGAACGCGTTGTGTATTTTTGGCAAGTTATCAGCTGACAATAAAATAGTAAATTAAATGAATACTAATCATTTTTGAATATACAAACAGGAAAACAAAACAAAACAAAACAAAAAACAGCTGACAGAAAATGTGTTTTAACGCGTGTTGTGTAAGTTACAATTTTAGTTAGTTAGTTAGTTACGACGGGTAGCCAAGCAGACACCTGGGTCCAATATTGATTCCACTGTGACACATATCAGTAATCTAGAAAATGAACAACCTGCTTGTCCCGGTCCTATCCGAACCAGCTAGACGCATGTACTCTTGCAAAAGAAGAGATCCTGCCTATACGAGTATTCACTCCGGCCAGATCCAGAAACGAACTGCCAAGGAAAGCAGTCCTAATGTCCGAAAGACTCGAGCAGTGGCACAGGAAGTGCTCGACAGTCTTCTCTTCCTCCTCATCCTGACAACCCCTTACAGTAGTCATTGAACGGCAGACCCAATCTCCTAGCGTGCGCACCAGCAACCCAGTGCCCAGTAATCACAGCCACAAGAGTTCGTAGCCCAAGTCACGGCATCCCTATAATACTCCGAGCGAGCCCGATCATATAGGGGCCAGATTTGCCTCGCTACAGAGCACGTGGGTTCATCATACCGCCGTAGCTGTGTCTTGCTCAGCATGTACCGCATGACCATATGCCCGGCATTCAATACACCAATCTCTATGTCGACAAGACACCAGAGAGCGCCTTTTTCGCAGGCTGACTGTCCGTACAGATTCAGATATCACTGTCATATACCCCGTAGTACATCAACCAGTCCGCTGCCCACTTTATCGCGAAGACCTTCTCCTGTAAGACACTGCAGTGGTCCGGCAGTTTAAAGGATTCCCTCACCCCGTATACAGGAATAAATATGCCGCCCCCAACAAAACCGTGTCCAATCACCGGTTCAGGTGAGATTCACACGGAGAATATTCTATCAAGGAAGGGCTTGGGTGTGCAGTAATCTATCCCCTCAGGGATCGTATACAAATACCTAAAGATGGCCGCATGCCCGTAGACCCTGTCCGACCATACCCCTGCCATCCTCAACCTTATCGCAGACATGCCAGCCATCTGCCTAGCCATCAGCTCCGCTGGAAGCCAGTTCAACAGTACAAACAAAGCCTTAGAAGGAGTGGACTTGAGCGCACCTGTAACCATCAGTGCTACATTCCGCAGAACCCTGTCAAAGATATGTGGATTTCTCCAGAAATCTCCAGCATACAACTGCACCATACATACATAAGTATAGGCTTCACCACCGTGTTGAGTATCCAAATGGAACTCCTAGGACTTAGACCCCAGGACTTTTCAACGGCTCTACGACAGGCGTACGGCGCAACATTCGCCCTCGCCCACCTCGCACGCGTATTTTGGAAGCAGGATAGCTTGGAATCCAGGATTATCCCCAGATACTTCGCACTATCCGACAGCCTCAGCTCAACTCCGTGCAGACGCGGTAAGGAAAACGTCGGAACTTTGTACCTGCGCGTGAATAGTACCAATTCCGTCTTTCGCGCGTTAACGATCAGCCCACTGTCAGTACTCCACTGACTGAGAAGGACCAAAGATCTTATGTGGAACTTTTCTCTCAAACACACCCAAGGCAGCTACATCGGTGCGTAACAACGTTCATGTTTCTGCCCCATAAAGAAGAACAGGGAGAATGAGCGACATGTCGTCGCGCAAGAGAGGTATCAATTGCCGATTGAGACCATAATAACACCTGTTGTCAAGAGTGATCCACGCTTGACCTCGAGACTGACATCGTTGCTGTTAGCAAGGGCAGTGCCAAGGTATAAGAACTTATTCACCGCATTGTATGCATAGTATATATAGCCGCACGTCCCTGCTTTCGACAACATATACTTCGTATTGGCTACATTTACCGTTAGATCCATTTTGGTAGACTCTTTTTCAATGGCACTAAGGCCAGCAGTGACCTCTTGCTTGGTACGACCAATGTTGGAAATATCGTCAGCGTATGCAAGGATCTGGACACTTTTATAAAAGATGCTGCCACTGAGATGTACTCGTACATCCGCCTTCCGCAGAACGCTCTCCATAACGAAATTGAATAGGTCGCACGATAATGTGCCGCCTTGTCTAAACACTTCTACGTTCTCAAAAGGTTCTGAGAGTTGCCTTTCTATCGCGACGGAGCAGCAAAAGTTGTTCAACGTCATTCTGCACAGTCTTGCCAATTTTGTAGGAACACCAAGCTCTGACATTGCGACATACACTTGATCTCTTATCGGACTATCAATGGCTGCTTTGTAGTCGACAAAAAGAAGGTGCGTATTATGAGTTTTTTCCAATATTTGGAGTCTTTTCGAATAAAAAAATTCAAATGTCATTTAGTGAACACCCTGAGCAAAAAAAAACAGAATTTTTTTCTACATCACTTCTCTTGGGACCATACATATTGGCTTTCCACAAAAGCATCCATTGCTTCAGTTTTATTCAATAGTTGCTTTCCAAAATAAGTAGAAATTGTGGTTATGTAGTAGTGAAGATACTTGTTAAGTGGTAGGGGTCATCCATACTTAGCATTTCTAATTTTTCCCTAGTAGGTGACGTTGTTCTTCCAATCGTTCACGTGATATTAGTCATCATCGGCATAGGTAAGCTGAAATGCTTCTTAGGATGGATTTGTTTGAAGGTGGTTGAGGTCTCTTAATTAAATTTTTTCATTTAAGACGTGAAGTCTTATGTCAGGGATTCGGACCTAGGCATCTTGTGCTGTATGCACTCTAACCACTACACCAGTCCAACCCCTTATAAAAAGATAAAAGAAGGACACCTTGCGTCGGAATAATCTGCCAGCTTTCATTTTTGAATTTTCATTTGAATTCTCTGGACTAAAAATTGCGGATTTTCTTAAGGAAGATTGATTCTCTTACGTATGCATCGATTCATGTTAATGCCAATTTTGCCATGGATCAAGAACGAGCAGTTATCGATGATTGGCTGGTGCGAATTAAGACGTTTGTAGCAGCCAAGGGTGGACATTTCAATGAGATTTTCAATTTAAGTCCTCACTTACCACGTAAACTAACAATTTGTTATTAAATCTCAAACTACAAATAATATTAATGAACAGGTAGCAGACATTTTATGTCTTATTTAATAAAACGCCCAAGAAATTTCAATAAAAAATCGATATCATAGGCCCATCTTGTTTTACTCACCTGTATATGTGTATGAAGTGATGGTTTGAAATACAGCCGCCTTCACTTTTATTAGAATGAAATTGTGAGATTTGATTTGGTCCGTTCATTTGGGAGTACGTCTAAGACATTTGTTGTGCAATAGCTTTTGAGCAGTTGAAAATCGTCATAACTGATAGTTTTGGTTTGCCATTTTTAAAACATTAATGCCATGAAATTTAGGGAGCATGTTGGTTTTCAACAAAGCATCCTTCACTTTGATTCAGTTTCAGTAATCAAGTTGATTTTTAAGCTGAGAAGATGATGTAGTTCTATTGCAGTTCACCTCCATATGATTATGTGTAATGGTGAAGATCCTTGCTAAGTGGTGATTCTTACTTAGCATTGTAATTTGTTACCAGTAGATGGCGTTTTCTCTTGATTATTCGTCTGCCGTCAGGAGGGCTTCTTTATATGGATTTGTCTGGAGGGAGGTTGAAGTCTTTCTATTAAACACTCGAAAACACAATTAAATTTTTTCATGATTTTCTCTGCTGGGATTCGAACCTCTGTTGCATGCCTGCACTCTAACCACTACAATCTTTTATCGTTTTATTTAAGATTAAATTTCGAACGCTCTTATAAAGACACCTTTTACGTTGGAGTTTAACGATATTTGGTACAGTTTAGCATTGATTCTGCAATTTAACTGAACAACTTGATGTTTTCAATTGAAAATAATGAACCTGAAACACAATTACTTGAATAGTTCGTGTGTGAATTTTATGATTTCAATTGTAAGTATATTGGCCGGCACTGTGTGTAAAGAATAAATTTTTTTTATTTCTAGAAAATGTAGAAAAGAAACAATTTTAATGAACTGGTGCCGTTATAAAGAGCATAAAATTGTTTCTTTATTTAAAATAATTAATTTTTATGTTTATAGACCATTAACAATTGTTTATACAAATAATGCTGAAGCTTTGAATTTGGCCGATTCTAATGATGGACAGACTAAATAATAAAAATAACAAATAAAAAAGCAAAAGAATAGTAGTAGAGAGACGCATAATATAAAAATGAAATATCTGTGGCCTTATATGATCATCATCATCATCATCATCATCATCATCATCATCATCATCATCTTTATCATCATGATTTTTAACCCAATAAATTATCACTTAAATGAAACGATTGAAAAGCCAAAATACCGCCAATTACGCAAAATCTACACAAAATAACAAACAAAGTAGACGCTTTTTATCAGCGGCAAAGATTTTATTTGGACAAACAAACAGACAAATAATGAACAAAAAAAATTAAATTAAAAAAAATAAAATAAGAAACAGAAATAAACTTTAAAGTGGAGCCGCCACACTATTAAAGAAAGCCATGTAGTGTTAAAAGCAACAAAAAGAAAAAAATATTATTCCCTCCACTAATGAGCAGCTGATTTTTTTCTTTATTATTAAAAATTATAATTTAAATCGTCTTTTATTTAAAAGACACAAAAATACAAATTAAAAAAATTAAACATGTAAATGCTGATTCTTTATGACTGATTAGCAACGAAGAAAAAAAAGGCGCAAACAAAACAATTTTGAAATTAAAAATTAATTTCGAAAAATAAAAATATTATGTGTGAATATGACCCCGTGTGTGGTCGGTATCTCTTGTTAGTGACAATGGAATAAGACAAAAACTATATAATATTACACTTGCATAGCAAGAAAATGTCACTTGTCTCAGGGCTTGTATTACCCATCCATAAACGTTCCTAAATTTGTTTCAATAAATAAGTTATTTTAAGCAGACAAATGAGTCGTAACGAATGAACAAATGAAACCAATTTTAAACAGCCCATTTAGTACCAGTAGTCATGTTAAAGTACTCTGCACATATCTACTAAGAACAAGAATTTGTTACTAGAACGAGGTTTGTTCAAAAATTAAATGATTATTATGCGACTAACTCATTGTCTATATAGAAATTGGTGATTGCAATATGCGATATCTGAGATATATGAACACAACGAACTCTGATAATGACTTCCATAGCTGGGGTCGAAGACATGTTTAGTTCTGCTGGTGTTGTTGTTGGAATATGCAACACGGTTGTCAATTGTATAAAATAAATTTCTGCTCATCTTAAAGCAAATAAGTAAATAATCGACTAGGCACTGTTGCAGGGCACTGAGACCCATGTGATATATTGTGCCACTTCTGGATATAGTTTTTAAACCTATCAAGAAGCCCTTATCACAGTATATGTGTTCCAAGCTCACTGATGCCCGTGAGCATAGTCTACAAACATCCATATCTGTGACCGCCATCTGATATGCGAACTTAGTCTGCATGGCCTCTAAGAAACTCCGTAAAGCGTTTCAAATCCAGCCTAACATACTTGAAAGTCTTAAATTGCTCCTCCGCAACCAGTCCCCTTAAAGCATTACAGTGTTCCAAACATTTAACAATTTCCTAATCCTCGATTAGATTGAGGATGGAAGTAAAGTAAATGGTACTGCACAGCAAGGTTCCATACCGATATGTAGTGTCAACGAACCCTGTCTGGCCAATGTATCCACCATTTCATTACCATTTATTCCACTATGTCCAGATATCGGAAATAGCTGGCCCTTATTTCCAAGTGAAAGCTTTTGCAATATATCGTGACAATACTTGATCAGTGTAGATGTCATGCGATTCGGGCCAAGTGCCCATAAGGCAACTCTGAAGTAAAACTCCATTAGACCAACAATATCTGTCCGAGAATTCAAATTCGAATCTCCTGCTAAAGCATGATGGTTCTCTGACCACCCTGTGTCGGGTAACTTTGGCGAAGCATTTTGTCGCCTAACGAGCCGCCACCCTTATACATGGATGTGAAGTGGGGTTAAAGCAATCAAGGCCTCCAAGGCCACTGTTGGGCACGTTTTTATTGTCCCAGTTATACCGAGGTAGCCGAGTTTCTGTACACTGCTATTCTTCTCTAAGCTATCACGGCAAAATTTCTAATGGGTCGAATAATAGACGTATATATCCATAGTGTCATTCTAGGCGAAAGACCCGATGTCTTAACATGGGCGGAGCGACTTGCCTAAAGGGCTCTTAACGCCTTATTTGTGACGGCAACAATGTGTGAGTTCTAACTAAGTTACTAAACCTCCTTAGAAAGGAACAGTTGATGGTGGCACCCATAAAAGAAATATTGTCACATGATAACTTCTATCTCATCTCCCAGAAAACAAACATATTCAATAGGTGTTGCGACCTAAGGTTCGTCTCAGGTCAGTTTCGTCATAACTTTTTATTACAGCAATTATATAGCAGTACTGTGAAAAGATACTCTGATAATACTTTGCTTCTAAAATAAATCTGATGTGGTGGATAGGCATCTCATACTATTACATCTCATCTCCAATTTTACGAAAAAGAAATTAGCAAGAGTTCACATATATTTTTCTTAACACACCTCGTAATTATAGAAGCGTTAAATTAACATAATTGCGTAATTATGTAGTTGGATATTAAAACAATTGAAACTGTCATCATAGACATGAGAACGATGTGTAACAAATGAAATCTTTTACAAGGTGGTCCATTTCATTATATTCTATACTCTAAGCTGATACATAAATAAGTGAGTGAATGCGTGCGTGTCTGGCTGAGTACTTAAAAGTTTCCCGTTTTAACTATTCCGCAATTTGTCATCATCATTATTATGATGCGGGTCATGTAAACCTACCGCAGCTTAAATACTTAAACTCAACCACAATTGTCATCCTCATCATCAACGTTGTTCATCTACAACTTCATTATACTAAAATTGTAATTGAAATTAAATACGAAACTGAGATTAGATAAAACGAATAGGAATACCAACCAGTTTAAGTACCACTTACCACTCAATGTACTTAAAGCAGATAATTTTGTGTGTTTTTGACATGTTTCGGTCATAAAATGCTCAGTTCACTTGACCACACACACGCTTAGCAAACAACGTCACCACTTTAAATCACAAAAGACAAAAGTAGATGATGTCAAGTACCTCTGGTATAATTATCTTTGGAATGATTTAAGAATCTGTAGCAAATGAAGTCATTGACAAAAAATTCCATAAATTCTTTATTTTACTCAACAACTCAAACATGTTTGCAATTAAGGGCCATAAAGAATTTCGGCAACACATTCCAAAGACATTCTTTGAGCCAAACACTTTCTTTCTTTTAGTATTTGTTTTAAATCAATCATCACATCAGATCACATCATAAATTAAAGAATAAAAAAAAATATTTTTTTTCTCTTCATTTTTATCCTAAAAAACTGTGACAAATCAACGCTTCATAATCATGTTTTTCTTATGATTATAATTCGTATTAAAATAACAACAACAACAACAACAACAACAACAACAACAACTAAAACAGAAAACGTTCATTTTTGTTGCCTTTTCATCTACTGTTTTTGGGTCATAAAAAGATCATTTCGTTGCCCATGCCGAAGATAAAGAAGAAGATGATGATTATGATGATGATGATGATGATGATGACTGAACCCTCATCAATATCGAAGTTCATCATCATTTTGACAGCTCAACTAATTGGGAAACGAGTGTTTGTTATACGCCTGCTCATACAACTGCAACAACAACAACGAGAATAATAATAAAAAGCGCTGTGAAAACACGAAAAATAATTATGAGATTAGCGCCAGCCTTAGTTTTATGGAATATTATACACCATCACCACCACCACCACTACTACAACACCGCCACAACACTATCAACCACTGCCAGTAAGAGCAAAGGCTTCAGGTTCACACTCGTATCCATAACCGATAATATATTAAGAAAAATATTTGAACTCTTCGTTATGGAATGAATATAAACGCCATGGGCTTAACAGAAAATATGAATTGAATAACGATCACTCTTTCAATTTATTTATTGACTTTTGTACCAGTTAAATCCAAACCACCCAGTAAGCCAAAACGTGTGAATACAAGTAATACAGGGTCACAATTATCTAAGATTTTGTTCAAGTCCGTTTAACTGTCTGAGTCTAGAAAAGGTCTTTATTTGCGTGAACATATAGACTCAGCTCAATAACGAAGAAAAATTTTAATTAATGGATTGGCAAATAAAAGTCGCCATACTTACAAGCGGCTAAGTCTATCATCTCTTTTCAAAGTCTTCTGATCAGCAATGAGATAATGGAATACTTTTTTTCTAACAGATTAGCCGAATTATCCTTTTTGGCCGTATATACTCGTAAAGAGCTATAACCCATAGTTCGTTATTATCCGACCTATCCGGAATAAGTATTATAATTGGTTTATCTTCTGAAAAGTAATGTTTAGAGAAAAATCAATCAGGCTACAAGATCCGCTCTCGTCAAACTCTAGCTGTGCCTAGCTTAGCAGCCAGTGTTGTCATAATTTGTTTTTAGAAAAACTGCAAATTTAATAGAAAAAACACTGATTTTCAAGTGGAAAAACTGCAAATCCTTAAAAAAGCGAAAATATATGCATATACGGGTATGTTCTGTAAACCAAAAACGAGTAAAATCGAAATCGAGTAAATAATCAAAAATTAATAGAATAGAAATAGTCTGATTTGTAAATTTTAGCAATTTAAAGTTTCATTCCATTTTGATTTACAGAACATATCGGATAATTTATTTCTTTGTGTATTTATTTCTCGAGCAAAACACAATAAATTAAGTGTGATATACATAAAATTTATTTTCCGACAAGCGTGGCATCCGGTGGATAAACCTCATTCGTCAAGTCTGAATTCAGCGGTGCTAACCTTTTTTTCAGATCAGCTCTTGTTTTCGAGATATACTGTTATTTCGAGAATGGAATAGGTTGCATTGAAATTTCACAATAAAATTACTTCTAAGTAGGCCTTGAAATAATTTTCGTTTACGCAGTCATTTTAGAAATATATTTTTTTTTTGACAAAAGAACGTTGGGATCACTTTACTACGGAGCTATGTATGTATGAGTGATATTTTATTACAAAAGCAGATATATCTTGGTCTTTGCCACAAAAAAAAAATAAAATTTTAAGTGACTGCGCAGAAAAACGCAACATTTTTAGACCTAAATATGAGTATCACATATTGTGTGAATTCTCTCTTTCTTTGTGATCAGTGAACTAAAAAAGAGGGATAACTACATGGTCGCATAAAAAAGGTATGAGTAAAACTGAAACATTTTGGTCTACTGGGTGTTAAGCCTCGTTGCAAGTGTGGTGGTATCTGTATGCCGCTATCAAAACGTAAATCATATACAAAATATTTCTTAATAACTGTTCTACAATGAATGAATGCACTTGCATGTATCAATTTTAAGGTTTCTTGCAATTTCTATTGTTGTTGTTGTACGTATTCATGTATTCATGTATTCATATCACAATTGATCACATCATAAACGAACCATAACAGACGATTGATTGGACAATGATGTCAATTATAATTTAACGTGTTCGAAGATGAAATGACAAGAAGAAGAGGAGAAAGAACGTCCCTTCAATCTATGGTTTCAAAAATAATTTCAATAGAATCCGTTGGCATTACCATTTCATTGTATAATGAAATGCGTTTTAATTACGCCACGCAATTGTTCTCAATCTCAGTCTCAAAATCAAACATCTGTGATAACTTTTTTTTATTTTGTTCTTCAATAGAAAAGTGGCTGCACAAAATGTTACAACTTTGGTGGTATAAATGTAACCAGAGGGATTTATATGGATTAAAAAAAGTACAAAATAGACAAAAAGGAGTGACATTTTGAAACCAACAACTTTTTTTTTGTCTTACCAACTTCTCGGTAATTGCTTTAGTAATTTCATACGTCTATGGCTAATGGCAATGGTTGGAAAAATAAATTTTCTGTTTCTGTTTTTGTTTTGCTTTTGCTTTTTATTTCTATTTTATTTAAAATGCCATGACCCTAAACAAATTACAGAAAACGTCTGTTTAACATGAAAATTTGCCTAATTTTTCGAAATGAAAAACATGCAAATGTTCTGGTAAATGTGTACTATACATACGTTGAAGTGTAAGTATGTCTGGTACAATAGAGGCGTAAGACAGACAAATTGCTGAGAAGAAACAGTGGCAGATTGAACAGAAGCCTTTGCAAACATTGCAGCAAGTTAAAGTATTTTTGTTTTTGTTTTTGTTTTTGTTTTTCTGTTCTTCACCAGAATGACACTCACTATTCGTACAAATTAAAGCCATAAATGAGTATTCCATTGTAGTCTAATTATAGTGATGATGTCTTTCCAAGATCTAAACAAAAGCGTTATCCGTTATTGCAACGATGTGTCTTGATAATATAAGAGTGAATTCTAAGTAACGGTTGCAATATTCACTGTTGATTCGATGGACTCTCTCTCTCTCTCTTTCTTTCCTTGTAGCAGTAGTTTTAAGAATTGCATTGAAAATTTCTGATTTTTAACATCGCATATTGCAGCATAGTAATCGTTAGTTATAATCGTATTCGTTACATGTTGGAATCTATACATTTTTCTAGCAATTTTTGTTCGTAATGATTGTTGCAACTCATGTTCTCCTCTGTGTGCTTAGAAACATGAAAATTAAGAAATGATGGACAGAGAAACTTTGTTGAAAACTGGTAAATTGTGACCACAAGCAGGAAAATTGTCTAAAAAAATTGTTCTAAAAATCACAATACACGAGTATAGCCTTAGCTTAAAAAGAGAGTTCTTAGAAGGGAAGGATAACAATTTTCAAAACTAGACAGACAAACAAAGAAACTATCAAGCATTGGTAGAGTTTTAGGGATCTAAAAAAATGAGGAATTATTTTTTGCTTTGAACCAGTGCTGTGAAGTCGGTTTTCTGGTATACGTTGTGGTCGCCCAACGTTAAGGTCATTCAGAAGAAGTTCTTGCATAAATATTTTGATATAAAAAACTATACCCATTAGTGTGTCCTGATACCATACGAACTGTTAGCTGGTAATCGGGCTCAAGCCGAACGAGTTTTTGCGTCGTTTTGTAAGTTTAAATGAATCACAAATCTATCATAGCGCACCAAAGAAAAGTAGGCTTGTCGACCAGCATGGTGTGAAATAAAAGTGACCTTTGCGATAATTGTCTGTTTGCAAACACTTATTTTGACGAAAGAAATGAAGAAATCTTTTTAGGAAGGACGAAAAAACTTCGTTAAATGCCCGTGCTTCTTTATACTCTTTTTATTCATTCGTATGTCCATTTTCAAGTTATCGCTTTAAAGATAATTCGGGAAAAATATATAGTATGTATTTTGAAGCATATTTTTGTTAAGTATCACTCAAGCCATCTTCTTTTCCAAGATATCGTCAATTTTTATGATTATCCCTATGGGTGTGGGCTTGGATGTTAGATATGGTTTACCTATCACTGCACTGTCTAATAACAGATCAGAACAGAACCTCTGATGTAAATACTTACACTACAGGCAGTGGGTATGTCGAAAGTTTTGATATATGCCCGGTAATCAGTTGTGATATTTCAGGAATCTTACGTAATGACTTCCCAACACCAGAGTGTAAAGCAGTGCTTCTTGAATCCACTCAACCTATTTTTAAAATAAATTTCTAGTGTCTCTTATTTTTAAAGCTTAGAGAAGAGTGACAGAGCCATTGTTTTGGTAAATTCTTTTCAGAATATTGTCATAGTCAGAACATAGACTGAAAAGTCCTGGGCCTAACAAAGAAAACACTTTTTTGCTCAAAATTAGCTTTATTTATCAACGTAATATCCATCAAGAGCAATGCAATCATTCCAACGCCGCTTTAGTATTTCAATACCACTTTTGCACAATGATTGGTATTTTGCCTCAAAACAGACCTCAGATTCAACTATAACCTCTTCATTCATGCGAAATTTCTTACTGGCGTGCATTTTTTTGAAGTCTGCGAACAGCTAGTAGTCGCTGTGAGCCAAATATGTAGAATACGATGGACGTGGGAGCAATACGAAGTACAATTCATGTAGTTTTGCCGTTGTTTTAGAATCATCACTACGTTCTTGTTTTTGGCCAACAGTGAGGAAACGCGACACACTCTTTGAACGGAGCTTTTTCATATTCAAATGCTCTCGCAATATAAAGCCAACACGTTATTTTGATATCGTTACGATGTCGGCTAACTCACTCAACTACACTTTTCGATAATTCAATTCTGCATCAACGGTGTCTCTACGACCACATGTGATGTCATTGAAACCAAAACAACTTTTTACTGTTGTTCCTGCGCTTTAACGGTATTTTTTCCCATCAAGAAGCAGTGTAGAATTAAAACACGAAATTGTTTTTGATGCATTGTTTTGAAAATAACAAAAGTAGCGTTACTCTTAGCGCAATAACTCACAAACTAATTAATAGAATATCATGAAATGTTAACATCTGTCTCTTGAAGGTAAGCGCTAACAAACAATGAAGTGAATGCAATATTACTGGAGCCATCTATGTGTAAGGCCCTGGACTTTGCAGTCCATGTGTTAGATGTACATACGAGGGCCAGTATCTGGGTAACAATTAATGAATATCTTATCGATATTAAAAAAAAGAATAATTCTACGGTAAGTTTTTCGAGCATTGGAACACACATACTGTCAAATGCCAATAAAGTATTTTTTAATATGCCAGCTGTTGATTGCAAAGACTTAACTTAAACAATTTCTCTGAGTGGAAAAGTTTCGTGAAAACAACCAACACAATCGCAAATAAGTCTTTTTAACTACAGTGAGTGATAGAGGTATACTTCCCTTAAAATAAAAAAAAAATAATGAAGGAATAGATATGAGAGTACGAGTATTGCAGAAAAAAAAGGCTTCATGAACAGTTGATGGCACGTCATGTTATTAGCAGCAATTTAAGCAAATAATCAGCCTGAGCGTTTATTTAACAGCAACTATCCATCCTTCCATCATACACACATATTCGTCCCAGTATCTTCTGTACATCTATCTATCCAACTAGTTTGTGCAGCAAACAAGCTACATAGTTTGGCAAAGGAATACAAAAACCAATCGTCCAACCCACCTTGCCTGGTATCCACATCCATCCAACCATCCATCTATGGTTGCTAAGAAATATTTGTTGTACTAGCGTGGCTTGTTTGTTTATTTTTGGTGGCTGTTGCTTACATATGTATGGAGATATATTGTTACTGTTTGTATGTTGCAAGTTAATGATGCATGCAACAACAAATAACATGGTAATTCTTATAAATAAGTGTGTGTGTGTGTGTGTATGAGTGTATTTAAGTATTTCAAGTGAAAATTGCATTTGAGAGTTACACGTTTCGTTATCGTCTTGATTATTGGTCGTGGAGTGTTGGTTGCATTTTATGCCATCAAATCAATTTCAACTCATTTATGGAAGAAATTCTTGAGCAGCCAAGTGATTGAATAGAAGAAAATATTGAAGAAATATAATGAAAAGATGCATTCAATGTATTTTAGAAGATTGTAAGATTTCATTTTTGTTGCTTTTATTTGAAAATCAAATAATTAAAGAAACAAAATATATATGAACATAGACTTTCATTTGAGGCATTTGTTGCATATACACTTTATATTTTAGTTGTTGTTATTGTTGTTGCACTTGTATTAGTTTATGTTGCATGTAATTACCTTTAAAAACAATATCTATACTGATTTAAATTCCAAAGCAGCAATTGCAACTGTTATACTCGTACCGTGTTGTGCAGCCTTATAAGAGACTGATTGGCCTTTTGATTTTTCCATTACCATTTTCATTTTTTTTTGCTGTATTTTTGCGATTTTTTTGTTGGTTGTGCTGTTGCTGGAAAATGTGTTCAGCACGATTTATAAATTTTCGCCAATTTTCGTCAATTTAAATGTTATTTTTCTATGAAATCATGTTCATTTGTTTGTTTGCTAGTCTGTTGGTATATTCGACCATACGACCGTCGGTATGTCTATCTATTTGTCTAAAACTGCCTGTTTGAATGCCCAACTGTCTACATCTTTGACTAACTGTCTGAATAAAAAGAGTCTTTTCGTTTAATCTATCGAACTATAAATTCCTTAGTTTGTCTGTCTCTGTGCCTATTCACAGTTCATGTATTTATTTCGAAGCCGTTTTTTTTTTGTTTTTCTGTCGTTTTTGTCTAAAAGAATGTATTTCTTGACTGGTTCTGTTGTAATTTGCTACTGCCCTCCCTATTTTATTGGTTTATTTACAATGAAAATGGCCATTAGTTTGTTTTTTTTTCTTCGTTTTTCATTTTGCCACAATCAGTAGTTTTAAGGTGATTTTTGGCAAAACAGTTCATTTATTTGAAGTCTTTTTTTTGCAAGAAATAAACAATTTATTAGGGAAGTTGCCCTTTTAGTCATGTACATACAGAAAATTGCAATGATATTTCTTTAACAAAATTACTTCAAATTAAACTTATTTATTTGAGTAGCAACTCCATAGAAAACCGTTGGCTATACATCCCTTTGCTTTAAATTGGTTTGTAATTATATTTTACAACTACATCGTTTAAATGTCTATTATTTGTTTTAGTAGATTTATTTATTTTTGTTGTTGCTGTTGCTGTTCAAATTTGCATTGAAATTTGCCAACGATAAACCAACAACAAATAGTGACTGACCGGCATTGCATTAACAATTTTCATGAGCAGTTTTATTTGAACCGCAAACACGAATTAAATTTAAATTCAAATTAGACCCTATAATCATCTAATTGGTTTGAGTTTAATTTTATTTCTCTCTCTTGTTTTTTGCATTTTAAACAAATTTGATTAATGGCTTGAATAAGTAAAAAATAAAAAAAAAACAAAACAAAATAAAATAATATCTACTTAAATAATTTCGTAATTTAATATTTCGCTTTTATTAGACATTGATTTTTGACGGTTTGGAATTGATAGCTAAAATGGCATAGACATGATTCAGTATTAATTTTAATTGCATGTGAATTCATTAAAAGTTTTCTTTGTAATTCATGTAATGACTGATTCAATTAATTCTTACTTGCTGACTTGACCTTTTTCGAACTAAATGAAAATCGATAAAGTTAATGTTTATCGCAACACTGTGCCAAAAATAAAACGCTACCACTCAAAGCGCTCTACAAAAAGAGGATAAAGTATTCAGAGAATTATCTTAATATTTTTTTATTATGACAGAGGGATCGATCGATGACAATTGGTCGTGAAATAAAGTACCGGCCAAATGCTCGCCACGACTTTGGACGCATACCTCTAGCCGTCCGTCCATATCTTCAATGAGTCTAAGACATAATTGAGGTTCAATTTCGTTAATGTGCCGAATTATGTTATCATTTAGCTCTTGAATTGTTCTTGGCTTATTGACGTTCACATTTTCTTTTAAATATCCCCAAAGAAATAAGTCCGACTATGTCAAATCATATGATCGTGGCGGCCAATCAACCATTGCCACAATATGAGATAATACGGCCATTGAATTTCTCGCGCAAATGGTCCAGCATATACAGATTCATATCCTCAATTTCTGGAAATAAGAAGTCCGTTATCATCTCACAATATCGAACATCATTTACGCGACATCCCAAGAGGGACAAGGGGGACCTCTCTCAATGAATTAGCTGCACCCGATTCTATTTTTAGACTTCTCGAAAGGGACCTACAATTTAACGCCGGCTCCGAACGGCATATGCATTAGTTAGACAAGTTTTTCATAGCGTAAATACTCATAACCAGTCGCTAGCAGTGCTATGAGTTGGTACCGCTGTTGAATTTTTAACTGATGGTCTCCGTCTGGTATTGAACCGAGAACCTCTTTGTTGGTAGGTAGGTGGCTTACCTACCATACCACAGCGGCACACGGTAACTGCTTGGCCGACTTTATTGTCGAAGAAGTACATCCCGATGTGGTATGGTAGGTAAGACACCCGCCTACCAATCAGAAGTTCGTCGGTTCAATACCAGGCCAGAGCATCCGAAAAAAGAATAAGTTTTTCGACAGCGGTATCACCTCAGAACATTAGCTAGTAACTGGTTATGAGTATTACTACTTTTTAAAACGTCTCTAAATGCATTTGCCGTTCGGAGCCGGCGTTAAGCTGTAAGTGCCTTTCAATGAGTTTAAAAATAGAACTGGATGCAGCTCATTGATTGAGAGAAGTCACCATGTTCCTTCGTGCAATGTTATAGGAATTAATAATACGTCCCCATGACGCCGCCAGCCCATAAACCGCACCAAACAGTCACTCACAGGTGTTTCCACATTTCCTATAGACCCGGTTTGCTGAAATTTGCGCACAATTCTCCCGATTGCTCGATAATGTTGACTACAAAAATTACATGAAATGCATTTTGATTTGAACAAGTTTAACGCTCTGGTCAATTGTGTAGCTCTCCATGGCTGAATTTGTCCAACACTGAAGCAAAGAAATGTCTAATTAAGTTGGGCAAAAAATTTGACGTTAAGGTGTGACACAATTAACATCGTGCATTATCATTGGACCACCCTTTATCAATATCATATGCCGTTTTTGAAAGATGTTGGGTCGTTAGCGTTACGTATAGAATTAACTTATATAGTAAGACAATTAAAAATAATCTAAAAGCGTCAAATCACACAATCTTGTGGTCCATTTCGTTTCAAGAACTCCATGGATGCGTGTGATGTATAAGCACGTAGCAATATCCAGTTGAAACCACAAGTTGTTGTTATTTCTCTCAATAACTTTTAGAAATAAAAATACGCCGATAACTTACATCTGTAATTGAAAAGGCGCCTCCTACCTAATTTCAAAAAAATATGGACTGGTGTTGGATTTGAGAGCAAATAGTTAATATTTTAGAACGCAATGGAGTCCCTTCCATTTTACACGGTTTACTGCTGTTGATTTTACTTATTTTACTTTAATAAATATTTTAGACAGTTCTGTCTTAGTTCCTGTATAATTGTGCATCTCCAGGTGTTTCTTGGTTGACCAAGATTTCATAAGCTTTGAGGATTCCACTCGATATTTTTTATTTGTTAGTATAATTACATTGCTTTAATACTTGCAATTTTGCATTCTTAGTGGGATCAAGGCGGCATTGTGTACTATGAGCTGCTTCAGAGCAGATTGCAATTACTTCGGTTGAACTGTGCATTATGAGAAAAAGGGCCAGAATATAAAGACAGATAGACAGAGAGACGTATAAAGTTTTCCTTTTGCCTGACAACGCTCGGTCACTCGTGGCAAAGTTGCCAAACAATTTTTAGAAACGATCAATCGATCTGCAGACAGCTCCTTCTGACTATTGGCTTTTAATGGATGCAATATGGTATCTATTACAATAGTATGTCACCGAATCACTACTTTTGAAGAAATATAAAATCGACGTCAAAGTAGATCGCTTTAAAAAACCTGAAGTTTGTCTAAGACAGGATTTGGACATTAGATCAGAGCTGGGGAAAGATGTAAGCCAGTGATTTGATATTTTTTTATTTTGAATAAATTTTTAATTCATTATCTTTTGGAGCTACAAGAGGTACCGAATGAAAACGTGTTTTAAATATTTTTGTTGTAATTAAACTACGAAACCTACTTTTAAATAAAAAACTCAATAAAACCCGGGTGGACTTAATTCGGCTTACCAGTAATTGTCAACCCTAATTCTTATGGCTCTGGCTTCTTCACATTTATCTTAACATTTATCCAACATTGTCGGCTAATCTTTCTAGGTGCTCCAGTTTCGACTGCATATTGTAAATCTTATGGGAGTGTAGACAAATCTTAACGTATAATCAAATCTTCGAGTTGGCATGAGGGAGTTGGCATGTTAATCCTTTTCTCTTTGAATAGATTTTGCTCATTGTGCCATCCAGCACGATAGTGAATAGCTGAGGCGATAGTGGCCATCTTTGTTTAACTCCAGCATTGGTGTGGATTGGTTGGCTGATGTTCCTGTTGTAAAGAGCCCAAAGTTCATCAGTACATCGCTCTAATTATTGGAATTATTTTTGGGACTCTGCTTTTGTTCTTAGTGCAGCTCGTCTGATGGTATCAAATGCTTCCTTAAAATCGACTAACAGTAGATAGAGAGGGTACGTCATTTCATAGATTGTTCTACGATTATTTGTAAAGTGTTGGCCTGATCTACATTTTGTCACTCCCATTTTATTGTCTTAAATTGTTTTAACTCCATATTTTAGAATTTTGCTTATTGACACATCACTCCTCCATGAAATTAATATTAAAGTGCTTAAGTGTTCGTCGAATACAGCACTTATTTTTAACGTTTCTAAAGCGTGACATACATAGTTAATGGTGATTCCCCAAATTATGCTGAAAACAACCATGAAATCAAATTACAGTTTAGACTTTGACATAAAATAGCGCAAAAACTAAAATAGACAGAAAGTTTATCATTTTGGCGATATCATATTGGTCTAGCGAACGGACTTATTAGACAAAATGGCGCAATATCGGTGATTCTTTTTCTTATTGTATATGGTATGATATCAATTCTTATTTAAATATAACAAAAGAAAAAAAATCTGTTTAATAATGAAAAAATCATCACTTTTTATTACGGTTATAATAAGAAATTAAACCATTTAAAGAGGTCTTAACGTTGGCGTTTAAAAAGTTCAAACACGTAATACATTTTCTCAAGATTTTGATATTCAAAGCAGTTCCTTTCAAGCATCAAATAAAACTAAAACTAAATGAACAATTGTAAAACGCTAGTACTATATATGTATTTAGTTTAACAAAATATACAAAAAAAAAATCATAAAAAATTAAACTAAAAGACAATAAAAGAATATGCAAACAAAAGTGCTTGTATCCTTAAACATGATGTCCTATATGTAAAACATGAATTATAACCGAGTATTTGCTATACATTACAGAAGGAAAAAACTAATAAAAAACCCATTTCTTTACTCTGAATTGTACAATAAAAAGAGGGTAAAAAGAGTTAATGGTAGCACGTAAAACACGTGCAAGATAAACACTTTACTTGCTTTACGATTTAAATTTTGTTTCCCATTTTTTTCTTTTTTTTTTTTTTTTTTTGTTATTTTAAGTATGAAACCTAAGAAATAAATCCTCTCTAAACACTACTGGTTTTAAAATACTCGGTAGTACACTTACTAAACGTATAAGAAAATCCTTGCAGTTGCTTTTTTATGGTTTTACTGTTTTTTTTTTTCTTACTTTTTATTTTTTCGATATTACAAAAGATATTTTTACAGCCATTTGAACTACAAAATTGGATATGAAATACAAGACAAAATTACACAAAAAAAAAGAGTAAAGATAGAGATAGAGAAACATATAAAATAAACTAAAAAGCCATAAAATTTAGCCATTTTCTATGACATTTTAGCCATTTTCAAATTTAGTTTCCTTTCCTTCGCTTCCTTGCCAAAAAAAAAAAAACAAAAAAAACTGAGAAAAAGTAAAAAAATATATAAATTGTGTACTATTGTCTATGCTGCCTCTTCTTACTTGATAATACTCGTAATATTCGATGTATAGATACAGAGATACGGATACAAAATCAGATACAGTTTAAAAAAAAATAACGAAATAAAAGATAAATCAAATAGAGGAGACAACAACATTATTAATATCTAGTAACTACACCATCATCGTACATATTATATTATGTACAGATACATCCATATAAAATATGTGTGTACCATAGTGCAGAGATGGGAAGATTCAAATGATGATTTTTGATAGAAAGAAATAAATAAAATTTGTTATGATAAGTTAGGCTTTGTTGCACTCCAATTTCTAGGTAGTCGGATATGTGGTGTTTTTCCTCATGGACTAGAGCTGACACAAATCAATTCTGTGGTATATTAGATTAGGTTAGTAAGTCTTTTGAAACTGGATTCATCTACTCCAGTGTTTTTATATTTTGTTTTTATTTTTTCCTTCGTTGCAATAGTGATTTCTCTGTTTGATTTAAATATCTGATCGAAGAGCTATTTCTTTAAATGTGGAAATATAAAATAGTAGCGTGACCGAAATACGGAGAGCAGTTTGCTTTGCTGGTTGAAATAGTTGTTGCTAAAAATTAATAATAAATATTTACAGTCATCTGAAAAATAATAGGGACACTAATGTGGTACATTGAAATTTGATTAGAAAGCACGTAAAATAAGACAATTGTTGATAAACAATTGTTCACATTATTAGTTAATTAACTACAGAAACAAGTTTCATTACATTTTTATTAAATTATTGCTTGTATTTCAAAATACAATTAAATTTAACTTTAAATATAAATTTAATCTGTGAAAAAAATGGACACTTGTTGTAAAAAACATATACTCGAAATATAATACTAGATTTGCACTTATTTCAGTTCTAATGTTGTTCTAGAGTAGTTAATATTTTGTCGAGTCTCCGTGATTGTTTAAAACTGCCAGACATCGACTGGGTATAGAGTGGTTAGCAATTTGTCGAGTCTCCGTGGTTGCTTAAAACTGCCAGACATCGACTGGATATAAAGTCGACAAAATTTTGGCCTACTTGAAGCCGACATATCATAGCACGCGACCTGAATTAACTCCCAAAGCTCATAATAATTTGTGGGATACTTACCTCTGATTGCTGTTTATACTAAATTCCACAAATTATCTATCGCATTTAAATCTGTAGCCTGTGGGGCCAGTCTAATACTGTGATATTATTATCTTCGAATTCTGTCTTAGGACATTTTGTAGTGGAAGTGACATTGAAGTGGCTTCTTCTCTTCGGTCGAAGGCATTAACCAGCTCGGATGATTTCAATACTCTTAAAACTTAAGACTCAAATCTTTTATTTCATAGCAAACTTATTATTTAAATGATTAATGAAACCAGTCTAGACTTAGAGAATCCAAATCTAAGGATGTGCAAAGAACAGTGTGCTTCAAATCATACATAGATTTCAAAATAATATACTGGTATGCCAGAGATGCAAATTTTCACAGAGACCTTAAAGTTCAACTCGGAAGCACTTGTAAAGTTGGGTTTCCGTAAACTCCGATTGCGGATATTATGGAATTTCGGTCAACGCCGAGTACGTTGTAAGTAAATTAATACAACAGACTAGTCCTGAAACTCCGCTCCTTCTAAATAACGCAGGTCTGCATAGACGATTAAACCACTTTTAACCACATGATCTTTAGTGGCACTTCAACCAGCAGTATTTTGGTTTAGAAAAACTTAGTTTTCTACAGCAAAATGAATATGCAATTTTTATGCAATAAATTTCGAATTATGTATACTCGGACTTCAAGTTCGGCTAGTCGTCGTCTTCAACTAAGCTTTATAGGTTGTAGAAGCTTATAATGAACAAGTATTACTTTTCTAGGCTTTGCCAATGTCTGCGAAGCTTCACCCTGTCACACTTGCGCCCCTTTCTATCGCCCGTTATCATATGCTTCAGAACTGGTTTGACTTTGTTCCGTTTTAGCAGTAATCTCAATTTTGTCCATGATTTCTTCAAATTTTTAGTATTTGGTGCATTTTTTACATCAAAGTTATCAGACTGAAAACGAGGAAACTATTTCGTGGCTGTTTTTCTAGTTACAGTATCGTTTCCATAAACTTCACAAAATTTGTTCAGCAGCCTGCGATGCATTCTTACCTATTGCATAATAGAAAAGCAAAATATGAAATTACTGTTCCGAATTTTTACTCATTTATAGACTTAGATAACTTTTCACAGAATAATTTGATTTTAATAATGTCTTCAAACAGAGTAAATCTTAAATTGTCACCTTTCAAACGAGCTATAGTGTTGGCTGATGCATTTATTATTATCGGAGATATTACATTTTAGAGCCATCTACCGACAATTTATAAGCAAACACCAATTACACTTTCCCATCTCTGTCTGGCACACAAACATTTAGACAATAAAGTTATTGTAACGCAAATAAATATGTATTTGTAACACAGATTAGTGTATTTGTTCTTCTGAGATGTACAATTGGTCTTCTTCTTTTACTTCTACTATTCAGTCTGCAGAGTACTATTTTAAGGGAATTCTCTTTCACTTTTTATATTTATTTATTTATTTTTTGTCTTGGTTTTTATATCATCATCATCATCAAATACACTTTAGACAAGAAAAATTGTTATATAAGTTTATAATAAGATTTTACAGCAGAGGATACTAAATGGTTGACCTGAATTATAAGATATGGGGTTTCTTTTATTTCAGGGGAAAAAGGCAAAATAGAACTTAAATTTTATCATAAATTGGGCATATAAATCATATAACATCTTGGACATAAAATGGGAGAAGAGGAAGGTCGTTTAACAGCTTTACAGAAAAATATTTACAAACAAAATTGAAGGCAGTACAAGTAAAGGTTACAATTTAATAGAGTTTTTAAAAATGTTTAAGGCCATATTATACGATTATGATACATCACCATCAGTAATCATTAAGTTAAATATTTGACTCATGTATAAAAAAAATCAGGACCAATAAAGCTTTAGGTAAAGTTCTTGTTACTGTGCCAAAGATAGTCAATGATAAAAGCCCAAAAACTTGTACCTTTTAAAACAGATATCGACAATTATTTTCTTACTATTTATATACATTCAGTGGGGGTGACGTGGTGTAGTGGCTAGAGCGTACGCATAACAACACAAACCACCCAGGTTCGAGCCTCAGCAGAGGACATGACGAAGAAAAAATTTAGTTGTGGTTTGGAATGTTTAATAATAAAAAAAGTCTTCAACTTCTTCCCTCCAGACAACTCCATCTAAAAAAAATAAATAAAAAAGCCCCCCTGACCCATCTCTCATACCTCTGGCGATGATGATAAACATGAGACGAATGATCAGGAAAAACACGCCACCTACTGAGAAAAAATTACAATGCTAAAGTGAAGATCACCACCAATTAGCAAGGATCTTCACCACTACAAAAAAAAAAAGATTATATGGAGGAAGCTACAGCGGATTAAACATCTACTTAGCTTGAAATATCAAATTGATTAAAGAAACTGAAACAAAGCAATAGATGCTTTGTGGAAAGCCAATATGTTCCCTAGAGGAGCGACGGAGAAAAAAGAAAAAAAAATATACAATCAGCGATGAAAACATAGTACGGTGCCTATATAAATTTGAACAATGTGGAATAATGTGGATAAAAAAATGCGTTTGCTTGCGCAATGCACACTGATTACACAAGTTTAGTTAAGTAAAGTATATACCACTTAAAAGATCAGTTCTTCTTATTTCGATATCTGCTAAAAATATTAACATTTAGCTGAGTTATTAGCTTATAAGTGCATAATGGCATGAAAACTTTTGGAGATGTTTCGAAAATTTGAAAGACAAGTTCTTGTTGTACTCAATAGCACCTATCAGAAAACTGGTATCACATCCTGGGTATTTCTACTTCATTCGTTTTTGACGCATAGTTATTCCCTTGTACACTATTTTTTGACGCATAAAAGTTAGAGTATTTTTAGTTTTTGTTTCCTATATTTAGTTGTTGTAAATGTTTTGTTGTTGTTTTTTACAGTTTTAACAAAAAAAAAAAAAAGATATCGAAATTCACCGCGTTTTGAACTGCTGAAATAAATACTATATTTTAGAAAATAAGGGTGTGCACTTTTTTTTGGCGAAGACTGTATTTTGATTACAACTGCCATTTAAATTTTTTTAATGCTGCCTTTAATTATAAATGAAACGCTAATAATAAAAACGTTTTTAGCTCTTACAATTAGAATTTCATAAAATTCTACTTTAATTCAAAAGCAATATGCTTTTAATTACACTGTATGTAGAGCATTACGTTCGTTTAAATCACGTGTTACATGATTTATATTTGAATTAAATCTCTCATGGCATTTGGAAACAATTCCGCCTCATCAATTATTTAATATTAATAACGAAACATATATGAGAACAATAGTTAATTAAAATCTATACTTGCGGTTACAAAATTGTTTTAAAACCAATATCACTCACCTCTTTTCAGAAACACTGTTCAAATTAAATGAAACCCAATGAATAATTTTTTTGTAATATCTTGCAACTAAAAAGAAAGAAAACTAATTGCAATTGATAACTGCTGCTGTTAAGAATTATTGTCATTGTATAACAATGATAATATTAATTATAAATGTTCGCATTATAATTGCCATTGTCATTTATTACATTAAAAAGGGTTGTTTTTTAACTGAAATGAAAAAAATAAAACTTTCCAAAATCAGTGCTGTGTACATATGTTTATGTATGCACATACATATATATGTATATCAGCAATTCATTTTTGAAAAATTACATTTTTTCCATTCATTGCATATCTGCTTCCTTTTCTTTTTTATATTTTACAACCACAAATCTCGTGATCAACCACCGCATGTGCTACAGAGAAAATCGTCCAAAGTCTTAAATTAATTGAAACGATAATCTAAAGTGTTATAATCCTTCTCATACTTCTGTTATTTTGAAAATATATTTTAAATCGCATTTATAAACAATTATTTTTTTGAAAATGCTATAGAAAAAAAACTACTGAATATTTTCTCAAATTTCTTTTTATATTTGAAAGTACAATCCTTCCGGTTAATAATGGAAAATAATTTCATTCAAATGACTGCCTCGGCTGGCCATGCAGTATCCCACACGATCGGTCCAATTTTTAAGCACATTATCGATTGTGTGCGGCTGTATTTCACCAATGGCTTCACGAATATTGTCCTTTAAAGCGTCAATTGTCTCTGGCTTGTTGGCGTAACACCTTTTATTAACGGCACCCCACAAATAATAGTCCAACGGTATCAAATCGCAGCTCCTAGGTGGCCAAACGATATCAGCTCTGCGGCTGATAATGCGATCTTCAAAAACAGGGCGCAAAAAATCGAGTGTAGCTTCGGCTGTGTGGCACGTAGCGCCGTCCTGTTGAAACCAAATGTTGCCAATATACTCCTCTTCAATTTTTGTGAACAAAAATTCGTTCAACATGGCTCGATAACGATCGCCATTGACTATAACGGCCACTCCTTGCTCTTTATCGAAGAAAAATGGCCCAATTATGCCTCTGGACCAAAATCCGCACCAAACAGTGGCTCGTCTTGGGTTTATCGGCTTTTTAGTGTATGCGTGCGAGTTTTCTGTGCCCCAAATGCGACAATTTTGCTTGTTTACATACCCGCCAAGATCAGAATGAGCTTCATCTGAAAAGATGATTTTTTTTTGGCAAAATCGGCATCTTCTGTAAGTCGATCGCAGTCCCAGATTCCCAGCGTTGTTCAAGCGTATACACAACCATATTCGTTCAGCGGAAGGATAAAACTAATTATCTGTCAAATCAGACATGAGCTTAGTGTTACCATTCACGAAATAAGCACTAGTTGACAAAAAAACAACGCTAGATGGCGGACCCTTTATAAGCTTAGCAGAGACACTAACGGGTTTTCAGAAAATACGAAATAAATTTAGCGTTTCCGGGCTTACTAATATGGTCGAAAATTTAAGTAAAATTCGCCTCTGAAATCTTCTCATTTTTAACATGTCCTTGGAAGAGATAAATTGGTCAAAATTTTTGTAATATACGAAGTTTTACAACAACGCATCGAAAATATAAAAAAAGTGTTTGCTTGACAAATACACTCCTATACTTCAAGGCTACTTAAACGACATATATATCATTTAAAAGGCCTGTATATCTTCTTTCGAATCCGAAAAGAAATTAAAAATCCGGTAATATTCAGCTCAGTCACTGCTTATAAGTGCTTGAAGGTCCGAAAACCTGGTTTTTTACCCGTAACTCGAGATTTCGGAGGCGCTTCAACAATTTCAAAAACAAATCCTTATTCTGCTCGGCAGTGCTTATCTGAAAAATAGTATCACTTGCCAGGTATGTTTTTTTTACACGGTGTTATTTGACCCTAAGATGCAGTGCGTCTTCGGGTTGACTTAGGCTAATAGACGGCCACTATATTACCAAATTTCACTCAAAGCGCTTAAAGCAAATGCTAGAACGCCATAAAGCTTACTGCGAAGACTAAAATATAAAAAAATGTTTAAGGCCACCTCTGAACTGTATTTAGAATGGCAACTTGTAATTGACTGAAAAAGACTTATGGCTTAAAGATAACTGCGTTGATAAAATGTTCGTACAAACCAATCTATGTAAATGTAAATAAATCAGCAACAGCACCAACAAGGCTTGAACATGACTATACTTAGCTTTTTGAGTTACTTTAGTGAGTGATAATTGGTAGTTTCACTTTTATCGAAAGCATTCTTTTACATCATCACTATATGACATCCAGTAATTATTTCATAAAAAAATTACTAAAAGATTTTGGAGTCAATTAACACCGGAAGACTTTATTAAACGTTAAATTAGATTTGATTTGATTACTACACCCTCCCTCCCCTTGATTGCTATCAGCTTCCCATTAAATGTTTGCGTATTTCTTTTTCTGTAATCCGTGGCAGCAATAACAGACATCAGCTAATTTTTTAAATTCACTTTTTCGTTGATTGCAACAACTAAACAACCCCCAACTCAGAAATGTACATACAAGCTACAGAGAGTAGTTAATAACATAGTCACATGGAATTAACGAATTAACATCTTCAAGGGCCGTTTCATTTCGACCATCAGCAACATTATCGTCGTCATTATCATCATCAACGTTGGCATCATTAATTCGTAGTCCTTAAATAAGATGTCGCCATTTTGTTTTTCATTTACGTTTTGGTTTTGGTTTTGGCTTCTGCTTTTCCTTTTCCTTTTTGCTTTTCTAACTGTAATTTCATCCTTGTAACAGTGATTTGTTTCTTTAATGCTGCTGTTCATTGTGTGTTTTCTGGCAGCCATAAAATAAATGAATTGTTCTTCTATTGTTAGTTGATTGCCTTGTTATTTATTTTCTAATAAATAAATGGAAAATGAAATGGAAATGGAAGTAATGAAATACTCGTACTCGTTTATAATTTACAAACAAACAAAAAAGAATAGAATCTCGTTAAATTGGCTGTGAATGAGAGTGTGTCTTACTTTTATGGCCAAAAAATTATCAAAGGGGTGAATTAAGAAGTTTCAGTGGGAAACTAAAGAAACTACAGTGGGCACAGAAAAACTACAATTTAGGAGTTTACAGTGCAAATGCATACACCGATGCATACGTTTGCTTTCATCGATAGATTAGGACAGTCGTCACAAGAAGAAGCATAAGATTCGCATTTTCAATACCAGTGTAAAGTCGATACCGCTGTACATATGCGCACTGTACTGTTGTAAGTAAGCAGTCCCATAACAGAAAAGTTACAAATGTTTGTAAACAAATGCCTGGGACGATATTCTAGCCAAGCGTACACTTAACAAAGATTTACTTTTTATGTATGATGCAGATCCAATTGATGTTGAAGTCTGGTGAAGGAAATGGAAAGTTCTTATGTAGCAAAACGGAGTCTTCAATGGAACCCATAAGACATAGAGCACACAGATCAACTGTGGAAAAAATGTATTCTATAGAAGTGTCTTGTATACAAGTAAATAATCTGGCGCAAAGCAGAATCAGTTAGAAAAATTTTACAAACAGAAACTCCAATGGAGAAATGCATTTTTAGTAGAATATAACACATTTGTACCTTTTTTAGCAACCATGATGAAAAAATATATTTATTTTGGTAGAAAATTCATAATTTTAATTGAAATCATACAATCATCCGTTTTCTGATCATTTGAGGAATATATTTACCAACAACTTATCTATTGACCACGGTAGCATTTTGGGACTCCATTTCTAAGTGAATTTGTAACAGACTTGGCTATCCGTAGATTGGACTTCACCGGGAACGCCGAGGTCTTCTTCCCTGACTTTTCGGAAGCCTTTGGAATTTCGAGGAAGACGGAGATTTTTTTTGGGGGGGGTCTGTGGGAAGGACCAGAAATTTCTCTGATAGTCAGCCCGCTATTAGGGTCTAGTAGCAACTCGGCCTTAGTTCTCCAATGTGAAGAAGAGATGAAACTCATCGGTCATACATGTAGCATTTCATTGCTTTTGGTTCCCGCACACAGGGACATCGTTGATAATGAGAAGGCTGATGAACTTGCTAGGAGGGTCTCGATGGGCGTGGAATCTATCACCTAGTCAAAGGTGATATCTATATTTTCTTTCGTGAGATGGCACAGAATAGGTGGAATTCCCTCTTCTCTTGTGCTATCTTCAGAACGCTGAGGCCTCCTTATGACCGTGGCAGGAAACTGAAACTACTGAAAGCCCCCAGCCACTCTCTTTGCAAACACATTGCGGTGTACACGGGTCATTGGCTGATCGGAACGCACGCAGAGAAAATGGGCTTTCCCTGCAATCTTCACTGCAGAAGTTTCAAAGGCACTTCTGAGAGGGAGATAATCGTACACTTTCTCTGTGAATTTCTAGGTCTGGCAAGTAGACGACTGCGTTACTTTGGCGTACCTTAATTCAATGGCTTGACGTAGTGCGCAGATCTGGATTCCCTTAATCTGCTCCATTTCATAAGCAGCTCAAGGTGGCTATAATCCCCTTTTCACTTCCGATTTCCTTCTAAGTGGTTCTTTACCTATGGTCAGGTTTGATTTCAATTTTCTCGTCTTGGTTAGCTAGCCAATTTACCTACCCACCTGAATCGACCTACCCAGACATGAATCGCCACCTATTGTCGTAACAACTTCTGCATCTATACAGTTTTATATATAGAGAGTAATTAAGAAGCTCCTATTACACTGTGCGACAAAAATGAACGAAGTTGAAATTTCTGGGAAACGATACTACTTTTCTGAGAGGCGCTGTCGAGTAGAACAAGGATCTGTTTTTGGAATTTTCGAAACACTTCCAAAATCTCGAGTTACGGGTAAAAAATCGGTTTTTTGGACTTTAATGCAGCTATAAGCTAATAACTTAGCTAAATATTACCCGATTTTAAGTTACTTTTCGGATTTGGAAAGACGAGATACATACCTTTTAAATGATGTATATGTTGTCTTAGTAGCTTTGAAGAATCTGGTCGTATTTCTCTAGCAAACACATTTTTTGCAATGATAAAGTTAACAATCTGAATGCCTTGGAACCTATCCTGTACAGCAATTTGCTTTATTTTTAATACTGCTTTATACCAAATCTAAGGCTTCTTTTTCTTTGGATAACTTTGTTTTTCAAACACGAAAACGATCACACGATCTCAAATTAATAAAGGATCCGCCCTCTAACGTTTTTTTCCAACTAGTGCTTATTTGGTGAATGGTAACACTTAGCTCATGTCTGATTTGACAGATAATTAGTTTTATCCTTCCGCTGAATGAATATTGTTGTGTATACGCTTCGCTAAGTGGGCCTGCGATCGACTTACAGAAGATGACGATTTTGCCAAAAAAATCATCCTTTCCGATGAAGCTCATTTTGATCTTGGTGGGTATGTAAACAAGCAAAATTGTCGCATTTGGGGCACAGGAAACCCGCACGCATACATTGAAAAGCCGGTACACCCAAGACGAGTCACGAGGAGGATATTAGCAACATTTGGTTTCAAGAGGACGGTGCTATGTGCCACACAGTCGAAGCTACACTCGATGTTTTGCGCCCTGATGTCGTTTGGCCACATCGGAGCTGCGATTTGACATCGTAGGACTATTATTTGTGGGGTGCCGTCAAAGATAAGTGTTACGCCAACAAGTCAGAGACAATTGACGCTTTAAAGGACAATATTCGTGAAGCCATTGGTGAAATACAGCTGCTCACAATCGATAATGTGCTTAAAAATTGGACCGAACATGTAGGCTACTGCATGGCCAACCGAGGCAGCCATTTGAATGAAATTATTTTCCATTATTAACCGGAAGGATGTACTTTCAAATAAAAAAAGAAATTTCAAAAAACATTCCGTAGTTTTTTTTATAGCATTTTCAACAAAAAAAAAAAAAAAAAGAATATTATTTGGCGGACCCTTTATATAGTAGTTTGTTATCTTATTATTTCATTACTTAGTTCCACAGTGCTTTTCAAATTCCTCCTCTAATTCATTTCAAAATTATAATTTTTGCTATTTCTACTCTACTGCAAACACGTCTGATTTTCCAAAGAAAAACATTCCGCAAAAGAATTTCGTATCCTTAAAAGGATAGATACACACATACGTACATATGTACGTATAAGTATAATGGGACAAATATCCTCCGGACTGCCAAATGAGCTACAATTTAAAAAAGAAGGCAATAGATTAAAACTACAACAACTACTAGAATAACATTAAATTCATTGTTGTCGTCGTTGTCGTCGTTGTCGTCGTCAAAAGACAATAAAGGAGCACAATGACAACGCAATTCACATTTTATTACCCTCGTCATTATAATCTGCCATTATTTTGTTTCCCGCTGCCATTATTATTCGCCATTTAAATAATTTCAGTTGAATTCATGCAGCGTTCGTTTGTCATTCCAACGTTTTCAGCTGATGATGTTTATTTGCCATGTTTTTAGCCGCGTGTGCCTTTTTAATAATGGCAATAATAACAACAATAACTGGTACATTATACGAGTACTATGTTAGTAGTTACAGAAGACGCAGAAGAAGAAATCATCCCCCTGGTTTTTAGAGTCTGGCTTTCTATTTTTTTGGCAGAGCATCGTTTTTGCTATTAAATGTGATCAGCGAACATCATCAGCATTTGATTGCTGCAAATAATGCCACCACTTTACGCTTATGAACACGACAAATGATTCAAAAGTCTTGTTGTTTTTTTGTTTCACATATTTTTGTAGTGGAAGTGGTGGTAAATATGTTAGTGACGGTAGTGGTGGTTGGATGTTATAAATTGTCATTGTAACTCTATTTATATATTAGTGGTGGTAAAAGGCGTCTCTCTCTCTCTATCTCTTCCTGCCGCTCTTTATACAACAAGGAACAAGGACACACACAAAAAAGTCATAATGGAAACAACAAATTATACAAAAATAAAAAGTGATTAAAATGCAAATGATTTTGATGACAATCAAAAAGAGCAAAAGGACGAAAAGACAAATATTTGAAATTTTATCAGGATATTATTCATCATCATTGCAATTAATTGGGATTTGTGAGAAAATGAGAACAAAATTTGAATAATTGCTAAACGAGTATTTCAACATGCTGCCGTTGTAAGAGCAATTAATTGGAGAGAAACCTTTTTGGCAAAAAGGGTGGTTGGTTGTTAATTTAAGAAGTTTTTTGTTTTAATGTCTTTTCAGATGGTTATATACATACGACGGCAGTTCGATATGTTCTTACTCTAACAATAAAAAACAAAAGCTAGATTTGAAAATAATTTTATTTTTCAATATAATCTCCTGTAAATTGAATACAATTAGTCCAACGTTTTTCTAGCAATATTTCCCGTTGATTATAATAATTTTCCAGAAGCTTCGCAAAATAATCGTCTGACTTTGCTATGTTTGCCAGTAAGATAGAAGAATAGGATGAAATTCGAGGGGGCTAAATTAAGAGAATAAGGTGGATGGTCGAGCAATTCGTACTTCAATTTTCACTCTTGTGGGGTAGTGCGCTATCTCGATGAAAAATAATTTTGTTATGTTGTAATTCAATTGATCGAAAAGGTTACAATAATACTTCGAATTTATTGTTGGTTTACCTTTTGAAGGTAGTCGATCCCAGAAAACCGTTGCCATTGAACCGTTTTTGTCGTCTTTGATGCACTTCCACCAGCTTCAGTCCGTTGATTGGATTGTTCTTTTGTCTCTGGTGTCTAGTGATGGATACATATTTCATCTGCAGTTATAAAACGACGCTTAAAATCCAAAAGTTTCCGGAATAACTCCCATGTGTCGGTCCCATCGTTCCGTTTTGAGTTTTTCTTTTTTTTTTTGTTAAGTTCGTATATCTGTTGTTGATATTTCCGCTAAATCTTAACGTCATAGCTTGACATTTGCAAAAGCTACATAGCCAAGACAACATCTATCTCTATGTGTGTTGGCGATTTTTTACAATTTAGACCGTGTCGAGGTCGTAAAAGGCATGATTTTCGAGGCTGAATCCGATACCAAACAGACATCAAACAAGTAAATGGCGTTCACCAAATAAGCCGAGACCAAAAAAAGGCAATGCCCACGGTTTTCATGGATTACAACGGTGTAGTGCATCATGCATTTTTGCCAGAATGCCAGACAGTAAACAGAGAGTATTATTTGGGCGTTATGAGACGTTTGCGTGCAGCAATTTGCCGAAAGAAACGAGAATTTTGGGCAGAAAACTTGTGGATTTTGCACTATGATAACGCACCGTCGCACAGCGCCATGATTATTTGAAATTTTTTCACGAAAAATACACCGAATTCACCTGATTTGGCTCACTGTGACTTCTCTCTGTTCAATCGGGTTAAAACACCATTACGGGGAACGCGTTTCAGCAGCCGATACTAAGATTTATATGGAATATCAACAACAGATTCCGGGGATTATTACTTCGCTTAAATCGATTCAAAAAGGCTTGAAAAGTTTTCATTCGAATGCATTTTTGGCCAACTGTTTACAAATGCGTCACCCCTCTTGCAGAAGGATTTTCATCTGTATTTCTTGATGTAAATTAAAATGCACTCGATCATTTGTGATGCCTATGATATTACCGCACTTTCACGCACTTTCACTTGTCGATCGTCTAATGTTGCAGTTTTGGGAAGTCCACTTCATGGTTCAACTTCAATGTTTGCATGACCAAGTTTAAATTTAGCAACACAATTTTTTGCTGTTGCTTATAAAGGAGTACATTCTCATTATGAATTTCTTGTACCGAAAAACCTTTATTTTGTAAGCATTTAATCACCACAAATTTCTAATTTTCCATTATAAACAATAAAAAATGGAAAATAATTTGTACATATTTGAACACCTGTTACTATACGAATGAGTTGACAGCTCCAAATGAATTTTAACATGGAAGTTTCTAAGAGACAAAGCTCTCTGCTGTTTATACCGCCTACCGCCATTACTATATCAGGCTAAGAACATTTCGTACTGCCCTCGTATGTGATTAGAGGGCTGAAAGTTGTTCGAAAGATTTCCTATTTGCGCGCACTATTTGTCTGTACTATTTAGGCATTGTTTTGTTTAAGTTTTAAAGCAGTAATAATTACAAATTAGTAAACCAAATTGAATTTCTATTACAAATTTATGGGGTCAAGAGCATTAACTTAAAAAAATTATCTTTTAAAGCGCCAATTTTGTTACTTTTACATTTAGAGGCCTATCAGCATTAAGAAAGGTTTTCCAATTGATCTTCGAAGTTGTATCTTGCTATTACGGGTCGATGGTGTCGTTCATAGGTATGCCAATCGAAAATTCCCTATCCCGAAAATCTCGGGATTTAAGAATTTAAAATTCCCGAATTTTGGTATTTCAGAACATCCCGAATCCCTAGTTTGTAAAAATTTTTTTTCGATTGGCATCTCTAGTAGTTAAGCATAATAGAGAATAGCGTATTTTCTTATATTATAGTTAATTTAAAATGTAAAAAGACATAAATCATATGATATTTATTACAAAAATGCAATAAATTCTTTCACATTTCCTTGCTTTTTTTTAAGTTTCAACATGTTCCACTACAAATCGCTTAATTTACATATATTTCTATGCGATATGATATATTTTTTTATAATTTTTTTATGGGAACTCAAAACTAAATGACTGGTTGATAGATAACCTTTTAGTTTAATACACTTTATGTCTTTTTAAATTAAGAAACAAAAATGTTTCTGTAAAGAAATTAATCATAAAATCGGTTTAAACAGTCGAAAAAAAACCGCTTCAATTTGATTGTTCTTTGAAAACTTTTGTAGAATTTCAATAAAAAATAATTTAGAGTTTGTCACAGTTTTAATGTTGAAATAAATCATCGTAATCATTGTTAGAGCAGCGGTAATTTTCTTTTGATTTCTAATGTTTTAAAGAATTCATTATAATCGTCAGTGGTTGTTGATTTTGTATGGAAAAAAGACAAAATTAGAATTGAACCATGTAATTGCAATCGTAATGAACCATGTAAGAGGGCGCATTGGTATGTGAGTGGCATTTCCCTGTGAAGTAGGCTTCTCTATGTGCTTTGATGTTTTGTAATTGAAATACTGATTACAACGATAATATACCGTAACGAATTTCAAGTGCTACCGAAAATGTGTAACGCTGTTCGGCATAATTTTTTAACGATGCCTTAGTCAGTGCTCGATGGTAGTCAGGGCAAAAACATTTGCATTCATTTGGTTTTTCAATTCTTATAAAGAGAGAAGATAATCTGGATTTTAAGTATTAAAAAGCATTTTTTTTTTTTAAACACCTTGTCCATACTTTAAAGTACTCGTATGTATTACTGTATGAGTATGTAGTAGAAAGGGATAAGAAGTATTTTTTGGTGAAAAAAATCGAAAAGGCAAAAACTAAAAAAGAATTTTTAATTTTAAACATCGATACCTGACCTCACTTATAATCCCACACACACTGCACTAAAGTTGTTCCTTTGGATGCTTAATCCTGTTCAGTCAATATTTAGCTTCTTTAGTCAATCAGGCTGTCACTCAGACAGAGATCATTTTGAAATAATTGGCTTAAATGAAGTCAACTATGAATACCAATAAACTCTCTCGCTGTAGCTCTCTCTTAAATCCTTTTCAATGCCTTGTTACTCATATGTGAATTAATCCTGTTATATGAGTATTTATGAACAAATATGGTATATTCGTATGTATGTATGAGTTTCTAAGCCATTGTTTAGTTATTATCTGATTTTAATAACCTCATTCCAATTCACATTTTGTGTTTCATACGTATACCACACTCAGACTATTTATTTTTGAAATGTATGTCCTTTGGCTGTATTTTGTATCCTTTTTTTATTCTTGTACTCGTACTACTCAATTTGACTTTAATTTAATCCTAATGAATTTTAATTGAATCAATGAGAGTTTCATTTGATGGGTTTTTCTAGATAATACTTGAAAATATGCAACAATAAGTGCTGCAACAACATCAATCCAAACACATGCTTGAGATTTCAAGAGGGATTTGAAACCTAAAAGAAAAAACCGACTTTTTTATGAATTGGATTATATTCTGATATACTCACATATGAAATGTTGCCATTATGAGTTAGAAAAGGACCTCCCAAATTGTATAAAGTAAATAGTTTTGAAAGATAATAAAATAATCATGTTCTGTATTTACAAACATACTTGGTGATTGCATTCGAAATACAAAAATATTTTGAAAATCAATCAAATAGAAAAGTGAGATTCAATTAATCTTGCCCGTATGATGTGCTAGAATGAGAAAAATTTTTTACTTTTTACTTTTGTGTAGAACATGTTGACGCGATTATTGTTCTTGTGAATATTTTGCTTAATCTATTACTGGAATACCACCATGAATAAATTAGGCAGGGAACAGAACTGCCTCGCTATAACTGTGACAATAAGAACATGTTCAATAGCGGCCTTGGAGGCCTTGATTGGTTTAACACCGCTTCATATACCTGTGTTGAGGGTGGCGGCATGTTTGGCAACAAAATTTTTCGCCAAAGGGTCCCGAAATGCGTCGGTAAGTTTGTGCATTCTATGTAGGATGGTCGGAGATCCATCTTCGATCTTGGTTAGGGTTAAATTCCCAGACTTGGGATGTTGGTCTAATGGGGCCTTAGTTCGCAGCGAATTTTATCTAAACTAGTATACCGATGACTCCAAAATGAATGACAGTGTTGGTGCTGGTGTTCATGAGCCCAACCGAGACTTGTCGATCCCCCTGGGAAGATCACTGAGCGTCTTACAGGCTGAGGTGATGGCCTTTGCTGTATGTGCGGAGATCAACCTAGACAGGCCAGGTTTGAAGGCCAAGCTGCTTTAAGGGCACTCGGCTCTAGTCGTGTGACATCTGAACTGGTTAAATATTTGTATGAGACGTTGCAAAATCCTGTGTTTCTGGGCACTGTGAAATAGATGGTAATGAAGTAGCAGATGCATTAGCCAGAAAGGATTCTATGACACATTATATCGGTCCGGAACCTTGCTGTGCAGCACCACTCATTACCATTCTAAGTCTTATCTTATCTTATCTTATCTAATAAAAGGAAATTGCTTGATGCTTGGAACAGAGGAATGATCAAAGGGGACTTCGCCACACCAGAACGGCGAGCAGTCTGCAATTTGGGCGTCGTTCTGAGGTTCTCAAGTATGACAGGTTTCTCATAGGCCACTGAAGACTAAGAGCGAATCTAAAGAGGATGGCGGGCACAGATGTGGATGTTTGTAGACTGTGCTCTCAAGCATAAGACAGCGGAACACATATTGTGTGAATGTGGGGTCTTGATAGGTTTAGGTAAAGATAGGCTCTCACTGGGTGACATATTTACCGTCATGGTTTCAGATCTGCTGGTGTTGATTAAGAAGGTTGAACAAACTAAAGACCGGAGCCTAAGGTTCACAATGTCATGCAATAGTGTCTAGACGATATATAATAATAATATTACTGGACTACTGTCAAATTCTGAGCGAACTGAGTATATTAGTTTAAGTCTGGCGGCTATTAAAAGCAGGTAATCTGGTTAATTTTCGAAAAAATTTAAATAAATAAACTTGTACTCTGATCAAAGCTTTAAAACTACCATTTAACTGTTTTTCTGTCTATAAATAAATGTTTGTCTAATTCAGTGTAGTAATCATCGTAATCAGAAATCGGTTCAAAAGTTGGCATAAATCACAGTGAATGTATTAAGTTTCCTTAAATGACAATTTATTTGTATTTTAGCCAGCTTTTAATCCCCTATGACGCCCACAATTGATTAAATGATTTGAAACGATACAATGCCAGCTTATTTAAATGCACATACACACTACACACGTGCATCGCGATATAAACTTGTATATCAATACATACATACATATGTACATACATACATATGTACATACATACATATGTACATGCCCATACATACATGCGATCATTATTCAGTATTTTTATTAAATTGAAATCAAATTACAAATATCTGATAAGAAATCTACACTTTCAGAGCTGCTTTTACATTAAAGACATGAATTAAATCATTGAAAAAACACAACAACTACGTATATGATATACAGCGTGAATGTGTATGTATGTGTGTGTGTGTGTGTGTTGTTGCAAGTAAATTGTGTTGTTGAGTTTAATTGTTGATTACAAATTAGCGATAAAAACGACACAGCACACTCCCGCAGTTTATAGCACAGCCCAGCCCAGTTTTATACATTTTATTACAATGAAATACTACTCGTAGCGCATATATCGTATAGAGATTTAATTTGTTTTTTCTCTTTTTTAAACTGCATTTTCAATGATTTTATTTAATTTTTATTTTTATTTTTATTTTTATTTTTATTTTATTTTTTTATTTTGCTCTCCCGATCCTTTGTTAATTAAGACATTTTAACACACAGCTCTGTGCTAATCGTTTACATCCGTTGGTAATTGCTTTGCTTTTGTTAGTGCGGGCCTATATGATTGAAAGCTTGAAGATGGTTAAATGAAGTGGATGGATTGATGCCTGAATGGCTGATTGGTTCGGTTCAGATTTATAATTAAATGAATTGGGCTTAAATGATTGAGCAAATGTTTAAAGTCTTAAATATTACACTCGTTCAAGCGTTTATCTCATTTAAAAGTCATAACTAAAGTTTGTTAAGGGAAAAAGTATTTTCCATGTTTAGTGGCTCAATAAAAGATAATGTTTTTTAATTAAAAATTGCTTAAAAAAATACGTTGAGCTTCCAAAAGGTAAAAGTTGTTTCATAGACTTCTACAGCAACTTCTCTCCGTTGTTGCCTTTTCAATTCAACTTTGTTCCAATTTCTTATTCTTTGAATCATCTTTCTTGGTTGTCCTACCCTTTATCCTCTAAAAGAGTACAAGTCAAACGTCTCAGGAGTCTAGTTTATCCGCTTTTATAAATCTTATTACGTTCACATTTATTTCTCTAAGTGCCTTTCATTTATAATCCTATCAAATTTGTAAGCTAACAATTTGTATTCAAATCTTAAAACTAGAAATTACACTTATTTAGTACGGCCAGTGTGGGACTAAATTCTCGATCTTCTTCGTATTAGGTCCACAGTATCTCTTCATCTCTTCTTATCAATTGGATGTGTAAAGTATTATGTAATATTGCACGGACTAGTGGTTTCGGCTGTACCTCTAACTTCTTCAAAAACATTCCAGTGTCTTTATGAATCTTCAAATGTCAATCTTTGAATTGCCTGCAAACCATGGAGCATCTGTTATTAGTCGTAAAATTTTATTTTGGCGCCTTTCTAATCGTTCAATGTGTGAAGCTAAGGTAGTGCCCATAACTATACTCCGTAGCAACAGATTGCTTTCAATATCGGATTATAAAGAATGATTACAATCGAAGCTAAGCGCGGAGTTTTCATTAATAAACAAATTTGATAGTATCGCTTATATTTTTATCTGGATTCACTTAGCATCTATGTAGCCTTTCCATGCCAGCTGGCGGTCATGATGTATTCCCGAACATTTAACAGAACTCTGGGGGATAATTGAGTTGCTTATTTAAATAACTTGGCAAGATTTCTTATGCAATATAAGTGTCACGTGTGTACATTGCCTTAGTCAGGTCTCCAGCTGCACTTTATGGTCCGAGTTGTTTCCTACGGGTCTTCATGGTTGCTGTATCATCGACGAATGTCTAAGTGTTAGTATTATTGCATATTAGAATATCGGAAGAGTTTATCAAATATAGGATGGGGCCATGGATGCTTTATTAGCTTACTTCGGTCTTAATAGATCGAAATTCGCTTATATATTCACCTTCTTTAACCTTCAACTTTCGATCCGTTAGGTATTTCTGCAATAGCTTGCTGACATATGGTGTCTCAATTTATTTATCAAGCCTGTAATGTGCCGAGCATGTAATGTGCTGACTTCTGCATCCAAAATGCTAATTTGGAATACAGTTACCGTCACTTAATATCGGAATCAGTTTATTTCTTAGTGCTTTTTAATACAACTGAGATAAACTTGGTCAAGATAAATTGGTGACTAAGTCTGTAAGTACCATCTGGGTCTATCAGATGGTACCTGGACAAATTTTTTCTCAGTAGTAATCGGTAATCACTGAAATGCTAAAAATCATTCTGCAATAAACAATTACGAAGTACAAAAGGGGCCGAAATACTGAACTAAATCTGGACTCTCAATGATTACAAGACAATTTCAGATCAAATAAGCCCAAGTTCTTTGGATTTCGAAAGTACCTGCAATTGGAATTCAATCTTTGGCCAAACATTGAAGCTGATTGACTTACATTTTGGGCACCAGATTACTAGGGACATAGATTGCCATTATTATTTTCGCATGATCAAACCTAAATTAGTTATAATAGGTGAACTGAGAGTATACTAGAGTTAGCTTCTCTATATATTTTCTCCTACTGCCTCTGAAAATTGCTTTCTTTACCATCCATTGATTGTATTATGACTGCTTAAGTAAATAATTGGTAACCACTGCTTCACCTACTTTAACGTCGTTATCAACCCACACAGTTGGCAGCAGCAGCAGCAGCAGCTATATTTGATTTTATGATTTCCAATAATGACTTAATTTGTCTGAAGTTTTCAGTTTGCTTTTAAGCAATCAAATTAAGTGTTTCTTTCATTTTTATTGTTATTTTTTAACATTTAATTCCGTTCCAGACAAAAAATATCAATAAATTGATTTCCTGTTGAAAAATATTTCTTTTTTCTTAACAATTAAACGCCATTTTCGATTTTTAATTAGAAAATTATTTTTGTTTGATTTCCAATTCCCCAAAATTATAATTGCAATAGAGGTAAATTGTTGTTAAAGTTTTTCATTAATTTGTACGGATGTAACTGACATTTATTACGCTCCCTTCTAAAACGAAAAAGTGCAGTTAAAAAATAATGCCTTTTGACAGGCACCATAGAAAGTAAATGTGAATTATTTTTTTCAATTTATAATTGTTTTGTTTTTCTTAAAATTCAAAAATTTTGAAAAATCATAAATCATAATTCGTTTACGTATTTAGCTAAACAGTAGCCAAAGTAATAACGGAAGTTGTCACTTTCTCCTTAACCTTAAAGACACTAAAGCAACTACTTGAGAATCCTAAATAGCAGCAAGTAATACTTGTAAATGGTCATCAATTTTGAGTTGGAAATGCATAAATAAAATAAGAATGACAGACAGACAGACAGACAGACAAAAAAAAAAAGGTCTCATCATTACACCCCCTAAAAAATGCGTTTATGCATTATGACACTAGTGTGCTTCTAGCCGCTGGTTACTTGGTATTCTAATAGTCAGGACACGAGTGTGTCATTAATTTTTGACAATTATTATGATAAACATCACGATAGAGCTGTCATCGAGTAATTGCTGCTTTCAAAACAAAAAACCTTGAATGTCATGGCATCATTCTATGCATCTCAATTGACTTGAGTTGTGTTGTGCTATCGAAATAAATTCTTTAACCAGTAGCTGACTGCTACTGTACAGTCATAGTTTATTTAATTAATACACCAAGTCCATCCATATACTCATAAGTGTCTGTCATACGTTCTTACCAATTCATATCCATGTACTTTTGTAAAGATAATGCTATTACAGGTGTCAGATTGTCTATTGAGACTCCTGCTGTACTGTTTTTTGAGGCGTAATTAGAAATTCCATTAACGGTTTAATACTTTCAGCGACATTGTGGCATAATAAGTTTAATTTCGAAATTTAGAGATTCTACTAAAGATCCCTTTTCAGTTTTTCACTATTACTTGGGTCGTAAACATCAGCAACAGCAAAAGATCATAAACTGAAAACAGTAGTCAATATAAGATGTAATAAAAAAAAAAAATATTTTCATATTCAAACTCGTAAAAAAGGAATAAATTTTCTCATTTTTCAAATCATGATTTGTTTTAAAATGCTTTCAACGATGTGTCGACAACAATTTCTAAGGAATGTAACGGAGTGGCAATAAAAACAAATTCCACTTAACACTTTACTCTACACAATTACAGTTTTTGGGAAAAGAAAACCTTAAATTATGCAGAATAAAAAAAATACTAGAAATCTAATCTTTGATCCTTGAATTTATTAATTCAAAATTATTAGATAATTTTTATTACATTTTCTAGAATGGCTCTTAGCGTTTTTTTTTTCAATTTCAATTTACTTTGTGAATAACAAAAAAAAAAAAATCATTATCCTTTTATACTATCCAGCAATATAAAACGAAATATGTCTTTTAAAATAATTTCTTTCAATTCAATTTGTTAAAAATCTGTTGCATTACCTTTCTTACGCACTCTATGCTCGTATACAAAAAAATTGAACATATTTTTGAATTTTACCCTCCCTGTAAAAGTGAAAATAAAATTCTTTTAAATTCCATTTAAATTTGTTACCATTTTGTATTATGAAATATTATTTCGTTATTTCTCATTTAAAATTAAATGTTTAATTGTAATTATTTGGTAACCACCCTTAAAAGAGGATCTAAAACAATAGGATGGCAATCAGTCATTGTAACATCTTTATTTAAAAAATGAAAATGAAAATTAAATTGAACTTAAAAATAACACAAAAACATTTTCTGATTTTTATCTTCTTTACATTGGTTTAGTGTGAAGTCAGCAGCAGTTCATCTCATCATTATTTGTTTCGAAGTTGTTGCATTTAATCGCAAACTCATCATCATTATCATTAAAACGATACTTTATGTTGTTGTTTTTTCATACAAAAAGTCAAATTTTTGAAATTACAACAGAAAAAAGAAGAAGAAAAACAATAGAAAAGTGCCACGTTTTGTATTGTAATCATTAAAAGAAGAGAAAAAGGAAAATAAAGAAGAAAAATATCAAAAACCTATTTACAGAACATCAGTAGCATCAAAGCCTTGGGTTCACTTAAAATTTGAAGATAAAATAATTCCTTACCAAAATCGAGGTTATTGCTTCCACTGAGTCAATCAGCTTACTAACTAACTGCTAACTGGGCTTTAGATGAGAAAATACAATGAAAGTGTTTTGTGAAAAGTTTATTCCTACTATTGCATCAATCTAATCCACTAGTGATGTCATAGACCACTGTATAGGTTTGCATTATTTGACGCGTTGTATTTCGTTAGGTACGACATCCTCGTCTGATCACAAGCATTTATCATATATTGCTTACACTGTTGTCTCTTTCTTGCTATACATCTTAGTTCCACCCCATAGCTGCAATTGTGACGTTATCAGAACCTTTCTGTAATGTAAGGTCAGTCAAACATACATAACATATACGTATTTTGCGCCTTATTTCAAAGTTGATGGTCCAATGAATAGCAAAAGGCATTACGCAAGGAATTCTTTTTTAGACCACTCTCCGATCTTTACACAAAAGCTTTTTCTTTTCACGTACAACCGTAATATTAGTCTACTACAGCGGGTGTAAAAGACCGCTTGCATTATTATCACAGGGGCGTTACGCACTATACCCATATCAGCGATGGAGGTGGTCAGCGTCGACAGGCAACTGTAAAATCGCGCGACTTATAGGTGGGTTACTCAAAAATCATATCAAGTTTGAGAGTTTTTGAAGAATTGACAACACAGCACCGCAATATGACTTCTCAGTCAAGTTGCGGACTACGACTCCAGACAGGAGGGCATGGGCAAATGGTTAAATGCACCTTAGTAAGGACTCTGGACAGATTTCCCTGATGGCTCCAAGTTGAATGGAGCTGTGGGTGGAAGTATACTCTCGGAGTCGTCGAATATAACTCACTCCATAAGGTTACCGCAACACTGCAGCGTTTTTCAGGCGGAGGTATCGGCCATAAGAGCTGCCTTGATGATCATTGGAAAGGGCAACATATCCAAGAAAAATATTAAGGCTGTAAGAGCTCTAGGATAAGTTGAGCTCAAAAATAGTTATTGACTGCCGCAGACCCTTTAACTAGATGGCTGAACAGTATAATTTTCATATTATATGGGTTCCGGGTCACAGTAATATGCCACGAAGCTGTAGAGCTGATGAATTTTGCAGATATTGCACCACTATCGAACTCACGCGCAGATTTTTCACGTTGAGAATATCATTAGGTACTGGCAAGCTTATGATTCTCAATGAGGTGAAAACTCCATCAACACCGTATTGGCAGCTTCGTAGACGGGCAAGATAGCGCAGCAGAATCTGAATCTCAGGCGCACAAAAGGTTTGCTTAATCTGCAAAGAAGCACACTCAGCGTAGCTGACAGTGTCATTACTTGCCATTATATAAAAGGCACTCATGCCACGAGGCTGGGACTGAGTCACCAGGCCAATGAATTCTGCTGAAGCTGCAGGGAGGAGGAGAAAGGGAAACAATTTCTCACCTACTGTGCACATTCAGGGCGTTATGTGCAGAATAAAAAGGCACTTGGACTTCTGCTATGCAACTGGGTTAACGGAGCTGTCAATTACAGACATTGTGGTATCATAACGGGACTACGAGTGCCTATCTCTTGCCACTTCCACCTACCGACAACCGTATAAAGCTAGGATCACACGGTTATCGCAAATGTACCAATATGACACAATTTCTATTGTGCTTTATTGTCATAAAATATCAAAATTATTCCAATTTATTCTGCGAACATAAGTTTTAAAATTTAAATATTGGTACGTATTGTCAAGTTCGACTGTTGTACAAGTACACAATAAATATTGGTGCATTTTTGATATTTTTATTGCCGCGTTATAACTTATTGGGCGGTCATACAATTGCCGCAATGCAATTTACTGCATTATGTGGGTCATATTCTAAGAAAACAAAATTCAGTCCAATACTTTTAATGGAAGTTTAATGAAACTTAGATATACAACGCACTCTATTCGATTTATGATTTCATTACCACTTTAGAAAAATAAACGAAATTTGTATCTCCGAGCTAAAACGTTCTGTGCTCAAACAGAAAATTGGTCATGCGATTTAAATCATTTTATCTTTTCAAAAATGGAAAAAGTCAACTTAAAGAAATGCGCTTAAATATTATAAGTTTATCTCTGATAGCTCGTACACTTTACATTCCAAAAAAAAAAAACATTATAATGTAGAGGATTTTGTTATTGGGCTTCACTAATTAAAACTTTCCAGTGGCATTTTCTTTTTGGAAAAAAAATAATAATAATTAAAATGTTGCTTTACCCTATTAAAATGTTGCCGTTTTTCTTGTCAGAAATTAAGATAAATATTTACAACAATTTCTACAAAATTCTTCATACGCTGTTTGTTACAAACGCCCGAAAAATATGTTAAAAATTTATCACCAAAAATTCCATCTTTTCTGGGCAGCATTTTCGCCCTGTCATTTTTGAGAAGACGTAAAAACTCTTTTAAAAGAACACTACCCTTTCTTAGTGTTGCATTTCTTTTGTAGAAAATAAGACAAAACGAGCAAAATACAAATATTACCAGATTTTAACTGAACCGTCCTAATGGCTTACACATTTATATAAAAGCATTATATATGATGTTTAAAAGGAACAAAAATCTAAAATATGATTACAATTGTAAAATAGTTACGAAACAGCAACAAAAATTGCATCATGCTGGGCTGATACTCAGATGGAATGGCATCATCATTTTTGATTTGTTTGTGCTGCAGTTGCTCTACTGAATTTTAAAACATTATTTGGACAAAATAAGACACAAACGAGTACAAATACCCTTAAAGTACATGATTTCTAAACTACATTTTATAAACACTTTTCAAATGTGTATGCACATGCAGTTTTTAGGAGTATATTTGAGAATAACACGAGAAACACCAGAGAAATTATTCAAAGGAAAGAATTTTTTTTTTTTCAGAAATAATGTTGCACACTCGACGGGTGTTGTGTTGCTTTTGACACCTTTTTGCTGTTACTGCAGATAGTTTTGTTAATTTTTTTATTTTAAAATTTATGTTGGTTAAGGCTGCAATTGTGTCCTGAAGTACCTTTTTATTGTTTTAATTTAGTTTTTTTTTTAACCTCCTACTAAAGTTGTGCTAATTTATTTCTATTTCTGGTATTTTTCGCATTTCTTTTTCCAAATAAGTAATCATTCGTATTGTGATTGAAGAAAACAACATTCATTTGCTATGGTTTTATTAAATTGTATTGTCTCTGTAAAAAGAAGAATAAAGAAAAGGCAACTTGTTTTTGGTCATTTAAATCCAAAAAGGAGTTTGTGCAACCATAGGATGTCTAATGCAAGTGTGATTTGTAACAGTAGGGGTCAATAAAATAGAAAAGAAATAATTTCATATGAATCTTGATTGATATACGAGTATTATAATGATTTTTTCTAATTATTAAGAAAATTGCCATCTCCTGGCGGCTGTAAACACTTAGCAATAGATTTTGATTTAACAGACAGAGAGTCGGTATCCACAAATGAACATAAAAACTTATAATTCTGGCGAAATACTTTAATATCCAATTAATATTTTGCAATTATTGTAAGCAATTTATTTATAATTACACCTACACTGGAGCATATTCCTATAAACGCACACTACTTTTTTTTAAAAAAAAAAAGGTAAAAATTAAACAAGAAAATATTTAGGGGGCAATAAATTTGTATATTAAATTAGTTAAGACTTCACTTAAAATATTGTTTACAAAAAAAATTCATTTGTACTTTAATTATATTTTTTTACTTAATTTTCGATATTAACAGCCATTTTTAAGGGTATTTTCCTATAAACGCACTTTAATGTTTGGGCCATTGTAGCATTATTAATAATGTGTGGATGATCCTTTGTTATGGATTGTTTTAAAAATACGGTCTGGCATTGATTCCACTAATTTTTTAAGCAGATCGGAATCAATTTCCTCCCAGACTTGTTTAATTCTTAGTTTCAACTCTGTCACAGTCTTTGTGCCTTCATTCTGGGCATTATTTGCATAAACTTTACGGGCCATGTATCCCCACAAGTTTTCCATTGGGTTTAAGTCCGGACTACAAGCAGGCCAGTCCAACAACAAAGGAATGCCATGTTCATTGAACCAAGATTTCGATTGCTTAGAAACATGGATTGCAGCATTATCTTGTTGGAAAATGCAATCTTCATCCATTTTTTCGTCCATAAAAGAGAGAAGAGCATCTTCCAACAGTTCGTTATAAATCGAACTATTCATTTTTGTCAGAACAAAACAAATTTTCGACTTGCCAACTGCAGAAAACGCTGCCCAAACCATAACACTGCCACCACCGAAATTACGTTTTGACATCCGAACATCTTTAGATCTCAAATCGTGCCAATAGCATGAGTATGAGTCTGGACCGTCTAAATTAAATTTTTTTTCGTCAGAGAAAATTACTTTTTTTCACTCATCTGTCCATTTCATATATTTTCTTGCGAATTTTAGACGATTTTCTTTATGGGGTTTTTTTAGCATTGGTTTACATTTCGGCTTTTGCCATTTTATGTTTTCATCGTTTCGTAAAATGTGTGCAACGTGTTTGGAAGTCACAGGAAGATTTAATTTATTCCTTATTTGTGTGGAATTCAATTTGTTGCGGATTGCTTCTTGTTTTATTAGATTAAGTTGTCTTTTTGTTAGTTTTGTATTACCCTTTGTTGATTTGCGAACTCCATAATTTTGACCTTTCTTAACGAAATTTCGCATCACACTTTCCGAACGACCGATTTTACGTCCAATTTCTCTATTAGAGCATCCTTGGTCGTGAAAAAATTTAATTTGAATCTTTTCTTGATCGGACATAAAAGTTCCCTTAGGCATCCTTAAAAGTGATGAAATTTATTGACTAAAATAGGAAAAGTTACAGTAAATTGAGAAATTACTATTAGAAACGTACCTTTGGTTGAAAAAAAAAACTAAAATTGATAATATTTTATTTTTGGTCACTTTTTTAAAAACAAATTTCGAGTGTGCGTTTGTACGAATCTTCCACTTAAAATAGCACCAAGAACATTTGATCGCATAATAAAGGCAAACAACAAAAATAAGAAAAAAATTGTTTACTTTTAAAAAGTACCGTTAAGTTGACTCTCATTAAAATAGATAAATTTTGCTTTTGGATGAGAACAACAAAGATATAACAAAAATACAGAAAAAAATTAAGTGCGTTTATAGGAATATGCACCAGTGTATTCCTCGATTTGCACGATTCTTGTTTTTACACGATTTCAGTGTTGCACGATTTTTTGGGTTTTACACGAATTTTATTAGACTGAACTCATTCATTTAAAAAAAAACTTTACATATATGCATACAATAATAGCCTGATTTACGTCGCCTCGATTTACGTTGTTGCAATTTGCGATATAATTTTTGTCTTTTTTTTTTTGTCCTCTAATTTCGTCACTCAGTTACTATCAATTCTAAATTATCCTTAATTTTTAAGGTTTTAATAAAATTAACCTTCAAATCTAAACATTATTAGAAATTTTAAATATGATTTACGCTGTTTTGTTTCACGTCCCCGCTTCTTAGCTAAAATTCACTCAGATTCAAATATGTCTTTCAATAGTTAAGATACGTGCGGCAACACCCATGCATGTAGATCTTCTGCACTAAGTAAAAAGAAAATTCCTTCACTAAAAACTTTATTTCGAATTATATTGGGTTGGATGTTAATTTATCTGATAAACTGTTTGATTTCCGGGTTAGTTAGTTAGTTACGACGAGTAACCAGATAACGGTTGAGCTCACTTGAGTGCAATATTGATCCCACTGTGATTGATACCCATATCAGTAGTCCAAGCGGACTTAGATGTCAGCATTTCGGTCCGAACAGAACAAAAGAAGAGACCCCACTGATTCTCACATCAGCCAGGTCCGACATGGTATGCAGAAACGGACCGCCGGCCTAGTTGCTATGCTTTTAGCATCACAATGGGCCCCAACTCTGGTCCCTACTAAAATGGTCCGCCACCTAACCTATTATTTAAGAAAATAACTTTGTAAGCATTTTGAATGTTTCTTTTTATCGATTTACACGATTTTTCACATAAAATATTTTTATTCTCGATTTGCACGTTTCTTTCCGAGAACGTATCTATCATGTAAATCAAGATGTAAGTGTATTAACTCAACAAAATATTAAATCATTGCTTTATGATATTGATGACTTCGCTGTTCCTTGCGGAATCCAACATTAAACATATGTAATAATAAAATCATAAGACGAAATATAAGAAAAACAATTTGAAAAATTTGTTTATTATTTAATTCTATAATTATGATTTGCATATAAAAACGCGTGAAACAAATTAAAATTTTTTAATAAACATATAAAAACAAAATATAACATTAACTTTAATGAATAATTAAAAACAACCCGGAGAAAAACTTTCCCAACAGTCATTAAGTGTTGATTACGACGGCAAATTATGTTTAAATAAGTGTTTAATTTAAATAAAAACTAGATGTTGTCATAATTATAATTATTGTCAATGATTAAATGATTATTCAAAAGAAAATAATCCAGAAACAAAACAACAAAATAAAAATATTTAATTTTAAAGAATTATAGTCAATCATAGGAGAACACTTTAATATCCTACACAACTATTGAAACGCCATATAAAGAGTGCGCCATCTAACGTTTTTTTTTCAACTATGGTCAATGGTAACACTTAGCTCATGTCTGATTTGACAGATAATTAATTTTATCCTTCCGCTGAACGAATATGGTTGTGCATATGCTTGAACAACGCTGGGAATCTGGGCCTGCGATCGACTTACAGAAGATGCCGATTTTGCCAAAAAAAAAATCATCTTTTCAGATGAAGCTCATTTGGATCTTGGCGGGTATGTAAACAAACAAAATTGTCGCATTTGTGGCACAGAAAACCCGCACGCATACATTGAAAAGCTGATACACCCAAGACGAGTCACTGTTTGGAGCGGATTTCGATCCAGAGGCGTAATTGGGCCATTTTTCTTCGAAAATGAGCAAGGATTGGCCGTTAAAGTCAATGGCGATCGTTATCGGGCCATGTTGAACGAATTTCTGTTAACAAAAATTGAAGAGGAGGATATTAGCAACATTTAGTTTCAACAGGACGGCGCTACGTGCCACACAGCCGAAGCTACAATCGATGTTTTGCGCCCTGATGTCGTTTGGCCACCTCGGAGCTGCGATTTGACATCGTTGGACTATTATTTGTGGGGTGCCGTCAAAGATAAGTGTTACGCCAACAAGCCAGAAACAATTGACGCCATTGGTGAAATACAGCCGCACACGATCGACAATGTGCTTAAAAATTGGACCGATCGTGTAGGCTACTACTGCATGGCCAGCCGAGGCAGCCATTTGAATGAAATTATTTTCCATTATTAACCGGAAGGATTGTACTTCCAAATAAAAAAAGAAATTTGAGAAAATAATCAGTAGTTTTTTTTATATCATTAAAAAAAAATTATTTGGCGGACCCTTTATAAAGATTTTCATTCAAGAGTCCTTTAATTAAATTTATATAAAACGACGAAGTGTGTCTGAAATATCATCGGAATTTTGTTGTTGTTTTGAAAGGCTTAGAATTACCCCCAATCTTAAGTCTAAATACACTCTACGACAGAATAAACGCAGTTGAAACAACACAACTTTTGCCATAGGCGTTGTCGAGTAGAACATGGATGCATTCTTGAAATTTTCAAGACACCACCAAAATTTCGAGTTACGGGTAAAAAACCGGTTTTACGAACCTTCATGCACTTATAAGCTAATATCTTAGTTGAATATTACCAGATTTTAACTTTCTTCTCAGATTTGGAAAAAACAGAAACATACCTTTTAAATGATATATATGTGTCGTTTAAGTACTGCGGATTGATAATGAAGCTACCTAAGTAGGAAAAAAACATTTTTTTTTTTTCAAAAACCATTCATTTCTCAACATAGTCTGCTTTTAGCTCAATACACTTAGTAAGACGACTTTCCAACTTTTTTATACCATCTGACTAATGCGATTTTGGGAACTCCTCTAAATACGCATTAGTTTCGGTAATCACTTCTTCGTTTGAGATGAATCTTTTTCCTGCGAGCCATTTTTTCAAGTTTGAAAACAGTAAAGAGTCACTAGGGGCTAAATCCTGACTAAAAGGTGGATGATTAACCAATTCAAGTGGATTTCTCGTAGTTTTAGCATCGTATCTAATGCTGTGTGAATCGGTGCGTTGTCTTGAAAAAAGAGCACTTTTTTCTTGTTTAAATGTGGTCGTTTTTCCTTGATTGCATCAACCAATTGATCAAATAATGCACGATAATGCTCTCCTGTGATTGTGGATCCCTTTTCAAGATAATCGATGAGCAATATTCCGTGTACATCCCAAAATACAGTGGCCATAACGTTGCCAGCCGATTTCGCTGTCTTCGCCTACTTTTCATCAATCATCAATAGTTATTAATCATTAATTATGCTTTATCATGTTCAAACACCGCTGTGAAGTGATCTGTAGAACTCGTTTCTGTTCAACACTGAGCAAATGCGACACCCATTATTCCGATAGCTTTTTCATATGCAAATGTTCATGTAAAATGTTGAACACACGTTCATATGATATGTTCAGCATTTCAGCAATCTCACGTATTTTGACCCGGCGATCATTCATAACGATATCGTGGATTTTCTTGATATTTTCTTCAGTTGGCCTTCCTGTTGATGGTATTGTTGCAGTGCTTGTTCGGCCCCGTTTAAATTCAGCAATCCAATATTTTACCATATAATGAGACGGATCAGATTCGCCGTAATGTTTATCAAGCTTTTCTTTTGTCTCTTTCGCCGTTTTGCCTTTCAAATAATAGTGTTTAATCACTACATGAAATTCACTTTTTTCCATTTTCCAAGAAACACAAAAGTTGCTTAATTCAAACGACTACAACAAATAAACTAATCGATGAATTTGGCTAAAATTTTAACAGCTGACGTTTGACAGATCGTAATTTCTGAGAAAGGAAAAGTTTTGTGTTTGTGCTGCCATCTAGCGCTAGGTAGCTTTAATGTCAATCCGCCCTCGAAGCAAGCACATTTTTCAACAAATTTTTTCCACGTTTCTCTTGTTTAGATAGGTTTTTGCGCACTATTTTATATAGGAATCGTACTATTGATGAATTAGATAAGGAATTCTATTAAGTTATGAATAAAATGAGACTTATGGTTTATAAATCTGTTGGAAATTGACGGAGTTATTAAGCTTTTTCGTAAAGCAAACTGGTTAATAGTTTATTACTCTGAAGCTCTGAAATTTTTAAAAAAGTTTACAATTTTTTAATAAAATTATTCTTTCTTCATTAGTTTTTTTTACTAAAATATGACGTATCTTTGACCAGGCCTCCTCTGATCTGTGCCAGGTGATTCTCTGGCGGCCCACTTTACGCTTGCCTTAAGGGTTTCCCTAAAGGCTAGTTTTTGCAATGTTTTCAATATTTTTGCGGAGGGTATGACCGATCCATTTCCATTTCTATTACGAATTTTCTTCGCAATTGGCTTTTGTTGTTAATTGATAGCAACTCTGTATTAGATATGCGGTTGGTTCAAAATATTTTGTTTATCTTTCTCAAACATTTGTTTATAAGCACCTGTAATTTCGCTGTACCGGATTAAGTTAACTTCCATGTTTCGCAACCATATACAAGTTGAACAGATTTTGACTCGTTTCGATATTTGTGATGAGTTCCATACTCCGCTAAGTAAGCTATATGGACAGCGTGCCTTACTAATTCTATTCGAGATATGTGAAGCGAACAGCGTCTTCAATTGCCACTCGATTTAGTACCCAGGACCAATTTATGCATTGAGAGATGTGCTCAATTTAAACTGGAGGACAAGACATAGCCATAATATCTGAGAGTCAGGCCGCACTTGGCTCCTATGAGGTCTGAAAGTGTCCCGATAAGCTAAACCACCTGAGCAAGGGTCCCGGGTCATGTGGGAATTCCAGGGAATTAAATGGCCAATGAACTGGCCAAAAAGGGATCTTTCACTCCACTTGGGGGGCCAGAACCCCTTTGTGGACTGGGAAGGGGTGCAGGAAACACATACTCAACGAAAATGAGGATAATAATAGGCGGGTACTCTTCTCTGGCCGTACGGCTGTGAGACAGTCTAAGCTTTTGTTGGGTAACTATGACAGGAGAAGATTTGAATCTTGCATAAGAATGTCCAGAGGCAGCCTGAAAATACTGATCGGGCTTTTGATCGGTCATTACAGACTAAATGGACATCTGAGTAAATTAGGATTAGTCTCAAGTTCGATGTGCAGATTCTGTGATGAGGTAATCGAATCACCAGAGCACATACTGGGCACATGTGGGACATTTTAGGAGGAATTATCCGGGTGCCTATCAAATACTGAGTAGGGAGTTACCGCGGTTGGTATCAACCGATATCCTGAACTTCATCAGATCGACAAGATGTGGGAAGATATTATAGGAAATCCTATATAGATGGAGGGCTGTACAATAGATCGAAAGGTCGCTGTACTTTTATACCTCGTTAATAATAATAATACGAAAGGGGCAGAGTAAATTGCTTCAACCTTCATAGATTTTGTCTTCGAAACGTCGGCATAAACCAAGTCATGTAGTAGCTGGTTCAGGTGCCATCGAATACCGGCTGTTGCTTCTTTGTTCGTTTGTTTAAAGCAGTGTCCAGTACTACCAGAATTATTACTGGAGGGAGAGTGCTTCCTTGTTTGACACCGGTATTTATACAAAAGCATCTTCCATCTTGTTCCTTGAAGCACGCGGCTTCACAGTATAACTCTCAATGGTACATACCTATATTCCGCAGTGCCGATCATATTCAGATATTGAGTCTCTGTTTACCGTATCGAAGGCCCTTACGAAATCGACAAGATGAAAGACTAGGTTTATACTTCGAGGCACAAATTTATTCCAAAAATATGTTTAACAGTGGATCAGTTACATTAATTTGAAAGCGTTACCAACCTAAACATAAGCCAAATATGTATGTCGATTTTTACCAACTAGAATTCTATAGAGTATACTAGTAACTATAATAATATACAAATAAAATAATATACGTACTTTATCTATCCGGCGTTGCCCGGAGATCTATATACATATGATTATTAGAAATGGGAGATAAATTTCCTTTTTTCCCGATCTTAAACTAAGACGACTTTTTTACGTTTCCCGCTGATATTCATATATATTGAGATGTACGATAATTTTAGATGAATAATCACTTATTTCGCCCGTTTTTCCCCGATTGTAACCTCTCTTGTGACGAATTTTGAAAAATTTGCACTTTTCTATCTGTGTTTTAAATTCCAACAAAATGTTCAAGATTAAAAACATTTCAATTAGAAGCTTCAAAGTTTGACAAACTCCCGAACGGATCTAATGTTGCCCGTTTTCCACCGATTTTCACCTCTCCGCGGACGAATTTTAAAAACAGTCACAGCCTATAACACTTTCGTTAGTTAGTTAGTTATCTGTGCCCAAATTTGATCAAAATCGGTTCAGTAGCTTACACGTAATTGAATGGTAAGCAAACAAATTAATAAGCAAACTTACAGAGAAGTTTAAAATATACATATATACTCGTATGTATATATGGGTTTTTATAAGGGGCCAGTTTTACGGTGTAGGTTTTTTTTTAAAATTTGTAAAAATTTTATCTTTTACTTTAATAAAAATCAATCAAATCCTTAGAATAGAATATACTTTTTATTAAAATTATAATTAGAAAATTAGATGTTTTGTTTGTGTTTACATTAAAATACATATTTCACCCTGTCGATCCGTCAAAGAGCATTAAAGCTAAAAAAGAAAAAAGTTTGTTTTAAACTTGTATGCAAGTGCAACAAATTACTCGGGTGTTTTACCATCTGTGGATAATTACATCCATCTGCTATTCCCTGAAATAATTTTTTGAAAATCTCTGTCTCTATGATATTCATAATTGTTGCCTAAACTCTTATAGAAAAATTGTGCCCTGAAATACCCTGTAGTTTTGAAAAGTGTTAAGATGAAATAATTGCCACAACAAACATTCAAAACATACCGCAAAAAGGTCAAAAGTGCGCTGTGTGTCGTTTTAATTGCCAACATTAAATGACAATTTATATGGAAATGCGTACAAGCAATGATGCGCGGAAATAGCGATAAAGACTTTCAAAACTTGGCTTAATACTGCCGCGACAATAGCGAAAACAACAACTATAACAATAACACAAAACAAGAAGAGAGGCTCATTAATTTATTGTAACGATAACCTTTTGATATTGATATGTTGCTACGACAACATAAATTTCTGTACAACAATCATGTGACAATGAGTTGAAGTTTTCAAAAACAAAAGAAAAAAAATGTTTAGTTTTTTGATTTATTTTTAGTGAATATTTATAAATAAAATGAGTAAAAAAAAATTTATTAAAAATATTGTTCACACATGATATTAAAATATTTAATAAATAATACCTACATGATGGACTGAATAGTTTAAAATCCTTTACACGTTCAATTAAATGAAATACTCGTGCGATAAATGCTGCTGCGCTGATTTCATTTCAAATGTTGTTACCTTTTTAATAATTTAGTTTTTATTTATTTATTTATTTTGTATATTTTACTTTAAAGTGGCAAAAGTAATTTGCTTGCAAATGATTTCAGTAGAACCATAAATTATAATAAAAAACAGGAAAAAAATTGATAATGAAAACAAATTATTTAAATGTTATTTCGCTCCTATGAATACGAACGAACGCCATATAAGCATATGAATGACACTTTTTGTTTTAATAATACCCTACCTTACCATGGGTGGTCATATTTTCGTCCGACTGCTGGCTTCAAACACAATCTTGATCATATGATACAACAATATCGGCCCAATGAAATCATTCCAAGTTATATGGAGTGTCTCCAACGAATAATGGGAGAACAATTTTTCTCATATAAGTATAAAGCCGGGATCACACGATTGACTCAAATACACCAATCTGATACAAATTTTATTGTGACAAATTAGCGCAGAATAATAAAATTGTCCCAATTAAAAATTCTGTATTCACACGGCTGTCACAAGATGGCGCGAAACGATCTACTGACAATGATTGTCCCAACGCTGTCATACGATTGTTCTAGTTTACGGCAACTCTATTAATCAGCTCTTGTGGTACATTGATTTGTTTTTTTTTTTTGGTTTTCAAAATGGTTCGTTCTTTACAAAAACAAAATAGTGTCCTCTTTATTTATATGAAGGCCATTTAGGGAACAAACAAATAAGTTTGGTCAACAAGAAGGGCCATTGATGGTGCATATGAGAAAACATTTCCATAAATTTAAAAAAAAATTAATTCCCTAAAATATTTATTTATTTAAATTGCAATATAATTACAAATTATATTTAATTCTCTAAAGTAAAGATGATTTGTTTTCTAAAAAATAAAAATTGCATCGGCTTTGATTATCAGGTATCCCCGCTTGATAAAAAAAAAGTAAAAATAATGAAGAAAAAGAAATGGTGGAAGTTTGTGATGCAATTTACACATAAATAATTAAAAAAATGCATATTTTAAGGGATGACAATTATAAATACCGTATGAACACATGTTTTTTACAGAAAGAAATCAATTAAAAAATAAAAATTGGTGAGTATTGTCTTCTTCAATTACCGCACAGGAAGACAATGAATATTGGCCGATAAAGCTTTCATACGATTATCGCAGCAGGGTGGCATTTTATTGGGACAAATAAGCACAATAATATTCTGAGTTGCCGTATGAGCCAATAAATTGTATAATCACACGATTGGCATATAAAAGACACTGAATATTGGTGCATTACGACAATCGTGTGATCCTAGCTTAAGTCCTATAACACTTCAGTTTCTTATTTGTACTTTGGTTATATAGGGTCCGCCAAATAATTTTTTTTTTTTTTTTTTTTGTTGAAAATGCTATAAAAAAAAACTACTGAATATTTTCTCAAATTTCTTTTTTTATTTGAAAGTACAATCCTTCCGGTTAATAATGAAAAGTAATTTCATTCAAATGGCTGTCTCGGCTGGCCATGCAGTAGCCTACACGATCGGTCCAATTTTTAAGCACATTATCGATTGTGTGCAGCTGTATTTCACCAATGGCTTCACGAATATTGTCCCTTAAAGCGTCAATTGTCTCTGGCTAGTCCAACGGTGTCAAATCGCAGTTCCAAGGTGGCCAAACGACATCAGCTCTGCGGCTGATAATGCGATCTTCAAAAAAAGGGCGCAAAACATCGAGTGTAGCTTCGGCTGTTAAAACCGAATGTTGCTAATATCCTCCTCTTCAATTTTTGTGAACAAAAATTCGTTCAACATGGCCCGATAACGATCGCCATTGACCATAACGGCCACACCTTGCTCATTTTCGAAGGAAAATGGCCCAATTATGGCTCTAGACCAAAATCCGCACCAAACAGTGACTCGTATTGGGTGTATCGGCTTTTCAATGTATGCGTGCGGGTTTTCCGTACCCCAAATGCGACAATTTTGCTTGTTTACATACCCGCCAAGATCAAAATGAGCTTCCTCTGAAAAGATGATTTTTTTGGCAAAATCGGCATCTTCTGGAAGTCGATCGCAGACCCGCTTAGCGAAGCGAAAACGCATTGGACACAACCATATTCGTTCAGCGGAAGGATAAAACTAATTATCTGTCAAATCAGACATGAGCTAAGTGTTACCATTCACGAAATAAGCAATAGTTGAAAAAAGAAACGTTAGATGTCGGACCCTTTATATATTTATGATAATAATACGAAAACCAGCAAAGTAAAGTTAAAATTGCTAAAATAATCGCAGCAGTCACTAATCGCCTTGGAATTTATTTGAAAAATATTTTGGTAAGTTACTGCTCTAAGAAGTTCCATACTTATCAAAATGTCGCCTTAAGCTGAACTCGGGTCTGAAGCATTTCTGGATAAGCTATCCTTGCCAATTCCTCGCAAAGATGTTCAAAAGATGTTTGGGTCAATTATGGATCAACTAAAGCTTCGCAACACCTGTAGAATGGTGCAAATTGCCATCACCAGAAGTCAAGTTAAAGCCCCAAACCAGACACCATACTTAATAGCAGCTTTTGCATTTTAACAACTGCCTTAATCAAACCAAAGGCGCTTACTTAAGATATTAGCTTGTTAATTGAAAGATTCGAAGTATATTGCAATAGTAGTGTAGGGTATCAAATGGTGAACAGTGGTTGTTTTCTGTTTTATTATTATAAAAATAATTTCATTCATTCCTGGTTTAATAAATAATGCCAATACAAAAATATATACTCGATTGTTGTTGTTGTTTTCTTTATTTTTTATTTCAAACTACGCGCCAAAGTCATTTTGGGTGTCTGCCTAACTTGTCTCGTAACTCTAATTATTTTTAATAATTTTTTCTTTTCTTGCGTCTTTCGGCACATGTTTAAACTGATAATGATCGAAAGCTGATCTGATTTCATTTTAATTTTAATTTTTGGTTTTTTTTTAATTTTATTTTGTCGGTATTATTTTATTGCCTGTTTTTGACATGCTCTACTCGCTATTACAAGTCTTAATTTATGATATTATTTTTCATTTTGTTGTTGTTGCAATTATTTTTATTCCAATTGCATATAAATTATTGTATTTCATTCATACTCGTGCATACGAGTATATTATAGAAAACAAATAAATGAATAGATTTTACTTCAAGAATTTTTAGTAGTAAATCTTTGCAAATTTCGTTTATTAATCAAGATTTTTGAAAAAAAAATGTGTAAATATTTTTGGCGAAATTTTTATTGTTAAAATATGAAAATATTTGCCAAAAAAGAGAAAAGGAGATCACAAATCAATCAGTTGTCAAAAGAGTTCAAGTCACTAAAAGAATTTTAAATTTTTAAATGTACACGAGAAAATATTTGCAACCTCTTTCTTGCAAAAAAAAAGAAAAAAATTATATTATTATGTCTTCTATGAGAAATTTCTCGATATCATATTGAAATAATTGTTTATCATCTCATACAACTAAGGCTATAAACACATGCCAAACCATCGACCACACGACTACAAAAGACGTTGGCTACAAAGGTAGCCAAGTAACCAACTACTTAATTACGACTACAGCTACAATATGAATGTGTTTGTTTACATATGATTATTTGTTATCGGTCGTAGTGCGTTTTTAAAACGCCTATTTCATCATTTTATTGTATTGGTAGCACTAAACTGTTTGCTGTCGTATAGTTGGTAGCCGTGCTGCCGCTAAAATAATTAAGGTGGCAAAATACTTCTTAACAAAAAGAAAACAGTTTTTTTTCCCACATTTTTCAAAACTTCTCTGTATGAAACATATGTATCTAATGCGTGTTTTTTATAGAGGTATAGAACTTTAAGTTGGCATTACTTTTGAAGATGGCGACCGATTAAACAGTTGTCAAGTGATTTATTCTCAGTTTGGCTTGGCAATTCATCATGAGTAGACTCTCGCCCGGCGTAGATTCGTCGGATGGGCTCAAAACGAGTTTACCGTTGTTCCCGATTTTCATAAGCGAATTTTGCTTAACGATGAAGCGCACTTCTGGTTGAATGGCTACATCAACAAACAAAACTGTCGCATTTGGAGTGAAGGTAATCCTCAAGTGTATGTGGAAACACCGTTACATCCAGAAAAACTGACTGTTTGGTACGCTCTATGGGCTGGTGGAGTCATTGGTCCGTACTTTTTCCAAAACGATGGTGGACAGAACGTTACAGTCAATGGTGATTGGTATAGAGCCATGATTACTAACTTTTTCATTCCTGAATTGAATAACCATGATGTCCAGGAGATGTGGTTTCAACAAGACGGCGCAACATGTCACACAGCTGGTGCCACAATAGATTTATTGAAAGACAAGTTAGCTGACCGTCTAATTTCACGTTTTGGACCTGTGGATTGTCCTCCAAGATCTTGTGACTTAACACCGCTTGACTACTTTCTGTGGGGCTATGTAAAGTCATTGGTCTATGGGGTAAAGCCACAAACACTTGACCATTCGGAAGACAACATTCGCCGCGTTATTGCCGATATACTGCCACAAATGTTGGAAAAAGTCATTGAAAATTTGACGTTCAGATTGGACTACATTCGCGCCAACCGTGGCGGTCATATGCCAGAAATCATATTGAAAATTTAATGCCACAAGATTATCTTTCGGAAAAATAAAATTCATGTTAATCGAACTTATTGCAACTTAAAATTCTATACCTCTATAAAAAACACCCTTTATAAACGGCGGTTCAAGATTTTTGTTTGTACAAACTGCTACACTTGCGAATGTGCTTGTTTTGCATGCGTTAGCTTGCCATGGGATTGATGATTAGATATTACAATTCATTAAAATATGATTTCCAGTTATTAAGGTAAAATTACATACATTTTCATTTCAAAAATCGGTAGATAATAGATAATATATCATTCTATTATGCCAGAGCCTATATTTTACTTATGAAAACGTAAAGGCATAGCTTTTTTGTTTTTTAATTTGCAAACAATTACTTTCTGTGATAAGAGGCCTTTCATTAATAACACTGCTCAACACAGGTTTTGTTTCCTTTAACTTTTTTTGTGTTATTGAGTATTTCCATTGAGTATTTCTATCTGACTATGAAAAAACTACTGGAAGATTGCCAACAGCTTTTTATTGTGAAATGATATGCGTTGTCTGATAAATTTGGCAAAAATATAAACAAAAAATTAATAAAAAATTTTCTACTGAGAGCATTATCAAATGATCTTTTAGAAGATTTCCTTGAATGAATGGCTTTTGGTAGATCTCGTTGCAAACTCCACCTTCCCTGACAACGCTCTTCCATTGTCCGAACATCCTAATGAAATCTGTCATCCTGCTCCTCGTTAAAATCACACAGATTTTGTGCAAATCGTTCTAAATGCGAAAGCAGAAAGTGGTGCTTTACACTCATATTGCACTGTACTTAATAAGCTTGACGTTGTTGTAAGATTTCTTTTTGCTTAAGAAATTACTCATAACCAATTATTGATTCGACTAAATTAGTATCTTTCACGAACTGCCCAATCTGTGGCTCAACAAAAATATTTGTCCTGATTTCGCAATTTTATTTTCAATTAATGATGGAACGCAGTTTTATCAAAAGTCCGATAAAGGTTTTCGATATTTCTCAAATATATTCACGACAAACATGGCAAAAACAATTTGGATTAAGCACACAACTTAAGCCATATATTTTCGTGACCAATAAAAAACGAAAATCTACGGCAAAATCGTTAATGAGGGTAGTTAACCATAAAAGTGTTGCCATATTTTAAAAATAAGCATCAATTTAATACAGAAACAAGCAAAAATTCCAGGAAACAGACAACATTTTTGGCTTTGTTGAGCAATGTAGCCGATGTGTTTATTGGTATATAGGGTCTGCCAAATATTTTTTTTTTTAAACAGGACGCAAAACATCGAGTGTAGCCATCCTGTTGAAACCAAATGTTGTTAATATCCTCCTCTTCAATTTTTGTGCACAAGAATTCATTCAGCATGGCCTGATAACGATCGCCATTGACTATAACGGCCACTTCTTGCTCATTTTCGAAGAAAAATGGCCCAATTATGTCTCTGGACCAAAATCCGCACCAAACAGTGACTCGTCTTGGGTGTATTGGCTTTTCAATGTATGCGCACGGGTTTTCTGTGCCCCAAATGCCACAATTTTTCTTGTTTACATACCCGCCAAGATCATGAGATGAGTTTCATCTGAAGAGATGATTTTTTTGGCAAATTCGGGATCTTCTGTAAGTACATCGCAGGCCAACTTAGCGAAGCGAAGTCAAGCGCATACACAACCATATTCGTTCAGCGGAAGGATAAAACTAATTATCTGTCAAACCAGACATGAGCTAAGTGTTACCATTCACGTAATAAGCAGTAGTTGCAAAAAAAAAGTTAGATGGCGGACCCGTTATTTTAATAGTTTTCAAGCTTAAGAAACATTTTCTCATAATCATTTGCCTTATAAACTAGGCTTCTCTACTTACTTTTACTATGAAAACACGTATTTTCGTTTCGTATGTTAAAAGATAATCACTAATTAAAGCAATTTGCGATCAAAATTTCTCATCTAAACTAAATGAGTTCTTAACGTATGTAAAGCTAAGAAGATTTATAAGCCTTATTTACCTTTATTTTAATACGCTATTACCGTTATTCTAAGATATTTCATTTTAAATAACAAAAAAAAGACACGAGCAATTACCCCAATATTTTCAATAATGCGCCTATATTTTAGCCCACTACTGTATAGGTATGTTAAATGTTAACTACTTAACGTACAATTTACTACAATTTTCGTATTGTATTTTAAATTTTTAGATGATTTTAAAGAAACTTATCAACATCAGTCTTTAATACTGATTTTTAATTAAAAAAAAAAAAAAAAACTGGAAAAAATAAAACTCAACTTTTGCCATTAATCCTTAAGAGAGATGCGTTCCTGTACCAACAAATATTGATAACTTTGTCTCAGTATGTTCTTAGAGTTCTTCATCAGCAATCGAATAACTAATTAGATCAACTTTGGATTTAAAAAACTGTCTGAAGTGTTCTTTCCAAACTACGAGTAAATGTGAATTAAAATCTATTTTCTTAATGACAAGTTAGTAGTTGTAAAGAGACTTGTACTGTAACTGGGAGTGAAACGCAGCATTAATTTTTTATTGATTTTTTCAAATGTCTTTCCAATTTACCACAGAGACAGTAGCAAATCATCTCTCAAGATAATGAAATTCTTTAATATTTTCCTCTTTTGTTTTTATCTTCCTATTAAACTAAATGATGACAATAACGATGAATGAATATTTTGTGTTATTTAATGTTTATTTAGGATCTAAAAACAACTACAATCAACGTTATTATCTTTTGTCTATTTGATATCCTTTTTGTGTGGTTTTGTTTTAACTAAAAACTGTAACCAAACGAGTGTACAAATAACAGCTACTACAGCAGCAGCAGCAGCAGCAGCATTCGTAATAATCACAATAAAACCAACACTAACTACACTACACTACTCAACACAAGACAGCATTTATCGGAAGCCATATGCAAAAATACACACCAATAACAACAACGACAGCAACAATAACAATAGAGACAACAACTGTAGTAATAATAATAATAATGAGAGAATAATATGAAGCCACTGGCAGAGCAGAGTGAAAGAATTAAAGCGAAATGAGAAAAAACAAATTGTAAAGACTCTCAAAGGAGGTGATACATTGGCAAACATCGCAAATAGTCAATCGAATTCAAGGAAAAGTAAATTATCCATGTATGCGTTTGGCTAACTGCGGTGTTTGCAAACAAATGTTTGCCTATGTATCAGCCCCTTTAACGAGCATAAAATGTAACCATTAAAACGAGTAACGCCCCATAATAATAATGGAATAGAAACAGTTTAACACAATACACACACACACACACGTGTTCAAACTGTTTTAAAACTCTTGTACTTATGTAAACAAAAAGTAGCAGACATATTACTTAAAAATAACAAAATCACACATTTTATGCATTAACTCTACAGTCAACAAGAGAGTAAAGGAAAGAAGTATTGCTAGACGACTGTTGAGTAAAAGAGATATTTTAGTAAAAGTAATCACTTATGCCTTCAATGCAAAAAAAAGCAACCACCACACTAATTTGAGAAAAGATAAAATCCACAAATTTAAATGGTTAGCAATGGTATAAAAGAGAGAAAAATACATGGCTTCTAAGCCTATTAAGAATGTTGAAAAGAGTTGGATAATAACAACATTAAAGAGCACTTTATATCCAAAAATAAGAGAGAGAGAGAGCGAAATTTAAAACCGGTTAGTTTATATTTATATAAAGAGCACACTTTTGAAGAGCGAACCGAAATTTCCACCGCGTATACTTAGAGACAGCGATGAGTGTTTGTCGATTATTCTAACAGCGGTTGTCGTTGAGTAAGCACATACGTTTGAAGAGTAAATTAGTGTACGTAGTCGTCGTGTTGAAAAAAGAATTGAGCAAAAAAAAATAAATTAATAACTGAAAACAAATAAGAACTTAATGATTTTTTTAAAAGAAATAAAACAAATTAAAGGACTTTCTACAATAAAATTCATTAAAAAAAGTGTATAAAATTCAAAAAAAGTGATATTTCATAAAAGAGTGTTTAAAGAATAAACGCCAAAACGGCTAAAAATTGTTTTGAAGACGTTGAAACGCCTAGCGCTTTAATAAAACGCGTATATATGACTAAAATGATTCCGCCGGTACCAACATCAGCCGTTATGTTGCCTACGCCTAAACAGAAGATTGGCTTCAGCATTGAGTCGATCGTTGGCAATGATGCCAATTCAAATACTAATACCTCCAACACTAACAGCGTCACAGCCGTCGGTGAAAGCACAAATTCGGAAGATAACAATTCTTCCAACACACAGCCCTCCTCACCGCCCCAAACACCACCAGCAGGCATGACTTCGTTAACGGCGCTACACAACAGTCATCACCATAATATACTTACACATCATCCTCACATGGCTCAACATTTAACACTGGCCCAACAGCAAGCCTTACACCAGCACTTGTTAATGCAACAACATCAAACGGGGGGCAATCAGAAACCCGATATAACGGATATTATACAGCGTTTGCATCATACAGCACAAGCAGCCCATTTAAATGCTACCAATGAATCGTACAGCCCTCCGGTACACACACGTCTATCACCAGAACAGGAGTCCAATGGATTACAACAACCACAGCAGCAACCACAACATCACAACATTAGTTTAAAAAGGGAACGTTCCCCTGAACGCAACACTGATAATGTACAAAATCCCGCACAAAGGCATCAACCTCCACATACGCCACCAAAATCAGTATCTCCACAGTCATCCACACATAACTCGCCACCTCCACCCTCATTACCTGCTAGCGCTCAAGTCAATCTTAGTCCCGGTACGCCTCCGCATTATGCTGCGAAATCTTTAAGTAACCCTTTAACGCACAATGGAATGCCCTTAATGGTGCCAGGTTTACCACCACCAGCCAATATTGTTAGACCATTCCCTATGGGACCAGGTCAAGCACCACCACCACCCCCCGCACAACCGGGTATGCCAGATATTAAAGCTCTGCCGCCTTATATTAATGCGCCGCCCGAATTACCGCCTCAACACAATCCCCATTTAATAGCAGCTGCCCAATTTCAAATGGCCCTGCAGGCAGGCCATGTTTTAGGACCAGCAGCAGCAGCAGCGGCAGCCGCCGGCTTACCACCACATGCTGGACATTTCATGGCTGGCCCCGGTATGCCCCGCGACAGTTATCCTTTATATCCCTGGCTTTTAAGCAGGCACGGCAGAATATTCCCACATCGTTTCCCTGGAAGTAAGTAAAGTTTTTGCTATAGATCCCAACACCACCTCCAACCAACATCACCCCTGAAAAACCGAAATTTTTTAACTTTCCCACTCTATTTCTTATCTTGTTCTAGATTTCCTTTTACAACCTTTTCGCAAACCAAAACGTATACGCACTGCCTTCTCCCCCTCCCAGCTGTTAAAATTGGAACACGCTTTCGAAAGTAATCAGTATGTTGTAGGAGCGGAACGTAAAGCGTTAGCACAATCCCTCAACCTCAGCGAAACGCAAGTAAAAGTCTGGTTTCAAAATCGACGCACGAAGCACAAACGCATGCAACAGGAAGATGGCAAAGAGGGTTCCGATCGTAACTCACAAAATGCCAGCTGTGATGAGGACGACGATGAACTCATCGATATGGAAATGGACGATTGTGGCAGTGATGAGGACCATGAATACGAACAAAGTCATTAGTTGACGGTGAGAAAATTAAGGCTGGATTCTGGGAATCCCAGGATATGTAAATAAAAAATCACCGAAAACGGAAATCGAAATCGAAACTGTAAATAAGAAAAGCGTTGCACGCAGTTCGTTCTTTCATCAGAAGTAAGGATAACGTCTCTTCCTCACTCCAACAGGCTTTAGCAGGACAGTAAGTGTACGAAAAGCAAATAAGGGAAAGATAGCCAATCAGCCAACCAGTTTCTAAAGAATTTTCTTTAATTTGTTTAAGGGAAAGTGATTACCGGTTTTGTGTGTGGATGCGTGTGTCTTTTCGTATTTTGTTTGTTTGTTTGTTTGTTATTTTTTTAAAAGACTTGTGATATATTTTCTAAACAGTTTATAGCCCCCCCCCCCCCCCCCCCCCCCCCCCCTCAACCCTATCAAGAGCCTATCCAACAATTAATTTTTTTAGTAAAAATCTTTATTTTCCTCAACAGATATTTGGGTGAACAAAATGCAAAAATTATTTTTTAATAAAAACAATTTAAATTTTAAAAAATATGTAGGTATTAATCATTAAAATTAAAAGTAACAAATCTTACCAAGTTTCGCATATAATTCGTTTCGATTTTATATTAAAAATTCAACAAAAATCTCAATACTTTTTCTCAGAATAGTCTTAAAACTTTTGTAAATATTTATGAAATTTATTTAAATTTAAGAAATTAATTCTTTTTTTTCATATTTTAAGTATTGTTTAGTGTAGAAGAAATAAAAACAAATTGAAAAAATAAAATTAAAATTAAAAAAAAACTTTACAACAAATAATTACAAAAATACAACAAATTTAAAGAAAAAGTAAAGTGTTTTCAATATGGGAAAGTCCTTTAATAATACATCGCATAATAAATAAATACAAAGAAGCAGCTTTATAGCTCTCAATGACTCTAAAGATTTCCATGACTGCAGCGAAGTAACCTTGTGGTCATTATTTTAGCTTAACAGCCAGCTATTGGCTTCGGAATAGATGTAATCCTTCGCAACGATGCTTCACCGTCGAGTGGTTAAACATGTTATTTTCACACAAGGTTTACAAGAAATTGGCATCGATAAAAATGCTTTAAGCCACTGCAAATATGTACGAGGGCGGATTGATATTGAAGCTACTTAAGTAGGAAAAAAACATTTTTTTTCAAAAACCATTCATTTCTCAACATAGTCTCCTTTTAGCTCAATACACTTAGTAAGACGATTTTCCAACTTTTTTATACCATCTGACTAATGCGATTTTGGGAACTCCTCTAAATACGCATTAGTTTCGGTAATCACTTCTTCGTTTGAGATGAATCCTTTTTCTGCGAGCCATTTTTTCAAGTTTGGAAACAGGAAAAAGTCACTAGGGGCAAAGTCTGGACTATAAGGTGGATGATCAACCAATTCGAAGTGGATTTCTCGTAGTTTTAGCATCGTATCTAATGCTGTGTGAATCGGTGCTTTGTCTTGAAGAAAGCGCACTTTTTTCTTGTTTAAATGTGGTCGTTTTTCCTTGATTGCATCAACCAATTGATCCAATAAAGCACGATAATACTCTCCTGCGATTGTGGATCCCTTTGCAAGATAATCGATGAACAATATTCCGTGTGCATCCCAAAATACAGTGGCCATAACCTTGCCAAACAATTTCGCTGTCTTCGCCTTCTTCGGAGCACTTCCACCAGCTTCCATCCATTGCTTCGATTGATTTCTGGTTTCAGGTGTGTAGGGGTAGACCCACGTTTCATCAACAGTTATTAATCTACGCCAAAAATCAGCAGGATTATGCTTTATCATGTCCAAACAACGCTGTGAAGTGATCTGTCGAACTCGTTTTTGTTCAACACTGAGCATGCGCGGCACCCATCTTGCCGATAGCTTTTTTATATGCAAATATTCATGTAAAGTGTCGAACACACATTCAGCAATCTCACGGATTTTGACCCGGCGATCATTCATAACGATATCGAGGATTTTCTTTATATTTTCTTCAGCAACCACCTCTTTTGGCCTTCCCGTTGATGAGATTGTTGCGGTCCCTTTTAAATTCAGCAATCCAATCCAATATTTTACCATATAATCAGACGGAGCAGATTCGCCGTAATGTTTATCAAGCTTTTCTTTTGTCTCTTTCACCGTTTTGCCTTTTCCAAGAAACACAAAAGTCATTTTCCCATAAACACAAAAGTTGCTTACGAGTACTTTAAATGACTACAACAAATAAACTAATTGATGAATTTGGCTAAAATTTTAACAGCTGACGTTTGATAGATCGTAATTTCTCAGAAAGAAAAAGTTTTTGTGTTTGCGCTACCATCTACCGCTAGGTAGCTTCAATATCAATCCGCCCTCGTATATGTAAAGTAGTAAGCAGTCAACTCAAATCGAGAGCAGACTTACTGACTGACATCAATGTAAAGGGTGTCCAAAATCGAGTTATCATTTAAATATCAATAAATAAAAATTATTTTATCTCCGGTTAAAAATGAAAAATTATGTCGGTCAAGTGACTCCCACTACTGTGTCGGCAGTCTCCCAATCTTTTAAAAAAATCATCAGTCACATTTTTCAATAAGTTGTTGTCAATGGTTGATATCTGCTCGACTATGTTGGTTTTAAGGCCTTGAACTGTTCTGGGTCTATTGCTGTACACTTTCGATTTCAAAAAACCCCACGAAAAAAATCTAAAGTTGTCAAGTCGCACGATATTGGTGGCCAATTTACTACTCCTTTACCAGAAATAATGCGATTTTCGAAAAATCTATTGTTTATCTTGCGTGACAGATAGCACCATCCTGTTGAAACCACATATTCTCTACGTCTAAATCATCAATTTTTCTTTACAAAAGCGATTTCCGTTGATCGTATCGCATTTCCATTTTCGTTTTCAAAAAATATATGGTCTGATGATTAATCCGGATCACAAACCACACCAAATCGTAACATTTTGTGATAATTCTTGGATTCTTTTCACACCAAATGTGGCAATTCAGCTTGTTGAGCTAGAAATGGGCTTCGTCGGTGAAGATTCTTTAACCAAAAAAAAATCTCATTTTCTTTTTGTTTTCCGATGGCCAAAGAAACGAATTGCTGACGTAATGCATGGTCAGCTGGTTTTAATTCGTGGGTCATCTGGAACTTATAAGCCTTTAAATGGAGATTACGATGCAAAATGTTGAATAATGTGGATCGTTTGATGCTTAATTGCTGCGAACGATGGCAAATGGATACTTTTGGATCTGTTTCAATACTTTTGCTCACAGCTGCTATATTCTCGGTCGAAGGACCACTACTTCTACTATCATGAACGGTTCCAGTTTCTTCAAATTTCTCAACCATCAGCTTGATGGCACGATTTGTTGGAACATTTGCTCTATCGAATTTTATTCTAAATTTCCTAATTACAGCTTGAATACTTCTGCCATTTTCAAAAAATGTTTTAATAATACACGTGAAAACACGTTGTTCCTTCGTGTAACGTTTCATATTTTTTAACCGGAATGTATTTAAAATCTGAAAATAAAAATTTAGAATAAAAGTTTCAAGTGGAAAAAAATGGCGGCGACATTGAAATCATACCTCATTTATAGACACCCTTTTCGTCGTAGAGGTTCAACAACATAAAATAAAATTGTTTAAAGCCTTACATTTTTGAAATGAGGGCCTATTTAGGCGTCATTTAAAAATAAGTTCATTTATGTTAATAGACATCCAGTTGAAGGTTTAATTTTTTCAATAAAAAAAAAAAAAAAAAAAAAAAATACAATAAAGACACAGAAACTGTAAAACAGCATCATTAGCTTGTGATTTCCTTGGAAACATTTTCTATCCAAGATCATTTTCTATGAAATCATAATCATCATATACTTCTACCTTACAACTCGATTTAGGGGAAGTGTTTTTACTTGAAAAATTTTGTGAGATTTTGCAAGATACTAAATAGCAGTCATAATACAAGGAAGGCTTCAGAGCAAACTAGAGAATTTATTGCGTGACGAACAGGTATTCTTCCTGCCAAATAAAATAGTATCATAATAGAGCAGTCTTTACAATGGTGTACATCTCTATACCTACTGTTCGTCGACTTTAAGAAAGCCTTCAATACCATCAAAAGCACTGCTATATGGAAAGCATTGGAAAGAAAGGGAGTACCTCAGAAAATAATACGAATAATACGAGCGATGTACGAGAATGCAGAACTCTTGGTTCTTCACAACGGGAGCATCAGCCAACCATTCTTTACTAACGCTGAAGTAAAGCAAGGATGTCCAATCTCACCTCTACTATTCACCATCGTACTCGATGAGATCATGAGCGAAGTCTGTTCACAAAGGAGAGGTATAACATGGAGTCTCTCACGACAACTCGAGGACCTGGATTATGCGGCTGATATTTGTCTTCTCTCACACAAGATCTCCAACATGCAATCAACATTAAATGACCTGGGAAAACTGGCTCGCAATGTTGGCCTTGAGATAAATATTAAGAAAACTAAAGCTATGAGAATTAACAACAATAGCACAGAAAACATCATACTACAGGGCCGGCCAATAGCGTATGTAGAGAGCTTCTGCTATCTTGGAAGCACAATGGCAACAAACGGCGGTGCACAAATAGACGTTAACAACAGGCTCAACAAAGCAAGGTCGGCATTCGGACGATTACAGTCAGTATGGAGAAGCTCATACATATCCAGGCGAACCAAGCTCAGAATATACAACGAATGTGTAAAGTCAATTCTGTTGTGTTTAACACCATCAAGCAAAAGCTACAGGTAGTCACCAACAAGTGCCTTAGAATCATATGCCAGATATTCTGGCCTAACACCATAAGCAACATACATAGATCTATGGAATTTAACAAACGAAGAACCCATACTGAAGCAGATAAGGCAAAGAAAGTGGAGATGGATCGGCCATACCTTAAGGAAAAATGACGGTAGTATTACAAGGATGGCACTTGAGTGGAATCCTCAAGGATCAAGAAACCGCGATCGACCAAGAAACACCTGGCGACGCACAATTATCCAAGAACTAAGGCAAAACGATCTTACATGGGAAGAGGCAAAGACAACAGCAGCAAATCGTGTAAGAAGGAAATGCTTTGTGGAAGCCCTATGCTCTCAAGAGGACTAAAGGAAAAAAATATTATTTCGTTTTTTATACGATTGTTCTTTTATATATAATTATAGTCAGTGTTTCCAATAATTATTGACGCTGTTCGGCAGTCTGCTCTTAACGCCGTTAAATATTTTATAAAATGTTTCCCTCGTATAACATATCCCAATTGTCCACAGATATTTATTTCAAGGCCCACAAAGAATAAGTTATGATTTGTTACCACTATAGTAGTCGCCAGAAGGGGTGCAAAAATTTGCTAGAAATTAAATTAATCTTGAGATTTGTTGAAAAGAATTCTGAAAACTATATACATATGTACGTATGTATATATTTTTATATATCGGGTCCGCCATTTAACGTTTTTTTTTCAACTAGTGCTTCTTTCGTGAATGGTAACTGAACGAATATGGTTGTGTATACGCTTGAGCAACGCAGAGTAATATTGCGACATTACTTTGCCGATTTTGCCAAAAAAAATCATCTTTTCAGATGTAAAAAAGTAAAATTGTTGCATTTGGGCACAGAAAACCCACACGCATACATTGAAAAGGCGATACACCCAAGACGAGTCACTGTTTGGTGCGGATTTTGGTCCAGAGACATAATTGGGCCATTTTTCTTCGAAAATGAGCAAGGAGTGGCCGTAACAGTCAATGGCGATCGTTATCGGGCCATGTTGAACGAATTTTTTGGCACAAAAATTGAAGAGGAGGATATTAGCAACATTTGGTTTCAACAGGACGGCGCTACGTGACACACAGCCGAAGCTACACTCGATGTTTTGTGCCCTGTTTTTGAAGATCGCATTGTCAGCCGCAGAGCTGATGTAGTTTGGCCACCTCGGAGCTGCGATTTGACACCGTTGGACTATTATTTGTGGGGTGCCGTCAAAGATAAGTGTTATGCCAACAAGCCAGAAACAATTGATACTTTAAAGGACAATATTCGTGAAGCCATTGCTGAAATACAGCTGCACACAATCGATAATGTGATTAAAAATTGGACCGATCGTGTAGGCTACTGCATGGCCAGCCGAGGCAGCCATTTGAATGAAATTATTTTCCATTATTAACCGGAAGGATTGTACTTTCAAATAAAAAAAAATATTTGAGAAAATATTCAGTAGTTTTTTTCATAGCATTTTCAAAAAAAAAAAAAAAAAAATTATTTGGCGGACCCTATATTTTATTGAGTTGGCAGTCGAGTTAAATTGTCAAAATTGCCCTTAATATACATTTTAAATAATTTCTTTAATTTCATTTTTCACAAATATGCCAAATGAGATGAAAATCGGTGCTTCTGCTACGAACGTTTATGTAAATGCATAGGATATAGTAAAGTCTGACTTAATAATTTTCGTTTATATTTTTCAAATGAAAATTATTTAAAAGTCAAGAACAGAAATTTACATTTCGTTGTCGTATTATAATCATATTCGTGTTCTGATAATTTTTGTAGTTTAAAGCGTGTTGTGTGTGTTTTAGGCAATAAGTCTTATCGCATGTTAATTTACGAAACTATTTTCTTGGGTGTATTAGAGACATAAAGCAACAACAAATTGATTCATAATTTTTTGAATTTTTTTTCAATTAATTTTTATACGTTTTGGCCTGCGTATAATTAAGAGTTAATGACTGTTGCGTGTTAATATAGATTTTTTGTTTGTTTTAAATTGTTGGTAAAATTTTTATAATTTTTTTAAGGTTTTTTACTTTTTAAAGTTTTTTGATTTTATTTTGTAGTTAAATTAATCGGGTTTCAATTCCCTTAAACGCATTTCAAAAAATTACCACAATATTTTGTGATAATAATTTTATTAATAAATAGCAGCATAGAAAATGCAATACTGGGCACCAAACAAAAACAATAGGTGAGAACTTTTAATGTATGTGTGAGTTGTTGGTGGGAGATAAATAGTATGCGAACAATTAATTATCGATAATCAAATAATGATCAAATTGATAACAGAGCAATGATTGTAATCAGCAAATAAGAACAAAAGACTCACATATGTATGTATGTATGTACGTACAATGTACGTGAACAATTAATTGGGAAAACTATGTGTATTTTCAATTTGTATGCTAATCCCTACGACCGGCTATTAAAATACCTGTTTCCACACATTCGCTCGCATACGCTCTCTCATTTTAAAGAGTTAATTAGTTGTTGCAAATACACATATATTTACATATACAGTGTGTGCCATCTTAATACGGCAGCTAAAAATTGTTTTAATTTTCTACAGTTTTTGTTAAGTTTTCCCGCTACAATTATCACTGCCATTCTCACACTCACTGTAACTGAGATGTATATCGATGTGTTCATTTTTGGCAGTGTTGCCAATTTAGCGCTTTTCGCGCCATATTTAGCGCGTTTCAACTATAGAAAAGTCGCTAGGTTAGTGCTTTTCTACTTGCAATTTTTTTTGTAAGAAATATAAATTTAATAAATTCAATAAACTTATTAATTCACATAAACTATTGACTTAAAATACTTCATGCTTCATGCTGTAAGAATTCCAGATAATATTTCTGAAAAAATGAATAAAAATTGTGTTTTTGAAACGTATCTCAAATCTGAAGGCCCATTTTGCAAGACCTAAGTCATTTTAGAAGAAAGCTAAAAATTTTCTTTAATCCTTTTGAGAGCATAGGGCTTCCACAAAGCATTTCCTTACACGATTTGCTGCTGTTGTCTTTGCTTCTTCACATGTAAGATTGTTTTGCCTTAGTTCTTGGATAATTGTGCGTCGCCAGGTGTTTCTTAGTCGACCGCGGTTTTTGATCCTTGAGGATTCCACTCAAGTACCATCCTTGTAATACTACCGTCATTTTTCCTTATGGTATGGCCGATCCATTTCCACTTTCTTTGACTTATCTGCTCCAGTATGGGCTCTTCGCATGTTAAATTCCATAGATCTATGTTGCTTATGGTGTTAGGCCAGAATATCTGGCATATGATTCTAAGGCACATGTTGGTGAATACCTGTAGCTTTTGCGTGATGGTGTTAGACACAAGCCAGGTTTCACTGCCGTACAACAGAATTGACTTTACACATGCGTTGTATATTCTGAGCTTGGTTCGTCTGGATATGTATAAGCTTCTCCATACTGACTGTAATCGTCCGAATGCCGACCTTGCTTTATTGAGCCTATTGTTGACGTCTATTTCTGCACCGACGTTTGTTGCCATTGTGCTTCCAAGATAGCAGAAGCTCTCTACATACTCTATTAGCCGGCCCTGTAGTATGATGTTTTCTGTGCTATTGTTGTTAAATCTCATAGCTTTAGTTTTCTTAATATTTATTTCGAGGCCAACATTGCGAGCCAGTTTTTCCAGGTCATTTAATTTTGACTGCATGTTGGAGATCTTGTGTGGGAGAAGACAAATATCAGCCGTATAATCCAGGTCCTCGAGTTGTCGTGAGAGACTCCATGTTACACCTCTCCTCTGTGAACAGACTTCGCTCATGATCTCATCATGTACGATGGTGAACAGTAGAAGTGAGAGTGGACATTCTTGCTTTACTCCAGTGTTAGTATGGAATGGTTGGCTGATACTCCCGTTGTGAAGAACAGAGAGTTCTGCATTCTCGTACATTGCACGTATTATTCGTATTTCTTCTCAATGCTTTCCTTTCTTAAAGTCGACGAATAGTAAGTATAGAGGTGTACGCCATTCTAGAGACTGTTCTTTTATGATGCGTAGGGTGTTGGCCTGGTCTACGCAGCTTCTATTTGGCCGGAAGCCTGCCTGTTCGCCACGCAGTATGTTCTCTAGGTTGCTCTGAAGCCTTCCCTGTATTATGACTGCTAGTATCTTGTATATGGTGTTAAGCAGAGTAATTCCTCTCCAGTTATTGCAATCTTTCTAGTCGCCACTTTTAGGTAGTTTTACAATGATGCCTTTCTTCCAAGTTGCTGGCAGCCTCTCTTCCTCCCATGCTGATGTGATATGAGGCCGTAGTATTTCAGCTGCAATTGTAATGTCCGTCCGTAAGATTTCGACGGGTAAGCCATCTTCGCCTGCAGCTTTATTATTATTCAACTTCGTTATTGCTGGGAGGGCTACATACTATGTTCAGTGTATTTTGCATGGAACTGTTATGGTACATTTCGATGTCTTCATCTGTGTCCGTTACGTTGCTAATTTCCTCGAAATGTTCCTTCCATCTTTGCATCTGTGCTTCACTATTCGATATAATTGTGCCATTGCGATCAGTAACTGCTTGGTTCCGTCTACACTTTCTATTTGTGAGATAGTCTATCGTCTGGTGTAGTTTTCTCATGTTATTCTGTCCAGCTGCTTCCTCTGCTGTTCTAAATAGACCTTCTAGGAACTTCCTTTTTTCTTTTCGTGTAGCTTTTTTAACCTGTTTCGCCAGCTGTTGGTATTGCTACCTCGTTACATTGTTACAAAAATGTTAAGTATTTAATTAAAATACTAAACTTGTTATCTGTTAGTACACCTTTAAATATCCCAAGGGTATGACAGAGCCATAACGAATTCTTTCCATTTACGCCTGTCTAAGTCGATGATCTAATCTGATACCAAGAGAAGCTATGGGGTTTTCTTTCAATCTGTCTTCCAAGTAATGGGCTTGCCTTTCGATTCTTCTGTTTATTTGCGAGTTCCATTCAATGAGTAGTTTGGTTTCCTCAGAGTGTGTCCAGTCCATTTCCTTCATTACAAAAACTTGGTGTGATCTGGTTTCTGGCCAGAAAATTTTCAAAATCCACCGCAGACAGTGGTTTATGGAAGAGAACGCCGTATAGTAATCAGTCGGCCTGAATAGGTCTAATCCGTTCTGAATATCAGTGCTGGGACCTCCGGACGTCGTAAAGACGTCAAAAAGACGGGACATCTTTCAAATTTCTGATTCAAAACTCGGAAGATCGTTGTGTTATTAGCGTTGCTTGATTTATATCATTTTGATTTTGAAGATTTTTATCCGCAAGCTCAGTCTGTATGCTTCTGATTGTATAGAGTCAAGTTTTCATTGCAATCTGTTAGCAAAGAGATAGATTTCATCTGAGTAAGCAAAATCTTACAAATTTGTCTTAAGTCCCGAGGTTATATCACATTGCAACACATAATCGAGTACAACGTTAAACAGCACTGGAGAAAGAACACAACCTCGCCTAACACCAGCACCAAAAAGTTAAGAAAGTTTTTTAATTCTTGTTGGAAATTTTAATATCAGAAATTGTTTCTTTACAATTTCAGTATATTTTTTGGCTTTAAATATTATTAACGCTTTTTTACAGCGGGTTTGGCTTACAAATAGTTGCATAAATTATAATTTAGTGCGTTTTAGCACCTTTTAATTAGGTAGACCTGCGCGTTTTGATCATAAGAAGTTGGCAACACTGATTTTTGCTGCCTTTATGGTTTTCTATTTATTTTTCTCTCTCGTTGCTTATTCAGGTTCATGACTTCGCGTATGTGAGTGTGTGTAATAATTAATAATAAATTACACCCACCAATAATAATATTTTATTTTTTGATTTTCTTTTATTTGCTGTGTGTGAATGTATATTTTTGTTTTTCAATAACTTTTGTTGCCCATATTTCTCCTAACCATTGGTGCTTGTCCGTAGCCATTCATACATCCATACATTCAGTTTTACTCTGCCTTTAGTTGTCTCGTTCATACAGTTCATTGCTATCCCTACACTTATTTTCCAATATATCTTAAATGAGTAGAAAGATTTATTTGCAGAAGACAATTGCTTAAAAGAATTAAATCTTATCCCAAAAAATAAAAATTTGTCTATGAATGCTTGTCTATTAGTTAAGATTTGTTATTGTTATTTGTGTCTGTCCGATGTTTAAATAGGAGTAACTTTTATATGGCAGCCTCTAAGCTGTAATTTGTTTTTACACTTCTTTTCATTTAGTTTTGGCGAATCTCGAATTTTAAATTCGATTTTCCAAAAACGTTAAATGAATTCATTGGGTTAAGAGTCTGTCAGGGAGCCAAAGTTAATTTGTGCTTTGAAATATTGCTGCGGTGCGTACGTATGTGTATGCCTCTGTTGGAGTTAAAAGAAGTATTCATAACACATTAAAATCAACAACAACAACAACAACAACAACAAAAACAATATTTCCTTATAACAACAAATCTTTAAACGTGTTTATCAAATCGTAATTCTCGGAAATTAACACGAATAATTTTTTAACATTTAACGAGTGTGCAAGAAGTAATAAAATATAAAGAGAGAGAGAATAAGCAAGAGAGAGCGTGTGTAAGTGTACATTAATGTGTATAATTTTTAACGGGAATTAAAATGTTGTTGATTTTCATATTAAACGAACAAATGTTTGTATAAGAAAAAGAATTTATTGCCAAAGGTTACGTCTCTATGTTTAGGTGTATGTGTGTGTGTATGTGTTTTGTTTCTTGTTTTGTGTTTTTGTATTGTTGCTGACTTGCAATAAAACATATTAAATAATCCAATTTGCCTGCATTAACAACATCTTTTCATTACTCTTTCCTTTCGCTGTTATTCTTTTCATTTTTCACTCTTTTCCTTTTCAATACACTCTGTTCAAGAAAAAGAAAAAATCACAAAAAGTGTTTAACTTTATTAAGTGTGAGAAGATTTATCACAACATATTGACCAGCGTTACCCATTTTTGGCGTAATTATTGAAAAAATAGAACGAAAATTTTGTTCATGAACTACGAGATTCTTGAATTATAAAATTTAACACAATAATAGCAAAGGGTCCGCCATCTAAAGTTTTTTGTTTTTCAACTAGTGCTTATTTCGTGAATGGTAACACTTAGCTCATGTTTGATATGACAGATAATTAGTTTTATCCTTCCGCTGAACGAATATGGTTGTGTATACGCTTGAACAACGCTGGGAATCAGAGCCTGCAATCGACTTACAGAAGATGTCGATTTTGCCAACAAAAAAAAAATCATCTTTTCAGATGAAGGTCATTTTGATCTTGGCGGGTATGTAAACAAGCAAAATTGTCGCATTCGTTCAGTGGACTGGGATTTTACCAGGCTGTCCACGAAAGCAAAATTAAATAAAAACACTTGATTGACTATTTTCTCCAAAACTACGTATAGGGTCCGCCAAATAAACTTTTTTTGGAAATTCTATAAAAAAAACTACTGAATATTTTCTCAAATTTCTTTTTTTATTTGAAAGTACAATCCTTCCGGTTAATAATGGAAAATAATTTCATTCAAATGGTTGCCTCGGCTGGCCGTGCAGTAGCCTACACGATCGGTCCAATTTTTAAGCACATTATCGATTGTGTGCAGCTGTATTTCACCAATGGCTTCACGAATATTGTTTTTTAAAGCGTCAATTGTCTCCGACTTGTTGTCGTAACACTTATCTTTGACGGCACCCCACAAATAATAGTCCAACGGTGTCAAATCGCAGCTCCGAGGTGGCCAAGCGACATCAGCTCTGCGGCTGATAATACGATCTTCAAAAACATGGCGCAGAACATCGGCTGTGTGGCACGTAGCGCCGTCCTGTTGAAACCAAATGTTGCTAATATCCTCCTCTTCAATTTTTGTGAACAAAAATTCGTTCAACATAGCCCGATAACGATCGCCATTGACTGTAACGGCCACTCCTTGCTCATTTTCGAAGAAAAATGGCCCAATTATGCCTCTGGACAAAAATCCGCACCAAACAGTGACTTGTCTTGGGTGTATCGGCTTTTCAATGTATGCGTGCGGGTTTTCTGTGCCCCAAATGCGACAATTTTGCTTGTTTACATACCCGCCAAGATCAAAATGAGCTTCATCTGAAAAGATGATTTTTTTTGGCAAAACCGGCATCTGCTGTAAGTCGATCGCAGGCCCACTTAGCGAAGCGAAAATGCATTGGACACAACCATATTCGTTCAACGGAAGGATAAAACTAATTATCTGTCAAATCAGACATGAGCTAAGTGTTATCATTCATGAAATAAACAATAGTTGAAAAACAAAAAACGTTAGATGGCGGACCCGATAATTCGAACTTATTTCTAACCTATTACTGAGTTAAATTTAATTATAATACGAGATAGGCTCACAAGTGATTTAATTTGTCTTGCAAATATCTTCCTATTAATCTCAATCCTAAGATAAGAAGTGATCCAGACAACTTATTCGTAATGTAATGCTATTGCACCTGGTTGTCATACAAATTCTTATTAATTAGAATTTTAATAGGTATGTCAGTGAAAAAAACGTTACAATTCAATAAATTTTTTAAGTAACTTGTTTCGTAAAACCCCAATTAGTAAGGTTGGGCCTAACATAACTTTCTTATTCGTTAAACATTATTTATGTGAAAATATTCAAATTTATTGTCTAGTTTCCCACACCCTGTAATGGATATTTTGTTTTGAAATTTCTTCTTACAAATTTTTAACTAAATTTACGCTCTAATTTCATTACGCGTAACCCTGCGTATATGTATGTATGTATGTTTGTAAGCGTGTATGTGTTGAGGGGTCTCTTGGTATTAAATAACGCTCAGGAGTAATATTAACGCAACTGACCATGTAATCTCTAACAGAAATTCACCTCCTTACTACCCTTTCCCACACACACACACACACACACACACACTATTTTGTACACAACACAAATTGCCTTTTTGCTTTTATTTTTGCTTTGCAGATACGCATGTATGTCTACACAAGTATTTATTTACTTTATTTAACATAAGTATGTGTTACTAATTGGGTGTTTAATTTGTTGCGGAGAATAGGGGGTTATAAGTTGTGCTATAACGAAAATAACAACAACAACAACAACAGAAACAACACCGGTATTTAAACATTGGCCCAGTAGGTGTAACCATCTCCCGTGTTATGCTGTCTGTTCGTTAATTGCGCACATGTCTTGACTCTTGACGTACGAGAATATGTTGTTGTTTGTTCGTCTGTCTTTCTGTCTGTCTATATGTCTGTCTTGTTTGTTTAATTTTGTTGGGCCATTTTCTCTTGGAATGGATTTTCTTATGTGTAATTGCTATTGTTGTTGTGTTCTCCACTTTATTATTTCTCTTTGTGGTTGTTGCTGTTATTGCTTTTCTCTTATTCTCCACGATATTAATTACTTGACGTCCATTTCAGTTTTTTAAGTACTCGTAACTAATCGTGGTATACTGTGTATGTATGTATGTTTGTATGTATGAAAATGTGTTCGTGCGTTTGTTTGTTTTTATTTAAAGTTGCTGTTGTTGTGGTTTACTAAAGACTGTTTTTATTTACATTTTTGTTGTTGTTGTATTGAAGCATTTACATGTAAAAGCTCTTGAGCAAGTATTTGTACAGACAATAGGTTGTACCAGCCAGCCTGTTAGTTAAACGTTTAAGTCTTCAACTTTAAAAGCTAATAAATGTTGAATAAAATGAATGAAAAAGGTAAAAAACATAATAAAATAGAGTTATTACATTAATAATTATCATTAATTCAATGGAATTAATTTATTAAAAAACGGGCTGGCAAGGTGTGTGCGTGCGCATGTATACGACAAACTAAAGTCAACTCAAGCACTCAAAGAGTCACTCATTTACTTCGTTTAACACAACACATTCATCATTAAAAGCTAGGCTGTTATCATTACAGCTGCTGTGTGCATTGACTATAACGGAATGAATTCTTTATGCCGACAGCAGATGAAGGCAAATAAGGTATCAAATGATAGGTATTAAAAATTGTTTCCTATTGATGTTAAAACTAAAGTGTGAATTAAAGCAAAACTAAATGTGAAAGTATATATATTTTATACCAAATATTTGTGGCAAATTGAGTACTCATTTGGCGTTGATTTGATACATTAAGAGAATAAAAAAACAGTATTTTTCGAAAGTGCGATTGTTTGAATAAAGTTTGGTTTTTTCTACAAAAAAGTGTTTTATTGTGCAGCAATACATAAAGACTACTCAAGCCCCCTATAACTGACGTTTGTTTCAATTAAGACCTCTACTTTTGACCCAAGATTTGGTAGAAAAATGGTTGTAAGGAGCCAAATCTGTGAAGTATATCGTATCGGAGATTGAAGTCATGGATTCCTGCAATAGTGACTTTTCACATGCACACCAGCTCTTTTATCTTTGCTAGATGAGGTCATGCTTGCTTCGAATTTATGTTGAATCATTTAAGATCTCTTAACTAAGTTTATTCGCTTGTAGCATTTTTCAGGATAATCGCTGTGCATAAAAACGAATAAACTATAGCCATCTGCAGGTCTTAGTCTTCGTTAGTGCATGTTTACTTATGTGTGGACTACAACTTCGTCAAACACTGTTTTGAAGTTATCCCTCAGTCACGTTTGTGGTCGAATGTGAGTAGTCGAGTCACTCTTTTCGCTGATACCTTATTTTTAACTAGATGTTCATGCAACATACGATGTACACTATCTGTCTAAATGACTGCGGCTTTAGCTACCCGATTTTTTCATTCTTTAAAAGTTCAGTCTCAGTTTGTAGGTTTTATTGAATATTGCAGGCTTGACGACCTTTTTAACCATTTAAATCAATTGGCGAGATGCTCATGGTATTTATTAAACCTTTATTCTTGGATTCGGTCGTGGTGTTTTATATTTTTCGTTGAAAGATTGTCTATTTGCTTCAAGGGCTGCGGAAAATAAAAACAAACCACTAGACGTAGGTTGGTTCAAATGCGATAGTAGTCCAAAAATCCTTGGGATTATAAATAGGAGACAACACGCACAGGATCGCAGTGCTTGGAAAACATTTATTAAGCAGGTTGTAGAGCTGTTTAACTAACTTATCCAAATCAACCGATAGATAATCAATTGATTAGTCAATTAATGCTCTGAAACTTCTAGAACTGCACATACTACCTTGGTGGTTCCATCTTTCCGATTTGAGTTTTTTTTGTTTTTGTTAAGTTGGTACATCTGTTATTAATATTTCCGCTAAATCTTAGCCTCATAGCTTGATATTTGCAAAAGCTACGTAGCCAAGAGTACATCTATCTATATGGGCATTGGCCACTTTTTACAATTTCATGCAAAAAAAAGACCATGTTGAGGCCGCAAAAGATATGATTTGCGAGGCTGAATCCGTTCCCACATTCATCAAAAGGATCATTACTGGAGACGAAACGTGGTTTTATGAGTACCACACACAATATAGACGTCAGACAAGTGAATGGCGTTCATCAAATAAGCCGAGATCATTTTCAGTCAAAAAAGAAGGCAATGCTTATGGTTTTCATAGATTACAACGGTGTAGTGCATCATGAACTTTTTCAAGAAGGCCAGACCGTAAACAAAGAGTGCTATTTAGGCGTTGTTAGACGTTTGCGGCTTGTGGACAGAAAACTCGTTGATTTTGCACCATGATAACGCACCATCGTACAGTTTCATCATTATTTGAAATTCTTTGACGAAAAATGCAACAAATACCATCCAACAGCCACCGAATTCACCTGATTTGGCTCCTTGAGACTTCTTTCTGTTCAATCGAGTTAAACAACCAATACGGCGAACGCGTTTCAGCAACCGAGAGAAAATAATAAAAAAATCGCAGGAAGCACTGATGGACATACCGAAAACCGAATATAAAAAATGGATTGGATCAAGCGCTGACATACGTGTGTTGCAGTTGATGGGGATTACTTTGAGGGAATTAGTGTAAAAGAATTTTTACATCAACTTTTATTGGCCAAGATTGTACTCTTTTTAAGCAAACGCTTGTAATGTTGGAAACAGATCAGAGAAGAGCAAGGAATTGTGTTAGATTATAATAGAAAGGAGCATAGCAGAATCTAGAGAGTGACTTAATAAATTTTCATAAAATTAATAAATTTGTCTTTACTTATGTCACAAACTCCAAAGATTAATAAATAATTGTTGGGTTAAACAAATTAATTTTAATACAACAAATAAATACAAACAAAAAAATAGATTTTTGGAATTGGACTTAAATCATTAAAGCCGTATGTAGGTGTTCATATTGTATTGTCTTCTAGCAAATCTTTTCAGTCAAACAAAAAATCGTTAAAAAAAACTAAAACATGATCTAGAGTGTCATACGAGTATCATTGATTTAAATATCAGTTAACAAAGCACAAAAAGTCTTATGAAACATTCATATTTAAAGCTCAAGCCAGACTTCCTAAAGACTCATAATTTTGTTTTTAAAACTCTTTTTATGGTTTTCAAGTGCAGACTGACTGCCTATACGCTTAAAGAGGTAGACGGCGATCACAATTTGTGATTACAAGTATGGCACCCTGTGATGGCAACTGAAATATTTTTATTTTCATACAGATTCTCTCTATTGTTTCTTCATTATTATCATTTTTATTTATTTTTGTCTGTTTCTTTTGGTTATTTTTACTGCTGCTGTTTGTTGTTGTCATTTTATTTATTCGTTGAATATGACTTTGACACTTTATACAGTTTACGACCAACTATTGATCAACGTCTTTGTTTTGATCAGTGTATACAGAGCTTGAGGCAAGATTTTAACTGAATCATTAAAAGTTTTTATTATGCAGAGTAATTTTCCCAAAAATATTGCCTTGATTAGACAACCAAATTAAATCATCAACCACTGAAATCAATGAAGATTCATAAACTGTAACTGACTGTAAGCCAACGAGTCTGTCACTTAGTCAGTCAAGAGCCAGCCATTCACTTGATAGAGACATTAATGGGTGTTTGACGAAAAGTCAACTGCTGTGACAGTGGCGCCTAATCTTGTCTTGAGATATTTTCATTAAGATTAGTTTTAATGAAATTTTTCAAAATAACAACTAAATCAAGAGAAGCAAAGCTACTCTAGTTTGGATAAACTATGCAAAAACTGTAGCTAAGCTTTCTTTCTTTTTGATTTTTTGATTAGAAACTAATCAAGTTGTTAGCTGTACGATCATAAAAGAGTAGTTGCTTGATATATGACACCTTGTAGATGTTATCAGTAGGAGAATATTAAAATTTTCAAATTATTGTTATTGTATATAGAAATTCCAAGAATTTTTCTGTCTTTTGAAAAGTAACCACATAAAAGAAGTTACTTAATTATATAACTTTTAACTACATAATGCAAGATGCTGATAACATTTAAGATATGTTTCAAAATATACTTTTAACTGTAAGTCAAAAAATTAAGTAAAAGATTTTGTTTTTTGTTTTTTATTTTAAAAGAAATTTTCCATAACATCCTGTTTCAAATATTATTATGCCAAAACTCTGTCAATTCCCACCTGAATTGAGAAAATTAAGTACGATTTTATTCATAACAAAACATAATACTTTAATAAGTTCAAAAATGAAACGGTTCCTACTTAAAACAGCGTGTAAAAGCGTCTCTAAACTTGGCAAATTTGGAATTATTGAGCAATAATGTGTTAGCTTGACAAATATACGCAGATTCCTTAAGTTTACTTAAGTAAAGTATACACTACATTTAATAGATCTTTTCCTCTTCTTTTTCTGTCCAATAGTTTTTAAATCGGTTAAATTTTGGCCAAGTTATTAGCTTATAGATGCATGAAGGTACAAAAAACCGGTTTTTTACCCGTATTTCAAGATTTTGCAGCTTTTACGAAAATTTCAAAATAAGATTGTTGTACCTAGTCGATGGCATCTATAATAACATTCATCATGCATCTATAATAACACTGCTATCACTGTGACATAGATTTTACACTTTATTTAGACGCGTGGCCGTAGGCGAGATATGGGGACTCAAACCTGCCATCACTTATTGGCTATATGAGGCCATAGTAGAAACCACTCTACTTTACGGTGTTCATATATGGTGAACGGTGTGTAAGTATCAACGTAATAGTAAAGTGATAGATAGGGTGCGCAGGCAGTATGCTGGCCTGATCACCAGCGCATTCCGCTCCACACCGATTAAAGCTTTATTTGCTATACTTAACTGGCTCCCCACCAAATTTTCTTCTAAAGCAATGGGCTAAGCTGGTGACAGTAAGACTAAATGCGGTAACTTCTGGCCTAATCTGGAGTTTGGACACGCTGCCATTATTGAGGACCACAGACCTCACATGGTCTCTCATAACTTTTTCGATAGGAGATTTGACTTTGATATACTATATACCGATGGCTCTTAGATGGAGAAATCTAACACTAGGCTGTCTTACAGTTTGCCTGACCATTGTAGTGTATTTCAAGCGGAGGTCATGTCCATACTGAGAGCCGTGCAATATTTGTTAAATACGGGATTTCCCCTTAGAATCTTTTGATCTTTTCGGAGAGTCGGCCTGTGATTAGGTCTTTCGCGAACGTCACCTCGACGTCTGTCCTAGTCCATGAATGCTGCAGGTTTCTCATAGAAATCTCGGTTCATTCGAAGGTAACTCTCATATGGCTTCCGGAACACTGGGATACTGAGGTCGATATTTTCGAGTGTGGCTCTATCATTCGTGTCCCAATCACGTTGGCGACATGCTGTGCTTGATTAACCTCCATGAAAGGAAGACTAAATATTCTCGTTTCTTAAGTCGCATGGCCACCCATCGCACAATTGTGGTCCTCATGGCATGCCGATAGACTCGACATTCTCGCGAATGATTATTGAAGGAGTTGTGTTTTCACCTTATGTGTCAGTGTCCAGCCTTTGCTACCAGACGACGGAAGTTTTTGGCCTCCTATTTCTTGCCATCTTTGACCGAACTCTTCAGAATAAAGATCACCGCAATGTGAGATTTATTTTGGAATAAAAATGGTTGCCTATGAAGACTGTTTGATCACCGAGTAAGCATTTATCCTTTTGGCATCACAGTGGCCAAATCCCTGGCATAAGTGGGACTAGGGGGTATACCACCTAACCTAACTTAATCTAACCGAACCTATTTGGACGCGTAAAAACCAAAGTACATTCCGTTTTTGTTGTATAACTTCAGTTGCTGTAAGAAATTTTTTGTTGTTTTTATGGATTTTATAAAGCCTTAAATAAACTTAAAAAAGTATAAACCCCCATATTCATAAAAAATTAAAATGTATTTGAAATCTATTTTAAGAATTGTGTGTGAAAACTTTTAAATTAAAGTACATTTTAAATTTTATGAATATGAGCGAAAATGTTTAAATTCATCGGAGCTTAAAAGACTGAAAAAAGGCTTAATAATAGAGAAAAAGGCTGTACGCTTACTTTGGGCGCTCTTAGAATACATATCGAAAAAAGACGAATATGTTGAGAAGTTACACCCACTTTTGCCGAAAGAAAAAATACTTTTTGTTCCAAGCAACATAGAACTGATATCAAAAGGCCATTGGGGATTGATTCTAAACCATTTACCATAAATATTCAAAAAAATTGTTATTGTCTTATATCATTTGAATTCAAAAATTCCTTATAAACACACAAGAGTGTTGCGTATGTCTGTCTGTTCTTAAGGAAAATGTTTCTTTATTAACTGACAGACTACGCCTTTTATTTAAATGTTATCAAAGTGAAAAGATTCACAATTAATTACTTAATTCCCCTGAAGACATAACGTACACCTTTAATACGAAAAAAAAAAAACAGCAGAAACGACATCATTGTCATCTGCAATATCATTATCATCAGCAACAGCAGCAGCAACACTAAAATATCAGCATAAAGTTGTCTTGTCTTGTCTGGTCTTTGGCATATGGATTGATTGGGCAAATACACGGTGGATGGTTGGTTGCTTACCAACAACAGCAACAACAACAACAACAATTGTGTTGGCATGACGAACCTGTTGCCTTTACACACCTTTTCAATGACGATCCATCGATCGAAAATATACCAAAAGAAACATTCCTAAGCAAAAGCGTGTAAAAGAATGAATTCCCAATAAACGCAAGATTGTGTTCCTCTTTTTTTTCAAACTAATCTAGAGAATAAATACGAGGGAGTATGCAGCATGAAGGAGGGAAAATGTCCCAAAAATCAAGATTTTGTTGTAGTAGTAGTTGTTGTTGTTGTTGTTGTTTTCTCTTTAATTCTTTTTATTTTTATTTTTATTTTTATTTTTATTTTTATTAAATTTTAAAGCGTTGATTATGTTTAACTCTTCTTAGATCACTTTGATTCCTATACAAAGTAAATGAACGAGCGCACACGCGCAAACACACAGTCATTTGTTACCTTAAAAGTCATTAAAACAACAGCAACAACAATAGCTATAATAAGCTAACAGTCAATGTCTAGAGTGGCTAATAACAACACTTTTCAAATGAAGAGAGTAAAAAGAGATAAACACCAACAACAACAAGAAGAAAAAGAAGAAGAAGAAGAAGAAGAAGAAGAAACATAACAGATTAGTTGCCACATCCCATATCAGGGTAATTATTGTTAAATGCGATAACAATCTTGTATTGTGGTGACATTTATTTATTTTCCTTAATTTTCTTGTATTAATCTTTTCGAATAAAATTTTTTCGAAATATATTCGTATTTGGTCCGTCCAGCGCATTAAGCCAATCTCAAGTTCATCCTTTGGCATTAGACTGTAGGCATGTTGTTGTACAATGTGAAGAAGTATCTGTGGTGGAGTGCAATTTGTGTTGCTAACACATGTATGAAAATGTTTAAACATCAGTTTGCTTGGTTAGCTGATATGGAAATATCACTTGACCAGGGGAATAGAGCCTCAAGTTGAGTTGAGGTTTAACTAATCAGGCTTGTTTGGTATTTATTTAATTTTTTGTCTTTTTTCTTTCTGATTTCTTTGGGAATCAAACAACGTTATTATAATGATGATGGTATTAATGATGCCGTTGATGATGCTGTTGGTGATGAGGATGAGGATGAAGATGATGATGATGGAGGCTGCCAAGTGGCCAGCATCATTAGCACAATTTGCGGTTGTATAAAATGCATATTATCGGGTATCATTATTGGCCATCAATCTGTCTTTAACAAACATTATTATCGTTTTACCTTTTTTGCCTCCTATCTACGAGGGCAGTTTGATAATTTTCTAGTTTTATATCTCAGCATATACTTCCGTAAGTTCGATACATTTTTAAAGAGATCTTTAGATCTTTAAAAAATACGTTTGTTTCTATGATACCCTGCTAGCTTGACTCTCTCTTATCATCCAGCCACTTCTTTTAACTTGGTAACAGGATATCGTAGCAAAGGGCAAAATCAACAGACTTTATTGGACTTTGCTCCCGGGAATTGCTTTGATAAAACAATACCTTTTGCAATAGATGAAATCGTTTTTGCCTCAAAGCAATAAGGAGGCATATGACTTCTACAAAGAATCTCAATTTCTTAGCCTTGTTTCAGTTTCTTTATCAGCTTTTCGCTCCTATCCTCAGCAGGTAGTTGTTTTGTTGTAAGAAGTCTAAGGATGATGGTGCTGTCATCTGTCTTTGATTATAATCAACGCAGTGGTGGGAAACTTTGCTCATTATTGATTCTTGCCTTTAGTTGAGATGAAGTGGCATTGTTTTGTCCTGGGTGGATTACTTGGAAGAAAGCTGAAAGCCTCTTAATTTGTCGATTAGTTCACTTGACTTGTATGCCTACGATACGGTGGCAATACTTATCACTTTTTCTTCATTTAATGTCACCACGTAGATTCACAGAATTATCACGCTGACCTCGCATGATTCAAATCCTTTTTCTAAAGCTCATCCATACTTAAAGATGAGCAAGATGTTGTAGATGATGATTTCGCATAAATTAATTTGCGTAAAAGAATTTTTAAATAATTTTTAGTGCGTTTGTGTTTGTGTGTTTTGCACGGTTAAGCTTGTATCGCATTTGTTTGATCAGTCTTCCGACTGATCGCATTCAAATGATTGATGCGAAAATTTAAATAAAGAAACTTTTGATGCTTTTCAACCAACAAACCATGAATACCCCCCAAAAAAAAAACGTCAAATGGTTATTCAACAACAAAAAAGAAAAAATAAAGTTTGATGGATTTTAAGAGGTCGTTTTTATTATTTTGTTTTATGACATGAAAGGGCTTTTCGCTCTAAGCTATTTAGCTTAAGTAAATCTCATTATAATTCATGGATTAGATTGGATTTCGAGAACCGTCAAACGAAAACACAATGTCTGTTTAATTAAATTTAGTACGAAATGAGTTTGTGTTTCAAAATATTCTGATAAGATAGGAAAAGTAATATCAAAAGAATAACAACGGTTTAAAGCTACATTAATGACAACTTGAGAGAACTGCTTCGGAGTCAAAGTGTTGGCGCTGCCCTCACATTAACATATAAAAATAAGTTCTCCCATGTTCGTCATTTTATAACTCGAGAACCACTAAACCGACTTACAAACCAACACACGCGTTGGAAAGGTGTAGTTTCGCTGAGGGTTTAGCTTCAACTGGGCTGTGCCGCGCCCATATAAAAGTTTTATTTATGTATTTATATCTTTAAAACGGTAGGAATGAGAGCTTCTAAGCTTGGCCCAAGTAACTTTGTAGTCAATACAAATCATCAGTAAAAAAGTGGAAAGAATTGGCTAAATAAGTAAATATCGAGTTTTTTATATCTTGGGAAGAGTAATATTGGTCTAAATAACTTCGTAGTCAATACACATCATCAGTAGAAATCGAATGAATTGGTGTGGCACCTCCCATACAAAGTAAATATTGATTCGTTTATATATAGATACTCGTAACGGTGGTAGTTAATGTTTCTAAATTTTGGTGCAACTAACTTTGTGGTCCATATTAATAATTAATATTGATTTTTATATATCTCGAGAAGGGTTAGAATAGCAATTAGTGAGTAAAAAATGGCATAAATTGGATAAGCGGGCATGGTACCTCCCATACAGTGTAAATAATGATTTTTGTATATCCTGTACAGTTAAAGTGGAAGTTTCTGAATTTGGTCTAATTGACTCGGTTATTGATACAAATCATCAGTCAAAAAGTGGGAGGAATTTTATATGTGAGTGTGGCATCTCCCATTCATATTAACTAGGGAGATTGGACGGTTATTATTCGACAAGTTTTAACCGGTTTTTTTTTTGGTTTTGTCAAATACGATATTTTCTTCATTTTTCGAATACCGAATAAGCCCGTTAATATAATACGTACAACCGGTTAATTTAAAAAAGTATAGTTTTTATACGTTTGTATATTATTTACTGCAAGCATGGTCATCGTTTGACTATTTAAATTGAGTTCAGTTATTATTTGTGTAGATATGACAACCTTGAACGTAAATCGAAAAGATTTGCACACTTGAGCAACAATAACTTTTTCTCATCTTCTGCAAATAAATATTGATTTTTATATATGGAAAATGATCAACTAGACTCATTGAAAGCGACCCGCAAGCGCCGGCTCCGAACGGCTATTATATTATTCAGCGTAAATAAACATAACCAGTCACTAGTGATGCTGTGAGGTGATACACTGTTGAAAATTTTAAGATGGTGTGGCCTGGGATTTAGGCGACAACTTGTTGGTTGAAAGGTGGGTGTCTTACCTAACATACCACAGTGACTTCCACACTATTAAACAAGTGATGCATGAATTTACATACAGAGCTATTCGAAACTTAAGCAACTTTTCTTATCGAGGCAATTAAGGACTCATATATTACTAGTAGACTTATTCAAAATAAAACATTTAATTCTTGTTATCGTAGGCACCAAAATAATAAGTAATACAACAACAAAAAAGAAATTAGCTCCTTGAGTAGCTGCTCGAAACCTAAGCAACTATCAGTACTTTGTGTTGTAAACTTTGTTTTTATGGCCTGCGGACACCGTTTTTGGCATAGTTTCTATGAGATTTGTTAGAATTATTGTTAGTATTGATTGTCACTTCAATTTTAAGGTCTCCGTCAGCTTCTGGTTATTTTAATACCAACATGGTCCAGCTCTGCGCTTCAAAATTTAAGAATAATTTTATTTAAATAAAAGAAGCTGTTAAACGGTTATATGAATAATTATTAACCAAAAACCGGTTTTTTAAATTGCTATTTTTCGAATTATTCGAAAACCGGTTTTTGAAAAAAGTCGAATAATCGATCTCCGTAATATTAACTATTAAGTTTTGTATATGTTGAGAACTGTAATAGTAGAAGTTTCTAAATTTGTTTTAAACAACTTCTTGGCCAGGACACATCATCAGTCCATAACTGAGCGATATTAAATAAGTGGGCATGGCAGCTCCTATTCATACTAAACATGCAATTTTACGGTAACTGTTAAAGTTTATTGATCCATTCATATCAGTCAAATTGCGGGAGAAATTGGAAAAGCGGGTATTGCACAAAGCACACCGGGTAAAAGCTATTTATTTACGTATTCTTACCTACTCGTATGTATGTATATAAAAATAATTTGTCCTGAGAAATACATTTTATAGGTATGCAAAGCAAGTCCCACAGCAACGCGGGAAAGTTACTCTAGTACGCTATATAACAACTAGCTAGTCATGCTGATTATTTATTTTAAATTTCATTAAATTTATTAATTTTGTGTTTTGTTTTAATATAAAATAACATTCGAATGCTCTTATAAAAACACTCTTTACTCTAAATTACAATAAATTTAAAATACTTCAGAAACCGCCAGATTATTAATAATTATTGTCTGTTTTTCATTTCATTTGAATACTAAAATTATCTATCAATTGTTAAATGAAAATGTTTAATTAAATATTTTAAAATCGATTTGTAAGAAACAACTACTCATGTGTCATGTTTCATTACGCTGTCATTTGGGGATCGTATATCGTTTCAAGTTTTTTATTTTTTTATTTTTTTATTTTGAAGCACACAGTCTCTTTTTGCGATTTGTTCGTTCAATTAAAAATAATTATTCACAACAAATATATGCGAAATGTCATTTAATTGCAATAATTAATTGCAAACTAATGTTTTCACTCTGCTTAGATTTTTGTTATTTTTTTCTGCAGTTGTGTTGCTCTTTTTACGAATAAAAAGAAAAAAAAGAAAAATCGAAACATTTTAGCATTTTGATTAAGTTGCCAATGGCAGCGTAAAATAAAGGCGAGAAAATTATTTTATTAACTGTTTTGTAAATGAATTAATAATACATTTTATAATTAATACAATCAGTCAGTCAATTACTTATACATTCATTCGTACAAGTACATTCATTCGATTTAGTTGGCGTTTTCAGACTCAACCACTAAGTCAGCCATTTGAACGATTTACTTTCTGCTTCTTTTTTATTTTTATTTTTATTTTTTATTTTCAACACTTTGTGTGTTCCATGTGGGAATGAGGAAAAATAAATCAATTCTCTTAGTTGTTAAATTAAATGTAATTTTTAATTCTTGCAAATTAAAACAGACTGGTTTTGTTTTAAGACAAAGACAGTGGAATCACGTGTGATTTCTTAGAAATGGTGTTAAGCATATGGCAGATCTTATTGGAAGACATTAAAGAATTGTAGTAAGGAAATCAAGGCACTTAAATTAGCTTTGAGATACTGTAGACCTTAACACAACTCAAAATAAGACTAAAAGTCGATTTATCACTAATGTCTGCTAATGATTTCGTGTCATTTAATACAAAATTGAAGGCTGTTGTAACTTCATTTCGTAGCGAACTAGTAACATGGTTATCCAACAGATCATCCATCAGTTCTAAATTTAGTAGGCACCAATGGGGGTGGCAAACTTATCCATCTGAAAGACGTTTCTCTGTATCCTAGAGTTGTGTTTTATTATAAAACGATACCATGGGCCTCTTACGAAACAAGTAATTGCCTTTTTTCTTGCAAAATTTTATAAATGTTGCCTCACCCTATCAAATTGTTATAGTTTTTCTTATGAAAAACAAAAAAAGCAGAAAATAAATTAAAAATTTCTTTTGTTTTCCGGGCAACATTTTCACCCAAAAGGCAACATTTTTACAATTTATGGAAATAACTTGTTTTTAGTCTTACCTTTTCTTAGAGAAGAAAAGAAAATAATTTATTTAAGTCTTAACTAATACATATTAAATCAATTTTCCCGTCCCCAATCAGGTTATATGACAGCTGTAATTAGATATCGACCAATGATAGACCCTTTTCATACAAACACTAAAAAATGTGTTTTAAGTGGTCAGATTACCTCGATTTCAGATGAAACCTGGTTCTGATAGGTTTTGGGTAGCTTTTCTTTATTATGCCAAGAAAAAACAAGGTTTTCGCAACATTGCAGTAAATCTGGAGAAGATCAATCCATAATTATTGTTTCCAACTGGACTTGAATTTTAATTTAAATGTTATTTCACTGTAAATTGTGAACTGCTTATATACAAAATAAATTTTTTGTTTCCCCTTTATGAAGTAGACTCCGATAGCCATGAACACGTTGATTTGCTTGTACAAATTTTGTGCATTTAATTGTATTTAATGACTTTTTGAACGCATGCAACAGTGTTGCACTGCTATGAAACGTGCAAAAATATAGTTTAGAGCATTGAATCGTTTAAAATTATTTTAATTTTAAATATGCAGCACAATGAATCTAAATTCTTTCATATTTAGAGCATTGGTAGACATACTAGAAAGTAAGCGTAACAGCGTAATGGATTAAGAAGATTGTTTGGTTAAGTATAGGCTCTACTTGAAAAAACTTTTGAACCGTTTTGCTGCTGTTTGTCATCTACCTTAACGTACTAGATCTTAAAAAATAGCAAACTTTTACATTTTTTCAGACAAACGAATAGGAAGAAAGGCAAGATCATAGATAGAGTTTTGTGGAGAAGCACGCTTTCAAGGCCTGTAGTCAATATGCTAAAAATTCATTTATATCTACTGCAGCACATCGATTGCTCAATGAAACGTAGCTAAATATGTGCGGATGAAAGTGGTGGGCTTAGCAAGGAGAGACAAACCAAACCGAACAGGTCAAAAAAAAAAATTCGTAGACGATGAATTGAAGGTATTACACTATGAAGACTGTTGTCAAACATAAGATGAATGTACGAAATCATTAAGAGTCCCCCAAGCAGTAATTTTAAAACGACTGTAGGATTCATACAAAATCAAGGAAGTTGATTACTTCATGAGTTTAAGCCGTAAGACGTTTAAAGGCGATTATTTATTCCTAAACGCCATAGGAAGAACATTTTTACATCGCATAATTACTGGCAAGGAAAAATGGATGTGAATCGTATTTGAAATGCTGCAATTCAGCTGCCAAAACCCTAAATCCATGTCACCAAAATAATTATCTATATTTGGTGGAAGGCTACCATATTGAGCATTAATCGAAAAACGCCCGTAGTATGCATACGACCAGACAAAAAGCTGCTATATTTTGTTATAACGACGATTGCCTATATTTTGCAAGACAAGGTAAAAATCAGAGTAGGAAGAGTTTTCGTTCGTAAAGAACGATTCTTCCTAAGAGAATTTAATATAAAACTCGTGAGAAGAATCAAAAACAAAAGAATTTAAAATAAAATTCTGAACGCAAACCGAGTCGAAAAGCATCAAAACGAGTTGAAAGCCAGCAATTCTTTTTGGTAAATGTTATTTGTGTAATATAAAATATGCATGTTATAGCTGCACACAAAATACCCACACATACACACATACGAATGCATAGTATTACGCTTTTAATCTTACACAAACAACTTTGCTTTGAAATGAATTGCTCGTCTTTGATTCTTTTTTGCTAATTTTTAATTCGTTGGCAGTATAAAATTCGTGCTCACGAGTTAAAGAAAAAACTTTTTAAAAATTTTAAATTTGAATTATTTTTTTTTAAATTTAAAATTTAAAAAGATTTTTTACAAATTAAAAAAATATTAAATTAAATTAAATTTTTACAATTTTTTTTAAATTTAAAAAAAAATTACAAATTTTTAAAAAAAAATTTATTTTACTAATTTTTTTTAAAGAAATAATTTGAGCATATAATATGATTCGTGCTCACGAATTAAAAATGTCATAAAACGAACAAAACAAAGAAAATCATGCTCACAAGCCGAATTTTTACGTACTATGGTAAAAACTATTTAGAGAATAGTGGTTGCAAAGTTTTGCCAGGCCTACCATTTGTTTCGATCAATGTAATACGCTCGATTGCAGAAGGCTATAGCTAACGATAGCCAGTTCTTTAAATAAATTTATTATGGACCAATGTTTCACAATAAACGAACAAACAGTAGTCAAAAATCCGCCACATTAAGCCTCTTGCGCAAATTCTTATTTTTCAAATTTTAAACAGAACAAACACTTCTGTAGAGGGCCTTGAGAAATTTGTCAAAACCCTGAACTATATGACTTAAGATCATTTTCGATATTTACCAGTTTTGTTAAATAAAAAATTAAATATTTTTTTTCAAATTGCTTGTCGTAACTCTCTAAAGTGTATGTGTAGCAAGAAATTTTATAAGATCCTAAATCTATTCCTGCAATAATTCTCTCTTAAAAAAAAAAACTAATTTTAAACAGAAACCGAAATGAAGTTGTTCTCTAATAATGATTTCATGCTGTTTTGGTCTTTTTTCTTGTTAATGCTGTGTTAACCCACTTAAAATTAGTTTAATTCCAGCAATAATTACAACTTTCGTTAAAATAACAAAAAAATTAATACAAATAAAATAGAACAACAAGAAAATGGGTTAAATTATTTACCAATTAAAAAGGGACCATAAACAACAGCCAACAAAAACAAAAAAATAAAAAAAATAAAATAAAACAAAATAAGCAGCCATGACAAGGCAAATAAACACTTGCTTGTGAGTCTACAGTTTATAAAATTATTTTTCAAACCTTTTTTTTTCATTCTCTTCTTCTTTATCCAATAAACTGGGCTTGTTAAAACAGGAACATGAGATTAAATAAATAAGATAAGCCAGTCGAATTCGAAAATTAGCTCAAGTACCGCTTAAAGAGAAATAATTTTTGAAAAACAAAAAAAAGAAACGAAAAAAAAAACAAAATTAAACAAAATAATAAACAGAAAATGGCCTTTAAAAACAGAGTAAAGCAATAAAAGGAAGAGACATAGACGGTTTGAGCACTTGACAATGAAATAATTCTTAAGTGGTGTCTGGTCTTAAAGAATTTTTTCTTTTAAGAAATTTCCAAAATTTTAATAAAATTATTTTAAAATTTTTAACAATGATTTGTATCATTTAGAGAAATAAAAAACATCTAAACGGAAGTCGAAAGACCAAAAACCACCTTTAAAAAAGAATAAAATAACAGCCTTAAAAACAGCTGTTAATAACAAGCCAAAGTGAGTTGTGGACGTGTTTTGTTGAAGAATTAACAAGCGTAAAATTCACTAATTAGAAAATTGTTAGAAATATTAGAATAATACAATACAACATTAAAATTGGAAATGACTGGCTAATATTCATTTCTAACAAAACAAAAAAAAAAAATAAATAAAAAAATTTTTTTCATAATAATATTGTGTGTACATTTCACTTGCTTTTCTGGGTATTTTCCTAGGCCTTTACCACGAAATAATAAAAAACCGAACAAAAACACATTTAAAGTCATTAATTAAGACCATCATTTGTTGATGAGAATTACCAGGTCTTGCATATTAATCATGTATTTTTTTTCTTGTTTTTGTTGTGTTCATTTTGGTGGGTGATATGGAACACAATTTTCTGTTTTTGTCGTTACACTGTGCTTTTTTTGTTGTTGTCTCATTTTTGTATCAATCATGTTCTGAAAGCAAAAAAAAAAAAAAAAAAAAAACAAAAAACATGTCATTTAAATAAACACACAAGCGGACATACAGTGTCGTCATTGTGAATGAAATGAATTGTTTAGAATAAATTTATATGGAAAAATATGTAACGAACCAAACAAATCCAACATGTCATTTGTCAATTTAAATCAAAAACGAATTATTTTTAAATAAAAAATAAAAAAAAAAAACAATTTCCTATGCCGATGAAGTGAAGTCAAGTGATTTCTTTAATTCAATGGAAATACATTTTATTTAATCATTTAATCCAATAACAAGAACAACAATAATAAATAACAACAATATATGTATAAATAATATTCATAATACAGTCATTAAAAACAATATATTGGTAAAAGAAAATCAAAAGAAAACAAAAAACAAAAAACACAAAACTATTAAAAACTCAATTTATAAAATTCTGATCAATCCTTTACAAAAAAAAAAAAAAAAAAAAAAAAAAAAAAAAAAACGGGAAAGAACCCATCAACACTCATAAAAATGATAAACATCTATTTAAAGGTAACAACAAAAGCAACAACAAGACATACAACGATCAATAAAAAAATAAAATAAAAAATTTAAGAATATTTTCAGAAATAAAAGATGAGAACCATATGCCATCTAATAACTGTGGCACAGTGGGTGACTTAATCACAAAACATTTTATTGAATTATTAAATAACAAAATAAAATAAATAATAAAAAATAAATTTTTTAAATCTATTCAAACTTATAAGAAATCAATTAATTGTACAAGAAAATATTAAAAATTGTTGTGCGGAAAAACGAGGGCAGTTCCCATGATTTCCTGGAAAATATAAATTTTTTTTATGCACAAAAAGTTTTTTATTTTTTTTTCAACACCGGCAAGACGGGGAAGGGTAATTTGTCCACTTAATTAATTTTTCCTAACATTTCTATTTTATTGGTGTGCCAAACGCAAAAAAAATAAAATAGAAAAACTACCTTGAAAGACGGATAGGGATTCATTTTTCTGTAACATTTCTGATTTTAATTTTTTTTTTTTCATTACAAAAATCCTTAAATTGAAGTTAAGTCGTCTTATCCAGCAGCCGTGCTTGTGAGCCTGTTTGTATTGTACTATGCTTCATAGGAGAAACAAATGTACGCAACAAGCTCCTCTCATTCGGTCCTATTGGAGCACTATCCTTGATTCTTTTTCCAACTTCGAGCAGTTTGTTTGGACCGACCGCTTTGCGTGGCAGTTATTGCTACGTGTGTGACAAGTCCAATAAAATCCGCAATCGAAAACCTACATATTTGTGAGTTGGACGTTGGTTTAACATTGATGACCGCCTGGATAAATAGAGGAAAGCTGATTTTGCGTAGGAATTGATTATGTTGATCTTAGTTTATATTGTGATCGCAATCGATTTCCACTGAGGTCGTAATATACTGAAAGATTGATTGGCTTTGGAGATCCGCAACATTAAGGGAAATCGCTACAGCCACGAATCTTTGTTAGAATGCTGTCAAGGTAGCAAAAATCACCAACTTCTTCCAACTCGATATTTATCCCGAATTTGGTGTTCTTAGGTGTGTTGCAGTGCATTCCTTTACGTTTATCAATGTTGAGCCTTAGTTTCGCTTTTGTAGCTGAACTGTTTTTAAAATTTGTGTTTAGCAGATATGTGAAAAGTTGGTTAAATTCCCGTTTTTATACCCTTATTGATTGCTATAGCATTTCGAACGATAACATCAAGATGTATATTAAACAAGAGCGTGGATAAAATGCACCACTGTTAGACTGCAGTTATCACATAGAAATTTTTACTCAGTGTACCTTCATGACTAAATCGATGTTTGTTAACTTTTGATTACACTATGCAACAAGCAATAATACCTTTGAGATTCAATGTATTTTTTTGACTGCAGCAAAAATTTTTTTTTTTCTAAACTGGGTACTTACACTTTACTGGGAATAAATTAAATATTTACTTAGTGATTTTCATGAGTTATGGTTTATTTTATTTCTATTGTATGCAACTTTATGAATACATGGTGAGTGTAGCAAATATATGCTGCTTTCCAAAGGGTCCGCCATATAAATTTTTTGTTGAAAATGCTATAAAAAAAAACTACTGAATATTTTCTCAAACTTCTTCTATTTGATTGAAAGTACAATCCTTCCGGTTAATAAGAGAAAATAATTTCATTCAAATGGCTGCCTCGGCTGGCCATGCAGTAGCCTACACGATCGGTTCAATTTTTAAGCACATTATGCATTGTGTGCAGCTGTATTTCACCAATGCCTTCACGAATATTGTCTTTTAAAGCGTCAATTGTCTCTGGCTTGTTGGCGTAACACTTATCTTTGACGGCACCCCACAAATAATAGTCCAACGGTGTCAAATCACAGCTCCGAGGTGGCCAAACCACATTAGCTCTGCGGCTGATAATGCGATCTTCAAAAATAGGGCGCAAAACATCGAGTGCAGCTTCGGCTGTGTAGCACATAGAGCAGGCCTGTTGAAACCAAATGTTGCTAATATCCTCCTCATCAATTTTTGTGAACAAATATTCATTCAACATGGCCCGATAACGATCGCCATTGACTGTAACGGCCACTCCTTGCTCATTTTCGAAGAAAAATGGCCCAATTATGGCTCTGGACCAAAATCCGCACCAAACAGTGACTCGTCTTGGGTGTATCGGCTTTTCAATGTATGCGTGCGGGTTTTCTGTGCCCCAAATGCAACAATTTTGCTTGTTTACATACCCGCCAAGATCAAAATGAGCTTCATCCGAAAAGATGATTTTTTTTTTTTTGGGCAAAATCGGCATCTTCTGTAAGTCGATCGATCAAAGTAATGTCGGAATATATCACAGCGTTGTTCAAGCGTATGCACAACCATATTCTTTCAGCGGAAGCATAAAACTAATTATCTGTCAAATCAGACATGAGCTAAGTGTTACCATTCACGAAACAAGCACTAGTTGAATGGCGGACCCTTTATTTTTCGCGCATTTTTAGAAAACAAAAACTTCATAATAAATATTTCAAAAAAATTTTTTTTATAATTTGTTTCTCAATAACTCCAAAACAACAGCTTAAAACTGGTTTAATTTGGAATTTTTTAATATATGGTGTTACGAAGTCAAATAAGTCATTTCAAAGTTATCATAAGATGTATGAAGCAGCCACTTCAAAAATCTTACATTAAAAAAAAAATATTCTAAATAAACTTATGCGTAGACCATAGCGCATCAAAACAATGCAGTAGTTATCCAAGGTCAGAAAATGTTTTTCCATTTGTTGCATTACATACATAGACTTAAACAGTTAAAAAGTGAAAAAAATATATATTTAAACTCAAAAATAAAAACGAAGTTCTGAAGGGGTTAAGTTTCTTTTTTGCATTTTCTCTTAAATGTAATGTTCCACCTGTAAGAGAGAAATATTTTTTTGAAGCCTTACATTTCACAGATTTGCCATATACTCAGTGTTGTTATTTTTCTTCGATGGGCAGATGTGAACATTCTTTCCATTCTGGTTACTTTTTTTCTCGAAGTTTAAAGTAAAAGTAATGATTTCTTTTAATGTTTATTGATCAGGTTCTAATTGGCTGCATAATTTGAATAAACGGGTCTTCGTTTAGACTAAATTTATTCAAAATATTCATTAGCGTTAGCTACGACTCTTATAATTTTTGTGAAAACATGTGCCAAAAAAACTGTTTATTTTTTGAGGCCAAGAAAAAATCAGGACAATTTTATATACTAAGTTTTAAAGTAAAGTGTATTCCGATCGAAACAAATGTCAAGCAGACAGACAAGTTATGGACTGTAAAGGGAGTGACACAAGACTTTCGAACCACTAATTAATAGTGGAATATAACGGTTTGAAGTCTAGTAGAATATTTCGAGCATTTTTCGGCAAAAATTGCACTTCGGGTTGTCGTAATGGATAAATTTTTCGTCATCAATAATAATTGGATGCCGTAATAATGTTTTTTTGCATTAAAATTTTGGTTATTTTTGGTTACTTTTTTATTGAAATTTGATTACAAAAATTCCATGTTGTGGCAACACTGCATATAAAGTTAAAATTAGAAAAACTTGTGTTTTTGCTTGTGCATTTGAGGGTTACGTTACGTGCTGTAACGTCGCAGATGGGTTTGGATAATATATTGGATGGTAAAGCAGGCAGCCTGTAGGCTAGTTTATGGAATTTTCAAAAAACATGTTGCAAAAGCATGAAGATCACCGTACACTATATTAAAGGAGTAGCAAGATTGTACTTTTGGTTGAACGTAATATGGGTAACGGTTTGGTTAACTATAAGATTACTTTACACAGTAAAGGTTCTGTTTGTAAAAAGAAATTTCAGCGTTGCAATGGCAGCTAAGCTATCACTGAATATAACTGTTGAGAGTATTGAGCTCAGATTTAGGTTTTATAATACTATGGATAAGATATCGTTGTGAGAAATACTTATAACTAATGATGGAACTTAAAACATTTCTTTTGGGAATGTTTTTCGCTCGGCATACGATAATTAATATCGAATATATTTTCACATTTCTAAAAAACCCCTATTATTTCGAACATTTCTGTACATCATGATCAAAGTTTACATCGGTCAGTCTTTCAAATCGTTTTCAATAAAACGATGATAGAGTTTCCTCCCAAGTTTTCATTTCTCCTTAATAGTATTTTATCCGTGGACTTACATTAAGTTTTCTTTTCTATTTAATATTATATTTGTTATGAATTTGTGTCACTTTTTGTGCCCACTGTATTTATTACTTATTTGGTTGGGCGTTTAATTCGAAATTGTGTTGATAATGAAATAAAAACACAGAATATTTTCAATTTTTCTTTTCCTACTCTTTTTGACACTCTTGATAAATTGTTGATAAAAAAAGCAACTTCAACAGAAGAAAAATTCATTGAATTCTTTAGGACCACAAGTGCATTTAAATTAAGTTTTAAAAAAAGGAAAACAGCAACAATTACTACAACAACAACAACAACAGTAATCAAACGATCAATGATCGAAGAAACGTACGCATATGAATTTAAAAACTGGTGACAAATGGTTCAATAAATGCGTCTGCCTCCACACATTCACTCACTCACTTACTCACTCACTCACTCACTAACTCACTCACTCACTTACTCACTTGTGCACGCACACTCACTTGCCACTTCACTTCAGTGTAAATCGATGTACGTGAGTATGTCCAGTGGTGCAGTTAATATTATTTTGACATTTTCCACGGATATTTAGTTTATCGGGAGTTTAAAATCAAATTAAAACATTTCGAAGGCATTGTATAGAGGGGGAGAGCCTTTAAAAGTCCTCTTCTTTCTTTTCTTCTTCTTCTTTTTCTTTCGTTAAGACTATCTTAGACTTTATCAGGATAATCAAGGAATTTTATTTTTCGTTAGACCGTTATGCAACTGTTGTTGTTTATACCAGTATTGTTGTAATCATTGTTGCTGTTGTTAATCATGATTGTCTCACCCTCACTCACACTCTTTATTGCTGCTGTTTTTAGCTCTCATTTAGATAAACGTTCCAAAATAGAGGCTCTACTACCACTACAATAGTTTAAAAAAAAAGAAAAAAAAAAGGACAACAAATGCCATGACAAGGGTTCTGGAGTCAAAAAGCCAACAAGAAGGCAAGTAAGAAAAAAACTGTCATAAAAAAAAATGTTTTAAAAACTTCCTAGAATGTGGTCAACAGGCACAAGTGTTAAACACAACAAAAACAATACATGTTTTGTTAAACATGTCCCAGAAAAGAATGCATAACAAAACTCTCTGCCTTTCTTAATAGTAAACACAGTTGTCAACTTACATTCTGTTGTTCGCAGGAATTGTAGTTGGATTCTGGTGTAACATAAACATGATGACAATGATGTTACAAATACAACATTTGTAACCTTTTTTCATTTTGTACCTGTACCCCAGGATTGTTCCATTTAACTAATGTCCTTTATTTGTTCTGAATACTCACCAGATATGTTTTGCACTCGTCCATAATAGAAATGTGCAAGCCAAACAAAACAAATTAAATAAATAGTCTTTAGATCTTGTTGTTGTTGTTGTTGTATTTATTACATTGTTTATAGTTTAGTAGTTTTCTAAACTACAGTTATATTTTCTTATAATCATCACAATTAGAATTTTCTCAGGTTTTCCTTAAAAATTTGTTATCCCAACCACAGAAAAACAGAGAAAAATTGCAGACACAATTTTTGGAATTATTTGATAGACAACAGATAGAAAGACAATTAAACAAAGAAGCTACACAATTATTATCTACTTTTGACCATCATTTTTATATAAAAAAAGTAATCACATAAGATTTTATAGATTCTGTTAGTTTAGTACACATTTTTATGAGATTTCTTTTGCTAAATAAAAAAAAAAAAAAAAAAAATTAAAAATAAATTTTCAGTCCAATTATGATTTTGACTCAGATTTCTTTTTCTGTTTGAAATTGGTTTTATCTCATTTTACAGTTTATATTAAAAAAATAAATAAAAATCAGTGTTAATATATTGTAAATTCAAGTAAGAGATCAGTTGGATAATTATGTGACACTTTGGTGTTTCCAGCAAAGTAACTGTACCATTACAAATTAAGCAAATAATATAAACGGCAATATGCAGTATCGAGCAGAATTGTTTTAAAAACCAATGAAGTTCGAATTAAAAGCTCAATAAAACCCAAAATATATAAGAAAAATAATTCGATTTTTTTCAATTAATCAGAAGAGGAATAAGAAAAAACTGCAAAAGGTAATTAAATAAAACTGAAAATTAGTGTAAAATTTAAAATAATTTTATGAAAAAAGCCAATGTATCCACGCATACGTTTAAGTTCATCCGATCTGGCAGCACAAAAAAATTAGAAAAAAGGTAATGAATTGCTTATTATATTTTTGAAAAATGCGCCAAAGGAACCAGCACCCATTTACGTTAAAAATTGTCAAATTTTTTTCAAAGATTTTCGCCTTCAAGTTAAAATAAAAAAAATTATCAGATCTTTTAAAAAAACCGAATGGTGTAAATGACAAATAATGATTTAGTACCAAATTTCTCTCTTCTTGGAAATTTGGTACTAAACAGAGCTACAAGTACGAAAAAGAGGAAATAGAAATAAGGGGTGTTTTTTATAGAGGTATAGAACTTTAAATTGCAATAAAACAACGATGGATTATTCGAATGACACGAATTTTATTTATCCGAAAGATAATCTTATGACATTACATTTTAAATATGATTTCTGGCATATGACCGCCACTGCTGGCGTGGATGTAGTCCAATCTGGACGTTCAATTTTCGATGATTTTTTCCAACATTTGTGGACGTATATCGGCAGTAACACGGCGAATGTTGTCTTCCAAATTGTCCAGCGTTTGTGGCTTTACCGCATAGACCAGTGACTTTACATAGCTCCACAGAAAGTAGTCTAGCGGTGTTAAATCACAAGATCTTGGAGGCCAATTCACAGGTCCAAAACGTGACATTAGGCGGTAACCAAACGTGTCTTTCAATAAATCTATTGAGGCACGAGCTGTGTGACATGTTGTGCCGTCTTGTTGAAAGCACATCTCCTGGACAACATGGTTATTCAATTCAGGAATGAAAAAGTTAGTAATCATGGCTCTATACAGATCACCATTGACTGTAACGTTCTGGGCACCATCGTTTTTGAAAAAGTACGGACGAATGATTCCACCAGCCCATAAAGCGCACCAAACAGTCAGTTTTTCTGGATATAACGGTGTTTCTACATACACTTGAGGATTACCTTCACTCCAAATGGGGCAGTTTTGTTTGTTGACATAGCCATTCAACCAGAAGTGTGCTTCATCGCTAAACAAAATTCGCTTATGAAAATCGGTAACAACGGCAATCTCGTTTTGAGGCCACGACCAATCTACGCCAGGCGAGAGTCTACTCATGATGAATTGTCAAACCAAACTGAGAATAAATCACTTGACAGCTGTTAAATCGCTCGACATCTTGAAAAGTAATGCCAACTCAAAGTTCTATATCTTCATAAAAAACACGCTTTACTTCAGATGCAAAAAATGTTGAATGTGCTTGCTTTTTGAAAGAGACGCCAACTGTAAACAGGCTACAACCGTCATAAACAATACAATGGACAGCAAGGACAGCTCTTAGTAAAATTAGTCTTATATCAGCTGTAAAGCAGAAAATGACATTGTTGTTCAAAAAAAGTGGTGGCTCGTCTGAAATTTTACAATCAACATTAAAATTGGAATGTTGATGACTGCTTTGAGTCCCTTACCAAGCAATGTTATTGACTTTGTCACTATGTATGTTTAAACGAGCAGCGAAAGAAACATTAAAACGATAGAGAGATGGTATGGATTGATTCTGTTGGTGGTATCTAGGTTCACTAGGAAAAAAAGTGGGTTTATAAAAATAGAAGGTTGTCAACCCAAAAGAGAAAGCAAAAATCGTAAATCATTTGCTCTCGGAGCAGGATATTCAAACAATGCATTGGCTAGCACAAAGCCAGCAGCCGAACCCGATAGAATAATTATGGGCTTTGATGTAAAAACGTGTTGCTCAAAAGTATAAAGCGCCAACACATTTTAATCTATTTTGATCGAGAATACAAACGGAGTGGACTACTATTAGGCACCAAACCATCGAGACTTTGGTCTAAAATATGCCAACATATGTTGAAAGTGTTAAATAAAAACAAAGGTTTTTGAACAAACAGTTGAAAATTTGAATTTTTTAAATCGTGTAAAAATGGATATTTGTTTCATAATATTGCCTAAAAGCTTAAATTGACATTCAATATTCGTGAATTTCATTTTGATTTACTTTCTTATTGTTTTACTGAATAATTTAAATAAAAAAATTATGTTATTTTTCTTATATTTTTGGTTCAATAGCGCTTTTAATTCGAACTACATTCGCATGTACCCATTTTTGTTCGCCACTGTACATGCACAGTCTGGCCAATCATCATGCATAAATTGATTCTTAAACAACGCTTTTTAATTATACAGACTTACTCTGAAAATTAGTCATCAATTTACGTTATCAACTTAAAGACGACAAGATTGGAATAAAATATACCCTAAATATTCCATTACTTCGAGAAATATGCACCGTTTCATGTGTATACACACTGATGGGTGGCGTCGTTGGAACTTTTTTCTTCAAATTTGAAGCTGGAGCTAGCGTTACGCTTGGTAGAGATTGCTGCCGCACCGCGATCAATGATTTTTGATGTCAAAATTTGTTCAAGCGATTTAACATCTCCCAATTATTTCCTGTGGCTCCTAGTAATAACACTGGTTTATGCTAATAAACCAGCATAAATTGACAGCCACCAATGCTCAAAAAGTGGGACAAATTTTAGCGACCAGAATGCGTTGTGTTAAAAACAGCTGCGGCGGTCATATTCCCGAAATCATTCATATATTGATCTTAAATTTAATTTTTTGTTTTATCTTGCAATTTGAAGTTCTATTATTCTTAAAAAAACACCCTATATAAACACACTATTGCTCACTTTTTGGGGGACATGTTATGAGAGCAAATATAAGCTCAAAAACAAAAGACTTAAGAAGCGAACATTTGCGCAAAATGTTAAAAACAGATACGAAAAATAAATTTGTTTCTTTTAAAATACATGCAGATGTACATACATACATACATACATACATACATACATACATACATACATACATACATAAGTAAAATAAAATAGTATTTATTTTGTTAGATTTTAATTTGTAAAGATATTTTTTGCAAATGGAATCAAAAGAAGTAACATGACAGACAGTAAGAGAGGTTATATAAATATTATTTTTTTATTTGCTCTGCAATAAATATTTATTTTTGTGTATTTTTGTCAGGAAGCTATGCATTTAAGCATTTGTAACAACAACAAATCGTTACATTTTAAAGACAGTTTGTTTATTGATACAGGAATCAATTTCATTTCTAAAATGTAAAGATCAAAATAATATATCCTTAGTTAACACCTTTTGAGGCCATCAAAACAAAGTAGAATTCTGGAGAAAGACTGCAACAGTTGCAAAAAAATTTATTATAAAAATGCTGGTTAACCAACAAGATATTGATTTAGAGGTGGATTAAATTAATCCTTGAAAAAATATTATTGTAAACCAGTAGAGAGTCCTTTTTCCCTTTTTTGCCATACAGTTGTCTTTTAAAAACCACCACAGTTTGAATCATAAAAAAACGAAAACAGGGAGTTAATCTTGTTTTCGCAAAGGCAGGAAAACAAAAATGAAAAGGTTTAAAAAACTAACGGGTTTAACTTAATGTTAACAAGATAACCAGGACTAAAATTGGCTCAAAGTGTAAATCTCGTTAGTCTACTCTGTTTTTCACGTTCTTTCTTCTTTCTTTCTTACTTTGTTACAAATTGTTTAGGATTTTTGTTGTTGTTTTTTCTAAGCCAAAACATTGTTTGCATTTTAAAATTAATCCCATGATTTAACTGATCGCTCTACGCTTGTTTACTGCTCTTTAAAACACCAAATACCAAACAATAATAAAATCCAGCTCTGATCCTTTGCATATCCGTGCTGTTGGAAATTTGCATTTTTGACTTGTGGCTTTTGCAAAAGTCAAGCTGTGAAAGGGTTATAGTCATGAACCGAAATCCTGACTACCTCTGTGACGACTAATAAGCAAATAATTCTAATGCTCTTTCATAAGATGTTAGAAAACTACAGAAAAGGATTTCATTTTATGAATCCGCACAGTATGTGGCTTCAGTTAAGAAGAGTTTTTACTCACATGCTTACATGCTAACACCTTTACTCTTTGCTTTTAACTGTTTTATCCTGTTGGTTTCTTGTTTTTTGCCCTTTTTATTCTTTTATGGTAGGCGTTGTCCATATTTAATTAATACACTGGTTTCCTAAATGTTTAAAATTTTAAAATATTAAATAATTTCGACTTTTTTTGCCAGGCTAATAATTCTTTATCGCTTGCATGGTATTTGCTATCATTTCTCTTGGTAGGCTGGTCAGTAGGTGTGTAAGCAGATGATTAGAGTTTTTGGCTTTAAAGAAACCCTTTTATTTTGTTTTTTCTGATTTTAATTTAACATTTCGTTTCATTTCTTAATTTTTGGAAGTTTTACAGAAGTCTTATATTGGATAATCCTGAATGTTTATTTCATTATTAGTATTCATATTCCATTTCTGGGTATTTGCTATGATTATCCTTGAAAAAAAGATTTTATAAGAAACTGGCAACAAAAAACTCTGACCACTGAAGTTTTCTTATATAGAAAACAATTGCAGGTACAAACAGGGGCAGTTGAATAATTCTCTGAATGTTTTGGTAAAAATAATTTTTTTTTGGTTTAAAGAGCTTAAAGGCAAAGAAACCCACCGAAACCCACTTCCTTAAGTGTTCGTCTCACGTGTATTTCAATAAAATTTACTCGACTAAGAATGCTATGGACATGCAAAATTCTCAATTCATGCTTCAAAGCCGGATTGTTATATGGTAGCGCAAATGATATGTTGCTAACATAGTAACGCTATAGCATGCTTTTTGAATATGGAAGGTGCTTAAGAATATATGCTCCATATTCGATGTTATATAAATTGCGTGTTGACCGGAGAATATGGATTTGGATAGGAAACATGCTTAAAAGCAAGCAGACCCATTACCCCCAGTTTGTGTATGGGCAGAATAAGAAAGTTTGTGACTAGGGGAACGTCGCAGGGTGGTGTGTTTTCACTACTTGGTCGCATATGCAGATAACGTGGTCGCATATGCATATAATGTCGTGCTGCTTATCAGGGGAGATGATGGTCTCATCGCTCGGCGTTCTTTTGACTTGGTCTGTTTCTGCTTACCAGGCGGTATAAGATACCGGAATTGAGGCAGCCAAAGTTGATCGGCATTACTCTGAAATTCTAAGTGGTTTTAGACTCGAAGCTCACGTGGAAACGAATGAGAAAGGCATTATGTGCCTTCTACATTTGTAGGAGGGAAAAAGCGAGGTGTTAGACCCCATGCCTTGTATTGGGTGTACACCGCGATCCTCATCTCTGGCGCTCTTGTCTGCTGGAAGGCGGTGGATATGGGGTCAGAACTGACCATTCTGAATAGGGTGCAGAAGCTGTTTTGCAATCACCGATGTCACGAGATCCGCTTCTCAGACCGGTCTGGAGCCAATGCTGATTATACCGTCCCTGGATATTTTTGTCAAATGTGTCTCTGCAAAATCTGTCGGGTGGGCTGAGGCGCGTTCGCACTGGACACGTTATCATCCTACAGAAAGAGGGCATACCGGTCAGGTTTCTACTCTGATTATCTGGGCCTCAGGTTTTCTCTGATTGCACTGCTTAAGCATAAACAGGGCTGCTAAGCATTTTCGGGAATTAAAAATCGTGGCCTCATCGCCATTAGAACCTCTGTAGGCAATCTCACCGCAATCAGTGCTCTAACTATTACATGATTAAATCGAAATATATCCTCAGCTGCATTCACTCACTGTTTCGGCTGGAACGAAACCAAGGCGAACTGATATGGGTTCCTAGGGAATGAAATAGCTGATGAGTGCGCTACTAGGAGATCCTCGCTGGCTTTTGTCCAAGGGAACGTGCATACCGCTCTGTGTGCGTTGTCCAATTTGATCGATAGATGAGCACTGAGCAAGATGGAACCCAGGTGGACCAGTATCACCACTTGTAGAAAATCTAGAATGTGTTGGCCTTCTTCTTATACTGAAAGGACTAAGTCTCTTCTTAGGTTTGGAAGGGGTTTGATCGGGCTTCTTTCAGTTTAATTACCGGGCAATATATGATAGGCCGCATGTCAGATGGGACCCTCTAGTCATGGCTGCTGCAAGAGCTGTCAAGATAATGAGGAGGAAGAATCGGAGCGAAACTTCTTCTGTGACCGTTGTCCCGTTGTATGGGGACTTAGACTAACGCACTTGGGTGTATGTCGTCACTACCATGATCTGCATTGTCTTAGGAATGTGTCACTGTCGAAGTTTATTGACTTCGTCAACGGTACCGATTAGCTCATGTGAGGGAACTGAAATTCTAGGGTCTTTATAGGTCGGCATCTTTCGTTTTGTTTTTTGTTTAGACTTTTCCATTTGGGCCTGTCCTGTAAATGGTATCACAATTGGCCATAGGGCCTTCGAATGGACTCATAAATCGCAAACAATCCGCGTAACCTAACTTAACCTAGTAACGCCAAAAGTGCAAACCTTCGTAAGAAAGTCAATTATTAACGAGTGACTAAGGCAGAATGAGACTAGCTGGGCCATATATTACTGAAAGATTGTGAAAACGTCGGCTTTGCTGCTTTGAAGTGAAACCCACAAGGAAAGCGAAATATTGAACATCTAAAAGAAGAATATTTAGAGAAACATTCAAATCCTTTCTAGAACTAAGATATATGGTTAGAAACAGACAACAATACAAAATGTCAAGTAATAATAATTACTTTACACTTTGAACCCAATAACATTAATCAGTGAAATCATTAGCCTTACATTTCCTACATAAATTAAGTCGACAAAATGGCAGTTAAATCAACATTTTTTATACAAACTTTTGACCCCGTAAATTCATACAGTTTAGCAAATTTGCTTGTAAAAAATAACAGAACTCTGATAATGTTTAAAATTCTTTAAAACGATTTGTCATCGATATGTTTTTTTTTCTCTTTTGTTTCAATTGTGGCATTCAACAAGAACGCAAATTTACAGACACTTTAATAAAACCTTAGCAATGACACTGAGAAAGCCTCCTTAACAACACGCATGCCAACAACTCTCTTAGATTCAAAACGAAACACAGATCAAGATGCGTAAACACCTCAGGAGTAAAATAATCAAAAAGGTAGAGAAGTTGTGCGTAAATTGAAACGATTTCATTTAAGCCAAAATGAATAAGATTTTAAGGTTTTACCAAGATTTTTATAAAAATTTTTTCATATTTTTTTCAAGAAGTGCAAAAATGCAAAAAGAAATGAAAAAAGAAAATATTACAAACGGAAACAGAGAAAAAACTGCATTTTTGCTGTTGTTGTGTTCAATTGGACAATCAAGACAAACGGTCAACACCACATGTGGCATTACAAGCTCATTTCATTTTGGTGAAGTGAATAGTATTACTCGTATTACCGCAAAATATTCACTGGTTCAGTTGTTGTGGCCAAGCCAAAGACACAGAGACGAGATTGTTTCGAAGTGTTGCTAAAAAAAAACAAAACAAAAAATGAAACACACAGACGGACAGACAAATATTTACATATTTTTTTGTATGATTTTATTAAGCGAGTTAGTTAGTGAGTCAGTCAGCCATTCACACCAGGCATCACGCATACATAGCCCCGGACATAAGCATGGACATCGATTTTTGAGAATAAGGTGTTTATGGTGATTTAGTCAGTTATATGGCCCGTAAACAGTTTTGATAGCTAAATTAAAAAAAGAAATAAAATAACAAACCAACGACAAACAACCAACCAAGTATCGTTATCGATAACGTTGACGTCGCTTATCGTGGACCGAGTCTATGCAATAATCTGTTTGAAAGTATATTTTTCATATTTTGGAAACACGTATCATGCAGGATTAAGTACATTATACAGATTTTTAAAAGAATATTTTTTCGAGACTTAATTTTCCTCCAATAAGAAATAATAGTTTACCCTCCAATAACAGAATATGCAATTATGCTTTATGCCTGTTCTTTTTGCATTATAATATCTGGGTAAGAAACCTTATCTATTGTAAGATCTTGGCATTTTGGTGTCTTGTTTCAGACATTTGTTCCTTCATTAGGCTGTTTACCACTGTCATCATAACCATTTACTCATGATTCATCATCAATTATGTTCTTTTGAGCAAATCATCACTTTAATTAGCGATGTTTAAAACTCCTTATCATTGTAAGGTTCTTGTCGTCCAAATAAGCAGTTGCAAAATAAACTTGACACACTTTTTATGCTCTAAACATGACTAAAACTTGCATTTCACTTACCGAACGAGATCCCACTGTCAATAGCAATTCTCATTCAATAAAAAAATGAGAAAATTAATTTTCGCCTTCTAATTAAACGATAATAACTAATCTAAGAACCACATCATAAAGTTTAATGATTAAAGAGTGACGTTTAAAGTTCAAAAATGTCATCATTTGAGAATAAAGGGTATGTGTCCGAGCTGATAGATTATATTTAAAATGAAGAAACAGATTTTTTTACGAAATCCCAAAGAGTTTCAATCGTATACACACCAGAGACTAAATAACAAATAAAACAGCTGTTTTTCGGATGTAATAGGGTATTCAATAGGGTTAAGGTTACAACAATTATCTTGAAAAGGGTAAAGCGATTAAAACGAGCTTTTGAAAATATTTATCATCTAATCAAAATCCTATTTTGTCGGCCATGTGAAGTTTTTTTGAATTGAAAAATTATTGGATTAAATATTTTGAGCTTAAAGGCGACTATGTTGAGAAATACAACGATTTCTTGCTCTTTTCAAAATGTCACGGAATGATACAAAACTATGGTGAAGGAGAGGACCAAGACTCTCTTAGATCTAAGTAGACTTCTTACAGATATAATGACTGTGCACTTTATGGCTAGATAAAGTATGTCTGCCATAGAAGTTACTAGGTAAAACCCGGTTTGCTTCGCCCCCATCTTAATTATTATCTTGAATGTTATTTTAGTTAAATCTTTTAACTTTTATCCACCTTTTGTCCCCTGCCGAAATCCAAGCATATAAGATTGCATATAGTGTCTTCCAGAAAGACACTTTAGAATTTTTCGCTTAGCTGTATACAGTCTTCAAACAAACATATTCATTTTTGTATATAAGATACCTATAGTATGTCTATACATAGCTTTTATCATGTGTGCTTTCTGGAATATCCGCTTTTTGGCTAACGTGAACGCTGCTTTAATTTTTGCCATTCTCCACATACTGAAAATTCTTTTGGTATGAATGGAAGTCGCTACACCCACTTATCCAAATCGTCCAGTTACTGGCTGATGATGAGTTTTGTTTACAATTTTGTTTGAACCTAATTTAGAAACTTCTACCACGCCAGCTTGTCCAATTCAGCCAAATTTTTGGCCAATGATTTGTATTGACCGTGAAGCTATTTGGACCCAATACTGATATCTCAAGATATACAAAAATCAATATTTAGTTCATATGGGAGATACCACGCCAACTCGTTCAATTCCGCGTACTTTTCGACTGATGATTTGTATTGGCCATGAATTTAATTGGAACAAATTCTGAAACTTTAGCTGTAACCGTTCTCAAGATATATTAAATTCATTATTTACTTTGTGTGGGAGGTATCACGACCACTTGTCGAATTCAGCCCACTTGTTTACTGTTAATTTGTATTGACTATAAACCTATTTGGGCCAAATTGAGAGATAGTTTCTGTCACCAATTTGTAGATGCAGCAAAGTAAATATTTACTTTGTATGGGCGTGGTGTGCCGCTGTGGTATGATAGGTAAGACACCCGCCTACCAACCAGACGGTCGTCGGGTCAATACCAGCCCAGACATTCTTAAAAAAAAGAGAGTTTTTCGACAGCGGTATGAGTATTACTACTAATGAAAACTTCTCTAAATGCATTTGCCGTTCGGAGCCGGAGTTAACCTGTAGGTCCCTTTCAATGAGTTTAAAAATAGAATCGAGTGCAGCTTATTGACTGAGAGAAGTCCCCATGTTCCTTCATGGAATGTTACGGGAATTAATATAATATATGGGCGTGGCACCGCCCAGTTGGAATTATTGAAATTTATATAGTCTTTAGTTCCTTCCACACATACAGAGATATACTGTAAAAATTTCAAGCACAGTTCAGCCGTTTAGCTGCCTATAGAATTCAAACAAACAAACTAAAAAAAACAAACATACATACAAACACACATTCATTTTTATATATAAGATTTAAAACTAGAAGTAAAAGTATTGTTGCAATACCTTGCCTATAACCTTCCCACTCTACAGAAATATAGAGTAAGACATGTTGGAACTGATCTATTTCGTTATTTGGAGTGTCTAAAAAATGTTTTACTGATGAACAAATTTGTTAGAAGTACGGATGAGTTTTCACGTGAATTACACGTTCGACCGAATTGGTTATTTGTCACGTTTAACTCAGAGGGCCGCCGAGTTTGCAAGAAACCCACATAACCAAACTTAATCCTAAAATTACGTTTGCTTTATAAGAAGAAATTAAAATTCAATTACATAGTCAGAGTAGATTTGATTATTGAACTTTGCTATTGAGATTTTTACTGGAATATTGATTCATGAGTAATCGATTTATAAAGAAATTTCCTTATTTCGAAACTAAAATTGTAAAATTCTAAAAACTATTTAATATTTATGTGCCTACCCAGCGGGTGTTAATATATTTCGATGGCTTTTGTTTGTATTAAAAATTCGAATATTCAAGTATATGTATGTCAACACTTTTGAAATTGTTTTATGATCTATGGGTTTATTTTTAAAAGAATGCATTCTTTAATAGCAGAAAAGTGGCATTTATTGTATGTGTCCAATAGAGATGTTAAGCAGTTTTTCCGTCTTTCCGTCTATCTGTTAGTAAATGTTTATGAATTAACATTTATTTCTAGCCATTTACCATAAAAATATTTGTTTGTTGGTTATTCGATAGTCATACGAAAAACCTTTTCAGCATCTCAGCGTCATACGAGCATTGAAAAGCAAAACTTATGAAAAGAAAGTATCATATGCATTTGTTTTGTTGATGTTGTTCTTGTTTAGTTTGGGGATAATATAATGGCATGGGGCAGCATCATTCCATACTATTCATCGGCAATCGTCCATAGTTGGACACCGTGTGTGAGTGTGTGTTGCAAGATCATCGTTTACATTGAAATGAAGAAGAAAGAAAGAAAGAAAGACAGAAAAATATTTTAAATGAATTTTATTGCTTTACTGGCATAAAGCGCAAAAATATCAAATTACTGCTGTAATATATTTGAAATTAATGGCATTTTTACAACTGGAGAAACAATTCCGAACCATATGATATTTCTATAGTGTAGAGTATGCAGAGAGCATAGCTGTGGAATGGGTATTCGTTTAGCATGAGTATTTGGGGTAATAGAGTGTGTATTTCAAATTCCTTTTTTTTTGGGCGAGGGGGGAATTTTTTTTTTTTTGGTGAGCCCAGATTATTTTACATTTACTTTTATTTAGTTGGTAAATGAGCTCATAAACGAGGTCAATATTAATAATATGATTGAGTTTTTCCTCATCATCTTTTCAGTTTTCAGTTTTCAGTTTTCTTTAAATATTTTTATTTGTTTTCTTTGTTTTTTTTTCTTTTTTTTGTTATTATTAAATTGGTAATCAACAACGATAATGATCGTGATGATAATTTAAATGTTAATCATGTATAAATGAAATGAAATAAAAATAATACTTTTTTTAATAGTATTATCCAGGGAATTATACGAGATTGTGTACACAGGCCTACGAAATATTTTCAAATGTTGCATTTAAACAACATTTTTTTTCTCTGTGGTTTTATTAACAATAAAATTTGATATTTTCTTATGGGAAATTTAAACAAATACATTATAATTAAGTATGAAATGCATATAAGCCGGAGTTTTTAATGCTTAAATGTTATCGAGATTATTTAATATAGACATTAAAGTTAGTCGTTATTTTCATTTTACAACATTGTATCTTAGATTGCATCTAATTAGTACACCTTTGGTGTTAAAATTAATTTTTCCAAAAAAGCTGTAGGTTAGCATGCTAGGGTAGCGCTACAAGATGTGGCATTACGAGTAAGACCAGAAAGTTTCAGTCGTTCAATCTCGATTATATGATACCTTGCAAGATAAAGTAATTTTTGAAATAGTTTAGCTCTTGTTGCACCAATAAGCCGCAACTAAATAATGAAATTAAAAATGTTAACAAAAGTTATATGCAGCAAATTGCATCATCATTTAATTGGTAATTGGCAATTGGCTATTATATGCAACTGGAAAATAGTTGACAGTTAACAATTAAACAAATTAAATTACGTGTAGTTTACTGCAATCCTAACTAATGGATAAGGTTGCATATTGTTCTATGCAATTTTTATATTCATATTGTAAAACGTTTATTAAATGAGTTCGCAGATTGCAGTTAAAATAAAAGTAAATGTGTGTTTGGTTTTTATTTAATTATGCTTTATTAACACAGTTTTCTGTTCCACTCTTTCTCTCTGTTTTCAACTTTGTTAACAACAGCGATCATTGTTACAACTTAGGTTCGATAACGACCTTTTCCAACAGAGTTTATCCGCACTAAACTCTCTTTACAGTGATTTCAAACCAATAAACTCTACTCGCTCAGCTTACTTCACTTAAACTGACTGCTATTCGCATCGATTGTCCTTTTATATGGATGAGCAAACAATACTTCGAAAGCTTTAGAACCTCTCTACCTATTTCAGGTAGATTGCATTTCTTTAGTTCTTATGCAGCGATCTGATCGTAAACATCTTGTTTGAGTGCTTATTGTGTTTTTGTTCTTTCTTATTTGTTTCGTTGCATGATTACTTTGTTGTTGTAGTTTATTTCTAATTGTAAACAAGCACGTAGTTGTTATTGTGGCTTGACAACAGTATTGCCCCAAACTTGATTTTCGTTACAATATAATTAGTGATTGCCAACTACAAGTGATCTGTAATTGATTTCATGAAGACTAGATTATTGTGCATATTGCCCGTTTTGAGACTATCTGTGCTGTAAAATATTTATACTAAAACCAGTTCTCAATTATGGACCCAGTGGTTGTAAAAATATTGAATTATTCTATATAACTTAACCGTTATAGTTTAAAGAAGAAATTTTATTATTTCAAAGAGTTTATTCTTGTGTAGGGTATTTATAGTGTCGTTATTGACTCTCTTCCTTTTTGCTTGTTGTAGTTGTTGTTAATATTGACTTATCAAAAGTTAAATTAATCAGTTGTTGTCTTTAGATGCTCCACCTTTTTAGATACCAATCTTAACTAATAATACTAACAACAACAACAACAACAACAATAAGGGATAACAACTTGTTTCTAATAATTTTTCTTTTCATTTTTCTTTCTCTCTTTTCATAGGACTTTTTTTTATTTTTCTGTTAATTTCATACTTGTTGTTGTGTGTAGTAGTAGAACAGAAAAGTTTTGATTGTCCATATGAATCTTCTCACCTTACGTGCCAACAAAATAAATCGTTACACACTGTTCAGATTGAAATACAAAATAAATGCACACAGCATGCCACATGCAACACAAAACAACACAACACAACACTTTACTTGTTTAGTTTATTTGCTGTTGTTGTTGTTGTTGTGGTGTATGTATAAATATTCACGTTGTTGTTGTTGTATTTTTTATATTTTATTTTCGTACATTCCTCACCTGCTGTGTTTAATGTCCAGTTTTACAGTATATTTAAGGATCTCATTGGAAATCACTTAGATCCCAATAAATAACCTCTAATCACTCCCCTTTGTTTGTTGTTCATTTCATTCGATCGCTCGCTCGTTCGAATGTTTGTTAGTTGGCTTTTGGCCATGTTTGTGCTTGTGCTTGTGCTTGACCATGCTATGCGGTGTTGCATCTGACTTAAATGTGTATGCGTGCGTGCTTGTGTGTGAGTGTTGTTTTCACGCTAAATATGTCCATTTGGTGGAACATTAATTGCTCGTTACTTAAGTTCTAATATCCTCTGCAAATTAAGTTGTTGACTTTAACATTCATATACAAACTGTCGTGCTGTGTTGCCACATTTGAATTCGATGTACATATTATTGTGCTCGTACCTGGACACTGACTGACTGGCTGAGTGACTATGATTTTAATATTGCTGGCTCTATAGAGCTTTTTGTGTGTTTAAGCAATACCAGCAGGAGTTATTTTCTTTTTTCAACATCACCTTCTTTTTCAATGTCTTCTTCGTCATCCTCATCATGATCAGCAGCATCATCGTTGCTGCTAAACTTCTTGCAACATTATAGGAGACACTTTATATATAATAAAGCTTCTCATAATACCAGATTAAATTCATATAAAGTAGTTTTGTCCACGGCCACAACCTGCTTAAATAGCCTGGTCTTAATGCTAAATATTGCACAATTGCCAACCACCACCAGGCTACCATCAGACTACCACCAGTCTCTGCACTGCTGCACTGCACTCTAGTACACAGAAGAGAAGGAGAGAAATGTTTAAAATTAAATTTAATAATTTGTTTTTATCCATAATTGAGCTGTTACGTGTTAAATGTTGTGGCACAACAACAACACCACCAACCATAGCACACCACACCATTGCCTTTGTCTTTGCCTTATGTATGTTGCTTTTTTCATAGTGTTGCTGTAGCAACATTATTATCGTATCTTAGTTGCATATCTTGCAGTCTTGTCTTTATTTAATTTCATGTTAATTTTTGTTTTGTTGCGATTTTCTGATAAAAACAACAAAAACAAAAACAAAAAGATAAGAAAAATGGAAATTTTACACTGACTATTACAAATAAGTCCATTAAAGGGACTTGTTAGGCAAGATTCGTAGTAAAAAATATCAATATCCATAGATTAATAATTACTCAATGCTCCTATAAAATCTATGACTATGCTTGTTTTAAATCAATTCATTATTTTGGTATTTTCCTTACAAGTACTTATTCCTATAACTTTAAGGACCAGTTTCTTTAAAAATGCATTCTTTGTTAAGCAACTTAGTCACCTACAGTCGTTAAATATATTGTTACGTTTTTACCTTTTTTAAAACGTGTATGTATGAGTTCGTAGATTGCAGTTAAAATAAAATAAATCTTGTGTTTGGCTTTAATTAAAATCCTTTATTCAGCACAATTTTGTGCACCACTGCTTGTAACCTTTTTACAGGCAATAATAATTTTCTTTTCTTACAATCTTGTAAGCAACAACAATTACTCGACAGATCTTTCTGCTTAAAGATCTTCCAACCCGATCGTAGTTATAACTTAGGTTCGATCACAACCCTTTCAACCAGAGGTTATCCACACTTAACTCTCTAGACTCAACTAAACTGGTTTTTTCCTTCACGATTCACTTCACGAGTTTACTCCTTATAAACTCTCTTCTCACAAACTGTACTCGCTGAGTTTACTTTACTTAAACTGCTACTTGTTCGCATCGATGCGCTTTTTATAAGGCTGAGTAAACAATATATCGAAAGCTCTCGAACCTCTCGATATTTCAGGTAGATTCCATTTATTTCTTTTTAGTTCTTTTGTAGTCATGCGTATGTGAACATCTACCTCTTTCAGCCCTTAGTATTTGTTGTTACTTGTTTTCTTTGCTGCTTAATTATTGTTGTTGCCGTTTTGTTTTTGTTTACTTTATCTCTGCTAATGTTTGTTGTTGTATATTTGGTTATTTGAAAGCAGCACGTATAGCTGTTCTTGCAGCTTTTTTTATTTATTTTAGCGATGTAATAAACGCTGGGGTGCCCAACTTTATTTTCGCAACAATATAAATTACCTTGGTATTAAGCATAAACAGATGGTGATTCTTTCTAAGAAGGCATACATTTATAATGCGTGAGGAGTTGCAACTCTTTCGGAGAATCCATTTGATACAAGTTACTTAAAAATTTAAACTTTTTTGTACATCGTAATGTCATTACTTTTTGCCATAAGACAAAGGCCTTGTAGTCATAGATTAAATTTTGCATTATGCAGATGCTCCTCTTACTTCTCGTGTGTTGTGAACCAGGCTTCCTGTAGCCCGAAAACATGTTTACGTTTTTCTGGTTTTGCTATATTGGCTCCAAATTAGAAGATCGTCAAAAAAGGCGTTTTGTCTCATTGAGTATGCTGGAGGAGGAAGCCCAATAAATGGATTTTTATATTACAGAACTTTTTTCCTACGCAATATGATATGATTCTTACTTTAGGTTATATTTGCCAAATGGAATCACAAAAAAAAGTTTACAAAATTATCAAACTATTCTTTTAGATCCCAAGTGTACCGGTATGAAGTGTGAATCGAGATTCAAATGGCTCCATAGAAAACATTTATTGTGAACGAGCCCCAATTTTTTTTTGCGTTGGCAAAGAATTTTGTTAAATCAGTGAACAAGCAACATAATGATTTGGGGAAATCATTAGTTTTTTTTATTTGGAGAAAAGTTCTGCAGAGTCGCATTGAATGCTTGAGGCATATGGTGATCAGGCTCTAAACGGAAAAGTCATGGGTTAATGCGGGACAACCATCAGCTTCGGCTGCAAAATCAGATCGATTCCGTGGCGCCAGAAAGTTCTGGCGTACCACTATCTCCTAGATCCTGGTGCATTTAATACAGATTGCTGCCGACAAAAAATTATCAATTTGAACCATGCATAGATCAAAAAACGACTAGAAGGAGTCACAAGACACGGCAATGTAATTTTGCCACATGATTATGCACCTGTACACAAAGCAAAGCCAGTTCAGAATAGAATCAAAGCATTAGTCTGGGAGCTGCTACCCTACCCACCATATTCGCCAGACTTGGCTCGTTTCGACTACTATTTGTTTTCATCGATGGGACATGCCTTAGCTGAGCAGTATTTCGAAATTTGGGTGACTATTTGGTTTGCTTTAAAAGGCGAACATTAGCGTTTCATTTACACAAAGAACTCTCATTCCTTAGCGGTACACCTGGTACATGCGCTTTATATGACTTAGAAAGTTTTTCTTGGTTGATCGTTTAAATAAAAGTTATACGTCCAGGATTACCCATTTTCAGAAGTTCAAATATCAGGAAAATCATAAAATATCCCCCATATTACTAAAGCTATCTCATGTTGAAAAAAAGTGTTTCATGCCAATAATTGTAATATGAAGTAATTAAAAAAAGTGCTTTTAGGGCTTAATTAAGAAAGGTGAGATCCAAAAATAAATATTTCTCGAAAATTCTAATTATATAATCGATCCACTCGACCAAATAAAACGCTTTCCCACCCTAAATACCTTCACACTAAAAGTATAAAAAATATAATTTTTTTTTCTTTGATAATCTTACATTGACTCATTAAGATACAGAATGAATTAAAATGAAATTTAAAGCTTTACTTTAAGCCTAATTAATTTGATTTAAAATCGTTTATAAATATTTATTACATTTGCAGACCTCGTAACCACTTGATTTTGCGTCATAATGAATGAAATCCCAAATAAAAGTTTTCTTTTGTTCAAAATTAAAAACCAAATAAAATTCTTAAGAGGGTCTCACATTTTAATCGGTTTAAGCCCACTAAATACATTTGATTTTAGTCGTTTTCATATGATAAAAATTTGTTTCTTTTGCTGTTTTAATTTCATTTCTCACTTCGTTTTTAAATTTTGAATTTTTGTCTTTCGTTTTTTTGTGTCAAATTATTAAAATTATTGAAGTCAACACAGCAAAGATTTAATCGAACGATAACAAGACGTGTGGGAAGCCTTCTCGGTAATAAACAACACCAAATCACAACAATAACAACAACAATGAAAAAATATTATACAAAAACAAGCAACAGTACAACAAACAAACAGTGACTGACTGACTGACTCATTATTAAAGAATCATAAATCAAGTGGATTAGCGACGTTATCACACTAATAACATCACAAAAAAAAGTTTTATTTGTTTTATTATTAAGCACATTTACCAATATATTCGTATTATTCTCTTATTTAAATACCCTTTTAAAATGCAAAACAATATGTAAACGAGGGTTGTTAAAAAAATAACTTAACTTTTATAAAAAGTAGATTTATAATATTTCTATATCAATGCTGTAGTTATTTGAGCAGTGCTGCCAATTCAATTTTGGGTATTAAACTTTACATATGGATTAACGTAGATGAATAGAAAGAAGGTTGTAGACTATGCTAGAACATTCGAAATTGATGTCAATTTACTATAAAAGGTGACGCCTTGTGCCTAGTCAATTAGTCGTATTTTAACAGTCGAAGAGTAAAATAGCGCTAAGGCATTAATAAAATTTTGAGTAATTTGTGTATTACGTGGAAGTCAAATAAATTACTGTACAAAGTTAAATTGTGAGAATAAAAATACGATATAAAGTAAAACATAAATTTGTCTCATTTACTTCATTTAACGCCATTTTAAAGAACTCGAACGTTGTAAAAAGATTAAAAGCGAACAATATGTTCAATGGATTGCCAGATTTTCTCACATATAAGAGCTTTCATACCGCTTGTAGGGGAGCATGTAAGCACTGCTTTGGCACTGCTTTGCAGCCTATTTTTCAGTGTAATTAGATCTAATTATTCTCCCTTCCCCATTTAGTACCGTTTAACACTTCTTTTTGATGTTTTTTCACGAGTTCGTATTCTCCTTTCTAGTAAATCCCATAACTGTTATATGGGTCATCTTGAGCAGTTATTTTATGTTTTCAGAACAAGAAAAAGTCCATTAAGCCAAAAAATCAATCAAAAGTTACCATCTTTAATCTGACGGTTTTCGGCATTTTGACACTGTTTTATGTTGCTTCTTTCAACGGCACATAACTTCATTACTGTCAGTACGATCTTGTTATATTTAAAAGCCCTTGTACTACTCGTACGTTAAGTCGTTGTAAACAGAATGCATTGACATGGATGGTTAAACGACATGTGCATGTATCTATGTATGTATGTATATCATTTAAAAGGTCTCTTCTTTCCAAATTCGGGTAATACTTAGCTAAGTTATTAGCTTATAAATGCATAAAGGTCCGAAAAACCGGTTTTTTACCCATAACTCGAGATTTTGAACGTGTTACGAAAATTACAAAAACATATCCTTGTTCTATTTGATAGCGTCAATCAGAAAATTAATATCATTTACCAGGTATTTCAACTTCGTTTTTTTTTTTGCTGTACCGTGGTTTTATTTGTCAATAATAATAATTAGTTATGACTGATACTGTTTTTTCATTTGTAAATATTTTATTTCTTAATTTGTCGGTACACTTTGTTCTAACGAAGACAGGCTTTTTTTGGGACACTTAAGCTATAAACACATTCAAGGCTACCAACTATCGACTACAAGCTGTCAAAAATAGAATATATGTGTGTGTGCATATAAGAATAATAAGAATAATGATTTTAGCCGTAATACGGCTACCGACTATACGACGCTAATTTCTATTTTTCTTGGCGATAACAAACAGTTTTGTGCTGTCAATACATTAAGAGGTATGTGGTTATGTTTAATGTATCAAATCAGATGTTTATTTTGTAGCTGTAGACACTAAAATAATTAAATAGCTGGTTACTTGGCAACTTCTGTAGTTGTGTGGTCGGTAGATTTGAATGTGTTTATACGATTAAAAACATTTTCTTTCTTAGAATTGGCAAACCGTGTGCTACTGTTAAAGTTTCAAGTGTTTTAAAGCATTTGATTTAGTTTTTTTTGCAAATTTTTAAGCAAACTTTTAGCTGCAAATTAAAAAAATTATCCTTTTCTTTGCACAAACCTCGTTCGCTCTCATATGCAGATATAGCCACAGTAAAAGACACAAACACACATGCCAGTATTACCGGCCGAGTATATGTATGCAAAAGGCCAAAATCAAAATAACCAACCTGCAACAACAACAAAAACAATGGCACTAACGAGAACGAAAACGAAAAGACAATAAAAATAAATAAAAATTAACGAACATAAACAACAACAACAACAACAAAATCTTTATGAGAAAAAAAAAACAGAAAAAAATCGAAAAATTTAAATTTAAGCTCCAATCAACAATTATTTTCAGAGCAGAGCCACACACTTACGCTCAGTAACACAAGCCAAGCCAAGCTAATGTTTTAAACTTGGTCTAATGTTAATTGGCTTTTAAGAGAGAATCTTAAACTGGTAGTGGTGTTTGGTTGTTGGTGCTGTTTTTTTTTTCCTTTGCTTTTCTAATAAAATTCATTTGTTGGAGATAAAATATAAAAATAAATGATATTTAACGCTTTCATAGACAAATTTATGACATTAATTGTTATAAATATTTATTTTAACAACACCAACAACAACAACATAACAGAACGAATGAACAACATTATGACACAAATTGAAATTAATTATAATTCGCTTTTATTGAAAATTATAAATGAATATAAAGCACGGGAATTAAATTTGTAAGACCACAATAAATGAGTAATAAGCCTACAATGATACACATTTCACCGACAGCTATTATATGTTGATTTCACTTATATTCATGGTTCACAACTCACTGGGTAACCCAATTAAACCCAACCGGCTTTTATTAGGTTTTATATTTTAAATAATTAAAATTACGTACTGCGAATACAAATTAATTCGGTCAATTTTTTTTTTTTTTGGCTCTAAAAAGAAAATAAATGAATAAATTTATCAAAATAAAAGTTTATCAAATCAATACTTACATATTTTCCCCATTTCTCTTCGAATCCCGTCTCAGAAAAACTTCTCTTTTGAGGTGACCCACTTTGAGGTGGTTTTGTTTTCAAAAGAAATGATTCGATGGCACGCCAAAAGATATTGTATCCGCCGAAACAGCCAACAGCCATTTTCGAAAGAAGCAATGTTGGGAGACACCGGAGGGCGCGTTTCGCGTTTGTTTGGCATAAGATGGAGATGCTTTGGGGAAGTCATATGCTCCCAAAAGAAGTAACGGAAAAAATTTGTTTGGCTATGCAAACAACAACTCTCATAATGCATGAACACCGAGTTTTAGCAGCTCATAGCACACAATGCCGCCTTTATCTCACTAAGAGTGCAAAATTGTATTTTAAAAAATATTGTCGAAATGAACGAAAACCCCAAAAAAAACGTCAAAAAACCAAATAAAGCCCGGTGGTTTGGGTGATTTTAAAAAAGCCCAGAATTTTGCCAACCCTGCTTATATTAGATTAAGATTCAGAAGATTTAAATTTAAATCGAATCAGAAATTGCTGAATGCTAAGTAGATGATATTCTGCACTAATCATGCACTTTTTATTGTAGCTCTCAGTTTAGTAAATCTCTCTAAATAAACCAGTACATAATACACTTTCAAAGTAATGCCCTTGAATAGACTTCGTCACTCAATGTCCTTAAATTTTTTTTCTTTTGAAATTATCGAGAGACTGGGGGACCAACACTTTCTCAGGTATGCAAGCTTAGATCGTGGTGTAGGGCACAATTCGGTGACAGTTTTAGTATTTGTGGTGATTTAGCATTTACATATAAACATACAGACATTAGTTAATATTAATTTGTTATTTCCAAAGAATTAAAATTCCCTCAATACCATCGAAAGGAAATATTAACTAAATACGAGTAATGAGTGAAATTCGTAAGAAATATCGAATAGCTTTTTTCGATAGCTGCCTGCACATTTCAATGAAATAAAAAAATCATTATCACTTTAACTCGACTATTCTTTGAAATCTGTTCTGGTGAATCTCAAAATTTAGAAAATATGAAGGAAGTTATGAAGCGATAAAATGAACATTAAATGGCTTAAATTATCGTTATTTCATGTAACTTATATTGGCCCAAAATACACATATCGTATGTACGTGATCAGTAATTGTAATGAAACTTCAAATGAAAAATTGTGTGACAAGTTCAATTTAAACGGAACAGGTAAAATACGCATTTCAAATGAATAGGATAGACGACAGTGTTTCTTGAACACACACATTTCGAAAATTACAAGGAAAAATAGAATTTTGTGTCAAATAATTTCGAATATAAGTTAGAAGTACATGCAACGTAATGAAACTCCAAACGTATTGAATGAAAAACTATTCCTAGATTTACTCTCATAAAAAAAGTTAAAAATCTGAGATAATGTTTAATCCGGAAAACTGAAATCAAACTAAAGAAAAAAATAAAATAAAAAAAATAACCAGAAACAGAAACAGAAACAAACACTGCTAATGAAGTTGTTTAAATATTTTCATTCGAATCTCTTCCTTAATTCCAAATAAAAGTTGCTAGCAACTGCTGCAGCGGCAGCAGCAGCATCCTTTCTCACTAATAAGATCCGGATTCTTTTAATAGGATTTTTATAGCGACATGTTATGAATGTTTATTATTAGAGACTGATAACGAGTTGAAATTTGTCTGCTGGAAAGGTGTTTTGTTTTTCTTTTTTTAGGCCACATTCTACTGGTACTTGTATTTGGCTAAATAACTGCCACATTGTTCGATATTTAAACACGTTTCAACAGTTTTAAATGCTGTTGCTTCATTTAAAAGCAATCAATGCATTGATTACGATCTTCTTAGAAATTGAAAACAAATAAATGAACAAGATGATAATCAAGTGATACACTTCTTTAAACAAGATATGCTTATAGATATACGAGTATACACTCAAAGAAAAATGTTTTTTATTATTATTATTTAGAAAAGAAAAATGTACGCAATTAATGTCATTACATGGCCACTGGGTCCAAATATAAAACGATTTATGTATTGTGTATATCACAACTTAGCCCATTTATTGGCAAATTAATTTAAAAGATTTGTTTATTGCGAATATCTACTCAACGGCAACAATCCTTTTTATTAAATTTAATTAAAAGTAATATGGGGATTAACCAAATTCGAATGAATAAAAAATAACATACAATGTAGACTTTTAAACCGATTGCAATAAACGTCAACTTACCGGTACCATCAAAGTAAAGTTTTTAACAAATTTTAGTAACGAGGGAGATCAGTTTTTTTTACTCCTCTTGGAAGCATAAAGCTTTCTCAAAGCGTCTTCACTGGTGGTCTTCATTCAGTAGGAAAATAAAACTTCCTAGGTGGAGGAAATACCATCCTGGGTGAGGAAATACCATCAAGGAAGGAAGGAACTACCATCTAGGAATAACACTGGAGCATGCGCATATGTGGAGAAGGCTTGCAGGGAGATCTTGGGGTTGTAACCCAGGAATATTATACTGGATGTATACCATAATGGTCAGACCGATTGTGCTATATGGGGCCGTTGCATGGGCGGTAAGAACGAGTTTGGGTGTAATCCAGGCGAAGCCAAATAAGGTAAAATGATTAGCGTACATAAGCATAACTGTGGCAATGAGAACTTATCTCACAGATGCACTCGAGGTTCTTCTGGACCTTAGTCTGCTGCATTTGGCAGTGAAAAATAGGACGATAAAGACTACCTACTTGGCTGTCATGTGGACAGACTAATGGAAGACTATGACTATGGCAAATGTTTCAGGACAAGACTGGGTATAAAGAGTGAGTGCAGAGGCTTGGAGACTGCATACTCCTTAAGAGAAGGGAACATTTTGTGGTACATGGATGGGTTAAAGACGGAAAATGGTACAGGAGCGGGAGTGAACCTATGGAAAAATTCGCCAGCATATTCCAGGCAGAAGTTTATCCACTTGAGAGGTGTGCTCAACTTAACCTTGAAAGAAAATATAGATGATAGGACATAGCCATACCATCTGATACTCAGGCCGCTATTCGAGCAGTTAGCTGCTACGAAGTTGGCTTGAAATTAGTTTGGTATTGCCTGGATAAACAGAACCAACTAGGCAGGAATAATAGGGTCAATGTTCCGGGTCATGTAGGAATTTCGGGGGAATGGTCGATGAAGTGACCAGAAAGGGAGCTTCCCTTTAATGGGAATAGAGGCCTAGAATGGCATACAACACGAAAATGAGGATAATGAGAGGGTAGTGCTCTTTTCTAGCCGTACGGGTCAGAGACAATTTTAACTTTTGTTGGGTAACTATAATAGGAGGAGATTTAAGGATACTGACCGTGCCTTTGACCGGTCACTGCAGTCCATTGTCTATTTAGCACATCTGAATTAAATGGGAATGTCTCAAGCTCGATGTGCAGATTCTGTGTTCGAATCACCAGAGCACATACTTAGCGCTCGTGAGGCATTAATGTACTCTTGTAGGAAGTATCTAGATGCCTATCAGATACTACGTATGAAGTTATCGGAGTAAGTACCAACCGAAATTGAATTTCCTCAGATCGACGAGGTGGAGGGAGATATTATAGGGAAACCCTAAACAAATGCGGGGGGGGGGGCTGTACAATAGATCGAGAGGTCGCAATCTGTCTTTGCCTCTTTCCACATAATATCATTTTGCCTTAGTTCTTGGATAATTGTGAATCGCCAGGTGTTTCTTGGTCGACTTCTGTTTCTTGATCCTTGGGGATTCCACACTTTGTAATAAATATATTATCTTCTGCAATATGCGCTCTTCATTTGTCATGATCCATAGTTCTTATGTTGCTCATGGTGTTGGGCTAGAACATTTTGCATATAATCTGGAGGCACTTGTTAGTGAATACTTGTAACTTTTCTGTGGTGGTGTTGGATATAAGCATGGTTTCACTACCATTATAAGCATAGTTTGTCTGAGGATCCGCCATGTAAAGTTTTTTTGTCAACTAGTGCTTATTTCGTGAATGGTAACACTTAGCACATGTCTGATTTGACAGATAATTAGTTTTATCCTTCCGCTGAACGAATATGGTTGTGCATACGCTTGAACAACGCAGGGAATCTGGGCCTGCGATCGACTTACAGAAGATGCCGATTTTGCCAAAAAAAAATCATCTTTTCAGATGAAGCTCATTTTGATCTTGGCGGGTATGTAAATAAGCAAAATTGTGGCATTTGGGGTACAGAAAACCCACACGCATACATTGAAAAGCCGATACACCCAAGACGAGTCACTGTTTGGTGCGGATTTTGGTGCAGAGGCATAATTGGGCCATTTTTCTTCGAAAATGAGCAAGAAGTGGCCATTACAGTCAATGGCGATCGTTATCGGGCCATGTTGAACGAATTTTTGTTCACGAAAGTTAAAGAGGAGGATATTAGCAACATATGGACGGCGCTACGTACTACACATCCGAAGCTACACTCAATGTTTTGCGCCCTGTTTTCAAAAAAAATAAAAAATTTGGCGGACACTATATGATTTCTTTCATATTGACTACAATTGTCCGACTACCCCTCTTGCCTTATTGAACATGTTGTAAACGTCTGTTTCTACGTCGCCATTCGATACTATTGTACTTCCTAGGTAGCAGAAGTCATCTACATACGTAATTGGTTGGGCCTGTAGCATGATGTTTTCTCTGCTATTGTGGTAAATTCTCATTGCTTTGGTTTTCTTGAAATTTTTCTCAAGTCCAACACTGGGAGCCAGTCTTTCAAAGTCTTCTTATTTTGACTGCATGTTGGAGATTTTGTGTAAGAGTGGACAAATGTCATCTGCATAATCCAGGCCCTCTGCAAACAGACTTCGCTCATGATCTCATTCAGTACGAAGGTGAATAGTAGAGGTGAAAATGGGCATCCTGCTTTACTGCAGCGTTAGTGTGGAATGATTGGCTGATGCACCCGTTGTGAAGAATAGAATGTTCCGCATCCACGTATATTGCTCTTATTACTCGGATTATTTTCTGAGATACTCCTTTTCTTCACAATGCTTTTCATATGGCAGTCCGTTTGATGAATCTGTAATGAAATTTTTGAAACACCTCGTAAATTTTAAGTCACGAGTATAAAACCGGTTTTTCGTACCTATGTGCATTATCAGAGAGAATTATTCAGAGAATTGGAATATCAGTTTAGCTATTGGGTAATACATACATATAGAAAAAGAAACCAAGTATAGTCTGATGTCATATGGAAATTGATCTTAGAAATACATACGCATGTACATAAGAAGATAAAAGGTGTCTATATATTATATGTTATTACGCCCCATCTCCTGCGTATCTCATAAAGGAATTGTTAACAAAATTTTTTCTATTCGTGTTACTGTGTGGTCCACACGATCATTTTGGACATTTAAGAATTTAAGCCAAATTTGTTTGCTATGCCTTTTGGCTTAGATATGCAAAAATTTCTTTTGCATTGTCTTGGTACTCTTGAGACGCATGATTATTTAGCGTTCGGTTTCAAATTTGAATCGTTTTTTTTTTGTTTTCAATTGACCGTGTTAATACATGTTGTATTTGTATGTCGTACATGTATTAAATGCAACAACAACAAAACACAGATTTTCAATAAATGTTCCAATAACAAGTCGTTATTGTTATTTTTGCATTTTGGACAGTACGCGTACATAACAAAAAAATCTCCATTTATTTGAAAAAACTAATATCGAATAAATACGACAACAGCAAAAACAACAACTTAACATGCATTTACAAGTAATTCTGCACCAGAGATGATTGTCCGTCTTGCTATTCTTTTTTATTCTTTTTTGTTTTTGCCAACAGCATTAAGATGCAGCAGCGGCAAAGGCAATAGCAGCAGTCTCAATATTGTCCTGTTTAATTTTAATTTGTTGTAGTTGTTGTTGTCGCTTTCGGTCGTTGTCAACATTTAAAGCATTTTGTAGTTCTTATTTCTTATTAAATCGCATATCAATTTCGATTTTCAATTTTTTGTCTTTTCTTTTATTTTTGCAATGTTTTCCTGAACACACAGAGCCGGGTTTATACCCCATACACACACACATACATGGCTACATTAGTTGGGGACCAGGATTGTCGTTGTTATTGTTTTATTTGGTAAAATGTTTGTCGGCATGCTTTTTTTCTGTGGCTTTTAGAATATTTCACTTTTTTCGAATTGCGTATGAGCATTAATGCTTGTTGTTCCACTGATTTTTCTCTTTTATTTTTTTTCCAAATGCGACAAAACCTGGGTGGCATATTAAGTTTTAGGCTACAAGTTTTACACTTTAGCAGATCAAAATGGGCTTATTGCCAAGGATGCCTAAATTTATTGTTTTATTTTTTTGTAATAGTCTGCGATCTTAAAAGGTAAGGAAAATCACACTGTACTGTGCCAATACAGTGTAACATTGTTAGGATTCAGTATAATCGTATAGACGCTCTAAAGAAGTGTTCGAACAACCTTAAGCAAGCAAGCTCTGCAAATGTAATGCTGTGGCGCACCCAATGTCCAGTATAGATCTCTGTGACAAAGTTTATGGTTTACACGTGTTTTAGAGAGAAGAAGTCTGTTACCTTAACTCAGAACAAAGCTATATTTTTACCCCGATGAAACACTATATTGAGCTTAAAAACTATAACTGCAAATTTTATCCCTTAATCCCTAGGGATTAATAGGGCATACGGCAATAAACCATAGTGGGTGCTAAAGACTTTCCTAAATTTTTTGTTTAAAAACTTATAGTCGAAATAGTCGAAGAATGTATTAGTAAATGCAGCAGTAGGCATCTTAAGCGAGCAGGTACTACCCGTGTGGCGGTCCCATCGTTTCGATTTGAGTTTATTTTTTTTTTGTTAAGTTGGTATATCTGTTGTTGATATTTCCGCTAAATCTTAGCGCCATAGCTGGACATTTCCAAAAGTTACGTAGCCAAGAGTACATCTATTTCTATGTATTTTGACCGTGTTGTGGAAGACATGTTTTACGAGGCTGAATCCGATCCCACATTCAGCAAAAGGATCATTACTGGAGACGAGACGTAGCTTTATGAGTACGACACGCAATCAAGACATCAGGCAAGTGAATGGCGTTCACCAAATGAGCCGAGACCAAAAAAACCACGTCATTTTCAGTCAGAAAAAAGGTAACGCTCACGGTTTTAATGGATTACAACGGTAAAGAGCATCATGAATTTTTGCCGGAAGGCCAGACATTAAACAAAGAGTATTATTTGAGCGTTATGAGACGTTTGTATGTAGCAATTCGCCAAAAGAGAGAAAACAACAGCCACTGAATTCACTTGAAATGGCTCTCTGTGATTTCTTTCTGTTCAATCGAGTTAAAAAACCGTTACGTGGAACGCGTTTCAGCAACAATTTCTAAAATTGTAAAATCGCCAACACACATAGAGATAGATGTAGTCTTGGCTACGTAGCTTTTGCAAAAGTCAAGCTATAACACCAATCTTTAGCATCAACAACAGATGTACCAACTTAACAAAAAAAAAAACCCCCACGGGGATTGTTCCGAAAACTTTTTGATCAAGGAAGTATTTTTCCATAAAAGTTTCGATATGAGAAAGCTATACTAGAGAAGAAATACCGCTATTGTTCACTCTTAATTTTAACATCAGCCGTGTGACCACTTCAAGAAAAGTTTTCAGATTTTCTGACGTAACTTTAAGAAGATTTGCGCCTTTTTGTACGAGTACATGTGAAGAACTCGGTGTTTTATCCCAACATATATGAAACTAAAGAACAAAAGAGTGAATTCTTCGGGTGAACCTGCACCAAAGAGGGTTGAGGTTTAATTTACATCGATTTTGTTAAAAAGAATAAAACAATTATCAGCGAGTATTATTCAGAGCTTTTGGGTAGTTTTGATGTGGATTTGAAGCAAAAGCAAACTCCTTTAGCGTTGAAAAAATTACTGTTCCATCTATGCAATGCATGAGTGCAAACGTGTGCAGATTCTTCTGCCATAACCACTGACTATAGTTCCCTTCCAGTACTTAGGGTATCTAAAAACTTCGACTTAACCAACAATCGATTATTGTTCGAGCTTTATTTTATTAAAGATTTGTACCAACAGAAAACCAGTAAAAAATGCCGGTAAATTGTTATCGAAAGAACAGTATTTAAGAATAATAATGAAACCAAAACAAAAAAATCATTCAATCAATGTAAGTGTGAGTGCATGTGTTTTTAAATGAATGTGGGAGGGAGGGAATATAGAATTGATCGGTTTATACGAGGCTATAAAAAATGTTGTTCGCAAGTCCATTTCATTTGAATTTACATTTTTAACATTTATTATGAGTTTATGGTGTTGTTGTTTTACTCGACGCCGACAACAACGCCGCCATCAATGTTATTGTTGCTATTGTTCCTTATTGTTGCTTGTCACCGACTACAAACAAAAAAAAGTACTGAAAATCAACGAAAAAGGAAGATAAACATTCAAGTTGAATCCTTTGAGAGATTCTGCGTGTGTGTGGCACTCAGAATGTACTGTTGCAGCTTCTTGTTCTTGTGCTTCTTCTTACTATTTTAATTTTCACAAACACACGCATAACGTAGTACCGTGGCGCAATATGCTCCTCATTGTCCAATTGTTTAGCATCAATTCCAGCGAAGTAATTCGAATGACAATGATCATCTTCAGGCGGACCACCGTACGTACGTACGCCAATGATATCAACAATTATAATTGCGTGAAGTTAACGACAATAAATGTGCGACTAAACAAACAACTACAACAACATCAACAACAACACCATTAAAAAAAAGTAAAAATTGTAAAAAAAAAACGAAGCAGATCACTAACCGGACATACGTTTGGTAAAAACTTTGAACACCAACTCCTATAAGCTTATATTCCATACTCTGTGAATATGTGCATGGCTCTCTCTTATATGAGCATGATCGTGTGTGTGTGTGTGTGTATGCATGTGATTGTTTTTTTGATGCTGAAGTAACAGATTTTAACAGATTTCGCTGATAACTTTGAAGTTTTATTCAATGTGCTGGATGTTAGTGCCAGATTTGTCGCTTTTTCTTGTAGGGCTGGCTGGCTGCATTACTTCTTTTTTATTTCATTTGTTATCCGGGTATTACGAGCCAAAAAAAGAACGTATATTTTTTATTGCTGTTGTTGTAGTTGAATTCTGTTTTAAATTTTGACGACAAATAAAGCAACTTAAAAGGCATTTTGTTGGAATTATTGTTAACAAGAAATATAACACACATGCTTAAGACGAACTACACAACAGCAAAAAAAAAAAAACAAAATAAAATAAAAATGAATAAAAAATAAAATTAAAAGCTACAAAATACTACGATCATGGCGAGAGATGGTGATGAGAATGCAGATACTTAAAGTATGAATTCTTTTGGCATAACATGCTTTATGGTATGACTACCAAAAAATTCAGAAGTTATGTTCCATTGTTTTGACTGACCAAACTAATTTATTGATGGCTGTCATTCAAGCAAATAGAAAATATAAAAAAGAACCAAATAAGTTAAGCGATGGGTGGCACTATAAAAACGCGCATCCTATATCTTTAAGATGTGGATAATAAACTGAAACCGTAATTTCTACAAATATGAGGATACATTTTCTTTTGGGGGATATAAACACCTTTCTTTGTACAGTCGTACATGCTTATAAGGAACAATGTCACTGTGATGCGCTGAATTCAAATCCGTTTTCAGTTTTTTTCCATCAGACTCAAAATTTTTTTTTATGGGCGTGACAAATTTTTCGCCCAAAAAAATGCTGGTTATGTCGATATATTTCATCAAAACTTTAAAACGGCAAATGTTTGGCAACAAAATATTCTATAAATCACCTGAACAAAATGTTCTTGTATTTTCAACAGTTTCGGAGTTATTCATAACTAAGCTGCGAAAAAAAATGTTTCCCCAAAATTAGAGCAATTTTTGTTTTTCAAAAAGTCATAAAAAATTTTTCAGAATGAAAATTTTACATGTTAAGCACTTAGATTAAGTCTTAAAATGTTGAGAATAAAATAAACTATAAATCGTGAAAATCGGTTGGCTATTGCAGATTTTATTCAAAATTAAATGCAAATACCTAGCTCTGACTAAAATTAGCGAACAAAATTTTTCTTGCAAAGTTAGTGGATTTTTTTTTTTATTTCCAAAAAGTTATAAAAAAATTCCTAAAATATAAGTTTTATGTTTTAAGCATTTAAACGAAAGCCAGCTATGTTGCAAATAGAATAACCCATAAAGATAGGTGTCTAACTTTGACAAAAGTAAAGGGTTCATTTTTTATGCCTATGGTAGGTAAATATTTTTTTTTAAAATACGATTTTTTTATTATTGTATTGTCCGGTACAAAATGCATTTTTGGAACTTTGCGAAACCGAAAAGACAAAACCTACCTGATATTTGATTTTATCAAAACCAAAGGGTAATATTGAAAACTACTCGAAGGACTATTTCCGTTTTATACTTTTTATTTTGGTAAGTGTTTTACAAAATTTTTACGCAGAGTTAACTTATTAATAATACAGTATGACAAGGGCTTCGACTTGCAACAATTCTCCATATTTGTTTTACTATATCTGTGGGGAATTAACTTTAAAATCACAACGCCATACAATAACATCCCAAATTAAGAATCCTTCTAAACATTACTTTGGGTTTTCTATACCTGAACGAAATAAATATTGACTTCAAAACTATGTAGTAATACTTGTGCAAATGTTTTAAGAAGATGGCTTTACGGCAATAGGAACCAGCGATATGGAGTGAACCACAAAATCATGAACATGATTGTTATTTCTGCATAACCGCTACGCGTGGATTTACGAGAAAATACAAGCACAAAATCGTCTATCCAAACATTTCATCCGTCCGACGACCAGTTCCTCGAAACAATAGTGTTTCTTTACATATACATATGTATGTATATGTATTGTTTCCTACCAGACATTCCCCTTCGTTATTTTTGTGTATTGGCTAATAATATATTACACTTTTTTATCAAAGTTAGGTACCTGCCTCTATGGGTTATTTTACTTTTAACATATCTAGCTTTCATTTAAATGCTTAAAATGTAAAATTGAGATTAAAGACAGTTTTTTTATAACTTTTTGAAAATAAAAGAAAAAAATGTCCACGAATTTTGCAAGAAAAAATTTGTTCGATAATTTTGGTCAAAGCTGGGTAACTGCATTAAATTTTGAATTAAATCATTAGTAGCCCACCGACTTTTATGATTTATAGTTTGTGTTTCCGTTTTTTCAGTTTTTGTGGAAAATAGTATCAGAGTTGATTTGTTTTGGTGTTGGATTGCGGCTATTCTGCAGTATTTTAAGTATTAGTTGATAAGTCTGTGATAAGTATCATTTACGCATAGAATAAGCATCTACATGATTAATTAGTTTAAGATAAACTATGTCAGAACAGTATTTTTGAATAAATAAAGTAAAGCGTGATTTATAACTTATCTCATTTTCAATATTTAAAGCATTAATCTAAGTGCTTAATACGTAAAATTTTCAATCTGATAAATTTTACGCGAAATTTTTTTTTTTTCGCAACTTAGTTATGAATAACTACGAAACTGTTGATAATACAGGAAAATGTTGTTCAGGTGATTTATAGCAAATTTTGTTCCTAAACATTTGCTGGTCTTGCATTAAAATCGGTCAAGTCGTTCCAAGTTATGATGAAATATATTGACATAACTACCATATTTTGGGCGAAAAGTTTGCCACGCCTATAAATAAATTTGAGCCAGATGAAAAAAACTGATAAGAGATTTGGATTGAGTGCAACAGAATCATTATATACCATACAGTTTTAGTTAAAGGTCAGAAAATTGTTTGGTTATCAAGGGCAATATTTAAAAAACAACAAACGATTTCATTTAAAAATATTTGTTATTATTTGCTATTCACGAAATATAAATAATACCCCTCGTATAATGTAATCGATCTATTTATCCTCTACGCTACCATTTGTGCCTTTTATGCAATTTTAAACAACTAGCTGGTCTAAACGGGGCTGCGAAATTTTAAAAATATATTCTCTATATAAAAAAAAAAAATTCTGTAAAGCCGAACTATAACATACGCAGCTACTAAGGACCCATAAAAGGCAGCCCAGAAAACCCCCTCTCGTAGTTTTGATTAGTCTGATGAATCTCTTTTTACATTAGAAAATTTCGAGAATTAATTTGATCGTGAAGAAGGTCAGAACTATCTTTATTATACGATAATCTTTTAATCAGTTTTTATATCAAAACTAGTTTATGTATATGCATATGTACATACTCGTATATATATTTTGTGAATATCGAGGTTATAGCTTAAACATTTAGCATTTCTGGAAAATCCAAAGAATATAATTTTTTTTATTATGATGTAACGTCTCTAATGATTGCGTTAATATTGTGATTTGATTCATTTGCCTGTAAGATATCACTCTTTAGCGACTCTGCTCAAAAGTTTAGATTCGACGATAATATTATCATTTTGTTGTATTTATTATATGAAAACTTTGTTCTTTTTTCTGCTATTCTTGTTGTTGTTCTTTTTGTTGTTTTAAAAACAATGAAATTACAAAGTGAAAATATTTACGAGCCCATCAAGTGCTAAGTATCGCATTACAACAACTCTGATGCTGTTCGATGAGTTGTCATGTCATGTTTTGTTTGAAATTTTTGTTTTTTTTTATACTGACCCCCCAACCCTCTCTTATTATGGATTTTACTGCTGATTGTTATAGTTGGGACTCCTTCTTGTTGTAGTCTAAAGCTGTGCTTTTATGTTGTTGGGCTTGGTTTTTCTCAAGAAATAACGTAAAATAATGAAACCAAACTTAAACGAATTGATGTTTTTGAGAGGGGGGATGGGTGGGTTGATGTTGACCAACTGTTAGTTGTATAGTTGGTTGGCTGTTTAGTTGTTTAGCTTTTTAGTTATTGGCTTGATGGCTGGTTAAATGTCTCTGTTGCTGTTATTGTGGTTGTTGTTGTTGTTGTTGTTGTTGTTGTTGTTGTTGTTGTTCTTTTCTTTTTTTTCGTATTCGAAAATGTTATATTATATGGAATGTTTTCTATAAATACTTGTAATAAAAACAAAAGATACAAACAATAACAACATCAACAGCACAATAGCAACAAAACTATTAAAAATAGAAAATGAAATGGAACAACAACAAAATATAGAAGAAAAAAACTTATTTAGATCAGTTAACACGTAAAAAAACATGACATTTTACATGACACTAACACAAATAAAACATTTATTTTACAACAATTTTTGTTGTTGTTGCTTTTAGTTGTTGTTTTTGTAACTAAAACGCCATTGAGAGTTAAAAATTCTATAGGAAAAGGTGACCAGGAGATATTTTTCTACTTTTTTTAAATATTTTTTTTTATTGTAATTTATTATCTCAACGCTATAGATGCATGGTGGGAGAGAGAGATAGAGGGACGACGTTCATAAAAAGTTTGATTTCGTAATGAAAGTATCGAATTTCATGAAATGATTTTATTTGGAAGTGATTCCAATTTAATATCCTATAAAAATGTTAAAAATGTTGAAAATGTTGAAAATGTTTTAATTTTGAGAAGAAATCTTTCTTTTCGAAATTCGTTGGAATACTTTAAATTGATCGTAAAAATCAATAAAACGTATGTGTTACTCGTCCATAGATATCGTGTAATTAAGGTGTATTTAACAAACAAACAAACAAAATTTAAATTTTTATGATTTGAATTCATGGTGGGAAGGGTTTTATTAAGTTAAAATGTCTTAATAAAACTATGAGTTTATAAGGGCCCATATCAATAAAGTCAAGAAAAGGCATATTTAAAGGGGAATGTTATGGGCCCAACACTTTTAAATGCACTGTATCGACAGTTTTTGTATTTAAGAAGTGACTTTTAAATCAAAGAATACGATATTTGAGAAAATCTTTCTATCCGTTTATCTATTATGATAAGAAAATTAAAGCGTAAGACCAACTTACGTTGCAGTTTGAAGTACTGGTACCGCCGATTCTAGAGGTGATTTAAGCAAGCAAACAGAATAATTAGCGAGTGACTAATAACTGGTAACCTGTCTGCTTTGCTCTCCGGTAGTCAAGGTTGTATCTCGAAATAATTTCAATTTACTATTTGTGCTGATGGTGCTTTTTTTTAAATTTAAATGAAAATTTTACACAGATCGCAGCTTAGACACTGGACTATACTCTCTGTAATTTGTCGAACTTTTTGTTTAAGCTTTTGAAGTGCTAGTACGTGGGGTCTACCCCATATCTAAGTAGATTGAACGCGTGACAAGAAATCTAATCTAACACCACAGAAAGTGGAAGTAAAATATGGTTGGCAACCCACTGGGTAACCCAATCAAACACGGGTCGGTTTTTTTTGTTTAAAGCTTTCCGTAGTTTATTTACAACAAAAATAAGTGTTATTTACGTATTGTGACTACAAATTTATTTGTTCCGTTTTTGAGCTGAAAAAGGTAGTGAAACAACAAATTTATGAGATAACTGCTTACACTTTTTCCCCACCTCTGAGCCAATTACCAAATACCGTCTCACAAAAACCTTTCGTGTCTTAAGGCGCTCCAACTTTGAAGCCGATTTTGTATTTCTTCAAAGGAAATGATTCGGTGACATGTTAAAAGATAAACTCATACCTCTTTATGCGGCCTAGATAGTTTCAGAAAATGTAAGCCGTAAACGTCACTAAATGAGATGTGCGTTTGTTCCCTTACACTTTTTGTTAAAAAAAAAAACAGAGAATCAGCGGGTTTTTAACCGTAGAACGAGGTAATTTGCGCTTAAAGCGAATGTGTTTCATAATTCAAACAGGCCGTTATAGCGAAACTCCATGTAGAAGTGTGTGTATATTATATCTGTCGCAGCATCCGGAGAATACGGCATTTGATCGTTGCTTTGATAATTGCTTTGAAACTTTTGCGATATGAGGTCGGGTGTTGCCATGCCAAAGAACAACTTAATCATGGCTGTCTTTGTATGCCGTAAGTAATTGCAATCTCCTCCGATCACCGAGTTGCACTATAAATATTAAAACAACGTGATTGTATAAATAACAAAAAAAAAAAATATTGTCGTATTATTTGAACGAAATTTGACAGCAGTTATAAAACCCAATAAAACCCGGTGGGTTGTCTCTACTTAAAAAACCCGGGTCTTTGCCAACCCTGAAGTAAATCCATAGCATTTCATTATGAAGTTGGATGTTCTTTATAGTGAAACTTATGTGACTAACTATAATCCATCTTGTTAGTTGAGCTCTTTAGGCATATGCTGATTTCATGATTTTTTTTAGCAACTTTGTTATTGGAAACACTGTTTTCGTATAACATGATACTGTGAAACCTGTTCAGTTTGGCCTATAATTTAACCATGAACCGACTTACAAATGAACAATGCTTGCAGAATATTGAATTTTGTTATCAAAATTCAATTGGATGAAGATCCAGTTTTTTAATCGGAAAATTGTGTTCAGCAACGAAGATCACTTCTGGTTGAATGGATAGGCGAATTCCCATATTTGTGTGAAGAGCAACCAGTAGCATTGAAATAACTGCCAATTCATCTCGAAAAATGCACTGTTTGGTGTGGATTTTGGACGGATGGCATCATTGGATCGTACTTTTCAAAGACGAGGAAGACAGGAACATTACTGTAATTGGCAAATTTCTTTCTGGCCCAAAATTGAAGAGATGGTCTTGTCTCTATGTGGTTTCAACACGATGGCACTACATGCCACACAGCACGCAAAAGAATAGCCCAATTGAGGTGAGTTCGGTGCACAGTTAATTACACGTCTGCTGGCCGCCTAGATCTTGCGTTTCAACGCTTTTAGACTATTTTTTGTAGGGCTATGTTAAGGCTCATGTCTATGGATACAAGACCGGAACAGTTGACGCACTAGAAGCCAATATAGAAGAATTTATTCGTGACATACCGGCCGATATGTTGGAGAGAGTATGCGTATGAAATCATATTTAAACATTAAATTATATGGGTCGTTCTATCGACTCAAACAATGATTTCATACATTTCTCAAAATTGTATGTGTTTTTTTTTAAATAAAATCCAAAAGCTCTGAAAAAATCACCCTATAAATAAGCTCAGCCAAAGGCTTTTGATGTTCTAATCAGGGACTGAAATCCTCGAAACAAATGGGTTCAGGTGCGCGTTCGGGTTAATCAAATTAAAAAGTTGAGGTTCAGGTTCGGTTTAGGGTTCGAATGGGGTCCAAAATTTAAAAAAGGACTAATACTCGTATTTTATAAGTATAAATTCTATTTTTTATTGAAAGTAATTTTGGTTATATTTTATAATTGACGCTAAACATACTGTAGCTGTTTATTTGCCAGGTAATACTTATTTCTACTACGGTCGGTCAAATGACTGGAGACATTTACATTTGAAGAATTTATAAAATTATCTTCCCTTCCACTGGTAAATTTTTGAAAATTCCCTTTCTTACTCTATTATGTGTGAAGATTGCGCTCTGGTTTCTTTATCGTTAGTTGGTTTTTGCCATATTTCTTCTATTAACCACTTCCGAACCTGAACCTATTAACCACTTCTCACATGGGTTCAACGGGTTCGTGTTCACAGTTTAATAAACAGTTCGGGTTCAGGTTCAGGATAAGAATCCAGTACGGTTTTCTGTGAAACAAACAGATTTTTAAATCAATTCATTTGGTTTGTAATAATGCATTACACATACAGTCTATTTTTTCGATTTCTTTAACTGACCTTTGAGTGAAATGTATACTTACAGATACAAAAAAGAATTCGGAGACGATGTACTATTTAGAAAATGTCCTAAAAGAAAACAAGTTTATTCATACATATGTATACTACATAACAGTATTTTCAATAATAGAAACATTTAAACAGTATTTATTTATTATTTAAATCTCATTTTTAAATAAAAAATGCTTTTATTTGTTTTAATTTCTGTTGTATTTCTGCTGATTTTGAATTTTTAGCTGATTTTTTATCTGAATATTGAAACAGTTAAAATTGTCTAAATTAATAAATTTTAAGCATTTGATTTCTCTAATATCTTCGTTGTATTATATAGTATATACCGTATTTGTGTCTTATGTTGTATCTTATTTCGATTGATTTCATTTTCATACCCCAGATCACTATATGAAGTGAGTGGTATTTAGTGTTATAGCTGATGTTTGTAATACACTTAACAAAACAGTTACAGACAGGAAAATATAACTTCATTTGTCATTGTTTAATGTTTAACGAACAAAAATGTTGAAATTGTTTAGGTGCGACAAAAAAGAACCAAGTTGATATACCTGATACTACTTTTCCGATAGGCGCTATAGGTTTTTGAATCGTGACTCGCAATTTTGGAAGTATATCGAAAATCCTAGAAACAGATGCTTGTTCTATTCGATATCACTTACCAGTTTTTTGTTTTTTTTTGTGCACCTTGTTATTCAAGAATGAGCCCTCCAGTTTTTGACTAAGTTTAGTTAAATAATTTCGTGACAGTGTATAGTGAGGGATTCTTTAATGTTTTTTTTATGATTACAAAACACTTCAAAAATTGATTCAAATTGCATTCAAATCTTGTCAAAAATATCTTCAAAATGCGCATAAGGTAATCTTTATGGTCGAGGCACTTTCACTCTGCTATCGCTCGGACATCCCTAATATTTGACGTTATTTATGCTGTTACGACCTTAACGGAACTTTGTCTCCATAGTATATAAAGGGTCCCACATCTAATGTTTTTTTTTCAACCAGTGCTTATTTCGTGAATGGTAACACTTAGCTCATGTCTTATTTGACAGATAATTAGTTTTATCCTTCCGCTTGAACAACGCTGGGAAATATTGCGACATTACTTTGAAAATCATGGTAATGTTGCAGAATCAAAAATCATCTTTTCAGATGAAGCTCATTTTGATCTTGGCGGGTATGTAAACAAGGAAAATTGTCGTATTTGGGGCACAGAAACCCGCACGCATACATTGTAAATAAAATACACCCAAGACTAGTCACTGTTTGGTGCGGATTTTGGTCCAGAGGCATAATTGGGCCATTTTTCTTCGAAAATGAGCAAAGAGTGGCCGTTACAGTCAATGGCGATCATTATCGGGCCATGTTGAATGAATTTTTGTTCACTAAAATTGAAGAGGAGGATATTAGCAACATTTGGTTTTAACAGGACGGCGCTACGTGCCAAACAGCCGAAGCTACACTCGATGTAGGTATTTCAACCATTACTAGAAGAGCCAGGAAATATGGTCTCAGAAGCTATAAGGATTCAAAAAATCTCCTTATATCCGAAAGAAACAGAGAAATTTGTCGTAAGTTTTACGAGCACATGCGAATTGAACTCCACAACAATAGAAGACAATATTGTGGTCTGATGAGTCTTCCAGTATTAAAAGGAAGAATTTGTGTCTACCACTGTAGCTATCAGTTCTCACTGAACACACTTCAGACAGAGTTGCCACTACTCATTCTACATACTATACACAGGATTGCATTGTAAATTCGTTGCAATTAATAATGCAATTTATTACTAATTGATCATTTTATAAATTTTGCTTTTTATGGTAAATTGAACTCAATTAAGGCCTTAATTGCCTAAAATCCCTTAATTGCCAATTAAGGCTTATGTGTAAACAAGATATAAGGCCTCATGCTACGTGAGGTTCTCAAATTATAAAGGGTAGTCTGTTTTTGAAGATCGCATTATCAGCCGCAGAGCTGATGTCGTTTGGCCACCTCGGAGCTGCGATTTGACACCGTTGGACTATTATTTGTGGGGTGCCGTCAAAGATAAGTGTTACGCCAACAAGCCAGAGGCAATTGACGCTTTAAAGGACAATATTCGATAATGTGCTTAAAAATTGGACCGATTGTGTAGGCTACTGCATGGCCAGCCGAGGCAGCCATTTGAATGAAATTATTTTCCATTATTAACCGGAAGGATTGTACTTTCAAATAAAAAAAGAAATTTGAGAAAATATTCAGTAGTTTTTTTTATACCATTTTCAAAAAAAAAAAAAAAATTATTTGGCAGATTCTTTATAATATAGCTTAACTAACAGAAAGCTTGTGTACAATTCGATAATAGCTTATTAGTATAGTATAAACGCTCATATAAGGGTATTGTTGCACTTGGCTGGAAATACAAAAATTCATGGAACTATCAAGCTGCTTTATTCATACAATCAACTTATAATTTGTAAAAGTAGATATATTGTGGCGTTTAGGGTATTATATAGGCAGGTTTTAACGACTAAAACAATCTTAAATGTGTTATTTTTTTGTTGTATTTGATTTTTATGACAAAATCTCAACAAAATTTATTAAAATGCAAATTCAGTATTTTATAGCCAATTAAGGCGTTCATTATATTGTATTTAAACTTTATTTATTTGTATTTTGTTGTTGTTGTTGTTGTTGTTGTTGTTGTGAATTTATTTAATCAGTTGCTAAGCAACTTGATTGGCTTTTGGCAGAAACTTGAAACGTTCAACTCAATTGTCATGTTGGCATACAAAAATAACAGATACTTATTTCAGTAGATTTTGTTTTTTTTTTTTGTTTTTTTTGTATCCACTCGTATAATAAAAAATATTTTTCAGTTTTGTTTTTGAATAAGCTTTTTTGTATAATAAGTTTTTGAAAATAAAAAGCCATAAAATATTGATATTCGAAAAATTATGACTGTAATTTGTTGCGTATCTCATTGAGCCCCCCTTCTATCTAAATTCCATTTAATTTATTTTTTTTTGTTTGTTTTTTTAAATGCTTATTTGCTTAAACATGCCATTAATTTTGTTTTAGTTTTATTAGAGTTGAAATCCCATAGCGAAATATATAAATTATCATAATTAAGATAATTAACATGTTAAATAATATGAAAAGAAAATAAAAATATAATTTATTTTATCGCTCGTAAAATTTGGACTTATTTTTTATATGAGATTTTTTAGTTATTTCTTATTTTTTATGTATATTTGTCTATCGATTTAATTAAATGAAGATCGAAATGAATTGAAAGTAACAAATTTTTATTTTTTATTTTTATTTTTATTTTTATTTTTTTGTTCGTTTTTAAAGTCCAAGCAACACTCAATTTAAACGCTTGTCAAGGTGTTGGATAAGAAATTAATTTAAACTGGATTTACAATTTTTATTTCTTCGCATAATGAGAAACGATACGAATTATCATTAAATAGGAGGAAATGAAAAAAAAGAAGCAGAAATAAATTGAATACCCAGCGCAATAAAAATCTTTAAATAGATATACTCGATTATAAAGCTTTTAAAACAATTTTATTACACAATTTCGAATGTAGTTCAGTCAGTTGTAGAAATTTTCAAATATAAATAAATCAGTACTAATTAGTAGACATCATTATACAGGGAAAATATCGCAAAAATAAGCTGATTAACTATTTGATATAACAAACAATGGGATCACAAGTTTTAAGGTGGTTAGTTAGTTAGTTACGACGGGTAGCCAGACACGTTCAGCCCACCTGGGTCTAGTATTGATCCCACTGTAATACCCATCAGTAATCTAGAAAATGGACAACCTATATGTCCGCGTCCCGGTGCGATCCGAACCAACCAGACGCATATACAAGAGAAAAGATCTTGCCGATATTCACACCGGCCAGATCCGACAAGCCATCCAGAAACGGACTGCCAAGTTAAGCAGTCCTAATGTCCGAAAGACTCGGGCACTGGCATAGGAAGTGCTCGACACTCTCCTCTTCCTTCTCATCTTGACAACCCCTACAATAGTCATTGAACGCCAGACCCAATCTCCTTGCGTGGGCACCAGCCACTCAGTGCCCAGTAATCACAGCCTGAAGAGTTCGCAGCCTAATTCGCGGCATTCCTATAATCCCTATAATAGACTCCGAGCGAGCCCGATCATATAGGGGCCAGATTTGCCTCGATACAGAGGATTCATCATCCCACCGTAGCCGTGCCCTACCCAACATGTACCGCATGTCCATAAGTCTGCAAAAGGAAAGTGGCATACTAACTGAGTGGTCAATCTCCAGCCCTCGCAAGTCCGTCCGCTACACAGTTCCCCCGGGTGTCCGAGTGACCCCTTACCCAGATAATCTCCAGGTCTGAATGTCTCACCATCTCGTTGATAGATGCTCGGCATTCACACACCAGTCTCAATGTCGAGTAGACGCCGTAGTACATCAACCAGTCCGCTGCCCTCTTTATCGCCGAGACCTCCGCCTGTAAGACACTGCAGTAGTCCGGCAGTTTAAAGGATTCCCTCACCCCGTATACAGGAATAAAGATGCGGCCCCCAACCTCTTGCGAAGATTTTGATCCATCCGTGTCCAATTACCGGTTCTGGTGAGATGCACACGGAGAACATTCTATCCAGGAAGGGTTTGGGTGTGCAGTAATCTAACCCCTCAGGGATCGTCTCCAAATACCTAAAGATGACCGCATGCCTGTAGACCCTGTTCGACCATGCTCTTGCCATCCTCAACCCTATCGCAGACATGCCTGCCATCTGCCTAGCCATCAGGTCCGCTGGAAGCCAGTTCAGCAGTACAAACAAGGCCCTCGAAGGGGTGGACCTGAGCGCACCTGTAATCATTAGTGCTGCACTTCGCAGAACCCTATCTAAGATCCTGTAATTAGGTGGTTACCATAACAAAATCAGCTGACGTCAAATCAAACGTGACTAGCATGGCTAGTGTCAATATCCTCAAAGGAAATATGGACCTTTAATGCCGTTAGCTTATAAGTGGTTACAATAGTATCTCGATTAATTATCTTTAAGCACTGATTTTTAAAATAAATTTCATAAATTTTAAAGGGTTCTAGGAATGTTTGGATTTCCCTACTGACCTTTGGTGAGTACTTGGGTTGATTGGTGCCTTAATGAAAATTGCAAGAAAATGCTGGTGACAGACATTATTGGAGACTTCAACCCCATGCAAGGAGCATGTCTAACGGTCAGCAGGCTCATGGTGCCCGTTATTAAGATCTCATATCTACAATATTATTAATGAAAAGCACTTTAGCATAATACTTGTGGTTCCTTGTGTAAAATCATGTTGTGATGTACCAGAAAGTCGATCTCAAACGACTAAAACTTGTTTACATGTTTGATATTTCAAAATTTAGTGCTTTTGGTGTCGGTAATCACTTCTTTCGATTTATATCGAGCTTTCTCAGACATCCCTCTATAAGAGTGGTTATATGTAGATGCGCTGTCATCCAAAGAGTTCAGGATAAACTCAGGCTCTGTTCTTTCTCCAACTCCTTTTTCTAATATTTCTTAACGACTTTCCACTTCTCACTTCTGATTCTATCTACGCTTTTGCAGATGACAGCATCGTAAGCCGAGCCTATTCGAGAATGTGGCGAAAAGGCTGAATATGAAGGAGACACTCACAAGTGGCCTGGTGAAAAGCTCCGAGTAGGTTCGTGAAAACAGGGTCGATTTTAATGCCCGCAGGACCTCTTGTTGTTTTTTAACACACAGACGTGGTGGTGTGGTGTCATCTGTGTCTATGGGTAATGTTGATATTAAAAAATCAGATGCTCTTGATGTTCTGGATACAAAAATTCTTTGTAAAGTTCGTTTGAACGATAACACATTTCGAGTGTTAAGAGAAGCCTTCAAGTACCTCGGTTTTTTAAGACGGTGAAAGAAATAGTTCACTCCATCTGATCTCCTAAATGTTTACAAAATTTATATCTCATGTATAGGCCGGTGCTTCAAAGTCTACTTTGGAGCTTCTCGACCGCTTAGAGAAGTGGAGAAAGGTACTCAATAATGACGGTAGCCAACATAGCAATGTGGCGTGTATTTCATTGTTCTAATGCTACTACAGAGCTACTACAGAATCGGTTCTAACGAAATTAAGGAATTAATTCCCAATATCATATATATTTACGTAGTGCTCGTATTTCTCGTAGAGCGCATCCCTTTGTAGTTGATTATCCAGTGAATCGCACAACGCATTATAGGGATAATTCGTTCTTTAGTCGCACTGTTCGTTTGTGGAACAATCTTCCAGCGAAAGTCTGCCCTGAACGTGCATAAACACTACTTTCTTTATCCTTCTTTCCACAACCCATTTTGCTAGTACCAGCACAATGCACTGCATGAGTAGAGCTTAACACGTGGGTGCGTGTCTCAAGAAAAAAATTTTTGCCCCTGTGTTTTCGTGTATTTTTCTATAAAAGTTTTTTTGAATAAATTAGTAAATAACCAACAAAATATGTGTTTAATTTATACGTTTTTAATGTTGTTGTTGTTGGCAATTTTAACACTTTTTCCACTTCATTTCTTTTCGTATTTATGCGGCCTCCATCATTCTATCAATTTTTTTTTTGTTTTAAGTATATGACACACATTATTAAAAAAGAATATTTTACACAATCTAACAATCTACACGATTTTTTTTGTTTTTTTTTTTTTTTGTTTTGTTCTGTGAGGTAGTAAATCATATTTTTCTATGATGTTTTATGAATTTTTATATATTTTTTTTTAACACAAAAAATTAATATTTAATGTGGCATCGATTTATGCTCGTATTTCATTAAAATATAACTCTTTTGTTTGGTTTGTGTCTGATTATTTTTTAATAGAAATTAATTGGTTAAGAATAGGAACGTTTTTTTTAGTTTTGTTTACATTTTTGAGCCTTTTAATCATATATAAATTGATGACTTTAATGCCATTAATAAACCCACTAAATTTATTTTTTATTATCAACTCAGAAGAAAATGTTTTTATTTGGATTTTTTTTTAATTTTTAAAAATCCATAAAGCCATTGATCTACAATAGAAGAAATCAATTTTCTTATTTGATCGAATAACGAAATAGAAAAGAACAAGAATATATTTAATAATTTAATAGAGGACAATAGAGAAGGAATAATAAATTAAAGTGTTATTAGTAAAAGCTAATGTTTTAGATAATATAGTATAGTATTAAACGAATTCAATGGTACTCTACTTACTATTCTTTGAATTATTTTCTTTCGTTTTTTCAGAGGCAGCTGGGTAGACACATAGACCGTATTTTAACCCAGCTGTCTATTTAAGAAAAAAAGTACTTTTTCCGACTGTGTTTTAAATATGGAAAATTTGTTAAGCTTTAGAAAAAACTTTAATCAAATTTAACAATCAAATGTAACGGGTAGTAACGAGAGACCAACGAGCTGATATCACAACCGCAGCTAATTTACCACGGCCTTATATTTCACCAGAGGAATAACTCTGTTTAACACCATATACAAGATACTAGCAGTCATAATACAGAGAAGGCTTCAGAGCACCAAAGAAAACTTGATAATGTGAACAAGTTATAGTGCTGCCTGATGTAATTAATATTACTACAGATATAACATTTTTGACCCATCTACCGACAATATGTCACCGAACTTTTTCGATCGCCCAATATGTTGCATACTCGTACATATATTTTTGTTGTTAAAAATTAATATGTAAAATATATTTTTTTTGTAATACTTGCTTACAACATTTTTATTATATATTTTCTAGGGAGATCGGTTATTCGACTTTTTGCAAAAACCGGTTTTTATATTATTATAATAATTAAACAAATAACTGGTTATCGGTTTTTTTATGAAATTGTTCTTAATTCTTGAAGCTCAGAACTGGACCACGTCGTTTTACAAAATAAGCAGATGCTGACAGAGAGTTTAAAATTAAAGTGGCAATCAATACTAACAATAATTCTAAAAAATCTCATAAAAACTATGCTAAAACGGGATGCGGAGGCCTTAAAAAATATAGTTTATTACACAAAGTACTGAAAAATGCTTAAGTCTTGAACAGCTACTCAAGGAGCTAATTACGTTTTTGTTGTTTTATTACTTGGTAGTGAATGAAAATAAAAGATTGCTATTATAGTTATAATTAGATGCCTAAGATAACAAAAATTAAATGCTTTACTTTAATCTTTTACTAATATAAGAGTCCTGAATTGCCTCGACAAGAAAAGTTGCTTAGGTTTCGAACAGCACTGTATGTAAATTCATGCACTACTTATTGAATAGTGTGTGTGGTCACTGTGATATGTTAGGTAAGACCAACGACCACAGGATACACCATCTGAAAATTTTCAACAGATTTTCAACATTAGCGACTGGTTATGAGTATTTGCGCTGTGGAAAACTTCACTAACTAATATATCTGCCGTTTCGGAGCCGGCATTTGTGGGTAGCTTTCAATGAGTATAGTTGATTATTCTCCATATATAAATATCAATATTTATTTACATAAGACGAGAGAAAGTTATTGTTGTTCAAGTGTGCATATCTTTTTCAATCTACCTTTGTTTTCACGTTCTTTGTGAGACGTGCAAAGTTGTCATATATACAAATAATAACTAAATTAATACAAACGATGAGCATATTTGCAATAAAAAATATACAAACGTATGAAAACTATAGTTATTTAAATTAACCGGTTATTCGTGTTAAATCACCCGGTATTATTCGGTATTCGAAAAATGAATATTTTGAAAAAATCGTATTCGACAAAGCCAAAAAAAAAAAACGTTAAATCCGGTCGAATAATATTGGCATTCGATAATGTGAACAAATTTTAAAACATGAACCGCCTTAGTAAAAATTAGTTCACGTTATCGTGATTTCGCTGTATGTATATAGCCTCTACAAAGTATGCTTCGCTAATGCTTTCATAATACCACTTATCCAATCTCTCCAGCATTTTGGCTGTTGTGAAATGTTACCGTTCTCCAAACATGCAAAATCACATATTAAGTATGAATGGTATGTGCCACACCCACTCATTCAATCTCGTTCTGATGATGCGTATTGCCCAAGGAGTTACACTAAATTTAGAAACTTTTATCATTACCGTTCTCAACATATATGTAAAAAAAAAAGATATTTAACTTGTATAGAATATGTCACGCCCACTTATCCAATTTTGCCTACGTTTAAACTACTGATTTGTATTAACTACAAAGGCATTAAGACCAATTCGTAAGCTTTTACTCTATTTACCGGTTTTTTCAATTCAGTAAAGTTTTAGCCTATTTTGGACCAAAGTAGAGACACTCGGCTGAGTGGCTATCGAGCTATGAAATGGCGAGCATAGGCACGTATTAAAACATTTCTAATTTCAATCAAAAATAAACATAAGCCGTATAGGTTTAATGCCTTCCATGTGTTTAAGTTTGCTTGAAATCGGTCGAAGGGCTTGAGCGTGGTGCACCGAAATACGTAAGCCAAAAATAGGCTCCATTTTTATATATAAAGATTTGACTAAATATCGAAATTATATTACCATTTGCCTTTTACCAATTACTTTTGACAGTGATTTGTATTTTTAAAAGTAATAACTAATAACTCAGTAAAAGAGTTTAATTAGTAACTCCCAAGTCTGGTATCTGAAATAAAAGGACTTGTTTTTAAACCTTAAGGTGGGAGCTTTAGTTGCATTTGAGAACGTATACTAAAAGATGCACTGATCAGCTATAAGCATGTGTAGGGTATTAAGGTGGAGTTTTTAAATATGAAGAACAAAATACGGATCAATTCTTTATTAAATGAGACATAAATAAGGGAAAATATAAATCTGAACTAGAACTTAAAGGAAAGGAATATCCCACTGTTTGGCAAAAAGAAAAGAAAAATTCATTATTTGTTTAAGACACTGAATAGAGAAGAAAAGAAAGAATCAAAGACATTAACTAATTGACACTCTATTGTTTGTCATTGTAAGTCTTTTAAGCACTTGTATGCACACAGTGTTATAGATACGATAGAAACCATAAAAAGAAACAAAAAAAGCGAAAAATAAAAAAACAAAAAAACGGTCAATATTAATATCGATGGCCAACGTTTAACGATTTTTTATTTTCAATTTTTTTTTATTATTTTGCTTCATTTTTATTGTTTTTTTTTTAATGTTTTTGTGGCCTTTTGTTGTTTCTAGTTGTGTTACAAATAATTTTACGATTTGAAATTTGTGAATAGATAATAGAGATCGCTGCTGGAAACTTAAGCCAATACCACCACCACCACCGCAGTCTACCATTCAATCCATTCGAATTTTTTTTTTTTTTTTTTGGTTTATTTACGACCTTTTAGTACCAACTTTAACGACATTCTCATCTTTAACTGCCATCTTCTGTTGTTCCTTGTCTTAAATAGCGTTTTGTTTTGTTAACTTTATCAGATATTGGAAGAGCGTTAGATGGACAGACAGACATACATACAGACAGACAGACGGTGGATAGTTTTACTTATTTAAAGTTGAAATAAAGATGTTTTATTTGAGGTATTTTATCAAATTTATTTTAGTGCTAAATTATACAGCGCGAGATATGTGTGATATGGTGAGATGGTCTTGAATTCTACGATATTTTTTATTTTCTGTTTGTTTGTTTGTTTGTTTGACATGAATTCAATACGATGATATAACATATGATCATCATCATCATGATCATAATCTTCGTTTGCCATAAAAACAAATTGAATGTTGTGTGAACAACACCAACAGTAACAACAACTGTTGTTGTTAATAGGCGTCGCATCGGTATGAATTATTTTCTTTGTTTTTCTAACAATTTTCTATTCAAAAGTAATCATTTAACTTATTGGGATAATTAATAATCTTTTAACTAAAACTTTTATTGTTGTTGTTGTCATTATTATTGGTGTTATTGCCTTTGTTTGTTGTGTCATTAATTAAAGGTGTTTAAACGTGTTTAAGACCAACAAACAAAATTAAATTGTTACTCGTGGTGAATAGTTTCACAGGTTCTCGGTTTTTATAAAATATAATTAATTTTATTAGTTTTTGTCTTGTTCCCCCTCTATCCTTAAGCGTTTCACAGACAACTAAATTTATTTAGAGTTTCCCTTTACATTGACATATTAATTGTTGGATGGATACCTTTTTGCTTTGTTGGCTCTATCCAATAAACATTACGACTTAAAAGGTTGAAATTTGAATTGGAATTTATAATTTATTGTCAAGAATAAAAGATAAAATTACAATAACAAAATGGGTTCAATGTACGATAATGTAAGTTAAGAACGAAAAACAATAAGAATTGGCAAACGTTTTAATGAAAGCAATTTATTTATTCATTTAAATTAGAAAACAGTTACAAAGTGATTTATAACTCTTAAGAACATGGTGACTAAGACCATATGTTCAAAGTGGTGGCCAGACTATGCCTTGAATCGAACCCGCAACCCGTGAGTTGACAGACTAGGACACTACGTACGAGGGCGGATTCATATTGAAGCTATCTAAGTAGGAAAAAACATTTTGTTTTTTTTCAAAAACCATTCATTTCTCAACATAGTCTCCTTTTAGCTCAACACACTTAGTAAGACGATTTTCCAACTTTTTAATACCATCTGAATAATACGATTTTGGGAACTCCTCAAAATACGCATTAGTTTCGGTAATCACTTATTCGTTTGAGATGAATCTTTTTCCTGCGAGCCATTTTTTCAAGTTTGGAAACAGGAAAAAGTCACTAGGGGCTAAATCTGGTCTATAAGGTGGATGATTAACCAATTCGAAGTGGATTTATCGTAGTTTTAGCATCGTATCTAATGCTGTATTAACCGGTGCGTTGTCTTGAAGAAAGAGCACTTTTTTATTCTTTAAATGTGGTCGTTTTTCCTTGATTGCATCAACCAATTGATCCAATAATTGATTTCTGGTTCCAGGTGTGTAGTGGTGGACCCACGTTTCATCAACAGTTATTAATCTACGCCAAAAATCAGCAGGATTATGCTTTATCATGTCCAAACACCGCTGTGAAGTGATCTGTCGAACTTGTTTTTGTTCAACACTGAGCAAGCGCGGCACCCATCTTGCCGATAGCTTTTTCATATGCAAATGTTCATGCAAAATGCTGAACACACGTTCATATGATATGTTTACCATTTCAGCAATCTCACGGATTTTGACCAGGCGATCATTCACAACGATATCGAGGATTTTCTTCATATTTTCTACAGTAACCACCTCTTTTGGCCTTCCTGTTTATGGTATTGTTGCAGTGCTTGTTCGGCCCCGTTTACATTCAGCAATCCAATATTTTACCATAAAATCTGACGGAGCAGATTCGCCGTAATGTTCATCGAGCTTTTATTTTGTCTCTTTCGCCGTTTTGCCTTTCAAATAATAGTGTTTAATCACTACACGAAATTCACTTTTTTCCATTTTCCAAGAAACACAAAAGTTGCTTATTTCAAACGACTACAACAAATAAACTAATCAATGAATTTGGCTAAAATTTTAGCAGCTGACGTTTGACAGATCGTAATTTCTAAGAAAGAAAAAGTTTTTGTGTTTGTGTTGCCGTCTAGCGCTAGGTAGTTTCAATGTCAACCCGCCCTCGTACTATCGCTGATAGAGGACCCGATAAGAAATTAAAAAATTGTACATTTTCAAGACCAACTATATTATGTTCTATACTGAAGTTTTCGAGGATAGTTTAATAATTAATTCCAAAAAAAAATTAAAATTTATGTTTTTAGGAAATCCAAAAAGCCCTAAGTTCCGGAGAATCAAAAAACTTGTTTAAATGCGACATAAACCATTTAGTTTAAGCTTAAAATATTGTTGATAAAAACGTGGTCTTCAATTATAAAAGTGTAAAAACTCAGCGGAATATGTATTTCAAAAGCACGCATCATAATCAATCAAAATTTTGAATTTCGAATTTTTTGTAACTTAGGGCTTTTTGGGTTTGATATGACGATATGTATTTCTATTGGTTTTCTAGAGTATATTTGTACCGACCAAATTAAGGGTATTTTTTACGAGACTGCACCCATTAGGGCCGACCACGTTTAGTTAAAACAAAACAAACCATAGAAATCGCCAAATTAAGAATTTTACGAAATTAAGAGTCGAACAATTAATAAATAAATTGGGATTTCTAACGTCTTACCTGATATTTGTGGAACACATCTTTATATGAAATAAGATAGAAAAATCCAAAGAATTTTTAGCAAAGAATGCTGATAACTGGTACGTAAAACTTCTTCGGTCATCTAAAAAAATCGTCTGAGTTCATCCCACCTATCCAGCTGTGGTCTTGGGCAGTCTTTTACGTTGGAGTTACTGACTTGCATATCAGTAAACAAGACATCAAAACATCGATCAAAATTTACTACGAAACCATTTTGGAAGTTAACGTAAACTTGCCAGCAAGAACAACGCGAATCTGTCAGCTCCTCAGATCTAAACCTTCTAAACAGTCTTTTAAGACTGTTTTGTTTCGTGATGTGACCAATTTTCCAATAAAGGATATGTGTGCTGCTATTGATGACTGGTTAATATCACTGAAGGTGTGTTTTTATTTTAAAAATCACCACGAGCATTTTTTTCCCTCTGTCACATCTCTAGGAAGTATATTAGCTTTCAACAAAGCGTCCATTGCTCTGTTTCAGTTTCATTAATCAAGTTGGTATTTAAGCTGAATAGATGATTAATCCACTGTAGCCCCCTCCATATGATTGTGTAGTGGTGAATATCCATGCTAACTTGATTTCGTGATCATTCGTTTGATGTTTGTTATAATCGCCAGTGGTAAGTCGGATGGTCAGGAGAGCTTCTTCTTGAACGTTCTTGAATGTTATTTTTTTATCCGTTACTTCTCTAGGGGGCATATATTGGCTATCCACAAAGCATCCATTGTTTCAGTTAATCAAGTTTCATTAACCAAGTTGATTTTGAAGCTAAGTAGATCGCCTCCATATTATTCTGTAGTGGTGAAGATCCTTGCTCTGTGGTGATGGTGACCTTACTAGCACTGTAAGTTTTCTCCTGTTTATTCGTCTGATATTTGTCATTATCGTCACAGGTAAGTTTTCTTTGGGATGGATTTGTCTGAAGGGGGGCTGAAGTCTCTTTACTGGACAAAACACTCGAAACCGCAAATAAATTTGTTGGTCATGTCCTTTGTTGGGGATTCGAACTTTGGCTGCTAGTGTTGTATGCGTGACCCACGCCACCCCCTAAATGTTATCTGTACAAAAAATTTTAAAGGTTTTCAAGAAGAAATTATTTTAGAATCAAGGTAGAACTCTAAATCAAACCATTGAAAAGTGAAGCCTTATTTTTATTAATTTATGAACCGATTTTTTTTTTGTTCGCCATGTCTTCGGAGTGCATTGTTAAACAATTTATTTATTGAAATGCTTTTTAAAAGCCAGATTTAAACGAATTAGATATGATGGCCCTTATTTTTTGTTTCTTGTTAAGGGAAATAAATTAATCAGGCGTGCAAATTGCATACGAATAACAACCAGAAGACAAATCTTACCAACTTGACTAAATGTTTGAGGGAGTCAATTAATGACTGTGGCAAACGTCGAACGGTGAACGGTGAACGGTGAATGGTGAATGGATGGCAAATAAACAACCATCAGAAAATCGTCCAATTAGTCGAACAACATCAACTAGAGTTAAATAACAGCCCAATAAAATGCACAAATTAAAAACAACTACAATGAAGGAACCCACTACTATGCACGTAACGTTTACTGGCCAGATACAAGCTTTGCTAACAACTGCTGTTGTTTGCTTTCTTCTGTTTTGGTCATATTGAAGGCATGAGATACATGCAATCGACAGAATGATGATGATGATGATGAGTACGAACGACAACGATGACGACGACAACGTTGCTTTTATTGTGAGATGATGAAACTTGAGATTACCCAGAGCGCACCACAAGGGATGACTGTTTATTTTGGTATTTTTGTTTCCAGATCCTCTTTCCTCTTAACACGTATAATAAACAAATTCTTTTGGTTTTTTTCAGGATTTTTGGAAGACACGATCATTTCAGTTTTTTTCCTGGTTAGTTGGTTAGCTGGTTGGTTGGTTTGGCAGTCAATTTAAAACAATAAACGCTGAAGGTGGAACTTTTATTCAACTTAAATTAAGTCATTAAAAATTCGTACCTTAACACATGCAAACCATTAACCAAGAAATGTGTTCGCAGTTACACAAAAAACATGAGACATTTTCACGTTAACGTGGTGTTTGGTGACTGACCTCTCTCTCGTTTGCTAATCCAGAGACTGCTTTGCGAAAATGTGGCAGAAGTAATTAAATTTGTCATTAAATTAGTCTATAAAATCATAGAATCAGGAGACTTTGTTTTATACACGTAGACATGCAAAAAAGAAGAAGAGAAAAAGGAATGCGATGCTACATACAGTGAGAGAAAAGAACTGAATGTCTGACATTCAATGTTTCTGCAAATGTGTATAAATGGAAATTGCTTTGAAAAAGATTAAATTGATGTATAGCGACATATTCATTTGATATTTTTAGTCAAGTCTTTGGGATACATGAATATATGAATATAAAATAGCTGTTCAAGCGATAAATGCCGTATCTATCATCAACCAGCCAATAATTAGAACAATGTTCGGAGAATACGGCGAGTGTGACAGGATATTTCATTTGATCGTTTCTAACAATTGTTTGGGAACTTTTGGAACGTCATCATATCTGTCTTTATATTCCGGTCGTTTTTCTAGTAATGCACGATTGAAACGATGTAATTGCTGCTACAATCACCTAGTTTTGGCAGCTCATAGTACGCAATGCCGCCTTCATCTCACCATTAGAGTGCAAAATTACAGTACAATTAAAGGGTGTTCCAAATTCAGGTTTCATTTTGATTTTAATAAAAAGAGGACTTTTCTTTAGATATTAAAAGAATTTTTATTTCAGTTCATCACACATAGGTTCCGGTTAAAAATTAAATATATGTCGGTCAAGTAACCCACCCCCCCACTAGCTCGGCAGGCTCGCAATCTTACCAAAATTATCAATCACGTTTTTTAATAAACTGTTGACATGGTTGATATCTGCTTGAAATGTTGGTTTTAAGTGCTTGAACTCTTATGGTATTATTGCTGTACACTTTCGATTTTAAAAAATCCCACAAAAATTCTAATTATAATTCTTGGTGGCCAATTTACTCCTCGTCTACGAGAAATAATGCGGTTTTCGAGCTTTTCTAATTGCATCTTGAAAACTATTGCTTTTTCAAAAAATAGTTTAATAAATAGTAGAAACATGTTGGTCCTTCGTGTAACGTTCAATATTAACTAACCATACAAGTAGAAAAAAAATGGCAGCAAAGACACCCTTTACTAAAACAACATAATTTTACCAACAAACAAAAAATGTTGTTGAATTGAATGAAATTTGGAAAAAGCCAAAAATAAAAAAAACCCATAGATAAACCCAATAAAATCCGGTGGGTAGGGTTTTTTTTAAGCCAGGGTTTTTCCCAACCCTGACAGCTCTTGAAATGGGCAAAATATTTGTACTTTTGGTCGCTTATTGCATCTCTTGTGTTGGTTTTCACTTTCTTCGTTGCTTGTAAAATTTGTCATATTCAGTACAATTGTAAAATCCATTCTTCTCCAAGGCTGCGATTCGATGAACACTATACACAAAATCATGCAGAAGGTCCAAGTCTTTATCAATCTAAGCTTACGGAGTGTTTACATAACCTACTGGCCAATGATTTTAAACATTATCAGGTGAGTGAGCGCAAACGACGTTAGATTGTTCTAGAAATATTATCAGAGCAACTGAAAAAGTGGATCTCCAGTTGAACATGCCGAACACAGATTGACGTAAAAATTTCAGCCATAAGAGACAGCAAATGGCTCTTCTTACAGAAGAAGGTATAAAAATTAAACCGCTTTTGTAAAAATGAAAAGGGTATTGCCCAAAAGTCCTGGTATAATCAAACTGCTCTCATATTATTAGATATGAATTTCTTGCTTAATATTTTTATTGCAAAATCTTTAAAAAAAATTTTGAAAAACATTTTCAAATTTGTCTCTGACATTCCTACTTAATCTGCCGATTATCGCACCTACAAAATTCTCAAATATTTTCATCGTTAAATGGTTTTATTTTGTACTTTTTTTGTTTTGGTTGAGTTTCCTTAATCAAAAAAGAAAATATTTTCGTTTAATGGAATTAAATGTTACAACCGAAACAAAATAAAACAAAGAAACCGATTTAAAATCAATTTCAAATCAATGGCACCCAATAGGGATACAAAAAATAACTCAAATGGATAAAAAGGTAATCTTTTGAAATTGCAACCCTGTTAACAAGATATAAATTTCAAAGGAACAACAACAATAACAACAACAACAATAAACGTATTAATTTCTCGAAAAAGAAAAATAAATATAAGAACTGAAATGAAAAGGTAAAAAACGACAAACCCATGTTAAATATGTTTTTTATATAATTTTTCTCTTTTTTATTAAATAAACACAAAACAGATACAAGGGGACGCAATAAAAAAAGGACACATTTAATATCATCAACCAATAACAACAACAACAACAACAAAAACAAAAACAAAAAAATATTTGCAACATACGATCTACTTAAACATATTGAATTAAAAAAAAGAAAACATTTTTTTAAGCAATTGTCCGTCCATCGGTTTATCTGTTTGTCTGTCTGTCTGTATGTCTTGTATGTTTATATGCCATTCCATTTGTACTTGTAGTCACATCTTTATTTAAGCCACACATATAAAGTGGCGGCAATTCACACCTTTTTTCTCTCTGTTCGACTGTATTTGTAAGCATTTTGCCTTTTTTCCTCTTGTTTTGTGTGTGTTTCTGCTCATCCAGCCGTGGGTTTTAATACAATTTAATGTATCTCTTGTCTGTCTGTCTGTCTGTCTGTCTGTCTGTCTGTCTGTTTGTTTGTCTGTTGATGTACATATTTGTGTAAAATATATTTTTTGTTTTTGTTTTATTTCGATTTTGTGTTGCATGTATTTGTTTGCAACAAACGAATTGAAAACAATCGCATGTTATCCTGGCTTAATAACAAATTCACACATCAAATGTGCCAAAGACTCTATCAAAAACGAAAAAGTGAGTGTGTTAGAGATGATAAACCCATTTCATATGGTAAAAAAGAATTCATTTTAAGCATTTCATTGTATATAGATTTCCCTGACACTCACCTATGGGGATTTCCATGCATGGCAATAAAATTTCATATTGATAATAAGAACAGATCAAAAAAACAACTTTAAGATTATTTTTTACATACATAAGTAAGTGTTCATACTTCTTCATACTTCAGTGACTTTTTAGAATTCTCAGACTTAAAGTCCGCCCTAGGTTCTCTTCCGTTTCGTCCGGAGTCTCATTAGGAGTGCTATTGATATCTTCTCACCTGTGATTGCTTTTCCTATTTTGTTTACTTTCTTTTCAGACTTTCCATACTTCTCGTTTCAAGCATCACATGTATCATAATGAACTTCAGAGTCCTTTAGACCTAACATAACCTACGAATAAATTGAGAAAAATTAATGCAATAATTGATCAAACTATCTTTCTAGATGACATAATAAAAAGCTTTAAAGAAAATTATAATTCAACTTTTATCAGTTTTTGGCACATCCCGACATTTATGATTTTGCCCAGAGCCACATTGTAAGATAGGCAGTCGGCTACTAATATAACCTTCACTCCATTGATTTTATTCAATGAGATTCATAAGGTTGCTTTTTAAATCGTAATAGAATGATTGGTCTAACTGAGGTCAGTTAAAGACTCCCAATACGAAAAAATTCTTATACGAACTCGTACTTACCTCAATGCCTAGCAAACCTTTCTGTCAAGAGCTTAAAGAAGTCCCATACGTTATTGCTTAAAAGGTCATTTATATGTTAAAAATATTAAGCAGTAGGGAGATCGATTATTCGATTTTTTCAAAAACCGGTTTTCGAATAAAAAGTTGATAAAAATTTGTCACATGTTGTAGTTTCTAACAAGTAAGTTTGCCATTACTTCCTCGACAACGCAACATCACAATATTTCATCCAGTGATTCATTTTTTACACCGTATTTTGTAAGACTGCGGAATCAAGTTTTCCTTACTGAACAATAACATCAATCTTATATTTAAGATGGTTAATAGTTGCTGGTATCGAAGAGCCTTTTCAGCTTAGTATTTAAAGACACTCAATATATCAAGATTTGTCCTTTCTATCGATTTTCAAATATTTTCAAACTTCAGGAGACATCTGTAGAAACATAAATACATGTACCACGTATTTAATAGTGTGTGTCATTGTGGTATGTTAAGTAAGACAACCGCCTACCAACCAAGAAATCCTTGGTTCAATCCCAGGCCACACCATTTAACAGCATTCAACATCGATATCACCTCACAACATTGGTAGCGACTGTGTTAAGAGTATTTATACATCTGCCATTCGAAGCGTTTGTTGGTCCCTTTCAATGGGTCTTGTGAGCCAACATTCTCCATATATCTATACATATAAAAGTAATCGAGAATCACCGCTCCGATTTACAAACTAATACTTACATGCGCTGGAAAGGTGTAGTTTCACTGATGCTTCAGCTGCAACTGGGCGGTGCACTGCCCATATAAAATTTTTATTTATATGTTTATATCTTCAAAACGATAACGATAACGAAATTCTAAAATCGGCTCAAATAACGTTGTGGTCAATACAAGTCATCAGTCAACAAGTGGTCGGATTTGGATAGATTGGAGTGGAACCTCCCATATAAAGTTAATATTTATTTTTGCTAAAGTTTCTTAATTCACCGCAAATAGCTTCATGGTCAATACAAATCATCAGTAAAAAAATTTGACAAAAATGGTTAGAATAGCAATTACTGTACTTGGTCTAAACGATTTAGTAGTCAATACAAATGATCAGTTGAAAAATGAGAACTTGAGAAGATTTAAAGTGGAAGTTTCTGAATTTGGTCTAAATGACTCGGTAATTAATACAAATCATCAGTGAAAAAGTAGCAGGAATTGTATAAGTGGGTGTGGCATCTCCCAAACGGTAATAGTAGAAGTTTCTAAGTTTGGTTTAAACATCTTCTTGGCCAGAACACATCTTCAGTCCCTAACTGGACGAGATTGAATAAGAGGGTATGGCAGCTCTCACTCATACTAACTATGGAATTTTACATGTGTGGAAAACGGTAACTCTTAAAGTTCCCTGATCTATCCACATCAGTCGAAAAGCGGAAGAGATTAGAAAAGCGGGTATTGTACAAAGCACACCGGGTAAAAACTATTTTATACGTATTTTTATCTATATACTCGTATATATTATAAGTTGTCCTGAGAAATACATTTTATAGGTATGCAACGCAAAGCCTCCCAGCAACGCGGTAAGGGTTACCCTAATAAGAAATAAATGTTTATTTACAGAATATGAAAAAAAGGGATTGTTGCTCAAATGTGTATATCTTTTGCGATCTGCCATGGTTTTCTCGTTCTTTGTGAGACGTTTAAGGCTGTCATATATGTATTATATATAAACATAAGAAGTTATATATTAAAAAATAGAAACATACTTAAACGATGAGCATATTAATAATGCATATTTAAACCAACCGGTTATTTGTGTTAAATTAATCAGCTTATTCGGTATTCGAAATAAAAGCAATACTAAGCGCTCGATCTCCCTAGTAAACAGTTTATTTTCTTGCCGAAAATATGGTTGCTTTCACGTCGCTGCGAAACTCACTGTTAGCTCGGCAATCAATGCACATTGCTATGTACTCGTAGAAATAGGAACTTTAGATCCGCGACAAACGTTATTCAGATCTTAAGAGCAGTCTGCTTACCAAATAGTAACAAAAATTTTGTAAGGACTAACAAGTCAAGCGCTAAGTCGAACAAATTACAAAACTTATTGAAACACCCATATACGCAAAAAGTTAAAAACTTGCAAAATATCTAAAATCCTAAAAAAAGGCAAAAACCTATTGGAAAATCACTTAAAAAAGAGAGAAAGAGTTGAACCAAGTACACGTACTTAAGAAAACATCAAATACAAGTAAAATTGATGTTAATGTTTCCCATGTTGCACAGATTGAAAGAAAAAAAAAACTGTATCCCCACACCACTCAGGCCACTCACTCACTAATGCGAATGCTACTCTACTCTTTAACCAACATCATTACTTTTGAATTTTGGTTAAGTATCATCTACTTATTCTTCTTCTTCTTTTTTTCTTCATCTACTTTAAGCTCATTGTCACCCAACTTGAATACAAAGAAAAAAATTTTAAAAAATTGGCTAAAAAGACACGTAAAACATTGTTAAATAAGCCAACTTGGGTATCCCAACAAAAAACCCAAAAAAAAGGAAATGCGCAACAACAAAATCTAAATATCTTAATACTACGAAAGAGAGATACAAACAAAAAAGGCACTCGCCAAATAATAATAACAACGGCAGCAAGAAACAAACAAACAAACAAACAAACAAAAAAATCTAAATCACACAAGGTGCGAATGAATCTTAAAAGATGCGAAATTCAGAATCCATTGGCAACATTTGCACACACATGACATCCAACCAAACGGCCAGCAAGCCATTCGGCCAAGTCCTCCACGTTTATTAAGTGCGTGAGCTTCATGATTGGATCGTACGATTAGAAGTCTATAAAGCGACAAAAACATGACAACTGTGTTGCAATGCCCAACAGCTCAACACTATTATTGAGAATAGAAATGCGTTAAGTGGTATCAGGATGGTAAAAGAGAGGGATTAGAGGAGAGTGCAAGGCATTAACAGAATAAAAAGAAGAAGACCAAATAAATAAAACGATGATCTTTGGAAACTTAAGCCTTTAGGCTCGACAAAAGGCATTCCATTGTGACTATAGCTGCCAGGATTAATGAAAAACAAATTCGTTTGTCTCAAAACGATTCTTCTCTGTGTACATGACAACACTCTGCTGGGCCACAAAAATCTACAAAAAAAAAAAAAAAAAACACAGAAAAGTTACAGATATGGGCACACTCATATACAGATAGTTTGACAAAAAATAACAAAAAAACGGATGGTTGTATGGACGATAAACACATTCAGCACCTCGTTAGTCGATTATGGTCAAAAACCAATTTTTTTTCTTTGTTAGCCCCTCTCTCTCTCTCTCTCTCTCATGCTCTAAACCGATCACAAGTGCTTGAATTGTAAAAGTAATCCAATCGACTAGTCTGACCATTGTCGCTTAAAACTAAAAACATAAGAAGAAGAAGACGAACAACAACAACAACTACTACAACAATAAAGAAGCGAAATAAGCATCAAAATATTCTACTGAACGCTTTTGGTGGATTAAATTCAATCGAATTGCATTGAATTGAATACAAATAGCGGACATGAAACAAGAATTTAATGGGGAATACAAATGAAAATACAACAACAACAACAACAACAACAGCAATAAGAATAAATAAAAATAGGAATCAAAACAGGCCATCACAAAGGGCAAAGGAAAGGGTACAACTTACTATGCTTGCAGAAAAAAAAACAACGTTGCAACAATGAATGCCAGCCACTAAGCTTATTTCAAAACAATTTTGCTGCGGCTGCTGTGCCATAAGTAGTCCAAGATGCACAATGATGTGTCACTAATACAAATAAATGATTGTCTGAATTAGTACCAAAAACGTGGGTAGCTTTTGAAGGTATTTAAATGTAAGAAATCGAATACAAAAAGGCATCGAGTAGCTTAGTGACAAAATCTACCCAAAATCACTCGCTTTTGTCCAAAACTATACGACAAAACAAACATTGGTGTATTGTAAACACCAGCAGACTTGCAACATTGCAAATTTAACTTTTATCAGTTCCAAGTTGATGCTACGGGTAGTTAAAACCCAACATTGCGCTATGCGCAATCAACTTCGAAAAATGCTTAATCAATAAGCTATTCAAGCTGTAGTCAAATCTAGAAATCTAGTACCAGCTCTACCATACCATAAACACGGATTTTTGTCAATATCAATAGCAAAGATTCATCACTTTATCCACTTTCTTGTCACCAGGTATTGTTAATGCTCATATAACGGGCGCTAGTTCGATTGTGTTAAACGTACTGGAGTTTCAGAGATAATATTTTTAGTGAAGACAGTTATTTTATTCGTCATTATTCGTCAAAATTATGTTGAAATATGCCCATAAGTTTGTAAAGTGAGAGTTGAAGGTGATAAAGTGATTTGTTCGATTTAGTTCTGAAAATTTCGACCATAGGCAATCCCATTCGCTTAAATATTTATAAATCCTTACTTCCAGTCTAATCTATCTCATTTTGTTTCACAAGATAAAATCTTCGAAAGACCTGTCAACCTAAGAATTGGCGGCTTTTTCTATAGGCAACCATTCACGTCAGGAAAAAATATGTTGGTCCCTTTTCCATTTGTGGTACATACAGACCATCTACTTTCCCAGATTTCCATAGTTTAAACGCACACTTTGCACTGACATTTCTAAGCTATTCTTAATATGATGAACGTTGTTTTATTAAATACTGTTCTGTAAGACCAACATACAAATCAGTGTATACTGAGTTTAGTGTTTAGCAAAGTGTATAAGTGTAAAGGGTGTCCCAAAATTAACACAACTTTTGAATTAAATAGAAAACACAGTTCTTAGTCTCTTGATTGTTATTTTTTTATTGAATCTTAAAGTACATAGGATAGGGCTATTTATGGAATAACATATCGGACAAATGGCCTTCGCGGCTTTTCACGTACGCACGCAGTAGTTTGTCGAAATTTTCTATAACCAATTTGCATAAACATGGCTGAATTTAGTTGATGCAGCCTTGAATCTTCACCTTTAATACAGAGCTGGCTGTGGGCTTGCTTGCTGTGGACCTGTGATTACAAATAGCCCCATAAAAAGATATCTAATAATGTTAAAACACACGATTACCGAAGCAAAAAGTACATGACCTGGAAATCTCTTATGCAATAATTGCATTGTTTTACGGGCTGTGTGGCTTGTGTCTCCGTCTTGTTGAATCACATATTGGCCACATCAATATCATCCAATTTCGGCAAAAAGAACTGTGTTATCATGTCGCGATATAGAGCACCAGTAACAATCACTGCTTGACCAGCCTCATTTTCAAAAAATTATAGTTCAATTATACCTCCAGCCAAAATCCTTACCAAACAGTGACTCGTTGTGGACACATTTGTTTTTCGACAATCACATGCGGGTTCTCAGCACGGTTGGCAACCCACTGGGTAACCAAATTAAGCCCACCCGGGTTTTATGTAGCCATGCGAATGTAAAAAGAGAAAATAAATTAACAAGTTTATCAAAATAAAAATTTATCAAATCACTGCCTACATATTTTCCCCACTTCTGTCTGAATCCCATCTCAGAAAACCCGGTGACCCACTTTGGAGTTCATTTTTTTTTTTTCAAAAGAAATGATTCGATAGCATGCAAAAAGATATTGTATCCGTCGAAACAGCCAACAGCCCTATTCGAAAGGAGCAATGTTTGGAGACTTCGGCGGGAACGACATTTGATCGCTTCTAACTTTTGTTGGGCATAAGAGAGAGATGCTTTGTGGAAGACATATGCTCCCAGGATGAGTAACGGAAAAAACTGTTTGGCCATGCAAAGAATAACTCAATCATGTCTGTCTTTATATTCTGGACATTTTGCTCATAATGCACAGTTAAAACGAAGCCATTGCAGTCTGCTCCCATCACCGAGTTTTAGCAGCTCATGGCACACACACACGTATATAATTCCGATATCCCAAGTGGGACAAGAGGGACTTCTCTCAATCAATGAGCTGTACCCGATTATGTTTTTATATTGAAAGGGACCTACAATTTAACGCCGGCTCCAAACGGCATATGCATTAGTTAGATAAGTTTTTTATAACGTAAATGCTGATAACCAGTTGCTAGTAGTGCTCTGAGGTGATGCCGCTGTTACAAATTATCTGATGCTCTGGTCTGGTATTGAACCGAGGACCTCTTGGTTGGTAGGCGGGTTTCATCTACCATACCACAACGGCACACAATGCCAACTTTATCTCACTAAAAGTGCAAAATTACATTATAAAAAAGATTGTCGAAGTGAACGAAACCCCCAAAAAAACATCAAAAAACCCAATAAAATCCGGTAGGTTGGGTTTTAAAAACAACCCGGCTTTTTGCCAACCCTGGTTCTCAGAACGCCAAAAGCTGCAATTTGGCGATTAACAAAACCATTAAGGTGAAAATGTGCTACATTGCTTAGGATGATTTTGTTCGAATAATCAGCATCCATTTGTTGATGTTTAATAATTCATTCAACGAACCCTCTTCAGTGCGGTTGGTCACTAGGCTTCATTTGTTGCGGTTATTGAATTGTGTAAGCATGCAGACACAGATCTTTATACGTATACGTTATAGAAAGTTTGTTGAAATGTGCAATTCTTGTCCACGACGCTGAATTAAGGCTCCTGGATTGTCATCGACACTCTCACGCACTGCTTCAATATTAACATTTGAACGGCTGGTTCTTGCACGACCAGTCTGTTTGGCGTTTCCAACGGATCCAGTCTCCCAGATCTTTTCACGTAATCTCCTTACAGCTGACAAAGTTAAAACACTATTCTAACCATACTTTTTTCTAACTGCGGCCATCAAACTTTCATTATTTTTGAAATATTGTTCAATAATGAAGATACGTTGTGCTACCGTGTAACGCTCCATTTTTACTAACCCTAAAGTGTCAGCTCTCGAATAGATTTTTTAGAGTTGCCAACCCTTAACTGTACAAATGGCAACAAATTCAAAACTTGCGTTCATTTTGGAACACCATTTGTATTCTATATAAGGCAGAAGCATAAAATTGTATCTTTATTCAGACTCACTAAGGTGTCAATCCAATTAGTTATCTTTCTCAGGTGAAAGAAAACGTAACTGAACACTAGAGTAGTATACATAATCAAGTTCTCGCAGGACTTAGTTTGATTCCTTAAAATGAGTAAACAAATTTTGAATTTTTTTCTAATTTATTATAAATGGATCCACATAAAAATATACATGCAATTACATACACAGATGAATGATACATCATTATGATCAAAATACGAATACAATCATTAAAATATTTGTCCCCCCTATGCCGTACATTTTTTTCGCTAACTATCCTCTTTTCTCCTGATGACTCTTTGTATTTAATATTTGATGTAATCCACGGTAATATGAGGATGATAGAGTGTAGGGAGATGGATTATATTGGCTGCCTCCTCTTTGTCTGCTAAACTCATTTGAAATTCGTAAAAACTTGCTAAGCTTTGCTTTGGTTCTTGTTGAATGTGTGTATTCTGTGTTCCCTATTGCTGCTTTAGGTTTTCGATTGTGGTTAATCGGCTTCAACTGTAAGACGCAGCGCAAAAATGTTGTCGTCTTATGAATTTGGGTTTAGTCTGCTTGAATAGCCGGATTTTGCAGAACGTCACTTTGTCTGCCATATACGACAGAGTTTTTTTGTTTTCTATAAAACACTGGTCCAGTGTTTTAAGCTTAGATTTTAAACATTTTTTTTTTTTTTTTTTTTGATTCCTTGTCTTGAGTTTCTTCTTTTTTTGTAGTGGCTGGTTTATTAAAAACGCAGTGAATCCCAAAACTAAAAATGACTGATTGACTCTGAGACAATCAAACAAATGAACAGACAAACAAAGAGACAGACGGACAGACAGACACTCCAAAGACAAATATAAACCTTGGCCAACAGTGTGTTCGTCTGTCTGCTAGTCTGTCTACTCGTATGTATTTGATATTTTTTATATTGTTGTTGTTGTTGTTTTTATTGTTGATTGTTGTACAAGTTGTTGACACTCTATGTTGTTATTATTTCTTGTTATTGTTGCTTGTCTGTTCGCAACTATAGCTTTGACTCTGCTGTAAGCTGTTGCTGCTGTCTTTTGACCAGTGTCACATTTGAGTGATGAAAAGTGACACGTCCATGTTTTGTGTCACTTCATTTCTCGTTGATGTATTGTGATGAACAACAACAAACTCAAATCATTTTGGCTTGGCCTGTTCTGTTCTGTGTTGCTCTGGCTTCTGGTGTTTGCATGAGCCACAGAGCGTGCGTGCACAAGTATTACCAAAGTTGCTGTTGGTTGCTTTTAAATGTTGCCTCTGTAAGTAGATTTCCATGATGATTGTTGGCAATTTTTTGTTGCAGTTCTCTGTGTCTATTTCAGTTTGTTTTCATTTGTTATTTGTTTATTACTTGTAATGAAGATAAATTTTCTATAAAATAGGAAGAATTGCCAATTCACACACTTAGTCTTCTTCAAAATCGTCTGCAAATTTTTTTTTTATTTTTTCTTCTTCTTATTTTTTCTATTTAATATTTGTAATGAATTTTATTAAGCTTCAGTCTGGCCGGTCAGTCTGAAATTATTTTCATTCAAAATATTTCGCAGACAATTACACAATAACAGCAATGAATTGTGTGTCTAGAACTGATGTTGTCAATCTAAAATCCGAATGGAATGTTCGTTCCAAGTTTTATGGGAAAATGGCAAAAACAACAATAACAACAACAAAAATGAAACAAATGTCAAGGAAAATACATTTTGCTTTAGCAATTGATGTACAATTTTGTGGCATTAGAATGAAAAGTTGACAGAAACTGTATAAATGACACAAAATTAATGTGTTTGTAGCGTAAGCAGGTAAATTGCCGGCTGAAACCAATTTTTGAAGTAATATAAGTAATTCGTAATTTAATTATTTTTAATTTTTTGAACATTTTTGCAAAAGAGAAATTAGAGAAGTACTCGTAGATTACAGGTACTTGCTATGACAAATAGCAAATACGTTAAACAAACAATGAAAACAGTTGATGAGAGAGTACATAACTGACTAGGTAATAGAGTTAGGGTTGCCAGATGACCTTGATTTACAAGAATTTTTACAGCTTGTCATGAATCATGAAAAAATGTGTTTTGTCAAGATTTTTCAAAATACATTTTTTATAGTTTTCCTTACACAAGCTGTTTAAAAAGCTTACAAATTTGACTAATAATGGAACAATATTTTCGTACATTTGAAACAAGCTTTATCAAACCAAATATGTTTCGTTTTAATCGATAACTTTTCGTCACTTTTGGAGTTAACTAACTTTTCCATTACTTTAGATATTCTGACAAAACACTTATCCAATTGAGTTTTGCAAGCCTCTATTGAATTTAAATTTACATCATTAACCTTCTAGTAGCCCAAGTATTTTTCTGGATTAAATTTTTTTCACAATTTTTCAACAAATACAAAACAATAAAATTAATTTGTGAACTTTTGAAAATACAAAAAGAAAGCAAAACAGAATTTGGATATCGAATAAGTGAGCATTGAATTTAACCCGTCTTGAGCAATAGAGAGTTAAGAGAGTTTTGAAGAAATTGAAAAAAATTATAATCTGAAAGTGCAATGTCGGGGCTTTATAGCGGAAGTATCACAATTCCCAGTCATGCGCTCTGTTTATGCCGGCTCATCAAAAATGTGTGTTATCTGGTGTTTTCTTGATGGCAAACAACAACTTTTCTGGTCGTTTTAATTAAATTGGTTGCTTCAATCTCGTTAATTGTTTACATAACCAACTCAATCGTTTGACCAGGTTGTAGAAGCTCATAATGAACAAATCCCTTCCACTCAGCATTATATTTCTTGGTTTAAATCCTCTCTTTTCCACCGTCTGCAAAGCTTCACCTCGATTCATCGATGGTCTTTTTCGCACATTATTACAGTACGTGATCCCATCTTCATCGTTTGATGCACTTTTTTGATAATTCGGACCTATTAAATAAGCTATAGTGTTGCCTGATGCAATAATAATAATATTACCAGAACTATTACATTTTAGTCATCTACAGACAATTTGTAACCAAAGTTTTTCAAACCAATGTTATTGACTGTCAAGATTTTTTTTCTATAAATGTCAAGAATTTTGCAATGTTGAATCTGGCAACCCTAAATAGAGCACACACATAACTTTAGAATTGAAGTCATCTAACACACTTCTACACTTTCATCATGCAATACCATTAATGAGGTCGTTTTAGTTTCAATATCGATATTGAATCTGTGACCAAGATCTAAATAATATTTCTCTGTAACCGTTTTACTTTTTTACGCTATTGAAAGTAATTATTTCATGCTTATTCGTGTCTAAAAAATCGCTCTATTTACAACTTCATATGTGTGTGGTCCATGAGTACCATTTAAACCAATCCATTTTTATTTTATTTTTATTCTAAATTATCAATAAAATAATTATTTCATATGTTAAGTGCCATGAATAATTTTCTCTGCCATACACACATTTTTCTTTGAATATAGTTTTGGACTAATTGAGTTGTGGGGAGCAGTTGCACAGTACTTGAGCTTGAGTTCCAATTAAAACCACTTAAACAATCGTTATTCCCATTGTTATGGTTAATTATTTAATAAACCATTCATTTTTTTTAAATTGATTTTAAGGAAATTATACACATGTAATCCTACTCCTTTTCGTACTCAGTACAGCACGAAATTTTAAAACAAATATCCTTTAAGTAGAACTAAAATTATGCAGAACGGAAATAAATTAGAAACAAATATTAAAAAACAAATTGGTTTCTTATATGTTATTTAACATTAATGCTATAAACACATTCATGGCTACCGACCATCGGCCATACGGCTACGAAAGACGCTGGCTACAAAAGTAGCCAAGTAACCAACTACTTAATTATTTTAAAGACTAGAGCTACAAAAAGATGTAAACATATGTACATATGATTTTTCTTTTCCAGTGGTGCCACATAAATTTTTTCGAGTTTTTAATGTATTGCGTTTTTAAAGCACCTATTCATGCATCTTATATATTGATAGCACTAAACTGTTTGTTGTCGCCAAGAAAAATAGAAATTAGCCTACATGGGCTGCAACGGTAGTCGTGTAGTCGGTAGCCGCGTTGCCGCTAAAACAATTATTCTTATATGCACACATGTATTCTATTTTTGACAGCCTGTAGTCTATGGTCGGTAGCCTTAAACGTGTTTATAGCATAAATTGTGAACTATTGCATTAAATTGTGAATAATTTTTAACTTAAAGGACATATTTAACATTTATTAAAAGCAAAAGCTGATCATCTAGTTAAAAACGTGCTCTTCTATCGGAAGAATAAAAGAGTGCATACGTATGTAGTCACTGTTTCAAAACTTCATGGATTGATCAACGAAATTAAGCCCCTTGTTACATTTTCCAGTTTACAAATTTAAAGAATTGTCTGAGTCAAATGAAAAGGTTATCATGGAAACAAACTCTACTTTTGAGGACTTTAAGAAATCTTATTATTTGGAGAGAATAAAAAACTAAATGCATCGATTTCAAAAGATACTATGCCCTCAGAAATACGTTCTTTTCTAACCTTTTGTTTTTAGACCAAAATGTTGTAAACAAACAATTAAAAAACACAGCAGTGTCTAGGATTGTTATTGGTTTTTGGTTTTTCCTACGATAGTAGCATAGTTGTGTGATGTTTGATTCATTATAATCTGTAGTTACCAACCGGGAAACTTAAAGAGAAGGCGAAAATTTCTGAAATAATCTTAAACTGGCAAGATCACACTTCCTTCAATGGCCTTGTTTGTATTGCTGAACTGGCTTCCGGTTGATCTGTTAGTTAAGCAGATGGCGATTATGTCTGGGATAAGGTTGAGGCCATCTTGCGGTTTTTGGATACGATCCCTGATGGGGTGGATTACTGTACACCCAAACACTTCCTGGGTAATTGGACCAGGCTCTCTTAAGGTATACATGGACTGATCGAAATCCTTGTATGTGGTCGGGGGCGGTGTCTTTATTCCTGCATACGAGGTGATGGTATCCTTTAAAATATCGGACCACCGTAGTGTATTACAGGCGGAAGTCTCGGCGATAAAGATATCGGCGGTCTACTTGATGTACTATAGGGTATTTGATGTTGATAACCGGATCTGTACGGACAGTCAGACTGCGCTCCCAGGTGTCTACTCAACATCGCGACTGGTATGTAAATGCCAGACATCTCTAAACGAGATGGCGAGACAATTAGAGGACACTCTGACACCTGAGGGAATTGTGTAGCACACGAACTATCGAGGGAAGGCTCTCTTCTTAGCAACGGGGAGACTAACCATCTAGTTGGGATGTCACTTTTCTCTTGCAGACTTCTGGTTCTGCGATAAATGTTAAGCAGGGCACAACACACGTGCTCTTTATCAAGACAAATCTGGCTCCTATACGATCGTTCTCGTTCGAAATCAATTATGGGGACGCCGCGACATAGACTGCGAATACTGGTGGCTGTCATCTACCGTTCAATAATTACTGAAGGGATTGTCAGGAAGAGAAAGAGGAGAAAACTGTCGAGCATTTTCTGTGTCAGTGTCCGATTCTTCGGATATTAGGACTGCTTTCTATGAGAATCCGTTTCAGCATGCCATAACGAACCAAGCTGATGTGAGTATCAGCGGTCTTTCTTCTTTTGTATATGCGTCGGTTCGTTTTGGACCAGGGTGCTGGCATGTAGGTCCGTTTATACGCTACCTACAATGGTCATCACATTGGGATCAATATTGGAGCCAAGTGAGCTGTACCAGTGTCTGGGTACCCTTTGTAACTAATTAACTAAATATCTCATACTTAGTCGAGTAAATAAACAGACTCAATAACAACTTTAACAGCCGAAATATTTTCTCGGTATAGTATGTTAAAACATATATCAACACAAGCCAAGTTTGACTTAATCTCTGGTTTGAATTTGAAAGACACGATTTGTAAAACTTTATTAAAGGAATTGGAATTAACAACTACAATCTATTCCTCTCATAATTTGACTTCCCTTCTAAGATAACGTTTAATGTAATATTTTTACCCTCACTAAAGAAGAGTGTCTTTTTAAATAGGGATTATTTAAATCATTATCATTCAAATAACCAATTAATTGAAAAGATAAAAAAAACTTCAAATTTTATAACTTAGCAAATGACAAAAGGAAGTACTAAAAAACGAGGAAAGTACTACAAAAAAAAAAAAAACTAAACAAATGAAACAATTTTCAAATTAAATCAAGGGAACCAGAAAAAATCGTTTTTTATAAGACAAACAATTATGGCGTCAAAGAGCAGAAATGAATTAATAACAAGAAAAAGAAACAACAATAACAATATCTACTGCAAATGGCCATATAATCTCGAACTCACCCCAAAAACACAAATTTTCAAAAACATTCTCATCATCAACGTTTATTAAATAAACGGACGATAATAAGAGAACGTCGGCAACAAAGCACTCTGCACGTTTTACCATTAGCAACACCAATTCCATCACCACCATTGACATTCCATATACGAGCCAGTGACACTTTTTCTCTCTCGTTCCCTCGTTTTCCGATTTAATATTTATTTTATAATATTGCCAATCAAGATGGCTGAGCAAACATAATACGAACCAATTTAATCCCTTCCCCCTCTTTTTTGTTATATGTGGCATACTCAGTCATAATGGTGTAGTGCTGCGCATCAATATAGAGACGAAAGTAAACAACGTAGGATGGCAAGGATCAATAGCATTTTATCCATTCTTGCACATACATACACTCACATACACAATTGCCACTACTCTACAGATACTTTCCTCGAGTACACATGCAAACAATCCTATAAAACAAATCCTCAAACACATCGCAGGGTAATTCTACAAATTGCACGTTCCTTACAGTGGGTCAAAAGAAATGTTAAACAGTAAAGAAAGAATTCTAGTCTATTAGAGTAAATATCTTGGTTTCGATACCTTAATATCATCGAGCATATTGTTTAAAATTTGTATCTTATGTGTATAATCTTTTTTTGTGTGTTGCAGTACTTTTCTCTACCACTGTTTCTATTCCTTTTTTTGCATTTAAATTGTTCAATGACTTAGAAACAAATTGATTGTTTGATATTGTCGTCATTCTTATTCCGTTTCCCATTTAGAAGCGACAATTTTACACAACTTTTACAATTCAAATCCAAATCAATGTTTCGTATTTTATAACCCGAAATAATCCCCGTTTTTATGAAATCAATTTGGCAGAAATTTTGAATTTTATGCAATTGCTTTAAAATAAATAATAAACGAAACAAAACACATTTAACGAATCAAATAACTTTAAAAGTTTTACTACCAACAAAAATGATGTACTTTTTTATTTCTATGGTACTTTTTATGATACTTTTTTGTGAGCGTAAAATGTTAATAAAAAACAGCTTTAAATCCTCATTATTGGTTGTGTATATGTTAGAACCGATAGTAGAATGGTAATTACCATCATTTTATTCATGTTTCAAATAAAGTTTTTTTAAATAGATATCGGCGGCAAAAATAATTGAATTTCTTCTGAATTATATCGCTACACTATCTCTTCTTATTTCTATAAAAAAATTTGTTTCAGTGTTGAGTTGTTCGTTTCAGTCCAATACATATTTTACCACTCAGTCGCATGGGACTATACTTGAAGAGTGCGCTGGATGAGGTAGCAATTTGTTGTCGAACTCGCAAACTCTTGCTAAAGTGACTATAATTGTGAGCATCCGTACAGTAGCTTGTTGGAAAGCCACTTTTTTCTACGCTAGACAAGATCGTCTTTACTTCAAAAGAATATTGAATCTGTGCAAATGTAAGCTGATAATCGTTTTATCATTTTGAAGCGTGCACACCAAAAAGCTGTTTGTATGTCCTTAATGGTCTCATGAGTTTGAAAAGCGCTTAAACAACCTTCGGTGGCATAGAAAACGTTTTCATTTTAATTAAGCCACAGCTACCTTATGCAGTTTTGTTTTTAATTTCAATGGTTTCCTCGATGCTTTTTGGCGTAACGACCTCTGTTGGGTGTCGTCATCTGTGCTCGTACGGCCACAACGAACTCAGTAAACTACTATTTTTTATTGTTTTATTATAATTATGACCACGACAGCCGTGTCTGGGCTTTTCAAAGCAATTTACTAAGATATTGTCAAAATGAAGTGCTGATGAGTCGATCGGTTTAATAAAAACTGGATTTTGAACTATTTCTTTGAAACATTACAAACATCACTACAAACCAGCGTATGGCATAGCTTCGCTCTGAGCAAATTTTCTCTTTTGTTCTTACACCTACGTGCTCACGCCAGGGATGAGAAATAAGATTTTTTAATTGTATTAACATTCACGAAAAAGTGTACATTTAGCAGCCCATTGTAATCAAATTTTGTATTTCTTTTTTAAAATTTTATTCTATACACACATACATACATATGTGTGTAAAAAACTTAACCAAAATGTACTGCAAGCTTAGTAATTAATGCATAATTTCAATGGGTATAAAAAAATTATTAGTTCATTATACTTTTTTGCTTTTTTTTAATGCTACTACACGAATTAGATGACTTAAGCATATCCTCCTTTTGGATTAGATTTGAGACAGTCGAAACAGTATTTTTCCTTCTTTGGCTATTATTATATTTTGATACGAATATGAAATTTTGAAATTGTGCCAAATTAATCATTGGGGTGCTATTGTACTTTTACTTATAAATAGTGCTAAAAAACGTACAATTTTACCAAGTTTCATATGCCTTGTTGCAGTTGTTTGAAAATAATCAGGCAAATTCAAGAACTAAATCACAAAGAAATGATAGTAAAGATGAGTTGCCACTGCAAATCAATTAAACGATAAAATGGGGAAATTCCATTATAAAAATAAACTGAGAAAGAGCTCACAAATTGTACCAAATAAACAATTGGTGTACTATAGTACTCTTCAGTCTGAAGTTGTAACAAAAAAGGTACAATTGTACCAACTTTTGCAACCCTGACTCACACATATAGGCAAATAATAAAGAGAGAAATAAAGGGAAGATAAGCAGTGTTGCCACGACTTCGAATTTTTTGTAACCGAATTTCAATAAAAAAGTAACCACAAAACAACAAAAAATTTAAATCCTAACTTTAATACAAAAAACATTAAAATATAATTTTATAGCAGTATTAACTGAATATAGACTGGTCAAAAAAACATGATACAATAATTGATGAGGCGTATTCTCCTATTGATGTTGAACTTTTTAACTACGTACTAACAAATTATGCACAATAGAATATATCGTTCTCTAGTATGTTTGGTTATGTTGGGGTTTTAAAATTTATTTGTGGATAATTTTAGCTTAATAGCTGTTACTAACAGATATCTTAATGCATCGATTTATAGTCGAATCAAACAGTAGCGTTAAAGTGAAATATGTCTTTTATTTATTCTCTCTTGGCCTCTGAACGAAATACTACAAACGCCGAAGTTTGATTGCTCACCAAAGCTTATCCTGAATATGTTCCATCGATCTAAAAGTGCGAGGGATTATTTATGCAGCTTAGAAGTGATGATTTTCTCCTGAAAGAGGTCAAGCAAAAATATACGGAGATGATGAATTGAAGGCATTACCCTATGAAGAGTTGAATTTTCAAACACAAAAAGCTGCTTAAAAAAAAAACAGTTGGAAGCAGCAGAAATTGAGTACCGCACGAGTTAATGCCGAGAGATGCTCTTCCTGGAATATCATAAGCAAGTTGTAATGGCATCCAATCATTACTGGCTACGATAAATAGATCCATTAGGACAACCATTTAGAAAACACTCTCAGTCGCTTTATAATCCAGACCTCGCCCGGCGGACTATCTTTTGTTTCGATCAGAGTTCATAGTCTTTTGGCACGAAATCCACATGTTACCAGAAAGCTGAGAAAGATCATACCGTATTCACAACAAAAACCCAAAATTTTCCAAAAATATCCCGTGTTTTAAGTGATACACTCAGTAAGAACCTGGGTAACATATGAAAAAAGAAAAAATTGTCTTTATTTTTTTACTTCGAAAAAAAATTAACCAAAATGGAAAAAAGTATACACCACACATTGAAGAAAAATAACCGGCTTTGGTTAGAAATAACTAAAACGGTAACACTGAAGATAAGTGGAAAAATACAGTGCGAGAAAAAATGTTTAGTTGATGATGTTATCAAACATTTTATTCATATGTTTAATTTTAAATTTCTTTTTAATTTGATGTTTTTCTTAAATGCTTTTCCTTATTATTTTTGCAAGTACTTTTTGTTGTTTTCTGTTCTTGTTTTTGCTTATATCCTTAAAAAAAAATTTTAAATATCTGTTAAAATACGTATAAAAACTGTGAAAATACTCTTTCCAGTGTACACAACCACTTGTGTAAGAAACAAAATGCAATTTTTCTTACAGTGTGATCTGAAAGGGAGACTCTCAAATTTTCAACACAATTGTAAAATGTATTTGTAAAGGGTGTTTTTTATAGAGCTATAGAACTTTGAGTTGCAATAAAATAACGATGGATTATTCGATGGACATGAATTTTATTTATCCGAAAGACAATCTTGTGGTATTACATTTTAAATATGATTTCTGGCATGTGACCGCCACGGTTGGCGCGGATGAAGTCCAATCTGGACTTCCAATTTTCGATGACTTTTTCCAATATTTGTGGCCGTATATCGGCAATAACACGGCGAATGTTGTCTTCCAAATTGTCAAGCGTTTGTGGCTTTACCGCATAGACCAATGACTTTACATAGCCCCACAGAAAGTAGTCTAGCGGTGTTAAATCACAAGATCTTGGAGGCCAATTCACAGGTCCAAAACATGAACGTGAAATTAGGCGATCAAGTGTGACATGTTGCGCCGTCTTGTTGAAACCACATCTCCTGGACATCATGGTTATTCAATTCAGGAATGAAAAAGTTAGTAATTATGGCTCTATACCTATCACCATTGACTGTAACGTTCTGGCCACAAAGCGCACCAAACAGTCACTTTTTCTGGATGTAATGGTGTTTCCGCATACACTTGAGGATTACCTTCACTCCAAATGCGGCAGTTTTGTTTGTTGACGTAGGCATTCAACCAAAAGTGCGCTTCAGCGCTAAACAAAATTCGCTTATGAAAATTGAAAAAAAAATTCACTTATGAAAAATGAAAATTGCACTATTTTCAAGCGTTGTTCAGGCGTGAGTCTATTTATGATGAATTGCCAAACCAAACTGAGAATAAATCACTTGACAGCTGTTAAATCGGTTGCCATCTTGAAAAGTAATGACAACTTAAAGTTCTATACCTCTATAAAAACACGCTTTATTAGTTTTCCTGATCCTGCTATAAACAAAGTCTTTCCACATTATCTATGATAGTATAGAACACATAAAATCGTACGGCATAGGATTGATAAAGTAACTTCAACGTACTACGCTGTCATCGGGATCACAATAAAGTGTCAGCTTTATTTCGTTAAAAAAAAACAAAGTATATTTTAATTACTATTTTAATATTTAAACTGTTTTATTATCTAATGCTATTCTAATGCATAATTAAATACGATTATATTTCTGATAAAATTATTAAGAATTTAATTAAAAAAACAAATTTCTTCTGAAATGATTGCAACATTGTATATAATAATTATTATGATTAGGAAAATATATATATATTTTTGCTTAATTAGCTTGTAAATCATTAATAATAATTTATTTGTTTTACTGTCATTTAATTAATAACATGTGTTTAAAATTAATTAATTTAACATTATACTCGCAATTTATCTTGAATTAAAATCATGTCGAATTAAAGCAACACTCGTTTTAAAATCATTTAATAAATAATAAAACGAAAAAAATAAGAATTTATTGAAATTTAATTTGATTTAAAATTAGCGTTAAAAATTATTTTACAAGTAATTCGATAATATTTATGATAATGTTTGTGTTAAAACTCAAGTAAATAATTACACGACTACATCGTAATAAAAATTTCACAAAATATGACTCGTACATGTTCTAAAGGCAAATAAAAGGGAAATAAAAATAATTTATAAAATAGTGAAAGAGAGAGAGAGAGAGAGAGAGAGAGAGAGAAGTTGTTTACAAAACTTGTTTATTTAATAGAAAATGATAAAAATAAAATGGCAAAATTCTATTCATTTAAGTATAAAATTTTAATTCTATAGAAAGCCATTCACACTAGCTGCGAAATCAATGAGTATATGAGTTAAAGATGATGATGGCATTTTAGCCTCCGTACATTTATAAAGGGTACGCCAAATATATATATTTTTTTGAAAATGCTATAAAAAAAACTACTGAATATTTTCTAAAATTTCTTTTTTATTTGAAACTACAATCCTTCCGGTTAATAATGGAAAATAATTTCATTCAAATGGCTGCCTCGGCTGGCCATGCAGTAGCCTACACGATCGGTCCAATTTTTAAGCACATTATCGATTGTGTGCAGCTGTATTTCACCAATGGCTTCACGAATATTGTCCTTTAAAGCATCGATTGTGAATTTTTGTGAATAAAACTTCGTTCAACATGGGCCAATAACGATCTCCATTGACTGTAACGGCCATTTCTTACTCATTTTCGAAGAAAAATGGCCTAATTATGCCTCTGGACCAAAATCCGCACCAAACAGTGACTCGTCTTGGGTGTCTCGGCTTTTCAATGTATGCGTGCGGGTTTTCTGTGCCCCAAATGCGACAATTTTGCTTGTTTACATACCCGCCAGGATCAAAATGAGCTTCATCTGAAAAGATGAATTTTTTGGCAACATTTTCAAAGTAATGTCGTAATATTTCCCAGCGTGGTTCAAGCGTATACACAACCATATTCGTTCAGCGGAAGGATAAAACTAATTATCTGTCAAATCAGACATAAGATAAGTGTTACCGTTTACGAAATAAGCACTAGTTGAAAAAGTTTAAGTTTTAGTTTAAGAAAATACAAGTCAGATAGATAATTCCATGAGTTTTCAACACAAAAACTTTAAATGCTTCCTTTACGAGTATTTTTACGCAAACGTCGTCACCAAAACCAAAGAAAGTCTTAAAAACTATTTAGGTGGGACTAAGCACAATCAATTTCAATATTTAAAAACCGGTTTAATGAGTCTTGTTGTTCTAGTAGCAGTCTAAATTATTCAGACCGCCCTAAAGAGATTCTCTCTATGGTCACAAATATTTGAAGCATTTGAAAGAAATGTTTGACAATATTTGCCTTGCAATTTAATTGTGCTTCTTTGCAGTTTTGTAACTTTAGACGAACAATCGAAGGATCTTGGAAAATTATAGGAATATTGTCAAATTTTTTCACAGTGCACGTGGTGCAATTTACTACAATTAAAATCGAAAAGTGTTAAACGATTATCGGCTGATGTTGTCTTAATAATATTATATATACCAGCACTGGTGCTGAAGCAGTACTCTTGGACTTTTAAGTATTTTAAAGCTATTTTTTCAGTGAGTCGCACCATGTCAATATTGTATTCTCGTGTTAACAGTTGGCTTTTGTAACACCAGTCACAGCTAGATTTGTCATTTACATTCATTTGATCGTAGGCTAAGAGTCCTAAGATAAAGGAGATAAAGCCAAATATTTGTCTAGCAATGACTTATTGTGGGACTTTAGTCTATTGGTTTGTGTCAAGACTGTTAATGTGTCACCCTGGCAATGCCTTAATTATTTGTGTTATTACTAGTGTTGCCAATTGCATATTGAAGGGTGTTATCAATTCAACTTTTGCAAGTCACTTTTGAAATTAACTGACGTGAATAGAAAGTAATAGTAAATACAAGAACTGATGGCGGTCAAGTATATAAGGAACGCAGTCATAGCGTAAATTGGTGTATAGTTATAATTGTATAAAGTGGAAGTTAAATAAACGAGGATATAAAGTAAAATATTAAATTCGCTGCATTTATTTTATTTTATTTTACGCAATTTAAAAGAACTTAAACGTTTTGAAAGGTTAAAACGTAACAATATTATGGAGACAGTTGGTCTTGAAGCTCATGCATAAAAATTCACAGTGTCAGCCCAAACGATTACATTTTTGCGAGCTTCACAAGAAGCATTCACGCGTTTCGGTTTTTTGCAACGGTTCAAGAAATTTTGCTCCCTACCAATATTTTCCGTAAAGCATATCAGTCTGCGCTTGATTGTCAAGTATATAGCAAAACGAGAATCTGTTCCTTAGCCATACTGTCTGTTTGTGGCTCAATCTTTTGAATGAACTGCCTATCAATTACAATATAAATTCGTTGTTTTAGCGGAAGAATTTTTTTTGTATAAAGCGGCGAGATAATCGAACTGCCTTCGTTTTTGCAGTAGGTTAGCTTGATAGGATGATCTAGTCACGCTGTCTCCAGTCGGGAGGTCATACACAAAAACCACATACACCTTTCTCAGTAAATTTATTTTTATTTTTATTTTCGTAATAATGACAATATCCGACGGATCGAGCTTAGATTTGTTAAATGTTGAGAAATTAAATGCCACGTCTCTATAAAATGCTATTCCATAGCTAGTGTGAACGCTTTCCTCTGCACACAATTCCCAGTTTAAGAGAAAAGTAATTTCAAGCACTAACCACACAATTTAAAATATTATTCCAATTGAAATTAATTTAGAAAATGATTCCTTTTTTTGCTTATGTTATTGTTGCTGTTGTTGTCGTTGCTCCAGCAACATTTAGAGCACGAAAATCAACATGAACGTGGACATGAACGCACATCAACACCCATTTTTATGCCACAAAATCCAATAAGGCACCCAAAGCAAACAACCCACATCCTGCTGATAAAAATAATGATGAAAAAAACGAAAGAAAAATAAGGTGAAGGCGAAGAAGAAGAGATGATATTGGCATTTCCATATTGTCAATTTAAGTGGTAAATATGGATGGTTTATTGTCTTTATGGGAGGGGCGTGTTGCACACAGACACGTACACACATTTACAACAGGGCCAAGAACTACATTCTCTTTTTTTTAGCCATATTCAATAAATTGGTACATTTAATGGTGTGATGCTTAAATGTGGAGGTTTGTGCCTGTAAACACCCACTCCTGTCAACCCAATGAATTAAATGCAACAATAACGAGCCACTTTTCCAAACTTAGTCGTCTCGTTATCATCGCATTTTCACTTTTTTTGTTAACTTTTATTAACAGGTTTCGCACCCATTTTTGTTGTTGCTGGCTGTTATCGATATTTAGAAAATTTATGGACAGCCAATGTGAATAACTTTCCTAATATCCTAAGCCGCCCAGTTCTCTCTGCCAAGCGTATGCGCAATTTATAGCCACTTACGAGTATTTTTCTCTTCTATTTTTTTTTCTTTTTTTGCAAAAAAGAAAAATCTTTGTTAACTTGGCCTATATGGCTATGGAATAAAATAAAGGAGAGAAAAAGCGTGAGTGTAAAAACTGCTCAAAGAAAACAAGCAACAAAACAAAGGAGAAAAGCTGTATACAGCAGCCGTAACTGGGCAGAGAACATCCAATATCATGGAATAGATTTCCAGTTTTGCATGTAACTGTGTGTCTATAATTGAGTAGTGCCATTACGAAGTTGGTCTTTTTTGCTGCAAAGCAGCAAAATTAAGTCCAAAATAGAAGGGGGTGGAAGGGAGAGGAAACATAAACTCCAATTCACGTAAAGATACTCCAAATGGTAGATAAAAATAGAAGTGGGCGTGTCTTTGGTTTTTAAAATGTTGGTTTATTGGCAGCCAAAAGGAGGAGAAACCAACTACAATATCAGGCGCTTGTGTAAATACTCGTAAAATCATTCCAATTGTAGTTTAAACAGCTTTTTTTGTGTCTCTTTATTATTTATATATGTATGTGTATATGAGTACTGTATTTGTGTGTGAGTGTGAATTGTGGCAAGTATTTGTTTCTGTGTGTATGTGCATTTGTGTTGCCTTCAGCTAAATCTTTTAATTTATTTAACGATAATTTATTGCCGTTGGGCTATAACATTTTTACTCTCACACACCATATACAGGGAGACACACAATTTCTTTATTTGTTTGTACGTTCGTTTGCTCAGTTCATTTAACAATCTTGTATGACGATGATATCTTAAGGCCTTTCGTTTTCTATTTTTTTTTTTTTTAACATTATTTTTCTAATGGTTTTCCGTTTTTGTTTTTTCTTCCAGATTCTCTCAGTTTACTACCACAACTACTCATTTTCATTAAATTTAATGATAAACGTAATTATAGATTATTTAGTTAATTAAAAAGAAAATAGGAAAAGAAAAAACAAAGAAAAGCTCTAACACTCAATTGCAATTATTTTTATATGCATAGGACAGTGACAGACAAAAGTATTGGGAAAGTTTTTTTTTTGTTTTTTCATTTTTATGTCTTAACAATAATTTTCAAAATATATTTAAATGTCATAATCATATTCAATAAGAAAAAAGTGGTTGTTCATTTCTGCACACATTCTTGGGTGTGGAAATATTGAAACCTCTAGGGAATCTTATCACTTGAGCAGGCATTATGAAATGCGACTTTGTAAACATGAGCTAGGAATCAATATAACCACTTATTAAATAGGTTACGAAAGGTATGTTAAAAAAAATTGTTATTCAGTTGAAGTTAGTATTTAGTTCAAGAAAATCGCTTTGGCAAAACTTAAACTACGAAACCACTGTTAAGTGCTAAGAAGAACAGTCGCATGGAATCAAATTGTAATCTGTTTGAAAGTCGCCTGATATCTAATTAGATATTAGAAAGTGTTATTCCAACTATTTTACTTATAAAGTCAGTACCAGTACTAATTATTAACACTAAAGTATTAAACACATAACCAACAGCAAGCAGCAGACAGCAAAATGTTAAAATTAGAATACATACGCTTATATGAAAATAATAAATATGCCTTTAAAATGGCAGCACAGCAAATGCCTAGACAACAATCTTTGCTGCTGCTGCAAAATATAACATAATTTATATTCTTTAGTCAGCAAAGCAAAAATGTGTGATGCCAATACAATATAAAATTTTAAATAAAAAATGTAAAAATTGTTTATTGATATTTATCAGAAAACAACTGTATAAAATTCAAATATTGTATGAAACAACATTTATGTTAATAATTAAAAAGTTTTAAACACATAATTTCATTAGTTTCTATATTTTTGAGTAATAGTTTAAAAAAGCGATTTTATTTTGGTGTATTTGAAAAGCCTGAGTGTCACCACTGATAAATATTTTTCTATAACAAATATTTTTTAACAAATAAAACAGATGACAATGAAACCTAATATTGTTGCTGCTGCTGCTTTCAAAATGATTATGAAGTCGATAGCATAGCAGCAAATGCTGTCAGCAACAACTACACTGGTGCATATTCCTATAAACGCACTTAATTTTTTTCTGTATTTTTGTGATATCTGTGTTGTTCTCATCCAAAAGCAAAATTTAACTATTTTAATGAGAGACAACTTAACGGTACTTTTTGAAAGTAAACAATTTTTTTTCTTATTTTTGTTGTTTGCCTTAATTATGCGATCAAATGTTCTTGGTGCTATTTTAAGTGGAAGATTCGTATAAACGCACACTCGGAATTTGTTTTTAAAAAAGTGACCAAAAATAAAATATTATCAATTTTAGTTTTTTTTCAACCAAAGGTACGTTTCTAATAGTATATCTCAATTTACTGTAACTTTTCCTATTTTAATCAATAAATTTCATCACTTTTAAAGATGCCTAAGGGAACTTTTTTGTCCGATCAAGAAAAGATTCAAATTAAATTTTTTTCACGACCAAGGATGTTCTAATAGAGAAATTGGACGTAAAATCGGTCGTTCGGAAAGTGTGGTGCGAAATTTCTTTAAGAAAGGTCAAAATTATGGAGTTCGCAAATCAACAAAGGGTAATACAAAACTAACAAGAAGACAACTTAATCTAATAAAACAAGAAGCAACCCGCAACAAATTGAATTCCACACAAATAAGGAATAAATTAAATCTTCATGTGACTTCCAAACACGTTGCACACATTTTACGAAACGATGAAAACATTAAATGGAAAAAGCCGAAATGTAAACCAATGCTAAAAAAACACCATAAAGAAAATCGTCTAAAATTCGCAAGAAAATATATGAAATGGACAGATGAGTGGAAAAAAGTAATTTACTCTGACGAAAAAAAATTTAATTTAGACGGTCCAGACTCATACTCATGCTTTTGGCACGATTTGAGATCTAAAGATGTTCGGATGTCAAAACGTAATTTAGGTGGTGGCAGTGTTATGGTTTGGGCAGCGTTTTCTGCAGTTGGCAAGTCGAAAATTTGTTTTGTTCCGACAAAAATGAATAGTTCGATTTATAACGAACTTTTGGAAGATGCTCCTCTCTCTTTTATGGACGAAAAAATGGATGAAGATTGCATTTTCCAACAAGATAATGCTGCAATCCATGTTTCTAAGCAATCGAAATCTTGGTTCAATGAACATGGCATTCCTTTGTTGGACTGGCCGGCTTGTAGTCCGGACTTAAACCCAATGGAAAACTTGTGGGGATACATGGCCCGTAAAGTTTATGCAAATAATGCCCAGAATGAAGGCATGAAGACTATGACAGAGCTGAAACTAAAAATTAAACAAGTCTGGGAGGAAATTGATTCTGATCTGCTTAAAAAATTAGTGGAATCAATGCCACACCGTATTTTTGAAACAATCCATAGCAAAGGATCATCCACACATTATTAATAATGGCCCAAACATTAAAGTGCGTTTATAGCTGTTAATATCGAAAATTAAGTAAAAAAAATAATTAAAGTACAAATGAATTTTTGTTGTAAACAATATTTTAAGTGAAGTCTTAACTAAGTTAATACACAAATTTATAGCCCCCTAAATATTTTCTTGTTTAATTTTTACCTTTTTTTTAAAAAAAAGTAGTGTGCGTTTATAGGAATATAATTAAATTAAAAAATACAAATAGACTTGACATATTCGAATTATGTGTAGTGTTGTAACAAATAATAGGGACACTATTTATTTTCCAATATGTCATAAAATTTGGCGCATTAAAGTTTTTTGATGGAAGAGTTATCCTTATGTATAGCGAAAATTGTTCAGACCATGAAGTGCTCCGAAACTGAAGTAATTAATGCGTTCCAGTGAAAGAAAACTGCAGGGACTATGGGAAGAATGCGTGGAACAACTGTCGGCTTTAGAGAACTTTTAATTCGTACTTTAAACATTAATCCGTTTAAGTAGTTAAAAAGCCTCAAAAATGAACTTATTGTTTTAAGTCGCACAGTAAGAAAAAAACCTATGGAAGCTAGACTTGTGGTTAAGATTTCTCGAGATGTATCATATCTCAGTAATATATAGTTAGAACAGCATGTTATGGCCTGATGAAACAAATAATAATTTATTTGGGTCAAATACAAAATTGTATGTACGAACTTATTTTAGTAACAATTCATACTTTATTTGAGTTTAATACATAAAAATTTAAAAAACTGTGTCCCTATTATTTGTTCCAACACTGTATATTCATAGATTCATAATTGAATTTAAGTATTCCTTAATAGTAAAATTAGTAACTACGAGGTTCAGGAGTAAATTCATCTCTCAATACAGTGTAATACTTAATGTAAATTAAGCCAAATCTTTTAAATTTTAATTAAATTTGCGAGTAATAAATTGAATAATTTTCATTTGGTTTAATTTATTGGCATAATAAATTCCCTGAAATTTAAATTCAACTACAAATACAAGTAACAATGCGAGCCTTTTATTATTTTATTCGTTGTTTTTTTGTAGTTTCAATTTCAACACTGTATAGAGATTATTTATCTGGATTTAAAATTGGCTTTTGTTTCGCAATATCCCATTCAGCAGCATCAGCAACAACAGCAGTTGCGAACAGAACAATACGTAGCCATTAAGGCTTGTTAGCGCATGTCCGTCATTAAATTGGTCAATGTGTACGTTTATAATGCCAAATCAATATTGACCATAAAATGTGCAGCCATAAACCTTTATGGGTTGATTTGTTTTGCTGTTGCTCTTACTGTTACTGCTGCTCTCATAGGCGTAAAATATGTACAAGACCAACATGACAAGACCAACACCTTTTGTGGCATTCACTCTCTGGTCATTATCTGTCTGTCCATTTAATTATGTTTTAAATTGAATTCATTTTATTATGAAAGAGACAAAAGTGATCCTTTTCTCCCAAATACGAGTACATACATATCAAATCGATATTGATTTTTAGCACTTCAGCATGAGTATCATTCAAATGACTTTAAAAATGTTTTTAAATGGATTTAAGTGACCTTTTGACATACAAATGAGCAAGACTTCTTTTCTTAATTATTTGTTAAAAATGCCCAATATTCAGTAGTGTGCTTAAGGGATGATCAAATGTTTTTAAAGACTACTTTTATGTTTTTTCTTTGATTCAAAATCCATTTTAAACCAATTAATAGTTTTTAAAGCAGATGTTTTGAAATTTCAACAGCCGACCATAGGCAACAATCGATCTTAAATTTTGTAATAGATCTGTCACATTGCCTTTTTGAAGTGTATGTTCATATTTCTTTTCAATTTTTTTCAATGAAAAAAGACATTTTTTTATATTTTAATATATTCTTAAGCAAGATTATGAAAGTAATACATTTTAAATACAAGGTGTTAAAAGGAATTCTTTAATTTTTAAAAGATTGATCAGTTAAAGTACTGCTGAACAAGAGTGATTACCTTACTATAGAGTTTTTTTAAAAGAAAACTAGATCGAGTAAAACATTGATGAATTTAAGAAAAGTTTTATTCCGTTTAAAAGGAAATTTCCATGGATCTGGGCTGTTACTTCTTAGCCTGTCGTATTAGTTCAAGCTTTTAAAACTTTTGATGATATCTCACTTATGTGAGGAATCATGATGACCTCGAATTGCTGTAGAGTTAGTACAACACATCGAATTAACGTACCTTCTAAGAAACTTGTCGAGAATCGGCAAATTGTGCGATATTGCAGGCCAATAAACAGGTTTATTTTTTGAAATAACATTATTACCAACAATTCATGATTTAATTTTTAAGTTGTTGGCGTACCATGAGTGTCAAAACTAAGTAAACACGTACATTCTCTAAAATTTATATTTTATATTCCAGTCTCTTAAAATAATATGATTTTTTTTTTATTTTTTATATTTTATTTTTTAAAACCGTGGTTACAGCTTCACAAAATCTTTAAAAAAAAAACAACAACAAAATTCTTACAATATATTAAGTTATACAACAAAAACCAAAAATACTCAATTTTTTACGCGTCAAAGACAAAAACCTATGCGCCAAGATAGAATAAAGTAAAATATCTCGTACTTGATACCATTTTTCTGATTAGAAGTTTTCATCACACCTCCCAAATCTTGAGTTAAGGGTAAAAAACCAATTTTTCGTGCCTTCAAGCACTTATATGCTAATAACTTATAAAAATATTAAGATTCTTGGCGCATTTGGAAACAGAAGAAAGAGACCTATTGAATGGTGTATACTTCACTTAAGTAAACTTGAGGTATCTTTTTGTATTTATCAAGCAAACACATATTTTATCCAATTTATTCGCAATTTTCCAAGTTTAGAGATGTTTTTACACGCTATTTTATATAAGAACTGTACTATTTTTGGATTTATTAAAGTAAAGGGTCTACCAAATAATCCTTTTTTTTTAAATGGTATAAAAAAAACTACTGAATATTTTCTCATTTCTTTTTTATTTGAAAGTACAATCCTTCCGATTAATAATGGAAAATAATTTCATTTAAATGGCTGCCTCGGCTGGCCATGCAGTAGCCTACACGATCGGTCCAATTTTTAAGCACATTATCGACTGTGTGCAGCTGTATTTCACCAATGGCTTCACGAATGTTGTCCTTTAAAGCGTCAATTGTCTTTGGCTTGTTGGCGTAACACTTATCTTTGACGGCACCCCACAAATAATAGTCCAACGGTGTCAAGTCGCAGCTCCGAGGTGGCCAAACGACATCAGCTTTGCGGCTGATAATGCGATCTTCAAAAACAGGGCGCAAAACATCGAGTGTAGCTTCGGCTGTGTAGGACGTAGCGCCGTCCTGTTGAAACCAAATGTTGCTAATATCCTCGCCTTCAATTTTTGTAAACAAAAATTCGTTCAACATGTCCCGATAACGATCGCCATTGACTGTAACGGCCATTCCTTGCTCATTTTCGAAGAAAAATGGCGTAATTATGCCTCTGGACCAAAATCCGTACCAAACAGTGACTCGTCTTGGGTGTATCGGCTTTTCAATGTATGCGTGCGGGTTTTCAGATCAAAATGAGCTTCATCTGAAAAGATGATTTTTTTGGCAAATTCGGCATCTTCTGAAAGTCGATCGCAGGCCAACTTAGCGAAGTGAAGTTCAAGTGTATACACAACCATATTCGTTCAGTGGAAGGATAAAACTAATTATCTGTCAAATCAAACATGAGCTAAGTGTTACCATTCACGAATTAAGCACTAGTTGAAAAAAAACGTTAGATGGCGGACACGATAGTATATTTAGTTATAAATAAAATTCCATTTAATTTTTTTAAATCGGATGGAAATTGACGGAGTTATAGTTATGTACTTAATAGCACCTATCAGAAAATTAGTATCGTTTCCCGGATATTTCTGCATTTTATTCTTTCTTAGCGCATAGGTTTTTGTCATCTATACTTCTTTATAACGCATAAAGAGTAAAGTCTCTTTCGTTTTTGTTGTATAACTTTAGTTGTTGTTTTTTATGGATATTGTATAGCTGTAAATACGGTCTTAAAATATATAAAATGTTTTTTAAATTCAACGTATTTTAAAACACTGAAATACAAATTTAGATGCAGAAAATTTGGATGTTTACCTAGTTTTGACGCTCATAGTATATCTTATTGATTTTTGGAAACAAAAAGCAGGCATACGTCTATAACGGTCACTCTTTTATTCACCAAGTTCTCCATAAGTTTACCAAACAAATAAATTTTCACCATTTGAAAGCGGGCACGCTAACTTTTAACCTTTTCAGATCCAAGCTACACTAAATTTTACTGACAATTATTAAAATTATTCAGATATGGTGATATATTGGGACATATGTCAGCGCAATTATCAGTTTTCTCATTTAAATTCATCAACACCGTGTTAATTCCCCTATTTTGCTTAAACTGATTTCAAAAGCTCGTATTATTTACATTATTGTAGGATCGTGGAAAATTTGTGAAAACGTCTATTTTTCTGAAAAACAAACCAAAAGCTTGAACGTTTAAATTTTATATTTAATTAACTGGTAATGTTTGATATGATTAATTATTACACGATGCGACAAATGAAATTCCTGGGCAATTATACTACTTTTCTGATAGTTGCTCTCGAGTAGAACACGGATCTGTTTTTGGAATTTTCAAAACGCCTCGAAAATCTTGAGTTACGGGTAAAAAACCGGTTTTTCGGTCCTTGAAGCACTAATAAGCTAATATTTTAGCTGAAAATTTCAAAAACAGATCCCTGTTCCTCTCGATAGCGCCTATCAGAAAAATTATATCATTTACCAGGTATTTTTATTGTCGCACTGTATTATTTAGTTTATATTTATATTAATGGTTTGATTTGGTAATAAACCAAATTAACGGTTTCTATAAACAACACAATACAATTAACCAGTTAACCAAACATTATAGGTCATTATAGGTAGAAATCGGAATTTTAAAATAAAAATATTACATATGAGTTATTTTTCTTTTAATAAACATTTATCAGTTATAATTAATATTCATTTTTAATGATTATTTATAATTTCATGATTTTTAATGATTATTTACCCGAATTATGTTGTTGATTAAGTAACAACTCAATTAAATGACGAGTATTTTTCTGTTCTGCTTCGATGTTCTCACCAATCCAAAAAACATGAAAAATGTAAGATGCGATCGATGATGCTAAAACATTATTATTTTTGTTTAGTTTTCTCTTCCTTTGCTTTCAACTTGATAACCGTTACAAAAACAGCAACAGAAACAACGTATAATCGAGGCAGAAGAAAAGTTTTACGTTAAACGAGGGACATTTGAGTTAAACGTACTCTTGTACGAGTACGTGTATGTTTTGGGATCCCAATTAAAAATTTTGATAAATTACAGTCTCAACTTCATATAAACACACTTATACGATACACATTACCGCACACATACTTACAAATAAAATTTAAATGAATAAGGGAAGTTCGGCACAGTGTGCACTATAAATGCAAAATGGTATGAAAATTGTTTTTTATTTAAAGAATTACATTAAAAAATAAGAGATAATAACTGTCATTAATAGTTTTTCTAATTTTTCTTATTTTCTCCACATAATATATTGACTTAATGATTATTTCTTTGTTTGTCTCAAAACTAACCCATTTGATGAATTGTTTACTTAGTTAGTACACACATGTGCATCCTTACATTATCTTGGTAAAAAGCTCCTTTTTTTCTGCCACAAGGAAAATATAATAAATTTGTGTAGAAGCTGTGAATAATATTTTATTTCCCTGTAGTTGCTTTACCTTTTTCCGATGTGAATGCGAACCATGTATATTTCAAAAACCTGTTAACGTTAAACTTCTTCAGAAGAGCTAACGCGTATTGTATAACATGATGGTATGAAACTTATTAGCTATTGCTGACATTATGTGTCCTGGTTAACAAGTAACCTCCACAAACTTTTTTACCTCTCTCTGTTCCCCGCAATCGCCTTCATCTCCTTCCAGCTCTTACCAGAAGCTTTAATTTCCGCATATATTGTCCGACGCCATGTTGTTTTTGGTCGCCCGCTCCTTCTGGTACCTTGCGGATTCCAGTTCTACGCCCCTTGGGGAGTTCACTTGCTGACTTACGTAGCGTGTGACCAAACTACCTCCATTGGTGACGTCTAATTTGTATTGCCACTAACTTCTCTTGGTACCTGCGCAAATGCTCTGAATTCGAGATAATTCTTGGCCACCATATTTTCACAATACATACGTCTCAGACAGGGATTTATAAATATTTACTTGCAGTTTATTTACCAATCTTCCATTCATCAGCCAAGTTCCGCAGCCATACAGTAAGATGGATTTCACATTTGATCTAAGTATTCGCAATTTTGTGGTCGTGGATAAGCTGTTGATTTCCACACTTTTCGCTTTAGCCTTGTTAATACGATTATCCACATCTTCAGCAGCTCCCCCTTCGGGTGTGCTTAGGCTGCCCAAATAGCAGAAACTTTTCGAGAATTCTATACTTTCGTTCTAGATATAGAACCGGTTATTTAACCTGATTGGTGGAATAGACATAGTTTTTGTCTTGGTACGGTTGATCATTAGACCCATTTCTTTATATGCAAGAGTTAGGTCGTCGATTTTGCTCTGCATATCCGTTTTACGCGATATTATCAGACAGATGTAGTCGGCATGTAGTAGGCCTCTACCTTTGATATGTTTCCTGAAGTTACATTGAATGTCAAGTTTATGACCATTCAACGCCTGAGTTAGAACATCATGAAGTAAATTCTCAAATTCACCCAAATTTTACATAGTTTATGTTCAAACTGGGTAGATGGGTTATAGTCCAAAACACTCAGACAATGTATCCATAAATTTCAGCTTGTATGTCCCACGATCTATGGGTGTGGCGTGGTGTAGTGGTTAGAGCGCAGGCGTACAACACAAACGGTCCAGATACGAATCCCAGCAGAGCACATGACGAAAAAAAATTAAGAGCCTCCCTCCAGATAAATCCATCTAAACAAGGCCTCTAACCTTCTAGCTTACCTCTGGTGATGATGATAAACATCAGACGAATGATCAGAAGAAAATGCCATCTACTGGGAATGAAATTACAATGCTAAGTAAGGATTACCACCACTTAGCGCCCGACGACCAGTCCGGGACGTTATAAGACCGAAACTGGAGGTAGCACGTGGTTGAGTTCCCCCCATCCTCGTGCTATGATGCCTGAACAGAGGTAATCTGGTACCGCGGAAGTCGGAGCTGTGGCTTAAACCTAAAACGCAGACTGCTATGACCCATATAACGGCAGGAGTTTAGATAGTCGTCAACACTTCACCAAGGTGTCAAGTGTTATGTCCTAACAACGCGTCTATAATTTGGTACACGCTTGTAATTATCATGGGTGGGGTGCGTTGGTGGACGTTATTCCACCCGTACCTCGGGCACCGTAAACTACGACATTATCACCACTTAGCAAAGATCTTCACCACTACACACAATCATATGGAGGCGAGCTACAGTAGATTAATCATCTACTTAGTTTGATAATCAACTTGATGACTGAAACTGAAATAAGGTTATGAATGCATTGTGGAAAGCCAATATGCTCCCCAGAGAAGTGAGGGAGAGAAAAAGTGTTCTATTATTAATACAGCACTTGAGGCTAGTCTACATATCCACATATATACATACTATATACTCGTATCTATAAATTGATAGGACATATTAAAATTAAATACTGGTATATAACCGGAAATACTGGTATATTTACGAAATTGTTTGTTTCTTAAAATTTTTAGAGCATTGTACCACTGTTCAGCAATAATTTTAACAAGCCACAGAGTCATATTAATAATCTCTCGTTTATTTTATCAACGTACCGAGTATATGGTATGTAAGTAAAAGTAGCTGCTGCGCCGTCTATAACTGAGTGTGTATTCGTATCTGTATTTAGAGTTCGTCTCTGTGTTTCATAATCCTGTAAATGGGTACTGTGGTCTGTGTGTTAAGTGAACATTATTAAAAACATATTTTACCCAAGGGAGCACTTAACAATTCGTTAACTTACCGCTGTTTAGTTGAAACGGTTTAAAAATTTTGATTTCATCTTCTCCATGCAGACAATAACCAGCAACAACAACTGCAATTGGGCATCACTTACAAAGTAGATGGCTTCTGTTAGAGGGGGGAAGAATGAATTCAGTCAGTCAGTCATTCAGTCAGTGATTTAATATAAATGAGCGATAGAAGTCAACCACTTAAAAACAGTGAAGTCAGTTAGTAGAGACTGATTACGGTTGAATGTTTTTCTTGTACCAGAAACACAACAACAATAACAATAATAATAATATTAATACTACAACAAGGGTGGACTTATATACTCGAGTACTCGTTAATACATTCGAATATTTAAAAAAAAGGAAGATTATTTATTTGATTTCTACCACAAAAGCACAGCAGAAAAAAAACATCGTCAGAGTTCATCATCATCATCATCATCATCATCATCATCATCATCATCATCATCATCATCATCATCATCATACTCATAATGTTTATGATAACGATGTGGCATGTTGTATGTTCTTGTTACATTGTATGTTTTATTAGATTCATTATATTATTTCATCATTCCATTTCAGGGGTGGGACCTCTCAAGTGTTGTTTAAGATGTACAAATTCGATAAAAGTAATTGGGGTGAAATGTTTTCCCTTTTCCACTTTTCTTAATTTTCTATTCGACTTCGAATGTGTATGTTTCGTGTGTGTGTGTGTGTGTGTGCGTTCCGCCCTTTTAGCCATAAATAATAAAATATAAAAAATTCGAAAAATTAGAAACGAATATAGGAATTGATGTATTATTTATGGTTATTTTGATACGATTTTCTCTCTATCCCATCCTTAATGCTTCTCAACACTTTATGTAAATTAGTAAATGGTGAGAAATTGGTGTTGGAATATTTTATCTCGGTGATATTTATCACTATCACTCACATTAATATGAATATAAATTTGTTGTTTTTTTAATAATTTCCTAGAATATACTCGTCCTAACTAAATGACATTGACAAATGTTGAATGAAATTGAAGTTGAATATTCTTAATAGACGGGGTTAATTTTCTTATAAATTTTAAATTGTTATCGAAATGTGTGCATGATTTGAACTTGAAATGCAGATGAAGAAAAAAGTGATAAAATAATTATAAAGAAAATAATGAATATGGACGATTGTGGAAACAATATTTGAACAAGATTTGAGCTACAAGCGCAGTAGTGCTTCAGTGAATTATCATCTATAGCTGGGCCATGTTCAATTATGGGCAAGCTTCGACTAATCTTTAATTCTAATATTTTAAAATATGACTGGATCCTTAATGACAAAGTTTACTTCGTCTAAAGACTGGTGTTTAGTTTGTTGTAGATCGGGTGATTTTTTAGCGACTTTTTTTGGCAACATTGTTTTTGGCAGGTCAGCTATTTTTTTGTAACATGTTCAGTTTGGTATATAATTTAACCATGAGTCATGACTTACAAACGAACAGCGCTTGTAGATTAATGCAATTCTTCCATTTTATGGTCAGGTGGCTACTCGGAATCTCGTGACTAAATTTCACACCAAATTTTCTATTATGGGACATTAAACCACCAACTCGCATTCGTAGGGTGCGGACAGAGTAAAATATCGCAGCTGTATCCGCAAGTGTTGTTAATGACCCCGATTTTTCGATTCGGCGCCATTCGCAGTAATTGGGCCTCTATTACTTCACTACGTGGAATATTTTGCGGAAGGATTTGGGTGCAAAACCTTTTAAAATACAGCTGATGCAAGAATTGAAGAAACACTACCTACCACAACGGCTAACTTTTGGTGAATGAGCGCTGGCAAAGTTGCATGAAGATCAACTTTGTAATCGGAATACGTAAACAATACGTGAACAAAACTGCCGTATTTGAAGAGCAGCTAGAAGCAGTGCAAGAACTGCCAATGTATACCGAAAAATGCACTGTTTAGGACGGTGGCATCATTATATCATACTTTTTCAAAGACGATGAAGGTAGGAACGTTGCCAAGCGATAATTACACATTTTTTTGCCAAAATGAAAAATCAGGACTTGGCTGGCATGTGGTTTTCATAAGACGGCGGCCCACGTTTTTTCACGTTTGTGGCCACGATTGAAAGCCTTTAGACAATTTTTCGTGGAGCTATGTTAAGGCTCATGTCTATAGGAACAAGTCTGCAATGGTTGACGTACTGAAAGCTAATATTAAAGAATTTATTCGTGAGATTCGTGAGAGTATGCCAAAACTGTGGCCAGCCTATGAACCATTTGAGGAGTAGCTACGGTCAAGATTTACATAAAATCATCTTTAAGCATTGAGTTATTAGATCGTTCTATCGACTCAAATAAGGATTTCATAAATTTCTCTAAATTGTAAGTGTTTTTTCTTAAATCAAATGCGAAAGCTTTTAAAAAATCACCCGATATGATCATAATAATGTCGGAGCAGCAAGCTCAATTTAATAATATCCGTGACTCTCGGATAAGAGCTTAGATTTTGAATGAAACCAAAAATATTGGTTTGATGAAACCCTGCATCATCAATCTTTATAGTTTAAATGTCGTTCACTAAGTTGTATTACTTCAAATAACAGAAAGCGTTCAGATTAACCTACAGAAAAAAGAAAATCAATGAAATAATGAAAGGTTTGAAGTTACTTGGGCTATCGGTAACTCAGCGACTGTTCGCATGCGAACATAAAGGCAACAGTGTGATGTTCAGAATAAATCCGACCCAACTTTTACGTCTTTATACAACTTTAGATGAAATATAGATCAGTTTAATGATGTACTCTTGCCAAAAGTAATCAAGTGGTTGGCTTGTAACGAAATTGCTCGATGACCTAAAAAGGGTTACCGCAGCAGATAAGCCTAAAACGTAAGTATATGAGCAAAAAACACTGAACTCAGTCTAACGAGTTTTAAGGAGACGTATGTTAAGAAATAAAACGCTTTTTTTCTATCAAATACTCACATTATTATAAAGCTCCTTTCAAATGAAATAATTTTTACTTAAATTTACTTTGAAAAAAATTGTTCTCATAAATTTAATTCCTTTTAAACAGAATTCAAAAGAAATTAAAAAATATGTTTTAATAAAAAAAAATAATGTTGCAAATCATTTTCCTATTCTACGTCCAATTAATTGCAACAATAGACGACTTTCACAAAAAAAAAAAAAAAAAAAAAAAAAAAAAAACGCAAACTATTGTCGACGATGTTTGTTTTTCTCTCTCAATTTTCTGTTTTTTCACGCCACACACTGTAAGCGTTTTGTCAGGATCTAATGAAAACAAAAAAAGTCAAAAGGATAAAAACAACAAAAACAAGGAACAATAGGCTGTAATAATAACAATAATAATACAAAAACTAAAACATCATCAAATTACTATTTTAACACCTGAATGCCCTTTTTATGTATTTTGTTTGTAACTTTTTGGTGTTGCTGTTGCTTGTTGTTGTCATTGTTGCCGCTTTATTAGCCGTGAGGCACGCAACCCTTGTTGCAAACACCTCAATACACACGTACACTGCTGAGAAAGAATTTTAACACTTACCTTTGGTAGGGTAGCGCGTACAAGTATGCGAATAGAAAAGTAACGAACAGTTCAAATACATTAAACAGCCATTTAAATATTCGTACATACGAGGGCAGTATGATAATTCGATAACACTTTGCATTTCCTTCAATGCAACGCAGTTCTTGTCAACCGTTATTTACTCGTATAACTGGACTACTGCGAATAGAAAAGTAACGAACAGTTCAAATACATTAAACAGCCATTTAAATATTCGTACATACGAGGGCAGTATGATAATTCTACTTGTCAACCGTTATTTACTCGTATAACTGGACTACTATCGAATGTTGAGTAAGCTGAGTCAAGTTTCGTCACTTTTACCGAAAATAAAAAAATTACTTCAAACAAAATCCGCGCTACTTGTATAACAATTGCTCACTCTCGATCATAAGCACAAACACTCGATCACTTTTAAGTAATGTTTGACGGTGTTCATGCTGTGGAAGAAAACTTGAGAATTCAAGACAGACCAGAAAGAAAAAACAGTTAAAACAGCAAGTTTCTTTGATATAACGAGCAACAGAAATGAAAATGGATACTCTGCACATGACATTATTCACATTGGTTGCTTTGAAAAAGGTTAAACGATTATCAGCAAATATTATTCAAAGATTGAAGACAGGGGTGTACACTTTTGTAATCCCTATTGGAAAACTAAAGGAAGCTCAAATTTGAGGTTTTCAGTTTTAAATAAATAAATACGGGAATTAATAATGATATATGATATCGGGCAAATGTCTACCCCTAGAACGTCGGCAGACGTCCGCTCTTTTCACACAATTTTGAACCACATTTTGCAACAAAACCTTAATTATCTCGTCAATGCAGCTCCGAATTCCATCTTTCAGAGTATCCTTTCTTTGTGGTTTGTTCACGTAAGCCCGGCCTTTCAAATGGCCCCAGAGAAAATAATACAGCGGCATTAAATCACAAGTACGAGGCGGCCAATTGTCATCGCCAAATTGAGAAATTACGCGACCGGGAAATTTCTCATGCAATAACTGAATTGTTTGTATTATGTTTGCTTCACTACTAGCGTATTATTTTGATCTATTGTCATTAACAGTAACGTGAGCCTTGAATTTAGCGCTTAAATTACGAACAGCGGTCCTGATTATGAGAAAAAGCTGCTCAATTTTATGAAATAATACAGTAAAATTTTAACCAGTTTGATAGTAAATTTTCATAAATACATTTTCTTTGTTCAAGAGTGTAGCGTTCCATAGTTAAAATTCCTCATTTTTTTACTAAATAAGTGTCAAAGGTTGACAGCTCAATTCTTAACATTTCATCCTAACCTCAAATTTGCCCACCCTGTATTACCGCATTTATACCTTTGCTACCGGTTCTGTTTGTAAATTTGAAAACTAGCTGCTATTTTGAAAATATTCTGAACTAAATGGAGAAGATGGCTTTCGGGAATTGGGAACAACTAGAAGCAGTGTTTTGTTACTAGTCCGCATTTCAGCCATCGACGAGTGTCTAACATCATTCAATGAACTTGGTGTACATTACAGGGTTACAAAAGAGCTTACTGCTTAATAAACGGAAGAGCTCGATGGATTTTCATAAGGCTTAAACCATTCTTCGGAACAAATAAGGATCAACTTGAGAAGAAAATTGCATGGCTATGTGAGAATAGCTACTCGTAGATCCTGAAAGCTTATGTTGTTCAACAAGAGCAGACTTAGAGTACTAAAGGGCATTGTCTTCTTAGATATCAACATCATATCAACATACGTTGAAACTAATCGGTGTAGACTGTGCAATTTTCGTTGAGACATCTGAACACGTACAATGTGAATGACCTGCTGTTTCAGTTCACATTTTGAAGTACTAGGGAAGTTTAAAGTAGCCTTGTGGTGCGTATGACTTGAATCAATAGTATCATAAATGTGTGGCTTTGAGAATAGGCAATCATTTTATCACTTTTTTAATTTAAAAATTTAATTTTTATCCAAAGAATCACAAAATTATTAAACTGACCTCGTACACACACGCACTTACACATGTCCCATACATCTGTTTTTCCCTGAGTCATGTCCTTTTCTGTTATTCTTCTTATTGTTCTTAATTACATACTCCAGGTTTTACAGAAATAAGTTACTATTTTGTTGTACAAAAATTATTCTTTTTATTGTATTTTAAAAGTGTTTTATTAAGATGAGTATCATTGTCTTCTCTCTCACTATATGAGTGTGAATTTCTAATTGTTTAAATCAAATGGTCTCAAATCAAACAATACATCTATTAAGAATGCTCTGCCAGAGAAACAATTGGTTTCATTGTTTCCTTACCTTTTCGAGCAACCAAAACCATAAACCAGAGAGAAACTTATTGCCAATAATTAAAATGTCGACTAAAAAAGAAGAAAAAAATGTTTCTTTATTTTGAAAATTGTATCATAATTAATTAACTGTATCCAATCAATTTATTTGTTCTTTTTTTTCGTGGAATCTCATCATCAATTTGAAATTAATACTAATTGAGTTACAATGGGCTGAATAAATAGAAGACAAAGGACACAATAGGAATGTCAATATGGACAATGGAAGTATTGCCAAAATCACTAGCATTTTATAGTTTAAAAATTTGTCAAATCATAAGAAATCAAAGAAAATTACAAACAAACATCGAAGACGTCATTAGAAGTCCCTTAAAACACAAGCAGCTGTGTGAAGGATGCATTGAAATCAATAAAATTCTTTGTAATTTTTAATAAAAACTATAAATTCCGTGAATCAATTTCACTATTAATAAGCGAATTTCGAAAAGAATTTCAACTCGAGTTCTTTTTCATGGTCTCATTACAGGCTAAACAATAAGATACGAAATTAATAATGAAAAACAAAAGTTATCAGCAATGCTGAAGAGCGGCAGTGGTTTGAAAAAAAACTATATTTTAAGGCGCCACGCCCTTTAAATTTTATAAAAATTAGCCATTCTCAGTGAGTTTGTAAACATGGAAAAAATTTGTCACTTACAAAACGAGGCCGTACGCGATTATGATAAACACCGTAGTAACCGACCAATTAAGGTATCCCCACCAGAAACCAGGATTGGCAACCCACTGGGTAACCAAATAAAATCCGGGTGGGTATATTGGGACGAAGTAATTGCAGTTTGGTCTGATCACCGAATTTTAGCAGTTCATAGCTCCCACCAAGAGTGCAAGTGGCAACCCACTGGGTAACCAAATAAAATCCGGGTGGGTTTATTAGGACGAAGTAATTGCCGTTTGGTCTGATCGCCGAATTTTAGCAGTTCGTAGCTCCCACCATGAGTGCAAGTGGCAACCCACTGGATAACCAAATAAAATCCGGGGTGGGTTTATTGGAACGAAGTAATTTCAGTTTGGTCTGATCACCGAATTTTAGCAGTTGATAGCTCCCACCAAGAGTTCAAAATTTCGTTATAAATACAAACAACGTAATCGATTTGAACGAAATTTGGAAACAGCTATAAAACCCAATAAAATCCGGTGGGGTTTTATTCCACAAAATTGTACTGTATGATCGTTGGCTGAAGGTGCGTGAGCTAAACAATAATTTTTTAAAAATACATCGCATATTGACCGAAAATTTTGGAGATGAGAAAGTTGTAAGCAAGATAGAATAAAGCCGATTTTTTGGGTTGATTTGATTTTTTGAATGAGACATGGGTCCACCAGTTCAAACCTGAGACAAAGTGCCAGTCAAATCAGTGGAATCGATTTCGAATATCATGTCCAAAGAAGGCTGGACAGTATCATATGCTTTTTTGTGATACGCGCAGGATAATTTTAATAGATTTTATTCCAAAAGGCCGCATTTGACAAAAAAAGAAAGTGTTGTTTCAACATGACAATATGCAAGTTAAACGTCCACTATTGTGATTGATCAAATCAATGAATTGAAGTACGAATTGAAGTGCTCTTTTCAAACTTGAAAAAATTTGCTCGATGGTAAAAAATTTGCCAACAATGAAGAAGGGAAGCCCACGGTTGATTGTTTTTTTTAAGGAGTCCTTATAGTTCTTACTAAAAGGTGTCCCATAAATAACACAAGATATAAATTTGTCGCCATTTGTTTAGTAAAATGGAGCGTTACACGACAGCATAACGTGTCTTCACTATTGAAAAATATTTACAAAATAATGAAAGCTTGGCAGCCGTGGTTCGAAAACTTTGTGCAAAATATGGTCGGAACAGTGTTTTAACTTCGTCAACTGTGAAGAGATTAATTGGATAATTGAGGGTGACTGGACCCGTTGGAGACGCAAAACGCACTAGTCGTCCAAAAACAAGCCGTTCAAACATGAATAGGCAAATGTCGAAGCAGTGCGGTGAAAATTCATAAACCTCAATTCGACGTCGCGGACAAGAATAGCTAATTTCAAGAAGCACTCTACAACGTATACTCACTAAAGATAACATATGTGTCCCCATACTTACAAACTTCAATTAACACAACATCTGAAGTCTAATGACCACGCACAACAAAGAGAGGTTATTGAATGGGTTATTGAACATCAACAAATGAATGCTGATTTTTCCAACAAATTCATTTATACCTTGATGGCTTTGCTAAGCGCCGAAAATGCCGTTTTTGGGGTACTGTGAACCCACATGTGATTGTCGAAAAACAAATGCATTCTCAACGTGGACTGTTAGGTGTGGATTTTGGGCCGGAGTCATAATTGCACCATAAATTTTTTTAATGAGGCTGGAAAAGCAGTAATTGTTACTGGTGCTCAATATCGGCACACGATAACACAGTTCAATTACTGTATAAGAAATTTTTAGGTCGTTTCGGTGATCAGAATTGGCCCCCTAGATCGTGTGATTTAACACCATTAGACTTCTTCTTAGAGCATTATTTTAAATCACAGGTCTATGCCAACAAACCCACAACCAGCTTTGCATTAACGGAGGAGAGTTGACGCTATATCAACGAAATTCAGTCACATTTATGCAAAATAGTCGTGGAAAATTCCGACAAACGAGTTCAGATATGTATGCATAAATAACCCTATCCTATGTACTTTATGATTAAAAAAATAGCAATCAAAAGACTTTAATAATTCAAATCTTCCTTTAATTTTGAGACACCCTTCGTAAGCAAGGTATTGAAGTTATAGAATATCGTTAAGAAAAGTATACCAAACTAAAGGGAGAATACGTTGAGAAATAAAGTTTCGTTTCTTTTTTTGTGTTATGCAGGTAATTTTGTTACACCCTCGTATTTTTCTATGAGGGACTTCTCTTTTTACGTAAGTGGGTATGTGAAAGTGTGGTGTGGTACGTATGAAGGTCCTCATTTCCTGAAAAGTCTATAGTGGCTTGAACTTAAAATAAACTTATTAAAATTTTAAAATTATTCTCAATTTGTATTTACAAAAAAAAAAAAAAAAATTTTGCTTTCACTTGTCGATGTAGAAATTTATAAAAATATATTCAATTTGAAAACAGAATTCTTAATCAAAGGCAAGATGCTAAATTTTGGTTTGAAAAAAGTTGAAAAGACAATACATACTAATTAAATATTTATAATAAATCTTCCAAAAAAAAAAAAAACAAAAACAAAAAACATAATGTGAAATGCACAAGAAGAAGAAATCTGACATTTTGTTAAGATTATCAAGAAAAAAATTATATTCATTGAGTTACTTTAGCTGCTGCTTTTTAACTTTTTTTTGTATCCATTCCATCCATTTTTGTTTAAATACATAATAATAGATACCTAATTAAAGCCATTTAAAGTGATTTACAATACCATGAGTTTTGACAAATGTTTAAAGAATTCGTTTTTCTGGTTTCAAATACCCACCTTTTTTTGGATTTGGTAATATTGAGGAGTGTATTGATATTATTTCCAAATAAAATAAATCGTTGCCACCTCTTGAATTTAAATGTATATTTAAAATATTTACATAAGATAATATCGAGATAAAACAAAAGGTTGACAAATCTATGTATTTATTAACAGAAATTTTTAAACATTCGATTAAAAAATGTTAAATTTTTAACAGTTTTTGCTTGACAATTCGTTAAAATTGATTTTAAAAACTAAATTGATTTTGGACATAAACCCCGACTTCAAAAGGACAATTTGTACTTCTATTCGAATTTTTCAAAATTTTAAGCAATAGTCGCCAACATCGAAAGCAAAAAACCTCATTCATTTTAACGGATATTGAGGAAAAAAACTAAATATCAATTGCTATGGCTAATTAAAATCTCTTTTGATGTAAAAAGACCGTCACCAAATCCAAAGAAAGGATTGATAAACATTGTGGAGGCCCTACATTATCAATTAAAATTTTATTTATTTATTTATTCCTACCGGAACACCCAATTACAATGATTAAAAATTCGCGGCATGACGGCAAGCATCCAGATCGCCCAAAAGAGATCGTCATGCTCGAAATATTCGATAAAGTATATGATATTTTAATGAACGTTCGGCAAATGAAAAAAACGGCTAATTATCTGAAGAATAAACTATATATGACATCTTTGTTAGGCCAGAATATCCATACTACATAAAAAACCTCACGTAGATGGTTTGTAGAAAATATTCCATATAGTAAAAAGTGGGCGTGGCAAATCGGTAAAATTGAATATTAAGGGACATATTGATTGCAGACGAATGAAATTTGGTGGAGAAGTTCGTAGAGTCAATGTCGACAATCGCACCAAAATGCCAAAATCGGCGTGGCAACCATCCCCTTCCAAGAGAAACCTATAACTCGGAAAATACCCAATGCCGGTTGATGAAACTGGATTGATTACGTTGCCACACAATTTTTGTCGTATTATACCGTCTAAAGACGACTTGATTGACACTATATTCCCCAACATAGCACAGCAATATAAAAATCACGGTTGGTTGAGCGAAAGAGCAATTATGGCAGCCAATACAATTCAAAATACCTGAAGAATTAGTTTCGTATAAGTCGGATATTTGGTTAGTTATCCTACAGAATTTCTGAATTTATTGAATTTACCTGTAATGCCGCCGCATAATATTCGGCGATTATTTATTATGCTTCATAATACCAATCTGCCAAAGAGCAAGTGTCATTCATGTGGAAGAAAAGGTCACTTAGCTTCAATATGTAGATCAAGTAAAAAAGTAAAATATGTATCAGAATCTATTAAAAATAGGTCATCACAATCGAGTAACCCTTATGATCTTTCTATTTTTAGTGTTGAAAATAACGAATTTGTGAATATTTACACACTGCAAATCCTCATTGACGGAATAAAGGTTAGGGCGACTTGTGACACTGGTGCATCATGCACAAAAATATTAAATTATTTGTGATCAATTAAAGATTTTTTAACAGTCTTAACAAAAAAGTCTTTAAAATTTAACGTAGTTCTGTTTCAAAAAGTTTTTAAAATCATCTGACGTTAATTGACGTCCATTATCACTAACTAGTACGTTAGGAAGTCCATATCTACAAAATAATTCACGTAATTTGCGAATAGTAAATTCAGATGTAATATCTTTTGTCGTAAATACTTCAACTCACTTAGAAAAAGAATCTATAATAAAAAATAAATATTGACTATTAATTGGACCAGCAAAACCACTATGTATCCTAGACCAAACTTATACAGCTGGCTGCCACGGAATTAAGTAACTCTTTTTAGGACTTGCCTGTAATTCTTGGCATGGTCTACAATTCTTTAACATGTTATCAATATCGTCGTTTATTTTTGGCCACCAAACGTAAGATCGTGCAATTAATTTTATTTTTACAATTCTTAAATGCGAATGATGTAGCTCATCAAGTAGCTGAACACGAAATTTCCTAGGTACAATGGTGCGGTAGCCCCATAGTATGCAACCTTGTTCAACTGATAGCTCTGAGCTTTTATCTCTGTATGGTACATATTCTTCGCCCTGTAAATTATAAATCTTGCCATTGTTAATAGCATCGGCAACTTTAGCCAAAACAGGATTTTATCTAGTCTCCCTGGCTATTTCCTTAAAACTTAAATTTAAAGTATTGTAGCCTTCAACATAATGAATATAACTACCTTCCTGATTATCCTCACTAAAGTCGAGTTGAGGCATTCGTGAGATAAACAGCTTTGTTTTTTTTTCTCCGTCACTACTCTAGGTAGCATATTGGCTTTCAACAAAGGATCTATTGCTTTGTTTCAATTTCTTTAATCAATTTGATATTTCAAGCTAAGTAGATAATTAATCCGCTGTAGCTTCCTCCATATGATTTTTTTTTGTGTAGTGGTGAAGATCCTTGCTAATTGGTGGTGATCTTTACTTTAGCATTGTAATTTGTTCCCAGTAGGTGGCGTGTTTTTCCTGATCATTCGTCTCTGATGTCTGTCATCATCGTCATGTCCTCTGCTGAGGCTCGAACCTGGGTTGTTTGTGTTGTTATGCGTGCGCTCTAACCACTACACCACGCCACCCCCATCAGCTTTGTTTAAAATACCTTTAATATGTTCAACTGTATAATTAAAACCAGACAAAAAGAATGGCCATCTCTGCATGCGTGCTGATGCCATTATTGCTAAACGCCCTGTTTTTTTCTCCAAAAATAGATATTAAAGGTTTATGATCGGTCTGTAAAATAAATTTATTTCCAAGCTGATATTGCCTTAGCTTTTTTATGCAAAAAATTTGTAGCTAAAGCTTCTTTTTCTAATGTGCTATAATTCAGTTCACTTTTAGAAAGTGCCCTCGATAAGAATGATACTGTGCGCAAGGAGCCATCTGGAAATCTATGAGACAAAATTCCTCCCACAGCATGATTGCTTGCATCTGTAGAAAGAACTATCGAAAGTGTAGGTTCAGAATATACTCAAACTTCATCGGATGTGATATCCTCTTCAAGGTTTCATACGCAGTCTGACTTTTTCGAGACCAGATAAATTTCATTTCTTTTTTAAGCATCTTTTCAGAAAACCCGTAAATAAACTTGGAATAATAATTAAACATTCCAACTACAGCTCTAAGTTCCGAAACATTCTTTGGTATTGGACCTTTTAAAATAGACGAAACTCTATCAGTATTTTTTTAGACCATTTTTATCTATGGTAAAACCCAGATAGGAAACTTGATCTTTAAAATATTCACATTTATCTAAATTTACTTTGAGACATACTGATTTTAATCTAACAAGTACGGACTTCAAATTTTTAACATGATCCAAGAAATTTTTACCTGTGACTATAATATCATCCTGATAAACAGCAACGCAGGGAATATTACTCAAAACATTTTCTATTGTCTTCTGGAATATGGCTGCAGTTGTTTTAATGCCAAAAGGTAATCTTTTAAGTTTTAAACATCCAATATGTGTGCTAAGAACACATAACTGACTGATTATAAGCTCTAGTAAGGTCCAGTTGTGTAAACAAATATCCACCTTGCAGTAATGCAAAAAATTTAATCAATTCGGGGAAGTGGGTAAAATCAATCAAATATTTATTTAATGTGACTTTAAAATCACCGCATATTCTAACTTCACCGTTTGGCTTAAGAATGGGCATAATAGGAGTACCCCATTCGGAGTTATCTACTGGTTCTAATATTTCTTCTTTTATTAAATCTTTAAATTGTGTTTCAATTATTGACTTCCAGGCAAAAGATAATGGCCTTGGTTTGAAAAATAGAGGTTTATGAGATCCGAATCAATAATCTTTCGAAGATTTTTGACGGTAACTCAACAATAAATTTATCCAGAACAAAAGCGTCAAGATGAACACCATATTTGCAATTTAAAGCTAATTTTTTTACCTTAGCAAACCAAGACGAAACTGTTCCTTCATCATTCATAATAGCGGAATGAAAGCGTTTACGTTCCTCAAAAATAATCGTAGGGCTTGTATAATGATTTCCTAAGTTGTCACATAAATCAGAGACTGCACAAGCAATGAAGGACTCCGAACGCTTCAGACCCTATTGATTTTAATAAAATCGATTTTTTAATGTTCTCGTCTGAAAATTTCCAAACTCTCTTTCCAAATCTGCCATTTGTCCACAGATGGTATGAATTCAGATGCAGACTGCGTTTGTGCAAATGACATTGGCGAATTACTTATTACGTTGTTTGGCATTTTATTTATTTTCGTTATGCACAGAAAAAAAAATTTATTGAAAATATTATTTTCAAACGCGACATATTAATATCTATTAATTATTCTGCAAATCTCTTATTAATTTTCTTTTAAATTTTACATCGTCGCCATTTTATATGTTGTGTCTTGACCGATTTGACTAAGAAATCGGTAATTCGAATCGAATTATAAAAAGTGAATCGTTTTATTACCAAAAGTCAAAATTAAAATTATATAAAACGAAAGCCTGAGAACAGCTTGATAGATATTTTAGGTATAAAATTCACGAAGTTAAATGTCTAACGCTTTGCAATGGTACGAGACTTACTGTAAAAAAGTTAATGAGCAATGTTATTGTTTAGGGTCCGCCAACTCAATATTTTTTTTTTTTTTTTTTTTGAAAACAGGACGTAAAACATCGAGTGTAGCTTCAGCTGTGTGGCACGTAGCGCCGTCGTGTTGAAACCAAATGTTGCTAATATCCTCCTCTTCAATTTTTGTGAACAAAAATTCGTTCAACATGGCCCGATAACGATCGCCATTGACTGTAACGGCCACTCCTTGCTCATTTTCGAAGCAAATGGCCAATTCTGCCTCTGGACCAAAATCCGCACCAAACAGTGACCGTCTTGGGTGTATCGACTGTTCAACGTATACGTGCGGATTTTCTGTGCCCCAAATGCGACAATTTTGCTTGTTTACATACCCGCCAAGATCAAAATGAGCTTCATCTGAAAAGATGATTTTTTTGGCCAAATCGGCATCTTCTGTAAGTCGATGGCAGGCCCACTTAGCGAAGCCCAAAGAGCGTATACGCAACCATATTCGTTCAGCGGAAGGATAAAACTAATTATCTGTCAAATCAGACATAAGCTAAGTGTTACCATTCACGAAATAAGCACTATTTGAAAAAAAACTTTAGATGGCGGACCCGTTATTTTGATTGAAAGATTCAAAGGTGAAGGCGTTTTGATTCCACGCATTCCAATGTGTACAAACGTGTACAATTTCCAGTGCGTTTTACCTTTGCAGTGAGCACTAATAAGGCGCAAGCAAGGCCAGTCTTTGGGAATTTGTAGGATAAACTTAGAATTTCCACTATTCCCTCACGGGCAATTGTACATTGCCTGTTTACGTTTCGGCAAACCATCTCTATATTAATTTATTGTCAAGAAAATTAAAAAAAATAAAAATAAAAATATTGTTTATCGTAGAGAATTACAATAAATATATGAAGTGAATTACAACTGTTTGGGGCACTAAAAAAAATCAATTTTGAGCGGGACGAAGTTCACCGGGTCAGCTAGACCTGTCACTTTTAGGTAACTTCCCAACGATGTTTTTTCAAATTGGGGGCACACCGTTGTGTCATGGTAAAAGATTAACTGTGAAACGGATGAAAGTCTTCAGTAAAATCAATATTTTTTCCAGATTCAAATAAATGCTTGTGTTTTATTAAGTAAAACATTGCAATATACTCTTCCCTACATACAAATATACTTCATAAGTATGTGAAATAAATTAAAATTTGTTATTCAATTAGTTTCACTAAATCTTAGTCTTCTTAAATTATTTTGAAACCCAGTTTCTTTTGAAAAACCTATTCCGTTGCACAATAGCGAAAGAAATACAGTTAATGGTTTAATAAATTCATTATATTTAACATTTTTTTAAATTAATTTATGGTTTATTACAATTTTCACAACAAATAAACTCTGTTATTACCACATGACACTATGCTTTCTCTCCCTCTGTCGCTCTGAACTAATTTAATTTTGCAGCTTTACCTTTGCGTATGCTGTTGTTGTTTCATAACTTGGTCCACATCAGAACATTTATGGGCCACAGTGTGGTTTTTTTAACAGCAGTTCCTGTAAGTGATTGGTATTGAGAGCAGAGCAGTTGTGTGCGAAGTTTATTTTTTTCAATTCAGCCTTTTTATGTTTTCACATGTTCCATTATTATGGAGTTATTATGATCAATAAGACAAGTTAAATGCTGCAATTAAGTCAATTCGCTGAATCCGTTTATACGCAGCAGTAAAATCTGGAAAAAAAAAACAGCGCCAGCACATTCAACTCTTTATTGCTGGCTGTGTAACAGACACAATATGTAGGCAAACCTCAAGCCACAATCATTCTGAGATTTCAAAAACAAACTGACTCACCTTAATTAAGCACCCTATCAAAAGTGCTTTAGTAGTATATTAAGTTTATCCATTTGCATGCAGTGCTAATAAAGTTGAAAAAGAATCCATTCGTTACTTTCAGTAGCAATGCTTTAAGCAGTTGGCCTGAATTAGCGCGACGTTAACGCTTTGGAATTGAAAAATCCAAGTATTAGCCTCCAAGATAAAACTCGTATTATTAATCATTAACTTAAAATTGTATAATTGGTATTTACCAGGGAAACCAGAAATATGCCTTATGCGCATAAAATATGCTTTAAAAATCCGAAAATATGCCCCAAAAAACAATTTTTTTTTTTGAGTTAATAAACAAAGTGGCTTAATGCCTCTTAGTCACAATGTAAGATTCCTAATTGACGACATTTTTTCCGTTGCCATCAGTTGTTTCATCTACTGAATTCCATAAAGATTGGTCGTTAATGCAATTTCGTATGTCCTCTAAGCATTTTTAGTAAATATTTTTGATATACAAACATATTTTGAACATTAAACGCCTTCTGACCGCACTTTGTTTAAGATCCTAATGAGATACACTATGACTAGAATTCAAAACAAAAACAAAATTTTATCAGAATTCAAAACAAATATGTTGTTTTCGTTCAAAAGATCCCAATATGCTTTAAAAAGGTTTAAAATGCTTTTTAAATACAAAAAATATGTCAAAAACATGCTCTTAAAACTGAAATATGAAAAAAAAGCAAAATATGCAGATAAATCTTAAAAATTAAATAAACGGATAAATATCTTACTTCCGACTTCATTGGTTGCATGAAAAAAAAAACATGCAATTGCATATTTCCGGTTTCCCTGGTAATAACAATTAAAAACTTGCGTAAGCAGCAATTACCAATAGAAAAATTACATAATTGATGATTATCATTCAAACATTGTATAGTTGGTAATTGGCTATCACTTATTAAGAATTATATCACAAATCACATGTGATTGATAATTGGCAACAACAAATTACATATTACTTGTAATTGGTAATTCGTCGTTTTATAATTTTGTCAACAATCTAAGACATTTTTTTAATATAAAAACGAGTACTCACTAGATTCGACTTCACCTCTTCAAATGTAGCACTTCAATCATGTTTTAAATCAAATTCCGTCAACGCCAATCTTTACTTTACCAGAATCATGGAAAGAGAGAGAGAGAGAGAGTAGCAGAGAAGTAAAACGTATATTTGTCTTAAAAAAAACAAAGAACTGGGAAGAAGTAAGAGAGTCGAAGAGAATGATCATGATTACCAAGATGAGAGGTTAGGTTTTAAGCTTGATTTGCCTTTTGGCCATTTTGCGTAATTGCGCTTAATTTTCCTGTGAGATCATTTAATTTTACGAGCAGGCACAATTGATTATAATGGAGGCCATCATACTTTTACAACATGTTAAATGCACGCATAAACGACAGTGATGATGTGGAGATCTAGACATGATGCTCTGCTCCATACACCTCCTTGCCTTCTTAAATAAATCCTCCAACCCCTGCTTACTAAGACTCGAGTAGTAGTATGTAAGTTTTTCAAATTTAGTTATTGTGTGGCGATTGTTGTTGTTGTTGTTGTTGCTTGTTGATTACTGTTGTTGATGATGACAACAACAACAACAACAACAACGACAATGATGATGATATTGATGATCTGTGTTGTTGTTGTTGAACTGATTGTGATTTTTGATGTTGATTTTAATCGAATTTGATGTCGTTATTGGCAAATTTATTATAGACTGACTATCCACATACCCTCTTTACGAGTGCATACATACTTACATATCTATTGATTTATATTAATGTTCGTGTGCTCGTTGCATACGATGCAACGCAAATGTGTTCCATAGAAATTTTGTTTTAAACGTATGTAAATGTATGTTTTAAGTCATTCCATTGCCATACGAAATGAGTAGCTTTGAAGAGATAAACGCACTTGGCAATGGATAAATTGTATATTTGTCTAGTAGAGTAGAGTATGCCTACTATGTAAGTATGTGGTATTAGCTATTAAGAAAATTTAAGAATATTTATCATTTTAAAATTATAGGGTTCTCAATGGGAGATTTGTATTAAAGCTCTGATATAATCCAAACTATAAGTAGCTTTTGGTTTTTGTCTAACTTAGCTTTAAGTAACTGGTTAGCCCAGAACGAAAGAATACTATACACATAGATAACGAAATTGGTCAAAACTTTTTCCAACTGTTCCAATCAGTCAAATAGTTGGCTTAAGGCATCTGTTTACATTTTAAAATTCAGAGAAACTTTTCATCGACTGTTATGAATACCTTTTTAACACTTCTTTGTTCTATAATTTAATTTTATCTACGATTGCGATCAGCTTTAATTTGTTCGTTTTCTTCTCGCTTTCAAGAGTAATGTGTGAACCATTTAGTGTATCGGAAACTCTAAATTATACTTTTAAAGCATTATTTCATCATTACGAACAAACAAAGTTAATTCCTCTTAATGTTGTTGATGTTGTTGTTGTTGTTTACTTAAACTTAAAACAGCAACACTTATCAATTCCAGGCATACATTCATTATATGCATCAACATAAATTAAATTTTATAAATATGTATGTACGAATATGTTTTTTTTGTTTTTGTATCTGTTTTTGATGCATAAATACCATATCCATCTACATCATTTGCAACGATTTGCAGTTATTTGTGAACTACCTGAGAAGCCAATTATGTGCACACGATTACAACTTTAATAAAAGGAACAACAATAAAATTATAAAAACAACAAAGAAAAAGAAGAAGAAGAAGATTATATACACATGCACGCATTTATGTTGCAACATTCAATGCCCAGTTTTTATTTTGTTGGCCATATACATACGAGTACGTAGATACTCTCACAAAGGGTGGTCCAAGCATAATGCACGATGTTAATTGTGAGTCACGCCTTAACATCAAGATTTTTGCCAACTGAAATTGACCTTTCTTTGTTAAAGCCTTTCACGAAAATAGACTTTCTTATCAAAATGCATTTCGAGCACTTCGTGATTTTTTTGGGCTACATAATCGACCAAATGTGTCCACAATCGGGAGAATTGTGCACAAATTGGGCAAATGAGAAGTGACTGTTTGGTGCTGTTTATGGGCTTCGAAAGTGAGGTCGGACAAGTAGTTACCGTGAATGATGTACCCTATCGCTAGATGATAACGGACCAAAAATTAACAATATGGATTGGACAATATGTGCCATGTTGCTTATGTCGTGGCGATGTTAATCTGCCGACACGATCATGTGATTTGACACCGTCGGAAAAAGTGTACATCAATAAGCCAAGAACAATTCAAGAGCTAAGGGATGAGATAATTCAGCACATTAACTATATTTAACCTCAATTACGTCTCAGAGTCATTGAAAATATGGATCGACGGATAGCGGTATGGCACCGAAGTCGTGACTAGCATTTGGTCGATATTTTGTTTCACACATAACTGTCATAGATCCTTCTATCATAATAAAAGATATTAAGATAATACTCTGAAAATTTATATTTTATTTAGAATTAACATCGTGCGTTTTGGTTTGACAACCCTTTACTTGTGTGTAAAGGGTATTTTTTGAACCTGTCAGTTATTTCAACAGGCTTAACTACTGCATGTCAAACTCAAAAATCAGTGCTCTTTCCTATAAACCTATTCGCTTTGTGAAATATTACGTTGCTACGTTACAAATTGTGAATGGTGTGTGCCCCTGTGGTATGGTAGTCAAGATACCCGTTTACCAATCAAGTGGTCCTCGATATAATTGCAGGACAGACTATTTCACAATTTTAAACACCATTATCAACTCATAACATTGCTAGCGACTAGTTAGGAGTATATGCGTTATGAAAAACTTCTCGAACTAATGCATCTGTCATTCTGTAAGTCCCCTTCAATGAGTCTAAAAATAGAATCAGGTTCAGCTCATTGAATGAAAGAAGTCCACCTTGTTCGACTTGGGATGTTACGGGAATATTGTATGTACAGTTTGTAAAAAAATTCTTATCAAAGCAGAAACAAAGTTAAAATCTTATTTTCATTTGAGAATAGTTCTTGAAAAGGTGGTCTAAAGCTGGTTTTTAAAAATCATGTATTATGACATTTCATATTTAAGTCTTTAAAATTTCGTTATTTAGTTTCATATTATAATTTGGACGCTCTTTTAAAGACACTCTCTACCAAAGTAGTCTTTTATTATCATGAGAATGAATGTAACCCAATAAACCGAATACAAACAAACGAATAGATAAGTTCAATGTACGCGTACTATTCTGTTATTCTTGTTTTATTCAGTAGTTATCTTTACTGCTTCTTAACAATTTAATAATTTAATGATGAAATTTCAATAATTTTTAAAATATCCAATAGCAATTGCCACAACTACCTTTAAGCCTCATCAATATATCCGCTTCCATTAAGTGTACGAAACACGTACACAGGCACAGGTTGTTTTAATAATTTGTTGTTTCTTAGTTTTTTAATAAATTTTTGTTTTTTGTTTTTAATATTTTTATGTTTTTTATTTTTATGGCCTGATTGTTCCACTAAATTATAATATTGTGAGTCTATAACGAAATATAGTATATTAATAATAAGGCCTAATTGATCGATCATTAGCTGAGAGGAGCAATTTTCAAATCATTATTATAAACCGTTGTCGATAGCAATAACGATAAATATGAGTGTCTGTGTATTAAATTTGTTGCAAAATTTAATACGTATTTGTAGTTTTTGTTTTTTTCTTTTTTTTATATGATTAAATAGTTCCTAAAAACTTAAAATTAATTGCCTGCACAAATTGTGGTCATTATGGCGTTGACCACAAGCTGTGTAAACATTTGCACAGAAAGAAAAAAAAAACAATAAAAACAACACATAACACTATAACAATACCAACAACAACACTAATAATAATGCCAAACCACAAAATGTTGTTGTAGGGTTATATTATAAGAAATGGGTCGTTCTTAAAATGTTGATGTATATGAATGGAAATACGGATAAGAATGGATCGAGTAAATAATGCTTTGGGGTTATTATTAGTTGCTGTTGCTGTTGCTGCTTTCATTTTTTATTTTGTTTTTGTAATTCTTTCAATGCTATGCATTTCCCAAAGGCTACTTCAGAGTGTGTGCACGAAAAAGTTTTTATTATAAAATCTATGTCAATATGGAAATAACCTGTTCAACTTATGATAAGCCTTGACTAGAGTCGAATACCCAACGTATGTGGTGTTTTTCCAACATTACGAAATTGTAATTTTTTTATAAAAATACGGTTGCAAAATTATAAAAAAAAACCAGTGTGTACTGACAAATATATGATTTTTTTATGAGTTGCTTTACTAAAAAGTCTATAACACCAACAGATTTCTAAAATCAAAGTTTTAATTGATTTAGTTTTTTGTCTATAAAAGCTCTGTGCACTGGAGTTCTTCAAGGCTACTTAAATTCAATAAATATCATTTAAAAGCCTAGCCCTCTTCTGCCAAATCAGCTAAGATGCTCAACGCTGCTGTTAGCTAAGAAAAAACTTTTCAACCTTTGGTAAAGGACCGCTTGAGACCACATTATTTTTTAAAACAATAAATGAACTAAAATAAGATTTTTTTGTATGTGGGATGCCACACCCACTCATTCAAAATCGGCCATATTTCGACTGATGATGTGTGTTAATTATTAAGTTATTTAGGCCGAATTCAGAACCTTCCTCTACAAAAACCAATATTTACTTTGAATGGGTGGTACTACACCCAAAAATTTAGGAACTCTTACTATTACCGTTTTAAGGATATAGACATATAAATATTAATTCTATATGGGCGTGGCATCTCCCAGTTGAACAATAGTGAAGCCACACACCAAATGAAAGCTTTCTACATATGCTTTTTATATAAACAGTTTTAACATATTTTCTAACTCACACAAGGCTTAAATGCTGTAACAAATTTTACAATAACTCGCGTACCAATAGGCCTACAAGAATCGCATATACCTTGGTATTTACATCACCTTTCGTTTAAGGTGGTGCATTTCAAAAACATCAATTCAATACATTTTATAGTCCTCTTTTGTCTGTATAGATATAGATATAGATTTACTTGTAATTCAGATGCCATGATATATTGCGTTTCGTTTTAGTTTTTTTTTCTTCCAACACTAGAAAAAAAATAATTAAAAATTTAAGTTTGGGAGAGAAAAATTTGACAAAAAATAGAAAAATGTAGAAACTTCCACTTTGCGCTCATACATTTCTATACTAATATTTACAGGTGCTTATGGTGCAAAATGGTTTGTTCGATGCAAGTTTTAGTTATGTTATACTATATAATGAGCAAAGATAACATTTATATAATTTCAAGTGCTTCTCGCTTCTTCGGGGCTATGGCCCGAAGGCAGAAGTAAAACAAAATGTTCCAATGTTTTACAACTATAACGAAAATGTAAGTATTGGTGAACAGTTGGTGGCTTTTCGGGGCGGTTGTCTTTTAGACAATAAAAATCCTCAAAGCATACAAAGTATGGCATAAAATTTTGAATAGCTATAGATTCGAAATAAGAATGTGTGTGGCAAGTCCAACCATATCTGGGAAAATCAAAAAATTAACAGCCTGAAAAAAATCTTGTAGAACGGGTCGTTTTGGATCTCACTGAAGACTTGGAAGCTTAAAATATCACTTCTGAAAACTTTTTTTATCTTTTGAATTAGACAAAAGGCTTGCTGAATGAAAGCTGGCATATATCGGTACAGTTCAAAAAAATGGTTATTTGCAAAAAAGTTCCTCTATACACACCAATACTTGCTTTCAATGAAACCACTACACTGGTTTCATTGTGCAGCATCTGTGAGCGGTGTACCAAAGTACATCTGTACAGCAAATTAATGTACAGTAAAACCTTGATATTTTGAATTTTTCGGTAATCCGAACATCATTTTTCATTATACTTTATACTCTATAATCATTTAATGATAAAATTTAGCGCAAAAACGCATATAAATTTAAAAATGTGGAAAAATTTGGGTGAAAAATGTGTTTTCTTGAAGAGTATACCCAGATTCTTTAAGACTACGCAAAAGAAATATATATAATTTAAAAGGCATACTTCTCTTCTTCCTAAATCCGAAAACAAACTTAAAATCGGGTAATATTCAGCTTAATTATTAGCTTATAAGTGCATTAAGAACCGAAAAACCGGTTTTTTACCCATAAGTCGTGATTTTCGAGATGTTTTGAAAATTCTTAAACATGAATCCTTATTCTACTCGACAGCGCCTATCAGAAAAGTAGTGTCATTTCCAAGTTATATCAACTTCGTTCTTTTTTGTCGCACCATGTTATTCAGGAAATATCGAAATTGAAAATCAGGTAATATCGTAAACTCTTAACTTAGAAGTTTTTTCAATGATTGGAATACTTCAAATACAGATTTGTATTGTACTCGATAACGCTCAGGTATTTCACTTTCGTTCTTTTTTGACGCATAGTGTAAACATTCCTTCGTGTACAGTCTTTTGGAGAATAATATATGTGTTTAATTGTCTGTCCGTGTATGTGTGTATGTATGCGTGTATGTGCAACATACATTTTTTTATTATTATTATTGTTTTTATGTTCTTTTGCCAATATTGTGTTGACTGGCTGGCAATTTACTTGAACTTATTTGATTGCAAACGCCAGACATTTGGGCGTTGCGTGGCTGTAAATTCATTTGTTAAACGATGTGCTCATAAAATTCCATTCACCTTCTTCTTACCAAAACTGTTCGCTTCTCAGCAATATTTTTTTTTTAATTTTTTTTATTTTTTAGAGAAGAAAAAAAAGGAAGTTCTGTTCTATAACAATCTGCTGTTTTTATGAATTACTTTTTCTCGTTTTCAGTTAAAAATAAAGTCTGTTTGCCAAATTCGTTGTATCTTTAAAAAAAAAAAAAAAAAAAAAAAAAAAAAAAAAAACGTACAAGAGGCGTTTATTGGCGATACTTCTTGATACTTTTATTATTATTTTTTTGTCTTTTCTCGTTTTCGAAAGACACATTCAAAATACCCACCAAAGAAAAAAAACTAAACAAAAATTAAGAAAAACAAATTAAATCGTTTGGGAATTTATGTGAAGAACCACTAACCATGACTGGCTATGAATGCATGAACATTTTATTTTTTACAAAATGGTCATGCCTGGGCAAAATATAAAATATATGTTATATGTGTGTACACAAGAACAACAATAAACACTTTCCAATAAAATTAAAGAGATCGAAATACAAAAACTTAAAAATCAATACAAAAAAAGAAATATAAAATAAAACATTCTGACTACTTACTTATAGCCCCTGCTTTAGTCCATATATGTATGTACGTACAACATACATATGCACTATGGCACTACATTTCGATTTGTTGTCCATCGTTTACAATTCGTTTAAAAATAAAAAATAATTTATACTCATTCATTGGGGCATTTGTGGTTATTGGCGAACTTGAAAAGAAAAAAAAAAGAAACGTAAAGAGTTAAAACTGGAGGCATAATTCATTTGGCGATTTGTTATTGAAGATTTTAACTGCCGTTGTTGAATGCTGACTTACTGGTTGAGTATTTATGACCCACCCAAATAAACAATACGCGAATATAATATCGCCTTCCTTCCTTCCTTACTTCCATCCATCTATTGTTGTCATACTCTTGCTCAGAGTTGTAGTGCATTTCGAATAATGCCTCAATCGCTTATAATATCATAAATAAATACGAGAGTACCTAATGCTCAATCGACTTCATATTAAAATTGTCTTCGTTGTCGATGCAACAAAGTTGTTATTTCTAGATATGAAATGTTTTTTCGTAAGAGATTAATTGTTTTAATATTTAATTGTTTTAATAAAATTTAAAATAAAAACTTAATCAAAATTTAATTGATTGAATTAGAATTATGAGTTAAAGGGTCCGCCAAATAAAATGCTATAAAAAAAACTACTGAATACTTTCTCAAATTTCTTTTTTATTTGAAAATACAATCCTTCCGGTTAATAATGGAAAATAATTTCATTCAAATGGCTGCTTCGGCTGGCCATGCAGTAGCCTACAAGATCGGTCCAATTTTTAAGCACATTATCGATTGTGTGCAGCTGTATTTCACCAATGGCTTCACGAATATTGTCCTTTAAAGCGTCAATTGTGTCTGGCTTGTTGGCGTAACACTTCAGACATGAGCTAAGTGTTACCATTCACGAAATAAGCACTAGTTGAAAAAAAAACGTTAGATGGCGGACCCTTTATTAACTGAAAAACCTAAATTAGAGCGTTGGGCGCTGCGTTGAAATTTGTCTAGTGTGACGCGCTGAGGTGACATAACTAAATAAAAGTGTTAAAATTCTGTTAGGAATAGTAATGTTAACTTAACTTTTTAACAAAAAATCACGCATATTCAGCTTAAATAGCACTCTTCTCTTTGCAGCCATCTTCACTTTCTAACGCGTTGTCAATATTCATACAATTTGTAGGGCATAAGAAATTTAGAGCTAAACAACGCTTAGAGCTCTGATTTAGGTTTGGCTGTAAGAGTGCAAAAACGTTTGAGAAAAACTATCAAAATTTTTCAATATTTGTAATAACTGAAGTTTTAATTAAAAAATTTTTCAATGCAACACTGTCTTTGTTAAAGGTCCACACGACTCGTTTTCTCTTCAGTGCATTTCATCTAGGCGCTGCGATGTTTTTGTATGTATGTCTAGATGGCTATATAAATTTCAAAACTCCAACTGGGCGTTCCACGCCCATACAAAGTGTATATTTATTATGTTCAATGTGGTAACAGCAAGATTCTCTAAATTAGGCCCAAATAGATTCATTGTCAAAGCAAATCATCAATTAAAAAGTGCGCGGGATTAGTGTTATCTCCCATATATATTTATATTAAATCCCGTGACATTCCGAATTCTATGGTATCTCCACATACAAAGTAAATATTAATTTCTGTATAGCTAGAGAACGGTTTAAACAAAAGCTTTTAAAATTGGTCCAAATAACTTCGTAGTTAATAAAAATCATCAGGCTAAAAGTGGAGGAATTGGAACAGCGGGCGTGATGCCTCCCATATAAAAAAATAATGATTTCTTTATATCTCGTTTGAATGACTTCGTACTCAATGCAAATCATCAGTCAAAAAATGTGGGGAATTGGACAAATGGTCGTGCTATCTCCTTTACAAACTAAACATTGATTTCATTGTATCTTAAGAACGGTTAAGCCAGAAGCTTATGAAATTGAACTGAGTGAATTCCTAATCAATACAAATTATCAGAAAAAAAGTGAGCGGAATTTGACAAGCAAGCGTGGTACCTCCCATACAAACTAAACATTGATTTAAAGCTAGAGTTTCAGTAGTTGGTCTGAATGACTTCATAGTCAATGCAAATCAGCGGGCAAAAACTAGGAGTGGTACCTCCCATACAAAGTAAATATTAATTTCATTTTGTAAATTATTGATTTTCACATTACTAGTCAGTAACTAAGCGAGATTGGTTAAGTGGGCGTGGCACCATTTCATTCGTACTATATATCGGAATTTGTATATGTGGACAACGACAACTATTAAAGCTTCCATATCAACCAAAAGGCGTGAATTGCAGATATCACACTGGACAAAAGCTTTCTATATACGTGCACTATATAAAAATTAATGTGAGTTTTTTTGAAGACAGTATACAGCTAACAGTATACACGAAAATGGAAACCGGACAAAATGGGGAAAAATAGTAAAATATTTAGCTAAGCTAGCATTTCAGGTAATAATTAAAATGGGTTAGAGAAGCACGCCGGGTTTTAGCTTGTATGAATATAAAGTATATAAAGTATATTTATTCCCACCGTTAGAATGTGGAACATAAGGCCATAACAAATATATTCCAATCATATCTATCTAGAACTAACACTTTAATCTCATTTCAGGTTGACGTTGTTGTCATGATTTCGATATCTAATTATCTCCTCCAAGTAGAGGCGGGCCTTCCGCTTCTACGGCTACCTTGGGGCTTACAGTCTAGCGCTATTCAGGTCAGATCATCTTGGGGTTTCCGCAGCGTATGTCCAATCCAGTCCCATTTGTTGTTAAGGATTTCTGTTGCTTAAGGCGTTTACCTTGTCACTGACCACAGATCGAAGTTAGATATCATTCTCGGCCAAAAGATTCGTACTATTCTTCTCAAGCATCCGTTAATTAAGACCTGAACTGCGTTGAAATCACGTGGGCCTGCGTTCCACATCACGTAGATTGATCAACAAGGGATTGATAAACAGTTCACCAACACGTGCAAATGACTTAATTGTGTTATAAAAACGTATTCTAGTTTTACTTAAGAAATCATATTCTATTTACAAATGAATGGGTATGTCAACAAAGAAAATTGTTGTGGATTTTGGGCTGGCGGTGCATTTGCTCTTTATAAGACTTGCTTATGACGTTCTCTTTTTTGCCAAAAAATATAGAACTCTGCGCTCTTTTGCTTTTTTGCAGTGTTGCCAACTTTTTACGATCAAAACGTGCAGACCTCCTACTCAGAAGGCGCTAAAAAGCGCTAAATTATATTTTGTGTTCCTATTTGTAATCAAAACGCGCTGTAAAAAGGCGTTAACAGAAAAATATACTTAATAATTTGAACTATTGCTTAATAAATAAAATTAAAACGATTTAGAACTGAACAGCAACTGAAAAACATCTGGGTTCAGGTCTAACATTAAGAAATTATCTATCAGAGGCTTTAGGCAAGTTTGCGTTCTTTCTTCCGTACTGTTTAAAGTTGTCCTCGACTATAATCTGGGGACTTAACATAAAGTTAGAAGACCTGAATTAAGCAGACGACATCTACTTCCAAGCTCAAAGACATTGCGAAATGCAATAAAAGCTGATTTTCATATAGACGGAATAAACATCTTGCTTCCGGATAAACACCTCTAAAACTAAAATTATGTGAATCAACGCTAATAGCACAACGATCTTTCGAATTGCAAGCAGAAATTTGAGAGATACCCCGTCCTTTAGCCATCCTGGTAATATGCTTACAACGTCCGGCCGTTTCAGTGCTGATATTCAGAACAGATTGAACTTAGCCAGCCAATCTTTTCGCCGACTGAATTCTATAGGGCGTTCGCCATCTCTCCAAAAACGAAAATTAACATCATTAACTCGTGTGTGAAGTATATTTTTGTATAGTTGCGAGTTATGAAATGCGGCAGTGATTGAGGAAAGCATTTATAAAGGGCTGTCTACGGGACATTTGGAAATACATCTGGAAATTAGGCTGTGAGATGGAAACGGAGATGGATTGGGCACACTCAGAGAAATAGAACTAAAACCTAGCGGAGTTTGCTATTCAATGAAATTCACAGGAAAGCAGAAAAGTCGGAAGTCCAGATTATAACATTGGCCTTAGATCGGTGTAGATGGAAGGAATGATCTTATTTGATCTTCTTTGTACCTTTAACGGATCTAATAAATAACAACTTACAAGTTTAGTATTGTAATTATTTAATAAATTTTCTAGCTTTCTTCTCCATAATAACATATTTAATTTTTTCTATTTACTTAAAATAACTTCAAAGTCTTGAAGAGTGGGCCCTTAGTTTTGATATACGTTTCAGAAAAACTATTTTTACTAACTTTTGCACAAATATTATCTAGAACAACGTAATTTTCACAGCATGAGCATATTTAAGTCCATAGCTTGTATGAATTTATATGTTTATTGCATTTAGACGCTTTTAATTTCTTATAAAAATCTGCAAATAGAAAAGCGCTAACCTAGCGCGTTTTTGAAAAAAAGCGCCCAAAAGAAAAAATGCGACTTTGTCATAGTTGAATCGCGCTAAATATAGCGCGAAAGGCGCTAAATTGGCAACACTGCTGTCTTGTCTGCTATATAAAAAATGTTTGCTCTCATAAAATCTAAAAATGTTGCTCCTTTTGACCCCAGAATAAAACAGAATAATTTTAGTTTGCCATTAGGCATAAACTATTTTTTGGCCATAATATTTTTATGTTTGCTTTGGTATGTTTAACCATTTCTGACAAGAAAACTGCAAAAAATTTATAGAATGAGAAAACATTCTTAAATTTTTAAAAGGCAACTAAAAATTTTTTATATAAAAAGTTTTTTAAATCAGAAATAACTGTTGATTTTCTTGTTTTTAGGATTTACAATTTTAAACATTTTTCTAACAAATCAATTCGTCTTTTTTTTAAGAACGATTATACCACTATGAGTCACTATAAATTTTCTTTAACAAACCATTACAACTTTAACTATCATTAGCAAATTAAGTAGCTTCAGCATTCATTTGCATCCGATCGATGATAATTTATGACCTGTTATCTCAGGGGACATTAGCATACCTGGCATTAAACAAGATTTGTTACATTTAATGACATTTTTTTTCTCCATTCGAAGAGTTTCTTCTTTTTATGTGAACATTTAATTTAAATCATGATCTCATTCATAGTGAGCTACCCTCCGTTCGCTTCCTCTACAGTATTATTATGCAGAATATTTATAAAATAAACACCAGCATAGCACAACTATTAACATCACAATATAAGGCTGTTGCAGTGAGAATGAAAAAGATTCCGAGTGAAGAAAACAAAAAAGAAAGAAAGAAAAAAATGATAATTTTATTAGTTTGGCAACGATAAAGATGTGTGTTAACAGAACAACACATTCTGTTTGCTTGTCCAACATCATCCATCCATATGCCTGGCTAAATGGCTAGCTGTCTGTCCATATCTCTCTCTATCTCTGTGTGTGTTTGTGTTTAAAGTTTCCCATTCACTAATAATCCTCTAATGTGTTCACGCTTACTGTGAATTTTGAAAAGTATTTCGTTCATAACCAGCCGTAAAATAAACCAGAACGAGAGACTGTCTGCTCCTACGTTTCTACACTATTCTCTACAAAAATAAAAATAAATCAAAAAGCAGCAGTTAAAGGAATTTTGTAAGAGAGTGAGTCCAAAGAGATATGAGAGGTTTCAAGCGGGGCAGCCGCAAGAAGAGATGCATTGCGTTGAAAATCGATTTGTTAAGTTGCGCCTGCGCAAACTACATATCGACGTACGATAAGACAATGAACGAATAGAAGAACGAAGGCAAATGAATTGGTTGGTCATTTATTTGGATATGATAGTGATGGTGCTGGTGATGGTGCTGGTGATGATGATGGTGATGGTGATGCCGATGGTAGCAGCATCGTGATCACCGTGAATTAAAAACAAAATAAAAAAAAAAATTTTAATAATAATGAAATAAGTTGGGGCAGCAACAACTAACAACCATCATCAGCATCTGAAGCAACATAAATTACGCATTTAACAAGACCATTTAAAAAAGAAACTGTTGCTGCAACAAAATCATGTCTGTTGAATGAGTGTGAAGGCCAAAAAATTGTGGCATGGATGTGGCATAAAAGAAATAACAAAACGAAAAAACACACACTGAAATAAATGTGGCAGTAAGAGATGAAGTGCCAGCCACGATGGGCATTGGGGAAAATCGAGAAAAAAACAAAAACTTTTTAAAGTTAAAAATCAAATTAGCGAATGTGTTGAAAATTAAAAACAAATTCACGGATAAATTGCATCTGCCAGATACGCAATTATTATGAATTCCAATGAATGCAAACGGGCCAAGGTAACTACAACAGTATTAACTCGACAACGAAGACGTTTAACTCTCTAACAAACCCAATACAATGCAACTTATTCTTACAGATTTTCTTTTTTTCACCTTTCTCCTCTCCCCACTACCTACAAGCCTTATATGAAAGTATAGAGAAGAGAGTAGATAACGTATCATAATATGGCCTTAAGGTGTTGCAATTTGATGTTGTTTAAGCTCGTTTTTATATTCATTCTTACCTTGCAACAGACAAACATAAATAAAATAAATAAATACCATTCCAATGAATTTTAGGATCATGAGGCGTTGCTGCACGCAGCCCGGACAGTGTAAATATTTTGTTTTAAATGATTCTGGCAAAATTCACCAAAAAAAAAATAAAAAAAAATTCTAAAACAATATTAAAAAATACAAAAAACATGTCGAATTAACACGATACGAGTCACGTTATGTTATGAATATCCCTCTCTTTTTAGACTGAGCAAACACTCTTGCTTGTTATTGTTGTTGTTGCGGCAAGTGGCAGTATTTGTTAGTGGCAAGTGTTGTGCAACAATATTTGTTTAGAAATTATGTTTATGAATCATTTATCGAATAACAACTCTCACTCTATTTATGACAGTGAATAATTAAAAAATTTTGCCTGTTTGTTGCAACTTTGATTCGTGTTGAACTGAAAACTGATTATAATTAAAAAATAAATGTATTACTTTGCCTACAAACCAAACATTCCAGGCTCGAATCCTGTAGGGAAAGAAAAAGTTCATCATAATTTAGGAATTGAATCAATTAAAAAAAGAAAAACAGTAACACCGTGCGTTGTCACATAGGCAAAAATCAAAAATCACTTATCACGGATATTGATGAAATATATATATTCTGAAAGCTTATTATCGGCTGAGTATAATACTGAACAACTTTTTTAGATTAGATCTCTATATTGTCATAAGAGAGCACTAAACTCAACTAATTTATAATTAAAAAATACTATGTAAACGACTAGGTTTTAGGTACTTCCGAAAAATAGCTATAAAAGCTATATTTTTTTAAGAAATTTTTAAAAGTATTGTTTTTTATTACTCTACAATATTATAAACCAAATAGGAAAAAAAACTTTTTAATTTTGTTTATTATTTTTATTTTTTACTGTTTTGAAAAACGCACTTATTTCAACAAAAATTGAAATTTACCAAATTTTAAGCAGTATTAAAAGAAATTTTTTTTAAATAAATATTTTTTATTTCTGCTTTTTTATACTATGAAATATGTTCTCTCAAATAACAAAAAATTGGAACCAACTTTGTCCTACACTTAAAAAATTTTGAAATTTTAAAAATGTATAATCAAGAGAATTTTTCCTAAATTTTATTGATTTTAAGTAATTTAAGGCAAATAAAAAATTAAAAATAAATTGAATTATCAATTTATATATGATATATTAATCCAGGAATAATGAAAATTATTATATAAATTCCAAATTTGAAGTACAGCTTGGATTTTTAGCCAGATTACAATACATTTTCAATTTTTTGATGTTGCAAAGTCCACAAAATTAAAAACTTGTTATTGGGAATTTATTTTCTTATATCAGTAACTAACATACTTCAATGCTAAAAAGAATATGTTTTTATTAAAAAAAATTAAATGTAAAAACTTTCTTAAGATAGGCTTTGTTTGCGTCCGTTGTTTTGCATATATCAATAAGTTATAAACAATCGCAAATTGAAGGTACACGAGCTAGCTGACATTGTAAAGATATCAGATGGTAGTGTTTTTACGAGGGCGTATTGATATTGAAGCTACCCAGCGCTAGATGGCAGTACAAACACAAAAACTTTTTCTTTCTTAGAAATTACGATCTGTAAAACGTCAGCTGTTAAAATTTTTAGCCAAATTCATCGATTAGTTTATTTGTTGGAAAATGGAAAAAAGTGAATTTCGTGTAGTGATTAAACACTATTATTTGAAAGGCAAAACGGCGAAAGAGACAAAAGAAAAGCTTGACTAACATTATGGCGAATCTGCTCTGTCAGATTATATGGTAAAATATTGGATTGCTGAACTTAAACGGGGCCGAACAAGCACTGCAACAGTATTGTATCAAGAGGAAGGCCAAAAGAAGAAAATATCAAGAAAATCCTTGATATCGTTATGAATGATCGCCGGGTCAAATTCCGTGAGATTGCTGAAATGGTAAACATATCATACGAACGTGTGTTCAACATTTTGCATGAACATTTGCATATAAAAAAGATATCGGCAAGATGGGTACCACGCTTGCTCAGTGTTGAACAAAAACGAGTTCGACAGATAACTTCAGAGCGGTGTTTGGACATGATAAAGCATAATCCTGCTAATTTTTGGTGGAGATTAGTAACTGTTGATGAATCGTGGGTCCACCACTACACACCTGAAACCAAAAATCAATCGAAGCAATGGGTGGAAGCTGGTGGAATTGCTCCGAAGAAGGCGTAGACAGTGAAATCGGCTGGCAAGGTAATGGCCACTGTATTTTGGGATGCACACGGAATATTGCTCATCGATTATCTTGAAAAGGGATCCACAATCACAGGAGAGTATTATCGTGCTTTATTGGATCAATTGGTTGATGCAATTAAGGAAAAATGACCACATTTAAACAAGAAAAAAGTGCTCTTTCTTCAAGACAACACACCGGTTCACACAGCATTAGATACGATGCTAAAACTACGATAAATCCACTTCGAATTGGTTGATCATCCACCTTATAGTCCAGATTTAGCCCCTAGTGACTTTTTCCAGTTTCCAAACTTGAAAAAACGAAGAAGTGATTACCGAAACTAATGCGTATTTTAAGGAGTTCCCAAAATCGTACTATTCAGATGGTATAAAAAAGTTGGAAAATCGTCTTACTAAGTGTATTTAGCTAAAAGGAGACTATGTTGAGAAATGAATGGTAGCTTCAATATCTATCCGCCCTCGTACCATTTTATACAAACATTTGGATATGCGAAAGCTTTCTTGAAAGTGATTGCCGCGTGAGCTCACAAATCGTGTCACAAATCAACGAAAACAATGTCAAAATTGAATGAATTTGGCTTCAAGCTGTACTCTCTAAACTGTATTCTCTAAATTTAGCACACAGCACAACTTTTTCCTGTTTTTAGATCCCAAAAGAATGCTTACTGTAAAGAAATTTAATTTCAATGATGAAGTAATTGCTGAAACTGAGGCCTATTTTGACGAGAAAGAAAAGTCGTGCTATAAAAGTGGTAGCGAAAAGTTGGAATATCGCTATCGCTATACTCGTTGTATTGCCCTCGAAGGCCACTATGTTCAATAATAAAATCGAGTTTTGTCAAAATTTTGTTTTTTTGTCTTACTTTTCCTACGGACTTATTGAGTGACCTATTATATATATTTTGTCGTCATGAAATTTCATTTATCTATGACAACTCCTTCTATATTTGTCCATTCGCTCTATGGGATCGATGCGGTGTGCGCCATCACCTTTTAAAAAGAGGTAGGAATCAATGATAAACAAGGTATTCCACTACTGAGCCAAATATACTGAGGGCGTTATTTCCAGGCAACGACAAATGGTCACCGTTATCCATTATCGTAGGACTTAATATAGTAGACCAATTTTGCAATTTATAAAGAGGTTTACACTGCATGCCTCGCCTACATATGTTTATGGACCGACTGTATAAAGCTTAAGACATTTTGTATTAATTAATCTGGATATGTATACAGATTGCGAGTACTTCATATATTTATGTATATAAACGAAATTACAAAGCCAATAGAGGACTAAGATAAGAGTAATTAATATCAGTTGCTCAGTTGTTGTAGACAAGTTGGGAGCATATTACGAATTATGTAAAACTAGTGCTTCTAAAACTTTGCGGCCTAGTTAGCTGTAGTGGAGGTTAAATGATCTAACGATGATCTGGTGCTACCGCCAGAGATAACGCGTCACAACAAGAAAACAAGGGTACCAATCAGTAGCACAATTAATAGATATTTTCTATAGTAAAGTCGTTTTCAAATACTCTGTTTAAATATTGAATATGTCTTTATCGGTATTCACTCTGTACACTCCAAGGTAATCGACGTAAATTACACAGCGTGCATCCTAAAAATTCCAATTTTCTAGAATGTGGTTAGTGGTGGTAGATTTGATCAAACGTGTTTGAATCTAAATAAGCGGGAGTACGCTGGGAATGGTGTGCTGTATTGAACAGCTATATTTTAACTTTTTCGCTCTATAATACAATGAACAACCGATACTTTTATCTGTAAAATAGCGGATAGACTTGAAATTCTAAAGCGGCAGTAGTGTAAGAAATATTTAAAAAAAGCATATTGGTTTTCAATAAAGCATCCATTTCTTTGTATCATTTTCAATAATAACGATGATTTTTCAAGCGAAGTAGATGATTAATCATCTATAGCCTCCCTCCATTTAATTGTGTAGTGGTGAAGATCCTTGCTAAGTGGTGATGTTGTGATCTTTACTTAGCACTGTAGTTTTTTCCCACTGGGTGGCGTTTTTTGCCCGAAGAGGAAGTCTCTTTATGAAACAACCGCGAAACCACAATTAAATTTGTCCGTAATATCCTCTGCTGGAGCTCGAACCTGGGCCACTCGTTTTGTTATGCGTGCGCCTTAACCTCTACACGACGATACTGAGTTATAGGCGTTTAAAGAAAACGTACTTTAATAGTATCGATACACATAAATCAGTAATCAAAATAAGTTTCGATATTTCGATTAAAACTAAGAAAAATATTCTTTACATATATTGTTCTTTAAAATACCTTTTCATATACAGTATTGGACGTACAGACATTATTCTGTTCTTTAGTAAACGTCAGTCATGTCTGACTGTTAAAAGCCAAAACAAAAAAACTCTTCAACGATATTACTTATTAAGCGAAAAAGAAGAAAAAATTGATTTTATTCCTTAACCACACACTGATCGGTGTTGTGATAAAAATTTATAGTTAACCTGCATCAATTAGAGGGATATAAATCTGGACCAGCAGCAGTGGTCAATGTACCCAGTTAGAGCTTAAAAAGTTTTCTTTGAAATCGTATACAAGCAGAGAAGTTTGAAAAAAAACCAACAAAATGCCGCAAAGTTCAATGAAACATGACAAAAAAAAATTGCTGCTCTTCAATAAAGAACAAAAAAAAGAAAATCAAGTGACCAAAATCACCCTCACTTGGTGGAAGGTGACAGTGTGTGTTTGGTGTGTAGTACTACCCGTTGTAAGTAATGAGATAAACACAACACCTCTTGTTTAACAGCATCGTCATCGTAAATCGTCTTGAAACAAACCAGCAGAAACAAAAAAGGCGATCTTAAACAGTCAATTGTGTTTTAATATTTGGCGGGCGACCTTGATTTCAAAATCACTTCACTTTCACACTGACTATTTCCAATATTCGCTTCTGCGTTTAAAAAAGCTCAGCTTTAAAATCTTTAAACTTATAAATTTATTTCTTATCTTTTATTTTCATGTATACTCTGATCCATCGTCTGCTCATGTCTTGGATTGTGACATTTTTTTGTTGAAAGGTTTTTGGGCATAAATTTGTGTTTAACTTGGCATTATTACAGCCAAAGGAGATGGATTAGCATCATTGTTAAGAGCCTTTAAAATGATGAAAATGATGGGCAACAGAAACATTTTTAAGTCTGTGTAACGTTTTTTTTTTTTCTTATTTCTCGGCTATTTGAGTGGGGATAATGTGAGCGGAAAACAATGATTTTGATGACAGTTTTACTGACTTTTTTCTTTTCTTTATTTCTGTATTTTAGATTCTTTTGTTAACCAGGCTTTAAAGCTGTTTTTCTTTTTTTGTTTTTGTTTTTTTTTAACTCCACTTAGTCTGATTTGATCTTGTGCTCTGGTGTAATTTGTTTCATTTGCTTTGTTTGTTTGCTGGCCAATTTTTTTGTTTTTGTTTTTTTTTTTTGTTTCTTGGAAATAATTGTGATTCCTGATGCCTTTAAATAACAAAATTCCAGTACAAATTGTGTACAACGTTGTCGTACTTGTACATGCATTTAAATTGATTTTTGAATTTACAAATTCCTCGCCCTTTATTTTATTTTTATCTTCTTTTTTAGTTTTTCTTATTTCATTTTGATACCCTATTTTCTTTTTTGGCACGACATCTCTGTTTACTTGGCTAAAGGGTTTCAAGAAAAAAAACCGTTTTTCTTGTTTAATTTTTGGCTGTTGGTTAGCCTTTCGATTAGCAAATTGCTTAATACAATCGCTAAGCCATTACCGCAGAAAGTCAAACATATTTTCTTTGGATTAAGTATAATCATTTAGGAATTTTATGCCTCATACGGCTACTACCTTTCTCAAAAGACCCGTCTCTTCAATTATGTTCTGGCATTGTTTTTCTCCTATAAAGCTTTTATGAAAGTCAACAACAATTGAAAGAACAACAATTTGAAACAATTGCCGTCGTTTTCTTTCCTTCTTTTTTTGCAATTTTGTGTTGTTTTGGTGAAATGATGATAAATGCGATTTTAAATTGTCAACGAAATTCATCAAAATCAAACTCAAGCCGCAACATGAAATATCATCACTTTATTCGTGAATTACAAATGACAACTTTCTTGTATTGCTCGTATTAGGAAAGTATTTTTTTTGTTTGCGTTCTTTTTTGAAGAAACTATTGTTTTTGGATTTCAAAAACGAGTCATTAACTTCGAAATATAGCTTTTGCACAAGGAAGCAAGAAGAATTGCTGCTAAACTTTTCTTTGTAAGTGGCAGGAAGGACTTTCGCGGGAGATTCTACAAATAAACTGTGTGACTAAAGTATAAATACTCCCTATATAATTATGTACGATTTATTGGACAAACACCTACAAAGGGAGGCGCTCTACGAGAGAAACGAGTACTAAGTGAAAATTGCCTTATTTCGTCAGACCAGATGCCGTTGTAGTACCGATAGAACAATGTAACACACGCCATATATACCTTACCGTCATTAATAAGCACCTTCACCCTCTTCTGTACGCGTTTTAGCGATGATCGAATAATAGCCATACCCACAAAGCATATTTATTAATAATTTCAAATTTTACGTACTCGCTCGATTGAGATCGCTACAGCGTTGCCAAATGTGTAAATTTATCTGTATTTTGCAGTTTTCTAAGTTTTCCAACCGTATTTGCAGTTTTTACGCGAATATATCTTGTACAGCTTCCTCCGTTTTGAAATAACGGTATATCTTGAAAACAAGAGCTAACCCAAAAAAGCAGTTAGCACCACTAGATTCAACGCACTTGAAACCGGTTTACCCGCTTGGTGGCAAGCTTGTCGAAAAAAGGTGTAAAATTCAAGCACAATGTCATTATGTCATCATTTGTGTATGTACACCAAATTTAATTTGTTAAGTATGATTGAGTAAAAAATACACTATGATATAAATTATCCTGTGTGTTCTGTAAGTCGAATGAAATTGTAATCGAAATTATAATCGAATGTAATCGAATGGAACTTCAAATTGCTATAATTTTCAAATCAGAAAAAATTTTGAATTACATTTCTTTGATTATCAAAAGCTTAAAGCAATTTGCGCATATGTAGAGTTTTTCATTTTTAAACATGTATGTGCAGTTTTTTCATTTAAAAATCAGTTTTTTCTTCTAAATTTAAAGTTTTCCTAAAAAAATTATGGCAACACTGGACGGCTATAGCATCAGCCACCTTACGCACTTTCATTCTACAACCAAGGTTGTCTACTTTAAATGGTTATCAAAATCAAGCAACTACAAGCAGTTTTAACAGAAGTATTAAGAGTTATTATTCTGGCAATACATAAAGTCATGGAGTTATCAAATTGCACTCATATTAAAATAAAACAATGCCCTTGTAATACGTTTTTAATATGAAAATTGAATTCCAATATTTAATCGTAAAGTACTTAGCAAAGCAATAAATGGGAATGAAGTTTGCGGTAACATCTGTATGAGTTCTAAAAAATCTCTTAATTGGCAAATATTTCATCTTTTTCACACACACACACACACACACACACACTGTCACACACATAACTAACTGGGTCGTCAATGAATCTTTAATTAAAAGTCCAGGAAAATTTTAATTTTGGCCCAATTGCTTAAAGCCAGATGTTGGAGGTTGACCAAAAAGAAAACTCCAACAGAAACGCAAACGCAAACATAAACGCATTAAATCACAAATTGGCAATAATTTTTTATATAAAAAAAAAACCAACAACTAAAAAATAATCATTAACAACATCTTTTTAAATTAAACAACAACAGTGAAACAACAACACGTACAGGAAACAGCATTAACATGTGTACGATACAGAAAATACATTTTAAAGCATCCAGTAAATGCATCACATTAACAACATCATTTTGATTATTTTGCTCCTTTATTTTGTTTTTTATTTTTTATTTTCCATTCAACAGTACGCGTCATCTGTGGCTTTTTAAAATCCTATGCAACAACACACAGATGCTCTTTTTTTTGTTTTTGTATTAAAAACAAAAAGATTTTTCTCAAATAAATAAATTTCATTATCACTGATTCATTCATTATGTTCGTATTTACTAGCACTGGTGATGATCATGATGCTGTGGATGATGATGGTGTGGTTGTACTTATCTTGTGGTTTGTTGAATGTATAATTGCAATGCACATGCAACATTATGTAGAATTCCAAAAACATTTACTCGTGTGATTTACAAGCATTAGTCGAATATATTCAACAGCAGCACAGAAAGGAAATCTCTCCTGGCTACTCCTTAAAGAGATCTCGTTAAAGCATTTTTAAGATATTGCGGTTAAACTCATTAAACTTCAAGGATATCCAAATGAACAGAGATGAACGAACATTTGGCAAGTGTTGAACAAATTATAGGGGGAATAAATGAACAAAATATTTGGGTCAATTGTAATTGCATAGAGTTTGAGATAAGACCTGTTGTTCTAAAACATTATTAATTGATCACAATGTTTTGTTTTGTTCTTAAATGGCAATTTGATAATTCTAAGGGCTGGTCCACACCCTAAGGTCAGGTTTTTGCCCAAGTTAATTAATTAATTAATTTGACATTTCTTTGTTTCAGTGTTTGACAAATTCAACCATGGAGGAGTACACAATTGAGCAGCGTTTTAAGATTGTTAAAGCCTTTTACGAAAATGGGTATACAAATCAAAATGCATACACTTCGTGATTTTTTGGCCAGCATAAGCGACCAAATGTGTCCACATAGCGGGCCTGTAGGAAATGTGGAAACACCAGTGCACGGTCGCCCAGTTCATTCTACGGAAAACATTGCAGTTGGCCGTACATCTTTGAAAATGAAGTCGGCTAAGCAGTTACCGTAAATGGTGTTCGTTATTGCGAGATGATAACGGACTTTTTGTGACCAGAATTCGAAGATATAGACTTGGATGAAATGTGGTTCCATGTGGTTTCATTGCCACACAGCCAACGAAACAATGGTTCTGTTGCGCGAGAAATTCAATGGCCATGTTATCTCATTTTGTGGCGATGTTAATTGGCCGCCGTTGGACCTCTTTCTTTGGGAATATTTAAAATAAAAAGTGTACGTCAATAAGCCAAGAATAATTCAAGAACTAAAGGATGAGATAATTCGGCACATTAATGACATTGAACCTCAATTATGTCTCAGCGACACTGAAATTATGGACCGACAGATAGAAGTATGCCACACAAGTATTCTCTGAAAACTTTTTGTTTTATTTACACTTAACATCGTGCGTTTTGGTTGTACCACCCTTTATAGCTTTTTGTATTTCCAAAGCAGGAACTTTCAATGCAACTTCAGTGCTACCGTTAAGTGTTATCTATCACTGGACTTCTTCTGTCAAGAGCCATTGAAAGTGGACAACTTATTAATTTTAGCGAAAATCGAAAAAATTCGATTTTCATGTGCTAATTAAACAATATTTGTCAAGTCGCAAAACCATCAACGAAATCAAAATGGTTAAAAAGTACTAACTTAAGTTTCGTTGTGGTCCTTATAGCCAGTTTTGTTATAAATTAAGCAACGGTAGTGGAAAAATTAGAGCCCGTATTAAAATAGATTAAGCAGCTACAGTTGAAAGATTGAAGTCTATTTTGTTATAAATTAAGCTGTAACAGTGGAAAAATCTGTATAATAAAAAAGTTTTATATTGCCCATGTTTGGTCGCCGGACAAATTAAAATGTAACATTTTAGCAGTGATAGGCCTCGTATTGCCTGACTATGTATTTGAAAACGTGGCAGTTTAAAAACTTTTGAATTGGAAACGAAAGATAAGACATACATTTTGACTTTATTTTTCTTAAGAAATTTTTTCCATCATCCTGCGGTAGCTGTTGAACTACATCGATGTGCTCAAAAGACTCACAACCGATGGCGAATCATGGGCATATTCCATTAGCTTAGATGAGACAAGAACAACAAAAGCACTGCAAGTTTAATTAATTCTCGAGTTTTTGTTCACTAATTTCTTTGATTACCATGACACAGGGCAATAGGAGTTTTTACCGCACAATCGTGAGTTCAATAAGAAGTATTACTATAAAGTTATACAATATACAACTGTTGTCAATATAATAGCACCATTTGGAAAACATTTTTTAAACTACTTAAAGAAGTGCATATTATTTATTTATTTTTTATTTTTATTACTTTTTTCTCCGTCACTCCTCTGGGGAGCATATTATATTGGCTTTCCACAAAGCATCTATTGCTTTGTTTCAGTTTCTTTAATCAATTTGATATTTTAAGTTAAGTAGATGATTAAATCCGCTGTAGCTTCCTCCATATGATTTTTTTATTTTTCTTTTTTTTATGTAGTGGTGAAGATACCTGCTAATTGGAAGTGATTTTTACTTTAGCATTGTAATTTTTTCCCAGTAGGTGGCGTGTTTTTCCTAATCATTCGTCCGATGTTTTTCATCATTGCCAGAGGTATGCGCGAAGGGTCAGCGGGGCTCTTTATTTTGTTGTTTATATGGAATTGTCTTGGAGGGAAGAAGTTGATGCCTTTTTTATTATTAAACACTTGAAACCATAATTAAAAATTTTCATTGTCATGTCCTCTGCTGGGGCTCGAACCTGAGTCGTTTTTTTTGTTAAGCGTGCGCTCTAACCCCTACACCACGACCCCTTATTGTTTATTTCCAGTGTTAAATTTTTGAGAATTTTTTTTTTCAAGTGTGAAAATTGCGTGTCAAAATAATGGCACTGCCTAGGGTTCACCACAAAAAATTATTTTTTAAATATTAATGTTTATTATTAAGACAGCATTGTGTTGAATTATTCTTCCAAAATATAATTAGTAATTAGTTGCACTGCCCTTGTTAGCAATAACGACTGATCATCGCCTTCCATAGAATTAACCAAATTCTAGCACCTTTCAATAGAAATGGTGAGTCATATCTGTTCCACATTGCTCCACAGATCATTATTATTGATTCGTTAGACCTCAGATATTTTTTTTCTTTAACAATTATACATAAATTTTCGATATGGTTCAGATCAGGGAACTGTGCAGGCCATTCCATCACTGTGGCCCTATTGTCCTTAAACCAGTTTTTGGCTTTTTTATTGGTACGAGTATGCTTTGGGTCTCTTACCTGATTCAAATAAGTAGCATTTCTTCTGATGCATATGGCAGAATTATTTTCTCACTTAATTTTACATCCGATGATGCATCCATGACGGTTTTTATACGATGAGTGCGTCCAAAACTATGCAAAGACATACTTCAGCATGCAATTTTGCTGGAACCGCCGTGTTTGACGGTCTTTGCTGATAATTTAGGGCTTATTTTAGAATTGTACGTGGAATTCTTTCTACGTAAAGATCTATAATCCTTGAAACCACTTAAAACTGTTTTGGACTCATTTGTCCATAAATGTTATACCATTTTTTCAATTGGCCAGTATACATTCATTTTGTGGGGGAATTGTAATCTTTTTTGGACTGTGTGCTTTAAACTTGGTTTGCTTAAGTCTCCTAGATGTAGTTTCAGGGCTAACAGGCAGACTTAATTCCTTTTTGACTTCTGCAATCAACATTATAGCAATGCGGTAAGCCATTAAAGGCATAGTTTTGCTTTTATACATATATACGAGGTCAACAATTTTTCGTGGCTGGGGCTTGGTTTTAATAACACAAATACAACTTTACGTTTTAAGTAGTTTCACTTTCACTTTTTTGAGAAATAAGAATAATGGTGCCATTATTTTTGTCTATTTAAGCACTTACACCTATTACATATGTAACAACAAATTACTAATTTTTTTAAGAAGCCTAACAGGTCTGTAAAATTATAGGGAAAAATATATGTACATACACAGCAACAAAATTAAAGGATGAAAGTCATTCCTTGTAGTTGTGCTATTATTTTGACAATAACTGTACATAAGTACAAAATTAAACTTAAAATTATACCTAAGCAATCATATCACTAAAATTTTCTTCACTGAAAGAACTGCTTCGAAATCTCGAAACCCCATTTGTTGGTTAATAATATATACCAGGTGTACCGGTATGATTTTTTTGTGAAAATAAAACACTCATTTGTAATGGAAAAGTAAAAAACATTTTATTCAAAGTATTGGCCATGGCTGGCTATACATTTTTCCCATCTTTCAGGCAATTTGTGGATTCCACGCCAGTAAAACTGTTTGTCTTTGGAGACAAAGCAATTAGTCACTCAATTTTCGACTTCCTGGTAGAAATCGAAGTGCTGCTCAGCCAATGCGTGCCCCATCTCTGAAAACAAATATGTAGAAGTCGGAAAGAGTCAAGTCTGGTGAATACTGCGGGTGGGGTAGCAGCTCCCAGCCTAATGCTTTTATTGTATCCTGATCCGTCTTTGCTTTATGTGCAGGTCATGTTGCAAAATTACCTTGCATTGTCTTGTGGCTCATTTCGGTTGCTTTTCGTTCAATGCATGGATCAAATTGAGCATTTGTTGTCGGTAGCAATCTGTATTAACGGTTTCACTAGGTTTTAGGAGCTTGTGGTACATCACACTTTTCTGGTCCCACCAGATACACAGTATTATCTTCCGGATTAACCCATAATTTTTTCCGTTTAGAGCATGATCACTATATATATCGACAAGTATTCGATGCGACTCTGAAGCACATTTTTTTAAATCAAAATAAAAAATTCATGCTTTTCGCAAATCATCAATTTTCTGGTACAAAATTCGCCATCTTTAAAACGATTAAAAAATGTGATGTTGTTTGTTCACTGATCTGATGTATGCTGAATATTTTTGACAGATAACAAATACGCACTTCATACCGGTAAACCTGGTATATACTTAAGTATTTATTCATACTTAAGGTTCTTTTTTAAGTCAATTCAAGAAATTAAAAAAAAAAATTGTGTTAATTTTGAAAACAACTTGTATTATGGAAAATAAATAAAGTAAAGACTGAGTCACATATATTAGTATATTGTATCCGGAACTTTACTGTCGCTTGACCAACATTAGGTCAAATCCTGCTCACATACATATACAAACGCTTATACGTTATTAATATTATTCTTAATAAACTTCCTTCTTGATTTCTTCAAATAATGAAATTATTAACCATTTAAAACTGCAGTTAAGAATAATAAAATTATTAATAAACCAAAAACGCAAACAAGACACACATACACAAAATAAAAGAAATTAAAAATAAATTTTGGTTTGAAAGTACACCAACTAAAAAAAAAGAAAATTATTCGCCAGTATCTGAATAAAATAAACATTTTCATGCTCATTTTATAAAAAGAAAAAAATTTTTAATTTTTTTCCTCTGCGTTTTACCCTTTTCAAGCTTTTATGTAATTGACTGTGATTATGCCTAATAGGTTTGCATTATGCGTTTGCGTGTTTTGAATATTTTAGCGAAATATATGGAAAATATTATACTTGAAAACGCATTTACAGACAATTTCATTAAGTATGTGAAAGTTAGAATAGATACGTCCGTCTGTACGTCTCCTCCTTTTAACTATATATCTGAGTTGGTATGAAGAAATGTCCGTCTCTAAGTCTGTTAATGTTTTTATTTATTTGAATGAAGAACAAGTGAAAAAAAAAGAAAAAAAATTAAAATTAGTAGTAGAGAATGAGTATTACGAGTAAAATAAATTGCAATGAGTAGACAAATTATTAGAAACCAACTGTTTCAAACGAGCCCAGACACAGAGACGCGCGACAGACATTAAATTTTAAATTCAATTGATTTTTTTATTAAAAAAAAAAAAAAAAACGAAAAGAGTAGACCATAAGTTATAAAAGAACGGCAATAAATTACATAAAATTACATACAACATTTGAATGCAACATACAATACAAAATCAATTAAATCAAATTGGATTTTTTATTTGTTTTTTGTTTTTTGTTTTTTCAAAAAATCACCGAACTAGTGTTTTAAAATAAAATTTGATTATTTCCGCAATAGAAAAGAAAACAAAAATAATAATAAAAATCATAATAATAATGATTGTTAAAGTGCTTATAAACACAGCTTAAGTTGAAGATAAATAAACACACAGCATGGCACAGCACAGAACAGCACAGCACTGTTTTATAAACGACGTTTAACTACCTTAACACATCCTGGTGATGGCAGTTAATTCGTTTAAAGCCAACTTTTCTCATATCATATGCCCCTTTCTCATCCCTCCTCTATATACAACTATATCGTACTCATATACGAGTAATAATCATAAAAATGAGACTAACGATAGTGTTGTTGTCGTCTTACAGATTACGTCTTACTGCGAGCAAGCGCGTCGTCGTCGTCATCATCAGTTGAATGATGATCGTAAACGTTTGTTAAGATATCGTCGTTAAAAGTCATATCATTAAATGAATGTTATTAAGAGATTTTAATCATTCGGTGATTTATTCATTAAAAAGCAGTTATTAGCCAAAGAAACAAGACAACAGACGCTAAAAAGAACAACAGAAATACTTTTTTATATAAATTTTTCTTTTCCTTCTTCTTTTTTTTGTACTCTTACTGTTCAAAAAGTTGGAAAAGAATATGCCAAGAATTAAGCAAAAATTCTCGTTATTTTAAGTGAAAGTGACTTGAGTGCATGCTATAGGGATCTAATTATCGCATACGGTAACGAGCAGAATATATCAACGAATATAATACGTATGGAACTAAACATCTCTCACTTTTTTTGGATAATATTTTAGAAAGTTAGGCAAACTATCTATAAATGCATTAAAAGCGCAGCAAATAATAAAAAGCTTTAAAAAGAGCATTAGATATATAAGTTCCTCTCTACTTAAGTAAAACCTGCAAAACTGAGCATATGCGGATTCTTTTAATAACTTTCCTTTCTTTCATTCCAGAATTTGACTTCATGCTTTGTGTGACTGGGTTTTTGAAGGAACTTAACAATTTGATTGCATTTTTATATTTTTAAAAGAACTTTCTTCTAAACATGTGCTTACTTTTGCTCGCTACTGTATATGTACCTAGCGCTTTTTAGATTTTTTCTTTTTGCACTTTTAATGAGCAAATTTATCAAGGGTTTTTAAATAGGCGGCGTTTTATAGTTGTGCTAGTGATTTGCAAGTTTCTCACTCACGCCACTTTGCACTGTATTTTTCCACTTGTTATCTCTTTACTTTTCTCTGTTTATTTGTTGCTTATGTTTTGCCTATCCGTGTGTGTACATACGTGTGAAAATAAAAGAGAAGAGCAGCTCTTTGCCTAAACCTGATTTAAATGCCGACTTTTTCATTTGAACCAAATTATCTTTACCTTAAAATGGGTCCGATTTTGTTTCAAATCAATAGTATATCCATTCAAAAGTTCTGAATAATATGACTACAAGTGGACCTTGTAGACTGACAGACGTATTTAAGCACGTTCACACAAAGACAACCACTACCTGTTGTAATGTATTTATATTTCATAAAGTTACAAAACGACGTGAAAAAAATTGTTGCATTGCGACTGAATATCGTCAAACACTCATTTGGAAAGTAACCAATGCATAGTTTGATGTATAAATAATTACATAGAATTCAGGCTTTTGACGTCGTTTTATCACAACATATATACACAATATATGTATCGGTTGGACCATTTAAAAGCTTAAATTTAAAAATGCAATAAAACAAAAAATAGTCCAACGGTGTCAAATTGCAGCTTTTTGGCGGCCAACTGAAATTGCCATTTCGCCTAATTTAACGGCCATCAAACTTTTGACGCAATAAATCGATAGTGGCATGAGATGAGTGGCAAGTTCTACCATCTTGTTGAAACCAAACATCATTCACATCAATACCGTGGAAAGCGGGCACAAAAAAATCGGTTACCATGGTGCTATAGGTGTCTTCATTGACCGTAATGGTTGCACCGTCCTCATTTTCAAAGATATATGGGCCAATGATGCCGCACCAAATAGTCACTCGTAATGGGTACAATGGCTTCTGTAAGACCACGTTTGGGTTTTCTGAGCTCCAAATACGGCAATTTTGCTTATTAACGTACCCACCAATATGAAAATGGACTTCATCCGAAAAAATGATTTTTGCAATTTATTTTGCAATTTCCGACCAATTGTTTTTGTTTTGAAAATAAACTTCCAATATATCCCAACATCGCTCAAACGTAAATCGATTCATTTCGTTCAGTGGAGATAATATATTGCATTTTGTGACAGAATCGAATGACATAATTATTGCCAGATTCGAAATAAACGCTGGTTTACATTTTAGCCGATAGATGGCCCACCCGATATGTAGCACAACGTATACAAAATTCTCTAAAGTAATATTCTTTTCTAAAATGTGTTGCTCTCACCTACCTATCAAAATACAATCCTGTAGGTTTTTTTAATTTTGTATTAGAAAAAACTACAAAAAGCCAATTAAAATCAAAGGACAAAAACTGAATTTTATGCCCATGACCACAAATATATTTTGCATTCTTTAGTAGAGGCATACGTATTATATGTGACAAGAAATCGTTGCTATTTTAGAAATAAAAAAGCAGTTCCAATAAAACGAATCGGATTAAGATTAAATTTCTATTCAGTTTGATACGATTTCTTTAAATCCCATTGCTAAGAATATATAGACATAATCATGCCAAACTTTTTGACTGAATGTAGTGCCACAAGACATCAGCACTAAAATATTTAACGCGACGATTTAAGACGCACAATGTCCAACGCACGGCAGGTCTTCATTTATGTGCCATTGGAATTAAAATGCAAAACAACATTTGTTCCTGGAAAAAAATATGCAAAATTTTAAATGACTTTTAACTGCTGCTGCTGCTTCTCAACTCACTCTCGCTCTCTTTCTCTCTCTCTCTCTCTCCTAACTCAACTTAATTTGACTCAAACAGACACACTAAGAAACTAAAAAGAAAACAGACATTAAGTCAGACAGTTGTTGTTAAGCCCTGATCAGCAAGTACAAGTATGCTTAAGACAGGCAGACAAATGCACAACCATTCAGACAGAAAGACAGACGCTTAGTATATGAGTTTTAATTTTAATATCTGTCCGTGTGTTGTGTCTCAATCATGAACGCCGTTATATTTTGCATAACATATTCCCGTCGTACTTGCACACATTTAAAAAGAAAATAAAAAGAAACGTTTTAAGGGCACAGATGACGAAAACCATGAATATGACTTTACAGTGCAGAGTCTAAACTTTAGACTCTAAAGAGTAAGCGTATGATTACGAATAAACGAAACGCAAAGGCCACGTCTGATGCCAGAAATATTTATTACAACATTAATTTGTTAAATATTTAACATGTTTAGTGTCAGTTGAAAACATCGACACTCTTCATTGCTGTTGCATTTGCTGCTCGCTGTCTGTTGCCTGCTGCCTGCTGCCTGCTATTGCAGTTTCAATTCGTTGGTAAATATTTATTAAGGAATTAACAATTACGGAGCGTTAAGATTCTATACCAAAAATAAATAAAAATAAATAAATAAATAAATAATAATAATAAAAAAAGACACAAGACAACAAGTCTCTTGATCATCATTATTATCATCGTCAGCATGATCATAAATAAACTAAAAAAAAGGAAAAAAATTAAAAAGTAATATAAAATTTTAAAACTATAATTTTCTTTAAGCTGCCACTGCCACTGACTCACTCAGTCAGACGACTATAGATAGCAACAGCGCACACGTACTCGCATTAATATGAATACATATGCTTCATTTTTGTTGCATGCCCCATAGCTGTAAATAAAATGTTATTTTCCAATTATCTGGCTCATAATTGAAATATGATTTTAGTGTTTTTTCTTCTTCTTTTTCTTCTTCTTCTTACACCAGCAACCAATATCAACATCATTTGCCACAAATATTCATAAATTTTCATTCACTCGCCCATTAACCGCGCTTCACACTAAACAATTATGAGTTTTTTTTTTTTTAATTGATTTGATCATAAAATTTTAAAACAGCCAATCATATTGAAAAGCTTTGCATCGTTAAGTGTGTTTAATTGAATGACTATTTAAGTAAATATTGGATTTGAAGTAAACAATGTTCGGGCAATGGAAGTGGAGTGGTAAATGGACTGTTAAAAAATTAAACTAAAGTTTGCCTATAAACAATGAACTTATATTTGAACGCTGACAGTATTTAAAACACACAGCATTTATTATACGAGGGTGGTTTTATAACTCTGTGTCTTCTTGAACGGAGAAAAAAAGTGTGTGAAGGGGCATATCCTCAACCGTGGGCAATTACGTAACCACTCTCGAGAAGAATTTAACGATGCACAATCGCTATTCACCTCGTGCTGGAGCCTTTGTAGCTTTAAACTAAGCAGAAATCAAAGTGCAATTAAAACAGTTGTTTTTTTGTGAATATATGCCAATATCGTGCCTGTCCCAAAGCACGATTACAAACGTGTGTAGTCACTATAACAAAAATAAACACAGTTTACATTCTAAACTTAGCTCCTCAAGACTCTTTTTTGTTTTCAACTTAGAAGCAATTGCTGGGTGATAATAGATTTATCAAAAGAAATAGTCATCGTTGCAATAAATACCTATTTTGAAGGCCTTGAGAAACCTTTTAATTTGTAAAGCCATGAAATGAAAACTTAATAAGAATCTGGTCTAAAAGTATAGGGTCCGCCAAATAAATTCTTTTTTGAAAATGCTATAAAAAAACTACTGAATATTTTCTGAAATTTCTTTTTTTATTTGATATTACAATCCTTCCGGTTAATAGTGGAACATAATTTCAATCAAATGACTGCCTCGGCTGGCCATGCCCTAGCCTACACGATCGGTCCAAGTTTTAAGCACATTATCGATTGTGTGCAGCAGTATTTCACCAATGGCTTCACGAATATTGTACTTTAAAGCGTCAATTGTCTCTGGCTTGTTGGCGTAACACTTATCTTTGACGGCACCTCACAAATAATAGTCCAACTGTGTCAAATCGCAGCTCCGAGGTGGCCAAACGGCATTAGCTCTGCGGCTAATAATGGGATCTTCAAAACCAGGGCGCGAAACATCGAGTGTAACTTCGGCTGTGTGGCAGGTAGCGCCGTCCTGTTAAAACCAAATGTTGTTAATATCCTCCTCTTCAATTTTTGTGAACAAAAATTCGTTCAACATGGCCCGATAACGATCGCCATTGACTGTAACGTCCACTCCTTGCTCATTTTCGAAGAAAAATGGCCCAATTATGCCTCTGGACCAAAATCCGCACCAAACAGTGACCCGTCTTGGGTGTATCGGCTTTTCAATGTGTGCGTACAGGTTTTCTGTGCTCCAAATGCGACAATTTTGCTTGTTTACATACCCCCCAAGATCAAAATGAGCTTCATCTGAAAAGATGATTTTTTTTTGGCAAAAGCGGCATCTTCTGTAAGTCGATCGCAGGTCCACTTAGCGAAGCGAAAAAAGCGTATACACAACCATATTCGTTCAGCGGAAGGATGAAACTAATTATCTGTCAAATCAGACATGAGCTAAGTGTTACCATTCACGAAACAAGTACTAGTTGAAAAAAAAACGTTAGATGGCGGACCCGTTATAAAGCTTAAAGGAGGCTATATTGTGGAAATAAAATGCGAAAAGGCATTATCAAGCTTCCGTTGTACTTACACACATATTAGTGATCGGAAACTATCGATAGTGCTATCGAGATCGTCAATAGTTTCTGAAAGAACTTTTAGCACCACCGGACTGATGATTTCAAACAGAAGAAGCAGACGTAAATATGAAAATTTTCATACACAAAAATAGCTGGTTTTGTAGTAATAGGGTCTAGATCGTTTACATTACACTGTTTGTTTTAAAATTTACCAGGATTTCATTTTCATGTAACTGAAATAAAAGAAAAGTAATTACAAAGGCAATTAGAAAAGCCTTTGATACTACACTCAAATGTGAATACCGAATAATTGCATAAAATAATACACTTTCAATAAGTGAGACAAAGTAATTTGTTGCTTTTTATGAGAAATCTATAAACAATCTAATTGATTTTGCTCTAAATATAGTGATCTAATATCATAGTAGATTTTATTCAAGTGCAAATTGAACAAATACACTAATACCTGTTTATACGGCATTTCTTTTTACGGCATTTCGCTATAACAGCCTTTACAGCACCCATTATCTCATCATTTCGATTTACGGACCTCATTTTCAGAACCTTGTGTCTAGGCCGTGTAAAGAGGTATAAGTGTAAAACTATCTATATATATATATACATACATATACACTGGTAGCCATACCTAAAGCAACTGATTTTACACAGCGATCTTTTGGTTGCCTTAGAAACAACTTGGACGGAAAATTTTTTTGTTTTTATATTAACAATCTATTCGGAAAAATATAGATAAAACAAGTCTAAAATATACTTGTACATCTGTCAAAGAATTTAGTTATGGCCACCAGTGTAAAAACGGACCAAATTAGGTCCGTTTGGGAGTTTGGCGTATTTTTTCATCTCCTAATTTAAATGTTTTTAACCTTGTAAATTGTGTAAACATATGAAACGCAGATAGACTTGGCAAATGAAAGTGTACATTTTTAAAATTGAACCCAGGTGGGATTAAAATCGGGAGAAAACTGGCATTGTCTTCTAAAATAATGTTTTTCTATTCATTTCAAAACAAAGTTTTTTGTTTACTAACATCCCGATTGTGAAATGATGAAATTTGGAACATAGATAGATCTAACGGACAAAAGTATTATATTTTTCAAATTTGGACCTGGGGTTAACCCTTTTGCTACAAGTTCTTAACAGATGGTTCAAAGCTTCTGATTTTTTTTTATTTAAACTCTTATTGGCCTTAGAACTAATAATCAATGACTTAAAAGGAAAAAATGTATTTCTAAATAGGGTTTTTTTTAATGCTTCCTGCAGGTACAAGCCAAGGCCATACGGCTCTATAAATCAATTAAGCCCAAGATTTTTATATAGAATGTTAAATTATACGGTTTTCCAAGTTAACCCAATAACTGTAAAAAATATTTGTTAATGTTAATTTTATGGCTTACATTACTATGTAATCACTTTAATTAAAAAACAAAATCAAAAAATTTAAAAATATTTTTAATGTTAAAAACGATATAATAATGTTATGATGTGTTAAAAATACAAACATATCCTTGCTCGTGGTGTTGTAAAACGCCCATAAGTTGCATGTTTATATATGGATACAATGTAGCGAAATGGTTAAAATCTAATGGTAACGGGTTAAAAGGTCATATCAGATTTTTGTTTATGAGTCAATCGCGCATAAGCGACTACACCGATTTAGTAAAATTTGGACCACAGATGTATTAGATTTTGGGGACGTTTAAATAAGGGAAAAACGCTCAAAATTAATTACTTTTTCTTTGCTAACATTCATGTGTCACACAAAACTACATAGACTAGCTAATAGGGGGTAAAAGGAAAGTTTTTGGTTCATAGTCCATTCCTACGTAATACGTTTTTATTACGGTATATATGTATATCTTGAAAACTATAAAATACCTATAGGTTCTTCAAAGTTTACACATGCTTTTCTATTATCAAACTGCAAAAATTTACTTCACAGAAAAAGTCGTCTTAGCATTTACTTTATAAAGACAGACAGGTGGAAAAAAATAAAGGATAGGAAAAAGAAAACAGGGAATTTATCTCCCACTTATCATACACACATGTATACTATAGATTATCTGACAACACATGGTGGGTAAAGTATTCATATACGTATTTATGTACGTAAATTTATACGTATTTATATACGTATCATACGTATTTATATACATAAATATGTATGCCTTTATAGAATTAGAATGTAAGAAAAAATGTTTTTTCTTAATGTTTTTTTCTTAGTGCAATATGGTAGACATATAGCCAAGTTGTAGATTATCGAAAACTATCGATAGTTATCGATGGTTTCTAAAAAACTATGTGACCACTAATACATATGCATATATTTATATTTATCAAATCAATTAATTATTTAATTACTTCGTCTTCTCAAACATAAGCATAAAAAAATTTATTTTGACATCTTCCTTTTTTCATATTTCCTGTCTGGCTGTCTTCAATCGCCTTTCAAACATTTCGAATAAATTTTACACCAGCACACCAGAATGTACTGAATATGCAACAACAACAACAACAACAACGTCTAGCATAAATTGTGTTTTTACTGCTGTTCCTTTTAATCGCATTGGCAGCAAACAAATTAAATTCTTTCCTTCATATTGGGTGCGTGTGCATGTGCTTTAAAGTTAATACTCATTTTTATACCCTACACCAGACAAGATGATAAAGACAATTTGTCTCGATCCCTGCTGATATCTGTAAAAAGTCGAAAGCTAGGATCACACGATTTTCGCAAATGTACCAATATGACACAATTTATATTGTGCTTTATTGACGTAAAATATTAAAATTATCCCAATTTATACCGGGAATACAAATTTAATAATTTGATTATTGGTACGTCTTGTCAGCTTCGATTGTCGCACATACGATTGTCGGTGGCCATACGATTGCCGTACCAATAATTGATGCCTTGCTACAATCATGTGATCCCAGCTTATGAAACAATCCATAACCTGTCTTTTGTTATGCCGATCTACTTAAAATTACCCAGTCCGTCAATTCAAGATACATATAATTGTGAAGTACTTTGCAAAATTTTGAAGAAAATTTTGTGAAATTTGTGAAATGGATTTTTTACGGATCAGATATATTTTGCAAAGGCTCATGTTGGATTATAATATCTTCTTATATCGGGTATTTTTCTATAATTTTTATTTTAAAGGACTCAATTATATTTGACAGAGATTCTTTTTGATCGTCCAGTCCGAGTTATACCTTGAATTCAACATTTTTGACCTTTTTCCACTATCTCGTATTAAAATAATCACTTTTCCAACGCATTAACCATTAACGCACTATGAAATCAATGAAGAGATCTAGGTTAAGCTTAGATAAGCAATGGATGTGCTTTTTCAAATTTGGTAAGAAGAACAAAACTTCTTTGCAAAAAATAAATAAATAAATAAATCGACATATTTAGGCCGAAAAAATTGTTTAAACTAATTCGTCAGAATGACAGATATTTAACCTCCAGAAAGCCAAATGAGTTATTGAAAACACGAACCATTTCTAAAAAAAAAATATGTCATCTGTTGGGAATCCCGCTTTTTTATATTATACACCCGATTACATACTATTGACTCTAATTGGATGACAATAGCTCTTTAATGCTCGCATGATTTAAAATTTTAAGCGAAATGATTTTGTTTCTAGGATCGAATATTAAGTAAGCAAATATTTGCAAAAACAATTTATTTTATTAATTACTAGATTAATCCCTCCCGCATTGCTAAGAGCCTTTGCGTTGAACCTGCTTTTTGACTAATGTGGATAGATAAAGAAAGCTTTAACTGTATATTTTTTAATTGATTATTTGTCTTGACTGCCAAGTTAATTAAACCAAATTTAGAAACTTCAACTCTAATCATTTTTTTTGCCGTCACTCCTCTAGGGAGCATATTGGCTTTCCACAAAGTATATATTGCTTTGTTTCAGTTTGATATTTCGAGCTAAGTAGATGATTAATCCGCTGTAGCTTCCTCCATATGAATTTTTTTTTGTGTGAAGTGGTGAAGATCCTTGCTAATTGGTGGTGATCTTTACTTTAGCATTGTAATTTTTTCCCAGTAGGTGGCGTGTTTTTTCTGATCATTCGTCTGATGTTTGTCATCATCGCCGGAGATATGCAGGAAAGTCAGGGGGCTTTTTTCTTTATTTTTTTTTTTTTTTTAGATGGAGTTGTCTGGAGGGAAGGTGAACACTTTTGTTATTATTAAGCATTCGAAACCACACAATTAAATTTTTTCTTCGTAATGTCCTCTGCTGGGGCTCGAACCTGGGTCGTTTGTGTTACTATGCGTGCGCTGGAACCACTACAGTTAAGATATACAAAAATCATTCTTTAATTTGTATGGGTGGTAGCATGTCCACTTATCCAATTCCGCCCACATTTTAACTGATGATTTTTACTATCTAAGAAATCATTTAGACCAAATTCAGAACCTTCCATTTTAAATCGTTCTCTAGATATACAAAAATCAATATTTAATTCGTATGAGAGATGCCACACCAAGTTATCCAAAATCGCCTACATTTCGACTGATGATGTTTATTAATTTTTAAGTTATTTAGAGCAAATTTAGAACCTTCCACTATTACTGCTCCAAAGATATACAAAAATAATTGGCGCATATCAGAGAACATTAATTACAACGCATTTTATAGTCCTTTTTTATATATTTAGATCGATTGATTTGCCATTAAGCCGTAGTCCTAAGGGTAGTTGTGCGGAAGGTACCTAAAAACAATAGACCAATTTAAGCATAAATTAACGCATCTACCAAAAAATGATTTTTAGTAATGATTTCAAAATGTAAATCTCATCTGATTTTGTATAAATTTTCTTTTATTTAAATATTAAAACAATAACACATACATATGATACTTATATACATAAGTACTAACAAGAACACTTGAAGCTTACAATCATTGGTTGGTTACATGGGGTGTGAAGGGTGTAATGGCTGTGCGATGTTACGATGAAGATGCCTTTACATCAACGAGTACATTGATGTGCAAAGCGATCTAAAAGTGGGTGTATTTAGTTGGCTTTTGTTGTCTATTTCACTTGTATTCAGTTTTGTTTTGAAATTTTCTTTTGTATGTTTACATATGCAGTTTTATTTACATTTATTTATTTAAGAATATATTCACATATTGTACATACACATATACATATACATATCGTATATGAATGTATATTTTATGCATTTTACACATAGTTTGCCATTTTGCCACTTTAACAATATTGTTATTATTTTTATTATGATAAGCAGAGGCAATAACAGCAGCAACAATACGTAAGAATATCTCAGCAACAACATCCGCAACAGGAGGATAACTAACAATAACAAATAACCATATGTTGTACGAGTATTCGAGTATTTTTTTTGCGCTTTTTTTTCTTTCGTGGACAATAAAATATTTCAGTTTTTATATGAATTAATGCCGTTTATCATTGGATTGTTAGTTGGATAGCTGCCTGGCAGCCTCACTGGCTGGTTGTTGGTTGTCCATTTGGCTTATTTGGCTGCCTTTCATTTCGTGGAGGATTTGGGTTTTTTTTATCCTTTTGGCTTTTGCAAATACTCATAATAAAACCTGTAAATATTGTTTAAGAAGATGCTGAGTTTAGTTTCTGTTTTTTATTATTTATTTTCTGTTTTGCTCTGTTCTGTTTTATTCGTTTTGTGGTCTTTAGCTCTGCATTTAGTATCATCGTTGTATGTATTTGCAACAATTTATATATTTAAACTAAATGTTGTTGATATTTTCCTCATTTGGTTTTTGTTGTTCATTTTTGTATATTTTATAGGTTTTTGTGTACAGATCAGAGCCAAAGTTTAAGCTTGATTTTTACAATATAATATTTAAATTGCTTAATGTTCCCTATAGTGTTGCACTATGGGAGAGGTAATGAACAAAAATTATCAAAAATTTTTAGGAAATATCATAATTAAATGACAGACAACACCGTTCAATTGAATGATATTTAAAGAAAATTAATTTCGTTTAAAAGCTATTACTGAAGCCATAAAAAAACTGGGGGACTTTTTATCATCAAAATACAGAAATGACGACTAGCAATGCCTTAAAAAAGGTGATAAAATCTATGGAATAAAAGATTCCAAAGGCAGCAACAGTAGACTATGCTTTTTCACCGAGCCATTTCATGGTTTTTTCACCGAACCATTGTTTTGAAGTTTGGAAATAGAAAATAAATCAAAGCGGTTGAATGTGGCGAAGCAATCCGAATTTTTATTCATTGATTTTGACTTGACAAAAGTATTAGCGGACATGTGAACTGGTGCATTATCTCTATAAAACAACACTTTGTTTTTCGCCAGAATCGACCTGTTTCTCGTTCACTTTATTACTTAAACGCTGCAATAAGTTAGCATAGTACTCACTATTTGAAATTAATAAAATTAATAAAAACTATCCCACGGCCTTCCCCAAAAACAGAAGAATCGAATTTAGTCCACTGCTTTGACTATTTCTTTGCCTCAGGTCTGATGTGATGGACTTACACATGTCTCATCAATGGTCACGAATCGACACTTTATTGAAACTTCTTCATCATTTTTTAAGTTTTCAACTAATTTTGGGATCTTTGTACGTGAAATGAAATAAAAACCTCTTAAAGAGCGTAATTGGTATGTGGTTGGCAATGTTCAATTCTAATTCTCTTCAAATTCCTTTAATCCTTTTTGCTTTGTAAGAACCTCTCGATCCATTGTGCAAAACGTCCTAAACTTTAGTGAATGACTATGAATTTGTGTTATTGTTTATGTGTTTGGTGTTGTTGCCGTTGTACTTGTAAATAATACTATAGTTTGTCATATTGTTATTATTCTTTATGTTGTTGTTATTGTATATTTCTTCTCTTTCGTTTTTTTTATGAAATCGTATAGATTGGCTCCTCTGTTGTATTTTATTGGCTTGCGTTGCATTTATTTATTTTTCTCTTCTGTTAATGTTATCTTTGTTGTTGTTGATATTGTTGGAATATTGTAGTCATATTGTGTTTGGGGCCAAAGTGTGAATATAATTTAATGTGAGCAATTTTCAATATCTCAACTTGAAAGATTATTTATTATCCTTGATTGGTTTTCAAGTGATTATAACATAAGCGATCATTTACGTGTTTATTGTATCGTTTTTATTATTTCTTCTTATTATTAACGACGACGTTTTTTCTGACTGTGTCCTTCTCACTCGCTCCTCTCATACACAATATATTACTGGAGTTGGTAAAAAGAGGGACTCTAACAAATTTGTTAAAATATTACAATATGGTATGTGAAGGTGAGTGAGTATGTTTGTATGTTTTTTTTTTTTTGTTTAAATTGTATGTTAAAGAATCATTTAAAGTTGTGATATTCCACGAATAAGTTGTTGGTTGCCCTTATATGGCAGATTTAGCTTTGAAGCTATAGAATATGTGTTTTCCAAAGGAAGTGGGTTCAAGACCTTATTCTTGTTCATATTTTATTTAAAATAAAATTTAGCAAAAACATAAAAAAAGAAACAAAAAACATGGAATATGTATGAATGAAAAGACGGATGTTTATTATTTGTTGTATTTATATATTATTTTCATGACATTTTCTTTTCTTACCCCCACCCTTCCCTCCTCCTTTCTACTTTGAGAACAGTTAATTTTTCGGCAGCTTTCTATGGTCTGTCAAGTGCTTTTAAATACTCATAATATTGTTATGTTTTTACCTTTTTAAAAACGTGTATTTATGAGTTCGTAAATTGTAGTTGAATTAGATAAATTTTGTGTTTAGTTTTTAATTAAGATCCTTTATTCAACACAGTTTTGTGCACCACTGCTTGTAACCTTTTTACAAACAATAACAATTTTCTATTCTTAATTACTCTGTCTGTTTATAACTTTGTAAACAACAACAATTACTCGACAGATCTTTTTTCCTAAAGATCTTCCAGCCCAATCGTAGCTATATCTTAGGTTCGATAACAACCTTTTCAACCAGAGGTTATCCACACTTAGCCCTCTTTATTGAGTTAGCTCCAACTAAACTGGTTTTTTACTTCACGATTCACTTCGCGAGTTTACTCCTTATAAACTCTCTTCACGCAAACTGTATTCGCTGAGTTTACAACACATAAACTGATTGCTGTTCGCATCGATGTGCTTTTTATATGGCTGAGTAAACAACACATCGAAAGCTCTCGAACCTCTCGATATTTCAGTTAGATTCCATTTCTTTCTTTTAATTACTTTTTAGTTCTTTTGTAGTCATGCGTATGTAACATCTACCTCTTTCAGCTCTTAGTATTTGTTGTTGCTTGATTATTGTCTGTTACTTGTTTTCTTTGCTGCTTAATTATTGTTGTTGCCGTGTTATTTTTATTTACTTTATCTCTACTAATGTTTGTTGTTGTACATTTGGTTATTTGTAAACATCACGTATAGTTATTCTTGCAGCTTTTGTTTATTTATTTTAGCGATGTAATAAGCGCTGGGGTGTCCAACCTTATTTTCGTAATAATATGTTTTGAAAGTAAATTTTTACTAAAGTTATTCCAGCACAAAACGCTTTTCATTTCAGAACATAGTCTCCTCTTAGGTTGTTTCCAAATTACTTAAAATTCTTTTCTAACCAATATTAAATCTGACCAGAAGCTCTAAATAATATTCGCGTGTAATTGTCTTGCTTTTTCAATAAAATTAATGTGAATGAGATCACCCATGTTTCGTTAACAGTTGGCTTGTTAGAATTTTGTCTATATATCGCCAAAGATTCTTACGATAATTGAATATGAGCCATTGCACACCTATTTAGCGAAAAGCTTCTTTATACCAACCAGCAACAATGAAACTCACTATATATTATAGTAACAAGCTTTTCTTTGATTTGGTAACCGATCTAAATAAATCGAGATAAAACCATAAATGGTGTCCCAAGAATAACGCAAGAAATAAGTTTGTCGCCATTTGTGCAGTAAAGTATTGGCAACTCTTAAAAAACAATTCTACAGTTGACAGTTTAGGGTTAGTAAAAATGGAGTGTAACACGATAGAACAACGTGTCTTCATTATTGAACAATATTTCAAAAATAACGAAAGCTTGGCGACCGCAGTTTAAAATTTCATACAAAATATGGTAGGAATACTGTTTTAACTTCATCAACTGTGAAGAGATTAATTGACGCCAAACCCACTGGCCGTCCAATAACAAGCCTTTCAAATGGCAACAGTCAAATGTCGAAGCAGTGCGTAAGATTGTCGGTGACAATCCAGGATCCTTAATTGGGCGTCGTGCACAAGAATTCCAAATTTCAAGAAGATCTGTTTCTCCGTGCTTACAAAATTCAATTAACCCAACAAATGAAGCCCAAAGAACACTCACAGCGTAGAAAGTTTGTTGAATGGATGCTGATTTTTCGAGCAAAAACATCAATCTCATCCTAAGCGATGTAGCACATTTTCACCTTGATGGCTTTGTTAATCACAAAAATTGCCGCTTTTGGGTTTCAGAGAACCCACATGTGAACAAATGCATTCACAACGTGTCAGTGTTTGGTGTGGATTTTGGTCTGAAAGCATAATTGGACTGTACTTTTTTGAACATGAGGCTGGTCAAGCAGTAACTGTTACTGGTGATCGATATCGCGACATGGTAACACAGTTCTTTCTGCCGAGTTTGGATGATATTGATGTGGCCAATATGTGAAATAATTAAATCACGCCGTGAGACATTTCTAGGTCGTGTACTTTCTCGATTTGGTGACCAGAATTGGACCATTAGATTAAGTCAGTGGTTTAACGTGAGTACCTGCCCTAGGACGTTACCTCACGGTGCCAGAGCACGAGTGAATACAATGCGTCCACCAACGCCCCCACCTATGATTAAAATCACCAGTGAGTACCAATTTAAAGCCATGTTATTTGGACATGACCTCACACCTTGGTAAGGTGCCGGAGACTATCTAAACTCCTACCGGTCTATGGGTCACGGCACCCGGTTAAAAATGTAACTCTACACCGAGCCAGCATAGCTCTTCCCGCGATTTGGGTTTAAACCACAGCCACCACGTTGCTCACACAAAGGGGGCCTCACCATAGTCGGGCAGGAACCGAAATTCCTGGGGCTCCCGACACCCGTGGCACCAGAATTAAGCCTCCGGTCAGGCCTCGTAGCATAAATGCTACTACCAGTGTAAGTCCCAAACAACTTCGGACTGGTGACCAAGATGGTGATTACAACAAACAAGAAACACTCAAACAACACAACAATAAACGGAGCCACCCTCACGGGAGAACTCAAAGTGACATCGTGCGCCACGGACACAATACACAAAAACAAGAACACATCCAGTCAAAAGCAGACCAGCACAAACACACAACACCCAAAACAGCAGGCCGGGAAACAGCAAACAGCAGACAATCACAGCAAGCAGCATAACACATCAACCGTCAGCACCCCAGCGGGACGCCAAGCTAGAAAAAGGCTAGCCAGGAGACCGCTAAGATGGTGATGCAGGTTCAACCTCCGCTAATAGTGCCGTCCTTCTACGCCTAAACACCTCAAGGGCAAAAACGCCCAGCCTACCATAAGTACGATCGTCCAACAATACCCTACTGAAATCCCACACCCCCCAGTATGAGTAATACCCATACTATCTAAATCCCTAACGTCATCATAGTCCGGGCACGAAGTCAGTACATGCCTCCAGTCCTCAATTCCCCTCCCACACCGACAGTCCGCTGATTCAGTCTGGCCATTAGATTATATGAAATCACAAGTCTATGTCAACAAACCCACAACCACCCGTGCATTAAAGGAGGAGACTCAACGCCACATCAACGAAATTCAGCCATATTTATGCAAAATGGTCATGGAAAATTTCGACAAACGAGTGCGCATGTGCATGCAAAGCCGTGGAGGCCATTTGCCCGATGTGTTATTTCATAAAGTGCTCTATTCCATGTACCTTATGATTCAACAAAAGAATAACGATCAAAATACTAAAAACTGCTTTTTCTATTTAATTCGAATCTTGGTTAAATTTGGGACACCCTTTATAAGATAAAATGTCGTGATAATGTTATGTTTCGTTTGCAGTTTCAAAACTTGTGTCGTCTTTTAATATTACTCCTGAACATTGTCATACACTTCAAATAATATTTTTCTTTGTTTATTTAATATATCAGCTCGATTAAGAGTCCTGTACACTCAGAACTTTGAAAGCTATTACGCTGTAAGTATACAGAAAGTCAAATTATTATTAAATTGCCTTTGCAATGATTTTCCTTTAACCACATGTTGTTGTCGTTAATTTCGTATCATTTCTTGTTTTTCTTCGAGTCTAATCAATTCATTAGCAATTTATTAAAATTGTTTCTTTTTTTCTATGATTTTGTCAAAAGGAAACATTTAGAAAATCATTTAGATAATGGACGTTCGTATTTATGTTTAATGGGTTTTGAAATATTTTTGCTATTGCTGACTGTTGCGTTATTGTAACTGCGTGTGGTAAATTAGTTGTTTGTGAAATTTTAGTCACGTATTGAGTTTTATGCTTAAATTGGCTAGTGAAGGCGTAAACGGAATCGTAACTATTTTTTTTTTTTTTCAACTTAAAAAAAAGAACTTTTAATGAGTGTTGATAATATTGCATTTATAAAAAGAACAAAATTGGCAAAAGAAATAGAATGCGAATACAAATGTAAATGCGAATGTGTCTCCAAGTATTGTTAGGCTTATGAAACGAAAGACTTAAGCAACAAACTTGCTAATTCTTTAAATAACAATTTAATTAAAAAGTTCCATATGAAAATGATTTTCTTTTTTGTTTGCATTCTGAGTATTTTGATTTATAAGGAAAACCATAAAAATAAATTTATGGTTCACATATTTGTTTGAATAAGAAAAACAAAAAGCATTCAATTTAATAAAATTCGAATAAAACTGTAATAATTAGTAATAATTTTGTTAACATCTAAGCTAAAAGGAACTTTTATTTCAGAATATATGAACACATTTAAAACATTGGCATTTATTAATGACAAGATTTCGAAGGTGTAATTCCAAAAATCAAATCTATTCTCTTTTAGTTTAAATAAGCAACCAAACTATAATCAATAGTAGTAATTTAATCAAATAAATCAGTATTTAATCTGTAATTAATAACAATGTTGATAACAAATACACTTCACTCCCACACTACTTACTACAACCATATCATATAAAGATCACTTAATAATCACTTTTGCCTATTCATTCGAAAAACAAGTTCAAATTGAGCCACATTCAATACACTCACTCACATAATTTTGTGACAATTTGTTTATGGGCAGCATTTAATTTTCATTAAAATCCTCGTTAAAGAAGCAGCAGCAACAGTTTTAAGACAGCATTACAACAGAAACGCATCTTCGTAATATTTTCTTTGCATTGTATTCAATAAATACATACAACGCGTATCTTTTTTCTTTTATAAATTTATTTATCTTAACGTTTTATTTTTTAATTCTATTTTTTTCTTCGTCTTTTTTTTAATATCGAATCGAATATTAATCCGTTTAAATTAATTTGAACACATTAAGATGCAGTTATCAGTTTGTCATGTCATTGTGGTGTTTAAAAACGATACAAGACAATATACAACGACTTCTTTGTTGTTGTTGTTGTTGTTGTTATTGTCGTTTTTCTTTATTTATCTTTTTGAACAAAACAGGCATTTGTGTTATAAATTAAGCGTTTATTTCTGTTTAAAGCGTTACCCAGTCTTTATGGCTTTAAATCATGTTATTAAGCAGGCAAAAGTATACAAGATGACTGAATAAAAATCACGAAAATATTTTAATGAATGAATGAGTGAATTATTTTGAATAATATTTCATTTAAAATAAGAATTAAACATGTTATTATATTTCATACAACGTATTCGGTAAAAAGAAAACGTATTAACTTAAAGACCTCTTTGATCGATTGGGAAAAACATTTAAAATGGTTCCCTTAACAATAGCAAATACACGGAGCGACAAAATAGAACGAAGTTGAAATACATGGGAAATTCAACTACTTCTCTGATAAGTGTTATCAAATAGAACACAGATTTATTTCTGGAATATTCAAAACACATCCAAAATCTCTAGTTACGAATTAAAAAACCGGTTTTTTGGTCCTTTATGCCCTTATAAGCTAATAACTTAGCTGAATATTGGATTTGGAAAGAAGAGAAATAGACTTTTATATATCGTTGGAGTAGCCGTCAAGAATCTAAGTATATTTCCCAAGCAAACAAATTTTTCACCAAATTTTTTAATTTTTTTAAGTTTAGCTACGATTTGAAGTCTCTTTTTTTTTTGTCGCACCGTGTTCTATCAAAGTCAGTCATATAAATGACGTGGGGTTGAGTGGGTGAAAAGTAAAAATTAAATTTTTTTCTAAAATATTTAATGGGTATATAAAACAAACATACCTTTCTTCAATTACAACATATAAATAAATACACGGTTGTACATAAAGATAATCTTACCTCAAATCTAAACGTACTTATACTTAAAACTAGGGTGACCAGTGTGAACATTTAATCAATTAATTAATTTTTGTAAAAATTTCAGTCCGATCTATTGCATTGGGGCTTAAGTGTATCTTCAGTTATGCTTGAGATGTGAATAAAACCCTATTCTTAGCAGCAATTCAAGTCCAATTTTTACTAATAGATGTTGTAGGGCATAGGCGTAGTCAATAAGGCATATAGAGTTATTGTTGTGTAAAATATTTACCCTAATTCTCAGGTTTCTCTATAAACTTCAAAATACTTCATAATTAAACCATTTCCATGTGTCTACGATATACATATATTGCTACAGAGAAGAAAGAAAAAAACACATTTTGATATTAAAAAGTTTAAATTATAGTATGTTCCCCATATTGTTCTTCTTTAACTAATTATTTAACCATATAATTTATTGTAATCAATCAATTTCCCTTGACTTATGGAATAAACGAGAGAGAAGACACAATATTACATTTTTTTATAATTTAAACAAAACATAGTTTAGAATATTGTCTCGTTTAGTTCTTCTTAATAACTCGTGGCCATTTAATAAAAAAAATTTAACAAAAAAAATTAAAAAAGAACGTCAGTAATAACAATAATAATGTTTTATGATATTAAAAACCACAATATCCTGAACAGTAATTATAAGTTGCTCGTTCACAGGTAATGGCTATCAGAGCTATTCAAATACAGTGGCATGCAAAAGTGTGTTTTGCCGTTTTAATGTTCATAGTACTCTAAGAGCAAATACAAACAAAAAATATATATTTTTGTTAATGTGCATATAAAGGGTCCGCCATCTAACGTTTTTTTTTTCAACTAGTGCTTATTTCGTGAATGGTAACACTTAGCTCATGTCTGATTTGACAGATAATTAGTTTTATCCTTCCGCTGAACGAATATGGTTGTGTATACGCTCGAACAACGCTGGGAATCTGGGCCTGCGATCGATTTACAGAAGATGCCGATTTTGCCAAAAGAAAACATCTTTTCAGATGAAGCTCATTTTTATCTTGGTGGGTATGTAAACAAGCAAAATTGTCGTATTTGGGGAACAGAAAACCCGCACGCATACATTGAAAAGCCGATACACCCAAGACGAGTCACTGTTTGGTGCGGATTTTGGTCCAGAGGCATAATTGGGCCATTTTTCTTCGAAAATGAGCAAGAAGTAGCCGTTACAGTCAATGGCGATCGTTATCAGGCCATGTTGAACGAATTTTTGTTCACAAATATAGAAGAGGAGGATATTAGCAACATTTGGTTTCAACAGAACGGCGCTACGTGCCACACACTCGATGTTTTGCGCCCTGTTTTTGAAGATCGCATTATTCAGCCGCAGAGCTGATGTCGCTTGGCCACCTCGGAGCTGCGATTTGACACCGTTGGACTATTATTTGTGAGGTGCCGTCAAAGATAAGTGTTACGCCAACAAACCAAAGACAAGTGACGCTTTAAAGGACAATATTCGTGAAGCCGTTGGTGAAAAAGAGCTGCACACAATCGATTATGTGCTTAAAAATTGGACCGATCGTGTAGGCTACTGCATGGCCAGCCGAGGCAGCCATTTGAATGAAATTATTTTCCATTATTAAACGGAAGAATTGTACTTTCAAATAGAAAAAGAAATTTGAGAAAATATTCAGTAGTTTTCCTTTATAGCATTTTCAACAAAAAATTTATGTGGCGGACCCTATATAAAATAATATCTATTACTTAATAGATAATAATTTTGTAACCGGTTGCTATTCCTGAGTAGTAATTTTTAAGCTGTAAATACCTATTATTATTATTAACGAGGTATAAAAGTACTGCGTCCTTCCTATCTGTTGTACAGCACTCCAGCTTTTCCCTATAAAATCCCCCTTAATCTCGTCAATCTGACGAAATTCATAATGATGACTGCCTACCTAGTATAGGCACATAGATACTTCCTCCTAGAGTGCATCAATGCCTCACATGTACCCAGTATGTGCTCTGGTGATTCGATTTCCTCATCACAGTATCTACACATCGGACTTAAGATCAATCCCATTTTACTCAGACCGGTCAAAAACCCGGTCAATATCCTCATATTGTCTCTGAACATCGTTTTGCAGAATTAAAATCTCCTACCATTGTTACCCAACAAAAATTTAGACTCTGTCAGACTCGTACGGCCAGTGAAGAGTACTCGCCTCTCATTATGCTCATTTCTGTTGGGTATGCCCTTCCAGGCTCCCCCTTCCCAGTCAGTAAAAGGTTTCTGGCCCCATAAGTAGAGTGAGAGCTCCCTTTCTGGCCAGTTCATCAGCACTTTCATTCCCCGGAATTCATACATGACACGGTACCCAGCATAAGCTGACTGTATTGTCTTTGCCCAGCTAGTTTTGCTTACCAAGACATTCCCAAACTAGCCTTGAGTCAACCTCATAGGAGACAAGTGCTCGAATGGCGGCCTGACAATCAGATGGTGTGTCTATTACCAGTCCTCTATATTGAGCACATCTCTTGCGAGTTTTCTCATAGGTTCCGAATATTTCCTCCTAAGGCCAAACACTCCTGCGACTGTACCACTTTCTGTTTCTAACCCATTCGTGTACAACAGAATGGTCCCTTCTCTAAAGAAGTATGCAGCCTTCAAACTCTTCCACTCACTCCTATTATTCAGTCATGCCCTGAAGCATTTGCCAAGGTTATAAAGTCTTAAAAAAAATAATAAAAATAGATACTCTTTGCCAAGCTTAACAGTATAAAAGAGTACCATATTCGCAAACTAACGGTACCAATTAAAATACAATCAATAAAGTCGTTTGACAGAAATGATCATTCTTTTCAAAACTTTGAAGCAAAAAGGGAAATAAATTGCTTGTGAAAATTATACGTTCTCTACATTGGATTGAATCCGGAATTTTTTTGGTAAGATGTTGATGTGTTTACTTTCATAATTTCTAGATATAAAGGTAAATCAAGCAACGATTTGATTTCAATGGTAACTTTTTTGGTTATGGAGTTTTCCAGCAACATTTTTTATAAATTGAAGCTTGAATTCGTAATTTTCAGCCGAACTCTATACAAGAACAAAAATTAATGTCACAATTTGATACGAATTTCATATTAAGTATTTAAGGGTTAATGATACCCTGCTTCTGGTAACTGTAGTCTCTAACTGGACTATTTATTATTTAACTTTCTTTCAGGCACTTTATTACATTTTGAACAAATATCATCGAAACAAAATCAATTAAGTGATTTACTGCTGTGGTTATACCTATGGCGCTAAGCGTGCAAATCGCTTAAAAGGGTTCTTCATGTTAGAAATACGTAATTGTTAAAATTAATGGAATAATGGAGAAGTGTTAACGCTTAATATAGCTGAGGCTGTTGGCATCTCAACATCGCATTTTTCCTTAATATTTTGGTGCCGCAATTCCACTTATACGACTAACAGTCCAACCTAAATTAGAGCATTGAGCGTTGTGTTGATTAGCGCTTAGCGTTGACGCCGAAGTCATATACCCAAAAAAGCGTTACAATTTTTCATGAACAGTAATGTTAACTTAACTTTACAACAAAAATCACTAATTTTTTTTCTTTGCTCCCAACTTCACCTTCTAATGTATTTTAAAAAATGGCACTATTTGGCTGTAAAGCGCAACCGTCTGCTTTCTCTAAAGAAGTTTTTTGTAAAAAAACAGACACAGTCCGGCCAAGTTTTTTAAACAATTTATAATCAAAGATAAAACATGAATATATTACAACTCCTCAGAGATCAAAGAACAATTAAAGTAATCGGTTTCTGTTAGAGCATGTGCACCAATTAGTTTTTTGGAAGAAAAATGTGCTATTCCGTTATAAAAAGGCACAGGTGTAACCAATATAGCAAAAATCCATAAATTACGCTCCAACCTGCTACTTCATCTTGCATATTCCGCTGTTTTAAATATGTACGAGAGACCCTTATTTTAAGAGGTTTGCAAAATTGACTAAGAAAAATTGCAGTAAATAAAAGGCTTTATTTGAAGAAATAAAAATATTTTTTAACCACAAAGTCACGGAGTTGTCAAACTCCCATATTTATATTTTTTATATTACCATTACCGATTATTTTTAACCCACACTGTATATAGTAATTGTATGCATTTTAGCTAATCTATATCGTATGAACCATAAATAATCATCGTGTTCATTTGTCATAATTAACAGTTAAAATAAAATTAAGTTCCACTCTTCATTACAACAACAACAACTACTACAACACAACACCAATTTAAAATATAAAAAATGGAGTAAAAACAACAACAACAACAACAACGAGAATGAAGTTGATGAACAAAACGCAAATCCACAATTGATCGAATACTGGCGCCAAATCAAAAAAAAAAAACAGAAACTGAAACTGAAACCACAGGTTAATTTTCAAGTGAATGACTAAGTGTGTATGTGTGTTGTACCCTTGTCTTGTCTCAGATGAAGATGAAACTTCTTCAAATCAACTCTACATTTCGTCAAATTGATCTGCTCTTCTCTGTTATGGGTATATGTTCCAACATTCTACTGGCTAGCCTGTAACCTAAAAGAGTTGTCAGTCATTTAGTCAGACAGTCACTCAATTTATTAAAAAAAAAGAAGAGGAAAAAAAGCAAACTTCGGCCAAATTAAAGTAAACAATCATCTATAAGCCAGACAAAAGGGTGTTTGGGTTTGGAAAGCCGAGTTCAGAAAAAAAATAAAACAATCAAAGCAGTGTAGCTGAAATGATTTGAATTTATTTTTTATTTTTTGTTTTTGTTTTCGTTTTTGTTCTTTAAGTATCCTCAGGCACATATTTTTCACAAGAGCCAAAATGTGTTCTTTTTTTATTATAAAATATTGGATCATTAATCACTGGAATTGCACTTTAGAGATGCACCATTTACACACCAACTTGTAATAGACAGTTTTTTCTTACAGTGTAACCATTATTAGTTGGTTGGTTGGTTGGTTGGTTGCTTGTACTGTTCGTTTAAACGATGTGAAATGTTATCACAACTAATGGAGAAAGAAATTTAAGGCTTCAAATTTTTTTAATGGAAACACAAGAATAAACACATCATAATTTGTTGTTGTTAGTGTTGTTATTGTTATTGTTGCTGCTGTTGTTTTTGTAGCAACATCTTTTAATAATCACTATCATTTAAGCATAATAATTTAAAAGCTGTTTATTGGCCATAAAAGTACGAGGTTACATTCAAAAGGCAATAAATTATTTCCCAAAGTAAAAAGCGTAAACAATTGCAATTTGAATTATTTTATACCAACACATGATTACTTATACGTTTAATACGCCCACTTGACAAGGGCGTGGTTTCTATTAAACATACTGGGCCTTACATTTTTATTATTATTTTTTTTTTTGATAACTTTACAAGTCTGTCTGTTTCAATTTAATTTAATTGCTCAATAAAATCCAATATTTGGTAGTTACCACCAGATTACATATCAGCGTACTGGCAAAGCCCACAATTATGAATACTCTGTTGTAAGCTTATACATACGAGACAAACAGTTTCCGTAAATTTATTAATGGTTAAGTTTCCCACCAGCAATAAGCCAATCGTAAAAGATCGTGAATATTTCGCAAAACCGTCAGCAAATAAGTTACGTTGGTCTTATGTCCATGCACCCACATTGATGTAATGAGCAGTGTTCAAATTTAGAAAAACCCATGATTTTTCACCATCACTTATGCGGTAAACATACTAGCAATGATTCTTAGCGTAAATAACACTTAGTTACTATCCGAATACCTTAATATCCGATAAAACCTTTGCCAGTTGACAGATAACTTTACCTCGAGGAATCCTAAAAGATCGCCTTATCACAAACGCTTTAATATAGGCATGTCCTCCTATCTTTGCTCTTGTATACGCTCGTACAAGCGCAGAAGGTTAAAGTTGGCAGAGGAGATCCCTCAGTCAAGAATACATATGGTCGCAATATGCAATAATCTAAAATATCTGTAATATAATTCACGGTCTCCATGATGAATTAATTTTAATAGAATGCAACACAGTGCATTACGGTTACCAAAAGTTATCTGTGCCGCATATAGTTTTCAGTAAATGACGTTTTTAATTTTAGCTAAAAATTTATGCTGCAAGGTAGGTTACCTCTCAGCCGATTTATTACTTATTTTAAAATGGCAGTCAAGGTTTTTTAATTGTAAAGCGTGTTTTTCAAGTGATTTGTTCCTGGTTTGGTTTGGCAATTCATCATGAATAGACTCATGCCTGACCAATGCTTACAAATAGTGCAATTTTATTTCGGAAATAATGGTTCTGTGCGGAAAACGTATCGCGCACTACGTCCATTTTATCGTCGACAAAATCGTCTATCAGGGCAGTTAATTCGATTAACCATGAAACGTTTTCGCACCACGTTTACTCCTATTGATAACTCGCATCCCCAGAGACGGTGTACGGTGCCTCCAGAAGAAGCTATTGCTGCTGTAGAGCGTAGCATTGAGGAAGACCCGAATGAGTCCATCCGCCATCGAGCACAGGAATTGGATCTGTGTCCATCCACTTTATGGAAGATTTTGCGGAAGAATCTTGGTTTACGTGCTTACAAAATCCAACTCGTGCAAGAATTGAAGCCAAACGATCGTCAAGTAAGGCGTAGATTCGTCAAATGGGCCCAAAACGATATTACCGTTGTTCCCGCTTTTCATAAGCGAATTTTGTTTAGCGATTCTGGTTGAATGGCTACGTCAACAAACAAAACTGCCGCATTTGGAGTGAAGGTAATCCTCAAGTGTATGTGCAAACACCGTTAAATCCAGGAAAACTGACGATTTGGTGCGTTTTATGAGCTGGTGGAATCATTGGTCTGTACTTTTTCAAAAACGATGGTGGCCAGAACGTTACAGTTAATGGTGATCGGTATAGAGCCATGATTACTAAATTTTTCATTCCTGAATTGAATAACCATGACGTCCAGGAGATGTGGTTTCAACAAGAAGGCGCAACATGTCACACAGCTCGTGCCACAATAGATTTATTGGAAGACACGTTTGATGGCCGCCTAATTTCACGTTTTGGACCAGTGAATTGGCCACCTTCTGACTTAACACCGCTAGACTAGTTTCTGTGGGGCTACGTAAAGTCATTGGTCTATGCGGTAAAGCCACAAACGCTTGACCATTTGGAAGACAACATTCGCCGTGTTATTGCCGATATACGGCCACAAATGTTGGAAAAGGTAATCGAAAATTGTACGTCCAGATTAGACTACATCCGCGCCAGCCGTGGCGGTCATATGCCAGAAATCATACTTAAAATGTGTGGCATTACATTTCATCTTTCGGATAAATAAAATTCATGTCGATCGAATAATACATCGTTGGCTCTGAAAAAGCAACTAAAATTTGTTGAACTATGGACTTTTAAATATGTATGAAGTTTTGACAATTTTTGCTTTTAATATTCCAAAAAAATGTTTTTTTAACTAAAGTTTGACGGTGATTGTTTTTGTTGTATTTATCTTTTACAAATATATTACGGTTTCTAGTCTCATTGTTGTACGTATTATTGGCATAAATGCTAATAAAAAATGGGAAACAGTTATTTACGTATCCAGTTCCTATTATTTTGAAAAAGGCTAGAAGCTTTTGTGAGCAATGTAATTAATGTAACCCGCATTATGTCTGGACTGTCTTAGCACTGCTGTAAGATTTAGACCGTAAGATTTTGGTCAGCAGCTGCATGTCCCTTGTTTTTCTAGCAGATAACATTTTGAGTACACCGGTTTTATTTGTTTACAGACTTCAGTGAGATCGAAAACGGTTTGCACCCCCAATTTTTTTTCGACTTTGACTTTTCTTTAATTTTCCAATGTAAGTTGCGAATTTCCAAACATATCCTGAGCCAGTCAAAATTTTACAACATACATCTCAAGTTTTGAGGGCGTATATTGCCTAAAAGAGCAACAATCTCTAAACTGCATCATCTTTTCATCAATAGTCATTCGTAATAGTTGTAGAACTTTAAAGGACTTACACCACAGCGATCCTACAAATCTCGAACTGGTACGAACTAATTGCTTTCGGGCCATAATATCACAGAAGCGAGAAACACTTGAAATCATGAGAAAATTATCCTCAAGGCATCAAGCAAATCATGCTAAGCCTTATATAGGGTTCGCCAATAACTTCTTTTTTTTGAAAATGCTATAAAAAAAAAACTACTGAATATTTTCTCAAATTTTCTCAATGAAAGTACAATCCTTCCGGTTAATAATGGAACATAATTTCATTCAAATGGCTGCCTCGGCTGGCCATGCAGTAACCTGCACGATCGGTCCGATTTTTTGGCACATTATCGATTGTGTGCAGCTGTATTTCACCTATGGCTTCACGATTATTATCCTTTAAAGCGTCAATTGTCTCTGGCTTGTTGGCGTAACACTTATCTTTGACGGCACCCCACAAATAATAGTCCAACGGTGTCAAATCGCAGCTCCGAGGTGGCCAAACGGCATTAGCTCTGCGGCTAATAATGGGATCTTCAAAACCAGGGCGCGAAACATCGAGTGCAACTTCGGCTGTGTGGCAGGTAGCGCCGTCCTGTTAAAACCAAATGTTGTTAATATCCTCCTCTTCAATTTTTGTGAACAAAAATTCGTTCAACATGGCCCGATAACGATCGCCATTGACTGTAACGGCCACTCCTTGCTCATTTTCGAAGAAAAATGGTCCAATTATGGCTCTGGATCAAAATCGGTACCAAACAGTGACTCGTCTTGGGTGTATCGGCTTTTCAATGTATACGTGCGGGTTTTCTGTGTCCCAAATGCGACAATTTTGCTTGTTTACATACCCGCTAAGATCAAAATGAGCTTCATCTGAAAAGATGATTTTTTTTGGCAAAATCGCATCTTCTGTAAGTCGATCGCAGTCCCAGATTCCCAGATTCCAGCGTATACACAACCATATTCGTTCAGCGGAAGGATAAAACTAATTATTTGTCAAATCAGACATGAGCTAAGTGTTACCTTTCACGAAATAAGCACTGGCAGACCCTTTAGAATGCATATCCGAAATCATATATCATTTAAAATGAATAGCAATAAGATTTATCTTTAATCCTCTATTGAAAAACAAATTCAAATCGAGTGATAAAATTCATATGAGTCGAGGCAACCATGTCCCTAAATTATACAACATTGCACTTTTATACTCACTCATCAATTCATACACCGATAACCGATAAAGATGATTTTCAACTTCTAAAAGCTTTCATTTTGAACATTTTACCAAATTGTGTTGCCATTAAATAAAAACAAAATAATAATAACAACTAGAACAACAACAACATCAATAACAGTATAAAGGCAATATAAAACAAAATTATAAACAAGAAAAAGCATGAGAATATGATAATAAACACCCAAATTAACTCATCATTCGCATCATGATCACCATCATCATCATCAAGAAACATTGTCTGGGGAGTTTCAAAAACAGCAGTGGCAGATATCAGTATCGCATACAAAAAAAAAAAAAAGAATTTCTTTATAATTTTAAAATACAATTTAAGAAAAAAAATCATTTGTTTTAAAGGGCAATTTTTCGTAGACAATGAAAATTAAGCTTTCAAAGAGTTAAGATTAAATTATTGAAATGGGAATCGTTGTGTATTTGCGCATTGCCTTCTTTTAAATGCTTAGTGAAATTTAAAGAAAATTAATTTCTAAATTAAGTGGACTTTAGTTAAAAACTGTTTAATGTACAACATGTAGTGGACTAAGTAGCACGTTTCTTACATTCCATTTCTTAGTGTCGAATTCTATTAGGATCGATTTATATTTAAATCCAGCCCCCCTTACACTTTAAAGTGCCATATTGAATCGAATTTGTGGAATAAAAATATAGTGGAATAAAAAAAATAATTTGTTAATCGTACCCGCCATTGGACAGTATTTGGTTGAGAGATCGATTGGCTTTTTTGTATATCAAACCAAATCACATCAGTGTTGCCAGATTCCAAATACAGTTTCACAAAAACAAGGCCCCAAAATTATCCACAAATTTTATAAATTGCTAAAAATTCTTTCCACCGAAGAATTTGCACAAAGCAAGTTAAGCAAGAAAGTTATTACAGTTTTCAAATTAGTAAACTGAGGCTCACCGAGACCATTTAACTTTCAACTTACAAACTGCCACCAATTTGCGATCTCTAAAACCTAAAAAGGCAAGTAGGCGTCATTCATCACCCACTATTTAATTTGTCAGCAAAAATAAACTTTTTCTTTAAATTGGCCAACCTCTTCAATATAAAAATTTCTAAAATTGATGTTCTTTCGCATCTTCCGATTATCTTTAGAGCAAGAAAATGTTTTGCCCAATAAGCAAAAACCCTGGTTCAAATTGGGTTTTTTGAAAGGTTTCATAACTGCTTCCTAATTTCGTTCAAATCGACAATATTTTTTATTTGTTAGTAAAATTACATTGTTTTAGTATTTATAACGCAATTTGATACTCTTGGCCGGTTCAAGGAGGTTTTGCTAAGGCTGACTTCAATTACTTCGTTTTAACCGTGCATTGAGAAACACGGCCGGAATACATGTCTTTTGCATGACAACGCTCGGCCTCATACCGCAAATGTTGCCAAACGATTGTCAAAAACGCCCAAATGCCGCACCCAGCGTATTCTCCGCACATTAATTCTTCTGACTATTGGCTGTTTCACGGATACAATATCTTTTACAATTTCTTCGAATAACTTCTTTTCAAGAAATTTAAAATTAAAATTCATTATCATTGTTAAACTAACAAACAATAACAGACCAAATTAATTTGTACACCCAATACGTAAATTATACCTACGAATACACTTAAATATAGTACCCAATAAAACCCGGGTTGGTTTAACTCAGTTACCCAGTGGATTGTCAACCCTGATATACATGTTTAGGTACAAATTTAATATTTTAATAACATCACTTCCACGATTACGCTTATGGCGTTGTCTTAAATCACGTCCAACAAATACTGTTGTATTAATATAAAAGTCTGTCAGTTGACTGGCGTTTTGTCACCTTACTTTACTTCACTTCTACGATTACGGTTATGGCGTTACTTTAAATCAAGTTTATCAATACTATTTCATGAATATAAAATGCTTGTTAGTTGACCGGCATTTTGGCACAGAGCTGCACTTCTACGATTACTGTTATGGCGTTACGAATTCACGCCCACCAACACTGTTTTATTTATCTATATCTACATTCTATATCTATATATATCTATAAACATGTATATATACATGGTAAAACTTACTTCATTCACACCAATCAAAAAGCAGGTACAACACAAAGGCTCCCAGCAAAAAGGGTTATTAGTTGACTTGTCTTTTCATAGTCTATCAGTGGCGGTCGGCATCATGTTTGGTAAAGAAAAATTATTTTTTAGGGAAATTCTTGAATTCAGACATTGGCCATGCGTTGAGCAACATTTCAGAAGTGATGCATGACTAGATAGTAAAATACAATATTCAGTTCAAACATAGAGGCCATTTTTGAAGTTCTTTGAGAAATCCGACTGTTTCGAGTGGGAAAAAATTAGTAAAACGCTGGATAAAATATATCAAGTAGCATATAGACACGAAATTATCAAACTACACTCTAAGTTTGCAATTGGATTGCGTTTTATTCGTTTTGATCGCCAATAATTTGTGTATTTGTTGTCGAAATATTTACAGATTGTTGGGTAAATATTTGTGCACAAACAAGGATCGAGTTAAGTTTACTAAAAAAATTTTTATTTATATTTGTAGTATCCCAAGTTATGGGCTGATTTTAATCAGTTGAAGCACCATTTACATTTTTCTTTTTTCTAAATACGCACTAAATTTTAAAACACCCTGTATAATTGTGATATTTTCAACATCACCATTATTATTATTATTGTTATTAGAATGCATCTTGTTACCACATTGTTTGCTTGAAATCATTTTTTTTTTCCTTTTTTGTTCAACAAAATTAGTTGGTCTAAAGATAACAGTGAGTTTTCTTTCTTTTATACATACATATGTACATACATATGGTATATTCTCTCTTTTTATACATAAATATTTACATACTTTTTGAATATGTGTGAACAATTTGTTTTTTTTCGCAATTTTATTTCTTAGCAAAAAAAAGGATGATATTGCCAACATGTCCATCCATTTAAGAGAAGCAAATGTCAGTACCTTGACATATTAACAAACAATTTATATGCAAATTAGTTGCGCAGCTACATAGAGTTGTGTTGTGCTGTATTGGGCTATTGGGCTCTTAACGAAAAAACCAAGTGAAATAAAAAAATATATAAAAATTTGTAGCATCGGGCCAGAAGTAACTAAGCGAACCAATTGATCGATTTGAACAGTTTGGAAAAAAGTTAATAAATGACTGGGAATGGTTGTCGGTCTTAAATGTATGTGTGAGGACACATGCAGATACAAATAATTAAATCATCAAAGTTTTTTATATTTTTTTACATTTTTTTACAGTCTCACTCATAAGAACTTAATAAAGCGAGTGTGTGTATGTATTTCAAGGGGCTTAAAGAAACGAAACGTGATCATCATGTAATTTTGTGTGTTAAAAAATTCAAAAATGAAAAATATCCAAAAAATGCTAATAAGAAATGGTTGGTTTGATTAACATGCTAGTTCTCTGCGCACAAACAGTCAAGTAGAGCCAGAAGGACTCTGTTTTGACAGCTAATAAAAAATGCTTTAAGAATAATTTCACTAATTAACTAAACGACTGAGAGTAATAATTACAGAGTATATTGCGATTGAATAATCAAATAGATTTTTATACAGTTTGTGTAAAACTCCACAAGCCTTTATGAAGATAGTATTGTGGACTTTTATTTAGTCAAGCATTGTCTTACTTTAGGTCTTCAGGTGGAGTTTTTTTAGCTCTTTCTTTAATACTACCTTTAATGTAGTTTTTAGTTGTTATTTACTTATTCTAACAATGCACAAATTTAAACGTTCATTACATCCCTAAAGTATGCTATACATTTGTTTTGTTTATCATCAATTCTACCCTGTATTTTAATATAAATTATTTTGTGAATCACTCTGTCAGTGGTGAATTAAATTTCCAACATCAGCCGTTACCGGTGTTGCCGTTTTCGTAATTATTAATGATATTTGATTACTTGTTTTTTCAGTGTATGCATATGTACGTACGGTACGTATGTTCTACCAGAACACTTTGATAATTCTGCGCGACTTTATGATTAAAAAGCTTTTTATTTCCCAAAATCAACTATTTATAGTTTAATGCATTTAATATAGCGTTTTGCCAATTTCCTTTTTTCTATCCTAATAATTAGATATCTCAAGCCTATCAAAATAAAATTCTGAAGTCTTGTTCAAAGGAACTTATAAAAAGGAACTTGTAAAAAAATAACACAAAAACTAAATTTTACTCGAAGAATTTGTTTATACGAAAAATCATTTGGCCACAGTGGCTGTTCTTGACTAAGTGTGTTCTGTACGTACTATTCTGGGTCACTTTTTTTGGATTGCTGGCCGTATGTCACAATAACATAAACAATCTTAGCCTCCAAGCCGTCAATTGTTGCTGTTTTATCAGAACAGTAATCGCACGTGGCCTTAACAAGTAGAGGTATCAAATCGTAAGACCTTGGAGCCAATTGACAGATTCGATTTTTGAAATCAACTTATCGCATATATCGATTTCAAATAACTCGTGCCATACCACGACCTTGTGGAAACCGCATCTCGTTTGGATCAATGTCATCCATATTTTCAAAATATCATTGATCATAGTGCGATAACGATCTCCTTTAAACGTAATGCGGGCTCCAGCTTCTTTTTTGAAGAAGTAAAGTCCAATGATGTCACCAGCGCGTAAATCGCATCAAAGAGTGCGTTTTTCTAGTTGTATTGGAGTCTATAGTATCTGTTAGAGATTGGTTTCACGCCATATACGGCAATTTTGTATATTAACTAGCTTTACCCATCCGGCTTTGCTCGGGAATCTATATACATATGTACAGTAGTGACCAGCTATTTAGGGACAACTATTGTTTGTATATTGTCTCAGAGTGTTTATTTATTGATTTAAAGCTTTAATGGAAAACAACAACTTCTTACTTCGTATAAGAGATGCCGCGTCACTTATTCAATTCGGCCCACTTTTAAACTGATGTTTTCTATTAACTACGACGTCATTTATAACAAATTAAGAAACTTTCACTTTAAACGTTCTCGAGACATAAAAAAATAAATATTTATCTTGTATTGTAGGTTCCATACTCACTTGTCCAATTCTGTATTTATTTGCTGCAGAACTTAGAATATGTACATTGAATCGACAAGACAAATCTTTTTCAAATACCCTTAACAAGAGCACAGATTAAGGAATGACTGCCTACATCGCCACTTGTTGAAATTTTTTGACAAATTGATTAAAGAAACTGAAACAAAACAATAGATGCTTTGTGAAAAAGCCAATATGCTGCTCCATAGAGTAGTGACGTACAAATTAAAAACTGATTTTCAAAATCCAGTATATTTGGTAGTGTTCTTTTAGCGCCAATCTTTATATAATGTTTCGCCAGGTTATACTGATAAAATTACAAAAATTAGCAATGTATGAGAGTTAGTTTGATAGTAAATTCTCTCGGGATTAAAAAATCCATCCTCTATTAACATTTTTGTGTCTTGATTAAACAATATCTGTTCCAGAGCTCTAAGTAATCGTCTTCAACCTTTTTATTTTACACTTTTTAAGGAACCGGCTTAATTTTTCAACAACTGAAAAAAACTACTGTTTGAATTGTTCTTTAGAGTTTGGTTTCTTAAAATGGATCCGTTTTTCGTCCACGGTTGTTAAACGACACAATAACTACTCCATTAAAATCATTCACGAGCAGTCATACACTTATAATCGACTGTGAATATTGCAATAACCATCACGGGGATATCTTTTATATAAATTCATTAAAAATGTACCTCTCATGTTGCGATGACTTCTGCCTCAGCTATCTCGCAAACTATAATTCTTTGATCGTTTAAATCAATTAATGGCTTTAATCGACTTTTTCTGGCTTGACGATCTCTTCTGGACGACTTGGATGTGTTGTTGTGTCATATAGCACAGAACTTAGTTAATCACTTTTTCGACATTGAAGTTGATGATGCAAAATTTTGCGTTTATCCACTTGTAAATATTAATAAGATTGTCCTTACTGAGCTGGAAATATAAAAATTCAAGGAGTTATATGAGTATATTTTAACAAGTAAGCGATCTTGTAAAGTCTCACTGTTAATCCTTTCAGGGTTAAATTCAAGATGAAAGAGTAAGAGTTTTCATTATCGGTAATTTAATGCTGAATTGGTCACTTATACTTTATTAAAATAACACGAGAACATATGTCTGTATGTATATTGTGGGTAAAGATATGTATTGGCTGGCGTACGTGTTAGATTTATGCAGTACTAAAGCGATTTTTTTATTTCAATTTGAATTTTTGTTGTTGTTTTTTTCTTTTTTCTTTGCTAAATTTACATAAAACTCACAAGCTGTCAGCCTAAAGTTCATTAGAGTCTATTTTTTTATTTTATTTATTCATGAAATATACGAATAAAACGTGAGATTTTGAACTTTGGACGCAAGAGCTATTTCCAGTACCTATTTGTCTTTTTTTATTTTCTTTTTCATTTTTAATATTTTACCACAATTTATTGGTCTGCTAATTAAATAAAATATGTATAAATAATAATAATCGTATATTACGAGTTCGAACAATAGGTGTAAAGTCTGAGTATGACAAGTATTTACCGCATGATAACAAGACTTTAAGAGTATGGGTCGATATGAGATGATTGATTTTATTGAGTTTGCGCTGCTTATTATTGTTCGCCGTAAACTTAACTTTTGCTTAAAAAAATTCCATTAAGAATGCGCATTTAAGTTTATTTATTTTTATAAATTCCATAAAAATTATTCGATTTAAATGTTTTTCCTCTCATCGTAGACAATAGCTAAATGATCTTCATGATCATATATAAACGTGAATAATTTCATATATTAAATGTCACTTTTTATTGTGATTATTTGTGCGAATTTCAGTTTGTTGAGCTGTGCAGATAATATGTCGTCGATAAGAATCGAAATTAATCGCAGCAATTGTACAATCTAATCAATGATTATTCGTATATAAAATATATTGCATTTTTCTTAATCGCACACATATTAATGTAAAAAGCATGTCATGTACACGTGACTGAGTCTTTAAACTTTAAAAGTTTGAAGGATGTTTTGACATTGATATTGGGAAATAGAAAAAATAACTTTGTATTGTTTGTTTTCATTAGTATAGGGTGGGACATTTCAAAGTTTAAATTTAAAAATGCAATACAACACAACAAGAACGGTTTGAAATTTTGCCAAATTTACTTTTTTGTTGTGCTGCCACGGCTGGCCTCACAGTACCCCATTCGATCGGACCAATTTTCGAGAACTTTTTCGAGTGTATGTGGTCACATCTCGGTAATGGCAATTGTCTCTGGTTTGGTGGCATAACACTTTTCTTTAACGGCCTCCCTCAGAAAATAGTCCAACAGTGTCAAATCGCAGCTTCTTGGCGGCCAGCTGACATCACCATTTCGGCTAATTAAACGGTCATCAAACGTTTGATGCAATAAATTGATTGTGGCATGAGATGTGTGGCAAGTTGCACCATCCTGTTGAAACCAAACATCGTTCACATCAATACCATGAAGAGCGGGCACAAAAATATCGGTTATCATGGTGCGATAGCTGTTTCCATTGACCGTAATGGTTGCGCCGTCCTCATTTTCAAAAAAATATGGGTTTTCTGAGCCACAAATACGACAATTTTGCTTATTAGCGTACCCACCAAAATGAAAATGAACTTCATCCCAAAAGATGATTTTTGCAATTTTTTTTTTTTGATTTTTTTTACAATTTCCGACAATTGTTCCCAACGTTGCTCAGGTGTAAATTAATTCAATTCGTTCAGTGAAAATTATACCACATCCTGAATTATGTGATAAAATAGAATGACATAAGTATTGCCAAATTCGAAATAACCGCTGGTTCAAATTCAAGCCAATAGATGGCCCACGGTTTAGATTATAATTATTCATTTGAAAATGTTTATAAACAAATTTCATCATATTGGAAAAATTTCGTTATACGTAAATATTTAGGAAAATGTTGTTAGTCACTAAAGTAAGTAAACAACAATTCAATTTATCTATATACGTATTTCTTAAAAAAATAAGATTAATGAATGGCTACAGTACTACACTATGCAACTGAAAACTTCTTATTAGTTACCTGATCTTAGCCCAGAAAAGCATTTTTGTTAGCATCTAGGCCGCCAAATACGAAAACTAGTAGTAAGAGGAAGAACATATCTAAACAATTATAAAAGTAGAAAAATAGTTACAAGTTCCCAGCTCTGAGATGTAAGACTTGCTGGATTCGATGCAATTACGACTTAAAGAAGGTAAAACAGATAGAGTTTACGCTATCAAATAATAAATTGGCTGCATTTTTTCTAATTGTGTACTTACTTTTGTGACGTTAATTGAGGGATTTTATTATTTTCCTTGCACAAATTAAACAAATGCAAGAAGTTTGTTAATTAATTTTATTAATATTATTAACTGCCTTTAACTCTACAAAACTAAACAAGAATTTTTTTGTTTGAATAAATTTATAGACTTTTTAAAAAGAAATATATAGATTGGATTGTTGTTTACTTACTTAAGGGGTTAACTGTATATACATAGGCATGTGTTTTTAAAAATTGTGGATGATTTATATTTAAAAAGATCAAATCAATTTCAATTTTTTTTTTCAATATTTGTCTTTTCTGTTTTGATTTTCGAATTAAAATGTAACTAAGCCGGTGGTTCTCACAAGCTATTGTATCACGCGCCCCCTTAGGAAATTTAAACAGAAGTTCGAACCACCACAATTTTTTTAAGCACATATCGCACTTGGTACCGCTAAAATTTGTCAACTTTCACTTTTTGCAATGTAACGAAATGCAATGGTCATATCTATCAACTGTAATCGTACATTAATTTCTCTACATTTCCGCCCAAAACTCCTTTTTGTAATATAATTTCATATTAAACAGATAAGTTTTTTGCCTCTACTGAAAATTTGAAAATTTTGAGTTAACTCACTCTAGCGTTACAAGTACGATATACACTGATGGCCATAACTAAAGCAACTAATAGTATACAACGAAGTTATTGCAAATATAATGGCATTTAAGAAAAACAGACAAAAAATGTTTCTGTTTTTATTGACAGAAATACAAATAAAAACATTTTTCTCGTTTTATAATGTTCTCTCTTGGATAATTATGCGTCTCCAGGTGTTTCTTGGTCGACCACGAGTTCTTGAGCCTCGAGTGACATTCTGGTGATACTATCGGGACTTTTTCGAATGGTGAGACCGATCCGCCGCCATTTTATGTTTTCTTATCTGCTTCAGTTTGGGTTTTTCATTAATCATGTTCCACACTTCTGTGTTACTTATCGTGTTAGGCCAGAATATTCAGCATATGATTTTGAGGCACCTGTTGATGAATACCTGGCTCCTTTGTGAGATATTATTCGATACAAGTTAGGTTTCACTGCCATGCAGCAGAACTTAATTGGCCTGAATATACTTATGTGAGCTTTTCTAAACTGACTGCAGTCCTCCGTCTGTTTCTGCGTTCTCTTGATATTTATCTCTAGTCCAACATTGCGAAAAAATCTTTCTGGCTCCTTCAGTTTCGACTTCATATTGGAGATCTTTTACGATTGTAGACAAATGTCATCCGCATAGCCAATGTTTTTGTGTTGGCGTGAGAGTCTCCATGTTATCCCTCTTCTCTTTGAACAGACTTTGCTCATTATGTTATCCAGCACGATGGTGAGTAGCTAAGGTGACAGTGGGTATTTTCGTTTAATTCCAGAATTGGTATGGAATGGTTGACTGATGTTCCCGTTGTAAAAATCTGAAAACTCTGCTTTCTCATGTGTCGCTCTAATTATTTCAATTATTTTTTGTTCTCAGTGCTTTCCATAATGTCGTTCGTCTGATGGTATCAAATACCTTCATATACCATATATAGTATATACGTATGCATATACATATATTAACCGAATGTTTATTGACTCAAAAAAATTATTTGTAATTACTAATTAAAAATATTTTTCAATTAAAAAATTAAAATTTGTATTGTGCCTTAATACAAATAAAAGATACGATTTTTAACTGCGACACAAAAATTCACTATAAAACGTAAACTAATCAGATACGTAAAAGCCATTTAAAAACAAATAAATAATAAATAAAATAAAATTGAACTTTAAACTTGATAAAGGAATATAATATATATATATATATATATATATATATATATATATATATATATATATATATATATGCATATTTAATATTTAATAATTGTAATATACATATCGCACACTAAATGATGAACAGCCCCACAACTCGAAATTTCTCAAAATCGCTTTTTTTAATAAACCAATTCAACCAATTCCTATTAATGAAAAATTGTTAAGTTGATCAAAATATATTTCCTGTTAAAGAGGCAAATTTTGATATAATACCCACTAACCAACTAAATTTCCAAAATGAATGCGCATAATAATAAAAAAAAATTAATTAAACTTTCTTCTAAAACGGTTTTCTTCACTGTGGAATTCGATTTGATCATTTAGTTACAACCATGTTATTAAAAAACATATTTTTTTCTTTTCCTGAACTTTTCTACATTTTGAACTATGATTGTTCATGATTTAAGGTGCGATATTCAATTTAAAAATAAATTTATAAATATTTAATCAATTATTGTACAAAGTTTGTACTTTTATTTGATTAACTATTTAACTATATTTTGCATACACAACCGCAATTGTACACGTACGAGTAGATGCAAACGTATACGTTTCACAAATCGAACAATTGTACACGTACGAGTAGATGCAAACGTATACGTTTCACAAATCGAACTTTTTACTGCAGGGTGAAGACTAAAAACTGGATTTAATGATAAGGTTGGTAGAAAAATTATTTTATTTTTATTATATTTTGCCGGTAGTTGGGTGATAAGATATATTTCAAGGTTATAATGCGTTGCATCTTCATTATTTTTGGAAATGTTTATATTTATAGGCACCTGTGTTTACGTCTTTGATTTGCGAAATATGTAGTGAAAATAATTAACTTAATTAATTTATATATTGGAGATAATTTTCGGTCACTTGAAATAAACCAAAAAGTTCCCCCTTTTAAAAACATCAGAACATTAAAAGAATTCAGTCTTCCTTAATAAAAATAAGAATTTAAAGGTCTCGTATATAAACTTAAATCAGTATGATGCTAGCATTATCTAACTTTCTGAAAGGCTCTCGAGCAAATGTAGCACCAACTATTGTAGGATCATGGAACTGGCTAAGGTTTCATCGGATATCTGGTAGAGATATTCGAAAAGTAACTGATCGTTAGGTCGCGTCAGGATGCTTTCTAAGTATGTTTACCGTTGTTGGATATCGCTTAAAGTGAAAGCGGCTAATTTCTGTACTATCTTTATGTAGGCAATAAGTCATAGTATTAAGCTTTTTACCGTTACTGATGGAAAGGAAGAATAGTGCTTTTAACACCGGAAGTTCCTACCATAAGAAATCCGAATTGGAATTTAGAATTATAACGTCTGAGTGTAATGCGTTCAGAGGTTGCTGACTATCTAAACATCTAATGTATCATTGGCAATATTATATTTGAAATTTATATTCCAACCATAACCAGCACGTCGAGATTACACGGGTAGCACACAGCCACTAGGCAGTAACTGAACTGCGGTCCCTCGTTATTCAACTGCCCATGGTATCTGAATTAAGTATTCAAGGTGTGGGATTCGCCAAAAAATGTTTTGCGAAGGATATTGTAAAACAAGGAGATTCTTCCTCTTTACATATGCTGGAACCATATCGTTGCCAGTTTAATGCAATTGGTATAATACAGGTGAAATATTTAGTATACTTGAAATTAGCAATAATTGTCCCAACTGGCATAGACAGATTTAAAACAGTTCAGTTTGAAAACTTTCCCATGGAGCTAGTAAGTAATATTTCAACGTCAATCGATGCATGATGAAATGACAAAATTTATAACAGTCGATAAGTTCTACTTTAACTTGTAGTGTTGAAAATTAAAACTTATATGATTTAATTACTTTACAATTCTGTTTCTATTTTACATTGGAAATATACCAACAGCGTCTTCAAAACAATATAAAGACAGAACCCGTCTGGGGTATGGCACCGATAAGAATTAAATTTTATATTTGTTTAAAATACTTGATATGCACAAACTCTTATGTTAAGTTTAAAAAATTGGAAAATAAAATAGTCTCAGTATGGGCAGTATAATAATATTGAATAATTTTATTAAAATTATAATGACGATGACAGTTCTGTATATTACTTGTTTAGGGTGCTCCTTCCTTTAGAAATGAGATATTGCACTGTAGCTTCTCTCAGACACGTTCTTTGCAGCCAAAAAAAGCGTTGTGGAAATTTAGGCAAATTGCATCTGGGGAATGCCTGCCGCATCCGCCCGCAAGCTGTCAGAATATATAAAAATCATATGAAAGTTAAAGAGGCACATCTTTTAATTACAACCATGTTATTAGAAAGTCTTTTGTTTTACCAGAACATTTAAAAATTTTGTGTTGTGACTACATTGTATAAAATTGTATAAAATAATCAATTTAATTAATGATTTTTTACTTTTCTAATACAATTTTTTGTATTTAAAACGTGTACGCATATGACACCATATGACACGTTCTTTGAGACTCTTATTAATCTAAGATTGATAGAGAAATGTGGCTTTAAAAATTATTTGTGGTAAAATCAAATTGTATAAAATTTTAACTTCAGGTACGGTCACATTGAGGGAAATATTTGACTGAAAAAGCTTAATCACTATTTTATAGAAATATTTGTTTTTATTATTTATTTTTCAAAATTTAAACAATAAAATATCTTAACATGTTTTACACTATTATTTGTTTATAAATAATTTTTTAAGAAATGTGGACATAAAAGGAAATATTTATATAAAGTAATGGTTACGCTTTTTTTGACCAATATTTGCGTCAATGTAACCGTACGGTAACATTCTGGTTTAGTATTCGATATAATTACTATTACAAACGATCGTATTTTTTATTCTTTGTTGTACTAATTGTTATTCCATGTTATTTAATGAATTTTTAAGGCGTGCTGGTTCGCTAGAAAAAGCTTAATATTTGTATAAAAAAGTTTTAGTTTTCGAGATAACGGTAGTTTCATTAAAAAAAATAAAATAAAAATTGAGACGGATTAAGCGATTCTAGCTTGACCTTTCAAATACATGTTTGCATCTAATTTCTTGCTTAAACAGTTACAAAATGGAACATAACTTGGTATAACCATTCCTTACTTATTTACATCCTTTATAAAAAAAGTCATTCTTTAAGCTACTGAACCAAATTAGCAATTGATTAATGAATGACATTTAGATTACAACCACTAAAAAGTGCAAGTACGACAGACCATCCCGACGCGATCGGTAACGATCTACATATATATATGTATGTATATAAAAAATGAGGTACTAAATAATAATTTCTTTGCATTTATTCTCGCTTAGAAGTCTTTAAATACCGGATACTTTAATTTTATACAAGAAGTTGATTGTTTGTCGGCAACGTGTTGACAACTCTATATCTCTAAATGTGCTAAAAAAAGACGAATAGGGAGAGAGAAGGAAAAGACGAAAACAAACAATTCGCATTATACAGTACATTTTCTCGTGTGTGTATTGAAACACAGCAAAAAAAGTAATGTGAGTGTATTTTTGTTCTCATTTAACAAAGAGTATACAATTTGTGTTGTTGTTACTTAATATTCGTACAATTTTTTCTATAACTAAATTATTGTTGTATAGTGTACGCAAGTAGATACAAATACAAAAATTAAGCTCAACAAAATAAGTGAGAAAAAAAATTAAGTGAAATTTCAATCGGTGCCTACAGTATAGCAAAGTTATTCGATATATTTAGTTGTTCGTCTCTTGTGCAACGTTTTAGTTTAGTGTGACGGTGGATGATCATAGACACGTAGAAAGTAAGGCAGAAACAAGAACAGCCGTGACAGCAGAAAGTATGTTTTTTTTTGCCAAAATTTAAAAGAACAATAACAACAAATTTATGCAAAATTTTAATTATACTCATGCCGAAAATTTTCACGAATTGTGTGAAATGAAGAAAAGAGTAGAAAGTAAAGATGAAAAAAACTGTAATTGGGCTTTATACCATTATTTCCATTTATGTGTAAAAAACGGCAAAACTTCAATAACAAAAGAAAAAAAGTAGTGAATGATGAAGTAAAAAAGTGCACGTCGACTTTCAAACTGTATATTTTTAAGATCACCTAAGAAATTTTTTCAACGGGTTTGTTTGACAAGCCAGGAACAAATATTTTTTTTAAATTATAAATATTTTTTTATTTGCAAAAAATGTGTTAATTTGACTATATTTAAAGTGATGTAATACATGGTACACATTAATTGAAAATGTACTAAAGCGGTACTGTACGCACTGATGGTACTAGTTGTCTTTGTAGTAGGCAGCATTTAAATAATACTGTTAATCGATATTAAGTGATCGTTGGAATTAAGTGAAATTTAAAAATATTGTAGTTTTCAAATAATTTCATAAATTTTAATTTTGTAACAATTATGGTCTTAATTATAATATAAAATTCTTTCTATTTTTTAACCTGATTTACTGCGATCAGCATTTAAACCAAAAAAGATTAAATTTTTTTAAGTATAATATGCATCTCCAAAATTTTTTTTATTTATTTATATAGTTAATTTAAACTGAATAAACATCAGTGATAATGTATAAATTAGCTTAATAAATAAATTTAAATAAACAAATATGTATATGTATGATAGAATATAGTCGGTATAGAAGCGTATTTCGCTTTTACGATTAGCAACATCAGTACTTTATATTGTATGTTTGACCGTAGACAAAAAGCAAATATCATTCCTGACCCCTCCACAAAAAGAGTGTGCAAATTAAAGTGGAAAAATTTGTTATTCTTCCTCTTAATCTAAACTTAACTTGCTTGGAAACGTGTAAAATTTGTTTTTAATAAGAAGCTTCAATTTTACTTCATATTAATTCATTCGAAAAACGATATTGTAACAGACGATGTAAGGTATTGTAACAAGATCCATAACTTTATAGCATAAGTACGGCAAATGAACTTAACTTGATCCGAAAAAAAAGTTACAGAATAGCTGAAAATCGAAAGAAAACAAAATATTTACGTTAAAAATTATAAAATTTTGAATTTTATTGTTGACTAACTGACCCGGCAAAATTTGTTTTGCCTTCATGGTGATTGAAGAGGAATCGTTGTTTTGCCTCTGACTTTTTTGTTTTGTAAACTATAAAACAAAATTTTGCACTATATGTCTGTAGTACTTCACTACACTAAAAAGAATGAAAATTTCAAGAATAGTTTTGTTTTTGAGATCTTATAATGACGATCGAAACAATGTCTGAAAAGATTCAGCTCGACATTCCAATTCGCAGGGCCGAATGCCATTGTACATATTAAGACATTACGGTACATAGTTTGGGAACTTTTCAAGTGACAATAAATAATCATAATATGGAAAACAGAGTGCATATTGTTGATATTTGTTTGGGAATATATAAAATAATCTAAGTGCCATATTTTCGGAATCACTGAGCCGATTTCGTGCAAGCTTCACATAAAGCATCTACGGAGGACTCTCCCCAACGTACCCTGAAATTATGGTTGAAATCGGTCGTACCGTTTCCGCAGTTAGTAGTGACATCAAAGTGTACACTTATTTTTATATACATAGATTACAAATAATATGCTGTTTTATTTTTTTATGCGCACCTAAGCATTTTACTATTTTCTATTATTTCTAACTACAATTGATAAGAAAAAAAATTAACAATAAAATTGAAATCACAATATTATCACTCGGATTACAAATAAAACTAAATCGCACCATTATTAGAAAGTGGAAACTTTTCGTTCTGCTGCAAATAGTAGTTGAATATAAACTATTGATAGAGAATCGGCATAAGAAAATATTGCTTGACAATTAGAATTACATTAACACGATCACCTTTTTTTCTTTATAGTATAGTGTGAGTGAGTTCTTTGTCTGAGCTTCTAGAAAAATTCTGACTTTCTGTCTACTTTGTTTACATTTAATTTTCTCTTTAATTTACAAATTATCACTTGATTAGAGAGAGAACTTAAAATAATAAGAAATATATATATTTTTTATAACGAGAATAAATCTGAAAAGTGTATTTAAAACAAATTGTATTTTATGTCTTAATTGCAGTCATTAAGTATCCAATATGCCACCACGTTCAACTACCGTTTCCAATAGTGTAGATGAGCCTTTGGAGGCCATTCCAGAATTAGGTGCATCCAAACAAACGGGTGTACTGTTCGAGACTGATGCCGATACTGCTGATGGTGCTTTAGCCGCCGATATTACTCAATTCAAAAAGGCCGAAAAGCGTAAATTGAAATTGGTTTGGCGTAATATTATTTTATTCGGTTATTTGCACTTGGCTGCTTTGTATGGCGGCTATTTGTTCTTTGCTAAAGCTAAATGGGCCACAGTATTTTTCTGTAAGTTTTAAAGTTATTAAATTGTGTAGAAAAAAAAAGGAATAACTCTGAAATGTTTAAATACTTTTAGCCATCTTCTTGTATTCCATTGGTGTTTTGGGTATTACTGCCGGTGCTCATAGATTGTGGGCCCATCGTTCTTACAAGGCCAAATGGCCTTTGCGCTTAATATTGATTATCTTCAATACTGCAGCTTTCCAAGATGCTGCCTTCCACTGGGCCCGTGATCATCGTGTTCACCATAAGTTTTCTGAAACCGATGCTGATCCTCATAATGCCACACGCGGCTTTTTCTTCTCCCACATTGGCTGGTTATTGTGCAAAAAGCATCCCGATGTTGTAGCCAAAGGCAAGAGTCTTGATTTGTCTGATTTAAGAGCCGATCCCATTCTCATGTTCCAGAAGAAGTAAGTGTCAGCCTTCAAAAAAAAAAAAAAAAAAAAAAAAATTAAAATTTATCTATAATTATCTTCTATAATCATTGTTTAGGCACTATATGACCTTGATGCCTTTGGCTTGTTTCATTTTGCCTACTGTTATACCCATGTATTACTGGGGTGAGTCATTCATCAACGCCTGGTTTGTAGCCACCATGTTCCGTTGGTGTTTCTTGCTTAATGTCACCTGGTGTGTCAACAGTGCTGCTCACAAATTTGGTGGTCGTCCCTATGACAAGTAAGTTTTTTCTTAAAATACTTCTTTAATTTAAAACTTAACTTATGACAAAATTGTCTTTTTATTTCAGAAATATTAATCCCTCCGAAAATGCTGCCGTTGCTGCTTTTGCTTTCGGTGAAGGATGGCACAATTATCATCATGTCTTCCCTTGGGATTATAAGACCGCCGAATGGGGCAACTACTCCATGAACTTGACCACTGCTTTTATTGATTTCTTTGCCAAGATTGGCTGGGCATATGACCTTAAATCCGTGGCTCCTGAAACCATTGAAAAGCGTGTTAAACGTACCGGTGATGGCACTCATGAATTATGGGGCTATGGTGATAAAGATATTACACCAGAGGATCAACAGGACATTATTACCATAAACAAAAAATCTGAATAATTTGTTTTTTTTTTTTTAATTTATATTTCTATCAAGAACTTTTCATAATTAAATTAATAATTATAATTAAAAATCAATCTGAAATCTGCATGCGAAAGAAATTAAAACTGAGGTTTTTCGAAAGCCAAAAATATGTGTATATTCTAAATATAATTCTAACTTAACAGAAAACAAACATTGTATTTATTAAATTGTATAATTAATAAGGTATATTAAACTATAAATATAAATGAAACCTCAAGATTTAAACAAAACTGAGAGAATGAATGTGATTTATGTAGATGTAGATTAAACAAATAAAAAATTAAAAATGAAATCAATTGTTTTTAATTACTTTCGTTCTATATTTATAAAAATATGATATTAAATATAATCTTATCAGATTACGCAGGTGTTCTTGAAAAAAAATTATGAAGACTATTATCAACATTTGAAGCTAAATGCCCATTCATCTTTAGTGGGAAAACTTTTTAATCTAAAAATTCCAACAAGAATTAGCCTTTCGGACGCGTTACTATAAATTTCACAATCTGATTTAAAGTAATTGTAAAAAACTATATAATATGTACAACCAAGATATTTTTTTATATTTATAAATGAACTCTATATTAGGATCGATTTCTTACTGCTATTGCAAACTAATTGCTAAAGTGCCATCTCTAGATATGATAACACTAAGGAGTTAACAGTACTTTTACTATTACAATTGCATACATACATATGTATAAAATAAACAGTATAATCTGAAATTTTTACACAGTTTTTGCAATTTATAGTTTATCTTATATACTTATTTAAATTATTAATTATTTGGAATATGGAATATTAGTTACCGGCTTTTACAAGCTTCTAAATACAAGTGGAAGTAAGCAAACATTTGTTATCATTACCAGTGAATGCCGTGAAAAACAAAATGAATCTTGCGACCTACCTGATGAGAGAGTAAGAACGGGGGAGATAACAAAAACGTGTAAATTTGCAATATTTTTTTATTAGTTGCTTTTACAGATTTTCTTATTTTCTTCTTCTTTTCTCAGATTTCGTTTTTAATTTTCACTGCTCCACTGACCTTGGAAAGTTATTGCTTTTGCGTATTAATTAGAGAGAGTAAAAAACAAGAACAACAACAAATAACAAAACAAATAATATCGTCATTTCGCTTTACAATCTGCAGCTGTGAATTTTACAATTTACCGTTTTAAAAACAAAAATTGTTATTAAAAAGTTTGTTGTTTTATTTTGAAATAATTGAAATACATATGCAAAAGCTAACAAATTATTTATTACAGAAACGAAAATACTTCAAACCTTTGTAACAGACAGCCAGGTTGACAACAAAAAAGAAAAAAAATATTATCTCATCGTCAATTCCAGCGAGTGAGTGAAGTAACTAACGAACCGGGAATCAAAACGAAAGAAATAAAAGGAGAAAACTACACCATACGAAGAAAGGAAAAAATTGTCTTGATATTATATTCTTTAAACTAAAACAGGATAACGCATAAAATATAAAAAGGATTCATATAATTAAAAAATCAATTAAAAGAAATAAAGGTGAGTTCGTTCATCAACTTATTTCAATAATTTATTCTATGTCTAGGAAGGAATGATAAATAATATACATATGTATGTATATTGAAGAGTTTGTGTATGTACGTACGTATAAGTGCGTGTGTATGTTTATGTAGGAACACAGTGCATACGTATACTTGTAAATTTTCGTTGTCAAGGCAACCAGAGTGTGTGGATTAAGTTTAAATTGGAGGTGAAAAAGTTGTATTTCGCATAAAAGGACGAGGTCCACGAACCATTCTAAGGCTTTATTGAACATTCAATAGGCATGAGATGTGAGACATTTGCTATGGACACCAATGTGATGTGGGTAAATGATCACCTGTCGTAATGGAAAACAATATATGTAATTAACCCAATACTATTGTCTTTCAATTGCATGTTAAATACAGATATGTTAAGTAATCAAATCCTTAAACGCCAAGAACCACGTTATTATCAGATAAACGACAACAAAGACATTTTTTATGGCCATATGAAATTCGAACCCATTGGCTGCCTTGTGCAATGGTATATCCATGTTATAAGAAAATACAAGGTAGTGCCACTCTCGTTTTTTCTGACATTACCATTTGACAATAAAGGCGAACTGACATTTATGTTGAAATTTGTGCTAGCATACACTGCTCACAAAATCCCATTCAATTATTTTTTTTCGAATTCGATTAACAAAATGTTAAATGTGCAAACAAAGAAAAAGAATAAAAAAGGAAACAAAACAAATCTTTAATAAAACCTTCAAATAGCCTGGGTTAAAAAACATACATACATTATATATTCAAAATTAACGTTGGTACTTATGCTGCAAAATTCTGAATAATATTCTAAATTTAAAATCTTGATTAAATTACACAAAATTGTGAAAAATATCTGGGAATATTGATCCTTTTACTGCATGTGGCAACGCTTTTTAAATGCTTGCATATAAAACAAATTTCAAGAATCTCGGTTATTGTCAAAAAATTTTGAGTGGAACTAACTTGTGTATATTTCTTATATCATGGGTATATCTCCTATTTGGCGTATAATAACTATAGACTCATTTACTATTTAGTTGATACTAGCAAAAAAGAAAACATTTTATTTGTCATTTTTAATAATAGCACTGTTGCACAACCAGACGCACTATTTCTAAATTAACTAACCTTTTGTTCTAACATTTCAAAAACACTGTCTGACGTACTGTTAACCAAACTCTTATTAATTTTTCAATGATTATCCGCTATTCATCGATAATAGCTTCTTTGAGGTCAAATACTGTTTGGTATGAACACGGCGAATCAACAATTCCAAAATGTTCTCGATATGGTTTAGCGCAGGAGAACACGCAGGCCAGTCTATAGTTATATTTTTAGACTGGAACCCTTCTTGAGTATTGGCACTAATTTGTTCCTCCAAGATATCGACATAATTCATCTGACAAGAAACGTCTTTCATGGCTTTGCTAAGAGGTGCTACCTTTCTTGTACTTGGGCCGTCTCTTCGTGGGCACATAACGCTTAATAATTTTTAAATTCCTGCAGAACAAATGCTGTATTTTTTTAAGAAAACGTGAATTACCATGACCCTGATTTTTCTACGACAAGTGTACTGTTTTTAAAAACGCCTAAAAGTATGTTATCGAATTAAACTTACAGAAAAAACAGTTTTTATTAACGTGAATGCTATAACATTCAAAACTTTAAAATTAATTATTTTGATTTTAATTTTATATATAATTAGTATAATTATATTTTTTTTTCTAATTGCCATAAGTGAAAAATTTCTGAAATTTGTACTGTCCACGAAAATGTTAAATCATGCTGACAATATGGTACGCTCAGATTATTCAATAACCTAATGTAATAAAGACTGCAAATAATATTGATTCTATAATATCGTTCGAATTTAAATTTGATATAGAACTACATCAAAATTGATTTAGTGAAATTTTTATTCCGTTTAGAGGACAATTCTATGGCATTTTTATTCACTAAGCTTTCGTCGATAACATTCACTGCAACGGTAGTGACTTAATTTGAAGAAAATATGCACCGATACATATAGCAAATAATCAATTTTTTTGGATATAATGATGACTTATTTGTCTCGGATTATTTTTACTCCAATTTCCGCTTAGCGGATTTATTTAAGCGAAAATAAATCTCATTACTAAACAATACTTTCTGGATAAAAAAAATCCAGAGAAAAGTAAATTTCCACAATTTGAAAGTAATCCGGCGATGGTGAGTTGCTAAAGCCACCTTCTGTAAAGAAACGTAAAAATAAATTACGGTTTGCAATATATGTATGTATATAGATAGTAGTTAGGTCTGCTTAGAGACCGAACAAGCTAAGAAAAATTAAAAATTAATATACATATGTATATTCAATTCAATTTTATTCCAAGTATTTGACATGACTAAAGTAATGGAAATTTTTGTATATATTTAGATTAAATTTTTATTATGTTTATGCAATATGTATAATTTACGATTAAAAAATATTTGTTTTTAAAATTAAACAGTATTAAAATAAAAAATATTTTAAAACATTTTTGCATATCTTAAATGCCAACCTTTTACAACTGCACATACACAACTAGATATTAAAAAATTTAAGTTTTTTTTTTAAGCTCTCAATGAACTCAAAATTATTAAAGCTCTTCTTAATAATGTCAAAAATGTAATTCATCCAGAATTCCATAAGTATAAATTATGATCAGTTTTCAAAAAATTGTAAGATTTTAATATAAAACAAGAAAAAAGTTTAACAATTGGAATAAAATTAACAAAATTAGTATAGAGCGACAATCATTAAAATGAAAAGACGTGTTTTGCATCTTGACAAGTTTTTGCAATTGAAAATAGGCATTGGTGGGTTACAAATGATTGAAAGTTCAGCAGTAGATTGTCTTTGAACCGCTTAGAAATCACTTTTCTGTTTTACGTTCTACAATATCGTACCTACTACCAAGATGGTACTTCTATCGGAAAGTGAATGGTATTTTCATTATTTTTTTTGTGTGCAAATTGAAATTTTAGAAATCAGACAGTAATGGCTTTTCAAAGGGCATAAATTCTTTTGGCGTGACCAAATTGAAGCCCTTGGACACAGCAATGGTTAAGAAATGAGCGATGATTCTAAACCTCTTTAGAATATTTTATTATTACCATTGAAAAATTATAGATCCTAAGTTTTTTATGTGTTTTTCTTTAGAAAACATGCGTGAAAACTTTCTGTCCTTTAATGAATTCCTAATTTCGAGAAAACGGAATAATTACAGGTACGTAACTGTAGTGTTTCAATTACAAGAAAGGTTTAGTGAGCAGGTTTATTAAACTGATACAAAAAATGGAATTATTTTTTTTTTCGCAATTTTGAGCTTTTTTCGTATTGTTTCGAGATTGAGATTGTAAATTTCATTTCAGAAATGTATTTATAACATAAAAAAATTAATGTTCTTAATTAAATTCAAAATAACTTGCAAAAATTAAAGAGAATATTGCATGGAAATTTTTTTTACTTGTTTTATCTCTAGGTGTATTCTAAAGTATCACTGATAAGAAAAGATTTATTGAAATTAAAAAAAAAATTCCATTTATAAACCTGAAATATATGTATATGCATATATGTATGAACTTCAATAATAATTTAAATATATAATGCATATGATCAAATTAAAAGTATTATGTTGCTAGTGCTAAAACACCTAGCTATAGACGCGAGCCAAATTTAAATATGTATTAACAAATAAAAAAAGAACGAAGACGTAATAGGATGTTTTCCTGCGTTATTTCTGTTTGCAATTTATATTTTTAGAAATAAAATTTATTCCATACATTTTAAATTTTATTAAATAAAACACCAACAATATTTAATTAGTTTGTATTTACAGTTAATTAAAAATTAATTCGATTAGTTAGCGACCTTTTAATCCGAAAAGAAATAAGTAAAACAGGAAGGGTATAAGGATCAAGTTGATAATACGATCAGTGCAATGAAAAACGTAAAATTGCAAGATGTGCTATTGTGCGCTGTATGCTAGTAAAATCACCACGGCTTTTTAAAATCTATATTTCCCAGTCTTTTGATCAATGGATTTGAGGGTTATAGATGAAGTCTGAGCTCAGAAACCTGAAACAGTGTTTCCTCAGTGCAAAATTTTTATATCTGGTTAGGGAAACCATTTTTCAGCATGGTGTTTATGACACGCATACGTCCTCTAAGAATGTTCATAAGCTTACTCGGTTGTATCTATGCATGCCAGTAACTCATAATTTCACCTGCATTGAACTAATCGCATAAGATTGACACATGAATCCAGTATAAACCAACATGAAGTCTTAAAACTTCGATCATATTAGAATCTCGCAATCAATTTCCTTGCATTTGCCTTTCTCTCTAATTTGAGACTCGAATACCTATCGAAAAACATTTGGGGTCTGATCAGAAACATAATTTATTTACCATGGGAATATGGAGTCATAGGGACTTCTATTCCTGTTCTATTCCTATATATATATATATATATATATATATATATATATATATATATATATATATATATATATACAATTTCAGATTTCAATTCAAAATCAATTATACCTAGAGGATGCTACATACGTCTGTGAGCCTTAAAAATCATTTTTATCTCAAATCCGATATTCACGTTTCAACCAATCTTACTATCTCTCCCGGAGCCAATCGTATACTGGCAGAGCACTATAGATGTTAAAGAAGATCCCTCAGACAAGGAGACAAAAAATCATCCAGTAGAATATACAAAATACAAAACATACAAATGTATTAAAAAGAACTAATCTATGTAGTTTTAAATATTATAAATTTTTTAAAGCTATTTTTTTTAATTTTCTCTTATCAAAATTGAATTTATATCAATATTTCTAAATTGGCCTTATAAATTTTATTAATATGTACTTTTAAAAACATTTTAACGTTTTTTCGCAGTTTCCATAAGATCTTATCGAAAAAGAGTAAAGTCAATAACACTTAAATTATTATGCAGATTAAAGTTTAATTTCCAATTACTAATCAGCTATTTCGAACATTAAAAGGAAATCTATTTTAAATGCTCGATTATTATAATTCTACTAAAATAATTCGTTATTTTAAGTAGTCAGTTAAATCATACTTAAATTCGAAAAATGTAAAAATAATTGTAAAATGGAAAATGAAATTAATTCATTAATAATAACAAACAATTCTAATACGTATTTTAATGTTTAACAATGAAATTATAGTGTTTACAGAAACAAATACTATCGACGTATCAAATGAATTTATAATTTAAGCAACAAACGCATGTTTTTTACTTTCAAGCCACACATGCATATATACATACATACAGACACACGTCGCTTAATTAAGAATTCACTTTAATCGAAATATAGTTATTTAATAATACAATTACCACATCCACCATTTCTAATAAATCTTTTAATCTTTAGTAGACAATTTAAAAAAGCTGGGTGGGTAAGCAGTTTCAGTCCAATTCATAGGTTTTTCTCATATCGAGTAACTACACACGTATATAACCTTGCATTTCTTCCCTAGTTCGGATCGGTTTTGCTTTAAATTAATATTGTGCCATGATCTTGTTGGTTTGACCTGTTGTTGTTGGTAAATACATGTTTAGTCCACTTTTACCGAACGACGTAAAATCTCGCTTGTATTGCGACTCAACATCGCCAAACATTCCTTTTATATGATTATACGGTTGTGCTTATGTTCGAATATGATCAATCGGATAGCTTTTTCATATTAAAATATTCAAGAAAATTATAAGGTACCCCTTGGTTGAGGTTCCCATGGCCTCAGCCATCTTGAGCGTTCTAATTCCCGAGACGTTCCATATCATTTAATGCATTTTATCGATGGCAAGTAGTCCCCATAGTATTTATCAAGTAAAAAATAATGTTTCCCTTCCCTTTTTTAATTTCCGTTCAAGTCTGCTTTTAGAGGCTGTCAAAAAAAATTCGAAGCATGCTAAGCAGTAGTTGCTAAGTTATCAAATTGTCCTTATATGTTGAAATTTGTATAAAGACACTGGCTTTTCAAAAATTTTCCTAACTAATTTATACTGTATCGTTTTTGTCTTCTTTTTTAACTTATTAAAGATTGCGTGTTAAATTTAAAAATAATATAGGTAGTATTTTTTGATTTCTATATGACATCAGTTCTAGTGTACTTACATTAAACTTTGTTAAGTCGTCCCTCATTGATAAAAATGTATTCATATTTTATTTTCACAACAAGTCAATTGATCTTTTAATTGTCTATATTCTTGCAAGAACCTTAATCAACCTACACATGTCATTTATTTAGTTTGTTCATATTTTGTAACAACAACATTACGCGTTCAATACTGTACGACGCATTGTGTTTACCTCTGCTTAAAGCAACGTAGAGAGAGAGAGAGAGTGCCTACGTGAAAATACTCACACGTAGTTCCTCTGGACTCTTCTCATTAACATTTATTTGATTTTTTTTAACTTTTCCATCATTTCAAATTGTTTTAAAAACTTGCTATTTCTTCATGGCCTTTTCCAAATGAATCTGGAAATCTTTTTAATTCTTGACTGAATTACACCACGTTGCAAAAGGCTACATACGATCATACTTAATTGAATTAAGGGACAATTAGAGATATTTGATTTGAAATAAAAATTTTATTTATGATAACAGAGGTGAAAATTAAGCAATTCTTTAGGTAAAAATTAAATTAAAATAAAATATAAGTATACATTTATATGTATGTATGTATGCATTTTTATATGACGTTACGAAAGTCTAAATTCGGTTGCTTAAAAATCAACACTTAATGCATTAGTAGCGTGCTGGGTCCACTACATGCTTTTATTAAGTTGGAAATGTGTGGCATGTGGTGATATTTTGTCTCACTCTTCAACTAACACCATTTTGAGAATTGTGACAAATTTGACATTTACTTTAGTTTAATTTTGAAAATTTTGTCGGCCACATATGTGTTATAGTTCAAGTCTGAACATTGCGTGGGATGATCACACTTTGACATTACGTTAAACAGCAATTATTCTTTAATCAAGCTCGAACTGACTTGTCTTTATCACGCATGAATATATAATTTTTTGAGCAGGAGCATCGTTTTGCTGACATGTTACCATTTGACAATAAAGGCGAACTGACATTGATGTTGAAATTTGTGCTACCAAACCCTGCTTAAAAAATCAAATTTTTCATATAAATTTGATTTTTAACGAATTCGATTCTTAATATAAGGCAAATTCGCGAATTCGTAATATAAGGCAAAACAAAATGTTTAATGTGCAAACAAAGAAAAGAAATGAACAAAACAAGTACTTAAAACAAATCTTTAATAAAACTATAAAATTTCACATTTCAACACATATCCAATCCAAAAATTCCCAAAAATTTTTGATCGGATATTTGGCGTTTGTATAAATAATGGGTAGAAGTCAAAATTCCATTCGAAGCCTTATGCGGTGTATCAAAAGAGTCAAAACCTTCAAAAGTGTACGGCATAGAGGTCGGTGTAAGTCTTTAAGTATACTTATCTTATCTTAATACTTTATTGCACGCTATTTTTATGAGTAAACGTGGCATCCATCTCGCGCCCAATTTTCTCATCAACAAAGATGTGATAATTATCACTAAGGTCGTAAATAAAGAAGCAAACTCATTTAGTGGAAAACAGACTTTTCTGGTGAGAGTATTATATGGCATAACACTGACTAATTTTTCCCTGTTTTAAAATTCACTAATATCTATTATATTTGATGATTCCAAATAAAAAAATATCTAAACAACCTAGCACCTTAAAACATATGAACGTTGCTATTTTTCACCAAAATAGTTTTTTTAACTACTGCCGCCGTCTTAAAGAGACTAATTTTGGGACTGGTCTAGCAAAATTACGGCATTATTTTTAGTAAATGTATGTATGTAGACTTTTGTAATATGGTGTATTGTTTATGCTTGCATTATAGGTTGCGGTAGTATATTTCTTGAGTATATCAAAATTAAAACGCATTTAACGATGAAAAATATTTTTAAGCATAAACAGTCACAGCTTCTAGAATAGGTTTTACTTGAAGATAACAGTTTAATATTATTTTGTTTTGTTTATAAATAACTTGGGAAAAAATTTTAAATCTTAACATTGAATTGAATTATGTTTCTTTTTTTATAAATTTCGCCTTTGTTTCCAAATACATATAAACCATTTTGCATTGTGTTGTATGTGCGAAGATTCGAATTTTAAAAAGGTTTCTTTTTTCTTTAAAATTGAAGCAATTACTAGAACTTTATATGGAAAAATGTATACTTTGAACTTTGATACAATAGGTAGTGTAAATGCAATAAAGTTTATATAAGTAATTTATTGCAAAAATAACAACAACAACAACAAATTTTGTATTGGATACATGCTACAATTTCTGAAAAATAAATTAATTTTTTTACTGGGGACTATAAAACCACTTGACTAAATGTTTAGAAAAAAACAAGATTATTGTTATCGGATTACCAAAATTATTAATTGTTTCCCTTCTTTATAAACAGTTCAGTTCAGGTTAATTTATCAACACATTTAATGTACATTCTTATATATACATACATATATTTATGTATTAAATAATAATAAAAAATGTTCATAACAATTATTTGTTGATCATCTTATTTAAATTTAATATCAAATACTGTGAACATAAATGCATACATACAAGTATTGATGTTGTATGTAAGTGTTGTATTGTGCACAATAACACAGTTTATGCGATTATAAATAACTTCATATGTGTGTATGTGTGTACTTGCATATACTACAAGAGAATGAAACAATCTTTCTGAAAAATGTTATGTAGTAGAGTTCAAAAAAATAGCACAAATAAATTTTATAAATTTCCATAAAAATAGACAACAAAAATATATTAACACGTTAAGTGCCATGTCAGTCATTGGCGACTGAAACTGAATATTCCGTTTTGGCCGCGTCAGTGACCACTGAGTGACAACTTTTCGTTCTGGCAGCGATAGTTGCCAGTGGCTGCAATGTAAATTATGATATAAGACTGTGAAATTTACATTAACAATGGCATGCATTACATGCATCGAATAAATTTTAATTTGCTAACAGTGTGCTTCGCGTTGCTGTACCACGACACCCGCACTTTTAAGCAATGCGTGGCGACATGGTCATTCCCTTATAAATTCTACACAACATGGTAAGCATGCATATGTACGTCATTAACGTACGTAAAAACTATATTTTGTCTCTCATGCATTAAAATCGATTCTGTTCAAAACTCTCAAAAAATCGACATACGATCAAATCAATATTAATAACCTCAGAAAGGATTTAAACTTACAGGCAGAAGATCGTTAAGAAAAGACAAGAAACGGAGAATAAGTAAGAACAGGGAGCAAATTACGGCCTTCGATATCGAATGAGATTTCATACAGTTGTAAAAAAATTATACAAAAATTTCGTTTGAAATCTGCCCCCAAATAAAATGTGTTATATTTATAACAATTTTTCTTCATATGTGTTATATTTCCCCAAGAAGTAGACTTCAAAAATGTTTGGTTGGTAAATCAAAAACAAAACACAAATTATAAAAAAATGAAATCACTTGTAATTTTAAAAGTGGTTTCATTCCTAAGAAAATTTTTGTTTAACGTTTTCTGTAGAAGCTAATTACAGAATTAATTCCACTTTCGATCGGAATTGAATTCTGTGACATGCCTGATAATTGATTACTGCTACCAAAATAATACACAAAAGCGCAATGTGTGTAGAAATTATCTACTGCCACAACTGTATTTTCTCCAGCCCGACCAATCAAATTGCTCTTTCGAAGAGAAATGTTACTATTAGAAAGCTTCTTATGAAATTCGTACTGAAGGTTTCTCAAGATGGTATTTAATCATCCTTTTCATAGCTTTTAAAAGTGCCGAATAAATGGCATATATTTTTCAGGAATTGGCGTTAAGTTAGCTATTTATAATACCTTGTAGGTATCATTCAAGAACCATTACAAAAATAAACAGTTTGAAAAAGGGAAAAAAAAAAAAAGAAAAACATTAACCAAACCCATATTTAAAGTTATATCAGTATAAAAACAAAATTTTATTGCTTAAACAGCGAAACTCTATTACATCATCAAAGTCGTCATATATTATTTGGTTGTTTGAACATCAATTAAGCCAAAAATACACTAGTACAACATAATTACAAATACAAAACATAATACAATCATTGCTATTTATATTTCCACAGCTGTATGAACAAACAATCTAATCATTTTAAAGATTAATTTTCACAGAAATAAAGAAATCTGATAATCCTCCAATACATAAAAAAGTAAACAAAACATACCACCCAGAGGCGGCCAGCCAATAACTAGCGAATTATTTTTGAAATGATAATTGCCAAGCGATAATAAATTTCTTATATGTGTGCGGTGACACTGACACAACAACCCTCTCTTTATACTCTTTCACATGTTATAAGCGTGTCTGCTACATTTTATATCAAGAATAACCTAGAACTAATACAAATATAGGGATAAACAATAAGTACATATGTATGTATGTATGAATGTACAAATATATGTATATGTATATATAGAAATGTAATTGTAGTATACACTTAAAATCCTATACAAACAGACAGTAATACGCTATTAAGCAATACAACAGTTTTTTTGCAAGACCAGTTAAAGTTTAACTAGCAGTGAGTGAAGTCAACTTTAAAGTTAAAAAAAAAAATTGAAATCAAAAAATAGAAAAAATATTTAAATTTTTGTCTATAGCTAAATATACGACAAGAGAATAAACAATAAAAAAAGGAATATACAATTTAAAAATTTTAATAGCAATTTATTATTGCAATTACCGGTGCATATATTATTATATTGAACTTTCATCAAGGACAAATACAAAAGCAAGAGTAAATATTAATTTTTTTTTTTAATATAATATTGGCTTAAAGTCAATAACCGCGGGCAAAACAAAGAAAAAAAATAGTCAAGTCATAGCTAACAACACTTGAAGTCTAAACTATTAGATGCAAATTAAAGTAAGTTTTTAGTATCACATTGAAGGTTTGTGATCAATTTAGTTTTACTGTTTATATTGCAAATTCTATGTCAAGGTTTAATACTATCTGTTCAGTTCGTTTCTTTTAGTTTTTATGAATTGACAAGACGAAGATTAATTTATTTATTTCATCATTTCCTACAAAATTTTTAAGTGGAATTTTTTTCATAATACGATAGATAATAAAATGCACACACGTTTTACACGGAAAATATGAACTGCGGTTATTTGTTTGTTTTTTAGAACATAAAAAATACAAATAATAGCGGCCGGCGGCCGCTTATCATCAATATGAACATTAGGAAATTTTTCTGATTTTTTTAAAATATATTTTTCTACAACAACCGTTTCTAAGATGTCTTGGTTATAGAATTTTAAGAGATTATCCAACGAAAAAGATGAAACCAGCTAAAGAAAGCATTCTTAACTAAGGACAGCCTACCTCTATTCAATAAATTAGCAGCGTCTGGAAAGAAAGAAGAGAGCATAGGAACAGGAGAGTTGAATAGGTAAAAATTCGTAAAAGTGCAGACGAGCGTCTTACGTCCAGTGAGAAAGATGGTGAGAACTAGTCGCAAACGCTAACATATTTAGAAGTTTATATATCTCAGCCTGTTGACTGAAAACTCCTAAAGGTCATTGATTTATTTAGAGCAAAAATTTTTTAATAAAAAAATATCACGGATAGTATTAAATTAAGTTTCTGCCTAGTGACAAAATGCGGACTTACATTGGGCTATGAGTTAAATTACGCACCTATGAATTAAATTTAGATATGCTTGGTAGTAGTAACAAAACCTCTTGATAAATATAAATTTGCACATAATTAAAAAATCTTTAGGGGTATAAAAAAGGTAATATCTAATTCTCACTGAGCTTTTACGAATAAATTTAACGAAATTTTAAGTATTGCACCGTAAAAAGAAAAAGAGGTTGTCATCTCTAAATACCAAAATTTCTCGAAATTTTGTGATTTATTATTTGGAATAAAGGAAAAAATTTTACTACATAGTTACTTGCTAATGGCAAATTTAAATATGCACAATTACTATCAAGATAAAAAAATACAATTTAAGTAACAAAAAATTAATAAATTTTAAAAGTTGTCATGGAAAATTTTTAAAGTAATCTTGTCTTTTCAATCTTTTTTGAATTTCATTTAATTTGGTAATAAATAATAAAATGAATTTTAATAATAAAACGCACAAATTAAAATATTGAATGCTGTTAAAAGAAATTGAAAACCATTAACAAACTTTAAGAACTAAAAAATAACTTGGCGGCAGCGGTTTTAATATCAGGTTTTTTAGTTAAAAATCAATTATAAATATTTATAAACAAACTGTTTACCTAAGACCATGATGGTATAGTAGTAAGAAAAAACATTACTTGTTCTGAGTCCATAAAAGTTCAACAAGTTTAACTTTGACTGCAAAACTTGTTTAAATATTTTTTTTTTTTTAATTAAGAAAAAAATTCTACAATGAAAAATATCAAAAATTAGCCTAATACTTGTTTTGCACTGTCTGAATGAAACAAAAACCACAAATATTTTTAATAACCAATTTAAAGAAGAGGTCATTTAACAGTTGTAAACCATCAAAATGTTTACGAGGTCTTTAAGCATTATTAACATTTTAGATATTTAAGTAATTGTTTGATGTATGATATTTGTATTGACTTTTTTTTGTGTTAAATATATTAAATTGTAAATAGCTTTTGAAACTTCTAAAGGGCCTTTTTAAGCGTCCGAGATGGTATTTGAAAATACAGCTCAAGTTAGTGAAACAAATTAAATTTGTATTCTGTTTCAAGGAAAATTCATCTTCTGACAATAGGTTCCACGAATTTTGTTGGTTCAATTTGTAATCAGGACTTGATACTTATGCTATAACTTGACTTCCAAATGCTCATGAATTGTTAGGTTCTTATCATTCCTTCAATGAATATAATCATACATAACACGAACATACCAATTAGCCCAGATTTTTTGATGAATCGTATCATTGATCCACAACGGATTTTTTTGTTTGTTAACGTATTCATTTTACCAAACAAAAAGCCACATCATCAGATTTTCAGAGAAAAAAATTTATCAGGTGCAATTGCTAATCAATGACCAAAAGTATGGTCGTTTAGCTTCTTGAATCTTGTGGACGGACAAAACTTAAGATGCATTATCAAATTAAAAACGATGGTAATATTTCGACACACACAAGCAATTGTTTACTCGGTGCGAAACTTTCTATGTCTTATTGATGGCTTATTAGTTGAACAGTGCACTGATTTTAAAAGTAAAATTTTCATAATTTGGCTTAGTAACTGGAGCATCAAATTAGTGATATGACTTCTGACTTGCTAAAAATTACTGAAAAAGATGAACATAAGAACAACACAATTTGAAGATTGCTCTATGGAAAAAAGACCAGACAAGTTAAAAAACACCCTTTAGGTGAAATTAAAAATTTCGTGGATGTTCAGTATAATATTTTTTAAATGTTTTGATATCCATGAATCAAAATAACATGGGCAATATGATTTTAATTTGTATTTAATACGTACGCAGTTTTTGAATCAAGTCGTTAATTTTAAAAATTAAATACATTTTTTTTAAATTATAAATTTTACAATACATCTTGGCATATGCTTTCAACAATGTACTTTAAATTATGCAAATTAATTCTAAATTTATTGCGAAATTACTTTTTAAGAAAGCAGCTGTAAAAAGTACTTCGACTGACTATTTCATTTCATTATTTACGTTTTCCCAATATGTAGAACATAATGAATAATACATTAAATTTCTTACTTTGTTTTTAATGTCATTAACCATTAAAAGCTTAAAATTATTGGTAACAATTGTGCGAATGAAAAAGATCGAAATAGGTGTACAATCAAAGTAAGATAAAAATGAGTATCATTAACTGTAAACTTAAACTTTGACAATTCGTGATCAGCCGGTTTGATGGAATGGTGATTTGAGTGCTCTTAGAAAGGTCACTAAGAAATCATATAATAGGGCGAATAGAATCGAAGCTTGAGTCTGATTGGAAAGCTTATAGGGCAAACTTCAACTGATATAAGAGCGATATTAGGTAGGCTAAGAAAAAATCTTGGGTTGTCTTCTGCGAGTTGATAGAAAGGTTTAACGACGCTGCCAGGTTCCGGAGAATACTTTCGAGCGAATAGAAGCCCATTGGAAGTCTTAAAAGGGACGATGGCAAGTGGACTAATCTTGAGACTTGATTTATTGGCAAGAGTCAATTTTCCTGGCTGTTAGGATGTGGGTCGGTGGCACACCAGTTCCAGTTCCCATGCCCTATGTTCTGCGCTGAAAATTTCCCGAATTTAAGTTTCTTTTCGGAAGAGAAACACACCTTTTAAATGATATATATATCGTTTTAATAGCCTTGAAAAATCTTTCTGTATTTCTCAAGCAAACACATGTTTCAACCAATTTTTTCACATTTTTAAAGTTTAGAAGTGTTTTTGTGCACTATTTTATATAGGAAACGTACTATAGATGAATTGATTAAGGAATTATATTAAATAACTAATAAAATGAGACTTACGGTTTAGAAATCATTTGGAAATTGACTGGTAATACTCAGCTAAGTTATTAGCTTATAAGTGCATGAAGGTTTTTTACCCGTAATTCGGGATTTTTGAGGTGTTTTGAAAGGTCCATAAACAGATCCTTGTTCTACTCGACAGCGTCTATCAAAAAAGTAGTCCATACTGTGAGTGTAGGTATTGGATATTTGTCACTTATTGTATTTAATCATAATACTGCCTCGAGAAAAACAAATCTTGTTACGTTGGTTGGCAGTCGTCAGAATTTTTGTCCAATCCATCTCTTGATCATGATGACTACACTAACTTTAATTTAAATTGTATTTATTATTCAAAAAGTAAAGTTAAGGTATTAAGAATGTTTTAATAAAATAGCCTTATAGTGTACTATATATACTTAATTATAAGCTAAGTACCGATATACTGTAACAACCCTAGCGAAAAAAAAACACAAAACTAATCTTTAATTAAAAATTTATTCACATATCCACTTAATTTTTGTCGCCCCAAATACCTATTTTATTTGAAATATTTTTGCGCAGTCTGTAAAAATCTTAATTCATACACAAGCAATTAATGTATGTACATAAGTGTGGTGCGGTCGTGAACTTGATTTTATATTTTACATATTTTATTTTAATTTTAGCCCAATTTTATGTAACTATAGTCAGCCTATTGCTGATTATATTTGAGTTGTATGTATTTCGTTTGTATTTAAAATTGCTAAAGCAAAGTAGCGAACTACACGAATTTTTTTTCTACTTGAAATTAATTACTTTTTTATTTTTATTGCTGTAACATTTCGCGATTAAACATTAATTTTTAAAACTCTGATTCATTATTAAATATGGAATTTAAACTCAATTCTAGGTCTACTGTTTTATATATTCGTAGTATGCTAACATATCATTAAAATTCATGTAATTGGGAAAAAAATTCATTTTATTCAGAATTAACTAGGCAAATAGGGTTTTGGACCATTTTTGATTTTTTTCTTCTTTGGTTGCCTAGTCAATTTCTAATGCGATAATTAAATATTAATTTGCATTTCCTTGTAGTTTTGCTTGGCTTTAGCTGCTGGCTTAAATTATTTTAAGAAGTCTATAGTTATATATGTAGATGCAACTTTGCTCTTTATAATTATCCTTGAACCTAGATTAAAGAATCGGAAAATGAGAGACATTTTGAGAGAGTAAATTTCTTCTTCCTGCACGAAACATCCCGTACTTTTTCTTCGGGATAGTTTGTGCAGTTAAACAACAGTCAGCTGTTTAACAAATAAACAATAATAAAGTAAAAAGCAATTTTTTTACATAATTAAAAAAAGTTGAAAAGTTGAATTAAAAGGTTTAAAAAGGTTTAGAAAGGTTTAGTTGTGGACAACTAATTTAAATTTGGTTCATTGTTTATTTAAAAAAAAATATATTCTTTATTTGTTTAATTATCACGCATAATTCAAATTTATGATGTTTGTTTACATTTTGTGTACATTTGCAAGTTGTGAGTTGAGTTTTTAAAGTCTTTAAATATTTATAAACCAATTTTGTTTTATTTTATTTTAATTAAGCGAAATAATGTAAACATTAAATAAATGTATTTTGCGCTAGTTTTTTTATATCAACTGAATTGTCAAAAAATTTAAGTTTATTTTTGTGGTAAAATTTGTGGTTTTCTGCGTTCCCGTACTTTTGTCGTTTTTGTCTTTTATTGAGAGAAATTGTTTTTTACTCTCATTTTATCGAACTTTACCTAAAAAGTAAAGAAACAGACCTAGTGTGATAAATTATTCGCGTAATCTTGGTCTAAATTATTTTCGAGGATAATTTTGTAAATTTCGTCACGTATTGGTGCCATGCGGTATTTTTACTAAATATTGGGTATGTTCTGTAAACCGAAAACGAGTGAAATTGAAATCGAAAAAATTTTCAAAGACAAATAAAACTTAATTCGCTAATTACTTTAAACTCTTGATAATCAAAGAAGTTATTAGAATGGTAATTAATTGTAAGTATTAATAAGAAAAAATATCAAAATCTTGTCTAATTTAAAAATTATAGCAGTTTAAAGTTTCATTCGATTTCAATTTCACTCGATTTAGGCCAACTGCTCCACACAGGAAAGAAATGCTATATTAACTGCAATAAAGGTTCTCTTGCTCAAATGTGCATTCTTAATCCATATTTACATCTATAAAATAAGTAGGTGCGTTATTAAATTTTTCTCAGCAAAAAAAAATACCTAATTTAGTTGTAGTTGATTCGAAATACCTGTCGCAGGCTACTATTTGAGGCTAAGAGCGTACGTCGGTTGTTATAGCCAACTAAGTTAGTATGCAGTTTATGAAAGTTTGTTTCAAAAACGTGATGTGTAATATCGACGTTGTAAATCAGTAACCAATCCTCAATAAATATAGTTCGACCACCGTTATTCACACTTAGATATATGTGTGTGCCATATATGTATTTACGTATGTGTGTATATGTTACTTTACCCGTAGAGGTCATATAGATTTACTAAACCATTAAAAACTTTTCCGTTACTTAACTAACTGATACTTAGTAATGTTTTTGTTCTTGGCTTTGTTTAATAAATTTTTAAAATATAAGTTAATGAGAATCAACCGGCATTTGTTCTCGTTGCTTATACGTTTAGCAGTTCATCGTCATATTTATAAAAACAACGTCGTTTATATGTCGTATAGAGCACAGCTGTGATTTCTCACTTTTTTATGCTCCCCGTTTTAAATTAAAAAAACTCTCTGTTTATGTTTCTCCGGTTATTTGTATGGATAATAATAATTATGTAAATGTATAGCAAAACACAAACAACGAATCACGTGTATAAGTGTACATACATACATATGCTTTTACTCGTATGCCCCGGTAAGGTAGACTCACCTAACCCATCTAATATAGCGAGCGTCACTATAAAATAAACAACAGCTAGTATTCCAAAAAAAGAAAATAATTCGAAATCATAAAACGAAAAAAAGAACACAAAAGTTGTTTAGCTGCATCCATCCATCCATCGTATGATTTTATTTTGCTCAATTCCTATTCGTTTATTTGAGTAACGCTATTTCATGAGATGGCAGGCACCTAAACAATCAAACAAACATGTTTTGAAAACTTAAATATTTTTTGAGCGGTTACTTGCTTAAAGTATAGACATGTAGTACACGTTTGCTGAGATAAAAATAAAAAAAAATATAAAATAAAAAAAATAAAAGAAAACTTGTTAAAACAGATTTTCATAGCTTTTACCATAATATAGAAATGTAAAAGTGTGTTAATTACACTTACATACATATGAAAAGGGCATTTTAATAAGAGCGTCCGAATTTAAATTTGAAATAAAAGAACAACAAATTAAATTCCATGGCTTTTAAGTTTTAAAAATTAACACCACGACTTGCTGTTACATAGATATACATATATTGTACATATGTATGTAGCTCATCTTGTCAGTCCAATTTTTTTCTTCTTTTTCAAGAACTATTTTTCGATGTTATTTTATTAACAACATGGGTTACGCATGTAAACCACAAATTGCTCAATAAGTTATTAAATTGTTTCAATAACACATGGACTTGATATACTCCAATCAATCAGCAGGCATCAAACGATACTATTTTGAACTCTATAAAAATGCTACGAGTGAAGTAACATTATCGCTGATTCGATGGTTTCGATCAGATGTATTGTAGATGCTTTGGAAAAAATTCATTAACTTTTCACTGAAACGCCTGCGGCTACCTAATTTCACATAAAGTATGGACCGATGATGCCGTGGACCGGCAATCCCCACCATATGGTAATTAATTTTTTGGATTCAATGGCTTAATTTTGCTTGTTGACGTATCGATTTCATCAAAATACCGAATATTCGCGATTTGTTCCATACGTTCGTCAAATAGAGCATCGAATCTTAAAATAAATATCCGCAATATGGAAACGGCATCGCAGTTATCCACATTGGAATATCGGACAAACTAAAAAGGCACCAATTACATATGTGTCCGATTTGACATATACATATGTATGTACCATATTTGGAACAAAAACATTACTTTATAAATTTCAATTCGTCCTACTATTTAAGGCGAACCTGTCTTACAGTGTATTCATTAAAAGACGTAAAGTTCTTGATTTAGTACTTTTTCAATTAAAATCTAAAATACAAAAGAAAAACATTCTAATTTGCACAATATTTTGTACGATAATTAAAATATTTCCATTTTAATTTGGTGTTTATTCACTTATTTTCTTATGATATTGATTTATTGGAATAACTTATAAAAAATGGCTCAGGTACTAAAGATAAAAGTACTATTCAACAAGTTTTTTATTTAGCTTAAAATATATGTAATTAGTCAACATTAGCAAGATTTTAACGTATTGGTATTTATTTATTTATGTATCTGCACCACACACCACAGACCACTTCCTAATCTCACCAAACATTTCGTTATTTCTTTTCGCTTATGTGTTTTATACTTTTATTATATATTATAGATTTTATACGAGAATGTTCGTATGTACATTTGTATGTATGTACAATGAATGTAGAGAAATCTCTTTAGGTTCTTGTTCAAGTATTTTTCCATTTTAATTTTGTGTAGTAGTTGTGCAGTTTAGTTTACAATTGTACTCTTATTAAAACAGCACAGACACGCAAGTTATTCGTTATAGCAACTCGACAAAAACATTAAACTTAAAAGAAAAAAATCTACAACTATTGCTCTGATATAAACTATCAAGCAGGTATAAATAAAATTAAATATTAAAGAGAAATTTGGAAATAATAACCGTTATTAATAAAATAATAAGAAAAATTAAATTAAATTAAATTTAACAACTGGTGAAATGATTTTTGATTGTGTTGTTTTCGTTTTTTATTTCAGCATCATGCCGCCAAACGCTGCTCCTGCTCACCAATCGATTACTGAATCGCTTATTGCTACGGCTAATGGTATTTCCGAAGGAAATCCCAAAGTATTGACTGATACCACCACTGGTGTCTTGTTTGAGCAAGATGCTGAAACTATTGATGGTGGTTTGGTAAAAGATATTGAAAAATTAAAAAAGGCTGAAAAACGTAAACTGAAATTAGTCTGGCGTAATATTATTGCATTTGGCTACTTGCACCTGGCTGCACTGTATGGCGCTTATCTTATTTTCACTTCAGCTAAATGGCAAACTATAGCTTTCGGTATGTTATATTATTATAATTTATTTAGATATATTAATCACTTGTGTTGGAAAATCTTAAAAATTGGTTATCAACACTAAGGAGTAAAGAAAAAAATTACAAATATAAGTATAAAGTTTTTCTACCATATATACATACATACATACATATACGTACTCCTTTTTGCTGGGTTCATAATGATCATTTTATGTTTGTAATTGTTTTAAAATCTCAATCAATCTTCATGAAACCATAAAATTTTAATTTATTCTATAACGTTCCGATATCTAAATATATTAGGCGAGACCTTCCTTCCTGTTCGTGCTCCTCTTTGTATTAAAGGATTTCAATGCTCTCATGTTTTATTGATTCATTAATCGAACTCATTGGCATTTAAAATATAATTTTCTCATCTATTAATCCATCTAAAATTGCCATCAGCACAACAACGGCAATTGGAATCAAACTCGGCTGAATATTATCACCGCAGAAACTGCTATTTTTTCCTAGAAGAAAATTTCAGAATATAGCACAGCTGTTACAACAACAATGTTTTTAAACTCGCGTAACATTTTGTATCATCGAATAATTTGTCAAAAGTGTTTCACAAACTTCGGAACAAGTAGTAGTCACGTAATGTTAAGTCCAGTGGGATTTGTTCAAACATACAGAGTTATTCCGATATTGCCAACTAACTTTACAGACAAATATAATCGAATTAGAATTAGTCAGAAAGAACAAGAATGAAAAAGGAAAATATGGAAAATGAAATTGAATTGATTTTGATTACAAAAACAAAACAAAAAAACTCAAATAATTTTTTTACCACGCCAATCAAATTAGTATTTAATTTTAATTCATTTTTTGAAGTATGATTTATATTTTATTTTTAATTCACTTCAAAAATTATAAATAAATTTTGTTTAAATTAAAAAATTGTAAACTTTTTAAATTTCTGTATAAAAGATATTTAAAAAATGGATGCATTTAATGTACCCAAGAAAGTAAATCGCCATGTTCTAAAGGCTTTGAATGTTTTAAGCAGAGGCAAAAAGAATGGTCCTGTAACCACTGCACAGATATTGACGCAAGTTAAATTTCAAATGCGAAATCTAGTTCCTGTACCAAATGCCGATATGGTTATACAAAAATCGTTGAAAAATTTAAGTGATATTGGTCTAATAGAGAGGGTTGGTGCGCAACAGTATGCAGTGGGAAGCTCCTATATACCACGGAGATCACTTGGAGCTAGTGGGCAAGATTCGATAGAACGTAGATGCTTTAGGCCTACTGTAAGTTTTTATTAAGGGTAGCGATGTCAGACACACAAACCAATAAATATTGTTGAAATCTATATGTTTTAAGGTATCACGTAAAAGAAGTATCAGTCAGTTGAATCCCAATTTTAAAAGAGCGCAGCAAATCGTAAGCGATGATTCGCTTTCAGGCGATGACTATGATCGTGCACGGAAAATTATGCGTAGCAATAATAAAAAAGTAAAATATGTGGGTCGAAAATCCGAATTGCCAAAGGCTCGCCAACATGGTGCAAAAGATGACTTAAAAACACCTGGTATTAAGGCCTATGCTATGGGCTGTCATTCGGAAAGTTCTATAGGCCAAAACTTGGGCATGACAATGCACCACGGATCAGAGAGCGATGTTACCAGAGATTACGATTATTCAAGCAAATCACCATTACCACCATTAGTTATTAAAGAAATTGTTCCTGCAAAAGAAACCTCTTCTGCTCTGTCGAATATTAAAGAGCTATTTAAATTTAAAAAATCTAACAACAATGATAATGCACCACCTACAGCACTTAGTAGAAATTCTTCCAGCAATTCCTCTAGTAATTCTCAAAGTAATATTGTGAAAAAAGAAAAATCACCATCGGCGACTAGTGTTAACACAAAAGTAGTTCCAGCTGAAAAATCGACATCTATTTAGAGTTTCAAACTACAAACAAATTATCTTAACAAATTGAATAGTTTAATAGTAGTTTAATGTAATATGTCTCGTCTGTAATGTGGTATTATTTATTTATGAATTGTATTTGGTAAAATTAATATATGTGATATGTATGCGTAAATGCTTTTCCTAAAATTAAAGAAATCATTTCCATTTTATAAAGGTAAACATCATGTCCATAATGCGATAAATACATAATGTAATTTAAATAGATCATTATATTTTTATTATATAATCATATAAAAAATTTCGTAATTAGGGAGCAGTTGCAAACTCGTATCCACTTTTATGTGTAGTTCTTTTGATATCGAAAATATCGAAACGGAATCTAGCAAACAACTCTGGTGTTCCATTAACCGTACACATTTACAATTTTTGCAGCGTTTATCCTCATGTTTTTTTTTTTATTCCAAAAACGCATCAAATAGCGTATTTCTTCGAATATTTCTCATATATTCAAATCAATATAACTTTTTACACGTGCGAAGAATTGAAGAATTTTATAACCGAAAATGTCACCTTTTATTTGGTATAATCGAATAAGTGTTGCCTGATATATGGGCAACAACATCACCTAGATGCATTTTATATGATCCAATCTATAAGTGGAATAAAATAAAGTCCTCTTTACTGTTCAAGATTTATATAAATGTTCTCTATTGATTTTTTTTTTTTAATTTATGCAAAAATAAATTTAAATTTCCTTGAAGTTTACAATTCAATTAATTTTTGTTTGTTTTTTTTAGCTTTCTTTTTGTATCTTATTTCTGGCTTGGGTATTACTGCTGGTGCCCATAGATTATGGGCTCATCGTTCGTATAAAGCTAAATGGCCATTGCGTTTGATTTTAATGATTTTCAATACCATTGCATTCCAAGATGCTGCCTACCATTGGGCTCGTGATCATCGTGTACATCACAAGTATTCAGAAACCGATGCTGATCCCCACAATGCTACTCGTGGTTTCTTTTTCTCTCACATTGGCTGGTTATTGTGTAAGAAACATCCTGAAGTTAAAGCCAAAGGCAAGGGTGTCGATTTGAGTGATTTAAGAAACGATAAAATCATTATGTTTCAAAAGAAGTGAGTCGCCCGTCCACTTTTCTTTTATTAGTTAGTAGTTAAACATAAAAGCTAATTTTAATTTTATTTGATTTTTAGATACTACATGATTTTAATGCCTTTGTTATGTTTTGTTTTGCCTACTATGATACCCATGTTCTGCTGGAATGAGAGTTTTATTAACTCTTGGTTTGTTGCCACTATGTTCCGTTGGTGTTTTATCTTGAATGTAACCTGGTTGGTTAACAGTGCAGCTCACAAATTCGGTGGCAAACCATATGACAAGTAGGTTTTATATTGTATTGTATGCTTATTGTATGCTAAACACAATTGTATGTTAACTATTTTCCAGATATATTAACCCTGCTGAAAATGTTTCTGTTGCTATTTTGGCTTTCGGTGAAGGTTGGCACAACTATCATCATGTTTTCCCCTGGGATTATAAGACCGCTGAATTTGGCCAATATTCAATGAACTTCACCACAGCCTTTATTGATTTCTTTGCCAAAATCGGTTGGGCTTACGATTTAAAGACTGTATCTGCCGACATTATCAAGAAACGTGTTAAGCGTACTGGTGATGGCACTCATGAAATCTGGGGTTGGGGTGATAAAGATCAACCAAAAGATGAAATTGATGCTGCTGTTATTATAAATAAGAAAGATGAATAGATTATACTCTAAAACGCAGTATCAAACGTCCATTATAAATAAATGAAACAATTTAAGTAAATAAAAACTAAAAATCAGGGATAAAAAAATGAAGGGAAGGTGTGCTCTACTAAAACCTAAACATCGTATTATCATCGCTGTTAGAAGTCTACAAAAAAAGAAAAAAAAACTAAAACACAACATAATAATGATGAATTTGTGAAGCGTCGTGATCTCATCACCGTGTCGTCATCGGTAAACTGTGAAAGAAAAGAAATTTAAAATGGTACAGAGTTCTTCGAACTCTTTTTTTTAATAAAATTGTGCATAAAAACAAAAATCCCTCAATTAATTACTAACACATTGAAAAATGGGAAAAGGAATTTTTTCTTTGTTTTTTAGTAAGAATTTTTTAGATTTTATATGAAAAGAAAACCCAAAATTAAAAAAATACTTTATTAAAGCACGCTTTCTTACTTTTTCTTTTTTTATATTATAAATAAATAAATAAAACTATATGTCTGGCACATTGAATTTATTTTAAAAATAAATATGTATGTAATCTCTTATTTTGTGTATAACTGATATACTAAAAACTTTATAAAAACAACAAATATTAATTACTAACAAATGAAATGTCATGCTAGATATTTATCAAAGATCGATTGCGGTTACGGCTGCAGCTGCTGCTTAAACAAGTATATTTTTACAAAACAGCACAAATTCAATGGCCTATAAAAACAATTAGCACCTAAGAGTCCTACTACTACTACTACTTATGCATTCTTATTATTCTCCCCGTCCGGCTCCCTTTTATATATATATATGTATAAATATTATTACACTTATACCAAATAAACATCCTTTTTTGTTTTTCAATATTGTTATTTTATTAACTTGACACCGATTTTTTATTCAGAGCAGAGCTTAAAATAAATTATATGATAAATAAGTAAAAATTGAAAGGTTGATAATAGAACGCGAATAAATTAATATTGAATATTAAAAAATAAACACTATTCTTATTGAAAAAATTTTATAAAAATTGTATATTTAAACGTTATTATATATAGGTGAACAACCTATTTCTCCCCCTCCCCTATCTATCTCTAACCATTGCTCTTAGAGTTAGTGGTAGTAGAGCAAAAAAACCGAAAACAGTAAACCTTTAACAGATTGTTACAAAATTATTTTGTTTGTACACACTTCAAATCTTGTATGTGTGAAATTCATATTTCGAATTTAAATTACCAACAAAAACAAAAGAAAGATATTGAAATTAATTAAAATTAACTCTTAGTGTAAAATCACCAACAACAACAAAAAAAGCTAAATGAAAACGATACTCCTTATAAATGTGAAAATAAATTCCATATTAAAGAAAAAACAAAAATAAATCATTAAGCCAAACCCATTAATATTTAATTACAAAAAGTAAAAACAAATACAAGTGAAAAATAAAATAAATATTAAATACAATTTGTTAGCTCTTGTAAAAATAAACATTTGTTTTAATTGAAGGTCAAATTAAAGATATTTTGAAAATATTTATTTTTATTAGATTTCCCCTCATGTTTGTTGGAAATCAATTTAGATTTAATGAACCAATCAAACTTAAGTAGGTACCAATTAACCAATTAAACTTAATTACGATCACATAAACTTTTTTTACCTAATAATGTTCAGTTTAGTTAAAAACTTTTAAAAAATGTAGCCTCAGGCTTAAATTAAAGTAAAGTTATCTTTCGTCATATAAAATCAAAAAAAAAAAACCAAAGTTACATAAAATTAAAAATTTACTAATTGTTTGATACAAATGCATCCTATGAAAATACATGTTCAAACAAAGTATTACGCTCCTACAGCTAAAAATAACAATTGTATAGACAAAATTCACGCCTATCATAACATGGAAAATTTCTATTCCCATGAAATTTTCATTCCAATCGAAAGAAAAATTGCTATCGTAAATACCCCTTAAATTGTGGTTCCCTTTTCACAAGCTATCAATTTAAGTTCAATGTTAACAAAAACAAGGAAAAAAATTTGTGATTTTTATAATTCAGTTAGTGGTATTTGGTACGCCAAAACAAAAAAAGTTAAAAATATTTAAATTTTCCACAATTTTTATTTGCAGAGTCAAAAGCAAAATTGTGTTCGTTGAAAAATTCTATGCACAACGAAATTTTCTACAGTGATACCTACTTATAATACATAATACAAAATTTACGTTCGATAGTCGATATTCGATATCCAACGAATACCGTTTGCCGAATGCAACTTATGATAGGGGTCCTTTTTGTACGAATTTTAAAATTCGGTCAACACTTCACTTTAAACTACAAGAAATAAAGCTTTTAGTCAGCATTTCAATAATAATTCACTATGTATGTTATTTTGAACTTTATTAACACTTCTAGTTTTAAAATAAGTTAATAAAAACTTAAATGATAAATGCAACTCCCCAGCTAAAATGATGCGAACTAATGAATGAGAAAAGGAAGCAAATTTCGAGGAAAAACACTTCACGATCAGGAAAATTTTTGCAGTGCCATCATTCTCCACGGAATAATCAAAAAAGGAGCTAACATTTAATGGGTAAATTATGATTACATAATTGCAATTGTGTGAAATGGACAAACATTTCACGATAGGCGTGAATCTTTTTTTAGTTTCAGGAAAAACTAATACTGTAAATTTTTTCCAAACACTTATAATAACTAAGAGCTTTTTATAATTTTATATTTTGCCATTTTATTAACAAAATATATTGAGGTAATTTTGTGTTTTTCAAGATGATCTATAGGAGTGATGTGTTTTGTTTTTGATGATGATCTATTGGTGTGATGATGATCTGGTGGAGTTGCTTGCTTGCAAGTATACAAATACCATTTCTGAACTTTGTATGACTATCAGAGCCGTAAAAGATTGCAATCAATTTCTTTTCAATCACATGATGTCATGCTGCATTCAAAAAATCATAAATTGATTTTATTTCAATTTGAAATCATTAAATCAACTCATATGTATATTGACTTCAATCAAATTTGTCAATTGCTCTGCACCAAACCAACTGTTGGAGATTGATTGGACAGTCTTTTAGCAAACATATTTTAACTAAAGCATTAGTCAATACTTCGCGAACGGTAGGATCAAGTTACCCTACGCTTTACATTAATTGTACTTTATAGATTTATGAAATATATTTTCAAACAAATGAATAAATAAACTGGAATATCTTCAAGTGATCGATCCTTCACCAAATTTAGTCGAATATTTACACAGTATTTTATTTGTAGGCGAAATAAACTTAAATGGTTAAAAAATCTATCAACTTTTTTAAATAAAAACAGAAAGCAACTTTAATTTTATTTGTTTTTTGTTAGTCATTTAAAAGGTGTAGTAATTTATTATAATTTATTATATTATTAATCTCTTGAAATGTCTAAATCCAGTTTTGATTGTTTCGTAAGTTGTTGTTATAAAATGCAACTGAGAATTTTCATAATTCTTCAGTTGGTATAATGACCGAAAATATGATAGAAATTTTTACATTTTCCACTGAAAATAAATTAAACGTTTAATTTAGTGTTTTCTCTTTAATAATTTAACAAAAGCAAACAAAAATCCATTACAAATTAGTAATTAATATGTTATCTTTCCATTTTTTATATGAGATAATCTCATTTAATTTGTTACTACTATTACTAAATTATTATAATCAAAACCATAAATTAATTTTCTTCAGGCTTTTTGGTTTCAGGGTCTACTTTCTTCTCCGTTTTCTTTAGTTGATCCTCTTTTAGTTTCTTTTCTGCTTCAAATTTTGCACGCTCTTTAGCCTGTTTTTCTTCCTCTATTTTAGCAGCGGCTTCTGCCACCTGTTCATCATCCCAATCTGCCATTGACTTATCACGCTTAAGCCAGGTTTCGGCGGTATCTGCTTTGAAAGCTAAACGTAATAATTTTGATAATTTTTAATTAAGAACTGATTTAAGTTTTATGGATTTCCTAATTTTCTTAAATAAGTTTAATAATTTCTTATCTAAAATATAGACTTACTGTTGTTAAACCATTTGATGCCTTCTGTCATTTGTTGTATCATATCTTTGGAAGTGTACATTATTTCGTTTTGTACTGCTTGCTGGAAGTTGGTTGCATCAAATACAGCCGAATATAAAGAATTTCTATCATGATTTAAGGCGCTTTGAGGAAATTTAGCCAATTGATGGGCCAATTCCATGGCGTTAACGAGAGCACATCCAGTAGGTACAATCCGATTGGCAATACCAATTTGATAGGCTTCATTAGCACATAGTTGTCTACCGGTTAAAATCAAATCTAAAGCTCTTGAAAAGCCTACCATAGCTGGTAATCGAGCAGTTCCACCATCTATGACTGGAACACCGAAACGTCTATTGAAAAATCCAAGTACAGCAGTCTCCTCCATAACACGCAAATCACACATAAGAGCCAGTTCTAAACCATTTGCTATGCAATAGCCATTAATGCCGCACACAACAGGTTTTTGTATGTGTCGTCTTGTGGGACCTACCGAACCCTCTGGCATCATTAACATTTCAATGGAAACTTGTCCCTCATCATTGGTGGCCAGTTCAAGAATATCAAAACCAGAACAAAATGAACCGCCTATACCGTACAGCACTGCAATAGGTGAGGTTTCATCCGCTTCAAAATTCCTAAAAGCTTCGCATAGTTTTGCTGCTGTCTTAGCATTGATGGCATTTCGTGACTGTGGCCTATTAATACCTATCATCGTAATATTTTTATCTTTGTCCACGATAACTGATTGTTCTTCTTCGGCTTCAGATTTACTGAGAGTATCTAAAATGCAATCATTTAATAAGGTGAATGGAGTCCTTAAAACATTATATCACCCGGCCCTACTGAGCAACTTACCCTGTTGGAGGAGACGTGCTGATAGGGAAACGTTGCGTTGAACTGAGGCAAAACTGACATCGGCAATTTTGCACAACTGTCTGGTCAATTGTTTTAACATGTTTTTATTTTTAATTATATTTTTATTCAATTAATATTAATCAATTTTATATTTTTGTCTCCCGGCTAAAATTACTTCTTGCATACAAGGTATAGGATATTTTTTTAAAACCATATGTTAAGACCGCACATCCATACACACGCAATTCTCTCGCTCTCTCAGTTGAGTGATTACATTTATCGATGTACGTAATGCTGCCAGTATGTAAAAATTAATTTTTACATAAATTTCTTTAACAATTACAAAAGTATGGCAACTTTGCCGTTATATTTACATTAAAGTGCAATAATGTTGATCAAAACATTAGAAATTGTGAAGAAAAATGTAAAATTTTCAAAAAGTTTCAATAGATACTTTTCAAATAGTGCAATATTAACACAAAATGGTAAAATTAAAGAGAATATTAATCAGGATATATTTTATAGCTGAAAATTTTCCCATAGAGTCATCTGCGAATGAAACAATTGTAGTCGATAAGGACGAGCATATTACTTTAATTGGGATTAATCGGCCTAAAAAGCGCAATGCCATTGATTTTGATACTGCCGAGAAGCTATCAATGGCTCTGAGTGAGTTCGAGGCTGACAAAACCTCTCCAGTGGCTGTTCTTTATGGTTTAGGTGGCACATTTTGTGCCGGTTACGATATCCGGGAATTAGAGGCTGAGTGTGAAAAGGGTAGCTTAAATTTTTTGTTACGTCACGAGGGTTCAATAGGACCAACAAGACGTCATTCTGGCAAGCCTATTGTATGTGGCATTAGTGGCTTTTGTGTGGCCAGCGGTTTAGAGCTTGCATTAATGTGTGACTTAAGGGTTATGGAGGAAACTGCTATAATGGGATTTTTCAATAGACGCTTTGGTGTACCCATTAGTGATGGTGGTACGGCACGCTTAGCTTCTATGGTGGGTTATTCTAGAGCTTTAGAACTTCTCTTAAGTGGACGACGTGTTAATGGTAAAGAGGCTTTTGATATTGGTTTGGTAAACCGTTTGGTAGCCACGGGTACCGCTTTAGGCCAAGCTGTAAATTTAGCCTTTTCAATAGCTAAATTTCCTCAGGTATCCATAACGCAAGATCGTAATTCTGTGTATACTAATGCCTATACGCGTCACGGTTTCCGTAAAGCTATGCAAACTGAAGTCATGAGTGCGTCCAGAGAAGTTTTATCTGAATTAAAAGAGGGTGTACAGCGTTTTAAAACTTGTAAGCAGTTGAAATTTTAAATATGTTAAAAGAAAATAATATTATTAATAAATACTTTTTATTTTTCCTAGCTGAAAATAAAGGTTCTAAAACCGATTCGTTTCATGTTAAACCCAAACCTATACCAGATTGGGAAAAATCTGAAATTGAACATGAAAATAAACATAAAACTAAACCGAAACATTAAACCAAGAAAGGGTACTCATACATTTTTTAGTTTGTAAATTATTCTTTAAAGGAGTAGCTTCGAAACTAATTATATTATATAATAAGTTTTAATATAAATTCTATAAGAACTAAGTATATAGAATATTATAATTATAATCATAGACGAATAATGTTTTATTAAAATAGAAAATGTGTAAAACAACATTAAGATAAGTAAAGTTAAATTTTTTCCGGAACTCGAGGTAATGTTTTCAGTTATATAAAACATAAGTTGAAAGTTATGAGTTAGTCAGTTTGAAACGCAAATGTTAATTTTACCCAACAAGAACTAAAATTCAATATCACTACGAATTAGTCCAGTTTCAGTAAAAGCTTTAAGTTCGCTACAGTATGCATGCAGTATGTAGAAATCACCAATTTCTTGCTTTTCAAACGGCATTGTTAATTTTAGCCGATCACGCATTTTACTTTCATTTCGAAAGAAAAAAAATTAGCAGACAATGCTGAGAGGGAACAAGGTTACGCCGAATATTGTTTCTATGATTAGATTCTTTCACAAATTTGGAGTACTATCCATAACCAATTGCCCTATAAAATTGAAATTTAGGTTTATACATGTTTTAAAACATTATTTGAATATTTTTTTATTATTCATTTTAATTTTCTTTTATTCTTTTCGGATTGCATAATAATATTTATAATTATTCTTTCTTTCTTAATTGATTTTATTTATTTTTATTAATTAATAACATTACCAACAAAATAATCAAATTTTTTCTTTAATATTTATATTATTTATGTATTTATAATAAATTTTAATATATTGTATATATATATTTAAATTTTAATAAAATATTTTAAAACTCACGAAAGAGATGAAAAGAAGAAAAAAAGCTGATTAAATAATAATATATATATATATTTTTTAATAATAAAACAACTATTTTTCCTCATTTTCCAATAAACTTAAATATCATTTAAATAAAGTAATATTTTTATTAATAATTAATATATATCTATATACATATATTATTTTTATTAAATAAAAGAAATATATTTTTTATATAGAGTGTACAATTTTTATATTACGGCCTTTTAAGTTTTAATAATTGTTTCATTTTATTTATTTTTTAATTGTATTTCATAAATATTGGTTTATATATATTTTTTATTAACATCACCGGCACTGGGAAGGGAGAGAGAGGAGGGATGTAAAAATGTTTATTTTTTTGAGTTAAGTATCAGTTTTTATTTTTCGTTTTTTATTTACTCCCTGAAGGAAGTGAAACTTCCTTTAATGATATACATATTCTTGATAATTTTATGATAAAAATAAAATTAAATTAAATAAAAGTTTTAAAAAATATAGTTTTTATGTGTGTGTCAATTAAATATTTAAATGTAAGAAAAATCCACAGATCGATACAATATTTTCTAAAAAATAATTGGAAAATTTGCTGCTGCGACTATATTGAACAAAAAGTGTCAACATGTAAGTAAAACAATCGAAAAATGTGGACTTAAATTGCTAATATGTACCACAGACTTACTAGCTCCGTTCCCAATTTATATAGTATTTTAATAACTAGTAGATGTTCCATGAAAGTATAGAGCATTCATGTCTTAGGTACAGTTTGTCAGTAGAACTAGTATCAAGGCCAAAATAGTGAATTGTAAGAGTTTTACTATCGATAGCGTCTGATTGCAATGACTTAATTTGATGATGATGATTAAGGTTCTATAACATTTACACAAAATCTATATTTTTAAGATTACTAGTAGAATCTCCATATCTAAATATCTGCATTATCTGAGTAAAGGACAGTTTGACATTAAATCAATATTAACACAGAGTACAATTTTATTATCTAGACACACAATCTTTAGGGAATTATTACAATTTGCTAGTGGTATTGGTAATAAAGTTAATAGTGAATCGACATTGTCCTTCAGAGAATGTAATAAAATACTAAATGATTTAGTATGTGTGTACTGGCTGTGGCGGTAATTTTCCTTTCACTTTAAATATATATTATTATTTTTCCTTGTTTTCCATACAATAATCCCTTGTAATATTATCTAAGATTTAATATATTTTCATTTTTAGATTTATTTTTACATTTAGATTAAAAAAGTTTAACACCTTCATTTTATTTATTTTGATTCCATTTTTTTACTTTTTAATTTTAATTAATAAAAATTGTATTAAGATTGTTTCAAAAGGTGTCGGCTTTATCTTTCTCTTTAGACATTTAGAAATAACATTGGGTTTTCATACATATTTTTTTTTATTATAGATAGGTTTTTAATATTTATTCTTTTGTTTAATTTTCTTAATAAGTTCCATTAACTATTTCGAAAAAATTGTATAATTAAAAAAAACATTTTTCAATTCACTACTAAAAGTTTAAATTTTTATCTTGTTTTTTCTTCATCAAATATATTTAATTTTTAATTATTACTGTTGTTGTTACTGTTTTTTATAGCAAATTAAAACGTTTATTTTTATTCTAAGAAAGTTTTAAAAATTTAAACAAAAAACATTGTGTTTTGCAGACTTACTCTTCATCGGAATCGCCATCACTAGAGTAACCAATTTGTTGATGTGCTCTTCGTACAAATGGTGCTGTTATCACTTGTCTATTAAAAATAAATATACTTTATTCCTTAGAAAAAGTATTAAATTTATAAGAAATTACTTACGCTATTCTACGATAATGATTTAGCCATTCTTCAAGCATTTGAGCTACCAGGAGCGGACGTTTACGTAATTTTTGTTGGGCTACCAATAGGCCACCCTCTGTGACACAGACATCGAGCCATTGTCGCATAATAGCCTCTTCTCGACCCATCTGGAAAGTTATAAGAAAGATTTCCAAGTTTAAAAAGACAAAATTTAAGTTACAACACCGTTCACCTCAGATTGTTTTAGAAAATGTATTGGCAATAGTTTTGATTCGCAATCCATTAACGGCAAGTATGTTACATCCTCGGGTTCATCGCGTCGTAAATCAATACGAGCATAAGGTTCCATAGGTACTAAAGCACTAAAATGTCCTCGGGTATAACCTAAAGCTATAGGTGATTTTATGCAAAAATTTTGATCCCAAAATAACGGTAAATAAAGGCCTGCAATATAAAATAGAACAAAAAATTAAATTCTTTAAATTAAAAAAAATGCAAATCACAAACCTTCAAATCTTGCATAACCAATATCTTCACCTCGAAAACTCTTTACATATTTGACACCGTACACAACAATTGGCCTTCGTAGAATATGAGCTAAAGCAAAAATATGCAATTGTTCTAAAGATGCACCCGGTTGACTGGCCAGAGATAATAGAGTCGTCCAATCCTCTTGCCACTGAGCTTCCTCCAGAGTAAAATGTAGCATAGAAGCTTGAATCATTTCGTATTCCTTCCAGCGTGAATAAAATCTTTAATGAAAAACAAAAATAATTATTTTTAAATTTAAAACATAAGGAAATTACTGCTCACATGGGTGCACATTGATGTAAACTATCAGCCAAAGCCCTTCTTAATATATTATCACGATCGAATACTCCCCAAGTGGCCTGCATAGCCGAGTCTAGTAGACAATCACCAGCACTGCGATTCCATAAAACCATTAAGCGGGATCCCAAACGGGCTGTTATTTCCAAAGACCAGTTAAGAGCTGGTGGTGGATTTTCAAGCTGCTTTTGAGCATCTCTGTCCAGCAATTCCTCATACAGTTGTTCTTGTATGGGCAAGGGTAATTCTTCAATCTCAGCTGGTAGCGAAAACGTGGCATGTTCATGAACATACGTGCAAGGAAACACAGATTTACGCATACGCAACATATTGGCAAAATGTCGTCGTATATCAGCTGCTAAATCGGGTGCCACATATGAAGGTACCCTTTTTATACCAGGGCCTGAACCAGAAATTTGTGCCAATAGCATAGGTAACATTTCTTCGCGATGAAATCGTATAGCCAAGTGTATTAACGTATGGCCCACATCAAAGGCTGAATTACGATTGAGTGCAGCAATTTCAGTACTTGTTAAAGAGCGCGCCGGATTACCGCCGCATGATAAGTAGGCCTCTACTGCACTAAAGTTATTCTCCACAACTCCTAAATAGAATTAAAAAAGATAATTAAATTAAATTTACATTCTTAAATTTAAGGTAGAGCCGCTTTCTGTAATTATTGATTTCTGTTTTTATGCTGGTGGACAGCATCTTAACCATCAGAAAATCTACAATTAAAAGTTGCATATTTGTGGTAATAATAGACGATACATTTCACTGTCTCCAGCTACTTATTGCGTCTTTTAGCCTCTCACATATTTCCCGAAATAATCTAAAATCTGAACCAAAAGATTTTTGAAATTGAATCTATGTATCTTAGATTGAGTGTTCTGGAAGACATTTCTACTGCAACACATTTTGTTTAATACGATGTAAAACGACTGTCTCGCTAGTTATCCCCAGCTGTGTCCTCTTAAATTAAAACAAAATTTTTGTCGCCATTTCGAATAAAACGTATTCTATGGATTGCAAAAGCAAAAACCAAACTTAAATATTCATCTTCTATGAAACCTGATCATTACTTTCCTATTACTCTAATTTACTACCACCATCGAGAGATTTCATAAGCTTAAATTTTCATTTCTAGAGTTCCTCTTTTCAGCTAATTTAATTTAAATTAATTTTTGTTTTAGAGTTTATTATCATACCTAAACAGGCGTTTAGCCATTGCCAATCAACTTGGCGCCTTATTTGACGTATTCGCCTTTCTTGTCTTTCTTGCATTGTATCACAGTTGTTTATAGTATCTGAACCTAGACAACAAAAGTTTTAATTAACGATATGCAAACAGAGACGAATTAGTAAATCATTTTGCATCACATACCCAATTGATAAATATTTTGCTGTTTATTAAAGGAATTATTCGATGAGACGGTATCATTCAATTTATCACTACAGGTTACATTTGTTTGATTATTGCTAATACCACCACCACTGGCATTATTCTCAATGCTGTGGGCGTTTGAAGAATTGTTACTATCTCGTGGATTGCCACACATTGAACATTTGAGACTTTTTGGAAAGTTTTCATAAGTACAAGTCTATATAAGAACAAGAAGTTAAACAAAAAAATTGAAATAAGATGTTGAAAGATCGTAAGGTATTGTTACTTACATTACAGGCCCATTTTTTAACATAAGCCGGTGATTGGGTATTAGAGGATGTGGTGGCGGATGTGCAGGAGGATTGTTGGGTATTTAAATGTTGTTGAGTTTGTGAACTATTGGCGAGATTATTAAGATGGGTAATTGAACCTTCGAGAGGACTAACACGTTGGGCGGCAGCTCCTGAGGCGGCAGCAGCGGCAGCATTGGCACTGGCTGCATTATTACTAGCATTCATTTCAGCATCACTACTTGTTGTTATATGCAGTTTACTTAGCCTCTCTTGTAGGTTTTGATGTTGCTGTTGTTGTTGTTGCGGGTTAGAAGAACTATTATTACTTGCCTCGTCTGTCGTACCATCATAATCAAATATTAATTTAGAGTTTAAGCTATCACTTAAATGTTTAGTGGATGTGGCATTTTGTTCTAAATCACTTTGAGATATTTGTTGTTGCTGCTGCAGTTGTTTATTAAAAGGGGTCACTGAAATAGCACCAATATCTTGCGGGGGACTGGTATCTAACGCAACACCTTTTTTCGTATAACACTGTACGCAACGTAAACTACGTGGCCAATTTAAATAAGTACACATTTTACAGGACCATTTATTGCTCATATCATTATCTACCGTAGCAGCTTCTGCCGAATTTTGTTGCTGTACATCTTGAGAACGTGATGAATATGCATTAAAACTAGATGGTTCAACATCAATAACATCGGCGACAGCTCCACGTGCAGCCTCACCATCGTTTTCACATGATATTTGAGGAGGACTTAATCTAAAAAAAAAATAATTTAATCAATATGATATTTCTTTCTTTAAAGGCAAAGCAAATTAACGATACAAACCTAAATATATCCTCATTGACCATAGGCTTAACACCCTTACACATTGTACATTTTATAGCGGAGGGAAAATTTTCGTAGGTGCAATAATCGCATGTCCATTTTTGTTGTTGTGAACTGGGATCGCACATATTCCAATTGTTTAATCCTGTTTAAAGGAAAAACAATTTCTCATCAACGACAGCAGCAACTGCTTTCGTTTTTAAAAGCCGAAACTGTGTCTTTAATTATCTCTGCTAGCCAAATTAATATTAATTTGTTTTTCTTTTTTTGTTTAAGTGAAATAAACGTGGAAATGAACGACGTTTATTTCTAATTTATAATTAACTAGAAGCTTTACTAATTCGTGCCGTTAAAAGAAATATTTCTATAGCGGTAGTGTCTGTTTTTTGAGTATTTTTTAAATTTCCTTTTTTATAGTATTCTGTTCTATCTTGGTAATATTTTCCAATTCACTATTAGCAAATGTCGATTTCGATTTAATGTAGGAATAGAAATACTGAAAATAAAAATTAAAAATATATTTTTAACTTTTTTTTGGGGTTTTTTAACATTAGATGATGATAGTTTTTTCTTTTTATTTTCAAATTAAGAATATAATTAAAAAATTATATTAAAACAAGTCTAGAATGCGCAGAAGAATAATCTCAACTTGTAGACTCAGTAGATGATGAAGAAAAAACCAACAACTTTAAAGTTTTATGAAGACTTCACCTTTGTTCAGTTATCCCAAGCACTGCAGTGTTTACACAAATCAGTGTTCTTTTATAACACTTTTTAGTTTATAAAATTGAAAAACACCTCAACAAGCCAAACTCTGTGAAAATCTTGTTTCAGACATGATTGTAGGGCTGTGTTTGTCAAAAGAAAGGCAGACCACAAATGCAGGTTCTATGTAAACGATGAGTATATATGTATATATAAAAGAGGACTATAAAATGCGTTGTAACAGATGTTCTCTGAAATGCGCCAACCGATTTAATTTTGTAAGATCTTAAACGAAAGGTGAATTCAATACTAAGGTTCTTATACATATGCAGTTTTTGTAGATCCGTTGGTTTTCGAATTATTAACGTTAGAGTGAAACCCTCTGCATTGCATAAGTTTTACTTGAAAATAAAATTTGTTACAATATTTCAACTTTGTGGGAATTCGTAAATATTTTTAAAACTGTGTATATAAAATGCATATATAGAAAATTTTTATTTGGGGGCTTCAGTATTGTTCAACTGAACGGTCTATATCTATATCTATATCTATATCTATATCTATATCTATATCTATATCTATATCTATATCTATATCTATATCTATATCTATATCTATATCTATATCTATATCTATATCTATATCTATATCTATATCTATATCTATATCTATATCTATATCTATATCTATATCTATATCTATATCTATATCTATATCTATATCTATATCTATATCTATATCTATATCTATATCTATATCTATATCTATATCTATATCTATATCTATATCTATATCTATATCTATATCTATATCTATATCTATATCTATATCTATATCTATATCTATATCTATATCTATATCTATATCTATATCTATATCTATATCTATATCTATATCTATATCTATATCTATATCTATATCTATATCTATATCTATATCTATATCTATATCTATATCTATATCTATATCTATATCTATATCTATATCTATATCTATATCTATATCTATATCTATATCTATATCTATATCTATATCTATATCTATATCTATATCTATATCTATATCTATATCTATATCTATATCTATATCTATATCTATATCTATATCTATATCTATATCTATATCTATATCTATATCTATATCTATATCTATATCTATATCTATATCTATATCTATATCTATATCTATATCTATATCTATATCTATATCTATATCTATATCTATATCTATATCTATATCTATATCTATATCTATATCTATATCTATATCTATATCTATATCTATATCTATATCTATATCTATATCTATATCTATATCTATATCTATATCTATATCTATATCTATATCTATATCTATATCTATATCTATATCTATATCTATATCTATATCTATATCTATATCTATATCTATATCTATATCTATATCTATATCTATATCTATATCTATATCTATATCTATATCTATATCTATATCTATATCTATATCTATATCTATATCTATATCTATATCTATATCTATATCTATATCTATATCTATATCTATATCTATATCTATATCTATATCTATATCTATATCTATATCTATATCTATATCTATATCTATATCTATATCTATATCTATATCTATATCTATATCTATATCTATATCTATATCTATATCTATATCTATATCTATATCTATATCTATATCTATATCTATATCTATATCTATATCTATATCTATATCTATATCTATATCTATATCTATATCTATATCTATATCTATATCTATATCTATATCTATATCTATATCTATATCTATATCTATATCTATATCTATATCTATATCTATATCTATATCTATATCTATATCTATATCTATATCTATATCTATATCTATATCTATATCTATATCTATATCTATATCTATATCTATATCTATATCTATATCTATATCTATATCTATATCTATATCTATATCTATATCTATATCTATATCTATATCTATATCTATATCTATATCTATATCTATATCTATATCTATATCTATATCTATATCTATATCTATATCTATATCTATATCTATATCTATATCTATATCTATATCTATATCTATATCTATATCTATATCTATATCTATATCTATATCTATATCTATATCTATATCTATATCTATATCTATATCTATATCTATATCTATATCTATATCTATATCTATATCTATATCTATATCTATATCTATATCTATATCTATATCTATATCTATATCTATATCTATATCTATATCTATATCTATATCTATATCTATATCTATATCTATATCTATATCTATATCTATATCTATATCTATATCTATATCTATATCTATATCTATATCTATATCTATATCTATATCTATATCTATATCTATATCTATATCTATATCTATATCTATATCTATATCTATATCTATATCTATATCTATATCTATATCTATATCTATATCTATATCTATATCTATATCTATATCTATATCTATATCTATATCTATATCTATATCTATATCTATATCTATATCTATATCTATATCTATATCTATATCTATATCTATATCTATATCTATATCTATATCTATATCTATATCTATATCTATATCTATATCTATATCTATATCTATATCTATATCTATATCTATATCTATATCTATATCTATATCTATATCTATATCTATATCTATATCTATATCTATATCTATATCTATATCTATATCTATATCTATATCTATATCTATATCTATATCTATATCTATATCTATATCTATATCTATATCTATATCTATATCTATATCTATATCTATATCTATATCTATATCTATATCTATATCTATATCTATATCTATATCTATATCTATATCTATATCTATATCTATATCTATATCTATATCTATATCTATATCTATATCTATATCTATATCTATATCTATATATCTATATCTATATCTATATCTATATCTATATCTATATCTATATCTATATCTATATCTATATCTATATCTATATCTATATCTATATCTATATCTATATCTATATCTATATCTATATCTATATCTATATCTATATCTATATCTATATCTATATCTATATCTATATCTATATCTATATCTATATCTATATCTATATCTATATCTATATCTATATCTATATCTATATCTATATCTATATCTATATCTATATCTATATCTATATCTATATCTATATCTATATCTATATCTATATCTATATCTATATCTATATCTATATCTATATCTATATCTATATCTATATCTATATCTATATCTATATCTATATCTATATCTATATCTATATCTATATCTATATCTATATCTATATCTATATCTATATCTATATCTATATCTATATCTATATCTATATCTATATCTATATCTATATCTATATCTATATCTATATCTATATCTATATCTATATCTATATCTATATCTATATCTATATCTATATCTATATCTATATCTATATCTATATCTATATCTATATCTATATCTATATCTATATCTATATCTATATCTATATCTATATCTATATCTATATCTATATCTATATCTATATCTATATCTATATCTATATCTATATCTATATCTATATCTATATCTATATCTATATCTATATCTATATCTATATCTATATCTATATCTATATCTATATCTATATCTATATCTATATCTATATCTATATCTATATCTATATCTATATCTATATCTATATCTATATCTATATCTATATCTATATCTATATCTATATCTATATCTATATCTATATCTATATCTATATCTATATCTATATCTATATCTATATCTATATCTATATCTATATCTATATCTATATCTATATCTATATCTATATCTATATCTATATCTATATCTATATCTATATCTATATCTATATCTATATCTATATCTATATCTATATCTATATCTATATCTATATCTATATCTATATCTATATCTATATCTATATCTATATCTATATCTATATCTATATCTATATCTATATCTATATCTATATCTATATCTATATCTATATCTATATCTATATCTATATCTATATCTATATCTATATCTATATCTATATCTATATCTATATCTATATCTATATCTATATCTATATCTATATCTTTAAATCGGTAATAGCAAGAGTCCAAACAACTTTATGATCAATACATATCATCAGTCAAAATTTGGGTCGAATTGGATAAGGAGTGGCACCTCCCATAGAAAGTATATATTGATGTATATATTTGGAAAGGTAATAGTGCAAGGTTCTGAAATTGGTATAAATAACTTAGTAGTTAATACACATCATCAGTCCAAATATATCAAATATGAATAAGTGGGTGAGGCGTCCTTATACATATTTAATATTGATTTTTGAATATCTAGAGAACGATTATAGTGGAAGGTTCTGAATTTGGTCTAAAAGACTTCTTAGATAGCACAAACCATAAGTTAAAAAGTGGGCGGAATCGGATAAGTGGGCAATGGTACCTCTTATACAAATTAAATAATGATTTTTGTATATCTTGAGAATGGTTAGAGTTGAATTTGATTTAAATAACTTGGCAGTCAATAAAAATAAAACAAAAAATGGAATTTTGCATGTGTAGAGAACGTTGACAGTTAAAGCTTTCTTTATCTATCCGCATCAGTCAAAAAGCAGGAAGGATTACTCTAGTATATTATATTAATTCCCATAACATTCCATGAAGGAACACGGAGACTTCTCTCAGTCAATGAGCCGTACTCGATTATATTTTTAGACTCATTGAAAGTTTGCCGCTGTGGTATGGTAGGTAAAACCGCCTACCAACCAGAAGATCATCGATTCAATACCAGGCCAGACCATCTGCAAAAAGAAAAGGTTTTTTCAACAGCGTTATCACCTCACAACATTACCTAGTAACTGGTTATGAGTATTACAACTATTAAAAACTTCTCTTATGCATTTGCCGTACGCACCCGGCGTTAAACTGTAGGCCTGAGTCTAAAAAGGATGAGTAACTTAATGGTAATACTTCTTATAGGCCCTAAAACTTTGTCATAAGTAGTCTTTTATGTACCGTGTGACTTTTTAAGAGGTGTCGGATTTGATTATAAAAAACATAATATTTAGATTAATGTATTAAATTTTTATTTGAGTCGATTGAAATCTCTATACTTCAATGTTTAAAGATGATTTCATGTAAATGGTAACCGCGGCCACGCCACAAAGTGTTCATGCGCTGGGTCTAATTTTAGCATTTTCTCTCCACATTATCTCAGGATTAAATTCTTCAATATTGGCTTCCAGTGCGTCAACCGTTGCAGTTTGTCCCAATAGATAGACATGAGCTTTAACATAGCCCCACAAGAAATAGTTTAAAGGTGTTAAATTACACGATATTGGCGGCTAATTGACCTGGCTCGAACGTGAAATAAACTGTTCACCGCTCAGCACAGTAGCGCTTGCGATTCACAGTTACGTCCTGTCTTCGTCCTCTCTGAAAAAGTACGGTCCAATATTGCTACCGGCCCATAATCTACACCAAAGAGTGCATTTTTCGGTATGCATTGGCAATTATTGTAATACTTTTGACTGCTCTTCACACCAAATACGGCAATTTTACTTGGTCACGTATCCATACAACCAGAAATGACTAATGAAACATTTTTCCGATAAAAATTCTTAAACGAACATGCATTTTTATAATAAAATGTTATCATCTACAAGCAACGTTCGTTTGTAAGTCGATTCATGTTTGAATTATAGACCAAACTGAATATGTTTAACAATAACATGTTACACGAAAGCAGCTTAGCTGCCAAGAACAGTGTTGCCAAAATGAAAATCAACCGAAAAGAAAGTTGCTAAAAAATCACCCGATATCACGACATGGTTATAAAAGATCATGAGCAGTCTTATCATTTAATAATAATATTCACTTCACAATGTCAATATTACTTCTCCTTTAAAGAGCGTTTATGTGTCCTAGAAAATTAAAATGTGTTCGAAATTTTGACCAGCGAGACAGTAGCGGTAATCTAGTGAACAAGCTTCAAACTGTTTTTCACTGATTTTCGATTAAGATTTATAAAAGTATTAAATAGTTCTATAATAATTCCATTACATTGAATATCTAAACCGTTTTCAATTGTAATAAAATTAGAAGAAATTTCGCACTTTCGAATAACATTTTGTGATGTTGAAATGCAGAATGGAAAGAATTATTTTTTTATTACTTTCAACAGAACAATTTATTGCCTTTAATTTAATGTTTTTTATCAATTGAAATGAGTCTTTTTTAAGTTTTTATTTTATTATTTTACCAATATTCTCTGGCGCTAGCAGTAGTTCATTTTTTAATGGTTGTCTGTTTGTCTGTAAATTTTAGTTTATAGTCATACCATCATACGAATAATTATTTTTACTTTCAGAATCGTAGTATAGTTTAAAAACAATACGATATAAATTAAAAATCATTCATTTATACATTGATTATGCTTCTTTAGCTGATATCAAAGTTCATTTGTTTGAAATAATTTTTTCTATAAACGTCACTTACGGCCTTCATCATGAACTCAACTATCACAGACTTGCTAACATACTTATGTATACATTGGCATAGGTAGGTCTTTGGCTGTCTAAAGAAATATGTAATATACATATGTATATATGTATGTACGATTATTATTTGCTGCTGTTGCTATCTATAGTATACTTTTTTAGTTTCAGTTCATAGTTTCTGCACAATTTACTATAGAAATGTAAATATACATATATAATTAAATGGCATTGACTTCCTGGTAATCTGTTAAGAGTAAATTATGAAATAGTCACACTACTACAAAGACTCGACAAAGATTACATATTATACGATGAGAGAGAAAGAGAGGGAGAAGAAATTTAAAATAAAGGAATATTCGCGATCAATTTATTGGTCCATTATCAACACGATTTCAATACTCAAAATTGATTTACATGTGTTAATTACAAATGTTGAAGGTAATTGTAAATCTTTGGCATTTCGCTACGAATCAAAAATCACATTGAACACAAAAAGCTTAAGCAGCAAACTTAGATTTAAGAGTTAAGAGGTTAAGGTTACTTTATTGAGATTTAATAAAGATGGCAAAACATTAAAACAAAAAGGAAAGTTTTAAAGCGACGTTTATCATATTGCCATAAGTATCCTGTGTAGCAGTTATATAGCTATAACATTATAGATTAGTTGGCAGCTATATATGAATTAACACTGACATTTGATTTGTAATAAGTGCATTTATAGAAGTGTACACGAGCTATAACGTTCCGGTGGATATCAAGCGTGTTTGAGAAAAATGAAAAGTCTACTTGAAATGGAAACTAGATTGTATATACGTTGGCGATAATTTGTGATTTATCCTTTAAACATCTGCAGAAAATTAATGTGTGCCGTTTTGTAAATAAAGGCGGGGAACCATTTTAAGGACTTGGAATTTATCGTGACGTTTTATTAGATGTAAAAGTGGTCTCCGGCATCCATCCCATATAAGTGGTTGAATAAGAATTGTTTTAGTCTTTCACTAACTGGACCTGCTGATTTCTCTCGCATGGTCGATAACTTCATTGACTCCTAAATTGTGATTGTTTTTATTCTACTTACACTTGGGGACTTGGAATTTATCGTGACGTGGTATTAGGTGTAAAAGTGGTGTCCGGCATCCATCCAATGTAAGTGGTTGAACGAGAATTTTTGTAGAGTTTCACTAACTGGACCTGCTGATTTCTCTCGCTTGGTCGACAACTTCATTGGCCATTAAATTGTGATTGTTTTTATTCTACTTACACTTTGTTTTTGTTGTTTTTTATGCCTATCTAAGCGCTATATAATTTGTTGTTATTCTTGTCTCCCTCTCTTTATAACTGTTGTTTACGTAAATATTTATTCACTATATCTCAGCAATTTTATTTTAATTAAAATAGGATTTTATTTTATTTTTTGCATTGTGACTATAAAATAAATAAATATTAAAATAAAGAAGCTATCACCACCACCAATATGTAATGATGAAATTTGATAAAAAATAATAATAAAATACAGCAGCAGCAGTAAGCAAAAGAAAACAAAAATATTTTAAAAACAAAAAATCTACTAGAGCAATTATTGTTACTGTAAATTTGGTTAAGTTGGTTGGAGCAAAAGTAATCAAAAATCAAGCAAAAATTATCAAAGTGTACTTGTGTACGCTATACATACACACATAGCCATACAAAAACATATTCATATGTACAACACGAAATTATTACAATTTGCCAAACACACGTCCGTCCGTCAATTTGTCGATCCATCAGTTAGTCCATCCAATACCCACACACACAAACATACGTTTATTATCGCACTATCATCTTTGCCGCCCCCGTTCATATAATTATTGCATTTGGTTTTCTTTAAAAAAACACATTGAAACATTTTATGGCAAAAAAGGCACAGAAGAAAACTCTTTTTCAACTTTCACTTTGTTATTGTGGTTGACTCTTCCTTCTTGGTTTGGTTATCATCATAATCATTTTTCTAATTGTATTTATTACATATATGTATATTCCTAGAGCACTTCATTTCATATTTACATTGGGCAACATTTTCTTTATTTTTTACTTGTAAAGAAATTTCTTTATTTACCCTTTTAATTTGCTTTTAATAATTCATGGTTTTATAATATGATTTGAATGTATTATTTTTCTATTTCAAATGATTGAATTTAATTAATTTTTAATGTAATTTTACAAAACGAAAATTTTTTTACACTGATATTTCTTTTAACCAAAAATTTTCTTGCTTTTTTTCGTTTTCTGTTTGTGTTTCTTGCAAATTATCTGTCGTTGAACCCGTTTTATCGACACTAAATGTCAAAAGAAAAGAAAATAGAAATATGGTTTACAGAAAGAGATACCACGTCATTGAAAAACAGGCCGTTGTGGTTAAATTGTTTATAACAAAAAATGATTTTGATGAAAAGGTGGAATATCAAAATATACTTTGTTATGTATCGAATACTTTTCAACTTACAAAGAAAGAATAAGAATACTAAGGATCTACTCTGTTCCCAAATTATAAATAAAATAAGACTGTAAGCAAAAGCATGATATTAAAATTATCAGGTTCTCTAAAATAATTCAAAAGTATTCAAAGAATTTCCTGCTATAGAGCATCAGAAAAACAGATTTCTTTCAACTTAAATCCATGTTAAGTGATAGATTGCATAGATTTTTACGAATTTATTATAATTTATTTAATAATAATTAATAATTTATTATAATGAATATTTGTTGTGGACATTATCCCTACTGAAATTAGTCATGTTAACTCTGTGTTTGTGGCCTAAGTTAATTGATATGTGACATCGGTTTTTTCAACTACAGAACAAAAACAAAATAAGCAAGCGAAAATTTGCCTGAAATGATGGAAAAAATTTTAGCAACAGTCAAGACTAACAAGTGAATCATTTTGAATGAGTCTGAGACCACAATTCGATTTAATTTTTCAGTAATAACAACGTATATATATTAACCAAGTCAGCAAACCATTATTCTTAATTTTATATTAGTATATAGTTTCACTGTTTTTATATTTTGAATTTTTAAAGGCTTATTATTAACTTTTACTTGAATTTAATTAATATTTTTATTCAAATGTTTAACTGATGTACGCAAATAAGTTATCGGTTAATTTTTAATAAACGTTTAAACTAAAAATGTAGTGGCAACACTTTTGTTCCTAAAGTGTATAATTCACAATAGCGATTAATTTTATTTATATTTGAAATAAATTAAAAATAAAGCTCAAAGTTTATTAGTAACACAAAGACTTAAAGTTAAAAAGCATTTATATGTAATTATATATATACATATATAAATTGTAAACAAAGTATTAGTATAATAACAACAGATGAAAATAATTGCAAGCGAATAACGAAATAGATGAACAGCGATTAAAAAGAAGGAAAAAGCATTACTTGAATCAAACAAAGATCATCCGTACACCGCACACAGTTTATTTTGCTTAAAAACATTTCTTTAAACTGTGGAAGAGAGCATCAAATAGAAACTTATTAATTTTAGTATATTAAAAAATAGCTGGCAATAACAATATTTATATCTTTTTTTAATTCAATAATATAAGTTTTGCTAAAAAGTGAAAATGTTATTTGTTTGTGATATTTAAAAAAGAAAATTCCAATATTTTCTATGGCTTCTCAGCAAGTGAAGTTGTTTTTGTGAGCATCTTCTACCAAAAAAGGAAAAAAAGCAATTTGTTAAAATAATAACAACAACTCCAGCGCAGGTTATTACTCAGGAAATATAAAGAAATTATTTAAATAAAAAAAGTTTTTTGTGGCTGGTTTTTAATCACTATTACTTGTTGTTCTTTGTAACAAGAAATAAAAACAAAACAAGTTCGTTGTTTAAGTCTTTTTTTGTCAACCTGACAACAACATCAAGACGAATTCAACACGATAAAATTGTTATTTTTATTGTTTATTTTTCTTATTTTTTGGGAGTTGTGACCCCCAAAAAGTGTAACAACACAACCTAAATTAAATGGAACCCGGTTTTTATATTAAATATTAAGCAAAGTAAAAACTGTTATATTATTATTATTACCCAATTACGACATGTCATTAAGAACCCGGGCCTTAGTTTTTTCAACATTTTTCGGCAGCTGCCTAGCAATTGGTCTGCTATTGGTCAGTTTGACTACCAACAGTTGGATAAAAGCAACACCAAAGAAACGTAATTCTGCGGTAAGTTAATATTGCTGTTGTTGCCGTTTTCTTTCCTATGAAATGTTATAAAAAACAAAAGAAAATATAGCAAAAAGGAGAAGAGTATTAAAAAATAGACAAAAAGAAAAAAAAAACATGTTACGGTTATTTGCAATTCCAATTTCGTTGTTTTGCTGTATTTATTTTCGAATTAATAGATGACTGACTATTAAAATTAAAATTATTCATTAATATGTTTATGGCATAAAAAAGTTAATATTAAACAAGTATCAAAATATAGTCGGCTGTGTGGTGCTCTACAACATATGTGCATGGGTACTTTTGAAATATATATGTATATATATATGTATATATATGTATATATATGTATATATATGTATATCGGATATGTGCTCTTCCAATGATCCTTTGTTTGCAAATCGTGTTTTGAAATGTGGAATGGGAAGAAAAACTAAATTTTATTATTTCCTTTTAAAAGCATAATTTTTGTCCCTATAATGGATAACTTCAAGTTTAACGTTCATAACGTCTAAAAACCAACGGCTAGCACCCTGTGTCAAATAGAATGTTTTAAACAGCCGTTGAAAGCAGATAACATTCATTGTTTTTTCGGAAAACCAAAAAAATTGAACTAAAAGATAAAGTAGGCATTTCAGTCTAGGTAGATATAGCACTTTTTTTTTGATATGGAAAAGCTTATCGCGCAATAAGCACAATCTTAACGAGGCGTCATAAAAGCCTTGTAAATGTGGACAAATCATGGATGCATCACAACGCACCAGAGGCCAAAGAACAATCTAAACAGTGTGTTTCTTAAGGTGAAAGGGGCTAAAAGGGGGTCTTAATGATTCATTTGGCACATCGATTCAATCAATTTTTTTAATTGCATTAGTAGTGTGAAAACACTGTATTGACTCTAAACTATATTATTTAAATTTAAAACGCACACACAAATTTCTCCGATCGCAAGTATTAACATTGCGAAATAACAAAACTTATCACTTTTGTACTTGCTAAATATATATTTTTAAATTATTTTTTTTCGCAATGTTTTGTTTTATAGAGTTAATGGATTTGGCATTTGAAGCATTCAATTATAGAAAGCAAATAAGACTTTATCCGAGAATATAAAATTTGAGTATATTTTTTTATGACAGGTAGAGGGAAAGTATTATCGTTCGATGAATATAAACGTCATTGTCGGTATGGAGTAATATCCTTACTCTGCACTTACAAGTCAACATCTTTTATGTTTGACGCTAATGTTGTTTTATTTTAATTTTTTTCCTATCGTTTTTATATTGTATGTCATAGACAAACTTTTTATTACAATTTGTATTTTAAAGCACATTTAAAATATTTACTACCTACCCTATAAATAACGTTTTTTTAGAACTATTTTTCTTTTGTGTTCAATCTACTTTAGGAATCAAGTGGAGACGTTAGTTATGGCTTATTTTATGGAAACAAAGACTTGAATTTTGGTTTCGGGGTTCGCAGTTACCCTGTCGAGGGTGAGATATTCATTAAAACAAAAAATAATCATTTTTATAACAAAATAATTTTTTTTTTTTTCAGTTTATACATTCATACAAACTCAACCGGATGTTATGAACTTTTGGCTTTGGCTTATTACCGCTTTAGGTACGGGGTTTGGTCTCCTAAGCTGTGCCATATCAGCAATAGCTGCTGTACTCAAAGCAGCATCAGCTTCTAAAAAACCAGGCACTATGCTTGTCCTAATAGTGTCTAATATCTCCTCAGCTGCCAGTCAAGTTATTGCATTTATCTGTTGGCTGGTACAATTCTATCAATATTTGCAGCATAATGTTTTGGCGGTTGAGGATCATAAACACAATTGGTATAGCAATGGTTTGGCTTCGCTGGGTTACAGTTTCTATTTGGTTATCATATCAACTCTAGTCGTTTTAATTAATCTAACTATTCTACTGTATGCCAGATATTGTGAACGTCGAGATCGTCAGCGTTTGGAACCACCAAGCGAGGAAAAAAATCAAAGTGCTATCATGTTGTATTAATAAGGAACCAGGAAATACAATATTTAAGTACTTTGAGGTTTAAGCTTTTAAAACAAAATACATTTTGCTTAAAAAAAAACGAACAGAACAAATCTTTTTGTACAATTTAATGAAAATATTGTCTTTATTCATACTCACGTAATTTAAATATTTATCTTGTACTATAAACTATGTGCGTATCTTTGTTTTTTAAAAAGGAATGAATCTTTTGTTTATTACTCATAATACTTTTGTTTTTTAAATGTTTTAATAATTAAATGAAAGTATATGAAATGTAAAGTATTATTTAATTTACTCATTAAACAGTAATTGTTTTTTGATTTGATATGTAATATAATTTTTACTCTAATTTATTTTATATTTCTTGAAATATTTACACGCATTTATTTGATCTTATTTAATTTTATATAAAAAGTATTCAGTTAATTCTTTATCTGTTTTAATACTTTAATAATGATATCTTTTGTAATGAAACTGATTAAAACTCATCATGGAGTTGTTTTTTCTTTTCTTAAGAAACAAAATGGTTTTAAGTCATTTTAAAATGTTAATTTTTTGAATAAAAGTATAATTTAAGAAAAAATTGCTTAGTACTTGTATGGTTTATGATATATGGGTGTATTTGTGATGAAGACAGCACGCAGGGCATAGTCTCTACTTATGCGAAGTATTGGCACATGGGAAATTGTTTGGAGAATGTAGAAAAAAATAAAGTGTGTCGTTAATGAGCGACTAACTACTTCATTTTTAGTAGGATAAAAGTTGTATCCAGGTGTGATGTGCTCATCAGGAAATTTAGAATTAAGTCGCCCTTCAGGTTTTTATATCGGCGCTGGTCCAAGAATTGAAGGCGTCGAAATACGTTAGTGGCTGATGATAGTTGTCATGATTCAGAGGAGAAGACGACAATATTTTCCCCTGTGCGTTACTGTCCTGCACTCAAAAGGATTCCTCTGTAGTTTTTCTTAATTTCCATCCCACAGCGATTGTTTTAGTGCGTCTCTCTTTGCACTTCTTATTATCTGATTTCTTTTTCATTCTCTTCATAAACTTCATTGACTGTCTATTTGTCCTCATATTGAGGCTTATAATCATATTTTTCTCTTACCCTATATTTCGTAGTCTTTGTCCAGGTATCACAATTAGATCAGTGATATGATGAGCCAAGAGGGCTGACTGTACGCTTTACCTTCCTTCAGCGAGCGACCTGTTAATCTAATCTAAGGGCACGGTAACATTTGCAAATATTTGAAGAAAAAACGAAACCACTATTTTATAGAAATACCAGGTTAAACTCGGTGTGCTTTGCTACCTGTATATTAATTATTATCTTAACTTCTATCTTAGTTATAATTTTTTACTCTTTTTTTCCATTTAATTCCCTTTCGGTTCAAATACAGATATTTAAGATAGCCTATAGTTCCTTACAGAAAGATACTGTAGAATCTGCTTTTTAGCTATATACAGTCTTAAACTAACCACACATTAATTTTTATATAGTACTAGAGTAACTCCCTCCTCGCGTTGCCATGAGCCTCATAAGAAAAATTGAAATACATTAAAGCTAATGATTTGTATTGACTAACAAGTCAATTAGGCTAAGTTCAGAAACTGCCATTCTAATCGTTCTCTAGATATGCAGAAATCAATCTATACTTTCTATGCCACATACATTTATTTAATTTCGCCCATATTTCGACTGATGATATGCATTGACTGTGAATCTATTTTGGTCAAATTAAGCGAATCTTGCATGGAGAAATTATATAAGATGAAGTTGTTTGTTCGTCTGATTGGTTTTTTTTTGTGTTCATATGCTGTCAAAACATTTTCTTGCCCAGCAGAGAATTACTAAAAAGAACAAACTAAGGATATCGTTAAACTATATCTTATTGCAAAAAACATGCTTCAAAACGCATTAAAAAATAATATATGTATTTACAAATATGTCTAAATATATAATCACCCCTATCATGAATAATTTTTCCTCGAAATGTTTTCCCATTTCCCACAATTGCAATCATGAATAATTTTCCCATGAAATGTTTTCTGATTATTCAGTGGGAGATTAAAGCCCTGTAAGAATTCGCCTGATCGTGAATAGTATTTTACCTCGACATTTGTTCACATAATTTTTGCTGGGGAGTTGCATATATCATTTAAGTATTTATTAATAAAGTGCAAAACTATATAATTCACTATAAAATACAGAGTAAACGATTTATTTCCTGTAGTTTAAGAGACGTGTTGGTTGAACTTTAAAACTAAAAAAAAAGAAATATCGACAAAACGGAATCGACGACCTCCTCTGAGTCATCAGATTCTTCGCCACTACCGAACATGGCATTAAGTCCATCCTCATCTTGCTTTTCATCGGTTCCACTTAGTTCTTTATTTTATTTGAAAGAAGTTGATCGATGGGTCTATCATCGGGATAAATATACACTTTTAGTTTTATATTTCTATTCTTTTTGGCGTCTAAGGCATTTTTAATTGTTACTGTTTGGCCATAGTCACCAATTTTTTTCCGCCCATCTTGCTGAAGAAAAGTTTTCTTTGTTTCTTCTCTTTTTTTCTTTTTAATAATGATCATTTATGTATAAACATTTTACTTTTTACCTAAAATTCACACATTTTTTAAAATTTATTTTTGTTAACATTCAACGTAAAATGAAATAAGGGAACAGGTGATGCATGATAGCAATTTTCCCTTCGAGGGAAATGAAAATTTCATGGGAATAGAAATTTCCCATGTTATTCATGATAAGGGCGAAGGTTTATAATTGAAAAACGTCCAGAAAACGAAATATGTATTTGAAAAACAAAATTTTTCACAAAATGAAATATTTCTAATTTGCAAGTATTAACTGGTAAACAACTTAAGTTTACGTTTTTTTATATGGAAATTTTTTGACATTTACAATACGATATACATACATACATATGTACAAAAAATATTGCCTGTTGTTTTTGTTCAAAATTTAGCTGTAGTACAGACAATTTCACCTTATCTACAATAATTTCACCATGGTTCACCCCTATCATGAATAATTTTTCTTGCGAAATGTTTTCCCATTTCCCACAATTGCAATCATGAATAATTTTCCCCTTTTCTGATTATTCAGTCTGGAATGATAGCTCTGTAAGAATTCCCCTGTTATTTGTTTTTAAATAATTTTTTAAGAAATATTGACTGTAAGAGAAATGTTTCTATTAAATAGTGGTTACGTTTTTTTCGCCAAACATTTGACAAATATGAGTCAATAATATTCGGGTAAATATTTAAAAGTTCCAATGAAGTGAAGTACTTAGCCCGTACTTTAGTTAGTGATTAATTTTTTAACTCCGTTTTTTTTTTTACAAAATGTATGCGTTATTCATTTCTAAAAACTATGTATAGTATCGTTATCATTTAACTTAAACTCTTTAAATTCACCATACCACAGTAAGACTTTGGAGAAAAAAGTATTCTTTGTCTAGTGAAATTGATGCTTTTGAAATATTTTATCTTATAAAAAAATGTTTGAGGCCAGATAAGATATCGAATCAATAACATTACGTATCACTCACCATTAGAATTTCTATAAACTTTTAATGATTTTATTTTAAAAAGTTTATTGAAGTTGAAAACATTCGAATTTCTAATAACAAATATAAAAAAGAGTCCAAATACAATATGAACCATCAGAAATATATCACTTCGACAACAATTGTATCCCTTATGACTTGCATTTTATACATCATCACATTGAGTACAGAACATTGGGTATAATAAGTTGAAATTATAAATCAAGACATACATTTACTTTTTTTTTAACAGCTAGAAGCCACAGCAGTTTTAACAGCTCGTTTGCAGAGTAATATTAGTTATGGGCTCTTTACTGGTATCGTCAAACGTCATCAGCTGGCATCAACTCTTGAATTTGAATTAACTGGTAAGCTTTTTCAAAGTAATTAAGACATAAAAGTAATAATGGAGATGTAATCTAAGTCAAGATCGTTACTTATAATGTGTTGTATCGTCTCCTGCTCCACTTTATCAATCCAGCAACAGCTATAGAAAACTTCTGGTCTTGATTCAGAGGTTGGCTAAGTTTGAGCAGAAGTAGTTTTAGACTGTCTCTAGACGTGTAGTCTGGTCTGAATGTAGAAACCAATCAGGGCTGGAAAGTTAGAAGTGACCATTTCGGTATCTTGCATGAAATCTGTAAAAAATATAGGTTAAGGCGATGAAGGCATGAAGCGTAGGCATTCTTCAGATTTTAACGATATTTGATAAAGGATAAAGTGGAGTAAGAAACGATAAAACCCATTGTAAGTTACGATCTTGATCTAGGTTAAATCCATGTCTGAATTTAGATACTAAATAGAATTGATATATATGGGAACCAGCTTGCTGAATGACAAAGTTTTTGTTTTGTGTGTTTTTTTGGTTTATGATTATTTTATATTAAATTAATTAATTTCTATAGTTTTTATTCAAATAATGGCTTACCAATTCTTTATATTTTATTTTTTCAGTTGTTTGCAATATCGACCGAAATGCCTGCATGTTTAGCTGTCAAAGAAGCCCCGATCGCAGACAAGATGAATTAAAGCGTGTGATACATGGACAAGATTTGGATCCATGCGAACAAAGTCGTTACGATACTACAACCAATTTAAATGAAAAGCCACAACACAAAGCGACAATGAAAACCACCAACACAACCAATTCTTCAAATACATCAACGTCATATATTTACGCCTCCCTTTATATCTGCAGTGTAATGTTCTTGTGTTTGGCCTTTGTTTTTTCCCTTATGTCATTTATATGCTCTGCCATCAACTTAAAATGGCATCCTGTTGAAAGGATTTTTAATATTTTTGGCCTTTTTGTATGGAATTCAATAGCAATTGTTGGCTGTTTTTGGTCATTAGCTTTCTGGAGTGCATTGTTTGGCAGTCAATTGTGTTACAATATCGCAATTACGGATACGTTACGTCAGCAGTTGAAGTTTACATCTGAAGGATATGCCAGCTTAGGCTATTCTTTCTATTTGGTAATTGTCATAATGATCCTGCACATCATTAATCTCGTTTTATTAATTGTCCGTAACTACAGTATTGGTAAGCAGCCACACCAGGTTCCGAATAATATTACAATAGACGATACAGATGCACGGCTGGAATTTTATTAATTAATGTTGGTGGGTCCGTAGAAAAGTCGTTTAAAATATTTATTTTAATATATATTTTTTAAGGATTATTTTTTATTTAAATTAATTTATCCTTAAATTAATTAAGAAATTTCGAAATTTTTTTTAAATAATTATTCGATAAAAGTGAAATGTTAAATTGTACTGATTTGTTAATTATATGTAACGCTTAGTCCGATGAATCATTTGAATTTGCATCATATTTTTATAATTTTTGTTTAGAATCTTAATGTAACTTGTAGCTAACTGAGTATACTTTTCAGAGTTGGGTTACTTTTTTCTCTGTCTGACTGCATATACATACATACATGTATAGGATGTAAGCGAAATACATTATAAAACGTTTCGAATGAAATGGAAACATAGCTTTCTATCCAACACTAAGCTGATGAGTTCATCAATCATTCTTATGCCGGTCCACTCACGTATATATATTGCGTTGCAAAATTTTTACTTAGAACCAAAAAAAAAAAATATTTTCTTCTTATTATGTGGCCAAAATATGTTGTTTAACTAAATTTTATAGCATGCCAAAGTTGTCACCCAGTGTTCACTCTTAATTTTTTAATTCTTAATTTAATTATTAAAAAAATAATAGCGTTTTTTTCATTTGCAATTCATTCATTAAGAATACCGTACTATTTGGTTAGAAATAGTCGGTGAAATCAATCAAATTATATTTGACGACAGGCAAATGGAAGTGCGTGAGGTTGTTGGCATCTCAATTAAGCTACCCAAACGATAACCATGTAACCACTACGCAGCTGTGTTTGGCGATGTTTAAGTGTAATCCATATAACAATTATCAGCTAATATTATTTGTAGTTGAGAGTTAAGACAATGCACAAGTAATAACACACGGATTTAGTTAGTAGTCAAAATAATCGCCCATCTTCAGATTTAGTTCATTGCGACAATTTGCTGATTTTAAATTTGAATAAAATACTTGGAAAAAATTTGTGTTTATTAAAAGCCTATTTTATTTAAGTGGACTTTATAGTTATATAATTGTAATGAGATTTGTTGAGAATTTAAATGCTTCTTGGATGAAACAAATCTATCAAAAAAGTCACATAATTATCAAACCGCCATAGCAAACTAATTATAATGACTTGAAAATTACGTACCACAAGAAACCCGAATTATATAAATTTTAAATTTGCAAATGAAATCAAAATAAAGTTTCTCTCAAACTGCGGGTTGAAAAATGTCAAATCATATATTCTAACAATTAAAAGATGATAAAAGAAATTCAATGATTTAATTAATTCCCATACTACCTATATTTAAAAATACAAAGAAATAATAACAGTGGGAGGTGGTGGCCTATTAAATGCAGTAACGGAAGTTATCAATTTATTGCTGTGGTTAACAAAAGCAACTGTAACTGTTTACAGACATCAACAGTGAACAAAAAGTAAACATAACCTTACTTTTAATATTATACATAAACAAAATATATGCATATGCGTGTATGTGTGGAATCGTTTAGAAAACAAAATCTTTGATGCTCATAATGTCCTGATGTAACACAAAAACCTAAAAAAATTAAAATAGTTTCCCATTAAATATTAACAACAACAGTTGGGACAGAGCATCAGATAAATAAATATTACAAAAAAAAAGTACAAGAAACACCTAATGATGATATAATTTGTACTCAAGTTAATTGAATTGTCATAAAGAAATTGCAACAATAACGACAACAATAAAAACCTTAAAAATACTAAAAGGGAGCAAAAAACAAAAACTATTAAAGGAAGTAACTGCCATTGATACAAAAAAAAAAAAGAAAATTAAAACAAAAAAGAAAAAAAGGAAGTCATCAAGGTGATGGATGTAGAATTAAATGTTGACGTTATTTCTCTCTCTTTCCCTAATAATGTTAATCTCTTCGACTATTTTTATCTCTTTCTTTTTAAATTCTTGTAATAGTTTTATGTGCCTGAATGTAATGAGTAGGTTGTGTTATTTCCTTTAGCATCCTCTTTCTCTTTATTTGAATTTTTTTCTATAGGTACTTCATCATAGATGTTGAGGTATGTTGGATTTAGGCTGATATTTGTAACATATTTGTAACACTGAAAACTTTTCTATCTTTTAGTAATATGGCAAATGACTTCCAAATTTTTTACTAAAACCCTAAAAAACGGAGTAATTTTTTGGATAAGCAGAGATGAAAACTCGAATTATTGCGCCAATCGATATTAGGTGAACAATATTATTTAAATGGAGTCAGCTAAGGAAACTTCCCTTAAATACGATAAAGTCCAGACCGGAAAAAAGAAAATAAGCATCTATTTTCTTCTTCTCACAAGACTACTCAGAATGGTAAGGTTTAATCAAGGAATAAATACGAACTAAAAAAAGGAGGTGAGTATTATAGGTACTGAAATCATTGTGCAGAAATTCACTGTACATTTAGTTTTCCCTAACTGCCTTATATTCGCAGGTAATATCTGTTCAACTCCTGCAATATAAATAAAGTACCGACCAGTTGTTCAATGCCCATATCAAGCAATCTGGTATCAGCTCCATATAGTCGATCGAAACGTAGAGCAAAATTTGTTTAGTACTTTGTGGTGTAGGGTAACATAAAGTTGTGTTTAACCGTCTTGTTTTTATTTTCTTATACCTTGTTTTTTTAAGGGATAATAATTAATTTGTTTGCAAAATACACGCGTATATTCTTAGACAGACTCTCATTTAATGGTGTCTTCGGAAACGTCGCTTATTTTTGTTTTTTGTGAGATGACTTTAGAATTCCTTTCTTTAGTAATCTCCTCCTTATATGTGACATCAACTTGTGAGTTCTTCTCTTGATGTTCTAATTTAAAAAGAAAAAAATGTTTCTTTGAATTTTTAGCTGTTTTAATTCCTGTTTCTTTTTTGAATTGTTGTGACATTTTTTCAAGGAAATTTTGATTTTTCACAAACAATTTTGATGAATTACTTAAGCAATACAACCTAATCCGTATAAAATAATGGATCTATTCATAGCATGTGCTACAAAAAAAAAAAAACTAAAACTATGACAAGAATGACTTTTTTAATATCATTTAAAGGTTATTTTGCAATCAATCTTTCTTAGAAATTATAGTTCGAGAAAAGAATGTATGAATGAAAATACAGGAAGAGATTTCTAAAAAGCATAGGAATTTTTTAACTGAAATAGGAATTTCTTTTTTGGAAACCACGTTTTTTTTTTAAATTTATTTATACAGTATAACCACATAAGAATGATAAAATACAGATTAAAAATTCATCAAATTGATGAAACGAAATGATAGGATAGCAGATTATTTAAATGGTTTTGATAGCTGCACGAAATAGTGTCTTAACACTACATCGTAAAATTTTCTTTAAAATTCTATTACTGTCAACAAATATGTATGTACATATGTATGTTGACAACAAAACTGAAGAGTGTTTTTATAAGATCATTCGTGCTCTAGTATGAAATAAACAATAAAATAATGAATTATGGTGTGATTTCATTAGTGGTTGTGGATTTATTATTATAAAACACAGACTTAATGTGACCCCAAAGAAAGTAGGCGAGATGCGTCAGTTAACTAAGGTCCAAAAATAAATTGAATAAAAGTACGTGAATATTCCAATATGAAAAACCTATCCACGAGATAGGTGGAAAAGCTGCTGTGTGATCATTTAAAAGGAGTGTTGGCGATGTTCAGGTGCAATCTGAACGGCTTTTGTAATTATAAATGAATTATTGGTTCATAAAAACATCAAAGAACAATCAAATGGCATTATTGTAAAAGGATTAAATATTTACAGGCGAATATTATTTAGAATTTTTTAAGGGTATCAATATAATTTAAAATTTAAAGGATTTCATTCAGAGAAGCAAAAAATGCTGTTCCATTTAGATTGAACAGTTTTGGCTGAAAATAACAGTTTGTTTACTTTTAAACATCATCTACGAGGGCTGGACGAGGAGTTTGAGCTAAAATACGAGATTCATTTCTTTTTTCTTTATGATAAGTAATTTTAGAGAATAGTTACCTTTAGGATGAGATACCAAAATCGTAAATAAAAAGGTGAGTCTAATTCTCAGGTACATTATAATTGCATTTCAATTATTAATTTAACTTAAATTTTTATTTTTTATTTAATTGTAATTAATTTATCACATTTTATTTTCATTCGCAAAATGTTAATTTTTCATAATATGAATATTAATTTGTAAAAAGTTTAAAAGCACGAAATAGCTAAACAGTACAACGGTTAAGAGTCAAGTGAATGAAATTCAAGATGAATTAATTATAGAGAGTCAATAATCTTCCAATATAAATTGAATTTCTAATAAAAATACAACAGAAATGCATTTAAAAACCGCAAATATATAAAAACGAGTATAAAAAAATAATGTCTAAAGGCAACTTTAGACACAAGCAATAAATCGTTGTATTCATTGTATTTATTTACCAACTGTTGCAAACTGAATTCCTTTATTTCAACATGCCACACAAGTGGTCAGTCTTTTAATATCAGTTTCTCAGTCCCCCACCACCGTCCTTTGTTAGTCATTACAACTAAACACGAGTTGATTTGTTTTCATTCAAGGTTCTTAATTTGAAACGAAATAAAAAATTAAAACTAAAACGCTTGTTATCAGGAATAACACTGGGTACCAGCGTATTATTACAAGTTTAAAATAAATCCAATTTATTTGTTCACAATTAAAAATTATTATGAAACCCATTTTATTGTATTCAATATTTTTCTAGTTTAGTTAAGATAATACGTACACAAGTTATTTTCTTCTAAACAAAAAAGAACAACACAATATAAATTATTAAATAGGCCTTTTTTTACCACCAAAACGCCATAATGTCTGGCAAGCAAAAAAAGAAAAAAAACTACAATTATTTGTTACAAATACGCGACGATATTTAAGTTTTTGTTCTCTCACTCTCTCTTTCTATCTGTGCCTATATTGCTCTGTTTTTTTTTTTTTTTGTTTTGTTTTCTGGTCAATAAATTTTCCAATTAAAAAGAAATTGACATTTTAGTATGAAATTTTTTAGTGCCCTAACTACCAACTCACACACACATACGAGTAACTACGCACACAAACATTTTCTATGATGACAAAAAAAGGTGTAAATGAGAGAAAGAGAAAAAAACAATTCAAGTATAGTTTTAGGGATGTTTTTTTTTGTTTACCTTTTGTTTCGTACGCGCATTTGTTAGGTGTGCTTTTAGGAAAGTACTCATTTGTTATATAAAATGTACTAAGTTTCATTCATGTATTAAAAGAGTACTTTTATTAATTAAAAAGCGATGATTCATCTTCATATCATTCAAACGATATCTAATAAATGACGACCACAACTAAATGTTAGTTGTTACATAACAACATATCGATGACTTAATATAGAAAGGGCTTATCTCAATTTTTTTAATTTACAGGAGTGGCTATAAAAACTCAATAAAAGCTATATAATCTTCAACACATGATTAAAAAAGAATGCTATTTTCAAAGATAGGTTACGGAATTTTCTAAGGGAGATGTATTTGGAGGTAAACAACAAGGAAAAGTTAAAAACGCAATATTGAAAAAATCGATATATGCCAACGATATATATATTATTCTGTAAGTTCAGTTTTGACTTTTCAAAAAATTGTAATTTAATTTTATCAATGGAACGAGTTATGTACTTATGTTGACTTCCATTTGTTCATGAGCTATTGTTTAGTTAGTATAACACATGATGCCTAGTTTGCTTGAAATCAGATGGTGAAAGTAGTTAAACATCGGCTTAGCTTACATTTTCCTAGCGCCTTACTTTACTTACTAATTTGTCTTTATTTATAAATACTTGTATTGTTACTATAGCCAATATGTTTCAAAGTACCATTTGAAGTAAAAATGTACCATAATAATTACTACCCTAATAATTGTGTTTTTCTATTTTCCATTCACCCTTAAAAATATACCCTTAAATTGTGATGCACCATTTTATAAACGTCAGTCAAATCGACACCGTAAACACTTTGCAAAAAAAAAAAATAATAATAATAAAATAAATAAATAAATAAAATAAATCTAAAATAATAGTAAAATGTAGAAAGAGAAACTTGACACAATAACCGTCTGACTATTCTTATGATTTCCGTTAAAAAAATCAATGATATTTCAATTTAAGTTTCGCTTGAGTTGACCTTTTTTAAATTGATACTGATACTATTAATACAGATCCAGTAATAATTTTCGGAAAATTGCACTCACAGCAGGACTTTATTTTCTTTCTTTGCAAGTGTAGGACAATTGTTTTGTCATACGATTTGCTTGAAGGAATAGAGGAAAACAATCAGATAGACAGACAATATTTGTGTGTGGCAATTTTATAATTATGTCGTATTTGGTTGATTGCAAAAACTTAAGAAGGAATGAGAACTGTTTAAGAAATAGAATTGCATCTTCTACTTCTTCATTCTTGGCCAATTTATTTTAGATTTTTGTTTCGATTTTTTTTTCTTTTTCTTTTAATGAAGTAGTAGACCACCAACAGTTGTCTGTTTACCTTTTGTGGTATCTTTTTGATTATTATCATAATCGTCTTCATTGTTGTCAGCCTTACTGTCGTTGACAATAAATAAAACTGACTTGAATAGAGCTCCATGGGGTTTGTTATGTTCACCTAGAAGGCCCGACGGACTTGAATTTTTTGTTTAAATTCTATTGAATTTTGGAAATGAATTCATTGATTTCCAAAAATTCTTTTTCCAAATTAATACATCAAATGTGTTACGTTTTATTTAGCTTTTTATTATTTTTGGCCAAAACATTGCCTCAATTAGCGTATATCCAACAGTGTGGGAATTTAAAAGTCTGGCTTTGAATAATAGTAAAGGTTATCTACGGTTGCATATTGTATGCATAGTATTGCCACTGCTAAAAATGTAATTTTTATTTCTTTTCAGATAGGATGTGTTCGACTAACATGGTGAGGATGCAGCCTTTTTCTATTCCTTTGCTTTTCAAACATGAAAAAGTCGTCTTATATACGACTTATAATTTCAGGCTAATACTGCTTTTAGACAGTACGACCTTGCGGTAAGAAATTCTATACCATTTTTCTTTTTCTGTCATATTTTTCTGTGCAAATATAATAATTTACTTTTGAACCCACATTCAATTAATTATCATTTAAACATTAGAAACACAAGTTTTGATCTCATTTTACTTTTTTACAATTAAAATGAAAACAAAAAATATTGGCCAACATTAGGGTAACTAACATCTTTACTGACTTTTTTCACGTTACTCCTCTTGTTAGCATATGGCTTCCACAAAGCATCTCCATCTAACACGGTTTACAGCTGTTGACTGCCTCTTCCCATGTTAGGTTGTTCTGTCTCAGTTCTTGGATAATTGTACGTCGTCACAATTTTTGAGCGTTGAGGATTCCATTCGAGTGACATTCTAGTGATACTTTCTGGACTTTTTCGGATTGTATGACCGATCCATTCTCACTTTCTTTTCCTTATCTGTTTCAGTATGGGTTCCTCAGTTCTGTGTTACTTATGGGTGTAAGGACAGAATATTGTGCATATGATCCTGAGGCACTTGTTAATGAATACCTGGAGTTTCTGTGTGGTGTTATTTGATACAAGACAGGTTTCACTGCCATACAGCAGTACCGATTGAACACATGAGTTGAATATTCTGAGCTTAGTTCGTCTGGATATATGTGAGCTTCTCCATACTGACTGCAGTTATTCAAATATCGCTCTCGCTTTATTGAGCCTGTTATCTACGTCTGTTTCTGCGCCACCGTTTGTAGTCATTGTACTTCCTAGATAGCAGAAGCTATATAGATACTCGACTGGCTGACCCTGTAGCATGATGTTTTCCATGCTCGTATTGTTTATTCTCATGGCCTTGGTTTTCTTGATGTTTATCTCAAGCCCAACACTACGAACCAATTCTTCCAGGTCCTCCAGTTTTAACTGCATATTGGAAATCTTATGCGTGAGTAGACAAATGCCATCCGCATGATTCAAGTCTTCGAGTTGGCGTGAGAGACTCCATGTGATCCCTCATTATGTCATACAGCACGATGGTGAATAGCTGAGTAGGCATCCTTGTTTAACTCCAGCATTGGTGTGGAATGGTTGGCTGATGTTTCTGTTGTGAAGAAAGTTCTGCATCCTCATACATCGCTCTAATTATTCGAATTATCTTCTGGGGTACTCCTTTGGTTCTTAGTGCTTTTCATATAGCCGTTCGCGTGATGATATCAAACGCTTTCTTGAAATCGATGAATAGTTGATATAGGGGGGTACGCCATTCTATAGACTGTTCAATAATTATTCGTAAAGTGTTGGCCTGATCTACGCAGCTTCTATTCGGTCTGAAGCCAGCTTGTTCGTCTCGCAGTATGTTGTCTATTCTGCTCTGAAGCCTCCCCTGTATTATGACTGCAAGTATCTTGTATATGGTGGTGTTAAGTAGAGTAATTTCTCTTTAATTATTACAGTCTTTTAAGTCGCCATTTTTTTTGTGCCCTTCTTCCACGTAGGAGGCAGCCTATCCTCCTCCCATAAGGCCTGCCGCCTTATTATTTTTCAATTTACCAATCGCCTCTTTCATCTCATTTAGATTGGGAGGGTTGCATGGTATTCTTAAACTCTTCTATGTTCTCAACTATTTCGCTGTCCTAAGTAGTGTTCGTGACGCTACTAATTTCATTGAAATGTTCTCTCCATTTCTGTGTTTGTGCATCATTGTTCGTTATTAGTGTACCATTTTTATCAGCAACGGCTTGGTTCCTATTACACTTTTGATTAGTGAGATATTTAATCGTTTGGTGTAGTTTTCTCATATTCTTCTGGCCAGCTGCTTCTTCTGCCGCTGTTGCCAGTCGTTCCAGGAACTTTCTTCTGTCTCTTCGTGCAGCTTTCTCTACTTGTTTTGCCAGCTGATGGTATTGCTGCCTCAAGGTATTATTGCTATTCAAGTGTAATCTGATATACAAACTCTTCTATTTGGTTGCACTATACCAAGTGTTTCCTCCGCGACTTGATTATATATTGCTTTGATATCTTCCCATGAGTGACGTTGGTTTGTTGGTAGCCATTCGCGGATTGCCAAGGTTAATGTGTGCCTGGTTTTTGTAGATAGAGCCGTTTTCGCCTTGTGTGTCTGATGGCGTTTCTTTGACATTTCAATTTTATCTTGATTTCACCAGTGATAAGCTCATAGTCACTGCCGATGTTAGCTCCTCTCCTATTTCTGCCATCCGATTCAGAGCTTCTCCATCTTCTGCTCACGCATATGTGGTCTATCTTTACTGACTAGTTCGATAAAAACCTAAAAAATAGAGTTGTTATAAGTATGCGTAATAATTAGCAGCAGAAAATATTTTGAAAAGGTTTTTATATTAACTGAAGCAATTCATTTGCTTTCAATATTTTACTTGTTTTAAAAACCAACGTAAAAGTCTTAGATTTTGTAATCATGTGTAAAGGATCATTGATATAATTAAGTTCTAGAAATACCCCTGGATAAGTACCACCTAAAAGAAAAAAGGATACATGTTTTCATAAGTTGTATGTTCTTTTGATGCAATCAATATCTTACCTACAATATTGCATAAGAGATCATACTTAGAAATTATGTATGTATATGCATGTATGTGTAAGAACAAACAAAATGTTTTATAAAGGATGTATGGCGTGTATTCTTCCTTAGGCAATACAGTTGCATAGAATTACGTTATATTACGTATAAGCGTAAGTCAGTTTAGTTCATATCTGGACATTATTTTCTTTAACTGGCGTCAGGATTAATGCTCGTCATCATGGCACACACACACACTGAAATGAGATAAAAGACCTCATTAGTCAGGAAGCACCTTTGGTCAAATACACGTCGAAGGACAGAAAGAAAAACAATCAAAAAATTTGGAAAATTTTTATCTCTTTTAAAAGATTAAAAAGGAGACAATGATTAGCGTTTGTTTAGAAAGCATGTGTTTAAACAGATAATGACATCGTTTAGCGATTCCGTGGACATACCCACTTTTTGCTTAAACTATGGGCCGTAACCAAAGCCACAAGATTAAAAACCGCAAACCACACTCAATTGTTCTTTTCTTTCTCTTTCGCTCTTTTCTTTTAAATAGTATTATGGGTAATTACGTTGGATTTGGAAAATACGTTTAAATCTGTTTCTGAAATCTGAAATGAATATACAGACTTATCTATGTCTGAGTATAGTATGTACATGAGATACTGAAGGTAATTGTATGAAATTTTACATCATATGTTTCGAAGTTTTATTATACGAGTATGTACCTATAATACTAAAAAAGCGATTTTTATATATCCTATATAATCATAACTGGTGGCAGTACATACTCGTATGTATGTACATATGTAATGTTCATAACACCTGACTGAAAGCACATGAGAGGTACAACGCTTTCCAGTACTGTGAATAAGTTCATATCCAACATAATAGGCGAATGGCTGTTAAAAGCATTGGTTAATGAAATCCTCGTCGATAGCTCTAGGATGATAACAAAGCAATCGGCCAATTGTTGCTCCTTGCAACACTTAACTTTTATCAGCTTTGAAAATAACGGGTGTTTTTTTTAAAGAGGTATAAAACTTTAAATTTGCAACACTTTTTAACTGGCGGCCATTTTGTCAGCTGTCAAGTGATTTATGTTTATTTTGGCTTGGCATTTCAACATGAATGGACTGACGCCTGATCAACGCTTCCAAATGGCCGAAATGGGCCCAAAACAAGATTGGCCTTGATAACGATTTACATAAGCGAACTTTGTTTAGCGATGAAGATCACTTTTGTTTGAATGGATACGTCAATAAACAAAACTGCCGTATTTGGATTGATGATAATCCTCAAGAAAAACTGACTATTTGGTATGCTTTATTTGCTGGTGGAATCATTGGTTCATACTTCTTTAAAAACGATGCTGGTCAGAACGTTACAGTCAATGGTGACCGCTGTAGAGCCGTGATTACTGACTTTTTCGTTCATCAATTGCATCTTTTTCGTTCATCATTTTTCGTTCATCACGTGCTGTACAGGAGCTGTGGTTTCAACTACACTTGGAGAACAACATTCGCCGCGCTATTGCCAATATGCGGCTACAAATGTTGGAAGAAGTCATCGAAAATTAGACATCCAGATTGGACTACGTACGAGCCAGACGTGGCGATCATATGCCAGAAGTCATCTTTAAATTATAATGCCACAATATTATAGTTCTATACATCTATAAAAAACACCCTTTACACTATATTGGATACATTGCGTCACTCTGCAAGTTGAAATGCACTCTAATCTAAGGCAATAACAAGAAAAATCATAGCCCTTATTAAAACGATACAATAAATCGATCACTTCGCACCTTCGCAACATCTGGACTAAGTAGACAATACATATGATAGATCGAACGGGTATGATTCGACCGATTTTAACAGATTTTTTTGGTTTTGCCGAATACGGTTTTTTAAAAATATAATCGGTATTGAAATTGATTGCAGCGTGTAATATCTACAACGGTGGGCTAAAAAAGAGACTGTTGGGAATTACAATTACATGCCTATGTACAACTTAAATCTGTCTAAAAATGACTTGGGTCACCAGTGCCGAACTATTTGGAGTTCAACTGATAGCAGTGTGCTTGTGGGTGCAAATCCGGTAAACACGATGGCTAAGACATAATTTTTATATGGCTGTAGGCCAAAAACCAATCATAAGCAACCATTGGTGATATAAAAGAATTCCGTAAGCTTTCATTACCACTAGACCTTGTAATAAGAACTTATTGTGAACAACGACCCAGTTATAAACAAATCTTTGAACAGAACTAAAATTTTATGATGCCGGTCCTCAGAAGAAGGTGAAAGCTATGTGCTATTCAATTTATACTGTAGTTTGTATCTGGTTACGATCTCTCTTGCCAGTGTATGCAACGATAACAAAACGTTTTTAATTCAACTGTAAGTGTTTCTACTCAAGCATAGAAATAGTGACCTTTTCTTTATCGCGGCTGAAAAAGATTTTATTGAAATTTTGAAATATTTATTTAGAAGTGATCACGTAACAAGAACTAAACATAAATCTTAAATTGAGAACTACTAAACTGTTATACTTTTATGTTATATTGTATGTTACATATATCATATAACAAGTTGTCTTGTTTTTCGTCTAAAAATGATAAATATTCGATAATTTATAAATTTTATTTGAAAAAAAGTAAATAAAACACTTGTTACGAAACGATGAAATTTGTAACACTTGAAAACTAAATTAATGCTCCATAATTTTTATGTTCCACATGGATGAGTGGATGGAAAGGTGACATTCCTGAAGCAAATAATCCTCATGACAAATGGTGACATATAAATCATGATGATCTACTGCAAGTGGCAATATAATATAAATTGTAAAAATAATTAATAATACAATTATTTGACAAAAAAAAAAGAAAACGTCGGTAAACAGGTTACAATCTGCTCTAAATTTCTGTTTTTGTTATATTGTAACACTTAATACTCTTGATGTTGCTGTTGTTGTTGCATTTATATCGATGCAACAATTGGCATCCCATGGCGATAAATCAATAGAACTAATCGAAGTTTAAATTAAAAAAAAAAAACTAAAAAAAATTTATTCTCTTTTGACGACACAATGTCTGGAAATATTCTCACAATTTGTTGCAAGTAAAAGGTAACAGATAGCAATAAGAACAACAACTGCAACAATATCTATAGAAACAGGTAAGTAATATATCTACACGCCCCTATCAACCAAGTGTATCCCTTCTCCTAACAATAGAAAGATACGGACAGACAATCAGCCAGAGTTAGACGATGAGGCACAAAAAGAGAACAATTGTCTGTGGCAGACAATGTGGCAACAACAAGTTGTAAAATGTTACATTTGTTGCATAGTTAGAATTGGTTATAAAATGTAACAGCCAGCCTTAAAGTCAATTGTCACTTTTTGTTTTTTACTTCTCATCCCAGTTTCCACCTTCCTTATCTCTGTGCGCAAGGTGTCACAATTGTCGATAAAAGACTCTGTATCAGCAGCTCCTTTTTACCATTGTCTGTAGTAAAAAATAATGTATTGCCAAACACATCTCCTCTCAAATGAATGACATTTTTTGACGATACAGGGGTTTTGAATAATTGTTTACAAACGTGCAAGACTATTGTGAGCCAGCAGAACGGCCGATTGTATAGACTGTTTGTCTACGAAAGTGTGAGAAAATCTGGATTAAAACAAATAATGAGTTTGAGTAGATGCTGTAATGCCACCTTAATTTTTCTTAAAAATTTTGTGGTCGTAATTGCTTTCTATAAAAAATAGTTTATCCTATAGGTTTAGGGACAGTTTTTGCGAAGGCGTCGTCCTAAGTGTAAGCAAATTAAACTTTTCAACTCTGACATAATTAACGCTTTCTTTTTGTTGTTTTAATATTGTCTCTTGAGAAGCATTAAGAAGCAGGTTACAACACTCTATCTGCAAAAATGTAACAATTGCATAAAGAGCAACATTATAAGAACAAAATTTTATGAATAGAACATGATACCCTTTCTTAATCTTATCTCTTTATAGAAAACCACACAAAAAACCAGAAAACAAAAAACCAAAAAATGATCAGTCCATCAGTGCTTCCTGCGATTTTTCCATTATTTGCTCTCGCCTGCTGAAACGCGTTCCACGTAATGGTTTTTTAACTCGATTAAACAGAAAGAAGTCACAGGGAGCCAAATCAGGTGAATTCGGTGGCTGTTGGATGGTATTTGTTGCATTTTCGCCAAAGGATGGGAGGCCCGTTTTAGTACAAATTAAGCTGCCATAGTAGAAAGATTGTAGCCCGTTTCAGCATAAATTCAGCAGCCATAGCAAAAAAGTTGCAGCCCGTTTTGTATTGGGATTGAAAAGGAATTGGTCATTACCAACTTCTACAGCCTGGCTGATTGATTGTGATTTCTGCTTCAACAATTAACAAGATTTAAGAAAGCAATTCAATTAAAACGGCCAGAATTGATTAACAGAAAAGCTGTTGTGTTCCAGCTAGACAATGCCAGATAATACACATGTTTGATGGCGCGGCAGAGACTTAAAGAGCTTGGCTGGAAAGTTTTGATACATCCACCATGTATCCCAGACACTGCACATTCATTTGTTTCAATATCTGCAGAACTTTTTTAATGTGTAAATTTAAACAAAACAAACAAACAAAATTCAGTTGGATCAGTTTTTCGCTCAGAACTTCTACACTAATGTAAATTGATTTGTCACAAAAAATGGCGAATAGTTATTAATCAAAACGGCACATGTTTGGCTTAATAAAACTCGTTTCAACTAAGAAAAAGGTTTTTCATTTTTGGTCAAACTTTTTCTAAATTTTATTATGAATTATTTAGATGGATTAACCTTGGAAATAAATTCACTTAAAACGCTTTATGTTATTAATTCACTAATATGTTTAATAGGTTTTGGCAAAAATGTAAGGAAAACTTTAAAAAATCTTGACATGCCAACATTTTTCTTGATTCTTGAAAATTCTAGTAAATCAAGCGAAATCAAGGTGATCTGGCAGCCCTAGCCACAATCACCTACTCATACCGGGCTCTATCGCAAGATGTTTGGCTGATTTCATTCCATGAGCAGTTCCACGCTTGCATTTCCTCATCTATCGGCCACGTTCTAGCAGGTGCAGCAACAGTCAGGCCTTTTTCTGCGGATTCCGTCGAACACCTAGAGTGTGTAATCCATCCACCGCTATATCCGTTGACATACCCCCACAGGAGTACAGATTTGTCCTCGTAAGCACCACCCTTCTCAGTTACCATACTGTGCAGATAGTTGAAATTGCCAACACATTGTCATTTATTTAGATGTGTAACGATTTTGTCATTTATTTAGATGTGTAACGCCACCAGGCGTCAAACCAAATGGCGTCAATATCCTCATGTAGATATCACGGAACTTGGCTCAAAAGACAAGTCATCGGCATGTTCCAAGTCCTGTGCCTGAAGGGTGTTTATAGGATACTGCGTTTGACACTCAAAGCCGAGCGCATCATATCAACGATGACGAGGATGAAAAGCATCGGTGACAAGATACATTTCTGCCTGATCTGATATTGTCGAAGAGCATTATAAAGTCGATAAACGCCTTGATCTCCATCAAGCATTGCTTTGATATGGTCAAACAGTAATTTTTATAGTCTAGATGAGCAATCAAGTCACTAATCGAGGGGATGGATTTTTCATTGATTGATTTTTTACCTGCCGGGCTAAAAAGCATACAACCTTAGCAACCCCATGAACTTTTCCGCTCTGATTTTATCGATTACACTAGTTTACAAGGCTTTTGTTCACAGTTTAAAACATGCATGGGGCTATTAATTTGGGCTGTTTAACTCTGGGAAAAATAGTTAAAAAAATCTAGGACGTCAAACTTTTGAGATATTTATACAAAATAAAGAGATTAAGAATAGCATTGGCTTGTGAAACAAAAACTGAAAGTGAAACCGTTCACCATGCTCATCACTCATGTATTCAAGGTTTCTGGAAAAGGTCCACATGGGAATATAATAAATTAATTTTGTGGAAAAATTTCATCTATTCTTTCGAAATTATTCAGTAAATCTGCAAGAGTACTTTCGCAATTTATATTTTTTAACATCCCAAAAATTCTCGAAAAACAAGTACTAATAGATCTAAACAGCCCATTTATCGTAGCCTAAGGGACTCTCAAATTTTAAATTATTCAAAATTTTCATATTTTGAGGGCCCACAAATATTTCTAGACTCGGAAATATTCGAAAATGGACCGCATAAGTACAGAAACAATGGTTTTGTCTTCCACAAAGTGTTCACCAAAAACGTATCTATCAAAAAACTGTGATGTATCGTGGACAAACAAAAAGCGATAAATAAATACCATTGGTAGTCCTTCTTTAGTTTTGTAATCTAATGTTATTTCTGACATGACGATCTCTTTTCCGTTGGTGCTATCGATTCTGAACTAAGTAATCCAACTTTTAACTATTGAAATTCATGGTAGTATTTTTGTAAGGTGACGGGTCTTAACGTTCAAATAAACAAGCTTGTTAGTTTTCAATAGCTGCCAGAACGAACTTAATTACGTGGCTTACTTAAAATCCGTTCAATAAGTTCAATTATATATATAACCCAGATTCAATAAAAACAGATTAAAATTTCTAAATCTTTGACAATATTTTCCACAGAATATTTTCCGAAAAATTTTAATCAGACTCTTTAAATTCACTTTAATTATCCATAATGGTTAATATAATCATGAATTTAAAATTTCCAAAGAACAAATCTCTTAACTTGGTTACTTTCAAGTGATTAATCTGTATTCTATCAGACTGCATAATCGCTGAAAGCGGCTTAAGCTTGCACAGGTGATTTACAAGACATGGCTAAAGGAAAAGTACAGTTTGCTAACGATTTGTCACAGTAGTTTGAAAAAGCCATGCTCAGTGGAGATTTTATTCAAACCGTTACAAAATTAAATGATTAATTAATCCTCTAGCACACGCAATATATTTCACACAAGCTAATGGTAGAGGGATTATGACTAATTTTAAGCAGGTAATAAGTGTATGGTGGATTATAATTTCCTGCGGTAAAAGTTTAAGCCATACCCTTCAAAGCTATGTATATCCGTTTTTAAGCCATTGCCCAGTCAATTATTAAGCCGTTGATTTAATACTAGCAGCTTAAAGTCTGAGTAGCACACCCACACACACACACACACACTGTTGCAATTAAATAAGAATGAGAGAAGAACAGTAGAAGAGGCAGTAGAAAATGTTGATTGTTAAAGTGTCACAAAATGACATGCAATATGTTAAATTTTTAAAATCTTAATTTGCTCAAGTCACTGTCATCTATTCAACTAAAACATAAGAAATTTAATGGTGTTTTACTGAACAACAAATGATTATCGTTTTTGTTATGAATGAAAGTCGCAAATTATCAAAGGAATCTTTTTACCCCAAAAAGGGTTATAGTATTTAATAAAAAAAAAAATCCTCAATTTCATACCGCAAAGCAATATCGCAATCATTAATCATTACAAATTAACTCAAAAATTAATACGAAATCACATCTTTTAATAGCAGACTATAAAACAAAAAATCAGCTGGAGTTTTATAAGAATTCTATGCAAAATACGAATATACATCCTACTCGTAAGTATGTGTATGTATGTATGAAATAGAAAATGTTTTAGATATCTTTGACAATGTAAACGCCTACAAAACAATTGCTAACTGCATCTGTATGGTTAGTTAAACTAGAAGACATCTTTTTTAGTTTTGCAATTTGGCATGTAAACGATTTTTTCCTTAACGTAGTAATTGTTATTGTTGTTGATTACTAGCCTTTATCAAATTCAGGCAATTTTTTATTTTGAAAAAAAAATATCAAATCACTTTCAGCAGTACCAATTTGGAGCCTAACTATCTGTTCAGTGTTAAAATGTTTTTCTGTAATGTTTGCGCTCAATCTGTCCTTTTTTTTAATGGATTGAAATCAATCTTTTATTCTGTGATTGGTTGAATTTCAACGAAGAAATTATTTTTTTGAAAAAAAAAAAACACTGTAAAAAACCATCAAAGTTAACTTAGATTGTACTTTAGCTGAGGCAAGTTGTCATGAATGGTTTAGAGGATCTAAAGATGGTGGCAATTTCGATTTGCATGAGCATTCATTACATATCAAGAAGTGCTTGTAGATCCAATGGATCAATTTGGAAGGACTGAACTCAAGAACGTGTGACGAAAAAACCAAATCATTTTCGACAATTCTAATTTGAAGCCAAACTAAGCATGGGTTAAACGGATATGTGCGCGCTTTAACTGTTTTTTCCTTTATTGAATTTTGAACTGAAATTAATCTATTATTCTGTGATCAGGTTAAAAACTTCAGATTCATATGATAATACATTCAGGATAGGTTTAGAACAACCAAACAAGAAATTTATTCGTTTAAGAAAATCGATATTAACTACCTGAATGTGGAATAGGTATTAAATTGTGACAATAATTTTTGTTCTAGTACAGTGTTGTGCTGAAAATTACAAATTCGAGCTTCAATTCCTAAAAAAAAAAATTCTTCTGGAAAGTTACAGAACCAAAAATAGTTGCAGACGGTGTTCACAAAAAGTAAACATATCAACTTCTTAACTAAAACATTCCGAATTCAATTCATTGCAGAGAATATATTATTTTTCTAATTTTAATTTTCACGAGCAATTATTTTGGTACCGTTATTGTAAGAATTTTTTACTCTTTTTAACTACTAAGCATGTCAAAAGGTAAATTTTACTGATTTTGTTTTAACCTGTTTCTTCTAATGAAACGGCTCTTTGAGGGTTAAATGATAGAGCTGTGTCTACTATGATATTTTCAAATCAGGTTCATTGATTACGTTAGACATTGCTTCTTCTGGTTACTACAAAATGGTTAGTATTATGATCAGAAGTTATGAAAAGAAAGAAATATAATTCAAAATTGAAACACTTTAAATCAAAAGGCTAAAAATCTAGTCATGGTTGCTAATAGTCAGTTCAGCTGGACTAAATGTGATTTGTCGAAAAACATATCCTATGTTAAGAAACTTATGGAGGACTCAGATTTTTACATATTACGATGCACACACGTACAAATGCCCTTTGCGAAAACATACTTAGTTGCTACTTTTTATATGAATGTCAACTTTTTGTCGGTCAATATTCAGTCAGCAAATACAAATTCTATGTTATGAACATATAATAACAGCGTGAGATGTACATATGTATGTACAATGTTTATGAAAACAGTATTTCGCTTTTCTAGAGAAAATTTGCTCTCATCTTCTAACATACGATTATTTATATGAAACAGCTATATAAGTTATTTGTTTATTTTATTGGTTTGTGTTAGTTTCACGAATGATCTTTTATAATTTTAGCAGCTATAAAAAAGGATTTCTGAGATCATATCTTGCATTACCCACAATTTTATTTACCACCTAGTAATTAAAACAGAGATTTTATAAAAAAATTACACTTTTTATACAAATTTTCTACAAAACATGGTAGAATCTTATATACATTTTTCAAAAGATGATGAACGTATGTATGTATGTATGTATGTAATTTTAAGTGATATAAACTATTAGGTTACGTTGTGCAAAGAAATCTTTTTCGAAGGAAGATATGAAGCCTTAAATAATAATAAATTTAAATGCAAAACTCAGTCATAGATACATATGTACATCTCTTTTCCAAAATAAAAGGTAAGAATGTCACACTTTTAATTTTGTATTTCTTATCAACCATCATATTATACATATGTATGTTTGTATGTATGTATGTATGTATGTACTATAGTTCTAGATTGCATATGTATGAAAGACCTTTAGGTGCAATAAAGAACAGACAAAGATAAAAAACGTAACAGTATGACAAATACATACTATACTATCGAATATTAAGTAAACTATACTGAAAGCCTTTAACACATTCGCTGCCAAGTCTAAAATGCCAACACTGTTTTGAGTGCTATTTTTTATTTCATTTTTATTTCGAGATAAGTACACATATTTTGTCATAAATAAATTTTACATGTAAAAGATCAAAAATGGGTATACTCATTGTTAACAATGTGAAAGAAACAGGACTCGATTTTCTTTTTCTTAGTTGTACACTTTTAAGCAAAAAATAAATCATGAAAATCACACAAACAGACGAAAATAGCGAAAATATATAAAAATACTGGTTATATACTGAAATACCCGTTATTCACAGTATACTATTTACGAGTATATTGGTGGTTGGCAGCAAATGCGTTAGAGTGGTTTTTATAGAGGTATAGAACTTTAAGTTGGCATTACTTTTCAAGATGGCGACTGATTTAAGAGTTGTCAAGTGATTTATTCTCAGTTTGGTTTGGCAATTTATCATAAATAGACTCACGCCCAGCGTAAATTCGTCGATGGGCCAAAACGAGATTACCGTTGTTCCCGATTTTCATAAGCGAATTTTGTTTAGCGATGAAGCACACTTCTGGTTGAATGGTTGCGTCAACAAACAAAACTGCCGCATTTGGAGTGAAGATAATCCTCAAGTGTATGTGGAAACACCGTTATATCCAGAAAAACTGACTGTTTGGTGCACTTATGGGCTGGTGGAATCATTGGTCCGTACTTTTTCAAAAACGATGGTGGCCAGAACGTTACAGTCAATGGTGATCGGTATAGAGCCATGATTACTAACTTTTTCATTCCTGAATTGAATAACCATGATGTCCAGGAGATGTGGTTTCAACAAGAAGGCGCAACATGTCACACAGCTCGTGCCACAATAGATTTATTGAAAAACACTTTTGGTGACCGCCTAATTTCACGATTTGGACCTGTGAATTGGCCTCCAAGATTTTGTGATTTAACACCGTTAGACTAGTTTCTGTGGGGCTATGTAAAGTCATTGATCTATGCGGTAAAGCCATAAACGCTTGACCATTTGGAAGACAACATTCGCCGAGTTATTGTCGATATACAGCCACAAATGTTGGAAAAAGTCATCAAAAATTGCACGTCCAGATTGGACTACATCCGCACCAGCCGTGGCGGTTATATGCCAGAAATCATATTTAAAATGTAATGTCACAAGATTATCTTTCGGATAAATAAAATTCATGTCAATTAAATAATCCACCGTTGTTTTATTGCAACTTAAAGTTCTATACCTATATAAAGCGTCCGTTTAACTTGCTAATTTCTGTTGCCCTCTCATTAGAAACAGAAATATATTTGCGATAAATGAGAAATTTTCAAATTATGATTTTATAGGACAAAATCGTTTAGTATTTGGCTCATTGATTAGAATTTCGGTTTCGATGCCCATAAAGATCGGTAAGAAAAACAAGAAAATATGTAATTGTTTTTTTTTAATATTTATTTTTTTCCAAAAATTGTTCAAATACAAAATTGAAAAATAGTTAAAAATTTGTTTTTTTTTTCTTTTTTTTGGTATTTACACAAGTGTATTTGGGAAATGAAAAGAAAAATGGATAATTTGTAGTGATATTTACATACGAGTATAAAAATGAAATGAAAACAAAAAAAGGAAAAATAATGGAAAACCCACGTTTGTACTTCAAAAATAATATTACAGGAATAGAGGCAGGTCTTACAAAAGAGATACAGAGAGATATTACGTTATAATATTTATTTGTTTAGATACATACTTAGATACTGATACGAGTACATCTAGAGATAGTATACATATGCATGTGTTTTGTGTAAAAATTACAAAATATAAAAATATTTTTCTATATTTAAACTTGTACTTGGTTTTCATGAGAGAATATTGAGCGTTTGTAAAAAATATATTTTGCCAGGTACAGACGGCAGGAGGATGATACGCCGGTAGCTGAAAGTTTCTTATATTAAATTTTCTTAGTGAGGTAAGTCCATTTCGTTTTTCGCTTTCAGTTCATACATTAACGATTTTGAACTGAATGTGTAGTTTTTTGTTTTTTGCTTCGTTGTAAATAATGATGATGTAGCGTTTTTAATGCGTGCAAACGCCTTTTTTCGGTCACCTTGTAGGAACATTGCAAAATTTGAAGGCTATGCCCAGCTTTGCTTAGCACATGAGTATTTGTTGTCGCTATTTGCGTTTCGGATCCTTAGTAACTGTAGAGATAGGGATACATCGGCACAAAGATAGCTGGACCCATTTGTCTTTCTTGGGGCATATGGGTTTTCATATGCTTCTTGAGATGATCACGTCGGCCGAATTTCTTGCCGCAAGCTGTGCAGGGATAGGGTCTTAAACCGGTGTGTATGCGCTTATGACGAGTCAATTCTTCGTTGCGGGTAAAGGTTTTCCCACAGGTTTCCACATCACATTTAAAAGGTCTCTCACCGGTATGTATGCGTATATGGCCCTTAAGCTGGCCATTATTGGAGAAGGCTACTTCACAGTGGGGACATTTGAATTTTTTTGGTCTCTGTTTGCGGGCATTAGCAGCCTTTAGATGGGCATCTTCAGCCATGACTCGAGCATATTCTTGTTCCATTAAGTTTAAGGCATAAGGATCTAAAGCGTAGGCGGCAGCGGCTACCGCAGCAGCAGAGGCTGATGAGTTGGCGGGAGGCACTTGTGGTAGCCCATTGGCTGTAGCAGCAGCTGCTGCAGCGTAGTACAACTCACTGGCCGAAGCTGTGGGCGGCATGGTGGGCAACATGTGTGGTGGCATAATAGCAGTTGCAGCTGGAGCAGGATGAGTATGATGGGCAGGAAAATGTGTGGTGTGATTTTCTAAAGAGCCAAACAAATGTATGTTACCGCCATAGGCCAAAGGATGTACTATTGCATTGGTAATGGGTGATGTTACAGGGGAAGTTGTTGTCATTCCCGCTTGCATGCTGCTACTATTAAAACTGTCTTCACAAATGGACAACTTCGAGCATGAAGAACTGTTAGAAGAAGCGCAATCATGATCACTTTCTTGGCCATTAAATGAAAGGCTTTCCGTTTTTACTGCAGTGGAGCTGCCAGAGGCAGATGATACATCCTCCATCGAAATAGCATATTCAGATTTTACCATAGGTTTTGTAGTTAATGAATCCTCAGCAATAGCTGCCGATTGGTGTTGTTGTTGTAGAATGGGTAAAGCTCGTGTATTACAGTCCCAAGGACGGAATAATCTGGAGTAGGTTTGTGGTGGATTCCTATTAATGGAAGACATATTCTTTATCGTATATTTTCTTCTTTATTTTTGTTGTTGTGATAATTTAAAAAAATATGTATATGAACATATATATTTTTGATTGTTTGTCTTTAGAGTTTTGCACAAAAAAATAAAAAAAAATTAGAAACACTTTCACTTGTTCGCTTTACGTTAAATAACGTTGAGCAATAAATTCGTTTGTAAATGTGTAAACACGCTAAGATCCGTAAAAGAACTGATTGAAAATTTCTTTTGCGCACCGTATATAAATGACATATGTGAAGGAACACAACAAAGAAGAGAAATAAAGAGAGAGGCCAACGTTGAGGTCCTTTTGTCTACCTACTTGTTTAACACTACACTTACCTACTTACCCACACACAGGCACACACACACACACACGCACTGTGCCTCCTTTTGAAAACTTATTCAATCACTAGGATTAGTTCGCATTTTTATACGCATATTGCGTGTGTTTTAAAAATCGGCCTGATTCATTCATTAGAATAATTTATAATCATACACACACATCCATAGATAGAGAGGGTGAGAGAAAGAGAGAGCGAGCTGTTTATTAAGTGCGTATGAAGAGAGCACTGATAGATGCAAGAGTGTGTGTATATGAGAAAGAATCTCCCTTCGTGTTATTTAAGGGTGGCTATTTCATGTTGTTGTTTTTGTTTTACTTCGGTTTGTAATTCGTTTAAATAATGGCTTCCCACTTTTAGCAGACTTCGCGACATTATGTTGTTGTTGTTGTCCCCGTGGTTTGTTTACAAATAATGTTTTCCTGGTTTTGTTTTTTTATTTTGAAACATCTCCATGGTATGTAAATATGATTTTTTTTCACCTAAAAGCATCTCTGAAAACTTTGGCAGTAGATGACATTCAATCTAAAATAGAAATTACATGATTTTCGATAAGGAAATTAAGAAATAAACTTAATTACAGGCCATGAATATATACAAAAATTTTAATAGTTTTGAACTAAAAATCTATAGGTCCCTTCCAAGATTTTGAAGTAAAAAACAAAAAAAAAAAAACAAAAAAAAAAACAATATGAAACCTTCAACGTTGTTAAGCTTTTAAGTGACGTTTAACAGTAATTTTTTAACAAAAGTCCAACAATAATTTGTTTGAATTTTTATAACTCGATTTTATACAAAAAAGAAATTCTCAAATACATACGAGTATACCTACTATGCATTTTACCAATTTTCAATGGCCATACCTATTTATTTTTGGCTTATTTTTTACCAAATCCTTTTTAAATCAAAAATATACCTTCAAAATCAAAAATTATTAAAAAATTTGTATTGTTGTAAGCAATAAGCATATCATGCGACTGCAACGCATCACAAGAGTACCAATTTAAGGTCAAGGTATGAATTTGGTCATTTGGTTTCTGGTGCTCCTGACATTCATTGTCAGACTTCGCAAGCTTGGTCAAAGCAACTCCATTAAGTTGAAATTGGAAAACAAAAAAGAGGAAGTAATTTTCTTTTTCTAAAATAAAAACACTGTACTCTTCAAGCATTACAAATATTTTAATAGTCTTAAAGAAATCATATATAAAAATATGATATAAAATTCCAAATTAAATGCGGTTATTTAAAGTTTTCCCAGAAAACCCCCTATAGAAGTAGTGACAAAATAAAAGAACATCTAACGACTTCTGTGATACAAGTTGGCCTCTTCATGCCATTTGTACATGAATTAAATTAAGGAGAGAACCAAAAACAAAATAAAAAGCAAAAAATTTTAAAAGTAAAATTATGTTAAGGGAAAGGGAAATGAAAGCACTAAACTTAACTGAAAACCACCCCATAATGATAAGAATGGTAACAGAGAGATGTTGTTGATGATGTCGCAGAAGGGAATTATTTATTATGGCCCTCAAAACAATTTTTAGGGCTTTGATTTTTGTCTCGATTATAATAAAATAATGAAATATATACATATACACACATACATATGTATGTTTATATACTCTGTATATAAAAGTATATGGTATATTTTCTTGTATTTTTATCATTAACTGTAGTATCTGTATGTATTTATTTGTATATCCATGTGTATCAGAGTGTAATTGTGAATTTTACGCTTACCTACCAACAAACCCCCAATGGAAAACATTTTTTCGACACGAAAATATTTTGAAAATCCCAAAAGAAAAAAAAGAAAATAAAAACTTAAGAAAGTTATAGTCGGTCAAAGTCGACCTTTTTGCTACTCTACATTATACCCACATGTTTTTTATGATATTTTGTAGTATTTGCAGTTTATTTGTATTGCTATTTAAATCAAATATATATCAAATCTGCAATATATTATACCAATATTCAGATCCACTTACTGCCCCCTATAAAAAACTTTCATCATCAACAGTCCAAAAAAATATACTACACATGGCTTTATATAAAAAATTTGTGACCCACCGGTGGTGAACATGCCAGGCAACGTTTTCTAGTTCTAGTTCCCGTACAATAGTAACATTTAAATAAGCTGTGTTAACTTATTTCTGCTAAGCTTAGATTCATATTTTTACTAAACTCTAGCAGTAGATTTTAGAAGATGGATTTAACTTTTTTAATAGGTTTTAATTGGTATACTTCGAACATATAACCATTTAAATTAAAGATAAAATAATAATAAATATTTGTGTAAGCGAAATCAAAGTAATATATTTTCTCATTGACTTAACTCAATGACCTAACTTTCTTAATCTGATACAAAGTCAAATAAAGCGAAAATACTTAATAGCGCCAAAATTTCAACCGATTAGAATAAGCACATTGAGTTGACAGTTGTCAGACTAAATTTATTTTCTATATTTTTCGTAATAAGGAATCGATTTAAGACTTAAATTTATATACGAGGGCGGATTAATATTGAAGCTACCTAAGTAGGAAAAAAACATTTTTTTTTTTTCAAAAACCATTCATTTCTCAACATAGTCTCCTTTTAGCTCAACACACTTAGTAAGACGATTTTCCAACTTTTTAATACCATCCGAATAATACGATTTTGGCAACTCCTCAAAATACGCATTAGTTTCGGTAATCACTTCTTCGTTTGAGATGAATCTTTTTCCTGCGAGCCATTTTTTCAAGTTTGGAAACAGGAAAAAGTTAAGTGAAGTGATCTGTCGAACTCGTTTTTGTTCAACACTGAGCAAACGCGGCACCCATCTTGCCGATAGCTTTTTCATATGCAAATGTTCATGCAAAATGTTGAACACACGTTCATATGATATGTTTACCATTTCGGCAATCTCACGGATTTTGACCCGGCGATCATTCATAACGATATCGAGGATTTTCTTGATATTTTCTTCAGTAACCACCTCTTTTGGCCTTCATGTTGATGGTTATTGCAGTACTTCTTCTGCCCCGTTTACCATATAATCAGACGGAGCAGATTCGCCGTAATGTTTATCAAGCTTTTATTTTGACTCTTTCGCCGTTTTGCCTTTCAAATAATAGTGTTTAATCACTACACGAAATTCACTTTTTTCCATTTTCCAAGAAACACAAAAGTTGCTTACTTCAAACGACTACAACAAATAAACTAATCGATGAGTTTGACTAAAAATTTAACAGCTGACGTTTGACAGATCGCAATTTCTAAGAAAGAAAAAGTTTTTGTGTTTGTGCTGCCATCTAGCGCTAGGTAGCTTCAATGCCAATCTCGTATATATTAATTTCCATAACAAACCATGAAGGAAAACGGGGACTTCGCTCAGTCAATGAGCTGCACTCGATTCTATTTTTAGACTCATTGAAAGAGACCTACAGTTTAGCATCGGCTCCGAAATCTAAATGCATTAGAGAAGTTCTAAATAGTACTCATAACTAGTTACTAGCTAATGTTATGAGGTGATACCGCTGTTGAATATTTTTTCTATTTGCAGATGGTCGGGCTTGGTATTGAACCGAGGACCTTCTGGTTGATAGGCGGGTATCTTAACTACCATACCATAGCGGTATATATGTATAAACTAGAAAATCTTATTTTTAGAGCTTAATACAGAGCGTAAAATAAATCAAAAAACTAGCTAGAAATGGTGTAGTTAAATTAATCTTAATAGTTCTGGAACCTTGAACTACGTTAAAATGATTGAAATATAGCTACGGACAGCTACGGTTAAGTGAAGTCTTATAAATAATCAGATACTAACAATTAGCAGATGCAGGACAACAACATCGGCAACATCGACAAGGCAAGCGGGTACCACGATCTTAATTCCCTCAACACTAACAGCATCTGCTCGCCAAGATGGTGCAACTGCAAGCAAGATGCTTACATTTAGCGCCTCGTTAATGTGTAACCTTAAGAGCCAGTCTGATGGCTTAGTCAATCATTTGCTTTTCTGATACTAACTGATTAATGAAACCTCGAGGGTCTATGCACGTTTCAAAATCTATCGAAATATAATAAGATAGGTCATACGAATTACATAATTTCAGCGAACTAGTTAGTCGCACTTCAAAACGTTGACACTCATTTAACAGAACTAATCCTATTTGACAATTTTGATAAGCGGGCAAAAAAAAGTTATCTGTTTTTTAAATTTGTTGCATTAATGTCAACTTTTTCGCTTGGAAACGAATTATTAAGCTAACTGATCTGAACTGAAATCGGTCTAAGTGAGTCTAACTCTAATAAATTGTAAACCGTTCTTTAAATACAACATTTGCTGTAGTAAAATTATATACAGGCCTTCGCCAACTACTGGCGATAATGATGTAGGGTGTGTAGAAATAAAAACAAAATGGGATAGAATGGGAGAAAACGAAGTAGAAAAAATTTCATTATGGAGGGCAACAACGAGAAGGCCTTTTTAATATTTTGCAATCTAAAAAGAAAAACTTATTGTTAAAATTTAAGCATCAGATGCATAAATGGATGTGAATGAAGGAAAATGATTTTGATAATGTTTTTAATTTTTTTACAGTATGTAAAAGAATGAAAAAACAACATTAAAAAAATAACATAAAAATATTTGTTATTAAATAAAATATTTTTTAGACGATTTTTTGCATATGATCAGTAAGTTCTGACCAGCCTTTCACGCATGAAATGCTGCTTTTGCGAATCAATTCGAAAAGAGCAATGCATCTTTTGTGAAAGCCAGCTAATTAAGAAGAGCTGTGCCAAATCTTACATCTCATCTTGAAGTGTATTTAATTGGAGACCTGTATGGACCACATTTAATCCACCAGAGACGAGAACATGTCTTTACTTTGTACAAAAATATTCAAAATTCATTTTTTTCGATTTTTTTTTCCACCATTCCACTGGGGAGTATAGTGGTTTTCCACAAAGTATATATTGCTTTGTTTCAGTTTCTTTAATCAATTTGATATTTTTTGAAGCTAAGTAGATGATTAATCCACTGTAGCTTCCTCCTTATGATTTTTTGTGTGTGTAGTGGTGAAGATCCTTGCTAATTGGTGGTGATCTTTACTGTAGCATTGTAATTTTTTTCCAGTAGGTGGCGTGTTTTTCCTGATCATTCGTCTGATGTTTGTCATCATCGCCAGTGGTATGCCGGGAGGTATTTTTTAGATGGAGTTGTCTGGAGGGAAGTTGAGGCCTTGTTTTTTTTCGTTATTAAGCATTCGAAACCACTATTCAATTTTTTCTTCTTCATGTGCTCTGCTGTGGCTCGAACCTGAGTCGTTTGTGTTGTTATGCGTGCGCTCCAACCACTACATCACGCCACCCCTTGATAAATCTCTTCAATTCCGCTAAAACAAACAATTTTTTTTTTTCGAAAAAAAATTTATCGAAAAAGGTTGTCATTATAGACGAATATGATATGCTGAAAGAAAAAAACTCAATCAATAGATGCAATAGATTGAAATACATTAAATACTCTCCAGCTGTAGTGATTGATGCAACTTATTTAAATGCTAAAGCAATAATTTTAAAGAAAAAATAACAACAATTTCCACGGGTATATCACAGAAACTCAGCATTAATTGAATTCCGTATAACTGATTCATTAATTCTGGAGTAGGAAATCGTTAATAAATAGTTGAAAATCTTTTGGCTTAAGTTCTGAAACAACAGTGAGAACGGCTTAGTAAACTCTACAGATAAGCATCTAAGCTTAGTCATAGGAGAGAGTTTAACTTCAGCGGGTAAATTTTAGCACTTTACTAAGCTATTTTATGAAGACATCTGCCTTATTTATTAATAGAAACCTGCGGAATATATTGATCCTCTGATAAATCCAAATCCAGGCTTATAAATTTGCGTGGAAAAACAAGGAATTTTTTTAAATTAACGCACATTTTCTTGATAAGCAGGTAGGTAAAGATATTCTTTCAACCCTTTTAGATTCCACTAATTACATTGGCTTAAAATTTATTATATAAAATTACATACTCGTGTATATATTCACTATCCTATGATGCGGATTCAATTAACATATACACACAGACAATTTTTACAGCCCTAAATTTTTATATTCAAATGAATGCATGTTATTCTTCTTTAAAAGAGGCCATTCTAATAGACGCTACAATATATAAAGATATGTACAGAATTGAATAAATTCCAAATCTTAAAATTGTTCTGTATATGCAGTTCCAGCGCATTGTACAAAATACCCACCTGGGATTTTTTAAATATAAGATCCAATAAAACCCGGATGGGTTTAATTGAGTTACCCAGTGGTTTGTGAACCCTGGTTGTATCGGAGCTATCGTTCCTTGACATCAGGTTGATAGCCAGGTTCATTGGGCTGTCTGGTTGGTTCCCGACTTAATTTAGGGATTGTGCTTCTATATGGTGTGTCTGGGTGATCATCAGGACTCTGATGACTAACACAGACAAAAGCGCGTCATGTAGTATACTTACGGCCGCTAAACGTGCGCAAGTCTGTGTGATTTAACGAGGCTGCCACTCTCCCCTCTATCCTAAGAGAAATTGAATTAATAATCCTCGTAAGCAACAGAAAACGCATGACTCCGATCGAATGATTTGTACGTAAATGACTTATAATATAAGAAAGTCTAAATTGTTGAGCCAATAATTAAACATCGAGTGCATGATTCAAGAGAACCGATTAATATATTTGTTAGCTTTGTAGATATTATTCGCAGGCATTTAATTGAAAATTATTTATTTGCTTGGAGACCAAGAAAAGCGTAATTTTCAAAGTAATACAGTCGGTTGTACGTTATGACAGTGTCCGAATAACCAAAAATAAACCAAAAAATTAACAAGGGCATGACATTGAACAGGTATGTATATAATAGGATGGCTTAGTCTCATGTACCATAGAACAGCAATGTGTTTTTGACAAAACACAGAGAGAGAAGTGCTGGATGGTGCGCATCCAAAGTGTGCAATTTTCCAATATTCTGGCTTATAAATCAGACTGAATTTGATCGATAACACGGATTATGTTGGCTTTGAGGGTCGTTGTGGCTTAAAGCTTAATCGTATTGTGATTTAAGAAAACCCCACAAGAAAAAGTCTAACTGGGCCAAATCACTTCCACATGACGCATCCATACCATTAAATCATACGGGCATATTATTCAATGTGTCTTATGCAATTTGAAACCGCTTGCCGTTGGTGTCAATATCATCCAATTCCAAAGACCAAGGGAAGTTGGTTTTTATCGACCTATAAAGCTCACAGTTGACGGTGACGGCAGATCAAAGTCCAGCCAGTTAAAATCCTCACCAAACAATGACTTTTTCGGTATGCAATGAATGCTCTTGGATGCCATGTCAATTGGGTTCGGTGATTTTGTTTGTTAAAGTACATATTCATTCATTAATGTTTCCCAGTGCTTCAGCACATAATCGTTAAATATGGTCGTTTGTCTTCAGCTCCTAGATCTGTACGGGTGCAGGCCCTAGTCACAACGGAAAGTTATCTAATTTTTGGTCTGTGAAAGACCGAGTATTTGTAAGCAACATTAAATTGGTTGACTCGTATTATTCTGAACACTTTAACGGAGAGCGACTATGTTTCCGAAAGAACTTATGGACTGAAATTTATCCACTACACTGCGAATAGTTCCCTCGGTGGGACGTTTTTTTTCTCCGTCACTCCTCTAGGGAGCATATTGGTTTTCCACAAAGCATCTATTACTTTGGTTCAGTTTCAGTAATCAAAGTTGATTTGCAATATAAGTAGATGATTAATGTTCTGTAGCTCCTCACCACTATGATTGTGTGTAGTGGTGAAGATCCTTGCTAAGTGAAGGTAGTGGTAATCCTTACTTAGCATCGTAATTTTTTCTCAGTAGGTGGCGTTTTCTCTTAATCATTTGTCTAATGTTTGTTATAATCGCCAGAGGTAAACTGGAAGCTCAGAAGACTTCCTTAGATGGAGATTCGAACCTGGGCCGTTTGTGTTATATGCTTGAGCTCTAACCAGTACAATATGCCACCTCCCATGGTAGGACGATTATGGCGACCGTTAAATGGGCGAAGTGTTGCCCAAGCAGAACATCTATTTCGATAAAATAATTTTATAGTTTGATCTTGTTGTTGATTTCTATATACATACGTCTACGGTGGTTTATCAAATTGCATAAATTACACCCAATTCGGCAAATGTTGTATCAATAATGTGGCCACTTTCATTTGTTATAGTTTAGAAGTACCTTAACATAATTTTATAAAACTGGCCGCCGTTTTACAGATCCTACAAGATACGCACAGATGTCCTGGAGATAACAACTTTCTTTAGTGGTTTCCTCATATTTATTGCTTATTTTTTGAATTAAATACCTGTAATCATACAATACTTTAAGAACTTTTTTTAGGTTCTTTTTAATCAATTTGTTAAAGTTTTCTGTGTTTAGTGTCGACAGAAGGAACCATTACCGCTACAGATTATGCCGCAATATTATTATGTAGTAATAAATGCCGATTATGGGATTATACAGGTCAATGAACCTAAGCATTCAGCGAGATGTGTAAAATCTTGATTTCAAGAAAATCCCGTAGTCGTAATGGATTACAAAATACGTCTTCGATGTTCTTAACACACGCTATTCGCATTAATAGACAAATGAAACCGTTTCATTAAAAAAGCGAAATATGTTCAGATGAATGTTATCTCATCTATTATAGGCCTTGATTGTATAGAAATAGTTTTATTAACATCGATGTGAAATCATTAAGTTGTCATCTTGATTAGAAATGGTTTGCTAAAAATGACAACAATTTTTTTTTTTTTTTTTTTAAAGTTTTTAATACTTTTAAAGATCTTTTTTCGTTTTTTTTCGGCATTAAATGTATACTTTCGATTTTTAAAGACATAAAATATAAAATGTAAATGTATGTGACTGTGTGTGTGTGTGTATTAGTTTGTAAGTGTATGTTTGTGCATATCAGTATACGTTTTCTTTTATTAAACGCGCCCTTAATACGTTTGCGGGTTTTTGATGGTTTTCCTTCTTTACGATGGTTGGAGATGGATGGATGGATAAATGAAATGGTGGTCTTAAAATGATTTCTTCATAAGCATCTATTTGTTTATGCGTGTGTGGTAGCTTCGTGTAAACCATTGGGGTTTATTCGTTTTGCTTTTTTCTCTTCTTAATTTTTTCTGGTTTTTCGATTCTCTGCTGTTTTTAAGTCACTTTATCATTTTGTTTAGCAACGAATGAATTTAAGCTGAAAAATAAAAGCTTCATCGAAGGTAAATTGCTTAAAACTGGAGGGGTTGTTCTGTTGTATTGTGCCCTCGTCTGTTTTTAGCCTTTTTGTGTCCTTTGTATTTAACTTTTTCTTTTTTTTTTGTCTTTTGGTGGGCTTTTGTTTTTTTAACTGCTATTTGAGAGGGGCTTTTATTGTGATTATCTTCTGTTGTATTGAAGTTAAAACAAATAATGAAACGAACCACCTTCTCTAGAACAGATAAGCGCTTAATTCGTTAAGATTAAATTTATTCAATTTTATATAACAAAGAAAAAGTTGGTGGCGGGAGAATATTAATATCCTTAAAAGAAATGTTTATTGGGAGAGAGTTGAGTGGGGCTTATTGAAGTGAATCTTAATTCGATTCCTTAACACACTTTTACACAACGATATTGCCTGTTTTGTTTTTGTTTTTGTTTTTTGCAAATTGGGTAATTTAGTGAGTAAGAAAGGTTTTTTCTGAAATTATTAAATAGTTTGAATTTTTAAATCCACAATTTTTAATTGGGAGATATTAAAGAGTGAGCATCTTTTATGTATGTGTGCCGTTGTGGTATGGTAGGTAAGACAGTCGCCTACCAACCAGAAGGTCGTCGGTTCAATACCAGACTAAATCATCTTAAAAAAAAGTAGAAAAAAAGTTTTTCGACAGCGGTATCACCTCATAACATTGACTAGTAACTGGTTATGAGTGTTATCTATTATTGAAAACTTCTCTAAATGCATTTGTCGTTCGGAGCCGGCGTTAAACTGTAGGTCCCTTTCAATGAGTTTAAAAATAGAATCGGGTGCAGCTTATTGACTGAGAGAAGTCCCTATGTTTCTTCATGGAATGTTATGAGAATTAATATATAATATATATCTTTTATATATAAAAATGAATTTGTTTTTGTTGGTTTGTCTCTTTTTGCCTTATGGACAGCTGGAAAGTCTGGAAAGAACTATAGGCTATACAAATTTCAAAAATTCCAACTGGGCGGTGCCACGTCCATACAAAATGGATATTTATATGTCTATATCTTCAAAATGGTAACAAAAAGTTTCTCTAAATTTGGTCCAAATCGATTCATAGTCAAAGCAAATCATTAGTCAAAATATGGGAGGGATTAGGCAAGTGAGTGTGGTAAATATAGATTTTAGTATATCTTGAGAACGGTTACAGCTAAAGTTTCAGAATTTGGTCTGATTGACCTCATAGCCAATATAAATCATTAGGAAAAAATTGGGCCAAATTGAACAAGTGGTCGTGGCACCTCTCATATGTAGGCATTGCATCAATAAGTACCTCAATATGAGTTTTAAAAACCACCTAGATACGATTAGAAATGGTGTGTTTATTCTTCCTAGGATTTTTTTTTTTGCAATCAGGCATATTTTAGACTTGTTTCATTATTTTGATAACAAAAAATTGTTAGAAAAGTAAAACACACCGGGTCTTAGCTAGTCTTTTATATAAAAACTAGCTTTACGCCCTCCGGCCATGGGGAGTATGTTGCTTGTGTGCTAAGTAGTCTGTGCGGACTAGGTAGTCTGTACATGCAAACTTTGTTTTATCAAAGTTAAGTTTGCATATTAAAAATTATTTATGAAATTGTAGTCTAATTAATATCAAAACAATTATCCGCATACTTTGCACACAGGGATTCATTCGGCAATATGCTTTTAGTATCAGAACTGTTTAGAATTTAGTAAAAATTACCTGTAATTAACACCTTATTATACACATGCAAACATATACATGGACTGAAAAGTCCCGGGCCTAAAAAAGTAAACACTTTTTTTGTTCAAAATTAGCATTACTCATCAACGTAATCGCGATCAACAGCAATGCAATCATTCCAGCCGCCTTTCTAACATTTCAATACCAAAATAGGCCTCAGTTTCAGCGATAACCTCTTCATTCATGCGAAATTTTTTAACAGCGAGCATTTTTTTGAGCCAGTAGTTGCTGTGAGCCAAATATGTAGAATACGATGGATGTGGGAGCAATTCGAAGTTCAATTTATGTGGTTTTGCCATCATCAAAATGTTCTTGTTTTTGGTTAACAGTGAGCAAACGCGGCACGCACTTTGAACAAAGCTTTCTCATAGTCAAATGCTAATGTAATATGAAGCCAATACGTTTTTGTTTTGATATCTTTATGATGTCAGCTTACTCACGCAACTTTATTTTTCGTTCAATCAAAACGATTTTGTAGATTTTTTTTATATTTTCTGGTGTTACCGCCTCATTTGGACGTTCACTGCGTTCTGCACGATCGGTGTCTCTACAACCACGTTTGAAATCAGCAAACCAACGTTTTATTGTTGTTTTTGATGGAGCAGAGTCCCCTTGACACCCAATTTTTAAGCCATTGCTTCGCTTTAACGGTATTATTTCCCATCAAGAAGCAGTGTAGAATTAAAACACGAAATTGTTTTTGATCCTTGACTCTTACTACAGTGATTCACAAACTAATTAAAAGAATATCATGAAACTTTATCAGCTGTCTTTTGAAGGTTAGTACTAAGTGAAAAAGAGGTGATTGCAATAAAACTAGCGCCAGGGACTTTGTAACCCCTATGTTATGTACATACATATTTAGGAACTATTGTAACACTGTGCCAGACTTGGTACAAAATTGGCACATACAGTATGTCAACTTTTAGATCATATACATATTTTTAAAACAGAATAAATTTTGTTGTAAATTTTTTGTTATTGCAATTTGTTGTTATGGCTTATGGCTTCTAACTTTTTGGAGAGAATACATACATATATTATTCATATTTTATATGACCATCTTTTGCTTTAATAGTAGTCTCAAAGGGTTTTTGCATGGACTCCACTACGTTTTTGCAGAAGTCTGTGCTAATGTGTTCCCAAGAAGTTTGAGGCCGTTGTCAAAAGTCCTTGAGATTTCGGCAGCTATCTTCCGTATTTGAAATTGCATGCTAAACCTCAACCTACACATACTCAAGTGGGCTTATAATCGGGAATTGTGGTAGACAGTCGAGTACTTCGAATCTGTAACTCTAATTCATTGACTGTTTTTCACCCTTTAACTGACCCATGCTTTGGTTAGCTTTGCGAATACTCTTTTAGGAGAGTCTGGCATCAACATCATCTTTGGTGCCGCTGGCAAGTGTTATTTGGTTTCTAAAGTAATATTAGAGAACATGGATTCGGACTTACTCAGTTTAATATGAAATTCGTATTTTTAGCTCATGCTTTTAAGCCATTTATTTGTTTTTTCATACGACTCTGTTTAGTGGAAATCTATGTATATCGTCAGCATACAATTTCTCTCTGGACCAACTTAAAAGAAGTAATTTATCTACGATCACAAAAAATATAAGATGGAAATGAAGACGTCAAATCTGCATTTTTTTTATTCAAACAAGGTTTGTAACTGTTGTTGGACACATGTAAAATACAAGCCCTTATAAATCGATGTTCGAGATTACGGTGAACCCAGAATTGGATCTCTAAATCTAAATTATATAGAAGATGTAAACATATACCAATTGAGAAAAAGATGACTTACAAAAAAGTTATATGGATTGCACAAATGCTGCGGAAACCTTTGAGTGGTATTGCTAGACAAGCCTTAGAATTAGAATGGAATACTCAGGGACTTCGGAGTAGAGGACGAACCAGAGGATTAAATAAAGTTTGCAAACAAGAGTCTTAGCTGGACACATCTCAAGGCAATATCTAGCGATTACAGTAAATTAAAAAAATGTTTTTATGGAACTATGCTCTTCTTAAAAGACGCTTCGGCTATTAGCGTCGCGACGCTCTATAACAATAAATAATAATAATAATAATCAATATTCAAAATGTATGTTTGCCTTTAATGACTGGGAAAAAACGTTTATAAATAGGATGCTTGTATAGAATGAGTGTAAACATTTTTATTTCATGTGGTTTGCAATTCTACTTATAACGTAATCTGAAAAATACAGTTCTAAGAAATTTTAATTGTTACCTTCACACAATATAGTAGTATATTATATACATAAATACATACTTGTCTCAGCATAAAAAGGTTTTTTTTGCTTATAAAAAATCGGTTATATTTCTTGTGTCAAATTTTATTGATGCATCTTTAAAGAAACCAACTGTTTTGATTATTATTTAATGTCTGGTGTGTTATGATAAATTTGGGTTTCATCCTCAAGCACTTTGTTGAAATGGTAATACGGCTATGCTTGTTGTCGAGCATAAGATTTCCGTAGCACAAATCGGGCGGATAGCTTTGCAATATCAAATAATAATACAAAATGTGTTGTCTACATCCTCATCCAACTCACGCATTTTTATTCTCCTTTAACCCAATATCATTTAATTGATTTTATTTATTAACTCTGGCGTAATGAGTGTCTTCATCCATACGGGTTTTTAGGATATACATATATTTGTCGATGAAAAGTTATTCTTAAACTACAAAATTTTATTCAATTGTTTCTTAATGTTTCGACTTCAACTAACCTATGGTCAGTACTGTTAAACTCCTCCTAAACACTCCAGTCAAAAATTACATGCTTCATATTACATATTCGGTATAATTTTTATGTATGTATCTGTTCGTAGATAGACCATCATATGTTATGGTGAAATTTCATTTTAAACTTTGAAAATATCATTTCGTTGATGTTCAAAAACAGTAGGAAGGTACCTTAAAACTTAGTATAAACTAGGGTGTTTTATTCTTTTTAAAGACGTATTTTTCATATGACTTTGATTGCGCTTCGAGTCACAGTAATACAAAATTTTTCCATCTTGCTGGAAGATTGCTAATGTTGCGCCAATCCCTAAAAAGGGTGAGGCTAGTAACCCTGAAAACTAACGCACAATTGCAGTTTGTTCGGCACTTTTCAAGGTTATGGAAAGTATGATTAATCACCACCTAGTGAAATATTTAGAGTCCAGCAATTTGATGAGCGATCGCCAATATGGTTTCCGCAAATGTCGCTCTACTGGTGATCTGCGGGCGTTACTCTCTGAAAGGTGGAACAGGTCCATTCATGGATTTGGTAAGAGTAAGGTTGTGGCCCTGGATACATCTTAGGCACGAGGCTCTCATATCCAAGCTTATTGCCTTTGGTGTCAGTAGTCAATTCCCTCGATTCATATCGAGTTTTCTCAAAAATCACACCACTTCTATAGGTTATAGATGGGATCTCATCTTTCTTTTCCTCACTTCTAATCCTATCTACTCTTTTGCAGATGGCAGCAATATTTGTCATTCATATTCTTTTGATCGTAGGCCGAGCCTTTTGGAGATTGGGGCGAAAAGGTGGAATATGAACGACTCACAAGCGACCTGTCGAAAATTGCTGAAAGGGATCGTGCGAATAGGGTCGACTTTAATGCGCGCAAGACTCAATGTTGTTTTCTGACACACAGACGTGGTGGTGTGTTGTCATCTGTATCTATGGGTAATGTAGATATTGAGGAATCAGATGGTAATACTTCACTCCACCTGATCTCCTTAATATTTACAAGACCTATATCAGACCCAAATTGAAATACAACTCTCATGTATGGGCCGGTGCTTCAAAGTCTATTTTGGAGCTTCTCGACCGCGTACAGGAGAGGACGAAGGTTCTTATTAATGAGGGTAGGGTAGCCAACTCTATCGATTCATTAGAGCATCGTCGCAATGTGGCGTGTGTTTTATTGTTCTATCGGTATTATAACGGAATGTGTTCTAACGAAATTAAGGAAAAAATTCCTGGTAATCATATATTCTTATCTCGTACTCGTATGTCTCGTAGAGCGCATCTCTATGAAGTTGATTGTCCAGTGAATCGCACAACGCATTATAGGGAGAATTCTTTCTTTGGTCTTACTGTTCGTTTGTGGAACAATCTTCCTGCGAATATCTTCCCCGCCTCTTACGACATGAGCAAATTTAAATCAAATGTCTACAGACACTACTCTGTCTATCCTCCTTCCCACAACCTATTTTCCTAGTACCAGCACAACGCAATGCATGTGTAGGGATTATCCCCTGAGTGCTGGTCTCAAGAGAAAAAAAAATTAATAAAAATTATGTATGTATGTTAACTTTAAGCGACGCAATCTCTTGGGTCGATCGCTTGGTAACGAACTTTTTGTGGTAATCGACTACCCGCAACAATAATTGTTTTTGTTGCTCGTTTCTTACCGATTCTTTAAACTTTTTTATCATAGCAATTTTTCTTTCTGCTGAATCATTTACTACGTTAAAGGTGTTCTAAGAGTATCACTGAAGTATTCTTTAGAGTTGTGGACCTAAAGCTAACGGTGACGGATGGTCAAGTAACCAATTTGGTTTGCGTTATAATTTTATTGGCATATCTTTTGATACTACATCATCTGAAACAAGGGTGAGTAATACTAGTGGTCGAATATTATCGTTATGGTTGAACTAATATTGAAAGGAGTTTTTGAAGAACGCAACATTGGACCATCACAAGCACCAAAAATTTATATTTTGTGGAATTCCCTAGATAAGACGGTTTATACGACAGTGCCCTATGATGAAAATCCCGTTGAAAGCTACTACGAAAAACAATAATAGCCTAAAGGCGTTAAATCGCTCGATTTAGGCGGCCAATTAACCGGCCCCAAACGTGAAATAAACTGTTCACCGAACTTGCCTCTCAATTGGGCGTGCTTGTGACATGTGGTACCGTCTTGTTAAAACCACATGTCAGCCAAGTTCTGCACTTCCACTTTGGGCAAAAAAAAACGTGTAATCATCGCACGGTAGCGCCCGATATTCACAGTAACGTTCCCGCCTTGTCCTCTTTAAAAAAGTACGGTCCAATGATGCCACAGGACTATAAAACACACCAAAAAGTGCATTTTCCAGGATACATGGGCAGTTCTTGCAATGCTTCCGGCTACCCTTCACAACAAATAAGGCTATTTTACTTGTTCACGTATCCATTCAACCAGAAATTAGCTTCGTCGCTGAACATAATTTTGCGATAAAAAAAGCATGAATTTTGAGCATGAATTTTGGTAATAAAATTCCCTAATCTGTAAGCGTTTTTCGTTTGTAAGAATATTCATGGTTAAGTTATAGACTATCAAACTGACATGTTTGATAGTAACATGCTATACGAAAACAGCTGAGCTGCCAAAAATAGTGCTGCCAAAAAGAAAGTCGCTAAAAAATCATTCTAGAAAAACCAAGATGACAGCTTTTTGGGAAAGGTTACACGAAATATACGAGCAATTCGAAATGAAATACCCAAATTTCTAAATGTGGTACCTAAATACGTCAACCATTATAAACAAAAACTACGTGGTTATCCTTTAGTTCATAAAAAGGAAATTTGCAAAATGATATCACATTGTTTTTCAAATTACAAGATGTAAAAATGAACGAAAGAAATAGGCGCCTTTCGATTCTCTAACCATTTTGTTATACAATAGACTCGAGAAGAGAAATTAATTTTTCTCTCACTGTATATTTCATAAATTCGAAATTTATTGAAAAGAAAAAAAAATAACAAGAAATGAGGAAAATCCGAATATGAGATAGCATATGATATCTGAGGTTATATTCATCGCTTATCAAAAAAAAAAAAAAAAAAAAAAAAAAATTATTTTCTAGGAATATTATTAATTCAGTCCGCAATAAAAAAGAAGAACTAGAACACAGTTTGCTACACTTTACAGCACAGTAGTAGTAGTAGTAGCAGTAATAATAGTACAGTGTTATTCGCGTAAGTCATAAAATAAATAGAGCAAAATTTGTATGATGGACCACTGCAGGTACAAAAAGAAATGAATACCATATATGTAAATGTAATACAGCATTATTCGATTAATTATTTTATGATTTTCTTTGTTTCTTTCTTTATTTTAAAGATTTACACAATTGAGCCATTGTTTACATAAAGAAGGTATTCTTTTTTCTATAATAGCCAGCCAGAAAAAAACCCATACTGAGCGTCATAGCGTTCTGTTTAAATAACAATAAAATTTACGTGGCATCATTAGCGAGAGCAAAACTTTACGACTGGCCATTCGGCTATACAGATGAAAGTTCCAGGTATTTATCATTAAATAAACACGAAATTATGAAGAATATATGTTAACGGATGGTTGTATGAACGATTATGGCTGGTAGGACTAGCCTACGTACGTAAATGTTCATTTCTTTTTGTTTAATGAAGTTTTATTAGAAAATATATTAACCAAATGGCATATAAATCTTGGGAAATGTGCTCTTACTGTTGTATTTTTATAGTTTTTAAGGAGGTATTCTAAACCGCAGCCACATATCTTAATACAATGCACTCTCTTAATGCATATTTAAGCACTGTTGTTATAATTTTAAACGCAGCTATTTAGTAAATCCACGGAGATTTATGAATGAAATCATCTGATCAATTAGCGCTTAAGCACGCGGTAACGCGGTAAAACCAATTTAACAATTATAATCGAGCCTGACGACTACCTGAGACAGCGTGATTGCTTACTTTACAGTGTGCGGCGATGACAAAGTGTATGTGTGTGTGCGTGTGTATATGTGTGAAAAAACGTTGGTTTAGTAACTCGTATTAGCATGACCATCATTAGCGTCATTAGAACAATTGATTAACATTTTAATCCCTATGATTTCTCTTTGTTCTTAAGTAGGCTTCATTTATTCATAGTATTCAGAGAACACGCATTTTATTGATCCCTTTTGTGTAGGATGAGTGGAAGTGGTTAGAGGTTATATGAATATTTAAAATGTTCTTGCACAGGCAAGTTTTGCGGTTATAGCAGGTATTAAGGTGTTCCGTTTATAAATAATTTAACAAGATGTTGAAAAAAATACATTTTAGTATAACAGATAAACAGTTGTTCTGGTATAAGTATTTTTTCTATTAGTATATGACTTTTTCGTACATGTCGATGAACTAGTTTACTGCCCACTTTTTGAACAAACAATAAAAATAATAATCAACTTTACGAAAATTGTTGTCATAAAAAAATACTGACGGTGTAAATTGCTACATAAATTTTAATGAATACATTGGGAACATTTGCATCACCTCTTCAAATTTCATGGTCATACAAAGTACCGTTACGAATGTATAACCGAAACAATTTTGTATTAAGTGCACATTCATGGTTTCTTTACTTTTTTGTAATCGCAACTTGCCGATTAATATAAAATTCCGCACAAAAATATTAATATATAGGACGGCTAAAATAAACCGAATTTTTGTACTTTTAATGTAAATAATTTGAATTTTTATTAAAATAGAAGGAAACTCTGACGTCCCTATACATGATTGGATGGTTGCAGGGTTTCCGCATCGGCTATTTATGAGAGGGGGCGACTGGTCCGCTTATAGATCTCATGGAATAGATTCAGAAACCAGATTAGAAATTCAAAACGCAAGTTTTGGAGATCCTTCTACAGTGGTGTGGAAAAACACTCCGAGACGAGCCGGCTGTGAAAAATTCTGGCATCTTCACCGGCGGCCCCTGACTTCATTCAGAAGCCATGTAGCCAAATATCTTACTGGACGTGCATTTCCTGGGCAGTCTTCCAAGCGTGAGGGAGCGTTCAGCGGGCAACTCATACGTTCCCATGACGTAAAGGAGGCTGAGATCAGATTTGAGCAGCTTTGTTCGATATAAATCCCCGGGCCCGTATGACATTATTTTTGCTGATCTTCAGAATAATAATAATTTATAAGCCATGCTTAGCATGGTCTTATATACCTGAGCCTTAGACCGTGTGTAGGCACGTATTTATTCCGAAAGGCAGTAAAACCTCCCACTTTGGTCCAAGGAACTTCAGACCTATCAGCCTGTCTTTTTTTTCTTGAAGACTTTGGAAAAGTTGATTGATTTTCATCTTCGTAGCACGATAGAATCTAACATATTTTCTGCGTTCCAACCTGCCTCCACGAGGAGCAAATCTGTTGAGACTGCACTTCATTCGCTTGTGAGACATATTGAAAATGCCCTCGGGCACAGGAAATATGCATTAGTGAATATTGAGGGAGCGTTTAATAGCATGACTGCGGAGGCGTTCAAGTCAGCTATGGCGGGACTGAATGTTTATTGGTTCGTGATTAAATTCATAGGGAGACTCTTAATCTACAGGATCATTGTCACCACTATATGGTCCGTTACCGTCTATATGGTGGTCGTAAGGGACACTGGGGTGGTTTTTATTCCAGCTCCTCTGGAATTCAACCGTCAACACTTTGCTCCTGAATCTTGATTCTATGGGATTCAAGACTGTAGCATATGCGGATGATGTTTCTGTCGGGTAAATTTCTTGATACAATATCGGAGCACCTTCGGATATCTCTAAGCCTTCTTAGTCGGTGGAGCACTGACAGTGGGCTGAGCGTTAACCCAGGGAACACGGAACAGGTGCTGTTCACGCGCAGGTACAAAAGCCCGTTTTTTCCCTACCGTGCCAGCAAGCTGTCCTGACTGCAGAATACACGGGCAAGGCCGGAGATATACGTTGCACTGTACATATGCCGTAGGCCATTTGAAACTTCTTAGATCTCAATCTTAGGAATTCCAAGTAGATTTTTAACACGGTGGTTAAGCCCTTACTTATATATAGTGCGGTTGTGTGATGGAAATATAGCGGAATCTTTAACAGTCCTGCGAGGAGCGGCACTGATGATTGTAGGCGCGCTCAGGTCCACCCCTCCGAAAGCCTTTTTTGTATTGTTGAATTAGCTTCCGATGAACCTGATAGCTAAGCAGATAACGATTATGTCTACGTTTAAGCACTTCTTGGATAGAATGTTCCCTGTGTGCATCTCACCACAACAACACAACATAATAAGTAGCCTTCTCCAAAGTCTGGCTCTATTTGTTTGTAAAAATTGTTCAATAAAGTAGAGAATAACATGGCTAAAGAGTATGCTAGTATACCCCCTGCATATGACTCTTACTCGGGGGGACTTACATAGACCAATATTACCAGTTGTGCCATAGTCATACCCACGTCATCTAACCTAACATTTTAATAAAGAAAAGCGGTTAGAAAAATAATTGCAAAGTTTTATATTTTGCAACAGATTGTACTAAATAACAGCGTGGTCGCAGAAATTAGAAATAATATGTTACGATCACCAAGCACTAAAAAGAATTAGCTCAATAGTTTATTGGCTAGTTCTTCCGCCAGTTTTTTTTTTAGGAAGAAATTAACTTTACGTCAGAATTTACATCGGACACAAATCTTGCGAGTTTTATGACTGGGTTACCCTACCGTCATTAATAAGAACGTTCGCCCTCTCCTATGCACGGTCGAGAGGATCCAAAACAGATTTTGAAACACCAGCCCATACATAGGTATGCTATAGGTTTCGCAAATATTAACGATATCAGATGAGGTGAAGTATTTCTTACTCCGTCTTAGGAAACTGAGGCACTTGAATATTTCTTTCGATACTTCAAATATGTGATCGTTCCACTGGATATCACAACAAATATTCATGCTCCGAACATCAAGAGCGTCTGACTCCTCATTATCTACATTAATCGTGGTCACAAATGACACCACACCATTAAGGCTATGTATCAGAAAGAAACATTAGATCTTGAGAGCATTAAAATCGACTATTGACCCTGTTCGCACAACCCCCTTAGATAGGATTTAAGGTGAGAAAAATAAAGCAGTTAAGAAATACCTTTGAATTTATCCCGAACTCATCAAATGAGAACCCATCAATGGTACAACTACTTTTATAGAGCGATCTCTGAGAAAACTCATTTATAAATCGAGGAAAGTGGCTAATGACACCAAGAGCAATAGGTTTGGATATGAGAGCCTCATAGCAAACCCAAAACGTACGCCTTGGAAATGTTAAAAGCCAAAACCATATTCTCACCGAAACTATAAACGAATTTGTTACACCTCTCTAACAGTAACGCCGGCAAGTCACCAGTACAACGGCGCTTGCGGAAACCGTACTGACGATGTCCTCACCCTTTTTGTGGATTGGCGTTATATTAGCAACTTTCCAGCAAGATTAAAAATTACCGGCGCTTATAAAACACACTGAAAAGGTTAGTTAATGAACGAGCAAGCGTCGTGACGTAGAGCAATGCTCCAGAACCAGTGCTAATATGCCATACAACTCAGATGATTTTTTAACGTTGAGGTATGCGTTGATCTTGAAATAAACATATATTTCTAGTTTTATCCATGTAAAAGTTAGAAAGTTCAGGAAAATATTGAAAAGTTGTTGTATTCCTACTATTTTTGTCACTACCACATGCATGTATGGAAAGCGTTATATTTACTGATATAAGACATGAAAACAAATAACATTTTACAGTTTGATATTTAGGAGTTATCTAAGGCAACAGGAAAATGCTGTTAATGAAAAACCTGCAGCGAAAAAATGAATCAGATTTAAAAGAGTTATGGATTATATGTAAATGAATTACAAGCCCAGATTAAACTTTAAATAAAATAATTAATGGGAAGATATTGCCCTTTCTAATTACTATTTGTATCGAAAACTGGCTTGAAATATTTTTGTCTTTTAAAGAACAGAAGTTATGTAATGTCAGAAAAATAAAAAAGTCATAGACTTCGATGAAGAATAATAAGATCAAAATTAAGAAAGTATTCAATCCCTGCCTTTAGCTTGGATTTAGTTTTTACTTCAAAAGCCTTCAAATTAAAGAAAAACTTCATCTACTTCATTGCAATGAAGAACATTTATTTTCATCAAAAAAACTACTACTCATTTATTATTTGAAACAAATCGTGGGTTAAAGTTTTTGCTTTACAATCTTAAAAGGTTTTTTCACTCTTTCATTAAAAATAAGCGTCATTATTTATATCAGCATGTTGCGCCATAAAAAATCATACCCATAAAAAATACAAGTATGGCTGCTATATAACACAATAAAACAAAAATCCTTCTAAACTTCCTGTATAGACTGCCTGCCAAGTAAAAAATTTGATTTAATAAAACCCCCTCCCAGAAAGAGAAAACAAAAGTACGCGAAGTGGTGTAAACTTAATAAGGTTTTCCAAAGGCGTTACAAGTGACTTCCTTTAGCGAAAACGCAATACGGGAAAAATAAATGCATTAAAAGCATAAGTGCTATTAAAATAAAAATAAAAAACAAGCAGAATATGAAACAAGAGTTATAGACGTTAACAGGATCGTAAATCAAATTTTCAAGTGACTGAGCACACATAGAAAATCAAAAAATAAAAATGGGAAAAAGAAACAAAATACAAAGCCTCAGCCTTTGTATGCTTGAGGGGCATATAATAAAGGGACCAAAAAAAACATACTGATTAATATATGTGGTTAGAAACCACACGGTGACCAATAAATTTAGAAAAATGGGAAAAATGGAAAAAATGGGGTTAAAAACAACCCCTCTGTCTAGATACTGATAACAATGATGATGATACAATAGAAAAGTACAAGAGTATCATTTTGATTTTAAAAGTATAAAAAGAGAGACAATAAAAATTGTCCAAAATACAAAAACTAAAAATCTAGTAAAATAATAGGATATTCAATATAAAAAAATAACAATTGAAACCCACGCGTGTTTCATTCAAACTGTCCAGATTGATCAATAGAATACTTGTGTGTAACCACGACAACATTAAATTGGCGCGTAAAAATGTATCATCCAAAAATCATAGAAAAAAATTGGAACAACAAATCGAATGTCGAAAATTATTAGTAATAATGCCAACGAATAGTATATCACACATATTTAAACAATAATCCACACATTCACTGTACCATTGTACCATACTCGTACGTACGTATGTACATGTTATATTCGAAGAAATATTTTAAGTGAATTGTTATGGCTCGTGATTAAGGCCACGAGTTTTAACAAAATAATTCTTACATCTGCATCTACAACAACAGCAACAAGAACAACGATGTCTGCATACGATTCACGTAGTACGTTCAACAAACGAGAGAAAATCGTTTCACAAATGGGGATGAAAGCAATTCAGTAGCCAGCGAATATTCATGATGGTGATACGCTTTTGGGCATTTGTCTGTGTGTGCATGAGAAGAGTACGTGCTGGTTTTAAATGGCAAATGTTTTGTGTGCGGTACGGCGGCTGTGTGCCGTTAATTCGAGTTCGAAAAAATTTACAAATGGCGACGGGTTTCATTAAACTCCGCCTTTCGAATAAATATTGCTGCTGTTGTTTTTGTTTTTATTTTGACGATCGTCGGCTAAACATCACTTAAAAAGCAAAATTGTCTATATATAATATCTAGAAGGAAATACATCCCCACTGGAACCTTAGGGGTCTAATGTAAATCTTTTATAGCCTGTAGCGATTAAGAAAAAAACAACAGAAAGAAAGGAGACTGCAGAATAAATAAATTACATTCACAAAAACATACAAGCTTTGATTGCGACAGTTAATGGCTTAACATTAGCAACAACACTTTGCACATAATATGGGGAGTTAAAATAGGAACTATGGAAAAATAATATTTAAATATCAACTAAAATATCAAATTGATTTACACATCAATTACATTGTCGTCAAGCACTTCAAGTGGCCAGTCCTGTAAGTATGAAAAAATTAAATAATTCATATCAAGTCGCATATTTCCTTGCAATGAGACTATCAAGCTATAAATTTTTACTTCCTTGCGCAGCACAGCGTCTGTTGTCTTCTTGAATCCACTGATAAAATATATTGATGTTGTCTAGTCAGCGACCAAAAACGGCAGTGATGTCTACTTTGTCAGAGAAACATAGAAACAAAAAACAGAGGATTTCTATGGGTGATTGTGCACTAAAGAAAGCTAAGTCAGTTGGTTAACAAATTAGTAGTGATTGTATTTTGGTATGTGAACGAGTTTATTCATATCGATTACCTTACAGTGGAATATTATTCATAGCTTGGGGATTATTATTATTGTAAAGAGGTATTTGAAAACTGCAACCTTTGGATCTTTTGTATAGCCCACGACTAGTCCTGACGAACTTCAGAACGTCGGTTGGTGCCAGTAGTGGTAGCTCCTAACATCCTATTTGGTAGGCACCTAAGTGCTCTTTCGAAAATGCATCAATACCGCAAAAAGATGAGGTACATATATGCTATGATGATTCAGCAAAATCTGCACTTTCATTTAAAACTATTCCCATTCTATTTTAAGGTTCATTGAGTCTGCAATGCCCGTTCAATAGGCTGGTTACCATTATCTACTTCAGGATAGATTAAATATCGATTTGAAGCGAAAACAAAATTATATTGCAAAACAGTACCTTTTCATTTATATGCACAATGGACAAGCGTTTAGTTACTAGGACAAACATCTTGAATATAGACTAAGAACAGTGACCAGGTATTAAAGCCAACGTCAATAACAGAGACCTGAAAAATCGTATTTTTATAGACAATAGAAAACTAAATGAACCCTGAACTAAATGTATTAAATTTGTAACATTTGTCCGAACAAGTGCTTTTTAGTTGAGGGGCCTATTTTTTTTTTTTTTTTTGGTGTTACAACATAAGCACAAACACTGCGTAAACCCATCAAATTTTTAACTTGTGATGTAGGATCGAATCACTTTTGTGTGTTACAAATATTCGAATAACAACAACAAATAGTGATTCATCAATATTTGCTTTGTCTGAGTTCTTTTTCAACATTCGTGCCATACATCAATTATTTTTTGTTTTTATTCATTTTTTAACGCTAAAAATATAGAAAACTCACCAAAAAATTGGCAAATTTTATTGAAATCTGCTATAGAAAACCACACGAGCGCAACCCACAAATGTTGCAGAAATGAAAAGACGCGTGAGTAAAAAATAAATAAAAACGCATCAATCAAGGTGAGTTTGACACTGGATAGGGAAATTTTTGTTTTTTTATTATTATTAATTTTTAGATGTCAGAGATGGAAATACAAATAGACACATTAAATGTCAAAACCTTTTAAAGATAATCGATGGAAAAAAGAAAAATTGGAATCAAATGGATGTTAAGTAACAAAGAAAAGAAAAAAGTTGAATTACAAAAATAGACCTGATATATCGAAACAGTATATCGAGTTTGATCTATGAATGTATGTATTTCAGGTTAGACATTAAAGTAAAAATATTAAAATAATTTTTCGTTTCTTTAGAATTTCATTAAAAAAAAATTCATTCAATTTCAAAAATCATCATAAATTTAGGAGGCTGTAGTAGTATGTAGTATGTAGAGAGAAGTGATGGATGGATGGATTATTAAATGAGTTTGTAGGTCATGTCACATGTTGTTTTATTGTTTGGTTAAACATGAATTTTACAGCTATTATTCACACCTTTTGTTGCATACCATCAGTGATGCATGCAACATTATTATTATTCGTTTTCTTCGTAGAATAATTACGCAGTCGGAAGTCATTTCGGGTGTTAAAGTACTTACAAGATGCCATTGTTTCTTTCAAAGATTATTCGGGCAAAATCGATTGTTAAAAAAAATCAATCCTTACTGATTTGCTCACAAAAAATAATGTTTTTATTTGTTCTCTATTTTTGGGATGTTATCCACATACTATTGTTGGTTGGCATTCATTGAGTAAAATGTGTGGAAGGGCTTGTGAATAGAAGAGAACTTAACCTTTCAATAATTTGCATTTGACTTTCTTCGAAGAGAGACAATTCCTCTGTCTGTCTACTTTATTATTGTTTCAGATCGGCATTGTTGCTACTGAAGCACTTAAACATTTGCCTCAAATTCATTCAGCAGTTAAACACTGCTTCCACAAATGTTGGCTATCCTTCCATTCCATTGTAATAGGACTACTGAATGGTTTCCCGACCTTTTGTTTATTTATTTCTGTATTTCGTGTGCCATTGAATTTTAACATTTTTTAAGCAGATTTTATTCTCTCCTATTTAGATCTGTCATAATCCTTAAAGCGTGTTATACGGCAAATTGAATAAAGTTTAGCCGATAAGTAGTTGTAGTTCATAAGATAGACAAATCGTTTGTCAAACGATTGAAAGATCATCAATCGCTTTTTAAATCTGTTAAAATTTGGTAAAAATGTTTTTAAATATTTTCAAAATTTGTGTATGTAACAGTGGGCAGGAGTAGGAAAAAGTGCCAGAAAATAAAATGAAATTTCAAACAATTTTGAACATTCAATCAAAGTTTAAATTTGATATAGACAGTTACTAGACAGTTTCGTTTTCACCACATAGCGCTAATTTTAACTCATTTATCAAGAATTTTTTAATAAAACACTCTGATTTATCATGTTGTGCGAGGTGTTAATGTCATCAGATAATAAACTAAGAAAAAACGGTATGACAATAAAGATTTATTTGAATTACATATCAGACAACAATAAGTAGAGCAGTTGGTTCATGGAATTCTAACCAGAAACGGAAAATTTAAATGAACCAGATTAAGAATAATTAGTTCCAAACGATATCCATTCAGAGGGAGTGTTCTGAAGTTACGTCTTCTTTATTAAAAAGGTCTTTTGCAATCATATTACCTAGTAGGTATTTTCAGGTATCAATTGCATACCTGGAGACGCCAACTTGATTTCAACATTTTTTCGGCCTTAGTTGGAAACAACTCAAACGTTTTGCATCGTATAGGTCCGAATAAGTTCATACATTTTTATGTTGCATATCTTTGTCTAATACTTGATTAAATTTTGAATGTATGTTTCATACATTTAATAAGAACCGTTAACATTTAGACGAATCTCGTTATCTAGTTGAAATGTTATTGTGACTTTTCGTAATATGTACGTATTGCCTGCATTACAGTGCTTATAATTCATATCCTTGCAAGAAAAATATTTTGACCTTTTCCTACATTTTTCTTTTTTAGCCCACTGTTAGTTTGTTCAGTTACTGATATATTTGTTTTTAAATATAAAAATACATATTTAACATTAAAAAAAAAAACGAAACATTTTAATTTTACTTTACAATTGACAACTTTTGAAAAGTATTTTAGTTTTCAAACTCATGCGCAAATAATCGAAACAAAAACGTATTTAAACTACTTTTTTGTCACTGTCAAAACAATAACTCGGCATGAAAGTAGTCCAATTGATTAACTGTCTGTCCATACAGTTTTTTTTTTTCAGGTAAGCAAATTCTATGTCCAATAATTCTGCATTGTCTTGATATAAGGTGAATGGTCAATGAAAATAATAAAATACGAAAAAAATGATGAACTGATCGCCTTTAGGGATTTGTACGATGCACAAAAAAAAATATTAAAATGTTTAAAATAAGAAAAAAGTACATGCACAAAAATAATAAATGATTACAGCCGAGCAGGCCTATCACCATAAAATTCTATTAAGAACGTTAACAATGATTAAAATTGAAATTCTTAGCTTGTCTTTCAATTAAGAGTAACACAGTTTGACAAGCAGCTTTAAAGAACAACAACAACAACCACAAAAAATGGAATATACATCGTATTAAAGTTTTAACAAGAAAAGCATTTAAGGGTAGAGTTGATGAGTCAACATCAAAACGGTCAAAGTTTTTAAAGGAAATATTCGGCCGTATTCCCGTTGTCGTTTCGTTCTTATATTGATATTCCTGAAATACATTAAAACGAGAAAGAAAAGTTATCGAAAACTACTAATAAAACTTGGCAGCACAGCTATAAATATATTGTGTTGTTTTTTGGAATTTTTGGAAATAATTTTGTTTTTGTTTTTAATAAGAAATCATAAAATGGCTAGAACGGAATTTTATATTTCAAGTTCAAGTGATGGTTGGGAAGTGGTAAGCATAACCATACATAGGAAAATGTTACGATAGAATGTGGATGTCTTTGCTATTCCAGATTCAGTGTAAGAAACATTATTTTGATTTTAAAAAATTTCATAGATTTATTCATACATACATATGTACCTTAATTTCTTTTTTAAGGTTTGTGAACGCATTCAGACTTAATAAAACTACATTTAAATATATCAACAATCGATGTAGTAAGTGCTTCTTCTTCCCGAATAGCCTACTCAATTTCTTCACCGAATCCTACAACATCTGTTATTGGATTTAGTTGTTCCATCAAATTTGAAACCGCTTCTTCCAACGATGACGATAGAATCTGTTTATTGGCGCCGCCTCCTGTTGCTCTGGCATCAGATTTGTTGGTCATCAGCTTTTTTTTACTTTAAATTTTAAATCCTTCCACACCCTTAATTATATATAATAACAAACATATTTATTAGTACAATTTTAACCTATATTTTTAGCTAATTTTACGTACTGTAGATTCAAGCGGGCTTATATTCTCAGCTAATCGTTTCCAAAACAAATCAAAATTTGCAAGTTTAACGCCTTTGCGAAAACCTTTAGCATATGCTGGATTAAGTTCCATTTCTGAAACTAAAGTTTCAAACTGCCACAATGTTGTAATTTTTATTTTTTACATATACTCGTACTACTCTACTCGTTGTAATTTCATTACTAAAAATGACAACGACAGAAATCGAATGTTTCTATCTTCGTTTTAAAATAGAGAATAGCGTCAACAAATGTATAGAACGACAATGGTGATGCCATATTGTCACTTTTATTTTGTTTTAAAACAAGAACGACGACGGGAATATGGCCGATTAAATTGTCAATATGTCTACAAAGAAATAATAAAGGTATAGAATAGGTTATCAAATGTGCGAGCTTATCCTGCTTTTGCCGGAGTTAAGGCGCAACCTAGTAGCGGACATAAACCTCCTCAATAACATTGACTTAGAAAAAGTAAGAAACTACATTGAAAAAACTGAGTTCCTTCCAATATATCCAATATGTGTGTCTATATACCTGCAATAACGTGCCAAATTATAGAGCATTTGCGAGCTAATATCGTTCTATATTGACGACCATTGACGGTAACAGTGTAACATACATTAATGGCACTATACTGAAGACGGCAGTCAATCTTTTGAATTGTGTTCGATGAGCTTAATTTTTTTTTATTTTTTTCACAATGTAAACTAAACATTTTTTAATGAATTTTTATTAATTTTCACCAGGGTGATCCAATTAAACCCACCCGGGTTTTATTTTGTTTTATAATTAAAAAAACCCGTGTGTGTTTTTTATTTAAAGGTTTTCCAAGTTCATGTACAACAAAAATTATTAAAATTTGCGTATTCGGTACTTTTTTAGCTCAAAAAGATAATTAACAAATTTATCAAAATAAAACTTTATGAAATCACTGCTTACATCGCTCCGCCACCTTTGAGCCAATACCCAAATCCCGTCTCAGAAAAACTTCTCGGTCCACTTTGAAGCCGATTTTTTATTTCTTCAAAAAAAGTGATTTGATGACATACTAATTCATCCATGTATCCATGGAAACAGCCAATAGTCAATAGGAGCAATGTTTGGAGAATACGGCGCGTTAGGTATTTGATCGTTTCTAACAATTGTTTGGAAAGCCAAGACTTCAAACGAAGTCTGCTCTGATCACCGAGTTATAGCTGCTCATAGTACATAATGCCGCCTTGATCCCACTAAGAGTGCAAAATTGCCTCATAAATACTAAAACAACGTAATTTTTACTAACAAACAAAAAATATGGTCGAAATGAACGAAATTTGGAGTCAGTTATGAAACCCAATAAAACCCAAATACCCATCATAAAACCAAATAAAACCCGGTGGGTTGGGTTTAAGAAAAACCGGGTTGTTGCCAACCCTGACTTTCACTTGGCCTCGACATGAAATTTAATTGTTCCCGTCTTTGACGTTCTGATAAAATTCCATTAATTTAAAATAAAACTGTTGGGAAAAACTCGCCGTGAGTAGTTAGGCGATTTCAGTGGCTTACTGGTCAGTCAAACATGAAAAATATAATGATTCATACTTAAAGCACTTAAGTAAAATTCAAGGATTGCTTGTAAATCCGTAAAGAGTAGATCCAGCAATCATTTTCGAAAATGATGCTTTAGCACTATAAAACAAACTTGTTAAAATGAGTCGATGAAAAATGGATTTATTATGGATAATCGGCACGAAATTCGTTACCTACTTCGCTTAGGTAATGTCTTGGATGACTTGTCTTTTATTATGACAGAACATAATGCTCTTCAAAGAAAACATTGAAGGCAAATCGGCTATAATATAAGACCAGACGCAAATCATTAATTTTCCGTTATGACAATGCTCAAGAACATGTTTAGTGACCAGTTTAAATTTTTCGGATAATATGTAGTTAAGTACCCCACTACTCATTGTATAATTCAGATATAGCTCCTTCTGAGTACTATGAATTCACTCTACTTTCGATTAAAGTATTCCATATTAGCTTTATACCTCTAGTAGCTTAGAGGTTATTCATAATCTCCTTACCCATTCCAAAACCGATCAATACGCTATAACTTTCTTTGTATAATAAGTATTATTGTCATTATACGTAATAAACAAGTTTATTTAACAGTTAAAAATTTAGTATATCGGTCGGTCCATAAGTGAAGTATACATTCCCACGAGTAACAACATTAAGTGACATCGCTTGAAAAAGATTTATAAATTACCAGACAATTTATCTTATAATTCTATTTAAACGAGTTACAAAAGTCGTCATTTAAAGGAAAAAGTAAGCAATTGACACTTTTTTAATTTCAAATTTCATGGAATAGAATCGAATGAAAAATTTGCTTGTTTTACAATTTTTGACACCTCAACTTGAGAGACGAGTACGCATTGTTATTGATCAATAATATTATGCCCCATATTATAAAGGATTTTTCAAGATTCCTTGTTAAAAATTATATCAAACCTGCTTGAATGCGAAACCGAACAAACAAATAAGAAAAATTTAATTTAATTCTTAAGAATTGTATATAAGAATGACAATTGGTTTCACATTTTCTTAAAATTTATTTGAATTCTATTCAATAATTAAAAGAATTGTTTAAAAATTTTGAAGGTGTCAACAGGTATTCATCATTGACAACAACAATAAATTTTTACGTTTTTGCCGCGTTTAGTGAAAGTTATTGAAAGTGGTAATAATATTGTTTTTAGTGAGGGAGACACAAAGAACGTGAGTCAATTGAATTGTCGGCACTCATCATAGTAACAGACGACAGACCGTGCTGTGTCACACATACAATTTCTATCGTTGTTAACACAGGCAAAAACATCAAAAGATGTGTTGCCGATCGTAAAGATAACATGGCAAAATCTCTGCAAACATTCTCCCACAAACACTTTAAATAGTGTGTGTGTGTGTGTGTGTGAGAGAGAGAGAGAGAGAGAGAAAGATAAAGAGAGAGTATGAGTGAAAGAGAAATCCTTTAATTACTTGTAATTGATACAAGCACTTAAAGGACTTGACGATTACTAAACAATAATATTTTTCTTTCTATTTTTCGTTTTTTACCCGATACAAATGACTGACGATGATCAAACGTTGCCGCCACCACCAATATTTTTCGATTATGGGTTTTTTGTATATTTTTTGGTTTAAACAAAGGCCAATAATAGTTTTGCAGTTGAAATTTTAACAAAATAACTTTATTCGACTTTCAAAAAAACGTTTGTCCTGAAAAATTTTGAGGAATACACTGCTTGCCACATGAAGAGCAGACCCTATGTAGTTCCAAAAAATCCTCTTATATCTGTAAAATTATAACCGCGGTAAAACTACTATAAGGTGGTCGTCTTTTTTATGTCATTTACCTCTACTTTGGAGAAATAAATGATTACAAAAATGCGTAATACGAGTACATATATATTTTTTTTGGTATTTGTTTTTTAGATATTACAGTGAAAAAATTAACCATTTGAATAGAACATCTCATTAGAACTTAGTCATTAGGTTAATAAGTTCGCTAAATAGCCGTAGGTTGAGAAGGTTAAAATCAAGCTTAAAAGGATATAGACTATTTAACCGCGTTTAGTTGAGTCCCAGGCAAGTTTTATAACTTGAATAAACTCTGGAGTATTATTTCCTACTGCCATTAGGTTTTTTTATTAACCAACCCCATACAAAAAGAAAAATTATTTTCTATAATAAATATTTTTATGACAAATAAAACAGATGATAATGAAAACTGTTTTTATTGCTGCTGCTGCTTTCAAAATATTTATGGAGCTGACAGCATTACAGCTAATACTGCCAACGACAATTTGCTGCTTGTTTACGTGCTGATTGCTGTTCTCTATGTACAGTTTGTCAAGAAAATCTTTTTACATAGTGAAAAAAGAATTGGGTTTGACTTTTATCATTAAAAAGAATAGGTTTTTTGTTATAATTTTTTAATCTTTTTTGGTTAATTGTAAAGGGTCCGCCAAATAAATTTTTTTGAGAATACTATAAAAAAAAACTACTGAATATTTTCTCAAATTTCTTTTTTTATTTGAAAGTACAATCCTTCCGGTTAATAATGGATAATAATTTCATTTAAATGGCTGCCTCGGCTGGCCATGCAGTAGCCTACGCGATCGGTCCAATTTTTAAGCACATTATCGATTGCGTGCATCTGTTTTTAAAACTTTAACAAATTTTTTTAAAAGCAAAAAAAGGGAAAAATAAAACAAAATAAAGGTTAAAAAATACTATATAAATTCAGTTTTACCACTAAATTAATAAAATTACTATTGAAAATCCGTGCTGCTGTGATATGGTAAGTAAGACTGCCACCTATCAACCAATAGGTCCTCCCTTGGTTCAATCCCAGGCCAGATCAACTGACTATTTTCAACAGCGGTATGACCTAATAATATTGCTAACGCTATGAAAAACTTCCCTAATTATTGTATGTGCCAGTTCAAAGATTAGGGTTGGCAACCCACTGGGTAACCTAATAAAGCCCAAGTGGGTTTAGTTGGGTTTTATATTTAAAAAACCCGGTTGGGTTTTTTTATTTAAAGGTGTTCGTAATTTATTTACAACAAAATAATTAAAGTTGTGAATTCTTTTATAGTAATTTGTAGGAAAAAAATACACTCAAACCTCGCTTTGTGCTAAATTTTGCATAAAACAAATTCGTATTAAACGATACTCTATCTCCTTATAAAAATTACTGATTCATTCCTGAATTTGAATAAAAAAAACTAATAAATTTAAATCAAACAAAAAAAGTCAAAGAAGATCGTATAAAAAAAGTCAACAAAAAATTTATTTCAATAACAATTATACTGTTAATTGAATAAAACGAAGAAAGATAAAATAATTTTTTAATAATATTTTATACATACAATCAAAATCGCTAAATAAATATCTACACCTGTTTTGAATTAGTTCCATATCACTTTCTTCACTAGAGAAAACAATAAATGCATTGTTATCATTTGGTAGATCATCATCATAAATATTCTCATTATGACTTGAAGGAAAGGTCAACGAGCTTTAAGGAGCCTCATCATTTTCTTCCCGTGCAAAATAATTTGTCATCAGACTTTGTGAGGTTGAATTTTCACTTGTTGATACCATGTTGAAGGTACGTATATTCCTTGTTCCGTATCTGGATCCACATATTGATAATTTCGTTTTGTACAGCAGTAACTTTTTTTTTTTTTGAACCATATTTTCACAATCACTGTCGCAATGATTGTCTTCGACATTATCTGTAGTTAAATAAATATTGTTGTCATCGGATACTCCTGCTAGTGCTACTTAATTAATATGATACATTCAGTAATAAAATCAGAACAATTGCGATTGATTTGAGAATTTCCACATTTTGGTGAAAATATCCGTTTGAAGACTGACATCAGCGTTTTTTCCTTTTATGTACCATACATAAGCCCCAAAAAAAAACAAAATTTCAAAACCGTATAAAACGAGGTTTGAGTGTACCAAAAAATATATATATAACAATACACATTTTTGTTTTTGTCTAAAGAAAAAGTAAATAATGCTTGAAAGACAACATATGACAATAGGTAAACCACGATTAAAATTTTAGAGATATAAGACGATTTTCTAAAACTACATAGGGTGTGCCATCTATGTTCATTCATAAAAGAAATTATAATAATAAAGCAAATTATAACAATAATTTAATTTATTCATTTATCCTTTTCCAAGTTAAAAAAAAATAAATTACGGTCAAAGTTTTTAATAATATTTTTAACGCCACTGTGGTCGCTAATGTAGCCCATAAATAAAAATAAAAAAATATATCAAATTTGGTTACATAATTTTTAAAAATACACAGTTGCTTGGATCGGCTTTATAGAATAAGTATCACGGTTTATTGGAAAAATGATCAAATAGTTCATGTGTCCATTCTGAAAGAAATATATGTCCAATTTCCAGGCTAATTCCACAAAAACCGGCAAGCTATGTATACTAAGTAATGCTTTAAAAATTAAATATGTTAAGGTTGGCAACAACTGATTATTATAAATTTGAACTATTAAACGTCTTTATTTAATTTTTTTTAATATTTCACTTCGGATACTAAAGGGTCCGCCATCTAACGTTTTTTTTTACTAGTGCTTATTTCGTAAATGGTAACACTTAGCTCATGTCTGATTTGACAGATAAATAGTTTTATCCTTCCGCTGAACGAATATGGTTGTGTATACGCTTGAACAACGCTGGGAAATATTGCGACATTACTTTGAAAATCATGGTAATGTTGCAGAATCAAAAATCATCTTTTCAGATGAAGCTCATTTTGATCTTGGCGGGTATGTAAGCAAGCAAAATTGTCGCATTTGGGGCACAGAAAACCCGCACGCATACATTGAAAAGCCGATACACCCAAGACGAGTCAATGTTTGGTGCGGATTTTGGTCCAGAGGCATAATTGGGCCATTTTTCTTAGAAAATGAGCAAGGAGTGGCCGTTACAGTCAATGGCGATCGTTATCGGGCCATGTTGAACAAATTTTTGTACACAAAAATTGAAGAGGAGGATATTAGCAACATTTGGTTTCAACAGGATGGCGCTACGCGCCACACAGCCGAAGCTACACTCGATGTTTTGCGCCCTGTTTTTGAAGATCGCATTATCAGCCGCAGAGCTGATGTCGTCTGGCCACCTCGGAGCTGCGACTTGACACTGTTGGATTATTATTTGTGGGGTGCCGTCAAGCCAGAGACAATTGACGCTTTAAAGGACAATATTCGTGAAGCCATTGGTGAAATACAGCTGCACACAATCGATAATGTGCTTAAAAATTGAGCCGATTGCGTAGGCTACTGCATGGCTAGCCGAGGCAGCCATTTGAATGAAATTGGTTTCCTTTATTAACCGAAAGGATTGTACTTTCAAATAAAAGAAGAAATTTGAGAAAATATACAGTAGTTTTTTTATAGCCTTTAAAAAAAATTCATTTGACGGACCCTATATTACATACATACTTATGTATGTATGATATATGGGGAAACAAAAATCACTTTTAATAACAACTGATTTTGATTCCACAATGTTTTAATAATTTGAAATCATGATTGTATAATTTGTTTCCCCAATTTTGTGTTAAATGGAATGAAAGTGGGTGGTAAGGGTAGTATTCCAATTTTCTAAAAGAAACTTTGCTTTTTTGAAATCTAAAACAATTCTCACCATTTTCACATAAAAAGTGAAAACGTAACTTAGTAATTCCAATCGTAAGCTACCCAAGTCGACTCCAAAACTCCTTCTAAATTACAAGAACATTTTGCGGGATATAGTTATATATTTCATTATAGCTTTGGGGTCGGTTTAATTTTTCCTCAAGATAATAAATTGCATTTTTTTAATCAAAATTAAAACAATTAATTTAGGAAATTTTCTTTTCATTAAAAGCTACTCCCATTTACAACAGTTGACAACTTAATCCCACAATTTTTTTAATGAATTGCGAAATCCATTCATTTCATAGCGTATGGGTATCAAGAAATCTTTTCGAATTTCATGATTGGCTTTGATTTAATTAGTGGGATCCATAACAGATTCGATTTTTCTGCTATATTCCAAATAAATTTCAAAACAATCTGATTCAACAAAACACAAACATCGTTATCATCATTATCACCCTTAGCATCATTGTCAAGATGATGATCGAAATGCAACCATAAATAATGTGCAACAATGGCAATTTGTGGCAAGAGAAACTGTAACAGCATGACGCGTTAAAAACGTTCTCTGTTGCAGTTGACTTTCTGACTATCCGTCTGTCTGTCTTTTTATACATTTTTTCCTTACGATTCCTTTCATTATCTTTTCTACAACTATTGAGATTGAAAAAGGTGTCAAGAGTATATTATACAATAATACATTTCAAAAATTTAGTTTTTCATAATTTATAACACGATAAATTGGCAATGAACAGGGTAACAAGAAATAGCTGATACAAGATAAAATTTTTGAGGAATTTAATGATTCGATGTGAATCCTTAAATCATCTCCTAATCTTTTCTGACAGATAGCTCTCACTAAAGAACTGCTAAAGGCGATTGCCCCCAATATGAGCGCCAAAGTTTTATTCTGCTTAATATCCGATTACTAATCGAATGAGGTGGCGTGGTGTAGTAATTTAATTACAAACAACTCGGGTTCGAGCCCCAGTAGAGGACATGGCGAAGAAAAATGTAATTGCGGTCCGAATGCTTAATAAAGAGCCTTCAACTTCCCTCCAGACAACTCCATCTAAGAAATAAAGAAGAAGACCACCTGACCTTCACGCATACACCTCTGGCGATGATGACAAACATCAGACGAATGATCAAAAAAACAAACGCCATCTACTATGAAAAATTACAATGCTAAAGTGAAGATCACCACCAATTAGCAAAATCATATGGAGGAAGCTACAGTGAATTAATGAAAAATCAAATTGATTAAGGAAACTGAAGCAAAGCAATGGATGCTTTGTGGAAAGCCAATATGTTCCCTAGAAGAGTAATGGAGAAAAAAATAAAAAATTCAAATGAGGTGTTAACATCTGAATTAAAGAGGAAGCAATAACTAAAGTTATATATACTAAGCTTTTAAAAATTTCAAATAAGGCTCTACTGTGCTGACACTAATTCCAAAATGGTAAAAGACGCATTACTTGTGCACCAACCAGGGGATAATTCTGCCCATCATTGTTGAACAATCGCTCGAATAGTGAATACCACTTTATATGCATATCCTTCGTCAACTTTGAAAACTCCATTGACCCACTGAGTCAACTCACTGCGATATATAAGTTTTGTTTCAGTTGCCCAACTCTACATAAACAACTTCTAAGCGAGAAAGTAACCATAAGGAGAGGACTTCTTTCACATAAAGTATTTAACATCATCTCAGATACAATGATGAGACGAACGTCGCAACAGAATACCAGAACTACATGGTGACTGCAGGTTTATCTTGGTGATCTCAACTTCGTAGATGGGATCTGTTTATTTGCATACAAACATATCCTATATTAATACCAAGCTTGAACGTATTCAAAGGCATCAAAAAAATTATTGCAACTAAAAACAAAGAACAGAACGTGCCTTTTGTAAGAGAAGAAATCTCGAGGTATGCTGAGACGTATTTGATGAAGCTAGAGGTCTACCCGAATCCTGAATGATGCTGATCACATCCGATTGAGGATTGAGAGAATGTCAAATTAATTTCATGAACCATTGATATTTCCTCCAGCGCTTCTCCTCCTGGACTGAATGACCATAATATTAAAATTATTATAGTTTTTATGATTGAATACAAATTGTTACTTCACATTACAATAATGATAATTTTGACAAATGATAGGTCGGAATCCATCCCGTCTCAACAAAAAATACGCAACATGTGCAACGCTCGACAAGTTGTGGAAATCGATGAACATCTGAATTATTACAAAGGATAAAATTATTAATATTATTTGTATCAAATAGATCATAATTGGCACGAGCATGCTGCAGTGCTGGTTCATTAACCACTGTCTAAGTAAAATAATGCACACTTTCTTATCTTATATAATTATCTGATAATATCAAACGAACTTCCCTTAGACGAAACCCATAAGGCTGTCGTAGGTAAAGTAGACCAAAAACGCTTGGAGGAGGCTAGTAGAAGCGGAAGTACTCAAAAATGGTTTACATATTACATTTTAAGGCGTTTGAATCATTCATCAAACAGTGTTTTTTTTTCTAACATTTTAGAATTCAAGTGTTTAAATGAGTACCGCTTTTGAAGAAATATTAAGAGAAGGCTTTAAAGAACTTATCTATGTTTCAGACTAATCAAATTTCTTTTGAATCAACTATTTGTTGTCATAGTGTCTCCAGATGTGTTAACTTTTAGTAAAAGGAAAAAAAAAAATTAAAAATGATCGTGGTTTGTATGACACCAATTCTTTTTATATCTCTTATTGTAGTTGCTGTAATAATTCTCTTCTTCTAGTATATCGATGCTATCTATCCTCAAGTTTTATTGTCTTAAGCGACATACACGTGAATGTGTAAAAAAATTGTATTATTGTGGACAAATTTTATTTCGGTTGTTCTACTTTTGGCCACATATTAATATTGTTGTTGTTTTACTTTTGTGCTCTTTGACATCAATTGTACGAGTAGAAGAGATCCTTATAGTCTTCTGATGAAAAAAAAAAAAAATTATTTCTTTGAGTTTATGTATTACATTTTCCTATTTCGTGGTTTCGTATTGTTTTGAGAGCAGTGGTTGTGGTGGTTTATTTTGTGTCCTGTTTGCATTGTTTAAACGCCAGTTTGTCTGGCGTATTAATCGAAATATCTGTCTATCATACTATTGTTGCTGTTGAGTATAGCTTTTGTTTTAAATGTTGACTTTTAGTGAAAATCACTTCAGATTTTGTATTTGTTGTAGTTTTCTTTTTTTATGCGGAATAATCGTGTTGATGGTTACGTCTCGCCCCTTTTGTTTTTTTTACTTTCAATAATGGCTGTTAAAAATTTTCCCATTTTGTCCTCCTTCCTTTTTTTGATTTCTTCTTTGAATTAATTTTCAGTGTTCGAAGGTTTCATTTTTCGGCGTCTCTACTACATGTCCTTCCTACCTAATCACTTTCCTTTTTCTAGAGGTTTTAAGGGTTTGTTATAGGGGTTTTGTGTGAAGTGTGAGGGGTTGGAAAAAAAATTTAATTTATGATGTCAGACACTCAGCAGTATTGCGGTTTTATTTTAACAAAATGTTTTTTTTTAAATCTCTTTAATGACAACAGATGAGAGATGAGTTAATTTGTATAAATATTCTCATAATATCGTGGCAAATGAGTATCGATTGCGAAAAAGGAAAGGATTAAAAAAAATCAACAAAAGATTTAAAGTATAAAATATCATATTTTTGATTTATGTGTACGAGTATATCGATATCGTAATTGATTATTAGTTTTATGAATAGGAATGCAGAACTTTTTACTTATAATAAAATGATTTTAAGTGGGAAAAAATAACTTTTTTTACATTTTAGAGATTTTTGTCCATGACTATCGGCTTGGTCTATAAATAGGCCTAAAAACAAATCAGATAACATACATCTTGAATTACTTATAATGTTTTAAAGTAAACAAGTTTATTAAGTACTGTATAAACAAATGTCAGTGAAAACACTTTAAATGGGCTTTGGCTTAGCTAATACATCAACCATTGTATTTCAACCCATAATGAATATTGTAACAGTAAGTTAATATTAGCACCACTGTTAAACGAAACTGTCGTTACATCCATCGCTTTTGTGCTCTTTCATTTTCTTATTAGAAAAAAAAAAAACGCTTTCCTCTCAACCCCTAAATGTTTACATATAAACAGTTCAGACACACATATATGAATGAATTTACGGACAACACGAGGGAATGTGATAACATCTTATCATCATACATTGCCGTTAAATCAGAGAGATGCCACATTGTTTTATGAGTCTGTTATATACCGTTATTCCTATGGTTTATATGTCGGTAACGGTTAAATGATTTCTGCTGTTGTTGTTTTATTTATTTTCTTATTCTACTTTAACATTCTACGAGTTGATGAGTAATTTGTACTTTACTGTTAAATGTTTTCATTGGCTTTTTGTGTTTTTTTTTTCTGTGTGTAGAGTCAATATTTTTTCAATGGCTCAGTTTGCTTTGAGAGTCGTTACAGTTTGTCACGCAACGTTGAAGTAATGAAACGGAATTTAATTTATTTTTTTTTTATTAAATAAGACAAAAGTATAGAAGAAAAATAGTGATTGATTTCAAGAAAAAAATCCTTTTTAAAGTATTTTTGTTTAAAGTAAAAACGTTGCAGACTCAACGACGCCTATGAGTAAAGGAAAATCTATGAAAAGCTGGTCTTCCAATAAAATTAAAAAAGGAAATTTTAAGAAAAAAAAAATCATGGCTTACGAAACAATGTCATACGAAGAGTTCCAAACAAAATTTCGAAAAAATTTTAATTAATAAGTTTTAAATTAATAAGAGAAGAAATGTATATTGAAAATTGAAAATTTGTTAAAATTGTTAATTAAAAATGAAAAAACAGTAAATAATGAATAATGGTGAATATTTTTAAAACGTGAACAAGTGAATATTTAAAGTCTATATTATAGTATATTGCAAATAGAGGATAAAGAAAAAAATACAAAAAATTCAATTAAATTTCGTATGACAATTTTCATGATTTTTATTATCAATAACAACAACAAGTACATTTACAACAACAACAACAACAACAAACGTAGCAATAGCAGCAGTGTCTTTAACAACTAAAACAACAACATAACTACGCAACGTTTTTACATATAATTTCGTCTGTATCTATTTTCCCCAAAAAAAAAGAAAAAAAAATTCTAAAAAAACGCAACAAAATAATAAAAAGAAAATTACCACCCACAGTAATAAGCAACGGGATTACGTGTGAAAAATTATTTTAGATTTGTTAACGTTATAACAACAATTACAGTAGAAGAAAATCAAATAAAACAAGAAGCCAAAAAAGCAAAGAAAATTACCAACAACTCAGTGGTGAATACATATACATACATATGTATATAAGACTCCCCAAAGGTTAGAAGCAAACAACAACATCTACAAAAACCACAAACACTATAGGGAGCAGAAGGAGCAGCAGTCAGCAGCAGCTAAAACTACAACTAGTGTTATAGAATTACCAATTTAATAAAGAACAAAATGGTAAATGACATATGCATAGCACTCGTATTATTGTAATTGTTTCAGAGATGGAAAAGTATACCCTCTGCTTTAAATTAAATTACAATATCTTGACATTTTTATCCTAAAAGAACAGCCCTCAGGATATTAATTGCAATTCAGTCACAATTTTAAATTCAATTGTGTTCCTATATTTCCTTTCTAAGATATTTCTTCTTCTTCTTCATTTCCTTTTCCAATATTTCCTTCACGTTTTTTTTTCTTTTCAATATCATCTACCCTTCTGCTGCTTCTTCGTTTTTCCTCATCTTGAACTACCGACCCAGAATAAATAGATTTTCTTTTTTATTTTATGTTTTCTTTTAACTTACTGTTCTTTTTTCTATTATTATTATTATTTCTCATATTTGTTGTTGGTTTTTATTGTTTTTTATTCAATACTCTTAGGGGCCAAGCGTTTACCTTTTGTAAGTGTTCTAAAAAAAAAAAAAACTGAACATAAAAACATTTAAAACGACAATTGCATTTCCTCAATAAAAAATATGAAAATCCAAATAAAACAACAACAACAACAACAACAAATAAATAAAAGCTGAAGAAACAAATAACGAACGACAACAAAAATGAGGCAATTGTTGGGGAAATTAACAAACAGGCAGCAGCAAAACAAAAGGATTTTTTTAATGACTGCGGTCTAACGGTACAATAAGTAGTAACAATACCAAACAAAAACAACAACTAAAACCCATCCAACACTAGAAATGTTGAATATTTCACTTTAACAGGAAAAACATTTACATTCTGAAACTACTCATACACACTAAATAAGTGTTTGTACACACAGGCACATACGTCCCTATAGACACGCTTGCAATTTCTTGTCATCATAATGTTCTTTCCCCATTAAGGTTACCAGATGCATAAAAAACAGAAATTACAAAATATTTTTAAGCAAAAATTTCTACTGCCCCTAAGGTCAGCCATGGATCGATCTTTACTAAATATACTTATAAATAAATCTCATACGATAAACTTGCTAAGAAACCACTAACTGTGCTCGATTTTTTGATAAAATTTTATGTGGCAAAGTGGAATAGCTTATCTTAAAAAGCCTCACGAAGAAACTACTGACCTTAGAACAACCTAATAAATATTATCAAATGGTTTTATAAATTGTAAACTGCACTTGCTTGTAGGATTAACATTGACGGTTGAACTAACATGAATTTGAAAAAATTTGCTTTGTGGTAATATATTAATCAAGCAAATGTTTGTTTTGAAGCATTGAAGAATTCTATTTTTTAAAACATATTGAATATTTTGCCAGCTTACAGTTATCCACTGATGGATGCTATGTACTTACTGGTCACCTAATTTTAAGTATTTATTTAAAATTAAACGCAAAATAATTAAAATTTAATTATTTATATTATAGTTCATCAGGTATAATGTTTCATTTTGTTGTCAATAGCACGACATTATTTTAAAATAATAATGTTTGTAGAATAATGTTTTGTAGAATTATATATATGTATAATTGTTTACGCATATGATTATGAAATAATTTCCATTTATAAAATCAATATTTTCTATATATAAAAAAAAAACTACAAAATTTATCATTGAAATCTATAAAATACACTTTTTGCTCAATTTTTCTGTTTACTTCTGACCCCCAAATTAAACTTTATTAAGGTCATTTGTAAGACTACAACTACAACTCTTATAACAGATTATTTTCTGAATAGTTGCCAAAAAAAAAACAATTTTGCAAGATGTGTCATTTGGGAAACATCAATGGCCCATAAAATAAAATAAAAAAGGTTTTTAATAATACACTTAAATATTGTAAAAGTAAATGATAGTTATTAATAACAATTTATAATACACAGTGTTGCCAGATAAGAAAAATTATTATCTGATTTTAAATTAAAATTCGCTTACAAATAAAAAGGAAACATTTATATCAAATAACCCGAATGAGTGAATTTTGCATATTAGAAAAAAAGCGAATTTCTCATGCGACGAAACTCTGATAGATTTTTCTGTTGTTGGCTTTTATAGCATTAATAATGTGAAACCTATCTGGTCATCCAACTGTACTATACAACATTTGAAGGCATTGTTTTGCCTTAACTTAAAATTTCACGGGATTTTGCTCAATATTTTCTATAGTTACTGTAACAAAATTCATCAGAAATTCTAATTGTAATTAAAAACTAAAGCAATTTATAATATACGAGGGCGGATTGATATTGAAGCCACCTAAATAGGAAAAAACATGTTTTTTTTCAAAAACCATTCATTTCTCAACATAGTCTCCTTTTAGCTCAATACACATATTTCCAACACGATTTTCGAACTTTTTTATACCATCTGAATAATACGAGTTCCCAACTCCTCAAAATACGCCTTAGTTTCGGTAATCACTTCTTCGTTTGAGATCAATCTTTTTCCTGCGAGCCATTTTTTCAAGTTTGGAAACAGGAAAAAGTTACTAGGGGCTAAATCTGGACTATAAGGTGAATGATTAACCAATTCGAAGTGGATTTCTCGTAGTTTTAGCATCGTATCAAATGCTGTGTGAACCGGTACGTTGTCTTCAAGAAAGAGCACTTTTTTCTTGTTTAAATTTGGTCGTTTTTCCTTGATTGCATCAACCAATTGATCCAATAATGCACGATAATACTCTCCTGTGATTGTGGTTCCCTTTTCAATATAATCGATGAGCAATATTCCGTGTGCATCCCAAAATACAGTGGCCATAACCTTGCCAGCCGATTTCGCTGTGCTTCGAGTGATTTTTGGTTTCAGGTGTGTAGTGGTGGACCCACGTTTCATCAACAGTTATTAATCTATGCCAAAAATCAGCAGGATTATGCTTGATCTTGCCCAAACACCGCTGTGAAGTGATCTGTCGAACTCTTTTTTGTTCAACACTGAGCAAACGCGGCACCCATCTTGCCGATAGCGTTTTCATATGCAAATGTTCATGCAAAATGTTGAACACATGTTCATATGATATGTTTACCATTTCAGCAATCTCACGTATTTTGACCCGGCGATCATTCATAACGATATCGAGGATTTTCTTGATATTTTCTTCAGTTACCACCTCTTTTGGCCTTCCTGTTGATGGTATTGTTGCAGTGCTTGTTCGGCCCCGTTTAAATTCAGCAATCCAATATTTTACCATATAATCAGACGGAGCAGATTCGCCGTAATGTGTATCAAGCTTTTCTTTTGTCTCTTTCGCCGTTTTGCCTTTCAAATAATAGTGTTTAATCACTACACGAAATTCACTTTTTTCCATTTTCCAAGAAACACAAAAGTTGCTTACTTCAAACGACTACAAAAAATAAACTAATCGATGAATTTGGCTAAAATTTTAACAACTGACGTTTGACAGATCGTAATTTTTAAGAATGAAAAAGTTTTTGTGTTTGTGCTGCCATCTAGCGCTAGGTAGCTTCAATGTCAACCCGCCCTCGTAGTTGTATTCAACCTTTAACATTTTTTAATTAAAGAGTAACATTACAGAATTTTTTTTATCTCTATACTATTGTTAATTTTTTAATGAATCATAAAGAACGTAGGCTATAGTTAGTTGCAGAATAACTCATCGGAAAAATAGTTTCCATGGCTATAGCGGTCTATCGTCGATGTTATCCACGTTGAGCGTTTAACTAACTCCATTTTGCTTTCTTTAGCTGCAGATGTCCTTAGGGTTGCCATTTTAATTTACATGGTTATGTACATATACATACATACATTCTTTTTTATTAAGAACCGACTTTGAAAATAACTATATGCAAACAAAGGTGTTTAAAAATTATTTTTAAAAACAAATTTTTAAAAATTGTTTTTAAAAACAAATTTTTAAACTAACTACACACATGCAGAAAAGAAATTAATAATAATTTTCAGAATAGAAAATATCCCACAATCTGGCAACATCGCCATTCTGAGTTTATTATAATGATGTAATCCTCCACTATGACACTGGGTAATCAAAGGGAAGATTCACTTTTATTTGCTTTTTGGCTTAAATCAAAAAAAGAACCGATAAAGATAAATAGAGGTTAAAGGAAGAGTGTTGCTCGTTGTTTTCTTTGTTTTGCGATTTATATTTCTAAAGATTTAAAATAATTTGTTAAATTCAAGAAAATAAATGTTATTTTTTAATTTCTTATTATTATTGCACTTTGGTCTTATCTTACCCTTAAGAAACAATCTCCACCATTCATTCATTTATTCACAATCAAGCAACAAAAGAATGTACAAAATTTAAATTATTCATCCATGTACAACATCATTCCCACACCCACTGTAACTTTTTCATACGATTCTAAGCTTTTCTCTCTTATCGCTTTCTCACAGTACAGCAACAAAATGTAACCGAATATTTTTGTTGTTATCTGTTACAAAAAGCATGCAAACACTTATATTCGCACACATAAACAAACTCACATTGCGTTTTTTGCAGTCACATCGTATATATTAGTTGATCGTTGTGTCAGTCGGTTTATACCAGAGAAAACAAGAAATCGTAAATCGATAATATGAGACATGTTTTTAACTCAAGTCATTAACTATCAAACAAACACACACACACACACCCATGCACAGATGAGCGGAGAATAAGTGTCGCACCATTTCACCAGATGTCATATAAACTGTGACCGAGTGGCCCACTCACATTTTAACACACATACTCGTACGTTGTAAACCAGTAGAAACACCATAGCTTTGAGCGAAGATAGAAAAGCATTCTCTCTATTCTATTTATATGTTTCACAGTGTAACGATTTAGGCTGGCGAGGTAAAAAAGAAATAATTTTTAAATATTTTATCACAATGTCCTTGAGTTTTCAAAAAAGGCCATTGAACTGAAAAAGATAATATTAAAAGCACTTAAGTTGAAATGAATTTTTGTATGTCATAAATATTTAGAAAAGCGAATTGTTTTAATGTTTATAACGAATTAAACTAATAGTGCAGTTCGATTCATTTTACATTTTGCTCTGGTTCTCGATAGGCAGATTTGTGTAATAAGTAAAAAATACTTACACCAGTTGAGTTATTATTAGTTACTTAATCGGATGATCGTTTGTTAATGTTAGTATTGTAGTTCGAGTAAAGGTCAGATGGCACTATGGCAATTTGATAATTCAGTTACTTTTTCGATGAAAACAAGATTTAATTTCTTAAAATAGACTCTTTACGGGTCGACCCATTTAGTCTAGCATTTCTTACTCTTTCCAATTAATTAGATATCCTGAAACATTTACAAATCTGTGCAGAAAATTGTTCGGATTGTGCCTAAACATAATTAAGAACTTATTTTAAAGTATTTAGTAATACGGTAACGCATATAGTCCTTTTACATACATATTCAACTATTCATCATGCATTCGAAATGTATGATGTACACTGTCGTTTGAGACGCTTACAGTGGAAGCCACCCCCCTCATTATTATTTACTGATTGTCCAGTATTATTCCAATCGTATAAAGAGGCTCATTCAGCACTTTAGGTCCCTTAGGCCAACTGTATCTATCTAATAATAGATAATATTACAACTAATATGATGGAGTTCATGTAACTATTTTCTCAGTTAAATACATAAGTATCTCGTCCGTCAAACGACGGATTCAAATGTTAAGTAGTGCGTAATCTCTAAATAAAGTGCTATTTCCGTAGGTTAGAAAATTGAGCCTGTTTCAAGCTAATTTGAAAGAAAGAAGATCTCAGTATTCTCTACTCTACACCTCTGAGATTAATTGTGGCAGCAATCATCATTCATCATTTATGAGTCTTTTTGGTTGTTAGTATTAAATACACACATTTTAAACTTCTGGATGATTATTTTACGATTGTTACATAATTTGTTATTGTATTTGAAATCAAACTCTTTTTAACCTTTATTGCGAATCATTTTCGAGTCCTTTACTAATCGTGTAAGTGGTTAATTAGTTTTTAATCACCAATAGGACTCGAAAAAGACTCAGCAACGTGATTTGTCGAAAAACGATCTTCCAATTGCTAGCTGGGTAAAGCGGGCTTCAGGAAATTAATAATTTTTTTGGTTTTTTTTTTTAATTCTGATCTGAGTTACACTACACTGTTAGTGGTTTTATTTCGCTTCAGCATGTTTTCATTTCTGCTTCACGTTAACACGAACACAACAAGCACATACACGAAAAATAAATTTACAGTGTGTGATATGAGAATTGCAAAAAGTAAAAAATACAAAAACAACAACAGCATGCAGTATTGTGTTTGTTTATTCGGTAGTGTATTTGTTTTTTTTTTTTTTTTTGTATGGAAGTGGAGCAAAAAGGAAACTGCCCACCCTCATATTTTCATTGTATTTCGCACTCCCTCTCTTTCTGTCTAAGAAAATTTTTGCAAAACTTTGCATATCATGAATTGGCGACAAACTGTTGTGTATTGTTAATTTTTTGTTGTTGATTTTTTATTTTTGCTTTTTGCTTTTTGCTTTTTTATTGCTTTTTTATGTCAATAAATTTTTGTTTTATTTTTGGCATTTGAAATTCAACCAAAAAGAGGGTGTAGGTTTTTGCATATCGTAAGGAGATATGAGAATTGTAGTGCTTGTTTTGCTTGTGTAGGAGTGCAACGTTATCCTTTTGTTGTTATTTTTAAAGTAGTTTTTTTTTAATTTTTCTTTACGACCCTATGCTTACTTATGTTCATCATTACCAGCATTTATATTTTCTTACCTCGCTCTGTTGTTTGGTAAAGAGGATTTTTTATAACGATTTGTCTTGTTCGATTGTGTTTCAACAACAAAAACTTTTACCAACAACAGCAATTGATGTCATTAGATGATGTCATCCTTGCAATTGTTCACTTTTATTACAGTTGTTGCTGTTGTTTTTGATAAGTGTTGATAATAAAATTGCTGTTGTTGGTTTCCTTTTCAATTGTTTCACAAGTTTTTCATTTTTATTTAATACGTCAGCCACCCATCCTTCCATCCATTCATCTATTCATCCATCCATTTAGTGCATTAGTGAGTGCGTTAGGCGTCAGTCTTTTTTTTTTAATTTGAAAGATTTATTTACTTTTTTGTTGTCGTAGACTTTTTCCCTTTATTCCAATCATTTCGACAAGTAGTTGGCATTTTCTGCAGTTGCTGTTGTAAAACCAATGGATTCAGCCAAAGAAGAATAAGACAAAAAGCAATAGAGAGGAACAATAAAAAAATACAATGCGGTTTTGATACTTGAAGTTTATTGACATGATGAATGAATTGAATGGAATTGTTTTTGGAATTTGTTGTTGCTGTTGTTGTTGTTGTTGTTATTGCAAGTCTTTTGGCATCAAATTTCATTCAACTGATGAGATGGTTTTGCATTTTGATTTCATGTTATTCCCTTGTTTGTTTTACAATAATTTGTTGGCTCTATTGGTTATAAACGAGTGTAAGAAATGCAAAGTAACAGTTGGTCAACTAATTATAGAGTAGGTAGTTAATAAGAATAATTGACAAATGAAAATTTATTGAATACAAAATAAAATTTTTTTTTTATTTACTTCAAATAAATGAGATGTGAACATAAATTATATACTCTTTTTATAAAGCCTGCACTTAAAGCGACACTTACTTTTGCAATGTATTATGCCAGAAAACCAGCTTGTAGTCGTATTACATGGCTTTGACGTTCTAATGATAATAGTCCTCGAGATTTACTATATCTCCCGAAGGCTATTGCTGTTCATTTAGACCAAATTCATAGTACTACCACGTGTATTAACCGGTAATTGTGGTGCTATCAGCATGTTTTCGAAAATATCGAGCATGATCGATAATGTGAACACGTGATTTGAGAGTGTCCAACCACTTAAGCACCAGAGAAAGTGGTTTTTGGAGAATGCTGTGGTGGCTTTATTATCATCCTCAATCTGATAAGTTGAACCTATGGGGCTACATTAAAGGCTGTTTTAGGTCGGAAAAAAATCGTAGCATTTGAATGCTTATTTCGGTATTTGTATTTCCTTCGTTCAATCGAATATTGAAGTAAATTCATATGGCAAGATCATTAAGTACTTCAGTATAATGAAGGAAAATAATGATTTCCGATGATTTTATTTTGAATTTTTTTAGCTTTTAAAAATCTTTCTTTTCTTATAAAATATCCAGTTAAATTTTTTGAATGTGTTCTTAAAGTACACCAATACTCTGGTCTTCGTCGCATTTCGAAGTTGTGTTCCTTTTAAAATTTTGGTATTTTAATGGTATTTTTGGATTGAAAAAACTATTTTTTCAGTTAAAGTTATCAATCTCGAAACCAATTACATATTTAAACATTAGTACCATGTTTGTAAAATCTTGCTTCGTGCTTAATTTGCTTTTTCCAAAGAATTTTATTTTTATTGTTTCTGTGCTAAGCTTGATTTCAAAATTCATTTTTTTTAATTACAAAAACTAAAACTTAAATTCAATAAAAGTCATCTAAATAAATTATTATGTTCAGCAAAGAAAATGATTTTCTTTTAAGAATTTCATTTATTCATCTCAGTATTCGTTTACAAACTTAAATCAGTAATCAACTCTGACATTTTTCCAACAAATAAAAAAATTTCATTTCTAAACGAACCGCTATAGAAAACATTCAAAAATAAGTAAAAAACAGCGTAAAGATTTTATTCTCTCCTAAAAACAAACCAGAAAGGAAAACAAATCATTTTATTATTCTATGGATTTATTTAAATTTTGGATTAAATTTCCTTTTCCTCCACCCACTTTTATTGTGAGACACACTGTCTACATCGCAAGTAGCTTCAGCTTTAGCTGTAGCTGTAGCAGTGAAAGTAAATCGATGTAAAAATTATTACTCATACGTTACAATGATAGAATTTCGTTTTCCGTTAAGCATGAGAAATGTATGTATGGATGTAGTATGTACATATATGCAGCGCGAGAGCGAGTACAAATATAAATTTATAATAGTGTGCGTGAGTCTGTTTTTATTTTTTTTCTCCACGTACATACATATATACATATACATATGTATGTACATATGTACGTGAAAGAATTTATTTTTTGTTAATCTGTCAAGTCTAATTTCCTTTAATACAACAAAATAATATGTAATATACATATTATTTATGTAAGAGTATGTGTTGAATACATATGAGTGTGTGGGTATCTTTGCTGAGATTACATTTTTATTAAATGTATTTTGCAACAACACAATCTAAAAGACAAACAGCTTTTGGCGCCAATCAGACTAACAGAACATTTCATCGTTATCGTTGTAATCACCATTAATGTTTACTTCGACATTGACGTCGCTGCAGACGTCAACGTTAGTCTTATTACTTAAATTCGTTTTATTTCGTTGACTAAAATTAAACAAGAAAAAACCCTGAATTTATTTTATTCTTATTCTCATCACATGCGAGTAAAAATATTTTCTTAAGGGTTCTTCTCTCTCTTTCTCTTTCTGTCTTTTATAAAATCCATATTTAATTCCCTATAATAACAACAACAATTATAAGAACAATGGTAACAACATTTGGACTAAAACCTATTCATTTGTACTTTTCAAGACACTTTCCGAGTGCCAGTTGAAGGCAAATGGTTAAGTAGGGAAGGGAGTGGTTTGGATTAAATGCAATTGAGTTGGATTGATTTGGTTAATATTGTATATATTTGGGATTTGGCAAAGAATGGGAATTGTAAGAAGAAGAAAATAATGGACTGTTTTTTCTCTACACCAGACTGAATGACATACCTTCACAACCTGCAAGGTTTTACAATGCAATGAAAAGTCTAGCAGGCTTTTTAAGAAAACCTAACTAGTTATGCTTGATACATAAAACATAGATATACGGGTAGTTCTGTAAACCGAAATCGAGTGAAACCGAAGTCGAATATAACTTCAAATCAGACAAGATTTCAACAAATTTTCTTATTATTTCCTTAGTTACCTTTTAAATAACTTCTTTGATTATGAACAATTTTAAATAATTGGTGAATTTAAGTTTAATTTTTCATTAAAAATTTAATCGATTTCAATTTCATTCGTTTTCAGTTTACAGAACATACCCGATAGAGAATAGTTAAACTGACCTTCGTGTGAACTACTCGTATGTTTCGAGTTGCGAATGTTTTTACACAGAAATTGGAAATTTGGAAGAAGAAGTTGGAAATTTTATCAAGTCAACTAGAAGTGCATTTCAAATAAATTTTTTTACTAATCCTTTATCCTCTTTTTCACTTCCTAGATTAACCGTCGAAGATCAAGGAGATCACGTTTCTGGAATATGGGCATATTGTTCCTTATATACTATTGCGTCACAGTGTACTCAGCCAAAAGTGATGATAAAACAGAGAAACCATTTGATGTAGACAATTTGGAAAATGAAAATGAGGAAAAATTTGATAAATCTGTTGAAGTCACATCGGAAACAAGTGAAATCAATGTAAGTTCAATAACATTTTTCTTTCTCACACAAATTTTTTGTTATTGACTTTTCACCAGTTAAACTTGGAAACTACACCGGCTACACGTGAAGAGCCCGATGATGCAGTTCCTACCTGGCGTCCAAAACGTGAAAATTGTACTCCGCCAGCCATAGAACAGTTTCCAAGACCCTTAATGAGTAAATGGCTGAGACAACATGGTGGCTTAATCATACATGTACTGGTGGCCGTATTCACCTTCTTCGGTTTGGCCATAGTGTGTGATGAGTATTTTGTAGCCAGTTTGGATAGATTGTGTGAAGGTATTTTGTGAATTATTTAAAGAAAAATTTTTTTTATTATTATTCAAAACTTAAATATTTACAGAGTTAAAGTTGTCACCCGATGTGGCGGGTGCCACATTTATGGCTGCTGGCAGTTCAGCTCCTGAATTGGCCACTGTTGTTATTGGTGTCTTCTTTGCCAAAGATGATATCGGCATTAGCGGTGTCATTGGCTCGGCCGTCTTTAATATTATGTTCGTAATATCGGTTTGCGCTTTGTGTTCCGGCACGGTATGCCAATTAAACTGGTGGCCTTTGGTGCGCGATTGCTTCTTTTATTGTATTTCCATTTTAGTTATGTTGATCATCATCTTTAATGATGTTATTTCATGTGTAAGTACACACTTTCATCTGTTTTATCACTTATTACTTACTTATGAATTTCTTTGGGATTTTGTAGTTCGAATCCGTTGTAATGCTGCTCTTCTATGTTGTCTATTGTGTCGCTTTGTGCTTCAATACTGAACTCGAACGCTGGGCTCTGTCTTTGAATCTTCCCTTTAAACTTCCAACCAAAGAGGAACAATCATCTCTTGTTACTTATAAGAATGTCCAAGATAATAATTATACGCAAGGCACTCAACAGCAGACTAATTTGTCACAGGAGCCTAACGCCGCAACCTCGTCAGAAAACCAGCAGCAACAAGATTATCAAAATTACACTGATCCCAATGCCAGCTGGGATCCAAATACCGCTTGGGGCGACACCTCCGATCCCGTAGGTGTCAGTGCTAGATCCTCCGTTCAACCGGCGGCTGTAGATGATTGGGGTATGAGTCAGTTTACAGCTGGCCAGGGTCAAGAGAATATAGCCTATAATCCAGACCAACCAGATGCAGTGGTTAGTCAAACGCCAACCGGTGATAATGGCCAGAAACCTGTGGTCGGTAAGCCACAACCAGCAGGTGCCGATTATTACAAATCAAGTGACAGAGCCAAGGAGTCTAGACCCAATCCTCTCGAACGTCCAACAACGGGTGGTATGCCAGCACTGATCTCCTGGTACATTGTCTATCCCATACACTATCTTTGCCAGAAAACCATGCCAGATTGCCGCACTGAAAAATATCGCAATTGGTATCCATTTACTTTCCTCATATCCATGGCTTGGATTTCGTTTTATTCGTATTTTATGGTTTGGATGATAACAGTAATTGGCTCGACATTGGCCATACCGGATACGGTAATGGGTTTAACGTTTGTTGCTGCTGGTGTTTCCGTTCCCGATGCCCTAAGCTCAATAGCCGTTATCAAAGAGGGTTTTGGCGATATGGCCGTTTCAAATGCAATCGGCTCGAATGTCTTTGATATCCTAGTGTGCTTAGGTCTTCCGTGGTTCATACAAACTGCTATCATTAAGCCAGGCTCTCATGTCAATGTCATCTCGAAAGGTAAGTCTCAAAGGCACCGTCTTAAAACAAAAGTAAAATATATTACATGAAAAAGGAAGACTTAAGGACAGCTAAGGATAAAACTGATTAAAACAGAAAACAAAGAAAACTTCAGGAAAGAATAAAGGGTGGGCTCGAAAAATAAAGACTATTTCTTAAACTACCGAACTTCTGTTTAACAATAACTAAATAAAAAAAAACAATAACAATGTTATGGTTACGAGGTAACATAGTCTAGTCTAATGTTAAGATTTTTCTCTTCACCCACTCACACACTCAATTGCACTCTGTTATATCTTATTTGTAACATAAAGCACTACCAGCACTGTTAACAGCTGATAACAGCTATTACACATCATACCCACACACACACACAATATGATATAATACGAGTATGTATACAGTACAAGCATAACGACTCTCTTTGGCTTTAACATGAAATTTAACAGAATCTTAATGCTAATCTGGTATGCAAATGAAAATGTAAAACAAACATAAAAAATTATTTTAATAGCGTTTCCATAGGCAAATTTAAAATTTCAAAATTGAATATTGGGTAGAAGAAAAATGTTCATCAAACACACACTCAGACACTGTTATCTATTTGGCTAATCTTTAAATGACTTTCAAAATTAAACAGAATGACACTTTTTCCAAACACAATTTGTTTTATAAAAAGTTGAATAAATTATTTAATAGTATTTTTACTTTGTATACAAACTTTGTTGTTCTATTATTTGTAGATTTTAAAAACATTTCTATTGTAGTATTTTAGAGTTCATCAATTGAATGGTACATGATGCAAATCCAACTTCCTTTTGATTTCCTTTTTATTCTAAATTTGAAAAGTCTGAATAATATTAATCATATGGACATACGAGTAGTCGAATCATTAAACGATGATTAGATAAGATTCGAAAGACAAATATCGCAATCCAAACCCACAGAATGTGACAGGACAAAATCACTAGAAAGGAAATATTAAGCAGATCGAACAGCTTCTTAGAAAAAGCCATCTTAGGATCGTTTTCCTGAAATCGAATATTCTGCTTCTCATTTGCAATTCCTGCCGAAGCTTTAAAAGTGATACCAATGAGCTTTTAATATAATTTATCGTAAGACGAAAACTGGTTAAAATAAAATCAAACCTTTTCCGATATCGCACAAATAGGTACTTTTGATCATTTGAACTGCGCAGTCAGTCTCGAACTAATTAACGTCTAAATATGCTAATCTAGTGCCAATATAATAATCTCGGCTAGAGACTAAGTGAAAAATTTACAATTTTAGTAACTGTTTTCATCACAGAAAAAGAACGTTCAGTCGAATACAGATGCAAAAGTAACTAATTTACGAGTAGCATCACAAATAAGGACCTTGTTGAAACAAAAAAGACGTCAATGATCACTCAGTCCTCGATCCTCAATTTTTGTGAATTCAATGGTGTCTCATTTATTTATCCTGAATTGTTTTTACTTTTTATATGGACATACTACTATTTATTTGTAGACTTTCTAGAGCATTTATAGTGATATGTCAAAATATACGGAAAATAAACTTAAAAACAAGTTACAATTTATAGTTTGATATACACATAGTAGCCATCCCCATTGAAAGATCGGCCAAGCTTAAAAAAAACTTCTCTTAAATTGCTATTACAACAAATATCCCATTGATTTTCTTAATTTCCCCTCGTTGATACGTTGTTACATAGTAGTTTTGTTCATTTTTTTTCTTTTTATTAGATTGTGTTGATTTATCTTTTCTATTTATTAATAATAAAAGCAATAAATTTAAAATATTTAATAATTAATTTATGATGTACAGATTTAACTAATTAATTATATATTTGAATCTATTTTACTTTAAAAAAGGTTTGACCTATTCAACACTTTCATTGTTCTCAACGGTCATCTTTTTAATACTCTCAACCCACTTAAATGGCTGGAAATTGGATAAACGTTTGGGTATTATACTAATGGTCTGGTATTTATTATTCATAACATTAGCTTCCCTATACGAATTGAATGTATTTGGTGAACTTAATCCACCGGAGTGTCCAAGTAAGTGGGAAACAAAATATTGCACCACGTTTCTTATTCTCATTGAATCTTTAATATTACCAAACTAAATATATATATATTTTTTTATAAGGTGAATATTAAATTTATTAAGACTACCGTCATCACACATCTTAACCGCAGTGTATACCAGAGCATCCCCCTCATCATGTGTTACAGTCATAAGAACAATTATTTGAATTTAATTTCTGCAAGAATTTAATGAAGTAAAAGGAAATTAAAAGGAACAATATATGAAGCTGTGTTTATAGACAAAACAAAACAAAAAACTGCTTAAGTATAGCGTATAGTAATGAAATATATATTAAAAAAAAAATAAAATAAAAACAATTTTTAAATTTAGTCAAATACGTTACATTACATTACAAAATATTTAAGTACTGCACTTCAAACACAAAAAAAAACGTTATACAAGTTGTATACTAACACCGAAGTAACTATTTCAACATTAGCATACACTTACAATTGTCATGCATTTACAGTTATTTAAAGAAATCTTCATACACCCGAAATTTGGTATTTAGACATTATGCTATTGTCTATTTATGTATTCTTTTTTAAATCTTTAACATACCGCTCTTCATTACGTTAGCACATTTCCTCGTGCACTAGTTGACTTCGAAACAATCGCCATCAGACTAATTTTATTAGCGTTCTATTTTTATTTTTAGTCCATTTAATCTGTAATATAAAAATATTTATTAATAACAAATGACAAAATTTTATATTTATATATTTTATATTATATTTTTAAAAGCTTCACAAAGTTAAGTTGAATCTCTTTTATTGAGAATTACGCCGCACACATTTGATTCTAAAGCTCGTCAAGTATAATTCAGAGAAACCACAAACTAGTAACTTCTGATACCGTTTTATTTAGGAATTTTCTTTCCAGCATATGGTAAATAAGCCTTACAAATAAGATATCTTGGGAAGAGAGCATTGTTATACTATAGTAAATGGTCGAGTATATTTTGTGTTTCGGAAAAAGCATTTTACAGCGTTTTTGTAAATGTTAGCTTTCATAATTGATGTCAAAACCGTGCTGATGAGACATATCAAAGTATGAAAATGCTTTTTAATATTGTAATGGACTTTCGCTTTTAAATTATATTTGCATCCGGAACAACAACATAGTGTCAATTTGAAGTCCATTACAGGAGTACTGTTGGAAAATTCAGATGCAATTAATGCAAGTCACGTTAATTGCATGTTTATAGCGAGAATTTAATGTTTCTACTGCTACCTGCTTCGTAATTTTTACCGCGTCTCGACAAATTACGCAAACACATGGTCGTGACCATATGATTTCTACCAGATTTGTTACATATTAACGTCTTTAAATCCCCCTACATTTCTATTTATTGAATACACAGAATACAGAAAACTATTTTCCTTTATGCGTATTGATATTAGTAGAACTTTGTAACAAACAAAAAAAAAAAAACAAGTTTGTCAGTTTAATTTTAACAACCATAAGAAAATCATCTAAAGCTCAAAGGATATGCGTTAACGTTACAATTTTTATTTCAACTTCTTCTTCAATTTTGTGGATTTACATTTACCATTATTAGCATTACCGTAAGGCAGTAATACGATGATTAGACTTTCGTCTACATAAGGTGTATCCACTCACCTTTTAGTTATAAAACCCCAACATGTGTTTTATTCTTAACAGAAATTAAGAAAAATTTAAATATATTTCATATTAAATATTTTTTTAATGCTGCAAATTAATTAAATGCAAATTTTTTTGTAATTAATTTTAAAACTCAAAAACTGTTAAATGTTCAATAAAAAACTATCACCATAAACATATGTTTTAATAAATAATAACATTATGTACATACATACATACCGCCACCTTAAATCCAAAAGGCCAAAAGACATCATAACCAATCAGAAAGTCGATTTTGAATTATTTTGTCGCTTACGGTCGTTTGTATTTTAGGTGACGATATATACATATATACAGTATTGCAGAACATAAAAGAAACGTAACACGTATATAAATAGACTCCACATACTGCATTATCATACAAAACAAAACCACATTAAATATTGCATTTAAAATCAAAACCATAAAAAATATCATAATCAGTCGGTTAGCCAATCAGTTTGTCAATCGAGCATTAGTAAAATATTTTACAACAATAAAAATAACAATAACAACAAAAATTATTATATAAAACAATTAAAGTAGCATATTTAACATTTTTACAACGCACCGTACAATAACAATAATTAAAAAAGCAACAAAAAATAAATAAAATAAAATATTAATATTAATAATTAAATAATGAAAAATTTAATAAGTAATTACTAAAAATAATTGGTAGTTAGGAAATTATATATTATAAAAATGAAATTAACCAAAAAGATGATTAATTTGAAATATTAATTCAAAATTTATGCTTTTTTTACATAAAAAGATAATTTGCTTTCAATTTTAATCTTTAAACAAATACAAAAGTTTGTAATTGTTATATATAATATATGAAAATTTATATATTCAAAAAAAAAAAACATTCGAACAAATTATAAGCTTTAATATTTATAAAAAACAAGAATTTTTGTTATATAAAAATAGACGTCATTATGATTTTACTATGATTGCCATTATTCAAATTCGTTAGTTTAGTCTTTAAGTGCTTTTCTTCTTTTTATTTTTTATTTTTTTATTTTTTTATTAAATATAGAAAATTTAATTAAAGAAATTACGTAACATAGAAAAAAATTCGAATTTCAACTATTCTCATCGAATATCTTTTCATTCCTACCAAATAACGGAACGAAGGAACGAATATTTTTTAATTTGTTCCTTAACGTCTTAACCGGCGTTTACTTTTTCTTAAAATTTTTAGATATTTTTACAATTTTGGTCACAATTCAAATATATCTAGAAACTATAAAAATAACACGGTGCTACAAGATAGAACGAAATTGAATAACTTAGGAATTGATACTATTACTCTGATAGCCGTTATCGAGTACAAGAAGAATCCGTTTTTAAAATATTCGAAACACACTCAAAATCTTGAGTTACGGTTTTTCGTATCTTCATACACTTATAAGCTGATGACTTAGCTAAATATTAACCGCTTTTAAGCTTCCGAGCAGATTTGAAAAGAAAAGAACCGACCTTTCAAATGATATACAGTGGGGTGCAAAACTAAGTACATGTTTTGAAGTTGAACAGAAAAGTTCCTATAAAAATGTAAATACACAATCAAATAATACAAAACTTCACATGGAAAAATATTAACAAAAAATATCACATCCTAATACTGGAATGAGAGAAAGCTAATTATTTAAAACAAACCGCTTGCACTTTTTGCTTAAATAGAAAGGAACTTACATTTTTAGCATATTTCTTACAGCTCCCTATTTTTTGTGGCGTTTTTGAGGAATTTAGACGTGCTCTTTACAGTATTACCCAAAAATGTAAGAGAAATCTGGTTCGTATTCGTATTATACTCGTTGTCATATCTCTAACATGTTTTTTTTACTAGTGTCCAAAAATTCTCCATCGGATTGGAATTAGAGCTTTTTTGTGGCCACTAATTTAGCTCAACTTTTTGTTGTAACAGTCATTCTTTGACAATTTCATCAGTCTATCTTGGATCACCATCTTTGTTTTATTTGATAGCGTATTTAAATTTTTAATTTAGTTATGAATAAAATGAGTCTTACGTTTTAGAAATCGATTGAAAATTGATAGAGTTTTTCGTAAAGTTACTCATGAAAAAAATCAAACGAGTTTTACCAAATTGTACTTTTTTTTAATACTGCACTGTGGGGCATGATTGCATCATTTTTGGACCCAATTAAACCGCTGAGTTTAGTTATAAGATATTGGTATCTTTGAAATTGTCGTGGTTTCGGTATTATGAATCAATCAACAAAACTTTTGTTTTCATCGAAAAATATAAAGAAGAAGATAAAACAAAAAAAATAGTTTTCATCATAAATATTTCGAAGGTTACAATACACATTTATCAATTTAAGGATACATTATTCTGTATCTTCGCCACTACTTACGTTGAAATCCACCTTATCAGATGATGAAAGAAACAGACATTTTGCTACGGCAGTTGTCGTACCTCCGGGTCTGAATTTATTAAAAGAAAGTTAAATTATTATTAAATTAGTTAAATTATTAATCATACCACATTGTCTCTATGTTAACTTTTTCAAATATTTTATTAATAGATTCTTGCGCTTCCTCAGTTAAAGAACCAACAGGTAGTTTTGAATCTTGAACTGTGAACGTTTCTACATATAATATATATAGAATACATATAACATACATATATATAGAATATATATAATATACATATATTATATTATCATTTTTTATCATTTATTCGTGATATTTTTGCTGAAATTTTGTACTGAATAAAAAATACGCTGGAAGTATATTCATCATTGGCTTTAGCTAATATATGTATATGTACTCTAAAAGCTGTTTTAAAATCTTCCCGAATTCTTTTGTAATTATCTTTTATTAAGTGCTTGAGAAAAACACAGATCTTCCTCAAGGCTACATAATTTAAAACGATAATTCTTGTTGTATTCGACAGCGCCTTTCAGAAAAATAGCATCACATCCCAGGTGATTACTTGTCGCATCGTGTTATTTACTTGCTTCTAATAAAGCAGGTCTGATATTTAAAAGAAAGTGTTCTGGTGGGCAGCGTTGGGCAGAATAAAATTACTATAGCTGGATACTAGACACTTTGGATTAAATAACCAATACAAAAATGCACTTACGAACCCTTGCGGGAAAAAGATGCAAGCCTTGAAAAATTAAATTTTAGTTTTTTTGACAAGAAAAAATTAGGTTTTTAAATTAGTTCTATAACCGTCATACTGGTTTAAATTAAGAGTAGAAAAATATTAATGGCAGCCATATTTTATAACCGTTCAAAATTGGTGGAATTTAAATTAAATTTTATAAATATTTTTTTAGTTTGCATTTTGTACTTGGGCATGCCTTCGTCAAGCACGAAATAATTAAAAAAAATTAAATGCAGTTTAACTAAGAAAAGTGTAAGCTATTAAATACCATAAAAAATTTTCCTTAATTATCATTTTTAAAAATTGATTTCATTCCAAAAATTTTTTCGGGCTGCCCCAACGTGTACTGTTTCAAAATAGTAAAAAAGGTGAGTTTGCTTACATTTGTGTGATTTTTTTCACAAGTTTTTCTACTAAAAAAGCTTAATAGCTGCGCCAATTTTCAACCAAACGTAAGACTTAATTTTACTCATGTATGAATTAGTGCGCCAAAACTCACCTAAACTTGAAAAATATAGAAAAAAGTGAATGAAAAATGTATTTGCTTAAGAAATACACACAGATTTCACAACGTTACTTAAATGATAAGCACTACAGGCCAGCTATTTAGTGACAACAATTGAGTCACCAAATTGTCTGTTTCTTTTCTTTTGAAATCCGATCGGAAACTTCAAATCGGTTAATATTTAGCCATTATCAGCTTATAAGTGTAATAAGTGCATGAAGATACGAAAAACAGGCTTTTTATTCCTAATACAAGATTTTGAGGTTCTTGATAGCGGCTACCAGAAAAATAGTATCACTTTCCAGGTTGTTTTGTTGCAGCATTGTGTAACTAATAAGAAATCTTATTTTTTAACTAAGTTTTTTAATGAAAATTGGTAAATTTTAGCTTTATAACTTAAAAAATATTAAATTATTTTGAAAGAAAAATAATAATTGAGAAAACTGCAACATGGTTTCGTTTATAAAAAGCAAATATAAATAATAAAAAAAAATCGCAAACAATTAAATCCACAAAGCAACCAACACAATTTACCCCGCAGATAACAGTTAAAAATAAATAAAATGCAACGAATTTTTTGTTAACAAAAAATATATATTAAAATAACTAAAAAAGATTATGTTAAAATAATTAAAATCGCAAAACAAATACTAACCTAAAATTATTATTGAAATCTAAATAATTAATTCATAAGAACATAAAACAAACTTTGACTAAAAGTTTTTTTTGTTGTAGCAAAAATAAAGATAAAAAATTTTCTTTCATAATTTATATAAACTATTTTGTTTTGGTTAATAAATAAAAATTAAAGTCAATTTTTCTCTAAAATTTTTAAAAAATAATTACACAATTTAAATTTCATTACAGTTTAATTAAAATTAAAAAAAAACGTCAAATTAATTTATAAATTTAGGAAAAATTTTATAAAATAAATTTTGTATGTATGTTAATTGTATTATACAAAAAAAAGTTATACAAAAATGTTAAATTGTTATAATTTTTATTAAAATAAATTCATACTAAATAAATATTTCTCTATGTCTATAAATATTTTTGAAAAACGCAAACAAAAAGCATTATTTATAATCTAAACTGGTAACAATAACTAATATTAATAAAAAAAAAAATTAAAAAAAATTATAAAAAAAAGTCTTACTAATTAAAACTTTATTAAAAAATTAAAAGGAAAGATTTTATTTAAAAAAATCCCCTTGAAAATAATAAGATATTATTTATATTATAAATTAACGTTTTTTTAATTTTAAACTATTTTTTTAAATATGAAACTAAGCTAATAAATTATTTAATTTGCTCACTTAGTGTTAAAAAAAATATGTTAAAGGTTTAAAAATTATAAAAATTCTTTAACACTCCCAAACTTAAAGTCTCCTCACAGAAAACAATCCAATAAGAAAGAAACCCTCTCTGAAACGACGGCCTACCAATATAAATATGCATTCTCTTATCCATACAACTACTACTTGTGAAATTGAACTCTTCCTCCTTGCCCAGTTACAATAATCTTGTTAAAAAACAAACAAAAACATTAAAGATAAGAATTTTGAAAATTGTATTCTTTTTAAAACAAACAAAAAAAGGAAACAAAAAATCCATCGGTCAATTTATAGTTTCAATTATAAATTTAGCAATAAATAAATAAAAAATGTACAATATATTAAATATATTGAAAAAATATGCATTAAAACTAATTGCAAAAATATGCACTTCATATACATTTATACCCAGAAAAAAAACTAGAATAAAATAAGCAGCATTTAATTAAGTCATTAAATAGAGCAAAACATAAACATATAAATACAAAACAATTATAATCAAAAATAAATTAACAACAACAACAAAATATACATATATACACACATATATAAAATTATAACTAACAAATAAATACAAACAATATACATCTATAGCATAATATTGATTTATCAATCGAGCCCACTGTGAATTTCTGCAATTTATTTTTGTAAATCATTAATACATTTGAGAGAGAACTGTAACCATTACATTTTCTGCAAATTTATTTGTGGTCATAATATTATCAATGCTTTTAGGATCTTTGCAAATTCCTTTCATTTCCGCACTTTCAGTTGCCGTCATTAAAGTTCTATCAATTGGCTCGGACGTTCACTTTCTTCCAGATTCTATTGTATAGACGTTTTTCAGCGTGTAGATAACCGATTTCTATTGTGCGTGGTGACAGGTGTCAGAAACAGTGAGTGATAAGATTCTTCGCAAGCATCAGTTAAAAACCTAAACTGTGTTTATCTTTGCTTGCAGAATAAAGTGAACATTTCTACACACAGGACTTAAGGCTCAACAAAACGTGACTCAATATTACGCCATAGTTGCATCGCAACCAACCAACCTTATGGGCAACAATGTGTTTGATTAGTGGTGACATAACATAAGGCCATAGCCGACCAGTTTGATTTTTTCCGCCTCGACAATGGCTACGGTTATGACGTTATGTCAAGTCATGTCTAATTAAATCTTTAGCTCGCCAATATTTATTCTATTTCTTATGTCTGCACTCAAAGCACCACATAGAGTTACAAATCTTTCTCAGACAGCAGAATAATGCCAATTTTTGTAACAGATTAAAGAACCATTTTGGGCAATGTCTTCAAAGTAGAATCAAAATTTCACCACGCCCTGAAGCTAAGCTCATTATTAGCTTCAAAAACGTTAAACTTTAACCATTTTCTTGTAATTTATACATAAAAGTCAAAAACATTTCATTCCTAATTATTCTCCTCACCAGGTACATACACACACATTCAAGTTAAATTGAAAAAAATAAAATAAATAAAAAAAGCCATTAAGTACATACATATTTATAGTTGAATGGATTATTACAAAATTATTTCTAAGTTTAAAAATAAAAGAAAACATTACTTTTACCTGATATATAGTAATCCTGTAACTCCTTTTAAAACTATTTAAAAATTAAAAAAAATATATTGTAAAAGTATATTTTTAATTTTATTATTTGTAAACAATTAAAAATAAAAATAAAAATAAAAAACAAAACAAACTACAACACAATACATACAATATATACAAAATACATAAATGTACTTATTATTACATAAAAACATATATATATACGTATATACATAAACAACAATAACAACAATATACATACATACATATACAAATATTAAAAAAAACAAAAATATTGTAAAAAAACAACTTAATTAATTCAAAAGAACTTAAAAAAAATTATAAAATGCAATGATATAATAATATTAAAATATAAAATAATAATAACAAATGGCATAAATGCAATTATAATGAAATTATTAATAATATACAAATAATTAAATTGTACAATGTTTACTGTTGATGTTATGTTAGTTTATTAATAAATGAATTATTTAATTTAAAATTGAATAAAATAAACTGAATAATATATAAATAAAAAACTATATTATACATATACACACACAAATATATGAGAAATTAGTTTTAATTGATGAAAAGCAAACTTTAAATAAAGGGTGTTTTATCAGCTTGTACGGTTTTTTCATAAAGGCTGTCCGGTTTCTTCTAATAGGTAGTATATATATTTCAAATAGAACTGAAAAAATCGATGTACACTTATGCGGAAGAAAATATGCGCTTGGTTTGGATTTTCCAATATGATAATGACCAGAAATATGCTTTAAAACTTGTCAAAGAATGGGTGGGTAATTCAAAAGTAAGAGTTCTCAGGTAAGCAGCTCAATCACTTGACCTTAACCATATTGGAAGTCTATGGAACATCACAGATCGCAAGAAAAACAGGGAATTTAAGAATTTAACCTACAGGTTACGCTAAGACTACTTATTTTATTTTCAAGTTCTGTGACAGTATACAAAAGTAGCTTTATTATTGACCAGGCATATTTTAGACTTGTTTCATTATTTTGATAGAAACATGTAATTTTAGAATTTGTGAATAGATTGTTAATATAAAAACAGAAATTTTTTTCTAAGTTGTTTTTAAGGTACTATTTGCCATAACATCGCTATGTAATATCAATTGCTAAGGGAGGTCCTAAGCAATTACCTGACGGCCAAATATTAAACAGCAATTACCCTCACATTATTTATTTCAGTGTAGAAAGCAAGTCCATAAGTTTTAAGTATTTTTTTTATATCTTTTGTATTGTTGCTATAACCAACATCATAAGAACAACAAAACAAACTCAATTGTTGTTTAAAATTATCCATAAAAAAGTCTCTATTCAGTACTCTCTCACATCAAAATTACATTTAATATTATCTTATACTTGCCCTTATAAGAGAATAAACTGCTCAAATTATTGATAAGAATATTGTACTGTTTGCCTCTGTTGCTTTAGAGAAAAAACAAAAAAATAAGCACCACTAGTTAATGTAGTGTTGTTGTTGTTGAAATTCTAAGCAATTTTCAAAACGTATTACTGCTTAGAAAACATTGCAGAGCAGGCAAAGATATGAAACAAATTAAGTACCTTACTTGGTACTTTTTGTAACAGTTCTATAGCTTCGTTTTAACTTGATAAGCTAATGCAAGAAACAAAAAACAATATCAATTCAAACGTGTTAGTCAAGCTTTGTTTCTTTATTTATTCTTTTTCCTGTTTTGCTTAATGAGTGACACATTTTTCTAATTTAATTTTCTTTAAATTGATATGTATTTACATACATAAATGGAAACGTAATAATATATTTTTATTTGGTGCAAATATACAAACATATATTTATTAATTAAGTCCAACATTCCCATTGATTCTATAAGGAGCATAGAGCCTCTCGGTCCAACATTGACAATATGAAGTTATACGTCAATGAATATTAATCAATTAAGGACCAATAACAGCACCGAGGCACTACAAAGCTACAACTTTTTTAGGACATTGCTCAACTATTTATTTAGTGTATACACTAAATACATTCATATGTATTCATTTGTTCAACGTCGAACCTAAACAATGTTTTATCGGTCAAAAAATGTACATATGTATGTCATTAATATAATAACTTGACGCAGATTAATATAGGTATTATCTTAATTTGAACCAAAAGAATTGATATTATATCTCAAAAAAGTACTAAACAAATTCACATTCAGTGTTATTTAAAAATCTCAGTTTCCATCCCTGATTCAATTTATTTCTTAATTTAAAGAGAATATTTTTAACAAAAGATAGGCAGGCAAAGTAATAACAGCGGTAAAAGCACTCTATCGATTTTAAACAACAGCAACAACAACAATAAGCTGATTTTCATTTGTTGAGTATTTTGTTAGTTTGCTGTGTTTGTGTTGAATTCAGTTTACACTCTACTGCCAAACCGGTCGCAACTGAAACACTCAAAAGAGCAGAAGAAAAGGAGGAAGAAATTTTTAACGGCGCGTGCAAATATCGTTAAAGAAACGTTTAGTTCAAAGTAGTGAACAGAAGACGAAAAAGGTAAAAATTTTGGAAAAGAAATATATATGTATGTTTGCGCGTGCATATGGAATTAAAAGATGAGCAAGACCAAGTTTTTACTAGGCTGTTCATTGATTAGAAGACAGCTGTTTTAACGAAGTTGTATGTAACATTGGAATGCAAACCTATAATAAACAAAAAAAAGTAAAAATATTGTAAACGCAATCAATGAATGGATTGTAATTGTTTAAACAATACTCATATTATACAATATTTGTTTTAATAAAAAAATGTGTTTTTTGTTAAATTAACTGGCAGTAAATTATGTAAGAAATGAAATAGAAAGAAAAAGGCGATAAGAATGTGAAAAAGATGATAATGATGCTTGACTTCAATGAAAGATTGTGAATCCATTTTTTTTTTCTGGCATCGAAAAACATCAATTACAATAACAATTTTCAATATGAAGTTTATTAAATTAAAAAAAAAAAAACAAAATTTTATTCTTGAATTAGCAATTATGTTTCTCACACACACAAACGCTCTGACATTATTATGAGCCTATACAAAGTGTTGTTGCTTTATGTCATTTTTTCTTGAAAAATAAGAGTATTACCCGTAGTAACAAAATAACATTGCTCTTGAAAAATTAATGCTCTCTACTCTATTAAAGTTATTGTTGTTATTTCTAATGTTGTGTTAAGAAGAGTATCTAAATAACACACAAAACCAGCAACAACATCAAAAAAAGTGAAAAATCGTTATCAGTTCAATGAGGGGTCTTGGTCGTCTGTTTTTTTAAATTTTCTCTACACAAACAAAGAACCACCTATAAAATATAATATATAAATACATATAAATTAAATGAAAATTTATAATAATTACTTTTTGTTATAGTTTGCTAACAACAATAAAATCAAAGTGCAAAAAATAAGTAGGGAATTAATCAAAAATAAGAAATATGTACATACTGTGGATACGTACATGCATACATACATACATACATATGTATATGTATATATATATATATATATATATATATATATATATATATATATATATATATATATATATATATATATATATATATATATACATATAATTTTCAAAGCAACTTACAAATTCAGTGTGGTTGGCTTGTGTTCGTTTAACCCTACAAGTGGTTAAGCGTGCAGTTATTTACATCCTGCACCAGCTAAGGTGGGGCAAATGCTAACTTGGTTTTAATACGAGGGCAGCTATTTTGTAGTAAAAAATATGTATAATCCTCGATAGTATTAGTCCACAGTTTTCGAGATTCTTTATAAAGTACCTTCGACCAATAAGACCCTCAAAATGGTATTTTTCAATGATGACCTTTTTGTTTCCCATTTCTTCAAAATTGAAACAGGAAATAATCACAGTAATCTAAATCTGATGGTTATACTGAATAGCTAATTTATGGATTTTTTCCATAGTAATTACATATGTTTTTGTTAGATGAGATTGTTGTTTTTGCTTCAAATCAACATTGAATCGTTTACTCTGTTTAAAGTACTAATTGATAAGAATTACACAGCTTGCATGCTTAAAAGCTGTGTCCGATTGCAGATCAGGCTTCTTTGGTACATTTCTGCTCAAACCGACATAGTTCGCTCAAAAGTAAAAATCAAATTGCTCTCATATTCAAAGTTTACAGACTAAACAACAACTTCTAAAAAACAATATGCCAAACATTGCAATTCCCATACATATGTATATGTATGTATATTTTTTGGATAAATAAACCAATAAATTCTAAACAGCGCTGAATCTCATATTTGTTTAAACAACTATTTAAAATAAGTTAAACAATTACCTGACAAGGAGTGAAAATCAAAATACAGTTAAAAAAAACCAAGTTAAGCGAGCATAACAAATGAATTTTAAAACGGTGGTAATTTGCTAAAATTCTTAGCGTCGATTATTTTTTTTTTCTGCCTGGTGACTTTATAACTCGATTTTTTATACTGAAAACAAATCAGAAAATTTTATAGCTGATTTGACCTTAAAACAAGAGATATACCCCAATCTTTTGAGACCCGTGTCCTCTGAATGTTTTCATTTATAAATAAAGTCACCTGTTGCACTTTTGTTCAATTTTGTATTGCTAAACACTATGTGACGTCTTTTACATACGATAACATTCATAAAAAGCCTAATTTCATAAAAGACCCAAACTCCAAGAAATTCCAATAATTTCTTATTTTTGAAAACACTTTTTTAGAGCAAAGAAATCAGATAAAGATCTTTTTTGTTATAAAGGTTGTAATATGTGGGCCTATTTCAAAAGTTATAACGTCGCGAAGTCCTTAAGGGATACAGTAACGGTATGTGTACAAAAAATAAATAAAAAATAAGAATTTGTTGATGGATTTCTCAAATGAATGTAAGATGTTAGCTTTTTTTCTGCTTTGAAAGATGAAATCGTCTAAAAATTTCTAGAAATTTAAAAAAGTAACCATTTTTAAACAAAAAACAACTCACCTCAGATGTACAAAATTATGTGTATGACTAAGAGATTAAAAAAAATTAAAAATTGTTTAAATTAGAATCTAACGTTGTTGCTGTTGTTGTTAAGAGAAGGAGTTTCTAGACTGTGGTGAATATTTCAAAAAATATACTTAGACTTTAGCACAAAAAATTATCTCCAACTCATTTCTTTATTTCAAGTAAATAATTTATTTATTTCAAGTAAATAAATAAATAAAGCAAATAAGTAATAATGACAAGAAAACAACGAAATCAACTGATAGCATTATAGATCGCCACTGATTATACAATAAATATAAGTCGATTAAAGTGAGGACTGGAATAACATTCCACACAATGTCAAAAATAATTTAAATAATAAAAAATGAAGTCATTAAATTAAATCAAGGCGAAATTCATTTTTTTACAATTTCGATTTTCTAAATTTAGACGCCAAAATATGTGATACTGAACTGCAAATAGCTTTTGGAAGCTAAAGTTTTAGTTGTCGGTAATTTAAATAAATTTCTAATGCATTTTTAATAGGTTTTGCCAATAAACTGATAAGCCTGTTATAAATTTTAAAAATATGTTATTCTTTTTAAGGGAATTGAAATTTAACACCATGACTCTACCAAAGATAGACATCGATCAGCCCAAATATGATCAGAGCACTTATTTAAATCGTGCCAAACATTTCTTCCTTCTGACTAATCCTTTGAACCTATTGGCTAGCAACGCCGAGTTGGAACGTGCGAAGAGAATTGTAACTGATTATCGTGCCGGTAAACCAGTGCCAGAAGTTAAAAGTGTGGAGGATTTATGGCGTGCGAAATATTTGTATGATTCCGCTTTTCATCCTGAGACCGGGGAAAAATCTTTGATAATTGGCCGCATGTCAGCTCAGGTTCCTATGAATACCGTGATTACTGGATGTAAGTAGAAATTTATTTTTAAATGTAATATATGGTTTATTAGCAATAATGTCAAAATTAAATGACCTGCATATAATAATACACACTATACCCTACAGTATGGCGCGACACTATGATGTAACTGTGCAAGATTTTTCTTATATTTACTATACTTATATCCAACTTAAAATGAAATAAAACTTTCATGTATGGGCCGGTGCTTTGAAGTATGTTTTTAATTTTCTCAAAGAAGGTGCTTATTAAGGATGGTTGGTTTATCAACCTACCTGATTTATTAGACATTATCGCAATATAATAAGTAAACTATAGATACTACAAAGAAATATTTTCTAATGTTCTAATGAAGTAAGACAATTGGTCGCTAATAAACGCATACTTTTTTCGTATAACTTTTATTTTTCGTATAACACATCCGTTTGTGTGTTGATTGACCAATAAAATGTACAACGTACTTCGTTTCTTCTCTTTCCCAAAACATGTCTTATTAATACCAGCACAATACACTGCATGAGTATATATAAATATAATATATGTAATGTATATGAATATAAAACTCTAAAATCAAAAAAATACTTCCGCTCTCTTAAAAATGTTTGTAAGTCCAAAACAAAATAATTAAATTAATGAATATCAGTTCAATTTATTAATATTTTTAAGATTATTAATTAATCGTGTTTTCTTTTTTTGTAATCTCAGGCATGCTTTCATTTTACAAAACTACACCGGCTGTTATTTTCTGGCAATGGGTAAATCAAACATTTAACGCTGTTGTCAATTATACAAATCGTTCTGGCTCCACACCTATCTCCAACGAGTAAGTTCGTTTTGCAAACGAGCTATTTCGATTGAATTATTATTGAGTTATTATTTATTTGTTACCTATTTTAATAGGCAATTGTTGACTTCATATGTCTTGGCTACTGGTGGTGCTTTGACTACAGCTCTATCTTTGAATAGACTAGTTAAGGTAAGTTTCAATGACTTTGTAAAAGTAATTTTAAAAGAGAGCTCTTTAAATACAATAAAAAACATTAAGTTATAAGAAAACAGGCCTAAGACATTTCATAGCGGACCTTTAGCAAAAATTATATTACACAATATGTTGAATTGTATGTTCGTTTGGGAGACCATGGTAGAGGCCTTTTTCTTCTTATAACTAAAAATGGGATCTTCAAAGATTAACGGAAAACCAATATTGCAAACTAAAAACCTTTTAACCAATCCAACATACATAAATATACACATTTATTCAAAAACAAAAAATTCACAAAATATATATATATTTAAATAATATTAATATATTTATGTATATATTTAAATACATATATATTTAATTTTAGAACTTAAATCCTTTAATTGGTCGTTTGGTACCTTTGGCTGCTGTGGCCGCTGCCAATTGCATCAATGTACCCATGATGCGTTTACAGTAAGTCTATTTTAAAATATTTCACTAATATTAAATAAACGCTTTCAAAATTCAATTACAGGGAACTTAAGAATGGTGTAACTCTCTTAGATGAAAAAAATAATGAATTGGGTTTGTCAAAAAAAGCAGCTGCTGTTGGTATTACAGCTGTCGTAGCTAGTAGAATAGCTATGGCCATACCTGGCATGGGTAAGTGAAAATAATAATAATAAAATAAAAAAATAAAATAGAATAAAAGTAATTTAATAATTTAATTTCAGTTTTAACTCCTTTATTGATTAATAAATTGGAAAAGGGTGGTTTCTTGAAACGTTTCCCCAAAGCTAGTGCTCCCATACAGACATTGTTCTGCGGTTTTGTTTTAATCTTTGCCACACCCTTAGGCTGTGCATTCTTTAGCCAAAGAGCTGCCATAGATGTAAGTTTTTATGTTTGCTTTGAAATCATTACAATTTTGCATTTCTATGATTTCTATGATTTTCTTTTTTTAGGTTAAGAGTCTAGAACCTGAAGTACAAGAATCTATTGAAAAGAAGAACCCTAATTTAACACAAGTTTGGTTCAACAAAGGCTTGTAAATATACATATGTTTTTACAATCAACAGCGATTCTTATACAAAAATAATGCCAGCCATAATTACCAACCACTACTACTCCAAGAGCTTAGCAATAATATTGACAAAATAGTTTACACAAACTGCAGAAGAACAAAAAACTTACAACAAAAGTCTAAAAAGTGTTTGACAATAATTTAAATTAATAATAAGTTAATGTGTAATTAAATTCTAGATGTGTATTTTACGTATTTTATTTGATATCCATTGCATTTATTTGTGTTTTATTTTTCTTAAGTTCTTATAAAATAATAAACAGATATACATATATATATGTACATACCGGCATTTGAATGTAAAAAAACCGTGCAGCTGAATTTAAAAAATTTTACAGGACAAGTATGAAAGTTTTCTAAATTATATAGAATTTTTTACAGGGACAACTTTTGAAACGCTGCATTATAATCAGTCAAAAATTGTTTTCGAAATTTTTAATTTTATATGACAATTTGTACTGTCAATAGTATACACACTCTATTCCAAGCATTAAGAAACGCAAAAATACCTCAAGACAACTGAAATTTGCAAATAATGTACATATGTATATATATATACATATATTTAATATAGTTTTTATAATAATTTCATAAATATGTATATATCCATACATACACATATAGTGCATGTTCTCTTTTAATTAAGGATTAATAAATAATTATTATCTTTTATGTGTATGTGTTACAAACCAAGCCATTATATCACAATTAAGAAAATTGTTTGTTAAATCTGTTCTTGACTTAAATTAGTTTGTTTGCTATTTTTACGTTAAATAACAATAAAGACAAAACTCTATATAAAAGATTTGGTAAAGTTATGTATATATGTACATGTTTTTTCTCATGTTGACATTATTAAAAATACTCAAATATGATGGAATTATAATCGGTAGGAATTGTTATGGAAGTATTTATTTCTTTATCATTCTCTATATTATTCCCTTTAAAGTATTCACACTTCAGTTAAACTAACTTTTGCCATCGCTTTCCCTAATTCGTGAAACATAATCTAAAATTTATTTTTTGGTCAGATCTTTAGTTTCTTCAGTAATATTCATGTCATGTAAAAAGATTGCAGAGAAGGACGAATAAGATAAATATAATGGTGTAGCCGAAAAATCACTTAAATTACGTTGCCTTAACAAGTGGATTATGGTGAAGTAGCCCTTATTAACTGCAGAAGCGAAGTCATATGAGTAATAATTAATGCTACAAATGCTACAAAGACTGTGCTCTATCGATTTGAATGCTTTAAAAAAATTACTGATTATCGTTGTGTTTTTATTTCCACAAATTACACAAAACGTTCAGTTCATATAAAAGTGGCATAACGAAAGAAGTAATTGATAAAATCCCTGTAATAATACTGGACGATCTTGCGCATCACAAATGTAATGGTATATGTATTACATTATGAATGGAATTTTGAATATAAAGAAGCTAACCATTGTCCAGATCAATGTTCATCATCCTTGACCTTTTAGACAACAACGTGTTCGATTAGTGGTGACATACTATAACACCATAAAAGATCAACTGAAGTTTGTTTGTAGTGAGATCGATTATTCGACTTTTTTCAAAAACCGGTTTTCAAATAATTCGAAAAGTAGCAATTTTTAAAAAACCGGGTTTCGGTTAACAATTATTCAAACAACCGGTTAATCGGTTCTTTTATTTAAATAAAATTGTTCTTAATGCTTGAAGCTCAGAGCTGGACCACGTTGTTTTGAAAATAAGCAGAAGCTGACGGAGAGCCTAAAATTTAAGTGGCAATCAATACTAACAATAATTCTAACAAATCTCATAAAAATTATGCCGAAACAGTGTGTGGAGGCCATAAAAACAACGTTTATTACACAAAGTACTGAAAGTTGCTTAAGTTTCGAACAGATACTCAAGGAGCTAATTTCGTTTTTGTTGTTGTATTACTTGGTAGAGAATGGAATAAAAGGTTTGTTATTATAGTTATAGTTATAGTTTAGGTGACTAAGATAACAAGAATTAAATGTTTTACTTTGAATAAATCTGTTGGTAATATACGAATCTTTAATTGCCTCGACAAGAAAAGTTGAATAGGTTTCGAACAGCACTGTATGTAAATTCAGGGACCACGTATGTATTTAATAGTGTGTGTGTCACTGTAGTATGTTAGGTAAGACTCACACCTTCCAACCACGACTGGTTATGTGTATTTACGCTGTGAAAAACTTCACTACCTAATATATATGCCGTTCCGAGTCGACATTTGTGTGTTGTTTTCAGTGATTCTAGTTGATCATTCTCCATATACAAAAATCAATATTTATTTACAGAAGATGAGAAAAAGTTGTTGTTGCTCAAGTGTGCATATCTTTTTCGATCTACCTCGGTTTTCACGTTTCTTAAGAGACGTTCAAGGTTGTTATATATACAAAAATAATAACTAAATTTATACAAATAGTTAAACGATTGGCATATTTGCAATAAAAAATATACAAACGTATAAAAATTATACTAATTAAAATTAACCGGTTATTCGTGTTAAATCAACCGGTTTATTCGGTATTCGAAAATTTAAGATTTTTAAAAACCCGTATTCAACAAAACCAAAAATGACGGTTAAAACCAGTCGAATAATAACCGTCCGATCTCCCTAATAGATAGACAAAATACTTAAAACACTAATTTTGAGAGTTCTTACTTACCGATCAATTATTTGCATTATCTATTCACTCATATTCATATAGCGATTAAAAACAAAACTGAACATGATTCCACTTTAGAAAAATCAGAAAAAAGTACTTTATATTCTTTAGCATCATTCATAAATACATAAGTATATTATTTCTTCTTATAGATTTTTTGTTTTTATTTTGCCTTTTTCATTTTCATTTTTCTTTTTATTTAAAAATTATATTATAAATTATATTATTCTTATAAACTTCCTTTTCGCGATTATCAAGCTACAGTCAGAAATTAAAATTTAACAAAGACAATTTTAGGGTGTCGATAATACAGCTTTACTTGTCTCAAGCATAAATAGTACAGTGTTATAAGTTTAAAAAACAGTTCAATGATTTATTTTAAGCAGCATTTTTTAATACTACAAGCTTTATTAAATGATAAAGGTTAATTCGAAGTTATTAATCTGGATAGCCTATTGATTGATTTGTAATTTTGAACTTTCACTTTTTTACATCACATAAACTGCTTTATCGTGGAAAAATATAAACGTCTTTTTTGCATTTTGTAAAAGATTCGTATAAAACTAAATTAACTTTTTTTCATTTCGTATTCGACAACACTATCTCAAGCACGACTCGGATATCGGATGAAATTGTTTCGAAAGTGAGCATAATGTTTGGCGGGCAAAAATTAATGTTTGGTGCATCCACTACAGGTACAGGTTTTGGTGGTTTTAATAATGCCGTCATTTCCCCACCCTTTGGTCAGTCGAATTTTAGTAAACCGGCTACAAGTGCTTTTGGAGCGACTTCCACATTTGGAACTCAACAGACAGCGCCTTCACTTTTTAATTCTAATACTGCTCAACTTGAAGCTGGTGGCTCACTTGGCGGCGCTAGCAATTCAGCTACTTTCGGCAGTACCACAACGACGCAATCTACATTTGGCAGTAAGTAAAGCTATTTTATTGCAAATTATAGCACGAATACTTAATAAGCCAATTTTGAAACTTAAAGATTTTGCTCAACAATGTACTGCGATATTTTGCGCAACACAACCTTCTACCTCAGCTGCTGCACAACCATGTTTATCGTTTACGTTTACCCAACCAGTGCCCATCACCAGTACTGCAACTGCATCTTTCGAACAGCTGGCGAATGCAGCTGCGCCCGCCAACCAGGGTAGTTCAATTGCCAAATAACAACCCACAACTTATACTGATTCTTTATTGATAAATTCTGAAACGAAAAGTGTGAAAATCAAATTCCAAAGTATTACCGCCATGAAGGAATATAAAGACAAGTCAGTAGAAGAACTGCGTATGGAAGATTATCTGGAAAATCGTAAACCTCAAGTCAACCAGGGAACTTTATTTACCAAATACGATTTCACCATGGATACAGATATGGATGATGAAAAAAGTAAGAGTGTAAGGACCCATCATCACTGTATTACAGCCCTAAAGGAATATGAAGACAAATCATTAGAGGAATTGCGTATGGATTATCTGGCAAATCGTAAACGTCCTCAAGCAGGATCAATTGGTGTATGTGGAGATTATGTCGTTTTTACTCAACCTACAACTGAAACAAGATATTTCGGAGCTACATGGCAACTTTCAACAGGACTGTTTGGGCAATCTGTAGTTGGGATTACCGAGAATAAGGCTTTGTTTGGCTCGACTACTGGTGCATTTGGTCAACCAAAAGCAAATATAAATAAACCAGAGTCTGGTGTGAGCCAAGCATTTGCCGCAAATACTGATTTTGGCTCTATCGCTGCTAGAGGAGTCATTGGTGCAAAGCCAGCTACTGATTTTGGCATACAGATTTTACCTTTTAACTTTGGCAATACGGTTGCAAATCCAAGCAGTGTTTTTGGAACACCTTTGAACACTTCCACGATTAATGTCAGAGGCGGTTTGTTTGGTCAAAACAATCAGTTTACGTTTGCCCCAACTAGTGGCCAAATAAGGATCTTCACTAACTTGGGTGGTGTATTCGGGCGGGAAGTTATTAATTTATCATTTCCCATTTTGTTCCCTTAATAGAATTAACCCATAGAATAAAATTTTGCACATCTTTTTCCTATGCTCCAGTATACGATTGAATATCTCATTCAGAAAAATATGAAATCTAGTTTAATACACAGGTATCTTTAGTTTTGGAAATATAGAGCGTTGTGAGAAGCTAAATCAGAACGGTTTGGCGTGTTGGTTTCTTTTTTCTCGTACTGCTTTAGCATAACACTCATATGAATGAATTTTACTGTTCGCACTAAATTTGATATTTTAGATTTGCAAGCACATTGAATAAGGTAGTGTTGAATGTACAAGTAATTTTTTTTTGATAAAAACAGCATATTTGTTGCTTTTTTGTGAATATGAATGTCAAAGAAATTTATAAATTAAATTTTTAATCACCCCTATTCTAAATTTCGACTCGAATCAAAATTTTATCCGTTTTGGCAAATTTGGTATTCTGAGTTTCGATTCCGTTCAGTTTTTTCGATTTTAAATTATTACAGTTGTGACGGAGATTTTTTTGGTTTTTTTTTAGTCCAAATATTTATTTGGTTATAAAATTAATATTATTTATTTCTATTAAACATAAAATGTAACAAGAATTTAATAAAAATATTAATTTATGCTTGTCCATTCGCATGAAAAAGACAAAAAAGAAACACAAATTTAGTGTTTTCTTATTGAACACCTTAGTGCATGTATTACTTTTTATTAAAATTTGCTTATTTTCTGTTTCTATTTCATACGCTCCTATGCTTTTGATAACATTTCTTTTGATTTAGTTTTTTTTTTTTTGAGTAACAATTTTCAATCGAAACGTAGCTGAATGCGGAGACGTTTTCGAAATTCAGAATAGTGGTGAATAACTGCACTTAATCCTGTTTACACATTAGATATATTCCAAACGACATCGTGCAAAAAGTGGTGCAAAAACATGATTAAATGTAAAATAATAAGAAAACGTTGACACTTGTAATAAAATACACTTAATCATATTTTTACATTGCATTTACGATCCAAACGATACCATGCATAAAAATCACTTAAAAACAGGATTAGGCGTAAATTAAATAAAACTATTGACAATTACAAAATATGCATTAAATAAGAAAAACAGTCAGCTGAACCGGCAACACCACCTTCTCAAATGTGCCCTGTACAATTTTAACTCACCACATGAACTGCTCTATCTTGAAAAAATTTAAACATCAATTAGCGTTTTCGTACAGAATAATTTCAGTTTTTACCTTTTCACAGTCGACAACATTTTTTTAAATGCAACTCTGTATGGATAGCAATATAAATATAAAGCGCCATTTTTACACGTTTATCAACACTACTAAATTTCGCAGTTCCCTTCTTTGAAGAATTAAAATTTTGTATGGCATTTTTACCAGCAAAATCCACAAAATTTTAAAGAAATCATTATTAAATTTAAATTGAAACAAACTGTGAAATATAAATAAGTAACTAATTGTTAATTTGGTGGAAAATATGAAATATTTTCAACAGAATAAGTCCTAAAAAAATTTTTTGAAAGAAATTGTGAAATACAAAAACAAAGATAGAAAAAAGTTGATCAACGGGAGAGAGGAAAGAGAATCACGCTGTTTTATTTTCAGAGTTGATTTTATTTCTTAATTTTTAAAATATCAAATAAAATTAACCTGAAATTGGTGTAAATTGAGTGAAAGTAAACATAATGTTTGGTGGAACTAAACCTACGTTTGGTGCATCGACCACAGGTACTGGTTTTGGTAGTTTTAATAATGCTGCTACTTCCTCACCATTTGGTCAGTCAGCGTTTAGTAAACCAGCTACAAGTGCATTCGGCGCTGCTCCTACCTTTGGAACACAACAGACAACACCTTCACTGTTTGGTTCAAATACTGCACAACCACAAACTGGTGGTTTATTTGGCGGAGCTAGCACTTCAACAGCTTTTGGTAGTACCACGACAACGCAACCAGCTTTTGGCAGTAAGTTTTGTCATTCTATTGAAAATTATATGAATGCTTAGTAAAGGTATTTTAAAACGTTTACAGATTTTGCTCAACCTCAACAAAGTACTTCGATATTCGGCGCGGCACAACCTCAAGGTAATTCTAGCTCATTGTTTGGACAACCGGCAGCTACTTCGGCTTTTGGATCAGCTGTTAAACCTGCTGGTATGGGTACATTTGGTACCACTACTGCACAACCCTCTACATCGTTGTTTGGCCAGCCAGCTGCTTCAACTAGCACTAGTGGCTTTGGCACATTTGGACAAACGGCACCCACCACCACTGGTCTTTTTGGCAGTACTACAACTCCAGCTTTCGGTCAGCCGGCAAATGCAGCTGCAGCCGCCAACCCGGGCACTTCAATCGCGAAATACCAGCCCACAATTGGTACTGATACTTTAATGAAAGGTGGTCAACCGAACAGTGTGAATACCAAACAACATTGTATTACCGCCATGAAGGAATATGAAGGCAAATCATTAGAAGAGTTACGTATGGAAGACTATCTGGCAAATCGTAGGGGTCCTCAAGCAGGAGCTACTGGTGGATTTGGAGCTTTTGGAGCTACTACCCAACCGGCGACTGGAACAGGGCTTTTTGGAGCTACATCGCAACCGTCAACTGGTCTGTTTGGACAACCTGCAGCTGGAACAACTGAGAATAAAGGTTTGTTTGGCTCGACTACTAGTGCTTTTGGTCAACCAGCAACTTCCGGATTTGGGACTACAGCCGCTCAACCATTCGGTGCCAAACCCTTTGGAGCCACGGGAACAACTGGTTTTGGTGCCACGGCAACAGATAATTCGAACCCATTCGGAGCCAAACCAGCTTTCGGTCAAACCGCAGCACCGTCTTTGTTTGGACAAACAACAGCTACAAGTGCTGCTCCGGCTTTCGGTCAAACAACAACCGGTTTTGGCGGTGGGTTTGGTACCACAGCCGGTCAACAGCAACAACAACAGCCCTCACTATTTGGGCAACCAGCAGCAGATGCAAATAAGCCAGCGTTTGGTTTGGGCCAAGCATCTGCCGCAAATACGGGTTTCGGTGGTTTTGGCACTACCGCCACGAGCACCGGTGCTGGAGGACTTTTTGGTGCAAAGCCAGCAACTGGTTTTGGTGCGACACCTGCATTTGGTACTACTTCACAAGCTACGACCGGATTTGGCAATTTCTCTTTGAACAATACAAATGCTGGTGGTGGCCTTTTTAATTCGAACCTAAATAAACCAGCCACTTCAGGATTTGGCGCTTTTGGCACCCAAACATCAACTGCAGCCCCACTCAACTTTAATGCGGGTACTGGACAAACGTCATTATTTGGCAATACGGCTGCAAAACCGGGCGGTCTCTTTGGAACATCTCTGGGTACTAATACAAATACTACCGGCGGTGGCTTGTTTGGTCAAAGCAATCAATCAACGTTTGCTCTAGGTGGTAATCAAGCAAGTTTTGGCAATACCTTGGGTGGTGGTCTTAACACATTGGCAGGTTTTCCTGGTACACCTCAACAACAGCAACAAGTACCTATACATCAGCAAATATTATCGAAAGTCACTTCTCCTTATGGGGATAATCCAATATTTAAGGATCTTAAGCGCAGTGAAGAAAACGATCCTACACGAGCCACCAACCCGGCAGCACAAAAAGCTATTATGGAGAACACCACTAGCAGTGGTGGACAACAATTTAAAATATCTTCTAGTTCTTCGCCAAGTATAGTAAAAGTAAAGCCTATAGGGTCAGCCCTAACAAAGAAATCATTATTTGAAGGTCTAGAAGAGTTCGATGCTAGTGTTGAAAGTTTTAGTCTGAAACCAAATGCCAAACGTTTGATATTAAAACATAAATACAATAATACCATTGGTGGCCAACAAGCTCCTGGCTCTAACTCAAGTTCAAATACACCACAAAGGCAAATTACCACTTCAAACAATAACAAATCTGATTTACGCAATGAATCGTTTACTGGAGAAATATCTGCAGAACCCCAAAATTCACCAGCTCTTGTAACAAGCAATAATGCGGCACCTGCTAATGCAAATGCGCCCTCTTCATTGGATTCTAGTCGCCGTGAATCTTGGCTACATCCCAAAAACTTGGAAAAAGTAAGACAACATAATATTAATGCTGGTGTAGAACCTGGCAATTCTCAAAACAACACCTTAACGGAATTAGTACCACGAAAGCCTCTAGAAACATATCGTAATACTGCTTCGACAGGCCGTTTGTCAGTTTCTACAGTACCAGAAAATCCTTTCGAAGATCAATGCATTTCGTCGCTAAAAGAACAAAGTGCGACTGTTAATGAGAGCACTATTTCATCGAATCGCTCCTATGCAGCCGAAGATAAGTCGGTGCTCATTGATGATGGTCAAGATGAATATGAAGAACATCCCACTGGTATCATCTTAAGAAGAGTCGGTTACTATACTATACCTTCATTGGACGATTTGAAATCATTTTTGGCTGAAGATGGTACTTGTATCGTCCCTAATTTCACTATAGGCCGTGAGGGTTACGGCAACGTATACTTCGGCAAGGAAATGGATGTGGCCGGCTTGAATTTGGATGAAATTGTACATTTTCGCAATAAGGAAATAATCATCTATCCCGATGATGATAATAAACCTCCCATTGGCCATGGACTAAATCGTGAAGCTCAAGTGACTTTGGATCAGGTATGGCCATTAGATAAAAGTAAACACGAACCTATTAAGGATCCTCAACGTTTGCTGGAAATGGATTGGGAAGGCAAACTAAGACGTGTTTGCGATAAGAACGATACCCGCTTCATTGAATATCGTCCCGAAACTGGTAGCTGGGTATTTCGCGTAAAGCATTTTTCAAAATATGGTTTAAATGATAGCGATGAAGAAGATGATATTCCTACTGATCCGAAAAAAGCTAAAATAGGAGTCGCTACACAAGAAGTTGGCAAACAACAAACCAATGCTTCCATTGCAGCTGTAAATGCAGGTGTAAATGCCCACGACAAAATGACTCTGACTGCTTTGAAAAATGCTCAAAAAGTATTACATCTTATTTTACAAATTGCGTATTTTTTTATTGATAGAAATTGTCATTATGTTTCTCTTTAGATATCTGAGGAAGCAGCGCGATCTTTAGATCCGAAATCATTAAACGCTGCTGGTGGTTTCTATCCAATGGATGAATCTGCCGAGTTTATGCTTATTGATAAAACACGTATGTTTGAATTTAAAGTTAAAAATTATTCCCAATACAATTTTTTTTTTCTTATTTATATGCAGAATTTTTACAAAACAATGGCAACAATAATTTTTCAATGTTTGATCATCCCCAGCAGCAATTCAAGCAGGCAATAACAAGTCCCACCACTTTATTGGCCAAGGATATAGGCACGGATGCTCATAAGTTGCAGTTGATGAAGGCATCCTTCTTTATAGATGATGATATAGACAATAAATCGGGTACATCTACTTATTGGAATGTACAACTCGAGATAATTTTTATAATACTTTTCTGATTTCAGAAGCTTATGAATTTGGCTCACAGGATTACAATCGTAATAGGTCAAGTGGCTTACTTGCTGATAAACGTTTATACGAAATGTATGGATCTGTCAATTCATTATGGAAAGACGGTGCTTCTAATGGACTAGCAGGATTAGGGGGAAATTTTTCAGAAGCCTCAAGTCAAATTGATTTAAATGTTTCACCCACACTACCAGCTTCCTCTGTGGATTCTGGCTCTTTAAGAAATGTTTTCAAGACCAAGCAACAACAGGTAAGACAAGAATATTTTTTTTTCCATTCAAATGTTTTATTAAATGTTTTTTCTACTTTCTAAAGCAATCTTCGCAAATGGAGACTCAGTCTGATGGAGCTCAAAAATTACCTCCTTTTATAGTCAAGCCTAAAGTTGCACTTATAAAAAGTATGGCTTCTGTGGTTCCTCTGGTCAAATCTATAGCGTATCCTTTACGCCTAAAGTGGCCAGCTGATCTGGGTCTATACAATAGTCGACGTTTTAAAATGGGTTTTGGCCCTCAGCATACACTGATTGTACCCACCACAAGAAACAATTTAAATAGAGAAATTAAATGTAGGGGAATTTACAGATTTTTTCTTGTGAAACTTAGTTTTAATTGAAATTTATATTTTACAGCCACAAATCTTCTTGATGTAGCTCCTGTGCTGTTTAAAACGCGTGCAGTCAATGATTACTCTCCCACTATACTGCAACATTTAAAAATTTCCGCCACCCAATCATATGATAATTTCAAGGAAAGTATTTTTCATCATTTGCAAATACAGTTGCGCAATTCACAACAGCAAGATGTGGAAGGTAGCGAGTGCCCTTTTATTAAATCTGATGGCGGCACAGAGTTAATAGTCAAACATTTAGATGAGGCCATAAAACTTATTAATGTAGGCCCTTTAGAAGAATATGCGGTTTCGGTTTGGTCTTTATGTTTGGCTTTGTGGGGTGATCATGAAGAATTGGAGGGCCGTGATCCCACTTCTCATTTTGTGGTAATGTGCCGTCGTAATTTGCTATCAGAATGGCTGGAAAATACTTTAACGGATAAGGATTTGTTAACAAAAACTGTATCGAAACATACGTATTTGGAGCATCTTTTAGATTTGGTAATGTGCCATAAAGTAACGGAAGCATGTGAATTGGCCTTCAGCTATGATGATGTCAATTTGTCTCTGCTGTTGTCACAACTGTCTTCTGGTCCTGTTGTAAGACAACTAATGGAGGATCAATTAGCTGCCTGGAATTCAGATAAGGCAGATGAATTTATACAAGTAGAGCGTTTGAAATTATTCATGTTGGTGGCTGGCATTTCTTTAATGGCTTCAACACATGGCGTTATCAATTGCCTCGATGGTATTGAATGGATTAAAGTATTGGCACTTCAATTGTGGTATTTATCGCCGGCTACTTCATCAATAACAGATGCCTTATTGGCTTATGAAAATTCCTTTAAATCGGAAGAGTTTTATTCTTTTCCTCCCACACCCGTTTACATGGAAACTGTCGTGCACTACAAAGAAAAGGATACCATTTACGACTTGCGTTATCATTTATTGCAGCTATTCTCTAAACGTAGTCATTCTTTAGAAAGCCTCTTAAATCCAGCTACACATACATCAGATCCCATGGACTATCGTTTAAGGTAAAATTAAATTTGTTTTTATCAGAAAATAAATTTTGATTGTCTGGTTTTTTTTTAGCTGGTTACTTTTACAAACTTTAGAAGCCTTGGGTTATCGTCATTGTTCTGAATTGTCAGAGTCTGCTTTGCATGTTGGTTTTGCTGCCCAATTGGAGAACAATGATATGTGGGAATGGGCCATATTTGTTTTGTTACACATTAAAGATAGAAATCAACGCGAGTTGGCTGTACAAAATATTCTCTATCGCTATGTATCTGTCTCAAAAGATGTGGCTCTAAATGAAAAAGAAAAGTTTGTCATTAATAATTTGGGTGTACCAGAGAAATGGATTGATTATGCTAAAGCAGTAAAGGCTGGTTCCATGCACAATTATCATTTGCAAGCTAAATACTTACTAAAAGCCAAACAATGGTCTTTAGCTCATGAGATCATTTTCCAACATATAGCACCAGATGCTGTCATCAATGACAACTTGGATTATTTACATCACTTGTTAACACAATTCGAAAGTCCGGATCTAAATAAAAGCATTAAGGTGCCCAATTGGTCAAATCAAGGACAAATATTTTTGGATTTCATAGATATTAATGAAAAGGTATTTATTGTTAGTGTTAGGTTGTAAAATTCTGTAGTAAAGCCTAATATTTTTTTTTTTTTTAGTTTAAAAGTTTGAAAACTTTAAAAACCGAAGCTGATATTGAAGCTCGTTGGGAAAATTTAAAACCCCAATTGGCTGATTTATGTTCACGCATCAATTTGTTACCCTGCCCAACATCCAAACATCGTTTGTGTCAGAGTGAAATTGCCCAAAATTTAGCATGCTTAGTTCGAGGCGTTTTACTCGTTTGTCCCATTTTAAATCCTTGTCTTATAATAAAAATAGCTTTGGAACGCTTACCGTTGCCACAAGAATTCGCCCAACAAGAGTTAAGAGCTTTGCTCAACACTTTAGTGGGCGATTTATCGAAGGCGCAATCAAGCAATACCGAAATGATAGGTGTTAAATGATATTGTTAGAAAAATGTAAACCGTTTTGTAAAAAAATCTATTTTTAAATCTAAATAATAAAAAAAGAATAAACAAAAAAAATATTTCTTAAGTCAGTTTATATTGTTCTCCAATCGCGTTTTTTTTAATCACACCTTTTAAATGTTTCAAAAAACTTATTTTGTTTTCGTAACTGATTTTTGATGTTATAATTGCCTTTATTAAAAAACTTACATACGAATTATTTTAATTATTACTATACATAATACATGTGTGTTAACATCAATGAAATAATTAAAAAATCGAATTTTAATCACTACTAATATGTTTACAAAATAAATTTTTTCACTTTGTAATTTTAGTTGAAACAGATCATATTTGCAAATAGATTTTAATTAAATAAAAATTGTTAAAAAAAGAAAAACAAGTAAATAAATATTAAAAATATTTTGCTTTTTTTTTCAACCTCTGGAAATTTATTTAAAAAACATAATTTTGTAAATTTTACTGTGAACTTCAACTTACCTGGAAAGAATTGCTTCTACAAATCAAACTGTTGTTCTACGATCCAACCATACCATGACATGAAAAGCTAGTCTAACGGGCCGAAAATTTCTATCAGCAAGACTAAGCCGATAAGATACAATATTCTCCATTTTTTATAATCATTGTAAGACATAGGGGACAAAAATTCGCTACAAACTAAAGACATTGGATAATGGCAATTCCAATGAAATCTGCAGTGAAACTTTTGATTGAAATAGCTAAAGTCTAGAAGATAGCTAAAAGCTTAAAATAGCATTCAGAAAATATAGTGAAGGTAAACGAAAGAAACTGCATGCCCGAGGTTATTAAGACAGCTTTGGAGACTTGAAACACACCTGCGTAATAATTTGGCTGCTGATAATGCACTGGAAGTTATGATAAAATTCCACAATTGGGCCGCGGCAAATACGTACTTGGGCCGGATTTATTTTAGATTATCGGGGGCTATAGAGAACGGATAACAGATGGAGCATTGAAAGCTGGCACCTCCTGAGATGTTATAGCTGATAGCATTGTTGCGGTCTGGTTTAATACATATGGTGGAATCATGCTTATTTTATCTAGAAAATACTATACCTCAGGCGTTACAAGAAAAAAGTTACCGAAGAATTTTGTCATGTTTTACTGATATGCTTAATACTTTTATTGAAACATTTTATACGACAATAAAATTCTATCGTTAAATAAAAACTTAAATTTTAAAAATGTTTATAATTTTAACGTTCTTTAAAGTAAATTAAAAAGATTATTTGTATATATAAATTGGACGGTGTCATTTTCAGCTTATGTACTAAAAAGTTTATATTCGCACTTAAAACAATTTGTAAGGATTTGTGTGTAAACAAGAAACAAACAAATTCTGATGCTTTTATTTCTTAACTATTCATTAAGGCACTTTTAAAATCCAATGGAAATATAAATCTTTTATACTTAAAAAGTGGAATGTTGTAGTCTTAACGATTTGAACATACAAAAATGGGCGGATTTTCATAATAAAGTATAAAAATATTCGAAGTTATTCGGGAGAGAAACGTAATTTGATTGCAAATCTTTGCGCTATATTATAGCATGATTTAACCGACTGGCATAGTTGACACAGTACTATGAGGTGTGGTAGGCCTTGAACCAGCTAAAGAATTGGCAGTTGAGGCATGTAGAGAAGCCATGGTACCCATCTAAGATTTTAAAAATTAACATACATTACAAAAAATTATAACAAAATACTACTCACTCTTAAGTGTGCCAAATCTTCTAATTTTGTTAGATCGACTAATTCCAGGAATAGCGAATAGACAACGCACCAACCATAAATACATATTAAAACAAAAACCGACCACAAAAATACCATGACAGCATTATAGGCAAAATACAAATCATTGACAATGGCAAAAAATAATAGCGACAATAAACGCCATATGGTAAAAACGGCAAATGTCCAAAGCCATGGTAAAATTTTTCGTTCGTATTCCTGGGAAGAAAAAAAATTATTAAATATGCATAATAATTTTGGGTGAAAAATAAATAAATTTTAAATTAAATTATGTTTAATTTTTTGCATATTTAAAATGAAAAACAAATAAAAATGTTACCATTATGAAAATAAAACGATTTTGATGTCCTTGTTTGTGATGCTTGTGACAGACAGATAAATTAATTGAAAATGTTTGAATGTTAATAAAAATAATATTGAAATAATGATGGCGATTGTAATGAATGTTAAAAAAATAAATAATTAAATACTTAATGCATAAATATAAATGAAAAAATCATTGTTAATTAAATTTAATTGTTTGGTGCAAAAATATTTTGTATTTTATATTTTTTGCTCTTGGTATTTTCTGTATTTTTTATTTGTTTAAAATTAAAATGCCATTTCAATTTCTTGAGATACCTAAGTATTTCTCTATCCGTATATCGTATACGGATAAAACATTTCGGACAAGTATTTTCATAATTTAAATTTAAAGTCTCCTTGTTTGTTTGTTACAACCTTAATAATGTCCAATGTGCCCGGCTAATTAAATTAGAGAATTTCCAAGAAATTGAGCAAAAAACGAATTTAGTTCTCCTAAAACATCTGTTCTTGATAAAATAAACTGTTTTTAAATGATATCTTTTTGAGTAGGCGTTTTGAACAAAACATTACACTAACTTATGCATTTAGCGAAGAAATTAACAAAATAATATTCTGGAAATCGCATTTACTACATTTTAATTGCAGCTCGTGTAAAGAAAATTTAAATTCGAATTCGTTTTGGTCTTGGTTCTAAAGACTATCTAAGTAAGAACTGAAATAGGAATCGTACTGTCTCTTTAAGTGTCATGAACAATTGTCAAGATTTCTTAATACCTTTTGATTATTCAAAATTGCCTTAACAACTATACATCTTACAAGATTTTAACAGTATTAATTATTTATAAACTGACTTATTTCGAACTGATCAAATTTGAATTTGAAATTGGTGATAAATTATTAGGTTTTAAAGAGTGTATGATCTCACTCTTATATATGTACACATACCTTTCTTAAAGCTATAACCAATAAGATGCTGGTGAATAATATTATAAAGCCCAATACCAAAGAGAATAGAGCGAATACCATTAACATATTGCGTACTGTAATAACAACAAAAAAATTAAAAAGAAATTAACATTTTAATTGAATGTGCACATTAACTTGCCATGTTTATTGCCTACATAGACAAATTCATATGATATAATATAGTAACCATAATGTGTAGAACCTGGCGCAGCCATGGCCAAACAATAGATATCAAATATGGCAGTACCAATTGTAAACAAGGCCAAAAACTTAAAAAAAAAATATGTTTTATGATTGGTTTCAAATAACAATTATCAAAAATAATTACTATAGCAAATAGACCAATCATCATTGCATTCCTTTGTATATCGATATATTGATTATTCTTAAGGATGGGTCTTTGGTACCAGGGTATACGCACCGAACGTGTGGAACGCGATTTAACTGTATGTAAATTTGTGGAGGATCTATAATATAATAATGGAATAACATTATTTTATTTTCAAATTTAAAAGAATTTTACCTTCCCGTTGTATGGGAATACACTGATGGATTCGAACGATACGTCGATGGTGTCTTACGCCCGTAATTCATTTTTATGCCGTCGTGTTTCTATAGATTTGAGCACTTATGGATTCTTACGATGAAAAAATTATGATGATAGGCTACAAATACAAATGTTCACCACAAAGTTATTTAATTAACAATAATTAATTATTTTGTAATGTTTTTGTAATGAAAACAAAACAGGGCGTTACCCCTGGCAGCAGCTCCCATGTGTTAATAAAATGTGAGTTTCATTTATAACTCCATCACACTTGTCAGAATTTTTGTAATTTAATTGAAATCTTTTTAAGCGGCGATATTTTAGAATTTTTTATATTTAAAATTTAATTTACCCAAAAAAATAAACAAATAATAGCAGTGTTGTTGTAAATGAAAACATATAAAATGGAATGTTTTCTTTTTAATTTTTATGACAAGAAGAGTGTCAAAACACAACACACATAGCGATGACACTCTCTAACTAACACTGTTATCGATAAAAACCATTGTAAACTAACTAAGCATTTATAGGGATGCCAAAGTTCATTATATTACATAGAAATTGGATATTCATATATAATCAACAATTTTTATTGAACCATTGAGGAACAATTCATATTAAATTTCCCTATTGAAAATTCGAACAAAAGAAAAAACAGCCTCTACTAGAGGATTCGTTTTCTTTTTTTTAAATATTATTTGTGTTTAGTTTTTATTTTGCTATAACAATAAATATATATTTTTAGATAAATTTTAGAATTTATTTCTTAAAAATTACATTAAATAATATTTTCCTCAACAATTTTGAACCAATAAAAGAAAAATAAACAAAATACAATAACAAAAATAATGAAATTATAAACATGTATGAAGAACTTACGAAAAGGAATGATTGGACACTGAAAATGCTAAAAAAGGAACATAAAGTTATAAAAGTTATGGAATAAAAACATAAATAAACTAAATATATTTAAATATTTTTAAAATTAACATTCTAATCACAATTTTGCTACTGGTTTTGTTATAAAAATAAAAACTACTCAAGACAAATACGAAAAACAAATCTAAGGAAATTGTTTAAATATTTTAAGTGGTTTATTTTTTTTTGTTTTTTGTTGTGTGTAAAAAGCAACCAAAAGTTATAGATTATTATTGTAAATTAAAAAAGTAAGGTAATTAAATAAATTTTAGAATAAGTTTAAGATAGAACAACACTCTAGTAGCTAATAATCTAAAGCACACATACATACACACGTACAAATTTAAGATATTTTTCCTTGCATATGTACTATATTCAATCTACTGTATACTGCAACTTCGTACCGAATGGCTAAGTTTTTGGTCATCATCGATTTCTTTAGCATTTAAAAGACTTTTAATGCTCTCGGCTTCTTTCATCCAAAATTCAAGCTGTAAATAAAGCATAAATAAAATAATTGGTTAACTAAACAAATTCAATGCTCAATAACCTGTTGTATTAATAGCGTTCTCCTTTCGCCTTTGGGTTCTTTATTAAGAAACGGCACGAGTATGCCTAAGGCTGAAGTAAATGATTCTAAACCTGCTTCAAATTTACGCTCATACAAATACAATTCCCCTTGTCTACCAATTTCCAAGGCAGTTTTTAATGAAGGGCTTGAATGGGATAAAGCATCTGCAAAAAAAAAAAAAATAGATTTATATAGAGAAACTCAAACAATAATTGTTTTGTATTACATAGTTGCTTGTAACGTGTCTCTGGTTCCAGGGCTTCATTTATTATATTCGTTGATGATGTTGTTGCTTCTTGTTTATTTTGCTCTTTACTTTGCCTTAAAGCCAATGATTTATATTCTTGTTCTATAAGCACGTTTTTAATTTCTTCAGCTCTTTTAAGGTACGTAAGGGCTCGATTGCGCAAAGCCATTCGTTTGGTAGAATCAGCCTCATCTGTTATTAGTGGTACAAAATATTGCAGAGAACTGCAGTAAAGATAATAGGCCTCTTTATAATTTTGTTTTTCGTCATATTCCACGGCTTGAGTTACTAGTTCGATGGCTTTTTGAAGGGTCTAAAATGAAAAGTAAACATTGAATAAACTAAACCATTCGCAAAAGTTTTTCTTATTGATGATGTAAGTACTTTATAAATTATAATTCAACCTACCTTTTCTGAAGGAAAAGTTTTGAGATCGAGAAATGCGTGGTTAAAAAAATCATTAAAAGAAATGCGTTTGCTTGGATCGTGTTGCAATAAACGACTTAATAGATCTTCACATTCCTTACTAATGCGAGCATTTGGTGGCAGACTGATTTTTTCACAATTGCGTATACGCGTCAACAGCTCTTCTATAGTTTTCGAACTGTAGGGAGCTCTACCAAACAAGCATTCATACAATATCACACCAATACTCCAGAGATCAGCTCGGGCATCATACTGAAGTTTACGCACTATTTCTGGCGCCATATAAAGCGGGGATCCCTTCAGTTGCATATTAATTTCACCCAATTTCAAATGTTGGGCAAAACCAAAATCAGCCACTTTTAAGCAGACATTTGTACCGACTTTGGTCAGCAATAGATTCTGGGGCTTCAAGTCAAAGTGACAAACGTCATTGCTACGCATATATTGAACGGCAGCTGCCAATTGTCGCAGGAAATATTTGCAAGTGGCCTCTGGCAGTGATTTTTTAGTGCGTATAAATGTTGAAAGGCTGCCAGCATTACAATATTCCAGCACAATATAGATGTTCTTGTCATCCCAGAAAAAATCTTCCAGAGTGACAATGTATTTATGATTCAAGGACCGCAGTAGACGTATTTCCGTGATTAAGTTTTCACGTGAACTACTGGATAACGATGACATTTCCACAAATTTGATGGCATGATAAGTTTTCTGTTTCTATTGTTAAAAAATTGATGTTGAAAAATAAGATAAGAACTATTTATTAAAAGAATTATTCTTAATCACCACAACTCTACCAACCTTGTGTTTTGCCTTGTAAACTGTCGCATAACTGCCCACTCCTAATTTTTCCAATATTTCAAAGTCAGTTATGCGTGGCATTGCCATGTCCTTTTCACATTGAGATGTATTTTTTTACAAAAATATTTTGAAATAAAAACGATTTAAAGATTTATTGCTATTTTTGCAAACAATTTATTACTTTTATTTAAAAAATGTTACACAAATAAAAACCAAAACAAACGAAAAGTAAATTTTTGTTGTTCTTGTTCGAATAATTTTCAGTCAGCTGGAGTTGTCAATGGCAGCGGATTACTGGGTTGCCGAGTCACATGAAATGAAAAAGTTAGGGGAATTTGAATAGATAATATTTCTATTGTACGTTGGTATACATGTCTCGGACGAGTGTTGATGGTTTGACTATATATATTCATATGGTGATTTTTACAACTTGGGCTTTCCTAATTTTGTGGCATAAGAAGTTAATTACCAGTGCTTAGCCTGGCACCAATCTCAGCGTTTCACCAGAAAATTTATATTGTTGTGGCTCCTAGGCATCCTATAAACTAAGGATTCATCCTTATGTAGATATGTGACCTGGTTGGTTATTTGTCACGCTTAGGCTGACTCACTAGGTGATGCCCGGTTCTGTTAGGGCATCTGTTTTTGTGACTGCTTTTCTTTTTGTATACTTTTTTTTGCTCTTTACATCTATCCTTCTTTTCTTCCCTCTTTCTTCCTTTTTCTCTTCCTATCTTTTTTCCCTTTCTTCTTCTTGCCCTTATTTGTCTTTTCAGGGAAAATTCTTTCAACAATGGGCTTCTGTGGTCTCTTGGTGTGGTACTTCGGTATCGCCTTTCGTACCTACCTACCTAAGCTCCAGCCAAGTGACTAGGTGTGACTCTACGAAGTATAAGTGATAGTTTTGATTAATCCTAAATCGCAGAAAAAGGCTGTTTTATGTTCGATATACAGTTACATTGCAATCAATGACGCCAAAGGTGTAGCGGAGTTTTAGTAAGTTTTGAACTTTTGAGCAAGGAAAGGCTATTATACCTCTACTTTTGAGGTAGAAGTCGGAAGTTTCTTGAGAGTTTGCCCGCCTATAGCCTCTATTGGATCCATTTAAGCAATATACAAATATGTAGAGAGATGCGGAAAGGGAAGGAAGTCTGTGAGGCAAGAAAACGAAAATCTCCCTAACGAAATTGTTTTGAGAGAAATAAGAAAACAAATCACAATCAGCAAAATGCGAACGTGGCTCACAGTTTAAAGCTATTTACGCACCGTAGCGGATTTGGTTACCTGTATATTTATATTTTTCCTAAAAAATAAAGACAACGTAAAACTTTCATAGTTCAAATACAAATTGTTTTTGTAGGCTAATCTGGCAATATCAGTTGGAGTACTTTTAATAAAATTCCAATGATTAGGAGATATACTTTCGAAATTTGTTGATTCTCTTTGTGTCCGAAAATGTCTTTTATTACACACTTTACGCTATCAGATTAAAATTTTTACACATTTTTGTGTTTTCTATAATTGAGTTGATAAGAATATTCGATTCGATTATCATTATTAAATTGATTTATAAAAGTAATTTCCATTTAACCAGTCCACTGAGATTTTAAATTTCATTCTACGTACATACTCGTCGTACGTACAAACGATTCTAAACATTTATAAATATGTATATATATTTTTTGGTTTGCGCCTATAATTTATGGTTTTGATTGTAATCCATTGGTATTATCTAATCGTGATAGCAGGGATATTTCTGCTGGTCATTTTTAAGTATGGTAGCTGAATTATTTTATGGATCTATTAGAAGTGAGAGATAATATTTTGTTGATTTGCTTTCAGCTAAAGTGATAAGGAATATTTTTTGCTGAATTTCCTAAATTAAGTTTTTCGTATAAATAGGTTTTATTGGGTAATAAAGGTTGTTAGTTTTTTGTGAAGAACAGACTGGAAAATGTGGTTTAAATTTTCATTGTTGGCTTTAGTCGCTTTGATTGGTAGTGTTAGCTGCTTTCCCGAAAGTCGTGTAGTAAATGGCTCTGATAGTGATGTTACCCGCTATCCGTTCATAGTGTCATTGCGTGGTCCCAGTGGTTCTCATTCTTGTGGTTCCAGTATCATAGCACCACATTGGATTCTAACAGCTGCCCATTGCGTTAGTGGACGTGAGGCAAATCAACTTAGCATCCAATATGCTACTACCAATATCAGTCCTAATGGTGAAAATGTTGTTGGAGTAAAACGTATCATTGTGCATGAGGATTATGCACCATCTCGTTCGTATGCCAATGATATTGCTTTATTGGAATTGGAAGGATCATTAATTTACAATTACAAGACTTTGGCTCCTGTTACTTTGCCTGATCCCTACTTTGAAATTCCTCAAACTCCTGAAGGTGTTCCAGGTGTTTTGGCTGGTTGGGGCTTAAATGCTGTATGTTTTCATTAATATTCCCATTTAAAAGTCAAGCTTTTATTGAAAACATTTAATTTTTCCCTATTATAGACAGGAGGTTACAGTCAAAAGCATTTGCAGGAAGTCAATTTGAAAATTTATTCCGATGAGGAGTGTACTGCCAGACACAATGGTGCTACAAGTGGTGATTATCATATTTGTGGTGGTGTTGATGAGGGCGGTAAAGGTCAGTGCTCTGGCGATTCTGGTGGTCCTTTGTTGTACAAGGGTTCTGTACAATTGGGTATTGTTTCTTGGAGTATAAAGCCATGCACTGTGGCTCCTTTTCCCGGTGTATATACCAAGGTTTCCCACTATATTGGTTGGATAAACAGCCACATATATTGAGTTTTGTTCGATCAAATAAAAATGTTTACAATAATTAATTATATGTAGTCTTTTATATATGCAAATACTCGGAGTCTTAAAAACTGTACGGGGCACGTAAAATATAAGAAAAAGCTCCGAGCAATACTCTCGACATAAAAAGGAATAAATAAGATATTTGATTTTCACACTTGACAATAGTTGTAGTTGTGCCCTTCTTTAAATTAGTATAAGTATGTATACATACATACTTGCTATTTACTTTTAATTAAACTTCATAAATTCCATAACGTATCAACAGTCCCATTCCTTATAATTCAAAAAAAAAAAAAAAAAAAAAAAAAATGGTATATCAGCAACGCACTTAAAACGGTTTTGCTCGCACACAGTAAAGCTTTATAAATTTATGGTTCATCCGGGACAATCACTATTAATGTTAATAACACTGTTCTTAAAATGTTTTATCCAATATTACCTTGTCAACCCTGTTAATAAGTTCCACATAACCAACAACACTGATAATAACGGTAATCTTATTTTTGTTTACAACATAAACGTTAGTGTGTGTACGTAAATATATACATACATGCATATGCATATTTGTGCCTTTTGGACATTCGTTACGATATTGGTGTTGTTCGTGTTTTCTTAATGTGTTGTTGTGTTTTGAAAAGTGTGTTAAAAAGGCATGGCTTACGACAACAGCATCGTAAGCAACGTTCAGTCTTCGATAACGAGTTCAACGTGTATGGCATAAAGCGGAACAAAAAGAGAGAAAGATAAAGAGAAACACATTTACAATAGAACAAAAATAGTAGAAATAAAAATAAAAGAAAATCATAAGAAAAAGTAACGGTTAAATACAAAAATCAAAAAATAAAAAGAAAATTTAAAGAAAGAGTTGGTTTACTCAATGTATGTGGTGTTATTTTTCTTAAATAAATAAATAAATAAATAAATAAATAAATAAATAAATATATATATATATATATATATATATATATATATATATATATATATATATATATATATATATATATATATATATATAAATAACAAACTAGTTAGGATATACTAAAACTAAAGCATGATAATCTTTGGTTTTAATTAACGTTAATAAAATTAACATTAAACACACAGATAAACAACACTATGCAAAGCTATGCTTGCATAATTTTTAACTTAACTTACAAACACTAAAAAAAGAAGAGAGAGAAAGAGCCAGACGTATGACAACAAAAAGTATACAACGCCCCTTTTGCCTAGTGTTACCGTTTAATTAACAAAACGTATTCTCCTGCACACACACACAATGAATGAGTGAATGTCATCAAAATCATCATTATCATTTGCAAATAAATGACGATGATAATCATCATTAATTTGATAGCAAAAAATGTATTGTTTTGCAAATTAAATATGCACACAACTGTATGGTAACTGTTGATGTTATCATTGTTGTCGTTGTTTCTATTCTCTTCTATTGTTGTTGTTGATATCACAATTGTGTGATATTAACATGCATAGCCGGGCATATTTATTGGCTACGCTATTGTTATTTTTGTTGCTTAATTAGTGTTCATAATAATTGCATATTATTGCAGGTGCTAATGGTAGTTATAGCGATTTCATTTGTTTGCATTTATCGATAACCCTAACATACAGCACTGATGTCCGTGAATTTCAATAATAAAAAAATATAATAATAAAACAAAATAAAAACTAAAACATATTTAAAACCAATAGAACAAACATTAAAAAAAAACAAATCTATATACATAAATAATAGAAATGATTTATTTATACACTGAAAAGTATTCAGTAGTCATGTATAAAGACTTTTTAATGAGACTAAATTTTAAACTCCACCCTTTTAATAAAAGAGAATATTTAAGTAGTGTTTAAATGATGCTTTTGCACTAAATATGCCATTTAATAAGTGATAGTGGTGTTAGTTCGTTTGGCAAAGTGCCAGTTTTTAAAAATAATATTGTAATGAAATTAGAAAAATCAATTTTTAATATAAAATTTAATAAAAGTAATTTAAGTTAAATTTTGAAACATTTTCTACTATTGTACTAATTTTGATCATACTCGTATATTGTAAATTACATGCAATTAGGGTCTCCTGTTTGAAGTCAATCATAAGTTTTTACTCGTACTATTTGTATGAAAAGAAATACGCGGCCATAAGTTTTTATACAGTCGTATAGGGATGATCCTTTGACTTCTGCAGAAAAGAAAGGTTTAAAAAATGGTATTTTTTTAAATCAAATTATTTTATTTTTGTAAAAGTACATACAAATATTACCGATAGAAGTTTTGAAGCCTTAATTTAAATGTACGAGTACAAATATATTACTTTACAGTCAAGAGGCCGTCACAGAAAACTGGATGTTATACAATATTAAGACTTTATTAACTCTTTTAAGGAGCACACAATATTCAGAAACCATATTTTTACCAAATTTTGTTAACCTACAATTGGTCAAAGGTTATTGGCTTGTTAGCATAACACATATTGTACCCTAAAAGAAAACAATCATGAAGCAGGTCTATTTCGTAAGACAACATTATAACAAATTGCATTTCATAATAAAGGGTCCGCCAAATAAATTGTTTTTTTTTGAAAATGCTTTAAAAAAAATCTACTGAATATTTTCTCAAATTTCTTTTTTTAATTGAAAGTACAATCCTTCCGGTTAATAATGGAAAATAATTATATTCAAATGGCTACCTCGGCTGGCCTTGCAGTAGCCTACACGATCGGTCCAATTTTTAAGCACATTATCGATTGTGTGCAGCTGTATTTCACCAATGGCTTCACGAATATTGTCCTTTAAAGCATCAATTGTCTCTGGCTTGTTGGCGTAACACTTATATTTGACGGCACCCCACAAATTATAGTCCAACGGTGTCAAATCGCAGCTCTGAGGTGGCCAAACGACATCAGCTCTGCGGCTGATAAAACAGGCCGCAAAACATCGAGTGTAGCTTCGGCTGTGTGGCACGTAGTACCGTCCTGTTGAAACCTCTTTTGCAATTTTTGTAAACAAAAATTCATTCAACACGGCCCGATAACGCTCGCCATTGACTGTAACGGCCACTCCTTGCTCATTTTCGAAGAAAAATGGCCCAATTATGCCTCTGGACCAAAATCCGCACCAAACAGTGACTCGTCTTGAGTGTATCGGCTTTTCAATGTATGCGTGCGGGTTTTCTGTGCCCCAAATGCGACAATTTTGTTTGTTTACATACCCGCCAAAATCAAAATGAGCTTCATCTGAAAAGAGAATTTTTGATTCTGCAACATTATCATGATTTTCAAAGTAATGTCGCAATATTTTCCAGCGTTGTTCAAGCGTATACACAACCATATTCGTTCAGCAGAAGGATAAAACTAATTATCTGTCAAATCAGACATGAGCTAAGTGTTACCAATCACGAAATAAGCACTAGTTGAAAAAAACGTTAGATGGCGGACCCTTTATTTCGTTTCGTGAAATGTATGACACGTACATATTTCCATCCTGTTGAAACTACAAGTTTTTAATGTTTGCCATTTACTGTATTGCCACTTCTCTACCTACATACTTCACTACGAAAGAAATAAAGAACGACGACTATAGTATGCCATTGGCTGATAATCCACACCAGGTTTTTTGATACATTGGTGTCTCAGGCCGTCACAGATGAAACAATCAAAAAATCGAAGGAATCATAGTGAATAATCGAAATAAAGTTCAAAAGGTACGAGTAGCTAGAATAAGGGTGCGAAGAAGTGTTGTCAACTACCGAAAAGTCACATTTTCTTATTCTCTTTAGCGCTTTTTTTAAAACCACGTTTTTCTATTTGCAATTTTTTGTAAGAAATAGGAAGTTGCCATTAATTCATATAAACTATGAACTTAAAACGCAGCAAAAATTAATAAAAATAGTGGTTTTGAAACGCATTTTAAATTGAATGGCCTATTTTTGAAGAATTATGAGTTTTTTAAAGTGAAATTGAAAAAAATTAATTTTTTTTAAAGAATAAAGATAAGATTTTTAATTATTTACTAACAATACTAAACTTGTCAGTTGTTATTATTAGATGTTACGCCTATCTAAAGCCATGTCATTCTATAGGAAGCAACTTCTCTTTTAATCTGTCTTCTCTAGGAATGCGCTGTCATTTCGATTCTTAGTCATAGTTTGTTCTTCTCAGAGTGTGCACAATTCATTTCTTTTTTCTTCTCATAATTTCGTTCATTACAAGATCTTGGTTTGATCTTATTTCTGGCCAGAATAGTTTGAAAATGTGCCATAGGCAGTGGTTTATAAATGACTGAATGGAATTGACGTCAATCACAGCCGTATTTTATAGCTCGCAATTATACAAAAAATAGTCTTCACGCAAGATTAAAGATGTTAATTATCGTTTTTGGAGAGATATATGAAGAACGCCCATTAGCATTCAGTAGACCAAAAGATTGGTCTGTTCTGAATATCAGCACTGGAGCCACTGGGCGTCATAGGGATACTGCCGAGATAGCAAAAAGACGGAACATCTTTAAATTTCTGTTTACAATTTATTAGCGTTAATTCGCATAATTTTAATTTTGGAGATGTTTACCTGCAAGCCCGTTTTGTATGTACTCGTCGTATGCTGCATGCATTTATCAATGCCTGTGAGCTAGGAGATAGACGTCGTCTGCGTAATCTAGGTGTTCCAACGTTGTGTTAAGTCCCCAGGTTATATGATGTTACAATACACTATCGAGGGAAACCTTAACAGCAGTAGAGGAAGAATACAACCTTTCCTAACTCCAGCTCTGATAGGTATTTTCTTAATATTACACCTGAAACCAAAAATGAAGGAAGAGTTTTTAAGTTGTTGCTTTGTTCTAAATAATTTTTAATTTAATTTTTTAATCAATCATTCAAATTATTAAAAACCGTTTTTAAAAATAGAAATTTGAATAATATGGTGTTTTCTTTTCTGAAAAAAGAATGTTGCACTTTGTTGCCCTTACTTTTTTGTGTTAATTAGAAAAAAAAAAAAAAATAATACAAAAAAGGCTGTCGTGTTTACGCGGTGCCTTTAAAAACCTTTGATATTTCTTAATTTCTAACGACGTTTTATGACAAAGAACAAACGAAGTGCAACATATTTTGTCATAAAATGAAGAAAACGCCATAAGAGACATTTTATTTTCCATTTTCAGTATATTTTTCTGTTTTAAATATTATTAACGCTTACAGCGCGTTTTGATTACAAATAGTTACATAAATAGTAATTTAGCGCTTTTTAGCGCCTTTTGAGTAGGAAGTCTGTGCGTTTTGATCATCAAAAGTTGCCAGCACTGGTGCGAAGATAAATACATACTTACCTCCCACACCTCTGTCATACATGTGCCACAGAAATATTAAAGTTATCATATGCAGGAGACTTGAACGAGGCTCAGATATGTTGCCAAAAATCTCTAAAGGAAAAGACTGCGACGGCGTATAGATCATTGTTTCTCTAAAAAAAGTTATTGACAAAAAGCGGTTCGACTTAGGCCAAAAGTAGTAATAGATCAATTTCTAGAAAACCTGAATGAGGTACCGATTCGTAATTTGACGCTTCGTAACCAAAATATAAGCGCTTAAAGCTGTTCCACATATTAAAACTTAAACATCTACATATACTTGATTAGAAAAGCAAGCCATTTTTCCATAATCTTTTTTAGAAAGAAAAGTTGTCCTATGATCGTCATTTTATAACTCGAGAACCACTAACCAATACATGTGTTGAAAAAGTATACTTTCACTGATGGCTTTGGTTCAACTGGGCGTTCTACGCCCATGTTATATTTTGATATATACATATGTATGTCTATATCTTTAAAACCCAAATAATATTATCGTTAATACAAATCATCAGTCAAAAAGTCGGCGAAATTTAATAAGTGAGAGTGGTACCTCCCATACAAAGTATATACTGATTTTTGTATATCTTTGGGAGGGTAATAGTGGAAGTTTCTGAATTTGGTGTAAATAACTTCGTTGCAAATCTATATCATTAGTCGATATATGAACGAAATTGAATAAGGGGGTGTGGCAGTTCCCATACAAAGTAAATATTGATTTTCGTAGACATAGAGAACGGTAATAGTGAAAGTTTCTAAATTTGGTCCAAATAACTTTGTGGTCAATATAAGTGATCACTCGAAAAGTAGACGGAATTGGATAGATGTGAGTGGCACCTTCCATACACAAAGTAAATATTCACTTTTGTATATCTTTGAAAGGATAATAGTGGAATTTAGACTAAATAACTTCGTAGTCAATACACATCAGAAAATATGAAAGAATAGAAATATGGGTGAAATTGAATAAGTGATCGTGACATGTCCTATTTTTTTCTCCGTCACTCGTCTAGGGAGCATATTGGTTTCCCACAAAGTATCTATTGCTTTGTTTCAGTTTCTTTAATCAATTTGATAATTCAAGGCTAAGTAGATGATTAATCCACTGTAGCTTCTTCCATATGATTTTTTTTGTGTAGTGGTGAAGATCTTTGCTAATTGGTGGTGGTGATCTTTACTTTAAAATTGTAATTTTTTCCCGATCATTCGTCTGCTGCTTGTCATCATCGTCAGAGGTATACAAGGAGAAGGTCAGGGGGGCTTTTTTCTTTATTTACTTATTTATTTTTCTTTTTAGATGGAGTTGTCTGGAGAGAAGAAGTTGAAGCCTTTTTTTGTTATTAAACATTCGAAATCTCAATTAAATTTTTTCTACGTCATGTCTTCTGCTGGGGCTCGAACCTGGGTCATTTGTGTTGTTATGCGTGCGCTCTAACCTCTACACCACGCCACCCCTGACATCTCCTATACCAAGTAAATATTGACTTTTGTATATCTTGAGAATGCTTAGAGTGGCTGTTTCTGAACTTGGTCTATATGACGTGGTACTAAAATTAATGCTCCCAGCAAAGCGTGAGATATAAGCGATTAAAGATTTTTTAGAAATCAAAATTTTAGAATTTGTACTTAATTGGAAAGAAAAGCCGGTTTTTCATAATTCTTTAATAAATTGAAAATTTTGCTATTTTAAGTATTTGATTTAGGATTCGGATTTTTGGAGACGCACTGCTACCCCATACATTCACTCTTCAGATTAAGCTCCTTACTTCTATTTTCTTTTGAGGAAATAGCTGAGCGGTAAGTGAATTGGGTCAAATAAAGCGTAATTTTCTAACGCAAGCGCCCATTTTAAGTGTTTTGAGAATAAGGTGCGTGGTGAAGTAAAATTCGAAAGTGAATTTAACTGATTTTGGCCATCGCAACAGTGTGTGGATGTGTGAATTAATGCACTGGTCCAAACGTGTCATTTTTCATTAATTTCATCAGTTCTGCAATAAGTGAGTATAATACTCCTTTCCACTGCTTTGACTGCTCTTTGCAGGTATAAAATGGTGTATCCAAGCCTCATACATTATTACGCATCTTCGCAAAAAGTCGGCTTTATTGCAGTGAAACAGCACCAAACACTCTATTCGAACACTTCATTACGATGTTTTTGTTTCACTGTGAGCATCCATATAGTTAAAGCGGAAGTGACGTCATTGCTTAGAAAAGAAATAAAAGCGAATTGAATTAAAGAAAATAAATTCTCTCCTCTTAACATGGATAATGACCAGATAAAATATGAATAATTCATTACAAAAATAATTTTCTAAGAGTAGAACTAAATTTAAGCTAAATAAGCGATGGAGAAGATACAAGTAGTAAAGTAAGGGTTAATCTTTATTTACGAGTACTTACTCATAAATATTCTGCTAAAGTTATACAAGAATATATTTACGAGTAAAGGCCAGAGTGGAAGTTTTTTTATTCTATAACTAACATACAGCAAAACCGAGTACAAAATCAGCATTTTTAGGTTAAATGTGCTACGAGTATAAATTAATAACTAAAAGGACGATTTTCTTGTAATTGAAAATAATTATTTTTCATTCGTTGTAAATATTTATATAGAATAGTAATAACACAACAAAATCAAAAAAATTAAATATAAAAACATGAGGCCGCTCCAAGTATTCAGTTTTGCACGATACTTTAGTGCAATTATAGGGTCGGCCAAATAATTTTATTTTTTTGAAAACAGGGCGCAAAACATCGAGTGTAGCTTCGGCTGTGTGGCATGTAGCACCGTCCTGTTTAAACCAAATGTTGCTAATATCCTCCTCTTTAATTTTTGTGAACAAAAATTCGTTCAACATGGCCCGATAGCGATCGCCATTGACTGTAACGGCCACTCCTTGCTCATTTTCGAAGAAAAATGGCCCAATTATGCCTCTGGACCAATATCCGCACCAAACAGTGACTCGTCTTGGTTGTATCGGCTTTTCAATGTATGCGTGCGGGTATTCTGTGCCCCAAATGCGACAATTTTGCTTGTTTACATACCCGCCAAGTTTAAAATGAGCTTCATCTGAAAAGATGATTTTTTTTTTGGCAAAATCGGCATCGTCTGAAAAAAAAGCGTATACACAAGCATATTCGTTCAACGGAAGGATAAAACTAATTATCTGTCAAATCAGACATGAGCTGTTAACATTCACGAAATAAGCTCCAGTTGAAAAAAAAAAAAACGTTAGATGGCGAACCCGTTATAAAGTTGCAATTTTAGTATGATATCCATAATTTTTTGTTTTTAATAACATTTTTAATGCGCCTCGGCATACTTTCAACCAAATTCTCTTTAAATTCATTAGGAATATTTCCCCATTCTAACTGCACACGGTTCCAAAGTTCTTCAATATTGGTAGGCGCTCTATTATGTTTTCCCAATCGTCTTTTTAATATGGACCACAAATTTTCTATCGGATTAAGATCCGGGCTCTGCGCTGGCCATTTAATTACCTGAAATTTTTGCTCAGACAACCATTTTGGGACAATTTTGGCCGTGTGTTTAGGGTCTCCGTCCTGCTGAAAAATGACTTCGTCCTCCGGATAGGCGCTGCGGCAACGAAATCGGGTAAATGGGTTTTCAGAATTTGGAGGTAGTTTTCCTTCGTCATTACACCATTAATCCTTACTATTGGACACAAGTGCCACCATGTGAAACAGCCCCAAATCATCAAGCTACCTCCGCCGTGTTGAACAGTTTGTTTTACATGATGCATTTGAATAGACTCATGAGGTCTGCTCCAATATTCTTTATCATCAGATTGGAATCGATTGAATTTTGTCTCGTCAGACCAAATAACTCGCTTCCAAAAATGGCCCAATGCTCATGTTTTTTGCAGAATTACAAACGTGCTTTTATGTTTTTATCTGAAAGAGCTGGCTTTTCCTTTTTAACACCTGCTACTAAACCGATTCTGTGAAGTGCTCTACGAGCTGTCCACTCACTGACGTCTTTATTTATGGCAATAGCAGCCTGTTTGGGTGTTTTATTGGAATTTGTTTTCATTTCTCGGACCATTAGGCGCACGTCTGAATCCTTTAGTAACCGAAGGCGACTTCCAATATTCGTTTTAGGAGCTGCATTTCACTTTTTTTGAACTTTAATCACTGAACGTTGACTCAAATTCACTTTTTTTGCAATTACTCTTGATGAATATCCACTTTCAGTCAAAGATACTACGAGTATAGTATTTTCGACGTCAATATTAATTTTCTTCATTTTGGTTTTATTTTGCTCTATAAAGCCGCTATCACTGACAAAAATTAACAATGATAGGAATTAACAAAAATAGACCACCAACGCATATGTATTGCGTATTATTTACTGTTTTCAGTGTGGGACCCCCTCATTTTAATATTCATATCGAAAACGTGCAAAACTGAGTAGTGTGGTCTGATGTTTTTATATTGAATTTTTTTGATTTTGTTGTGTTATTACTATTCTATATAAATATTTTTATCCTACAATTAATAAAAAATAATTATTTTCAATTACAAAAAAATCGTCTTTTCAGTTATTAATTAAAAAGATGCTGATTTTGTATGCGGTTTTGCTCGCCAGTATATGTAGACATAAATATGGGCTTTTAATAAAAAAGAGGTAAAATTTTTCAGTTTGAGTTGGCAAGTAAAGGTAGTGTGATAGTGTATATAGAGTACATTGATCGTAATAGTCAGTGTTTTTAAAAGAGCATCTGATATAATTTGAAATAAAATAATGAAAAAAAAAAAATTCATGAATTATATGATTTGATGTATACTGAATATGTTTGACGATTGTCATTGCCAACACAAGAAAATTAAAGCTCGTTCACAATAAATGTTCCCTATGGTGACCTTTGTATCTTGACTCTTAATTTATACCGGTACAGCTTGTAAATGTTCATGTAATTTCCCTCCAAAAAGAAAAAAATTCATGAATTATATGAATTCATGAATTATATGATATATGATATATCTATATATATCCAAAAAGAAAAAAATTCATATAATTCATGAATTCATATAATTCATGATTTTTTTTTCTTTTTGGAGGGAAAGAAAAAAAAAAGAAAAAAAGAAAAAAAAAGAAAAAAAATTCATATAATTCATGAATTCATATAATTCATGAATTTTTTTTCATATAATTCATGAATTATATGAATTTCTTTTTGGAGGGAAAGGAAAAAAAAAAGAAAAAAAGAAAAAAAAGAAAAAAAAAGAAAAAAAAAATTCATATAATTCATGAATTCATATAATTCATGAATTTTTTTTTCATATAATTCATGAATTCATATAATTCATGAATTTTTTTTTCTTTTTGGAGGGAAATTACATGAACATTTACAAGCTGTACCGGTATAAATTAAGAGTCAAGATACAAAGGTCTCCATAGGGAACATTTATTGTGAACGAGGTTTAATTTTCTTGTGTTGGCAATGACAATCGTCAAACATATTCAGTATACATCAAATCAGTGAACAAACAACATCACATTTTTTCATCCTGTTAAAGATGGCTAATGTTGTACCATAAAACCGGAAAACATTAATTTTTTGTTTTCATTTGAAGAAAAGTGCTACAGCGCCGCATCAAATGCTTGTCGAGCCATATGATGATTATGTTCTATCAGAAGCAATATGCAAAAGATGGTTTCGTCGTTTCGTTCAGAGATAACGATTTTGATGTGAAAAATGAAGAACGTGGCAGACCACCAAAAAAGTTTGGTCAAATAATCAATTTGAACCACATATTGTCGAAAAACGACCGGAACACAAAGCAAAACCAGTTCAGGATACAATTAAAGCATTAGGCTGGGAATGTTCTCCTTCCGAATACAATTTGCTTTCATCGACGGGACACGCGGAAGTTGAAAATTGGATGACTAATATACAAATTGCTTGAAAGATAGGACAAATGTGTAGGCAGCAATGGTCATTACCAATACTTTAAATAAAATGTTTTTAACTTTTCCATTAATAATTAGTGTTTTATTTTTACAAACAACGCTCATTTCATACCGGTACACCTGGTATATAACATTTTTGAACACTATTTTTAGAAATGCTGGGTGTTAATTTGTTAAAGGCAAGAGCTGTGTTGACCTACAATTGTTTGAGAATTTATTTGAGTGTTGATTTGGATTTAATGTACTCCCAAAGAAAATAAGCAAAAAGCGTCCAGTTATACTATCTTGGAGGCCATGAAACAGGACTACGAGTATTTTGTGAACTTACATAAAAATCCTGGTGATTATGACGTTTCAGTATTTAAATATTTTTCTGAGATGCATAGTTCGTAACACCATTCTTTTCAAACGACAAGTTGTTGATGTTCATCTCATTGATTTATAACGGCAGATGCTATTAGATTTCCAAAAAAAAAAAATTGATTACGTTTAGCACCATATTTGGCAATTGGGTTTGTCGACCAACCGATAGTCTTTAGGATTTAATTTTTCTACAAACTTAATCTTGTGTGGATCTAAGCCAACCATGTGGTGGACGAAGAGAGAGCCCAAGAGATAGTTTAACTTATTGTTGTTATTCTTATTGAATAAAAAAAAAACTCAAAAAAAAACTTTTAATAAAAAAGTCTTATAATACGAAAAGATTTTTTATACTAATTTTACCCGCTACCGTACCGGTTTTTTTCCTAATTTTCGAGTAAACGGGCAATAATTCGCTTTAAAATGCTTCACATGTGATGTCAATTGTTCCACTTTTGTGTTATCATAAGCATGGATGCCTGTTTCGAGAATAGTTTGACCCAGAAGGACTTCAATCCTTTGGTTTTGTCTCTAAAAATTGACAACTTTTTGTTCTTGAATTAAAAAAAGGTCCTTGACATGAAAATTTTTATACATTTTAGAGTTTTTTGAAAATAATTTTCCCAATGAATAGAAGAAATCTATTAATTATTTTTTATTATTATTTTGCTTTCCTTTACGTTTTTTCTTTGAACTTTCAAAAGTGCAACGAAACACTATTTATTGATAACAATTTTATGTTTTCTGTTAATGAAACTTTGTATGAAAAGTTTTCTTTAAAAAACTATTTTTCTTTTCTTCTTTGGCCAACAATTTCCATAAACCAAAAACATAACCAAAAAATTACATTTTAAAAGTTTAAGAAAAAAAAAAAATAAATAAAAAATACGATTGAAAGCAAACAAGAATAAAAAGAACACATCCAACAAAACGCAGTTTATTTTTAAAGAAACAAAAAAAAAAAAAATAAAATCGTTAAGAGAATAGACAACGAAAAAACGGTGACTCAAATAAATTCAAAAGTTTACGTTTTCTAACGGTCAATAGATAATGAAATAAATGGTGTTTTTTTTTACTTTGTTTTAATTTTCTGAAATAACGAAAGTAGAAATAAATATAAAATTAATTTTTATTTTTATAGTAATTGCAGTAAATAAATATAGACAATAAAAGAAATGAAAAGAAAATAAAATAAGTAGAAGAAAAATAAAAAAAAAAATAATTCAAAAATAAAAACCAAAAGACATTCACAATTCCCAGATCTGCCTTTAAAACACTTCTTCTTTGCATCATTAGAAAGAAAGAGAGAGATACGAATAAAAAATAAAAACTCTAAATAAAGAGATACGCAAAAAAATAAATAAATACAAATAATAATAATAAAAAAATAATAATAATAACAAATAAAAACAACAACAACTATTCCAAACAACAATAAACTATAATGTCACTATCGATAAATAAAATTAATAAAAAATCATCAACAAAATTATCATCATTATCGTCACTGTCATTATTGACTAACGCTACAATAACTGCTGCTGCTGTTGCTGCTGCTGCTGATGTAACTACTCCTCTCACTCGTAAAAGAGCCTTAAGCCAACGACAACAACAACAACAACATCAACCAAATAAACAAAAACCAAAAATAGCAAAAACAACTTTAAAGAAATCAACATCATCGTCACTATTAACACCATTGACGCCAAGTTTGCAGGCATCTTTAAATCTTAGTGCTGACAATTTATTCCCTAATTTGATGGAGCATCAGCCATTTGAGTTGACACAATCAGCAAAAGTAACAGCAGCAGTCGCAGCATCAGTAGAAGTAAAGACAGAAACAAAGGAATCATCTGCAGGTGGAGTTGGTCATAGAGTATTTCGTACAACAATGCCGTCATTTAAAATCATGAGTTACCAGAATATAATTGCCTTGTTAACTGTGCTTGTGTGTGGCCTTGTGACTGTCAATGGACTCAAGTGTTACATGTGCGGTCAATACAATGAGGGTGTTGGCTCGATTACACCCTGTCTCAATTATTCTGAACAATATGCCCATCTCTACTTAAAGGAATGCTCTAAGAAGAGTGAAAAGTATTGTGTGGTAAGTGATTGAAATAGAAGAGCGAAAGTAAGAAAAAAAAAAACCAATAACAATAATACATGTATACTTTATTTATACAAAACAAAGCCGTTACTCTTACACTTTAATAACACAGAGAAGGGGAGATATAATGTGTCATGGCTCATCATATTTTTATGACAAATGAACGAGTATAATAACATAGAAAACAGAAAACTTAACAAAACAAAAATAAATAGATAATAATAAGAGAGTTTTCATAATAATAATGGCAATTGTGACACTAACACAACTACAATTGTTATACGAGAATATACGATCTCATTTGATGTCTGTTACTCTTATTAAAATTGTGTTCTAGTGAATTTTTGTTTTGATCAGGGTTGTCAGATTTTTTTTTAGTTTTTTCGCCAAATTCAATTTCAAAAATCGCCAAATCATCTTTTTTTACATTTTGATAATAAATTTTTTTTTAAATAATGAATTTTTTTTTAAGTTTTTGTTAATTTTATTAAGCAAAAATATTAGCAAAAACAAAAAGTGTACAAGGTTTAATATAACATAGTTTATAGTCTACTGAAAGCTAGAAAACTATAAAAAATAATTTTTATGTTTAATATGAAATAAATTTTGGTTATATGTAGATATGTAGTCTCATTATTGTTATATATCTAAAACGTTATACACTTTTTTTCGACATATTTCACATTATCTTGTATTTGAATTATATTACACTATGCGACAAAAAAGAACAAAGATAAAATACCTAAAAAGTTATACTACTTTTCTAATAAACGCTATCGAATGCAGCAAGATTCAGCTTTTGAAATTTTCTAAACACCTCCAAAAATCATTAATTACGGGTAAAAAAACGGTTTTTCGTAATTTCATATACTTAAAGACTTAAAATTTAGTGGAATACTATCCGATTTAAAGCTCTTCAGTGGACTTAGAGAGAGGAGAATTATACCTTTCAAATGATGATATGATATACTGCACAGCCCTGAGGTGTGCATATAAAAGAATTTTTCAAGCAAATACATTAATTTTATTCCACATTTGTCAAGTTTAGAGTTTTTTTTCGTACCATTTATGAACTTAAAACTTTCGTTGCCAGTTGCCGACAATTGCATTATATAAGTAAACTGGAAGCTTAAAATCTATTAATTTCAATTCCATATAGGAAACTACAAATTTCTCGTTGCCGAGAAAACAATTGAAGTTTAGCTGCCATCTATAATGGGGTCACCATGTTCATGAATTTCATACATAAAAATATACCAAAATAATAATTTTAAGTTTTCGTATTTTTTTTTTTTATCAAAAATAGCCAACAAAATCGCCAGTTAATTTACAAATCACCAAAAAGTCGCCATGTCGCCAAACCGAAAATCAGGACGCCAAATAGCTTTTGAAATCGCCACGTTTAGCGAGAAATCGCCAGATCTGATAACCCTGGTTTTGATTTCAATTAAATAAGGATTCTCTTTCTTTAAGGCGTCTACACACACAGTCACATTTTCACAAACTCGCACTTTTTTCGTTACCATTATAATTCTATAGTAAGAAGGAGAGGAAAAATTGACAATAACATCGAAAGAATAAGTGATTCAAAGCTGAATTGATAATAAAAAATGTAACATTTTTAGACAAACAAAAAGAATTAAATCAACGCCATTTTGACAAATTGTTTACTGTAAAGAGCCACGACAATTTGATAATTCCTTGAAAATATGTCAAATTATAAATTATATTTTAAAGTTTTAAAATATCAATAGTTTATCTTGCAAGTGCTCTTTACACTTTTAACAAACAAGAAAACTATTGTCGATTAATAGGTATAATAATGCAATTGCAACATATTAAATAAAGGACACTTTTATACTTTGATGATGAATACTGTGTTTTAGAGATTTTTTAATTTTTCTTCAAATAATAAAATTTCTAACCTTCCAAAACGAGAGTTTGTTTCAGTAATGATTTCGTTCATTTGTTTCCGATTTTGCTTCAGATCAATATTTAATCTGTACGAAAGCTTTTAATAATATTCGATTAAACAATTTGAAATGACAGCGAATACCTTCCTAATTACTGTGGCCAACATACCCAACTCCGTATTCTTTAGTGTATGTTCATATACTTCAATAGCTTTTTCCTATCTGAAGCTCTGTTGTCAGCAAAAAATGTACAGAAAATATCTTACAACTGTGCGTACTTACAATTTTTGTCTTTCAACATTGTTAGAGAATGAATGCATTGTCAGATCAATGTCAAATGCTCGAATTTTTAACATCTGACGACGACCACATTGTCAGAGAAAACATATTCGGATATGTTCTGTATATTGAAATCGAGTGAATTTGAAATTGAATGAAAATTTAAATTGATTTTATTTTCAAATCTTACAAGATTTTGATACTGTTTTTCTATTAATTCGCTCAATTACTTCTTAAACAATTTCTTTGATTATCAAAACTTAAAAATAATTGTTAAATTTAAGTTTTATCTGTTTCTGAAAATTTACTGGATTCCAATTTTACTCGATTTCGAGAATTTCTTTATGAGTTCGTAGACATCAATTAAATTAAAATTAATCTTGTGTTTGGTTTTTATTTAATAATTTTTTATTTAACACCTTTTCACGAGCAATAACAATTTCTATTCTTAGTTACTCTCTTTGTGTTTACAACTTTGTAAACAACAACATTAGTCGACAAATCTTTCTACCCAAAGATCTTTCAACCCGATCGTTATCACAACTTAGGTTCGATCACAACATTTTTTATCGAAGGTTATTCACAGTGAACTCTCTTTACTGAAACTTAACGCCAACTAAACTGGTTCTTTACTTCACGACTCACTTCACACTGAGTTTACACATAAACTATACTCGCCGAGTTTACAACGATGTGCTTTTTATATGGCTGAGTAAATAATACTTCGAAAGCTCTCGAACTTCTCGATATTTCAGGTAAATTCCATTCCTGTCCTCTACTTTCTTTTTAGTTCTTATAAAACTATGTGCATGTAAACATCTACTTCTTTCAGCTCTTGCTGTTGTTTGTTATTTGTTTTCTTTTTTGTCTGTTTCTATTTCTGTTTTGTTGTTTTTGCCGATTTGGTCACGCTTGTGGTTCCCAAAATTTATTTTCGTAAAAATATGTACAATGCATTGCCAGACTTGCTGTCAAATTTTTTGCAACCGTGTAAACTGCGATATACAACGTTTCCATTGTTTGGTCGTTGTCAGCAAATAGGCAGGTGTGACAATATTGTTCGATTTGACAACCGTCTGAACAGAGCTTAAGTATTCATGCAAAATGTGTTATATGTGTTCGATTGAGATTGGCCTTAACCACCTTATTTACCACCTGTTTGCCTGAGTTTTTGGTGCGATTTGTTATGATACGATCACTACAGAGTTCCCGTAGTTTAAATCATGAATGAATGATTGCTTTTACTAATGGTTATTTAAGTAAAAACCAATATTGCATCACATTTTATACTCGTATATAAGTTTCTACAGTAGTCTATTATTGGTAACTGAGCATAGTAAGAGGGAGCATTGAAGGCGACTACTTTGAAATACAAAGAAGTCACATCTAAAATCAGTTAATTTTCTTTTGATTTATTAAACAGTTTTCTATTTGGAATGCTAAAAACGATCTCCTCCCTACTTTGTTAGAACTTAGCACTTTGGAACTCATATATAAATTACTTTATAGCTTTAGAAGACACCCCATGCGTTACTCAAAGCATGTGCTTCATTAAAATAAGTTACATGTGTTATGCTTACGTTATGGTTTTACAAAAGCTTTTTTTTTACAAATGTGAAATCATGTTTTAACAGAAAAACCACAAAAAATTTAAACAAGAAAGAGACTTCTTTTGTAGCAGAATATTAAAATAAAAATATCACAACGAAACCTACTTTCATGAACATTACAAAACGAAAAATAAAATAAAACACAACTGCTGTTGCTGAAACTGAAAAATTGTAATATAAAACAACAGCAGCAACAACAATAATAAAAACAATAATAACAAAAATAATAATAATCATAATAAACAACAATCAACTGCCAGACACAGCAAAAGATGTTTTTTTTTATTTTTGTTTTCTGTTTGCATTCCATGAAAGCAAAGAAGAGGAATAAATAAAGAAAAAAAACTCTTTTATTTTATTATGAAAAGCATTGTTTTCCAAATTAAATTTCGAAAAATGAAATGGAAAAAACATGGAATCGAATCCTAAATTAGTAGACGTTTGCAATAATTGAGTTTTTTTTTGATTTTTTTTCAATTTTATTAATTGAAAAGAAATTTTTTCGAATTTCTTGACCAAAAATCTCAAATAATTAAATTGAATATCTGTAATTAAAAATTAATTAAAACGATAATAAAAGAGAGCCAAATAAAAAAAAGAAGAAATGAATTGCCTGCTGTGTTCTTCTATTATATTGTTATTGACACAGAATACAACAACAATAACAATTATTATTAAATAAATATGACAACAATACAGCAGATGTGTCACAGTAAAACAACAATAGCAAAACAATATAAAGATAAAAAGCAAAACAATAAAATAGAACAAAACTGAATCCAATAGTTGTAAAGATTGAGATCAGGGGAGTAGTAAAGGAAAATGATACAAAACATTACAACAGAGAACACAACTGTTCAAGGCCTCTAATTTCCCAAGCACTAGATAAGCAATAACAATATCAACAACAACAACAGCAACAACAAAACTAATATAAAGACTCTGTTGCTGTACACGATGCTTATGCAAAGAGAAGAAATAATCTGCCAATGAGATTTTCAATTTTAATGATTTTGATTTTGAAAAAGAATTTAGTAAAACGCAGTGTTGCCAACTTTTTATGAACAAAACGCGCAGACGTAGTACTCGAAAGGCACTAAAAAGCACTAAATTATAATTTATGTAATTTTTTGTAAGCCAAACGCGCTGTAAAAAGACATTAATAATATTAGAAGCCAACAAATATACTGAAATGGTTAAGAAACAAAACAGCAACTTAAAGATTTTTTCTTAATTTTTTGGTGCTGGTGTTAGGCAAGGTTGTACTCTTTCTCCACTGCTGTTTAACGTTGTACTCGATTATGTGTTGCAATGTGATATAACCTTGGGACTTAACACAAAGTTGTAAGATTTTGCTTACTCAGATGACATCCATCCCTTTGCTAACAGACATTGCTAAATGCAATGAAAATTTGACTCTATACAGTCAGAAGCATAAAGAGTGAGCTTGCGGATAAAGGTCTTGAAAATCAAAATTATATGAATCAATCAACGATCTTCCGAATTACGAATCAGAAATTTGAAAGATGTCCAGTCTTTTTGACGTCATCACAACGTCCGGAGGTTCCAGCACTGATATTCAGAACAGATTGGACCTATTCAGGCCGACTAATTGCTATAGGGTGTTCTCTTCTATCTATGGTGGATTTTTAATAATTTTCTGGCCAGAAATCAGATCACATCAAGTTCTTGTAATGAAGGAAATGGACTGGGCACACTCTGAGGAAACCAAACTACGACTTCGTAAAACTAACCATTGAATGGAACACGTAGATAAACAGAAGAATTGGAAGGCAAGCGCATTACTAACGAAGACAGATTGAAAGAAAAGCCCATAACACGGCTTGGTATCAGATTAGATCATCGACTTTAGATAGGCGTGAATGAAAAGAATTCGTTATGGCTCTGTAATCTCCCTGGGACCTTTTAAAATGTAATAACAAATAACAGGTTTAAAATTGAAAATTTTAGCTTTCTTCTAAAATGACTTATAAGTCTTGAATGGGCTCTTAGATTTGAGATACGTTTCAAAAACACTATTATATTTCATTTTTTCACAAATATTATCTGGAATAACGTTATTCTTACAGCATGAAGCATTTTTAGTCAATAGTTTATATAAACTAATGAGTTTATTGAATTTATATTCCTTACAAAAAAACTGCAAATAGAAAAGCGCTAACCTAGCGAGTTTTTTTAAAAAAGCGTTAAAGAGACAAAATGCGACTTTTCGGTAGTTGAAACGCGCTATATATAACGCGAAAGGCGCTAAATTGGCAACACTGGTAAAACATCTTTACAACGAAACGTAATGCTTAGGCGTATGAGTAATGTAATCATAAATTAATTATTTAATACTCATACGTCATACCATACGGCTAAGTATTTATAAGTAAGTATTTGTAGTTGTTAACCTTCTCGGTACCAGCGCGCAATCCGCTGGACAATCCGCTGTTTTAAACATATTTTTTGAAAATTGTTAGAATTTTATCACTGTATGACCATATGTGTAGAAAGCTAAGGACGTTATTTTTCTAAACCATTAATAATTTTTTGTTGAAAGTTTCTCATTGGCTTTCAAATTTTAGGCTTCTGCATACTAAATCGCAAAAAAAAGAATTACTTTACGGTGATTTTTATCGCTAATTTTTTCTTCTGATTTGTGTGCGGTCCAGCCGGTTTCATGTTTGCACGGGATTTGCCATATCTCCGTAATCATGTATTTTACGAGAACAAATTTAACTAATTTTCCAAACTGCATATATCCCAGAGCAGGTTAATAAGGATTTGTCAGTTTTTTATAAGGAGGATGTTTCCTGGACTGAAGAGCTCTTAAGCAATGCGGAACGGGAAAAACGTAATGGCTTTATTTACTATCGAGACATTTGGAATTTATTTTAGGTTCATGCATACTTGTATAATTTTTAAAAAATATCCTACACCATAACTGACTAAATATGCGACAGTCTTACACACGGATTCTTAGAAATTATTAAATTAGAAATGTATTGTTGGAAAAAATAATAAGAACAGCATTTAGCCAAGGAAGTATTTGATCTATGTTAGGAGTTTAAGCGGGTAATGATCGTAAGCAATCTATTAGAAGGGAAAACTTAGTAATAAGCTACACAGATTTGATAATAAGGGGTGTTTTTTTATAGAGGTATAGAACTTTAAGTTGCAATAAAACAACGATGGATTATTTGATTGACATGAATTTTATTTATGCGAAAGATAACCTTGTGGAATTACATTTTAAATATGATTTCTGGCATATGACCGCCACGGCTGGCGCGGATGTAGTCCAATCTGAACGTCCAATTTTTGATGACTTTTTTTAAACATTTCTGGCTGTGTATCGGCAAGAACACGGCGAATATTGTCTTCCAAATGTTCAAGCGTTTGCGGCTTTACCGCATAGACCGATGACTTTACATAGCCCCACAGAAAGTAGTCTAGCGGTGTTAAATCACAAGATCTTGGAGGCCAATTCACAGGTCCAATTGTGTCTTCCAATAAATATATTATGGCACGAGCTGTGTGACATGTTGCGCTGTCTTGTTGAAACCACATCTCCTGGACATCATGGTTATTCAATTCAGGAATGAAAAAGTTTGTAATCATGTCTCTATACCGATCACCATTGACTGTAACGTTCTGGCCACCATCGTTTTTGAAAAAGTACGGACCAATGATTCCACCAGCCCCTGAAGCGTACCAAACAGTCAGTTTTTCTGGATGTAACGGTGTTTCCACATACACTTGAGGATTACCTTCACTCCAAATGCGGCAATTTTGTTTGTTGACGTAGCCATTCAACCAGAAGTGCGCTTCATCGCTAAACAAAATTCGCTTATGACAATCAGGAACAGCGGTAATCTCGTTTTGGGCCCATTTGACGAATCTACGCCGGGCGTGAATCTATTCATGATGAATTGCCAAACCAAACTGAGAATAAATCACTTGACAGCTGTTAATTCGGTCACCATCTTCAAAAGTAATGCCAACTTAAAGTTCTATAAAAAACACGCTTTACTATGCAACAAATATAAAAAAAAATTCTGACCTTGGACAACCACTATATGTTTTGATGCGCTATGGTCACCTAACTTCAAAAATCATCAGTATTTCAGTTTCTATGGATAATTTTTTTTTTTAAATTTATTTTCTAAAATGTGAGATTTTTGAAAAGTCTGCTACATACCACATTTCGTTAAGCCATATGTTAAAAAATTCTAAATTATAGCAGCTTTAAGTCATTCAAACATCATTTTTTAAAGTAACCAGTATTTTTGGAGTTATTGAGAAACAATAACTCCAATTATATATCTTTTTAATTATGAAACTTTTGATTTCTAAAAATTCGCAAACAATATTAAGCAGCTAATATTTGCCAGTTTCATTATTTATTCATAATGTTGCGTATCTCTATATACGTATATAAAAATGACGTGTATCTTCGTGGTCGCTAAACTCAAAAACTACTGGACCGATTTCGACCAAACTTAATATACATGTTCTATGGGGCGTGAGGAGTGTTTCTGTGTAGCTTGAAATTCGTTCGACAGATGGCGCAATATTTTTTTTGTGTTTTTGCACCGTAACTCAAGAACTACTGCACCGATTTCGACCAAACTTTATATACATGCTCTATGGGGCGTGAGGACTGTTTCTGTGTAGTTTGAAGTTCGTAACTTTTTGCACCGTAATTCAAGAACTACTGCACTAAGCTGTGTTTCGTTGAAGGCGTTGGTTCGTTAATCAGCGTGCAGTGGCGTTAATTAGCCTGATACCGACTGAAACCTAACATCTTTTTGTGAAAAAAATATATTAAAAAAAGTAAATAAATATCTATCATTCTTTTTTAAACTCTATTTGCGCAATAAGCCTTTTTTATGTTTTGCTGAAGGCGTTAGGTGCTTGATAGGCGTGTGGTATCCCGACACTGACTCATACATAACCTCTTTTCGTGAAAAGTTCGTGGGTGTCAAACGAAAAAAAGAACTTATTAAATTGAAGATTAATTTATTTGAATTAAATATTACATACATTTTATTAAATTAACCCAAGGTGTTAGTGAAAGTAAATTAATTCTATTATTCAAAGCTATTGAAAAAAGTAAATAAGCAACAGATAAGACAATAAAGGGCAGCCTTTCGACCCCAACAATAACAAAAAAAATATCATAAGAAACGTATATTGCAGTACAAAATGCCACGCTCACGTGCAAATATTAGTCGCCGTACACGACACAAAAAGGAGCGCGCAGAAGACAACGAACTAGCCAGGAATCGAATGTTAGTTTTATACCAAAATTATTCACAAGAAACAGTTCAGCATAAAAGAAACATTTGGGGCCAGCAACGCGGATCGGATCGGGCCCAGCTATCAAAAATATGTATAATTCCATTTGAACAATAATTGCTCTGTCGATTTAGTAAACCTTTCATTCTTCTTCTAAATATCAATCAGCCATGAATTTGCATGCAAGCCAGACTTACAGTGAAAATAAAATTCGAAGGCAAAACAACGTTTGCTCGGGTCTGCTAGTAAAAGAAATAAAATAAATCATAATTCATGAAAAACGATTGGTAAATACATATTTTATTCCCAATAAAGTGAAAGTATCTAATTTGATATAAAAATTTTAATGTGTTTTTCAACATCTCCAAAAATATTTGCATATAGAAGTTCAACCACCTCCTTGTGCAACTCGGTATTATCTCTGTATTAAGAGACCGCCGTGTATACTTAGAAAACTCAGTAAAATAGATCGTGTTTTACTACTGTAATGTTTTTCGATTGACTTTATAAATTACAACCTTAGGTTTAAGGCTAGAAAAAGATTTTTTTGTTAAATTTCATTAAATTGTGTGTATTTGGTTAGAATATTTATGAGTACTAACGTACTTTGATTATGAAAGTGATTTTGAGTTAAGAAATATATTTAAAAATTGATTCTAACACTGTTTATCAAACGTGTTATAATCACTACCATAATGTTAATATTCTCCTCAACTAAGCAAAATGTTGAACTAAAAATTTATAGAGAAAAGAGGGACACAATACAGCATGACCATTAATCACAATTATCATAAAATCAACAGCCTTTTTCCGCAGTTCTTGTTTTTTCTACAAAAATTCTCTAACACTTGCTTACTTAAGGATCTTGCTTTTTATACTGACAGTAATTACATAAAATTCTCAGCGACACTGGTAAGCAAAAAAAAAAAAAAAAATCAACAGCTAAGAAGTTTTTTTTTATAAAAAAAACTAGAAAAAAAAAGAAATTAAAAGAATAAGAACATTTTATCTAAATGGACGAGAGACATAATTTAAACAATAAATAAAAGTGTCCTTGAAAAAAGCAAAAAAAAAAAATAAGGAAAGAAGCCTAACGTCGGCATCGACACAGTCAGTGGCTTGTAGGCTTGGAGTTAATTAACGATAAATGAAAGGACTGCTGTTCTCCCCCATTCTCTGTCTTGCTGTAGGTTTTGGTTTTTTCTTCTTCCACAGTAAGAAATCCTTGGGCATTAATGTTTGAGTTTAGTTGCTTTCCTTGTCTCTCGTATTTTTTATTATTTTATTGTTATTGTTTTAAATAAATTGTTTTTTTTTTCAAATTCTTAATGTTGTTGTGGCTTTTCTGCCAAGTTTATGTAAAATTCAAACGAAACACCAGCATAACCAGCATATTCTTAGTTAATGAATAAACTTTTTTCTTCAGTTTTATTTCTCATTGTTAAAGAAAATTTTGTCGTTGCGACGAGCATCCTTTCATTTTCATTGCCAACACTATGATGCTGGGGGAACTTTTTCGTTTCCTTTCGTCCAGACCAGATACAAATTCAACATCTTGTTATCGACAACAAAACTTTGTACCGTTCAACAAATTATTGTTGTTGTACTTCTATTTAGTTGTTATAATTTTCCTTTAAATTTCAAAAAATTATTTTTGTAATTACCGAAATGGTGAACGCGGAATAATTATTTTCATACGCACTTAAATTGGCTTAACTTTGTTGCGGACAAAATAAGTGATTGATTTTATAATAAACTCGGTATTAACGGAGGGAAAAGCTTTTGAAAATGGTTGCTTAAAATAAACTGTGAAAAATTAAAAGTGTTTTGCAAAATAAGTTTAATTTTAGCACAGAATCGTTAGCAGTTTTGCAAATATAATTAATCAAAAGTAAGCATTTGCTAGGCTTATGAATTGGTGTGAAAAAAAAAGTTAAAACAAAATGTGGAGGAGAGCATAAAACGAGTATATATTTTCTTAGTTATTAAAATTTGCTCCGGTCTCTAAAACATACTTTTTTATGTGCTGATCTCTTTGTTCGGTCCATATGCTTTACCAATCAGCCACTTACACAAGCTTGAAATCAGGAAATAGTCGCCAAAAACTAAACTGTGAAGAATACTAATTAAGATAGCAGTTCGCTTATTTTTTGGATCTTTTGTCTCCACACGTATGCGTCAGAGCATTTGAGATCGTTTATGTTTTAAGACAATACTATTATTAGTATTACCTGTTCCTAAAACATTTGTCGGTAATCCTTAACAATTTACAAATAATGATTATGATTATTATCATTATATCGGCATTATTGGAGACACTGTCTACCATAGGTCGCCCCTTCCGATATATAGTTTGTTCAGTAGATCTGCTGCCTTCCCAATGAACACCAGCAGATCTGAAACCATAATGAAGGATATGTCACACCGTGAGTCCCTATGTCTACCTAAACATTTCCACCCAAACCTATCCTAAACACCATATTCACATGATATGTGTTACGCTGTCTCTGATGCCTGTGAGCACAGGCGACCGCCATACTCTTCAGATGCGCTCTTAGTCTATAGTGGCTGATAATAAACTCTGTACATACTTGAGAACCTCAGAACGACGTCCAAATTGTGGATTAGAGTCGCGGCCCTAGAGGGCCATCTGGCAATATTCTAATTCCCTTTCTCATCAATTTATCCGCTATTTCATTACCATCTATTTCACAGTGTTCATGTACCCAGAACAACTGGACCTTATTTTCAAGCGCAAGTTTTTGCAACATATCATAGCAATATTTGATGTCATACAATTCGAGCCAATTGCCCTTAAGACAGCTTGGCTGTCAGGGAATATCTTAATTGTCTTACCCTTACTCTCACTGTCCAGGTTGATCTCCGCCCATGACCTCAGCCTGGAAGGCACTCAGTGATCTTCCTAGTGGGATCGACGCCTCGGTTGGGTTTATGAACACAAGCACCGATGTAGTCATTAATTTTTGAGCCAAAGGTATACTAGCTTATATCAAACTCACTCCGAACTAAGGCCCCATTAGACCAACAATCCCGGTTGGGGAATTCAACCCTGAATCACCTGTCAAAGCACAGATCTAAAGGCATAACATCCAAGTGCGAAGATGGTTCTGCGACCACCCTGCGTATAAAGAACAGACTTCCCAACGCATTTCAGTACCCTTTGGCGAAAAACCAATCAATGTTCTCATTGCCCCATTTATATCAAGGCAGGTGAGTCTTTGTGCCCTGACTAATTTATTTATGGCAATTTTTCTCCACTAAGCTATTGCCGAATAATAGCGGTATATATCCAAAGTGTTATTCTCGGCAAAAGACCCGATGTCTTACCATAGGAGGAGCGACTTACCCAAAAGACTCTCTCATCGCTTTATTCTGGATGGCACTTATGTGTGAGTTCCTACTAAACCACCTATCCCATAAAAGAAATACAGTCACATGATAACTTGTATCTTCTTGTAAAAGGTACAACAACCGTGCACTTCGTCTATTTCAATGACACCGTGTGCTTAAAAAGAAACAAAAAAAAGGAAAACTGACAGATCTAGCTTAGATCCCTCGTATAACCTTCTTTTAATTGTTCTTTGCTCTTTGGTTCGTTGCATTGGATCCATATTTTGCCTACAAATATAAAAGAAAGCAAAACTCTGACGAATTGCGTTTGCGTGTCACTAAATCATGTACTTCTTTTAAGTAATCGAGTGTTAACAATTGCATATAATAATTCGCTTTTTCATATCCAAATATTTAAATAAATGATCAATCGATTTCTTCTTTGATCCATTTCATCAATAGCAAAAAGTCGCTGAGCATATTATTATCAATTCATTTAAAGATCTACAGGGGATCATAGGATGATAGAAAATTCCTTCCAGCCGCGTTTTGCCAAAGGAAGAGATCTGTTTTCTCCATTTGTTTTCTAAAAGTATGGGATGGTCTTCTAATTCTTTGATTTTCCTGATTTCCATTTGCTTAATTTTATTCCAGGTCATCGTCATTTTATCGACTCGTTCTCAAGCTGCCTTCTTCATGTATGGGAGGGTCTTAGTCTTCTTCTGCTGCCCTGAGAATTCCATTCAATGGTTGTACGAGTCAAATCATCCGCTGGCTTGACGTAAAGTGTGTCCCAGCCGTATCCATTTACGTTTTGTTATCTCGATCTGCAGTGAGTTTTGGTTTGTAGCTGTCTACACTGTCTCTTTAGCCTTCTTAGGCAGCTATTAAAAACACCTGGGAAGTATTTACATCCCAAGCTACCACGTTTTATGTCTCACATACATATAAAAAAGTCTATGTGACGTTAGAGTTAAGTATTCTCAGTTTTGTTCTCCTAGAAATATGGGACGCGTTCCAAGCAATATTTAAGAAATCAAAGGGATGTCTGGCGCTATTTATACGGTTTTAGCAAGCGGCTATCGATCTATCCTTGTTGTTAATGACACTGCCGAGATAGTAGAAGCTACCAACATCCTAAAGCGCTGTGCTGTTCGTATGGAGGACTTCCCTGATCTTGGTGTTCACATGCATAGACTTAGTTTTTTTCAGATTTATCTTTAATCCGGCTTTTGTTGGCAATGTTTCTAGGAGCGTCACCTTTTCGCACATGTCGCGGAAAGTATGTAGGATACAGATGTTATTTGAATAATTTAGATCGACTAGACGTCTGTATAGACCCCTTGACATTGCGCAACCCCGCCGTCTCACAATTATATATGCTCTTTATAGGTGAGATCAATTTTCAGAGGTGCCTTTGCATTCTAGTACAGATGGTACTACGGTCGAGTTTATGCTCCATTCGATTGGCTATTCAACGATGAATTTCTATGTGTTTGTCAACACACACGATCTACTCTAGTGGAAGCCCACTTGCTGTGGACACAGTTCGGTTTCCAATATGGTTGTGATAATGTGAGCTATTACTCTGCACACTATGCTCAAAACGATGTTGCCCCTCCAATTAGTGCACTTATGGCGTTTTTTTTTCTTACAAAAAATGTTGCACTTAGTTTGTTCTTTGCCATAAAACGTTGTCAAAAGTTAAGAAATATCAAAGATATTTAAAGGCAACATTTTTAGGGGTAAGCACAGCACCCTTTCTTTGTATTAAATAAAAAAAATTAATATAAAAAAATAAGAGCAACAAAGTGCAACATTTTTTTTACAGAAAAGAAAACGCCATTAGATAAATTGTCTTTCTTTGGTAGCTTGAAAAGGATAACTGATTTTCTATATTCCAGAACTCCTCGACTGCAGGAAGTTGAACTAAGTTGTTAAAAGAAGTATTAGAATGTATTACGAGTACAATAAATAAATAATTATACATAAACAAGAAATGAATACATACACTTTTGATACTCTACTGTGTAAGGGTATTAGAATTGCTATTAAGTCCGTCAAATTGGCATTTTGCCTTATGCTTGAAATTTTATGTCTCATATCATACTCCTATTCGATTATCCACAAGAGCAGATTCTAATAATTTATTTATATTTATTTACTCGTCTGTTATATTATCTAAAGTAGTACATAAATATATTCTATAAACAGCTTATGACACATTATATAGATTTGATTACCGGCATATGAAAATTATCTCCTAAAAACTAACCGCTTAAGGTGATATTGTTTTTTTCTTTTTTTTTTCTGGCTTAATTTCTTAATGTCTTATTCAATTTTGAATTAAAAACAATAACAAAAACAAAACTTGCTGGGAAAGCAAAAAGAATTGAAATAAAACTTTTTCGAATACTTAATTGAATTGAAAGAGCTTTAGAAAAATATTTTTGCATTGGAAAGAGGACGATGAAGGTGGGGAATGGAAATATCCAGCCATTATTTACTGAATTTGCAGAAGAAAGTTTTTTTTTCCTGAATTTTTCTTTATAAACTTTTGAAGGTAGTCAAGGATTAAATATTTTTTAAGTTTTCCTTTCACTTTTTTGTGAATATTTTATATCTTCTTCTTAATGTCTGTCTGTAGCAGCAACGGCAGTGAGTAAAAGAGATGCTTAAGTTTGCAAAAGGATCCCACTTGAATGTGTGTAAATTACACTTTTTTTTTATCTATCAAAACTGACCCTTAAATAATTCAAGGATTTTCAAAGCGAGCTTTTTTTTTCTTTGTGGGTGAGAGAATTATCATTATTATTTAATGAGAAGAGGATTTTCTCTTTTACTTTTTAGGAAAGAAAGCTAAATAGCATTAGGAAAGAGTTTTAAATTGTAACTTTAATTTGCACTCAAAGTGTTTGTAATGCAGATAAGACGGATGAAGATTTTGTTTTGTAAATATTTCATGTAATGTATGTATGTACTCGTATGTATGCATTATTAGTTTAATATAATACATACGAGGAACGTTTTTTTTCAAGTAGTGCTTATTTCGTTGATTTGACGAAAAATAAGTTGGATTCTTCCGCTGAACGAATATGGTTGTGTATACGCTTGAACAACTTTGAAAATCATGGTAATGTTGCAGAATGAAATAAAGGAAAAAATCATCTTTTCAGATGAAGCTCATTTTGATCTTGGCGGGTATGTAAACAAGTAAAATTGTCGCATTTGGGGCACAGAAAACCCGCACGCATACATCGAAAAGCCGATACACCCAGGACGAGTCACTGTTTGGTACGGATTTTGGTCGAGAGGCATAATTGGGCCATTTTTCTTCGAAAATGAGCAAGGAGTGGCCGTTACAGTCAATGGCGATCGTTATCGGGCCATGTTGAACGAATTTTTGTTCACAAAAATTGAAGAGGAGGATATTAGCAACATTTGGTTTCAACAGGACGGCGCTACGTGCCACACAGCCAAAGCTACACTCGATGTTTTGCGCCCTGTTTTTGAAGATCGCATTATCAGCCGCAGATCTGATGTCGTTTGGCCACCTCGGTGCTGCGATTTGACACCGTTGGACTATTAATTGTGAGGTGCCGTCAAAGATAAGTGTTATGCCAACAAGCCAGAGACAATTGGCGCTTTAAAGGACAATATTCTTGAAGCCATTGATGAAATACAGCTGCAGACAATCGATAATGTGCTTAAAAATTGGACCGATCGTGTAGGCTACTGCATGGCCAGCCGAGGCAGCCATTTGAATGAAATTATTTTCCATTATTAATCGGAAGGATTGTACTTTCAAATAAAAAAAGAAATTTGAGAAAATATTCAGTAGTTTTTTTTATAGCATTTAAAATAAAAAATTTATTTGGCGGACCCTTTAGAAGAGTCGACTAAATCGATTACTCTATTATTGTAAACTTCGTTAATTAAAGATGATTTTGACTTTTGAATTTGTCTAAATTTCTTATATTCTTAGGTTCATTAAAAAAAATAATTTTATACAAATGAATTTTTATAACAAAACATTAATGACAAAAATATTTTTAGCGAAATTGAAAAAAAACACACATTTCTGAGAACTTTAAATTTTACTTATTAATTCATTGCTTACCCTTCGACTTTTCATATAAAGCAATTCCTTATATTACTCTGATATATAACAAAATTGAAATTTCGAGACTTTTTAACAATTATAGGGTGTCTCAAAATTTACTCAAGAAATAAATTTGACGTTATTTTTTAGTATATGGCTTGCAACACCGAAAGAAGTTTAGGGTTAGTAAAGATGACCATGAACAGCAAGAGGGTTCATATAAGCGACGAGTGTTATTGATGTGGCCTGTAGGTGATTTCAACACGACATGGCAAGACACCCTTTATGTTAATCTTATTCGAGCTTTTACATTGCAATACTTATAAATTATATCCTGTAGTACCTTTGATCACAGCAAAGGTCTTTCAATCATCTCTTTCATTTGCAATGTGTTTTGTTTCGCTCCAGCTGCGTCTTGATATTCTTATTGCGGTATTCAGCTGACTTCTCCAATTATGAAGAGGCCTTCTAATATGTCGTTGACCCTGGCTTATATTGCAATACAATAAACAAAATTAGTAATAGGATTTCTAAAGACTCTTAAAATAGGCAATACAGCGCAATAATTAGTTTATATTTTACTTGAATGTGCCGCTGTGTGCTCGCCTATCAACCAGAAGGTCGTCGGTTCAATACCAGGCCAGACCATCTTAAAAAAAAAGGAAAAAATTTTTCGACAGCGGTATCACCTCATAACATTAGCTAGTAACTGGTTATGAGTATAAATTCTATTGAAAACTTCTTTTAAATGCATTTGCCGTTCGGAGCCGGCGTTAAACTGTTGGTCCCTGAGAGAAGTCCCCATGTTCGTTCATGCAATGTTATGGGAATTAATAATATTGTACTTGAATATCCACAACAAGTTTTTTAGGTGGATAGACTATCCACTTTCTGAGAGCATATTAGAAATCATATCTCGAACATTTTCTTTATCTACACACAAATACGGAAGCAGTTCGAAATGTTCTTAGCCTGATATAATAAGGGCGGTATAAACAGCCAAAAGCCTTCTATAATATAAACTTCCATCCGTCAGATGAAGACATGTCAAATTTCATTAGGATCTGTCAACTCATTCGTATAGCCACAGGTGTTCAAAAAAGATGCTTTAGTTTTTTTGATAATAGAAAAACTAGAAATTTGTAAAAGTTTTATCGGGACAAGAAAGTGCTCCTTCATATGCAACGATTGGGTTGCTATATTTAAATGTGGTCGTACAAGTAGTGGAGATGAGCCACAAAATGGACGTCCAAAAACTGCAACAAGGCCAGAAATCATCGCTTAAGTGCAGGATATAGTATAAGACGATCGATACCAAAGGCATCTCAAACAATCGAGTGCATTTAATTTTGCTTCAAGAATTACAGTTGAAAAAGCTTTCTGCAAGATAGGTACCACCTTTGGTAACAGTTCACCAAAATCCAATTCGAATGAAAATTTCTCAAGCTTGTTCGGATCGATTTAAGCGAAATAAAATGGATTTTAAGCGTCGTTTCATAACTGTTGATGAAACATGGATCCATCATTATACACCAGAGACAAAAAAACAATCCAAACAATGAACTGAAACTGGTGGAAGTGTACCATATCAACGGCATTCTGGGATTACAAAGGTATTTTATTGATCAACTACCTTCAAAAAGGTAAACAATAATAAATTCGGAATAATAGAGCTTTTTGGATCAAGTTAATTTGAAAATTTGAGAAAAACGACCTGGTTTATAACACAAAACAAATTAGTTTTCATCAAGACATCGCACCCTTTCACAAGAGTGTTTTAATAATGACGAAATTCAACGAACTGACCACTAATTATATTCTGCTTATTTAACTTCCTTTGACTTTTATCTGTGTTCTCAAATGAAAAAAAAAAACGAACGAAAATGCAATGGCAGCTGTAAACGATTATTTTGAGGAGCTTCATTGTTAGGCTAAGAATGAGAACATTTCCAGCTACCCTCGTATATCCATATACAATATATTTAAGTTTCTTTGCTAGTTTATCATTCAATCACTCGTGAACGACTGAATCGATTTTGTTGAAATTTGGAACACAGCTAACGTAAGTTCAATAGGGTGCTTTTTTCAAAATGGTATCTCGTACACGTTAACATTGGTTTAAAACAATCAAAGTTAATGACCTTTTTTGCATGTTTACTTTTTAAAGCAAAGTTTTTTGTTTGCTAACATTTATTATCCACTAAAACTACACGTAGCTTGTTCAAAAACCTAGAGTAGTCCAGTAATAGATCATAGTTTTTGGAAGCAGTATTACAGCTTGTTTTTCCTCTTGAGATAAATTAAAAAAAAAACATAATTTTTTTGTTTTTATTTTTGTTTGTTTATTTGTTTGTTTTTTGTTTTGCCAAAAACAAAAGAACAAAAGCTTAAAAGTCAATTAAAAGTGCAACTCAAGCAACAACTCAACTCGAAGTTCAACAATCAATCAATTAATTTTCATTGTGCTCTCTATTGTTACACGAGAAGTCCTTGAGCTCTTTTTAAAAGCAGTGGCTATAAATTTAAAGTTTAAAGTTGAAAATGTGATATTTAAACTCTTTTTTCTCTTTTTAAATATCTTGAACCAATCTTTTGCACTTTAAAACTAAAAAAATATTCTTTGGAATTCACTTACAGACCCAAACAAAAAAAGGTATGGGCTGTTCCGTATCTATATTCGCACTTCAAAATAATAAAGTTTTTTCTTCAATTTTCTTTTAAAACTACAACAAAAATTTAAAGATAAAGTTGTTGGTTTGTTATGGTTTTTCTTTTTTCAAATTTAGTTTTTTTTGTTAAATATTTCGTTCAATGGGAAACGTGCTTAGCCTCTTGAAAGAATATATTTTTCATCCTTTTTAAATTCATGCCAAATGAGAAAAAAAAATGGTTACAAGTGATGATATTTTCTATTGTGAAATGGCTAAACTAAGAACGTATCTCTGAAGCCAAAGGAAATATTATTTAAAGTAATAAAACTAATAAAAATGAATTGAAAGAAATTGTATTTTTATTGGTCAATTGTTCAAAATTTATTATTAAAGTTTTATTTCGCAAATGAATGGCATTAGTAGTGTAATTTTTAAATTAAAAAAACTTCTTATCTTTATTTTTTAATTCTAATTTATGAGCCACACAAATATTGTTTTTTAAATGGTTTTCGTTTTTTCATAATGTCAATCGATATTTCAATAGTTTTTGTTTAAATGAAAAAAGAGTTCGCTGAAGAAGGATATGATATGATTAATTGAGGGCATACACAACACGCGCTGAAACCGTAAGTCATTCACATTGTATATTATGTAGAAGCTGCACTGTTTAGTTTCAACTTTTCCTAAGATATATTGAAGGATCTAAGACCATAATGGCGTGCCGCTGTGGTATGGTAGGTAAGGCACCCGCCTACCAACCAGAAGGTCATCGGTTCAATACCAGGCCAGACCGTCTTAAAAAAAAGACAACAATTTTTCGACAGCGGTATCACCACATAACATTAGCTAGTAACTGGTTATGAGTATTACTACTATTGAAAACTTCTCTAAATGCATTTGTCGTTCGGAGTCGGCGTTAAACTGTAGGTCCCTTTCAATGAGTTTAAAAATAGAATAGGGTGCAGCTCATTGACTGAGAGAGGTCCTCATGTTCCTTCATGCAATGTTATGGGAATTAATAAAAGACCAGTAAACAATACTCTAAGCTGTTGGGTAATAATAGCTTTCGGGATTTATCAGAAGTTTGGGAAACACACCACTTCGGTTTGTTTTCTAAGCCAAAGGCGTTTTCCCATAGCCGATTAAATTCTCTTTCCACCCAGTATTTAATCCTTTCTTTAGTTTATCCAACAGGGATATCGAAAAGGCTCTATTTGCTAAGCAGTCAGTCGATTTGTTTCCCAGGTGACCTTGAAAAGCTGAGACTCAGGAGAGATATTGAGACACATCAGACAGTCCATCACAATCTTTGACTTTACCTCGCAAGATGGCAAAGCCTTCAAATGATGATGGCAGAAACTTTGGCATGGAAAATCAAAGGTCCAACCACAAATTTCAAGTTTCACAAATGTTGCTAACTTTCAAGTTGGAGATACATGATATTCCAAAGGCACTTCTGGAAACTGTAGTGAAGGAATATGCAGAATGACCCCAAAGGCAAGTGTGGGACAGGTCTTGATTGGCTGCGTTATTAGAATACAAGCGAACCTATAGACTTTGTTTAGTAGAGCTTGTGTATTGCCCTGTTATGTTCAAGGCCTCCACGCTAAAGTAGCATAGGTCAGCATTAGACTTATTACCATTCAAAAATAAAGACTACACATTTTACCACAAAATCCTCAGGGTCCTATCGAGAATGACGCTCAGATGTTTTACCTCATTTAAGAATACAGCCATTTATTGTTGGCTTCGTGAGTTTCAGACTCCAGCGCCTAGTAAATAATACAATTATTGCCTTCGCAGTGGTTATAGTCAACTTTCTTTCCCTGCTCTAGTTCTAAGTTTGGATTTGATTTAAAAAAAAAACACATACAATTTAGAGAATTGTTTGAAATCTTCATTTAAATCGATAGAATGATCCATATAATCCAACATTTAAAGATGACTTCATGCAAATTTTGACCGCGGCTATGCCTCAAATGGTTTATGCAATTTTAGCATACTCTCTCCAACATATTGCCCGATATATTTCGATTAAATTCTTTAATAAAGGCTTCCAGTGCGTCAACCAACGCGATTTGTCCCATGAGCCTTAACATAACCCCATAAAAAATAGTCAAAAGACGATCTAGGCGGCCCCAAACTTGAAATAAACTCTTGAGCCATTGTTTCACGTTCTATGTGGTATTTGGCACCGTCTTGTTGAAACCACTTGTCAGCCAAGTCCAGTTCTTCTATTTTGGGCAAAAAAAATTTCTAATGATCGCAGGGTAGCGCTCGCCATTCATAGTAAAGTTCCTGCTTTCGTTGTCTCTGAAAAAGAACGGTTCAGTGATGCCACGGGCATATAGCTCACACTAAATACTGCATTTTTGGGGATGTATTGGCAGTTCGTGCAATGCTTTTGGCTGCTCTTCACACCAAATATAGCAATTTTGCTTGTGCTCGTATCCATTTAACCAGAAATGATTTTCGTCGCTGAACACAATTTGCTGATAAAAAAGTGGATCGTTATCGAACTGAATTTTGATGATAAAATTCAATAATCTGGCATGCGTTGTTTCTTTTTAAATTACAGATCAAACTGAACATGATTTAACAATAACATGTTGCAGGAAAACAGTGTTAAATCAACCGATATTGAGAGCCTTCCCATCTTGCCACCCTGGTGGACTCCTACATAATTAAAACTACGATAGAACAAGTTACCAAGTTTTCAATAAGAATATATACAGAAGAGGCAAAATATTCACTTTTTTCATCCTAATCTTAGTGCTTCGCCTAGACTTATATATACTTTTCACAGTATTCGTGAAGGAGATGAGTGGTTCGAGCTTGACATCAAGATATTCGCATAATTTCGTACAATTTTAGTGTCCAGCAACAGAGATTTTATTCATGCTTAAGACAATTTTGCAATTTCTAAAGCCAATTTCTTTTTAATTGTTTAACATTTAGGCCGTTTAAGGCGTTACATACATTTTTGCTTTATTCCTTAAATTAGAGGCATATGGCTCAAAATAAGTTTGCATATCGATAAGTTTGCTTAAATAAATTTAAAAGTTTAAATGATAGCTTATTGCAATAATAAAAATAAATTGCCAAAAAAAAGTAATTTTTACAAAAATACTTGAGATAACATTGACAAAAGAAATAAAAAATAAAAAAAAAACAAGAGAGAGAATAAACAGAAAATAATCTTAAAAGTCTTTTAAGTTTTATTTTATCGCAAATAAATGTTTGTCGTTCTTATCAAATTTCTACACAAATTTGCAAATTTACTATTTAAAGCAACAAAAAAAAAAAAAAAAAAAAAAATAAAAGAATTTTACGGGCATTGTTTTAAAAAGGATTTTCAACTATTTTTACTATCCCTTGCCATATTATTCATTTAACAAATATTCTTGAAGATTTTTTTTTTTTGGAAAAACATAAATTGTTTTCAATGTTACGGATTCTTAAGAAAATCATAAATATTTTTAAGGGCAATTTGCTTATTTTTCTTATTGTAACAAATAATCAGAAGAAAAGAAAAAAACTACAATTTTGTAGTGAATAAAAAACAAAAGAAATTCTTGGCAATTTTTATAAATTGGAAGTCTTATCAGGCATATTTGTGTATCTTAAGTATTTAAGAAAATGTTTATTTATTAGGAATTCAAGGATATGTACTTTTTAAAGACATTCAAACATAAACATTTTAAAATAATTTTAAAGAGAAAGTTTTAATTTGTGCTTATTTAGTGTTTTCACAGTTAGAAACACAAAGTGCCTCAAAAACTTATGATTTCATGTTTTAGTTTTATGTTTAATTCCTAATTGTAAAGCACTCTCTTTTGGAGGCAAAGTACTTTAAGAACGATATATGGCATAGGTTTTTTTTATTATAAATAAAGGGTCCGCCAAACAAATTTTTTTTTGAAAAAATGCTATAAAAGAAACTACTGAATATTTTCTCAATTTTTTTTTTTATTTGAAAGTACAATCCTTCCGGTTAATAATGGAAAATAATTTCATTCAAATTGCTGCCTCGGCTGGCCATGCAGTAGTCTACACGATCAGTCCAATTTTTTCATCAATGGCTTCACGAATATTGTCCTTTAAAGCGACAATTGTCTCTGGCTTGTTGGCGTAACACTTATCTTTGACGGCGCCCCACAAATAATAGTCCAACGGTGTCAAATCGCAGCTCCGAGGTGACCAAACGACATGAGCTCTGCGGCTGATAATGCGATCTTCAAAAACAGGGCGCAAAACATCGAGTGTAGCTTCGGCTGTGTGGCACGTGGCGCCGTTCTGTTGAAACCAAGTGTTGCTAATATCCTCCTCTTCAATTTTTGTGAACAAAACTTCGTTCCAAATGGCCCAATAACGATCGCCATTGACTGTAACGGCCACTCCTTGCTCATTTTCGAAATATGCCTCTGGATCAAAATCCGCACCAAACAGTGACTCGTCTTGGGTGTATCGGTTTTTCAATGTATGCGTACGGGTTTTCTGTGCCCCTAATGCAAAAATTTTGCTTGTTTACATACCCGCCAAGATCAAAATGAGCTTCATCTGAAAAGATGATTTTTGGTTCTGCAACATTACCATTACCATTACCATTACCATTACCATTACCATTACCATTACCATTACCATTACCATTACCATTACCATTACCATTACCATTACCAGCGTTGTTCAAGCGTATACACAAGCATATTCGTTCAGCGAAATGATAAAACTAATTATCTGTCAAATCAGACATGAGCTTAGTGTTACCTTTCATGAAGTAAGCACTGGTTGAAAAAAAATTTAGATGGCGGACCCTTTACATTCAACGATTTGCCGGTTAAAGAAGATCACGTTACTTTAAGATTATCCATTAATCAACTAAATACTTCCTAGTAAATAAAGAAAATATATAACAAAATACTGACCTTTAATCGAATTTTAGGTTTTTATTTAGATCACCATTCAAGTCATTTATAAGTGTCTAATCGGTGTTGATGCCACAGTTTTTTTTTTTTTAATGTTGCTCAAAAGATGTTGTTGAAAAATGTCGAAAAGACTGGTGGAATGATGCTGTTTAATAAGGGGTAGGGGGTTGGTAACTTAAGAGCATAAATTGATTGATTAGGCAGGCATTTCAAGTGAAGGGTTTTATCAGTTTTTGCTAAGAAAACGAAAAACGAAATAATTACGCGCGTGATAGGTACTGCAAGTGCTCACTTTTAACCGTAGGTGTAATTGCGTGACCACTTAAGAGGTGTATTTCGAACAAGTTTTAGCATCATTTCGTAACTACGTAAGCACCAGAGACTAGAGAACAATCGAAATAGTGGATTTCTTTGGTCATGCCCAAAATTTTTTAGCGTACATGCGGACATTCCTAGTTATTACTTAAAAAATTATGTAAAATAGTAGTAAAATGGTTACGCTATTCCAAGCGGCATGTTCTACGGGTATAACCCCTTGAGAATATTTTCCTTATTTAAAAATTTTGTATAAAAGGCTAGATATTAGGAGATTTCTATGAAAGAATGAGTCCTATTTTAAGGACGATCAGAAATCGCATTACTTTGTGAGGATTAAAAAAAAAAACAAACAAAAATATGCTTAACGTCTCGAACTTAAAGAGGACCATATTCCAAGCCGATATTCTTCTTTTGACACAAAAAATATTTTTAATCCAAGAGCCCCAACAATCTAAAATCGTTCTGGTTTGTGGCTTTCTTACGTACAATAGTATTAATAGTTTCATTATTAGAAAAACGTTTAAAAGAAAAAAGTTCTATACTATTTGAATATACACAAGTAGATACAATTTGAAGGCATTCTTCTACGAGGGCGAATTGATATTAAAGTTACCTAAGTAGGAAAAAAATATTTTTTTTTCAAAAACCATTCATTTCTCAACATAGTCTCCTTTTAGCTCAATACACTTAGTAAGACGATTTTCCACCTTTTTTATACCATCTGAATAATACGATTTTAGGATCTTCTCAAAATACGCATTAGTTTCGGTGATCACTTCTTCGTTTGAGATGAATCTGTTTCCTGCGAGCCATTTTTTCAAGTTTGGAAACTGGAAAAAGTCACTAGGGGCTAAATCTGGACTATAAGGTGGATGATCAACCCATTCGAAGTGGATTTCTCGTAGTTTTAGCATCGTATCTAATGCTGTGTGAACCAGTGCGTTGTCTTGAAGAAAGAGCACTTTTTTATTCTTTAAATGTGGTCGTTTTTCTTTGATTGTATTAACCAATTGATCCAATAATGCACGATAATACTCTCCTGTGATTGCGGAACCACTTTCAAGATGAGCAATATTCAGTGTGCATCCCAAAATGCAGTGGCCATAATCTCGCCAGCCGATTTCGCTGTCTTCGCCTTCTTCAGAGCACTTCCACCAGCTTCCACCGATTGCTTCGACTGATTTTTGGTTGCAGGTGTGTAGTGGTGGACCCACGTTTCATCAAGAGTTATTAATCTACGCCAATAATCAGCAGGACTATGCTTTATCATGTCCAAGCACCGCTGGGAAGTGATCTGTCGAACTCGTTTTTGTTTAACACTGAGCAAACGCGGCACCCATCTTGCCGATAGCGTTTTCAGATGCAAATGTTCATGCAAAATGTTGAATACACGTTCATATGATATGTTTACCATTTCAGCAATTTCACATATTTTGACCCGGCGATCATTCATAACGATATCGAGGATTTTCTTGATATTTTCTTCAGTAACCACCTTTTTTGGCCTTCCTGTTGATGGTATTGTTGCAGTGCTTGTTCGCCGTAATGTTTATCAAGCTTTTCTTTTGTCTCTTTTGCCGTTTTGCATTTCATATAATAGTGTCTAATCACTACACGAAATTCACTTTTTTCCATTTTCCAAGAAACACAAAAGTTGCTTACTTCAAACGACTACAACAAATGAACTAATCGATGAATTTTGCTAAAATTTTAACAGCTGACGTTTGACAAATCGTAATTTCTAAGAAAGAAAAAGTTTTTGTGTTTGTTCTGCCATCTAGCGCTATGTAGCTTCAATGTCAATCCGCCCTCGTAGTTGTTGTGTTGTGCGTTTTGCCAATGTAGAGTTTATGCATATGTATTGTAAATAAAATAGAGGCAGAAATAATAAATATGAGAGAGAGTGAGACTTATAGCCAAGAGCTACCAAGTTATTCTGAGTAATGATAGAAATTTTTATAACATTTTTTATATACTAAAATAATCTATAATTTAGTTTAGTAGTCAGGCCATAAGATAAGCTTTAGTTTAGATAAGCTTTTCTTAACTTTTATTTATTGCTGCGAAAGTTTTAAATTCGGTCTGTTACAAAGTACTCAAGACTCTATCATCATCGCTATCAGCTACCAAATATCCCTAAAATTTTTGAAAAACCTCCAAAATGTTGAGATACGGATAAAAAACCGGTTTTTCGTACATTCATGAATTTATAAGCTTATAACTAATTCGAATATTATCCAATATTAAGTTTCACGGCGGATTTTTAAGGAAGAGAAACAGACCTGTTAATTGAAATATCCGAGGGCGGATTGATATTGAAGCTACCTAAGTAGGAAAAAACATTTTTTTTTCAAAAACCATTCATTTCTTAACATTGGCCATAACCTTGCCAGCCGATTTCGCTGTCTTCGCCTTCTTCGGAGCACTTCCACCAGCTTCCACCCATTGCTTCGATTGAATTTTGGTTTTAGGTGTGTAGTGGTGGACCCACGTTTCATCAACAGTTATTAATCTATGCCAAAAATTAGCAGGATTATGCTTTATCATGTCCAAACACCGCTGTGAAATGATCTGTCGAACTCGTTTCTGTTCAACACTGAGCAAACGCGGCACCCATCTTGCCGATAGCGTTTTCATATGCAAATGTTCATGCAAAATGTTGAACACACGTTCATATGATATGTTTACTATTTCAGCAATCTCACGTATTTTGACCCGGCGATCATTCATAACGATATCGAGGATTTTCTTGATATTTTCTTCAGTAACCACCTCTTTTGGCCTTCCTGTTGATCCAATCTAATATTTTACCATATAATCTGACGGAGCAGATTCGCTGTAATGTTTATCAAGCTTTTCTTTTGTCTCTTTTGCCGTTTTGCCTTTCAAATAATAGTGTTTAATCACTACACGAAATTCACTTTTTTCCATTTTCCAAGAAACACAAAAGTTGCTTACTTCAAACGACTACAACAAATAAACTAATCGATGAATTTGGCTAAAATTTTAACAGCTGACGTTCGATAGATCGTAATTTCTGAAAAATAAAAAGTTTTCGTGTTTGTGCTAGCTAGGTAGCTTCAATGTCAATCCGACCTCGTAGTCTTTAAATATTATTTTTTATTAGAACGATAATTTTTTATAAAACTCTTACAATTTGTCTTTCGTTAAAACTGCTAAAGTTTGTATAATTTTTCTTTTGAAATTTACAATTTTATCTGTCATTTATAACGTAAGACCTAAACACTATGATTAATCTTCAATATGAATTTGAAGACTTATGGAGATATTACACTTACAATTACTTTAATGCCAGCAAATTATGCTTTCATTCTAAATGCAAATAAGAGCCAACAAAATGAGTGGCAATAAATCCTTTTGAATAAAATTAAATATTTATTTAAAAAACCATTTTATGTAAATGCCTGAAATATCAAAGAATATTTAACAAATTAATTTATTTCTTCTCTTTATTTCCCATATATTTTTCATTACATTGGATTTACTGGCATTAAAATACAATTCATAGGGTTTTATAATGATAAATGAAAGAAAGAAGAGACCGTGTGCAACGACATGACGACTACGGAGTGTGGAGGATTTTTTAAAATAGGCCTCCTGCTGTAACGATAATAATAATTCAAAAAACAAACATGATGAGTAAATGAGGATTACTTTCATCTATGAAAACTTATACTTATAAATGGGCTTTGAATTATATGTCAAGTAGTATAAGATCCTTTACTTCTTGCAACCAAAATAAAGCAAATTATTAAGTTTCTCTCAGTCAGTGGCAGCAATTAATTGTTGTCAAGTTTTGTTTTCATATCATTTCGTTGCTTCTCTTTCTTTGTTTGTTTTGTTGGCATCAGCAATATTTTTCATATTCATCTTCAGTTTCTTTTTTTAATTCCATTTCAGTTGCTTTTTGCTGCTGCTGTAGTTGTCATTGTAAATGTTCTTACAATGATTGTCATCTTGTCGAAATCCCTCAGCTTCCTAAAGCAAATAGACTTCAATCATTTACAGCAGCAGCAGTAGCAATGTTTACAACAACAATATATAACAAGAAAAAAGAGAAACTTTTTTAACCCAACAAAAGAAAAAAAAGAAAAAAACGAACGAACTCACGTCATAAGAGCATGAAATATTTCACATCTACTTCGTTTAGTCATTTTTTTTTTTTATTACCAACCAAAAAGAAAAATGCTTAAAGGAAATTTTGAATTTCCTTCAGGCATAACATATGCATAACATCTGTAACACAAACAACAAGAACAACAACAATAGCAGATCAACTTAAATACACTGTTATTATCAACGTCATCTCGTATCATCATAGCGCTTTAATACACAAAAAGGACTTTTTGCGGGCATTTTCAGCACAGATTATTGAAAGAATATATTCAAATGATGGAAATGAGGTTATTAGTCGGGTAAACATTATATTTTTCGAATTAATATTTTGTTTATCGTTTTACCAATACTTAAAAGATGGCTTCGAGTCAGAAATAACCGCCTTCGGCCGGATATAAGTGGTGTAAGTGGTAAAGATGACAATTTCGGAGAGATATTAAAAAGTTTGAAGTTCTTCTGGCATATCGATTTATTGTTGTAGATTGTATTTTGTAATGAGCAGGATATTCTATGTAGAGCATTGGTACACTTTAAGAATTTAGTCTCTTTGATTTCTGTTCAAATATCATTTAAAAAGCAATTGCTTTTTCTTATTTACGCCGGGTTACGAATATGAAAACATTTAAAGTCGTCATGCCTTTTAACACATACTCTTCTGGCCTGTGCCTTTTTTTTCGTTTTTGTTTGCCTCTCCTGCACAATCACAATCGCTCATCGCAAACTTGGCGAAAAATTATTTGCAATAAAATTTGATTAAATGCCAAAATTATGGCATAACTTGGCTACAAAGCAAATATAGGGGAGACCAACTATGAGTATAAGAAGAACGAAAAAAATAAAACGGGGGAGAAAATATTTGTTAAACTAAAATGACAGAATAAAACCAACAGCAAAAACTAAAACAAAACCAGCATAAGGCTTCAAACAGCTGTGGGTTTTTTTCGACAATTTTTTTTGCGTTTTCTCCTTTCCCAAAAAAAGAAGGAAACTATGGTGTTGGATGGATAAACATGTTTGGGAAAATGAAGCTGGATATGTTTTTTAGTTGTTGTTGGCCCCTAAACAATACCAGAAATTTCCTTTAGTTGTACAGATACACGCACAGCGTCTAGCGAAGCCATACTGCACCACAGCATTGTAATGGTCTCGAGTGGTTTAAAAAAAGAAGAAAATTTCATAATAATTTTTTGTTTTGCTTTTTGTTAGAAAACTGTATGGAGGGGAGTTAAAAGAAAAATTTATATATACAATATAATATGTATGTGTATATAAATATGTACATATATAGTATGTTGTTTTACTTTTGTTTTGTCAACGCGGACATACTATTGTTGTTTTGATTATTACTTTGTGTGGCATGCCACATTGCATGCTACTGCCAGTCAAACAATTATTTTTTTTAAATGGCAAATGCGTACATATAAAAATACATAAAATTGTAGCACTTGGCTCATGACTTCTTTTTTCGTTTTTACTACTTTTAATGCCTTTTTTGCTGAACTCCTTAGAAATCCACAGTATTTTGATAATATTTCACATTTTTTGTAATATTATTCTGTTTATGAAGCCTTTTTGTATTTATCAGTAACAGAGCAAATTAAGTGTAATGATAAAAAGTGTATAAGTAGGTAGGCAGTTGGAGAATTGTGTGGTGTTTTAAATAAAAGTTGGTTTTTTCTTTTAGCAAAAAACCTTAAGTTTCCCAATTTCTAGTTCCTTCTTATAAATTTCAGATAATAAGATCCTATAAGGCATTGGAAATGAAAGTTTGTTTGACCTAAAAATCTTACCACCCGGATGACATATAGATGGCGTTACTAGAATTTTGTTCATACGATTTTCATTTAGTGCTCACCTTCAAACGAAACGTGTATAAATTTGACAGCAATCTGACTATTGATTCGTGAGTTATAGTATTTTGTGTGAAGCAACTTTTATTATTAAAAAAAAAAAAAAAAATATGGAAAAAATGAATTTCGAGTTTTAACAAAGGACAGTGGAAACCAAACAGTGTTCTGATAAATATTACACGAACTCTGCTCCATCGAGACAGATTGTAGTGAAGTGGTCGTTCCAGCACAAATGTTGTCGAGCGCAGTGCACGCCCATATGAGGCGGTTATTCTAGAAAACATAAAACAAACCTCCAATTGAAGGTGCATGACCTAGCTGACATTGTAAAGATATCAGATGGTAGTGTTTTTACCATTGTCCACGAAAATTTGTGTATGCGAAAGTACTGTTCAAATTGGTTGCCGCTTAAGCACCCGAATCGTGCCAAAAATCGATGAAAACGATGGCAACGTTGAATGAATTGGGCTTCGAATTACTTACTCACCCACCGTATTTTCAAGATTTAGGCACCCACTTTTTTCAGATCTCAAGAGAATGCTTGCTGGAAAGAAATTTAAGTCCAATGATAAAGTAATCGCTGAAACTGAGGCATATTTTGACGAGAAAGAGAAACCGTACTATACAAGTGGCAAAGAAAAGTTGTAAAATTGCTTTACTCATTGTATCGCCCTTGAATAATGAAATCGAGTTTTGTCAAAATTTTATTTTTCTCACTTCCTACGGACTGGTATTTTAACTGCCAATATGGATTTTTTTGTCTTAATGAAGCAGTACTTTTCTCTTTGATAGATATGGTGCTTTTTTCCCAATCTAATATTGAAATTTTCCAAAAGCCAGAAATCTTCCAAAGATATTAGTTTAAGTTGGGAGTGAGTGGCAGCCTTGTTGAGCCAAGGCACACCTGAGTACACTTAGCGGCCCGTTGTGATACCACACATGAAGCGAAACTCCTGTGCTAGCCGCCAAGTTCTGATTAATCGGTCATTCAGAGGTTTCACGTAGTAGCACAATGCACCCAAATCAAGTCGAAAACTAGCCCGAAAGTCTGGCCATTAAGCTGATATCGATGGTCGTTAGTTCCGATAAGCTATCGACAAAGAGCTTACCAAGTGTGAGTAATGTACGTCTAGCTCAGGCTCTACTAAAAGTAGATAACGATCTAAAATTAAGAATTAAAATTTAACTCATTCAGAAAAAAGTTATTATATTTTCTTTTTGTAGCGTCCACCCTGTATATTTATTATATAAAAATTTCTTAGCTCAGAAAGAATAAAAAAATATTTTGAAAACAATTAAAAAAATATATTTTTAAGATGTAATTTAGCAATTGTTTTGATATACATTTACCGTAGTTTTATAAAATGTATGGCTCAACAATGCTCTATGTCTTAGAAGAAAAAAAGCAACAAGTTTTTATTGAAGTCATTAACAGTGAAATTTCACTTTAAAGCAAAATAATGACGATTAGTATCTTTTTCATATGCATATCATGCATAATTTACATTACAATTCAAATCGAAAAGTTGTATGTTTTTGCAACATTCCTTCTCCTCATTTTCTTTTTCCCATCTCGTCTACTCTGAACTTTTTTAATTATTTTGAAATTTTGCTGCGAATTTCTTTCTTTTGTTTTTCCACACATTTACCCAAAATGTATTTAAAATGGAAGAAAATTAAGACCACCCTGACGTATGAGTGTTAAATAAATGTAAACAATCGTCATACTATTGCATTACTCATACGTATAGTGTAGTTGGTCGTACGTGCACACACACATACACCCGGTCTAACATATAAATTTAAGTCAGTAAGAAAATACGATGGAACTCATTTGCATTTAAAATTGTTGAAAAGTAGGAAAATGAGTTGTATTCTTGGCGGATGTTGGTTTTTGTTATTGTTGTTGCTGGCTTTACTGGTCTGACGGTTTCATTCACTTAATTGTTTAGCATTTGATGGTTTTATTTTTGTTTGTTTGTTTTTTTTTTTTAAATATTTACACTCTTCGCTGCTTTACAAACGAATGAACGTATGCGCGCTGATGTGATGCGATAATGAACTAAAAAAAAGTAAAAGAATTAAAAAATAAAAAAAAAGTGGATGGTGATACATATTCATATAAAAATATGTACTACAGTTATACACATGCATATGTACATGCAGTATGTTAGCAAATATATAAACATAACATCTGACAAACAGTTGCTGCAAATTAAACAGTTCAAGTGCATTTTTTTTTCATTTACGAGGGCGGATTGATATTGAGTCTACCTAAGTAGGAAAAAAACATTTTTTTTTTCAAAAACCATTTATTTCTTAACATAGTCTCCTTTTAGCTCAATACACTTAGTAAGACGATTTTCCACCTTTTTTATACCATCTGAATAATACGATTTTGGGAACTCCTCAAAATACGCATTAGTTTCGGTGATCACTTCTTCGTTTGAGATGAATCTTTTTCCTGCGAGCCATTTTTTCAAGTTTGGAAACTGGAAAAAGTCACTAAGGGCTAAATCTGGACTATAAGGTGGATGATCAACCCATTCGAAGTGGATTTCTCGTAGTTTTAGCATCGTATCTAATGCTGTGTGAACCAGTGCGTTGTCTTGAAGAAAGAGCACTTTTTTATTCTTTAAATGTGGTCGTCTTTCCTTGATTGCATCAACCAATTGATCCAATAATGAACGATAATACTCTCCTGTGATTTTGGATCTCTTTTCAAGATAATCGATGGACAATATTGCGTGTGCATCCCAAAATACAGTGGCCATAACCTTGCTAGCCGATTTCGCTGTGTTCGCCTTCTTCGGAGCATTTCCACCAGCTTCCACCCATTGCTTCGATTGATTTTTGGTTGCAGGTGTGTAGTGGTGGACCCACGTTTCATCAACAGTTATTAAGCTACGCCAAAAATCAGCAGAATTATGCTTTATCATGTCCAAACACCGCTGTGAAGTGATCTGTCGAACTCGTTTTTGTTCAACACTGAGCAAACGCGGCACTCATCTTGCCAATAGCTTTTTCATATGCAAATGTTCATGCAAAATGTTGGACACACGTTCATATGATATGTTTACCATTTCAGCAATCTCACGTATTTTGACCCGGCGATCATTCATAACGATATCGAGGATTTTCTTGATATTTTCTTCAGTAATCACCTCTTTTGGCCTTCCTGTTGATCCAATCTAATATTTTACCATATAATCTGACGGAGCAGATTCGCTTTACTTTTGTCTCTTTCGCCGTTTTGTCTTTCAAATAATAGCGTTTAATCACTACACGAAATTCACTTTTTTCCATTTTCCAAGAAACACAAAAGTTGCTTACTTCAAACGACTACAACAAATAAACTAATCGATAAATTTGGCTAAAATTTTAACAGCTGACGTTTGATAGATCGTAATTTCTAAGAAAGGAAAAGTTTTTGTGTTGTGCGTTTTGCCAATGTAGAGTTTATGCATGTGTGTTGTAAGAAAAATGAAGGCAGAAATAATAAGTATGAGAAAGAGTGAGACCAAGTTATTCTGAGTAATGATAAAAATTTTTATAACATTTTTTATATACTAAAATAATCTATAATTTACTTTAGTAGTCAGGCCATAAGATAAGCTTTAGTTTAGATAAGCTTTTCTTAACTTTTATTTATTGCTGCGAAAGTTTTAAATTCGGTCTGTTACAAAGTACTCAAGACTCTATCATCATCGCTATCAGCTACCAAATATCCCTAAAATTTGTTGACATGAAAGGTGAATGCAAATCCAGCTGAAATGTAAATGTGTTTGAGCAAAAGTTTACCGAAACATGGACCAAGTCATGATGCACTAACTTCCAATCAGAAAAATTCATGACCCTTGTAGAACCAACAGCTAGTTAAACCCATGTTGAAAAAACAATTATTTAAAGCGTTTTAGAGAACTCTGGGCGGCAAGCGTTTGAGTATCAAAATTTGCTTTGCAAAACATGAGAAGTGGGTTTAGAATGGAATCTATAAGATTCCCATAAGATCGTAGCTTTATATCTTTTAAACAATTTTTTACTTAATCACATTGAATTGAATTGAATGGTGGCTTGTAGAGATCGTTAAACAATTTGCTAAAAAATAAATTATTATTACTTTTTATCTGCAAAGATCTGTTCGTACGAGGGCAGTTTGATAATTCATGATTTTGTATTTTAAACACGTTGCGTCTATAACGAGTAATATGTTTGTATAAGCAAGGATAGGATTGATAAATCTTTATTTGTTCCACACTATCAATTTCAATAAATTTAGAAATAAATTTATTAGGTTTCTTCGTGGCCATACTTGCAGAAATTACTTTAAGTGTTAGGTCACTCAAATAAGGGCATTATACCACAGAAAAATCAGAGATAGAAAGTACATGAGGTAAGGTTGCCAAAAAAAAGAGCAATTTTTTTTATATTTGAAACAAGTTTTTTTTTTTTTTTGTAAATCGTGCCGTTTTGATCGATTAGCTTTTGTCATTTTAGGGGTAAAGTCATTTTTGCATCAGTGTTCAGAACTTCGGAGCGAAAAAATTTATTTTTTAGGACTCAGGAATATAAAATTACACTATAAAAAGAGTTCTGCAGAGATTGAAACAAATGGTAATCTGAATGTGCAAAGTCTGGTTTATATGGTGGATGTATATAAACTTTCTAGCCCTGCTCTCCGAGTTTCTGCCAAGAAAGCAATGATGTGTATTGTCAGCGTTATCTTTATGCAATACAGCACCTTTTCTGTTGATCAATTTTGGCAGTTGTAATTAAATTGCTTGCTTCAGTCTTGTTAATTATTGACAGCAGAGATCACAACCAATCGTTTGGCCAGATTGTAGAAGCTTGTAATGACCAGTTTACTTTCAATCCCACCATAAAACGGACTACCGTTGTTCTATTAAGGCTACTTATTGCTGCTTGATTTATACTTAAACGTGCTCTCATCTTTATATTACGACTAAAATGGGCTCCCATATTTTCACTATAACTGCTTAGTTTATACCAAAACGGGCAATCTAATGTGCTTATCATCAATGTTGAAAAGTCCCAATATTTTGATCAATATTGAATACTTACTCATTGTCAATAAAGCACAAGAAGACATATTCTTTGACGTCGCGGTAGTTTTGAGCAAGAGGCTCTACAGAAAACAAAGCGTCTCGAGTGACCATAGCTCGTCAGAAACCAAATTAAGTTCGATAGATATGCTCTTTTCATTGTTTTATACAATTTTTGATATATAACTCTTAAGAATACAATAATTTCAAAATGCGATTCTTCAACATATTAACCTGTAGTCCTTACATTTTTTGAAAAGTTTAATAATATTTTTTAAATTCAATTTTTTCAAGTGCACTCGCTCATACAATCAATTCAAAGGCAATTTCTTTCTCATTTTGTTCTGCTTTATTCGTTACTGTAAGAGAAAAAATATCAGATGAAAGCCCTTAATACTGATCAATTGTTCAAGTTCTAACCAAAGAACTCTTAACAATTTGTTTCAACTGCAGCTTTGTTCATGGTGGCTTATGCAGAATCATTACTTTTCGTTACCGTCTGCGAGGCTTCACCTGACTTCGTTTATGACATTTTTCGAACATTATTGTCTTATCTGTTCTATCATCACCCACAGTCATTCGGACTGATCAATCAAGCTTTAATGCAGAATAATGCAGTTGATATTACCAGAGATAGAGCCATCTACCGATAATTTGCAATTAAAATTTTTCAAATACCCGATATTTTTTAGAAATCAAGATGTTTTTTCTACAAATCTCAAGAATTTTGTAATATTAAAGCTGGCAACTCTAACACGAGGTGACTGATGCTGTGGGTATATCAACTAGACGTTTTATAAACGTAGACAGATCACTGCACCGTGACAGCACACCAAAAAAACAATTGGTTACTCGGCGTAACTGCGGACTGGAGTTTGTGTGCTTACAAGTTTTTTTTTTTCATTGGTAATCTTAAACAGGGTAAACCGGCAAACAGATGGTGAATATTGATTTGAAACAAAAACGATCTTATTTAACGAAGAATTAAGTGTCATTTCTTGTCATAATACATGGCTGAGTATTATGTAGTCAAAATGGATAAAGTTTATGAGTTGGGTATCGAAACATATTTTTCACTACCAACTCGTTATGAAGAGTGCTGGAATAGATTATAAAATTGGCCTCGTAACCAAAAATCAAATGGTTTGCCGTACAGAGTACTTGACATTTGCTTCAATGGACCATTAAAAAAAAAAATTATTTTTTTTAGATTTTTTTTTCTTTTTGACGTTTTGATAAAGAACCCTAACTGATGGTGCTTTTGGTTTTTTGATGCTTTAATTTGTGTTGCTGTTGTTGTTTTTTAATTTTTTTTTTTATTTTTTTTCTTCTCTTTTTCCAAAGTGATATTTTTTATTTATTTATTTTTTATTGTTGCTGCCATTCTTTAAATGTTTTGTTTGATGTGTGAAATGCGAATGTGTATGAGTGCGTGTGTATGTGAAGTTTTTAAAGAATTGAGTGCTTGTTGAGAGAATGCATTTACATGCAAATATATATATATGTGTGAGTGTATATGTGCACTTGTTTTTGTTAGCCTGTTAGAGCATTTATTTGTATTCTGCTCTTAAGTTTTCTTTATTTTCTCTTTCTTTTCAAGTTTCTCTGTCTCTTTAGATGAAAAAATGTTTATTTGTTGTTGCTAGTTGGCTAGAATCAAATGGTTTTTAACTTGTTGTTGTTATTGTTGTTCACATTGTTTAAAAAATATTAATTATTTACTTCTCTTCTATTTTTTCATTTAAATTGTTGCTGCAGCTATTTTACTCGTTTAAATAGTGCAACTAATGATGAATTTTGTTGTTGTTGTTTTTGTGTGAATGTTGTCATTGTTAATTGCTTTTCTGTGTTGATTTGAATAGAATTTATATGTTTTTGTTAAAGCATGCTGGGTTAGCTGGTTAGACTATATTTCCAAGTGTTCGCAAAACGTTTTTATTTTTTTTTATTCTTAAAAACGTTTTTATTTTAAATGGTTTTTATTTTATTTATTTGTAGCATTTTAGCATTTTAAGGCACATTTTTTTAAAATTTTGATTTTTTTTATATATACTCGTATATGTATGTGTCTCATGGCATAAATCATAAATCAATGTCAACTGAAATCGTTTTGTTTTTATTTTTTCTAAAAAAAAAAAAAAAAATTTGTCAATTTTTTAAGGCCAAATAGGAAAAAAAACTCTAACTGCTAAAATTTATGAAACAACAAAATATTTTCCACAGAAAAAATCCAATATTACCGTGTAATAGTTTTCGTAACCACTGGAGTGTAAAGATTTGTGTATCAAAAACTAATGGAAATTTTCTAACCAAACATATCACACACATTTTTTTCTTGTTTTTTTTTGTGGTTTTATATACACATTTAGACCTAAAGATGACATTTTAAAACCAGGCCGAAATTTTCAAATATGTCATACCGCAGAAATAAATTCGCTATGAAGGTTACCATAGGCTTAGGAATTTCTTGCGTTTGGAGGAGAATGACAATTTTTTATTTATTTATTGTTACAAACTGGTAAGAACTTCGCAAAAACTAACGCATTTTTTAAAGAGATCACAAGATTGCAAATAATCATGCACAATGTAAGTTACTTATTTGTTTGAGACGCCTATAGTTTCAGCCACCTCACGTATTTTTAGTCTTCTGTCAGTCATTATTTTTGAAGGGATTTTAACAAATATTTCTGGCGTCACGACTTAGCTTCAATGCACGTACAGCTTAACGGAATTCAGTAAACCACTTTTCAATTTAAATTCGAATTGATATGAAATTTCTATAGTATTAATCAAATGTGTGGTTTCAATTAAGGCTTTCGATGTATGTTTTTTAAGACCTATAACACTTAATAGCTAACTTAGTGTTAACCGTATTACATTATTGTTTTTTAAGTGGTTTGTCACATTTTATTTCAAACTTTAGAAGCTTAATTGCTTTGATTTCTAATAATTTATAAACATAACTAATTGCTTGAGTAATTCAAAAACAAACATGTGTTTAATTTTCCATCACTTCAATTGTTTGCGAATAAACTTCATATTACTTTACAACACACTGTAAGATTAATATTTCAAATTTCACAAAAAATTTAAAATTTCCCACATGCCCTACTGAGCATGCAGCGGCTTTTATAAATAAATTAATTTTTTATTGTTCGTAAATATGTTGCATTAACCCACGATGCTAAAACGTTATTGTTGCCAATAAAAACAATTGAATTTGTATTTTTCCTTTATGTCTTGCCGTGACACAAAAGCTAAAAATTGTAACAACTTTTGAAAATTTCATTTCCTCTCATAAATATTCATAAACGAGAAGCGTTTAAAATATAAAATTTATGCTGCATATGAAATCAACCAAAACTATTTTGTAATTTTTTTCTATTCGTGATATTCATTCTCCGCAATAGAGTAATTCAATTTAAAAAGATGATTGCAGAGGCAATGCAAAATAACAATTTAAGTGGAATTCTGCAAAATAAATGGGAAAAAACAAACTGCAGAGATAGTGAATATGAATGAGTACAACATAAAATGCAATGAAGTGACCTATTCCGTTATCATACTACCATTGCAACAAAAACTAACTGTAAATAAATATAAATACAGACACACACGCACACATACATATTCGTTTCCGCACATCCTTTTTAAGTTGTTTGCAAAAGGGAAGTCGTCCGCTAGTACATGTGTTTTATATGTGTTAACAAATACAGACATACACATACATATGTATGTTTATACGGGAACTTAAATGCTCAAACCTACATATGTGTTAGTGTTTACCATTTTTTGTTTAGTACTAACAACGTGTTTGTCATCTTAACATACAACGAAATGTAGAAAACAAAGGAAAACTAACATTTACAATAGCAAACATCGATGAAAGTAATAGTTGGTAAAAAACGAACGTAAAGAGCCCTACAAATGAATGACATTTTTGAAGTTCAAAATTGCTTAGATAAAAACTAAAAGCAAGCTTGCATACTTGGAACTTTTTTTGTCGACACTCAAGAAATAGCCTTGTTTGGTGCATGTCATTGTTTTTGAAATGAATGTCACCTATATAAGCGTAGGATAAAAACATAAGTATCATTTATATCTACAATAATAATAAAATAGAAACATTGATAGCAACAACAACTCCTTTTTTTCATATTTTCACAATTTCCGCCTTTATGCCGTTAACGGTCGGTATCATTTGAGTTTTTCAGGAAATTTTTGTATTTTTCGCAAAACGTGTTGTTTCTTTTTTGCTATTTTAGCGGTAATCAATATGGAATAGTCACTGGTAAAAGTGTTCCCACACTAAAAGTGTTTGAAATATTTATGTGAAGTCAGAGATTGAAAGAGAATTATTTAATTGTGTGAGTTGTGTGGTAAAAATTGTGTTCTCAATACATTCAGTAGATTAATACGCGTTTATATTAATTAAGATTTCTTGTTTCGATCAGAACTTCTTACGGCTTAGTTATGTCTTGAAATTTTAAAATAGTAGTGATACACCCTATGTCGGTCCGGAATCTTGCTTTGCAGCACTACTCAATCTAATCAAGGATTAGAGAATTGCCAGATATTTGGAACATTGGAATGCTGGCGATTAATCCTGTGAGGTTTTCTTGTGCGCTACTGTAAACTAAGAGCGCATGTGAGGAGGATGGCGGTTGAAGATGTGAATGTTTGTAGACCAGCGTCAGGCAAACTAATATTAATGCATTTTAGAATTGTGGTAGTAATTTGAGAATCTCTAGCTCAGGCCACTTTGCACTGTATTTTTCCACTTGTTTTCTCTTTACTTCTCTTCGTTTATTTTTTTGCTGATTTTTTGGCTATGCGTGTGAGTACGTATGATCGAAAACACAAGAGAAGAGCAGCTCTTAGCCTGTCGATGTTGTAGACATGCTTGTATCGTAGATGTTCGTACAAGCATCAGAGACTGCGGAATACATATTGTGTGAGTGAGGCGTTCTTGGTAGGTTTAGTTGGAAACGCTTAGGTTGACATAGGGCCTCACTGGGTAACACATCTGTCATTAGGAAGGCGGCAGATCTGCTGAACAAACTATAGACCGGAAGGGGCACAATAGATTCCACTGTTCGCAGTGTCCTGCAATAATGTCTGGTTGATATGATGATAATGAGAGCGATTACATGATTTTATTTTTGCTCGATTAATTTTTGCCTGTAATCGTTATACTCTTTTCAAGGTTATCGAATATGAAATGAGGCAATATTTGTTCTTTCATGACCAAAACTTTATTAAGGACCATCTGTATGTATTTTATAAATTGGAAGTTATTTTCGATGCCAACCGCTGATATGTTTATTAAGATGTAAAATAACATTTTTTTGTGAAAGGTGCCGTAATAACTAACTGTTTTGTAAGAATCAAATATGAACAAAACCTCTCCTCTTACCCTTTATTCGCTCCTCAAATTGCAACTTCTGTATTTTTATACAACAAGAAAAAATGCGTGTCATTTCAGAAGAACAAATAATTCTTTTTTCCGATTTTAAAGTTCCCGAGATCCAATTTTGGAAAAAAGCACCCTATATCTGTGCTTCAAATTAAAAAAAAATAACAAAACGATTAAATCACTTACGAACGATTGACTCATAAACAAACTAAAAAACAAAATTATTTTTAATATGACCTAATGTGACCCGTTTTCTCCCGAGATTTTAACCTCTCCTATATTCCAAATTTCATCAAAATCGGTTCAGTCGCTTACGCGTAATTGACGAACAAACAAACAAATAAACTTACAAAGAAATTTATAATATAAGGGGTGTTTTTTATAGAGGTGTAGAGGTTTAAGTTGCAATAAAACAACGATGGATTATTTGATTGACATGAATTTTATTTATCCGAAAGATAATCTTGTGGCATAACATTTTAAGCCACGGCTGGCGCGGATGTAGTCCCACCTGGACGTCCAATTTTCGATGATTTTTTCCAGCATTTGTGGTCGTATATCGGCATTAGCACGGCGAATGTTGTCTTCCAAATGGTCAAGCGTTTGTGGCTTTACCGCATAGACCAATGATTTACATAGCCCACAGAAAGTAGTCTAGCGGTGTTAAATCACAAGATCTTGGAGGCCAATTCACAGGTGCAAAACCTGAAATTAAGCGGTCACCAAACGTGTCTTTCAATAAATCTATTATGGCACGCGCTGTGTGACATGTTGCGCTGTCTTGTTGAAACCACATCTCCTGGACATCATGGTTATACAATTCGGGAATGAAAAAGTTAGTAATCATGGCTCTATACCGATCACCATTGACTGTAACGTTCTGGCCACCATCATTTTTGAAAAAGTACGGACAAATGATTCCACCAGCCCATAAAGCGCACCAAACAGTCAGTTTTTCTGCATGTAACGATGTTTCCACATACACTTGAGGATTACCTTCACTCAAAATGCGGCAGTTTTGCTTGTTGACGTAGCCATTCAACCAGAAGTGCGCTTCATCGCTAAACAAAATTCTCTTATGAAAATCGGGAACAACGGCGGCGAATCTACGCCAAACCAAACTGAGAATAAATCACTTAACAGCTGTTAAATCGGTCGCCATCTTGAAAAGTAATGCCAACCTAAAGTTCTATACCTCTATAAAAAACACGCTATACAAATAGTGTATATAGATAATGCTGAAAGTGCTATAAGGGACGATGAGAAAATCTTTATGTAGGAATAAGATCTGGTCATTGGGGACCTTTCAATATAGACAAGATGGCAAAGAGTTTGGTCGATATTATTTTTGGGACTATTTAATGTGTATATTTATATAAACTGGTTTAAATTTGTTATTACATGTTTGAAGGATTGATTGAAATCTCTCTTAATTTCAATCGGCCTAACGAAAATCACTATTCTATTACCATTAAAAGTTAAGCATTTTGAAAATTGTATTATGTTATCTATTATTATTATTATTACACTCTTTAAATATATTATACACCATATTCATACACACATAGTTTTCTTTGAATTTGATAAAAAAGTCTCAATAAAAAATTAATTTACATGCGAACACATCCCTTACCTACTCCATTACCCAGTCATTTGTTTGACTCTTAACGCATATTTTAAGAAGCATTTGTTTAAGACACTTTTCGTTTAAATATTTTACTCTCCCTTCTTCTATGTGGCAGCAGAGGTAAAACTTTTTCACATAACTCATCTTGAGGCAACAGAAAAAAAAAATATAAATTTTATTCGTTTACTCATACAAAAAAATCGAAATTTTACCATTTTCCTTGAGTTAAGTTACTTTAAATTTTAAATTACAAATTTTTAGACATTTTAAGTCTTTCTTCTCATTTCCTTCCCTTCTTTTCTACTTTTTGTGTTTAAATAAATAGAAGTTCTTGTATTTGATTCGGTTTTGGTTTCGGTTTCGGTTTCGTTTTCATTTTCTTTGTTTATCTTTTCAATCTATTGCTGTGAGAAATTTATTACTTTTTCACGCTTTTTTAGTTTTACGAGTTGAAAGTTGTTGTTTTTCTTTACTTCAAATTTATCGTTTGCATTTTAGTCACATAAAGAAGAAATGTAAGTGGGAGTGAATGATTTGAGATTTATGCGTTTAGACAAATATGGGATAAATATAATTGTATGTGAGTATTAATATTTCATAAAATATTTTACGAGTATAGTTTTATAAGCAAATATTAAAACTTTATAGCTGCTAATAATATCCAGCGTTATTAAGTTTTTTTCAATATGTGGGAAGTTTGATAATTCCATGAATTTTTAAGAGCAACGCTGTTTTTGTTACATATTATCTACTGACGCATTATAACCAAATTGCGCTTTTAGAAGTAGTTGACTTTTGATAGCTTAAACCGTGAAGTAGACAACCCCTTTCGTATGAGCCTTATAAATATACTTCTCTAACGCAAAAAACATCGTACCATACTTTTCAATAGTAAGTAAGTGATTTACTGAGTTTCATTAAGGTCGTACGAGCAAAAGTTATGTCAATCCTTTAGGTTGTTCGAAAACGAATGAGCGCTCAGCTCTCTTGAGCTGTCGCAACGAACCTGCCAGAGTATCAGTAGCTACCAGAGAATGACAATAAGTACTCAAAAATAAAGTATACTTAAGTACTTCTCTGTATATTTGGGTGTTGTGTATACCCATACAATAACAATATAGAGATATAATTCCACTTTATACTTAGAGCAAACATGTCTCTACACAACCATATTAAATAACTTCAATAACATGTTTGTATTCATGTTATTTGCTTCATTAATAAAAATACTTGGGTGCGCGCATACTTATGCATTCGAAATATGAGTATCAATGGTTATGAAAAAATATTTTATGACCATTAAATATTAAACATACAAATATTTATTAGGGAATTTTTTTTATCATATAAATTTTTAATGACGTTAATTTTATAGCATATTTTTCATCAGTTTTTATTTTTTTTTATGTATAACAAGCAATTTATTTTTTAAATGAAACCCGTTAAATAGTCATATTAGCATTACTAAAATGTCAAATATAAAACACTTTTATTAACTGTATCACTTCGATTTCAAAAGGTTTTATTTTATATAAATATACTCTGAGTATACTCTGAATACAGTCGAGTAGAAATATACCCATATCCAAGTATAAATATGATCATATTCATACACACTTTATACTTATAAGTGCGGATATGACAGGAACTACACGGAACTCCTGCTTTTAGTTATTTAAGTTACGCTGGCTTTGAATATGTTGTGTATGGGTATCGTTTTATTTATTAAATTTACTTACTCATACATATTTGGCCACCAACACTTTAAAAGTATTTAAAACCATACTTTGGTCATTCTCTGGTAGCTATGTCTAGCATACTCTTTTGATCCCGAGCTTTTAAAAGGGTTTCTGCAAATCTCAACATTTGGGCCGGATTGCATACGAGGACTGGTCCTGAAGGAGTATTCTTCGACGCATGCTTGTCCATAAGCGAATCTACTTAGTGCGTCGTATAAGTCTACCGCCCAATAGCAGTTTGCTCCGTACACAAAACAGATTTCATGGAAGTTGATAGTTCACAATTCGTATGATTATTTTGTTTGAACTTAAACCAATTTCTTCAGTGCTCCGTGCGCTATTAAGAGAAGACATTACAAGTGCCTTGACTCTCGTAAGTTATGGAGAGTATAAGTAATCATCACCCTGTAAAGTATTTGGAGTCTAACGATTGTTTAGCGGTTTCTGCACTGCTCTTGTAGAAGTGAAACAGATCCATTCATGGTTTTAGCGAGAGAAAGTCGTAGTTCTGAATATTTCCTAGGCGCTTAACATAATTGAGCATGTGGCTCCCACATCCAAACTTATTGCTTTTGGTGTCGGTAGTAACTTCCGTCGATTTATAATGAGTTTTAGCAGATATTACTCTAAAAGAGTGGTTATAGATTTGATTACATCCGATGAGTTCATGACAAATTCAGGCGTACAACAGACAGGGTTTGGTAAAAACGTGGGTTTTTTTTTATACAAGGCGTACATAAAAGTGTTGTATAAACGAATATTAAGTGCAAGATAAATAAATTGGAGACTGTATTGTTATAATTGTATACTGTAAAGTGAGGAAATAAAAACTGTAAAACAACAACAAGGTGGTGTCTATTTTATTTTGACGCAATGAAATAGAACTTAAAGGTTTTAAAAAAGTGTAAACGTAACAGTATTTTGGTCGCATTGTTCGTTTGTGGAAAAATCTTTCTGTGAAAGTCTTCCATGCCACTTACGACATGAGGAAATTTAAATTGAACATCTATTAACGCTACCCTAGTTGTCCTACTTCCCACAACCTATTTTCCTAGTACCAGCACAACGCTTTGCATGAGTAGGTTGAGTATAATGGCTGAAACTTAGGCAGCTATGATATGCATTCATTGCAATACATTAAGGCTAAAAAACAATCAAAGCGGTTGGATTTTTCGAGTGGGTGTGCTCTAAGGAAAGCTAGAGTGGGTAGAGTTTTGGAATGTAGTTCATTGAAAGTTAATAAAAAGGATACAAATTACCGGCAATTGATATTAAGAGTTTTTAACAGATTCAATATTGATTTAAAAAACCGTTCTAATTTAGCAATGAATTGATCAAAGTGCAGCATGTGTCATGTCAAGAAATCTGCTACATCGTTCAGCAAACACATACATTTTTTTTTTTTTTAATTTTTGACCGATATATGTTTAAAAGCCATTGTTAATATGAAATTCTTAGCTGCTACAATTGTTGTAGATTTAATGTATCTGGTTAGTTAGCCATACTTTCACGATGTCTGTCAGTGTTCTTGTTTGAACATACACCTGATCCAGTCTATTCAATTTTTGGGCCCGAAAATTTAATATTGTGTGCTTTCTAGATCAACTATGATGGCAAATGTTGTTCTGTTGTATAGTATGCTTGAAAATCTTATGGTAAATCTTATTGGAAACTGAGCTTGAATTATCATTTAAATTGAAACACAAAAATAGAATAAATCCATTTTAATTTATTAATTTAAGTTATTATTACAGCATTTAAAGAGCATGACAAATATTTGTGCTTGTGACAGATCTCAACATTGATTGTACAATATAATGTAAAAATTGAAACTCTTATTTAATTTGCCTAAAGTGTATTGCTGTTGCAATTTATTTAAACACTTGTGGTCATAAATTATTGACACCCGAGAGATATTCACTTATTCAATCTCTCTCTCCCTCTCTCTCTATTTCTCATTTATTATGGATTTTATTTAATTGTCAAATGTCCTCTGGAAATAAAATATTTATACGAGTAGTACTCAGAAGGGATAAGGGAAATTATAGCCAAGTAGTATTATATTTTGAATTAAACAAAAAAAAAAAAAAAAAAAATAAATTAAATTTTGGTCCTTCCATTATACTAACAGTCCTTCATTCATACTCGTAATTTCAGAGTATTTTTATTCGTAAAGCTGTGTTTTATTAATGGCTTTTAATAGTTTTATTCTGTGGCTTTTTAGCAATTTTGTTTTATTTTCTCTGTGTGTGTGTGCGTGTGTTTAATTATTAAATAAGTTTTATAATGATGAAATAAATTATGAACGTTACTCTCGTACATTATTATCATGAGAATTAATGGTCAACTTGTTTGTGTTTTTTAATTAATTTTCTCTTTTTTTGCCGCAATTCAAACGGATTTTAAATGAATGAAATGGTTTTTCAAAATTCACAAAAAAGAGTGTTGAACCGAAAAGGCTTAAAAAACTATGTTTAATTTATATATAGGGAGGGGCAGGATAGGGTGAGAGGAGTGAAAAGATAAATTAAAAAACAAATTTATATGCAAATATTAAATGTGCAATAAAAAGACTTTTAGAGCTGAAAAATTCATTTAAATTGTTGTAAATCAAATGAAAATGGCAGAATGTTGTGATAAAAATCAAATACAGTGGTTTGGACGAGTAAAAAATTGGTTAAAAATTAAAAAAAAAAAAAAAATTTTTTGCCTTTTGTATTCTTATATAGTGGGGGTGGCGTGGTGTAGTGGTTAGAGCGCACACATAACAACATAAACGACCCAGGTTCGAGTTCCAGCAGAGGACATGTTTAATTGTGGTCCTAATGTTTAATAATAATAATAAAAAAACAAGGCTTCAACTTCCCTTCAGACAACTCTATACAAAATATAAAGAAAAACCCCCCCTGACCTTACCGCATAGCTCTTTTGATGATGACAAACATCAGATGAATTATCAGGAAAAACGCGCCACCTACTGGGAAAAAATTACAATGCTAAAGTAAGGATCATCACCAATTAGCAAGGATTTTTACCACTGCACACAAAAAAAATCTTATAGAGGAAGCTACAGCGGATTAACCATCTACTTAGCTTGAAATATTAAATATCAAATTGATTAAAGAAACTGATACAAAGCAATATATACTGTGTGGAAAGCCTATATGCTTCCTAGAGGAGTGACGGAAAAATATTTCTCATATAGCAGCACTTTTTCTAGACTATGTATGTAGTATAAGATAACATTGATCTTTTCTGATTAAAAAAGTTTTGTTTTATCAAGACACTGCTTTAAATTACACATCGCGGTAGTTAGAATCAGATTACAAAATTACAAAAACAAATGCATTGCATTAGTGTCGTGTGCTTGAGGTCTTAAAGGAGACGTACAGATAAATTCGTCAATAATCATTTGGTTTTTAAGTTCGTAGTTTTTCTTTGCTAAAATGTGTTCATCGGATGAAGATTTATTGCTATTACCATCACGTTATTTTTTGACTGACGGATGTTTTACATTGATCACAAAGTTATTTGGGCCAAATTTAGAGACACTTACTATTAGCGTTTTAAAGATATAGAAATGTAAATATAAATTTTTATATGGGCGTGGCACCGCCCAGTTGAACAATAGTAAACCATATGCTTTTTATATACACAGCCTTTCAAATATTTTCTAACTCACACACAATTTAAATGCTGTAACAAATTTCGTTTTCAAGTAAAACTGAAGCAATACAAAGTGGCTCAATCTAACGTCAATATCTCGCGAACCAATGGACCCAAAAAACCGCATATACATTACAACTTTGGTATTGAATTCACCTTTCGCTTAATGCGGTTGGCGCATTTCGGAAAACATCAATCACAATGCATTTTATAGTCCTCTTTTATATATATTATTACGTTTTTACCTTTTTAAAAACGAGTATTTATGAGTTCGTAGATTGTAGTTAAAATAAAATAAATTTTGTGTTTGGTTTTGATTAAAAATCCTTTATTCAACACAGTTTTGTGCACCACTGTTTGTAACCTTTTTACAGGCAATAACAATTTTCTATTAGTAATTACTCCGCCCGTTTACAATCTTGTAAACAACAACAATTACTCGACAGATTTTTATACTTCAAGATCTTCCAACCCGATCGTAGGTTATCCACATTTAACTCTCTTTACTGAGTTAGCTCCTACTAAACTGGTTTTTTTTACTTTACGATTCACTTCACGAGTTTACTCCTTATAAACTCTCTTCACACAAACTGTACTCGCTGAGTTTACTTTACTTAAACTGATTGTTGTTCGCATCGATGTGCTTTTTATATGGCTGAGTAAACAATACATCGAAAGCTCTCGAACCTCTCGATATTTCAGGTAGATTCCATTTCTTTCTTTTAATTTCTTTTTTGTAGCCATGCGTATGTAAACATCTACCTCTTTCAGCTCTTAGTATTTGTTGTTGCTTGTTTATTGTCTATTACTTGTTTTCTTTGCTGTTAGCTTTTGCTGTTGCTGTGTTATTTTTATTTACTTTATCTCTGCTAATGTTTGTTGTTGTCGATTCTGGCTATTTATAAACAACATGTGTAGAGTTGTTCTTGCAGCTTTTGTTTACTTATTTTAGCGATGTAACAAACGACAGTTGTTCCCAAACTTGACTTTCGTTACAATATATACTCGTATATAGATTGCGTTCATAAATAAGTTATCTGTAAAATCATGTAGATGTAGATTTTAAGTCAGTCGGTGTTTAAATTTTGTGTATATTTCATTCAAGATAAGACAATGTGTATAACAAAATGCCCAAATAGTTAAAATATTACCTCAATCTGCTTATATACCATATATATGTACATTAATTATATAGGTTTGCTTTTTATTTCCAAAAATTTAATCTTCTTTTTCCTTTAAGCTCTTCCGAGTATTTTAAAAAAGGTGTCAAATGCAAACAAATTATGCCACCACTTTTTGGCGAAATTCAAAGAGTTTTTCACAATATTTTAGTGCATTTTTATGTGTTTCTATGTGCACAAAACGTACAATAATATTTTAGAGGCAGTGATCAAGTGTGAATGTATGACTGTTGTCAACAGAAATACAATTCAAATCAATAAATTTACTGCGACTCTATGCCACTATTGTGATGACAAAATTCTGACAGCAGCATATAAAACATACATATTTTGAATTTGATTTTTTATTTTTATTATTTTATGGTTTCTAGTGTTACTTTTATGTATTTTATGCCTGTTTCCTGCTCTAATGGCATATAAGTATGCATTATATGAGACTTGGTATTTGGGCTTTAGAGCGGTGGGGAAGTGGGGTTAAATTTTCTTCTTGCCTTGCCATCAACTACGAGTACAATATGGCAAATACGAGTATGTGTTAGAACAATACTTAGTATTGCCATCATGATTGCTGGTGTCATCAACAGCATCAGTTCCATAGTTGTAAAAGTGCTTGTGACAATAAAAATCAACAACAACAACAACAATATTATCGCAGCTATTTGTCACAAAATTTATTTCAAGTCATGAACATGCAAAAGGCGTTAGTTTTTCTCTCTTTTGGGTGATAAACAATTTTATTGTATTTCTCTGTGTTTTTTTTTTTCTTATTAACCCCCATTTGATGTTTTACATTCACCCACATTCTCTTGATATTTTAAACACAAATACGCTTTAAGCTGTTTTTGTTGTATTCTGAACCCTTTAAGACATTTTTGCATTTTCTACTGAACTATTATTGCTGGTTTTGTTAGAGATGAAAGATAGAAGTTCGTTGAGACATACGAATAGTTGGTTTGATTTTTTTGTTCAAATAAACATCATAATACGTAGTTGGTATAGTTTAAAAGGAAAGAAAGAAGTTTTTCAGAAATAACAAAGACTTTGAAAAGGTTTTGAGTTTCATTTAAATATAGGGTAACAGTTTCCAAAAATTAGAAGATCAAAGAAGACTTTTTCTTATGTATTAAGTGGTAGTGTGATTATACGAATTTTGTTAGATGAGCTTAGAAGCATTTTAAAGACAAAAAAGACTTCTCAAGAGCAAAATAATTTGAAAATACTTTTGTGTTGATGTATGTACATATTTCTGAAGAGAAGACACACATAGATTCCACTACATGCTATTGAAAGTGCAGAACGAAGGTTGTTCTAAGTCTTGACACATACAATACATGTCGAAGATTTAGTTGTCAAATGAGAGTCACCGCAGTGTGAAGTCAATTTCATAGTTCTAAGCACGATGTTAGTTATGAGTCACATCTTAACATCAAGGTTTCTTGCCGAACTTAATTTGATATTTCTTTGTTTCAGTGTTTGACAAATTCATCCATAAAGAGGTATACAATTGAGCAGCGAGTTAAGCGTGTTGAAACCTTCTACGAAAGTGGGCGTACAAATCAAAATGCTTTTCGTGCACTTTGTGATTTTTATGTTCAGTATAATCGACCAAATGTGTTCACTATTGGAAGAATTGTGCGCAAAGTTCAGCAAACTGGGTTTGCAGGAAATGCGTGCTGTTGTTCGCAATAGTGTGGCAGAAAAGTCTTCAACCTTGACACATCGTAGTGCTCAACAATTGAACATTTTACGAACATCACTAATGCGAATTTTGAACAAAGATAAGAATTTACACTCTTACAAGTTTCAATTGACTCAAGAGCTGAAGGTTACTGACCATTTCAAGAGTCGTCAATACGCCGAATGGTAAGTTGAACAGACAGAAATGATTGTTTACTTTGCAAAGAAAATCATCTTCAGCGACGAGGCACACTTTCACCGCAGTGGATTCGTTATCGAGCAGAATTGCCGCACTTGGCAAATCAGAGCCCATGAGTGATTGTTCAAAAGTCGATGCATCAAAAAGAGTGACTGTTTGGTGGGGTTTATGGGCCGTACTTTTTCAAAAATGAGTTCGATCAAACAGTTGTCGTGTATGGTGTTCAATATAGCGAAATAATAACGGACTTCTTGTGGCCAGAAATTGAGGATATGAACCCGGACGATGTGTGTTTTCAGTCAGAACAGTCAGCGAAATAATGCTTACTGAGCGCTAGAAATTCAATAGTCATGTCATGCGATCACGATCATGTGATTTGACACCGTTAGACTTCTCTCTTTTGGGATATTTAAAAGAAAAAGTGTACGTCAATAAGCCAAGAACAATTCAAGGGTTAATGGATGAAATAATTTGGCCCATTAAAGATATTGAATTTCAATTATGTTTCAGAGTCATTGAAAATATGAACCGACGAATAGAGGTATGTCACCGAAGCTATAGCGAGGATTTGGCCGATATTTTATCTCACACATAATTGTCATAGATCCCTCTATTAAGATAATTCTCTGAAAACTTTTAGTTTTATTTACAATTAACATCGCGCGTTTTGGTTGGACCACAACCACTCTTCTGCAAAAAAAAGTTTTTAATTCTCAAAATATACTCCTTTGAGCTCAACATACTTAATCTAGTGTTATACTCGTCTTTTATTTCAATCCAAGTACAACAACTTCTGAAAGGCCTCAAGATAGACGTTTGTTTCATTGATTAATTTTTGGTTCGATTTAAATCTCTTGCCACTCAGACATTTCTTTAAATTTGGAGAGAAAAAATTATCAGAAGGGATCAAATCTAGAGAGTATTAAAGCATAAATAAGGTACCAGTTCGGAAAAGAATAATCTTGCGATCGCACTGATGAATTTTTTATATTCATCTAAACTGCCATGGATCCACTCCGTAAACGTGCCCACAGCCTAAGAAACTTAGAGCAGTTTTAATCTATAATTACCTCCTATTATTCCAAGGATTTTATCGATTACATTTGACGCACCGATTTCTTTTGTGTCACCTTTTAACCTTTCTGATGACTTAAAATGAATGATACCGAGCGCTATAGTAATTATCAAGATACGATTTTATATTGATTCTTTTCTTATATAAAAAATTGAATTTTTATCACCTTTTGAATACACAATATGAAATTTGCAAGTAAATCACATTCTTTTTTTAGTTCTCTGTCTTTTTAATTAATAGTTTAATGTTTTTCTTTTGCCAAAATCATGTTGAAAACGTTCAATTATCTGTCAGCTTTTTATTACATTTATTTTGCAGTTTCGTTAGTAGCCAGAAAGAAAACAATATTCTAAGAATCTAATGTTCGGAATAATATTTAATTAAATTGAGTTTTTGGGTGTACTATCTGCCCCAGTTTTTTTTTATTATTTTTTCTTGTTCACGAATTGCCAGAAATCATGACAAAAGTTTTGTCAACCAATTAATTGAATTGAATGAGTTGAGTTGCCTAATTTCTATTGCCCATTATTGATAAATTAATTCAAAAAATTCTGTTTTTTTGTGTCGTAAATGGTTGGTGAGACATAAAATGCCTTTTGATTTAAGTTTCGGATAAAATTTGTCAGTATGTGTATATAAAGTGTTGTGTATGTGTATGATTTCGCTTAAATGATCATAATTGTGAGTGTGTGTGTGTGGCGTTTTCTCCAAACCATTCAACTACAAGATATTGTATGAAATCTGTGGTTTAGCCACAAATTGTGGTAAGAAACCACAAGAGTCAACTGTTTTTAGCGTTGCCATCAACTTATTCGTGTACACGTACACCAACACATTCCATATATAGTCTATGTAGCTATTGTAAGGCAATAGAGTAGGATAGGAAGAAGAGGCTTAGTTTTTCGTTAAATTGTTTTACAATTAAACCTTAAAAACTTTCTCGTTTCTTCAAGGCAATGCAGAGAGTTAAAGATGAATTATATTGGGGTGTCGTGTTTAACAAAACTTGTTTTTTTATTTTTATTAAATTTCTTTAATTGGAAAATTAATTCCAACAAAAAGTTTTCTTGATTTCTGGCACCATTAAATTTCTTCTGAAAAATTTTTGTTTTTTTCCTTGGGAATATGTGTCCCATTTAAAATTAGTTTTGATTTTTCTGAAATACTGTAACATGTGCTCTTTTAAATCCAGCCTTAAGGCTTTTCTACATTTAATGGCAATTTAAACAGGATGTCAACAATCAAGTCGAATGCCAGACAATATAAAGTTTTGGTTTCGAGATTAAATTTTATAAGAAAATTTTATGCTGGAAGCATATGTACATGTATGTACATAAGTGCTTGCAAATATTTTTAATGAAAAAGTAAAAAGTTTTCCCTTTTTCTTATATAAAAATGTGAGAACAAAATTCTGTATCTTAACTTAGGCTGCTTCTTATTTTGTTGTTAGTGGTATTAAAGGTTTGACAAAAGGAAAGATAGAACCAAAAATGATTTTTTTTTAAATATAGACACTCAAACTTGGCACCATATAACTCAATGTTTTATTTTTTTAAGCGAAGGATAATTATAGCCACTGGTCACGAATAGAGTATTGGAGTTCGTTTGTACTCAACAGTCATCGCTCTTATTAAAGTTAGTTTCTAAAGGTTTTGCAAAGCTTACACCATTTTTGACAGATTCACTCCATTTAAGGTTATCTAGTTTCAAAATAATATTTATAAGCTTTAGAGTTAAATCTGGGATTGTCGCGGACCTCGAGAGCTAATCACGAGTCAACAAAAATTTTAAAAATGCGTCAATATCTATTGTGTTCTTGTGCTACAATCGAAGTGAACAATACGCACCTGTATTTACATTTTTTTTTTTTATTTTCGTAAAATAAATAGGGACAAATGCAGAAGTAGAGAAGAATATGGCACATTAATGACAATCTTGTGATCCCAGCTTAGGGGTGAAGAGGCATTACTTAACATTGGCTTGTCTGAAGTCAGAGTAGAAAAAAATAACTTTTGAAGTCTCACGAGAAACCTTACTCCGATAGAGCTCTGGATGATATTGAAGCTTAGCTTACTTTCTGGTGATTTACTTAAATAACAAACAATGCAATTTGTATAATGAAAATAGAAGATATGATTCTGAAATTTATAGAGGCTTCAAAACCAGATTTCCGTTCACTCAAAAAAACTTAGTACTGATAAAAAGAGGATTCTTTGCGCGCTGACTCTTCTTAAGGCTTATTAAAATATAAATTTAATATCATGTAGAAGTAGAGCTGCAAAACAATCGATAGTACTATCGATAGTATCGATAGTTTTGTTTTTGACTGACCATCAATCAATACTATCAATACTATCGTCAAATTCTAAGAGTAATTACGGAGGCCACTAAATGTAGTCAAAGTCACATTTGCAAAAATTTGTTCGACGCAGGCTGTTAGCCATCTGTAAACTTTTATAGTTACATAGGGACACAGTTTAATAATTTCTTAAATTGCTATTTATTAAACTCAAATAAAGTATGATTTGTAACTAAAATAGGATCGTACATACGATTTTGCATTTGACCCAAACAAATTAATCTTCGTTTCATCAGACCATATAATGTTGGTGTTACTTCCATTTGCTAAGAAATGATGCATTTCGAGCACTCTTACCATAAGTCTAGCTTTCAATAGTTTTTTTCTTATTACGCGTACTTTTGAAGTATGAATTAAAAGTTGTCAGTTGTTCTACGCTTTCTTCCCATAGTATCTGCAGTTTTCTTTCACTGGATCTTATTAATTACTTTAGTTTTTGAGCACTTCATGGTCTGAGCAATTTTCGCTCTATATAAGGATGAAAAAACTTCCATCAAAAAACTTCAATACATAAAATTTTATTAATCCTGGAAAAAAATAAAGTGCGCCTATTATTTGTTTCAACACTCTTTCCCTTTCACTTAAATACTAATATTGTTGCCACTAGTAGTACTTAAAATAATCCGATAGTATCGATAGTTTTTTTGCAAACTATCGAAACTATCGAGCGAGCCGACAATCGATAGTTCTGTAGCTCAAAAAATTCTTATTAAAAATCGCCAAACCATAGAAAAATATAGTTACATTTTAACTTTTTTTTAAATCATTTAAGTTCTTTTAAATTACGTCAAAATAAAATAAACACTACTTTATTGTTGCTTTACAGTTTTTATTTTATTACTTTATCTTTATATAGTCTATCTTAATACAGCAGCTTAATATTCGTTTATACAACACTTATATTTACGTCTATGCACGACTTTATTTTATGACAGCAAATCAACAACTATTGAACTAATGCATAGGGGGCCGTCATTACTTCCGATTATTCTTGTTCTTCCCTCAACATTCGATTTCCGTTAATTACAAATTTAAGACATAAAGATTGTCGAATTGGCAATGCTGACAAGTACAGTATTGCCAGAGTGGTACATTAACAGCCTTGACACAAACCAGTGTTAACAATACCCAACAATACAGTTTTAAAGGCTGCTGTGGTATATCTCTTCTCTTTTTTAGGTATTATTTATTTTCGTAACAATATTTAAAATTATTCCTATTAAATTGTATTTTATTTACATACATGTTTTGTTATATGAACATATTTATTTAAGAATTCTTCGAATTTTAATTTAAATAATTTCCTCTTTCCGAGAATTCTTAGACACAGAAACCTCATTACAATTTTTAACATTTAATGTTGTGCCTCAGTATTCTGGGAATTTTTAGTAAAATACTTTGATTATGGTTATCAAACAAAAGTAATTAAAAAATAAAACTTTTCTAGTTGCTACCATTAAATTAATGGTAAATTTTTAAAAATTATTTCTGTCAGCCAATCAAACTGTTTAATACGATAAAAATGAATTTCATGTTAATGCCGCATGTGTAAAATTTAATCAATTTGTACACACATTCATACTAAAAAAATACTCGAGCATACATGATAGAGCAAAGGCTAGCAGAGGCATTAATGGGATAATATGAAGAGATTTTCTGTGCGATATAATGGTCATGTTAATGTCAATGATTATTAATGTCTTAATTAAGGTTACAATTTGCGCAAAGGCTACAACAGACACAGTGACATATATTGTCAGCATTTGGTTGCCTGAAGTTGAAAACTTTTTTCAACGTGTGTGTGTGTGTGTGTGTGTGTGTCTGTGAATTTTAAAAGCTTAAATTACACAAAAATACATTACAGGTATAGCATAATAAGCAGATTTATTATTGAAGTGCAATTAAGGAATTATGTTTCATCACAATACTATAAGAGGAAGTTCTTATGAAGGAATAAATCCTGAAACATATGGTCATTCAATAAGTCCATAGAATAAGTAAGAAAAAAACAAGATTTTGACAAAACTCGATTTGATCATTCAACATATGGTAGTTGCCTTCGAAAGCGATACAATGGGTATAGCGATTTTTCAACTTTTCGATACCACTTTTATAGTACGATTTCGCTTTCCTTTAAAAATATACTTCATCATTGAACTTAAATTTCTTTCCAGCAAAACGCTAGGGGTTAAATCTGTAGAATACGATGGGTGGGTAAGCAATTCGAAGCCACATTCATTCAATTTTGTCATCGTTTTCTATTGTTGTTTTTGGTCGACTGAGAGCTCGCGCGGCACCCACTGTGTATAGAGCTCACGCATACCCAAATATTCGTGTAAATTGGTAAAAGCACTACCATCTGATATCTTTACAACGTCCGCTAGCTTGTGCAACTTCAATTTGCGATCGTTCATAACCAATTTGTGGATAATTTTAATGTTTTCTGGAATAACAGCTTCTTTTGGCATCCACTGCGCTCTGCATATTTTTTGGTAGTACGACCACTTTTAAATTCAGCAATTCACTTCTATACCATTTATCTCGATGGAACACAGTTCGGATAATGTTTATCGAGCCATTGTTTGGTCTTCTCTGTATTTGTTTCATCAAAAAGCAATGCTTTATCAAAACTCGAAAGAAGATTTTTTTCCATTTTTTTCACGTTGTGTGTATATGATAGAAGCAACTATTTCGGTGTCAAAGAATGAAGAAAAAGAAAAATTTTACAAATTTTCAAATATCACTATGCAAAAAATGGAAAAAAATGTTCTGACCTTGAATAACCACTTTATGTTTGTAATATGCTATGTTCGTCAAAAAATGATATTAGAACGCCTCAAAGCTGGTATAATTTGTAATTTTTTAACATATGGCTTAACGAAATCGAATAAGTCATTTCAAAGTTATCATAAGATGTGTGAAGCAGCCTCTTCAAAAATATCACGTATTAGAAAAAAAAATCTAAAAAAAAAACTTATCCATAAAATGTGAAATGCTGATGATTTTTGAAGTTAGACAACCATAGCGCATCAAAAAATGTAGTGGTTATCCAAGGTGTTTTTGATTGTTGCATAGTGCATTCAGAGGTTATAGCATATTGGTAAATTTTTACCATTTAAAGGTCACGTTTAATTTGGTATCTAAAAATTGGTTGTCTTATGAACTTAAGATAACAGACTGTGCTGTTTTGAAATGAAATTAAATAAGTATTTAAGTGTTACGCATGCCTCGTATGCAAAGTCTAAATTAACTCATATATAAAACATGATTGCAAGATACTTTTAAAGCCCACTTTCTAAAAAGTTTTTACTCCTTGCGTAGAAACTAGGTATTATCAAAAGGATAGCTTCTCCCTTTGAGCCAATAATTTTTCTCAGATAATCATAAAATTGATTAAAATTTTTTATTAAAAAAGTTCTCTTGTTTTATCTCTTTGTTAAGGCAATAGTGCAAAAACTATTTGGAAAGAAGAAATTGTGTTTGATTCTATTTACTATTAAGCCCAGATTTTGTTTTTTTTTTCAGTACAACTTCCGGCGTTAGATTGAGAATAAAATATTATTCAATATGTTGTTGTTTTAAATTTTTTTGAAAGATAGAAAAAATTCGTAGCTTCCAAAATACCAAATTAAAAACACTTTGTACCTTATCTTGCAATAAACATTGATTTCATTGATAAACCATAAGAATTACGCCAGTTGGTAATAAAGAGAAATTTTCCAACCCAGTTGACAAACACCCTTAACCGCTTGTAAAGGGTCGGCCATCTAAAGTTTTTTTTAATTAGTGCTTATTTCGTGAATAGTAACACTTAGCTCATGTCTGATTTGACAGATAATTAGTTTTATCCTTCCGCTGAACGAATATGGTTGTGCATACGCTTGAACAACGCTGGGAATTTGGGACTGCGATCGACTTACAGAAAATGCCGATTTTGCCAAGAAAATCATATTTTCGGATGAAGCTCATTTTGATCTTGGCGGGTATGTAAACAAGCAAAATTGTCGCATTTGGGGCACAGAAAACCCGCACGTATACATTGAAAAGCCGATACACCCAAGGCGATTCACTGTTTGGTACGGATTTAGATCCAGAGGCAAAATTGGGCCATTTTTCTTCGAAAATGAGCAAGGAGTGGACGTTACAGTCAATGGCGATCGTTATTGGGCCATGTTGAACGAATTTTTGTTCACAAAAATTGAAGAGGAGAATATTAGCAACATTTGGTTTCAACAGGACGGCGCTACGTGCCACACATCCGAAGCTACACTCGATGTTTTGTGTCCTGTTTTTGAAGATCGCATTATCAGCCGCAGAGCTGATATCGTTTGGCCACCTCGGAGCTGTGATTTGACACCGTTGGACTATTATTTGTGGGGTGCCGTCAAAGATAAGTGTTACGCCAACAAGCCAGAGACAATTGACGCTTTAAAGTACATCGTGAAGTCATTGGTGAAATACAGCTGCACACAGTCGATAATGTGCTTAAAAATTGGACCGATCATGTAGGCAGCCATTTGAATGAAATTATTTTCCATTATTAACCGGAAGGATTGTACTTTCAAATAAAAAAAGAAATTTGAGAAAATATTCAGTAGTTTTTTTTATAGCATTTTCAAAAGAAAAATTTTTTTTTTTTTTGGCAGACTCTTTATATTATTAACCTTTTAAGCCATTTCATCTCGGACATAAAGCATTGAATTCTAACAATTTATTGTGGTCGGGTACGTATGTACGTGTATTAGCTTTGAAGGTCATAAAATGTGAATAACTTCTGGTCAGCATATACTGGTAAATTTTTCCATTAATATTCATTTCCTAAACGTGCAAGTATGTACATGTTTCGTATACAGTATGTTTGCGTACGAGTATGTATGTGTGTTTTGGTTAATATTTATTAATGGTTTGGTTACGAATATATTCATAATGATTTACAATAACTTTTGCATGTAATTCTTGTATTTCTAATCAAAATCAAATTAATTATACTCGCATTTGATCATTTGCATAAAATGTTTTACTCGTGTGTTTGTGTGTGTGTGTGTTTGTGCGTGTTTAAGTGTACGTATATGGTACACGCACATACATCTCATAAACGTGTGTAATTAATTACATGAGAAACACGACATACATAAAATCACAAATAAAAAAACTAATATAACTGTAATATTTACAAACAAAAATAATATTTTCTCTCTGAGGAATGCAAACACACACATACACAGTTTCGTCTGTCTTCTTATTTAGAAATAATAGAGAGCATCATGTGGATAAATTTTGCGGTTAAAGTAGCGTGTTTTAGTTAATGATATTGGGTTAGTGATAAAGTTATTTCGTTTATAGTGCCCACTCATGTGAAAATACATAATATACTCTTTTAAGTTTTTTATAAAACAACAACTAATTGTGTTTTTTGTTTTTGTTTTCTCTATTTTTAGGTGAGTAACGATGATATTTTGAATAAAAGTTACAATTTTAAATGAACAAACGGCAAAGAAATACTTTCAAGACCAAAAAAAGAAAAAATAACGGTAAGCTAAGGGTTTAAACTCGTTCAAGCCATTCATCGAGAATAAAGGTTAAGTAATTACGCACTATAATAAAAAGTTGCAGAAAACGGATTAAAATTTTTAAAAAATTGTTTTTGGAATAAGAGTATGCGTTAATGCTAGAGTAGTTTAAAATAATTTGCTCCAAATACGGAAAACCGTATTTTCTCCGCACTTATTATATTCACCTGAATGGTTGATTAGTATAAGAGTAATATGAGAGTGTCTTTATAACATTAGACTGAGTGCTATAGTAATGATATATGATAAAGAAGCGTCTGATTTTAAAACAAAACATGTCTGCTTGTGTCACCTTTGTTTAAATAAGCAAATATGAGCTTACCAACTGCCACTTTTAAACCGTCTAAATCTCTTCTAAAGAATAATCTATGAAACCAGTGGTCCTCATGAACTTTTATCAAATTTCAAATAAAAGGTTATCTTAAGTTGCTTATCTTTTGCCTTGAAGATACACTGGGCAAAGGTTGAATATCGGCATAAAAATGTTTTAAAAAATCTGAAAAAATCAAAATTTTAATTTCAATATTTTTAGAACATATGGGGTGTGCCATTTAAAAGTTTAAATTTAAAAATGCAATAAAACAAAAACGTTTTGAAGTTTTTCGAAATTTATTTCTTTGTTGTGAAGTACAATTGTTCCGGTTAGAAAGGAAATATTATTACATTCATATGGCTGCCGCGGCTATCCTCACAGTACCCCATTCGATTGGACCAATTTTCGAGTAGTTTTTCGAGTGTATGGGGTTGTATCTAGGCAATGGCATTACGAATGCTGGCTTTCAATTACTCAATTGCCTCTGGTTTGTCGGCATAACACTTGTCTTTAACGGCGTCCTACAGAAAATAGTTTAACGGTGTTAAATCGCAGCTTCTTGGCGGCTAACTTCGAGAACTTTTTCGAGTATATGGATGCGTATCTCGGAAATGGCATAACGAATTTTGGCCTTCAAATACTCAATTGCTTCTGGTTTGGCGGCATAACACTTGCCTTTAACGGCGTCCTACAGAAAGTAGTTTGACGGTGTTAAATCGCAGCTTCTTGGCGGCCAACTGACATGATGCAATAAATCGATTGTGGTATGAGTTGTGTGACAAGTTGCACCATCCTGTTGAAACCAAACATTGTTCGCATCAATACCATATAGAGCGGGCACAAAAACCTCAGTTATCATGGTGCGATAGGTGTCTCCATTGACCGTAATAGTTGCTCCGCACCAAACAGTCACTCGTAATGGTTGCATTGGGTTTTCTGAGCCCCAAATACGGTAATTTTGCTTATTAACGTACCCATCAAGATGAAAATGAGCTTCATTCGAAAATATGAGTTTTTATTTTTATTGTTGATTTTTTTGCAATTTCCGACCAATTGTTTTTGTTTTGGATATAAATTTCGCAACGTTGCCCAAGCGTAAATCGTTCAGTGGAGATAATATACTGAATTTTGTGTCAGAATAGAATGACATAAGTAATGCCAGATTCGGAATAACCGCTGGTTCAAATTCAAACAGATAGTTGGCCCAACCGATATTTAAGAAACAGTATTAAAATTCAGAAATTTGATCCTAAACGCTAATGAATAAAAATATTTATTAAGTAGCATTTATCATCTTTATACGTATGTATCTATAATATTCAAATTATTACTAAAAAAGGTACTAAACGTCCACCCTTTTCACCATCTTAATAAATTCATATTCATACGAAAAATTTAATATCTAGAATTAAAACGAAAAATGTGGGGAAGCAGTGTCTTTAATTCAGTGCTAATAAATACTCCGTTTCTATACCCAAAAGAATCATTCATTAGACTTTAAATGTTCGCCATCGATTTTCATTTCTGTCGTTCCCAAATGAGCTTAATCGTTGACCATAAATTTTGTCCCAGAAATGACCTTCTCTGCTTTGGCTAAATTCAATTGGCAATTTTAATACTGCCCTGCAAATAAAAAAAAGGAGAAGCAAGCGGGAGGGTAAAGAGCCAGAGCAAGGGAAACGGAGGATAGAGAAGAAAATGAAATATTTTTTTGTAACCATCACACACTGATTTTGTAGTACCAAATGACGTTGTGAAAGTAAAAATACTCGTCGAAAGCTTGTAATGCTTTGCTAATAGTTGTTGATGGTGTTGTTATTGTTGCTGCTACTGTAACAAGTAAAAATAAAAGTTAATGCAACCCTAGTAGTACATGCTGTTAGTGTTATTGTTAGTGTTTTTGCTGTTGTTAGTGTTTACTGTCAGTGGCTGTTAGTAGTGCCTTAATTTTTAATCCTTTCTCACAACAACAACAACAGCACTAGAAAGTGAATGAGCGTATGAGTGAAGGTTTTTAAGTAGGCGAGTGTCAAGAGTATGGAGCGTTGAGCATGTGTATGATTAAAACTCTTATATGAATATATATATATGGGAACGTATGTATGTGTCGCTTTTAATCCTTAACCACTGTAAGTTGTTTGTTGTACTCGTAGTTTTCAACAAAAATTTTTCTCTGCCTTTGCCATGTCATCATTTATCAAATTTAATTACTCGTTTATAAGTAGTTTTACTATAATTTTCGCAGATTTTCCCTCCTTTTCCTTTACTCAACTAAATTTCGAAAAACACACAAGTTGGTGAAACCCTATAAACAACCGTAGTAAGATAGAGAGAAAGAGAGAGATAGAGAGAAAGTAATACTGCGGTGTGAGTATATGAGTACACTCATGTTTTACGCTGCATGTTGCATGTAGCCATTGTGGTTACTTGGCGCGGAAAATAATATATTTTTTTTTTAAATCTGTTTGTCCGTCTTAATCTGTTTTCTTTTAAGGCCATGTTAAAGGTTCATGGTTTTCTGTAGCTGTATTCGTTTATTTAATTTATTTAATGGTTTTAATCTTTTACATTTTGCTTGTTGCTGCTGCAATAGAATTAGTATTTAAGTCGTATTAAATTTTAAAATTTATTGATGTTGAATTTCCATTTTAAGTGATATTGTATTCGGTTGTCCATGATCACTTTAAGCAAAAATAAAGAAGTTAAATTTTATTTTTGCCTTAACAAAACGAAATGCTTAAAAGTACCAGGAAATTTTATTTCTTAACAATTTAAAAATATAAAAAAATAATATTTTAGTATGTCTCCTCTCTATCTTTACTCAACTTCTCTACTATTTTGCAGATGAAAGTAATATTTCCCGTTCGTATATATTCTATTACAGCTTAAGCAATTTGGGGATGGCCCGAAAACACATTATATGCTTGGCTGCAGGCGCTTTTAGTGCGTGCAACTATCAATCTTGTTTTTTTAGACACAAACGGAAAGTTAGTGTCATGGTATTTGTGTCTAAAGCTCGGATCACATGATTGTAGCAAATGCACCAATATGACACGATTTGTATTTCACTTTATTGCCTCAAAATATTAAAATTTTTCCAATTTATTTTTGCGAGCAGAAATAAAAACATTTAAATATTGGTACCTATTGTACACCACGATTATCGTACAATAACACAATAAATATTGGCACATACGTCATACGATTGGCGTACCAAGAATTGGTACATTGCGTTAATCGTGTGATGCCAGCTTAAGGATTATGCGAAGTAACCACACAATGAAATTGTTGTTGCTGGTGATTTCAATTTTCGTATTACGTCCTGGCTACGCCATTAAGGCCGCACAACTGTAGACAATAACCATATTGATTACCCTACACATACATATATCATGTGTAGATGAGCACCTCGAGCTTTTCCTCATTTCACACCCTGAAAAGTATGCAGTTGAGGCTCTTACACTTCTCGGAAATTTGAATCGTTGTACCATTTCTGCTATTTCTGCTTTTACGGGGAAACTCGTTGGGCTGAGCACAATGATTTCTATGCGCATTTCAGTTGGAAACTTTGTTCAAACATCCATGCCATGGCCGATTGGTTGTTAATATAATAAGATTTGAATGGATATTTTTGGATCCGATCCAGGAATATTTCGACTAAGCCAAGGATAAATCTGAGTTTTATCAGACGTGTAAACGTGCATTCAGAAATTGGCGTAATAACAAACAAGCGAGAGTTCGTGTACCGCAGTATTTAGGCGTGAAAAAGCTCTATACGAGCAGTGTCTTAGTGCTAAAAATCTTACCTTTCTACGGAGAAGTAGGAGCTTTGAATGAACACACATTTACGAACCCTGTTAAAAAGGCAACCCTTCTGTCAGAAATGTTTGCAAGTAATTCATTATCTTTGACTATGCCTGGTTCTTTCAAACCCGTACATTCAAAAGCCTTTTTGCAAATCTTATCGTTAATAAGTCTTCTAGGTCGGATGGTATTCCAGCAGTGGTCCAGAAGCAATGTTCTTTGACGTTTGCGTGTCAGTGTATCTTATAGTCCGGGTATTTTTCCTTCTTGCTAGAAGGTTGCCAATCACTTGTCTCGATTTATATTGAGCTTTCTCAGAAATCGTATTTTAAGAGAGATTATAAATGGGATTTCTTTCGGCGAGTAATTTCAATGGTACCGTAAAGTAAGCAGCATTGCATTGAAAGCAATACAGCCAAACGTTGGAAATACTAATAGCTGTGGAATGATCAAATTGTATCCATAAATAACTTTATTTTGTACCCATATTTAACTGATATTTTTTTATTATTTTTGTTATCCCTTAAGAAATTTTTTTGAAATGCTCTTACATTTTATTGAGCAATTTGGCCTTATGGTTTAATACATTTTTTTATATTTTTTTATTTGCTTATTGAATAACTTCCGCATAATATAGACAAAAAAATTTTAAAGGCAATTTGATAAAAGGTTATGAAAAATAAAAGATGTTCCCTTTTAGTTTCACGTTTTAATATATTAATAAAAAATATATTATAAATTTTTATATAAAATAATAACGATTTTCGGAAATTTTTAAAATAATTAAATCACTTTACCTCATCGAAATTGATACATAAATATAAGGATGCCAATGGTAGAAGTAGCGAATTTACAATAAAAATATTATTATTGTGCCCCATGGTGTGATATTTATTATTTTCTTTTAGTAAATAAACTTACAAAAAAATATAAATAAAATTAAGAAAATAAATAAAATTGAGTTTGTCTACGAATATAAAATATTTTTCTAAAAACAATAATAATAATAAAACAATTACTTTTTATTAAAAAAAAACAGATCGTTATTGGCTTGGGGCTTTGTTGGGTATTTTACAGAATTTTTATTTTATTTTTTAATTTTTTTTTAAGCTTTTGTTTATTCGAGTAAAGATGATAGAATTTGCTTGTGTTTTGCATTTAATTTCCGTACTTGCTTTACGAAACAAATAGACACGCACACACATGTTCACTGTATAGATTATACAACAATAATGTTATCAATGAAACCGGAAAAGGAAACATTGCCTTTAAATTTGAAAAACATAAACAGAAAACAAGTAATTGTTAGAGAAAAAGTAATAGAAACGAGAGTCCGCATAAGAGTACATAAGCCAGGGATGCGAAACTTGGTACAATTGCACTTTTTTTTTTGCCATTATTTGCATGTCAAAAGTACAGTAGCAGCCCAATGGCTAATTGAGCATTATTTCAAAGTTTTTCTTATTTTAGTCACCTAACAAAGGGTCCAACAAATAAATTTTTTTTTTGAAAATGCCATAAGCAAAAATTACTGAATATTTTCTCAAATTACTTTTTTTATTCGAAAGTACAATCCTTCCGGTTAATAATGGAAAATAATTTCATTCAAATCGCTGCCTCGGCAGGCTATGCAGTAGCCTACACGATCGGTCCAAATTTTAAGCACATTATCGATTGCTGTATTTCACCAATGGCTTCAAAAATATTGTCCTTTAAAGCGTCAATTGTCTCTGGCTTGTTGGCGTAACACTTATCTTTGACGGCACCCCACAAATAATAGTCCAACGGTGTCAAATCACAGCTCCGAGGTGGCCAAACGACATCAGCTCTGCGGCTGATAATGCGATCTTCAAATACAGGGGGCAAAACATCGAGTTTAGCTTCGGCTGTGTGACATGTAGCGCCGTCCTGTTGAAAGCAAATGTTGCTAATATTCTCCTCTTCAATTTTTGTGAACAAAAATTCGTTCAACATGGCCCGATAACGATCGCCATTGACTGTAACGGCCACTCCTTGCTCATTTTCGAAGAGAAATAGCCCAATTATGCCTCTGGACCAAAATCCGCACCAAACAGTGACTCATCTTGGGTGTATCGGCAACATTACCATGATTTTCAAAGTAATGTCGCAATATTTCCCAGCGTTGTTCAAACGTATACACAACCATATTCGTTCAGCGGAAGGATAAAACTAATTATCTGTCAAATCAGACATGAGCTAAGTGTTACCATTCACGAAATAGGCACTAGTTGAAAAAAAACGTTAGATGGCGGACCCGATACTACTTAAATAGCGATAATAGCCATAAGATACGTAAGCTTTTTATTATTGTTTTTCTTTTTTCGAATAAATAGGCACTATTATAAGTGATGGATAGTAATAGTAATAGTACCGCAACTCGAAATACTAATATTTAGCTGAAAGAAAACTATTAAATTACTCATAAGCGTCGCATCTAAAAATAGTACTTTCAAGTTGATGGTGTGCAGACGACACAAGTAACATCAAAACATACATAGTGATAAAGCAAACAGTGATGCAAACAAAATAGTCGCGACAGTTAGAGACTTAATCCGCGAACTGGTTTAAGAAACAAAAAACGATTTTTATTAATTTTTAGCTGTGACTTTTTATGTGATGTAGAGCATGTATATAAGAATTTTCATTTAAAGTTTTAGTTAATTTGTAATAAAAAGTAAAAAACTTAATACAGTTGAACTGGATATTGGATTGGATATCGACTATCGATAGTCGATATTCGATATTCGATATCCAACGAATATCGTTTGTCGACTGCAACTCATGATGGTAGCCCAGGTAGTATGAAAAATAATTTTGTTTATTTAGTTTGTTTATGAGTTAATCACGTGTAAACGACTGGACCGCTTTTGTTGAAATTTAGAACACAGATATATAGATCCAGCAAACGAAGGTGCAAAATAATACCTTCTTTTAAAATTGGATCTCAGGGACGTTACAATTGGGGAAAAACGATCAAAATTAATGACTTTTCTTCTGAAATTAAACGCAAGATTTGCGCTGTTTGCTTGCTAACATTCATCATTCACTAAACTAGGTTTTACAAAAATATATTTTCAGATGTTGCATTTTGAGGGGTTAATAAGGGGTAAGAGGAGCATTTTGGGTTTAAAGTCCATTCCTACGAAACACGTAGCTATAACGGTATATCTTGGGAACTATAAAATATAGAGTTTTCTTTCCACATGTTATTCGTTTATCAAGTTGTACATTAAGACAAAAAAATGAAATTCACAGGAAGAGTGGGCGTGGCAGCTCTCATAAAAAATGAAAAAAATCGTAAAATATCGTGTAAGCATTTTTCTTTATAATGAAATGCAGGTGGCAAAAAAACATATTCTATTGGGCAAAATACAAACTTCTCGCCTTGCAATGCCGGATGCGCAAGGCCAGTATATAATAATAAATGCCCAGCAAACACGATGCCTAGATTTTAAAATTAGAGGGAATTTAAGATATCGGCAGCTGGATGAGTTCGCATTAAGACTGATATCAAGCCCAAAGGAGGTAGTTACGTTAGAAAAAGTCTAACAGACTTATAAAAAAGATATTTTCGGCGGGCATATTTGAATATTAAAAACCTGTACGTACGAAGGATGCTAAAGTTGTTCGCACTTTACCATAAGGACTATTTACGAATCATGGATTCTTTACCCACAAAATGAGTAGATTTTTCGGCCAAGCAAAATCATAGTTTTAGTTTTTTATGAGAAACTTGTGGTCTCATTCACATGGTTTACCTTGAAAACGTATGAATTGTTTGATATTTGCCACACATTTGACTCGAACGAATAGTCTACAAATGCGTCTATATATGCCTCCTCTACAATTGAACTGAATTAACTTAGCACTTAAAAAGAAAATTAATACTTTATTCCATACTATATACCTATTTTTAAAATTTGCCTTAAACAACCTTAAATATTTAACTAACAACTCAACCCAATTTGACTAAATTAGATGCCTAATTGGATGTAAACCTTTTATGAGCAAATGAGAGGAATTTTACCTCGACGCTTATGATGTGTTACGATTCGCTGTTATCGAATTAATATGTTATTCTTATGAATCAATTTTAGTTCAGTCCAAATCTTTCCTCAATGCTATGATGGCACTATACTGCTAAAAGTTTAAAGTGTAACTGTGAGTGACTAGAATTTTCTTAAACAATTTTAAATAAGATGCTCGGTTTGCATATTTTAATCAATACGATTTCATGAGATATGTTCATAATATTGCCATAAAACTTTGAAATAAATATTTGGGGGATTCACAAGGTATCATAAAATCGTATTTCTTATGATATTACCATGAAAATTAAGACTGTTCTGAACAACTCTTTAAATATGCTGGTGCTATTTTGAATTATCAAATAAAATTAGCAGCGTTCGAATACATATTATAGATAAGACATGAGGCATGACGTAAAACTAATTTCATTAAAAAATATCTCTTTATTTTATTTATTTTGAATATACGACAACACAAAAAACATAGCATAGAAAAGCTTTATATTTTTAAAAAACTTTTTGTTTGAAAGACAACAACAATATTTTAAACCATTTTAAAATTTTAGAACAATATGACGATATGACACGATAGCACACTTTGTGAATACCCCACTTATTTCGTTTCGTTTGAATTTTTCATATTTCTGTTTTAATAAAAAGTAATGAACAGGCAAACCAAGGACTCAAACAATAACTGCAACATGAAAATGAATGAAATGTAATAAATTCATTGGTTACTTATTTCCTTTCTTCTTCGATTATTTATCTCAATATTTCTTGTGGTTTTTTTTGATTTCCAATAGCAGATTATTGCATATCAGTGTGTAAGAGTTTATTTGTAAAAACTAAATAAATAAATAAAAATAATTTATTATTCTTATTGCCTTAATTCTAAACGATACATCTGGAAAAAATATAAATATTGAGTAAAATAAAAAGGAATTAAAGGAAGTGAATTTCAATTTTGTTGAATTAGTTTCCTTACTGAACAATCTAGGCGCCGAATAACCACACTTAACTAGAGCTTTAATGTGAAAATGTTGTTTGTTTGTATTTGATTACGGTTAAGGGAAGCGTGTATACTTGTTCGTGACTATTATAGTTGTTGCATTACAAACCAACTAATAACTTATCAGGGCCTTTAGTGCTTATTATTTAAAGCATATTTTGCCAATGGGTTTTATTAATGCGTAGTAATGTTGGTTGCACTTTTAAGTCCCTTTTTACCAACGCTTGAAAGGAAATGTTAATTCAAAAATTTATTTTTCATATTGTTTTACTCAATTATGTTGTACGATGAAGTTAAGAACTTAAACTTAAACTCTATTGACCATAAACATCTCCTGTGTTGTAAATAAGGAAAAAACAATACTTATCCTCAAAAATATTGTTTGCAATTGATAATTTATTATTATGATTCGCACTTTATTTGTTTACACCTCAATGCAGCAAAATATTCAATTTGCAAAAATTTCATTTCCAACCTCATAAATATTTATTTTATTTGCATCAATATTTAGTAATAAATACTTTTCGAAGAACACTTTTTCTAATTTCCTTCAATTCCAAATATGCAATTATTATCTCAAAAAAAAAGAAGAATAATATTAAAACAGAAACCAAAAAACCAAATTATTGCATCATTTGATTTATCGATAATCTGTATCCAATAATCGTATTATTTATGAGGCTCAAATGGAAGGCAACATCTTCTACTACTAAAACTGCCACTGTTGCTTATGTCGATGTTGTTAAAAGACAACATTTGTATGTGTGTGTGTGTGTATGTGCACACATAAGTATGTGTAGGTGGTTGCTTTAAATCACTAACAAAAGACTACATCAGCGTTGTTATCACTAGATTTTCGCCTCTACCCCATAGCTAAGAGCCGTTGCTTAGTAGTGATATTGACTGTAAAACTAGCAGCTCTACAAACAATAAACAGTAGCAACAACAGCTGCAGTAGCAACAACAATATTAAAAACCGATTCTTTATGCAAACTTGACTTAACAACATTACCACAACATTAAATCTCTTTAACACTCCTATTTTCTTGCTACTTTTTGCTGTGCAACACCAGTATTAGCAGCAACATTTGCATCTGAGGCATTAAAATTAACAACAGCAACATCGTTTACTAATAGCTGTAGAATAGCTTAGGTTGTGGTAAATCATAGCAAATATAGTGTGGATACAACACCAACAACATTATGAGCCATAACTATGGGTTTAAAATATTTCATGCATTGCATTGTCAATACTGTAATGCAGGCACAGCCTGAGATAAATGGAGCAGGCAAAAGATCTCAGAGAACAGGTGGGGTATAAGCATAATGCTTTTGCTAATATTTATAACAACTTAAGCATTTTACTATAGAAAACTAAGGATAATCTGTAGTCGAATCAAAAGATAGCAGCGAACAAAGCCTTAATTGGCGTTGTACAGACGCAATTCAGATGAGTTTATGAACTAAATATGGCCACAGCTTTTTTTTAAACATGCGGTGTAATTTACATAAATAACCTTAAAAAGGCCAAAACAACGGTGATTATTATTTACATATATGTATGTATGTATGTATGTATGTATGTATGTACTTATACTTTAAGCAAAAATTACATTTTATGACATTTGATCATACCACTGCTAAAAGTCACGAAATTATCAAATAAATACGAGTAAAAACAATTGTTTTGTCTCACAAAACAAAAGGAAAAAAAATCATTTCAAGCGAATTGCAAGCACATATGAACTGCATGAGTCTCTCCCCCATTTATAAATATTTTCCAAGTGATTTTTCCTATTCATTGCTTGAATTGCTGTACAATTAAGATTTAACACGTTTTGCTAAGTGGGGTTCTCTGTTTCTCATTGTTACAACAATAATATCAATGCAATTCGATATTTTTTTGATTAAAAAAGCCACTAAACGTATGAATATGAATAACGAAAGAAAGAAAGAAAGGAAAAAATGAAAATTTTTTTAAATTTTAATATGCGATGAATGATTTCTATTGATTCCTCTCAAGCTTGAAAGCATTAAAAATGTTTTTTTTTTGTTTTGTATTGAACGAAATCGGTAAAGCATATGAAATTGTATGATGTTGGTATGTGTGTCTAAGTTGGTGTTATTGATTGCCATAATACATGTATAGTAGACACACCACTATTTATGCATAATTTTTCAAATATGTATTGCAAATAAATTAAGATTCTTGCGCTCTTTCTCCTTCTATCTCTCTCTGAATGAACATCTTTCTTATACACATTTAATCAACTGTTTTGCTTAAATGGCAGAAACATTACAACAATCTTTACTATATATGCGGCGAAAATAAAAGATAATTGAGAAATCGCTTTAACATAACACACAAATGATAAGAAATACATATTTATGTTACTGCTGTATTAGTACGTACAGGAGAAAGACAAGTTAAAAAGTACCAACAGAAGAAAAATAGCAATGGAAGAGAATATAAAGGGTCCGCCATCTAACGTTTTTTTTTCAACTAGTGCTTATTTCGTGAATGGTAACACTTAGCTCATGTCTGATTTGACAGACAATTAGTTTTATCCTTCCGCTGAACGAATATGGTTGTGTATACGCTTGAACAACGCTGAGAATTGGGGCCTGCGATCGACTTACAGACGATGCCGATTTTACCAAGAAAATCATCTTTTCAGATGAAGCTCATTTTGAACTTGGCGGGTATGTAAACAAGCAAAATTGTCGCATTTGGGGCACAGAAAACCCGCACGCATACATTGAAAAGCCGATACACCCAAGACGAGTCACTGTTTGGTGCGGATTTTGGTCCAGAGGCATAATTGGGCCATTTTTCTTCGAAAATGAGCAAGGAGTGGCCGTTACAGTCAATGGCGGGGCCATTGTGCCATGTTGAACGAATTTTTGTTCACAAAAATTGAAGAGGAGGATATTAGCAACATTCGGTTTTAACAGACGAAGCTACACTCGATGTTTTGCGCTCTGTTTTTGAAGATCGCATTTTCAGCCGCAGAGCTGATGTCGTTTAGCTACCTCGGAGCTGCGATTTGACACCGTCGGACTATTATTTGTGGGTTGCCGTCAAAGATAAGTGTTACGCCAACAAGCCAGAGACAATTGACGCTTTAAAGGACAATATTCGTGAAGCCATTGGTGAAATATAGCAATTGATAATGTACTTAAAAATTGGACCGATCGTGTAGGCTACTGCATGGCCAGCCGAGGCAGACATTTGAATGAAATTATTTTCCATTATTAACCGGAAGGATTGTACTTAAAAAAAAAAAATTGAGAAAATATTCAGTAGTTTATTTATAACATTTTCAAAAAAAAACAATTATTTGGCGGACCCTATATAATGTATAAAGAGCACAAATAATAAATAAATCAAAAATTTTTATTACAAATACATTTTTTTACAATACAATACAATTGATACAACAACAATAAGACGGTTATTATTTATACATATTTTTTAATACAATAACAATATAATACAAAAATAAATATAGACATACTCTTACATACACAAACACATGGACAAAATTTTTCTCTTTCTCTCAAGAACAATTTGTCGAAGAGCCAACACAATATACAGGAGTGAGTACCTATACAAAGGAAATTGAGCATATGATTGACTACTTAAGTGGGTTTTGATTTGTTAAAATTCTTTCTCATTCATACAAACGTGCATATATACATATGTATGGTATGTTACCGTTAACAGAATATCAAAATATTTTTCGTTTTTGATTTGAATTTATCTAAAACTGCTGAATGATTCAAGATTGTGCACTGAAATTATTTAATAGCAAGTTTTATATCTGCATCATTATCATTTTTCAAATTTCCTCAGATCTTCAATGTATCATATATGATACGATACCACCCGTCTTATGGAAAGTTTCTGAGGTAATAATGATGAAGCCTAGGCAGCCGTTAGCCGATGTGAAGTTCTATAGGGCAATTTAATTGCTACCAATATTATCGAAACTACAAGAAAAGCCGTATTAAGCCTAATATTGACAATAGTGATATCATATCTAAATATCAATTTGGTTTCAGGAATGCGCATTCTACGAATGATTAGATCCACCGAATGTAATAGAAAAGGCGCTTGAGGTAAGAGCAATATGTTCTGCAGTATTTCTGGATGTTTGGTTTGCCCTGCTGGTCCTTTGGCAAAACTGATTCACTATCTCCCTTGTTCTTATTGCATTCTACGAAAGTCCTATTTGGAAAATCGACTCTTAAATGTTAAACAGGAAAATGAATATTCAGAGCTCAAGCAATTTAGACAGTCGTACCACAAGACAGTATTTTAGGCCCAATATTGTATACCATATACACAACTGATATTCCAGAAAACGTTAACACAATCATGGCTACGTTTGCAGATGATACGGCAATTCTTTCAGTAGCTGACCCAGCAATCTTTGAATTCTGTTCTTGAATAGACACAAAAATGCCGAATTAAACTGAGCAGCCCAAAATTGACGCATATTGATTTCACATATAAAACATTATTACTCTCACCAATATTTATAGATAAAATTCCAATACTCTGTGCAAATACCGCTGAATTTCTCGGTATAACCCTTGACGCTAAACTTCGATGGAGTGGACACGTTAAAATGAAATCTATGAAACTGGACATCAAGTAGAAGGCACTAAACTGGCTAATAAGACGAAAATCAAAGCTCTCTATATGCAATAAATTACTAATCTATATGGGCATAATGTGCGCAACTTTGGGGTTTTGCCAACAAAACCAACATCGAAATAATACAGAGCTTTTAAAAGAAAGCGTTAAAATGCATTGTAAAAGCACCGTGGTATGTAAAAAACCCTGATCTGCATAGAGACCTAAATGTGAAAACGGTGATGTACGAAATCAAAAATATTATAAGGAAACACACCGATCGGCTGTGATGTCGCATCAACTCAGACGCATCAGCTCTTGCTGATTTAATGGTATTAGCGAGCCGACTTATACCGTAGACAGACAGACGACAGCGTTAATGTGCATCAAAAACTCACTAATGAAAATTAAAATTTTACGCCTTCGTTTGTCTACGCTAATACGAGTATGTTTATTGTTAATTGCTTCAAACACATTGTTTGTTATGTATGTTAATAGACCTGGTGGCAGTATATTAAATAAATAAAAACAAAACATAATTTTTATTCTGACCAGCACACTTTCACGACACTGCGATCCATGTGATCTATTATGCTCCTTCTTGTTTACAGTTTGTTTGGCAAATCTACTGCCTTCCTAATGAACCTCAGCGGATCTGAAACCCTAGCTATGTATATGACACCCAATGAGATCCTGTGGCTTCGTATACATTTCCATTTAAATCTATCAAGAACCACACATTCACATAATATGTCTTCAGCTGCCTCTAATTCCTCTAAACATATGGGCTTAGTCGACAGATCTACTTAATTTGGCACGTTTTTTCAACGAAACCAACAGTTTTGATTGATTATTTGCTTTTTGTTGCTTTATGTTACAGCCCTATATCGTAATGTACATTGTGAAATAACTCTTTGAAGAGATAGCACAGTTTCTCAAACTACTCGTAATAGTAGCGATATGCTCAAAAACCTCTATTGGTCTTTACTGAATAATGATTGTTCTGTGGCAATTGCTTTAAAACAGCACTTTGTTTCATACATACATATACAGTGGTGATCAAAACATTTGCAACTAAAGCAGTATTCTAGTTCTTTAATTACCCATTTCTTTTCGATTTGTTTTTAATCCATGATGTTTGGTATTTTTATAACTTGTTGATTGAAATCATCTTCTGATTAAAGACAACAACAAAAAAGCTATATTTCAGCAAGAGAGTCTAACTATTGCTGTTCAAAACATTTAATTACACACCCTTAGGAATGACTTTAATTACTTTTGCTTTCATAATGCGAGTTTCCGGTATTTGTAATGTATTAAACAGAATCCACATTAGTTATTCAGTTGTTTAAGAAATAACGTTTTTGCTAAACGTGATACTCGTAAATTAAATTTTTTGGAAAAATGGACGGCAGGAAATACAAATCTGAATTAAAAATCAGAATTTTACACGATTATCGTAGCGGAATTTCACACAAAGATGTTTCACTAAAATATTCTCTTCTAAAACCAACAATTTTTTTTAAGTCAATAATGGTAATATCCATACGTGCATATGGTAGTAAGACCTCGTGTAAACAGTACACGAAGACAGAAAAATCAAAAACTTTTTTGTAAAATATCATAATAAGTCATACCAGTAGAAGCAAAAACTGTAACTCTCCTTAATGCTAGTATTTCAACGATTAATAGAAGAGCCAGAAAATATGGTCTCAGAAGCTATAAGGATGCAAAAAACCCTTTATATCTAAAAGGAACAGAGAATGTCGTCTTAACTTTGTACAAGCACATTAGAGTTGGACTCCACAACAAAGGAAAATATTATTGTGCTCTGACGAGTCTTCGAGGGTTAAAAGGAAGAATTTGTATCCGAAGACCGGTTGCAAATATTTTGACCACCACTGTATACTATGCATGTATCATATCCGAGTTCCATAAAGGTTAAGCAATTAATAAAAAATAATTTGTCGTTTATTTTCTGCATACATTACATATATATTGCAAACATGACTAAATGCAGTGCTACAGTGCTTTTATATAACATTTATTGGCTGTAATAAATAATGCATTACAAGTAAAGGGTCCGCCATCTAAAGTTTTCCTTTCAACTAGTGCTTATTTCGTGAATGGTAATACTTAGCTCATGTCTGATTTGACAGATAATTAGTTTTATTCTTCCGCTTGAACAACGCTGGGAAATATTGCGACATTACTTTGAAAATCATGGTAATGTTGCAGAATCGAAAATCATCTTTTCAGATGAAGCTCATTCTGATCTTGGCGGGTATGTAAACAAGCAAAATTGTCGCATTTGGGGCACAGAAAACCCGCACGCATACATTGAAAAGCCGATACACCCAAGACGAGTCACTGTTTAGTGCGGATTTTGGTCCAGAGGCATAATTGGGCCATTTTTCTTCGAAAATAAGCAAGGAGTGGCCGTTACAGTCAATGGCGATCGTTATCGGGCCGTGTTGAACGAATTTTTGTTCACAAAAATTGAAGAGGAGGATATTAGCAATATTTGGTCTCAACAGGACGGCGCTACGTGCCACACAGCCGAAGCTACACTCGATGTTTTGCGCCCTGTTTTTGAAGAACGCATTATCAGCCGCAGAGCTGATGTCGTTTGGCCATCTCGGAGCTGCGATTTGACACTGTTGGACTTTTATTCGTGGGGTGCCGTCAAAGATAAGTGTTACGCTAACAAGCCAGAGACAATTGACGCTTTAAAGGACAATATTCGTGAAGCCATTGGTGAAATACAGCTGCACACAATCGATAATCGTATAGGCTACAGTATGGCCAGCCGAGGCAGCCATTTGAGTGAAATTATTTTCCATTATTAACCGGAAGGATTGTACTTTCAAATAAAAAAAGAAATTTGAGAGAATATTCAGTAGTTTTTTTTATAGCATTTTCAAAAAAAACCTTTATTTGGCGTACCCATTACATAAATGGGCTTAAATATGAAAACTATAAATAAATAAGAATTTAAAGAAAATAAATAAATAAGTATGTATGTATGTATGGATTTTTAACGAACGAAAATATTTATTATTTTTTTATTTAAAATAAAATAAATAGAAAATATTTGTATAACATTCGTTTATAGTATAGTATAGTATCATACCTACATAGCTACATATGTATATACTTCATAATGCTTTTCAAATGCCTAAAAGTATTTTAAATATATTTAATTACTTCTTAACTTTGTTTTTTGTTAAAATTTAAATATTCACGAATATATTTATGACTTAACAAAAATTTATAAAAAATTTTTTTTTTTTTTTACTCGTTTTCCATATTTGTGTGTTTTATATAATTTTTTTTATTTTTATTTTTTTTAAATACTTCTTGAAATTGTTAAAACATCTGTTGAAAGTCTTAATAGTCTTCGTCTGATTCTTTTTTTCATTTTTTTTTTGTCGAAAATAGTCTTTTCATGTTTTAGTTTTATTTTGCAGGAATTTTGTTTTTGTACTTTGGAAAAAAGACAGATTTCCAAAGATGTCGTAAACAAGCCTCGTTAGAAGAAAAAAATATAAAAAAATTAATGGCAAAAGTAAAAATAAGGAGAAGGAAAAAAGAATGCGAAGCAAAGTGAATGAAAAAGACGAAAAGCTACTCGGGATTATAAACAGATTTTTTAAATTTCAATTTGGTTTTTTGCATCCGTAACATTTTTTTCTTAATTTTTTTAAAGGGTGTTGTCAGGAAACGGTGTAAATAATTTCAGGTTCAGCTGACAGTGCTTTTAATTAATCGTAAAATAAAAAGACGGGCAACTACTGTTTCTGCCCTACAACTTAGTGCGTCTAAATCGGAAGGTTATAAAAAAGGTTTTTTTTTTTGACAAACAACAAGAGTAACCCGCTTATCAGGCAGTACAGATAAATTGAAATCGATAAAGAAATTCCTAAAACTCCAAACGTTTGTTCATTATTTTTATTTACAATTAGCATTTCACTTCAAGGCTACAAGCAAATACTCAAACTAAAGAAAATTTCACTTTTTTCGCCCTTTTCTGTTTATGTTTATCGTTAAGTGGCAGTTTTGTATGTGAACCCCCAAAAGAGATTTGTTTAAAAAAGGTTTTTATACTGAAATCTTAAAAGAAGTGAAAATGAAAAGATTTTTTTTATTATTTTTTTGATATGAATATGCAAAAATGTGGAAACGAATAAAAAATCTGGCTTAAGAAAAAGAAAATGGAATGGAAAACATTTAAGTCACCACACTGGCAAAGGAAAGAGAGAACAAATCGAAAATGAAAATGTTTTTCTTCTTGTGACTTGTGATTTTCTATTGCAGTTGAAATTGAAACGATTTGCTTCGATTTGATTTGATTTTATCTTCGTTTAGTTGCAATGGAAATCTCAATTTCTTTGCTTTTCAAGGAAAAAATCATTCCTCTTTATAAGCATATTTAGTCCTTATCAAGGATTATTTTTTCTTTCTTTTTTCTAAGAAATTCTTGTTGTTGCTTGTTTTTGCTTTTTCAATAAACTGCACATTTCTTAGAATCTGTTGTGCTTCTCTTTTTATTTTCCTTACATCTTATGTCACAAAGTTTCAAAAAATATGGCCAAGATTTGTAAGTCAAATGGATTTTATTTTTCATTTTTATTAAACGAGTACATGGACTAAGTGACTATGACTGTCAATAATAATAAAAATCAGTTAAATAATAATGACATAAAAACAGATTGAATGAATGTATGAATAAGTGATTCAGTGAATAATTTTGATTTGTTTATTGTCAATATTTTTTGGATTTTACGTTTATTATCTGTTTATGTGAACTTTATCAAGAAATTCAATTTTATTCTTCAATTTCTTTTTGCTTTTATCTGTAATAAGCTTGCAAAACATTTTAAAAATAATAATAAAAGAAATGAAAATAAGATTAATAATTTATAAAAAATAAGTGGCTATTTATGAAATTATTAGACCATCAATCCTGTGCTGTGAAACACACAACTACGAGAGTAGTTTGATAATATGATACTTTCTTTTATATCGCGAGCAGTTAGCATTACATCTGTTGGTGAAAAGTGGCAACCTTATGAAACATATGCTTTAGTATAGCAGGGAGTGGCAGTATTCAAGGCACACTTGAATACACATAGTAGCCAGTTGTGATACTACATGAAGCGTTGTGCCTGTACTAGTCACCAGAATCTAGACTAATCGGGCTTGATGATCAACTAGAGACACCGTAGAGAAGCACAATTACCTAAATTAAGTCGAAAGAGAGTCCACGTTGCTTAGTTTTTCTAACGATTTGAAAAATTGATCACCGTTATGCAATAAAATACTTTCATTTGAAAAATTTTAGTCCAAACAGTGCAGACTGTAAAATCGGTACTGTATATGATCGTTTAGGGAAGGTGCGTGAGCTAGCAGAAATCATAAGCATTTCAAAAAGTTTTATACATGACATTAATTCCCATAACATTTCATGAAGGAACACGGAGACTTCTCTCAGCCAATGCGCTGCTTCCGATTCTATTTTTAGACTCATTGAAAGGCTCCGAACGGCAAATGAATTAGAGAAGCTTTCAATAGTAGCAATACTCATAACCGTCAAGATTTCGAAGAAGGGCGACCTGTCAGTGTGCTCCAACTATCGTGACATAATGCTTTTTTCTTTACCGTCAAGGGTTCTTACAAAGCTGTTTTTAACCAGAATTAATCAAAAGGTGGAACCGTTAACACGCAAACAACAAGCTGGTATTCGGCTAAATAGGTTCTGTATTCATCAAATCAACACACATCAACACATTATTGTCGAATAGGTCAATGAGCGGTAAACATCTCTTTTTATGGCCTTTATTGATTATAGGACGGCGTTACGACGTCAAGCTGTGGCTTCTAAATATATTCGTCTTAAAAGGCACAATATGAGGATTACAAATGTAGGGTTCTCCACAACGGCAAATATCCTGAAAGCTTCAGCTCAACATCTGGTGTCATGCAGGGTTGTCTTTTGTCACCCATATTATTTCCATCGTCCTTGACGATGTTCTGGTTATAAGCGAGGCATTCAATAGAACTTCAGGGAACCTCTCGAAGATCTCGACTATGTGGACGACATCTGTTTGATATCTTCTCGTTATATGCAGAGCAAGATCGACGACCTGAATCTTGCATCTGAGGAAATGGGTCTGACGATCAACCATACTAAGACAAAAACTATGTCTGTTCCACTGACCAGGTTGAATAACCAATTATGTATCGAGAACGAAAGCATAGAATGTTCGAAAAGTTTCTGTTATTGAGGCAGCCTAATCACACCCGATAGGAGAGTTGCTGAAGATGTCAACAACCGTATTAACAAGACTAAAGCGGCTTTTTGGTCAATTGAGAAAAGTGTAGAAATCAACAGCTTTATCCACGACCATAAAATTGCCAATATTTATTGGATGATGAATGTGAAGTCCATCTTACTGTATGGTTACGAAACCTGGATGATGGAAGGAAGATTGCCAAATAAACTACAAGTATTTATTAACCGCTGTCTGAGACATACATATAAGGAGAATATGGTGGCTAAGAATTATCTAGAACTCAAAGCCAAATTAGACGTCGAAAATGGAAGCGGATTGGTTACACGCTACGCAAACCAGCAGGTGAACTCCCCAAAGAGGCATTGGACTGGAATCCGTAAGATACCAGAAGTAGCTGCGGGCCAAGAACAACATGGCGTCGGGCAATTAATACGACAATTGAAGCTGGAAGGAGATAAAGGCGATTGCGTGGAACAGAGATGGTGGGGAAAGTTTGTGGAGCCTAATCAGGACCTATATAATACTCAACACCAGTTACTAGCTAATGTTATGAGGTGACACCGCTGTTGAAAAAAATTTTTCTTTTTTCAAATGGTCTGGCCTGGTATTGAACCGAGGATCTTCTGGTCGGTAGGCGGCTGTCTTGCCTACTATACCACATCAGCACACATCACATATTGACTTAAAGTTTGCAGATGAAAAATTATTCACAGCGTTTAAGTAATGAAATTAAGGAAAATTTATTGCATTTGACGAAAAAGAAAGTGTTTCTTCGTCAAGGTAATACACCAATTCACACATCCATTATTGCGATGGGCAAAATTATTGAATTATAGCTTGAATTGCTTCGCCTGATTTGGTTGTCTCTGGTTATTTGCGATATCCAAACTTAAAAGAGTGGTTCGTTAATAAGAGATTTGTAAACAATGAAGTTATGGAGTCAGCGACTAATGGCTATTTTAACGAAAGCTGTTTCGAGCCAAATGGAGGTTATGTTGAGAAATAATTAAATTTTGGTACAGCCCTTTTATCTTATGGTTTGCTGGTTGGTTCAGTTTGCCACTCGTAGCTTCTATAAGTGTCAAGTAGTTTCATCGGACACCGTTTTGCCTTAAATACTCGAAAACCGCAAAATGTCGAGAAAAACCTCATACACACTCCATCAGGAGTCGAAGGCCTTACGGTGATGGTTCATAGGGGCCGGATAACGCAGTAATGTCGGCGAAGGCCTTATGGCGACGGTTCATAATGGCATTACATTCAGATAAGAAGTGTTCCACAGTCTCTTCCTTCTACCGTAATTCCATTCGCAGGGTTGGTTTCCAAACGTACAGAGCCCGTTAGGCACAGACACTAGTCTGGACATATCTCTTCTACCACTTGAGTGGGCCTCACATCGTACTCAGGCCAAGTAAGCTTCGTGATCCTTTGGATAATTAAAAAATTATTTATATAGAAATCTTTGTTATTTTTTTTAAATGTTATCGTCCTCTATTTCAATAATAAATATTTCAAATTGAAGTAAAAGCTTTAGTTTTAAACTTTCCTTCGCACTTGAGAGCGAGAGAGAGAGAGAAGGGCAAAAATTGGTGTTAAAATGACAAATAATGCTTATCGACCTATACTTTCCTTTTCATTTCCACTTCCGCTACCTCTTATTCACCTCTAATTTTCCGCTGTAAATATTCATTTCGAAAATGTTTCTCAATTACATCCTGCGTGTTATGAAAAGTTTTATTACATTCATGTCCTCTACTGCTTCTGCTGTTTCTCTTTCTTTCTGCTGCTTCTGCTACTATTAACCTTAAGTGTCAATAACTGTGTCAATTAGTTTTATTCCATTAATATTTTACTTTTTTCATTCCCTTTTTCTCGTTGGTTTTTGTCCACATTTTTTTTTTTTTTTTTTTTTTTTGTTCAAGTTGGATAAGGAAAAACTTTTTTTTTAAATTTTTTCCGTCTATTTCATAAATTGTAATGGAGGCATATCAGGGAAAGGAAAACTAAATTGATGAAAAGTTAGTTAATTTCGAAAGAAAGTTGGATGAAATGCTTCTGGAAAAAGTTTAATTAATTTTAAAGTTGTTATAATCAAATTTCAATAACAAAAGGAAACTAATTTAAAAAAAAAAATATTTAAAACATGTTAGCTGAGAGAAAGGGAAACAAAATACTTGTGAAAACTTAGTTCTAAGCTTTTCAAAATGTTCAATTTTAATTTTAAATTATTTTTATAAAAAATTAACATTTCTTGGCATTATTCTTGAAAAATTTTATTAAAATACGTCCACATGCCATATGATAAATAAAATTTGTTAAAATCCTATAGCAGGCAAACCTGAGTTTATGATGCCGTATAGCAAAATATAATTTGAAATATTCTTTTAGTAATTTAATATGCTTCGTCCTTATATGCGTTTTCAAATATTTAATCTTTTTCTAGTTTTCTTAGGGAAAAACAATTATTGAACCGATTTCCAACATATCATATTTAGCTTTTTAGAGTTTCTGAGAATTTCTCTAGTCCCAAATTTGCTTAATAATAACACCATGCAACAAACAAAAATACCTTGGATAACCACTGTATTTTTTTGAAGCGCTATGGTCGCCTAACTTCAAAAATCATCAGCATTTCAGAATCTATGGATAAGTTTTTTGTTTCGAATTTTTTTTCTAAAATGTGAGATTTTTGAAGAGGCTGCTTCTTACATCTCATGATAACTTTGGAATGTCTTATTCGATTTTGTTAAGCCATATGTTAAAAAATTCCAAATTATAGCAGCTTGTACTCAAAACACAATATTCAATTACATATTTCAATATTAACGATATCTTCGTTATAAAACCTAACAACTAACAAACCAACAAGTGCAATATTGAATAACTAATAATAAGAAACTACGAGTACAATATTCTTAATAAAATATATTACGACAAAAAGTTGTATGACATTCAATGTCTATTATGGTCCTATTTTAATATAATTTTTAACTGTTGTTTGCTTGGACTAATGACCGTTCACATACAATTTTTGAGCTATCGAGGAAGATTTTGGCTATCACCCCTGAAAAAATTGGTTTTTAATAAATATGGTAACGCAAATAATATCCTTAGAAGTTTGATTAAATTTGATTAATTCAATATAATAATCGCGAGCACTGAAATTTCTTGTTATTGGGTGCCTATCGATTAAGTGCAGAGCTCAGTGTACGTGGTGGTTGTGGTTAAGATTCATTAAAGTTTGCATAGAGAGTCTATTGACTATCAATAGTGCAGCCGAGGCTTAAATAGTTCTCATCCTCCAAGCAAATCTGGGTTTTACACACTTACAGTATGTTCTGTTACAATAGAGGATCAGCTATTCTCGGCAGATGGTGGTCCTACCTTTAGGTAGAGTAAGTACATGGCTTTTGTTGCTAAGGGTTTTAGTGCAGCATCTTTTAAGAGAATGTTTAGGTTTCACTGAGCTCACCAAGGCGACGTTAGTGTTGCCCATCCATCTAAGTTATAAGTTATTATATAACGGGTCCGCCATCTAACGTTTTTTTTCAACTAGTGCTTATTTCGTGCATGGTAACACTTAGCTCATGTCTGATTTGACAGATAATTAGTTTTATCCTTCCGCTGTGTATATGCTTCGCTAAGTGGGCCTGCGATCGACTTACAGAAGGTGCCGATTTTGCCAAAAAAAAATCATCTTTACAGATGAAGCTAATTTTGATCTTGGCGGGTATGTAAACAAGCAAAATTGTCGCATTTGGGGCACAAAAAACGCGCACGCATACATTGAAAAGCCGATACACTCAAGACGAGTCACTGTTTGGTGCGGATTTTGGTCCAGAGGCATAATTGGCCATTTTTCTTCGAAAATGAGCAAGGAGTGGCCGTTACAGTCAATGGCGATCGTTATCGGGCCATGTTTGTTCACAAAAATTGTTGGTTTCAACAGGACGGCGTTACGTGCCACACAGCCGTAGCGCCCTGTTTTCAATTAAAAAAAGTTTATTTGGCGAACCCTCTATAATAGCTATGACAGAAGATGGATAAAGAACTGTTCTTTGTTATTCTTCGAGGTGTGTTACAAATATTAAACACCATCAACTAACGGTGTGTAGGGCATTAAATGACACACAAAATTAGAAAAAAAATATTTTGAATGCAGACCTTTTATTATAGTTACAGCCTTAAAATATGCATTTATTTTAAGTTTGTGTAATTTCCTTCTATGTAGGCAAATGTATGCTTTAATGTTGAATTGCACATCAAGAAAAAACTGTTTTTCCAACACAAATGTCATGTCATTTGCACATTTATTGCATTTTTAATGAGATAAGGAGAAAAGAGAGAGAGAGAGAGAAATGAAAAAACAAAAAAATAAGATAACATCCTGCTTAAATTTTTACAATAAATGCAAGGAAAAGAACAATAATACTTAAGGGCAATGTATGTATGTATGTATGTATGTACGTATGTATTTGACTACGAGTATGTAGAAGCACATTAGTGTGAGCATTAAACACTCTGTCTTACTTTTGCTCGTATAAAGCCATCCAACACTTGAAGGAATGGAAATGGAAATGCCAATGTATGGATGACATAAAGTGTAAAAGAGAAAAATCTTTTTTTAATGCCTTAAAATGTCTGAAATGTCTACTAAGTTCAATACAAGAAAATAACTTGAATGGTATTTTAAAAGTATTCTTAGAATGTCAATAGTTTTAAATGTAATAATAAGATAATTAAGACATTTATTAGGCTTTAATATAAATTTGTGTTAAAGCTTAATAAAGCTTAAGCTTAAGTTTAATTGTTATTTTTTTATAAATAAAAATTAATATTAACCCAACAAAAAATAAAAAAAAATATTTTTAATGACAATTCATCTCTATTATGATACTTAAGCAGATTGTTTTTTAAAAATACTTTTCCATGACTATTTATTTTTATTGTGGAATAAATAAATGACCACTATTTGCGTGGGTTCATTAAAAGAGCATTAAGGTTTTTAAATATATTTTTTTTCATTTATTTACTTATGCCACATATCCGGCTATTGGTTGGCATTAATTTCAGTGTTTGGTACAATGATATTAATTTTTCATAAATATTTTCCATAAATATTGTATTTATGCATTTTATTTTCTATTTTTAAATTTTTCCTTAAGCCATAAATATGTAGGGGAAAATATTTTCTATTTTTTTATTTTGTTATTTTCATGGGCTGAATAATTTATTAGCTACGAGGCATAGTCATAGATTAAGCCAAAGTTGTATTGGCAATATTGAACTAATCTTACAATTTTTGGTTATCATCGCTTTTTAATTGTGTAGTTAAAAAAAACCAATCAATTATTACCGGATTCTTCTAACTGAGAGGTATAAAAAGCTAATAATGAGTAAAATTTTTATAAAATGCAACCATCTTTTCGAACAGTTATCACAAGAGAACGTATCTTCACATGAAGAAGTCCACAGCTATGCCATGCTTATCAGAGATTACTAGCCGTTGCACTAAATCAATCGCTAGACAGGTATCTACTTATGCGGTTCTAAAGGGTCCGCCAAATAAATTTTTTTTTTGAAAATACTATAAAAAAAACTACTGAATATTTTCTCAAATTTCTTTTTTTATTTGAAAGTAAAATCCTTCCGGTTAATAATGGAAAATAATTTCATTCAAATGGCTGCCTCGGCTGGCCATGCAGTAGCCTACACGATCGGTCCATTAGATTATGTGCAGCTGTATTTCACCAATGGCTTCACGAATATTGTCCTTTAAAGCGTCAATTATCTCTGGCTTGTTGGCGTAACACTTATCTTTGACGGCACCCCACAAATAATAATCCAACAGTGTCAAATAGCAGCTTAGAGGTGGCCAACGACATCAGCTCTGCGGCTGATAATGCGATCTTCAAAAACAGGGCGTAAAACATAGAGTGTAGCTTCGGCTGTTAAAACCGAATGTCGCTAATATCCTCCTCTTCAATTTTTGTGTACAAAAATTCGTTCAACATGGCCCAATAACGATCGCCATTGACTGTAACGGCCACTCCTTGCTCATTTTCGAAGGAAAATGGCCCAATTATGCCTCTAGATCAAAATCCGCACCAAACAGTGACTGGTCTTGGGTGTATCGGCTTTTCAATGTATGCGTACGGGTTTTCTGTGCCCCAAATGCAACGATTTTGCTTGTTTACATACCCGCCAAGATCAAAATGAGCTTCATCTGAAAACATGATTTTTTTTTTTTTTTGGCAAAATTTTCAAAGTAATGTCGCAATATTTCCCAGAGTTGTTCGAGCGTATACACAACCATATTCCTTCAGAGGAAGAATAAAACTAATTATCTGTCAAAACAGACATTAGCTAAGTGTTACCATTCACGAAATAAGCACTAGTTGACAGAAAACGTTAGATGGCTGACCCTATAGTAGAGAAAATAAGAAAAACTACAGTACCAGTAATGCAGCCTTGTTTTATTTCAACTCAGCGATTATGTATGGTTTCACTTATTTTAATTTTAAACAAAATATTTCATTAAATCGTTTACAACTTCTTTAATTTTTCTTTATTTATCTTCCCTATTAGTATTTGTTATAAATTTAAATATTTTTAAAAATATTTTTTTTTGTATTCATTTCATAGAAAATTGTAATGAAAAATATAATTTTATAAAACATGTATGTTTAAGTATAAATAAATGCACTTGCAAATTTCAAAAAACCGGGAAATGAGTTTCACGGCACTGCACTGTATGGCAGGATTGCATCATTTTTGAAATCAATTATGCCGGTTCATTTAGGTATAAAATATTAGTATCATTGAAGAGGTCATGGTCTTGGTATTATGAATCAATCAAAAACACTTTAATTTTTATTGAAAATTATGTAGAATAATATAAAATTAACAGATATGCAAATAATCATAAATATTTCGAAGATTACAACACACATTTATCAATATAAGGTTACATTATTATGTATTTATTCTCTAACTCTCTGTGTTTCATCAGCATCTTCGGCACTGCTTACGGTGAAATCCACCATGTCAGATGAAGACATTTTGCTTTCTTAAGCACAACCATTTGATTTGTCTCCGGTTTACATATATACATTAATCCTGGATATTTTTGCTGAAATTTTGTCCTGAATAAAAATACTCTGGAAGTACATTTATCATTGTACTGTAATTACCACCACCAGGCTGCGGTTGATCTATATGTTGTTTTTTGAATTCTTTTTAATTATCTTCTACCAATTGCTTGAGAAATACACAAATATTCTTCAAAGCTGCTTAAACGATATACAAGGGCGGATTGACATTGTAGCTACCTAGCCCTAGATGGCAGCACAAACACAAAAACTTTTTCTTTCTTAGAAATCACGATCTGTCAAACGTCAGCTGTTAAAATTTTAGCCAAATTCATCGATTAGTTTATTTGTTGTAGTCGTTTGAAGTAAGCAACTTTTGTGTTTCTTGGAAAATGGGAAAAAGTGAATTTCGTGTAGTGATTAAACACTATTATTTGAAATGCAAAACGGCGAAAGAGATAAAAGAAAAGCTTGATAAACATTACGCCGAATCTGCTCCGTCAGCTCATGTGGTAAAATATGCTATTGCTGAATTTAAACGGGACCGAACAAGCACTGCAATACAACAATACCATCAACAGGAAATCCAAAAGGGGTGGTTACTGAAGTAAATATCAAGAAAATCCGCGATATCGTTATGAATGATCGCCGGGTCAAAATACGCGAAATTGCTGAAATGGTAAACATATCATATGAACGTGTATTCAACATTTTGCATGAACATTTGCATATGAAAAAGCTATCGGCAAGATGGGAGCCGCATTCTCTCAGTGTTGAACAAGAACGAGTTCGACAGATCACTTCACAGCGGTGTTTGGACATGATAAAGTATAATCCTGTTGATTTTTGGCGTAGATTAATAACTGTTGATGAAACGTGGGTTCACCACTACACACCTGAAACCAAAAATCAATCGAAGCAATGGATGGAAGCTGGTGGAAGTGCTCCGAAGAAGGCGAAGACTGCGAAATCGGCTGACAAGGTTATGGCTAATGTTGAGAAATGAATAGTTTTTGAAAAAAAAAAATGTTTTTTCCTACTTAGGTAGCTTCAATATCAATCCGCCCTCTGATATTTCAATTAAAAGGTCTGTTTCTCTTCCTTAAAAATCCGCCGTGAAACTTAATATTGGATAATATTCGAATAAGTTATAAGCTTATAAATTCATGAATGTACGAAAAACCGGTTTTTTATCCGTATCACAAGATTTTGGAGGTTTTTCAAGAATTTCAAACACAGATTCTTGTTGCATCACCTCTCAGGTGTTTATTTGTCGCACCGTGTTATTTACTTGCATACAACAAAACAAACAAAATTTCTAATAAAGCATGTCTGAAGTTATTAAAAAAATGTGTTCTGGTGGTCACCGCTGGGCAGAACGGAATTACTATCGTTGCAAGCTACACACTTTGGACTAAATAACTCTTAGAAAATACGCTTGCGAACTTTTGACGGAAAAAGATCCAAGCCTTTGATTTTTTTGATAAGAAGAAATTCGATATTTTTTAATTGGTCATACAGCCATCGTATTATTTGAGTTCATGTAGTTTAAATTAGCGTTACTATAACGACACGTATATGTGTCTTAACGAAAAAAAACTTTAATAAAATTGATGGCATTCATATTCTATAACTGTTCAAAGTTGGTGGAATAAAAGCTGAATTTTATTTAAAGTTTGTACTTTGAGAACCCGCCCTTCGCCAAACGCGATGTAGTTAAATAATTTAAATGCAGTTCAACTAAGAAAAGTGTAAGCTAATAAACACCGAAAAAATTTTCCACAAACAAAGTTTTTAAAAAGGGATTTTTCCCAAAAAGTAGTGTCGGGTTGCCCTAACGTACATTGTAGAAAAAGGTGAAATGATCATTAACTTGTTGTCTTTGCTTAATATTGCCATATTTTTATTACACTTTTATTTGTATTGTATTTTGAAAAGGAAAGAAATAGAGAGTTTACATTAATTTTTGTCATAATACATTATGCATATCAAGACAATTTATTGTTGCTTACATGTCATAAACACTAAACATGGATATGCATTCTTATGCTATAAACACATAGACGACAGTGAGCAGCCGGCAGCAAGATACACACGTTTATAGGTAAATGATTATTTTAACGGCAGTATGATAAGAGTCTAGACATCAACCTTTGTTGCTGCAGCCCAACTTAGGTTAATTTCTATTATGTTGGGCAGTAAAAGACAAATTAATAATGCCAATAAAATATAAAATGTTAAGTAAAAATGATTTTTAAAGTTTTCGTTTTTATTTAACAAGAAAAAAAGTACAAAATGAATATTTGTTGACTTATTTGATCTTTTAATACCAGTTATAAATACAAAATGAATATATAAATTGCGTTTATGCATATTTATATTAATAATAAACAAGTTTTATAGCCTGCCTTCTTCAAGCAGATAGGAACTCTACAAAAAAGTACGTCAGCAAATACGTTCTTGAACTGGCTTTATTTTATTACGTTTTAAAAGAGCAATAAATAAAAAATGTTAAAAAGATTAATTTGATATGTTGCTATTCAAAATTTATAGAGATGACAATTCAGTGTAATTTTCTAGAATATTAACTTAAAAATAACTGCTTTAAGATGCCGTGATACTTGCTGTCGTCTATGTGTTTAAAGCATTAATTTTAAGTGTTTGCATAAATGAGTATAAGTATTTAGCAGATAATAAAAATGAGAGTTTGCTCTGTTTGTTTACATCTCTCAAAAGGTGAGAATGTTAAGCACTATGTAATTATAACACCTACATACACATACTCGCAGACCCACACACCCACACACACACTGATTTGGTCACTTATTTTTGGTACTCTTGTATTCATAAAGCTATATAATACAGGGTAAGCAAATTTGTGGTTAGAAAGTAAATTGGCTGTCAAATTATGAAATGTCAAGAATTGAGCTGTGAACCTTTGACACTTACATTCTTGAACAAAGAATTTTAATTGTGAAAATTTACTATAAACAAAACTGAACGAAAACAACGCATTTTTTAACAAAATCATTTTTACAAACATTTTCAATTAGGCGGTTATGTAAACAAAATAAATTTTCGCATGTGGGGCTAACAAAATCCAAGAAAACCATTACATCCAAAGAAAGTGACCGTATGGTGCGGCTTATGGTTATGATGGAATACCCGAGGAAGTCCTGAAGGAAATCGTAAACAAGCACCCAAATCTCCTGTTGGACATGTACAACTGCTGTCTATCAGAGGGAGAATTTCCGAAGACATGGAAGGAGCAGAAATTAGTGCTGGTAAGTAAGGGTAGGGGAGATCCATCTGACCCAATATCGTACAGACTATTATGTATGCTGAACACAACTGGAAAATTGTTGGAAAGGTTGCTAAAGCCCAGAATACAAGAAGCCATACGTATTAGAGTTGGTCTCTGAGTAAAACAACACGGATTTCGACCTGGAAAGTCGACGTTAGGAGCACTGAGAGATGTTGTTGAAGCCGTAATGAAAGCTAGGCTGGTGGCAATATCGGCCCGTATATTTTCGAAAACAAGCAAAGAAACGCCGTGTCCGTGAACTCTCTGCGCTACCAAGCCATGTAACCTATTCTTTGTGGCCACAATTGGATAATGTTGATATCAGTGGCATTTTGGCCAGCCAAACAATTCAGTTATTGCATGAGAGACTTTCCCGTCGCGTAATTTCTCGATTTGGCTTTGTCAATTCGCCGCCTCGATCTTGTGATTTAACGCTGTTGGAATTTTTTCTCTGGGGCCATTTGCAAGATCGGATTTACGTGAACAAATCACAAACAACTGACACTCTGAAAGATGAAATTCGGCGTTGTATTGACGAGATAAGCGAAGCTTTGTTGCAAATTATGGTTAAAAATTTTGATAAAAGAGCGGACATCTGCTAAAGTGCTAGAGGTGGACATTTGCCCGACATCATAATTCATTATTAATTCCCATATTTCTATTTTATATTGGTATGAATGGAACTAAGTTTGTCAAAAAAATGTGTTTTTAAGTCAATTTACTTTCTGACCTCAAATTTGCCCACCCTTTATACGATCTTTGTTTGTTCTAATATAGTATTCTTTTATTATGGTTTAAATGTCATGCATAACAAGACAAACTTTGTTTTTAATAGCGTGTAACACCTTCAAAGGGCAGTTAAAGTCTCGCTTTTAACTATACCGAAGGACTGAGAGTCACTTTGTATATACATATTAAAGACTACAAGCAAAATGCAGGTGCAATTTATAATTACAATTTTAATTCATAATTTCAAAGTTATTTCAATGTTATAAAGAAAGAAAAGAAATTTTCTATCCTAATGCCCAAGGTGACGATCGGTCACATTTATTCATCACTTTATTTATACCAATGTCGTGTTGTGATATATCCAGATTCATAAAAACTCAGTACTGAACACTCTTTTAAAGTAAAATTTTCATTAGTAAGTTAAAGACAAGCCTTTTTGAAAAAGCCTTTAAAATCCCATATACTCATAATTGGATTTTATTATTGTAATGAGTGTTTCTAAGAGAATATTTTATTTGTTTTTCGCAATCACTTGGTTTTTATTTTATCTCTCTCTGTACATTTTTGGCTTTTGAAAGAAGTACGGCAGATAAGAGAATAATAGTAAGGAGAGTATGAATGTGTCTACTTTTAGTAAATTAGAGCGAGAAAGACCAATGTGTGTTAAAAGCATGTAATTAAATGTAAATTGTAATCCAAATAATGCTTTTGATTTAATGCTGTGACATTTTCGGAAAAAGATTTAAATTTTAGAACCAAGAACATGTACTAAATAAGCATATGAGTTTTCTATGTTTATTTTTAATTATGTACTATTTGACTTTGTAATGAATTGTACAGGTAAACGAAAATTTAAGGCAGGGACTGTACGAACATACCAAATTTAAATGGATGTTTTAAAGATCTAAGAAAATATTAATTAGAATATAAGGAATGAAAACGCATGAGTGGTTACAAAATATAAATCGTTTGTGAGCAATAATTTTTGTAAAACTAAAAAAGGTTCATATTCGTAATTATTTGTACTTAAAAAAATTTTCTAAAAAATTTAGTAGAAAAGTAATGAAAAGCTTAAAGGTATGCTTTACCGAGATATTTCCTAAAAGTTAACTGAATTGTAGGTTATCATGCTGTCGCATATTGCTGACCATAATTTTGCTCTTTATTTTTCTTTAGTCAACACTGCGTAATCGATAATACGTGTAGTTGTTTGCATTGTCATTGTTGCATATGTTTGCTTAAATTTAAATTCATTGTGCATATATGTACATATACATACATATAAGTATGTATGTATGTATGTATATATGCAATTTTTTCTTTCTTTATTGTTTATCCATATTTTACGATCCCATCTACGTTGTTTACACAATTTAATACAAACTGAACTCTTTTGTTCTGTTTGTCTTTTTTCTTTGCCAACACGTTTCTTTTATTTGTTGATTCGATTTTTTTTAATTTTTACACGAGATTGTAAATTTAGCAACATCATTTCACTTAAATCATAAATAAATAAAATTTATAAAATTTATGGAGGCGCTTATTGGATATATTATAAGATGAATCATTTTCTTTTTTAGACCTGGAAATCTTATAAAATTTTTTACTTTTATGACAAATGTTAACATATACACAATTTGTCAGGAAATATAGTTAAGGGGTATTTTTTTTTTATTCATATTGGCTTTCCATAAAGCCATTGCATATTGGCTTTCCATAAAGCATCTATTGCTTTGTTTCAGTTTCTTCAATCAATTTGATATTTCAAGGCTAAGTAGATGATTAATTAACTCGCTGTAGCTTCCTCCATATGATTTTTTTTGTGTAGTGGTGAAGATCCTTGCTAATTGGTGGTGATCTTTACTTTAGCATTGCAGTTTTTTCCCAGTAGGTGGCGTGTTTTTTCTGATTATTTGTCTGATGTTTGTCATCATAGCCAGAGGTATGCGAGGAGGTTCAGGGGGGCATTTTTCTTTTTTATTATTATTATTTGTTTTTTAGATGGAGTTGTCTGGAGGGAAGAAGTTGAAGCCTTTTTTATTATTAAACACTCGAGAAACCACAATTAAATTTTTTCTTCCTCATGTCGTCTGCTAGGAGGCTAGAACGTGGGTCGTTTTGTGTTGTTATGCGTGCGCTCTAACCACTACACCACGCCACCCCTTAAGGGGTATAAATCAAAAAAAATGTTGTTGAATTATTTTTTTTATCAAAATGTATTTTATAAATAATTTAATTTTATGAATATAAACGTAAATATTTAACGAAAGTAGTGTTTAGTTATTATATTACCAGTTACTGTTGAAAAAATTCAATAATTTCTTATATAAATTTAAATAATAACACGACCTTTGAACAGTAATTAAACTTAATTTATCTTAAATGAACGTTTTTAATTACCAACTGACTGAAAACGTAAGTATTATTTTATTTTTAAAGTATGTCTGCTCATGTAACCGAAAATGTAATTGAATAATTGATTCAATTTATTTGATTACAATGAGTTTATTGCAATTAAAGTGCAAAATATAAATTTTGAATTTAAGTGTGTGTAAGAGAATGTTCGAAAATTTTAATATAATTCACATACAAATAATTGTACAGAAGAAATATTCTCATTTAAACTTATATTGAATATTCATATATGAACGCATTAATAAATAATATGTATTTAAATTGACTAAAATAATTTATTTTAAATTTAATTTATTTACAGAAATATGTGAGCGAATTGTCTATTGTACGAGATTGTGCTACCGAGTGCGCTGAGAAAGGTGAGTTGTATTGCATAGCAAATGAAAAATAATTTTTTATATTATTGTGTAATACTACTACTAGTACTACTCAGTACAATAAAAATTGCTTAAATTTATCAACGATTAATCCCAAATATATGATGCTCCATATACCATAGGGTATTAAATTATAAATAAGTACAAATAGAATTGGAGCAAAAACAATTGCAAAAGTTTTTTATTCATTGAAGTGAGCATATCTCGTATTTGACTGACTTTTTGAATAAAATATGTATTTATTCTCATTGTTTTAGTGTGGAATATATGGCCGTAGAATGAATATATTTTATGTACGGTCGGTATATAAACTTCTCTAAATTTGAACGATTTGGAATAAATAAGATGAAAAATGCTTTTGCGTGAGCAATGTTCATAGATTCCACAAGTTTACTTAAGTAAAGTATGTACCATTTAAAAGGCCTGTTTTTCTAAAATAAATTATTAGCTTATATGTGTATGATGACACGAAGACCGGTTTTATTAGCCTCAAAACTGTTACGAAAATTTTAGAATATGATTTTTGTTGTAGACGACAGCACCTTTAAAATTTTGTCTCGTGTCAGGTATTTCTAGTTCTATATCATGTACTCTTTCTTTGATTTGTAAAAAATAGTGTGCCTTTCATTTCTGTTGTATAACTTTAGTTGTGTAAAAATTTTGCTTGTTTTTCAGCATTTAAAAAAAGACGAAATACATAAAATATTTTACTATATATTTTCAAAAGCTGAAATAAAACTAGGGTGTACATTTTCTTTGCCGCTTACTGTATATATGTCTTATTAGAGTAACACTTCACGTGCTGCTGGAAGTCTTTGTGTTCTATACCTACAAAATGTATTCCTCATAAGAAAAATTGAAGGGAATGCATTAAAATTGATGATTTGTATTGACTACTAAGTCATAAAGATCAAATTTAGAAACTGCCATTACAACCATTTTCTACATATAAAAAAAATCAATATTTATTGTGTATTGGAGGTGTCACACCTACCGATTTCGAGTGACCACGATGTTATTTAGATTAAATTCAGAACCTTCCATTATTACCGTTTCAAAGATATACAAAAATCATGAATACTTGGTATGGGAGGTGCCACTCCAACTTATGCAATTCCGCCCACTTTTTGACTGATGATTTATTTTGACTACAAAGTTATTTAGACCAAATTAAGAAATTCTTACTATTACTCTTAGTGGATAGTTCTGAATTTGGTCTAAATAATCGTAATCGAAAAATGGGCAAAATTTAATAAGTGGATGTGGCGCCTCCATACAAAGCAAATTTTATTTTTGTATATTTTGAGAACGGCAATAGCAAAGTTTCTAAATTGGTTTCAACCAACGTCGTGAACAATACACATTATGAGTTAGTAACTGTGAGAGATTGGTTAAATCGGCGTATTCCCACTAAATATTGGATTTTGTGCAGAATGGCAACCATCCCCATTAGACAAAAAGCGGGAATTGCAGATATCACACTGGATGAAAGTTGTCTATGCATGATACTATCTGTATATAAAAATGAAAGTGTTTGTTTGAAGACTGTATACAGCTAAAAGCAGATCTTATGGTTATTTCTGGAAGGAACAATTGATTGAACTTGACCGGAAGGGGAAAATATGTAACCAAGATAGCGTTTAAGTGATACATTTGGTGTTCTTCCCTATACCTTTAAGTAATGATGATGACCACATCGTTCGTTCTTTATTACCAGTCAGTGCTGTGGTATATGTTGCATTGTAATGAATCCATGTCCGGCAGTTACACTCTATAAGCACCCTTCGTCTCCTTAAAAACTTTTATTCCCTGATCATAGATATATATATTTTATCGGTTAAAACTGGTGTGATTACATCTCTGGTGTAATGTAAACATTTCCTGAAATTTGTGCTGGTCAGAGTACTCAGATGAACTCAGAATGAAACAAAAATACCTACACGGTTTATATCCGTAGCTTGCCAGTCATCCGATCCTCATATATCATTGTTCTGGCTTTCTGCCAGAAATATCGAATTTTAGATGGACTTACAATTCAAGCCCTTACCTCCCTTTCTGACATAAAGCTTACCACTATTCATCAGTTTGCTAAAAGTGCACAATGGATCTGACATGCGAATTAACTTATATGATATGCCACACCTTCTCGGCGTTTTTTCCACTGTTTCTCGTTCTTTTTCCCTAATCTCTTCCATTACATTTTTTCAATTCTTACTACATGATAAAAACGATAGATCACATGTTACGCAGGTGTCGATTTCTCTAAGTCCTTGCACATCCTCTAAACTAACCTAACCTATTAACTGATTTCTAATTTCTGTTTATTATATAAAAACGATAATTTTTGTTTAAACATTTTTTTAATTTGAAATAAAAAATTCCGATTTTTTCTGATTTACTCTTTTAGAAATTTGGGAAACTCAAACCTACTGCTGTACCGAAGATGGCTGTAATGGTTCATCCACTATTAAGGCTTCAGCTTTTCTCATCATGTTGCCAGTGGTATTTTATATTGTCAATGAAATTTTAAATATAATGAAGCAACAACGTCGTTAAAACCAATTATTCTAAAACAAAAATGATTTTTTTGTTTTGGTTTGAAGTTATGCGTCTTTTTTAATTAATGAAAAAAATTGATTCTATTTTAGAAGGGACCTAAAATGATAGAAAATGTTTTTTTTTCTAAAAAAAAGAGTGTTTTTTGCCTAAAAATAATTTGAATTTTTTTTATTTAATTTTTTTAATTAATATTTATGTATTTAATTTACTACAACAACTTTTGAACAGTCTTCCCAGCAAATAAATTCAAGAATATTTTCAGAAGGTTTACTGAAATAAAAAAGTGAAAAATATTGGATGAGAGCTTTCAAGGTATGAAATAATGGTTTAAAAAAGAAGCATTGAAATTAACGATTGAAATAAATAAATAAAATGATAGAAAATAATAAAACAGAATAAATTAGAAACAAAAAAAAAAAAAAAAAACACAAAAATCATGAACAAAAAACAAAACAACAATTCTAAAATTTTATTAACAATTTACAAGTAAATACGAATATAATTAAACATAAAATATATTAAAAACAAATTTAAAAAATTATAAAAAAACTATTTAATTAAAAGCCATTAAAATAGCATAATAAGAAAAAGAAAACACATTTTAGTATTATATGTATAAGCATAACAATAAGATTTGATTTAAAATTAAAACAAAAAAAAAATTGTTTGTTTTTGTATTCTATTATTTTAAAAACCAAGTTATTGACAACTATTCCGTAAAAATGTTCAAAGCTTCGCTCTTTTTCTCAAAAATATCTCTCCAGAATTTTTGAAATTCAAATTTGAAAAAGAAAGTAAAGAATTTGAATTCCCTACGTTGTCTTACTTTCGATAAATTCTCTTAATGTTAAAGAAAAGTTATGTGTAAAGATAGTTAATTTCTAGATTTTTTGCTTTTTTGCTAAAAAACAGTCCAACTTTGTATACAAAACTAAAACTGCGTTAGATGAGATGATGATTTTGCAGTTCGAATATGGAGCTCACCGAATACAACGATTTTCAGTTCTATTTATTTTGTAATTGATGTTTGTCAATCTATCTATCCATGCCCAAATTTTTAACCTCATCCCAGCGTTTCCCCATCTTAGCAGCTTTTTTGTCGACCAGTCTTCTTCAGGCATGAGCAGTCGCCGATTTGGGTTCCAATTTAGTGCATTTTGGGCTATGTCGTTATGTGGCTTTCTTAGCGTAGGGCCAATATAATTCCATTTGCGGCTTCCAATATTCAGCTCGGTTGGTATATGGCTACATTGGATCTGTAACATAGTATTTGGTATCGTGTTGGGTCAAAAGAATCTCATGATGCTGTCAATGAATACCTATAAATCCTTAGCTATACAAAAGTACTGATTTGACGTTCGAATTGAATATTCTAATTTTGACATTCGTTGAAAATGAGGATGACGTTCGCCAATAGCTCACTCTACAGACTTTATACGATTCTCATTGAGAAGCCATCTGATTTTGTTATAATACTACTACAGGTAACAGAAGTCGTCCACCTACTCAATAGTACTCTCGCCGACTGTAAAAACCCTGTGTATATCGCTGCCTATTCTCAGTACTTCGTCTTCGCCACATTTATTCTCAATCCTGACACGGCTGCGGCTTGGCAACACTGTATAATTTTTACGACATGTCCGTGTAGCTGTGAGACAACAGACAAATATAGTCTAAGTCCTCTAAACAACTACTGAGCCACCACACTATTCCTCGCTTCTCTATAAGGGCACCTCCCATCATTACGTCTAAAACAATATAAATGAGCAGTTGGTTTATAACACAGCCCAGCTTCACACCCTTAAGGACCAAGATTCTTCTGTTAAATTTCTTTTCATGAAGATTCCGATATCTAGCCTCTCTATATAGAGTTGGGTTAACTAACTTCTTAGGGACGCCTTTAAATTCCAATGCGGCCCGTAGAGAGTGCCCGGTGCAGAGAGTGTATAAAACGCTTTTTCAAAATCTATAAATATTTTATACAAATATATTGCTCTTCGATTATTCTTAGGCTATTAACGTGGTTTGCCCACAACTTTTGTGAGCGATGATAACCTGCTTTTTCTGCTCTCAATCCCGGTGAAATAATTTTCGATATTCTGTTCGCGAGAATGCTTGCAATAGCCTTGTTAATAGTACCTAGCAGTGTTATACTCTTTTCAATTGCCTCGATCAGTTAAATTACCTTTCTTGGGTAATTTAGCATGATGCCCTGCTTAAGACCATCTGGAAATTCCTCATTCCTCAGATTTCTCTTGTCATAGGCCAAATGATTCTAGCTCTTAATAGTGGGTCGACTTTTAATAACTACGGTGGAATGCCATCAAAACTAATCGATTTATTATTCTCTAGGGACTTTATATATTAAATAATTTCGGCAGTATTCGGTTAATCTATGGGTATGTTCGCGCGGCACATCTGTGACACGCAACTACATATTGAATCCGCTACGATTGCATTGAAGACTAGCATTTTCCAATAGCAGTCAGCATAGAGTTTCTATTTGGGCTTCTGTTGATGTTACAAGTTTACGATTGTCGTTCCGAAGTTTTGTACAGTTCAAATCAGAGTCAATGGCAATGTTAAATTCCAATCGAAATTTTCATGGTATTTCACTTGATTAAAATAAAAATAAGAAATCATTTACCCAAATACGGTGTTGTAACTATTTTCATACAGCAGAGTAACATAAATATGGTTTAGTTTTATGTTTTTTTTTTGTATTAATATTTGAATATTATTTATCTAAATATTCTGCAATATACGAATTCGCACAAGTTGTTTCAATGGGGTAAATGTGGACTTGTATATTCCTGAGAATATTTTAAGAATCACACTCACTCACACTTAATTTATTAGAATTGATAGAAAGAAATGCTAAATAGAAACAAAAAAACCAGGAGAAAAACCAACCTTAAGTAGATTTTCAATTGATAGTAAATTAATATAAAATATAAAGAATTAAAAATATTATTAAAAGAAAGCAACGAAATTATGTTTAAAAAATAAAATTTAAATTTAAAAAAATTATAAAAATCAAGGCAATTCAAAACAACCAATCAACCAACCAACACACCCGAAGAAAAGAAAAACTTAATAGTTAATCGTTAACAATAGAGATGAAAAAAAAAGAAAACCAAAAACAGAATTATTATTAGAAAACTAAAAAAATAAATAAATAAATAAATAAATAAATAAAAAAATAATGAAAAACAATGGCATTAATAAATATTAGAACAAAGAGAAGCATAAGGAGAATAAATCATTTAAAATAAAACCTTTTTCATCTAAATTAAAAGAAGTATTAAAACAAAAGAAAAAAATATTTATTAAAAACAACAAAAAACAAAAACAATTGAACAAGACACTGTACATGAAATTCTAAATTTATTATTATATATATAAAAAAATAAACAATAAAAATAAATTATAAAAATAAAGAAAAAACAACAAGCGTATAATAAAGAAAGAAAGAAAAAAAATCAATTCAAATTTAGTTTTAGCAGTAAAATATAAAGAAAATGTATTAAAAAAAGCATTAAAAATTTAAAAATTATTAGTAAATTATATTATTATTATTATTATTATAAACAAAAAAAAAAAAAAAAACACAAAACAACAAAATATGTTCTAAAATTTTTAAAAAACCAAAAACGTATTTAAAAAAAGAAAATTATAAATTTACTATGAAGAAAAATTAAAAAAAAAAACATTTCTTAGAGCACTTTCGTATATTATTAAAAAGATATAAATATATATTAATTATATAGAATAAAACACAATTCAAATTATTATTCTTACAAAACATTTTATGGTTTTCTCTTTTTTTTTTAAATAATTTCTCTTAAAACAAATAAATTTAATATGTTAAATTATTGAAAAAACCCCACTATTATTATATATTAAGGCTTTAAAAAAAATTATATATAAAAAACAAGATGCAATTTAGAGAGCAGTATTTAATAGAAAACAATATATATTTAAATAAAATATAATAAATACAGCTCCTTAATATAAAACCAACAACTATAAAAGGAACAAACAATGTAGTAAAAAGCAATAAATATTACAAATTAATTACATTATAAATAACAACAAAACAAATATTCAATAAATATTAGTTCCTTTCAATTAAACGAAGAAAAAAACAAAAAAACAAAAAACAAAAATTTATCAAAAATTATTATTATTAATGATAAAAAAACCAATTGTAATTGCAATTGCATACACTTCTTATATATTCGAATAACAAAAAACACAACGCTTTCATTACACTGTGCCATAGAAAATTTTTTCTTTTCAATTTTCCTCTGATTTTCATTTCCTTTTTTGTTTTCTTTAAATAGTTGCCACTTTATATGCCATTTTTCTTATTTTGTGCTTAAAATAATATAAATTTATTTTTAATTAAATTCTAGTTTTAATTTAAAAATTAAAAAAAAATCTAAATGTTTGTTGTCGAAAATTTTACGAAATTTTATTAAATAAAGAGATTATTTTGGAGAGCAAATTCGAAAAAAAATTTTTTCAATTATTTTTTTTTTGCCATAATTTTGAAGGTAAGAAAAAAGCATATAAAGAAATTTGTAATAATTTTTAATTATCAATTGGTATAGATTTCTTATAAAAAAATTTAAAGGAATTCAATTTCAAAACTATTGCAACTTATCCTTAATGATCAGAAGCAAGACAAACCAATTTAAGATGTGTGGACGAATATGTGGGCAATGTAACGACAGACAAATATAGTTTCTAACTGAGTGTAAAATTTCTTGCAAACTGAATTATTTAATTAAATACAATATATATTTAATTTTGATTTCCCCTAATTGTCGCACAGTGGCTTATTCTAGACCTTATCTACCTTTTAGTGTAGAGGTTTTTGCAAATATTGCGCCATTTCTCTCTATCTTGTCATGTTGTCTTAGTCGTTCTTCTTTCTGTTTAAGTCATTTTTCTTGAAGATATTACCAATCGAATTTTCCTGGGAGTCTGTCATCCTGGCAACATATCGGTACCAACTCGATCTGGAACGCTTTATTTTTGTTAGCAAGGGTTCTATTCTTAGATGTCTTCTAATAGTTTTGTTCTTGACTTTGTCTTTTCGTGTCTTTCCGGCTAGTCTTCGTCGATATTTCATTTCAATCGCCTGGTTTCTACTCTGTGTCTTTATTGTAAGCAGTGTTGCCAAATGTGCAGTTTTTAAAGTATTGAGCAGTTTTGTTTAACAAAAAAGTTATTCTGTAAATTATGCAGATTTTGCAGTTTTTAAACATTTTCGTTATTTACTTTCAATTCGCCACATTTGCGTAATATTGCTGTGGTCATATCTTTTAAATACGACAATGTATTTCAGTTTCGTTAATCATTTTAGTTACAAGCTAAGCAGATGATTGGTCTACTTTAGCCCGTTCCAGGATAATGGGGCCTGCCATCTTATCGCCGCCTAGAAACGACGCCTCCATTGTATTGTATTGTGCATTGGTGAGGATCCTTGCTAAGTATGTTGGTGGTGAGGATCCTTGCTAATTGTGTTGATGGTGATCCTTACTTAGCACTGCCGTTTTTCCCAGTAGGTGGCGTTTATCCTCTTCATTCTTGTGACGACTGTCATCGTCGCCAGAGTTTTGGTCACGTGAGTATTTGGGTCTGGAGGGGGCTTGAAGTCTCTTAAAGAAATATTCGGAAACCGCAATTAAATTTTTTCCTCTGCTGGGGCTCAAAAACCTGGGTTGTTTGAGTTGTCTACCGATACTCTAACCACTACCCTTCTGCCACCTCTATGCGACCATGTAATTAGCCTTTTTTTTGATAAGTGGCAAAAAAAGAGAGAATTCACTCAGTGTATGGTACTCACATTTATGCATAGGAAAGTTGCGTTTTTTTGTGCAGTCCTTAAAGATATAAAACTGGATCACCTTAAGTACGTATGTATGAGTGATATATCTGCTTCACTAATAAAATATTATTATTATAGAGCTAATCCAAATAAGCGGTTACCACCGCTGGATTCAGCGTATTTGAAACCGGCTTACCTGCCGGTTGCCAAGCTTGTCAGAAAAAAAGTGACAAATTCGAGCAGAGTGGTATTATATCAGATCAAATATCAAGTTTAATATGTTTTGTTATGCTTGAATAATAATATACTATAAATCGAATAAGACTTAAAATTGCTATAATTTTCTAATCAAACCAGATTTTGATATTTTTTCTTATTAATTCATTTAATTGCATTCGAAATATATTCCTTGATTATCAAAAGTTTCAAATAATCGGCGTATATGTAAATTTTTAAGTATGTGCAGCGTTTTCACTTGGAAATCGTTTTTTTTTTCTAAATTTTCAGTTTTCCCAAAAAGGTATGGTAACTTTGGTTGTAAGTACCCATGTTTCTGTTAAAGCCTTTATATATTCTGGCTATAGGCGATATTTTGGCGTTTAGGTCTTTGTCCAATTTCCCATTATCACTTATAGCTGATCATTGTGTTCGTTTTCCTTGTACTTAAAGGAAAAGTTCTGCTGGTTATTTCATCGAAAAATAGCTTCAGGTTGCTCTGTAGTACATTGCATTTCGTCTGCATAGGCAAGCCTACTTGTTTTCATTAGTTGTAGTTTCCCGCAATCCATAGTACCTGACGTCAACATTTGTTTGCAGCTTTTAAGTATATCATCCAGGAGTACAATGAAAAGGTACGGGCTGGGTATATCCCCCCGAGCTGACATTTTATGTTGTCCTGAACTCCTCGAAGGTATTAATGTCAGTTCGTAAAGCACACATGTAGTTGTTTATTTTACTCGACTGTTTTTTTTTTTTTCAATATCATATGCCGAACATTACAGTTTCACTTGCTAGTCAGACTTATGACTTTATATTGCTAATTTTGTTTTTTGATCTTTAATTTTAGATCACGGAGATATGGATAAACCTGTGATCATCAAAAAGGTGCTGAACATATGGTATCTGAAAGACCTTAATCTAGTATCCCTAATCGATGGGCCATGACAATAAAGATGTTCTATTATCTCATACTGCCCCGCGTTAATATAGTTTTTGCAATAGTTGTTTAACCGTAATCTGTATGTTCTCATTATAAGATAAAGTGCCAATATCTGTACAACTTAATTCTGTATATTCAATATTCAGACACCAAATTTCATTTTCGTTCTTTGTAATTTGCAGTTAGTTCAGATCTCTTTTGCTGCTTCAATTTTGCCTCTCTTTCAAACCGTTTCAAAGTGACAGAAAGTTTTTAGTGTGAGCGGAAAATAGATGCAGCTCTCTTTGATATATCGATCATGTGGATTGTATAGACGTGGCAGTGACACCTTTAAGCAGTGATTGTCAAAAGTACTACGCGGCGTAAATTGATTCTCTTACTGAAGAAAAATAACAACAAACTATCAGTCTCTCAAAAGAACACTCAACGAAATGTTTAATTAAAGGTTTTTTTTTAGTAAACCCATTTGCTTAGTTTGCCAACGCACGTTGTCATGCTGCACTGCATGTGGGCGTAGCAAGACATTTTTACTCTTTTATAAGGAATATAAAAATTTATCTCATTTTTATTTAAGAAAATTCCTAAATTTATGCCAAATATATTTTAAAACCATAATAAAATATTTCTCTAAGTGCATTGAGTAAGAAATAACACACACACGAGCAAAGTGACAATGTATGTGTTTGTCAAGCACTGCTTTAAAGCCTCTAACTAATCAGTATATGAAGTTTAGAACTACAATTACTGTTGCAAAAAATATAATTCGAGCTGCTGACAAACAACGCAAAAGTTTTGGATTTGAACGCACTTGGTTAGCGTCCTCCGTTATATTCTCGTTATTGAATGAACGAGGTTAGAAGTCAACTTACTGTATGCCACTGTTCTTTTTTTAATCACAGAATATTGTTTTTGCTTTTGTTCATTATGCTCTTCAAAGCATATTTTGTTTAAGGCATAAAGTATTATTTATTTTTATAAAAAGTATTTGCTTGTATTTTTTAACATAAAATTTATTAAGAAAAATATTGTTTTATTTATAATTAATTTTTAATTGAGATAACATGTTATTTAACATTCAGTAGCTCTCGTTGTATTATCTTTGCCATGTATTTTATATATTAAAATTGATGAGTAAACATAATCTTAATCATTAACATCCATTTATCATAATGAAATTTATGAACTAATTTTTTTTACTTATCGGTTAGAACAAATGCAATAAAATCACGACAGATGTCCGATAGTCTTTGTTTATTAATTGTCAGTATTTTTTTTCTCTTTATTTAATATGTAATTTTTTTCATTAATTAATTAATTGGCAATGAAAGGGATTTTTTTATTTTTACAGTATTTTTTATAGAATATACGTATAAAAAACTATTTACATGACTCGCATTTAATTAATATTTATTAATTAAATTTGGTTTTAAATAATATTAGAATTTAATAGATTTTTTATTAATTAAAAAATATATGTTTTAACAAATAGATTGCATACTAAGGCATGTATGCGTTTATTCTTTAAAAAAAAATTAACTTTTAAAAATATAATAAAGTTGTTCTCAATTAAAATGTTGCCCTTTTTTCAGAATAGAAAACAAGAATGTTATAAAAACCTTTTGAGCATCTGATCATGAAGTTAAATCCAACAATTCATCAAAAATTTTATTTACACATAAAAGTAGAGGCCGGTTTTTTTCTGGACAACGTTTTCGCCCTGCGATTTTTGTGCTAGGCGATATACGTAATGGTTTTACATTATATGAGGGCAACATTTTAAGAAAAAAAAAAAAAAAACGTGCTGTCCTTTCTTAGGCTTAAATTTTTTAAGAAGAAAAGGCACAGGGTATAAAAACGATAATTTTTTTACCAGTAAAGTTGATAATGTAATTTATGTCATATGATATTTCAAAATAGAGTATATATAGTAGTGGTCAAAATATAATCGCTTCTATATGAGGCGACATTGCTGTCAAAACTTTCGTTTTTCACCTTTTGTTGAATTCTGTGTATGTCCGTTAATAGTGATTTGGCAGAATAATTTAAATAAATAATAGTCTAACCGACAGATGTAGCTTCAACAATGCGATAGTTATTAACTGTAAAAGTTTGGAGGTCGGTATTGGAAAACAATTTATTTTTCTCCACGTCGTCGTCGACTGGCGAAGAATATTGTTTGTTTTGCAAAAATATTTGTTATTGACTTTTTGCAAATTTCACCTTGAAATCACAATTAAAATTACATACTTGTTTTGCTTATCTAAGTAAATAAATTAATATGTTTTGACCTCTACTGTATCTAGTATATGTTTACATACAATATACATATTTTATTGAATATATAAATCAATTTTAATTTTATGAATATACTCAAAAAATGTTGTTCAAAATGTTTAATGTTGTTCTATGGACTTTTTCTTCCAATAGTTAATAATAAAATGTATTGTCACGTGTAGAAATGAGTCCATTTTTATCCTTTTAAATCCAACATTTATATTTATAAATTATTAACAAATTATTTAATGTTGATTATATTATAAAAAAAGACAAAAATTAATATAATAAAAGTATAAATAAATCAGCCGCAATTAAAACACAAACTTAAGTTAATAAAACTATTAAATATAAATAAATAACTTATTTATAAAAATAAAAATTAAATTTATACTTAAGTGCTCAACCTTTGGAATGGAAAAGGAGGAAGGAGAGACAAAAATGTTCAATTCGATTAACACGAAAGAGTATGAGATAAACAAAAATATAAGAAAAATTAGTTAATAATTGTAAAACAACAACAACAATATAATATTTAAATTTTAATTTTAGAAATAAACTTAAAAAAGAATATTTTTTAAAATCGTTTTATTTTCAAAAACGGGTAAATTAAAGGTAAGCTTCGATAAATATAGTAGACTTGTATTAAAGCTCATTTCAATCCTTTAAATACTTCCGATCTTTATCAACTTAATCGATTAAAGTTTTTATAGTTTTGTTAGAGTTACACTTCCCGTATTTCTGTATTTCTCACAAGAAAAAGTGAAATGAATACACATTTATTATATGGAAACATGCCATCACAAACTTATTATAGCCGGTGTGCTTCGTGTAATAACTGCTTATCGAATCTTTCTCTCTTTTTAACCAGATTCCACCCACCTATGCAAAATTCGATATTTAGTATGAATGGGAGCTGCCACGCCCACTTATTTAATCTTGCTCAGTTATAGACTGATGATGAGTCCTGTTATTATTAGCGTTCTCAAGAAAAAGTGAATAGTACCTATATATGGGAGATGCCACGCAAGCCTATCAAATTTCGCCGATTTTAAAACTGAGGAATTGTATTGACTGCCAAGTCATTTAGATCAAGATATACAAAAATCAATATTTACCTTGTATGGGAAGCACCATGCCCACTTATCCGATTCCACATTTTTTCTGACTGATGATTTTTATTGACTACAAATCTATTTGGACCAAACTTAAGACTCTTACTGTTACCGTTTTGAAGATATAGACAAATAAATATTTTTATGTGCGTAGCTCCTCCCGGCTTTTTTAATAAAAGACAATCAGTTAAAGTAGACCTTTCCAACGCATGTATTGATTGCTTTGTAGATCAGTTTAGTGGTTATCGAGTTACTTATTAAATGACGAACAGAGGACAATATATTTTTTTTATATATACAATAGATAAGTTTAGTTAGTTGTGGGTTTTAAAATCCGGTGTTTTATTAACACACAAACGATACAAGTTTAAATCGAACATTTCTTGATTGCTTTTGCTTGTATCTTCACACATTTCTTAAGTAACTTGCACCACAAAAAAAAAATAAAATTCTTTTACTTAGACTATGTATGGTGTAAGCTCTTGAGCTTTTTTAGAGGTCAGATATATTTCTAGCGAAAGTTATGATGTTTGAATTGGAGGTTGCAAAATTTAACAAACAAGATGACAAGATTAGTCCTTTTTTTCAACTTAAAGCCAGCACTCGTGGGATAACCACTACTCATGCTGTGCATTGTGCCGTTACTGGGAAAATATGTAGTGGGAAGGAGTATAAAGATAGTAGTGTTTATGGACGTGTCTGATTTAAGTTCATCCATATCGTAAATGACAGGAATAACTTTCTCGGAAAGATTGTTCCACAAACGAAAGATGCTGATAAAAAATGCGTTGTGCGATTCATTGGACAATCAACTATGAAGGGATGTGCTTTACGGGAAAAAGGAATACTACATGAAAACATATGATTATGCGGAATCAGTTTCCTTATTTCGTTAGAACACATTCCGTTATATGCGGATAGAATAATGAAACACACGCCACACCGCGGTAATGCCCTAAGGAATCGATAAAGTTGGCTAGCCTGCCGTCATTATTAAGCACCTTCGTAGCGGTCGGGATAGGCTTTGAAGTGTTAGCCCATGCCTGAGAGTTGTATACAATTATGGATCGGATATATGTCCATATATGTAAATATGGAGAAGGTCAGATGGAGTGAAGTATTTCTTACACCATCTTAAAAAAGCCAAATGCTCTCTCGACACTTGAGAAATATGATCATTCAAACGGACATCACAATGCATCCTCATTCGCAGAACATCAAAAGCATCTGACTTTTCTATATCTACTTTACCCATAGTTACAGACAATACCACACCACAACCTCTGTGTGTCAGAGAAAAACATTCGCACAACGCTATTCGGAGATTTTTGCCAAGTAGCTCGTGAGAGTAGTATTCATATTACGCCTTTTCTTCCCAAAAGGAATATGAAGGGCAAATGCTGCTGTCTCTGCGAAAGAATAGATAGGATTGGAAGTAAGAAAAAGAAAGTCATTAAGAAATATTTGGAATCGAGTTGGAGAAAGAACAGAGCCTTGCAGTACACCTGAATTTATCCTGAACTCGTTGGATGAAATCCCATCTATAACCACTCTTATAGAGAGATCTCTGAGAAAGCTCGATATAAATCGAGAGAAGAAGAATCGACACCGAAGGCAGTAAGTTTCAATAAGTCCATTCATGGTTTTGTTTCACCTACCGGAGACTACCGCCAGCAGGTCGCCAGTTGAACGGCCCTTACAGAAGCGTATTGACGATGGCTTAGAAAATTGTTGACAAGGTGATGATTAACAATACTCTCCATAACCTTTTAGAATGCCGAACAGACTGCTATTAGACGACATTTTCCAGGAAAAATACTGGCGCTATATGACGCACTTAATAAATTCGCTTGGGCGACTAAAGCGTCGAAGAGCACTATTTTGAAAGTCTTGTTGACGTTGAGATTTGCAAGAACCTTTTATACAGCATGGGCTCGAACGTATATACTAGACATAGTCACTGATATGATTTCAAGTGCCGGCAGTGGTTGGAGGCGCTCCGGCAAGCAAGAATTACTTGCAAATATTTCAGCTAAACGGTTTGCCTTTTCAACCGGGTTCGTCAATGTTTGGTCATTCCTTATAAGGGCAGAAACCGAACTAGCGCTATTCCTGAGTCATTTAATGAATGACCAAATGCTTTTACTTCCCCTAGGTAAAGTAAGAACCTTAGCACGGAGGCGCTGATCGTAAAGAGCTTATTCAGGTCTAAGTACTGTGGTGCACAAACATCTCGGCTGTTTACCAAACGAATCAGTAGTGCTTCAATTCTTGGCCGCATCCTCTCTATATCTGACAGCCAGTCTGCGTGCCAAGATTTGTTTCTTGATTCAATACAAATCTGTTTAGATGGAATAAACATATCAACTCCTAGCTTTATTATTCTGACGACCATCTCTGTCATGGCCTCAACATTTGAGTTTGCTTCCTGATTTTGTTTTGAGTCATTGTAATCCGTCAAATTGAAGGCAAAAAGCTTGGTAAAATATCGACTAACAACTTTATAGTTTAACTTTATATTTGAAAATTGAAATAAATATTATCTAAAAGACACACATAATAATCAAATGTTTTTTTTCTCCGTCACTCCTCTAGGGAGCATATTGGCTTTCCACAAAGCATCTATTGCTTTGTTTCCGTTTCTTTCATCAGTTTGATATATGAAGCTAAGTCGACGATTAATCCGCTGTAGCTTCCTCCATTAATTTTTTTTGTAGTGGTGAAGAACCTTGCTAATTGGTGGTGATCTTTACTTTAGCATTGCAGTTTTTTTCCAGTAGGTGGCGTTTATTCCTCTCCTGTCAGGGGGGCTTTTTTTAGATGGAGTTGTCTGTAGGGAAGAAGTTTAAGCCCTTTTTATTATTAAAACATTCGAAACCACAATTAAATTTTTTCTTCGTCATGTGCTCTGCTGGGGCTCGAACCTGGTTCGTTTGTGTTGTTATGCGTGCACTCTAACCACTACACCATGCCACCCCCAATATAATAATCAAATGTCCGATTATAATAGACGGTCCGCCAAATAATTTTTTTTTTTTTTTTGAAAATTCTATAAAGAAAACTACTGAATATTTTCTCAAATTTCTTATTTTATTTGAAAGTAAAATCCTACCGGTTAATAAGGGAAAATAATTTCATTCAAATGGCTGCCTTGAATGGCCATGCAGTAGCCTACACGATCGGTCTAATTTTGAAGCATATTATCGATTGTGTGCAGCTGTATTTCACCAATCGTTTCACGAATATTGTCCTTTAAAGTGTCAATTGTCTCTGGCTTGTTGGCGTAACACTTATCTTTGACGGCACTCCACAAATAATAGTCAAACGGTATCAAATCGTAGCTCGACGTCAGCTCTGCGGCTGATAATGCAATCTTCAAAAACAGTACGCAAAACATCGTTCAACATGGTCCGATAACGATAGCCATTGACTGTAACGGCCACTCCTTGCTCATTTTCGAAGAAATATGGTCCAATTTTGCCTCTGGACCAAAATCCGCACCAAACAGTTACTCGTCTTGGGTGTATCCGCTTTTCAATGTATGCGTGCGGGTTTTCTGTGCCCCAAATGCGACAATTTTGCTTGTTTACATATCCGCCAAAATCAAAATGAGTTTCATTTGAAAAGATGATTTTTTTTTTGGTAAAATCGGCATCTTCCGTAAGTCGATCGCAGGCGCACTTAGCGAAGCGTACCATATTCCTTCAGCGGAAGGATAAAACTTATTATTTGTCAAATCAGACAATAGCTAAGTGTTACCATTCACGAAATAAGCACCAGTTGAAAAAAAAACGTTAGATGGCGGACCCTTTATTCTTGCGTGTTTCTTTCAAAGATAATATAAAATATCTCGAAATATCTCCAAAAGTGAAATAAAATCATAGCAATGTTAAGTATAAATAAATTACTTGAGGCTATTCACTAAACATTTATTTTATTTCCTTTCATTTTATTCCATTCTTTTCTATTTTTATTAATTTTGCAAATATTTACAGGAAATTATTTAAAAAGGAAGTGCTGGTAATCACAGGAGTACATATTTATGATTTAGTTGTAAATAAAAAAAAGATATTTAATTATTAATTACAGAAAAATAATGAAATATTCGATTTTAATTGAAATTTAAGGGCTTAAGAAAAACACAAAATAATTTATACATTTAATTGCTAATATTATTTTAAACTATCTTTTCATGTTATGGACATGCCTTTAGTGTGCATTTCTTTTAAACCTTATATGAGTGATAGGGTACCGGGGTATGGAGATCATTTTTAAATGGGAATTGGTTATAGAAGTTTTTTGTCTAGAAACATATAAAGTCTTTTGAAAATTCCTATAATTCCATTACTTTTCAAATTAAACTATTTTAGCTCCTTAATTCTTTTTGTGAATGGCTTAACTGAATGACAGAGTGCCTTGATATCCCAAAAAAGTTTTCTGCAGTTTAAGTTTTAAAAGTTGAATAATTCCTCTAATGAACCGTTTTATTTATAAACATAAACTTTAATTCTTGAGTAAGTATTATATAAACTGAGAGTACTTTGACCAACGTTGTCTTAAGTCCTTCTTGCAGAATTAAGTCCATCCCTCTGAATCTTGTGAAAACAAAAGAAAAACAATTATTTATGTTTTCTAACGTTCTCTAATATTCGTAATCATATATCACCTATTTTATTTTTGATTTTATTTTCTTTTTCATAAAAATTTATATTCTTTTATAAAAATTTCTTTTCTTCTCATAAATAACCCCAGGGGTCACATTTGAAGAATTAAACCATACCAAAGATTAGTTTCCTTTTTTTTGTTAAAAATTTCTATTTCCGGTTAATGTAAGGAAAAAAAGTAGAAATTTTTTAATTTAGCTTTTCCTGTTGTTTTTTTTTTTTTTTTGTTCTTAAATATCGTTCTTTGAAGAATTTTTCTTTTCTTTAGAAAATTAGACCCCTGGGCGTTGGGTGTAAGTGGGAGCAAAAAAAAAAAAAAAATCGATGAAACAAGTGAAATGGAAAGAATTTTTATGAGCTTTTCACCAGCGAGATTGATGCTGAACTAACACTCTATTTACTAAAAACTAGCCAGTTTTCATCTCTTCCTTCTTTAAACGCATTTTTTTTTTTCATTTATTATTCCGGCTTATTTTCTTTTTATTGCCCATGTTAGCAGACGGATTTGAGTGAATGTGATTGAGAGCATAAATTGAAAAACAAGAAAAAGAAACGACCTATAAGCTAAAGCAGATATTAATAAGACATAATACTATTCAAAGTGGAGTTATCGGAATCCCCTTACTAAATTTTTCTGTAAAGGAAAATCGTTAAAGATTTGCTTATAAATGTATCGGCTGAAAGATATGTCAATAACATAAAAGTTTAATTTAAAAACGATTTATTAAAATTGATTATAAAACTAAGTTTTGGTGCCTTAGTTACTGAAGAGTCAAGAAAGGTATGTAGTTGTTTTCTGCTTTTAATAAATGTACGTAAGTATTTATGTACGTATGAGTGTTATTTTATTAGTGAAACAGAAGTATCACTCATATGTACGTATTTATGTAGTAATGTGATCCCACTGCGCAGATTAAAAAAAAAATTGTAGACTTATTTAAACATAATTTTAAGTTACGCGAATATACTACCTTGATCAAAGAGTTATCGAAATAACCCCCGTTTGGCGGTTAGGTTGGTAGATCTGTTGTTGATAGTACCGCTAAATCTTAGCGTCATGTGTCTTGGCGATTTTTTACAATTTTAGAAACAGCTGCTGAAACGCGTTCCCCGTAATGGTTTTTTAACTCGAATTAACAGAAAGAAGTCACAGGGAGCCAAATCAGGAGAATTCGGTGACTGTTGGATGGTATTTGTTGCATTTTTCGTCAAAAAATTTCGAATAATGTTGGCACTCTGCGTCGGTGCGTTATAATGGTGCAAAATCCACGAGTTTTCTGCCCACAATTCCGGTCTCTTTCGGCGAACTGCTTCAAGCAAACGTCTCATAACGCCCACAAAATACTCTTTGTTTACTGTCTGGGTTTCTGGCAAAAATTCATTATGCACTACACCGCTGTAATCCATAAAAGCCTTGAGCACTGCCTTTTTTCCTGATTCAAACGATGTGGTTTTATTGGTCTCGGCTCATTTGCAGAACGCCATTCACTTGCCTGCTGTCTGGATTGTGTCTCATACTCATAACCCCACGTCTTGCCTCCAGAATGATCCTCTTGATGAATGTGGGATGGGATCAGCCTCTTTTGCAACCTCAACACGGTCAAAATTGTAAAACAATTGGCAATAAACATAGAAATAGATGTACTATCGGCAACGTAGCCTTTGAAAATGTCAAGCTATGACCCTAAAGCTGGGAACACACGATTGCCTCAAATACACCAATTTGACAATTTTTATTGTGACGAATTGCCGCACAATTCTATATTCACACGGCTGTCTTACTTTATACAAAATTTATTGGCACAAGATGGCGCGAAACGTTGTATTGACAATAATTGTCCTAACGATGTCACATGATTGTTCTAGTTTACGGCAAAGCAGTGGTGTTCAAAATAGTTCTTTCTCTAAAAAAAAGGAAAATAGTGCCCTCTTTATTTATATTGAGCTTATTTAATGAACAAATAAATAAAAAAAATTAAAATTAAAAAAAGAAAAAAAAGTGTGTGACTCAGAGATTGACTCATAAGAAGGGCCATTGATGGTGCAGATCCAAATTGGAATATAATTACAAATTTTATTTAATCCTCTAAAGGAAAGGCGATTTGTTCTCTAAGAAATAAAAATTGCATCGGCTTTGATTATCGTGGGTCCGCTTGATAGAAAAAGGTAAAAATAATGAAAGAAAAAGTTGGGAGAAGTTTGTGATACAATTTACATATAAATAATTAAAAAATGCATATTTTAAGGGATGACAATTATAAATACCGTACAAACACATGTTTTTCAGAAAGAAATCAATTAAAAATTAAATATTGGTGAGAAATGTCTTCTTCGATTGCCGCACAGGAATACAATTAATATTGGTGATTTTTTTACATTTACATTGGCGCATGATTGGCTTTAAAGCTTGCACACGATTGTCTCACCAGGGTTGCATTTGATTGGGATAAATAAGCACAATAATATTGTGAATTGCCGTATAAGCCAATAAATTGTATTTAAATTGTATAATTTGGTTGGCATAGAAAATAAACTAATTATTGGTGCATTACGATAGTGAGAATATTAACCACAGATGTACCAACTTAACAAAAAATAAATAAATAAATAAACTCAAATCGGAACGACGGGACTGCCACACGGGGCTTATTTTGAAAACTTTGTGATCAAGGTAGTATATCGAAGGCAAGAGCCAACCCAAAAACGCTTACCACCACTTTTGTAATCACTGTAATTAATCTCTTGTTCTTTAAGATTAACTAAAATTGAACTAATAAATGTGTTAATACATATACTTCTTATAGAAAAATAAATAAGTAACGGTAAAACATATTTTATCTATTATATCCGGCTTTCTTTTCCAACGTCAACTTGAAGTTTGTATTCCTTTAGTAACAAGAAGAATTACTATTCATTGACTTGTTTTCTCAGAGTTTATTCAGTGAAAGCATGAACAAATTTAAAAGCAATAAAATGATAAATTTGACATGCTCGCATATAAAGTAACATCCTTCCATAATCAATATTATTGAGGAAAATTATTTATGTTAGACACGCACACATCCCTATGTATACATACACACATACAAATACTTACATACAATAAAGTTTCATTTAATACTGACAAAGTTTATTACTGTTTTTTCTGAAAAAGTCGTTTAAAAGTACTTTTATTATACGATATCCCGTAAGAAAGTGCCGTTATGTATAAGTATGTGTGTATGAATGTTAACATTTAGATACTAACCAAATAATTGCACGTTGTTGTATGAGTATTGCGAGTATTGGGCATAATGTTTCATATTTTGTTGTTATATTGCTGTTATTGTGCATAATAGTCTGTATTTACAGTAGAGAATTAAAAAAAAAACAACTGCTAACCAAAAAAATAAAAAATAAATAGAGAAATAGTTAAACATGGCGTTATTTAGTTGGTCATTAATGTTAACAGTTATATGCTTATACAAGAGTACACACATACACTCTCTCTTTCTTTTCCTTTAAACAAAAAACATTAAAACGCAAGTGTAGCATAAATTTTTCTGTGGTAACGAGAGTAATGTTCGAAATTTTAAAGAGTTTTCATGTATTTTTAGTTTTTGTACTCGAATGTTTCGCTCTCTCCTCACTGCTTATCTCAACATATTTAAATGTTTGTTCTTGTTCTGTTTAATATTTTCGTACGTTCTTATTATTGTTGTAAGCGTGTTGTTTTTGTGCTGCACTAGTTCAGTCGTAAGTTCCTGACTTGAACATTTTGTTTTGTATCTGCTATAGTTTTAGTTTTATTTTCGTGTTTCTTTTTTTCATTTCTTAAGTTTATTCGCTATCGTTTATAAGATTTTTGTTCTATTTATGTTTTTTAACGTCTAAGGTTCGTTTCCTTTTTAAATACTTGGCAAAGTATTTAAAAAGCCTTTTTCTTATTTGCCTTTTTTAAAACTACTAAGGCTTTAAAGAGAATTGTAGTAGGGTGGTAAAAAGTTGGAGTTTTTTGGAATTAAATTTTTTTAACGTATTTAAAAAGATGTATTTATTTATTTATTTACTTATTAAAAATATAATTGTAAATATCTGTTGCTCTTGGGCTTTTAGGACCTGTTGTAATTATGCTGAATGATGAAGAATATCGATCTATGACTGGCGATCAAAATTTTTACATAAACATTTAACAAAAAGGCTGTAAATAATGGGGTTAACAACGTTTTGCGTCATAATTAGCTAAAAACTGGCTTAAATAAATAATCATTCGCCGAAATTAATTTCTTTTTGGGGTAGCCATTTCCATTTATTTAAAGAGAAAAATGTCTCAATTTTGTTTTGCAATACACGACACCAGAATCCACTGCATATTGTCTGCCATTAAATAAACTATTTTTTATTTCTTATGTCGTTATCTAAAAGAATGAATACTTCACCCTATGTTGAGATAATATAATGGTGGTGCAAGTTAGGTGGCGTAGTGAAGTGGTTAGAGTGCTCGCAATACAACCGGCCCAGGTTCGAACCTCCGCAAAGGACATGACGAAAAATAAAAACAAAATTAGCCTTCAACTTCTGTCCAGATAAGTTCATTTAAAAAGTAAAGAAGAAGCATCCCTGACCTTCCAGCTTACCTCTGGCGATGATGACAAAGATCAGACGAATGATCAGGAAAAAACGCCACCTACTGGGAAAAAGTTATACTGCTAAGTAAAGATCAGCACCACCAATTAGCAAAGATCTTCACCACTACACAATCATATGGAGGAGAGTTACAGTGGATTAATCCATCTAATTAGTTTTGTAGAAAGCCAATATGCTCCCTAGAGCCTTCAAAAATGTACTCAAGAAAGTCTTACAATTTTACATTGAGAAACGATAAGTACGAAACCTTTTTATTTTTCAATATGGCATATATCTTTCTATTTTATCCTACTAAGTCCAGGTATTATAAGTCTTTTACAATATTTTATATAAAACTAATTGTGCTAATATCGCACAATAAATCATGAACAGTCACAACTCAAAATTTATCAAAATTGCTTTTTTTCCATAAATCAATTCACAGATCAAATCTCTATCAACCACAAAATTTTAATCAAAATATATTTCCAGTTAAAAAGGCATAATTAGATGTAATGCCCATTATTCAATGAAAAAAAAAATGTTCAACAAAATTTTCATTTAAGCAGTCACAACTCAAAATTACCTCTTATTTGCAAAGTTATTATACATAATTAAACAAAAATTGAGTAAAGTGCCTTCTAAGGCCTTCTAAGGTACTTTACTTCCATATGAAACACAATTTGACAATATAATAACAACCACGTCATTTGAAACTGTTCATGATTTAGTGTAACCTAATTTGTTTCAATTTCACTCAATCACGCGTAAACGATTGAGCCGATTTTGTTGTGTTGAAATTTGGAACACAGATATACATATCTAGCTAACGAAAGGCTTTTTTAAAAATTAGGCCTGCAAGAGTTTAAAATCGGGGGATAAAGGAGCAAATTATACATATGAGCTTGGCATTAAAATATTTTCGTCATTAAAAATTGTGTTAAAATTTGAAACACATAGAGATTTAGCTAACGAGAGTGTTATAGGGTATGTTTTTTTGCATATTTGCATCTGGGGTAAAAACGGTCCAAATTAAATCATATGATAAATAAATTTGTTTATTCAGTCACGCTTAAACGACTAAATCTATTTTGGTGAAATTGTACAATGGACAGCTACTTTCAAAATTGTTCCTTGAATTACATTAAAATCGGGTGAAAACGATCAAAATTAATGACGTTCTTCTAAAATAACAGGCATTGTTTCTTCTTAAAACAAAGACGTTTGTTTGCTAGCATTGATCATCCACTAAAACCTGTTATACAAAAGTATATTTTCAAAGGCTGTACTTTGAGTGGCTATTAAGGGATTTGGTTATTATTCCATTCTACGAAACACGGTAGTAATTACGATATATCGATATATCTTGCGAACTATAAAAAATATAGCCTTCAAACTCTCCACATGCTGTTTTATTATCAAATTGCTCATTAAGTCAAAAAATTAACTTTACAGGAGGAGTGGGTGTATTACCTCCGATAAAAAATAATATTTTTTATCGTACATTTCAATAAATATATTAGCGGGAAATGTCAAAAGTCATCCTAGCATTTTTCTAATAAAAAACGGAGATGATCAAGAAAAAGAAGGACTTCATCTCTCATTTGAAATTTACATACATATACATACGTATATAGCTTTCCGGGCTACGCTGAATGGTCAAAGCTAGGTTAGTAACAAATTTATATGGACAGTGATTTAGAATGAAATTTAATACCTATTTAAAGCGTACTATGTGAAAACTGTTAGAAAGTCGGGTTTGACTGACTGAACCTTTTCTTTTTTTTTATTGAGAAACTTGAAAAAAAGCAAAATGTATTGCTTGTATGTATTAAAGCTTTCGCCTTGGGTAGGTAATACACGATTTTCTACAATTTCGGTACAATTTGTAGTTACGACTACGATTGTCTTTTTACCGCTGACTATCCCTACTATGCCAAATAGAATACATACATAAGTAAATATATACATACGTATGTATATATAAATTTATATGTAAGTTTGTATGTTTTTACAGATTTTACTATTTCAACTTTTTTCTTTTTCGTAGCCTTGAAGAGTCTCGGCTGTGTGTTGTAAAGTGTTGTTAATTAAAATTATTATTGTGGGTAATTACAAGCACATTTCACTCTTTATTTCACATTTCACTTACAGTTGTAATTGGTTTCACTTTTTTTTTTTCGTTTAATGTTAGCAAAGGCGCATAAAAGTAAGAGCAGCATTGCTCTTTTTGTTTTTTGAAATTAAATTTTTATGGAAAAACTAAATGGTTTTTAATTAGTTGATTATAGTCTTATAAAATAATGTTAAAGGAAAAACAAAAAAAAAAAAAAAAAAAAACAAAAATGAAAGGAAATAAAAATTATATTTTTAAAAGCACACATACATATAAACATACAAACATACATACATAAACTTAATGAGGAGGTTTAAAGGTTTAATTTTTAAAAATTTAAATATTTTTAGGAAAAGAACTGAATTTTGTTAAAAAAACAAATGTTTTTGTTGTGGTTAAAATAGAAAATTGAAATAAATGGTTGTCATATGTTTTGCCTTTTAAATGCTTTTAAAAATGTCTTATGCTTTATTATAATATATGAGTTTATGCTTAAAAAAAGCATAAATTTTAATTATAAATGTAAAAAAAGAAAAAAACGTATTTAATTCGAGGTCAAATTAATAATTCAGTGAATTTTTAAAGTAAATTCACAATTTATTTCTTAACAAAAAATACTTACATATTAATTTTTAAAGCCTTTAGAAATCTCCTACCATCCAGCAATTTCTTGGAAAGTGGAAATAATTACAAAATTTTAAATGAAGAGATTTTGTTGTTCTGTGGTTTTTTTTTTTTATATACAACTAGCTAAAGCCCGACATGCTTCGCTACCCTCGTTAAATGCTATCTTAGTTACATTTTTGACCCTTTTTCTCTATTTTGCCCCCTTGCTGTCATAATCCTATTATTTTTTCCCTCCAGAAAGACACTGTAGGTTCTGCTTTCTAGCTGTATACAGTCCAAGAGTGCTTTGTGCAATTCCCGCTTTTTTGGTGATGTGGATAAGAAGCGAAGATTTAATAACTATCATTCTTCACATATAAAAAATGTAATATTTGATATGAGTGCCACGCCCACTTATCCAATTTCGCCCATTTACTGGCTGATGATGTGTCTTGTTTATGACGTTCTTTGAGCCTAACTTAGAAATTTCGACCAATACCGTTCTCAAGATATACAAAAATAATTATTTACTTTGTATTTGAGATACCACGCCCATTTGTCCAAATCCGCCCACTTTTCAACATATGATATGCATTGACTATGAAGTCATCAAATACTTTTAACCATTCTTAAGATATACAGAAATCAATGTTTAGTTTGTTAGAGAGGTACCACACCCACCTTGACTATGAATCTATCTTCCTGTTATCATTTCGAAGATATAGACAAATAAATATACATTTTGTATGGCCACGGCACTGCTCAATTGGAATTTTTTAAATTTATAAGTAAAGCCTATAGTTCCTTCATAGATACAGAAAGGTACTATAAAAATTTCAAAATAATCGGTTCAGCCGCTTAACCGTCTATAGCGCACAAGCCAACAAACAAACATAAAGTGGCGGAAGAAATAGTAGGGACACTTTCATTTATGCAAAATAACTATAACAACGTGAAATGGTCTGAAGAAAAGAAGATTAATTTATTGGGGTCAGATGGCAAATCGTATGTACTAACTTCTTTCAATTAAAATGTATTCTTTATTTGATTTTTGTAATGATAAATAAAAATTTAAGAAAATTTTAATTTAAAATTTTGATATCCCTATTATTTCTTCCACCACTGTACATACAAACCCACATTTATCTTTATGTATAATTGCACATGTGTACACCCATGTATTGGCTGTTTTTTGTTTTGAAAAATGTTCACCTTCACATCGTAATCGATGTAAACAATTCAAAGTACATCTCAAAAGTCTACTGCCATGAGCCTGTTAGATCACAAAATGATCTTAGCATTCTTGTAAGTACATTCATCAGAAAAAAACCACTGGATTGTTTTTTAATTCTGGTGTAACATAAGCTTTTGAATGACCTGAACGTTTTGCGTCACTCTTATATTTTGTTTCGATTTGTGTTTTTCTTTCTTACTTAAACGTAAATGTTTAGTCACTTTCCGAAATTTACTTTCAATAGAAGTCAGGCGTGGCGTAGTGGTTGGAGTGCACGCATAACAACACAAACGACCCAGGTTCGAGCCCCAGCAGAGGACATGACGAAGAAATAATTTAATTATGGTTTCGAATGTTTACTAATAAAAAAAGGCTTCTACTTCTTACCTCCAGACAACTCCACAAAAAAAAAAAAAAAAAAATAAAGAAAAAAGCCCCCTTGACCCTTCTCGCATATCTCTGGCGATGATGACAAACAGCAGCAGATCAGATGATCAGGAAAAACACGCCACCTACTGGGAAAAAGTTACACTGCTAAAGTAAAGATCACCACCAATAATTAGCAAGGATCTTCACCATTACACAAACCACAAAAAAAAAATCATTTGGAGGAAGCTACAGCGGATTTTAATCATCTACTTTACTTGAAGTATTAAATATCAAATTGATTAAAGAAACTGAAACAAAGCAATAGATGCTTTGTGGAAAGCCAATATGCTCCCTAGAGGAGTGAAGGAGAAAAAAAGAAGTCAAAAGCAACCGAATTGTAATATACGGTACGGTACGTTGCTCGAAACTCTACAATAGTTCAGTAATAACCAGAGCAGCACAAAAATTCACGCAATTATGAAACTGCTCTCGTATTTAATATTTTGAAAATTTTTTTTTCTTCGGTCTAAAACCAAATTGTTTTTAAATGTTTGTAGTGAAACTCATAGAAGAAATGAATGTTGCAAAATGTCATATTTTGACATTTTTAATCATCCCCATCATCGTTATCATCTACTATCACTACCACGACCACGACCACCACCACCACTTCCACTAAAACAAAGCCCACAACTAAAACAAATATAATTCTACTACAGTTACACACACACAGATACACATGTGCCTGTATATACTCATATACTAAAGCGAAAGTACAAAAAGAAAAAGGGAGAGGGCGTAACACACAGAGACACTTATGCCGCACGGTCACACTAGTCACTGTATCATGACAACATTAATAAATTATACTTGAAAGGCGACAGTCAAAGAGTAACAAAAGCGGAAAATAAATGAAAGAAAAAAAAAGAAGATGTAAGAACGCAAAAAAAATGTTTGAAATAACCTTGAAATAGGAAAAAAAATCTGCCTCTCTTCACAATTTCGAATGCCGGCAAGAATGATAGGAGGGAGAAAGAAAAAGAGCTGATTGTGAAGAAACAACAAATGATACAGAGATCTAATATATATATTTTAATGCAACAGCAACAACAATATCCTTATGATGTTTCATAAGGAAGAATGGACAGACAAAAAAGCAAACAATCTAAAAAATAAAAATAAAATAAAACTGGACGGATATCACTATCAAGACTGGAATAATGACGATGAAAATGATGATGAGAACATGATTTCATTAAGGATCATTCAGTATTTCTGCATAAAACGATTTCAAATCTCTGTCTTTGTATAGTTTGTTTTACTCTCTTTCTAGTAAGATTTGCTAAGTTAACATTACAAAAAAAGGAAAACCTTTTAAAATGAAAATATGAAGTCTGATTTAACTCAAAAAAATCTTTCACAAATGTCGTACAAAAGTCTAAGGTCTTAGCGTTTTTCAATGGTTTCTATGACTTTCACTTTTCCTCTCTTTGCCCATCAGGGGGAAAGTGTAGTTTTTTATGTAATTTTCTTAATTTCTTAATTAAATACAAGTTCTTGTCAGAACTGCCATAATTTTTCATGTTTCATGATTAATTATTTAAAAATTGTGACCACAACCATTTCATTTTGCAAACAAAACCTATCCTCTAGTCACTAACAGACTATTACTCTTGTTTGTATTGCGGTTATTGTTTTACTTGTTGGTTGGCAAACAGACAGACAGACACATAGACGGACAGACAGAAAAAATGTTAATGTTTGGGTTGATTATCAAACATCTTTTTGTTTTCATTCAAGTTGCCATTTTTAAACATGATAAACGTTTTTGTACTGAGTTTAACTGAAATACGAGTTTTTCTGAACCTCACAAGTGCGAAATTAAAAAAAAAACAGTGATTGAGGATGTGCTTACTTAAGTGATTAAGTTGCTGCTTGAATTTCGTTAAAGAATGGAAATACAGAATAGCGAAAAGCAAAGCAAAGATTTTAAGGTTCAAAAATATAATAAAATTGGATGCAATATAGAGGATTACAATACACTACCTGTGTAATGTAATACGTCATTAAGATTTATGTAACTTTGTTTTAGAGAAGAGAATATTCGCACTAAAACCTCTAAAATTGAAAGAAATAGTTCTCTGTTGCTACAACATCTCCTTCTAACTGAAATAAAATGCTTAGTCTCTATGACATACACAAATCTCATTTCACAAGAATTGCTTTTAGCCTTTTGTGTCTATTTTCTAATTTGAAAAATATTTATTAAGTATGAGAATTGATTAGACCGAAACCAGCACTTATTTTGAAAGCCTTGGATATCTTCTCATTTAAAGGGAATAAAAAAATAATCAAAATCATATATTAAAGAAGAAAACTCTCTTTTGCTCTGAAAAAGAAATAATTTTTGTCCCGTACAGTGTTCTAAAATGTAGCAGATCTTATTTCTTTTACCCTACACTTTTGTTTACTTTTTGCTTCTCATAATTTCATTTTTGTTTTTTTTTTTTTTTGTTTCTTTAGATAACACAACTCTTAAAATGTTTGCTAACAAACATTTGAACAAGTCTGTGCCATTTGACACTGAATTACTTAAAACAAAACAAATTAAGTTAAAGACTGATTGACTTGAGTAATTATTTTTGATTAAAAAAATTAAAAAATAAAATGTCGTGAAGTTATAGGTACACACAAGCAGGATTGAAATTTTTAACCTTTTTGGCAATAGGAAATAAACTACATACTTATGTATGCATGTATATATTAGGTTGGGTCAACTTTTTTGTTAATAGGCGTATAGCAAAAACTTAATCTCTAATAAATTCTAAGAAAACTTGCCTAAGAAACTATAAGTCTAATATCAGAACCTAGCTTTCGCCGAGAAACATAATGGAGTCTTGAAAATTAGAGAAAATCGTTTAAATTTGCCAACAGTGCTTTGACATAAAAGCTGCTATCTCAACAAGTACTCAATATGCAGATCTCAATTAGGTCTAAAATTATAGTTATTGAGAGCAAATGGCATTCAAAATTTTTTTTAAAATAAAGGTGAAAACTATTTTGGAAAACTATAGGGTCCACCAAATAAATTTTTTTTTTTGAAAATGCTTTAAAAAAAATCTACTGAATATTTTCTCAAATTTCTTTTTTTAATTGAAAGTACAATCCTTCCGGTTAATAATAAAAAATAATTTCATTCAAATGGCTGCCTGGGCTGCCCATGCATTAGCCTACACGATCGGTACAATTTTTAAGCACATTATCGATTGTGTGCAGCTGTATTTCACCAATGGCTTCACGAATATTGTCCTTTAAAGCGTCAATTGTCTCTGGCTTATTGGCGTAACACTTATCTTCGACGGAACCCCACAAATAATTGTCCAACGGTGTCAAATCGCAGCTCCGAGCTGGCCAAACGACATCAGCTCTGCGGCTGATAATGCGATTTTCAAATACAGGGCGCAAAACATCGAGTGTAGCTTCGGCTGTGTGGCACGTAGCGCCGTCCTGTTGAAACCAAATGTTGCTAATATCCTCCTCTTCAATTTTTATGAACAAAAATTCGTTCAACATGGCCCGATAACGATCGGCATTGACTGTACTCCTCCACTCCTTACTCATTTTCGAAGCAAAATGGCCAATTATGCCTCTGGACCAAAATCCGCATCAAACAGTGACTCACCTTGGGTGTATCGGCTTTTCAATGTATGCGTGCGGGTTTTCTGTGCCCCAAATGCGACAATTTTGCTTGTTTACATACCCGCCAAGATCAAAATGAGCTTCATCTGAAAAGATGATTTTTAATTCTGCAACATTACCATGATTTTCAAAGTAATGTCACAATATTTCCCAGCGTTGTTCAAGCGTATACAAAACCATATTCGTTCAGCGGAAGGATAAAACTAATTATCTGTCAAATCAGACATGAGCTAAGTGTTACCATTCACTAGTTGAAAAAAACGTTAGATGGCGGACTCTTTATATATCAAAAAGCGTTATTTTGAAAACGTATGTTAATACAGAGAGAATAGAGAGTTAATTTAATCCTAAGATATTAATGGAAACATATTGGCAGGTAAAAAAAACGATGTATTTTCCTTAGAAAAAAATATTTGTTTTTTTCTTGAACACACTGATACCAAAATACACGTTTTAGGCATACTTTTAAATGCGTTTTGCCTGCTGAGTTTGAATATGACTTTGGAAGTGGTCTGTCGCTGTTAGTTGTTGAGATGTACTCGTATGGCGTGTTTGTGATATACTGTTTTATAAAAAAAAATTTTTTTTCCATAATGCTGAGCATAACTCTGCTTCATGTTTTCAAGCCTTATTTTAGTGATAATTGTTTAGAAAATGTACCTAAAAACTTAAGTAACGATTGTTAATGTTATTGTAATCAGTAAAAACACAACCATTTCTTAATTAATATTTTATTTCGTAATACAAACAACAGAATCTAAGTCTTTTTTATAATCCATTCGACGTGCTTGTGTTCGACTTACTAATGTTACTACCATAACATCGTCATAATTTTTTGCAATTACTCGTCGTGAGACATACGTTAGCAACTCCATATAACGCTTGGTTCCCTAGATGTGCGACGAAATTCTTGGATCGGGTAGTGCATAAATCAATCAAAACAAATGTTTAAAACCACGTTTTCATAAAATGCATTAACGGTAAATTTCTACAATGACTAAAACTATTAATAATATTGATTTCTAATTACTTTTTGTTGATAACATTTCATAAAAGAAGAACGGAGCTTAAAAAAATCATTCTTTTTTATAAAAATTAAGACATAATATCGATGCAAGACCAATTACCATATTTCTTGAGCAATACTTAGTGGCAACATGATAATTTATTTGTAATCAAATAAGATTTAAGACAAAATGGTATAAATAGGTTCAAAAGACCAGCTATATTTGTGTCTTGTAATGATATACCAGTAGTTGTCAGTCTTTTATTTTTCATAATCAAACCTTTAAAAAAAACACGGGATAATAATAAAAATTTTAACAAAATGAAAGTAGATTATTAAGGCTCGGTTTGGCCAGAATATGCTTAATAGTTGGTATAGACAACGTTTAATAATTCCTTGGAGTTTGCAAACTCCAAGTTGTCCTGCCATATTGTAAGGTGGACTTGACGCTACAGCTGAAAATTCTTATTTTTGTTCTACACGAGATGTTGTTGCATCTCCAAATTCTAATCCAGCTTAAAACAAAATCAATTGAGTTAATACGATGGTGTGTGTCTGCCTCTAATCCCTCAAAATTTTGTTGTTCTACTGCCAGGGTAGCAAAAGCTGTCGAACTTTTCAATGTTCGGCCCATCCACAGAAAGCGGATTAACATTTGTTGTGCCTATCCTCATGGGCTTGGTCTTACAAGTATTTATTCTCAGACCAACTCTGGTAGCATTTCTTTCTGGTGCTGCAGCTTGGATGCATCTCTGGTTTACACCGTTGTGGCTCCTAAAAAGTAGACTTTTCCTTCCTTTAAAGCGAACTGTTAGTTTAGCATTCCTGTACTACTACTGATCAGTTTTTATAAAAGCGTTCTTCATAGCGTCGCTAGAGACATTATGAAAAGCCCGCTCAAAATCGGTGAATAGAAGACATATCGGGTGGGCCATCTATCGATTTAAATTGGAACTAGCGGTTATTTTGAATATGGCATAGGTATTGCCATTCTATTCTGTCACAAAATTCAGTATATTATTTCCACTGAACCAAATGAGTCGATTTACACTTGAGCAACGTTGGGATTTATTGGAAATCTAATTTTCATTTTGGTGGGTACGTTACTAGGCAAAATTGTCGTGTTTGAGGCTCAGCAAACCTAAACGTGGTCTCATAGAAACCAATGCACCCATTACGAATGACTGTTTGGTGCGGTCTGCGCAGCGGAGGTACCATTGGCCCATATTTCCTTGAAAACGAGCACGGCGCAACCATTATGGCCAATGGAGAGACCTATCGCACCATGACAACCGATTTGTTTGTGAACGTTCTTAATGGTATTAATGTGAACGATGTTTGGTATCAGCAGGATGGTACAACTTGCCATACATCTCATGTCACAATCGATTTATTGCGTTGAACGTTTGATAGCCGTTTAGTTAGCCGACAGTTGGCCGACAAAAAGCTGTGATTTGACACCGTTGGACTGTTTTCTGTGGGGCGCCGTTAAAGACAAGTGTTATGACGGCAAGACAATTGAGCATTTGAAGGCCAACATTCGCAATTGCCGACATATGACCTCATACACTCGAAAAAGTTCTGGCAAATTGAGGCACTGTGAGGCCAACCGCTACAGCCATATAAATGAAATAATATTTCATTTCAAATCGGAATAATTGTACTCCACAAAAAAAAGATAAATTTGACAAAATTTCAAACCGTTTTTATATTATTGCATTCTTAAATTTGAACTTTTAAGTGGTCCACCCTATAGATGCATGTTAAGTTCCATTGATTGTTCAATGATTACGGGCAAGGAGTTAATGTGATTGGCACATGATCGACTTGGGCGGTAATCAGCTTGTTGCTTACGTAAAATGAAATCAGACGCAGGGGAGATTCGTTGGAGCTCCAAGCTTGTCATAACTTTGCTGATGGCATTTAATAATATTATTCCCCTTCCATTTTTCTCAAATATTTCAGCCATGGTAATCAATTAAAATTAAAAATATGGCTTTTTTATGATGAAGTATTGCCATACGCTCTACTGGAATATTCTCACAACATTGTTTTATTATATTGTTGTTGTATGAATAGTACTTTCTGAAATGTCCATAATTTCATCTAGTACACGCCCCTTTAGATTTTGGATTTTCTTAATCGCTTGTGACGTAGACATCCAAATAGCTCTTCGTCTGGTCAGGCTGTAAGGCCTCTTTTGAACCTTGTCATCCAATATTTTTCAGTCGCAAAGAAAGAACAAAATTCCCTAGAGTATAATCTTGTTCCGCTTCAATATTGTTTAGACTGAGACCTTCCAAATGAAAAATAATGGTGAACAATTTCTGCCATGTTCACAAGTTCACTAAAATCGTTTATTTGTGATGGTCCCACCAAAAAAAAAAAAAAAAAAAAAAAATTCTAAACAACGAGGCATCTTGAAACCTAAATAGGTATATATTTTATAAGGTTGACACCCTATAATAAAAGCAATTTTCTTTTAAACTATTTCCGCCAGCTTCACGTCATGCTGCCTAACTTTAGAACCACCCTCGTATATATATTATGTACTTCTTAAAACTCTCTAGTAATTATTTGCTTTCTATTTTTTCATTCCTATAAAAAACTACTGAATTTATTAATTAACCTGCACGTCACCAAATATTTAAAAATAGCAATTAAGCGCATGAATTTGCCACCTGTGCAAAAGGACAATAGCAAAAAAGTCATGGGATCATGATAATTGTGCGAGTAATGCTGTTTGTTTGATGACGACCATCACATTAAAAATGTTGTAGTTTTTCATTTAAAGTGCGTTGAAAACATAAAAATTAATTGAATTAAAAAAAAAAGATAAATAAGTACATGGGTGAGTTGATTAAACGAAAAGAAAAGAGAAGGGGAGAGAAAAAAATCATTTGTTTCTTCTTCGTTGGGTTTCATTATTAAAATAAATTAATTCAACAGGAAACAAGACAAAACAAAAAAGTACTCGTACTTGTTTGTGTCCAACCCAACACTTCAACGGCAGTGAATTTAAAATTATTCAAAGCACACTTTCGAATGCAAAAAAAAAAAAAAAAATTAAAAAAAAAGGAATATTATGATGAGCTACAGTTGAAAAAGGATATTAAATTTAGCAAAATTCATGATTTAAGGGCGGGCCTTTGCTAAGTATAATTGAAAACAATTGAAAAATTATTATAAAGGGGGTCCAACTAGATAGAATGCACGATGTTAACTGTAAATAAAACAAAAAGTTTTCAGAGAATTATCTCAATATTTTTTATTATGATACAATTATGTGTTCACCACGGCTTCGGTGGCATACCTCTATCCGTCGGCCAATATTTACAATGACTTTGAGCCGTAATTGAGGCCAAATGTCGCTAATGTGCCGAATTATCTCACCGTTTAGCTCTTGAATTGTTCTTGGCTTATTGATGTACACTTTTTCTTTTAAATATCTTCAAAGAAGGAAGTCCAACGGTGAAATAACATGATCGTGGTGGCCGATTAACATCACCACGACATGAGATAAGACGGCTATTGAATTTCTTGCGCAAAAAAACATTGTTTTGTTGGGTGTGTGGCAAGGGACCATAAAAAATCCGCTATCATTTCGCGATAGCTAACACCATACACGGTAACTGCTTGATGGCTCTTCTGCCATACTATCGCAAACAACAGCAATGATTTCTGTAAAATGAACTGGGCGAGCATACAAAAGTGTTTTTATATTTCCTACAGACCACGTTTGTTGAAATTTGCGCACAATTCTCCCAATTTTGTACTCATTGGGTAGATTATGCTGACCAGAATAATCGTGAAGTGAACGAAATGCATTTTGATTTGAACGCCCAGAACGCCCAAAACTTGAGTTGGCAGTTGTCGCTGCACAAAAGGTAAGTCGGTTGAAGCAATATTGAGATATAATTGAAAGCCTTTCGTGTATAAGGAATATGCCCTAGTTGTCTTTATGTGTGATAAGGGATCTTTTACTCATGTCCAGACGATGGACGTGATACTGTCGACTAGACCAATCAGAGGCGTGCTACAAGTTAATCCTGTCTACGATAAAGTTGTACTCGTTTTCACACTTGTCATAAATGCTTTCAAAACTGCTAATTGTGTAGCAGTGGCATTAGCATGGGTGGGAAATAACGTTTTTCTTTCGATTTTTTCCGCAAAATTTGTCGTAGGAACCATGATGTTAAGTGTTCATAGTCATTTTTTTCGCACGATCTATCCAAAAATGTATAAAAGTCATACACGTTTTTGTCACCATTTTTTCATGTCTATTTCGTCAATGTACCCAAGCCACAACCCACACACCCCAAATCCCACAATTTTCTAATATAGCCAATTCTCTTATAAAATGATGTTTTTATCGATTTTCTCAGTATATTTAGCTGAATAAACGCATTGTCAGGGGTTCTCAGTCAGTTTTGTCACTTTAGCTGATCATACATGTATGGGTGGGAAATAACGTATTTCTTTCGTTTTTTTTCGCAAAATTTGTCGTAGGAACCATGATGTTAAGCATTCATGGTCATTTTTTTCGCACGATCTATCCAAAAATGTATAAAAGTCATACACTTTTTTGTCACCATTTTTTCATGTCTATTTCGTCAATGTACCCAAGCCACAACCCACATACCCCAAATCCCACAATTTTCTAATATAGCTACTTCTCTTATAAAATGATGTTTTTATCGATTTTCTCAGTATATTTAGCTGAATAAACGCATTGTCAGGGGTTCTCAGTCAGTTTTGTCACTTTAGCTGATCATACATGTATGGGTGGGAAATAGCGTCTTTCTTTCGATTTTTTCCTCAAAATTTGTCGTAGGAACCATGATGTTAAGTGTTCATAGTCATTTTTTTCTCACGATCTATCCAAAAATGTATAAAAGTCATACACTTTTTTGTCACCATTTTTTCATGTCTATTTCGTCAATGTACCCAAGCCATAACCCACACATCCCAAATCCCACAATTTTCTAAAATAGCTAATTCTCTTATAAAATGATGTTTTTATCGATTTTCTCAGTATATTTAGCTGAATAAACGCATTGTCAGGGGTTCTCAGTCAGTTTTGTCACTTTAGCTGATCATACATGTATGGGTGGGAAATAACGTTTTTCTTTCGATTTTTTCCGCAAAATTTGTCGTAGGAACCATGATGTTAAGTGTTCATAGTCATTTTTTTCGCACGATCTATCCAAAAATGTATAAAAGTCATACACTTTTTTGTCACCATTTTTTCATGTCTATTTCGTCAATGTACCCAAGCCACAACCCACACACCCCAAATCCCTCAATTTTCTAATATAGCTAATTCTCTTATAAAATGATGTTTTTATCGATTTTCTCAGTATATTTAGCTGAATAAACGCATTGTCAGGGGTTCTCAGTCAGTTTTGTCACTTTAGCTGATCATACATGTATGGGTGGGAAATAACGTTTTTCTTTCGATTTTTTCCGCAAAATTTGTCGTAGCAACCATGATGTTAAGTGTTCATAGTCATTTTTTTCGCACGATCTATCCAAAAATGTATAAAAGTCATCCACTTTTTTGTCACCATTTTTTCATGTCTATTTCGTCAATGTACCCAAGCCACAACCCACACACCCCAAATCCCACAATTTTCTAAAATGGCTAATTCTCTTATAAAATGATGTTTTTATCGATTTTCTCAGTATATTTAGCTGAATAAACGCATTGTCAGGGGTTCTCAGTCAGTTTTGTCACTTTAGCTGATCATATATGTATGGGTGGGAAATAGCGTTTTTCTTTCGATTTTTTCCGCAAAATTTGTTGTAAGAACCATGATGTTAAGTGTTCATAGTCATTTTTTTCGCACGATCTATCCAAAAATGTATAAAAGTCATACACTTTTTTGTCACCATTTTTTCATGTCTATTTCGTCAATGTACCCAAGCCACAACCCACACACCCCAAATCCCACAATTTTCTAAAATGGCTAATTCTCTTATAAAATGATGTTTTTATCGATTTTCTCAGTATATTTAGCTGAATAAACGCATTATCAGGGGTTCTCAGTCAGTTTTGTCTCTTTAGCTGATCATACATGTATGGGTGGGAAATAACGTTTTTCTTTCGATTTTTTCCGCAAAATTTGTCGTAGCAACCATGATGTTAAGTGTTCATAGTCATTTTTTTGCACGATCTATCCAAAAATGTATAAAAGTCATACACTTTTTTGTCACCATTTTTTCATGTCTATTTCGTCAATGTACCCAAGCCACAACCCACACACCCCAAATCCCACAATTTTCTAATATAGCTAATTCTCTTATAAAATGATGTTTTTATCGATTTTCTCAGTATATTTAGCTGAATAAACGCATTGTCAGGGGTTCTCAGTCAGTTTTGTCACTTTAGCTGATCATACATGTATGGGTGGGATATAACGTTTTTCTTTCGATTTTTTCCGCAAAATTTGTCGTAGGAACAATGATGTTAAGTGTTCATAGTCATTTTTTTCGCACGATCTATCCAAAAATGTATAAAAGTAACGTTTTTCTTTCGATTTTTTCCGCAAAATTTGTCATAAGAACCATGATGTTAAGTGTTCAAAGTCATTTTTTTCGCACGATCTATCCAAAAATGTATAAAAGTAACGTTTTTCTTTCGATTTTTTCCGCAAAATTTGTCGTAGGAACCATGATGTTAAGTGTTCATAGTCATTTTTTTCGCACGATCTATCCAAAAATGTATATAAGTCATACACTTTTTTGTCACCATTTTTTCATGTCTATTTCGTCAATGTACCCAAGCCACAACCCACACACCCCAAATCCCACAATTTTCTAATATAGCTAATTTTCTTATAAAATGATGTTTTTATCGATTTTCTCAGTATATTTAGCTGAATAAACGCATTGTCAGGGGTTCTCAGTCAGTTTTGTCACTTTAGCTGATCATACATGTATGGGTGGGAAATAACGTTTTTCTTTCAATTTTTTCCGCAAAATTTGTTGTAGGAACCATGATGTTAAGTATTCATAGTCATTTTTTTCGCACGATCTATCCAAAAATGTATAAAAATCATACACTTTTTTGTCACCATTTTTTCATGTCTATTTCGTCAATGTACCTAAGCCACAACCCACTCACCCCAAATTCCACAATTTTCTAATATAGTTAATTCTCTTATGAAATGATGTTTTAATCGATTTTCTCAGTATATTTAGCTGAATAAACGCATTGTCAGGGGTTCTCAGTCAGTTTTGTCACTTTAGCTGATCATACATGTATGGGTGGGAAATAACGTTTTTCTTTCGATTTTTTCCGCAAAATTTGTCGTAGGAACCATGATGTTAAGTGTTCATAGTCATTTTTTTCGCACGATCTATCCAAAAATGTATAAAAGTAACGTTTTTCTTTCGATTTTTTCCGCAAAATTTGTCATAAGAACCATGATGTTAAGTGTTCATAGTCATTTTTTTCGCACGATCTATCCAAAAATGTATAAAAGTAACGTTTTTCTTTCGATTTTTTCCGCAAAATTTGTCGTAGGAACCATGATGTTAAGTGTTCATAGTCATTTTTTTCGCACGATCTATCCAAAAATGTATAAAAGTCATACACGTTTTTGTCACCATTTTTTCATGTCTATTTCGTCAATGTACCCAAGCCACAACCCACACACCCCAAATCCCACAATTTTCTAATATAGCCAATTCTCTTATAAAATGATGTTTTTATCGATTTTCTCAGTATATTTAGCTGAATAAACGCATTGTCAGGGGTTCTCAGTCAGTTTTGTCACTTTAGCTGATCATACATGTATGGGTGGGAAATAACGTATTTCTTTCGTTTTTTTTCGCAAAATTTGTCGTAGGAACCATGATGTTAAGCATTCATGGTCATTTTTTTCGCACGATCTATCCAAAAATGTATAAAAGTCATACACTTTTTTGTCACCATTTTTTCATGTCTATTTCGTCAATGTACCCAAGCCACAACCCACATACCCCAGATCCCACAATTTTCTAATATAGCTACTTCTCTTATAAAATGATGTTTTTATCGATTTTCTCAGTATATTTAGCTGAATAAACGCATTGTCAGGGGTTCTCAGTCAGTTTTGTCACTTTAGCTGATCATACATGTATGGGTGGGAAATAACGTATTTCTTTCGTTTTTTTTCGCAAAATTTGTCGTAGGAACCATGATGTTAAGCATTCATGGTCATTTTTTTCGCACGATCTATCCAAAAATGTATAAAAGTCATACACTTTTTTGTCACCATTTTTTCATGTCTATTTCGTCAATGTACCCAAGCCACAACCCACATACCCCAAATCCCACAATTTTCTAATATAGCTACTTCTCTTATAAAATGATGTTTTTATCGATTTTCTCAGTATATTTAGCTGAATAAACGCATTGTCAGGGGTTCTCAGTCAGTTTTGTCACTTTAGCTGATCATACATGTATGGGTGGGAAATAGCGTCTTTCTTTCGATTTTTTCCTCAAAATTTGTCGTAGGAACCATGATGTTAAGTGTTCATAGTCATTTTTTTCTCACGATCTATCCAAAAATGTATAAAAGTCATACACTTTTTTGTCACCATTTTTTCATGTCTATTTCGTCAATGTACCCAAGCCATAACCCACACATCCCAAATCCCACAATTTTCTAAAATAGCTAATTCTCTTATAAAATGATGTTTTTATCGATTTTCTCAGTATATTTAGCTGAATAAACGCATTGTCAGGGGTTCTCAGTCAGTTTTGTCACTTTAGCTGATCATACATGTATGGGTGGGAAATAACGTTTTTCTTTCGATTTTTTCCGCAAAATTTGTCGTAGGAACCATGATGTTAAGTGTTCATAGTCATTTTTTTCGCACGATCTATCCAAAAATGTATAAAAGTCATCCACTTTTTTGTCACCATTTTTTCATGTCTATTTCGTCAATGTACCCAAGCCACAACCCACACACCCCAAATCCCACAATTTTCTAAAATGGCTAATTCTCTTATAAAATGATGTTTTTATCGATTTTCTCAGTATATTTAGCTGAATAAACGCATTGTCAGGGGTTCTCAGTCAGTTTTGTCACTTTAGCTGATCATACATGTATGGGTGGGAAATAACGTTTTTCTTTCGATTTTTTCCGCAAAATTTGTCGTAGGAACCATGATGTTAAGTGTTCATAGTCATTTTTTTCGCACGATCTATCCAAAAATGTATAAAAGTCATACACTTCTTTGTCACCATTTTTTCATGTCTATTTCGTCAATGTACCCAAGCCACAACCCACTCACCCCAAATCCCACAATTTTCTAATATAGTTAATTCTCTTATAAAATGATGTTTTTATCGATTTTCTCAGTATATTTAGCTGAATAAACGCATTGTCAGGGGTTCTCAGTCAGTTTTGTCACTTTAGCTGATCATACATGTATGGGTGGGAAATAACGTTTTTCTTTCGATTTTTTCCGCAAAATTTGTCATAGGAACAATGATGTTAAGTGTTCATAGTCATTTTTTTCGCACGATCTTTCCAAAAATGTATAAAAGTCATACACTTTTTTGTCACCATTTTTTCATGTCTATTTCGTCAATGTACCCAAGCCACAACCCACACACCCCAAATGCCACAATTTTCTAATACAGCTAATTCTCTTATAAAATGATGTTTTTATCGATTTTCTCAGTATATTTAGCTGAATAAACGCATTGTCAGGGGCTCTCTGTCAGTTTTGTCACTTTAGCTGATCATACATGTGTGGGTGGGAAATAACGTTTTTCTTTCGATTTTTTCCGCAAAATTTGTCATAGGAGCAATGATGTTAAGTGTTCATAGTCATTTTTTTCGCACGATCTTTCCAAAAATGTATAAAAGTCATACACTTTTTTGTCACCATTTTTTCATGTCTATTTCGTCAATGTACCCAAGCCACAACCCACTCACCCCAAATCCCACAATTTTCTAATATAGTTAATTCTCTTATGAAATGATGTTTTAATCGATTTTCTCAGTATATTTAGCTGAATAAACGCATTGTCAGGGGTTCTCAGTCAGTTTTGTCACTTTAGCTGATCATACATGTATGGGTGGGAAATAACGTTTTTCTTTCGATTTTTTCCGCAAAATTTGTCGTAGCAACCATGATGTTAAGTGTTCATAGTCATTTTTTTCGCACGATCTATCCAAAAATGTATAAAAGTCATACACTTTTTTGTCACCATTTTTTCATGTCTATTTCGTCAATGTACCCAAGCCACAACCCACACACCCCAAATCCCACAATTTTCTAATATAGCTAATTCTCTTATAAAATGATGTTTTTATCGATTTTCTCAGTATATTTAGCTGAATAAACGCATTGTCAGGGGTTCTCAGTTAGTTTTGTCACTTTAGCTGATCATACATGTATGGGTGGGAAATAACGTTTTTCTTTCGATTTTTTCCGTAAAATTTGTCGTAGCAACGATGATGTTAAGTGTTCGTAGTCATTTTTTTCGCACGATCTATCCAAAAATGTATAAAAGTCATACACTTTTTTGTCACCATTTTTTCATGTCTATTTCGTCAATGTACCCAAGCCACAACCCACACACCCCAAATCCCACAATTTTCTAAAATGGCTAATTCTCTTATAAAATGATGTTTTTATCGATTTTCTCAGTATATTTAGCTGAATAAACGCATTGTCAGGGGTTCGCAGTCAGTTTTGTCATACATGTATGGGTGGGAAATAACGTTTTTCTTTCGATTTTTTCCGCAAAATTTGTCGTAGGAACCATGATGTTATGTGTTCATAGTCATTTTTTTTCGCACGATCTATCCAAAAATGTATAAAAGTCATACACTTTTTTGTCACCATTTTTTCATGTCTATTTCTTCAATGTACCCAAGCCACAACCCACACACCCCAAATCCCACAATTTTCTAATATAGCTAATTCTCTTTCCTGCTAAGAGAATGACACACTCAAAAGTCAATAGACTATAAACCTGTTAAAATTTATTAAGTTTTTAATTAACTAATAAGATCATAGCAGGTAAAGAAACAAAATTTATTGTGTACTGCGTAGGGTGTACGAAGCATTGTTGGCCATGAATATATAAAATAGCGGCTGGTTATGAGTTCAACTTATTTAGCTGCTGAAAAACCAATGGACTGCCTTTTGATATTTATTTTTTCCTTTCTTGTTGCTTTAAGCTTTGGCAGGCATTATACACAATTTGCTGGTGTTTGAATACTCGTAATCATAATTTCATTAAATTCCCTTTGAATTAATAAAGAAATGAGTAGAATATAAATAAAAATTAATTAAAAAGAAAAAAACCTCTATTAAAAGAAAACATGCAAAAAAAAACAAATAAACAATACAATACAATGTGCAACAACATGGTAGTGCCACAGAAAATATACTCAAATAGGAAAAACAAACAAGCAAATATATTTTCCTTTTAAATGCTTTTGACATGAACTACAGCTTTTGCCTTGGAAGAACATTTTTTCTGTCCTATTTCTCGTCCCTTTTTTTGTAGTATTTTTAGTTTAGTTTTTGCCATGACTTTTTTCCATTTTATATCCCCAACACTATAAAGAAGCATGTTCACAAAAAAAAAATAATATGGCAGTTAAAATACTGCAACATACAAGAGAGGGCAGTGGCAGCCAGATCGCTCTCTATAGGCAGAAAAGAAAACGAAACGTTTTCTTGTTGCAAGTTGCAACCCAACATTCGTTGAAACTTTACATACAAAATGCTCTGAAGAGGCAGAGAGGGGTGAAGAAAGAAATAAATTTCTTTCAATTTTTTATTATTTTTGTTTTATTTTGAAGAAATAAATAAAATGAAATGATTTGAGAAGAAATGAACGAAATATGAGCAACAAAATATTTTGCATGTTGAAGCAAACAAAAAAAGAAAAGCATCCAGAAGTGAAAGAAAATCTGTGCAATATATGAGTAAATACGAGGGTAGTTTGTCATTTTTCTTCCAATATATATTTAGATTTAGATTGAAGTGGCGGAGTGTAGTGGTTAAAGCGCACGCATAACAACACAAATGATCCAAGTTTGAGCCCCAACAGAGAACGTCACGAAGAAAAATGTAATTGTGGTTTCGAATGTTTAATGAAGAGGCTTCAACATCTCTCCAGACAATTCCAATTAGCAAGGATAACAACCAATTAGCAAGGATCTTCACCACCACACAAAAATCATATGGAGGAAGCTACAGTGGATTAATCATCATCTACTGAGCTTGAAAGATCGAATTGACTAAAGAAACTAAAACACAAGCCAATATGTTTCCTAGAGGAGTGATGAAGAAAAAAAATTTGGACTGTCGCTGGTTTCTAGTCTAGAAGTCTAGTTGTAGGTAAAAGGTATAAATAAAATATTATAGAATTATGAAGCAGCTCTCGTATGGTTGTAGGTGTAATTGTAATGTGATGTAGTATGTATGGATGTATTAGTTAAAATTCATTTCCTTTTTCCACTTATTTTTCTTTTTCTAAGAATTTAACTCTTTCTTACGATACTTGTTCAGATACATAATTTATTCTCTTATTTTTCTTTTAATTTTGATATATTTTATATACTCAAAGAAGCTGGAAATGAAAGAGGATATGCTAAGGAAAGTCGGTCTATGCGTCTATATTTTCATATTCATCGTTATTAGGATTAATGTTCCTTCTCTCAAACATGTTTCACTGAATCAAATATATAAAATGTGAACTTATTTATTTACAATGTACGAGTTGAGTCTTACATATGAAAAATAAAAAAATATTTCGTTTTACGTCAGAGTAATAAATAATATGAAATAGTTTCTGTATTATTTTATCTACATATTTAACAAGAGCATTTATAACCAACATATTGCAGGAAAAAAAGAAAAATCGATAAAAATATAAACACACGTAGAAGAGAACTGTGTCTGAGTCTCAGAAAAGGTTTCATAAAGACAAGATAATCGTTATGAAACTTATTATACAGGGTGATACATAAGAGACATAGTCATTTAGATTTAAAAATCTGTATGTATGTCTTATTCGTATTTATAAATGATTGTTGAATATTTGGTTGATATCGTTTTCAAAATTGATTCAAAGAAAATATTCACTTATAAACGTTCGTTAGGACAGAAATTGTCTGCCGGAGCTTCTATTAAAAGTAACATCAAAAGTTGAGTTTAGGGCTTACCTGTCTGAGTTTCTTAACTTTTTGGTGCCATTATCTGTTTTTTCCAAACAGAATTTAAGTTCGCCTTTTTATTAGGAGAAATCCTTAGTGTTTGGAAATTATCAAGAGTCTAACAGAGCCATCAAAAGGCGTATTTCACAAGCATTAGTGTCGCATTTAAAGCACAGTGCTCTTACCACCGGATTCTGCTATGTAACGGTTCCGCCATCTAATGTTTTTTTTTCTAAACTAGTGCTTATTACGTGAATGGTAACATTTAGCTCATGTCTGATTTGACAGGTAATTATGGTTGCGCATACGTTTTTTTTTGCTCCGCTAAGTGGGCCTGCGATCGACTTACAGAAGATGCTGATTTTGCCAAAAAAATCATCTTTTCAGATGAAGCTCATTTTGACCTCGGCGGGTATGTAAACAAGCAAAATTGTCGCATTTGGGGCACAGAAAACCCGTACGCATACATTGAAAAGCCGATACACCCAAGACGAGTCACTGTTTGGTGCGGATTTTGGTCCAGAGGCATAATACGAAAATGAGCAAGGAGTGGCCGTTACAGTCAATGGCGATCGTTATCGGGCCATGTTGAACGAACTTTTGTTCACAAAAATTGAAGAGGAGGATATAAGCAACATTTGGTTTCAACAGGACGGCGCTACGTGCCACACAGCCGAAGCTACACTCGATGTTTTGCGCCATGTTTTCAAAAAAAAAAAAATTATTTTGCGGACCCTTTAGTATAACATGGAGTTGAACATAAAGTCCGTTAATTATTTTACAATTATGAACTGAGAGGTTAAGCCCAAGACTTCAAGATTATATGGCTTTAATTAATAGTTTATTGGCTCCCTGGAACACTGTAACGACATTATATGCTGGCACCTAAATAGTACTTGTCATGCTTTAAACAGTATCATATAAAAAACAATGAAAAATAAAAACAACTTGAATGTTATTTTTTTTTATATCAAATAATAAAAAAATATTTTAAATTCGACAAGTATTCGACATATTTTATTGTTCGAATTAAAAACTTTCTTATAAGCTTTTTGTATCACGGTTTGCATGACCCTGCTGTTGCTTAAAGAACTTCTTGTGTCATCTGACAAGGTCTCCAATGCAAGTTCAGTAACTGCAGGCAAATAAAGAGCAGAGTATACCAGTATACCAAACGAACGTACACATATACTCGTACATACATACATATATGTATGTAATAAAAATAAAATAAAGAATTTAAATTCGTATAAAACTAAAATTATGTTACTTGTTGTTGTTATTATTGTTGTTATTTTTGTTATTTTTGTTAAAACAAGAATGAGCCGACAAGAATGGCAGCAACAGCAGCAGAAATATATCATGTACACACCACACACTATCACTCCGCATAAATGTATGCTCATATCAGTGCGAAATAAATTTATTTATGTATTAAAAACTGGTATGCATGTGTGTGCTTATAAGAGATGAAGTAAAATATAAAGAATACGAAAGAAAAATGAAACGAAGGCGAGAGTAGACACTAATAAACACACACACGCACACATGCACACACATTCATACACTCAGTACAAGTGTATACAAGAGAAGAAAAATATGATTTTTAAAGAAACAATGGATATACGATGATGACTGTCAGGTAAACAAGCGAATCCAACAAGCAAATGTATGAATACCTGACAGGTTGGATGCCAGTTGCCTGGCTGGCAAAATTGAATGAATGATTATAATAATGATAAGATAATAATGATGTTAATCACCATCATCATCAACAGCATCATTGTCATTATTATTGTTATTATTATAATGCAGCTTAAGACAAAGATGACAATAAAAGTCGTCACAATAGTTGCAATACTTTAAACAATGAATTATTATCTGTCTTGGCTTGAGCAATTGCAAAGAATGGGGAAATGAATGCATTTCATATCAGAGATTTTTAACGCCATCATCGTATCATAATGATGATGAATGATGTCTTTAAGAAATTCACTTCTGCATTAATTATTAAAAATAATATTTCTTTCTTTTGTGCATTCAGGCGATAATTTTAAAACTTATTTTCAGTTGTTCACTATTATGTTATGAGATTAAGGTGTTTTTTTTTTTGTTATTTTTAGTTTTTGCAAAAATAAGATTTGATTTAAGAGTTGCTGCTACCGCATAACAAAAAGCGTGTAAAGTCATTAACGTATTATGATTATAATTCAAGTTTAAAATGAATTTTAATTGGCCTAATGCCCTACTTTCGTGGAAATTCTTCTTGGAAGAATTTCTGTTTTTGCCGAAGTATTAATCAGATTAATCAGTTTATGCTAATATTATGCTGAAAATAAGTTTAAAATGCCAACTAAAAGTGTTTTATTGCATACTAAATAGCTTATATGTCATCTACGAGACAATATAAATATAATCTGTATAAGATAATACATATATAAGTACTCAGCAGATTCAATTGCTCGATTAGTGTAGAAGACAGCACCATGATTCACTCACTATAACTCGTTTTCGGTTTACAGAACAAACACGATAATCAAATTATTGATTTTAATTACAAAATGATTTCAAATTCAAACCAAGTTCTTATAAGTAAGGTGTGCTTCAAAATGATAAGGACACCTTAATAGTTGCTCAATTCATCCAAACTATCAAATGCTATGTATGGTCACCTTATTAAAAAAGTTCAAATACGTAAATAATAAGCCGGTTTTGCTTTAAGAGATGTACCGTTATATAATGTTTATATAAATAAGTGCAAAATTCAATGCGTCAAAATGATAAGGTCCCGTGATTAATAAGCAATTAATCTAATCAGAAGGCATCACAATTGTTATTTTTTTGTAATAAGTCGTAGGAAAGCTTTGTCCAGAACGTTGGAGCGGATTTCACGTCAGCTGTTGTAGATTGCCACTTTGGATTCATTTTTTGTCCGATACTGTTTGCTGTCTGCATAAACGTTACGCACAAGCAGTCCCCAAAAACTTTCCATGGGGTTTAAGGGGCCAACGTGCTGGCTAATCAAGTACTTTAATATTGTGCACCTCAAGCCATTGTCTGGTCGACATGAATTGTTGTGCTATCTTGCTGAAGGGCGAAAGTTTTGTCAGCAGAATGCCCTGGTACTCTAAGCTATCCATTCGCGTGGAAGGAAAGTAGAGTTCCAGGGTACCATGTGAGCTAAAGCCAGCCCAAAAAACAAGGGCTCCTTCCTTTAATATCGCCAACAGGTTAAATTTTTTCTCATCAGAAAAAATTACCTACAAAACCAAAAATGTATGGAATATCTTATAACCTTTTTAAAGAAATGTTTACATGATGCCAATTAGTTGCCATGTTGTTTTTCGCAAACTCTTTATGCAGACAGGGAATTTTTGTTTTAATTTTGCTCGAATAAGTTTTGGCTGGGCGTTGATAGCTTTTAGAATTGTGCTTTTTGAAGCTTGTAAATTCAATTCCTCTTTTATTGTTACCGCACTTTTCATGGAATTCGATGCCTTTCGTGAAATTAGCCGAGTTTCACTGGCAGTCCGAACTTTTGGACGACCGGTGCTTTTTAGTTTTCCATAATTTTGTCTGTTTTTGAGAAAATTTTACACAACAGACCAAGATCGTCCCAGTTTTTTCGCCATTCCACGCATACTCAATCCATGCTCATGAAGTGCCACAATTTGTTCCTGTTCATACGGTGACAAAGATTTCCAGTGAACTATGCCGACCTATACATTAGATTAATTGCATATTAATCACTGACCTTATCATTTTCATTATCATTGAATTTTGCACTTATTTATATGAATTTAAATAAACATATTCACTTATTTGAAAGTAGAATTTTTTTTTAATAAGGTGACCATACATAACATTTTATAGTTTGAATGAATTGAGCAAATATTAAGGTGACCTTATCATTTTGAAGCACACCTTATACGAGTATGTAGATAGTTTAACTATTTTATTAAATTTGCATACAAGCCTTTTAATTAATAATCGTCGTACGACATAGCTTAACTTTTATTTAATCGCCCAACAAATATACGAGTATTCCCCCATTTGTTTAACTCTCAATGTTTATTAATAAATTTATTATTCTCATAACAACAACAACAACAGCGAAACTAAAGAGAGTCAAGCAATGACAAATTGAAATAATAATATAATGAACGAAAGAAAAATTACAAGAACAAGATAACCAACTTAAATGTTGTTTTTCTTACTTTCCCTCTTTGTTTTCTTTCGTAACCTATTGAGTACGTGCTGTACTCCAGAGAGAGAAGAAATATTTACACTTTCCATTAACTCTTGGGTAACGGAGAAGTCAGAAGTCGACAAACATGTAAGTTTTTTTTTATTATTTATTTTACACAAATATTAATGCAAATATTAAGCAGACACATACATGCGAGTTACGGTTTTAAACATACAAGAAATTGTGTGTGTGCGTGTATGCGTGAGTATAAGTGTAACTCGTATTAAGTGCAGTTTTAACGATAACGATGCAGTGATACACACATATACGCATGTGAATAGTATTTCTGAGAACACAGAATATGTAAAAAATTGTTGGTAATAACGTAAGTGTAGGGCTGAGTGTAACTTCATGCCAAACTTGAAACAGAGCAATTTTTAAGAAAATAAATTTCAGAAAAGAAAGTCTAAAATGCAAAGAAAAAGAGTCTGAAAAAATAACGAGAAACCATTAAATGAATATTAATTGGATAAGTGATGCTTACGATTCGCTTAAAATACGAGTACTGTAGCAGATGCTGAGAGCAAGAGAATGTGTATTGATGTCTGTGAATGTGTTCGATGTAAGAACACAAATGAATGAGTGCAAAATTGAATTAAAAACAGGACAAGTGTTGGTAGTATAGTGTGAAGACCATTAATCGAAGAGGGAATATTCATTTTCGCTCTTATGTAGAAGCAATAAAATGAAATATACAGTCGTGGTGATAAAAACCATTTGTTGAAAAGCTTTAAGAAATATTATTAGATAAGGAAAAAAATCTCTTACATTTCTATAACCATATGCCCCAACCAATATATTTCGTTAAGTATTTTGAGGACTATAATAAAATATGGACGAGGCCTATCTAAAATATTTTACTCGCTAAGTTAGGATGCTCAAAGACCGTCATACAGATGGTTTTCATCAGTTTCTTAACTTGGCATTCCATTAGGTTGCTTAAATGGATTTCATACTTCTTATTAAGTATCAAAATAAGGCATTTTGGGAGTATCAAATGGATACATATTTGTAAATATTTTAAAGATTGCTAATTTATATAACACATCTGTTTTGAATCCGCGTTTTTTAATGGAAATCGAGGTTAAACATTACAGGTAAAAAATTTTCCAAACAATGTTTAATGCCAGACAATACAAGTTGTTCGATTACTCAATTCTAAGTCTTGAAAGAGGGAGAACAAAGTAAATGTTTTAAAATAATTAAAATATTCAAAAAAAAAAAAAACGAATTACAAAAAACGTACACATATACATAAATTTTTTTGACGATTATAACTACTTTCGGCTTGAGGAGTCTCTTGGCTTTGCGAAGCCTATTTATACAAAACAAACTTCAATTTCAATGAAAATGGTTTAATCAGCAGAAGTAAAGAAATATGTTTAAACGGCAGAATTTGTAACATCACATGACACAATTATTTCTTTAATGACTGACTTTCTACCAGGAATGGGAATCACTTGACAGTCATAGCAGAAAAAACTGCTGAAGTATTATAACATTATGCCACAGCCTTTTTTTCAATTCCCTTATAGCCAGATTAAGTAAAAGAAAAAACAAAATTAAAGTATGAATAAAGAAAGCAAAAAGATAAGGAACTTTATTAACAAATTACCAAAATGCGCACCAGGAGCTGATACTCCTTCTCCTTAGTCGTAATTTATAGATCAACAGTGATAATATAAAATAAAATAAAATCAATAAAACTGTAGAGGCATAAAGAAATAAATATGTATGTATGTATTCTGAGAATCTTTTAATATATTTTCTTTCATTAACATCTGTACATAAGTTTTGTCCTTTTTCTCTCTTTTCTTTCGTCTTAGGGAGGCATTAAAATGTCACCGAACTAGCCATGTTTTAACGATAAAGATAAACCCAGAACTCGTAGTCAAGACCAGAAGGACAGGACACATAAAAGTGGTCATAAAAAACGGGCATTTCATTTGTAAAAGATTTATTGCTGCCTGGAATTCGTTTTGCTCTAAAACAGCATCAATAAAAGTTAAAACCAAAACCATAGCCATAGCAGATTTGAATTGTAAAAACTAGTCTTCTTTGATCTGTGTTGGCTTTATAAGAGGATTCAAAGAAAAAATACAAATAAAAAAAATTAAAATGAAATCAATGTAAAATAAAAAAAAAATAATATTGTAATCCACAACGGAAATGGTGGAAAGAAATGAAACAGTTTTTGTAATCAGCAGCCAATAAACTATCAACACAGTGAGGTTTGATGTTATCTTTCCCGATTCCCTGCATTACTACCCCACCACATATACTTATATCATATATCTGCCACCATAGGAATTCCACTTAAATATGCGCAATTTGATATTCACAGTCATTTGGTATTACGATTACAGCAGATGACAAATGACAAACTAATTTTATAATTTTTATTATTAATGAACAGACAGACTGACAGACAGACATTACCATGTCGAGATTTATTGCCATTTAACTACAATTCTTTGTTTTATTTCAACTTAAAGGGAAAATGGTAAGACGTATGAAAATAAAAGAAGAAAATGTAATAAAGCGAAGAGCAAAAGCAATTTTTTTTTTTAATAAAAATCTCTTTAATAAGTAATATTACAGAGCAAATAACATACAAAGAATACTGTGTTGGCCCAAATGTGATTTCAATTTATTTAATTCATTATTTGAACAGTAAAAATATCGAATATTTTTTACATGTAGTTTTACTAGGCGTATGAGGCCTTACAAATATCACTCATACGCATCGTTGTTCAGAGTTATTAAAAAATATGTATTCTATGCACTATACCTAGGGTTGCCAGACTTAGCATTGTATAATTCGTAACATTTATAAAAAGATATCTTGATTTACAAAAAAAAAAAAAAAATCTTGGCAATCAAAAATATTGGGTGTTTGAAAAATTTCGGTTACAAATTGTCGGTAGATGAATCTAAAATGTAATACCTCTGTTGATATTCATTGCATAACGCTACTCTGTAGCTTGTTTGATATGTTCGAATGATTCGTGTATGACAATAATGTGCTAAAGCGATCATGAACGAAGCGAGGTGAATATTCACAGACGGTGGCAAAGCCAAAATTTACACGAAGTAAGATTAAAGTAAGTAACGCTGTGTGTCTGATGATAGAAGGAAAGGAAGTGTTCATTAGGAGTTCCTACAACCCGGTAAATCGATTGGTTTTGATCTCTACTGTCAAATATTAACAAAATAGTAGCAACAAATTCGAATTAAATGGTCAGAATTTAGCATTAGAAATTGTGTTGTGTCTCATAATGACAACGTCAGCTCACCCACATCTTGATAACAGTGAAGAAACTGAAAGAGCTGTAAAGTTTTGCTGCATCCAACATATAGCTTGATACTTGCATTTACAGATTATCATATGTTTCGATCTCTGCAGCTATAGCTCTCCTGTAACATCAGACGATACACATCTTTGCTTACCCGAAAGAAAACAAAAGAGAGTTTGGCTGGGAAGTTTTGACGCATTCTCCGTATAGCTCGGACTCTCCTTTGTTCGATCTCTGAAGGTGTAACTCTCTGACTCTATTAATGGTGTAAATGTTGTGTTGTCATAAACCCAAGATTAGCTGTACCCTAAAACTGGCATAAAGTTATCGTCAAAATATTTCTCTATCCTTTACTTTTCCTCTTATATAAAAATAGCTAAAACCTGGCGTGGTTCTCTACCCTCATCTTAATTATTATCATAAATGTTATCTTGGTTAGATTTTGTTCCCTTCAGCTCAAAATTCAATAACTTTTTCGAAAAGACTTTGTAGATTCTGCTTTTACAGTCTGCTGTATACAGTCTTCAAATAAACACCCATTCATTTTTATATATAAGATGCATATGTATATATAGAGACAGCCTAGAATCAGTGTGATTTCTGCTATTCTCGTTTTTTAGCTGATGTGGTAGGATGAGAAGCTTTAATAGTTGTCGTTCTCTATATATACAAAATCTAATATTTAGTACGAATGGAAGGTGCCACGCCTACTTTTACTATCTCGCCAGTTACTGACTGATGATGTGCATTGTTCACGACATTGTTTGAACCTACGAGTAATTTAGAAACTTCTACTATTGCCGTTCTCAAGATACAACAAAAATAATATTTGCTTTGTACGGAAGATACCACGATGTCTTGATTTGTTTGGAGTAAGAAGTCATTGTATTGGTAGTTCCACACTCACTTGGCCAATTTCATCATCTTATTGGCTGATGTTTTGTATTGAATACGAGCCCATTCAGACCAAATTCAGAAGATTTTGCTTTAACCATTCTTAAGATATGCCAAAATCAATATTCAGTCTTTAGGGGAGATACAGCGCCAATTTGTCAAATTCCGCCTACTTTTTGACTGATGATTTGTCATGACTATGAGTCTATTTAGACCAAATTTAGGGAACCTTTCCTTCAAGAAAACAGACATACAAACACACATTCACTTTTATACATAAGGTATTATTATTAATAGATAACTTTATAAAATATTAATAAGACAACGAAGAGGCTACCTTTTGTTATTTTATTTGAAATAAATTAAATATTATTTAAATACATATTAAATAAGAGATAAAATTTATATTTTCACATGATTCACAGCCCAGTTTGCAAAAAGCAAATTACGAAAAAAACACACAAGAAAATACCAGCTACGTAAGCAGATTTGCTCACACAAAAGGTCATTTTGAATTCAATATTTGTCCAGTTCATGATTTATTTAAATGCAAATTAAAATAAAAACCTAAAGATTCAAATATACACACATACATACATACTTCCAAACTCTTTTATATTTTTTCATCTTTTATTTCTGTTTCAAATATCATTTCTATAAATCTTTTTAAAGAACAAAAATATAAAACAAAAACTACAGATTTAATATCTGCGCTTATTTTCTTGCTAAAGATTATAATTCCAATTTGTTGGTATAAAAAAAGTTTTAAAAAAAAATTTATACAAATGACTGCTTTATGTGTTCGCTCATATGTGGGTTTGAAACTAAAAACCGAAACTCTTTTCCTTACAAAAACACCAAATCTCATGAACAGCAGCTGTATGGTTACATGTTAGAATTTATTATCAAATATACTGGTTGCCAATATTTTTCTAAACGTTTTTATTTCTTTTATTTTCTTTTTTTTTAACAACTTTTATATATTTTTTAGACACGCCGATGTTTGAGTCCAACCCTAGATTGTGTGTGAATTGCTTGTTTATCTAAATTTGGTGGGTTTTTGTGTTGTGGCACTCGAAACGAACTTTTTAAATATTCATAGGGGGCATAACGCTGGAAAAGGCATATAGAAGGCCTTTAATAAAGAAGTAGAAAAGAAGAAATATTGTTAAAATTTATTTCTGTTGATACCAGCTACAGGGCCCCATCAAGGCTTTCTAATTACACGTATTCACATCCGTATTAGAGTACAGAAACATAAAATATTTCTATTGTTTTACTTTCTCAAGCATATTTTTCTAACCTGCTTTACAGGAGATGAAAACTCACATAGAGAAATCTCATCCTGCTTGTAAAATTTACAATAAAATCATCAAAACTCTAATAGACTAGAAATTTTAAAAGATTTTAAGAGACTAAATGTGTATACTCCATTTGAGGGATATAAAGAGAAAATAAAATCAGCTACCGGGACATAAAATAAATTTTATTGATGCAATTTATTTTTCTATTTTTTCTTTTTTATCGTCACACATACAAAAGAAAAGGAAAGAATAGGACACGTTTAGTGATGAGTAACAGTAGACATGTTTTGTCAAATATCGTTTATCAAGCACTTGTACGAGTACACAGAGAACGATAAACAGTATCGTCTAATACAAATGAAGATAATAAAACAATTTAAGTTTATTATGACTTTGGTAACCCAAACGTTTATATGCAACAACTTCGAAAAATTTATAAAAAAAATCAAGAAAACGGAAAAATGCTATAAAAAATTTTTTGAAAAAAGCTACTGAATATTTTTTCAAATTTCCTTTTTATTTGAAATTACAATCCTTCCGGTCCAATTTTTAAGCACATTATCGATTGTGTGCAGCTGTATTTCACCAATGGCATCACGAATATTGTCCTTTAAGGCGTCAATTGTCTCTGGCTTGTTGGTGTAACACTTATCTTTAACGTCACCCCACAAATAATGGTCCAACGGTGTCAAATCGCAGCTCCGAGGTGGCCAAACGACATCAGCTCTGCGGCTGATAATGCGATCTTCAAAAACAGTGTGTCTGATGCTATAAACAAAATTTTGAAAATGCTTTATAAAAACTACTGAATATTTTCTCAAATTTCTTTTTTATTTGAAATTGCAATCCTTCCGGTCCAATTTTTAAGCACATTATCGATTGTGTGCAGCTGTATTTCACCAATGGCATCACGAATATCGTCCTTTAAAAAGTCAATTGTCTCTGGCTTGTTGGCGTAACACTTATCTTTGACGTCACCCCACAAATAATGGTCCAACGTTGTCAAATCGCAGCTCCGAGGTGGCCAAAAAACATCAGGTCTCCTGCTGATAATGCGATCTTCAAAAACAGGGCGCAAAACATCGAGTGTAGCTTCGGCTGTGTAGCACGTAGTGCCGTCCTGTTTAAACCAAATGTTGCTAATATCCTCCTCTTCAATTTTTGTGAACAAAAATTCGTTCGACATGGCCCGATCACGATCGCCATTGACTGTAACGGCCACTCCTTGCTCGTTTTCGAAGAAAAATGGTACAATTATGCCTCTGGACCGAAATCCGCACCAAACAGTGACACGTCTTGGGTTTATCGGCTTTTCAATGTATGCGTGCGGGTTTTCTGTGCCCCAAGATCAAAATGAGCTTCATCTGAAAAGATGATTTTTTTTGACAAAATCGGCATCTTCTGTAAGTCGATCGATCAAAGTAATGTCGCAATATTTCCCAGCGTTGTTCAAGCGTATACACAACCATATTCGTTCAGCGGAAGAATAAAACTAATTATCTGTCAAATCAGACATGAGTTAAGTGTTACCATTCACGAAATAAGCACTAGTTGAAAAAAAAAACGTTAGATGGCGGACCCGATATATGTGGTTAGTGGAACGGAGATTGTCCACTGTTTTCAGTAAAACACTCTGTTATTCTTTAACAGTTACATTTATTAATTACTAATTTAGTTAAATAGTTTTATTTCTTGAATATAAAAGACCTTAGTTTGACGACCAATCACCCTCGCATTATGTCTTAAGCTGGGATTAGACGATTCGCACAATGAATCAATTATTGTTACGGCAATCGTGTGACCGCCCAATAAAATGCGCCAATATTTATTGTGATTATACGGCAATCGAAGTTAACAATACGCACCAATACTTAAAGTTTGAAATTTATTTTAGCAGAATAAATTGGGATAATTTTAATATTTTATAAAGATAAAGCATAATAGAAATTGTGCCATATTGGTACATTCGAGACAACCGTGTGATCCTAGCTTAACTCTCCTCTCTGCCCATCTTCTACTCACTTCTACCAACTTCTATTGTCCGCGTTGCCGTATTGACGGACTATATATTAACACTGACTAAGACGGACATTGCGGCAACGCTGACATGCATATGAAAATAATTATTTTAGCGGCAACACTGCTACTGACTACACGACTATCGTGCTAGCCCGTAGCCAACTTAGGCTACTTTGTATTTTTCTTGGCGACAACAAACAGTTTAGTGCTGTCAATACAATACGATGCATGAATAGACGTTTTAAAAATGCAAAATGTGTGTAGCACCACTGAAAAAGAACAATCATATGTACATTTGTTTACAATTTTTTTGTAGTTGTAGTCGTTAAAATAATTAAATAGCTGGTTACTTGGCTACTTATATAGCCAGCGTCTTTCGTAGTCGTGTTGCCGATGGTCGGTAGCCTTGAATGTGTTTGTTCTTTTAAAGTATAATTTATTTTTGACTATGAACTAAAACTAAAATAGATCGAAATCCGTTGAATTTATTTCTCGAGAAAGGCTCCCCGAAATGTATTTAATTTTGAATTCGTTTAGATACCTAAATGAATGAATGGTTTTCTAGGACTTCCGTTGATAATTATTTTTTTTAACTGAGTTATTTGTAAGCCAGATGATATGACATAAAAACCAGTTGAATTTTTACTCATAAATTTTATTGTTTTAAATTATATATACAAAATGAAAGGTTTTTTTATTTAATGCCTTCAAAAGAGAAATATGTCCCTTGTAATTTTAAATTAAAAAATATTAAGAACAAAGTAAAACTTTTCTTCTATACATTTAACAATATTTCCTCATATTCTCATACAAAATTAATTTACAATGTCTGCATAAAAATATAATTTTTTTCTCTCATATTCTTTCTTTCTTTTTTTTCATTTAGAAATTGTTTGCAGTACAATTGGCAACCGAAAAGTTTCGCCAATTTTGTGGAAATATGAAAATTTATTACAACATCTATTGTAAAATAACAGCAACAGCAACAGCCATGAAACGGAAACATTAGTTAACAACAGATGTTTAAGCAAAAATAAAAAATAAAAATAAAAAAAATGCGAAAACTATAGAAAAAAGCCAACTAATAAACCAGGGACATGATTTTCTTTCTTTTCCCGGCCTACTGCCTGCTGCTGTATCCTTTCTATTTACAACTTAAAATAAAAAAAGACCAGAAACCAATTGTAGAATAAAGTGGAAACAACTAAAAATTCTTGCTTTTCCTTTTCTAAACGCAAAAAAAAAAAATAAAAAACCAACAAATCGAACAATCATACAAAACTTTAATTAAAAAACTGTATGTTCTTTAGTAGTAATAATGATGATTTTGATTATTTTTGTACAAAATATACTTTTTTTTTTTTGAATTTTGTATATATATTTTTTATTGTAGTAATTTGTTGTAAATTTTCCAAAAAAAAAAAAAAAAAATCCCTAACACTGCCTGCACTAAAATTATAAAAAAGCCCGAATTACTTTTCCCATAAACTTTAAAAAATTATTTTTATTAAAATAAAATTTGAAATATTCAATTTGACTTCAATGAATATGCTCGTAAATATTTAATAATTAAATAATTTCCGGTAATTTGTTAAAAACCATAAATTCAATTATTGGTTTTAACACTTTAATTATGTTTTGCAGATTTTTGTTGTTGTATTCCATAGTCAGGAATTTAATAACTACACCATTTCCAAATTTGTTATTTTAGTTTCGTTTTAATCTCAATTTTATTATTTAATTATTTATTCTAAAATGTTCTTTTTATATATTTTGCCTTCGGGAAAATTCATTAGTTTAGGAAAACAAATAATTTTTCGACCTCATAAATATTCAAAATGAAATGGTGTAAAAGTGGAAGAAATTCGCAGTGGCTCTTATTTAAATAGTCAATAATACATTAATTACTTTAAATCAAGTATTTATTTAAAGCTTTTGAAATTATATTATCAATCATAGACATATTTGCTCTGTTACCTAATTAAACTCTTACCTGCCATAAAAAATACCATACATTTGTTGTAATAAATAACGTCCAGGAGAATTATACTTATTAAAAAATTATACGGTTAGACAAGACCAACGTTTATCATCTTGAGTTAGATCACAAGGATTTTCTTTGCCTAAAGTCAGCCAGAACTTTGCAAACAAAAGTTGTCGAACCAACCTTAACCTATGACCGTAGATCAGCGATAGTAAGGGATTGCATGATGAGCTAAAAAATTCTAACAGTCCACGCAATAATTGTAATTGCAGCCATTCATTTTCTACAAGTGTTAAAAAAATGCTGTATTGCAGTGGTCAGATAATGTTTTTCAGCATGATAGTGACGTTTTTTTTTTTTTCTTAATATGACAGTAGTTCAATGACAGCAGCTACAGTGTTCTTGATGGCAGCTCTATTCATCTGATTTTAATCACATCGATTGTTATGTACAAACGCACAAAATGCGTGGAATGTTATTGTTCCTATCGACTATAAAAGTTTAGTAGATAATATTTTTTTAATGATTAAAAGTTTTTAAAAATATATAAAAACGATTCAGTGTAAGTACAAAAATTTTTGCTCCACATAGGAACTTAACTTGAAGAATAATTCGATTTTACTCAGCCCTACTCCTAAGAAATTACAAACCTCATAAAGACTTTATGATTATTTTCGAAAAAATTTCAAAAATGTAACACAAAATAAACAAGAAATTCCTTCGCTTACTTTAATGTTTTCAGTCAATTCGAATACAAGTTAATTTGCGTTAAAGCCTAATTTAAAATTATTTCAATCAATAGTCCCTAATTTTCATTAATTCTTATGCCAAATATTAAATTAGCTTTTTAAAGCTTTAAGTTTGTATTTCTTTTATTCATATTCTAATAATGTTATAAGAACTCCAATTGAAAACTTTGCTTTCCAAACAATTTAATTTTTAAGAAAAACAAAAAATTCGAATTGTTTTCAGATTTTGAGGAAAATTTAACCAAAGTAAACAAACCACTTGTGTCGAAACTAAAATCAATAAAACATTTGGCATACAAAGAACATACACAAAAAAAATATATATGTGTTGATAAATGTGTGTATGTATGGCTGTGTGTGTGTATGTATATAAGCTGCCATACAACAAATTATAGAAGCAAATATGAAAATGCAATTATTTGCTTCCTGATATGATGTTAATCACTTAAAATAAAACGAACGAACCTAAAAAGTACTGCTGCTACTCATCAAAAACTACTAAAATACTGTCTCCCTCTTTGCTTCTTTTCCTCACATAATAGTATTAAACCAGGCATACACACTATTCCATACAAGCATATGGGTTAAATGAAAAAAGGCAGTTTAATAATTAACTGAATTTTGTATATCTTTTTGCTGGACTGCTGCCGAATTCTGCGCAAGCTGCGGCAAAGAGCGCGTATGTTTTCAAACACGCACCTTCTATTGCGATTTAAAAAAGCAGTTCCGTGCATTTAGTTTGGCCAAAATGTAGTCACGCCAAAGATAGTTCACAAAATTATTGGAACGGTCATCAACGATCGGAGAATAAAGGTGTGTGATATGGTTGAGTGTGTATACTACTGTGTACAAATACTACCTTGATCAAAAAGTTTCCAGAATAACCCCCGTGTGTCGGGCCCATTGTTCCGATTTAAGTTTTATTTTTTTGGTAAGTTGGTACATCTGTTGTTGATATTCCAGCTAAATCTTAGCGTCATAGCTTACCATTTGCATCTTTTATATTCGGTTTTCAGTATGTCCATCAGTACTACCTGCGATTTTTCCATTATTTTCTCTCGGCTGCTGAAGCTCGTTCCTTGTAATGCTTGTTGGATGGTATTTGTTGCATTTTTAGTCAAGAAAATTTCGAATAATGATGGCACTGTGTGACGGTGTGTTATCATGATACAAAATCTACGTGTTTTCTGTCCACAATTCTGGTCTCTTTCGGCGAATTGCTTCACGCAAACGTCTTATCCGCATATACAAATTATTCTCTGTGTTTACTGTTGACCTTCTGGAAAAAATTCATGATGCACTACACCATTGTAATCCATGAAAACCGTGAGCATTACCTTCTTTTTTGACTGAAAATGGTCTCGGCTAATTTGGTGAACACCATTCACTTACCTGATGTCTGGATTGCGTGTCATATTCACAAACCCACGTATCGTCTCCACTAATGATCGTTTTCATGAATATGGGATCGGATTTTGCCTCGCAAATCATGTCTTTTGCGACCTCAACATGGTCAAAATTTTATAAATTCGCCAATACACATGGAAGCAGATATACTCTTGGCTACGTAGGCTTTGCAAATGTTAAGCTATGATGCTAAGATTTTGCGAGAATATCCACAACAGATGTACCAGCTATGGGACTGCAACACGGGGGTTATTTCGGAAACTTTTTGATCAAGTTGGTAACTCTTAGTGAAGTGGTAAGACTTGACTTTAAACTTTTGAAATCTTTATTTATCTAATTATTCCCCTCAAAATAATCCCCCACGAATGCAATGCTGCTACGCCCACGCGTTTTCAAATTTTTAAAACAGTTTTTATATTCGTCTTCCGGAATGACCATCAGTTCCCTTATGGATTCAGTTATTATTTCTTCAGTCGAATCATAACCGTGTCTCTAAAATAGCCTCGAAAAAATTTAGTGTTTTTGGCACCAATCGAGATCACAAAATGTCTCTTAAAATAGTGTTGACACTGATCCATTTTAAATTAGTATTCAATCGACGATTTTCCACCACCAATTCTTTGATTTCGTTGATGTGTAGAGCTCATCAGTAGATGTTCTTGGTCGTTTTTAATGTGGTTCGTCTTCTCAATCGAAGAGGTTATCAAGAAAAACGATAAACGTTAAACCACTTCAATCAAACTAAAATGAGACTTCGTTGAGAACTTAAAGAAAATATTTTTTATTCAACAACTCATGGAATTACCAAATTGCCCACGTATAGACACATTCATTAACACCATCATGAGATTATGAATGTTGTTATGTTTGTGTTTGTGTGTTTGTATGATTTTTACAAAACATATACGCACATACACAGCAATATTAATTGCTACTGTTTACTTCTGTTGCGAATAAAATTGAGTCCGTTAAGTTGATTGTGTCGAGCATAAATAAATTTTTAATTTCAAACAGTGGGCACTCGAAAAAGAAAGGTAATTGCTTACAAAATTCGGATTTATAAGATTACGATACTTGTACAAAACAATTTTGCTTCTGTTACTTTTGTCACTCACTGTATTCTACTGTTGTTAATGTTTGCGTGTATGTATGTATATTTTAATTTGTTTTTATAGTAGCTTTTGTTTTTGTTTTTGCTCTATTTCCCTATGGATCACCACACATATGCTACTTTCTCTTACTGACTGCTGATATTAAATTCAATTCGTTTTTAATAGCACACGAGCTCAGCTTTAATGTATAATTTGTGTATATGTGACCATATAATTACACAAGAGTGAGTGAGTGTATGTTTGTGTTTGATTTTAAAGAGTTTTTGTTGTTTTTTATAACATTTTTTACTCAACGCATTTACATACATAAAGCAGTAGTAGAGGTAGTTTCATTATTATCAAATGATTTCAAAATGACACATATACTTACGCATGCATATGTACACGTACACAAAAAAACAAATGTTTATTTACTTTATACACATACACAGACGCTATTACGTATAAGACTTTGCATTTACACTTTTTGAGCATCCATTTAGACATGTGCCCTCACACTTACACATCAAACGGCAATAAACGAACAAATAAATGGATAAATGCACACATACATATGGAAACATATACAAAATAGATAAAATGTTGACGTAGCGACTTGTCACAAACATTAACACGAACTTTATTGCTGTTCGAAATGCATTTGTATGTATGCATGAGTGTTTTAATTTTGAAAACATTTACTCTTACATTTCTTCAACTCACACATACTCTTATTCACTTATTCTTGGCAACAACAACAGCAGCTATAGAAAAGATGAATAATTCGACTTTGATGCGCTGCTCAGAGTATCTCTTCTGCTGTCAAAGGGCATTATTGCGCAACATTGCATGTCATGGCAGAGCAAAGTAGAGCAGAGCAGCACAGCGGCATTGCTGGTGCAAAAAAAGGGTTTAACGGTATGACACCAAAATGATTTTAAAGAAAATACCAAAGTTTTAAGTTGAAATTGAGTTGAAGATAAACATTCGGTATAAAGTATACTCTTAGGCACTGATCATATAAACACACATACATACATACATACATATGTACAGCTCTTGTTGATATTTATTTAAGGACAAGTGTGATTGTGACAGTTGATTTATTTTTCTAGTTCGTTCGAAATGTGTGTCATGTAATTTAAATGACTTTTTATTGAAATTATTTTGTAAATTTAATAAATAATAAAGAAATTTATTAAATTTAAAGAAAAAGCGATAATTGTATATTAAAAAATTATGTTAACGGCAAGCCAATAAACAAATTTCCGATATAGATTCAATTGCAAGGTTGGCAACTCACTGGGTAACACCATTAAATCTACACGGGTTTTATTGAATTTTGTATTAAAAAAACCCAGGTGGGTTTCATATTTAAAGGTTTTTGTTGTGTATTTACATCAAAATAATTAAAAATATACGTATTGGGGTACAAATTAATTCGATCCCTTTTTTAGCTCAAATATGATAATGAATTAACACTTCAGCTCGGAGCTAATGTGCGAATCTACTTTGAAGCCGATTTTGTATTTCTTCAAAAGAAGTGATTCGGTGACATACTATTTTAATAGATATTGCATCCATCGGAAACCAATTGTCACAAGGAGCAATGTTTGGAGAATTTGATCGTTTCGAAAAATTGTTTAGCAACTTTGCTACGAGAATACTTTATATGTCTGTGCGTCTGTTTGTCTTTATATCCTGGCCGTTTTTCTCATAATGCACTTCTCAACCGGAGTAATTACTCTGCTCCGAATACCGGGTTTTAGCAGCTCATAGTATACAATGCCGCCTTGATCCAACTAAGAATGAAAATTTCCTCATAAATAGTAAAACAACCTGATTGTATTAACAAACCAAAAATTTTGTCGAATCAAACAAAATTTGGAAGCACTTATAAGCACAATAAAACCCCATCAAAAAATCCAATAAATAAACCCGGGTTTTTGCCAACCTTGTTCAATTGGATATGATGTATTGGGTTGCAACAACGGACTAAACTAATCCCAAAGAAAACAACCAAGATGAGTCAAAACGCTTGTTGCTGAAGAACAAGGAACAGATCGATTTTTATAAAATACATTCTTAATAAAATCATGTTTCAATAAATCAATTATTTTGTCTTCATAATTTGTTAGTGCTGATCTCCTTGAGTTTGATCTTTATTTCAAAAGAAATATGGAACGACCACGATGCCATTGACTAATAATGCCAAAGTGTAAGTTTTTATGAATTTATTTATTTTGATTATTTTCACTCCACTCTTTGGGTATTCGGATACAATCCCTGGCAGTAAAGATTACTTCATGGATAGCATTTTCTCCGTGTGCATCTCACCCGGTTCTGTTGAGGTATACACGGATGGAGCGAAATCCTCGGAAGGGGTTGTGGGCGGTGTCTTTCTTCCTGCATACGTGGTGAGCGTATCCCTTAAACTGCCGGACCCCTGCTATATCTTACAGGCGGAGGTTTCGGCGTTAAAGAGGACAGCGGACGGATTGATGTACTATAGGGTATATAATGTTGATATCCGGATCTGTACGGACAGTCAGGCTGCGATCGGAATGCTCTGCGGTGTCTACTCGGCATCGCGACTTGTGTGTGAGTGCCGGGCATGTCAGAATGAGATTATATATAGCTAATGAACTGGCGAGAGTGTGCTTTCTCTCCTCGGCAACAAGGAGATTGATCACTGGGTTGTGATGCCACTTTTCTATTGCAGACTTCTGGTTGTGCGGTACATATTGGGCAGGGCACAATTGCGGTGGGACAACGAACCCACGTGCTCTGTGTCGAGATAGATCTGGCCCTTGTACGATCGGACTCGCTCGGAGTCTATTATGGGGATATAGCATTATAGGCTGCGAATTCTGGTGGCTGTCATTACCAGGCACGCTAGAAGATTATGTCTACTGTTTAACGCTACCTATTTTGGGCATCACAGTTTGATCAAAATTGGACCCAAGTGTGGTGGACCAGTGTCTGGCTACCATATTCGTAAATTTTGCTTGTTAACATATCTACTTAATTCAAAATGAGCGTTAATTTGAAAGAAAGTTTTTCTTTACAAAATTTTATTAGTATGCTCATGAATGACTGATATCAGGTCAGAACTTTAGGAACAAATATTTGCTGTTGATGACTTAATGTCATGTAATATATACAGTCACTTATACGATATGAATGTCGTAATTAAATTACTAATTCAGGAAAATTTTAAATCAAAATAAAATTAATTTAATCTTTTTTAATAAAAGGTCACAACTATCGCAATAAATTAATTTGTTTTTTTTTTCATTATTATGCTACTAAATAGTTCTTTGGCGTGGTCATATTACAAAAAAATACATATATACATACATATATACGAGTATATATAATGCAGTTAAAAATGCGTGTTGTTCTTAAAAGAATTTTTCCTTCTTTATTTAACGTGATTAATTAGTAATTATTTAAATTTTTTCTTACTCCTTTAAACGCATATGCGACATTAATACCTGTCATACTTACATGTGTTGTACTGCGTTTTTCAAAATTCGTAAAAGAAATATGAAATTAAATACCAGAGAGTGGTTAATGTAAAAACGACTGCATATCAATTATAACCCAGCAAATGCACTGAGAAAAATTGTAAGAGAAATTTGTATATAGAAATCGTAAACGAAATCTTTATAGCTTAGTAATATAAAGCGCAGTGTTTCGAATAGTTTTTAATATTTTTATTTATTTTAATTTAGTTTTAACAATATTTTCAGTGTATTTCCATTTGACTACCCATGCAAGAAGCCTGAGTAAATGACAAATTGACGTGATTGCTTAAATAATTGCCATACTTTCCCTCTGTTTCCCTCTCTTTTATGTTTTATTTCATTTACTGTGTGTATCTGTTCACCTCAGAGAAAAGTGTAAAACCATAAAACCAACCCATTAATCCATAATAATTTTTATATTGTTTCACTATTTGTCATAGTGGCAAGCGTATGGCGGATATTTAAAAAACTTCAATATTTGCCAATTCACTTTATGAAGTTACTGCTGAGGATATGACATTGAACTGAACTCGTAATCCTACAATTTACATATGGTTGGCCATTAAGTTAATTTTAAAAATTTTATTTTTTTTTTTAGTGAATTGTTTGATTGAATTGTTACACATTAAAGTGAATTCATTTCGTAGGTACTTAAAGTGTGAAATGTTAATTTTTAAACTTCTTAACGTTTTAAGATGAAAAATATGACAGAGACATGAAAGAATTTTACGATGATTCAAGAACTATTATTGCGATTGTATGATTTCATTCTCAATAAAGTTTCCTTTAAGCTCTACTTATATATAGGGTCCGCCATCTAACGTTTTTTTTCAACTAGTGCTTATTTCGTGAATGGTAACACTTAGCTCATGTCTGATTTGACAGATAATTGGTTTTATCTTTCCGCTAAAGGAATATGATTGTGTATACTCTTCGCTAAGTGGGCCTGCGATCGACTTACAGAAGATGTCGATTTTGCCAAAAAAAATCATCTTTTCAGATGAAGCTCATTTTGATCTTGGCGGGTATGTAAATAAGCAAAATTGTCGCATTTGGGGCACAGAAAACCCGCACGCATTGAAAAGCCGATACACCCAAGACGAGTCACTGTTTGGTGCGGATTTTGGTCCAGAGGCATAATTGGCCATTTTTCTTTGAAAATGAGCAAGGAGTGGCCATTACAGTCAATGGCGTTCGTTATTGGGCCATGTTGAATGAATTTTTGTTCAAAAAAATTGAAGAGGAGGATATTAGCAACATTTGGTTTCAACAGGATGGCGCTACGTACCACACAGCCGAAGCTACACTCGATGTTTTGCGCCCTGTTTAAAAAAAAATAAAAATTTATATGGCGGACCATTTATATCTTTTATCTCGTAGCCCTTTAAATGTTAAAACTAGAAAAAGTCCTATAAATTAGATGCTAGATACTTGCAAACAAGTGTACAAACGTGCTTTGTTATCGTTGTTTTATGTTTCAAATCAAGAAGGTGGTGTTGCCGGTTCGGCTGACTGTTTTCTTATGTTTACACCTAATCCTAATTTTGCATGTTTTTTGCATGATTTTTTGCACGGTATTGTTCGGAACATAAGTAAAATGTACAAACAGGCTCAGGTGTATTTTATTATAAATTTCAAATGTTTTTTATTTTACACCTAATTCTGTACTTACGCCATTTTTTGCACGATATCGTTTGGTATTCATCTAGAGTGTAAGAACAGGATTAGGTGTATTTTATTTAAAATATAATTTTTATAAATTTTTTTGACATTAGAAATTCACAAAAAAAGCAACAATTACATGTTGTTGTTTTTGTTAAAAAGTTAGTTGTTGTACTGGCAACACTATCTTGTTCAATATGCCTTGAATCCATCCAAAAGTACTGAGTAATATTCACCGGTAATCCTTTTGCCATTTTAAGGTCTTACCCTTTCTTAGTTTTCTTAAGTATTTAACATACTACAAGCAAGTCGATTGTTTTTTGGTCTCTGGTTTAATAATAAAAAACGGCACTAAAACTATTAGAAGCACTGCTTCAGAATGGTCACGGGTTGTGTTTATGATAGAATGGGGGTAAAGTTCTTAGGTACCTCAAGCACTTTCTTATCGTTTAGGCGAATTGAAACTTTGGTTATATTTTTGGTGGCGCGACCACATTGGAGCCTAGCGACCTAATATATAACCACTTAAATTAATGGTGCTGCCTTATTCTTAAAGAAATTATTTTCTATGTATGGCGACAATGGCTAAAACCTAATACAGCATTTATTGATACCCAAGAAGCATTTGACTCGGTCCCACATTCCTGGCTATTAGAGGTTTTGAAAATTTATAAAACAGATCTGCTACTAATAACTTGTATCAAACACCTAATGAGATTCTGGGTGACAACTCTGCTTTTGAGAAGTGAAGAAGGAAATATAACGTCCAATCCTATAAGAATATTGAGGAGCATTTACCAGGGCGACTACTTTAGCCAATTAATATTCTGTATAGCGCTAAATCTTCTATCCACTCTTCTTCAGCTTAGTCAATACGGATAACAACTGAATATAACGGACACTATCAAGATCTCGCACTGTTTTTATATGGATGATCTCAAGCTATGTGCGGCACGAAGCCGAATATTGGCCATCTCCTTTAAATAGTAGAAATATTTTCAAAAGATATAAAAATGCCAAACGCAGAATGTAACCCGAGGCAAATACACATCGTCGCAAAGCTAAGGCAAATTCATAAAAGGTAATATCAAGGCGAAATTAATAAGGTGGTCTTAAATTGAAAGCGAACACAACACTGTTAAACAAGATTTCGGTGTGTCAATATAATGCAACACTGTAGAAGGCCAAAAGCTGTAGCGTCAAAAATATTTCTTGTCAACAAATTACAGAGTGTTTGTGTTTTTTGACATACGCGTATGTATCAGCTGTTGCTTACGTAGTACATTATTGGCCACCTCATTAAATTCGCCTTGGGTAATATCAGTTCGAAAACGAATACAACATTGTTGGCATACATGCAAACACATTGGCGTCATCTGCGTTGTTCATTTACGCAAGCAAGGCCACCTTATGTAAAATATGAATTCGCCCAGGCCCATAACATAACAAAATTCATTGACATTTCTATATTCAAATTTAAGTGTAATAATACTCCTTTCTTTTAATTATTTTTTATTAAATAAAATTGAATTCCCTTTAAAATTCTGAAACAATGTCGGGCAACAAAGATCGCATTGCCATTTTCCCCTCTCGAGCAAATCTTGTCTTTATGAAGCAACGTATTGCTGGTGCTCAAAAAGGTTTGAGTCTCTTGAAGCGTAAACGTGATGCTCTCGAAATGCATTTGAGACAATTAGCGGCTGATTTGAAGACGAATCGCGATCAGTCGGAGGAAGTATTGAGAGAGGCGATATTCTCTTTGGCAAAAGCAAAGTTTTTGGGAACTGATTTTAAGCCGACTGCTATAGCAAATCCAGATATAGCTGATACCTATTTACGTGTAAGGAATACTAAATATGTGGGCATACAGGTACCTACGCTGGAGCTTATGATGAAACCTACCAATGCTTTACACTTTACGGGTCTTTCGAGCGGTGGACAGCAGGTGCAAGTTATACGTAAAAAATTTCAAGCGGCTCTCAAGATATTGGTAGCCGTTGCTTCCCTTGAATATTCCTACAAAATTGTTAATGAAGCAGTTAAGCAAAACAATAAGCGTGTGAACGGTTTGGAATATGTGGTATTGCCCCGTTTTCAGAATACAGCCGTTTACATAAGAGACGAATTGGATGAATTTGAACGCGAGGATTTCTATCGCTTAAAACGATCCCAGGGCAAACAATCGAAAAAGAAAGCCGATTTTGTAAAGGAAATGGGCGATAGAGGACGCGTTAAATTCATTGAAGATCATCCTGACTATGATTTCAGAAACACGGCTATAACAATACCACACATTAAAAGTCTGGCATTCAAAAAAGATACTGAGTTTGTACATGAAAAAAGAAGAAGAACTGTTGTCCAAGCTATGGATAAAAAAGTAGTCATTGAAACTGAAGACTTTAAACCTCTTAATTTGGATGTCGTATTCTCCCAAGCCGTCATAAGAGATCCGAATGCTTTAAAACAGAAAAAAACACAATTTATTTCTTCGTCTTCATCAGAAGAAGATGAAGATGATGAAGAACTTTCGGACGAACAAATCTAAGAATTTTTTACAAAATAATTTATAATGTCTAATAATATTGGTGAACAGTTTTTGAAAAACAAAACATGTTTTTTTCTAAATCGGAAACACCAGCAAATATTCGTGTCCTGCCTTTAATGCAGTGTTTCTACCCAGCAGCAGCCGACACAAATATTTTTTGTTTTCAATTTAAGCACTACAATAGGCTCTAAGCTTACAAATCGGCACAATAGGTTCAAAATTCAGTTTGCGACATTTACGATTACAAATCAAAAGTAAGTGGGTCAAAAAACTATAAAGAAAATTATATAGTGACTAGTCAATCAAATTTCATCATAACTGGTTTAAGTGCCCGTACGATGAGCAGTGAATTTTAATGTTTTAAACGAAAACTCAAATTCCTTTTAATTTAAAAAGTTGAAGTTTTCTACACCTGCAGTAGGTATTAGGGAGATCGATTACTCGACTTTTTTCAAAAACCGGTTTTTGAAATGTTAAAACTAAAAAACCGGGTTTCGCTTAAGAATTAATCAAATAATCGGCTAGTCGGTTATTTGATTAAAAAAAAATTATTCTCAATTCTTGTTACATTAGCATATAAAGTTGATAAATTTGTATCCCATGTGGTAGTTTCTAGCAAGTAGGTATGCTAGAACAACGTTTGGTTTGTTAGGACCTTAACGGATATTTTATCCTCGATAACACAACGTCCTAGTATTTCATCCAGTGATTAACTTTTTTCAGCGTATTTTGTAAGAGTTTTATTTGCCAGCGGCCAGAGAATACTTGTATAGAATCAAGTTTTCCTAGCTGCACTAGAACGTCAATCTTATAGACATATTTATGGTGGTTAATAATACGTGGTGTCGAAGAGCCTAGACTTATAGTTTCCATCGATTTCAAAATATTTTACACTTCAGAGGACATCTGTAGAAACATAAATGCATGCACCACTTATTTATGTGGTATGTAAGGTAAGATACCCGCCGAACAACCAAGATGTTTTCGGTTCAGTCACAGACCACACCATCTGCCACCATTTAACGACGGTATCACTACACAACATTGTCAGCGACTGGTTATAAGCATTTGCGCTATGAAAGCCTTCACTTTTTAATACATCTGCCGTTCGGAGCCCACGTTTAAAGGTACCTTTCAATGACTCTAGTTGATCATCATTATCAATACAGAAAAAATTAATCTATTTTTACAGAAAATGAGAAAAAGTTATTGTTGCTCATGTGTGTATGTCATTTTAGATTTATATTAGTTTACACGTTCTCTGTGAGATGTTCAAGGTTGTCGTATACTTACATATGTATATAAAAATAAGGCGTTAGATGTAAAATTTAGAAAAATAGTTAAACGATGAGCATATTTGTAATAAAAAACATAAAAACGTATAATATTAATACATATTTAAATTAACCGAATATTCGTGTTAAAATAACCGGTTTATTCGGTATACAAAAAATGGTCATTTTAAAAAAACCGTATTTGGCAAAACCAAAAAACCGGTCTAATAATAACCATCTGATCTCCCTAGTAGGTATAGATTTCTTACTCTTTCCCCATGACAGATAAAAGAAGGAAATATTCTGCCACCTCTGCTAATATCCGGCCATAGCTGTTAAAAGAAATATAAATATTTCTTGGTTATTACATACTTTATACACTTAAGGTGAGTTGTCTGGAACTTCATTACTTGCTCGGATATCTCACTGCTACAACTGACCTCATACCATATTGGCATATACCACGATCTAAGTAACAATACATTCGATGAGTTGGACGAGCAGTGAGCTATCACAATAAACCATTCAATTATTATTTTCCTTTTCTATGTGGCCATATTTGTTATTATTCATTATTTTGTTGTTACAAGTAAAAAATAATAATTCCAAAAGTTGCAACATTTTTTGCTAACTGACAACATTGCTAACTGACGATATTAATTTTTATGTAGATTTTTACAACATTTCATACATACATACATACATATGTGAGAAAAGTGTTTAGAAATATGTCACTTTAGTTTTCCTATTAAAAGTTGGTTTAGTTATTGCATTTGTTTTTCCAGTTTTCCTAAAAACCCATTATTAACTACGACTGTATTATTTTAAATGGAAAACTAAAAAATCGAAATTAAATTTGATGCAAAAAGTTTTGCAACTTTTGTTAATGATGACCTTTATTAATAATTGTGAAGAAAAAATTTACTCATAAAAACTAAATTTATTATATGATGAGAGAGAATTGTTGCTCTTCTGTTTTAAAACAGAGATCTTAGGCTGTTAGGGTGCTGCTGACTCTTAGAACAAGAACAGTTGACAATACTGAATTGATGTACGGCTTGGTATTCACTGTAATAGACAATCTAAAGTTTAACATAAAATGGATGGTGATTGTCGGGATTATATACAAGGGAAGCGCGCTTCTAAACCAGCATTATAGCTTACTGATGGGGGGTTCACATTGCAACATTTTTTTTTTTTTTTTTTAAATTAAACAAGACTTCGATAGCATTAAGAAAAAACAACCGAGTACCTGAGATTTTAACATGACGCAACTGAATCATTTTAATTTCAGATTGGCATACGCTTGGTAACTTGCAAACTTGGTACTTCTTTACACAATATTATTCAATTATAACTTAAAACAGTTGTAATTCTAAGATACGAATGAATTTGTACCCTTGTTAGGGCATGTACAACTTTTACCGCACTTGCAAGTGATTACAACAAAACTTGGCAAATCGAAACTTCAACTGCCAGATGAACAATTTCAATGCAATTTTATCAGAAACAAACTTAAATACGAGTAAAATATATTTACTTAAAAACAGCAATTTCCCTCTTCCTTTCATTCATTAGTTTACAGCAACTATTTCCTTGCCGCCTTATTAGCCTGGTTTTATATAACTGCCATTCAAATCTTTTAACGTAAGAATTACATTATTTGAGTGTAAATAACGAGGCAGATGAATACTAAGTACTATGAATTCAAACATACATTTACATACATACGTACATACATACATACATACATACATACATACATACATACATACATACATACATAAATACATACATACATTGGTTTCATTTCATTTAAATTTTTATTTTTAATTCTATTTTTAGTTTCTCTAAACAGACGAAGAGTTGTGATAGAAAATTTCATATCTACATGCATAGACTGTTAGAAATGCTCTTTAAATTCGTTAAACGAAATTACGAGCAAGACAAATCAATTCAATTCAACTTCAACATACGACTCGAGTTATTTTAAATAAATGTTACGTTTGAGTTTTTTTTTTGCATTTTATTTATTATATAAAATCAAGTAATTCTACAGAATGCATATTTATGATGATATACTACTACGTAGCATGTTGTTTTCAAAAATACATTCAAGTTTTTTTTCATTGAAATGGTCTTCCGAAATGCCATTATAACATAAAAGCAGAAAACTTTTTAGCATATACATGCATATGTACATGCATGTGTAGGTGATACAAATATTTTGTGTAAATATGTAAATAAAAGTTTTTAATCGCCATGAAAGGCAAGAAATAAACTAAAATAATTTTGTGGACACGACAAAACAATATTCAGTGAATATCCAATCTTTGAACAGTCCTTTAATACTTTGTATTTTTTTGTTGTTGCTCTTTTTGTTTAAGTAAAATAGTTTTTTTCGGCGTTCGACATCGTCGTTGATAGCGCCTTGTGTTATAAATTACAAAGTTTTTATAAGTTTTCATTCTAACTCACAGACTCAACCAAGTAGCACAAGTTCAAGTTCAATTCCTCAGTGCTCAATCCTGGGCCATCTATTGTTTTCGCTGTATTTTGATGATCTGCCAAACAAGCTCGAATATGGCAAAGTTAGAAAGCACGCTGATGACGTGCAGACTTGTATTAGTTGTTACATTACTTCGGTCGATAGATGTGTGAGAGTTTTGAACGAAGAATTATACCATGGAATTCTTCTTTGTATGGGATATGGCGCATTCCAATGTTTAGTTATTAAAAATAATTCTTTTAATTTAATTTATTCGGCTATAACGCTGTCTTAAACTTGAATAATCAACCCATTGAGATTGTGGATAACGCTAAGGATCTGTGAATATACTTAAACAACTCTCTTACTTGGTCCGACCATATTAATTATGTCTGTGGACGAGAGTTTCTATGTTAAGAAATCTTTGGCAGCATCATTATTGCACACCTATGAATGTTCCGATACTTCTTGCTAAGACATAGTTAATGCCAACTCTATTGTAAGGGTATGAACTTTTTGCCAGTTGCGATAGCATTAGGAGAATAAAACTTAATGTCACTTTTTATAATACTTACGAGTTTGTATGTAGTTTGCTACGTTTATGCTTTGAGAAGTTATGATCATGTCTCGTTGTATGTGAACAATTTATATGGTATGAGCTAGATGACTATTTAGAGGTAAGGATTGTAATACTAGTGCGTAAGATAATATATTGTTATGTTTTTACTTTTTTAAAAACGTGTTTTTATGAGTTCGTTGATTGTAGTTAAAATAAAATAAATTTTGTGTTTGGTTTTAATTAAAAATCTTTTATTCGACACAGTTCTGTGTACCACTGCTTGTAATCTTTTTACAGGCAATAACAATTTTTATTCCGTCTGTTTACAATCTTGTAAACTACAACAATTACTCGACAGATCTTTCTTCCTAAAGATCTTCCAACCCGATCGTAGCTATAACTTAAGTTCGATCACAACCTTTTCAACCAGAGGTTATCCATACTTAACTCTCTTTACTGAGTTAACTCCAACTAAACTGTTTTTTTTTTTACTTCACGATTCACTTTACAAGTTTACTCCTTATAAACTCTCTTCACACAAACTGTACTCGCTGGGTTTACTTTACTTTAACTGATTATTGTTGGCATCGATGTGCTTTTTATATGACCGAGTAAACAATACATCGAAAACTCTCGAACCTCTCGATATTTCAGGTAGATTCCATTTATTTCTTTTAAGTTCTTTTGTAGCCATGCGTATGTCAGCTTTTAGTATTTGTTGTTGCTTGTTTATTGTCTGTTTCTTGTTTTCTTTGCTGTTAGTTTGTTGTTGCTGTTGCTATGTTATTTTTATTTACTTTATCTCTGCTAATAATGTTTGTTGTTGTCGATTGTGGCTATTTGTAAACATCATGTATAAGTGGTTCTTGCAGCTTTTGTTTATTTATTTTAGCGAAGTAATAAACGTAGAGGAGAGGTTCCCATCTTATTTTCGTCACAATATGTATGTATATGTACGTATAATACAGATTATGGTTTGAAATATTGAAATTTTCAATGCTTCGTAGAGGTAGAAGATAACTTTGATTTATATATAGCAGTCAGATATCCAAATATCGATTCTTTACTAATGCGATTAGTATTTGAAAGTATATTCCCCATAGCACTCAAGTCACAAAGCACGTGAACCGATTTCAAAGAAATACCCGTATCTGTCAATTTTTAACTTAAACCTACACTCTATACATAAAAATAATTTATTTCGATAAATACGTTTTTATGTTTCTTTTATTGCTTTTTTCTATTTTATTGACCGTCATTGTAATTTTTTGCATTAAAACGATTTTTTTACGATTTTCTGGAAGTTTTCTGTTTTCAATGTCTATTAAAAGTAAACTAATAGACGCAGCTTGCTTAGTAGTCCAGTGATACAATATGATAATGCGTAAAGTCAGCAATATAGCATTGAAAGTTATTGCACTGCAAACACAAAAAAGCCATCGAATTATCAAACTACACTCGTATATAGAAAAAATAAATCATGTTGGCTGTTAAATATTTTAAATTTATTTGCCTGAAAAAGTGAAAAAACAAAATCTTAAAATGCTAAAAAGAATAAAATAAAAACAATTTTTTATGAATTATTAGCGAAACACTAAAAGCTATAAAAGGTTTTAATTACGCTTATGTACATGGAAAGAATTTTTTTTTTTTCGTTTTTGCAAATGGCAAAAAAGAGCGAGTTTTTTTCAATAAATTTTTTTTTGCACAAAATATTAAAAAGAAAATCCACACCCAATGTGAGCCTGTGTGTGTTTCAGTCTCATTAAAGCTATAATACTGGCATACATGACATTTTGAAAAATCATGTTTTTTATTTATTTTGTTAAATTTTTGCTAATGAACATTTCGTGTTTAACGTACGAGTATTCACCATGTATGCCCGTGTGTTCGAGTGAGTGGAATGGATAATAACGAACCTGTTTTTTGCAATTTGCAACAAAAATGCTAATTTTATTAATGTCTGCAGAATGAATACAATTTTCTAGCCACTTTTTATTTCTCCCCTTTTCTTCCTTTCACTCCCTTTTGTTTATTTAAACATTTGACCTTCCACTGCATTTTTGTTAATTTACATAAATATTTAGTCTGTCCCCCGACTGCATAGAAGCAGACGAGGGCAGGAAGTTACTAAAAAAAAACAGAATACATGTGGTGACCTGAATTTTTGTTATTGCATGTTCAAGTCTTATCATTTTTATTTGTATATGTATGTAAGCATTTATGTATGTTAGTGGGTGTGTTACATAGACACATGTTCCATGTTTATCCATGTTTTCTGGTTTTGTTTGCATTTGTTAAATGGTGTCAACAGACTTTTACAATATCTCTAGTAAATAAAATAAATACACTCTCTCATAGGAAAATAATAAAAAAAAGATAGTAGTGGAGAAGAATTTTAATTAAATTTTTATTTATTTTTACTGTTTGTTTATTTAATCGAAATAAAATTGATTATTTTTTAAGTATTTTAAGCGCATTAAGTTAATTTAAATCAACAAAATAGTTAAATACAAATTATAGTGGCATTTTATGTATTTTTGTTGTTGTTAAATTTAATATTAAAAATGTTTACTTATAAAAAAATATGTATTGTTTTTTATATACTTGAGTGTATGTATTTTATTATTTTATTTTTAAAAATATAAGTTATAGTTTTGTCTGGATAATCGTTTCACTAACAAAACTATAATGGTGACGAGCCACACCATGTGCCAAGCGAATTGATAATCAGCGAGTGACAGATAATCACAACAGTCATATTAGTATGTTCGAAATATGTTCCATAGTGACTGGCAAAGATATGAATAGGCTGAGATTGTAACGAGAGCGAGCGCAATGAACATCAGCGATGAGGCCGCCGCAGTTATCCTGTGAATCTGAATACCGAAAAATTAGCAGCAATTAAAAAACATTAATATGTACATAAATGCCAATCAGGGATGAATCTATTGTGTCCTCCTCAAGTGAGTCGTCTACGATGCGTTAAAAAGAATCACAGACAATTCTTCCCAGTCAACATTATTATTCGTGAAAGAGTCTTAAAGCTCATCGTAGACGACTTATGTAGACGGGGGACACAGTTTCTCCCGTAGCTCAAAACTTACGTGCTCGGAATACGCCATCATGCACGATAAATTTAATCGGCCGCTCCGATCGCGGAAGAGTCGATAGAATTTAAAATACTAGCTGGGATATAAATAAAAAAAAACAAAAGATAATATGTATGTATGTATACTTTTATTTTTCGTAAAAAAAATCAGTTGTTTTGTGTTTTTTAAAAAAAGAAATTTAAAAAAGTTATTGTATATTTTTAGGCTTATATTAAAAAATATATATAATGTATTTGAAATCTTTTAAAATAAAATTTTATATGAAAAATTTGAAATAAAATACATTTAAAACTTATTTTAAGTTTTATATGTATATATGGGGGTTAATTTTAAAACATTAATTTATATACATACGTACATAATTAAAATAAATATAAGATGCTATGTTAGAATGCGGCTGATTGTGTCAGCCACTGAGTACACTTGTACTTATACAGGGTGTCCGCTAGGAAGCAGCGTTGCCGTTGTGACTCTAAAGTATCACTTTTGACCCTTTTTCATGCCAATGACACTTTTTATGATCCATTTTGACCCTTTTTGGGGGTTGATTTTGTTTTTGTTTCCCAAAATGGCGGCAAAACAAAGTAGTATATGTTCTCGGCGGATTGATTGATTAATGACAAGTCATTGGCTTCCAAATTTTTATATAATTTTATAATAAAATTGCAAAACAAATATTTTTTGCTCGTCTTACAGTATTTTTGACAAAAATCAACTTATTCAGTGTTTAAATATTGCTGATCTGTGCTTAGTAAGCAAAACCGTATTAAATATCGTACTTGTGCTAGGCACTGGCTAGATTTTCATTATGAATACGGCCGTAATACTACTTTTTAAATATAATTTTTATATACATTTCTGTATTGGTCAAAAAAATCTTGACGAAAAAATATTTATAAAATTTAGTATAGGGTCCACCATCTAACGTTTTCTTTTTTTCAACTAGTGCTTATTTAGTGAATGGTAACACTTAGCTCTTGTCTGATTTGACAGATAATTAGTTTTATCCTTCCACTGAACGAATATGATTGTGTATACGCTTCGCTAAGTGGGCCTGCGATCGACTTACAGAAGATGCCGATTTTGCCAAAAAAATCATCTTTTCAGATGAAGCTCATTTTGATCTTGGCGGGTATGTAAACAAGCAAAATTGTCGCATTTGGGGCACAGAAAACCTGCACGCATACATTAAAAAGCCGATACACCCAAGACGAGTCACTGTTTGCTGCGGATTTTGGTCCAGAGGCATAATTGGGCCATTTTTCTTCGAAAATAAGCAAGAAGTGGCCGTTACAGTCAATGGCGATCGTTATCGGGTCATGTTGAACGAATTGTTGTTCACAAAAATTGAAGAGGTTTCAACAGGACGGCGCTACGTGCCACACAGCCGAAGCTACACTCGATGTTTTTCGCCCTGTTTTTGAAGATCACATTATCAGCCGCAGAGCTGATGTTGTTTGGCCACCTCGGAGCTGCGATTTGACACCGTTGAACTATTATTTGTAGGGTGTTGTCAAAGATAAGTGTTACGCCAAGAAGCCAGAGACAATTGACTCTTTAAAGGACAATATTCGTGAAGCCATTGGTGAAATACAGCCGCACACAATCGATAATGTGCTTAAAAATTGGACCGATCGTATAGGCTGCTACATGGCCAGCCGAGGCTGCCATTTGAATGAAATTATTTTCCATTATTAACCGGAAGGACTGTACTTTCAAATAAATAAAGAAATTTGAGAAAATATTCAGTAGTTTTTTTTTATAGCATTTTCAAAAAAAAAAAAAAATTTATTGGCGGACCCTTTAGTTTTTCTGCAGAAGAGTAAAGGGGCCAATTCCATTAGCTGGTCTTTTAGACATTATGGCTAAAGATTATTTTTATTTCCGATAATATTTTTAGTCAAAAAGTTTTTTTGTTTGAATTGACGTTAGAAATTGTTTATCGATAAGTAGTGTGTGAGATAGCATTTCTTTGATTTCCATAATCAGTTGTTAATGATATTCTACTTTAATGGTCCACTTTTACTTACTTTTTTTTTGCAATTTTAACAAAATCACTGTTAAAATATGGTTATACTGACAATTGTCTTTCAGACGATCAAGAAAATAGTACTTAGCGCTGAACGTATTTGCTCAAAATGAAAACATTTGTAAATTTTTTAATAATTGTGGCAGTACTATCTTGCAATAACGGTATTACAAATGTGTAGAAAAATTAAACAAAATATTTATAAGAAATGTAATTTCTTGTATTTCATTTCTTCTTAACAGCTTATGATTTCGATTATCGCTATCAGTCGAAGTGGTATGATGTAAACGATGAGTGCAGTTTTGATCGCCAATCACCCATTGAATTGAATTCCGACGAAGTAAGTTTTTAATTTATGAGTTTCCGTTGTTAAAAAACTAAAAATTATTTTCAACTGCAAGTGAACTATCATTCACCATGAATCATTGTATTTCAATTAAGATTTACAAGTTTCCACAGCAAAAGCGACATTTCTTTTAATCAACTGCAGAAGGCTGTTATTTAATAAAAGTACAAAACTTGGATATCAAACAAAAATATTGAGTCATCTAGTACATATTTCTTTTGTTTAAATAAAAATATTTATCAAGAACAGACTTAGACATCATGACGTCACGTACATATGTTTATAAGTATACAGGCAACAAAATTTAAAAATTGTTTAAGGAAAAGAACTAAAGATTCTAATCAAAAACCACAATTTGGGTAGAATTTTATGTTATAAGTACTTTTAACCCTTTCAAACGTGATACAAATGTTTTTATTTATTCAAAAAGTCATTAACTCCATTCAATTTTAAAAGGAAACAAATAAAATTCTTTAAATTCTTGTGCAGATTAACGTGATTTTCTTGAAACACAGCTAAAAGGACTTTCAATTACATTGGCTTTTAAACAACGACAGTTAAATAACAATTAATTAACTCTTAAGGAGTTAAGACAATATGCATGACATTAATAAAAGTGTAATCGACTGTTTTTCAAATATCTAGTTTTTTAACTGATCATTCAAAATTTTTGTAATTTTGCACAAGTCCAGGAGCATTCTAAAGACTGAAAATTGTTCACTGATTAGCCAAGAAATACCTGCGTTATTATAAATAGTTTTCTAAGTCTTGTTCATATTTAATTAAATTTATTAAATTATACAAACTCAACACACCTTTCCCGTATATAATTTACAGAAAAGGTTTTTTATAAAGACTCTTGATTTGAATTCGAATTGTTTGCTTATATCACATATAAAGATGGTATTTTTTCGCACTTTAAAAAGTCAAACCTCTATTTGGGCCACCCTTTGCAAATGCACACCCTTATTTTGGAAAATTTATAATCATTTCATGATCTTTTAGCCAGTATTTATAATACAATATTCAATAATTAACTTTCTAATGGCGTTAAGTTCTTAACACTAAATAAATAAACAAGTTAATTAACACACACAAACAATACTACATACATACATACACACAGACGTATGCAAAGAAATATAAACCGAAAACCAGTTTATCTTAGAAATACACACAATTGTTTAAACATTGATTACGATAATTATTAATATGTATAACAATAACAACAACAACAACAACAACAACAACAACAACTACAATTAGATATTAAACAAATCAAACGACAACGACAATTGAAATCAAAGTGTCAAATCAATTGAAATAAAATGAACAAAAAAAATGTCAAGTGGTTCTTATCGAGGGAATTCTGATCAGAAAAAAAAATAAAATAAATAAATCACTCAGCACTCATTCACTGATTGACATAAAAAACTGATAAAGTTAGAATTATTAATACAATGTATGTGTACTAACACAATAGAATACATGGTAATAGGTGTGTTCCCTACTTAATCTATATTTAACTAACAATAAATGTGTATGTCTGTCTGTAATCGATAGATTCAAAAATCATACATCTAATCGCCGTAAAAATATGAAAATGTTGTAATATTTTGTTTCAAGTGTATCCATGGTAAACATAAATATATTGAAAAATTAATTTACAAACCAATACATACGTTGGAAAGGTATACTTTCACTGATGGTTTTGATTCAAATAGGCAGTGCCACGCCCATATAAAAATTTTTTTTTATATCTCCATATCTTTAAAACCGTAATAGTAAGAGTTTAGTTTATATAGTTGGCCAAAATAACTTGGACGACAAAACAAATCATCAGTTGAAATATGGGCGAAAATAAATCAGTGGGTGTGGCACCTCCCATACAAAGTAAATAGTGATTTTTGTATATCTAAAGAAAGAATAGAAAAGCAGTTACTGAACTTGGTAGTCAATACAAATCATTAAATAATTCTTTTAAATTTTTTTATGAGGAAACATTTTATAGGCATACCACACATTTTATAGGCATACCCAGCAACGCCGAAAGTCTTTCATAATATAATTCTTAAAAAAATATTTTAAAAATAATCATTATAAGGTTTTGTATGTCAAAAAATTGTGAAATGAAACCACTACAAAGCGAATTTAATTGTTTGTAGAATTTGACAGAAAAATGTATGTATTTTTTATTCACGAACAAGGCTATTTTGTCGTATGAACAGACAACTAAACACTTGTGTAAAAAGATACATTATTAACAAAATTTGTCTTTTTTTTCGTTTTATTTCCTCTACCAATTGCAGGCTATCATCACAACAGATATACCAGCCTTACGTTTCATAAACTACAATTTGCCACTGACAAAGCCTGTGATTGTTTCTAATAATGGCCATACAGCTAATATCGAATTACCAAAGCCCGATGGTTATGTGGAAAGTCTTTGGAAAATTTACGACAGATTTGCACCCAGCATCTCTGGTGGTTTGTTGCTAAACGGACGTTTTGTTGCCGAATCGGTACATTTTCATTGGGGCTCGAAGGATACGCATGGCTCTGAGCATGTCATTGACAATCAACGCTACTCCATGGAAATGCACATTTTACATCGTCATACCAAATATCAAACTGTCGAAGAAGCCAAGAAGCATGAAGATGGTTTGGCTGTATTGGCTGTTTTCTTTCATGTTAAGGTTTGTATTAACACTAATACATACATGCATACACACGCATACTATTACACATACATGTATCTTCAAGAATAATATGATTTCTAATCATTTTTTTTTTTTTTTTGCTGCAGCCATCTCAATTAATAGGCTTCAAAGGTTTGGAAAACATTATCAATGCTTTGGCTTCCATTAAAGCATTCAATAGTTCATCACAAATTACTAATTTCACATTGTCTGAGCTGTTCGGTGATATATCTACGGCTGAGTTTTATACGTATCAGGGCTCTTTGACCACCCCACCCTGTTCTCAGGCTGTACAATGGATTGTGTTTCCTCAAGTGATTCATATTTCTCAAGCTCAAATGAAACATTTTCGTTCTCTGTCCGACAATCATGGTGAAATACTCGAAAACAATTATCGCCATTTACAGTCGAGGGGTACAAGACGAGTATTTTATAGCCAGCAACGCAACCCAATTGATGCCATCATTAGTTCACCCAACTTTTGGTCGATTTTAGATAAACTGAAACCACGACCATTGAAAGTGGAAAATTAATTAAGGCCTTAACGAAAGATGATATGGCATTAAGTAAAGCGAATTGATGATGATAAAAGGCTGGATAAGAAATTTTTAACTGCAGGCCGTTTAAACTATAATTGAAATTAAAATAAAAAATATTTTTTTAGATAATACTTCACTAGTCATGCCTTGGAAACACACAAAATAAATTTTTATTTTTTTAATATATTTAATCTTATATTTAAGCAAATAAATGTTTATTCAATGACCTAGTCATCGAGGGCTTGAATTTCATGGTAGACATGGTAAGCCTTCTGTGTAAGAATTTGTTAGATTTCGTATTGACGATGGTTCCGATTTGTCAATAGAAAAGAAATATTGGTTTTCATATTTACAAGACTTAGGAAGGTAGGTAGGTAGGGAGGTGCGAAAGGCGTTACCTAAGTACCCCAGCCAGAAACAACCGAGGATTATTATGGAACGACCTTTCCATGAAAAGACAATAGGAATAGACAGAAGAATGGAAAGAAGTGAGAAACGAAGGACAGATGGAAAAAAAGAAGAAAAGGAGGGTTAAAAAGACTATGTGAGAAAACAGGCGCCAAAGAATCGGGAATCGCCTAATGAGCCAGCCTAGATCTGACAGGTCGCATATCCTACCTGATGCAATTTGATCCAGGCCATTAAAAAGCCCCGGCTTAGCAACCTCAGCCTGCATGCATGAATAACCGGGCAATGGAAAAGGATATATTTCACAGTCTCCGGCTCCCATGTTTAGCCGCGAACTCGGCAGAAAATTGTGGTGCCTGCTTTCCAAGTCCCCGTCCTTACCCTCAGAGCACAGTGTCCAGTCACAAAACCTATCAGAATCCTAAGAAATCCCCTCTTGAGATTAAGAGCCCAATTCGTCCTAAAGCGGTCAATTCTGGGCCAAAGCAGTCTAGAGACCTTAAAGTCTCCTGTGCTCTTTCATGACTCCTCCATTCTACGACGGTCCAGCTATCTATCAAGCTCCCAAAGAAACCATGCGGCGGTCTCACAGGCGCACCGCTAATCCGATGCCTTTAGCCGCGCCCGCTCTTACCACTTCATCTGCAATCTCATTTCCCCGCACGCCAATTTGCCATGTAACCCAGCACAGGTTTACACGGCACACATCAAGGAGCGAAGTGAGGGTAGCCAATAAGGCCCAATGCAAGCAGCCTTGAGTCGACATGGCGGCCAGATAGCCAGCAGCTAAGCCAAGACAACGCTGAGCTGCTCTGAGGATAGCAAAGATCTCAGCATGAAAAAGGATTTAACATGTTAAAGAAGCCTAGTGAAGCCTAGCGAAGCCTAGTGAAATAATTCAAGTGTAACCAAAACAAAACGCCATTAAATAAGTGTCAGCTTACATTATCATCGTTCCTTCGCTTCCTTCCACGACTGAACATTTTTTTTGTCCCTATCTCCAGACTAATTCAAATTCAATAATTAATTGAAATCAGCAGATTATCATTCCCATTTCAGATGGCCTACGTTGTCATATATACAATGAATATTGGCACCATGGGCTTCATATGAATGACGTTGTATGCCACCCTACAATGAAATATAATCTTTGATTCTTAGCTTCTAAGTTCGTGCAGTTCCCTTTATTAATATCATTAAAGCAAATGTAGTACAACATAACTCCTGCAGCAATTAGTGATGGCGGTGATGTGAAACTTCCTAAGAAAAAAAATATATAATAAAAATTCCATTTAATTGATTAATAACTTATTGTTTTATTTCAAATTAAAGTCCAAACACTCTATTGTTTACTTAACAAAAATTAAATTTTTTAAGGCACACAAATCGGCTTATCATTTACATATAATTATTGATAGTGTTCCACAACTGTTCAAAATTATCCTCTTTCCTTTATTGTAATTTCGATGTTCGAAGTCCGTTAGTAATGTCCTTCTTGCCTGCCAAATATCATCAACAAGCATTTACAGTTAAAAACAACAAAAAACAAAAATATATCATAATAAATCATTTTTATTTTGTTTTTCTTCTTTCTTGTTTCTCTTCATTTTGTATTACATTATAGCGCAATTTGTTTATAAACAAATTTTATTAAAAGTGTGGCGGCATAACATCGCCCCAAAAAACGCCCTAAAAATTATCAAAAAAAACTTTGGCACTCGCAAATGGTAGAGGATTGAAAAAGAACACAAAATGCGAGTACTTTTATGAATTTTCTTTGGCTTATGATGATTTCAAATGATAATGATTGATGACTAAATTCTAGCAAATGATTGTACAAACAAAAAAGGCGATGAAGTATTTTTTTTTTTTTTATAAAAACAAAAAAAGCGAAAAACGGAAAGAGTACAGGTGTTTTTTAAAAAACATTTACTCTTCAATCATTTCTGAAATGAATATGAAGTTTGTATTTGATGAAATAAATTCATAAACTTAACGATGTATAGTCGTATTCATAATCTTTTCGATATATATAAACATAATCGACGCAGTGAAATATGTTAAAATGCATTATAATGAAATTAACGACTGATACAAAATTTTGTAAAGCTTCTCAGTCATTATTTACAATCATTTTGATAGAGCAGCAGCTGCATGCATTAATACTGACTTGATATTCACTTTTAATTTTAACTTTTAATGTCAATCACATGAATTTCATTTATTCAATGCATTTGCATTGTCACTTGCATCAGTTGATTTTTATTTTATTTTTTTGCATTTGCATTTGGAAAAGCAGATAAAATTTAAAATTTATTCCATTTTCACTCCAATGCACATACTTGTGTGCCTCTTCGGTAAAAGCCTTTAAAAAATGCTTGATTTTGTATTCTTTATCGCTGATTTAAAAAACGGTTTGTTGTTCTTTCAAAAGAAATTTATGTCATGACTTTTCATTTAAATGTTTTTTTGTCATTGCGAACAAGAAAAGAAGAAGAAGAAAAAACGAAAATATAAAAATGAAACACTTTTTCGAACAATGTTATCAATATGTAGCAGCTGATTGTCTCTCACATATAAATATGGGTGTGATTTGTTGAGTCTTAACTTTTTGAATTACTTGTATACCCTACACAACCTAATTATTATTATTGATAAGAATATATTGGGTTTGTACTGATAATGGCAACAGCTTATTATTATTCCAGCTGTCCCGGAATCAATTTCAGAGTCGGAAGGCACACATCTCACTATCCAGCTTGAGCGAGAGGAAAGAATAATTACTATGAATATTGACTTTTCTAATTTCACCTTGAGATCAAAATTAAATTTTTTCTAAATGAACCGAAAATTGTTTTTTCGAATAATTTTTTAAATATGAGAGATATATGGGCGTCGCTCTGAAGTTCTCAAGTATGACAGGCCGGACTTGAAACTCCTAACGGAATTTCTTACGAGCCATTGTGGACTGCGCTCTCGGTCAATCTGAAAAGCATGGCGGTCAGGCATCAGAGACAGTGGAATGATGGGTTTAGATGGAGTGTTTAGTGAGACGTAGGATCACATTGGGAGACACATTCACCATTATGGTTTCAGCAGATCTGCCGAACAAACTATAGATCGAAAGTTGAGTAATAGATACCATATGTGACAGTATCATGTAATAGCACCAGGTCAGAATGATGTTAATGATAACAATCAAATTAATTTACATTGAGAGAGGTTTTGCAAAAACACATGTCGATGTGGTATCGTTAGCACCGTTCAATACAGGCCCTATCATCCAATGAAACAATCGAGTTGAAAAAAAACGATATCTTTTTCTGCCAATACGGTTGGGTTTTGATAGTCTTTAACTCTTAAACTTATTTTTGTTTTATTTTTCACTGTTTCATTTTGAATTTGTTCTGGAACTTAGTTCTATAAAAGAGTTTTATTGCCAACAATTGAATTGTTGTTTAATAGAACGACTAATCGAACAAAGTTATTAACGGAAATTGAAGAAACAGTTTTGGTTTGTTGAATGTTGAGTGCAGCATAAACTGTGTTAACGCGCTGAGTTCTTTTTTTGTGAACTAAAAAAAGTTTCAAATGCAACATATTGTTATATATCCTTTTCAAATTTTTTATGTAAATTTTATTTCCTGCAGCAGTCTTTAGCATTAAAAACGTATTAATACTTAAGACACTACAGCGATCAAAACTTGAAGTAATGTCGTAAATTCTTGAAAGCGCCTAATGGGTTACGTATCAGTAAAATACTTAACAATTTCAATCCTAAGCAAACGACTGTAATGAGACTTAGTTTTTGAGATACCAGTTTTCTACCCAACGTCATTCCACGACGCCATTTAAGAGGGCCAATCGAATATCGCACTATCTCGCCTACAAACACCAAGCATTCATAAATAGTTTTCTTATTGCAGCATTGCTTTCAATAATAGCGTCAACATATGTACCTCTATTACTTCGGCCTGGTTTATTGGTTAGAGCGAACACATACAACACAAACGGCCCAGATTCGAACCCATAGCAGAGGACATGACAAAAAATTGAATTGCGGTTTTGAGTGTTTAGTAAAGTGGCTTCAACCTCCCTCAAAAAAATCCAGCTCAATAAGAAGCCCTTCTGACTTACCAGCTTACCTCTGGCGATGGTGAAAATACCAACCGGATAATCAGGAGAAAACATTACCTACAGGGAAAATATTAAAAATGCTAAGTAAGAATCAGCACCACCACTTACAAGAATCTTCCCTAAAACCTGATACTGTGTTCAAAATTTCTTCAGAAATGTCAAATTAAGCCTGGTATTGTATTCCAAATTTCATGCAAAATGCTCTCAAATTACATACATATAAAAATATTTCGTGTGAAATAATTGTGAAATAATGTTGAGAAAGCAGTATTCTGTTCTTTTTACGAAGAACTTGTGAAATGTATATGTCAACATTATTTTCCAACTGCATCAATTTTCTAGCAACACGTTTTTCGACTACGAAATAACATGAGACACTTATTTCGTACGAAATTTTAAGCAGCAGTAGGGACATAAATACTGTTACAACATAGAATATAGTCTTTTATCATATGGCTATATCGTTAGTCTGGTCTTCTTAAAAGGCATCTCCTGAGTTTATCCCATTGGTTAAATATGGTCACCATTTAACTGTTGTCATGATTTGGGAGGGTTTCTTAAGATGTACTTTCGAGCAGAATTTTATAAAAGTTCATAAGGCTAACAGGATCAAAACTGCTTCCAAAACAATTTGAAATCATTTTAGTTTTTCTATACAACTTATATCAATAAATAAATATAAATGTTGTTCTAAAAATATTTTTTATTTTCAAGTGTAAAAAATTTATGTCCCTGCTGAATAATATTTGTTATGTTGTTGATGTAAACATATGGTTTTTGTGTACATATTTCAAACCATGTAGCATATTTTAAGGCATAAAAGCGACAATTTTTTAAAAAATCACTAGATGACTACATTGGTTGCATGTCAGTTTTATCGTACGCAAAATTAATGTTGCACAACATTTTCCACAAATTTAAACAGAGTACTAGGCTTGATACACAATAATATGGAGACGAGCTACTGATCTATTGAGCTTGAAAACCAACTTGTTTAATGAAACTGCAGCAAAGCAAAGAATGCTTTGTGGAAAGTCGCTATTCTGCCTTAAAGAGTGCCGGAGAAAAACAATTAGTGCGGCCTGTCGAAACTACAGCGATCTGTACGTCTTCAGCTAACATTCCCTTATGTCTTAGAACCATTAGTGTATACATAAATGCGTCAATGACTTAATCAAGGATGGGTATGCCATTTTCATACTCGTATATCGGTCATAAAATCTAGATCAAATTAGGTCTTTCATATCCTATGTTAAGATCATAGTATACGCCAAGTCCGAAATTCTAGAATATTTTTAGGGAGCCGTTAGAACAGCTATTTTCTTCGCTTGAAAATCTGGAGATATCCAGTGGGAAATAGTGAACGAAGGACTATATAACGTAATGTTATGGCATGTATCATTGTACTAAGAGGTTTTGAGAGCCACACCTAGCGGTTAAGACTATTTTAGATGTGAAAGAGACACCATCATTAAGAATAAGGACTAGTTTTCTTTTTATAATAGTTGTTGTTATAATTGCTTTGCTTTTATCAGAATTTTCTCCCAGGAGAAAAATTTCCGGTTGATACAGCTGTCGCTGAGTTGACAACCCTTAGCCGACTGGAAGTCGTATCGTTCCTGAGCATAGATCCGATAGTGGTTATCTTTATTATCAATACTTTAGTTTTTGGCTCTCTCATATGAAAATGATGTGATTTTTTTCCATTCTAGATGTTATAACTTTCAATGAAACACTTTTGGCTTTAACAGTTTTCTGTTACTGGACCACTGTTTGTTGTTAACAAAATTTGCTAATTTGATAGTTTTGTTACAAATTTAAAGTTTCGAAAAATTATTTTTCTCTTCATCTTCTTAAAGTTTTGCTATTTTAACCTAAAAAAAAAACGCAAAAAAAAATTCGCCATATTTGTTGAAATAAATAATTTAAAATGCAATATTGCGCTCAAACACACACATATCCAAGAGAAAAAGTATTTTAAAAACGGTATTGAAAAATGTGGTCAAATATATTAAACCAATACCACCAATACAGATACAAAATAAACTTTCGAATACACATGCAGATAAACAGGGTTTTATATATTTAAACAAATATTGGAAAAAATATATGAAAAAAAAAAAAATCCTTTTAAAAAGAGCGCAGCACTTACACACTCCAAATATTTTTTTTTCTTTTTTTGCCTGATAAAGCCTTTTTGATTATAGCGCAGCCCGGTGATGCTGTGGTGGTGGTGGTGGTAACATTGATAGCGTTGAACACTTTGATGATGAGTCTGCGATGATGAGAAAAATAAAAGTGAAGCCAAAGTGGTATAAATAGTCATTTTCAAAATAATACTCATTCCCATTGAATATGATTTTTCCTTTGGCGCGCAGCATAATAGAGGTATTTTTTTGCATTTTTTTTTTTTTGGCATTAAGCCAAAAAATATTGTATGTTGTTGGTGGATGTTCCTTTTATTTCTAAAGCAACAAAATATCGAAAAAAAAACTATAAAAATAGAATTTCATAACTAATACAACAAAATTGTAGGCAAAGTAAGAAAAATACTCGTTATAGTGAGTGTGTGTTGTATTTCTCTATGTTTCGCTGGTCCTCTAGGTGGTCGCTTGCATGTTTTTCGTTCGATAATTTGGTTCAATAGTTGACTTAGAAAAAGGATTTAGTTGGTAAAATATATTTTTGCTATTTTTTATCTAAATCCTTCGCATAGGATTAGTAAAGTCCCTACGATTATATTGACTTTAAATATGAAAGTTTTCCCAAAAAAAAAAAAACAGTAGAATTATTTGATAATGGAAAAATAATTCATTTAAGAAAAATGCTGAATTTAGAGGAACAATGAAATGCTAATAAAAAAAAAAAATTGTTTCTATCTATTAAGAGCAAGCTGGAGATTTGCTTTAATATGAAATTAAGAAGGAAAGTTGTACAGTGAAAAGAGTTTAGCTCAATTATTTATGTTTGAATAGAATTATTCGATAGTTAGAGGAGTCAATAATGATACATGTAGGTTTACAACGAAGATATAAGATTTTCATATTTTGTACTACAACTGAAGTTCATTGAAATTACACAATGATGCATTAGCCTGACATAGTTTGATTTTGTCAAAATTTTACATAACCAAGATTAAGATGAGTGTAAATTTGATCAAGTGAAAGCATGTAAACAAGAAATTTTTTTTACAAATTTAAAGCGAATATTCCGATAAAAAACCAAAAAAAGCAATGAAAGAACTTTTATTTCAAATATACCTAAATTTGTGAAAAATAACGTACATCTCATGTTTTTAGTTTAAAGCGAAGGAAAGATTTTGGGGGCAAGTCAAAAGTAGAAAAACAATGTCAAAAATTTTTTGGACAATTTTATCTCTTACCTAAATGGCTCCTTTGCAACTATCTGCAGGCTAACGAAAACGTCTGAAGTAACTGCTTTTAATATTCTTGGTCCTAATACTCTAAAAGGGAAGATAAATATTAAAAAAAAGTTCCTTGTCTGGCAAGCAAATGTATCAACAATCCATTGCTCCTACGAAACAGTAGAATTGTTTAGAAAAAATAACGTACGATTTGTTGAAAAAGAGTAGTTCATCAAACTGCCTTAAAGTTCATCCAATGGAAAAATTTTAGACTAAAGCCTAGTGCTCTGTTCAAGTTTGAAGAAAATTTTGTGCAACATTTCTGTTTTCGTACGAAAAAATTGACATGCAACCAATGTAGTCATTTAGCAATTTTTAAAAAATTTGTCGTTTTTATGCCCTAAAATATGCTACATGGTCTGACATTTGTTAACAAAAACCATATGTTTTCTCCAACAACATAAATAATATTCAGTAGGGACATAAGTTTTTTTACACATATAAAAATAATGAATATTTTTAGAATATTTTATTTATTTATTGATATAATTTCTGTACAAAAAAAAACTAAAAAGATTTTAAATTGTTTTGTGAGCAGTTTTGATTTTTTTACGTTGACCTTACACCCGGAGCGGTACAATTTTATAAACAGTAAACATATTTTTTCTGTGGTTAAAAAGAAAAGAAAGACAAATTTTAACAACGATACGATTCACACTTTCTGGCCACACCATTGGATCAGCTCTTATTAGCCATATAATAAAAGACTATACGTATTCTATGTCTTAGCAGTATTTATGTCCCTACTGCTGCTTAAAATTTCGTACGAAATAAGTGAGTCTCATGTTGCTGGAAATTTGATGCAGTTGGAAAATAATGTTGACATATATATTTTACATGTTTTTCATAAAATGAACAGAGTACTGCTTTTTCAACATTATTCCACGATTATTTTGTATGAAATATTTTTATGTGTAGTTTGTAATAGCAGGCCTAAAGCCTAGTACTCTTTTTAAATTTGTGAAGAATTTTGTGCAACATTAATTTTTGCGTGCAATAAAATGACATGCCACCAATGTAATCATCTAGTGATTTTTAAAAATTGTCGCTTTTATGCCTTAAAATATGCTACATGGTTTGAAATATGTAAACAAAAACCATATGTTTACTCCAACAACATAACAAATAATATTCAGCAGGGACATAAATTTTTTACATTTAAAAATAATGAATATTTTTAGAATATTTTATTTATTTATTGATATAATTTCCATACAAAAAAAACTAAAAAGATTTTAAATTGTTTTGAGAGCAGTTTTGATCCTTTAAGCTTTATGAGCTGTCACGAAATTCTGCTAGAAAGTATATCTTAAAAGACCCTTCCACATCATGACTGCAGCTAAGTGATGACTACATTCAACTAATGGGATAAACTCAGTGGATGCTTCTTAAGATGACCTTACGCACTGTACGTTACAAATGTTTTTATCAGTAAACTAAATGTTTCTGTTGTAAAAAAACACTTAAACACCACTCCATGGTGACCGTTGATACATTATGGAATTTCCGTTGTAGACTAACAATATAAGGAATAGCTTTCATTAGTCATATAATAACTGACTATATTCTAAGTTGTAATAGTAGTTTATGTTCCAACTGCTGCTTGAAATTTCTTACGAAATAAGTGAGTCTCATGTTATTTCGTAGTTGACAACAGTGTTGAGAAGAGTACTGCTCTCGCAACATTATTTTACAATGATTTCGTACGAAATATTTTTATCTGTAATTTGACAGCATTTCCTACGAAATTTTCAACAGCGTACCAGCCTTAAGCTACAAAAATTCATTTACATGCTTTAGATCACACTACATACTAGGGAACTTTAATATACATTTTTGCATGTTTAGTTGTCAAACTAACTGGAGGTATATATTAACACTATTTCTAATCTAGTCAGACCGCAAGTTTTTACATCTTTTTTGCTTTCGGTCCTAACGAACAGCTTACTTGTGCTTTGGTTGATAGTTTGCTTCAAAACAAAGAAGTTTCATTAAAGAGTTTAAGTTTGATTACAGATATGACAACTTCTCATAGTTATTTATAATATTTTTATAACATTTTTCATATTCTAACCAATAGTGCATTACAAAATTGTTCTATAGAGCCAACATATAATAACTACAAATTCAATCTTATAGGTTTATTTGACAAAATATTTTCCTATTTTGTTACAATATTTGCTTTTGATAAAATATTCTTATTGGGTTAACAAATCTTTTTGTAGGCCAAAGTTGATGAAAAAAAATTTTTTTTTTTTTTTAATTTCTCATAAATCATCAAACGTGTTTTGAGTCATAGGAATTTATACAGACAAACAATCGTAAAGCAAAACTGTCTACTGATAATTCAACGATACGAATATATGCCACAAAATACGAGTACATGACATAAAATATCTGAAGACGAAAAAATATGAAAACTAATATTCAACTATTTTATCCAGTATGCCGTCCGTATTTTCTTCAGCTCAGCTTAGTTCAGCTCAGCTCAGATTTATTTATTTTTTTGCTTCTTTTTTGTGTGACAATTTTACTTTGTGATATGTGGTTGTGGTATTGAAGCAGTATAATACCGAAATAAAAATGAAAAATAAGTACGACAATGAAACGTGCAGGAAAATCGTATTAAAAACTATAAAACATGAATTTATTTGACTTTTTTTAATGTACGTATAACTGCTACAATTTTTTTTTTTTATTACTCACCATCTGAAATAAGATTTTACTCTTTAAAATTTATTAAATTCCATTTTAGAAGTTTAACAAACCTTTGAAGCAAGTAAAGTGGATAAAAAATATCAGCCGACAATCTATCGCTTCTTAATAATGTAACATAAGTTCTTCTAAAGATACACACAAGTTGGCAAATTTAAGACTTTAAATAAATACTTCAACTCAAACATCTCATATGTCCATATCTATCATAGGTGATGATGATATAAAAAGCAATTGATATTGAATGGCATTACAATTTCATGTTGATGTGATTGAATTTTCTTATTCTTTTTTTATATTTTTTTCTATATTTCATGTCTCTTTTTATTTGTTTTCCTTTAAGAAAAGAACAATACAAGTAAATTACATAAATGCGAAATATCTTAAGAATTTCAGATGAATGACTATAAAGAATTCATACATTTGACTTATTAAACGTGCACTCAAATGTAAATTGAGATTATTAAAGATACGAGTACGTTACGTTGAGTTTCGTAACGACAATTTCTTTATTTTTCTTTCTGTTCTCGTTTGAATCCTTCATAAGTAGACGTCATTTAATGGAATTGTACATTAGAACTCATGTGTCTCGTGCTTGTAATAGAAATACAAAAAGAAACAAAAAAATATACATTTTTTTGTAACATTTACTTAGAAACGAAGGACGGATAGATGGATGGTTGAAATAATGAACTGGCTGCCTTGTTTTACTTCTTAGACACTCATTTACTAGTTCTAACTCTCTTTATCTCGTCTCTACTCATTTCATTATTATTTACTTGTTTACTTAAGACTTAAAACAACAGTTATTTTAAGTTGCACATACACATATAAAAACACAGAGCAGTCAGCCAACCATTTCGTTACCGGAAACTTGGGCTAAGCTACTGTTTGTATAGGAATTCACTCGCAAAAGCACATGCATACTTACACACGTGTAAAGTAAACATACTTTCTCTTATACTCTCATATTCTGATAAGTATATTTGTCGTTCTATTATACGCTAAGGTGAGTCTACATTTATGTATGCGTATGTATGTGTGTCTGTGTCTGTGTTTTGAGTAAATTTCCTCTAAAACAAGGCATTGTGGAGCCAGTCATCCAATATTTGTAGATCCTTATAAACTGAAGGTTGTCCTTCATTTAAAATTTTTTGTTTTAGAAAAGTTCTTCATTATCATTTCAACCTATGCTAGTGAGTATGAGTATTTGCAGTTGTTGTTGTTGTTGTTGTTCCTATAGAAAGAAATTCTAATAAAATATTAAATTATAATTTCTACTCATTGTTATCGTAGTTTCGTTTGTTTGTTCATTCATTTCATTGTATTTCGTTGTATATGCATATGACGTACGATTTATTTAAAATAAATGCTGAGATTTATTACTCATACGTCCCGTATGACAAAGCATAGAGTAGAAGGTAAAATAATACGGAATTATTTTTATAATGAAATATATAATAATGAAACTTGAATTAATTTAAAAATATTAAGAAAAAAGTTATTTGGAGAATACGAATACTTAAATACACCAATTCTGTTTTTACACGCTTCTGAAATAACATGGTCTAGAAAAAAAATCTGATAAATAATAAATTTAATTTGGTTTTTATAAAAACTCTCATAATAGTCCTCCTTTTAATAAATCATTTGATTTTAAGCACATATTTCTTGAAGGGAATCTATCACCTTCTTATGTAATTCGTGTGTACTACCGTGTAAAAACATAATTGAATGTAAGTTTCAATAAAATACTTGTATTTAAAATTATTAAGTTAAAAAAAAAATATATATTTTTTGAAGTACAGAGTATTCGTATACTACTTTGTTTGTTTATAACTTTTGATTTATACAAGAGAATGGATCTTATATTGATTAATTGTTTATTTAATGTCGGCAATTATGTTTGGAATACAATATCAGATATATGCCCACCTCTCTCACAAATAAGAGTACTTTTGAGCACATTTTGTATTCCATTCCCACACATATCACGCGGTATTTCATTAATTTCGTCACGAATATTTTGTTTGAGTTGCTCCAGTGTTTCTGGTTTGTTTGCATGAACCTTGCTTTTCAGATATCCACATAAAAAGAAGTTCGGAGCAGTCAAATCAGGCGACCGTGGAGGCCAATCAACATCACCATTCCTTGAAATAATTTGTTGTCGAAAGAGCCTGGCTGCCCAAAGCATGCAGTTGTGGCGTTAAAACGTTTTCAATCATATCACGTTATCGCTCCCCATTGACAGTTACCGTTACGGCGTTTTCAGTTTCAAAGAAGTAAGGTCCAATGATTCCTCCTGACCAAATTGCACACCAGACTGTCACTTTTAGTGCATGCAAAGGTAACTGATGAATATTGTTTATGCACATAACCATTCAAATTAAAATGTGCCTCATCACTCATTATGATTTTTTCATGAAAATCGATGATTGATTTTGATAAAATGTTTTAAAGATTAAAACACATGAGCTAACTGAATATTTTTCTATAATAAATTTGATACGTCGCTACTTCAGGACTACCAAATATGAACTGTCAAGACTAATGTTGTCCAAAGTGGCGGCAAAACAAAGTAGTGTACCTTCCCGGGTATATTTTGTTTGTTCGAATAATAACACTTAGAAGCAGACAGTTCAAAATCTAATCGAATGTGCATCGATTTTTAAATCAAGTAAGGCATTTACGTCTTACAGCAGATGAATGGTTAATTTTATTACTTCTACGATCACCTAAGGTACGTTCAACCAGTGATCGAAAAATTGCTTGCTATGAATTTTCTTGGTTTTGTGCACCATACGAGACCGGTGAACAGACACTTCTGTGAAATGAGAAAAGACTCTCCAGATTATGACTTTAATTATCGTTATGCATTAATCTTTTAATCTCTCTATTGCCACTTTACCTAATCATTTATATAAAAATAAATGTACGTTTGTTTGAAGTCTATAGACAGCCAAAGACTGAAATTTTTTCTTGAAAACTTTGCAGTATCTCCCTGTATGTCCGGAAATATAATATGTAATAGGCTATATAAAATTCAAAAACTCCACCCGGGCGATGCCACACCCATACAAAATGAATATGTATTTATCTATATCTTCAAAACTGTTACAGGATTAGTCTCAATAAGTATTTGGTACAAATAGCTTCACAGTCAATACAACTCATCAGTCAAAGAGTGGACGAAATAGAGCAAGTGAGCGTGGTACATCCCATACAATCTAAATATCGATTTCTGTATATCATGATAACGGTTAAAGCAAAAGTTCCAGTACTTGGCTTGAATAACTTCATAGTCAATGCAAATCATCAGTCAAAAAGTGGGCAGAATTGAACAAGTGTGCGTGATACCTCCCATACAAAGTAAATACTGATTTTGTATATCTTGAAAGCGATAATGGTACAAGTTGCTAAATTAAGTTTAAACAGCCTCGTGAACAATACTCATTGTAAGTCAGTAACTTGGCGAGATTGAATAAGTGGGCGTGGTACTTTCATACTGGTATTGAACAGAGCACACCGGGTAAAAGCTATCTATATGCATACATGCATCTTAGACGGGCCCTTATTTTCCGAAATCAAAATTTTTTAATAGGGAAATCCCCAGATTTTGTCCTCTAGTAAAATAAGTACTCTGTGAAAATTTGCAATCGATATCTTAATTTTAAGACGTCCCTCATTGAGGTTGAACTTTATACCCGCTCCTTATATGGCACAATTTTTTTTTTTTAATTTCTCAATTGGGAACCTCTTAAATTGTTATTTTTATTTAAGAAAAATATTCTGCAAAAATTTGAAATCGATATCTTAATTTAAACACGAGTCGCATTAAGCATAAAGTTCAACCTCAGTGCGGAAAGTCTTAAAATTAAGATACCGATTAAAAATTTTCACAGAATACCTTAAATAAGGGTAGCAAAGCACGTCGGGTTTCAACTTTTTTAATATAATCTGGTAAATCAATTTCATTTAATTTGAAAATAATATTTCAATGGTAAGCTGATATTGATTTAAATTTTCCATTTAGAAGAAAGTAATTCTTATACGAGTTCTCAAATAATTTTGTCATTAGTTGTTCGAAAGTGTAAAATTATACAAACAAATAAATTGTTCTTTTTGTACATCATTAAGTGGAAGTTTTAAATTACGAAATTTCTTAGAATGTGTGCATCAAATACGAGGTTTGTGCATGAAGTATGTGACAGTGATATAAGAGAAATATTAGTTGCAAAATATCACAGGAATCATTATCGTATTAAAAATATTTCTCACCCAACCTTCGTGTGATGGAATGACTTATTTAAAAGCGTATCTCCTTTTAGTGTATGCATTAGTTTGCAACTTATTTCTCTCTCTATGTATGTGTGTACTTTTATGTTTGTTTTTGCTTGAAAAATGACTCTATTAAGGAATATTTTCTTCCAAAAAAACTTTTAACTTTGAACATACATACAGAGAAAGACATTCATCTGCAAAAGATAGATACTCCGATCGAACTGGCTGTATGGCTGACTGATTGTTGCAAGTATACTTCCAGCTGAAAAAACTGAATATGCATCGATACCTTGCAACAATATTGTGCACAAAATATTGTTTTTCTAAAATAAAAACTTTTTTCTTCTTTCATTTTTTGAAAAAATATTGACATTGACAAAAAAAAGTTCTCTTCTTCGCAATTTTTTCTAAAACGAAAAACAAAAAGAAAAAATTCTTTTTTTTTTTTTGAACGAATATAATGGCAGCAGTTTTTATTTTTGAGCAATTTTTCTCAGTTTGTCATATAAGCGAGAGAAGAAAAAAACTTTTACAACAGCAGCAACAAAAAATCTATGAAACTTAACAAAGTTTATTATTTTTGAAAAAAAAAAAACTTAGAATATAAAGATAAACAAGAATTCGAACATAAAACTGTAGTTTAGGAAGGAAACGGAAATGTTATATTAACAGAGGGAGAAAGAGTGAGGGAGAGCCCGTAGAAGGAAGGCCATAAGACCAAAGGCAAAATGATTTATAATGATAACATGAGGTGTCGAAATGTAATTGAATTGCTGAAAAAATTCTACTCTTCCACACACAGACACATCCACACACACACATTTATATTGAAAGCGGTTTTTCGTTTTTGAGGAAACATTTTCTTAAATCGAAAAAAGAATTTTATATTAAATTTTTCAAAGTAATAAATTGAATTCATATGTGTAAGTTTATGTAGTTGTTTTTGTTTTTGTTGTTGGTTTAAAATGTAATTGGTTTGTTTTGTGTCGGTTTTCGTTTTTTTTTTTTTTTTTTTTTTTTTGTCAATAAAAATTTAGTTCGGAAAGTAATGAACATTTTTTTCTTTTTAAAAAAAGAAATAAATTTTTTTTTAAGTATTTACTGTCAAACCCTTGTCAGATAAATAAATTCATTTTTTTAAGTTTTTCCTCCAAACACTAATGCACATACATTCAGACCTAAAAGTATATTAAACATTATGAAATTGAAAGTATTCTTGTAGTAGTTTATTATCCTTCCTTAAGGGCTTGCCATTTAAAAGATGTATTGATGTTTAGCATGTAAATAATGCGAGGGTTTTGGTGGAAATTTGTGAACTCAATAAATGTGTTGAAATCATCATTCTAATGATGATGTCTGTGAAATTTGAACATTGATTTTACATTGACTTTAGAGACTTATGCACAGACTTCAAGAAATTTTTGATGATGGATAGGTCAAGAACTAAAGTAGGTTATTAGCTTCGAGATCGTAGCGTTTCGTAGGCTTACTCCGCGAAAGTGTGTTGTCCTTAAGTCTTTCGCCTTATCTTTAATAGGAAAAGAAACAAGATGGACTTTTTGCCGCAGTTCGTGTCCGAAGCTTATATGGTTTCGTGTGCCAGCTCTCTATATAGATGATCACCCTTTTTCATAAAAATTTTCGGAATATTTTTGCTGTAAATATTTTGTAGTAAATGTCGGTTACTCTAACTTAAAAAAATTAATTTAAAATTTAAATTTAATAACTTCTTTAACAAGATTTATTAATTAATTTAATTTAATTTAATTTAATTTAATAATTTATTAATTAATTTAATTTAATTTAATTTTATTTTATTTTTTTTAGTATATAAAAAACATTTGTTGCTTTACATGCATACATACATACATACGCACATTGTTTTCAATAATAGCACATCCTTCGTTTTTATTTTATGAATATTTTTTATTGTTTCTTTTAAAAATTATCTGAGAAAGCCTTGTCAATGTGTCACAAAATTTCAGTATTTTTATATTGATTGCGATAAAAGCCACCAGACAATGGCATAAAATGTTACCAAATTTTTATTGACATTTTTGTCTCTTGTATTTAAAAAACTTTAAAAAGAAAACATTACTGTTTATATCAATTAATAGCCATCAATCATTATTAGTCCAAAACGATTAAAGAAACAATTTAAATGAATGTATAATCCCCCAACGCACTTAAAAGACTGTCAGTGGCTTATATTGAAAATTAATATCAATTTTTATGCAAATCTATACTTTTGTAAAGGTTTCCTCCCCTTATCACAAAAAATAATTTTCTCGTATAAACCTTTCCTTTGAAATTTGTAATTCAATTTATTTAATTTTATACAAAACAACATACATACATTCGTACATACATAAATACATATACTTTATACATTGTTTTCTTAGCAATTGTTGACAATACATAGTTTTGTTTTCAAATTTATTTCATATACACAGTTTCCAGTTTATGTGGTATTTTTCTTAGCCAATAATCTTCATTCGCATTTATTCACATTAAAAGTTGGTATTGAAATAATTTACCATCGACCAAAACCAAAACTGAAAACAATTGCTTTCACTCTTCGATTTTTAAATTAAAATTCAAATAAAAAGCATGAAACTGAAATGAAATGCAGGAAAAGATATAAAAGAAATGTAAAAAGAAATAAAGAATCATCGATTAAATTGTATATGCAGCGAATCTTCTCTCTTTCTGCCAGTGCATCAATTATTAGTCTACTCAAGTAAAAACCGCTGTTGTAGGGGAAAAAAAACAACCACAATTTTACTATCGACTACTTTATGGTTAACGGAATTGCTTGAGAATATAGTAAAAAGGCAGTGGCAGCATATCCGGCAGGAGAGAGATGTGCAAAGGAAAGAATTAAAAAAAGACTTTTTATTTAAAATGCAAGTGAAATTTAATCATGACCCTTAAGTGCTACAAATAGATGGAACATTAAGCAGCAACATGGCTATTGTGGAAGCCAAGTAACCAATATCAATACAAATGTGTATAGTCAGGCAGGAATACAAATACAATATATGCATATGTACTTTATACAGAATTACATATATATACGAGTACATATACACATGATGTATTATAGTAAATGAAAGAAATACACTGTAAAACTATAAAAAAAAGGGTAAATAATTCTCCGTATTAAACAGTAAACGAAATTTAAAGAAAATCTTATTGGAACACAATTAATGGAGGAAATAAAAAGTATATATTTAAGCATTTCAACACATACTAGTCCAGAAAAGTTTACTTAAGTATAGGCACTATATTTCTCGAATACGGTTTTTTTAAATGTCAATTTTTTCGAATATCGAATAACCGAATAATCGAACCGGTTATTTTAACACGAATAACCGGCTAATTAAACATGTATAACTTTTATGTTTTTATATTTTTTAGTGCAAATATACTCTTCGTTTAAGTATTTTTCTAAATTTAATAAAGGGTCCGCCAGATAACTTTTTTTTGAAAATGGTATAAAAAAAAAACTACTGAATATTTCCTAAATTTTTTTTTATTTGAAAGTACAATCCTTCCGGTTTATAATGGAAAATAATTTCACTGAAATGGCTGCCTCGGCTGCCATGCAGTAGCCTACACGATCGGTCCAATTTCTAAGCGCATTATTGATTGTGTACAGCTGTATTTCACCAATGGCTTCACGAATATTGTCCCGTAAATTGTCAATTGTCTCTGGCTTGTTGGCGTAACAGTTATATTTGTCGGCACCCCACAAATAATAGTCCAACGGTGTCAAATCACAGCTTCGAGGTGGCCAAATGACATCAGCTCTGCGGCTGATAATGCGATCTTCAAAAACAGGGCGCAAAACATCGAGTGTAGCTTCGGCTGTGTGGCACGTAGCGCCATCCTGTTGAAACCAAATGTTGCTAATATCCTCCTCTTCAATTTTTGTGAACAAAAATTCATTCAACATGGCCCGATAACGATCGCCATTGACAGTAACGGCCACTCCTTGCTCATTTTCGAAGAAAAATGGCCCAATTATGTCTCTGGACCAAAATCCGCACCAAACAGTGACTCGTCTTGGGCCTATTGGATTTTCAATGTATGCGTGCGGGTTTTGTGTGCCCCAAATGCGACAATTTTGCTTGTTTACATAACCGCCAAGATCAAAATGAGCTTCATCTGCAACATTACCATGATTTTCAAAGTAATGTCGCAATATTTTCCCAGCGTTGTTCAAGCGTACACACATGCATATTCGCTCAGCGGAAGGATAAAACTAATTATCTGTCAAATCAGACATGAGACATGAAAAAAAAGCGTTAGATTGCGGACCCTTTATTTATACTCATAATCAGTTACTAGCTTATGTTATGAGGTGATACCTCTGTCAAAAAACTTTTTTCTTTTTTTGGAGATGGTCTGGGCCGGTAGTGAACCGACGACCTTCTGGGTGGTAGGCGAGTGTCTTGCCTATCATATTTCATTTGCTAATGCAGCTTGAATTGAAAAGAATTTTATTTAAATAACAGAACGGGTTAACCGGTTATTTGATAATTTTATAACCGAAAACTGGTTTTTTGGAATTATTCGAAAATCGGTTTTTGAAAAAGTCGAATAATCGATCACCTTACTAGCCACATAGGTACTCATCACATACTTTCACTGTGAAATACAAGCCTACAAATTGACAACTTATTACTCAGCCATCAAAAATTTTTAAGAATTCTGGCAGTAGTCAAATAGGACCCACCTTTCTAAAGCTCATGACATCCTAGGTATTAGAACTAAGTAGCCACTTAGATATTGAAAACCTGGCTATAAACACTTTTACAAGTTGAATACAAAACACACACGATATACAAAACACAAAAAGAACGACAAACAGCAACCTACCAACATGAGTAAATTAGGCAGGGTACAGAGGTCGCCAGCCTCGGTATAACTTGGGCAATGATTTGTTCAACACCGCTTCATATTCATGTGGTGAGGGTAACAGCATATTCGGCGGCGAAATTAATCGCCAAAGGGTCACGAAATACATCGAGAAGTCTATTCATTTCACGCAGGTTAGGCGGAGAACCATCTTCGGATTTAGATCTGTGATTTGGCAGGAGATTCTAGGCTGAATTTCCGGATTCTAAGTTGATTGACTATGTCGGTGCTGGCGTTCATGAGTGCCTTCCAGGCTGAGATCATATGTGCGGAGATCAACCTGGACAGTGGGCTCAAGGGTAAAACCATTAATATATTCTCTGCTAGCCAAGCTGCCTTACGGGGACTTGACTCGAATCGTTTGACATCAAATATTGCTACGATATATTGCAAGAGCTTTCGATTGGAAATAAAGTCCAGTTGTTTTGGATGCCTGGACACTGTGGAATAGATGATAATGAAATGATGGTTGCATTGACCAGAAAGGATTCAATAATACCCCATATCGATCCGGAATCTTGTTGTGCGACACCACTTACTACCATCATCAATGTAATCAGTAATTGGGAAATTTCCAGATACTTGGAATACTGGAATGCTCAAAGGAGACTTCGGTACTCTAGGGCGGCGATCAGTGGGCAATATGGGTGTCGCTTTGAGGTTATCAAGTATGGCAGGTCAGACATGAAACTCCTTACGGATTCTCTTACGGGTCACTGTAGACGTAGATTAAGAGCGCATCTGAAGAGGATGGTGGTCACAAATCATCATAGGCAGCGGAACACATATTGTGTGAATATGGGGTTCTTGATAGCTTTAGATGGAAATGTTTAGGTAGACATAGAGTTTCACTGGGTGACATATCTACCATTATGATCAGATCTGCTGTCTTTCATACGAAAGTTGTTTTTCGTTTAACAGACAGCAGATCTGCTGAATAAGCTATAGACCCAAAGGGCCACAATAGATCCTATGAGTCGCAGTGTTTTGCAATAGTGCCTGGTCAGTATGACAATAATAATAATAATAATACAGAAGTAAAACTTCTCATCTTAACTTTACTATCGATTTCATTATTGATATTGTCATAAAGTCCGCCAGTCAATATGGTTAAAAAACTAATCGATATGATGATTCTGATAATAATTAATAAATTACTGGAATTGAATTCAATAAATTACTCGTAACACTACTAATTCAATTACTAATCACCCGCAATAGATAATTGATAAATATCAATTCCCAGCAGATTTTAATCAAAATTTAATTGCAATTATTTTTCTGGTCTATGTTTGGGTACAGCAGTTCTAAAATTTGGAATAGTCTTTAGCAGCATAATTTTGATAATTGAAATTAATATTTGAGCTATGAAGGGACTTTAATAATCAGCATATAAATAATTTCCTATGTATAGCAAACACAGGAGATGACCTTTCTCATATCTAAGAGCTCATGAGGTAAGAAATTTTAAAATTAATACACAAGTCTTTGCCAAATCCATTTTCTTTTTTAAAATTTCGACTGTTACACCTTCTAAATGAATGATATAGTAATGGGTGAGAGTGTGAAATCGGTCAAAAGTTTTGGCCCATAGTTTTAAAGTTTTCTTGGTGTTTCTTTAATACTGTATACACGTATGCAAGTGTCTACATAAAACTTTTGCTATAAAGTTCATTGAAGGAATAATAAAATTTGTAATATTTTGCAATTCATTCCCATGTTGTACGAGTATTTATTCAACCCGTTGAAGGCAATCGATTGTGTACGCTGGTAAATTCTACAAAAACTCCATATTACTTGCATCGCCAAGAGCTTTCAAAATAAAAGGTAATAAAAAAATAATCTTTTTCTTATATGATTTATTTGTTATCGTACATGCTTCTTGGTTTGCAATACTACATATCATATTCGTGCAAATCCATTCATTTAATTTTTAAAAAGGAGCAGATATTTTTATTTCTTTAAAATCTCTTTATACGAGAGACTGCAAATGTTTCTTGGTGAATGGAATAATGCCATAAAACTAAAATTTGGGAGAAAAATAATAAAGAAAAGAATTTATATTTTTTTTTTATTAAATTTTTGCAATTAATTTTTACCAACAATTGGTTGCGCTTGTTTCCATGGAATTTATGTTTTTTTTAGTTTTTTTTTTTTGATTTTGTTTTATTGGTCGGGATATACAAGTATTTGGCGAATAAATAAAATGTTTTTTTTTTTGTTTAAATTTATTTTAAAGTTGTTGTGATTGGTATTGTTGGTTGTATATACATATATATGTATGTATACACATTTACACATGTCAGCTTACATACTTACATACGAAAATTTGTAAGTCCAAAGAAGAAATTCAGATACTCACAGGATGCCATAAAACGAAACACAGAAAAAACATGTTGAAGATAGAGTGGTGCCACATAATAAATTGCTTCTGTACAGCAAGTATTGGACTTGAAATATTTTGTTTTATTTTATTTTAAAAGTAAAATTACACTGAAAATAAAGTTATTAATGAAATTTCAAAAATGAAACAATATATGACTTTTTGGATAAGACATTTCAAAATATTTCTTTCAGTGTATTTTTAATGTTTCTGCAATATTACTTTATGCAAAAATTGGTGTTTGTCATTGCGTATCTTCATGTTGTTGCCACATGCCACATGCAACATGCACTTATACCAAATATGTATTGACTGGTATAATTGGCTTACGTTTGGCGGTTAACGTGTGTTGTCAACTCCTTTTTATATTTATTTTCCTTTTTAATCCTCTTACTAAAATTAAAATGAGTTGACAGAAACAAGAGATGCATGTCGCACATACAATTATTGACGCCACGCTTGCATTAATATTATTATATAATAACAGGAAATATGTATAAAACAAAAGCTTTTGTTACAACTATTAATACGAATACTTAGAAGTAAAATATTGTTAAATTTCAAAATAAAATTTATTTCGAATTGTTCTCCTATCTACCCATTAAACACCTTTTTGCAACATATGTTCTCTTTTCCAAAAAAAAAAGACCAAAACTGAAATTGTCAACTGAAAAGTGTGTCAAAAGGTGATGTAGAAAACTTTAAGACTCTTTGACTTGATTGTTTCATTTTGGGGTTACAAAATAAAAACACAACAAAGTTTCAAGTCAAAAAGTCAAAAGAGAAAATTTTTTTTGAAAAAGCAACAAAAAGGGGACCTACAAAAACACCAATCAATAAATGCCAAAAAAAGAGAACGGGGCAAGTGACATGCAGATGAGTGCTCTGCATACAAGACACTTAAAATAAAGAATTATTTAATAAAACAATCTGGCTTTTAAAGTAAAAATTTCTTTGACGTTTACATACGAGGGCAGTTTAATAAAAAAGTTGATTTTGTTTAACGCTTTTCTAGTTGGTTTCAACAATGACCTCTTCTTTTTTGTAACCTAAATTGTTTACAAATTTGCCGGTATTTCCTAAAAAAAAAAAAAAAAAAAAAAAAAAAAAACAATTAAAAATAATCACTTTCATAATGTAAACATTTTCCTAGACACCGCTCTAGTCCTTCATGTTTCTCGAGTGTTCAACACAATTTCACCACTATTGTGTACATTTATCGGAGGATTTTTTAAAGCTTTTTATGGTTTGCAATGATTTCTTGTATTTTTTGCTGTTGCCAAGACAAAGTTTTCCATATAAACCGATTTGTACACGTAAAATATTTAGTTTATGTTGTGATGATGAAGTCTACAGGAACCAAGTCCTCTACTCACCTACAAACATATTGTTTTTGTTATTTTTTGTTTTGTTCTTTGCTTGCTTATATAAAACAAAAGGTGGGAATGAAATAATAAAAGAAAAGTTGGTCCTTTTGTTTAAAAAACTTTTCTTTTTTCCCTTTATATCTCAGGCATGTAACATTTTATGGCATAGTTTTCCTGTAATAAAAAATATATAGAAAAACTGCACCTCTGTGGGACAGCTTACAGTGCAAGCTTATGTTATTGGCCAACAAAAATGTATTTTTAAATAATTTCAAGGCAAATTCTTTTAGGCTGTAAATCAAGTTCACACCGTATCAACCATATTCTTTAAAATAATTTGTCGCCTGTTGTTTGTAGTCTTTCGGGTTTTTAATCATTTTTGTTATGATTTCAGCTGTAGTATTTGTCTCTCTCAGTTTACTGCCTGTAAAATTAAAAATTAAAAAAAACGACAAAAATTTTAAAATTTCTCTTGGTTTCTGTTATACATAAGCACTAGTGTCTGTGTGTGTGTGTGTGTTTGTGTTTAATAGACGACTATTGTTGTTGGTTACTTATAACAGTTTTCATTTAATAACACACAGGTAAGACCATCGTTTTTATTATGAAAAAACTTGTACATAAAGAAAGTCCCAACCAACTATAGACTCATTTAAATGTACAAGAACAACAACAACAACAACAACAACAAGCAGAGGAATTTTATAGTATATTGTGTGTCATAAAATTAAGGTACATAATGTTATTGTCTTAAGAACAATGTTTCAACCGAATTTGTTAAATTTTTAATAGACTTGAAGTTAAATGGCATGAAAATTTATTTTGAATGTAAAAAACAAAAATTAATTTAAAGGATCATAGTTTCAAGGCGAAAAACAAAAAACTATAAAATATATTATTTTAAGTTTTATATTTTAAGTGTGTGAATTTATGACTTGTAGTAAAGCAGAAATTTTATTGCAAATTACAAATTGTAAAAAAACATTTTTAAATTCACTAAAAAAGCACGCATAAGACATCACATGAATATCGAAAATAAATACGGCCGAGCACAGCGTCCTAGTTCATTTTAATGCCGTACATAAGTAGCAATTTAGTTTGACACTAAGCTCAAGATGAGCCACGAGTTTTTGCATGGTACGATCCATAGTCAATGCACTAATGAAGTGTATATATAGGGTCCGCCATCTAACGTTTTTTTCGACTAGTGCTTATTTCGTGAATGGTAACACTTAGCTCATATCTAATTTGACAGACAATTAGTTTTATCCTTTCGCTGAACGAATATGGCTGTGTCCAATGCATTTTCGCTAAGTGGGCCTGCGATCGACTTACAGAAGATGCCGATTTTGCCACAAAAAGTCATCTCTTCAGATGAAGCTCATTTTGATCTTGGCTAGTATGTAAACCAGCAAAATTGACGCATTTGGGGCACAGAAAACCCGCACGCATACATTGAAAAGCCGATACACCCAAGACAAGTTTGGTGCGGATTTTGGTCCAGAGCAAGGAGTGGCCGTTATAGTTAATGGCGATCGTTATCGGGCCATGTTGAACGAATCTTGTTCACGAAAATTGAAGAGGAGGATATTAGCAACATTTGGTTTCAACAGGACCACACAGCCACAGCCGAAGCTACACTCGATGTTTTGCGCCCTGTTTTTGAAAATCGCATTATCAGCCGCAGAGCTGATGTCGTTTGGCCACCTCGGAGCTGCGATTTGACACTGTTGGACTATTATTTGTGGAGTGCGTTCAAAGATAAGTGTTACGCCAACAAGCAAGAGACAATTGACGCTTTAAAGGACAATATTCGTAAAGCCATTGGTGAAATACAGCTGCACACAATCGATAGTGTAAGACTTTTCAATTTAAACTTGTCTGGTTTATCGATTCGAACAAATGTTTTCATTTTTAAGTAGGCAGCACAGTTATTGACATCTGTATAAAATTTTACTTCAATTGGTTAATTGGTGCAGTAGTTACGCTTGTGTTTGCGAACAAAGGAAAGTTGTGTGCAGCAAATGGTGAGAGATAATAGTAATAATCCATGTACATATTGTACAAAACATACTTCATTTCAATTATTAACAGCATTTAATATTTAATTTAAATCTATTAAGTAGAACAGTATTAATAGAAACCATTTCAATCACATTTTTTTATTTTTATTTATTTTATCATATCAATTCATCTTTTACTCAGCACACACATGCAAACACAAACAGTATGTCCGACATGTTTGTGTAAAACAGGTAAAAAAAATTGACATTTTCTTGTTTGTTTGATTTATGTGTGAAAACAACTCTTATGGCAACTCTTATGCCATTGTTTTCTTTGCTGCCCACTCACAGATCCCCTTCATAGCATTAAAATTACTCTATGACGTGTGACACATGTCCTAAACAAGCACATGACACACATAAATCATAAGCAGGTAAAGCCTACGCAATTGCAGACGTATAAATGCTACGAATCTCAAATTAAATATTAATCGTACGCAATTCGTAATAAAGGGAATATATTTTTGAAGATTGAGAAAAAACAGAACTAGAATTGTAATTTGATAAATTGAGAAGGACACATTTGATTTATAAAAATAAAAAAATTAAATAAATAAAAACCTAATAGAACACTTTAAGAATGTAAAAGTTTCTAAGAAAACGGATACAGATACACAGGTGAAGAGATTAAAAAGTTACCAAATCTTGGACTTGTCATTTAGAAACTGAACTATAAAACTTGCTTGTAGTTGTTGTTTCATTTAAATAAAAATAATAAAATAAACATATGTAAATAATATATTGTAATTAATACCTAAATATACATATAACAATATAGGACTTATTATACGTATACGAGTATAAGTATATTGTTAAATTTATAATTGTTGTACTCAATGGAGTTCAGCAATGAATATTATTTTTCGGTTTTTAAATAATTTGCTTATAATCCTTAAATGGATAGATTGTAAATAAATGAATTATATTTATTGTATATACTAGGGAGACCGGACGCTTATTATTCGACCGGCTTTAACCGGTTTTTTTGGTTTTGTAGAATACGGTTTTTTCAAAATCTTCATTTTTCTAATACCGAATAAGCCGGTTAATTTAACACGAGTAACCGGTTAATTTAAATAACTATAGTTTTCATACGTTTGTATATTTTTTTTACTGAAAATATGCTCATCGTTTAACCATTTGTGTAAATTTAATTATTTTTTGTATATACTCGTATGACAACTATGAACGTCTCACGAAGAACGTGAAAGCCAAGGTAGTGCGAAAAAGATATGCACTCTTGGGCACAAATAGCCTTTTCTCATCTTCTTTAAATAAATATTGATTTTTATATATATCGAAAAAGATCAACTTGACTCATAGAAAGCCCACAAACCCAAAAAATGCTGGTCCCGAACTGCAGATATATTAGTTAGTGAAGTTTTTCACAACGTAAATACGCATAACCAGTCGCTAGTAATGTTGTGAGGTGATACCACTGCTGAAAATTGTCAGATGGTGTTGCTTGAGATTGAACCGACGACGTCTTGCGTGTAAGGTGAATTCTTACCCAACTTACCACAGTGATACACACACTATTAAATACGTGGTGCATAAATTTATATACAGTGTTGCTCGAATATTAGTAATAGATTTATTCAAAGTAAAACTTTTAATTTTTGTTATCTTAGGCACCTAATTTATAACTATAATAACAAACCTCTAATTCCATTGTTTACCAAGTAATAAAACAAAAACGAAATTAGCCCCTTGAGTAGCTGCTACTTTGTGTAATAAACTTTGTTTTTTAAGGCCTCCGCACACCGTTTTAGCATAGTTTTTATGAGATTTGTTAGAATTATTGTTAGTATTGATTGCCACTTTAATTTTAAACTCTCCGTGAGCTTCTGCTTATTTTTAAAACGACGTGGTCCAGCTTTGTGCTTCAAGAATTAGGAACAATTTTATTTAAATTAAAAAACCTAAAACCGGTTTTTTTAAAAGTGCTATTTTTCGAATTATTCGAAAACCGGTTTTTGAAAAAAGTCGAATAATCGAACTCTCTAATATATACGGGTGTGTTCTAGAATCCGAATTCACTCGAAACTAGATTACTTTAGCATCCACATCCACATATTTTTATTCGTTTTCAATTTGAGTAGTCAAGGCTTGGTGAAAGTAATGGACGAATACATATGTGATAAAAATTTTAACAAAAATACTATATTGGTTTTAAAATCAAAGCTTTTTATGTTCATTTTTATCAAAATAAGTTGTTTTTAGACGTAGCTGTTTGTAAAAAGGTATGTAAATTGTTTGTACCAATTTTAAATACTTCTTCTAATAATTTTTGTACATTTACATATTCATATACGATAACAAAATTAGTATCTTATTGACCAGGCACTATTGCAAGACACTGCGACCCATATGATCTATTTTTACCCTTCCGGACTACGTGGACACCAGCATATCTGAAGCCATAATGGTGGATATGCCTATGTATGTCACCAAGTAAGGTCCTATGTCTATGTAAAAATTACCACCTAAGTTTATCAAGAACCCCACATTCACAAAATATGTGTTACGCTGTCTCCGATGCCTGTTCACAGTCGTCAAACATTCATTTCCGTGACCCTCATCTTTTTAGATATGCTCTTAATCTACGGTGGTCCGTATGATATTCCAGGTCCCTAGTGATTAATTGTGTAATAAGTGAGAAGGTCGGCGTGGATATTCTCCAGTTGCGTAAATAAACTTACACGACCTATTTTGAAGTCCTCTGATCTTCCCACCAAAAGCCCAGGGCTCCTGTAAAAGACCTAAGCGGATTTTATCGTTGGCAAATCTACGACTAAATATACCCGATGCACTTTTACCCCTGTCTAGGTTTGCCTGAAGTACTTTAATAATGCCGTTCATCAGTTCCCGTACTAACGACCAAATACCCCTTGACCATTCATTCATCTGCGTATGCTGTTCCACCTTAGTTTGGGAAAACCGTTTTAAAGGAGCACCCAGCTCCCGCATGATCAAATTTTGACTCAAGCGGTAGAGATGGTAGAGATCACACTTCTGTGTGCGTTTTCAGATAGGAGTACTGTACTATGTATTAACTCAGTAGTTAATCTTAACATAGTCCTCGATTGCGTTGCTTTTTGCCATGCGCAAGTACCAGTCATAAGGAAAGGATCACCTACCTCCGCACTGAACAAATCATAGTACGGAGAGTATGTCACATACTTTCTAAAGGCAAAGACTTCAGCACCTTACCGGTGAAAGGCACTCTGAGGCACTAAGTATACTTGTGTGGTTCTATAAGAATCATCCACTGACTTTACCTTATGGATCCACACTTGACAACCATGATTACATAGTCGCTCCTGGCAGTTTTAAACAAAACTTTTATTTTTACGTAAAGAAATAAATATATAGGGCCCGCCAAATAATTTTTTTTTTTTTTTTTTTTTTTTAAATCAGGGCGCAAAACATCGAGTGTAGCTTCGGCTGTGTCGCACGTAGCGCCATCCCGTTGAAACCAAATGTTGCTAATATCCTCCTCTTTAATTTTTGTGAACAAAAATTCGTTCAACATGGCTCGATAACGATCGCCATTGACTGTAACGGCCACTCCTTGCTCATTTTCAAATTATGCCTCTGGACCAAAATACACACCAAACAGTGACTCGTCTTAGGTGTATTGGCTTTGCAATGTATGTGTGCGGGTTAGGGTACAAAACCTAAATGCGACAATTTTGCTTGTTTACATACCCGCCAAGATCAAAATGAGCTTCCTCTGAAGAGATGATTTTTTTGGGAAAAATCGGCATCTTCTGTAAGTCGATCGCAGGCACACTTAGCGAAACGAAAAAAGCGTATACACAACCATATTCGTTCAGCGGAAGGATAAAACTAATTATCTGTCAAATCAGACATGAGCTAAGTGTTACCGTTCACGAAATAAGCACTAGTTGAAGAAAACGTTAGATGGCGGACCCATTACTATTTTGTTAACAGCTGCCATTAAAATTTTTTTTAGGAATAATGTGAGGATTTGAGAACAAGAGCTTAAAAATTATGGGAATTCAAAAAATTGTCCGATCAAGTAATAATGTACGTAAAATATATATTTGAGGTATGAATGCAGTTTTTTAATTAAGAAACTTTCAATGCAATCCCTTAACTGTTATATATTAACAATCATTGACAGTAAACAACTGAAGCCTAAGAAAGGTTTTAAAAATACTATGGCGACTCTGCACCCTAGATTTTTAAAAACCAAAATGTGGTTTATTGAATTCATCAATAAAGGCGTTGTCATACTAGAATTAGCTATGAAGTCTATAAGATAAAAATGCATAATGCGAGACAACAGTTTTTGACATGCATGCGACATTATTTACATCGATTTTCTTGTATTAGGTTAGACTATAATCTTGAAATTCAAATTAGCGCTTTTGAACAGATGCACTAAATGTTTCCATGAATTTCTTACCGTAATTGAAACTTAACTTTATTTCTAAAAATACTTACGTTAGTTAAAGTTAAAAATTCATTGTTGGTTTTTACACACCAGATGTTTGAAGTAAAGTGTTTTGGTCATTTTGGCACACATTCATTTGCACACTACATTTTCGAGAAATATTTTTGGATGGCCAAGCCAAGTCAAGTAATTAGTTGTTTTTTCAAAATGTGCCAAATTATTATCTTTTTTTTATAACATTTCTGTTCATATTTTTTTTTTTTTGTGTTTTAACAACACAGCTTGACTGCCAAGTATTTGGTTTTCCACCGCCTTTCCTTCAATTGTTTTGCTAAGTATTTCGAATTATGCTGTTAATTGAAATAATTGTGACTCCGGCAATGCAGTGAAACTGGGAAATTGGTTTTAACAAATTGTTTGGCAATTGTGAGCATTTATTTAAAATAAAGAGAAACAAAAAACACTTGTTTAATACAAACAAATATTTGATTTTAAATAATTCCATATTAATATTTTTCTCTTTCAATTTCATTTAAATTTTTATTTTTTGATTTTATTTTTGTTTTTATTTTTATTGACATTAAAATATCGTTGGTAAATATGGCATAAAATAAAGTTAAATCAACACACAACACCATTCAAAGTGAGTCAATAAATTTTTATTTCATTTTTTTCCAAAGACTGATTTCAAATATTTAATTATTTGCAGATATTTTTCAACAAAAATAACATTGATTGGGCCAATATTTATTTCATTGTTCACTTCTCAAATGCAAATTTCAAACAACAGTTGACAGTCGCAGAATATGTAAAAAAAATATGAGAATAAATACATTGTTAGATAATAATCGATAAAGACCGACCATATATAGCACTCTACTTTGATGTAATACATCTTCAAACAATTGGTTTATTGGTTTGAAGTTTGAGGCAACTAAAGACCACTCGAATTTACTGCACTGGCATGCTTAATTCAAACAATCATATCCTTATGGATCCCTATATTAAAAAAGTCATCTAAAACAGTCTTTTTAAGGCGTTACAAACAAACCCTAGATGGCAGAGGATATGAAAAGTAAAAGTATTTCTGCAAAATAAAATAAATAAAATGCAATTTACGATGCGATGACAGCATGTGTGCGAGTGAATATCTAACCAGGATTAGATTAGATTGTGGAAAGCGTGCAAATTCATGAATATTTTTAGGTTTTTTGGAAATCAGCCAAATAAATGTGGAAACGGATAATTTATCTAATGCAAATAAAGCAGTAATACTATTGTGCAAAAAAAAGGAAAGTATAGGTGAAAGTGATTTCCCCTCAATGAAAGCAATGAAAACAATGATTATCAATTAACTTTAAAAGAAAATAAATAAAACGAAATTAAAATAATTAAATAATTTTAAATATAATCCATTAAATTCTTCTATGACTATAAAGGTAGAATTGCCCGGTTTCGTCCACATAACGGCCCCAGACTGGTTACCGGTAACTCTTCAAGTTAAAGTAGTATACAAGTTGGGAGGATTTCAACGTAATCTGTTGCTTTCATAAGGTTCTGTAAGTACCACTGGTGAAAGATGGGGTCTTCGCCGGTGACTCCTGTACTTACCTATGGCTGTAACGTACGGTGGAGGGCTTTGGGAAATGCCAGTCGGTGGAAGCTTCTGGATAAGGTGCACAGGTGTGTTGCTAAGGGCATATCAGGAGTACTCCTCAGGCAGCGCTGGATATTATACAAGGCTTTACCTCACTGAACGTTGCGGTGAAAAGGATGGCTGCTAGGAGCTTTTTAAAGATTTTGAAAGTAATTCAGAATTTTGGTCATTCTGCCATTTTAGGAGGGTTAGACTGGAGAACGTATTCGGTGACTCGCGCTGGTGCTACGAACTACAGGGTCAGGGAATGCGACTTTAGTAGGTGTCCTTCGGCAGATTTTTCGTACAGAGTGTCTTGGCAGGATGCTGATAAACTACTGAATGATCATACCATCTTTACAGATGGATCTAGGACCGAGGAGGGCACTAATGCGGGGGTCTTCCCTGTGGACAATGATATTAAACTGTTCCTTAAACTCCCGGATGAGTGCAGCGTTTTTCAGGCAGAGATCTTTGCTGTCCTTACAGCAGCTGAGGTCTTTTACATAGACAGTTAGGCAGCTATCAGAATGCTGACTGGTAGACATGTCGGCCCAAGGCTGGTTGCATTGTGCAAGAGTGCCCTCAAGTCGCTCCTGGATGTGTGCAGTGTAAAATTGCACTGTGTTCCGTGGCACACTGTCGTGCGTGGCAATGAGATTGCAGATGAACTGGCAAGAGCGGGCGCGGTTAAAGGCATCGAATTGGCGGATGCGTCTGTAAGACCGCCGCTTGGTTTCTTTGGGAGCTTGGGAGATGACAGAGCCCCTCCTAGAAGGGAGGAGTTATGAAGGAACGGAGGAGACTATGGGGTCTCAAGGCTGCTTTGGCCTAAACTCTACCACTCTAGGACGGATTGAGTCCTCAATCAGAGGAGATAATCTCTTAGGATTCTAATAGGTCTTGTGACTAGGCACTGTGCTCTGAGGGCCAGGACGGGGATCTGGGAAGCAAGGACCGCAATTTTCTGCCGAGTTTGTGGCGGTATGAGGAAGCCGGAGATTGTGGAACATATCCTCGCTATTGCCCGACTTTTCATAAACGTAGATTCAGGTTGCTAGGCCGCGGCTCTTTTAATGGCCTGAATGAAATTAAGTCAGCCAGAAGGGTTTTCTGTCAGCTCTAGGCTGGCTCATTAGGTGACGCCCGGTTTTTGGGTGTCTGTTTTCTCACACACTCTTTTTAATCCTTCTTTTCTTCTTCTTTTCCTTCATCTGTCCTTCCTTTCTCTCTTTCAGAATTAGCCTCTGTGGTCTCTAGGAGGGGTACTTCGGTACCGACTACCTAAGGTTCTGTAGGCGTATTAACACTAACAACAATATAGTATAACCGTCACAGTGCCAAGAGTGTTACTATTCATTAAAAATGCCGATGATTTAATAAAATTACTTAAAATCTTCATACCGTAAAAAGATCATATAACACTGCTTAAAGTCTGAGTACAATTTTAAATCTGTGGTCCCAAGCATTAACAGACTAAGTCGAAAACTATAGTTTTGAGAAAAATTGCGTTTTTGTAGAGAAGTTTTTGGTAAAATTTGAGAAAGTGCATTAGAAAAAATTTACTGCAAAAGATAAAGATAAAGTTCTAAGATCAAAAAGTATAATGAAAATATTTTCGTAAGTATATTTAGGCGCTTATTATAGATGTAATGGGGCATCAATACGACTAAGTCAATATGATGTTTTATTAATAACTTTCTAAAAAAAACATTGTTACATAGATTTAAAGTTTTGTTAGTACAATATGAAAGCAAACATAACTCATACTACCTTAAGTCGACTTAGGCGGTTATCGATTGTGACCACAGATATATAAGTAAATATAAATAAAAAATAAATACCGAACAAAAATAAATATATAAGCCGCAATAACGTGATTTTTAAAAAAAATCATGTGTACATATCGCTCATTTACTTCAGAAGTGTCATAACTCAAAAACAACATTTTTCAGGGGAACTGTTACAATTTTCAATTTTCTATTATGAGGCATCGATATTGGGAATAAACACTTTGCTCCTAATGCTCTTAATTTTGTAATTTTGCATGACAAAAAATTTTGCACACAATATAGCTCACTTATCATGAGTTATGACACTATTGAAATGAATAAGCGATACTGGTGTTTTATAAATTTATTAAAATTAAATGTCAAAAAAAGTATTTTCTTAATAATAAGCAAGAGATTTGTTATTTATGAAAAATATTTTAATTATTACAGATTATTTTGTACATTTTTCATGTGTCACTGACCATGATTGGCAAACAAAACAAAATGACATAAAAATCAACAGAAAACTAAAGGAATATGAAACAAATATTTTTATAACGAAATACATAATTAATCTCCTATTTTTTGTGTCATCTTTTAAAACATATCTTGGCCATAGAGCAGCCTTTGAAACTACTATAGAATATAATAATTAAGTATCTCAAAAAGACAGTATATTTGTTAGAATGTATGTATGCGTCTAAGTGATTCTATATTTTGTGGTGAATCATTCAAGGATACATTAGTTTTGTATACTTTCATACACACACACACACACACACTCCCACACTCACAAACATACTCAATAAAAAATCTAAAAATATCAGAGAAAATTATTTTCACATTCATACGTCATTGTAATGGATATTTCTAGTTAAAGCGGCAGCAAACAAATAAACTACGAAAATAAATATTCGTTACCAGATTAAGATACTTGTGTATTCCATACACGTCATGCCCATTCAATGTCCAGCTTTGGAAAATTATTTATTTTTGTTTGCAGAGGAACTGAAATTATTTTCTTTATTTTTAATTAAAGAATAAGAAAGAGATTTCATTTTTATTTTTGTGTATTGAGTATCATGATAGACATTGAAAAACAAACAATAAATGCATGCAAGTTTTCCAATTAAGAAAAAGTTTTTATGACATATTTTTAAATTTATAACAACCAACTTGCAAGGCTTAGCCTTTTTTCAAACCTAAGTTAAGTTCACGTAGCATTTTCGGTAAACACTGTAATCAATATCCTATTCATCTGGGTCATATTCAAAGAACTAAACAATGCTCGCAATTTGTCTGGCTCATTATTTATTTACAAATATTTTCCTAAAAATTTAATTTAAAAGAAAAATAATTTTCTTATAAGAATTTTATTTAGTAAAGTGAGAAATTATAACCAGCAAAGATCATCTTATTACTGTCCTACAACGCAGCATCAAAGTAATATTATCATTATCATTATTGTCAGCGTCGAGGCACTATTGTAGAGCGCTGCAATCCATATGATATATTGTGCCCCAGCTGCCTTACCAATGAACACCAGCAGATCTGAAACCATAATGGTGTATATGTCACCCAGTGAGAACCTATGTCCATCTAAACATATCCACCTAAACCTAACAAGAACCCCACATTCACACAGTATTCACATCCGTGACCGCCATCCACAGTGGTACGTAAAAATCTTCGTAAGGTGTTTCAAATCCGGCCTGCCATACATCAAAGTTGAAAACGAACCCAAAACAAAAGACAAAAATTAAATAAACTTGGCTTTTATTTTGCTTAACCAATTTTTCACTTAGAAAACTATTTACTTAAGTAGGGAACAGAATAGTAGCTGTAGTACAACGTAACGAGAATGGCTACAAGCTGTCAAAAGTTAAAAACGGGTATTTCAAGCAATGTGAACAGAATACGTAGTTATAGTAGACGCTGTAGATGAAACTGAAGCGTAAATTTCGACAACTTGAACTTTGTAGAGCGACAAGAAATAAATTTTCACCCAAAATTGAAAACGAGCAAACAAACATTTTTATTGAATTGAATTTTATTGGAAACAATAAAATTCCATTCCATTCCATTTAAAAATAAAATTCAAACGAATATTTTCATTAATATATGTGTTAACTAGGGTTACCATGCTTTTGGGTATAGTTTTTAATATGTTCAACATCGAATTTAATGCTGCTGTAGAGAAATATGAAGAAATGCATATTTAAGTTATTCGTTTATTGTGCAGCGTATGGCGCATCTGTATGGTATAAGACGGTTATGTCTGTTGTTGGACAGGGCATGATACTCACGTGTCAGAGAATTGTACTCTTAGCATGCGTTCCGGTATGTCAAACAGTTTCTACCGATGCATTGCAAGTCCTGTTGGTACACCACCGCTTGACTTAGACGTAGTATGTCGTAGTATTGCTTGCAGGATTAAGAGGGGACTGTCACTTGGAACGAATGATTGGCTTTCTGCTTCATAGCTCGAGAATGGGAGAGGTAAGGCCCTTTTGCAGAGGTGCCTCGTAGATAGGTGGTAGCCGAGATGGACGAACAAGTGACAAGTGACAAGGTGACATATTTCGTACGTTACATTCGTACAGGAATACCCTGACTTCGACTTCGGCTTAAGACTGAGGCTCATACTAACGAGACACGGCTCTTTCAATGCAAATTTGCATTGGCTGCGGATTGTCGGTGTGTGCAGCAGATTGAGGAATGGAGGCATGTACTGACTTCATGCCCGGACTATGATGACGTTAGAAATTTAGATAGTATGGGTATCACTCATAATGGGGGGTGTGGGATTTCAGTAGGGTATTGTTGGACGTTCGTACATATGGTAGGTTGAGCGCTTTTGCCCTGGAGGTATTTGGGCTTAGAAGGACAGCACTGTTAGCGGAGCTTGAACCCCTACCGCCATCCCAGAGGTCTCCTGGACGGCCTTTTAAGCTCAGTTTGAGGTCTTGAGATCGTAGTTGCCGATCATGATGTGGTGTTGTACTTGTCTATCTTCGATTGGTTGTGTTTTTGTTATTATGTATTGTGTGCCTCTCGTGGAAATGGCTCCGTTTATTGTTGTGTTGTTGAGTGTTCTATGTTTGTTACTTTTCATCATGGCCACCAGTCTGGATTCGTTTGGGACTTACACTCATAGTAGTATTTATGCTACAAAGCCTGGTCGGAGGCTTTATTCTGGTACCACGGACTTTGAGAGACCCAGGGACCTCGGTTCCTGTTCGACTACGGTGAGGACTCTTGTAGGAGCAACGTGGTGGTTGTGATTTAGACCCAAATCACGGGGAGAGCTATGCTGGATCGGTGTGGAGTTACATTCTTCACCGGCTTCTGTGACCCATAGATCGGTAGGAGCTTAGGTAGTGTCCGACACCTCACCAAGATGGAGTTCATGTCCACATAGCATGGCTTCGGATTGGTATTCAATGGAGATTTTAGGTGGGAGCATTGGTGGACGCATTGTATTCGCTCGTGCTTTGGCACCGTGAAGTAAAGTCCTAGGGCAGGTACTTACGTAAAGCGACTGACTTTATCCAGAACAACACCTAGATACTTAACTTCTTTAGAAAAGTTGATGTTGGTACCCATAAAAGAAATACAGTCATATGATAACTTGTATCTTCTTGTAAGAGGTACAACAACCGATTTTGAGGGATTCACCGAGAGCCATTCTTGAGTACACCAATTTGACACCTCTCCCAACACCGTCCTTATTTTTTAGTAAGTCAGCATTTGAAATGTTATTTGGCAAAGTATTGCATTTAGTATTGTTTAGGATTATTCACAGCTTTTGCTCTATTTTTCTGGTAATCCGCCACGTTTCACTTTCACATAACAGCGTAGGTTTTTCTGTTTTATGATTTTTGTGATGAGCACCATGTATAGTTTACTTGTACACAACGTCTATTGTCTATTAAGAATTTTCTATTGACATAATGCGACACAGATAACAAAAGCTATTCACGTATGATATACCTCTAGTGTCGCGCTTATAAATTAGTTGTCCATATTGTTGTTGATTGCGTTGCGCTGTGGTATGGTAGGTAAGACAACCGCCTACCAACCAACCCTCAGGTCAATCCCAGGTCAGCTGTATTTCTACTATTGAAAACTCTAACGCATTAGGCTTTCAGAGACAGCTTTAAACTTAAAAATAGAATCAGGTGCAGCTCATTAGCTGAAAGAAGTCCCCGTGTTCCTCCATGGAATATTATGGGAATTATATTTATATTTTATTGTTGTTAAGGTACATTGCTTAGATTCTTTTTACGTATGTTTATATCGAGACTGGAACTGTTTGTCATTCAACTTATTTCCAATTTGTCCAGACTTTTATTAGTATTCCTCTAATTATAGCATGAGCTTATTTCTTATTTGTGTATGTACATATATACGAGTAACTTTGATAATTATGATTTGTTTTTTTAAAACGCTTTTTGCTTTATATGTGATCCACGCATAATTTGTCGTTTAATTATGTAGAAATCTTTTGTATAAATCGCTATTTTATTTTATTTTTTTATATAAACGCATTACAAAAATAATTTCTAATTAAAACTTTGTGGTTATCAGCATAGAAAAATAATTGTCTGATATTTTTACAACAATAATTGCATACCTATTAAAAAGTCTTCAAGCTCAATAGTACTTCTTAGACTTTGAAACGAATAAGACTGTATATAGACAAATGCAATTAATTAATTTTATTTTAATTACTTTTTTGAATATTTTGTATTTTCAAATCATATTCGTAAACTCTGCAAGTAAGGGAGTGAATAAATGGCACATCTTTGGACAGACTTTACGTTACGTTGAAGCAAGACAAGCAGTAAGTCAACCTTTCAAGTATAAAACAGCTCTGCTGAATCAAATATATTTGAAATTTTTTATTAAATTTTATTTGACTCAATTTTTTTTTCTCATAAGTTTAATTCTTCTGAAGCCTATCAGTTCTGTCAACGGATTAAAATGATTAATTTAATAGAATCTGATGATATAATCGAGTTTGGTGATTATATCTATAACATTTATGGTATGTTAGAAATCAAATTTGACACAAATGCTTATTTTATCTTAGACAACTAAAACCAATTTCAAGTTTTTTTTGCAAGGACATAGACCAGCTTTCTGGATAGCAAATAGCCAACTATGTCTACAGCATAAAAAGGAGCGTAAATATCAACTGTTACTAAGAGAAGATGGCCACACCCAAACGATAAACGATGATTGTTCAAGAAAAATTGGATTTATATGCTCGACAAATATTTTGTATGGCATTATAACATACAAAAATGATACTGAGCAATATTTAAACATAGAGAAACTCACTAAATATTGTGATCCTCAAATAAAACGATATGACAATGATATAAACTATTGTATGTTAGTACTCGATTATGTTTTACACATAGACCAGCTTCTGTATGTCAATAAAAAATAAAGTAGTAAAATATTATTTATAGTGACCACATTGATGAGGAGAGTAACGTCCCTAATAATATATTAATGTTATGTCAGCACATGTGCTAACAACCCAACAACTCTCAAACAGTTGGAGGTCAACATTAGTCATGAGTCATGTCATTCACGAGATAACGATAACAAAGGCATATTCATGCTAACATTCTAATTAAAAAATATTCTAAAATATTCTCTTACTCCAAAATGACCTTTGACCTTTTTTGTATATGTTACAAATGAAAACACAAACCCAATAGAGCCCATTCACCTATAGTGGTGCAGAGTATAATTCAAAAAAAAAATTTGAAAAAGGTGCCTCAGAGACAAATTAATTTCGTTTTTATTTCTTTTGTTTGCCAAAGGGTTGATTGTTTAGCTTTTCCTTTTATAATAATAAATCAAAAAAAAAAAAAAAAATACAAGAAAATGGTATCTTTTCAATTCCTTTAAAAAAGGAAAATTGCAATTTTTGTGAAAATAAATTTGTTATGTTTCACTAGAAAAAACAAAGAGTCAATAACATGCCAATAAATTAGTGTTGCCTTTGCTTTACTACAGTCTTTTAGTTTGCAGTTAAAATATCTTTCTTTTTCTTTGTTTTTGTAATATTCCGTACTTTTTCTCAATAATTCTGTGATTACAATGAATTGAGATTTGCATGTTTTTTCTTACTGTTTTTAAAAGATATATATTAGCCAACGTTAGATGATGGTATGTTAGCAAATTCTTATTTTCTTAATCATTTAGAGTGGTAAAGACCCCTTTGAGCATTCCAGTGTTCCAAACATCTGGTGGTAGTTTCCTCAGCTTTTCTTCGCCCAACTTTTGCCGCATCGACTAATAGCTGTGAAGCATATAGATGCTACGAACTCATAAATATGCGTTTTTAAAAAGGTAAAAACGTAACAATATTAATTAAATTGTTGTTTACTTACTTAAGTGGTTAATCGTGTTTTTTATAGTGGTATAGAACTTTAAGTTGGCATTACTTTTCAAGATTGCGACCGATTTAACAGCTGTCAAGTGATTTATTCTCTCTCAGTTTAGTTTGGCAATTCATCATGAACAGACTCATGCCTGAACAACGCTTGCAAATAGTGCAATTTTATTTCGAAAATAATGGTTCTGTGCGGAAAACGTATCGCGCACTACGTCCATTTTATCGTCGACAAAATCGCCAATCGGAGCAGTTAAATCAATTAACCATGGAACGTTATCGCACCACGTTTACTCTTATTGATAACTCGCATCTCCAGAGACGCTGTACGGTGCGTACAGAAGCAGCTATTGCTGCTGTAGAGCATAGCATTGAGGAAGACCCGAATGAGTCCATCCGCCATCGAGCACAGGAATTGGATCTGTGTCCATCCACTTTATGGAAGATTTTGCGGAAGGATCTTGGTTTGCGTGCTTACAAAATCCAATTCGTGCAAGAATTGAAGCTAAACGATCATCAAGTAAGGCGTATATTCGTTGAATGGGGTCAAAACGAGATTACCGTTGTTCTCGATTTTCATAAGCGAATTTTGTTTAGCAATGAAGCGCACTTCTGGTTGAATGGCTACGTCAGCAAACAAAACTGCGGCATTTGGAGTGAAGGTAACCCTCAAGTTTATGTGGAAACACCGTTACATCCAGAAAAAGTGACTGTTTGGTGCGCTTTATGGGCTGGTGGAATCATTGGTCCGTACTTATTCAAAAACGATGGTGGCCAGTATGGAACCATGATTGCTAACTCTTTCATTCCTGAATTGAATAACCATGATGTCCAAAAGTTGTGATTTCAACAAGACGGCGCAACATGTCATACAGCTCGTGCCACAATAGATTTATTGAAAGACACATTTGGTGACCGCCTAATTTCACGTTTTGGACCTGTGAATTGGCCTCCAAGATCTTGTGATTTAACACCGCTAGACTACTTTCTGTGGGGCTATGTAAAGTCATTGGTCTATGCGGTAAAGCCACAATCGTTTGACCATTTAGAAGACAACATTCGCCGTGTTATTGCCGATATATGGCCACAAATGTTGGAAAAAGTCATCGATAATTGGACATTCAGATTGGACTACATCCGCGCCAGCCGTGGCGCTCATATGCCAGAAATCATATTTAAAATGTAATGCCACAAGGTTATATTTCAGATAAATAAAACTCATGTCAATCGAATAATCCATCGTTGTTTTATTGCAACTTAAAGTTCTATCCGCTATAAAAAACACTCACAAAATATATGCATTAAAAAAAATGTCACAAAACTCTACCCAACTACCTTTGTATTATTTTTTCACTGCAAAACATATGACTTTTAGAAGAATGTTTCAACGTAGTCTATCATTACACAGTATTTTAATTTCATTAATAGTTTTGTTCCGCTAATTTCTTTAACATAACCAATTTCTGCAATCTGTCATCTTTGGGTAGCCTGGCTATCTGCTTCTCTAGCGCTTCCATTCCAACACAATACTTGCTATAATTTTGTACTCTTCTTGCGAAAAGTATGGCTCATCTAACTGTTATAATTGACTAACAATGGACTTAACTCTTGTTAGTATACTAAGGCTATGGTCACATTTGTCAAATATTTGACGAACACTCCGTGACCACTATTTTATAGAAATACTTGTGTTTTTATTATATATTTTTGTAAAATAAGTACTATTATTTTTTAAGAAACGTTTTACTTTCACATAACAGCGTTCAGTTCACTTGCTGCATCGTCTAGCGTCCATGCTTCATTGACATAATATAACACAGATGGCATAAGCAATTCACGTATGGGTATACCTTTATTGTGATTTATAAATTGGTTACCCATATTGTTTTAGACTGTGTGATACTATAGTATGCTGACGTAAGACAGCCGTCTACCAACCAAGTGGTCCCCGATTCAATCCCAGACCAGACCGTCTGAAAAAGAAAACCAAATGTTTTCTACAGCAGCATTAGCTCATACTTTTGAAAACTTTTCAATAATTTTCAATACTTTTACTGTTCGAAGCCAGCGTTCAGCCATAGCTCCTCTTTAATAAGTCTAAAAATAGAATCTGGTACAGCTCATTGACTGAGAGAAGTCCCCATGTTCCTCCATGAAATGTTATGAGAACTATTATTATTATTATATTGTTGTTCATGTCACCGGCACTGTTTGTCATTCAGCTTGTTTCCAATTTCTTCATCCTTTTATTAGTATTCTTTTAATTATAGCATGAGCTCATTGCCTATTTATGTATGTCTGTTACTTTGATAATCATTCTGGAATGCAGTTTACTTTAAATGTGATCCACACATAGATACCAATTAAATTGTGTAGAAATTTTTTGTACAGATCGCTATTTTATTTTTTTTTTTTTATAAACGAATTATAAAAATAATTTATAATTAAAACTTTGTGGTTACCAGCATAGGAACATATTGTCTGATATTTTCAGAAAAAGTATTACATACCTATTAAAATGTCTTCAAGCTCAATAGTACTTCGTAGACTTTGAAACCTATAAGACTATATATAGACAAATGCAATTAATTAATTTTATTTTAATTATATTTTTGAATATTTTGTATTTTCAAATCATATTCGTAAACTCTGCAAGTAAGGGAGTAAATAAATGGCACATCTTTGGACAGACTTTACGTTACGTTGAAGCAAGACAAGCAGTAAGTCAACCTTTCAAGTATAACGCAGCTCTGCTAAATCAAATATATTTGAAATTTTTTATTAAATTTTGTTTGACTCAATTTTTTTTTCTCATAAGTTTAATTCTTCTGAAGCCTATCAGTTCTGTCAACGGATTATAATGATTAATTTTATAGAATCTGGTTATATAATCGAGTTTGGTGATTATGTCTATAACATTTATGGTATGTTAGAAATCAAATTTGACATAAATGCTTATTTTATCTTAGACAACTAGAACCACTTTTTAGTTTTTTTTTTTTGCAAGGACATAGACCAGCTTTCTGGATAGCAAATAGCCAAATATGTCTACAGCATAAGAAGGAGCGTAAATATCAACTGTTACTAATAGAAAATGGCCACACCCAAACGATAAACGATGATTGTTCAAGTAAAATTAGATTTATTTGCTCGACAAAGATTTCGTATGGCATTATAACATACAAAAATGATACTGAGCAATATTTAAACATAGAGAAACTCACTGAATAATGTGATCCTCAAACAAAACGATATGACAATGATTTCAACTATTGTCTGTTAGTTCTCGATAAAATGTTATTATAAATTGACACAGTGAAACAAGTCTGGAGAGACCAGATTAGGCAAGCGTTAGTATAAAAAATAAAGTACTAAAATATTATTTACAATACACTGATCACATTAATGAGGAGTAACGTTCCGAATAATATAACCAAAAAGACTTGTTCACAAAAGGGTTATACTTAAAAGGAGGGGAACTTGCAGATAAACTGAACACGAATTATCAGCTAAATAAAACTACTGTTTCTTTTTCGGCTACAAAAGGATTAAAGAATTTAACAGTAGAAAAATTGTGTATCTTCACAAAAGGTACTCAGATTATAAAAAAAAAATTAAATGGCTTGAAAACAACGTAGGGTTTTCCTCTAACAGCTCAAAAGGAAACAACAAACAATTGAATATTTTTGCCAAATATTCGAAATTGTTTTTTGCTATGAAAAAAGAAAAATTGCACAGAAGGAAATTCTAAGAAAATGAAGCAACAAAAATACCAAATAAGCCATTAAAACCATTCCAAATATACTCTCCCATACACACACACACACACAAACATATACACGCAGACAGAAAGTACTTTTAATCGTTATTTTCAGTCCCTTTTTTGTAGCGGAATACGAAAAATAAGCCAAGAAAAAAAGGCAACAGAACACAACAGAGCAACATTAAATTGAATACCATGGCTAAGAGTATGGGTCTGTGTTTGTGTAAGTTCAAGTCAATCCATATACACACACGCATCGACTTTCATTCCTTTGAGTCTACATTCAAGTGGTTAAAGTCCTAAGCCAGTGTCTATGCATGTGTGTGAGTGTGTGCGGTTAACGTTTTGTGCAGGTGTATTGCGGTAAAATGAAAATGAATTTATTGTGTTCGTCGTGGTTGAGCCAAAGAATTCAATGTTTTTTATTGCCTGGAAACTGTTTGTAAGTTATTGTTGGTTGGTACGACTATTGGTAATGATCAGCTGCTATATGATGCTGCTGCTGCTACAAAAACAAAAACAAAAACAAAAAATAACATTTTGACTCAATGACTATGCAGATGTTGCTTTTGTTGTTACCACACCATAAAGTGTTGAAACATTTTTCCGTTTCAATAGATTTTGCAATGATTTGAAATCATTTGGAAAAAGTTTCTTTTTTTTCTGCCAACAAAAGAATTTTCATTACCAATACCCATACAATTGTTTGTGTCAATATGGCTAATTTGTTCTCCTTTTTTTTAGAGAGAAGTAAAGGGAAGTAAGTGAAGTGTGCTTTCAGACCATGAACTTATTACAATGGCTAAGTAACATTTAAATAAAATGCACATAAAAGTTGAAAATGCACTTGAAATATCATTAAATTCGAATGAATGTATTCAAATGGCAATTAAGATCATAATTGAGAGGAATAAAACCAAAGTAATCCTTTTACTTTGGTGTTATTATGTTCAATTTTATTAGTAAAGACAAATTTTTTTTCCGAACTAAAATTTCAAATTTTCAGTGTTGAATGATAAAAACAGTTCAGATGTCAGATGAAAATTTTTAAAACAATAAAATAAATTTAAACTTATAAAACAAATTTAATTTCAAAAAGTTAAAGTTAAAAAAGTTAAATTCAATTTCAAAAGTTACGATGCAACCTACCTTTGGGTAGTCTGATATTCGAAAACTACTTTCTCGGCCTGACTGTTTAGGGTGCTGGCTTGTATATAGTAGTTTGCGGTGTTGAGAATGTAGTGCCTTGTGTTCACGTGTGGACACAAATTTCTATACTTTAATTTAAGAAAATTAAATGCTTAACATGCTTTATACATTATGTTCCAATTAAAATATTATATAGGCTATAGGCTTTTTAAAACGTTTGAGTCTTATTAATTGCGTCAAATTAAAAAAAAAAAACACCACGTTGTTGTTGTTTTACAGTTTTTATTTCCTCACTTTATAGTAGAGAATTATAACTGTACAGTCTCCAACTTATTTATCTTGCACTTAATATTCGTTTATACAACACTTTTATTTACGCCTAAAGACAACTTTACGACTCTAGAACGATAGAGCAAAGCAGCTTCCTAATACACCTAATTGCCTACAGTTTGTAAAGCTCCGGAAATATCTCAAACGCTCTCACATCCTCTGTTTTATGTTCGTTAATTTTAAACATGTATGATTGTGTTTCCCAAAAATGGTAGAATTGGCAATGCCGTCAAATACACAAATCAGCAGGACAATAGCAGGGTAACACATTATCAACATTAATACAAACCAATAGACAAAAATCACGCAATACAGTCCATAATGTGGTGTACTTTCTTTTTAGGCATTTTCATATTGCTACGTAACAATACTGTTATGAAAATGAAAATGCCTTAAAAAATGCACAACATTTGTACATATGTGGCTATGGAATTTATTGTGGTATTTATTCTATAGATTTGTTCCAAGGCTACGACACCACCCTGTTAATGCCGTAGTTATTTTTACAGCGCTACCAATTTAATTTGGGTATTAAGATTTTACATATGAATTAACGTAGTTGCATAAAAGGTTGAAGTACATGCTAAAACATTCGAAACTAATGTCAATTTACTAAAAAAAAGGCGCTTAGTCAGTCAGTCATAATTTAACAGTCACAGAGTCGTTTCAAGGCATTCATAAAAGTGTATTAGTGTAAGTCAAATAAGTTGGACATTGTGTATAAAGTTGTATAAAGCAAACCAACAAATTCGCTGCATTCATTTTATTTGAAGCAATTTCAAAGAACTCAAACATTTTAAAAAAGTTAAAACATTATGTTCATACATATTATGATTGATATGTACATAAGTATGTATGATATCACATTTGAAATTATAATATTAAGCCTTGTTTTACGGCTATATTGCAATCTAGATCATATATCAAAAGAATTAATAAGTAATAATTTTTTCATTCTTTTGCTCTTTCATATTATCAGTATGTATTTAAGTATTTTACTTAATGTAACTTGAACATTTTGCTTTTAGGCTCAAAGTATATTGCATGCGTTTATGCAAAAAATTCAAATAATTCACTGCTTGACAAACACTCCATTGATGATGCACTCGTACGGCAATCAATCTGCAAATCATCGTCATAAAGACTATTCAAATTGAAATTGAAAATCTCTTTCGTTTGGCTTGTTCGTATTTTTATTTCATCCTCTTTGATGGCAAATACATTCAGTAGTTCTTTTTTAAGAAATTTTTAATTTCTTTTTCAGTTTTGCATTTCTTAAGCATTTCATTTTGATTTTATAATATATTGGAGTTAATGTTTCTGCAAAAATATTTTCCATTTTTATCAAATCGAAAACGATTTTCAATTCTTTTTTTTTTTGTTGTTGTTCTTACATAAGCACGTAATTACAGTTTTGCGGTTTTGAATTTCCAACATTTTTCTTTCTGCTTTAATTGCTTTGAACGAAAAATAAATAAAAGAGTGAGAAAAATAAAAGTCAAAGTAATTAAATCCATTTTCCAATTTAATTATTATCAGCAACTAATGCAACATAATTGTGGTGGTGGTGGTGGTGGTGGTATTTAATTGATATTTTATTTATTTTTAATTACATTTTAAAATAATTAATTACTTGTTATTGTGATGTTGAACTGCTCCACGTATAAGCGTTGTAAATATGGAAAAATATAAACGAAAAATTCTCCCTTTAAGCACAAAAATTTATTTGCTTCCCACAGTTTTAATAGATACTCCACTATGTTACTCATTAGGTGCCCTTTTTATACAATTTTTTTATTTCTTTAATATAAAATTGATAAAATTTTCTATCTGTTTTATTATTATCATTTATGTTTTTTATATTTTCTATTTATTTTCATAAATAAATAATTATTAAAATCACACCTTAATAAATGAAAAATTATCAAGGGAATCGCATGAAAATTACACTCATTTATTGTATTTATTGCCTTCCATCAAATCACTTCAGTTTAAAAACAAATAATAAATCTTTAAGCCAAATAAACCAACAACACATTTCCAAAACAAACCATAAAAAATAAAAATTCTATGTTTTTTATCATTATTATTAAAAAATTAAAAACTAACAAAAAAATAATGCTTAGCAACTGATTTTCAAAGAGGCTCGTCATATACACTTAAACAAGGTAAATATTAATAACAATTAATGGCAAAATTATTTCAATCTGATGATAAAGAAAAAATGAAAAACGTCAGACGACAGACGACAGACGACAGACGACAGGTCACTGAACCAACTAAACTGCTATTGGAGCACATTTGCACACACTCACAGAAATTGAAAAAAAGGCTCAAAGCTCAATGGAGACACAAAATGATGTCAGTTCCCAGTTGTGCGAAAGTACTGCATGAATAATCATAAAAATTGTTTATCTTTACGGTTCTGATAGCTTTTGTGATTTCAAAGTGTTAGCGTTTATTTTTCTTTAATTTGTTCACTTTTTAGTTTTAAATTAAAAGTTATAATTGCACGAGTAAATAGATAAATCGAGAGCAGTATTAAAATTTGAAATAATAATTGCATGCTTTTGATATAATGTTTTTAGATTCCAGTTAGAGACCGTAACTACCCTCCGCCCCCTCCTAAAATGTGAGCTTCTAAAGGGTCCGCCATCTAACTTTTTTCTTCAACTAGTGCTTATTTCGTGAATGGTAATACTTAGCTCATGTCTGATTTGACAGATAATTCGTTTTATTCTTCCGCTGAACGAATATGGTTGCGTATACGCTTGAATAACGCTGAGAATTGGGGCCTGCGATCGACTTACAGAAGATGCCGATTTTGCCAAAAAAAATCATCTTTTCAGATGAAGTTCATTTTGATCTTGGCGGGTATGTAAACAAGCAAAACTGTCGCATTTGGGGCACAGAAATCCCGCACGAATGCACTGAAAAGCCGATACACCCAAGACGAGTCACTGTTTGGTGCGGATTTTGGTCCAGAGGCATAATTGGGCCATTTTTCTTCGAAAATGAGCAAGGAGTGGCCGTTACAGTCAATGGCGATGGTTATCGGGCCATGTTGAACGAGTTTTTGTTCACAAAAATTGAAGAGGAGGATATTAGCAACATTTGGTTTCAACAGGACGGCGCTACGTGCCACACAGCCGAAGCTACACTCGATGTTTTGCGCCCTGTTTTTGAAGATCACATTATCAGCCGCAGAGCTGATGTCGTTTGGCCACCTCGGAGCTGCGATTTGACACCGTCAAAGATAAGTGTTACACCAAGAAGCCAGAGGCAATTGACGCTTTAAAGGACAATATTCGTGAAGCCATTGATGAAATACATAATGTGCTTAAAAATTGAACCGATCGTGTAGGCTACCGCATGGCCAGTCGAGACAGCCATTTGAATGAAATTATTTTCCATTATTAACCGAAAGGATTGTACTTTCAAATAAAAAAAGAAATTTGAGAAAATATTCAGTAGTTTTTTTTCTATAGTATTTTCAAAAAAAAAAAATTATTTGGCGGACCCTTTATGTAAAAATACGTTTTGCAAAAAATTATGGGCGTCGGCGAATTGCCTCTTAAGGTGACCCCTGTTGTTGAAATAATTAAATACAAGAATTTTTTTTAATTGCTTTAGAATACGATAGAGATATAACTTTTTGCTATAATTTTATTACATTTACAGTCATTTAGATGATTTGTTACTGCTGCAACAAGCATTGATAGACACATTTTAATCTCCCGGATGATGAAAAATTTGCTATTAATAAAATTTTTGTGAAGATTTTTCATATGTTAATGGAATGCCTCTATCAAAATATTTTTTTCTAGAAAAGAATGTCGAAGATGAAATAATTGAGCAGTTTTATATTACGGAGGACATGGAAGATGATCCAGCACTAAGCAAATCTAAACGAAAACGAGGAATACTAAACTTTATAGCCAAAAATTTTGTAACAGTCTAGGACAAATGTAAAAAATTATCCGCTGTGCGTATACCTGTAGCGACTGTGCTCAAGCTCTAAGTCACGAAGTAGATGATTTAATAATAAAAAGAAGTACAATTCACAAAATCCACTCCGTACTTGGAGTTAACTGAACAAAAAATTAAAGAGAAATTATATGATGAAGAAATTGTTGTCATTACAGTTCACTGGGATGGTAAAATACCATCGTTAATTGAAAAAAAAATCCATTGATTGAATTCCAGTGGTCATATCATACAATGGTAAAGAAAAATTACTTGGAATCCCAGCAATAGCATCTGGAACAGGGAAGCAACAAAAGGAAGTAGTTTATGACCTATTGCAAGAATGAAATCTAAAGTAAAGTAAAGTAGAAGATTTAGGTTGCGATACCACAGCTTCTAACTTAGATCGACTTCAAGGTGCTTGTGTTCTTTTAGAGAAAATAATCGGAAAGGAAAGGACCGATACCACAGCTTCAAACTTAGATCGACTTCAAGGTGCTTGTATTCTTTTAGAGAAAGTAATCGCAAAGGACCTCCTTTTATATTTACCATGCCGGCATCGCATATATGAAATTATTTTAAGAAGTGTTTTCGATGCGAAAATGCAAAAATTATTCAATTATTCAGCAGATTTAAAGACGCTTGAAACAAAATTGATAAAATTAACTCTATGACTGGAATTGAAAATCAGAAAATGGGCAATGCTATTGGGAGTTTATATGAGACTATTACATTTGCATCTCAAAGTCTTAAAGTAAAACAACCACGTGATGATTATAAAAAAACATCTTGAATTAAGTATAGTTTTTATTGCCGGTAGAGTTTCGCTATTTAGCTTCAAAAGAGCTATTAATTGCGTTAAGTTATATACTTATATTTCAAAATGTATTTAAAATGACACAATTGGTATTAGCAAGTATTAGTTGTAAAAGTGTACCTAAAAAATTCGATACAAGCAAACTAAAAAATCAAATTAAATTTATTTGTACGTAAACTAAATATAATGAATGGATATAAATTTAATAAAAATCAAAAATTTCTTTGTAAAGTTTCAAGCCAAACTTCAAGAACGATGCACCACGTGTTAATCTCACCCAATCCTAATAATATTTTTCGCATAATATTTTTAAAGTAAAACGAACATTTTTAAAGGGAGTTACGCTCGAAATAACAAAGTTGAAACATAAGAACCACCCTAATGTACATAAAACTCTTTTTATTCTGTCACTTTTTTTTCTGTCACTCCCCTTGGGCGTTGGCTTTACACAAAGCTTCCATTACTTTGTTTCATTTTCAGTAATCAAGTTGAATTCAAGCTAAGTATGTATATGATTAATGTACTACTGTAGCTCGCCTCCTTATACGAGCCCTAACCACTATTAATTCGTACACCAAGGATTTTTTACAAAATCAACATTCAAGCCTATACATTTAGAAAAAGAGTATTGACTGCGCTACAAAGGTTATATTTTCTGAAACGTTATATTATTATCTTTAAATTAAAAAACAGCAACTTTACATAATATGATAAATGTTTTGAAAATACAAACTAAAGCCGAACTTCATTATTTTTACACAAAATTATTTGACCACTACTTACGAAAAATAAGATCATATTCAAAAAAACAAAAATGTGGCGTATTAATACAGCTTCTTTATTCAAATTTAACCTTTTTTACAAAATAACACTGGTCTGTGGGATGTTTAATTGATTTGGCTTTTGTACTTTTGTTAATGTCATGCACCAGTCATTACAATTTCACAACCGTCTTTAAGCTGAGCCAGGCAAACATTATCTGGGCTGCCACCACATTCGTCTTTAGTATCATCTTTGCCAGATATGTTGCCATCTATAGCAGGCGTTTATTAGTTAGTTGATTGGTATATCAGTTTGTTGACTTATATTTTCTGTTTCATCGAGTTCTTGAATATAGTCAAGTATTTATTGCAACGGTAAACCTTAGTGAAATGTTAAAAAACTTTGTTTCTTAAAAAAAAAAAAAATTTTAAGGTCTATTATATTAGCAATCAATTAGTGTAATTATTATTAAATTATATAGAAAAATTTTTTATATATGCGCCCATTTACCGCCTTGCCATTTTGGAAAACTGGAAGTTGCAACTTTTTTCTCAACTTAATTTGACTTGCGAAAGCTTCGCTAATTGAACTTAGAATATCACAAAATTTGTTTATTTTTTTGTCAAATCACTAATGTTTTGCATCAAATGTTTTTCTTTTGTAGTTTTATTATATGATTTTGAATTGATTTGTTTAAACGTAACGGGATGTTATGCGTTACCATATTTTAATTGTGGGGTTTAACTGCCTTCATCTTAAATTAATTAAAAATTCGCAAAATATATTTACCAGTTGCACTATTTATTCATAAAGTTGCATATCTCTATATATGTATATCTTCGTGTATCTTCGCGATCGCTAAACTCAAAAACTACTAGATCGATTTTGACCAAACTTATTATACAAGTTCGAGCATGGGGCGTGAGTAGTGTTTCTGTGTAGTTTGAAGTTCGTCCGACAGATGGCGCAATATTTAGTTTTTTATGTTTACGGTGCAACGTAACTCAAAAACTACTGCACTATGTTGTGTTTCGTTGAAGGCGTTGGTTCGTTAATCAGCGTGCAGTGACGTTAATTAGCCTGATACCGACTGAAACCTAACATCTTTTTGTGAAAAAATATATTTAAAAAAAAGTAAATAAATATCTATCACTCTTTTTTTAACTCTATTTACTCAATAAGCCTATTTCATGTTTTGCTGAAGGCGTTAGGCGCTTGATCGGCGTGTGGCGGCGTGTGCGGCGTGTGGCGGCGTGTAGCGGCGTTAAGTATCCCGACACCGACTCATACATAACCTCTTTTCGTGAAAAGTTCGTGAGTGTCAAACGAAAAAAAGAACTTATTAAATTGAAGATTAATTTATTTGAATTAAATATTACATATATTTTAATAAATTAACCCAAGGTGTTAGCGAAAGTAAATTAATTCTATTATTCAAAGCTATTGAAAAAAGTAAATAAGCAACAGGTAAGACAATAAAGGGCAGCCTTTCTACCCCAACAATAACAAAAAAAAATATCATAAGAAACGTATATTGCAGTACAAAATGCCGCGCTCACGTGCAAATATTAGTCGCCGTACACGACACACAAAGGAGCGCGCAGAAGACAACGAAATTCCCAAAATGGAATACAACTCTCATGTATGGGCCGGTGCTTCAAAGTCTATTTTGGAGCTTCTCGACCGCGTACAGGAGAGGGCGAAGATGCTCATCAATGACGGTAGGGTAGCAAACTCTATCGATTCATTGGAGCACCGTCGCAATGTGGCGTGTGTTTCATTGTTCTATCGGTACTAAAACGGAATGTGTTCTAACGAAATTAAGCAATTAATTTCCAAAAATCATATATTTTTACGTAGTACTCGTATTTCTCGTAAAGCGCATCCCTTTGTAGTTGATTGTCCAGTAAATCGCACAACGCATTATAGGGAGAATTCGTTCTTTGGTCGCACTGTTCGGTTGTGGAATAATCTTCCAGTGAAAGTATTTCCTGCCACCTACGACATGAGTAAATTTAAATCTAACGTCCAAAAACACTATTCCCTCTGTCCTCCTTCCTTTCCTAGTACCAGCACAAAGCACTGCATAAGTAGGGGCCATCCCCTGGGTGCTGGTCTTATATAAAAAAAAAAAAACGAACTAGCCAGGAATCGAATGTTAGTTTTATACCAAAATTATTCACAAGAAACAGTTCAGCATAAAAGAAACATTTGGGGCCAGCAACGCAGATTGGATCGGGCCCAGCTATGAAAAATATATAATTCCATTTGAACAATAATTGCTAAGTCGATTTAGTGCACCTTTCATTCTTCTTCTAAATATCAATCAGCCATGACTTTGCATGCAAACTAGACTTACACTGAAAATAAAATTCGAAGGCAAAACAACGTTTACCCGGGTCTGCTAGTAATAGAAATAAAATAAATCATAATTCATGAAAATCGATTGGTAAATACATATATATTTTATTCCCAATAAAGTAAAGGCATCTTGTTTTCTATTTTTTCATATGGCTTAAAGCAATCGAATGAGATATTTCAAACTTATCATAAGATGTATGAAGCAGCCTCTTTAAAAATGTCACATTTTAGAAAAAAATTCGTAGAGAAAAACAAACTTATCCATAGAATCTGAAATGCTATTGATTTTGGAAGTTAGGCGACCATAGTGAATAAAAAGAAATATAGTGGATATCCAAGATCAGAAAATTTGTTTCCATTTGTTGTATAGTGCTATCACTGCATCTGTAATTTTTTAAAAATTTACAAGACTTTATCTAACCTATAATATGACACAACTGTCATGTGCTAGCAGGATATTTTGAACCGATCGTGTACATAAAAGGATAATTAGTAGAAAATTCCAACAATCTAAACGAATAGACTCCTAAAAATAGTTATTTTCTTATTAAGGAATTCAAATCAAATACTTTCTCTTTTCCCTTCATCCAGCACCTGTGCAATACACAGCAAGTTAAGTGTCATTTTATAATATGTATGTATGTATTTATTTATTTTTTTTGTTTTTGGTTATTGTATAAAATAGTATTGTATGTGTGTAAAGTATTTATATAATATTGTATATGTATATGTAAGGAAGCAATTTTTAAAGGATAATCAGCCGTTTGTCATCACAAATCATATCGTAGTAGTGTTTTCCTTAGAATTTCGTAGGCAGTTAAGACCAACCGTGTAAATATACTTTACGGTTACCTTTAGCCTGTAAAAATCGGAAATTATTTTCTAAATTATTGCCATTCATATCGAATAGTGAACGAAAAGCTCTAATTTGTTCTGCAGAAAGAGGAATGCGTCCTGGGAACACAATCCAAGTAACAGCCTCTGAACAGGGTGGAGTAGTTAAAGAGCCTTGATAAGTATAGTAATTTTGAATGTTAATACCAGCCAATAAGTCAACTAAGACTAAATTATTTAATGCAATAGAACTATTGTATTGAACAATAGCAGGCAGAAACTTAACAATTTGATTCAAACCATTAAACCCTTCTAGTTGACTGGGCTATATAAGGAATAAATTGTTATCTTTTAGGATTAATAATTCACAGGAATTTCTTAGAAAAAACGAAAACAAAAAACAAAAACTTACATTAACATTAAACAATACAGCCAATACGCATAAGCCATCCGGATGTTGGGTTGCCTCATCCATAGTGGCATATTTAGTGTTACGATGAACGATGTGCATTTCCATGGAGGAGCGCTCACCATCGACTACATGTTCAGAACCAAAAATATTCCTAGAGCCCCAATGAAAATGTAATGACTCGGTTGCGTATTTACTGAATAATAAAGGACCACCGGTTATAATGGCTGTACTATCACTGGGTAATTGAATATCAGCCGAGTGGCCATTGTTCCATAACTGAGCAGGTTTGTTCCAAGAAATATTAAAATTTTTTAATTTAAGAGAGGGAAGACCCCAAGCTGGGAAAGCCTTGAGGAAAAGCAATTAATTAATTTATGAAAAGAGAAGATGAAACCGAACACTTACCCGGAATCTATTCAATTCAATGGGTGACTGGCTTTTCAAATGACACTGACCTGTCCATTCGGCCTGGTTTTTATGATCGAAATCTTGTCCTATTAAAAATTAAAAAAAAAATTAAATAAAAAAATTGTTAAAGGATTCTGGGTATTATCCTTCAAAATAAAAATTCTACCTTTTATTATGGCTAAAAGGCCGGTTAAAATTAGTAAATTTAATAAAAATTTCATTATTTTTCTTCTTTTCAACTTTAGGCGAAATGACACTTTTTAACACTTTCTTTCAATTGCGGTATGGTTTTGAATGAAGTATCGTCGAAATCCATTCCCTATATATACATACGAGTAGAAAAACCAATTTATTAGGCTTTTTCAAGATACAATATATCGAATATTTCGGTAAAATATCTGCTGGCAATTATAGAAAAAGATATCAGTTCGGATCTTTGTTAATACAAGTCTACTACTTTCCCACCAAATGTTTGTTTACGATTATTTTGTTCTTCTTCGCTTACTGCTTGATATCGGTCATTTCAAGATACGAGTAATTGTTTTAATTTATGTCTAATAAAATTATAATAAAAATTTTACACTTTATGATGGTGACTTTCAAACGGATTTCATTTATGATTTTTTTTTTTGTTTTTTTTTTAATGCATTTATGGGTTCGCTTTAATTGTATACTAAAAAATCAATAAATTTTTCTTTATATGATTGGCGATTGTTATCGACTCAAAATAATAAACCGATTTATTTTATAGCTACTCGTACCACTGTAGGTGACGCTGGTAAATATGAATTTATCAATGAATAACTACTCGTATTATGTTTTGAATAAAATATTTAGTTTTTGAGGAAGTATTCGTTCATTCCCTTAATTTTTTTTGTAATTTTTGAATATAGGAAAAGAAATCATAAAGAACTGCCTCTCAAAATAGTAAAATAGTTAAAAAATTAACTAAAAATAGTTATCGATCGGCAGTTAACTGACGCTACATCGTATCACAAAAAAAAGAATTTGGAATGAAGATAAGAACGGGCAAGCACAATAGAAAAGATCATAATTTTGGCAATATCACAGTAAAGATTTCAGGGAAACAGATTTTCATCATCATTACTAGCTAAGGTGCGGCGTGCTTCGCAACCCTCATCAGAATTATTAACTTAAATACTATTATATTGGGTGAGCCATTTAAAAGCTTAAATTTAAAAATGCAATAAAACAAAAACTGTTTGAAATTTTGCCAAATTTATTTTGTTGTTGTGAAGTACAATTCATATGGATGTCGCGGCTGGCCTCACAGTACCCCATTCGATCGGACAAATTTTCGAGAACTTTTTTGAGTGTATGGTGTCGTATCTCGGCAATGGCATCACGAATGTAGCCCTCTAACTGCTTAATTGTCTCTGGTTTGGCGGCATAACACTTGTCTTTAACGGCGTCCCTCAAAAAATAGTCCAACTGACATCACCATTTCGGCTCCTTAAACGGCCATCAAACTTTTGACGCAATAAATCGATTGTGGCAGAGAACTGCGCCAAGTTGCACCATCATGTTAAAACCAAACATCGTTCACATCAATAGCATGAAGAGCGGACACAAAAAAGTCAGTTATCATGGTGCGGTAGGTGTCTCCATTGACCGTAATGGTTGCTCCGTTCTTATTTTCAAAGAAATATGGACCAAACAGTCACTCGTAAGACCACGTTTGGGTTTTCTGAGCACCAAATACGGCGATTTTGCTTATTAACGTACGCACCAGGTTAAAAGTGGGCTGCATCAGAAAAAATGTTTTTTGGATTTTTTTTCGATTTTTTTGCAATTTCCGACCAATTGTCTTTGTTTTGGAAATACATTTTCAATAAATCCCAATCGATCATTTCGTTTAGTGGAGATAATATACTGAATTTTGTGATGGAATAGAATGCCATTAATATTGCCAGATTCGAAATAACCGCTGGTTCAAATTTAAACCGAAAGATGACGCAACCGATAGTTAAATTTTTTACCCTTTTCCGCCAAAATCCAATAATTTGTTTCTTCCAGAAAAACACTGTAGGTTCTGCTTCTCAGCTTTATACAGTCCTTAAATTAAGTAGAGTGCTTTTATGCAGTGAGCTTTGTGCAATTCCCGCTTATTGACTTATGTGGATAGATAACGAAACTTAAGTAGTTATCGTTCTCCACATAAAGTTTAGTATGAATAGAAGATGCCACGCCCACTTATCCAATTTCGGCCAATACCGTGTAATGTTCACAACGTTGTTAGAACATAATTTAGATACTTCTACTATTGCCGTTCTCAAGATATACAAAAATTCAAATTTATTTTGTTACCACGCCCACTTCTTGCCTGATGATTTGCAGTCAATGGGATCAAATTCTGAAGCAATAGGTGTAACCGTTCACAAGATATACTAAAATTAATATTTACTTTATATTGGAGGTACAATGCCCACCTGTGTAATTCTGTTCACATTTTGCCTAATGATTTGCCTTGACTATGAATTTTGGCCATATTTAGAGAATATTTCTATTACCATTTTGAAACATAGACAAATAAATATGCACTTTGTATGGGGGCGACACCGCCTAGTTCGAATGTTTGAAATTTATGTGGCCTATAGTTTTTTTAAGATATACAGAGATATACTGTAAAAATTTCAAGAAAATCGGTTCAGCTGTTTAGCGCCAGTTAAAAGGCTCTCAGTGCCAGTGCTGGGATCTCTAGACCATTGTTTAAAGGCTTGATTTTATTCGCCGGACTTCTTAGTTATGATCTTCCGAAAAATCTTTTTAACTGAGCTTCTTTTGAGTTCCAGTTTAAAGTTTTTCTGACAATATTATTTGAAGGTTTTTGTGGTATATCTCCAAGTTACTTCCATCTTTTGCAATTGTTATTTGTATACACCAATTCAATCCTCCATATTCATACGTAGAGCCATCTTTCACTTCCATATAAAAGTGTAGCCTTAAAAAATATTTTTGTTGTATTCCAGAACTATTGAGACCAACATTTTTTGCTTAGCTTTGTTAATGACTCTATTGCTTTGAAGAGCGTCCAATCAATATAATCTCTGGTGCCATCTTAAGGTCTAATTTGGCTGCCACTGGCTAACCTTGATCTACTACCGTTTTAATCGAGTGTTCGGAAAGGTAATCGAAGTATTTTCGACCACTTCTTGGACCTATTATCTAGACATGGGTTCCATGACAATTGTCATTAAGATAAGAGTATTCTTGTTGCCTCACAGGCAGATTTAAAATCTGATCTGAACAAGGGCAAGGCTATAATACTTTAAAGGATCCACCACTTTAAATAATTTAATTGATAACTAAAAAATGTTTATATAATTGGGAGACGATTATTTTAAATTAGAATCATTCTATAACCTTGAGAGCTATTTCGCTTCCAGCAGTTGGCCTTTTTTTTGTAGTAATTCCTAGCCGAAGATGACATATTTACTATATATTCGCAACTTGATATCACTTAAAAATATAATCGGCTAACGACTACGGGCCCTTGAAAGAAGCCTTCAAGTTTTTTTCCATTCAGAACTAAAATAAGGAAATCTCAACTTATATTTTAATGTTATGGCACAACATTTTTTTTAATATTTCATTGGCGACCCTCTTAAATTGCTCTTTTTAATAAAAGAAACATTCGGAGAAAATTTGAAATCGATATCTTAATTTTAACACGAACTGCCTTGCAGTTGAATTTTGTATTGTATCTATAGGTGCAATGTTCAACCACAATGAGGCACGTGTTAAATTAATATATCGATTTTAAATTTTCAAACAATATTTTTTTTACTAAAGAGAACATTTTAAGAGTTTCTCCATAAAAAAATTTTGGTTTTAGAAAATAAGGACCAATTTAGAGTTCATGGTAAGGAATTTCAAAAATAAATTAAACCTAAGCCCGACTTTTTTGTATTTCTTAACACAAAAGTGCTGCTTGTAATTAATTTTATCCCAATTCAGTATTTAATGTATTTATTCAAAGCTACAAGTGACCCAAAATTTAATTGTGGTTTCGAGTATTTAATAGAAGGCTGCAACTTTCCTCCAGATACTTCAAACTAAAAAGTAAAGAAGAAGCCCCCCCTGATTCAGTTTACCTCTGGTGATGATAACAAGCATCAGACGAATGATCAAAAAAACGCCATCTACTGGGAAAAAATTACAATGCTAAGTAAAGATCACCACCACCACTTAGCAAGGATCATCACCATTACACAATCATAATGAGAGGAGCTACAGTGGATTAATCATCAACTTAGCTTGCAAAATCAACTAATTAAGCTGAAACAAAGCAAAGGATGCTTTATGGAAAGCTAATATGCTTTCGACAGGAGTAACAAAGAAAAAAATTTAAGGCCTTAAAATTATTTTCTTATATAAAAAATCTTAAAACTATTGTAGAATTACTTCAATAGGGTGCATTATAATACTTTCGTTTCAGTATTAAACTTTTCGCAATATTTTTTCACACCATTGGTGGCAATTGTTTGCCAGTGCAAGTAGAGATAAAAATTTTTGAGGTCACCTTTTATTATTGCAGTAAATGCATTAAAAAAAGCCAAAATAAAATGAAAATTTATTGCAGTTCTTTTCTTTCTTTATTTATCGTATCGGTATATACATTTGGTTTATCAAACAATCAATAAAATGAAGAAAAATATTTCCACTGCGACATAAAAGTGTGCAGAACTGTTTTGTGAAATTTTTAAATAAGATTTGTTGACCCAGGTTTCTATTCTTGTTGTTGACGCATTATTTTATGAGATTCTCTGTTTGAAGAAGTTTTAATTGCATTTAACCATCTCTTTCACAACATTTTTGAGCATTTGGTATATAGAAATGGTATTAAAAGTTCTTTGTAGGATTGTGCACAGACATTGGGAATCTTTGATTAAATTTAACACATGAAGATACTGTTATATCCTTTTAGAGGAACAGACCATCTTCTTTGTCAGACCTTTACATATAACACGACATAATGCTCAACTCAATGTGCGGCAGTTTTTTAAATAACTTTTTAAATACGAAACTAAATATTTCAGCATTAAAAATCAATTCAGTTTTTATATTTATGTTCTGAAGTTCTATGATGCTTTTATAATTATAAGCTATGGTTCGGGTTGCAATACAAGGGCCTCCTTTTTAAATTAAATTTTTTTTTTAGGGTTTTTAAAGACACTTTATTTACGTTTTTGTATTGATCTCTAACATATTCGCACAAACGATGCTGCCCATTAACATTCCATATTTTTGTGTGTTATTTCAGTTTCAAACATCGCACAGTAGGGTATTTGATGCTTAAAGTGGGAATAAATTCTGAGAGCCTTTCTTAAGAACTAAATTCAATGGATGTCTATGTATTTTAGTTAGAAATGTATAAATAAATAGTTTTTATGCATACTTTAGTAGAAATTTGTAGTTTTCTCACTTACTTTTATTTTTCCCACAATAAAGATAATCATAGCAGATGGAAAAGACTTTATTCAGTATACAACATCATCAGTAACATCATCATTATCATCGACATCATCGCTTATTGTGTAAAATTATTACATTTCTTTATTTTAACTTTTTCATATTGGAAATTATAGAATCGGAAGTCAAAAAAATCTTAAAAATATATCCTCATTAAAAATATCTCCTTTAAGCTCTATTTCGAGCTTCTTAGGCCTCTTCTGACAACTGCCCTCTGGGTTACAAGGCATGATTTATTATTTCTGGTCCATAAATTAAATATTTGTGAACAGTTGGAAACACATTATACCAAGGATGCATTTTTGCAAAATATTTTGCGCTATCAAGTACAAACTCTCGAAAAATATCAATGTTTATTTGAAAATCACTTGAAGTGTTGCCGTCATTGGAATTTCCAAATCCGAGTTTTGGCTGATCAATAACCAAACCAGTAGTTGCTGGAATGTTTGTATTTTTAGAAAAGTGAAAAACTTCCCTTAACTTTGCCTAACTCACTACTTTAATTCCACATATTTCCGAAAAATGGCTGATTTTTAGCCTCTAATCCAAACAACAACAAAAATGAGTACATTGACTAAACATATAAAAAAAAAACGCTAAAATAATTTCACTAGTCTGAAGTTAATGGTTCCATTGCTACTTTTTACATTATCCTTAAGAACACTATAGAAAATCTGTGATTTTACTTTTATTAAAAAAAAAGAAACATAAAAATACTCTTAATTTGGAAGCACATTGCAGCATAACGGATAATGATACCAAAAATATTTTTATGCCTAGTGATGTAGAATATTATCTACTTTAACGTGATATAAATTTTTTTACTGTTTTAAAAAAAAAATTTTTTTTTATTAATTCCCACCCCACTGTGCATCGTTATAGCTTTGTCAGCTTTTACCATATACGGAGCTGCATCTATCACAAATAGTAAAATTAAGTTTTTATTTAATATCTCGGTATTTTTAGCGAAACGTGTTAAAGTGTACAATTTATTATGTTTGCGTCGATAAAAATATTTTTTGTTTGTTTTGTATTGAAAAATTCATTTTGACGCAGTAAATTTCAAATAACACGGTTATTCAAAAAGCCTTGTCCCATTAATAAATATATTTTTAGGACAAAGTATAAAAATACGCTCTAACAAAATTTTAAAATAGTCTTTAAATACGAAAAAATGTCGAAAACATGCTCTTAAAATTGAAATATGCCAAAAAAATGCTGTTATGAGCAAAATATGCAAAAATATGCACTAAAAAATCGATGGCAAAATTCATAAAAATTCATAAAACGATTAAATATTTTACATTTGACTAGATTTGATGTATGAGGAACAACATGCAATTGCGTATTGCTGGTGATAGATATTTGTTTTTCCTGCACATTTGTTTAGAGGGATGTCTTTTTTAAAGAGATTGACCTTAAATAACTTTATTGTTTGTTCTTCTCAGTTTGAAACTTTGATTTTTGGAATTGTTGAATACATATAATGTGTGAAGCAAATGCCATGATAACATAAATGTAAATCTAAACATATTTTTTGTCATTTGATGTCCTGCCAAAAACAAAATTACTTTCAAATGAATTCTAATTTTCAACGGAGCAAGAAGATCTTCAGAAAATATATGGAATAAGACATACATAGATTTTAAAAATAGTTTAACATTCTTCCTTCCCACCATCACTTGTAGAAGTACTTGCCACATGTTACTTAAAGTAGAAGACAAGCAAAGCTAAGATAACTAACGTTAATGCCACCGGAAACTACTTGCATTTAATGCACTTTCTCCATTTTCTCTTCTTTTATTTCATTCACTGCCTCCACATAAACCTGGTTTTTCATTTTGAGTCTAATGAGTGTACAAGTGTATGTTAAGTATTAGAGTGTATGTGGTTGGTTGGTTGGTTGGTTGGTTGAGTTGATTCTTGTGCCCCATAATGGAGTACAAGTGCTAAGTGAGTGTGCGCGTGCAAGTCAAGTCACAGTTTTTGTTTGTGTTTTGTGGCATGTTTGGCAAACACCTGATCATGCATTCAGGCATGCATACATGCCTGAGGTAATGCATGTTTGTTTAAGTCTTAACGAAAAAAGGCAAAAAATGTGAAATAAATTATTTTAAAATGTTAGAGAAATTTTTTAAATAAATTGTTTTAAAATGTTTTTCTTTCAATGGAAACCATTTTTCTTTAAATGGCATAATTCTGTTGAAATATCCTTTTTATTTTTTTACTTTTCCTTGCCATGTTTTGATTTACTTTGTATTTCTCTTTTTATGACTTTTTGCCATAATGGTTGGCTTAAAAGTATTTGTTTTGTGTACAATTTAATGTCACTTTCAGTTTTTTTTTTTAACGACTGTATCCCAAAAGCCTGCTCTCTTGTATATACATATGTATGTATGTGCCAGAGTCTCTGACTTTTCTGTTTTGTCTTTTTGTGTACCATATAAATAAAATATGAAGCATAATTTAGCTACAAAGCTTATAATGGCTTAAAGCAGCCATGGGTACTATTTTAGCCTTTAGTAAAGAGTAAAGAGAAGCAAAATGAAACGAAACGTTATGAAAACAACAAGAGAAACAAAAAACAGCACAGCCGTTACATGATGTGCCAACAAATAAGCCAACAAATATAATCTTCAGTGATGGAAAGTATTGCAACTAAAATGTAATGTAGCCTTCTTTTCCGCTTCTTTCTATCGTCTCTGCCTTCTTGCAATGAGTCTCTTGCAATCTCTCAATTATTTCCTTAACGTTTGGGGTATTTTCTTATTCCATATTCCCAAAGTACTATGCTCGGCTACAAATTTTTTAACTTGTACTAAGAAACAACAAAAAATAAACTGCATAAGAGTCCACACATAAAACAAATGTATTCAGTTTTTAGTTGCAGTTTGCAACTGTTCTTACACCATCCACCACAATATTTTGTAAGTAGTCAGAGTAAGTATTTATTAAAATGAGCAAAAACTTTTGAAAACTATTCTGGCAAAAATATGTTTAATTGTTGGTATTGAAGTTAAACTGAACTTAACAAAATAAAATATTAGAAAAGCTAACAAACTTAACTCGACAGCATTTTATGAAAAAAATGCATCAAAATAAAAGTCGAAATCAAATAAAAACTGCTTCTCTGTCTGTGCTGCCACCTGCTTTGCTTTGTAAACCGAAGCTGCCATTAGACCAATTCTCACCTATAGCGCTCTTGTCTAGTGAAAGGCGGTGGATATTGGCTCACATCTGGCCATTCTAGCCAGCCTGTCTTGCAATTACCACTGCCATGACTTCCGCCCTTCAGGCCAGTCTGAAAAGAATGCTGAGCTTAACACCCCTGAATATTTTTTTCAAATGTGTTTCTGCAAAGTCTGCACTTAGACTCAGGGAGTCGGGTGAACTGAGGCATATTCACATTGGACACGGTACCATCTTACAAAAAGTGAGCGGACCGATTCTGACGCGTCGGGCAGATTGGGCGGTATCTTCTTTGAACTTCGGTAGAGCTTACGGCAGTAAGCTAAGGGACACAGTCGTGGTCTGTACCGACAGCGCGAACACGGAAACAGGAACTGGTTCGGGTTTCTGTTCTGACGATCTAGACCTCAGTGTCTGTCTCAGACTATCCGATGATTGCACTGTTTTTCAGGCGGAGGCTTACGCTATAAACAAGGCCGTTAGGCTTATCCAAGAATTAAATCTGGAGGCCTCAAGGCCTTTTAGGTTTTATGTGGAAGTCTTGCCACAGTCAGTGCTCGATTAAATTGAAATATCTCCTCAGCTGCATTCGCTCATTGACCCTGCCGAATCGTAATCATGTCGAACTGATATGGGATTACTGAAATTTCTAATGATTGTGCTGCTAGGGGGTCCTCTCTGGCTCTTGTGCAGGAGAACGTTTATGCCCCTCTGTGTGCGTTGTCGAGGTAGAAAAATATCACCATTTGTAGAATATCCAGAACGCTTTGGCCTTCTCTTTCTATGTAAAAAATTAGGTCTCTTCTTAGGTTTGGCAAGAGGTCGATCGGTCGTCTCTCGGGCATAATTGCGCATAGGATGCCCTAATCATGACTACTGTAGAAGTTCTCAAAATGAGGAGTAGAAATCGGTGCATCACCTTCTCTGTGACTGTCCCGCTCTGTGGGAGCTTAGACTAAGGCACTTGGGCGCATGTCACTTCCATGATCTGGACTGTCTTAGGGATGTGTCGCTGTCAACGTTGATTGACTTCATTAAAGGAACTGAAATTATTGGGTCTTTAGGTGGGGATCGTTTTTAAGACTCTTTCATGTCCGAACTTTCGGCCTCTTTAATGGGTCTGTCTGCCCTGTAAAGGGTATCACATTGGGCTATACAGCCTCCAAGTGAACTCGTTACCCGAAAAGTTAGAAAAGAGTTGTCAGAGTCCGAATTAAATTTCACTGTAATCTAAGCAAACAATATTGGTATGGATATTTCAATAGTCCTCTGGATGTCTCTTGTTGTAGAGCATTTGCAGACGTATAGCTTACTATACGATGTTAAAAGCAATTTTTTTCCAAGAATCAATTTTAAAATTATTGAATTTTTTGTTGTTGTTTGATTTCAAATTAAAATTCTATCACTCTTATAAGAACACCCTTTATGAAAAAAATTTATTAAAAATAAATAAACTGATACTACCACTTTTGACATATAACTTTTCTTCTGTATTAAACACGTGCTTAAGAAATAATCGCTTCGTACATTATTTGAACGATAAGCTACCTTTCCCTGTAGCACCGAATAAAAAACTTGACTATGGACTTTATCTGAGCAATAAAAAATAATAATTAATAACTAATTTAAAGAAAAAATTATTAAAAATTTCCTTTGTTTTGAGGCAAGACAGTCAGCTTACAAAAACATAAAACCAAGTGTAATTGTGTTGGCCCAGGTTATTAACATTTGACGTTAATAGCGGGTTTTGTATGATAAACAAAATTCTGCATAAATATTCGAAATTTATTATTCATTTTGTTTTATCAAATTATCAAAGTCTTTCATTTATCTCCAACAAAAAACTAGCCAAAGAGCTTCTTTTCATACTTAGGCAGTTAAGTTTTGAAGACGTAATAGCTCATGCCGCATAGATAAAAAAATTGATTTCCATTATTTTAGATCAACCAATTTTAAAGATAACATGTAAGTTATTAAAGCCTAATTTTCTCTTATACCACTCTCATCCAAGTGTCATTCTAAAAATGTAAAAACTTTACCAAGTTTCAGGTTTTTGTGGCCAATATCAATGTATTATTTGATTCCTCAAAGAACATAACCTATAAATGTTAGAAATGCGAACCCTGCATTAGAATGCCTATGTTTTCGGCATGTATGTATATGGATGTAATATTTATCAACAGCCTCTTTTAAAAACATCATAATCATCATTAAACATCATGATGATAACAGTCATAATACAAAAATAATAATAATGATTTTGATGATTACTTAAAAGGATAATGATCATTATCATGAGTAAAATTTTTTCATATCATTTTCAACATCTTTTTGTGTGCAGTAGTGGTATTTGTAAACACTCGAGGCTAAAAATATATATGAAAAAAACATGAATGTTTTGGTGCTCGTACATAGAAAACATATTGCCAAATACTTGTAAATACACTGAGGCAAAAAATTAAGCAAACAACACGATGCACATACGAGTATAGCTGCTTCCTATGTGACAATTAACAAAGACAGCAAAAAAAAAGTTGAATGTCATGAAAGTGTTAAAATTTTTGGTTAAAAGTAAACAAACAAAAATAATTTTACAAAACGTATGTGACTGATTACGAGTATTTCGTGCATTAAGAGTATTTCAATAGATTAAAATTGCTTGAGGCCAACATTGGGTTTGATTGTCTCAGTGTAGAATGAAAATATATTTTTAAAGACATGTCCGTGAACACATACTTCAACTGAAGAAAACAAAAAAAAAGTTGTAGCACAAAAATATTTAAAGAACTGCACTATTGCTTTAGAATAAGTGTTGCAGTGTAGGAGAAGAAGAGCCCAAGAAGAGTGTTGGATTTTTTTTTTTTTTTTTTGTACAATTTGAAACAAATTGCAATTTAGTTTAACCAATACCATATAAACTTAAAAAATTTAGATAAACATTCACACACACACACATAAACAAACAGAGACTTAACAGCCATATGTTGCCACTTGAAACGTTGAATACACAGTTACAGAAACATTTTCTTGTTAAACATCAAGCCCACACTCATAGACACATAGTCAACAACATATGACCGACTAATAAGTTTAGTTTCCTGTAACACAAACACGCACACTAACACACATATATATACTGATAAACAATTACATACTCTCATATCTTTTTTTTTTATTTCAAGTGTTTGTTTAGAGAAAGAGAGAGAGAAAACATAGAAAATGAAAATGCAAAGGAAGGAAATACAGTAAATGATTGCATGTTTGTTTATAATTATAAGCAGTTTTCTTTCTATCTTTTCTTCTTTTATTTTACTCTCATAATGAATGTGTACGTGTGTGTGTTTGTGTGTGGGTATAAATGTATTTAATACAAAATGAATAAAGTGCATATGTGTTCGTGCCGTTAAGTAGTTATTTCAAGAGTTGCGTTGCATTAGTAATTTGTTACCCGTTTCACATTCAAGACATTCCTTTTGTTTTTAGTGTCAATTTCGTTTACATTCATTTTCGTTTTTCATTTTTTTCTTTTACCAGAAGTGACTGCATTCATGGTTTATTAACATGTTTGTGACTTTAATAATGAAAGCAAATTGCTAAGCTTACTTTTTTAACAGAGAAACAAATTTATTATTAAACTAACTAAAGCCCGCGTGCTTTGCTACCCCCCTATGTATCATTATCCTAAATATTATTTTGATTACATTTTTTGAACTTTTTTGCACCTTTTGTCCCCTCCGGGTCAAATCCAAATATTCGAGACAGCCTATTATTCCTTCCAGAAAAAAACTGTAGAATCTGTCTTTTATCCACTGCGCTTTCTGGAATACCTGCTTTTTGGCTAACGATGCTTTAATTGCTGCCATTCTTCACATACACAAAATTCGATATTTAGTATGTATTGGAGGCGCACATCCACTTGTCTTTTTCACTCAGTTACTAGCTGATGTGTATTGTTCACAACTGTGTTTGAAAGTAATTTACCGTTCCTCAGATATGCAAAAATAATATTTATTTTGTATAGGAGGTACCACGCCTATTTGTCCAATTTCACCTACTCTTTGACTGATGATTTGCATTGGCCATGAAGCCATTTATACCAAATACTGAAACTTTAACTCTAACCTTTCTCAAGATATAATGAAACCAATATTTACTTTACATGGGAGCTACCAGGCCCACTAGTCCAATTCTGCACACTTTTTAACTGCTTATTTGTATTGATTATGAATCTATTTGGGCCAAATTTAGATACTTATTCTATTACCATTTTGAAGATATAGAAAAATACATATTTACTTTGTATGGGCGTGGCATCGACCAGTTGGAATTTTTGAAATTAATATTTGCTAAACAAATTAATGATGTCAATTTGGACAACATATGGCATAACTATCACATATGGTAAACATCACATGTGTAAACACACATTTTTTTCAATCGCTGTAATAATGTTGAATTTCGTGCCTAAAAAAGATCTCTTGCGGGTAAGTCTGATAACCCTCTTTCATTTGAAAAAAACGGCAACTGAAAGTTATCGATTGTTGGTAGAAGCTTACGGTGAGCATGCAATAACTCAAAAAACTTGTGAACGATGATTTGCGCGATTCAAAAATGGTGATTTCGCCACAAAAGACAAAGAGAGGCCTGGTCAGCCGAAAAAATTTGAAGATGAGGAATTGGAAGCATTACATGACGAAGATTGTTGTCAAACACAAGAAGAACTTGCATTATCATTGGGAGTCAACAACAAGCCATTTCCACACGTTTAAAAGCATTGAAATTGGGTCCCACATGAATTGAAGCCAAGAGATATTGAAAGGCGACTTTTCATATTGTAAATGATGCTTGAACGCTACAAAAAGAAGTCATTTTTGTTACTGGTGAAAAAATGTATACATTACGATAAGCCCAAGCGCAAAAAGTCATATTTAAATCCCGGCTAACCAGCCAACTCAACGCCGAAGCCGAATATCCATGACGCCAAGGTAATGCTGCTAATTTGGTGAGATCAGAAGGGTGCTTTGTATTATGAGCTGTTGAAACCGGGTCAGACGTTCACAGGGCACCTGTACCGAATACAATTGATTCGTTTGAAGAGAGCAAGCAAAGAATATTCGACCAGACACGAGGCAATTATCTTCCATCATGACAACGCTCGGCCACATGTTGCAAGACCGGTCAAAAACTATTTTGAAAACAGTGGATGGAAAGTTTTGGTTCACCCGCCTTATAGCCCAGACCTTGGCCCTTGTAACTACTATTTGCTTGTATCGATGCAGAACTCCCTTACTGGAATACTTTTCACTTCAGAACATGGTGTCAAGAATTGGTTTGATTCATTATTTACCTCAGAACCGGAGCAGTTCTTTCGGAGCGGATGGGACAATACTTTCAATAATGTATCAATTCATTTTGTTATCATAATAAATGCATTTTCCAAGCAAAAAAATCGTCATATGGGCTATAGTTCCTTCCGGACATACAGAGAGATACTGTAGAAATTTCAAGAAAATCGGTTCAGCCGCTTAGCTGTCTACAGACTTTAAATAAACAAACATACAAACACACATCCATTTTTATATATAAGAAAAGAAGCAATTTTGGCAGGAAAAAGTGCAAATTTATTAAAAGTTCATCTCCCAATTCGGTAAATACTCACTCACTGAAATTTCAGAAGTAAACCACAAAAGATGTTTAGAAGACCGCTGCCCTGTACCCTAAGCAAACTATACTTAATACCATTATAAGTATTCAGGTATTTAAAGATGTCTGATAAATTTGCCGGAGTTTTATCGAATTTAGATTAGACTTCTGAACGAGAATGGCAAGTGGGCCCAATAGCAGAAGAACTAAAGTGGCGAAATAAACTAAATTCGATTGTTTTAAGGGTCTTTTCTTTCTTTACTTAAAGTCGAAAAATGGGCTTTTAGGAGAAAGCTCTGTACACAACAGCAGAAGGACTGAAGCCAAAATCGTCGAGTACCAAAATCTGCTGAAACGGTCATGATGAAAAAGCGATAAAAGAATAGTGTAGTGTAAGCAAAAGTATTGATTAAAACTCTGAAAAGCTAAACAGGCTTTACTCAGTGACTTCGTGTGATGGGACTTACGGACTTAAAATGCCTTACACAACCTAACTCTAGTCGATTTTCATTGGTAGTATACTTAGAAATTCGTTTTAACCCTACATTTATTGCTTGTTCTTTATCTTATTAACTGAATATATTCATTGAATTACATTTCAGAAAAGTGAATACACATACTCGTACTTGACATATTTAATGTTAAAACATTCTCGATTGAATAGGAGTAAATTAAACTACAGGTTTTAAGAACGTAAAGCTATCTACTTAAATTATTCTTCTTTATCTTAATTACAAATTAAAATTAAACAAAAGATTCCAACATGAGTTGATAAGACTTTGATTTGATTTTTTCTTTTTTGTTCTGAAATAATTAAAATTTTAAATGTAAATGCTTTGGGATTTCATAAAAAACAGTTTCTTGAAGTTTATCTGAAAAAAAGTATTTTCATTCACATACGTTTAGCATGAAAGGATTTTCATTGAGTGTTAATTTAAGTATAAATAAAAAATAATTTCTTACAGAACCCTTTACAAATTTTTTATGGATAACAACTGATTATACGAGGGCGGATTGATATTTAAAAAAACATTCTTTTTTTTTTAAACCATTCATTTCTCAACATAGTCCCCTTTTAGCTCAATACACTTAGTAAGACGATTTTCCAACTTTTTTATACCATTCGAATAGTTCGATTTTGGGAACTCCTCAAAATGCGCATTAGTTTCGGTAATCACTTCTTCGTTTGAGATGAATCTTTTTCCTGCGAGCCATTTTTTCAAGTTTGGAAACAGGAAAAAGTCACTATGGGCTAAATCTGGACTATAAGGTGGATGATCAACCAATTCGAAGTGGATTTCTCGTAGTTTCAGCATCGTATCTAATGCTGTGTGAATCGGTGCGTTGTCTTGAAGAAAGAGCACTTTTTTCTTGTTTAAATGTGGTCATTTTTGCTTGATTTCATCAACCAATTGATCCAATAATGCACGATAATACTCTCCTGTGATTGTGGATCTCTTTTCAAGATAATCGATGAGCAATATTCCATGTGCATCCCAAAATACAGTGGCCATAACCTTGCCAGCCGATTTCACTGTCTTCGCCTTCTTCGGAGCACTTCCACCAGCTTCCACCTATTGCTTCGATTGATTTCTGGTTTCAGGTGTGTAGTGGTGGACCCATGTTTCATCAACAGTTATTAATCTACGCCAAAAATCAGCAGGATTATGCTTTATCATGTCCAAACACCGCTGTGAAGTGATCTGTCGAACTCGTTTTTGTTCAACACTGAGCAAACGCGGCACCCATCTTGCCGATAGCTTTTTCATATGCAAATGTTCATGCAAAATGTTGAACACAAATTCACATGATATGTTTACCATTTCAGCAATCTCAAGTATTTTGACCCGACGATCATTCATAACGATATCGAGGATTTTCTTGATATTTTCTTCAGTAACCGCCTCTTTTGGCCTTCCTGTTGATCCAATCTAATATTTTACCATATAATCTGACGGAGCAGATTCGCTGTAATGTTTATCAAGCTTTTCTTTTGTCTCTTTTGCCGTTTTGCCTTTCAAATAATAGTATTTAATCACTACACGAAATTCACTTTTTTCCATTTTCCAAGAAACACAAAAGTTGCTTACTTCAAACGACTACAACAAATAAACTAATCGATGAATTTGGCTAAAATTTTAACAGCTGACGTTTGACAGATCGTTATTTCTAAGAAAGAAAAAGTTTTTGTGTTTGTGCTGCCATCTAGCGCTAGGTGGCTTCAATGTCAATCCGCCCTCGCAGTGTAGAATTTTTCTGCATACTTTTTATCTTTTCTATTTCTCTATCAAAGTTTACCGTAAAACTTTTTTAAATATCATTTTCAAAGTTATGAATACATACTTACATATCCATCTATGTGTATGTATGGTAGGTGACCATAATAAAAATGTATGTTTATGTGCAATTTTCTTAAGCACATATGCAAAGCAATTTCTTAGTTTTTGCCTTTGTGATCAACCAAAGACCAGCATTTTAAATGAAAAAGATTTCAAACCAAAGGCAAAAGTTATTATGAATAATAAATGTGCGTAAAAATCATTAAAAAACAGCATTTGTGTTTACAGATGTGTTCAAAAACATAGCATTTTATCTAATCATTGTAGGCCACACCATCTGACAATTTTATGCAGTGGGTGTATCACCTCATAACTTTGCGAGCGATTGGTAAAAAACTTCCATAATTAATGCATCTGAATCTGTTAAACTGTAGGTGCCTTTCAATGAGTCTAGATATAGAATCGCGGGAATTATGTTTATAGTTAAAAAAATGGCCTGAATATATTGATAACTTAGTTTAAGAAATATTATTTGGTACTAAAGTCACATAAAGTACGCCAGCCTAGATTATATAAAACAGTACGAGTATGTTTTTCCAAATCCATGAAAAACCATACAAAAATTAAAACTGAAATTATTTTGCCCTGATTTGATGTTTTCTATAGTGAATGCATTTTAATAAATTCCATATCCAGCTTACAAGACTCACAGAACTGTCACTACTTGAAAATTAAAATTAAACTTTTTGCTTTATTTTCGTTTCTCAATTCATGTAGTTAACATTCAACTGTAAGCAGTTCCAATTCATAAAAAATTTCTTAATTTTTTTACTTTTTTTTCTACTTGTTATGCAAAAACAAACCAAGCAAAGTTAAATACCATATAGTTTTTTTATATTTTATTTTTCTTATTATAACCAGAATAACCCACATAAGCTTCACTTCATATAAATAATTCCAGGTATTCAGGTGTATTTAACTTTTAAATTTTTGTGAACTCGAATTCCGAAAAAATATAAAATAAAAATTGAAATTAAAAGAAAATTACGCGAATCATGTCGTTTTTGTAGAAAATTTAAGTAGTCAACTGAGGGCCAAATTATATTATATATTAATTCCAGTTTTTATATTTAAATTTAGAAAAGTTGTAAATTTCAACGTTTATTTATTTATTTATTTATTTATTTTTTTTGTAAAAATTAAATAAAAGCCTTTTGAAAGTAATACACAGTTTTGGTATTCTTTAGTGGACATGCTAATAATGGTTTATTAATTTGAATAATAAAATGGTGGCATAACTTTTAAGTTTTTTTGTATTGACTTCAATTTCGGAAATATTGGTGGACAATTTTTTTAAAATTAAATTTAAAGATACTTGTCAGTTAAAGGTCAAAGCTTGCAGTGGTGAGATTTAACACCCTATCTACGGGACACTCCTCTATTCTATCTGAGAAACCCCTTATTTCGAGATCTTCATCTGGACAGCTATATATAAAGGATTCCGTGTTGTGATTCCTAATACGGAAGATTGGGTCTCTGGTTCTATCATTCTCAGCATTTCTGTGGATGTTTATACGGACGGTTATATACTAGAGAACAGGATGGAAAGTGGGATTCTCTCCGAGCGGCTCAACATTTGTGTTTTTCTTTGACTTCGGGAGAACGGCAGTGTGTTTAAGACCGAAATGATGGTCATTTTTCATGTTGAAAAGCAGAACCGTTATAATGGCTCCTCCTCTATTCCATCTGAGGATCCCCTTATTTCGAGATCTTCATCTGGACATAAGCTATATATAGAGGATACCATGTTGTAATTCCTAATACGGAAGATTGGGTCTCTGGCTCTATCATTCTCAGCATTTCTGTGGATGTCTATACGGACGGTTATATACTAGAGAACAGAGTGGGCAGTAGAATTCTTTCCGAGCGACTCAACATTTGTGTTTCTCTTTGCCTTCCGGAGAATCGTAGTGTGTTTAAAGCCGAAGTGATGGTCATTTTTCATGCTGAAAAGCGGAACCGTTATAATGGCGCTTTTATCGACGATGTATTGGGTATACAAGTTAATAATGTCGATTTTTTTTTACTTGAAAAATGCATATATTATAATACGAAAATGAATTGATACATTATTCAGAGTATTGTGCATCGTTAGCCACTACTTTTTGCCATCTTTTTGATAGCATTTGGCTTCCACGCCAAAAGAACTGCTCCAGTTTTAAGGTAAAGAATGAATCAAGTCAATTTCTGATACCCTGTTCTTAAGTAAAGCGATATTTTTCAACAGCCGTTTTCTTCAAATGAAAGTAGGTTATCAGACTTCTCGGCAAAACATCTTTTTTAGGCACAGAATTCGACATCACTATAGCAATTGAAAAAAATTTGTGTTTACACTTTGAATTACTACTGAATTATAATGACAGATGTTTACCCTTCAAAATACCATATTTGTTATTATTGACTCAAACTATATGTGATAGTTATGCCATATGTTGTTCAAATCGACATTATTAACTTGTATACCCAATATATATTTGTTCTGATACCCAGACAGCGTTCAGGTTTCTTTCGGGCGTGATTTTTAACTCTAAGCTAGTCAGAGACTGCCTTGTGACACTATCACTAATCTAGATTCTTGTCACAGGGACATCCCGGGTAACAGTGTTGCTGATGAACTTGCTAGGGCAGGCACACTTTTTTTGGACGTTCATCTTCACGTGAGGGTGGGTGTGTCTCTTATTTTCGTTAAACTGGCTATCAAGCGAAAGTATATGTTGGAAGCAGAAAGAGCCTGAACGGAAGGTGACTCCTGCTTTATTGTCAGACTCACCTAGTCCTGGTTGGATATGAAGCCTACCAATCAAATGTTTAAACTGGACCTTCGAAGCATCACCTCGGTTGTATCCATCCTCTTGGGCGGCCATTGCGTTATGGGTAGGCACGCACATAGGAAGCGCTTACCTGCAAATGACTATTGTGTGGCTGTGGATTGGCATCTTTGAAAATGTATTAATTATTAGGCAAGTTTTTTTTTTTATTTGTAACTTATTTTGGTACCAAATGTCATGAATAAAAAAATTATTTTCCGAATCTACATAATTGTAAAATAATGCTTTTCAGTTGACTTTACACGTTTTGTTAAATATAATTTTTAAACTCTCACTAAGCCAACCTGATTTAAACGTAAAATTTCAAGAGAAAATGAAAAAACTAAAAAGAAAATCCCAATCAAGCGATTTAAAAAGTTTTACTTTGGCTTTAAAACACAACAATGTTTCTTTAACTTTACACGTGTATTTCAAAATACAATATGTACGAGTGTGTATGGGTAATGTGACATTGACTTTTCTTTGTTTTATTCTTGTGGTTAAAGAAAATTTATGTTACTCTCTCTCTATCACTATTTTAATTGGAATGATGCTCTTAAACAAGCCACTATATTTTGTGGTTGTTATGAAAACAAACCAACACACACACCCAAACAGATACAGACACAAAGCACATTAATATTTTAATACCAGAGTTTAATTTTTGCTTACTAAACAGCAACATCAGAAAACTTATTTACACCCATACTGATACATACATACATATATATACACTTCCCCTCAAATATGCTAAATTTTTCTTCTTTTTCTCTCTATGTACTCGTATGAAAACTGTTTGATATAAAAAACAGGTAAAAAAACAAAGTTATCTGTATGTCACGGTAAATTTTGTATTATCCTATGACCATATTGTTAATCGGTGACAGCGACAAAACCCAAAATACACTTGTAGTAGTAGCATACACAAAATCATGTAAATGAGAGAATGTATTTATGGCTTGACGATTTTCAATTATTCATGAACACAAAGTGACGTTGTCGTTTGCATGAGTTCACTTTTAGAGAAAATGTAAAAAAAATTCATTTTCACTTGCTTGTTCACTTACTCACTTCTAAAGTAAAAAAGTCGATAAATAAGTACGATTAAAATAAGAGAAATTTTATTTAATAAAAAAAAAATAAATTATTTTACAAAACAATCCAATAGACTTGAAAATTTCCTATTTTTCTTTATATTTTAAGATATTTTGTTTGACTTGTATGGCAGATTGTTACAAAAATTCAATCCATCCATCCAATCCATTGGGAAACACATCTTTTTACTACTGAATACATAAAATACATATTTTTTTAATTCAAAGAAGTTTCAAACGTGATAGTATTTATTATTTTCTTTTTTATTACTCATTAATTTCTCCTAAATTTTTATGAATATTCTCATTCGTTTTTGAAATTTACATACATTATTATAATATTGTTACGTTTTTACTTTTTTAAAAACGTGTATTTATGAGCTCGTAGATTGTAGTCAAAATAAAATAAATTTTGTGTTTGGTTTTAATTAGAAATCCTTTATTCAACACAGTTATGTGCCCCACTGCTTGTAATCTTTTTACAGGCAATAACATAACAATAACTGTCTGTTTACAACTTTGTAAACAACAACAATTACTCGACATATCTTTCTTCCTAAGGACCTTCTAACCCGATCGTAGTTATAAGTTTGGTTCGATCACAACCTTTTCAACCAGAGGTTATCCACACTTAACTCCAACTAAGCTAGTTTTTACTTCACTACTAGCTTCACGAGTTTACTCCTTATAAACTCTCTTCACACCAATAACACATTCGCTGAGTTAACTTTACTTAAACTGCACTCGCTGAGTTTACGACACATACACTGATTGCTGTTCGCATCGATGTGCCCTCGAACCTCTCGATATTTCAGGTAGATTCCATTTCTTTCTTTTAATTCCTTTTTCGTTCTTTTGTTGCCATGCGTATGTAAACATCTACATCTTTCAGCTCTTAGTATTTGTTGTTGCTTGTTTATTGTCTGTTACTTATTTTCTTTGCTGCTTAATTATTGTTGTTGCTGTGTTATTTTTAATTACTTTATCTCTGCTAATGTTTACTGTTGTAGATTTTGTTATTTGTAAACAGCACGTATAGTTGTTCTTGCAGCTTTTATTTATTTAATTTAGCGATGTAATAAACGCTGGGGTGCGCATCCTTATTGTCGTAACAATATAAATTATTATAATTATAATAATTTAACAATAGAATGAAAATACACCATATAAGTGCCTTTAAAACTGTATTGTGGGATTTTGCTATATTTCGTATTAATATGTCACACTATGCATGCTGTACTTATTTGTGTATTTGGCAGCACTACCAATTCGACAATCTTTTGGGTAGGTAACACAATCTTACATGTTTAAAATTAACGGATATAAAATAGAGGATATGAGAGTGTTTGAGACATTTCCGGAACTTTCCCAACTTTGGGTAATGAGGTATATAAGGAGGCCGTTATAAAATAAAGTAGTGTTTAGGCGTAAATAAAAGTGTTGCATAAACAAATATAAAGTGGCTATATTAAGATTAATCTGATGAAGCGAGAAAATAAAAACTGTAAAACAACAACAAAGTGGTGTTTATTTTATTTTGACGCAACTTAAAAGAACTCAAACGTCTTAAAAAGGTTAAAACGTAACAACATTATTAAATTCTCATTAGTTTTGCTAACGTATTTACGTAGACGAAAAGTAACAAATTGTTGTCGTGTATTCTTATATAAGCACTGTTAATATTGTGAACAATATACACCACTTAAGATACTTTGTATTAACACAGTAGAATCTCGAGAATGTAAAAGTTAACAGTATTTCAGCATCAACGTGATACTCTAAAAAGTTAGTCTTAACATGCTTTTTATTAATACATAGAGCCTCGAAAAAGGTAAACTTTCGGATAAGTTAACAGTATTTCAGCTTCAACTGTGATACTCTAAAGCGTTTGATTTTTGTTTTTAACCACAATCTTTCCGGTCATAAATGTGGCAATTTTGTTACTTTTAAAATATTCTCACTGGCAACGCTGGGCTTTAATTTTGTTTGTTGAATTATTTTATACCCCGAACTTCACTTTTATTTTGAACTGCAAAAAACTTATGATCATTTTCAACAAACAACATTATTTTAGTCGTTAGCGTTGAGTTTTGTGAGTTGTGTATTACTTTATAACAAATATCAAAGAGATTTTAAAACGAATACATCAAGGTATTCAAAGAAAGCGATTGGCGTTAGATTATCGAGTATCTGAAGCAGCCATCTCAGAAATAAACAAAAAACGTCATGATATCTTAGAAAAGGTACTCAAGAAAACACTTAGCAAGCCGGAATATGCTGATCTTGAGGCAAGCTTGTACAAAAAGTTCTCAAACCAACGGCAGCGTAGTTGTGCAGTAACTGGTTAAATTTTAAAATCCAGAGCTAAACACGACTTCGCCATTATGCACCCTGGAAAATAATTTAATGCCAGTGCTGGATGGCTAGCAAATTTCAAGGGGAGACAGGGTATTCGCCATCTTCAAATTTGTGGGGAAATCTTTCCAAGCGAAACGTTGCGTGTAACACCTTGCATTCATAATTTACGAGCAAAAATTAAAGAAATAACATCTCTGACTCTCAACTTTATAACGCAGATAAATCTGGACTATTTGAACGTTTTTTACCCGACAAAACATTTATTGCTGCAAACGAAAAGACCGCATCGAGTCGAAAAAAATTGAAAGGAAATAATAAAATTTTTTTTCTTGTGTGCTAACGCAGATGGTTCGCACAAGTTAAAACAGTTGGTCGTTGATAAATCTGTTGCTTATAAGCAACTTTGTGTTTTATCCGTTTTATTTTAAGCAAAGGGGCCAACTTATAGTTTTACGCAGTAAATAAGTAATTTGTAGTTCCTGAAATAGGAAAAGCAAGAAAAAAATAACAGTTATGATGCTATTGACCTAATTAAGATGTTCTATTTAGTTTTAAGTCAAACGTATTTATAAAAGTTTAAATTTAAATAATAAATTTAAGAATATTAAAGAAACGGTATAGTTTCCACCATGCGGTCCAAAAGTTGTTTTTAAACAACCTTCAATAACTTTCGATCTAACAAGCCCAGTAATATAAAATATTCGAAAAATTCTTAATTTATATCTAAACATCACAGGTATCACTAAAAAATATTTGAACAGTTGATAAAAATGCGTGGTCGAAAGGGTTAAAACAGCCAATACAAATTAATTTTAAATTTCCTTTTTGTAGCGATGAAAACTAGTTCAACAAATAAAAATTTAACATATTTTATCAAAAAAATTTAAGTTTATTATCGTTTTTCTCTTTCTTCATTCGACTTTTAAAAATTTTTAGAAAAGTTAACAGTTTGAAAAAGTTGTTGGCCCTTGGAACGCTTCGGTTAACTTTTTCGAGATTCTACTGTATTTGTTGAAGACAATACATTTTATACTAAATATACGAAATTATTACGTTTAATGTAATTTAAAGACACAGCAAATGCTTTAATACAATATTAAGAATGCATAACATTAACCAAAAATAATAATAATGAATAATGAAGTCGTAAACTAAAGCCTAAACAGATATGTGCTGTTCTGCATGTACCAATTTTTGTGGTTTTTGTGAATAACCGCTTATTGCAAATAATTGTCACATATTCAGCTCCGCCAAAAATCGAACTTTTAATGACAATTTATACAAGATTTTGATGATGTGTGTGTGGCAAATTGTTCCATATCTAATTTAATTTACAATTTTCAATGTATTCTCGCATGTCCCCTTGCACACACTACGAATAAAATAATAATTGACAATAAATGTCAAAAATTGCTGAAAGACGGTTATTGAATACAACAACACTTACCTATAACAAGTGTGATATGTTCCATAAAGAAAACAAAAATAATGAATAGGTTTGGTATGAGTTTATCTTTTATATAAAACCAGCTCTAAATGACAGTGACACAAAGCGAAGAACAAAGGCAAAGGCGGTATCCATGGAAGCTTTATAACAATACCATATTAGTACCACATATAATTTGTGCTCATTTTTGCTTTTGCAGAGTCTGCGATAAACATGCACTTAAAATCATTATTTTTTTAACTTTAAGAATAACAAAACAAAAATGGAATGTTTTTTCTGAAATTATCTCAATCTTAATATAAAAATGAATGTGTGTTTGGATGTTTGTTGGTTTGTTTGAAATGTATAGACAGCTAAACGAATGAACTGATTTTCTTGATATTTTTACAATATCTCTCTATATGCCTGGAAGAAACTAGAGGTTATGTAAACTTTAAAAATTCCTACTGGGCGTTGCCACGCCCATACAAAGTATATTGTAGCATATTGCGACTTTTGTGGCGTAGTGTATAATACTCACACTATATGTAGTACAATATTTGATATAAAATTATTAGATAACAATGATGTTGAACACCGCCTTGACGACACATTGAATGGCATGCGCTGAATATTTTGTTGTTGTTGTTGCGCCGGCACACTTTTGTTTAGGCTGACTCAAGTGCAGAGATAGCATTGCTGTTAATATAGGTTAATAATAATTAAGTGTTGACACAAAAGCGAACATTACAATTGAACATAAAATAAAGTCAAACTAATATCCAATGTCAAACCACCTTCTAGATTGAGCTGGAAAATTGTTCTAAATTAAAACTTAAAAACAATTATTATTATAGCCATCATTTAGAATAAATTTATTTCTCCATATCTGCAAAATGGTGACAGAAAAAGTTTTTAAATTTGATGCAAATCGGTTCATAGATTATACAAATCAACAGTCAAAGAGTGGGTGGAATTGGACAAGTGGCCGTGATACCTCCCATATAAAGTAAATATTGATTTTAGCATATCTATAGGACGGTTAGAGAAAAAATATCTGAATTTTGTCTAAATGACTTTAAAGTTAATACAAATCATTGATTAAAAACTGCGTGGAATTGCAAAAGAGGGCCTGGTACCATCCATATAAGCTAAATATTGTTTTCTTTATATCGCGAGAGCGGTTAAAGCTAAAGTCTCAGTATTTAGCTTAACAAATAGCTTCATGGTCAATACAAATCATAAGTCAAAAAGTGGATGGAATTGGACAAGTAGGCGTGGTACCTGTCATACAAAATAAGTTTAGATATTTGTAGAGCTTGAGAATGGTAATAGCAAAAGCCAGTAACTGGATAAATTAGATAAGTGGGTATGCACTTTCCATTCATACTAAATAACGAATTTTGTATACCATATGTGCAGAACGGCAACAATTAAAGCAGCGTTATCTATCCATATTAGCCAAAAAGCTGGCAGTCCAGAAAGTACACTGGATAAAAGCTATCTGTCTATATACCATATGTATCCTCTAAGTGTTTGTTTAAAGACTGCTTACCGCTAAGCGACAGGTTCTACAGTGTCGTTCTGGAAGGAAATATAGAATATTTCAAGTGCTTGGATTTGGACCGGAAAGGCACAAAAAATACATTTAATAACACTGGTCTACAAACAACAAAAATTTTCTCGCCTTTAAATAAAACTATATGGACAATAATGATTTTGATGCGCTGAATTCAAGTCTATTTTCAGTTTTTTTTTCATCGGACTCAAATTTTTTTTTTTATGGGCGTGGCTAGTTTTTCATCCAAAATATGGTAGTTATATCAGTATATTTCATCATAATTTGAAAACGACTTGACCGATTTTAATGAATTTATTACCAAATGTTTGAGAACAAAATTTCCTATGAATCAACTGAATAATTTTTTTTTTTTTTTTTGTATTTTCGACAGTTTCGGCGTTACTTGTAACTTAGCTGAGAAAAAAAATTTTTCGCGTAAAATTAGAGCAATTATTTTTTTTTTAAAGTCACAGTTCAGTACGAAAATTTTACATTTTAAGCATTTAAATTAAAGCCTAAAATGTTGAGAGTAAAAGAGAGAGAGAGAGTAAAGCTATAAGTCATGAAAATCGATTGGCTAGTGCTGATTTTATTCGAAATTAAATGCAGGTACATAACTTTGACCAAATTTAACGAACAAGTTTTTTCTTGCAAAATTAATGGACATTTTTTCCTTTGTGTCCCAAAAGTTATACATAAATTCATAGAGTATAAGTTTTACATTTTAAGCATTAAAATGAAAGCCAGATATGTTGAATGTAAAATAATCCATAAAGGCAGGTGACTTTTGTTTTTGATGATCTGCTTGTTTGATCAAAATCTCTTACAACTAAGCGATTTCATTAAATTTGTTAACAAGTAAACTGCAAGTGTGATATTTTGGCGCCAAACCAAGAGGTTCTCGGCTTAATCTAAATAACATAGCTAGTAACTGGTTATGAGTATTTCTACTATTGAAAACTACATTTGCAGTTCGAAGGCGATGTTAAACAGTAGGTCCCTTTCAATGAGTTTCATTGACTGAAAGAAACCCACCTTTTCTTTTCTGGAATGTTACAGGGAATTTTTATTATTATAGCTGCAAAAGACTGAAAGTGAAGAGTATGCGATTCACTGTTCATGGACTTTTGACTACAGACGTCACCCTTTTTCCGCTAGTGGAGGACTATTTTGGCTTAAGGTCCTTTAATTTTAATGTGTCTAAAAATTCGGATAGAAGATTAACACCACGTAAGTATCAAAAAAAAACTAATGCGATTGTCTTGTCAGCAAAGAGATCCACTTGTTTTGTGTACCTAATATGAGCGGATCACGATCGAATACAAATTAGGGCAAAATACGATAAATGAAGTTGCTGGCGTCAATTATCAGTGCAACTGCAAAAACCTCCTATTCACCAGTAATTCAATAATCTACACGATTCTAGATTAGCAGTGTTAATTAACAAGGTGGTAGGAAATAATGCGAAATAATCTTAATATTTCTTTGCAATATTATAAATAGTCATGAAGCTTAAAATATTTCCACTAACACACAAGCTTTATATATTTTAATAATTTCAGACTAGAGCTTAGTCTGCGGTTTTCATATAATTTCCATCATTTCAGGTTAAAAAATCTTTTCAAATTATTTTATTATTTTTTTTTATTCCTTGAAGTCTACATAATGTTTGTAACCATAAAATCATAATAATAAATATGAAAACATATTTGTTTTTATTGTTGCAAAACAAAACCAAAAAAAACAAGGAGAAAATATTTTAAATGCCTCGAGGATACAACATGTATAAGTAGATTTTAACAATTTGCATATGAATCATATTTAACAAATATAGGAAGTGGTACGAGAATAAACATATATACCATATACATACATACATACATGCATTTAAATACATGTAAATGAATAAATGTTGTTAAAAAGTTGCCTAAAATGCCACACACTCACAGTTGAAATCATTTTAACAAAGTTAAAGACATAAATTGTGTAAAAATACTTGTAAATGTATTACATACTTTTAGGCAACAGTCGTACGAGTATACACAAACAATTTACAATAAGTGGCCAATCTATAAAGGACATTACTGGCAATATATTAGCATTACAATTTCATTTTTCTAATGGATTTCTTTCAAAAGAGCCCAAACAAATCCATAAAAATTTGTATAAACAAGTAATTTTAACAGCAAAAAATGGTCCAGGAAAGGACCACATACATACATACATATGTTTTAATGATTTCAATCTACGAGAAGTACAGGAAAATTAATTTCATTAAGACATTATGCAGACAGACTTTATAACTGACAGAGACATAAACAACCAGCCATTAACACGAAACATAGATAGAACATCGCACATACGTGTGTGTTTTGGCATATAAATATAAATAAAGTTGTAAACTTTTACCGTAAAAATTCACGCATTTTATCGTGATGAATGTAATTATAATTATTCTCATTATATTTGGCTTATGGTTTTGGTGAAAATATATTTTTTTCTTTTTTTTAATGTTTCCGTAAAGCACACAAGTGCTATTAAAAATTAATATATCAAGTAATTAACAAAAACAGGTTTAATGAATTAGATTTTATATACAATTTGTAACTATAAATATAGAGAGAGTGTTACTTTAAAAGGGTCTGAATTTTAAACAAAACCTATTTTTTTAATACAATTTTCAATCATTTTCTCTCTAACTCCTGCTGTTATTTTCTTAATTTCACAGCTAATGTTGACTTTCAATTACTCCAGAGACATTGGGCTGTTTTATAACGCAACATTATGGTTTAATTTTGAAACGGATATTAAATATTAATTCCAAGTATATTTAAAAACATTAAAGAATGACCTTCTTTTGTTAATGGATTTTGTTTGAAATTTGTATTGCCTTTACGAGTAATTATCTTATGTTGTTGACATTTGGCCTCTAAAAAAATATTTAATGCAATAAAAAGAAAATTATTGCAGTATAATAATTAAATTGCAATTACATTAATAGAACAGAGTGATAATATAATGGAAAGAAAACAGTAGAAGGCCGTATGGAAATCAATTGAAGAATGACTCTTCATATATCAAATGTAAAAAATTTGGTTTGGAAAAGTTTTGCCAGGAATAAAAATAAATTAATTTAGCCTTCAGATCGAAATAAAAACTTTTTTTAATTTAAAATTTTGAATTTAAAAAAGCGCAGGCATACAACACAAACGGCCCAGGTTCGAACCCCAGCAGAGGACGTGATGAAAAAAATAATAATAACGGTTTCTCGAGTGTTTAATGGAGAGACATTTACTCCCTCCAGACAATTCTTAAAAAGAAGCTCCCCTGACCTCTGACGATGATGACAAACATCTGACGGATGATGAGGGGAAAATGACACCTACTAGGAAAAAATTACAATGCTAAGTAAGGATCACCACCACTACACATAAATATATGATTGCGAGCTACAGTAGATTAATTATCTACTCAGTTTAAAAATCAACTTGATTACTGAAACTAAAACAAAGTAATGTATGCTCTGTGGAAAGCCAGTACGCTTCCTAGAGGAGTGACGGAGAATAAAATGAAGAGGTAACATCTACAAAGCTTTATTACAAAGTCAACTACATGAGTAACGCAATAACTCCGTGACTGTTTGACTGTTGACGAGTAGAAAAACTAGTTTAAGTAGATGGTTTCATCCTTTATGGATTTCCTAAGAAAAGTGGCATTAAAGCCAGCAGATGGTTATTTTTTATGTGTGAACACCGTTTTAATGGTTCGCCAATTTAGGAATAGGCGCATTTTTTGTGTGTTGTTTGTGGTCTTCTTTGTGATTTTTATACCAGGGCGAGTACCAACTTGATCAAAAAGTTCCCGTAATAACCCCCGTGTGGCAGTTCCATCGTTCCGACTTAAGTTTTTTTTTGTGGTAAGTTTGTACATCTATTGTTGATATTCCCGCCAAATCTTGGCGTCATAGTTTGACATTTGCAAAACTATGTGTGTTGGCGATTTTTACAATTTCAAAATGGATTTAAGTTTGCAACAACAAACTTGTATTACATTTTGCGCATAAAATGGATTTAATGTTGCGCGAACGTTGGAAATGTTGGAAAAGTGTTTCGGCAACGATTCTCTAAAAAACGATCGCTTTCCAGTGGCGCGAGCGGTACAAAAGTGGTCGTGAATTAATCGAAGATGATGAACGCAGTGACAAACGAAAACATTTGGGTTTATGAGTACGACACGCAATCCAGACATCAGGCAAGTGAATGGTGCTCACCAAATGAGACGAGACTAAAAAAACCACGTCGTTTTCAATCAAAAAAGAAGGGAATGCTCACGGTTTTCATGAATTACAACGATGTAGTGCATCATGAATTTTAGCTAGAAGGCCAAACAGCAAAAAAAGAGTATTATTTGGGCGTTATGTCACGTTTGCATGAAGCCATTTGCCGAAAGAGACCAGAATTGTGAGCAGAAAACTCGTGTATTTTGCACCATGATAACGCAACGTTGTACAGTGGTATCATTATTCAAAATGTTTTGACAAAAATGCAACAAATACCCTCCCAAAGCCACCGAATTCACCTGATTAGGCTCCCTGTGACTTCTATCTGTTCAACCGAGTTAAGAAACAAAGAAAAAATTGCAGGAAGCACTGATGAACATACCGAAAACCGAATAAAAAAAATGCTTCGTGGCTTGGATCAAGCGCTGCCATAAGTGTGTTGGAGTCGATGGCGGCTACTTTGGGGGGTACAATACATATTTAGATAAATAAGCTTATATTTAGTTGAAATGTCAACGACAGAAGTGTCGGAGGTCCTTGATCTTAGAACTACGGTCTGTTTTCTACACAGCTACTTACTGTTTTCCAGTTTTCCCTTTTGTGGAGATCTTAAGAAATTTTACAACTTAGATGGTATACAAAAATTATAAAAACGATGTATTAAATTTATTGAGCTTCAAGCAAACAATATTCAGAAAAAGCTTCTTTTTTGCAGTAAAAAAAAAAAACTAATCTTTATCCAAGTGTTCACTAAATTATCAAACCAACCTCGTAATAAAAATAATAAACTTTTATATCACTTTTAAAAACAATTTACAATTTTAAACCAAATTTCATATTTTTTAGTTTTTAATTTATAGCAAAAACCTCCTTAATTTTATTTAATTACACAACTTTACTTATTAATTAAAAAATTCAAATATTTCATTTCAGTAATTTTCTTTGTTTGTGCAAAAAACAAAAATTAAAATCAATAATTACCTTTTCATGACATTGTTCTCTTTTTCTTCTTCTATGTTTTACCTTTAAACAAAGGAAAGATGAAAATTAAAAAAAAAAAATATAGTCTGTTAACAGAAATGGCGGTAGTTTGATTTTGCCATGACCTTGACATTTGGACATCTTTAGCTTGTTTTTAGCATACGATTCCTCTCCGTATCACTCCCGCTTTTGCCTTGAGCACTGTGTGTTGTTTCGTATTATTTGTCTACAGAATATTGTGTGTGTCCTCGAGTTTTTACTACGACTGTACTATGTCTTTAAAAAAAAAAAAAAAACAAAGAGAAAAAAGATCAGAGAATTAAACATGGGATGGGAATGAAGCAAAAACGTTAAAATATTGTAATATTTTAAAAAGCAAAAAAAAAGATTCGACTGCATGATACACTACGTGGCGTAGTTCTTATTTACGGATTACGAAGGCAGTTCCGAAATTTGACGACCTAAAAACGAAAACATAACCAATTTGCCAATTTTCTTATTAAACACTTTTCCCAGTGATATTCTATAGCTTCGATACTATGTTTATAGTAAGAACTGTTTAGCAGCTCCTAAGTATAGCCGTCAACTACAGACTCTACCTCTTTGTTGTTAAAAAATCTTTAACCACCGCGCCATTTTTTCAAGCCTGGAGATAGAAAATATTCTGAGGAAGTTAAATCCTTCAAATAAGGTGTGTACTCAAGCAATTCGAACTTTAGTTCTTTGACTTTGGCCATTGCAATAGTAAATGTGTGAGTTAGTGTGTTGTCTTGATATGAAACTGCACTTTAATAAACTAATCATTAAGCGGGCTGTCATAATATAGCATAATCTCATACCTGGCAGCCCGAAAAGCATTTCAATCTATGAACGAAACAGGCTAAAGATCTTTGAAAGCAGCATCAATTTAATACTTCAGTATGGTTGTACCATTTGGACTGCAAATGTTCCACAAAAAGTGCTTTAAGCAAATTCTTCGCATCTTTTAGACGAATTGTCGCTATCTGTAGGCCAATTGAATACGAGATACAGAGGCGTGAATGAACATTAGGATGCTCCTTATATGCATGGGCCCATATTTTTTTTTTATAATTCTGGTCGCAACTCCCCCCAGAAATTTTCTCCGTAGCCAAAAAATGTATTATTGAAAATTTTAGACAGATTGCATCAACAAAAGACGTGCCCCATCAGCCCACAAGCTGTTAAAAATTGTTTCATATGAATTTAACTTTTTTTGACAGCTTGGTGGCTGGAACATTTCTGGGGAGAGTTACGACCAGAACTTTACAAAAACAAAAATTGGCCCATACATATAAGACACAGCCTAATCTGAGCGTATGCGGCACGTCTTCAACTAATGCAATCTGCGTAAAATTTTCCACAACGCATTTTTTGACTGCAGAGAACATTTCTAGGGGGAGTTACAGTGCAATTTCGAGTTTTTTAAAATAAGGCCATGTCCTAATGAGAAGGCCCACAAGTGATATTGTGAAACAAGATCTAGACTGGAATACACAGGGCCATAAAAATCCTGGTAGGCCTTGTAATACATGGGTATTGATAATTAAAAATTAATGCTCATCTCGTAACATGACATGGAATCAGGTAATGATCTGAGCAAATGATCGAGTGGGAAGAATTTGTTGACGCCCTTTGTTCAGAATTAACATCTTATATATCTTAGTCTACTTAATTTAGTCTTAAATAAAGGAAAAAATAATATATCATTACTCGCTGTTGTTTAATTTTTCCTTTTAAAGATTATTAGCACAGACGCCACGATCTTATCAGCAAACCAAAATTATAACAGCAGCGAAAGAAACGATGAGGTAGCCATCAAAATAGACTTTTTTATAAAATCATACAAACAAAATTTCGAAATAAAACAAAAGTTAATTTATTATCTTATTTGGTTTTATTTCAGAAGTATATTGCAAGAAAATTGAAAAAAGATTTTTATTTTTTTATTAATTCACTTAATTAACTTTAAATAATTTCTTTGATTATAAAAACTTTAAAATAATTATCGCAGTGATGTTTTTTATTTATCTTTGAAATTTACTCCTTTTCGGTTTATAGAACATACTCTTGACAAATTTATTTAATTTTATATTTTCTATTCACACACTAATGAATTAATCATTTGCGAGAGAAAATTTAAATAAAAATAACGGAAATTAAATATTTAATTTCAGCCACAAATGAAAATGCATTTCTGTTCATGGAAATCATGTTAATTAACCACAAAACTAAACAAATGATTTCGATAAAACAAAATATATAAAAAAAACATTTCAAAACCATAATTGATACTCTGATGACATTTGCATGTGTGGCATTAATTTTCAAAAAGAAAAAGAATTTAAAATAAAAACCAATAAAATTAAATAATTTCTAATTCAAATTGAAAGCCAATAATAGAAAAATTTTTGAAATATTGCTGTACAAAGGAAACTTGATAATTCTGTAACTGTTTTTTAAATAGTTATTTATTTATTTTATTCGTTCCTCAACAAAGTTTTCTTTGAACTCCTAATATTTAATCTGAATAATTTTTTTTACTTCTACCAAATACGTAAATAGTTTTATTCCCTCTTGAAATTTGAATTTCTTGCTACAGTAGCTTACACCCTGTCTTTCCTTCAAGTTTGATAACACGGCATAGCCACAAGAGACTTAATCTACATATATAAGATGGAATAATTCTGTGGTGTTTCGTGATGGGTGTATAATTTCGCCATGGTTCAATATGATATAAAAACTTCTTTTAATTGAGTCTGAACATTTCTAAACATCCCTTATAGTCATTACTTAAAATTTCATGCGTTGAAAGTTATTACACTGGAAATACAACGGTTATCAAACTGCCCTCGTATAGCTAAAATAGTTTGTTTTTATGTTATTGATCTAAAATTTAACAATTTCATTTTCATTACAGCAAATTCATCGGCGTTACTAATAATATTCAGCAGGACACGTGAATTAAAATCTTTTCTTTCATTTTTTATTCTTCTCTAATACAAATCTATAAATTAAGTTTATTTATTGACTTTATTTGCTTAAATTTTAAAAATTTCTAGCAATATCACATACCGTACATACGAGTATGTATGTACATACACACATGTTTTTTTTTGTCAGTGACAGGAGGTGGTAATCTTAAAAAGATATTTATGTTCCTTGGCACAAGCATGTGCGATTCGCCATCGCTGGCGCCTACGTACTAAATCCCACTCCCTAATTCTTTCAACAACTCTCCCTTCGGGGGACTGCCGCTAGGTATTACTTTGCGAAGAGCTGGTTAGCATTAATGCTCCTCTACACTAAAGTCACTCGCTCGACTCATTACTTTATCTCTCCAACCTTCGGAGTTTCTGCATAACTACAGCCTTTACACTCATTCCATCTGATCTCGGAAACAATGGTCTCTCCGAGCAGCTGGCATAGACTGCGCATCCTCATTCTCGTTGGCATAGTTTGGGCATATGGGAGATCCATCGTTACCAAATTTTTATAAATATTTCCTGAAGCACCCATAACCAAACAAGAACTGAGTCATATAAAAATTTGGCTGATAGTGTTCCGCTTCAAACCAAGGGATTATGTCAGATACAAGACGGAATGTCCGCCTTCCCTTCAAACTACACTACCATCGTTGCTGCCATTTGCACATTTAAGCTCAACGTTTCCGTCGCAGTCCGTCGCGAGTCCTCAAGATGGCAGAAGTAAATCCGCCTCATCTCATCCGTAAGTATGTCTATCGGGATCGTTTTCGCCAATACTAAAGCCGCCTATCAATCTAATCGCGCTCGGTCGATAAACTGAGGACAGTTTTTTCTTTGTCGTCATATTGGGCAGGCATCCAAAATTACCGATCTTACGACCGCCGATATTTTTCTCCTCTTCAGTGATCTCGGACTTCCAAGACTTGACGTCATTCTTGCCAGTGTAGCTTGAGTCGTAAACGCCTTCTTACTGACGAATCTCATGTGTTCCTTGATATTTATTTTGTCGTCAATCATCACATCCAAATATTCTATGCCTCTCTTCCATTTAATTCTAACGTCTCCAACGAACATTCTCAACTTCTCAGCTATTATCCGGCTGCTTACCAGGACGGCCTCCATATTATGTGCAGCAAGTACAGCCATATCAAGCCACGCTCCAACTATCTTAACAGCCGTGATCATCTTCACCTCTATATCCTCCTCCATCTTAGCCACCGAGACTATGGCAATATCGTTCACGAAGCCCACAATTGTAGTATTGTCCGGTAGGGAGAGTCTCAGTACTCCATCGTACATAATGTTCCAGAGCAGGGACCCAAGTCCTAAACCCTGAGGGACACCCGCCGTAACCATATCCGTCGAATAAATAACCCTTCGATTTTGAAGGTAATCATTGGTAGCAGTGTACCCATATTGAAAAGAGCCCTCATGATCTGTCCCCAGCAGACGGATGGAACGGTATAATAATGGTCCACACGGGGGCTTTCCAGGTTTCGGTATAAGTACCAGTCTCTGCCCTTCCGTGTTTGTGGGAAGACACCCTCTGTAAGGCATTTCTGGAATATAGCGATGAATATATCCGGCCATCATTGGATGGCTATCTTAACGGCCCTATTCGGTATCTCATCCACTCCTGGCGAATTCCTGTCACCGTACATATGTATATACGTATACACATATATGCATGTATTATGTATGTATGTGCATATCGCACTTGATCAACAAGAGGGTATTAACTCAACATTTTCAAAATTTCACTTTTTGCAAGAAATCAACTAACAACATCAAAATCTATCTGCTGTAAAAATTTCAACGTATTCCGATTGCTTTTCCATCTCGAAAACCACATTTGAGACCATTTTCGTGATAGTGTAGTGACTACCTCTATATCACCAAAAAGTTATTATTTTAAATGGAAATAGAAATGTATCGTATGTTTTCATGCTTACAATTATTTTCCTTACTATGATGTATTCGAATTTTCAAATTCTCTTAAACCACGAACTGTTTTTCACCTCTACTGAGACTTTTAAAATTTTTAGTTAATACCCCTCGTTGATCACATGCGACATATATGCCACTTTGCATGTATCTTTTCATATTTAATTCAATCTTCTCTTTTTATTTGAGGTGCTTGTTTTTTATTTGTCGTACAAGAATTGTCAGCATTTTTGCCAAAAATAGCATCAAAAATGAATAGAACAATACGTAAAAAAAATATCATCGGTCAAGCTCGACCGCATTCATCACTATACTTACGCAAGCGACAAAATATATTCAATAAATATTAATCCTAATCGACTCGACTTAAAAAAATAACAGATTTATATTTAAAAAATTCAAATTTTATTCCGATCGCGAAAAAAAAACGCTTCAAAATAAAGCATTTTATCAATGGTCCATATGGACGCTAGGTTTACATTTAGATCGGTTAGGTTATCTGATTGGCCACACTGAATTAGCATCTTCTGAAATATATTTTTGTGTATAACTGTGTACAAACAGATGTAGGGTAAAGCAATGGGAACAAACAAGAAAATTTACAGAAAAACATGCACCTGAAAAAATGAAAGATTTCAAATGCAGATTTACACACACACGTAGATTTTTCGGAGAGGACATGAAATTTTTAGTTATTTTTATATGCAACATAAAGAAACATGCAGATTTCATTTAATTTTATTTCTTTTCTTTAGTGTTATTCTTGTTCATATTTTACTCATGTTTTCTTCCGAATGAGAGGATTAGTTATAATACATAAATGAGCATTTATAACAGATTTCGGCAAAGAGCTGCTCTTCTCTTCTGTTTTGACACGTACGTCGTTACACGCATAGGTAAAAAAACCAAAAAATAAACAAAGAGAAGTAAAGAGAAAACAAGTGTAAAAACAGAGAGCAAAGTGGCTTGAGTGAAAGCGTCTCAATTACTACCACAATTGTAAAATGCAATAATATTAGTTTGCCAAACGCTGGCTTATAACGAAAATGCATCGTATGCTTTTGTATTTAAATATTTGGGCAATTTTATTAGAAAACTATAAAAAATGTTTGCAGATTATTAGCAATTAGTTTATAAAAGAAAATAAATAATAAAATTAAACAAAATTGTCTAAAGTTAATAATGGCTTGCAGTTTTTCCGGTTTCAATAATTGACACCATTGAAAAAAACATTCAAGTGATAATAATTAAAGTCGATATGTGCAAAAGTGACTCTGAGGGCGCCTATATTACGGTTTATTATTGGTATTATTATTATGAGGAGACACTCTTAAAGGACACTGTGACCCGGTAAATCTATTCTGCCCCTTCCGGTCTACATTTTGTACAGCAAATCTGCTGCCTTCTAATGAAAACCAGCAAATCTAAAACCATTCTGGTGGATATGTTACCTACTGAGACCATATCAAGAACCACACATTCACACAGTCCACAATTGCCCGCAAGGTATTGCATTAAATGTTTCAAGTCCCACCTACCATACACTGGTTTTATTGATTAACAATAAAAAATTCCAGGAACTCTAGAATAGCAAAGAATGATTTAGAATGACTTCTTAGCCAAAAATCCCATGAAAAATTAAAAAAAAGTTTTATTTTTAATTTATGCAATTTTAATTTTTTTTTAAATCCCTGCAAAATATTATTCGCAATTCTACGTTTAATGACCCTGCCACCAAAGGTAAATGATGTCTAAACATTTTAAATGTATTTTTTAGATTTGTCTTCTTCTTCTCCTTACTTAAAAACCTTTTGGCGTCTTTTATATTTTTTGATATCCTTTGAGCTTAAATGACATTTACCATTTGCCACACTTAAAAGCAGCAAATCTGTGTCTTTCTCTCTCTCTCCCTCTCGCTTGCTCTTTCTTTAGTAGACATTCATTCTATCATCCATCCAACCATTCATTCATTCAACAATCCATTCATGCATTCAACAAACTACTGCTACTACTACTACTACCACTATAACATCCACTCGAAATATGCTTTACAAATGCACAAACATGCACTCAAACGAGCACACAAGTAGATGGATGGCACAATACTTAGTTTGTTGCCAGCCATCTGTTTCAATTCAAAATTTCTATCCCGTTTGTTGTAAGCAATACACCCAACAATCAGTACTTTTGTGTACAGGTATGTGGTCTTTGGTCGGCATATGATTTCAAATGCAATTTTAACTCCTTTTTCTTATTTCGTATGTTGCACGTTTTGTACAAGAGTCCTTTGCACCTTTTTGGTTTCACTCTTGCCTGCAGGAATGTTTTGCTACAAAGCATCACCATCACCACTAACAAAACTATCGTTTTGTGCATCAATGATGTTTGCGGTACAGGTAGTGGTTTGTTCCTTGTCTTACTAAGTTTTCTTGATTTTAGATTTATTCAGTAAAATCCCATAAATGTAATTGTTGTTGTTGCTATTGTAGTTGTAGTTGTTGGCTTTGCATCTGACATTAAGTATCACATGTGTTCTTATTATTGTGTTTTATGTTATTTTTTTTACATTTGCTAGTCTTAGCTCATTCGTTCGTTCTTCGTAACTCCCATAGACGGCACACACTCGCTCATATGAAGTGACACAAATAAATTTCAGTTACTTTTACTGTAGAGTGTAGTTTAGTGTACGAGTATATCTGTGTTGAGATTTAATGTGTATCTTTTTAATTCAAAGTATCTGACTGTTTACATGCATTCTATTCCATTCAGAATGTCTGTTTTCTATGTTTTTATTCATGTATCATAGATATTATTTTTTTTTATTTTTCTATTTTTTATTTTTTTTTATTTGAATTTTTGTAAGTATTGTGCTCATTGTATTAAACTTTCATGTCCAATCGTAGTCTTTAGGAGAAATTTTTTACCGAGTTTATAGGACACAGTCTGTTTTTGTTTTTTTTACGGATATTTATTTGGAGAAAGAATTTGAATGTAAAAAAATTTTTAAATTTAAATTAAATATTTAAAGAAATTATATGCAAATTTGTATGGTTTTATGCCAAGAAACTTTCATATTAAAAATATATTTTCTTCCACCTTTTTGTGCCTGAAAACCAGGTCAAAACTTAAAACAATAGACAGAGTGGCTGTCTCTTGCGTTGACAGCTTCTCCAAACATCAAAACATTGTACGAATGAGTTCAAGTAGAGAGACAGGTCATTCTAAACAAAGCAATTTTTTCCTTTATCCGATACAATAATTGAATAGAATTTTTATTAAAAAATTAAAATTTAACTGAATTAAATTTAAATTAAATTATTCAATGCAACATAAATTGGTGTATCCAAGCAGTCTGCAGTTTATAATTTAAATTTTGAGATTTTACTAATTTTTTTTTTTGTTTCCGAAAACAAACAAAAATACATGAAGCATCGATGATGGCAGTATGATGGCATATTTGGTAAGAAATGAAACTCAACACTTAAAAAAAGTTTTGAAAAACAACTTGAAAAAATCTTTCAACGATTAAAAACACACAACAATTTTCAAAGAAAAAAGGAGACAATTAGGCTGGTACACATAGAAATCATGATACCCTATTAAAGCATAACTTTTCCCTTTAAATTAAAAATCCCCTGAGTATTAAACTCATATAAAGAGTGTCCAAAATTGAGTTATCATTTTAATTTAAAAAAAAGAAGTGTTTATTTCAGCTTTTTACAAATAGGTTCCGGTTAAAAATGAAAAATTATGTCGCTCAAGTAACCCACCCCTCTACAAAATTATCAATCAAGTTTTTCAATAAACTGTTGTCAATGGTTGATATCTGCTTGATAATATTGGTTTTAAGCTCTTGAACTGCTGTGGAGTTATTGCTGTACACTTTCGATTTCAAAAAACCCCACAAAAATCTAAGGGTGGCCAATTTACTCCTCCTCTAATGCGATTTTCGAACTTTTCCTTCAAAGGATCCATTGTTTCTATTGCTGTATGAAAACTATCACTATCCTGTTGGAACCACATATCCTCTATGTCTAAATCATTAATTTTTCGCCACAAAATGCTTCAGATCATCTCTCTATAGCGATTTAGATTTACGTTTTCGTTTTAAAAAAACATGGTCCGATGATTTCTCCGGACCACAAAGATAACTAAGATAACTCTTGGATTCTCTTCACCCCAAATGCGGCATATTTGCTTGTGGACGTACATAGGCATTGAGCTGGAAATGGGCTTCGTCGATAAAGATTATTTTGTTATAAAAATTCTGATTTCTGGCTTTCCGATGACCCAAGAAACGAATTATCGACGTAATGCGGGGCAGATGGTTTTAAGTCTTGGATCAGCTGGATCTGAAAGTCTTTAAATGGAGATCGCGACGCCAAATGTTGAATAATGTGAATCGTTTGATATATAATTACTGCGAACGATGACGAATGCATGTTTTTGGATCTTCTTCAACAGTTTTGCTTACAGCTCGCTTGAACGACTACTAAGTTCATAAATTTAGTTTCTGTTATCCAGTTTCTTCAAATTTCTCAACCATCAGATTGATGGCACTATTTGGTGGAACATTTTCTCTACCGAATTTTGTTCTAAATTTTCTAATTACATCTTGAAGATTTTTGCCATTTTCAAAAAATGTTTTAATAATAAAAACACGTTGTTCCTTCGTGTAACGTTCTACAGTATTAACTAACCGGAATGTATTTAGAATTTGAATATAAAAATTAAGAATAAGAATTACAAGTAGAAAAAAACTAAAATAATACTTCAATTTTTGACACCCATATAAAGGGTCAGCCATCTAACGTTTTTTGACTAGTGCTTATTTCGTGAATAGTAATACTTAGCTCATGTCTGATTTGACAGATAATTAGTTTTGTCCTTCCGCTGAACGAATATGGTTGTGTATACGCTTCGCTAAGTGGGCCTGCGATCGACTTACAGCAGATGCCGATTTTGCCAAAAAAAAAAATCATCTTTTCAGATGAAGCTCATTTTGATCTTTGCGGGTATGCAAACAAGCAAAATTGTCGCATTTGGGGCACAGAAAACCCGCACACATACATTGAAAAGCCGATACACCCAAGACGAGTCACTGTTTGCTGCGGATTTTGGTCCAGAGGCATAATTGGGCCATTTTTCTTCGAAAATGAGCAAGGAGTGGCCGTTACAGTCAATGGCGATCGTTATCGGGCCATGTTGAACGAATTTTTGTTCACGAAAATTGAAGAGGAGGATATTAGCAACATTTGGTTTCAACAGGACTGCCCTACGTGCTACCATCGATGTTTTGCGCCCTGTTTTTGAATATCGCAATTTCAGCCGCAGAGCTGATGTCGTTTGGCCACCTCGGAGCTGCGATTTTACACCGTTGGACTATTATTTGTGGGGTGCCGTCAAGGATAAGTGTTACGCCAATAAGCCAGAGACAATTCACGCTTTAAAGGATAATATTCGTGAAGGCATTGGTGAAGTACAACTGCACACAATCGATAATGTGCTTAAAAATTGGACTGAACGTGTAGGCTACTGCATGGCTAGCCGAGGCAGCCATTTAAATGAAATTATTTTCCATTATTAACCAGAAGGATTGTACTTTCAAATAAAAAAAGAAATTTGAGAAAATATTCAGTAGTTTTTTTTATAGCATTTTGAAAAAAAAAATTATTTGGCGGACCCTTTACATGTATATAATAGTCCATCTAAAAAGTCCACAGGATGTCATATTAATGGCGTTTTGATACAGCATTGCTTTTTGATGAAAAAGTTACAGTGGAAACCAAACAATGGCTTGATAAAAATTATCCGAATTCTACTCCATCGAGACAAATGGTAGAGAAGTGGTTTGCTGAACTTAAGCATGTTCGTACCAGCACAAATGTTACAGAGCGCAGTGGACGCCCCAATGAGGGGGTTATTTCAGAAAACATAAAAAAATCCCCAAATTGGTTATAAACGATCGAAAATTGAAGGTGCACGAGATAGCTGTCATTGTAAAGATATCAGATGGTAGTGTTTTAACAATTTTATGCGAACATTTGGGTATGCGAAAGCTTCGGGGCTTTGGGCTTCGAATTGCTTACCCACCCACCGTATTCTCCAGCGACTTTATCCTGTTTTCGGATCTCAAGAGAATGCTTGCTGGAAAGATATTTAAGTTCAATGATGAAGTAATCACTGGAACTGAGGCCTATTTTGACGAGCAAGAGAAATCGTACTATAAAAGTGGTAACGAAAAGTTGGAAATTCGCTATACCCGTTGTATTGTCTATGTTGAATAATAAAATTGAGTTTTGTCAAAATCATGTTTTTTTCTTACTTATCCTGCGGACTTATTGAATAACCTGTTATATATTATATTTCAGGGATTTTATCTAGAATACAATAACAATTTAGCTCATACTGAACTTTTACAATGCAATAGTAGCTCTTACTGTCTTTGAAGAACCTAGACTTTATTTTGAACACCAAGACGATATGGAAGGAGAATCATTGGATATAGCAAGGACTTTAATGTCATATGATCTCACTTATAGCATTGGCTTACGGAATATCAACTGGCTAATGCATTTATTTAAAAGACAAATTTTATGTTACAATCCTGTGATGTTGAAAGCAAATGATAGTTAATTATACGAACCAAAATACACAAAAATAACATGATTGCAGAAGACTTTGTATGAGGTCGTATCTACAACATTCTAAAGCAGATTGCTCAGTCAAGATAAGTTATTGAATTCGCCTGCACAACCATAATCTCTGAAATAGACCAAAGTTAACTTCTTTTTATAGGGGCTTTATAGAGTTCTCCACAAATACTTAAAACCTAAATTTCAATAAAAGAAGTACCACCCCAAATGAGAGATAATACAGTACCATACATTTTAAGAAATTTGCAGCTCACTGTCATCAGCGGAAGTTTTGGTCAAAGACAGAATTTCAAAAAAAAAAAAAAAAAAAAATTTAATGGATTTGCTCGAAACAGCGGTGAAGTATTATGATATAAATAAACGTATCGATTAAACGAACTTGGCAGCCTACAAATCTGCTATATAATGAAAATTTAATTTTTTTGGGAAGAAGTTGCCACCAGAAAGTAAAATATTGCAATTAAAACTCAGTCTATTTGCATCTTTTTTTAACACACAAAAGTTTAAGTTTACAAGCACAAACTAAAAATTTTTTGTATGCGAATACTCCTATATTGCTCTCATTTTTCCGTTTATATTTTTTGCTCGCAATAAATTCTGCGGCTGACAGACTAGCGGACGGATGTATGAAGAAAAAAAAAACATACGAAAAACTAAATGAAGGAAAAACGTCTGTTTTTTGGGAAATTTTTGAAAGGAAGTTTTTTTTCTCATCCCATTTACAGGCACAATTACACAAACAATCTGGTTTTGGTGAGAAAGAGACTACAGGGAGTGTGATATTACAAAACATGTGTGATTGGGTGTGTATGTGCATTTGTTTGCCTTATTGTAACAGTTGTAGCAGGAAATGCGGCAAAGCTTTAATTCATAATCATAAAAAAGAAAGAAAGAAAAACGGCAGAAACAAAAATATACATAATAGTGAGGTACGTCGGAAAACTAAATTAAGTAACACAGTTGATAGCAAGAATTTCTTCCTTTCATTTTTTTTACAATTTTTCCTCTCCTCAAGTAATCTGTATGCTCTGATGTATACAAATAAAAAACTAGGGATAGGAACGAATGCTGCTGGTGTTAAATTAAAATTTTTTTTTATTATATTTGTATACTTGTTTAAAAATTTTGTTCTGTTACTTTTTGTAACAGGTAGTAGAAAATTAAATTAAGCTCCAGTACGTCAACAATTGAAGAAACTATTGAAGATGTAAAAAAATTAGATTAAATCAGCATTCGAGATGTTGCTTTTGAGCATATTAATAGACTTTATTCAGAACTGCCACCCAAAAATTAAATATTCTTTAACAACATCATTTTATACAAATTTCATTTAATTTCCTTTATTAAGGTAGGATTACATGACAGTCGTAATGCACCAATAATTAGTCAATTTTATATGCCTATCGTGTGATTATGCCATTGTGCTTATTTATCCCAATCAAATGTAACCATGATGCGATATCCTGTGTGAAAGCTTTAAAGGCAATCATGCATCAATGTATATGCCAAAAATACACCAATATTTATTGCATTCCTGTGCGGTAATTGAAGAAGACAATACTCACCAATTTTTATTTTTTGATTGATTTCTTCCTGAATAAACACGTGTTTGTACGATACTTATAACTGTTATCCCTAGAAATAGGCATTTTTTAATTACGAGCTTTCATATGTAAATTGCATCATAAACTTCTTTCAACTTTTTCTTTCATTACATTCCATTTGTATTTTTTTAGAGATCAAATCATCTTTCCTTTAAAGGATTAAATATAATTTGTAATTATATTCCAATTTTTATAAATAAATATTTTAGGGAAATAATTTTTTTTTAATTTATTGGAAATTTTTTACATATGCACCATCAATGTCCCTTCTTGTGAGCCAATCTCTTACCCACACACTTCTACTTTTCTTTTTTATGTATTTTTTCATTTATTTGTTCATTAAATTGGCTCAATATATATAAAGAGGACACTATTTGCTTTTTAAGAACGAACGATTTTGAAGACAAAAAATACATTTACATTTACGTTTTAATTTAGCATAACAGCTGATTTACAGAGTTGCCGTAAACTAGAACAATCGTGTGACAGCGTTGGAACAATTATTGTCAATACATCGTTTAGCGACAACTTTGTATAAAGTAAGACAATCGTGTGAATACAGAATTTTTAATTGGGACAATTTTATTATTGTGCACTATAAATAAAAATTGTATCAGATTGCTGTATTTGAGGCAATCGTGTGACTCCAGCTTTAGGAATAGTAGGAAAATAATGTTTTTAATTAATGATCATGATTTTCTTTACAAATACAAAAGCAACAACAAAAAAGATATTTTATAAAATAAAGATAGAAAAACAGAGAAACTATAAAAAAGGCCAGATATGAACTTTGCTTCCTGGACGTACTGTTTTCAGTTTTTAATTAATCGATAAAAGAAAATTTTTATTCTGTTTGAAGGGAAATGTCATAATGACATTTATGTTTTAAACATGATTAACAAACAACACAACAAGTTATTAAATAGCGCGTCTTAACATTCAAATTTTTTAACACTTTTTCAAGACCTCTTAGTGTTTATTTATTAATGGCATGTCTTATGTTGACCTTAAATTTTTTAAAAGTTGTTGGATTGTTAGCACTTGTGCGAACTGTGGAATGTAGTAGTTTAGGATTTCAACTCAGTGTCTCAGCGCCATTTCTATTGTAAAGAAAATATCCAAATTCCTATCCATACATAACGTATGTGAAGAAAATGGTGATGAGTTTGGCGCACGTTACGAACAACAGATGACGATAATCTGTAGGCAGATGATGATATAAAGAATGGAGTCCAAAGATAAGCCGATAAATTACTTACTTACTTGGTGGGTCGAGGTCTTGCGTACAGGGTCGACTTTAAGGCGTGCAAGGCCCGATGTTGTTTTCTAGCATACAGACATAGTGATGCGTTGTCATCTGTATCTATAGGTAATGTAGATATTTAAGAATCAGATACTCTTGATGTTCTGGGCATGAGAATTCACTGGAATGTTCGTTGGAATGATCACATATTTCGGGTGTCGAAAAAGCATTCAAGTGCCTCGGTTTTTTAAGATGGTGCAAGAATTACTTTACTCCATCTGATCTCCTTAATATTTACAAGATCTACGTATAACCGATCCAAATTTAAATACAACTCTCATGCATGGGCCATTGCTTCAAAGTCTATTTTGGAGATTCTCGACCGCGCACAGGGAAGGACGAAGGTTCTTATTAATGACGGTAGGGTAGCCAAATCTATCGATTCATTAGAGCATCATCGCAATGTGGTGTATGTTTCATTGTTCTATCGGAACTGTAACGGAATGTGTTCTGAAGAAATTAGGAAACTAATTCCTAAAAATCACATATTTTTACGTAGTACTCGTATTTCTCGTAGATCACATCCCCTTGTAGTTGGTTTTCTTTTCTCTGAGAAATCGTTCTTTGGTCGCACTGTTCGTTTGTGGAACAACCTTCCTGCGAATGTCTTCCCTGCCACTGACAGACACTACTACTTTATCTATCAGCACACTGCAATGCTTGAGTGCATGAGTAGGGGTTACCCTCTGAGTACTGGTCTTAAGAGAAAAAAATCGATAGTATGCAGTGAAAGAAGTTGTTTCCTGCAGGATAGTAATTATTTGCTATTTATATTTTATAATCATATTTCTTGGAACAAATGACTTAATCGAAGAAAACTCTTCGTAAAACATGTTTTCAAATGATCTTCAAAAGAGCTAAGAGTGTGGAAGGATATTCACCGTAAGAAATTATTCTAAAGTTGACGTTGGATTTTTATAATTTGAGTTTTAAAAGTCTTCACATAATTCGCTATGAACGTTTTCGCAAGATTTTCTACAAATCATTTCTGCTTGTTATACTTGCCATACTGTGTATGATAGTTAACATGTGTGACGAGTATACATACACATACATATGTTTAAATTAAGTATTAATGTTTTTGAGGAAATTTTTCAATACTTTTTCAACTTTTCTATAGCAATAGCTTTAACCTGAAGTCTCTTATAACTTCTTACGGGTCGTTCCGTGAATATTCCACCTATTGCTCTGTTTCTCCCCAGTTTTTAGTTGTGCTATTTTCATATCCTTGAGTGTATTGTGTTTTTCTTATTCTTTTATTTAACAAAAAAAACATGTCTAATTGTGGTTTTTCCTGCTCAATATTCTTGTTTCAGATGTTAATGTCGTTGGTCGTTTTGTTAAGCAAATGAACATAAAAATGTTTTCGCATATATTAACATACACACATATGGTTGATATACAAATACATGTATATATGGATGTATGCGAGAGTCGTTTCTTAAGTTTTCTTTATTATAGTAAGAAAATAAAATAAATAAATTCTTTTAAATAATAACACTGGGGCGTGTAGTAGTGGTGTAGTGGTTAGAGCGCACGCATAAAAACACAAACGACCCAGGTTCCTAGCCCCAGCAAAGGACATGATGAAGAAAAAATTTAATTGTCATTTCGAGCGCTTAAAAATAAAAAATTGCTTCAACTTCTTCCCATCAGACAACTCCATCTAAAAAAAAAAAATAAAGAAAACAGCCCCTCTGACCATTCTCGTATACCTCTGGCGATGATGACAAATATCAGACGAATGGTCAGCAAAATCATGCCACCTACAAAAATTACAATACTAAAGTAAAGTAAAGATCACCACCAATTAGCAAGGATCTTCACCACTACACGAAAAAAAATCATATGGAGGAAGCTACAGCGGATTAATCATCTACTTAGCTCGAAATATCAAATTGATTAAAGAAACTGAAACAAAGCAATAGATGCTTTGTAGACAGCCAATATGCTCCCTAGAGGAGTGACGGAGAAAAAAATAATTATAATAATAACACTATGCAGCAAGATAAAATGCCTTGGATAACCACTATATTTTTTGATGCGCTATGGCCGCCTAACTTCAAAAATCATCAGCATATCAGATTCTATGGATAAGTTTTTTTTTTTAATTTTTTTCTAAAATTTTACATTTTTGATGAGACTGCCTCATACATCTTATGATAACTTTGAAATGACTTATTCGATTTTGTCACGTCATATGTCAAAAAATTCCAAATTATAAGATGTATGAAGCAGCCTCTTCAAAAACCTCACATTTTAGAAAAAAAAAATCTAAAAAAAATCTTATCCATAGAATCTGATATGCTGATGATAGTGCACCAAAAATCTATAGCGGTTCTTCAAGGTCAGAACATTTTTTTTCCATTTGTTGCATAGTGTAATCAAGCATCCCATGATTCGTTATGAAAATTCAAAAATTTATATTGAAAATTTGCACATACGAAAAAGTAAATATAGTGAATAGTTATATGAAGAAATCTTAATATGATGTATGTGGATTGTATTTAAAAATATGTATCTTTTACTGTTTAATTTAAAAATATAATCAATCAAATTACTGGCTTTTCTAATATGTCTAAGGTTAGACTCGTTTAAAACCGATATTTTCATGCTCTGGCTGCAGAAAGTCTATTAGTGTCGCTAATTACTATTAAACTTGAAGGGGTCTACTTTAAATCGAATATAAACTTACAAAACGACCCTCGCTCTAGAGTATTTTTATTGTACATACATACACATGTATCTGTGTAACACCGAAACCTTAATAGATGTATAATTTATGTACATAATTACCAACAATTAGTAACAAACAAACAAATCCTGGCTCATACTCCACCATATGGCTCAATCGACAAAAAGGTTCAGATTACTCGTACAAAGGATGCAGGGAGTATGTTGGAGTTAATTTATGATATTAATTATTTTGTTGTTGTACCTTTGTTTCAAAACAAACCATGTCAATATTTGGTGTTGGCAATGAAGATGTCCCGTTAAAATTAAAATATTCTTTCCTTTCTTACCGGTTGCCTTAAAATTCTCCAGCATTTTTGCTTTTCTCTTCTGTTTCACTTTAATCGGTGTTTGCGAAGATTTCTTTCAATCCCCTGTTTGTTTTTACTATTCTCAGAAGAATTCAGATGAAAAAACAAAACAATAACAAAATTATATGTTTTCTGTTGTTGTCGTTGTTGTTTTTCGACATTTTAATTAATTAAATTTAAATCTCTTCCTTAGTGAGTAATGAGTTACGACAACATTTTAATTTCAAATAAAAAACAAAAACAAAAGATGAAAACGAGAAAAATAAAATCATTTTAAATGTTAATTTTAATTATTTAAAGCCATTTTATGTTTTTTGTTTTTTATAAACAGAATACACTCAAGCAAAAATATTAGTACATTAAAAAACTTAAAGAATACATCGAAAATGCATTAAAGAAGAGAGAAGAATAATCTAAAGGGCCCGCCAAATATATATTTTTTTAAATGCTATAATAAAGCTACTGAATATTTTCAAAATTTCTTTGTTTATTTGAAAGTACAATCCTTCCGGGTAATAATGGAAAATAATTTCATTCAAATGGCTGCCTCGGCTGGCCATGCAGTAGCCTACACGTTCGGTCCATATCGATTGTGTGCAGCTGTATTTCACCAATGGCTTCACGAATATTGTCCTTTAAAGCGGCAATTGTCTCTGGCTTGTTGGCGTAACACTTATCTTTGACGGCACCCCACAAATAATAGTCCAACGGTGTCAAATCGCAGCTCCGAGGTGGCCAAACACCATCACCTGTGCGGTTGATATGCGATTTTCAAAAACAGGGCGCAAAACATCGGGTGCAGCTTCGGCCTTGTGGCACGTAGCGCTGTCCTGATGAAATCAAACGTTGCTAATATCCTCCTCCTCAATTATTGTGAACAAAAATTCGTTCAACTTGGACCGATAACGATCGCCAGTGACTGTAACGGCCACTCCTTGCTCATTTTCGAAGAAAAATGGCCCAATTATGCCTCTGGACCAAAATCCGCACCAAACAGTGACTCATCTTGGGTGTATCGGCTTTTCAGTGAATGCGTGCGGGTTTTCTGTGCCCCAAATGCGACAATTTTGCTTATTTACATACCCGCCAAGATCAAAATGATCTTCATCTGAAAAGATGATTTTTTTGGCAAAATCGGCATCTTCTGTAAGTCGATCGCAGGCACAGATTCACAGCGTTGTTCAAGCATCTACACAACCATATTCGTTCAGCGGAAGAATAAAACTAATTATCTGTCAAATCAGACATGAGCTAAGTGTTACCATTCACGAAATAAGCACTAGTTGAAAAGAAAACATTAGATGGCGGACCCTTATAAGTAAGGTCGGCTAATTCTGTCATCGCCTTCGTAAAAAAATCAAATTTTTTCACTTCTTCAGTATTCTAGCTCTGCTTGGCAAGATGTAAAGCACCAAGTTATCGAATTCAAAATCGTTGAGACCTTTATCAACTTAAGCAGTTGTTCCAATTATTTAAACACATTAGTAAATTTCTTAAAAACTTAAAAGCCCAATACTAATAAAAACAATAAAAAGTAATTTTTTTTATTTTTCACACCTTTTAGAAAATGAAATTAATCATTTCTAGCATGACAAGCAAACTTTAGTAAAATGTAATAAAAATTAAATTTCTACCGGAAACTTTGATTATTTAACTTAAGACTTTTAGTCAATCATGACTAGGCAGTATGGCCTTAAAGGCACAATTTATCTTTCACTTCTAAAAAATAAGAAATAAAACTTATTTTAAGTCTTTCTAACGAACATTTGTTTTTTATTTTTTTTTTTAATTTTCTTTTAATTTTAGAGCATATCCGCAAGAATGGGCAAAAATGGAGGAGAGCTGATAACGATTTTGTAGCATCAAAATCCATATGAAGTTTTATTGAAATTTATATAAAACACTTACGAAAGGATTCCAGTACAACAAGGATGTTCTTATTCCTACTCTTGTACAATCGTTTTATTGTGAACACAATTCATTGCTTTTATGCCTCCCCCGTTCTTCCCTTCCTCTGTCTTTTTTGAAGGTTCATTTTATTTTTTATTCTTATTTTTCACGAAATTTTCTCAATAAAAACACAAAATTTATCAGGTGAGATCTATAGAAGCAAAAATGACTAGAACGTGACTTTCAATTTTTATTCAAATACACACTCAAACACACACCAATACTGTTGGATTTTAAGTTTTTTTTCTTATTTCTGTCTCTGGCATAGAAGGAGATAGAAATGTACGAATATTTGTTTTTTACTGCTACTGCTGCTGCTTTTGCTGTGAGTGTTGTAAGTGTTGTGTGAGTGTAAATCAAAATTCAAATTTTCGTTGTCAGAGTACTAAAGTGCGTAAGTGTATGCACAGGAATAATTTCGTAGATGGAAAGTGTTTTAACCGATTTATGATTTCAACTTCTCGGCTTTTTTTTTAAGCGGCCTTCTCCGAAACAAAATGTTGGAATAAATGTTTGTCAAGCGACGTATTTTTTTATGAAATTTCAATTTGAATTTCTTTCTTTTATGCGAAATATAATCGTTTTTTGTGTGTTTTTTTTTTTTTTTTGAAAATTTTAGTGTCACTTCAGTCTGAGGTTTTTGAATAGAAAATACGTGATAATTTTGTTAAAAAGAACAAAAATTATGGTGATGATTTGCATATGATTGTAGGGGTACAAGTTTTTAATATTTAACCTTTCCTTCAATTCAAAATAGACGTTGTATTTGCTTAAGACACAGCAACGGTAATAATCATACAGTTTTGTTTTAATATATAGCATATGCATAAAAAGGTGTTCAGTTTGTTAATTTTCTAAATTTTCGATTCTAAAAAGTTTCTTAGCTTTCGGCAAAACACCGTTTTCTCCAAATAGGCATTTGTTTCATTAATGACATCTATGTTTGACCAACAGTTTTTGTTCGTTTGTTCCTGAGTCCAAAAAAGCACCTGCGCTAACTGGCGCCAGTTTTAAATTCCCAAGGGCGTCAAGCTCTGCAACACTTGGTGTCACCAACGAAGACTTGGTTGTCCTCGACCATATCAAAGGCCTGCCTTGCCGGAGTTTCTTCATCCACATAAGTGACGTGGCTAAGCCACCGCAGCCGCACTACATCCACGTCCCTGTACAGCTCGTACAGCTTGCTGTTCCAATGTATGCGATACTCATCTCCTACACGTAGAGGAGCGAGAATTTTAAAAAATATTTTCTTCTCGAACGCTCCGAAAACATTTTCGTCCTTTGTTGACAATGTCCGTGCGTCTGCACTATATAGCTGGATAATAAGCATTTTGAAGAGCGTGAGTTTGGTTTGTCGGGAGAGTGCACTGCACCTCAACTGAGCCGAAAGTAGCATCTGTTGGCAAGAGTGATTCTCAATTTGATCTCGAGGCTGATCGAGCAAAGATAAAGATAAAGTCCTACACTACTTCAAAACTATGGTCGCACACAGTAATGCTCTGTCCAAGGCGCGGGGACTCTTTACTTGTTGGCCAAAGATACTTAGTCTTGGCTTCTTTCACACCGAGTCTCACTTTATATGCTTCTCTCTCTAGATTGGAGTACGCAGGAGATATAGCGCGGGTACTAAGGCCGACAATATCGATGTTGTCGGAGTATGGCAGCAGCATGATGCTGCCGATTTAAGTTGAAGGCATGAACCAGTTACTTATTCAAATTTTAAAACTGAAATAGTGACAAGAAGTTAAGTCTGGAAAGTTAAATCTTGACTTGCATGCACCCGTGTATAAACCGTAAAGAACAGCACTGTTTTCTACGAAATGAGTTCGTTTAGAATTCAAATCAGTTCAATGGCAAACGTTAAATATTTTGCAGAATAACCGATGTGTGCCAAGACCCATATCAGCTTTCTTTAGTGCAAGTCTACACGTAAAATACCCAAAGCTTTCACTTCCTTTAGCTTTCGATGGGTTGAGTTGAAACTCTGTTTCGTTTTTAATTTCTGCACGGCTTAAAAACTTGTTTGTGTTGCGCGTAACACACTTTTAAAGTGGTAGCAAGATTTCACTTATGGTCGCACAAATAATTTTTTTACGTTCGAGTATTAATGTAAAATTGAATGTGCCTTGTTGGCTTAGCTGCTCACAGCCACAGCAATCTCACGAATTTTCGTTCTATATTCATGCAATATCATTACATGGATTTCATCGAACATTAACAGCTAAAGGAAGTCTTGATGCAATGAGTTATTGACCTGGAAATACAACAAGTCCCTCGCACAACTTATTGCTTCAAAAAATTCATTTATTTTAACGCCTGCTTTTGTCCTTGCTATTAAATATTTAAAATTCAAATTTTACAATATAACCTGCAATATTTATAGTATTTCTGTTCATTTACTATAAATTCTTAAATTTCCATGTAAAGCTTGTATTTCGCCATAAAATTTACTATTTTATGTAATCCTTTCCAATCCTTTCTGTCTCAAAATATGTCAAAATCACTGTCATAATGTTTTTGTTTAGCTGTCAGCTGTAAACATCTCATATGCATAAAACACACATTTAAATTGAAAAACGACAACAGGAAGATGAAATAAATTTCATACCTTTTTTCTTAGCGAAATTCAGGCAATTTTATACACCCACATGCAAAATATGTACATCCAGTCACATGTCTTGTCTAACCATTTGCATTCCACTCACATGTGAATTTAAAAATTACAGATATTTTGTAGGTATATTTCGTTGTTTTGGTGATGGCTTAAGAATTTAAATACTTTTTTTCTTGTGCTGCCTTAACCTCTTCTTAAGCCCTTTGAATGAACTTTTTTGGGTATCAGGATACAAGAGGAAGAAATGAAACTAACATCTACAGTCAGCCAGTCTGTCATATTCATCGTCAACAACATTTATGCGATTACAAATGATTATTGCTAAACGGTAAAATAAAAAAAAATTAACACTTCATTTCCTTCACTTCCGGGTTTCAATAATGGCAGTCTTTTTACTTATGAAGAGTAGCATTAGTTTTGTCTTTAAGGGAGAATTTGGTTTGCTAGAGCATATGGGTAAGTAATATTAATAATGAAAACAACTTTTGTTGTCGTTATTTAAAGATTTTGATTACTTTACTTTTACGATTTGTTTCAGTAATAGTAAGAATTTCTAATAGGACATATCTAAACGTAAGTACATAATAATAATTATTCTTAATATAAGCGAACGTAATTAGCATTTGATTAAAACGGATAAAATTTTGAGAAATGTATGAAATCCTTAATTGCGTCGTTAGAACCATCTATATAATTCAGTGTTTAAAGATGATTCCATGTAAATGTTGACCGCGGCTACGCCTAAAATGGTTCGTACGATAGATCCAATTTGGGCTTGTTCTTTCCAACTTATCGGTCAGTATCTCGCGAATAAATTCTTCATTATTGGCCTCCAGTGCGTCAACCGTTGCGGGCTTATCCCTGTAGACTAGAGCTGTCAAACTATCGGTAGTCGGCCCACTCGGATTCTTTTAAGTACTACCAGTGGCAACAATATTAGAATTTAAGTGAAAGGGAAAGAATAATAATAAATATACAGTATTGAAACAAAAAATAGGGACACTTTACTTTTTCCAGGATGTAATAAAATTTTATGTATTGAAGTTTTCTGATGGAAGACTAATCCTTAAATATAGGAAAAATTGCTCAGACTATGAAGTGCTCCAAAACTAAAGTAATTAATAAGATCCAGTGAAAGAAATCTGCAAAGACTATAGGAAGAAAGCGTAGAGCAACTGTCAACTTCTAATTCGTACTTCAAAGATTAATCTTTTCAAATCATCAAAAAACCTAAAAAATTAACTTATTCTCCTGTTTCAAGTCGCGCAATAAGAAACAAAGCTTATGGAAGCTAGACTTATGTAAGAGTCCTCGAAATTTATAATTTTTCAGCAAATGGAAGCAACATCCGCACCGTAATAATTAGAACAACATTATATGGACTGACGAAACGAAGATTAATTTTTTTGGGTCAAATGCAAAATCGTATGTACGAACATATTTTAATGACAATTCATACTTTATTTGAATTTAACAAATAGATATTTAAGAAACTGTTAAACTGCGTTCCTATGTAACTGTAAAAGTTTATAGACGGCTAACAACCTGCGTCGAACAAATGTTTTCAAATGTGACTTTGATTACATTTAATGGCCTCTGTATTTACTCTTAGAATTTGACGATAGTATCGATAGTGAAAAAAAACTATCGATGGTCAGCCAAAAACAAAACAATCGGTACCATCGATAGTACTATCGATTGCTTTGCAGATCTACTACAGACATGAGTTTGAACATAACTTCACAAAAAATAGTCAAAAGACGTTAGATCACACGATCTTGGCGGCTAATTGACCGGCCCCAAAAGTAAAATAAACTATTCATCGAACTCGTTTCTCAATTGGGTCATTGTTTCGCGTACTGTGTATCACGTGGCGCCGTCTGGTTAAAACCATATGTTAGCCCAGTCCAGCTCTGCTATTTTGGGCAAAAAAAAATTTCTAATTATTGCACGGGCATTACAGTAACGTTTCTGTAACGCAACGTTTTATAATCCCCACCAAATAGTACATCTTTCGGGATACATTGACAGTTCTTGCAATGCTTCTGGCTGCTCTTCACAACAAATACGGCAATTTTGTTTGTTCTCGTAGCCATTCAACCAGAAATGAGCTTTTCCGATAAGAAAAAAAAAAGTGGATCTTCATCCAACTGAATTTCAATAATAAAATTCAATAATCTGCAAGCGTTGTTGGTTTGTAAGTCGATTCATGATTAAATTATAAACCAAACTAAACATGTTTGACAGTAACCAACTTGACCACGACATTCGATAATAGCATCGCTTTTGAACGTTTGGCAAACATTTCTCTGATAAAACATTTAAAAACGACTATTGGAAGCGAAACGAATAAGAACTCATATAGTTGACCCGTTGCTCAGTTTGTGGCAGCATATCTTTTGATCATTAGCGCTTGCCTGTAATATCAACAGCAAACCTTTAGCGAATATTTATCTAAAGCGAATTGTTTGCTTTACTCTCTTCCTTTTTGCCGCTACCCTTGCTTTTGAATTTTTTTCTCCACTCAATGCTAAAAACGAGAGAAGTTTACTTGTTTCTCAAAATAAACAAAAAAACAAAACTGGACAAATATCAGCATATACCCGACTTGCGTGTTCTTTCGTCACTGTTTCAGTGACTACTAAAAGCAAAAGCATAAGAATATATGTAAGTTGAGAAGGAACAAGTTCAAGCGGAAACATGCTACTCGAAAACAGCTGCGCTGCCAAAAATACAATTGCTCGAAAGAAAGTTGCTAAAAAAATCAAATCATCGGATACAATAGGATATGATCAAAATTTTAAATTATTCACTTTAAATAAATGGACAATATTAATAACATATAACGACTTTGAAAAGTTTTCATCATATGCCTTTTGCCCCAAAACTCCTGTTAATAAAAACTTCTTGCAATCAAACGCACCAATATGACGCAATTTGTATTTTGATTTGTTGTTGCAGAGTACGACAAGTGTCCATGTTTATTTGATGAAAATAAATTAAAAATTTAAATATTGGTACATATTGTCCACTTCGGTTGTCACACATGAACACAATAAATATTGGCGCATATATGTCATTTTTATTGCCGCATATCTGCCTATGAGGCCAACCGTGTGATCCTAGCTTTAGGATTTATACTATACTTTTATGAGAGACATTTAAAAAGAAGAGAACCTACGAGTATGTAAACTTACAATCATTACCTCAATTAGAGCACTCGGGCAACAACAGACGATCTGTTTGAAAAATTTTGGTTGGCTGATCTTGAAATTCTGACAAAGATTCCTGCTAAAAAGACATTTTGAACGTCTAGATTTTGAGCAGATAGCACTGAAAATTATGGACACACCTACGTAAAATGTAGTGAAAAGGCCAACCAAGATTATGCCTCCTGTATAAGCAACCAGATATGACGGAGCTTTGTCACAATATTTTGTTAAAGAATTGTTCCTGAATCAAAAGCAGATGTAGCGTTTTTAAGCGAAAAATAAAAGTAGAAGAATTGTTGTCATAAAAAAATAAAAATTTTATTAATTTTAGTAGATCCTTAAGCAAATTTTAAAATTAAGTTTATTTAAGCCTTAAATAACCAAGATCAAGCATATTTGTAATACATATTTTCTTAATTTGTACGTTTTTTAATGTTTTTTGTTGAAGTTTCAGGAAACGGAAATTCAAAAATATATTTTTTAGTTATGGTTTTTTATATAAAAAAATCTTATAAAGTACACTTGAAACCAATTTAATCGATACTATAGTTCTAGGAATATTCTTTTATAAGGGCGTATACCTTTGGATCATTAGAGATACATGAGGCATTTAAGGGTTAGAATTAAAAATGAATCCCCTTACATTGATTCTCGAGCAGTAATAATATTTTGACGTTTTTGTAATTTTTTTAAAGAACCATTGTAAGGGTGGATATCATTAAGTTAAAGAGAAAAACATTTTCAGCCCCTTTAATTAAAAATTAATTACTTAATGGATTTTTCTAGTATTTACATTAACAATATTATGGAAAATATTATTTTGAAAAAGATCGATTAAAAATTAAATGCAAAATTGTATTTCCTTTGATTTTAATTAAAATGTTGTTCCCAAAGTAAAAATAAACTAAAAATCTGTTTGACTATAAAAAATAAAAATAAAGTTTTGAAACTAACAAAACTTTTTCTTCCAAAAACTCACTTCACTAAAACTATTGCTTTGGAGACAACACTTGAATATTCAATAAATAAATAAAAACAATTAAAAAACAGAAAAACAAATGAACAACAAATGAAAATTGCATTTACTTCTTTGCCAGTATGAAATAATATTGCCCGGCATATTCCCTAAGCAAAAGGACATTCAAATATTTATTGGTCTCTCATGTGATAAATAAAAACGAAAATAAAAAAATAGAAAATAAAAAATAAAATATATGAGCAATGAAATAAAAACTAATTTGAATCACCTTTTAGTTGTTGTTGATATTCTTGTTTTAGTTGTTGTTTTTGTAAATGAAATAAACTGAATTCAGATTTCTTAGGTTTCAGTATTTTATGAACTTTTCTTGGTAGCTTAGTGAGAGAGAGAGAGAGAGATAGTATGTCACACACACTCACTCATACAGGCACAAACTTTATGGAAATAAAGTTTTATTTTTATATATTTGCTCTTAATATTGTTACATACATATGTAGTTGTCACTGTATGTGTGTTTATAGTATTCCCCAGTTTCATAAAAGTTTTATTTGAAACAAACAATATATGTTCACTGTTTTTTTATACATGTCGTACAAATTCTATAATAATAAACATACAAGCACACACACATACATATATACTCATATTTTTGCGTTTACACTTACACACATTTCAAAAAAGAGAATTTTTACTCATACAAATACACCTTAAACATTTATTTCTGCCTTTTAGTTGTATTGCATTACAAACAACACTCAAATTGAAATTCAACAAGAAATTCAAATACTCGCTCATTCTTAACTTCTCTTCACCCTTTACCAGTATTAGTTGTTGCTGTTGATGTTAGCAAAGGTACATGATGTTTTATTCTATCCTTCTTCTTTTTTTCTATGTAATTTTGTTTAGTATTTTTCTGGTTGTTATTGTTCAGTTATATTTTGTAAATATTTGCCATCTACAACGTCATTACAAAATATTTTGTTTTTTTTAATTTTCCTTTTGATATTTTTCTTGAATTTTTTTCTTCTTCGTCTTTTTTACATTTCGTCCAACCATCCAGTCATCCATAAGACCGACCAACCATCCGTCCATCCATCCATCCATCCATCCATCCATTCATCTATCCATCCATCGGTTTATCCAGCAGCAGTCATCCATCTGCAATGCATAAAACATGGTCAGCAACAGCAACCACCGATGTTACTACAGAACCAAGAAAAAAAGCAACAACAACAACAACGTTTACCATTTTTCTTTTTCTTTTTTGCTGTAGTTATGCTTGTTCTTGTTCTGACACTTTTTTTGTGCTTTTAACAGTACGAATGTGTTTCGCATGTTTGTGGTGGTAGTGGTAACACTGTTATATGTCGTAAAACAACAACAACAACAAACGAAGACACATATTAACGAAGCTACAAACATACATATGTACATACATTTTCGTAAATTCGTCATAGCATCCACTGTTGTTGTTTCATGTATGTTTTGTAAGTTTTTGTAGATGTTGTTGTTTTATTGGTTTTAACCTATATTTTGTCGTCATCGTTATTGTTATTGTTCTTCATTGTGCTTGTGGTGTTGGAATAGCCTATAAAACAAAACCAAATATGTTCCACATGCTGTTATTAACAGAAAGCTTTTGTATTCTATTAACAAATCAAAGGCTTTCAAACTGTATTATCATTTAAAAATTTTTATGTATATAAACATGACTTTTGTTTAACATTTATTTATAGACAAATTATGTAATTAGTATTTTAAAAATGTAATTCTTAAATTCCATTACAACACATTTATTTAATATTGCATATGACATTTTTAACAGCATTTAAGTAAACCAGCGTTTAATTTTAAACATAAAAGAACGCCTTAAATTATGCTAAAATTTTTGAAAATATTATTTAAATGTATTTATTCATATAAAATATATAATATATGTGTATACATATGTATACATATACATACAGTGGTGGACATTTGGTTAGCACATTTCATAAGCATTGAAAAGCGTATATTTTTTGAGTAAAGTATTCACCTACAAGTGTCTATGGTGTGCTCAGTATGTATCGTAACTTATTTTTGTTTTCTTTGATCTCAAAAAAATAATGAAATAAAAAATTTATCAAATCACTGCTTACACTTTTTCTCCACCTTTGAGCAAATTTCCAAATCCCGTCTCACAAAAACTTCTCGTTTTTTAAGACGCTCCAACTTTGATGCCGATTTTGTATTTCTTCAAAGGCAATGACCTGTGAAAAGATAAACTGATACCTCTTTATGCGGTCTAGATAGATTCTGATTATGTAGGCCGTAAATCTAAATGCCTTAAAGCGAAGTGAATATGTGTTGTGTTTGCTTCCCTTACACTTTTTACACCGTAGAACGAGGTAATTTACGCTTAAAACGAATGTTTTCCATAACACAAACAGGTCGTTATAGTGAAATGCTATGTAAAGAAAGCCCGTATAAAGAGGTATGAGTATATTGTATTTGTCGCAACAGCCAACGGAGCAATGTTCGGAGAATACGGAATATGCGACATTTCATCGCTTCTAATAACTGTTTTGAAACTTTTGCGACATGAGGTCGAATGTTATCATGCAAAAGAATAACTTGATCATGTCTGTCTTTATATTCCGGATGTTTTTCTCATAATGCATGATTCAAACGAAGTAATTACAGTTGCTTCGATCAACCAGTTTTAGCAGCTGATAGTACACAATGGCGCCTTGATCCCACCAAAAGTGCGAAATTGCATTATAAATACTAAAACAAACTGATTGTATAAACAAACAAAAAATATTGGCGACTTGATAAAACCCACTAAAACTCAAAGAACCCGATGGGTTGGGTTTTTTTTTAAACCTGGGTTTTCGCCAATCGTGGTTCAAAGGCATGGCTTAAAATCATCGTTTTTGAGATTGCTTCCCTAATAAACTGCAACAAAAAGACGGTGTACAACGTATTATTTAATATATAGGGTCCGCCAAATAAATTTCTTTTATTTGAAAATGCTGTAAAAAAAAAACTATTGAATATTTTCTTAAATTTCTTTTTTTATTTGAAAGTACAATCCTTCCGCTTAATAATGGAAAATAATTTTATTCAAATGGCTGCCTCGGCTGGCCTTGCAGTAGCCTACACGATCGGTCCAATTTTTAAGCACATTATCGATTGTGTGCAGCTGTATTTCATCAATGGCTTCACGAATATTGTCCTTTAAAGCGTCAATTGTCTCTGGCTTGTTGTCGTAACACTTATCTTTGATGGTACCGCACAAATACTCGTAATAGTCCAACGGTGTCAAATCGCAGCTCCGAGGTGGCCAAACGACATCAGCTCTGCGGCTGATAATGCGATCTTCAAAAACAGGGCGCAAAACATCGAGTGTAGCTTCGGCTGTGTGGCACGTAGCGGCGTCCTGTTGAAACCAAATGTTGCTAATATCCTCCTCTTCAATTTTTGTGAACATAAATTTGTTCAACATGGCTCGATAACGATCGCTATTGACTGTAACGGCCACTCCTTGCTCATTTTCGAAGAAAAATGGCCCAATTATGCCTCTGGACCAAAATCCGCACCAAACAGTTACTCGCCTTGGGTGTATCGGCTTTTCAATGTATGCGTACGGGTTTTCTGTGCCCCAAATGCAACAATTTTGCTTGTTTACATACCCGCCAAGATCAAAATGAGCTTCATCTGCAACATTACCATGATTTTCAAAGTAATGTCGCAATATTTCTCAGCGTTGTTCAATCATATACACAACCATATTCGTTCAGCGGAAGGATAAAACTAATTATCTGTCAAATCAGACATGAGCTAAGTGTTAGCATTCACGAAATAAGCACTGGTTGAAAAACAATACAACAGTATTACACGGTGCGCTAGAGCTGGAAAAACAATTCGTAAAAAAAACTACTTTATTTCTAGAGCCTCAGTAGCAGGGCGCTTTAAGTCCTCAACTCAAATTCAAAAGGCGTTTTAAAAATAAATTTGGCATTGCTATCTCCTAGCGTGCAATCAGAAGAAGGAAAATTGAAAAAAAAAATTACTTGGCCGCAGTGTACAACATAAGACCCACGTATCAAAAAAGAAGTTAAAGTCCCGAATTTTATTTTGTTTGAGCAACAGCTCTTTTGGAAAATGTCCTGCGGAGTGACGAATTCAATTCTTATTAATTTGGATCTGATGAAAAATGTTATATATGGAGTTCTTCATGCATGCAACACAACCACAGGTACACATCAATTACAGTACAGCACGGTGCCGAAAAGGTAATGGTTTGGGTTGCATTTTTTGGGCACCTTGTTGGTTTAATAATCAAATTAGGCACGCAAATGGATTAGTACGTACAATGACTCCATTTGCAGAGTAAAAACATGCCACTTATGTAGGTGGCATTTTATTCATGGTAATTATCCAAAACACATTTCACGTACAGTGAAGTGGATTTTTAATTGGCCAGATCTCAGTCCCATAGTATACCTTACCTAGTACTTAGTTTTAAATAAAATAAATAAATAGTTTTGTTTTTTTGCGGAAAGCATTTTTTTTATTATTTGAGCTAAATTACTGTCCAGCTATTTTTGGGTGTTGGCGTATTTGAAAGCAAAATTAATGAACTGAAACGAATAAAACTAAAGTAAACTAAAGCTACGTATTCCGTAGCGTGAAAAAAATTTTGATTCTAAATAGTACTCATAGGTAATGTGCTAACCCAACGTCCACCACTGTATGTGCGTGTATGCGAATAATATATATTTATTAAATACGAGGGCAATTTGATAGTTTCAGCTCAAAAGCATTTGCCCATAAGCCAAAAATACAGGCTGCCTTAATGATAGACAATAAAAGCAATTGAATGAAGTAAAGTAATTGAAAAATGAAGTTCGTTGTGACCACAGGTGTGACCACTTCAAAGAAATGTTCGATGGTACTCAGCCGAAATAGGAGCGAGTTTCAGCGCCACCAACACACCGGAGACTAAAGATAAGCTTAAACAACGAATTACTTTTTGGTGAACAAGCTGTAAAGAAGGCTGCAATGTTCATCAACAAGGTTATGGACATAGTGTTTTCAAAACTTTTGAACAGATCAGATATTAATATGAGACAAAAACAGCCTCAAAGAATGTAGACATAATTTTAACTTGGCTACGAACTGCTACCCAATTCGGTACATGTTTCAGATTTAACCTTTGCTTCTATTTCCTATTTTTATATTTAAAGAAATAAGTGGTAGGAAAGAGATATGGATCAAACGAAGAAGCCATCATAACGTTTGACTTTTATAGTATGTGTGTAACCCATAATAATTGTTCATAGTTTGTACTTTCCATATAAGAATATTAGAGTGGTTTGTCCATGAAGTCAGGCTTGTTCGACTATAAGTTTCAAATCAGTTTTATTTTTAATAATCTTAACGCGTATCCGTTTTTATAATGCTTCTAATCGTTAAAGCAACGCTCATACGTACTGTTTTCAACAATTCCTTTATACTGCACTGTGGGAAAGTAAAGAATTGGTCCAAGCAAAACGCACGATGTCTATTGTAAATAAAACAAAAAGTTTACAGATAATTATCTTTGGCCAAATGTTTGCCTCTTTCCCTCTGTCCATATTTTCAGAGACTCTGAGACATAATTAAAGTTCAATGGCGTTCATGTGCCGAATTATTTCATCCTTTAGCTCTTGAATTGTTAATGGCTTATTGACTTTTTCTTTTAAGTATCCCAAAAGAAAGAAGTCCAACGGTGTCAAATCACATGACCGTGGCGGCCAATTAACATCGCCACGACATGAGATAACATGGCCATTAAATTTCTCGCGAGAAAGAGCCATTGTTTCGTTAGATGTGTGACAAGTGACATCATCCAGTTGAATGCACATATCGTCCAAATTCATATCCTCAATTTCTGGCCACAAGAAGTCCGTTATCATATCACGATAGCGAATACCATTCACGGTAACTGCTTTGCCGACCTCATTTTCATAGAAGCATTATGGTTGGACCACTCTTTATAAGGGCACTGCTACACGTTCAATATTTCTCACATAATTCAGATCACAAAGTATTAAGTTATACTACCATATGGACCACGATCTATCAATACACCATGCAAAACGTTCTATAAATATTGTGAAACTGGATAACGCTCAACATACCATATATTGAAGGGGTAGCCGCGCTCTAAAAGAGTTGTAACAGGAAGAAAATATTTGCGAAATATTTTTATTCGTTTTTATAAAAAATCTTTATTTGATAATATTTTTATTTAAATTTATTCTTAATAAAATATTTACAATAAGTTTTCAAACAAAATATTTCCGAATAAGTTTACGTAGTTTGAGTTAATTCTTAAAAGTAAATTTAATTACATTTTGAAGGCATTTTCTTAAACAAGAGCGCAGCACAGAGAGAGGGAGAGAAAGAGAAAATGATTATTCTCGTTACTAAACGTGGCTATAAACTTTTTACCATCTTACAACCAGGCAAGTTGATTCAAGTTTACTAAAGACTATACGATATCATTTTATTCTATTCTTTTTTTCTACTTTTATTTCATCTTTTACTTCGTTCGAGTCTGGCCAGTGGTAGTAAACAACAAATAAACTCAATTGAAAATAGTTGGTATTGTTGTTATTCAGTTTCCGTTTCCTTTGCTTTGCTGTGCTTGCATTGCCTACGCTTATCTTAAAGCCGATGAGACTTAAAACATACAAAGACAAACAATGAAATGTTGCAATTGCAGTGTAATGAAGATGTGTTTGGTGAAGAACTATTTTTTTTTTTTTTTGTTTGTTCTGCTGCTGCTGTTATATTGCTTTGCAATACCCATTTTATACGGAGTTGCAAATCGGTGTACCATAAAGTAAAGTGTCCAATTTTAATTTTCTATACGTTTGCAATGAGGGCGCACCGTGGCCAGGACGACCCCAGTACGTATCAAATACCATAAAATGCTGTTGACTTTCATCCCGATCGAGCTGTTGGGCCAAGCTAATCGAACGTCTTTTTTGTGCAACTTGTGTGTTGAGGTCATGCAAGTAATGCAAGTCAGCAGCTGTGTGAAGTCTAATGCGATATAGATGCCATTATATACACACAAAAATAATTTTGTTTTTGTTGTTGTTGTTGTTGTGTTGTATTATTGTTTCATGTTGTTTAAGTGATTTAATAATTAACTGTTTTTTTTTTCTTTGCTATTGTTGTTGTTATTGTTGTTTCTTTTTTCTTTTTTCTGTTTCATTCATTACGTGTGTAGCTATTGATTAGTAAAAGTAGTTTTTAAAAGAAATAACGTGATGCTTTTGTGGGTTAGGGCAGTATGTAGTTTTTGTTGTTCTAAATAATAGCAGTAATAAGAATAGTTGTTCTTGTTGTTGTTGTTGTTGTTGTTGTTATGGCATTTAATTACATTTTTAATTCTTTTTCAATTGCAATTTAATTACAATCGTTACTGTTCTGCATTTTGTTTGTTTGTTTTTTTCAATAATTAATTTGAACATTAAATAGCACGCAAATAGCACGCACACATACATACATATACACAAACATGTGAATTGAATTTAATTTACATTGACACGCACATATAGAAACAAGATAGAAATTGAAAATAAGAAAACGAGAAAGAAAGAAAAGTAAAGAAATACAAACACTTTTGAATAAAATATTTTAAAAGGAAAACAAATATTCAAGAGGAAAAAGAACGAACACATACGCTCGTTAGTGTATTAACAGGCAGGAAAAGAAGTGCATGGAAGAACTTTTCAATGAGGACTTCAAGTGATGATAATGATTACACATTGAATTGAAAGCAATTGTCTAAATCATAAAAATAGATTTGATGCATGAAATGATTTAATTTTTATATAATATTTTCAATATTTTCCAATAATTTCCAATCATTTTTAAGTGATTTTTGCTTTTTTTCTTTAATGAAATTATAAATGCGGTCTCTTGCGAAACAGAAAATCGATTATATTTAATTTTTCGGAAAAATCTGTAGTCCTATACTGAAGGAAACTGTTTATTATTTGCCATATAACCTTTTTTTACAAAATTTATTCAATCTGTTTCCTGAAAATTAATCTTGTTTTTTTTCAGATCAAGACTAGTTCAGATAAGATGATCTTTAAAAAAATTTTATTGCCGTCGAAGACATTTTTTATAATATAGGGGAACACGGGGGGGACTTCTCTCAGTCAATGAGCTGCACCCGATTCTATTTTTAGACTCATTGAAGGGGACCTACAGTGTAACACCGGCTCCGACTAGCAAATTGATTTAGAAAAGTTTTCAATAGTAGTAATACTCATAACCAGTTACTAGTTAATGTTATGAGGTGATACCGCTGTTGAAAAACTTTTTTCTTTTTTCAGATGGTCTGGCCTGGTATTGAACCGAGGACCTTCTGGTTGGTAGGCGGGAAGATATTTTTTAACTTGTAATTTTTTGATTTTCTTAAAAAAAAGAGTACTTCCAGTAAATGTTAAGATTAAAAAGATATTTCATTAACTGAATTAAACTTAACACCTCATATATTAAGACATTGGACGTTCCGATATACATACATATATACACTCCGATTCAACGGACCACCCACCTTATTTTTTAAAGTATCATAAATCGCGAATATAGAAACAATAAGTGATTGCGATTTTCTTATAAGAATATCCTTCAGAATGGATAATAATATATTTTAGCTTTATATCCTTTTTCCACCCGCTTTTATTTAGTAAATTGTAGTCAGTTTCTTCACCTTTAATTTTACGCACTTTTTATTGAGGTTTATCGTAACGGAGGACCAGTCTTAATGAGAGTGGTTCTATTCTGCTGAACTAAAAAAATTAACTAAACATTACCCACTTGACCTGAAATTTGCAATAATTGATTGTTCGCGATTAGCGAAGAATTTTCGAAACAAAATTTTTATATTTATTAACTCAAAACAGTATGGTTTTAAATACCCTTTTCATAAATGTGTGTTTTTTTTTTTCTTTTTCATTATTATGTTTTGAAGTCTCAAATAAACTTAAGTTAACTTAACTTTGAAACAAAAAAATATGTGTTTGTTCAACAAAAATGCTTAACAGAGCAGAGAACATTGCTGTTAATTTCATAAGACTTTTGTTCCTTCCAATTCACATCTAATTCCTATGCTCTTGCTTTTAGTCGTCACTGAAATAGCGACGAATAAGCACGCGTGGTGGGTATATGCTGATTTTTTTTCAAAAAATTTTTTCTTTTTTAAAGAAACAAGAGAACTGAAGAAAATTTAAAAGCAACGGCAAGAATAGAAAAGAGCAAAGCAAAGTTCGATTATTCGACTTTTTCAAAAACCGGTTTTCGGTTAATAATTCTTAAAATAACCGGTTAATCGGTTCTTTTATTTAAATAACATTGTTCTTAATTCTTGAAGCGTCGTTTTAAAATAAGCAGAAGCTGACGTAGAGCTTAAAATTAAAGTGGCAATCAATACTAACACTAATTCTAACATATCTCATAAAAACTACGCCGAAACGGTGTGTGGAGGCTATAGAAACAAAGTTGATTACACAAAGTACTGAAAGTTGCTAAAGTTTCGAGCAGCTACTCAAGGAGCTAATTTATTTTTATTATTATTTTTTTTTGTTTTTTTTTTTTTTTTGTTATATTACTTGATAGAGAATGGAATTATAGGTTTGTTATTATAGTCATAATTTAGGTGCCTAAGATAAGAAGAATTAAGTGCTTTACTTTGAATAAATCTATTAGTAATATTCGAACAACACTGTATGTAAATTCATGCACCACGTATTTAATAGTGTGTGTGTTACTGTGTTATGTTAGGCAAGACACCCACTTTCCAACCAAGAACTTGTTTTGTGTATTCATGCTGTGGCAACTTCACTAACTAATATATCTGCCGTTCGGAGCCAGCGTTTGTTGGTCGCTTTCAATGAGTCTGGTTGATCATTCTCCATATATAAAAATCAATATTTATTTACAGAAGATGAGAGAAAGTTATTGTTGCGCAAGTATGCATATCATTTTCGATCTACCTTGGCTTTCACGTTTTTTGTGAGACGTTCAAGGTTACAAAAATAATAACAAAATGTAACGGTTATTCGTGTTAAATCAACCGGTTGATTCGGTATGCGAAAACCGTATTCGACAAAACAAAAAAACCGGTTAAAACCGGTCAAATATTAACCGTCCGATCTCCCTAATATATAGCTTTTGCTAAACGTTGTCTGTTGATATTACAGGCAAACCTTCGAGATCGAAAGATTTGCTGCCATAAACTAAGCGACGGGTGAACTCTATGAGTTCTCTTTCGTTTAGCTTCCAATAGTAGTTTTCGAATGTATTATCAGAGAAATATTTGCCAAACGTTCGAAGGTGATGTTATTATCGAATGTCGTGGTCAAGTGCGTATGAGCTAGGAAGATGAAAAAAAATACCAATGTAATAAGCTTGGATTTGAGTTTTAAGTTTAATTTATAATTTCAAGTAACTGCTATACGTCTGAAAAAAATATTAACTTATCGTTTCTGTATTCACGATTTATTTTTATATATAAAAACAGATGGTTTTATCCTGTTGAACAGGAGTGTATATCATTTAAAAGGAGTTTTTCTTTGAACGTATTTCGATAATTTCAAAAGCATGTTATTTTTGTGAACTTGACAGTGCCTATCGGAAAAATAGTATCACTTCGAAAGTATTTTATCGTTATTCTCTTTTGCGAAACCGTATTATACTTTAAATAAAATTTTTCTTGCCTTGAAAAGCAGTCACAATTAAAATTTATTGAAAAATACTAACAAAGGAGTTTGAAATTCTAAGCGAATTTACTTAAAATGTGGTTGCAAAATGTCTCCAAAAGCTCCACATCACTAACGTTAATTATGAATACGAATACCTCTTTATTTAACATGACTTTTTCTTTCTTCTTCCAAAAAGAAACTACTAAAAGAGATTATTTGGCGAAATTAAAATGTGCTAAAATGTTAATGTCTTTTTAAATGAATCTTTAAATAAAATTAAAAAAATTGTTTTCGTTTGTATGTTTTGCCTGGTTATGTTCAAAAAAATATAAAAAATGCACCCAATTTCTCTTTATAAAATGAGATTCTATTCGTTTTAATGATAATTATGTCGGTGATAATGATAATGATGTGCTAATTTAATGGCAGCAGTTGAAAAGTTTTTAATTTTTCTTTTTCATTGCTGTCTCTTCAATGAAAATTTTGCAAAAAAAAAAAAAGATTTTTTTTCATGTATCTCAAGTGTGTGTGGGTCTTTTTTGAATGAGTTTGAGTTCTGAGCATACATTTCGTATCTAACGGATATGCAATGTGAACTTTTTTAAGCAACATGTAGATGTTGTTGTTGTATTAGTGCTATTTGTATTATTATGAATGTTACTGTTGTGGTTTCTTAAATTGTTTTTGGTCGTATTATGGTTATGATTGTTATTGTTGTTGTTGTTGTTCATGTTCATGTTCATGTTCAGATTCAATTTGGATGCGTACCTATCGTTTGATGCTGTACGTTTTGTAACATCCGTTGTCGATAAACTAATGGGACGTTCAAAGGCACGTCTACGTGCCAATAATGGCACCAATTCAACGCCATTATTATTATTACCGGGTATTTTACAGCCAACACCACCAGCACCATCAGCATTGCAACCACCACCACCACCACCACCACCACCACCACCACCAATATTTTTGCTACCAACATTTGCACTATTATCGGTTGTTGTTTCAATAGTTTTACTGTGCCTCAGCAAACGTGGGCAAATTTTTGGTTTTTGCTCTTTATTAACGTTGGGATTTGGTTTCTGTATCGGCTTGAGTGGGCTGGAATTTAATGCCATAGCTGGACATGTACAGGTGCACATGTCACAGCATCTTGTTGGTTTACGAGTAGCACGTGATTTGCGAAATGTTGGTTTTTCAGCAGGTGTGGCTGGATTATCTTGATCCAAGTCTTTAAGCATTTGTTTATTGGTCCAACCCTGGATGAAATCAGAGAAAAGATAAAGGAAACATTCATTTTAAATATTTTCTCGATTCAACTTACCAATGATTTCATAAACGAACTACCCGCTGCTTTAGGACTGCGCCAAGGTTTACCACCAGGACCTGCTTTTCCCCAAGGATCTTTACTAGGCTAGTTAGTTATTTATTATGAAATTAAATGAAAGTCTTCATAATTTCAATTCATATCTCACCGGCTTTTCGATTTTATTCAATGTCTTCTTTCCTCTGGTGGCCACAACTTTTGTATCGACCTTTGCATTGCTTTTCGGCTCCACTAGTAAAGGGCACTTGTCAGTTTCGGTGACCACAATTTTTTCCAACATCGGTTTACCTTTTGTGGCTGCATTCGGTTTATAACGTACTTCGATGTCAACATGTCCCTTATTGCGAAATGACATGGATGGATGATCTTTTAATGTAATTTGCAAACTTTCCGCATGTTTATTGCCATCGGTGGTTTTTGACACACACCCAGCACCAACACCACCGCCACTGCTAGTAGCAGCAGTATCCACATCACGTTCACATAGTGTTAAAGTGCTACTGGCTTGTGTGGGACGTGCATTAATAGCGCTGATATGTTGCACTGCATGATGTGTACGAGGCACGGAATGATGCTGGTGCTGATGATGATAATGCGGATGATACGCTACTACGGGATCCAGGCAGCGTTTGTGTTTAGAAAAATAATCACTAAAACGACATGACTGTAATGATGTCAAACGATGGTTGGTGGTGGTCTTAAAACAAACACACACACAAATTTATAAAACTTCTTAATTAGCAAAAAGTGTTAAATGGCACAGAAAGTCATACTTACTATAGGTGCTGTGGAGTGTAAGCCCACTGCTGTTATATCTTTACGTCTGACATCTATATTGGGGGCACCACCACCTGGCCTACCCCAAGGGCAGTGTTTAATAAATAGATCATAATACTGAAATACAAATAAAGAAAAACATTTTCTTTAGAGAGTGTCTTAGATTTAATCGATTGTCTAAAGTGTGTCTCAGCATTATTCTTCAGCGTCAAAAAACGTTTAGCTTTAGTTTGCCAACATGCACGTGCAGACACCAATTACGTTTATCGCCAAAAATAAAAAATTGATTTCTCTTCTAGACACAATAATTCTGATTCTCCCTTTATTCGTTTTTTTTTTGGGCTTACAATTGTTGCAAAAGTTTCTTTTTTCCATAATATTGATTTGAGTTATTAGGTTGTTGTTATAGTTGCAAAACCTGACACATATACACACACATGTTGTCTTACCCAAATACGAATACTTAAACATGCAAAAATTAAAAACAAAAAAAAAATTTTTTTAAATGTTTCTGACTGACTTTGCCAATGAAGAGCTTCACAATCATCGTAGTCACGCAATTTGCCAAAAAAAAATATATCGCGAATTATGAAAAAAACTGTTATTTTGGCGGTGCTACAATGTAAGAAATGCATACTACTTAATATCCCAATTAGACTAAACGTTGAAGTCAAATTACACTGAAAATTTTATAAAATCTGAAGGAGTTGAAAAACCCTTATTTTCCAGTGGAGCATATGGCCTCAATAAATTTCACCACTTACTTTGGTCCTTCGCTATGCTCTTCACCTCGTTTAGAGAATATTCTAGTTGTTGTATGTCCTTCTTTTATGTGCGTTTCCATGAGTATTTCGACCCTCCTCGTACTCTAGTGCCTTGTCTTCATATCTCGTTTGGTTGTTTCCGAAGCATGTGCCCAATCCAATTCCACCTGCTCTTTTTGATATCCAGATGTATCGGCATTTGTTAACATTTGGCTCAAAATTCCAATTTTGATATTGTATTTCGCCACCAATATTGAGCATCTTTTTCAGGCTCCTGTTTCCTGTTCGCAACCATACAGCAGAACCGATTTTATATTTGAGTTAAAGAAACGTATTTTCGTACCGGTTGATATAGAGGAAGATCTTAAAAGTTTCCAGAGCTGTGAAAAGGCACTTGTGCCTTAGATATTCTATGTTACTCAGGATATAACTGAAAGTGCCGCTATCTGTCAAGATAACACTACCAAGATAGGTGAAAGGCTAGACATTTTCTGTACTATCGTTACCGACTTTAAAATTATCGCCAAGGTCGAGCGAAGTTTTCTCCAGACCTTTCATCTTCGTGGAGTTGATCGTTAAACCAATTGTATGCAATTCGTTAATGATGTCGTCTATTTTTCTCTGCATATCGCCGTATCTTGATGATAATAGACATACCATATGTCATCAGCATATGTAAGATCCTTAAGGTGATGCTAGAAGTTACATCGGATTCCACGGTTGTCACCATTATCAATTTCCCGCTTTAGGACATCATTCTGAACTATCAGCAACAGTAAGGGCGACAAAAGACAACCTTGACGTAGTCTAGAGTTGATGTTAAATTTGTCTGATAGTTAACCATTGCAGAAAACCCAGCAACAACAACAGTTGTATTGTGTCTTTATAAGCCTTATCAGTTTAGGCGCTATTCACTTTCGCCGTAAAGAATCACAGATACAGTTTCTATCTATGCTATCAAATACTGTACTGTAGTCTACAAATACGAGTTGTAATGCTGGTTTCCACTCGACTGACTGTTCGTTGATGATTCACAATGTGTTTCTGTGGTCAAAACAAGAACGGTTGGGACGAAACTCAGCTTGCTGTCTTCGTACGGTCGCCTCCAGTTTATCGTTTCTACGGTTAAGCAGAATCCTAGTGAGTATCCTTAATACAATTACCAACATAATACCTTTGCAATTTTTGGTTGGACGCAGTATGAAGGAACAGCCAGCTATGTTTTCTAAATATTTTTTAAATGGTACCATCTTCTGTTCCATAACTTTTATAAAGTTTCCTTTAGTTTTTATACATCGTTCTTTCGTTTGAATTTTAGTGTATTAGAAAGTCGTACTTAGCCGATAAGAACTTACTCGTTTATGTATGTGTGTATCTTTGTATGTATGTATTTGTGTATACACATAAAAAATAAAATTATTTTTAAGAAACTCATGTCATATTTTATATGACAAATTATCGATATTCTCTTCTTATCTCGTATCAGACATTAAATCTAAAAAAAAAAATATTTTTTTGCCTAAAATTTTGTTTCCAAATCTTAATCACAAAAAAGGTCAATAAACCGCAAAACGAAATGGGGAAGTACGAAAAACAAATAAAAACCAAAACTATCGTTAAATACTTTTACAAGTATTTTAAACAGAAAACTTCTGAAACGACACATGAGTGACAAGCTTTTGCAATTAGTATTTCTTCTTATTATTGATTCTAAAAGTTTGTATTTTGTTTTTATTTTGTTACTTCTTTTATTTCATAAAGATTTTACGCTACATAAACTTTTATCAGAATGAATTTTTTCGAGAACTTCAAACATTGGAAGACAAATTTTATAAAAATACAACAAATTTAAAACCAAATAAACAATAAATACACGAAACTTAAAAACAAAAAAACAAAAATATTTTAAAATTTTTAATCTCTTGACGGTGAATCTAAAAGAATTGACCACTTTACCGGATTATGTACTATTTTGCGATATTCAGAGTCATTTGGTAATTGTGAGCGAAATATAAATCCATCAGAAAAAATGCAAATTAGTGGTTTTCTAAAACAACACGGTCGGCCAACATGGTTGGCCACTATCTTTTAAGATGCAAGATATGTTACTCTGGGATCACAAAATGGACTCAATGCACCAATTATTGGTACGGCAAACATGTGACGGCTCGATAAGCAATCACAATAAATATGTTAAAAATGAGCCAATATTTACTATGTTCTAGTGCTGCAATCGAATTAGACGATACGTACCAATATTTAAATTTTGTAATTTTTTTCGTAAAATAAATTAGGACAATTTTATTATTTTGCGGCAATAATTAATCACAATAAAAATTGTGTCATATTGGTACAATTGCGACTATCGTGTGATCCCAGCTTTAAAATGCATAAAACAATTACCAAATAAAACACAATTATTCGTTCAACAAAGTGCACGGGTACACACGAGTAAATACATGGGTTAGACTACGAAATGCTGCCACATCCAGCATACCACTTTAATCAATGTTTCCGTTATTTATTCAGAATATTAAAAATACAAATTATTTCATCTAAATCTACATATATTGTCCACTTCAAAGTAATCCCCATCGACTGCAACACACTTATGCCAGCGCTTGATCCGATCCTCGAAGCATTTTTTATAATCAGTTTTCGGTATGTCCATCAGTACTTCGTGCGATTTTTCCATTATTTACTCATGGCTGCTGAAAAGTGTTCCCCGTAATGGTTTTTTAACTCGATTGAACAGAAAGAAGTCATAGGTAGCCAAATCAGGTGAATTCGGTGGCTGTTGGATGCTATTCGTTGCATTTTTCGTCAAAAAATTTCATGATGGCACTGTGCGACTGTGCGTTATCATAGTGCAAAATACACGAGTTTGCCCAGAATTCTGATCTCTTTCAGCAAATTGCTTCACGCAAACGTCTCATAACGTCCAAATAATACTCTTGTTTACTGCCTGGCCTTCTGGTAAAAATTCATATGCAATACACCATTGTAATCCACGAAAACTAAAACCATTGCCTTCTTTTTTGACTGAAAACGACGTGGTTTTTTTGGTCTCGGCTGATTTCGTGAACGTCATTCGCTTGCCTGATGTCTGGATAAACCCACGTCTCGTCTCCAGTAATGATCTTTTTGATGAATGTGGGATCGAATTCAGCCTCGCAAATCGTGTCTTTTGCGACCTCAATACGGTGTCTATTTGCATGAAATTGAAGTATTTTGGCACCAACTTTGATAAAATTGTAAAAAATCGCCAACACACTACGTAGCTTTTGCAAATGTCAAGCTATGTCACTTAGATTTAGTGGGAATATCAACAACAGATGTACCAACTTAACAACAACAAAAATCGAATTGGAAGAACAATAGAACCGCCACGCGGGGGTTATTCCGGGAACTTTAGGATCAAGGAGGTATTCTCTAAATTCAATCTATACAAAGTAAATATTGTATTTTATATATCTTTAGAACAATAATAGTGGAAGGTTAGGAATTTGGTCTAAATAACTTCGTAGTCAATACACATCATCAGTCGAAATATGAGCGAAACTGAATAAAGGGATGTGGCACCTCCAATACAAAGTAAATGTTGATATTTGTATATCGAGAGAACGGTTAAGTTCCAATTTCTGAACTTGATCCAAATGACTTGGTAGTCGATAAAAATCATTAATTTGAGTGCATTCCTTTAACTTTTGCTTATGAGGAATACATTGTATAGGTATACTACACAAAGACGCCCAGAAACGCGGGAAGGTCTACTCTAGTAAACAAATAAATAAAAAGTTGGTATTTTAATATAAAATGCATTGAAATAAAACAAATATGGCTACTGAAATCGATGGGATTTATATTACACTCACACCCTCAATATTTTCTGTTTTTCTTTAGATTAACTTCACCTAAGGCAACCATGCACCACAGCAAATGAAACCATATTATCTGAACCCTTTAAAGCCAGTGGATACTTGTGGTCTTCCAAAGTCTCGAACTCTGCTTATTAGAGTTAATTTATTATCTTCCACAAAAGCACAAATAGAAGAACTATAGTTCATAAGTAAAGGCCCATTTACCCAAAATTTAGTTCAAATCTAATGCTATCTAGGGTGAACCACTGTAAAAAAAAATTGAACATTTTTTCTTTCTTTTAAAATGCATCTACAAATATTCTTTTTTAGAGAAAAATTTTGTCCCTTTAATTTCATGTTTTTGTTTGTTTTAAATATTAATTTAAAAAAATAGGCAAAATTTACTTTTAGTAGCAGCAACTGCTGCTTCCTACACTACCAGTGGCTACATACTCACTTCTTGTTTTTCTCTTTCTTTACGTGCCATTTCTTCGGCTTTTCTTCTACGCCACATCCTTAAACTTTCTTCGGCATTTTTACGTTCCACTAGACGCCTCTTCTCATCGCACCACATCAACGGATGTTCGATGTGGTCGTGACAAAATGTGCCCGTTTCATCACTTGTCGTCATTATGTCTGGTGACAAAATGAAAATTTAACATCCCCAACTCTCAATATGGCTTCAACACTTCACTTGATTTCACGTTTCTTTTCGAGATTGTCATTCGTTCTTTTTTTGTCTTTATTTTCACGCGGACTCTTGTCAAGAGTAACAAATTACCGAAATCGTAGAAGCGTAACAGTATTTAAATGAACTTTTCTTTTTTTTAGTATTTTCTTGATATTTTAGGCCCGTTTTCAATACTTAAAGAAAATCTTTATAAAAGGCAATTACAACAGCAACAACAACAACAACAACAGCAACAGCAACAGCAATGGTAATAAAAACAGAAAACGGGAGCCATGAAAATTTCTCTTTAATTTCTGTCTATTGTTATGGAAGTCTTTGTCAAGGATAATTTAACCGGAAATGGAAGTGGTGCGTTCAAGTAATTGTTTAAAACTAAAGTCTCGTGTAAAATCTCCCTCCAATAGGAAAAAAAATCACAAACTAAGACTGTTAAACTGCTTGAAAGCAAACATTAAATGTTAGGTTTGGTACCAGTTGGTAACTGGCAAAAGTTCTAAAAACAAATTTTCATATAATGCGCGCGCTTTCTTCATGGTTAGGGACCCTTAACTATAGGAGGCCCCAACAAGGAGGAGAACATATCGTAAGGTAAAGCACGTGAATTTATTTTTGAGTTTACTGCAGCAACTGTTGTTATTATTGTTATTGTTGCCTCATTTTTTTTATTGAAATTCCTATAGAAGAAACCAACCGTATTTATTGGCAGTGGCAAAAATAAAATACAATAGACAACAACAGATTATAAGTTTTTACTCGAAAAAAAGAAGAGGAAGAAATTATTCCTTAACAATACCAGAGCATAACATGCATACGGTGAGTAGTTGGTGTCCTTGTAGATAAAAATTATTATTCATAAAGGGAGAATATTACTCAATTCTCCTCCTATACACCCGACAAAATAAAATGTACAAATTTGCACCTTTTTTTTGAGGGATTTATCCTGGAGGAAGGTAGAGAAAAGAGTGCTTAAAACTAGGGAAAGTTTCTTTTTTTTCTTGCTATTGCCAGCCTTATCCACTGACCCTGTTAATATTTTTTTTTTAGTTGTTGCAGAGGCAAACAAAGTGTATATAAAACAAAAACGAGAACTGTTACATAAACTGTGCAAACATCAATATCAACTTGAGACTTTGATTGGATTTCACAACTTAAAGCTGTTAATGCTTTTGTTTTGAAACAAATATTTGCTAAAGTTATCAGGACTATAAAGGAGAGAAAATTATTTAAAAATTATGTTTTATTATAAGCCAGTTACTATATATCGAGAAAAACAATGTTCATACATTGGCATGAAACAGAAGGTAATTTTTGTTTTTATTGAGACCATTCGTACGAGAAGACTTAAATTTATTTTATTCAACTTTTAGTAAAAGGATGGTAAATTGAACTGAAAAAAATTGTTTAAAAATAAACAAAAACTTAATCGTTAATATCTTAAGATTTTCAAACCATAGGCCATAGGGACCGAAGCCATTCTCTCTTAATATGAACCAATGTTTCCCAACCATGGGCGTAAATATTGCCAAAAGATATATTTAAGCCAAATATCGCAGCTAAACACTGCCTGATTTTGTGTTCAAAACGAAATAATTTTATAATTTTAATCTCTATATGTACGTTATGTATATAAAAATGAATTATGATTGATACTTACTTCTGCGATTTTCTTCGTAATTGCTACGTGGCGCTGTGGGCAGTAATTCCTTTGTCTCTGCTCATGCTTAAGGTATTTGAAGAAAATTTGATACGTCGATTCAGTTATGCAGCAAGTAGGAGCGGTATTGGTTAAGTGAGCATGATACCTCCCACACAAAGTAAATATTAATTTTTCTATGTCTTGAAAACGTTAAAGTTTCTGAATTTGATCTAAATGACCTGGCAGTCAATACAAATCATCAATTTTAAAATGAGCGAAATTGGAAAATAGGGTGTAGAATCTCCCATACATAGTAACTATTAATTTTTGTATATCTTGCGAATGATAATAGTAAGTTTCTAAATTTGGTTCAAATAACTTTTTGGACATGACAGATCATCAGTCAGTAACTGGGCGAGATTGAGTAAGTGGGCGTGACAGCTTACATTCATACTAAATATATAATTTTGCATGTGTGGAGAAAGGTAACAGTTAAAGCATCTTTACCTAACCTCACATCAGCCAAAAAGCGGGAGGGATTGGATAAGCGGGTATGACATTACATACATATAGATTTTCGGGCTACGTCAGACGGGTAAAACTAATATTCTATGAATGTTTATGTATGAACTTATTTGTTTTCAAAAACTAAAGTGAATACACTTGTGTCAGCTTATAATTTAAGCTCAAAACGCTTCAAAAAAACGTTGATCTTATTGAAACGCTTATGAAGGACAGATGAGGTTATATGTATGACTACAAGCGTAGTAATTTAAAAACTATAAATTGTTTTGAGAAAATACAGAACAAGTTATATACATCGGCTACTATAATCCAACAAAATATTGACTTGAATTTTGCTTTCCTTAAGCATCTGCTGAGAAAACTCATTATGAGCCCTGCTCGAATGACTCCGGTGGATCGTTGGTTAATTTGATGCGCAAATAAGAAGCAAAGAACCTTCGTAATCTGAGCAGAAACTTAATTTTACCACCACAGACACTGGGATTCACACAGTGACTTGGTGCGGTCTTGCATTAAGTACACGTGGAATTTAAAACTAAATTCCAATGATTCCAACAGTGTAACTGATGTTAAGTTACTATTCAGCTTCTGAACAACTAGAAGTTACTACACCCAACACGAATGTCTCTTGTAGTAAAGATTTTGAGTGCGCTGACAGATGCATTTTACAGTCTTAGATAGAAAGTAGCGGATAAATAAATATATTGTTTCCACAAAAATTTTTCTAAGTATACGTACTTTTAAAGTTTATTGTTACAAAGCATTAACAGAAATCTAAATGTAAAATTATATCAAAGTCCTGCAAGTATTTTCTTAAAGATGAAGCTCTTCAAACTCGAGTCTAAATAAAGTTCTGAAACTTTGCTATGGTATTACAAAAACTCAAACAATTACTGTCATTCTAATTAAAATTTCGTTTGCCGTATTTATGGGGTAGCCACCTACTTAGCTGTAAAATGAAAGCTGATTAAGCAACTTAAGCTAGGGAGCCATATATTCCCAAAAATGGGTAACAAAAAGGGGTTCTACTTTATTTTCGAAAACTGATTCAAGTTTTTTCTTATTCATAATCAAAATCCTTACACAGAAATTTAAAAATGATAATCAAGCATAAAATTTATTTGATGTTTCGTAAACATGACAAAGAAGTGAAAGAAAGAAATTTGTTTTGCATAATGTTTATGCTGCCAATCAAATAGAAAGAAAGGAAAAAATAACAAATGGTAACGACGATAACATGAGACGACTATGACTACGACAATTTGTAAAATATTGTAGCAACATTATAAACACTGGGCGAATCCTTGTACTAAATGGTTTGTTTTTTATGTTAAATATTTACTTGGCCCACTTAAACTATGATAAACGCTAATAACCTCAAAAATAAAACATAAAAATATCAATAAAACACATAAAAATCGTAGTTGGGAGGGGCTATGAGTATGTAATTCAAAATTGGGCTAAAATGTCGAATTAAACACACATTTACGTTTTTTTGTACTTTTTTATATATAAATTTATTTTTAAAACTTTATTTTAAAAATATCAAATCATTTATTTATTAAATTATACAACAACTATTCATTGTTTTTTCTAATAAATTTACAAAACCATATTAAAAAAAAAAAGAATCTTAGCAGAATTTGTCTTAATTTGCTTAAAATCAAAATAATCAAAAATAAAATAAAAAAGAAATAAAAATATAAAAAAATAGTTTATTGTTAGAAAAATCGTTTTCCAACAACAAATTAAATAAAATTTTTAAGAAAATTCAAACAATTTCGTTTAACGAATATATTAAGGACAAAAATTGCCACCTACGAACAAAAAATATTTTCGACTTAAAAATTGTTTAACAAATAAAAAGCAAGTTGTTTTTTTAACACAAATATCTTTATGTATATAAAAAAAATGGACTTTAAATAATTAAAAATATTGACTAAAACTTACGTACATACGTATATACAACTTTAACAAAAAAATGTATATTTTTTATATAAATCATCATAGAAAACATGCTTCATTTTCTAAATATAACATTGATGCTTCCAAACTATACCATGCTAAGTCATTTTAGCACGTATTTATTATTATTATATATTTTTTTGAGTTTTTAAAGAATATGTACACTAATTTGTTTCAGATGGACCAATCTAATCAAAAGTTATAAGAAAAACAAACTTAGCATACAATTGATGTATAATATATCAACAATATAAAATTTAAAGAGTTTCTACCGAAAAACTTACTTTTTAGACTTGTCATATTATGGTTTGGAAGCGTTGAATTATTATTATGATTTACTTATTTATTTATTTTTTTTTTAATAAATTTTTAATTTTGTATTATTCTTTTTATATAAAAAATGTAAAACATACGAACACAATTAAGGAAAAATTAAGAAATTTGTTACATTTAAAGTTTGGCTTTACAGGTAGGGCTTTAAGATACTTTTCTTGGGTAGTTATTTTTTAAAGGGTACTTTAATACAATTTGTAGGTGTTTGACTATTTTCTATTAATAACTTTGAATATTAATTTGTGTAGATTGGTTTTATACAAAAAAAAAAAAAAAAAAAAAAAACGATTTCCTCAATTTAAATATCATTTGCTTATATATTATGTATATACATATAAAATGTTCTTGTTTTTGTTGATGTTGTTTATTTGTCTTACGCATGTACAATATATATAAATTGTATACATAATTTGTTTGTTATCAAAGTGAATGTTTTTTATAAATTTGTTTTTGTTTTTTTTTTTTTTTATAAATTATTTACAATGTCAACAAGACTTATTAACTAGGTTTACATATTTTCCATTTGTTCATCTGTTAAATGATTTATTTTTATGTCCATAAATCTTTAACAATTTTTTTAAATGTTTTTTTTTTATTTTTACTTTTATACCATCAATATTATTAATTTGTATACAAAAAAATATTTTTATAAATTATTATTATTAATAAAATTGTTATTACAATTATTTTGTTTTTGTTTTTTATTATAATTCTCTCAAAATTAATTTAAAAACAAAAGAAAAAAATAATTAATTTAAATATTATTATGCATTGCAAACAACATATGTATGTATGTAGACTGACTATCAAGTTTTGTAAATATTATTTCATGCGATTTATAACTAAATCAGCTACCACCTGAAGACCCTTTTGATAGGGTGATTCTGTCATATCCTGAGCCAATCGTATCGCTTCAATACAATGTTTCTTAGCTAAAAAGCGTGTCTGCTCCAAACCATGAGATTTGTGTACTAAATCAAAGGCACGTTCAACATCACCAGGTTCACTAAACCGCCGCATAATCATGGGATTTAATTCGGGATACTAAAATGAAAGTAAAAAATATATGAAAAAATTAATTCATTTTCATTTATTTATTTAATTTTTTTTTACATTTAACTATTCAACTATTTTTTTAACATTTCTGTTCAAAGTGTAATACACCCATTTGTTATAAGTAATTAAAAAATATATACATGTACATACATACATATATTAATTCTATTATTCTTTTTCCAATATGTTAATAAATAAACGTAAAATAAAGTTAAAAAACAAACGAAAAAAATAAACAATTGAGCTTTAAGCTAAATAAACTCACGAACAAAAATTAGAAAAAACCCTTTTAAGCATAAAGTTTGCATACAAAGCTCTTTTACCATTATTTGCGTAATTGTGTGTAATGAATTTTAATTTCGGTAACGAATTAAGCGGATAATACATCATACATACAACACACACACACACATATATATATACACACACATATATATATATATATATATATATATATTATAGGTATTAACTTACTTTCAAAATAATTTAAGAAAGTAAGTGCGGATAATGTGGTACATACACCTATTTGTTATTAGATTGCCAAATACGAGGGCGGATTGACATTGAAGCTACCTAGCGCTAGATGGCAGCACAAACACAAAAACTTTTTCTTTCTTAGAAATAATGATCTGTCAAATGTCAGCTGTTAAACTTTTAGCCAAATTCATCGATTAGTTTATTAGTTCAAGTCGTTTGAAGTAAGCAACTTTGGTGTTTCTTGGAAAATGGAAAAAAGTGAATTTCGTGTAGTGATTAAACACTATTATTTGAAAGGCAAAACGGCGAAAGAGACAAAAGAAAAGCTTGATAAACATTGCGACGAATCTGCTCCGTCAGATTATATGGTAAAATATTGGATTGCTGAATACCAATACCATCAACAGGTAGGCCAAAAGAGGTGATTACTGAAGAATATATCAAGAAAATCTTCGATATCGTTATGAATGATCGCCGGGTCAAAATCCGTGAGATTGCTGAAATGGTAAACATATCATATGAACGTGTGTTCAACATTTTACATGAACATTTGCATACGAAAAAGCTATCGGCAAGATGGGTGCCGCGTTTGCTCAGTGTTGAACAAAAACGAGTTCGACAGATTACTTCACAGCGGTGTTTGGACATGATAAAGCATAATCCTGCTAATTTTTGGCGTAGATTAATAACTGTTGATGAAACGTGGGTTCACCACTACACACCTGAAACCAAAACACAATCGAAGCAATGGGTGGAAGCTGGTGGAAGTGCTCCGAAGTAGGCGAAGACAGCGAAATCGGCTGGCAAGGTTATGGCCACTGTATTTTGGGATGCACACGGAATATTGCTCATCGATTATCTTGAAAAGGGATCCACAATCAAAAAGGGATCCATAAGAAAAAAGTGCTCTTTCTTCAAGACAACGCATCGGTTCACACAGCATTAGATACGATGCTAAAACTACGAGAAATCCACTTCGAGTTGGTTGATCATCCACCTTATAATCTAGATTTAGCCCCTAGTGACTTTTTCCTGTTTCCAAACTTGAAAAAATGGCTCGCAGGAAAAAGATTCATCTCAAACGAAGAAGTGATTACCGAAACTAATGCGTATTTTGAGGAGTTCCCAAAATCGTACTATTCAAATGGTATAAAAAAATTGGAAAATCGTCTTACTAAGTGCATTGAGCTAAAAGGAGACTATGTTGAGAAACGAATGGTTTTTGAAAAAAAAAAATGTTTTTTTCCTACTTAGGGAGCTACAATATCAATCCGCTCAAGTACATTTTAGATTAGCCAACTACATGCTACATGTGTTAGCTTCCACGAAGCCAGAGATATTTCAGAAAATATATCAAATCCCATTAAACGCAACTTCAAAGAATGTGCAGGTAATGTGGTAAAATATATGCCGGTAATGGGGTATAGTGTATCACATGGTCAACTTATAGTTTTTCCTTAATATGGAACCCAAAAATGTTTTATCTAATGTGCATTGCACGAGGGGGCAGTGATATGTTGGTAACAAAAAATAAATAAATCCGACCACAACCAATGCGAAGTTTTCAACTGACTCACAGAATCACTTTCAAAAATAAAGCAGATAGTTTCTCTGTTAACTCTCTGAAATCCTCATACTATTAAGCTTGTTGCCGTTACTCTTTTATTGTTAGTTAATAAAAATAACTACTATACCGAATTATATCAAACCAATTTAAGCTTTAATTATGCCCTTACATATAGACATCATTAAAATGACAGCTTTCAGTCAGTGATGTAAACAAATTGTTCAATTTTTCATAACTCTGTTGAATATATTATCGAACTTTGAAGCTAAAGCTGTTTTGTTGGATTTATAGCTAAATTTTATGGATACTGTTGTACTGTGGCATCTCATAACCTACACTAAAGACTCAATGCGTATTCAGCACGGCATTATAATAGGTACAAACCCTAGCCCAGTTGCAAATTCAAGTCTACACTATCAAAGATTTATCTTAACTGTAACATTGCTTCCAATATAATTCCCCAATGACTATATATAGCAATGCCCACTAGGCTATAGTGTAATGACGGTTATAGTAAAATTGAAAATTCAAGGCCGGACTGTTGAAAAACTATCTTCGCCTCAATGTACCATCGGTTGTAATGCAATCGTATTCAATTATCATATATAAGCCTAAGTACTAAGAATTTCAGTACTCGTGATATCAAAATTTTGAACTTGAAGGTCCTTTCTTTGCGATTCATAGATCAATTTAACCGGGAGTATGAAGCTTTCTACGAATGCTCAAAACACATAGTGTGACAAATCACTGGAGCTATATCTCTAATGGAGCAAGGGGGACTTTTCTCATTCAATGAACTGAACCAGATTATATATTTAGACTAATTGAAAGGTAACTACAGTTTTAACGCCGGCTCCAAACGGCAGATGCATTAGTTATAGAGTTTTTCATAACATAAATACACATAACCAGTCGCTAACAATGTTGAGATGTGATATCCGTATTGAATATTGTCAGATGGCCTAGTCTAAGATTGAACCCTACATTCAGTAATTGATAGGCGGTTGTCTTTCCTACCATACCACAGCGGCGCAACACTCAAACAATCAATCTTTGCAAATAAATAAAGACTTCGCTCCCTCATTCTTGGATTTGAACTCTAAACTAAACTCTAAACTTGTTGTGCTATGGAAACGATTAAAGATATTTTGGAACTTAAAGGATCAAGAACAAATTAGTTGGAGGCGTTGAAGGGGAAATACCAGTCAAGGGACCATCAACAAGCACCGACGATAGTGACAAGACACCCTTTCAAAAAATTAGCGAGCATTTTGCAATGTTATCAGTTTATCAAATTTTTAGAAAGGAGTCACTGCTAACCCAAGAAAGTATTAAGAAATTATTTTCAAAAAGAATAGTTTAATATTTAAAGTAAATTTCCAAAAAAAAAAATATTATTATTATTGAACTTCTTTTTACGTCACGTGAATACCACTAATGAAAATAATCTTTGCGTTCTAACTTATTTGTTGACTTATTAGCGGAACATTTCAAAAAAAAACTTTTTTTCTCCTCTAAAGTCATTACATACAAAAAATAAGCTTTTAAAGAATATTATTGCCCAGATCTAATCGTAACTAAATAATTTTGGCATTGAAATGACAGGCAATAAGAATTAAAAGCATTACGTGTATTACGTGTATTATTCAATAGTTTAAAGGAAAAAATAAAGCAAAAGAATACGAGAAGAATGGATATAAACCGTTTAAAATTTCAAATAAGTCTTCATGTTTATTTTCATTTAAATTGACTATTAAGAGCACGAGCATCCAGGTTAAAGACGGCAAAACATCAATCGTAGTAAAACTACAATTTACGTTCTAAATGGCCAAAATATTCTTGACTGTTAATGATTATTAATTCCATCAAACCTGTGGCATATTAAATTAGATAATGGCAAGACGTTTAAGACAGTAGAGTACATAACAGTTGCAGTAAGAAAGTTTGTTTTACAAGCAGACAGATGCTTGATGCATTTCAATATGCTTCAGTTTGCATTTAGTTATGAAAAGGTATGAGGGGGGCTCTTTAAGTTGAAACATGTCAAATTGTGGCGAGTCTTAGATTGAATTGAATTGAATTGAATTGAATTGTAATGAGTTTTTCTACTACAATTATGCATGGCACGTGCACGGCTCTGGCTCTCGCTCTGGCTCTGGCTCTGGATCTGACATGAGGCTGCCTGCCTGTTTTTTTGAGTCAGACACAAAATTCGAACACATTTAATTGTAAAACATGTTCAGTAGTTTGTCTTTATTGTTTTCTCTTTTACATTATTGGCTTCCGACATTTAAATGAAGATTAATTGTAAGCATTGATTGCATATTTTTGCATATTCGATTACAGCAACCCCCTAAATTCCCTTTTAAATTTTATTTGCAGTGATACAAAAAAAGACGCTTTTATTTCATTTTGTTTTCGCTTAAAGGCAAATCCACAATTCCTATGCAATCATTTTTAAAATTTATTTTTTATCAAATGCAATACACTCAGATATTTGTTTTGAATTGTTGCCAACTTTTTTTTTGGATTGCAACGATATTGATTGATAAAAAATCGAAAACTTTTATCAATACTCGCGTACATTGTATTCGGAATTATTTCTGCATTTTTTTCTATAAATTCGTTCGTCCGTTTGGTTATTTATTTGCAATTGGTAGAGTATTATTTGTATTATTTTTTTATATTTTATACGATTTTTTATTCATTTTTATACTATTTTAGTGCATTGCATACATTATTTGTATGACTTAATCATTAAATAATTTTTAACATTTCGTTTTAGTATTTTATGCACGACTACACTGTGTATTTTTAGTATAAATTTTTTTTTTTTCAATTTTATTGTAAAGGCAAAAATGGCAACATTAAAGTGTTAAAAGTGTTGCCAACTTTAGGCTGTAGATGAATGAACTCATTTCAAAAATAGAAACACTTTCGTGCGGCGCATAACCTTTAAAGATACGACTTCTTAAACATGCGATTAGCCGGCTACTCACTTTATTATCTTGTCAGAAAGTTTGCAGGATTTATTCTTAGGAAAGTGAGCCAAAATAGCTTAAGCCGAATCTAACAATCTTATTACCGATAATTTTAATTAATTATAATATTATTCCCCCTTAAAAATAGTGTCATTTAGTTAAAGCCAAAAACAAATAAACATTCTTGCTATGATCTCTTGTTATATCGCCATTGAGAATAAGTAAATGTTTCGCCGACAATATCAGACGTTGTGTAGCTTTTGAAGCATGAAATAATCTTGTTATATATGAATACTACCTTGATCAAAAAGTTTCCGGAATAACCCCCGTGGGGCGGGTCCCATCGTTCCGATTTGAGTTTCTTTTGTTAAGTTAGTACATCTGTTGTTGATATTCCCGCTAAATCATAGCTTGACATTTGCATTTATCGATTATTTCCTCTCGGCTACTGAAACGCGTTCCACGTAATGGTCTTTTAGCTCGATTGAACAGAAAAAAGTCACAGGGAGCCAAATGAGGTGAATTCGGTGGCTGTTGGATGGTATTTATTGCATTTTTCGTCAAAAACGGTGCGTTATCATAGTGCAAAATCCACGGGTTGTCTGCCTACAATTCTAGTCTCTTTCGGCGAATTGCTTTACGCAAACGTCTTATCCGCGCACAAATAATACTCCTCGTTTACTGTCTGGCCTTCTGGCAAAAATTCATGATGCACTACACCATTGTAGTCCATGGAAACCGTAAGCATTGCCTTTTTTTGATTGAAAATGGTCTCGGCTCATTTGTTGAACGCCATTCACTTGCCTGATGTCTGGATTGCGTGTCGTCCCTCATAAATCTACGTTTCGTCTCCAGTAATGAACCTTTTGATGAATGTGGGAACGGATTCAGCCTCGCAAATCATGTCCTTTGCGACCTCAACATGGTCAAAATTGTAAATTCGCCAACACACATAGAGATAGATGTACTCTTCGCTTCTTCGTAGCCTTTTCATAAACCTAAAATCGGAACGATGGGACCGCCACACGGGGATTATTCCGGAAAATTGTTGGTTAAGGTAGTATTAGTTTTCTACTTTCTGTTCTATAAAGTCAGTTACCATCATGTGTATGTAAGTAAAGCGTGTTTTTTATAGAGGTATAGAAATTTAAGTTGGCATTACTTTTCAAGATGGCGACCGATTCAACAGCTGTCAAGTGATTTATTCTCAGTTTGGTTTGACAATTTATCATCGATAGACTCACCGGCGTAGATTCGTTGAATGGGCCCAATACGAGATTACCGTTGTTCGCGATTTTCATAAGCGAATTTTGTTTAGCGATGAAGCGCACTTCTGATTGAATGGCTACGTCAACAACAAACAAAACTGCCGCATTTGGAGTGAAGGTAATTCTCAAGTGTATGTGGAAACACCGTTACATCCAAAAAAATTGACTGCTTGCTGTGCTTTATGGGCTGGTAGAATCATTGTTCCGTACTTTTTCAAAAACGATGGTGGCCAGAACGTTACAGTCAATAGTGATCGGTATAGAGCCATGATTACCAACTTTTTCATTCCTGAATTGAATAACCATGATGTCCAGGAGATGTGGTTTCAACAAGATGGCGCAACATGTCACACAGCTCGTGCCACAATAGATTTATTGAAATACACGTTTGGTGACCGTCTAATTTCACGTTTTGGACCTGTGAATTGGCCTCCAAGATCTTGTGATTTAACACCGCTAGACTACTTTCTGTGGGGCTATGTAAAGTCATTGGTCTATGCGGTAAAGCCACAAACGCTTGACCATTTGGAAGACAACATTCACCGTGTTATTGCCGGCATACGGCCACAAATGTTGGAAAAAGTCATCGAAAATTGGACGTCCAGATTGGATTACATTCGCGCCAGCCGTGGCGGTCGTATGCCAGAAATCACATTTAAAATGTAATGTCACAAGATTATCATTCGGATAAATAAAATTCATGTCAATCGAATAATCCATCGTTGTTTTATTGCAATTTAAAGTTCTATACCTCTATAAAAAACACCCCTTAGCTGGTTTTAATCCATCCGGCTATATGAGGTTTCTACACTTGGCTATCTCTCCCTCTAAAATACTTGGCATATGGCCAGAGATGTTGTTTAAGAACCACAGATGCTGGAAACAATAGAAATTTGATTGTGTTCGACCCTTTGGTTAGTATATTTGCTGCTTATGGTTTACTTCAAAATCTCCAGGCAAGAAAAATTTTAAACCACTAAGCCATTGGCAGGTGGCGTGCTGTAGTACATAACAAAATAAGCGACCCCGGGTCGACTACAGCAGAGGACATGAAGAAAAGAAAAAAATTTAATTGTGGTTTTGAGTGTATAATAAAGTGGCTTTAACTTCTCTCCAGACAACTCCATCTAAAAAATAAAAAGACGTTTCAGCTTACCTCAGATGATGATGACAGACATCAGACGCAAGATCAGAAAAAAACGCCAACTACTGCGAAAAAAATTACAATGCTAAGTAAATATCACCACTAACACTTAACAAGGATCTTCACCACTACACAATCATATGGAGGGTAGCTACACTGGATTAGTCATCTACACAGCTTGAAAAATCAACTTGATTAAGATAAAACAAAAAAACAAAGCAACGGATGCTTTGGGGAAAGCGAATATAGCACGCAGAGGAGTGGTGGAAAAAAAACAAAAACAAGACAATAAAATGCTCGTACTGAGAAAAACATTGTATTCGTAAATTAAATTTTGGATGTTCCTGATTTGTTAATAAATTGTCGTTCTTAGCAACTATCTACACACAATTTTACATAGAGATGTTGGCCACGATTGAAGCTGTTAAAGAAACCTAATGACCATTGATTGCGTCAAACCTTTGATGCAATTGCAAATTGCACTTAAACAGTTAAATGAGACATCATTGCAATGACAAAAATTCACTATTTAATGTGGGTTGTCAACCAAGGGTATCATCGGTGAAAGGCAAACCCCCTATTCTTTGACAATTTCATGAATTACAAATCATCACAACAAAGCAATAAAAATTTACACGGTTTTCAGGGGGATTTTAAAGTAAAACAGTTTTAATAAAAAATAAAAAAAAAATCCCGTCATAATTTATTAAGCGATGTTCTTTAAAAATTATCGCAAAAAAGTTTAACAATAAAACTGATTTTTATATGCCAAGCAGCACTGCTAGCAAATGCAACAAATAAGGAAATCAAAAACTGTCAATGCGTCAGAGGACAGTAATAAAAATAAAAATTAAAAATAAAACGATTAAAAATGTTTATTTCATTTAATTATAAAATAAAACAAGATAGTGTTTGTTACTCATTCAACAAAAACGATGTTGTTAAAAACGTATAAAACTTACCTTTTCGCAGGCAAATAAGACAGGCGCCGTGGCCAAACCCAATTTTAAATCGGCTGCTGTTGGTTTTCCCATTGTTTCTGTTGAAGAAACGAAATCCAGCATATCATCCACTAATTGAAAAGCCAAACCAATATTACGCCCATATTGGAAAGCTAATTCGGTTAGATTTTCATCAGCTTCAGCAATAACGGCTGTCTGTTATTAAAATACAAAGAAAAAAACAAAAACAGAAATTAAATTTAATATCAAAGTATAAAAAAAAATCATTTAAAATAAACTTTGAGTAGGTTAAGGTTTTAGGCTATTATTTTAACTGATTGCCCTCTGTAATCAATAAGTAATCAATCAAAATGAATTTGCATTGTTACTTGTGATCATAAGTTATGGTTGAATGCTTTCTGACCTACCGCTTTCAATGTATTGGCTATCAGTGAAGCCGTCTTCCTGTATGTTTTTGTTAAATAATGGGCAAAACGTTCATTTTCAGTTTCCCTTGAACCCAACTGCATAAATTCACCTTGAACCAAATCGGTTAAAATCTAAAAAATAAAAAAATAAAACAACAATAATTAAGAAACAAAACCACTTTTTAAAACTGTAATAAAAATTAATATTTTTTTTCGTTTCTAAATAACAATTAAAGAATTTTTAAATTGAAACGGAGATCTTTTCTTTCTTTAGCCATCACTACTTCAACACTCGTAGTTTTTAAATAAACACTCTCCTCTGCGGTAATAAAAATTAAAATTTTTTTTAAAACTTTTTTGTTGCTGTTGTTTTAACTGTTGTTCTTTGCATATACATCATATGTATTTATAGCGAGCGGTATGTAATTAATTGTCTTAATTAACAAGTTTAAGGCATTTAAACCTCAACAACAACAGCAACAACAGCAATAATAAAAAGAAGTTTTCTTTTTTGTTTATTAGCCGAGCTTTAGATAAAAACTATTTGAAGCGCTTTAATTTAGAAACGACCTTGTACAAAAACTAACTCTATAAGGGCAATTAAATTACTATTTTGCGATTTACGCATTTGCACATGAATGGTTTTTATTGCAATTTTTAATTGTTTTGAACTTGATTAAAAATGTATATATTAATTATGGTTTTATTGCCAAAAAAATCATATTTTTATTGCATTTTGTACAAACTGTAAACGTATTTAATTTCAAATGTGCTCTGGGGCGTATGATAAATTCAATAAAATAAATCAAATGTTACGTGCGAAAACTCTCATAATATTCATTTCATATTGATGTATACAAATGACAGTGGAATTAAATATTATATTCGAAGTTTTGTATTTCGAGTGTTTTGAACCATATGCCCGATGTGGTGCTATCTGCAGCAGCATTTTAGTTATTATTTCTTAATTCTTACGAAATTCGCAAAAACAATGTTGAAAATTATTGCAAATTACAAAGCAATCAATTGCAATTGCGTATTTCACAGTTTGGTTACAGCAGACTCTGCTTGCAAAGAGGTTAAGGACTATCTCAGCCTACACTGCATCGAATTAACTGGCAGTGACCTTAAAAGCACAATTTTCCGTTTGTCATTTTATCGGTATCGGTATTTGAACCTTAAAATAAATCAAAACAAATATTGAAAAGAAAGGTGTTAACTTTATTCCAAAATAATTCTAATGTCTTTAGACAGTTGGATATTGTTTTTATAAATAACTAGAGTAACCCCTCCCACATTGCTGTGAGCCTGCCTGTACTTGCTTTTTGACTGATGTGGATAGATAACGAAGTTTTAACTGTTAGCCTTCTCCACACATGCAAAATTCTATACTGACCGCCAAGTTATTTAGAAACTTCAACTCTAAACATTCTCAAGATATAAAAATATCAATATCAACTTTATCGAGGTACCAGGCCCACTTATCCAATTCCGCTCATTTTTAACTGATGGTTTTTATTATCTAAGAAGTCATTTAGAACAAAATCAGAACCTTCCCTTCTAACCGTTCTCAACAATCAATACAAAAATCAATATTACCGAATGTCATTGTACACGTAAGACATTACGATTCATGGTTTGGTAACTTTTCATGTGATTTTTTATTGTCAACACAACAGGAAAATAGAGGACATTTTGATGATATTTGTATGGAAATATAGAGGAAATCTAAATGCCATATTTCCGGCCATATTTCCTGCAAAGTTCTCATAAACCATCCACAGACCATACCCAACGTACCCTAAAATTTTTGAATTTCGAAATTGGTCGACTCGTTTCCGCAGTAAGTTGTGACATCAAAATGTACACTTCTTTTTATATGTATAGATATTTTCCCAGTGTTATTGTTGTTGTTAACCCTTTCTTTTAACTTTAGCTAAGATTTAAGGTATACCGCTTGATTCCTTCAACGATACTTTTTTCTTGATATAAGTCGAGGAATTAATCATTGCATTAATTGCATTATATTTCTGCGATATGAGGGAGGGGAGAAATATGTACGACATCTCGAAAAAACAATCCGATAATTGCAAACAAACAAAAAATGTACGAGGTTTTGAAATAAATTGCCAATTGGCTTGCCAAAAGAACTAAATTTTACTAAACTCACAGTCATCTAGTTCGAATAAAAATCTCTACGAATTTCTAAACTAAGCATTACAGACTGTTCGGACCGAGTTTTAATAAATTAGAAAGGAATCCACTGACATGTCAGCAAATGTTAAAGAAGTAATACCGCTTTTAGTGTATGCCACCGTGGTATGGTAGGTAAGACACCAGCCTACCAACCAAAAGGATGCTCAGTTCATTCGAAGCCGACGGTTAATTGTAAGTCCCTTTCAATGAGTCTAAAAATAGAATCGGTTGCAACTCATTGACTGAAAAGAAATACCCTTGTTCATCTATTGTTATGGTAATTATTTGATTTATTCCATAGTCGATTGGTTATTGAAAAACTTAGAAAAAGTTTAGTTCTGATTTTAAGGTTAAAATTTTAATTTGATACTTTATTTTAGGGTATATAATAGAAAAAAATTAAAAGCTAATTCCACTGAGGTACACTCAGGAAACGATACATATTGAACATATTGTTACGAAAAGAAGGTTAGGCACCACAGCGTTTATTACATCGCTAAAATAAATAAACATAAGCTGCAAGAACAGCTATACGTGCTGTTTACAAATAACCAAATGTAAAACAACAACCATTAGCAGAGATAAAGTAAATAAAAATAACACGGCAACAACAATTATGCAGCAAAGAAAGCAAGTAACAGACAATATACAAACAACAACAAAAACTAAGAGCTGAAAGAGGTAGATGCTCACATACGCATGACTACAAAAGAACTAAAAAGAAATTAAAACAAAGAAATGGAATCTACCTGAAATATCGAGAGGTTCAAGAGCTTTCGATGTGTTGTTTACTCAGCCATATAAAAAGCACATCGATGCGAACAGCAATCAGTTTATGTGTCGTAAACTCAGCGAGTGTTATTGGTGTAAAGAGAGTTTATAAGTAGTAAACTCGTGAAGCTAGTAGTGAAGTAAAAAAAAAACAGTTTAGTTGAAGCGAACTCAGTAAAGAGAGTTAAGTGTGGATAACCTCTGGTTGGAAAGGTTGTGATCGAACCTAAGTTATAATTACGATCGGGTTAGAGGATCTTTAGGAAGAAAGATCTGTCCAGCAATTGTTGTAGTTAACAAAGTTGTAAACAGACAGAGTATTTAATGATTAAAATTGTTATTGCCTGTAAAAGTATTACAAGCAGTGGTACACATAACTGTGTTGAATAAAGGATTTTTAATTAAAACCAAACACAAAATTTATTTTATTTTAACTACAATCTACGAACTCATAAAAACACGTTTTTAAAAAGGTAAAAACGTAACAGTATTTTGTAACTTTGTGCAACAATGGTGAATGATACAATTTACAACGCCATAATTCAAAATTTATTCGCAAGATACTGCATAGGAAATTAAAAGTGTTTAGAAAAAGAATATCAAAAAATCATAATGACTTATGGCTCTCTGTGGTCAAAGCTTCACCTTGATAACAAAATTGAATGTATTTTTAGCCAAAGAATCCATACAATGCAATGTTTACAATTTCATCTTATTTTTTCCTGTTTTAGGTGATTTTCTTTCAATGCAATGTTTACAATTTCATCTTATTTTTTCCTGTTTTAGGTGATTTTCTTTCATAAATTTTAAAATCGAAATTTGATTTTTTTAATATAATACTCCTTTTTACACTATAATAGCGTTTTAAAAAAATATTTCATTTTTTTACACATTTTATGGCCTAAATATATCAAGAACAGACCAAAAGAAACAAAACAGAGAATAAACAATGAATTATGCTGTTGATTCTGTCGACCTTCAGACAGCCAATCAGCCTTATTGACTGACTTTGTTTGGTAGTGGTGTTGCATTTAAAGTTGGCAGCAGCACATGATGAAAAACATTGTCTTGTTTTCAAGGCTACCAACTTGTAGGTAAAAACTTCCTGTTTCGGTATTGTTCTATGGAGTAATTCATGCTCCTGTAGTTATCGCTGCTGATTTTTATAATTTCAATTTTAGGAAACACACAAAATTATCATTAAAATTAAATATTTTATTGAACAAAAACAAAAATAAATAGGGGAGTTGCATTCTACATTCAAGGTTATTTAGTTAATAGCAATCTTAATATAACAAAAAGTTTAAATTCCAGTAACTTTACATTTTTTCTTATAAATTTTGTCTCATAAAAGAATTACAAAAAATAAATAAAAACATTATAAGGGAGAAGTCCAAATGTTGTCTCTGAATGAAAACGTAGTTTATCATCATAATTGCGTTTTGTGTGATTTTTAGATTCCATCTACTTTCCGGACTTAACTTAAGCTATACTTTCTTGCATAGAGTCAGTTAACAACACAGCTTTTTAAATCTTTTAATATCAAGAGTTTCGTTTTAATAAAAAAGCGTATGATCTATTATTTTCTGTTGTTTTATTGAAGCTTCTTTTTCTATCGCTTGGTAAGGCATTACAAATTTTCTATAGGATTATGAATTTATTGAAAAAAATTATATTTTTCTATAAACAAATCACTTTGAATTACTTTTTAAAATTTTAAGGTTTATTATGTCAGGGATTATGACATTAAAATTATATTCAAACTAAAAATAATATCCAATATTTATTTGCTTAAAATAAGTAGGCAATGGCATTAAAATAAAAATTTTATTTTCATGCTATATCGACCATATAAACATAACCACACCTTAGATTAAAAAAAAATGCGATCTTGCGCTAAATTTGAATTGAAGGGATGCCGTTTCTATACTGGTTATACTAATCAACTCAGCATCACTAGTTTCAATCGAATAAAGTCTATTTATTGTATTTTAATCAAATGGAGGCCTTAATGCAAATACTACCATTTGAACTGTACCTAAACAATAACACCCATATTCATAAAATTTTAAATGAGTTTGAAATGTATTTTTTTTTTAAATTTTCATATAAAATTTATTTAAAATAGATTTCGAATACATTTTAATAACTATTCTAAATTGGAAGCTAAAATACATATGTAGTATGTAAATATGTATGTAAAAATCAATATGAAAAATTCTCCTTGACGTTTACGTTTGAATTGATGAATGGGTTTTTCTGAATGGACCTGACCTTATTTAAAATTTGAAAACTAAAACCGGATCTATATTTAATGAGACAAGAATTATTAAATGACATTGACACTTAAATTAATTCCTTTTTTTACATATTTTTTTCTCGCTATTTAACTTCTAATAGATAAAATACACAAAAAATCATTGAAAAATCAAATAAAAATAAGTTTGTGAAACAAAAAGCATCTTTAACAAGCAACACAACCTTTTTATTAATTTATTCATCGACACCCAATTCTCAAATAAAAGAATTTTTTTGTTCGAAGAGTATTTTGTGTTTAAATATTTATTTAATCAGTTTACACCATTTTAACATTTTTTTTTTTAAGATAAAATTAAAATTATTTAGAAAAAAATATTTATTAGAAAAAAGTCCCTGAAGCATTGAATTTTAATGTGTCACCGGCATTACGATATTTTTAAGTCAAAAGAAGTTTTTTTTTTATTTTAATCTGGCCATTGAAATCGATTTAAATTTAAATACTTTTTTTGTTTTTTATTATTTTACACAAATGCAAGTCAAACATGAGGAAATTGTATGTCATTGCATAGCGTCGTTATGTTGCGTTAAAATCGTATTGGTAATTCGATTTAATTCGATTTACATGGGTTTGGTTCAATTTACTTTGGCAACCACAACAACAATCTTCTTGATTTGGTCTCGCCTGGTTGTGTGTCTTTTTGGTATTTGGCATCACTTATAAATTCATGCTAAAAACACTCAACCAACTAAGTTATGTAATATTTAAATGTAAAAACTAAAAAAAATAGCACACTTTTTAACTAAATTTTAAACAACAACTTGTATGTAAATACTACAAAAACTACCGACTGTATGAATATTTATTCGTTAAAGGTGCGTTAAAACTAAACTCTTCAGCAACAACAAAATCCGCAACAAAAAATTCCGCAATAGCCCATAGCAATAGCTAACCACAACAGTCATAGTCACAGTCATAATCTCTACAATTTTAGGTTGGCATTAGACTCATCTTCTTTTTCTTGTTTTCTGTTTTAGCTGCTTTTCTTTCACTCATATTTAAATTGAAATTTGACACTCCTTTTTACATTTTTTTATATTGGCTAGTATGTATATATGTATGTATGTATGTAATTTTGTATGTATATCTTAAGTTTGGCGCAAACTTCATATGACTACAGTTTTTGTAATACACAAATCTTGTTAAATGGCATTCTTCTCATAGTCTTCATTTTTTTAAACAAATTTTATTGTCCCAAAAATACCAAAAACACTACGAAATTAAAGAAAAAAGGAGAATAATCAACGAATCATGCTGTCGATTCTGTCGGCCTTCAGCCAGCCAACCAGACTTATTGACTAACTTTGTATGGTAGCGATGTTGCATCTAAAGTTGGCAGCAGCACATGATGAAAACCATTGTCTAGTTTTCAAGGCTGTCAACTTGTCGGTAAAAACTTCCTGTTGCGCTAGAGTTCAAGGGAGTTACACACGTTCGTTTAGTTATTACTGCTGATTGTTATAATTCAATTTTTTGGAAATAATTCCCACACAGAAACTGCATAAAATGATCCTTAAAACTAAATTATCGTATTGAGCACAAACGAAAAAGAATGTCATTCTCATCGCTCTATATTAGACTGCATTTATAGGATTTTTTTAGTGTCTTTAGTAAAAATATTACAATTACGCTTTCTGGCACAGAGTGAGTTATTTCTTTGAAACGTTAACAACACAGCATAATACACAATATGAGGACATACATACATATGTATGTATATATAAAGGGTCCGCCAAATAATTTTTTTTTTTTTTTTTTTTTGAAAATGCTATAAAAAAACTACAGAATATTTTCTCAAATTTCTTTTTTTTATTTGAAAGTACAATCCTTGCGGTTAATAATGGAAAACAATTTCCTTCAAATGGCTGCCTCGGCTGGCCATGCAGTAGCCTACACGATCGGTCCATATCGATTGTGTGCAGCTGTATTTCACCAATGGCTTCACGAATATTGTCCTTTAAAGCGTCAACTGTCTCTGGCTTGTTGGCGTAACACTTATCTCTGACGGCACCACACAAATAATTGTCCAACGGTGTCAAGTCGCAACTCCGAGGTGGCCAAACGACATCAGCTCTGCGGCTGAAATTACGATCTTCAAAAACAGGGCGCAAAACATCGAGTGTAGCACGTAGTGCCGTCCTGTTGAAACCAAATGTTGCTAATATTCTCCTCTTCAATTTTTGTGAACAAAAATTCATTCAACATGGCCCGATAACGATCGCCATTGACTGTAACGGCCACTCCTTGCTCATTTTCGAAGAAAAATGGCCCAATTATGCGTCTGGACCAGAATCCGCACCAAACAATGACTCGCCTTGGGTGTATCGGCTTTTCAATGTATGCGTGCGGGTTTTCTGTGCCCCAAATGCGACAATTTTGCTTGTTTACATACCCGACAAGATCAAAATGAGCTTCATCTGAACACATCGCACACATTCTGCAACATTACCATGATTTTCAAAGTAATGTCGCAATATTTCCCAGCGTTGTTCAAGTGTCTACACAACCATATTCGTTCAGCGGAAGGATAAAACTAATTATCTGTCAACTAAGTGTTACCATTCACGAAATAAGCACTAGTTGAAAAAAAAACGTTAGATGGCGGACCCGATACTACTAGATATTAGTCTTTTATTCCTTTTTTAAATGTGAATATATTATTCCCCCATATTTTTATCATATTACCCAATAAAACTTATTTCAATGAATTTGAAATATACTTTTAAATCTATTATAAATCAATTTTATTACCAATTAATAAAAATAAAAACTCACCTGACTTAAAACAATTGTTACATCGTCACTTTTCAGACGGGCAATCATAATGGAAGCCACAGATAATATATAATCGCCGGCCATTGTAACCTGAAAACAAACGAAAATCAAATGAATTGGATTTAAATGAAAAATCAATTAAAAATATATTTAATCACGATGAGTAACTCTACATAATCAATTATCCCCTTCGTTGTAATAAGCATAAGCAAGGCTAATGATCACTAACGTAGTATTAATTATAATGAATTTTTTTTTTTTTTTTGAAAATTTTGGTTAAATCAATGGATGAATGAATGAATGAATGAATGAACGAAAGCATGAATGAATGAATGAATAAGTTAATTGACTTTAAAATGTGTGTGTGTAAGAATTGAGTCATAGATTTTACATTTTAAATTTATTATACTTTGAATAAAACCATTTAAGAGGGATGTGTGATAAATTTTAGATACCAACTACTATTAAAAAATCGACATGAGTCAGTGGTTATTTGCATTAACTCTCAGTGTCACAATTTAGATATCTGGTAGCCTGAATTACATCTGACTATGGAGATCGGACGATTATTAGTCGACTGGTTTTAGCCGGTTTTTTTCGTTTTGTCGAATGCGGTTTTTTCAAAATCTTCAAATTTCGATTACCGAATAAACCTGTTGATTTTTATGCGTTTGTATATATTTTATGGTAAATATGTTCATCGTTTAACTATTTGTATACATTTAGTTATTATTTTTGTATATATGACAACCTTGAACGTCTCACAAAGAACGTGAAAACCAAAGTAGATCGAAAAAGATATGCACACTTGAGCAATAATAACTTTTCTCATCTTCTGTAAATAAATATTAATTTTCATTGATGAAGAATGATCAACTAGATTCATTGAAAGCAACCCACAAACGCCGGCTCCGAGCGGCGGATATATCAGTTAGTGAAGTTTTTCACAGCGTAATACACATAACCAGTCGCTAGTAACGTTGTGAGGTAATATCGCTGTTAAAAATTGTCAGATGGTGTGGCCTGGGATTGATCCGACAACTTCTTGGTTGGAAGGTGCGTGTCTTACCTAACATACCACAGTGACACACACACTATTAAATACGTGGTGCATGAATTTACATACAGTGCTGTTCGAAACCTAAACTTCTTTTCTTGAATTATTGTTAGTATTTATTGCCACTTTATTTTAAGCTCTCCGTCAGCTTCTGCTTATTTTTAAAACGAAGTGGTCCAGCTCTGCGCTTCAAAGATTAAGAACAATTTTATTTAAATTAAAGAACCGGTTAACGGGTTATTTGAATAATTATTAACCGAAAACCGGTTTTTTACAAAGTTTTCGAATTATTCGAAAATCTGTTTTCTTAAAAAGCCATATCGATCTTTCTATATCTGACCAAGGAGGCGGTACTCCAACTTGTATTGCAACAGCAGAGCTGTTATAACAACAAACATTTAATCTAATTTGTGAGATCAGAAGTCTCTCATTTACTATAAACTGTTAAAACCTAATGAAGCATTTTCAAAAGGGCTATACTGACTTCAATTGATTAATTAAAAAGAGCATTGACCCACATATGGTCAGAATATGCAATCCAAACATGCGTTTATTTCTAACCATAAAATTCAAGTGAGATTTTGTTTCTAAAGCTTCATAAATTAAGAGAAAGTTGTAATTTTGGCTTATAAGCTCTTTTGAAAAATTACATCGTACTTTCACATCTTATAAATAAATATTATTTTTTTATCGGTCTTGTTTTTACAGAATTATAACTTTGAGTTGGCAACTGTGCCTTATTTGACAACCAATTTAACAGCTGATAGTTGCATTTTGTTTAGTTTGGTTTGACATTTCACTGCCACCAATTCGGCGAATAGGCTGAAGCACAAATTGTGACATTTGTAGTGAAGATAATCTACAAACTTTTGTCTAAACACCATTACATCCACAGAAAATTAAATTTTGGTGCGCTTTAAGCACTGGCGAAGTCATCGATCCTTACGTCTTCAAAAACAATGATGATCAGCATGTTACTGTGAACGGTATAGGGACATGAACAGAAATGTTTTCATATCAAGACGACAAGGTTCCAACAAGACTAATCCACATGCCACACAGTGTGCGCTACAATTGATTTACTCAAAGAAACTTTTGATGAAAGAGTAATTTCACATAATGGTTCAACTAATTGGCCTCCAAGATCGTGTGATTTAAAGTCACTTGTCTAAGTCGATAAACCAGAAACTTCGAAAGTTATTGGCGAAATACGGCCGCATATGTTACAAAGTTTGTGAAAATTGGTGTTCCAGCCACCAGCCATGGTGGACCAAATAGCCCGAAATCACATAAAAATATTAATGTCATAAAGTTTTCTATCCAAAAAAGCCCGTTTCATTTATGTTAAAAATATATTTCTTTGCTTTATTATGACTTAAACTTGTGTAACTGTAAAAAAAAAACAGCCAATATTAAAAGTTGATATTTTTAATTCGGCCTAAACTTTTTGCACAATCTCCGTATATATGACTATGCAACACTTTACAAATTACTGTTTACAATTGTTTCTTAATTTTTTTACAGACTATTGAATTCATAGTTCTGTCATTATTGTTTTTTCTTTTATTTCTTTATAAAACACCAGAAAAACATTTTTTAAACAATTTTGAATGATTTGGCAAATAGTTTGGCTTAATTTTTTTTTTTTTTTTTTCGACAGTAAATGACTTGTTATTTGTGCGGTAGAAAATCTTTAAAAAATAATGTGTTTTGTAATACAACTGGAGAACTACTTTAGACAATATTGTAAGACTTTCATTAGTATACCACCAATTATATTTGTTAGTAATACAATATATTTATTATTATTTAGAGTTTTTTAAATAATATTGTTGTTAATTATTCTTGAAGGTTCTTCATATTTTTAAACAACATGTTAAACAACAAGATAAGACACAACAAAAATTGTTTAATGTTTTAACATGATTTTTATTTAACACTACGACAGAATAAAAAACGAAAACGAAATAACAAAAACCGATATGCAGTTAAGGAGATACAAGATAAATTACAAAATTATAATTTTTTTTATTTTTTATTTTTGGCTACTAGTTATTAAAAGTCAAACATGCAACACTAAGAAGCATTAAGAACAAAATCTCCAATTAATAATATTGCAACACTATCACAGTTTGATTTGATTTCGTTTGTAAGCTTATGTATGTTTCTTGTCAGCAATTTCTGTTGACCATAAATTAAATTAAATTTTCTTGTCAGTCTCCAGTATTTTTTGCATGATTAAAAATTTATTTATTACCAAATTTTATCAAAAATGACGTTCACTTTTGTATGGAATAATATTACAGTAATGGAGAAAAATATGGCAAAGTACAGAAGTTGATTAAGGAAGCAAAATAGGATTTTTTATCTCTGTAACAGATTTAATTAAGAAAGATTGGCAAACGTCACCAAAAGATAGCAACATAGATTTTCAACAAAATGTTTTTGAATTTATACGTTTCAGCAAACCAAAAATAGTGAGATTTGCTATACTAATCAATTTATAAACACAAATGCTTTACTCCTTATAACTGATATAGGTTTAGAGTCCTGGTAAACAAAGAAATACAATTGCTTCCCGTAATAATAACCGCAATGTAAAATAATTTAAAAATAGTTTATGAGTCAATCAACTACCAAATCGATGCCTTTAGAGAATACATTTATTATTTTGATTAGAATTAGCAATTTAAACATTTAAAGTTCATAAACGTTTAATCGTCAACTATGTATGTATAATCGTTATCATAAAATCGTTCATTTATAGAATTTTTATAGGCTACTTAAAATACAACATGATCATTAAATACTGATAACGTAGACAAGGTTACGATATTGAAATAAAAGCATATTTTTTGTATTATGTCTACAGAACTGAATAAATATTAATGCAGCATTTAATAACTAAATGTATTTTATGACCCAAATCTTAAATAAATTTAAGGTAATTTGCTCTATACACATGAGTACTAAAGTACTGCAAACAAATAAAAGTAATTGCAGTAATCAAAGCAAATCAAAATTATACGCAAACAAAGAAAAAACATACCTTTTTGTGATTCCATAAAACATTTACACTGGGCTTACCCCGACGAAAATCAGATTGATCAATAACATCATCATGTACCAGACTGGCCGAATGCACCATTTCAGAAAACAGGGCTATTTGTCGTTGTTTATGCAGCAATTGTCTATGAAATGAAATAAATAGAAATCGAAAGAAAATTATAAATAAATAAATGAATACAACAAAAAACATAAAATGATGACATAAAAATCACTCTTTTGCAATCACAACCAACGGAAAAAATAAAAAAAATTAAATAATAAATAAAGACGGATAGACAATCATTTAGCCGTGTTGGATATGAAAATAATTTTAAATTGTATTGGCCCTGTTTTTGTTTTTTTTTTTTTTTTGCATGGCTATTTTGTCACATAAGTAGTATTGGTATTGGTATTGGTTGGAATTTTTTGTAAATATTTCTATGAAATCTTTAATAAAAATAAGGTTTATACGAGTGCCACAACTAATTGCTGTTAAAAGTACAATAGAAAATTAAAAAAAAAAAATAACGCATATATTCATAAGTATGCATATATGTAGAATGAAAAGAGTAAAAAGACAGCAGTGGTAAAAATAATAGAAATACTTTTGATTGGCATAGAAAGACTATGACGAAGTAACAGAATTGAAACAATTTTCAACAGTAAACACATACTATAAGCATATGATAACGACATTTTCATTAATGCTCGTACATTTCGAGAGAGATATGAGAATGGATGGAGAATGAATCGACTAAAATGGCATTGGCAGTGAACAAAAGTCGAACTATATTGCTGGTTTCAACAAACAAGTAATTTAACAGATTAGGCCATCATGTAAATGTTGTCAACCATTGTAAGGTAATCCCATAACATCAATTTTGAGATAAAGATAAGCATTGTGCTTGCAAATAGATGCTACTTTAAAATAAGCAAGCAATTTAGAAGCAAAACACTATCTTAAGGAACTAAAATAGCACTTACTCTCTCCCTGCTATTATATGGCGCAGAGACATAGGAAAAAAAATTTTCGTAAAATACACGGCAAGATCCATATTTTTTTAAAACATCTTACGTATAAAAATGAATGTGTGTTTGTTTGTTTGTTTGTAACTCATAGACAGCCAAACGGCTGAACCGATTTTCTTACAATGTTTACAGTATCTCTCTGAATGTCTGGAAGGAACTACATAAATATATAGGCTATAGAGATTATAAAAAGTCCAGCTGGGCAGTGCCACGCCCATACAAAGTGTATATTTATTTGTCTATATCTTCAAAATAGCAACAGAAAGATCAGTCAAAAAGTTGGCGGAATTGGACAAGTGAGCGTGGTGCCTCCCATATAAAATAAAATTTAATTTTTGTATATCTTAACAACGGCAATAGTAAAAGTTTATTAATTCGGTTAAAAATAACGTCATGAACAAAGCTCATCATCAGTCAGTAACTGGGTGAGATTGGATAGGTGGGCGTGGCAATATTTTGTATTTGTGAAGAACTATTGTAAGCAACTATTAAAGCTTCGTTATCTATCCACATCAGCCAAGGGGAGGGAATTGCAGAAATCACAATCGATAAAAGCTGTCTGCATACATACGTATACGTTACTACATAAAAAGGAATGTGTGAGCAGAACCTACAGTGTCTTTCTGGAAGAAACAACTGATTGAACTTTGACCGGAAGGGAACGAAATGGGGCGAAAGGGTAAAAAATTTAACTAAGATAGCATTTAAGTTAATAATTAAGATAAGGGTAGAGAAGCAAACCGGATTTTAGCTAGTATTTTAATAAACTTATGTTAGTGCAGAACTAATGATAAGAATTATTTAATACAACTCTTAGTCCATCCAGACTTTGTGTCCTTCATGAATCATTTTAGTTTTGGAAACATAAGCTCTCTCTTGAAATCGCGTACTTATAAATTAAGTTATGATGCTTTTAAATGGAATGAGCGATATGTTAGGAACCATTGAACTTGTTTATTTAACTTTTTTCTTTCTAATTAATTGGAAACAACTGTAAACCTAAAGCCATCATTCAATATACATATGTATACATGCGTGTATTTAATTCCTTGTATTTGCAAATGAATTTGTGTAATGACAACTGTATAGTGTATATTGTGAGTTTGTTTAAATTACAAAATAATTTTTTATTATATTTTTATAAATATTTTTTTAAAGAGCCAACCAATAACGAATGCCAATACAAAATGCAATACAATGCAAGCACACAAAAATTATATAAAAATGAAAATTATATAAAATTTATTAAAACTTTTTCAACAGAAAAATAAACTAAATAATAAACAGAAAAAATGATTTAATTTATGAAGAAAAATATTAACAATAATAGAGCAAAATGCTTTATTAAAAAAAAAATAAAATACAATATAAAACATTGTGTTCATATTTCACTGATTGTTCAAAGTGATTTTAAACTTAATAAATAACAACAAAATAAAATGTCAGTTTATTTTTTTTTCTATCTTTATTAAAATGCATTTAAATTAAAATCTTTTTATCGAACAAAAAACAACAAAAAAAACACACGAACACAAATATAAAATTGATATTAAAAAATTAATCGCTTGTATAAGTTGGTATTGATAAATTTCCGATATGTTTTGTAAGCTACTGCTTCTACATATTACTCACCTTGATTCTTTATTTAAATGATAGTTTATCGCTTTGGACATAAGCATTGTAACCATAGGCCTTAAGGCCTTGCCCTGGCCATCAAAATAGTATGTGGCGATTTTATCAAGTTCAGATTGACTTGTACCTTGTGCAAGTAGCTGTAATAAAAGATTAAAAATCATATTTAAAGAATTTTAAAATATTAAGATAAGAAAAAGAAACACATGATTTAACGTCTTAATTTTTTAAGTAATATAAGCATCACTTATTTTTTTCTTAAATAACAACTTTATCTAAAACAACAAGCCCATTTACAAGATGGCATGGCATATGAAAACTTGCCGTACAAATTGATTCCTTTTATAGCTATAAAACTGAACAAATGCTTGTAACAACATGGTTAGTAACCATTTATATTAAAAAATACAAAAAAAAATTATTTGACGGTCACAGTCATTGCTATGTTACTACAAAAATATATGATTTCTTGTAATTCCAAAAATAATTTCAATCGTAATAATGGCTAATAATATGATAATGAATGTATAATAAATTGTTATATATGTATACTAGCTTTAAATATCCGGCATTGCCCAGATATCCATACATATATTCATATATATATTATAAATGGGAAATGTTTTTTTTTCCGATCTTAACCGTTTATTGCCAACTTGTCTGTCTTTATAAAGAAAATGCTAATACGACGATATTTAATAATTTGTTTGTGGGAGGTGCCACGCCTACTCTTCTAATATGCAGCTTGACAACAGAATATAACGTGGAAAGTTTAAAGACTATATCTTTTGTTGTTCCCAACATATACCTTTTAACCCTTATTATCCCCTCAAAATGTGAATTTTGAAAATGTGCTTCTGTACAACACATTTTAGTGGATGATGACAGCACACAAAAAACTTTCAGAAATAAAGTGAATAGTTTTGATCGTTGTCCCCCGATTATAACGCATCCCAAGTCAAATTTAAAAAAAAAGCACCCTATTGTACTTTTCCTTGCTATATAGATCCATATCTGTGCTCTAAACTGCAACAAAATCGATTTAATCGTTTACGTGTGCTTGGCTCATAAACAAAGTGAATAAAGAGGAGTATTTCAGATATTATCCATCTGTGTTCCCCATTTCAACATAAACGTTTCAGCCGTTTACTCGTGATGGAAGGACAAGTAAATTTACAAAGAAATTATATCGATTAAAAGTCAACTTACTTCTCTAACATCATCATAAAAATATTTCAGTTCATCATCCAACATTATATAGGGATCAATTTGTATTTCACGCACCGGACCTGCTGGTTGTTGTGTATGTACCGAACTATAATGACGGCAGTGTTGGTTTGTCTTCAAGTTTGTGCATTTCGATTTTGTTGTATTTGAGGCGGCTGTTGATGAACAATTGTGCTAAAAAAAAGAGAAAAAAATTGAATAAATTACTAAATTATCACACGCTTAGTGAATAAAATAATTGAGCAAAGAACATTGCTTTGTCTATTATTTGGCAGTACTTAAATACTTAAATACTTAAACTTTTTAAATTACTTTTAAGTTTCTCACTTATTTTGCTTTTTTTGCAAATTCTATGATTAATTGCTGAAATTATTTGGGAAATTTATCTTTGCTAACATCTCTAGCCAATATTTAAAGCGAACTTAAATTATCTAAAAATTGGACTTTAATACGATTAAACATTCTGTGGGCTTACGAAAAGCCGCAAAAATGAAAAAATGAGTGGAGAGGGAATTGTCTGCTTACTGGCATAATTGTGTTTTGTGATTATCCTGCACTCGTCAAACAGTGGTGACAGTGTTGTGTATTCTCATAAATTGTGAAACATCAAACTTCAAACAGTGCTAAAATTCTTTGAGAGCTTTAGGATGGGGGTTAATCTAAATGGCTTTGCACAAAAGAATTTCTTTGGTCGCGGTGCTTTTTAGCCTCAAATGAAAAAGTGACTGACTAAAATCAAAAAAGGCATTAATTTTGATATTTTAAAAAAGAACTCTAATTTAGAGAACAGCTTTGCAAACCTATTGCTCTAGGGTACCTTGGTTCGTCATGGAAGTAATGTTTTCTCTTCTTTTTCTAACTAGAGATTCATGGATTTTACCATAGTTACTGCACACTTGTACTGTTACATCTCAGAAAACTGTAGACATGATCTTATTCGAAGACATAACCACTTTCAACTTCTTTGATACATTCTTACCCAAAGAAACCTACTATTGATAATGGTTCTTTGGTATCTAATGTGCTGTGATAGATCCAGGTTTCCAACGTCAAAGAATACACTGAAGTTCTCCCACAGTTGCGCTTATTTCTTGCAGCGGAAATCTCTTTTATATCTTTGTATATAATGTATGATTTCACTAAAGATATCGCTTATTTCTGGTTTGCCGACATACATATTTTTACAACCGGAACTTTTGGCATAATTTTTACTGAGACGACTACAACGGTAATGAACTCCAATTTTTTTCATTTTCGATTAAATTTAACACAAAATCAATTAATAAATGCAGTCTTCGACAGCTCGAGGTCAGTTTGTTAGCTTGTCATAGTAATGGCGGTATAAACAGCAAAAAATATAAAGGAAACTTCCATCCGTCATATGAACACATGTTATCGTAACAGGTGTTCAAAACAGGCGCATCAGTGTTTTTTTATAATGGTAAAATTCGAAATTTGTGGTCTGATTAAATATCGACATAAGAAAGGTTTATTGGGACAAGAAATTCATAATAATATGGCAAGCAAAAGGCTGAATTCCATTATACAAATGGAAGTAAGTCAGTAACCTATGTATTTACAAAAGTTAACGAAAGCGGTGTTGCATTGAAAGTTACTGGCTTCGAAATACTAAAAGCCATGGAATTATAAAGCTACCCTGCTCACTTTGATAGTTTTTAGATTTCTGTAGTGACAAAGGCTTTATAAATCCTTTTTGACTCTGTTTTGATGTAGTTTTAAAACTGATTGTAAATCTGTTAATGACTGTTTAATAGCCTTGCAATTCAATATGAATAAAGTATTAAAAAACAATTTAATCCCCTCCATATTATTCAGAAATTAAAAAAAAAATTAATGGAAGTGATTTAAAATTGCCTAAAAGAAACCTTAAATGGTTATTTACGAACCCATAGATTTTTCTACAACGAATTTAATTAATGCGTTAAACTTAAATATTAAGAATTTGAAAACTTCATTTATTATTAAAAGTTTATTATTTATTATTTATTTATTAATAAAAGTTTTTATTTTTTAATTTATATTTTATACATTTTTCACGGACACAAAAAAAAACAAAATTCAATAAATTTGTACAGAAAGGAGGCCTTGTTAACGATTTTGTGTGCCAGCCTATGGTCGAAGAATGAATGCGTGTGATAGTCACAGACAAACTCTGTGACTGATTGGATACCAATAAAGATTTCAATCACTATGACAATAAATATTGATCGTTAATAAATAAATAAATGATGATTGAAATTATTTGTCATTTGCTCTTATTGCCAACAACAATAACGCTACCATACATACGGCAGTAAAAGACATTAAAAGTATAAGACTTCAGTGTAAAGATATTCAAAACATTGTCTTTAAAACGATTACATGTGAGTTGACAAAAAAAAATTTTTGTTGACAATAAATTATTAAATAAATATATTTTGTAAATTTATAAAAAACTAATCATATATAACAAATATTACATAATTTAATATCTTTTTTGTTCTCCTTCAGCTACTGTCTGTCTATTACCTATCCAAAGATGACAGTAATGAACAGTAGAATAAATGTGTTTAAAACTGAAGTTAAACACTTGGTCGTTCTCCATCCATTGTTCAGTGTCAGTCAGTCTTGCATGATTATTTTTTTCTTTTCTATTTTAATTTTTACACATTCATTTGCATTTATTTAAGACCATTATGTGAGTAATAGATAAAGCAAAGGGTGTAAATTATTTAAGCATCCAATCCATTGGTCAATGTTGAAATCAATTACAAAAGCGTGCTACATACAAAATGTTAATTTTATTAAATAAACAAACATAATAAGAAAATCAAAAACAAATACAAAATAAATCATAAATAAAGTAAATAAAATATTACGAATATTTTTATACATATTCAAGGCCAACAAAAAAAAAGAAAACCAATATAAAATATCGTGTAAAACACAAAATATGAAATTTGAAATTTTTTTTCCTACCATTTCGTAGTGGTCTCTCCTTATCGTAACTTATTAAATAGTCTCTACTGCTAATTGTGGTTTTTTAATTGGGATTTAAAATTTGAATTTCTTTCAGTTATCAGTTTCAATAATTATTGCGATATTTAGTTACATAATAATCAAAAAGATTTGTTAAAGTAAATTTATGATTCGATTATGGATGGCAACCGAACTTTAGTTGCGTTTTCAGTTGCCGAAAATTGCATTGCATATGCCAACTAGCAACTAAAAATCTATTAATTTTAATAACCATATAGGCAACTACAAATTTCTAGTTGCCGTTTGACAACGCAACTGAAGTTTGATTTCATCCATAATCGACCCATTATTAAATAAATCTCTGAATATGCCCCTGAGAATTTAAATTTGTAAAATTGTAGACCATTATTTCATTACCTCCAGAAAAAGTTTCCCGTCTTTAACTTCCATATTTATTTTTTAGCGTCCTTTGCAGTTACGTGTGAAATTTACAACACGTTTTACCTGCATGTTAAAATACACGTCGTTGGCTGGTTATAAACTTAAAAAACGCTTATATGAAATAGTACACGTTTTTTTTTTTTTTTTTTTTTTTTTTTTTTTTTTTTTTTTTTTGGAAAAAAACACACTACGATAATCATCAAGTTAATTCAGAAAAAAAAAAACAAAAAAACAAAATTTTAATAATTTTAGCAAACGATTATTATACGAGTAGAGATACCAGTGTACACTGGCTCTTAAAAACGTTTTTACAGCATGTGACCAGAATGCAAGAAAAAAAAACAAAACAAGAAAAAGTATTCCCTGCAATTCGGCATAAATATTTGTACGCTTCTTTAACCAGTTTGACTTGTAATAAACGTAAGAGAGAGATGCCGTAACATGTTTGATGCCACGAAATTAAACAATGGCAAGTGTATCATTTATTTAAAAAGTGAAAAATTGATGTTTACAATGATGATCATGACCATTTTACGTTTGGAACCGGTAGTGACGACGACTGTTAACGACTTAAAGTTTTTTTTTTCTTCTTTAAAAAAAAATATATGTCCTTGCAACTGCATTTTCACTATGAATTCACTAAAACAGTGAGAGAGAAAACTTGTTATCACATAAAAATGGTGTTTTTGCTTATCAAGCTGATATTGAATTAAATTTATGGGAATATTAAGAGACGTTGCTTTTCAATTATTTAAGCCGCTTTTATCTGAGATAATTTTTTTTTTATAATTTTTTTATACATAAAAGATATAAATTAAAATAATTTTCTCAAAAAAGTTTTATTTTGGGGTGAAAGTTTAAAATTTATTAACTAAAACGTAAAATAAATATATACAAACAAACTCTTGATTACATCTTCATTTCACACTGTTAAATTATGTTAAGAGATATACGAGTAGTGATTTTAGTCGATTTTTAAACAAACATTTCTATCGCGACAAGTATCAACACATAATTTTGAAAAATATAAGAGCAAACAAGAACTTATTTGTGAAGTGGACATATGATGAATTACTATAACGAATTACATTAAAGGAATTACTAGCATTTCTTGTTGCGCAGTTGTTAAGACATATCGTTCATTTACTTCAATGGTTTCCTTACTTGTTTGTTTAGTATTGATACAGCAATAAATACTTAGTACCCGTGCTCTTAGTTTTGTATGAATCGCAAAGAATTTTGTACATAATATTTGTAAACATCGATTTTTTATCGATGTTGAACAATGAAATAAATATATTGCATCGAGTGTTTTCATAACATAAATCATACCAAACATTTGGCAGTGGTGGATACAAGTGATATATACATATCTAAAAAACACTGTTGCAGTAACATTTTCAGATTTTTTGGTAAAAAATTTGATGATATTTTTGAGAGGGAATAACAATAAACAGTAATGCCAAAAAAACTTAAGGTGTAAACAATTTTCGAAAAATGCTATATAATTTGGTAGAATTTAATTGTACCTACGACTGAAAAGCTTCTTCTTCTCTTAAAGAAGTCAAGAAAAAGTTTTCTTTTTATGTTTTTTAAATATGCTTTACGTTTAAAACCAATACAATTGCCGGCGGCTGTACATACCTATTAACTGATAATGTTATTGCGATTGCTTTGTGTCATGAAATTAAATCAAATTCTTCTTCTTCTAGCGGGATTCCCGGGAGTAGCGGAAAAAGAAAGAATTGTGAACACTTCAAAAGAACGTTGGCGATGTTAAGGTGCGGTTCGAAAATGTTTTTGCGCCGTTTTATAGCATGTGAGCTTCTTTGGACGGAAAAATGTGCTATTCCATCAAGACAACATATTGTGTAGCCATGATACCAAAAATATATGCACTGGGCAACAAATTGCAACCACATTTAGAATTTCCTTTAAATTTAGCTCCTTGATCTATGTTCTGTTTTCAACTTATATCAAATGGCTAAGTGGTTATCGTTGAAACAAATACTTATTTTATAACCTTAAGAAATCCTTTTATTGGAAAGAACTCAAACGGAGGTAAGGATAGAAAGACTAAAGACCGAATGCATCTAGTTTAACGGAGAATTAAAGTATATTAGGAAATGAAATGCCCTTTGGCTGAAATAACATAAATATTTAATGCAAAAAGTCAAGCAAATTCTTTTTCAATTAAAAAAATACTTATTAAGTAAAACACAAAAATTTTCTTAAATTTGTACCGCAATTTTCCACTGTGCACACTAATGTTTTCGTAAAAGTTATACGTTTATGTAGTTTTAATGCTAAAATTTAACATATAACTGATAAGAGAATATGCAGCAATGCAGAATTAAATAAAAATATAAAAAAATGCTTAAAAAACGCCAGCAACAGAAATGGAAACTATTATTTTTATTTTTTTTTTTTTTTCACTTTATAAAAATGTATTTAATTCAAGTTTTTTTTAACTCGTTAACAGGCAATTGATTTTTAAAATCGTATTAATGTTTAAAGTCATATAAAGTATTCATTAAGTTTAATTTAATTAAAAGCAATTAAATGATAAGGAAATTGTTAATAAAACTAAATAGAAGATATAAAAGCACTATTCTTGAAAAATACTCATATTTATCATTAAATAAATAAATAATAGCCAACAATTTTAAACACATTTCATAAAATTATTTATGACTGAAATAAAAAGAAATATAAAAAGTAAACATTTCTGCAATTATATTAAGTAAATACGACTACGTACCGAGTGAGTATGTATGTATAAATATTAAAATTTGACAATTATTTAACCTTGATTTAAAGCTATTAAAAAAACAAAATTCCCTTGTAAACATTTTTAAGTAAATTCCAAAGATATTAGATAATTTTCTTTAAGTGTTTAGTTTTGCACTTCTTTCTTACACTATGATGCCTTATTAATATTCCGCATCACACATTCAACTTAACTTCTCCTAAATTAAGGTTTTTGCTAAGTGAAATACTCGCAAGTCTTTTCACACCAATTTTTAAAAAAGTTAAAAGCTTAAGAAAAAATCCAGTTGACAAATAAAATTGTTTTATTAATTGGTTGTAAAATAAGTGATGGCAGATGTGTGGTATAATTAGGTTTTCACCAAATTCTAATAAAAAGTGTAAACGAGACAAATTGTTGTCACACTTTTTTATGAAAGTTAATAAATTTAAAAATTTATTAATTTTATTTTATTTATCTGACAAAGATCATCATTAAAATCGTCGTAAACTGTTCCAACACTCACTGGAGATGAAGCGGAATGCTGTAAAAACCAAACAAAAAAAATTGTCAACAGCGGTATTATTTACTAGGGGTGGGCTAGATTTTAATAGACATTTTTAAAATATGAGCTAAGCCCATTAAAATTTTATATGTATGCCAGTATATTTTAATTTTATTTAACAGTGCTAGCAACGCAACGACAAAATTTCATAAAAACTAAGCGACGTTCAAAGTTTTTCCATCCTGCTCGAAGGTTGCTAATGTAACATTAATTCCTGTAAACTGCCGCCCAACAGCTGTTTGTTCGGCACCACCTTGTGAAGTATTTAGAGTCCAACGATGTGTTAAGCGATCGTCAACAAGGCTTCCGCAAGGGTTGTTCTACTGGCGATTTTCTGGCATTGCTCTTCGAAAGGGGGAACAAATCCAAGAGCAAGGTTGTGGTTCGGAATATTTTCAAGGCGTTTGATAGACTTTGGCATAGAGCGGTCGTATCGAACTTGAATGCTTTTGGTATCGGTAGTCACTTTCTCGATTTATATCAAGCTTTCCCAGAGATCACTTTATAAGACTGGTTATAGATGGAATCATATGCGACGAGTTTAGAATAAATTCAAGAGTACCGTAAAACTCCGTTCTTTCTCTAACTCATTTTTTTAATTTCTTAACGACTTTCCTCTCTTCGCTTTCTATTCTATCTAGTCTTTCGCAGATGACAGCAACATTTGTCATTCATATTCTTTTGATCGTAGGCCGGCCCATTTGGAGATTTTGGCGAAAAGGCGGAATATGAACGACACGCTCACGGGCGACCTGTCGAAAATCTCCGAGTGGGCTCGTGTCAACTGCGTCAATATTAATGCCAACAAGTCCCAATGTTGTTTTCTGACATACAAACGTGGTGATGTGTTGTTGTGATGTGTGACCTTGGTGATGTAGATATTGAAGAGTCAGATGCTGTTGATGTTCTCAGTTGTGAATAAAACTATTCAGCGACTGGGTTGGTCATTACTTTCTTCAAGCCTAAGTTAGCAAGCAAAATATTTTCATATAACCAAGCCACGGCCAAACTCACCAGAACACATATACATACACACTCGTATATACAGTCATGTGAAAAATAATAAGGAAATAGTGCGGTTTTTCTTAAGAGTTTAGAAACAAATGAGCTACAACTGGGCAACGGTACAAAACCTGCTTGTTCAAATAAAGAATCTTTACGTAGTCGAAATTTCAGTAGACAATACATAAGATCCCTTTGACAAATATTTGAATATAAAAACAAAGTTTGGTTTTTAACTATGCTGATATAAGTGTCCCTATTATTTTTCACATGACTATATATAGCTTTAAACTAGGTCAGAAGCACACCTTTGTTGTTTTGTTTAAATATATTTTTCTATCGCTTTAATCAGGTTACCTTATAGTATGCTGAAGGTTAGAAAAAAGAGTTTTTTTTTAATTTTCTATATCCGCTGTATCTTATCAAGGAAATAGTTAGACGCCAATTACCTTCATTTGTAAATCTTATTCAAATAAAGCCATTAAAAATTATAATGTAAAATGTGGGCCTATTTATGAATGATTTTTTTTAATATCACGTTAAAATGTGTAATGTTGTTTGCAGTCATTGTCAATCGTAAATACGTCTCCACTTGTCAATACTTTTTTATTTTTGAAATTTCTAATGTTACTGTAATTGCATTTCTTTATAAAAATAACTACAGACGACTGACAACAGATAAATAGCAAAAACGTGCAAAAATGTTTAAATGATTTATTTATTGACATATGAAACCCCTACTTTAGATTTAAAGAGAAATTGAAAAAAAATTAATTTTGAAACCAGTAGCGAAAGAAATGAAGAAATTATTTCATAATAAAACGCATTTGAGGGTGGACAAAAACAAATTAACCAAAACAGGCAACTGAAATTTTTGATTCATATTAAAGAGTCTATACATTACAGGTATTCGGAATTGATTTTAACAAAAATTATTTTAAATAAAAATGCGTTAACTGAATGCAAATTTTTTTTTTTTTAAACGTTTGCAGCCATATTAATAGAAATTGAACGGCATGTCGTATAATTTGTGTAGGCACTGTAACAGGTGTTTGTTTACGGTTTTGGTTGTACGTGCGAGTGCTATTCATGCTCATAAGTAAAGCTTATTTTATTCTCTCCTCCCTTTCTCTCTCTCTCTCTTTCTCACTCTCTCTCTTTCTTTCTTTTTACTATTGTATTCAAATTGTTTGAGTAAAAGAAAATTAAATATTATTTTTGAGTTGGTCACATAGATATATGCATAGGTGTGTATATTGTGTGTTGTTATTGTTTTCATTCTTACTTTTCTTGTTCGTGTCATTGTATTGTATTGTGGTATCAACAACATCACGATCATCATTATCATAATTATGATCGGTAATGAACATTGAATGAATGAAATCAAATGAAGTAAATAAACTGTTGGAGGAATGGACGGACAACTTTCCCTTTTTGCTGACATAACAGCATACTACAACAAAACAAAACAAAACAACTATAATAATATCTGGCATAAGAAAAATAAATACCAACAACTATTGTTTTTTTTCTTTCTCTCTTTTTGGCTCTTAACCATTTCTTTTCTTTTGAGTTTTACTTCTGTATTTTCATTTATACAACCGTCTTCTTTTGTATTTATTTCGTCATACACTTAACTCTCATTTTTTTATTTTGTCTTTAGATTTTATTAAAAAAAAAACGTACAAATCTGATTGTATTGCAGGCAAAATAATTTTTAATATTTTATTTTAACCAAAAACTAAAACCACCAGAAACAATTTGCAAACATTTTGTTGTTGCTAAAATTTAGTGGTACTTGTTTTTAAATTATTATTATTATTGTTGTAGTGCAAGAACGAAGGAAGTTTGGCAATTTCGTGACTTTTTGTATTTTCAGCGAAGTTACTTTTAATGTATGTATGTATACATACCAAATAAGGCCGTACGACTGATATAATCGATAGAGTCAATGGAAATATATTGGATGATCGAAGAATGAAAGTGCCTTAGGTGGTTAAGGCTGCTTCACCGGTGGTGGATGCAGCGATTGCTTCGAAGCAATGTCTGGGTAATGTAGACGAAACAGAGATCCATCACAACATACCAGAGACCAAACAGCAATAGATTTCTTTGAGTGAACGTACACCAAAGAAAACTAAGGTGGGTCTGTAGGACTACAAGGTTATGTTCACAGTTTGCAGCGAGTGTTACTCGGAGTAAGAAAAATAATATTGATTTGAAATAAAAAAGAACTCATCCAACGAAGAATAAAGTACCATGCCATCAAGACAATGCGCAAGTGTACAATCTAATTGTCACAATTGCTGGCCTTCGACAATAAACTAATAATAGTTGGACCTGTTCGTAAAGGAGAATAAATAATATGTACATATCTAATGTGTGCCATTTTAAAGACACTACGCCAGCAATATTGAAATAAATAATCGAGAAGACTATCTTATAAAGCAGTTATGGCGATTAATACTAAAAAAACATGATGTCCTCATTTTGTTGCCTATAAATAAAAAAATGTCAATTCGCAAAAATTTGGCTACAAGATTTTACTTTTAATAATTTGTCAACTACAACTATTTAAGGACATGAACATAAATGAACACACTGTGCAAATCAATAATCTGATGGTGACAAAAAACACACTTTCAATTTTTTATTTCGTTTTTTTATGAAATATTTCCAATTAATAATTTTAATGAGTACTAGATCAACAATCTCGATACGCTCTCACATACAAATACAAACCACTTGTTATGTTTCGCACTTATAAGTTATAACGTAATTTACCAAACTCTATTTATAATATTTCCTAGTCTTTCTCTCTCTCTCTCTCTTTCTCTCTCCCACCTTAAAAATGTGTTGAAAAACACTAACATTCCACCACTACACATAAACAACGATGAGCATATGTAAACATTCATTAAATACATTATTGTTGACACGTATCATTTACTGTCTATATACATGTTGTGTTGTGGTTGTTATTATTGTTGCTACTGATTTGCATTTAAATAAATTTGTATTAGATGCTCCACTTTATTTTTATATATGTGTCGCTCTTTCTTTCTCTCTCTCTCTCTCTCCCTTGCTCTCTCTATAAAGCCATTAAATTTAATTATTTTTGCATGCTTTTATCATAAAATTTATATTATAGTGTGTATGTGTACGAGTATGGTTACTCTGCCTTTAATGATTATCGAAAATTTCGATAAAAACAAACACAAACACACACATACACTCACTAATAATAACCATATATTGTTAGCACACAAGTATTTATGTTCGTTTTGATATTTTATTGATGATGTTGTTGATTTTGATAATGTGATGCCTCGATATCAATTACAATTGTTAGCCATGTTCATTATTATACCGTTAGCTATTTGTTATAGCACTATGTATATTGTACACATTTACACACATACATATATAATATAGCATAAAAGTACATGTGTATTTATGTTATGCAGTATATCTGTTTAAATATTGTATCATTTAGTGTAACATTTTTAGCCTTTAGGGGGAAATTTGTAATTGAGTTTGTTTTGAGTTCACAAAGAGGTTTCGTTTATGTCATGTGTTAAATGCAATAATTATTTACAAGTGTGTTATTTACGTTGTTGTTTTTGTTATTATTTCATTTTTACATTGATACGATTAAAAAAAGTAAATTGCTAACAAGCCCTTTGGCAAACAATATTAGTCAATAACAGCCAATTTTATTTAATTTGGAAAAAAATCTTGTACTATTTGCAATTAAGATTTCCGTCTATTAAATTAAATCCATGGTATACAATTAATTTATTCTGGTCAAATTCTACAATTAAGTTCACAAAACGTAAAATTAAGGCTTGTATGTCTTATCTGTAGACGACAAAAAAAATTACTGTTTGGGTTATAACTGGGTCACACACGTTTCATTATTATTCAAATAAAAAATAGGCAAAAAAAGTAATTTATTATTATTAAAATAATGCAATTATGCAAGAAATTTTGAAATAAATTAAACATTGAAAATAAAAACAAAAAATTGTCAAAATTAAAATATTTATTTACTACTAACTACTAATTAATAAGTTGATATCGTCGTTAGCTCGTCGTCTTTAGCTTATTTTGCATTCTTATCTCTTCCAAAGAATACTTGCTCGAATTTAAGAAAACTATTCTATTCGTTAAGCTATTACAGCTCAACTTTTGAATTGAGGGAAGCACGTCGCTCTAAAACTTTCAGTTTTAAATCTATTTCTTTGTTCTTCTTAAACTAGCACTTAAGTTGCCAAGAATAAATGGGTTAAGAGAAGCAAAGAAAGAAACAACAATATTTACAAATATTTGATTAAAGAACTTTAAAAGGAAAATTAGTTTACAATCGAAGAGTGTGTACGCTACACTCTAGCTAATCAGCTATAAACAGAAGTGCTTTACGAAAAATAAGAGTGCAGCATAAAAAAATATGCGATAATCTGGACCAAGTTTTTTTTTTAGTCCAAACACTTACTCTTATAAAACAGTGAAACACGTGCCATGAACGAAGGATTAAACCTAAAGAAGTAAAATTTGAATTAGTTAGGCTATATACTATAGGAGAGGAGCTGACATCAGCAGTGACCACGAGCTTATCACTGGTGAAATCGAGATTAAATTGAAATGTCAAAGTAACACCGTCAGGCACACAAGGCGAAAACGGTGCAACCAGGCACGCATTAACCTTGGCAATCCGTGAGCGGCTACCAACAAACCAACGTCACTCATGGGAAAATATCAAAGCAATATAATCAAGTCGCGGAGAAAACACTTGGTGTAGTGCAACCAAATAGAAGAGTTTGGATATCAGTTTACACTTGGAACCTGGTTTCTCAAAAAAGGGAACTATAACTGCAGCTGACTAGCAACAATACTTTTAGGCAGCAATACCCTCAGCTGACAAAACAAGTAAAGAAAGCTGCAAGAAGAGACAGAAGAAAGTTCCTAGAACGATTGTCAGCAGCGGCAGAAGAAGCAGCTGGCCAGAATAATATGAGAAAACTACACCAGACGATTAAATATCTCACTAATCAAAAGTGTAATAGGAACCAAGCCGTTGCTGATAAAAATGGTACACTAATAACGAACAATGATGCACAAACACAGAGATGGAGAGAACATTTCACTGAAATTAGTAACGTCACGAACAGGACAGCAGAGGACAGCGAAACAGTTGAGAACATAGATGAGGAAAAAAGTTTAAGAATACCATGCAACCCTTCCAATCTGAATGAGATAAAAGAGGCGATTGATAAATTGAAAAATAATAAGGCGGCAGACGAAGATGGACTAGCAGCGGAAATTCTACGGGTTGACATCCAAACCACAGCTGAACTTCTACTGCCTAACATCACATCAGTATGGGAGGAGGAGAGGCTGCCTCCTACGTGGAAGGAGGGCATCACTGTAAAGTTACCAAAAAGTTGCGACTTAAAAGACTGTAATAATTGGAGAGGAATTACTCTAATTAACACCATATATAAGATACTTGCACTACCACTATCACCTCAGCTATTCACCAACGCGCTGGATGATATAATGAGCAAAGTCTGTTCGAAAAGAAGAGGGATCAGATGGAGTCTCTCACGCCAACTCGAAGACTTGGACTATGCGGATGACATTTGTCTACTCTCGCATAAGAATTCCAATATGCAGCCAAAACTTGAGGACCTGGAAAGACTGGCTCGTAGTGTTGGGTTTGAGATAAACATCAAGAAAACTAAGACCATGAGAATAAATAATACGAGCACGGAAAACAGCATGCTACAGGGTCAGCCAGTCGAGTATGTAGATAGCTTCTGCTATTTAGGAAGTACAATGAGGAACCCATACTGAAACAGATAAGAAAAAGAAAGTGGAGATGGATCAGTCACACCATCCGAAAAAGTCCAGAAAGAATCACTAGAATGTCATTCGAATGGAATCCTCAAGCCTCAAGAAATCGTGGACGACTAAAAACACCTGAAGACGCATACTTATCCAAGAACTGAGACAGAACAACCTAACAAGGGAAGAGGCAAAGTCAACAGCTGTAAACCGTGTTAGATGGAGATGCTTTGTGGAGGCCATATGCTCCCAAGAGGAGTAACGGGAAAAAAAGACTATATACTACCAACAATCATTATAGCAACTTTAATAGGACCATGACAGATGTACATAAATGTTCCTTCTGCATTTTAATTATGAATTGTAGTAATAAAAGAAGGCCATTGTTAAAAATTCACACATACACTCGCATAAATTTGCAATAGCACCCAACACATTTTACTGTTAATGAGGGAAATATCAAATAGTGAGAGAGTAAAATTTATTAAACAAGAGTGTGTAAACAAATGAGATGTTAACTCATGTAACTGTGTATGTGTGCACTTATATTTACAATTAAGCTGAGAAAAAATTAGGGGAATTTAGAGCAGAGAGTATTGGTATGCGGAAGGATTGCCTGTTGTTGGTAATGTTGCAAAAGTGTTACATATAAAATCAATAATCAAATCAGTCGCAAACAATAGCAAACTTACACACACACATACATATAAACTAAAGTAGTTTACAAACACTTGCAAAGTGGTTCTCAGCAATGAACTCAGACACTTACCTACCAGATTTGACGATTTTTTAATAATATTTTGGCAAATTGACGATTGACGTTTTTGCCTCTAAAATTTTTTTTTCTATGAACAATTGTCAGCTCTAAAAGTATTAATAACTCTTTGTAGTTAAGATCTGTTAATACAGATAAAGAAATGTGCGCATGAGTTTTTTAAGCTAAAAACTTTTTTTTTTTTTTTGTATAATTTATTCAATTACTTTGACTTCATACCAAAAATTTCAACTAAGCAACAAAGGAGGTAACGATTATTTATATATAAAAAAAAATTGTGAAAAGATTTGAAAGTGAAAAAAATAAATTTTAAAGAAAGCAATTAAACAAATCAAAAAATAGTTTTAAAACTGTTATAAAGCTATTACTAAAATTAAAAGTAATTATGTCGTTTAGTGTTATTAAAAGCTACTATTAGAGAAATTCGTTTTGAATATAATATAATATTGTGTCAATACAATACTATCTAACAATATTCTAAAATTGAAGTTAGTCGATTTGGCAAATGAGGTATTCATTCCTAAACAGCTTTGAGAACGCATTAAGAATGTGTTATTTTTTATAAATGACGACAGTTAAATTTAGCGGAAAATTGCCGATTTTCTGCAAATTTCATCTGGCAGCCCTGCCCACACACGAACTACATACATTTTTTTCCACATTTATAAATAATATTTTTTTATTTATTCAAAATGCAACGAAAAATAAAAAAATCATGATGATGTGTAGGAAAAATAAAACGTAAACAAGAAATTAAAATTGTAATCGAAATTGCATAAAAACTGGCATATAAAAACAAAACCAACAATTTAAAGAAGAAAAAAAGTTTAAAATGAAATTGTGCATATGTGTACACAAACATATAAAAAAAACTTCATTATTATGTAATTAAAAAAATAAAAGCATTTTTATATCAAAAGAAAACAAATATGTAATTACTTGCAATTGGACAATATTTTTCGCCATTGCTACAAAAAACAATCGTTAATTTAGCACTGATCTCTAAATAATCTGATCAATTTAACGATGAAAATAAAATTTTAAATTAACCATAAAATATTAAACTATTTCTGGCAAAATTGCAAATGCAACCATAATGAACCAGAAAAAGAAAGACAAAAACATGACTAGTTTTTTTAGTGACAGTTAACTTAGGCATTTTTTTAAATTTATTTTTATTTATTTTTTTCTGCTACACAAATTCAAGTTTATTTTCAGTGGTTTTTTGGAAAAACAAAAACGTGATTATTTTTTTTTTTTTTTTAATTGGGAAAAACAAGACTTTTATTATTTCTTTTTTCAATGTTTTTCTCTTCATTATCCAGCGTAATTGGTGCAGCCAGTCAGTCAATATCAAAAAACCACAAATTAGCAACACTAATATTAATGCACTGTAATAACAACAATTGTAAATAAAAAAGCAAAACAAAAACAAATTAATGTCAGTTATAGAGTGTTTTTTTTTAAAAAAAAGCTCATCCGATTTCAATAGAGATACTATGTGTCAAACTTTAAACTGCAATTTGTTTTTAGTTTTTTTTTTTTTCATCCAATTTTGGCATATTTCTATAACCAATATTACACTTTACGAACGAATTTAGTGATTAGACTTGTCTTGGATTAAATGGATATGTCACTAAGCACAATTTCAAAGACAGCTTTGCTTATACAAAAATTAACAATATCGTCTGGATTTTCAGCTAATGGCATAATCGGCCCATATTTCTACATTGAAATGAGGTAGAAGTTGTTATTCTATTTTAAAATAAAATTTGGACGCTCTAATAAAAACACTCTATATAAAAGAAAAAGAAAAGTAAGAAAAAATACTAAAAAATAATAATTACACAAAAGCAAGTGTTGCTAATACAGCGTTTTTCAATGAATGATTTTTAAAAAAAAATTGATTTTGAAGCTAAATTTAATAGATTTAAGCGTAAATTATTTATAATTTAAAAGTAATTAATACAGTCAATAGATTTTATTTGAAAGCTTTAATATTTTTTATTGTATTTTCTTCGACTTTAATATTTATTTGTAAGAAATCTTAACAAAAATTGATTTTAAAATAACTTAGTTGCACTGTTTTAACAAATGCAGCATTTAATCATATTTCAGTCAACCGTTGAATCCACCATGAGGTGAATTTTAATAAAAACAAATACTCGTAAATACCGTTGATTATTATAAATTTGTTGTTGTTTATCTTTATTTTCTTCATTTTTGTGAAGAAAATCACCCAAATGAAAGTAAAAGTTAAAAGCAATACCAACACACATGCATTATAATCATAATAAAAAAATAATATTTATTTTAATGAAATTCAAGCTCGAAAATAAATGAGAAAAGCAAAAGCCACAACAAACTCGTACGTAAAACGGTAGTACGAGACACTAAAAAGATATAAAGTTGGGCGCGTAAAAAGTTTTTTGTTTTTCCACAACTTCTTTTGTGAGAAGTTTTCCTAACGTTTGTATAATATGTGTGTGCATGTATGTGTAGTCTTATGTCTACTTCATTCGTGTAAATTTATTATTGTGTGACTTTTTGCAGCGAATACACAAGTACAAGTAATTTTTGCTGACTAAATGGCTGGCTGGTTGTTGGCTACTGTCTGCAACTACTTCATGCCACAGCCACACACACTTACACAAGAATATTATCAGCAAAAATCCATTGCTGACTGCATTTGACGCGTGCCACAAATTACCGCAATGTTATTGCACTCCAATTCAAAGAGTTAATGTTTTTAGCTTTTCTGCTCTTTTTTTGTCTAATACAATACAAATGTACATGTTTTTCAAAATTATTTGTTGTTACTTTACGTTCATTTTAAAGTTTTTACAATTTTTGTTTTAACTTTTTCATTAATTTTGATTTTACATTTAAAAATCGGATTATTATAGTTTTCGTTATTTCGATTACTTTTATTAAAATATTGCGAACGTGCTATTAATGTTTTCCAAAGAATTTTATTTTTTTTTGTTTTAAATATTGTATTTTAAAAATAAGTTTTGAATTGGTAAGTTGATCGATATGTTAGTGTGTTGCTCGGTAGCATAGAACTGAATTAATAATGAAAAGGTTACAAAAAAAACCAAAAAAAGTAAATAAATAAATAATATGTAAGGCATTTACCAACAAAGACAAAAAACCAAAATTCTAAGTAAAATTAGTTTTAAGAACAAAAAAGCCACCTAAATATTGATATTTAAGTGTAGTTTAAGGCAAACTAAAATGACAAACTTTATGTTTAATGCCCTAGCGTGTCAACAGCTGTTCAAAACGTTAACGTTGTATAAATGAAGAAATTAATGTGTGAAAAACTTTGGCAAATGACGTTGTAACTCGATTTACAAAAAGACGTACAAAAAAGCGCTCAAAACTATGGAAACACAGTCCATGGCTTTAGCATCACATTAATACCTCCTCAGTTATTATTGTGATTAGTTTTTCTGCCAAAAGCAATAACACCTTGCATTTAGACCACCAAAGGGTGGACATTAGGTAATCTAGTACCAGAATTAAAAGAATAGAGTTTTCGATCCGATATTAGCTCTACGGCCCTTAGTTGTTACCAAGAAGATTGTGGTTGTAGTTTAAACATAAGCCGCATGGAGATGTAATTTTAAATTCAGTGTGAATTTGCATTGCAATCCATGCTATAGAGGTTATTTAGATTTATCGATACACCGAAACAATGTTAGAAATTAATTTGTCATATGCTAGAGGCCTCATGAAGTTGACAGTTACATTATACAATTGCCCTGTGTAAAGAACACTGTAGTCTGTGCGCAATACGTACGATTACCATATTAATATAGGGTGATCCAACCAAAACGCACGATGTTAATTCTAAATAAAACAAAATGTTTTCAGAGAATTATCTTAATAATTTTGTGTGAAACAAAATATCGGCCAAATGTTCGCCACAGATTCGCTCCATATTTTCAATTACCCTGAGACATAATTGAGGTTTAATATCGTTAAGGTGCTAAATTATCTCATTCTTTAGTTCTTGAATTGTTCTTAGCTTATTTTCGTACACTTTTTATTTTAAATATCCCCAAAGAAAGAAATTAACAGCTCCACGACATGAGATAACGCCATTGAGGGCCATTGAGTTTTTTGTGCAAAAGATCCATTGTTTCGTTGGATTATTGGCACCATCCTGTTGGCACCACATATCGTCCAGGTCCATATCCTTAAGTTGTCGAGGTTGACGGTTCTTCTGCCACAAAATCGAGAACAACAGCAATGTTTTCCGCAGAACAAACATGGCGAGCATGCACAGATGTTTCCACATTTCCTGCAAGCCCAGTTTTCTGAAATCTGCTTACAATTCTTCCGATTCTGGACATATTTGTCGATTATGCTGACCAATAAAATTACAAAGTGCACGAAATGCATTTTGATTTGAACGCCTATTTTACAAACACTGAAACAAAGAAAAGTCAATTTAAGTTGGGCAAAAAACTTGACGTTAAGGTGTGACTCACAATTAACATTGTGCATTATGATTGGACCAGACTATATTATGACTTAATCCGAAATACGCTTTTAAGAAGTGCTTCGAAAATGAGAAAAAGCTACCATAGGTGTATATTATTTTTGAAAGAAAAAATACTTTAACGGGGACAATATTAATATGTCATTTATCTAAATGACACGCTTTTCCTAAGACACTTGTGACTTAAAATTATTCTTTTTTTTAAGTTTGTTGCTGATCAAGTATGTTCTATTGTTTAAAATTGTTATAAAATTAATTTTCTATGGAGACACTTAACCCTAAGAGGACCAATTAATAAACTTTTATTTGTGCTACAAAAAAATCATTATTGGCTAATGTTGTAAATAAATGAAGGTATAATATGTGTAAATAAATAGGAAGATTTTAACTGCCAAATGCATTTACTTGTGCAACATATTTATTAAGTGATAGAAAAAATGTTTTTGATGACTGATTTCACACGCATTTTATCTCTGGCCAAATCATATGAAATCGAAAACAAGGGATACAAAAACAATGCATTTCATCAATGGCACTTAGCCAAGGTAGCCAGTCACTTGTTTAATGGTTAGTGATTAGGCCTAAACATTTTAAAGTTGATCGATGGCTCTATAATACATTTGATATGCATATATGTAGAACAAACAAAAAAATGCGTGAAAAAATTTTAATTAAAATGCCAAAAATGTTAAATTTTAAGATTTTTCATTATCTATTTTTGTTTTTGTTTTTGTTTTAATTTTTATTGCACGCATTCCTTTAAACTTTTGAAGCGTTTTTGTTGAAGAGAAGAACAAAGAGAAGTTTAAGTCAATATTTACCCTACAAGAAAATATTTGGTCAATTAAAAAAAAAAAAAAATAAAACCGGTTTAACCAGCACTTCTTTTTTTGGTAAGTGTTTTTGAAAATTGGGTCAGCAAGGCCCAACACAACAACCAACCAGGCAGTGATTGAAATGAAAGCGAAAACCTAAAAGCCAAAAAGACATACGATCAGCCAAGTAAAATCCAGTTAATATATTGTATGTAGAGAGAGAGGAACGAACCCCTTACTGCTTACTTGAAGTGTTTGTTTGTAATTTCCACAACACACACACACACACACACACACACACATGTTAAAGAAATTACTTATTTATTTAAAAACACCAACAATTTTTTGAATAAACTTCAAGTTTTCTTTAAGTTTAAATACCAATTGAGGTAAAGAAATAAATGGCAGGTGTATTGTGGGCCCATGTATTTGATTAAAAAAAATAGCACACACAGAGATACCGTGAATTAAATTGATTTATAATACTGGATGATTTTGTAACCATGACGAGCTATCAATACTTGTATTTTATAGCTCTCTACGCATTCATTCATTCACTCATTCATTCAATCGTTCGTTTTTTGTCGTTCACTTACTTAATCCGTCATACAAAATTTAAATTTATAACAACAATAGATGACATTTGTTGGGTGTTAACAAGCATTTTTGGTCTATTAGTCAGATTTAAAAATTTTACGTCTGCTCTTTCTGAAATTTTGTGTTTTTTATTTTATTTTTTTATTTTGTATCTTTTTTGAGAACTATTTAATTATATAATATTTGCATTCCGATATTATATAAAAAAAAATATTTTAAAAAAATGATATTACCGCCATGGCAGAAAAAAGACTTAAAAGATGTCATAATTGCTTTGTGCCTTGAATTTTTTTCTTCATTTTTTTGGACAAAAATGCTTAAAGTTAAAAAAAATAATAATAATAAAAAAGTGGTGAAAGTGTTTTGCAAATATTTCAAGTGTTGTTTGACTTCTTAATGAATTTAAACGAAAAAAAAAGATTTTAAATATGGAAGTGCTAAAATAAAAGATCAGCAACAACAGTATGTTTTTTTTTAATATTTGTTTCCATAATTAAACGCATTTGGCTTGAAAGTGAAATTTCATTCATTAATTAACAAATAAAAATAATTATCAACAAAATTTTATAAATAATTAAATACTAACTGTGATACAAAGATTTTAATATTATTAATTGAGGTCTGAAAGACTTTTATTGACAAAACGAGGCCCATTTTTGCTCCAGATAATATATCAAAGGCAAAATTCTAGTTAATAAAGCCAAAATAAACAAGTGATCGACAATCATCAATGCTATTTACGTATGTTTGCAGCAGTTTGTTGAACGGCGGCTTTATTATATTTAATTTTTTAATGGCAAAAAAGAGGTCATTAGCGTCAATGATTTTTGGTCATTGTAGTCTATTAGTACATATACTTATATATTCAAAAGCGAACATTTATTAATTAACTGGCAATATCATAAATTTTAATACTCTTAAATTATTTCCCCATAGCTGCATTAATTCTTCAGCCTAAGCTTATAAGCGAACTCAAGATAAATACTTGAAACTTTATGAAAGGAAAGCCTATCGCTTAAAGCAAATCAAACGAAGCCGATGCGGCCATTTTGATAATGTGTTATATCACGTTTAATTTGAGTTAAGCTCTAGAAAATTATAATCATCATCTTATAGCGTTACCTGCTTCTTTGCCATCCTCTTCGTCTAGAGCATATAATATTATAATTTAATATCGCCTTACGCGATTTGCTGTCATCCATACGTGCAACATTCTCACCTATTTGACTATATCCTCTCATTCGCACAATTCGAGTAGTTAGTTGATCGATCCTTTTTGGATATAATCACCATACATATCCCGCACTGGGCCAAAAATTTTGAAAGGGTATTCGTTCAAGTATTCTTAGACGTAATTGGTTTTTCGTTGTCATTAACCATGTCTAGCATTCATATGTGGGAGTTGGTCTGATGATACTTTTATATACATTAAGTTTGCATGATTTGGAAACTAATTTTGAAGTAAAGATTTTCTTCTGTCAAAGCCGCGGTCGACCGAGAGGAACATGACGACGAAACCTATTGGTCGACATAAATTCTGTACACGAAGAACTAAGCTGGACGCAGATCAAAAGTTTAGCTGAAGATCGTAGTAAATTTTAGAAAAATTTTTACGGCACTATGCGCCACCAAATCGGTGCGAGTTATGTATAGGCTGTATTGTACCTCTGTTTTGGAAAGCCGGCATGAAAATTCATGTATATCGAATTTCCTTCAAGAGGCCGACAGTCCTTGCCGACCTTTCGACATTTGTGTACTGCTCCTCCAAATATCGGATATTTCATGTTACGATTGCTAATCAAGCTGCCCGAGATTACGAAGTCTTTAATGGCGTATTAAGAAAACAAGTTAAAAACCACCCTTAAGAGCGAATCTTTCTGTTTAACTCCACACTTTATATGAATAGCGTCGGTTTCCTTCTGTTGTATTACGACTTTAGCCAATGTAGCACAGGTGGGGGATTACATTCTTGACGATGCGGTCAAAGGCTGGTCTAAAGTCTATTAAAAGTAGAATGTCACCATCACAGTTACAGCACAGAATAATAAAGATCAAAATTCATAAATGACCATCCAGAAAAAGTTTTTATAATGGATCCAAATTTTTTTTATTTATTAATTTACTGCACCTTGTTCTTAACAACAATTAACACGCAATTTATTACAATACGTCCAAAAAAAAAATAAAAATCACTAAATTTAATACAAAAAGGAAACAGTCTGCGCTCTGTACCAGTTGGATCAACAAGATATAATGCTTCGGAGCTTACCTGGAGCCTCAGTCGATCATTATGTTAGGTAGCAATTTTACCGATTTGTATGGAGTTGGATTACAATTATTAATCGTTAAGATGAGAACACGCGATTGTCGCAAATGTACCAATATGTAACAATTTATATTGTGTCTTATTGCCGCAGAATAAAAAAATTGTCCGAAAAATAAAAGATACATTTATTGCTACGTATTGCCCACTTCGATTGCCGCACAAGAACACAATAAATATTGATGCATTTTTGTAATTTTGGTTTCCGCATGATTGCCTATCAAGCCGTCAGACGATTTCCATACCAATAATTGAGGCATTGCATCAATCATGTGATCTTAGCTTTACAAGTAAAATATTGAAAATGCTTCTCTATAAATACTTTAAAAAACTCATTGTGATCTTATGCAAATGATTAAGATTAATGATTTTAACGTAACTACCGAAATTTGTTAGGACTGCCAGCTAGTGCTGGCAGTGCAGTGGTAAGTTACTCAGATGTCTCACCATATAGTAAATATTATTGTTTATATACATATCACTATATCATATACCCAATTCCAGTTTTCTTTAATTTTTTTTTGTGTTATTGTGTATTTTTCATAGTACTCATGGGCTCATGAGCAGAATTTTCTTTGGTTCGCTCGTTTTATGACTAGTGCTCTTGAGTTTTATTTTTTAATTCATGAGCACGAATCATACTTTTTGCTCAAAATATTTTTTGCTCGACTCGTGAGCACAAAAATTAAAAATTTTAAGCCTTGTGCTTATGAATTTTGTTCCTTAACTCGTGTGCACTAATTTTATGCTGCGAAAGAATTAAAAATGAGCAAGAAAACAATCAATTCATCTCAGTGCATGTTGTTTGTGTAAAATTAAATGCGTAATATCATGCATTCGTATGTCTATGTATGTATATTTCGTGTGCAGCGAACAATAAGTAACACACACATGCATGTTTTATATTACTCCACACGTATTGATGCCTTTCGACTCGGTTTGTGTTCTGAATTTTATTTTTAAATTGTTCTGTTTTTGATTCTTCGCACGAATCGTATTTTAAATTCTTTTATAATTCGGCTATCAAGAAGAATCGTTCTTTACGAACGAATTCAATTCGAGCACTCTTGCCCTCACTATGAAAAAAGTACTGGGAGATTGCTAACAGCTTTTTGAAATGTGCGGTTTTATTATTTTGCCAAAAAAAAATAATAATACAAAAAATTAATACATATGTTAACATAATTTCTATCAAAAAATATCAAATGATCTTTTATAAGATTTCCTTGAATGAATGACTTTGGCTAAATCTCCTTGCAATCTGCTGTCATATGGGAGTACCATATTCACTCATAACGCCATTCCATTGTCCGAAAATAAAATCACCACCCAGATTTTGTGGAAATTGGTTTAAATGTGCGTATAGGAAGTAGATTTTAATGCTTATGTTGCACCCTAGCTCTTGTAAATTCGATGCCATGTTTTCAACAAGCTCGTCCTGGTCATCAAATTGTTTTTGCCTAAACAAAAGCAAAACAAATGAATTTCAAAAGCCTTTGATTTAACTTCAGTCATTGATTTGACAAAATTAAACGTAGTTTTCACAAAGTCCGATATAGGTTTTCGATATATTTCACCACAAATATAGCAAAAACAATTTGAATTAAGCACACACCGCAAACATCAAAAAAATATATTTTAGTGTCCAATAAAAAACTAAAACCTTAAGTAAAAATAGTAAATGAGGGCAGTTAGCTTTAACTCAAAAACGAAAGCTGTTAGAGAAAAAGTGTTACCAGGTCAATTTCAGATAGAAACAAACAAAGAATCACAGAGAACAACAAAAAAATTTTATTTTTTGTTTTGTCGCATCGCACTATTCATCTTTCGAGAAAAAATTTCACTTTTTTATGGTATGTCTTTCAAGCAGATCATCTTTTTAAATTTCAATAACATTATCAGTTTTTTATTATCTAAATATTCAACTACATACGTAGATATTATTACCAAGATTTTATTTCTAATCGCAATGAACGTAAATATAAAATATGTTGTAATAATTTATCAAAAGAAACGGAATATAAAGAAGTCGACTATTTAATGGCTCGCTCATTCGAATATTCATACGAATTTTGCGTTGAGATTTATTTTCATCACTCACTCATTGTACGCTTATGTACGTGCGTGATTTAAAATATTTAACATTGAAATTGAAATTTTTGTGGCATTTAATTTGAGAAAGAAATTTTGACTTTCTTGTTTCTTCTTCTTTTTAATACAATATTTCTGTTGTTTATTTGAGTCATTTTAATCTTGGCTTTTGTAAATTATTGTTGCTTTTTTACATTTTTCAATGACCACTTGTTCTCCACGCCTGTTTTTTATTTTATTTTATTTCAATTCCTTTTTACTTTTTTCAAATTGATACCGATTAACACTATACTGTGAAATGACGGTATTGAATTAAATTGATTATTATTATAAATTTCGAAATAAGACGTTTTTATATTCGTAGATATATTCCAGGTTTTTTTTCATCTATGTATGTATGTATTTACAATCTTGTCCATCGAAATTTTTCCAAAACAAAACTCATCTTCGTTCAACGTCATTCAATAATAATAAACAGTTGTTTCAATGTTAATCGCTTGTCTTTCTATTGAACTGTCTTTTTAAGTGGATATGTGTGTATTCCATACCGTTAATGAACGAAATGAATGGAGCTATTTTGAGCAACAATCGAAAATAGTTTCTCATTATGTGTGCATATCATAACAGTTTCTTTTCTTTTAAAATTTAGAAATTACATTGAATATGAATTTTTATTGAATTGATTATATGTAAATACATATTAAAATCGTATTTAAAAACAAATTTAAAAATGTCCATGTCATTACCATTGTGTGTATTGCTTTGTTCTGTTTTTTTGATTGTTTTATTTTATTATTAAAAAGAAGGCCTTGACGTTCATCAAAGATGTAAAAAAAATATTCCATTATTACATAACAGCATTTTAAAAATATTCATAGAATTTGTTTAATATTCATAATATATTTCTGATTATTCTTTAAGTATCAAAATCTTCTGATTGTTGAAATAGTAGTTAAACTTGTTTCATTATTGGATCAGAAGTGCAGAGAATACTTGACCTTCATCATGAGATGATTTATTTTATTGAACTCTTCACATATAAGACGACTCGTACAAGAGTGGTATTAAGTTAGAGTAACTTACAAAAAATGATGTTTGGCTGGGATTTGAGTTGTGGTATTCGCTTCGTTAATTCATTTTACATGATACGATGCAAAATACTTATAACTCCCAAGTTTTAATAATGAACTACAGTAGAGAGCAATTAAATATAATAGAGGTTGTATTGAATCAAATACGGCAAAATGATCCTCATTACCAGATTAACTATTATTATCCAAAAGAGCTGGAAACCTAGGTCCCAGTCAAGTAAATATGTGTAGCTTCTCGGCCTAAATCGAAGAGAGAGACTAAGTTCTTAGACTTAGTGTGTAGTGGCGTTGAGACGACTGCTGCCAATGACCGTATGTATACTGTGTTAAAAACTACAGGGGCCTTGAAAAACTATTTGTGTTAATGTCTGATCATTAAGTCATTTTGCTATCAAGTCTCTAAAAAACAGATAAGGTAGTTAAATGTATGGCTAATATCTTTTAATTTTAACCAGTTTAAAGATCTATTCCCCTATCTTCTTTTATTAACCTATAATTAATTGTTTTTACCAATAATTAAAACTTAAAAACAGTAGCTCTCTTTCCTATGTCACTGAGACGATACTTATCTCTCCCTTTGCTGCCCTTGATGTGGTGTTGTACCTACTGCCGATTGACATGTTCACACCCTTCCGGATGGCTCGAACATTTTTCAGGCTGAGATATTGACCATTATGGAAGCTTGCTCACTACTACCTCGGGATGGTATGCGAGGGCTCGTCTGTATTTGCGTATACAGTCGGACGGCTATACTTGCCCTTCAATAATTTGCTAGTTTGAGTTTGAGCCGAACCAACGATATGTAATTACTTTATTGCACTTCTTGTCATTTTCTCCTATTAAAAAGTTATTATGACATGCAAATAGATGACATGGTCTATCTCTTTAAAAATTTTTACACAAGAGACGTATCAGTGGATTATAGCTTTTGATCTTTTGATAGCGACCGTATAGCTTTAATTAAAAAACTTATCAGCCATTTAGGAGTCATAATAACGCAAATAAAAAGATATTGAGTACATATGTATCGGGTGGGCCACATATCCGTTTAAATTGAAACCAGTGGTTATTTTGAATCTGGCAATACTTATACTTATGTCATTCTATTCTGTCATAAAATTCAGTATATTATCTCCACTGAACGAAATGAATCGATTTACGCTTGAGTAACGTTGGAATTTATTGAAAATTCATTTCCAAAACAAAGACAATTGGTCGGAAATTGCACGAAAATGTTGTACAAAATTTAGTCACAAAGAAGGACCAACAGTGCCCGGTATACGCAAGCTTATTCCTGAAACCGGTTTCATTATTGATGCACCAAGACGTAAGTATGCTCGTACAGTGTACACACCCGAAAATATCGAAGCTGTGGCTGAGAGTGTGCGTGAGAATCCATCAACATCAACTCATCATCGTTCTCAAGAATTGAACACATCACGCAACAGTTTACGACGAATTTTGCGAAAAGATCTTAGTATACAAAGTTCAACTGGTTCAAGAGTTGAAGCCGTACGACTATTCGTTTCGTTTTCTCTTCGCTAGATGGGCCAACGAGAAACTGCACGATGATGACGATTTTACCAAAAAAAAAATTAGTCTTTTCGGATGAAGCTCATTTTTATCTTGGTGGGTGGATACGTTAATAAGCAAAATTGCAGTATTTGGGGTTCGGAAAACCCAAACGTGGTCTTACAGAAGATAATGTACTCATTACAAGTGACTGCGGAGGAATCATTGGCTTATATTTCTTTGAAAATAAGGAAGGCACAACCATTACGGTCAATCTAGTCACCTATCGCACCATGATAACCGATTTTTTGTGTGTGAACAACTGAATAGTGCAACTTGCCACACATCTCATGCCACAATCGATTTATTGCGTCTAACGTTTGATGGCCGTTTAATTAGCCGAAATGGTGATGTCAGTTGGGCGCCAAGAAGCTGCGATTTGACACTGTTGAACTATTTTCTGAGGGACGCCGTTAAAGACAAGTGTTATGCCGCCAAACCAGAGATAATTAAGCATTTAGAGGCCAATATTCGTGATGTCATTGCTGAGATACGACTCCATACACTTGAAAAAGTTCTCGAAAATTGGTCTGATCGAATGGGGTGCTGTGAGGCCAGCCGCGGCAACCATATGAATGAAATAACACTTCATTTGTAACCGGAACAATTGTACTTCAAAACAAAAAAATAAATTTGACAACAAAAAATAATTTGACAATTTTCATTGCATCCATTTCATCCGATATATATATTAAAAATGTATAATTTCATTTAATCTAAAAAATAATTTAATACAAATGATACGAACGAAGAAAATCGACAAATATTAAGGCCTCACTGGAAAAGAGACAACACACATACAACAGATATTTAACAATTTTGCCTGTTATATACTCGTATATTTAAAGAAAAATTAACTAAAACTTGACACAAATCAACAAGTGTCAGAATGTTTTTTTTTTTTTTTAATTTTATCTCATTCTGTTTATGTATGTTTTTCATTCAACTTTCATACTTAGAGTTCACGAACAAATTCTTTTAGAAATTGTTTTTTTTAACTAAAACTTAACAAAAGTTGTAAAAGGCAATAATTAAGAATTGGCCATGGCATCTGTTTCGTTAAAAACAAAAGTTTATATAAATTAAACTATTTATCTTGGCCATAAGCCAGTTTGAACGTTAAAGTTAAAAGTGACACTAAAATTTTTGCATTTTTATGACACTTTTAACATACAGTTTGAGCTGTTGTATAGTTCATAATGAACTCATTATGAAGTTTAATTAATGCTGTGTAACTGAACATGAGTATGTTGGCTTATAAAACAATAAACAATACACTATAGAAGTATTATAATTTTTATATAAAGTGAAATATATTGAAATTTTATGACAATTGTAATGGCTTACTGCTACGGACTTGTGTCTTGGCCTCAATTTAATTAAAGGGCTTTAATTAAAATGCATTTATTGTTGAATGTTTTCTATTCATTTTAGTCAACTTTATTGCCAGCGAGACACGTGAGGTAATTTCTAAAGTTATAAATAATCTATAAAAAATATATTTCTATATGTAAGCAATTGATTTTGTTTCTTTTATTTTTATTAATTAATTATTTAAGACAAATTTAATTTGAATTTGGTTATAAGTCATAATTTTTAACTTTCCCATATGCAAAAAAAAATTTAATTAAACAAAAAAAAATTACTTCAAGTAGCGAATTGTAGTTGACACCACTTAACATGGTACAAACAAACATACTCTCACTTATTTATAATTTTATACAATAAGTAGTACTTTTTTTTGGCTTACTATTAAAAATTGTGCGTCTTAATAATGTCCATCTATCAATCCAAAATTATCAACTTATACGTAAATTTTTTTTGTTTTGTGTTTTCTACTCTTCAATTTATTATGCAGTAGTTGTTAACGATTTATTTATTCATTATAAAAAATTTTATTGTATATTTATACTTGAGCATTAACGTATGTATATATGTACATGCATATATTGTATTTTACAGGTACATTAAAGAAATTATAAAAATGTGTAAGACGAGAAAATTAAAATTTTAAATTTTAATACATAAGAAAACAGTAGAAATATTTAAATAAAATTAAATGAATTCATCTATCATCAGTAAATAATAAATAAACGCAAATAGAAAGCGCACGCTCAAGACCAACCAACAACAATATGCAGTGGCGGTAAAGCTAGCAATAATCATGCCTCCCCTTTTGTATTATACACTCCTTGTGTCCGTCCATTAAAAAAGTATTAGAAAAACACACATAAAAAGATCACCAACCAATTCGAAATTAAAAACAAAAATCAAAACTGTTTTGTTTAATAAATTTGAAGAAAGAAAAGACAAAAAACAAAACACAAAAAATTTAAAAAAAATGTTCAAAACTTTTTTTTGTTTAAACACTTTCTCAGATCTTTTCATAGCGCTGCTGTTAATGGTAACAAAACAGCAGTTTAACAATAAAAACAACAGCAATAATAGTTTAAAACAACAACGGTCATATCATAGACAAAAACGCTGGTACGTTTCTTTTTTACGAGTATTTCGAATTATTATTTTTTTTTTTCTAAGATTTCTATTTCATTCATATTAAAATGTCAAATAATAATACACCATTTTAATTGATTCGTGGTATCTTTTGTGACATAATGGGAATATTGTACCATATTTGTTGCAAAAGCCTCAAAATTCAGAAACTTTGTTGCATTCAATTACCAAAAGTATATTAAAAGCCTATTTACACTAAGCTGAAGTCTAGTAGTTAAGATTTGAAATTGTGTTCAAATTCGAGAGCGTTTACGCTACATTTTTTTTTTAATTTTCCAAAAATAACAAAAGTTCTCCAACTTACTCGTACTATTTAATATAATGTACTAGAATATCGCATTTCTAATTCTACTATATTTCAATAAAATCTAGTAACAAAGAAGATTTTATTCTAATAAAAGTCAACTACACTCCGCTGCAAAATATAAGTTCATCGTATTTTTTCGATTTATTTTTTAAAGGATTTTTTTTTTTATTTTCTTATTTATGAAATCATTTGTCTACCTTTATTATTAAATCTACGCAAATATATTTATTTTGAATACGTTCTGGAAAATACACCGTTGCAAAATATAAGTTCACTTTCAAAATATTAAGTCTAAAAAATATATTAAACATTTGCCAAACTTGGTCGAAAACTTTTCTATATGGGTAAAAATCAACGCCATTTAGTTGTAACAAGGAGCGCAACTTGCCATACAGCGTGTTTAACAATCGATTTATTGTTCAATGGCCCCTCGTTCGTGAGACAATGCTTCTGGATTACTTTTTGTAGGACTATGTTAAGTCATTGCTTTATGCAGTCAAATCAGTAACTCTTGAAGCATTCACAAAATATGAAAAAAAGTTGTCGCTTAAGAGGGTATATCTTATTCGTTCTTCTATGGACAAAAACTTGTGAGATACCATATATAAAATCAAATACACTTAGAAAAATATTGAATTATAAACATATTTGCAATAAAAAAACAATAAAAACATATATAAATATTATAAATATATAAGATAACCGGTTATTTGTGTGAAAATAACTGGTTTATTCGATATTAGAAAAATTGACATTTTGATAAAACGATTAAAACAGGGCGAATAATAACCGTTCGGTCTCCCCAGTTGTTAGATCTGACAACCGTCAGAATAAATCTTTGCCAAATTTGTATGTTTTTAAATGAAGAAAATGGTTTACTGGTCAATGAAAGGAAGAAAGAAAAGTTTCCAAATTATGAAACTTTATTTAAAAATTCAGTCTTTTTTTTGGTGAATCTATAGCAGTCAAGCAAAATACACAAATGCATTTTACAATTGCGGTAGTAATATGAGAGTCTCTCACTCAGGTCACTTTACACTATATTTTTCCACCTGTTTTCTCTTTACTTCTGTTTGTTTATTTTTTGTTTTTTTTTTACCTATGCGGGTGAGTACGTACGTGTGAGAACAAAAGAGAAGAGCAGCTCTTTGCCTTAATCTGATCTATAGTGATATCATTTTATTGTCAAATGGAAACATCAACCAGATCAACAAATTGATCAATATGGAGTAAAGACAAACCAAGACAATTAAATCTTGCACTAAAATTGAATAACTGGTGTGGATTGTAATGATGTGTAAATGATGTGCATTAAAGACGAATGATTATATTATTTTTAGTTCAATATGTGGCTTCAACAGAAAAGTTATAAGTGTCGCACTGACCCTGTTTCGTTTTGTCAGGGAATCTACATATGTACTATCCAAACTTGGTGAGTTATCTGTGCCCAGATTTACATGCCAGATCTAATACTATGCAGATATATTGAACATTACCATGTAATTGACTACACTTACTTACAACTGAAGAATTGTGTGGTCTAGTCAAAGCAAATTATTTTCTTTTATTTGAAATTATAATACGGACACTCTTATAAAAAGCGACTCTGCAATATGGCAAATGGATTTCGTCATTGAGCAGGCATCTCACACCGGTAGAGGCCTAAAGATGTGCAATTTAGAGTTTGATATCTCAATGTCTCCTCGAATCATTATCAGTTAAGAACATTTTCTTTTAATTTATGCTTGTAATTTTCATCCAGTCTACTCGTAGGTATTCTGACTACATTTACAAATTAACAGAACAAAACAAAAATACATAAAAAGCTTCCCAAAGCTAAAAGAAAGTGCAAGTAAAGAATAGCAAACAATATAAAAATCATTGATGTGTGTACGAATAATTTTGATGCGCTTATTGAATAAACGTAAAACAATAAATAAAATAAAAATATATTACATAATGCAAAAATATTTATTGCAAACGTATAAAACAACAAAAAAGCGGAAAGTCAACGAAAAAAGAAGTCCGCCAAAACACCATAAGAAAGAGAGAAACTACTAAAAAAAAGAAAAGAAGAAATTAAGCAAAGAGAGAGAAACTTACAAATTATTAAAAATAAATTTTAAGTAAAATGAAATAAAAAGAAAAAAGAAATACTTGGTAAACTAAAAACAACAGCTACTAATTAGCAAACATACAATATATGTATGTATAGATAGATAGGTATTTAAAAATAAAACTTACTATTCTTTTTAAAAAGCTACAAAAAAAATAGAAAAAATAAACTATATAAAATATTTATTATTACTTTTGCCAAACTTCAAAGAAGAGTGTTTTCAACGTGTAAGTTTGCCTTGTGAATTTCACTTTCATTTACAAACTGCAACTGAAACAACTGCCACTATGTTGCTTCATGTTGGCTGCCAGTTTATACTCGTAATTGTCAGTTGGTATGGAATAGTAAAGACAGACAATAACAACAGCAATTGAATTTGTTGATTTTGTTGCTTCTTCTTTAGTTTTACTATATATTTTATTTTATTTTTCATTCCATTTATTTTTGTATTTATTTATTAGTAGTTAAGAAAACCAAACAAAACAAACCAACAAACGTTAACAGCTAAGCTACCGCCGTTATGACGTTATATTATATATTCTGGTGCGGTATTGCAACTCTTTTAGACTTTGACCAATTTTTAAAGATGTCGTTTTACAGTTGCTGCTTCAACTTGACACTTTTTCCAGACTTTTTAAAACCTTATCGTATGTGTTTATGATTTTTTTATTACTTTTAGTATTTCGTTTAAAAACAAAAAGGCGTTGTTATAGGGAAATATATTGTAAATATTGATGGTTTGTTTTTTCTTAATTTTAAAAATAGTTTACTTATTATTGAAAAAAATAAGAAAGATATTTCAAATTAGTTATTTGATTTATTTCAACCATAAATGAGTAGTGGTTAATATTGCCTAGGTAGACATTTCGTCTTTAACTTTTAATTTTGAAATAATAAAATTTTCCAGCTTTTACTTTAAACAAATTTGACAGTAGCACGTTTAACGGATTGAAAACATGCCAATAAGAGATGTCACATAAGATTTTTCTAAAAGTAAATTTTTTGCTTAACACATGGCTTAAATGCAAATATTTTTATTTATATTTGTTTTTTTAATTTTTGTTTGAAAAGTTGACTTGAACGTTGAAAACTTGTCGGAGTCTCTCAATCACATGTTAAAAGTTAATTTTTAACTTGATTAAATGTATTTATTAAAAAATAGCTAAAGTTTCAACTACTTTCAATGGGCATCCCGCAATTTAAAGAAAACCTATATTTGTAAGGTAAAAGGTATTAAGCATTTGTTTTATTTTTTACGTAAACAACTTTTTTTGTCATTGTTAATTACAAGAAAAATATGGAATTGCAAAAACATTCCGAATCAAAGAAATCGGGCATAAAATACCGATCAATTTCATTAGCATTTTTCGAATGAAATCGAATAAATTTAATATATTTTCTATGTTCGAAAAAAAGACTTCTTTTGATTACTTATGTATATTATGTATGTATGTATTTAGAACTTAAAATTTTTAATCGTTTTTTTTTAAGATTTTGAGAATAAGAAAACAACGGTAATCACACACAATCACAAAACAGCTGGCTCTAGTATGTATGTATAAAGAGTTAAATTAATACATATAAAAGATAAAGTATATTGACTTTTTTTTGGTTTTTACTGCCATATGTAAACAAGCGACTATTAATTTATGTATTTTATGTTATGCTTTGAATAAATTATAAAAGAAATATTGTATAAGAATCTCATTTGACTTTAAACTTAAACTGTAGCGAACTCTTTTTCCAATTATGAAAAAATAATAACGTATGCGGAATAAAATATGGACTGATACAAACAACCAATTTAAAAAGAAAACAAAATATGAAAAAAGTAACTGTACTATTCCTATTTTTCTTTGGATAGACGTCAGTTGAACAAATTAAAAATTTAAAATAGTGGTAACAATGTCATTAAACGAATGAAATAATCGTAAGTTGATTTTTTAATCTTTTGCCAGTATCAACAACACAAACGCAAATATATAATATTTCGTAATTTTTCCAAAGTGCAATTCAAAAAATATTTTATTTATAAGACAATAAAAGCTTTCGAGATAGAAAACTCGTTTGAATGAAAACACGGTTTTGGTAAACTCAAAGTCGAATTTAAGCTCGAGCCAGATTAAAAACAGAAATTGTAAGACGTACTGCAAAATCTTATCGTACGTTGGCAAGTAAGTACAAAGTCAGCGATAAAAGAGTTAAGAAATGCGTTGCAGATATGCCCAAAAAGAACCATTCCAGCTGTCTCAGAAAAACCCCGATGACCATCAAACAGCGCTTTTGTGTTTTATCACAACATTCTTTTGCTGAAATCTCACAGCAAAACCACCCAAACGTGCCACAAATAAGGCCAATTGTAACTTTTTAGGGGAATTTTAAGAAGAAATGTTTATGCAAACCAAAAAAATTTGACTTTCTAATAAATAAAATTAAAAAGAGTGATTAAATTGATGAACACAAAGAAACGAAGGCGACTATGCGTAAGACGCTCCAAACGCCCTGTTTCATAGCCTCAAAAATCATGAGTTTAGACGTCTATAGATTATTATTATTATTATTTTTGAGTACGTTGGATCAATGTGTCTTGAGCAATTAGAGGCCAAAATAATAAATTATGTTATTAAGGAAAACATGATGAAAAATTTGACTCATAGGATGATATATGTAACATTATACATTAGTGCAAATTCATTAATTTTTTAATCATTTTTAATGCTCTTATATCATTTACAATTACATTAAGACGAAAAAATCTTAAAAATTAACATGGAAACAAGTTCAAAATTAGTTTTTATTGTTGACATATTTAAGGAAACTTTTTCTTAAAAAGAATTTGCTAGAGAATATAACTTAGAAAGAATTCTACATACATACATATACGCAACGTATTAATTTGTATAATTTAAAATAAAGCCAAGCATGTCTATTAAACGAATTTTAATATTTTAATTTCCATTTCTATATTTATATTAAATGAAAAAATGTGTCCTAAATTAACTAATATTGAAACTTCGTTTGCTAAATTTTTTCTAAAATAAAAAATTCGAAATAATAACTAGATAAAGCAGAGCTTTTACATAAAAATAAAAGGAGTAGCATACGTAAAAAAATGTTATTTGAATGTTCTATTATTAAATTTGAATTTTTAAAAAATGTTAATTAGCTACACACGCAAGTGAAAAAAATAAAAATAAAAACTTTTTTTAACTGCTTTTAACATAAATTTTAGAAAGAAAACAAATACCTACTAATTCTAGTCAATGCCCTAAGACTTCAGATATTAGTCTTTTTATATAAGTATCGTAAAATATTTAATATCGTTGGATATTTATTTACATATATATTATTTTATTTAAAATTTTTTTTTTCAACACATTTTAAGAGTTGTGCACACAAAAAATCAAAAAAATTTCGCTTGTCAAAATTTGAAGGATTACGCTACTTTTTAATTTAAATTCTATTATATTTCTATTTTAAAAATATCTAATATTGCATATGAACCCCTAAGCCATCATTATTATTTTAGTTTAGTCATGCAATCAATGACTTCGCAGGAGTCCAACTAAAGCTTACCAGAAGAACTCCACCCAAAAAATTTTAAATGTACTAGAGGTGACTTACTAGGAAATTTTATCGACTAAATGATAATCATAGAGACAAGCTTTTTCCCATAATAAAATTATTTTGCTTTCAAAATATGTATAGATGTGAACGTTGACATGAAAATAATCATTAATACAAATTTTGTATTTGTTTTTTTTTTTAATTTGTAAATAAAAAAAATAGTCAAAACAAGACTTTTTCTTGTCTTTTGTTTTTTTTTTCCAACTTACCATTAAATTATAAACACTTGCTGTTGCTATTGTCGTATTTTTTTGAAATCCATGAAAATAACGTTTAGACTGTTGAAATTGTAACGGTGCATTAGACAGGGAAGCGGAAGTTGAACAGCTCAACAACCTTGAAGCAGACGTTATTGTTGGAGTGTTGCATTTAGTATTTACCATAGATCCACCTAAATTTTTTCGATGATTATTTTCAAGTTGATGTTGTTGCTGCGCCAACATAAGTTGACATACAAAACGTTGATTGTGATAACAACGCGAACCGACTGCCACGAACAGTCCTTGGCGACCGGAAGTACTTAAACATGCCATAATATTTTTTTAATTTTTAAATATTTTTTTTCTATAGAAAGAAAATTTTTTAGAACGTTATAACGGTTTATGACTTTTTAAAACACTTTTTATTAAATTATTATATTTTTTAAATTAATTTTTAAAACTGTTTCGACTTCATTTGTAGGATATTATAAATTATGTTTTTTTTTTTAATTTTTTATATTTTTTTATGAATTTTTTTGCTTTATTTTATTTACACACTTTTTTATTAGATTAAATAAATTAATTTTATATATATATTTATTTTTTTTATTTTTAGTTGGTACTTATGATTTTTTTATAAACAAAAAAGTATTTGACCAGAACGTACAAAAATGAACGTTTAACTTTTATTTTTTTTATTTTTTTCGTTACACGACTTAAGGACGGCTTTAAAGACAACAAAATCGAGCGTTGCGTTTAGCTCCAACAGCTTCAGCGAAGTGTTTTTTATTTAAAGCTGCAAGTGCCCAAGAGCTTAACTTTAACTGAATAGTTGGCGGCCGTTTGGTTGTCTAGTTTGTTCGCTGTGGTGGTGGTTGTTGGGTTTGGTTAGTAAGTCTACTGTTAAGTTGGTTGGGGCTGTTAAGTTTACCTTCACAGCTCTGTTAATACTACACACACGCAGTCTCAAGTGAAGCTTAAATCTTTGGCTTTTAACTTGTTTAGTAGCAGAGGCGCCTGCGCCTATACACGTTTCTTCTTTTTTGGCAACTTTACCTCTGTTTAAAGAAAACTAAAAGAAAAGAGTATCTCAATATGTGGTGAATTTAAACATTAACAAATACTCTCTCCCACTTTTACCATTTACACGAATCGCATCGAGTTGAGTTTGTTGAAGATGACTATTAATGCCTGTCTTTTTAGATGAATGCCCGTATGAAACGTTTCAAAGAGGTTTTTCGTTTCAGCACCTTGTAATTCTTGGAAGGGTGGGGGAGCCTGTTTGGTTAAGCAACAAGAGTTATAATATCACCTTGGCCAATAGTTAATATCAATTATTACAGTCCTTAATATCTCAACGCTTTTTAAACTCTTTATGCTTAATACACTTCCTTTTTGTAGTTATTTCACCATTTCATTAACTATTTCATTTACAAATTCATTCTGTTATCATTATTTTTTATTAAAAATTATTTTTTATCAAAGGTGTTGCTTAATAATAGGAACTTATAAGAACTTTTTTTGACAATTTTGACGTAATTTACTACCATATGATTGCCATTTCTCTCACATTTAAACATGTGTTGGACGAAAGTGCAAAGCACAACAAAAGAGAAAAAAGTGATGCCAGATCTGTTGTGACAATTAAAAGCTTTTACATTATCCCGAATACAAATAACCGAAATATAATAATTTTTTTCTTTTATAATGGCAATGTTTAAAATTAATACAGTTAGGGACATAAGTATATATATACTCACGTGTATTTGTAATAATTGAAAATTATGAATGCAGTTCTACTTTAAGTAAATGTTTATTTAATAAAAACCAATTTTCTAATGCATCTCATATTACGAAATTTTCACCGCCAATCGATCAATCGATATTTACAAAATATGTTATTTTTTTGATCAGAACTTAGTAATTAACTCAGAATTATAATTTCTTGTTGTAATTTCCTGTTATTTTTACAATCACTATATTTCAATACCATTATTCACACCTGAACGAAATCTACTACCTAAGAGATTTCGATCAAAATCTAGTAGAGACCAACTTCATTTCTCATACAAAACAAAACCTACATCGTTACGAGGTTTTGTTGAAATTTAGTTGAAATCTAGTAAATTTAATAACGCAACTCTGTTTTTGTACTAAAAATACATTTTTGTTCAAGAAAAAATGACATTTCAAATAAAAGTGAAGGAATATTTCTTTTAAATTACAATTTTTTTGAAAAATTATAGTTTTTCGGCATAATCATTTAACAATATTGTTCATACAACAGATGGGTATTAAAGGCAATCAGAAAATGTAATTTGGTGATTAACAAAATTTCATTAAACTCAAAAAAGTCAAACCCAATTGATGAAATATCGTTTCATTAGGTCTACACATAACACAAACGCCAAATTCAATCGCTATGAGAATTATGTTTCGTGTAGACTTCAAATTAGTGTTACCGCAGTGTTATAATATAAAATTTGTTATAAAAGAGTTGTTATGAGAAATCTCATAATAACTATACTATAACATAAGCTGTCAAAAAATCAAAATGTTTTGTGCACACATCCAAATCTGATAAAAGAAATTACAAGTGTTATTTGCAAAATATCAATTTAAAGCTTTGTGATTAATTTATTAATAAAACGCTTCTTAAATAGAATTTAATTAATAATTAAAAAATACAATAAAACCAGTACACTTAGTGTTCCTTCACGGCTATCAGAAATTCATGAATTCTTATATGATTAACTGAAATACAGGTTCCCCTTGTCGAACATTAACTTTGATATGAAAAATCTCGTTCTCGCATTCTGCTGACTTTCTCTCAGATTTTAGATCAGAGTTAATCGCAGGTATAAATGCCGTGTATATGTGTCATAAGTAAATGTGATATGCAATACAAATATTTAATTTCCTTAGTGTGGCAACCACATAATAAAGCTTTTCGTAACATATCGTTAAACTAAATAAATAAAAACCTATGGACACCTTATCAGCTGTTTTAATATAAAAATTGGTTTTCGTAATAGCAGCGTGAAAAATTAAATTCCTTTCGTATTTCTTTTTAGAAATTTTGTATTAACAATGTCTCGAAACTTGGTATTTTATGTCGCAAATTTTTTAAATCGTTTAGAATCGCTGCTGCCTGGCATATTTCGACAAAATGCTAGTTATCCAGGTGAATTTTTCTTGGAAATCATTTGTCTTTAACAAGAATCATAAACAATTTACATGTACTTTAGGTTTCGCCTTAGCTGGCATGCCAAGCATAAATGCTAGACTTTCAAGCAAACCCGAAAACATGCCACAGCGTTCTCTTAAGGATATCATTGGTGATGGTATACTATGGGCAGTACCCAAACACAGACGTACTGTAGAAAAACGTTTGAATCGCAAGTTTGGTTATCCCGAATACAATTGGAAACCCTTACGTGTCAAGACACATTTGCGTACTTGCAATCAGTGTGGCCATGATCATGAGGCTGGTGTTTTGTGTCCTCACTGTTATAATAAAGTTCGTGAGGAAACTAAACAAATGCAGGATAAAATACAAGAACAATTGGGCTTAAATCCTGTGGAACAAGATGTTGTTGTACTCTACGAAGGTGAACGTACTGAGCAACCCTCTGAATTATTAAATGGCAAGCGTATAGTCGAAATGCCTAAACCCAGGCCGGTGTGGTTTACTAAGAATCTGTTGCAGAAGACCACACAGCAGTCATCAAATTCCAAAGAAGTTAAACCAAACGATTTGGCCTAAAGAATGTATTAAACACGATGTTATTTTTCAAATAGTAATAAATGTTCAAGTTTTAATTTAAAATATTTTTAAAGTTAACTGAAATTCCTATACAAAGAGTTATATGTAGAAAAAGAAACAGTATCAGACGCAACTTAACAACAAACGGCCGTTTTTTTACAACAGAATTCCATTTCGGTTTTTGGTAATTTTTTCAAAAAACCATTATTAAAATCTATAGCATTCATAGCCTTTTTGCCTTCTAAACGTACTCTCAATACTTCAATGAATGTATTATCTGCGCATTTCACATGTAGACATCTACGCTCCTTGTGATATTCTATTGAACCCGGAGGAGAATATTGGCAAAAGGGAGTTCTTATAGAGGTAGGTGGTAGTCTGACTTCTAATAACTCTATGGATTTCTTAAGAAATTTTGAAGTCAACACCTTAAAACTGTACAAGGCTCGATGACGATTGTAAACATCTTGGGCGGATAATGCCAACCAATCTACTTCCGTTATTGCTGGGGTAATTTTTGGGGCTAAAATATACACATTTTTAAGATTATCTTTTAGACTTCTTGTGCACCATGCTTACCATAGGAGGCTTCTTGTTCATTTTGCTTAATAGGGTTTTGAAATGTCTTTGGATAACCTTTGACAACATCTAGTAAAAGATGGGCACCTACTTCTGCCAATTCCTTGTGTAATTCCGGCATAAAAACGTCTGGTTTTATGCGTACTGATTTACTGGCGAAAACCTATGTAAGTAAAATAATTATCATTTTAATATTTTTTATTTATAAAAAAAAACCATACTTCGCCAATATCGAAACGCTTAGGTTCAATACGCATTATGCTGACACCTGTTTCCTTATCGCCATTCATTATGGCATATATTATAGGAGCTGCTCCCCGCCATCTGGGTAATAAACTGGCATGGACATTAATCATACCTCTGCAATAGTGACCATTAAAAAAGTATAATTTAAATTTTAAAAGCAACTTACAGCGGAAATGTGTTAATAATCTGGCTGGGTATTAAGTGGCCAAAAGATACTACAACGCCCAAGTCGTATGGACGGCAATCATCTGGATTTATAGGCCATTTAAACAGAGGCATTCTGTGCTTTTCAGCATACAAACGCACACAATTCGCTGGACTTTTAAAGGAGGTCACAACACCCACATTATTTACATCGCTAAAATATAACTTTTTTTAAATATTGTTTTTTGCTATGACCGTCACCGCGGCCGTTACTAACCTATTGTGCTTGTGTAACACCTTAAGACTGGGCAATGAAAAGTTGTCAGTACCAAAAAATAAAACTTTTAATTCATTATTACCTAACGTTGTTGCAAATGTTCTTATAAACGCTAGTTTTCTTTTATATTTATAAAAATTAAGGGAAATTGTTGAAGAAATCATATCGGTCTCCAACTAAAATTAAACAGCTGACTTTGTTTTCTTCTTTCTGCCGTTCTTCGGCTTATTTTTTATTTTATTTACTCCTACTTTTAATGTACCGCTAGATGGGGTATTCCTCCAATGTACACAATGCAGAGTTGTATTTGACTAAGTAGCATTGCCAGACTTTAATAAAGACAATGCAATGGTTAACAAAAAGGGCGTTTTGAATTATAGATTGAATTATAGTTCCTTAAAATATAATAAGCAGTTTGCTGTATAAATTCTATTATAAAATTATATGAAAAATATATATGATAAAATAATAAACAAATTTTCTTCGCTTCTCTTAAGAAAACCTTATATATTTTTAGAAACTTATATTTTTTGTATAAATTCTATTATAAAATTATATGAAAAATATTTATGATAAAATAATAAATAAATTTTCTTCGCTTCTCTTAAGAAAACCTTATATATTTTTAGAAACTTATATTTTTTGCCATCTGGCATTTCTCTTGGCCTTAATTAAAACAGGGTTGCTCTAGTCTATTTGTGTCAATTCAGCGATTTTTTCTTTTGTTTGTCGTTCATAGTTTTTATTTATATTACAGGGAAATTATTTCTTATTATTACTAAACAATTTCTAATAAAAATCAAAGTCATTACAACAAATACGAAATAAATGTTTAAGTAGTGAAGTGTTTAGAAACACACAAGTTCTAATTTGGAATTAAATACAAGTCTTTAATATTAGCACAATGGATACCGTATCTCCAGGAAATCCTAACAACAGCAGCCAAAAGCAGCATTTGGCATTGCGAGTGGCTTTGGACACAATGAAAGATCGTTGCATTTTACAACAGAAAAGACTTACAGAACTGGAAGAAGAAAATCAACAGTTACGAGAACGTTTAACACAAAATACCAAAAGTAATGGAGCTAATGCTGCACATAATGCGGGTGGTGTCGCTGAAAATTTTCAGTTGCGTTTACAAGTTTCCGAATTACAACGTCAAAATGTACAACTAAATTCCCATATAAATATGGTGTCTGCTGAAAATCGTAAATTATGGCAACGCCTCTCACAGATTGCCAAAGATCAGACAAAACCCGTAAAGGATAAGGACAGTACACTTACAAACATCAGTAGTACCGAAGATTGTCAAAGTCCTCGCAGTAGCAATGGTTCTGCAAATCAAAATCTTATAAGATCAAAAACTTTTACGCAACACTCACCCAATCCTAATTTAAGACATAAACTGTTATCAGCCGATAACAGTGGCTCAACCGAAATGTTGGACATAAGCTTAGAAAATGATACTGCTATCGAGGTTTTTGGTGATGAAAACAGTCGACAACAGTCAACTAGCGACAATGATGTCTCGGTAGCACAAGCAGCTTTAGGTTTTGGTTACCTAAATGTCGATGACTCATCTTCAAATTCATCGTCTCAAGAACAAGACTTTAATGTGGAAGCCAGAAAATGTATGGAGGGTTTACAGGAAATGCGTCGTGAGGCTATGAGGCAGCAGCAGGAATTAAACACGGTTTTTGCATTGTTAGAGAGTCGCATTGGTAAGTGGTTCATTCAAAATAATTCAGTTTGTTTTTCCTTTTTAAAAGTAAGTACCTCAATGCGATTCTGATTGTAATCAATGCATTGCCTAAGATTGAAAATCAGCTATATGAGTACAAAAAATTGTTTTAAGGGATAAAATTTTGTATAAATTATTTTTAAAAACTGTTTTATGATTAGCTTGTCTTTAACCCGACACTTTTGAAGGTTATCGCTGAAAAACTATTTTTATTGTTGTACTTATTTCTAAATTTTAAATTAGAAAAAGAGAAAACAAATAGATTTACTGAAACCAATGAATTTTTTTTTTGCAATTTATTTCAGCTCTTCAACCCTGCCCTGAATGCGTTAAGAAATCTAAAAAACCTGAAATGGCTGACAAAAGCTTAGAAACGGATGAGAGCTTAAATGATGTAACGAAATATACAAGCATTCCAAACGATCTTAATAATTATAATGATTCAACTAAAGTTATGCCACATGTTCAAAATAATCATTTAAATATTATACAAGAAAAAATTCTAGCAGATGAAAAAAATAATATTTGTCCAATGTGTGGCAAAATCTATGATAGCCAAGTATCATTTGAATCGTTTTGTGAGCATGTTGAGGAACATTTTCGTGACGAGTCCATACATGATATAGATAGTATTGAGCATAATTATGAATTGATATCACATACGGTAGGCGATTTCTGACCCAACAGAAATCGTATATATTTTTCATCCGATTTATAAAATTTTTTTAAAGTATGCAATTGAAATTGACATACATCGGATGTTTCTTTAACGACAATTGTAAATTGAAGAGTAATTTTGTTTTCTACATTGGTGGTATTGAAAACACATGTGACAATTTTGTTTGTTTTAACTATGAAATATTTTTTATTTAAATGTTTATTGATTTAAGGATCATAAAATGTTACATTGAATTCCGTTTGTTTAAAAGGATTAATTTTTTGTTTTGTTTATTGCTAAGAACTGCTTAATTTCTTTTTTCTTTATAATTATAGCTTTTGATAAATATACTATGAATTGATTATATTGTGTATATGTACTATGATGGTCCTTATCTCTTTTACTTTAATAATACATAATAGTTATGAAATAGTTTACTTTAAATATATTATACAAATAAATAAATTTATATAAATAAAAAACTAATGTGTATGTTATTCTAATTCCAGTCATTAATAGTGCATCGTTTGTATTTCTGTGGTAAATGTTTGCCATAGTGATGCAGCACAGTGATGCATTTACAAACGGGCCCATTAACTCTTTAGCTGAGATGTCACGCAGACAGAGCTTCGCTCGGTACATTATTCGTCTGTTTAAATGCTGAAGTAGTAGCTTTATTTTGTTTTGTTTAAAATGTTTTGCCTTTCCAACAGTACTAACGGCCAACAATTAATATTATTTTCATCCAAGCCCCTAGGTGGAAAATAGGGCAAGAATAAAAGTTTTCTAATAACCTTTTCTGAATTGAAGATTTTATCTTATGCTACGTTATATTCATCCTCCTTTGTTTGATCTGAACTTGTTGTCTCTGTATTTGAGCGGGTCTGCCCTAAGGATTTCATTCAAGAGGCAATATTTCTCGCAGATTTCATCCAGTGCATGGCATTCGGTCACACAATTCGTATAGACGTCGGTTCGAACATTCAGTGGATTAGCAAGATATATGCAGTGTGAGAGAAATGATAGGGACATTTTCATTTATGCCAGGTAACGAAGCGAATATTAATTTATTTGGGCCAGATGGAAAATCGTATGTACGAACTTTTTTCAATTAGAACGCATTCTTTATTTGATTTTTGTAAAAAATAAATAAAAAAATTTTGATGTGTCCCTATTATTTCCTCAACCACTGTATGTTTACGAATACCTGTATTCTGCCAATGACTCCTGTAGATGTATTGCATGTTTCGCCTACATGGTATAACGCAGATTGGCTTGAATTGGATATGTGTATTTTGATTATTTCCAGATATAGATCAGGACTACAATTGCTTGTCTTGCTTTTTTCATCCGCTTATTTACTTACCTTGGAACATCCGTGTATAAACCAATCGATTTGGACGGTTAGGTTGTAAATTACTACAATCAAGTGGTTTAAAAGACAGGGGCCGTTTTGAATGATATAATTATTTTTTGATGCTTTGTGAACACGTCAATTCAAAGTGCAGTTTTTTTAGTATTATTATTATTTTTTTTTTTTAATATGATTTCTGTTTATGTAATAGGAGGCTCTTTTCTGTAAACAGATTAATATTACTTTCATTTAGTTTTTATGTCATTATTATGTCTTACGTATCTTTTCATTTTTTGTATAAAATGATAAATTCAATTCTAATATACTTATGTATTTATATATTATATATACATATCTCATACATTGACCAGACACAGTCACACTTCTAATAAGCAAAAAGGAAAACCGTGATTGAAAATAAATTTCTACAATCGTAAGAAATTGGTTCTAAGAACTTGTGACTGTTTGAGGTTTAGGATGCGATGTTTGGAAAAGAGAGTATTTTACTATCAAATTTTGCAATAATAAATGTAGAATTAAAAAATATCTTAATTAAACATCGAAATTAATATAATAAAAGAGCATTTATTGTGAATATTTGTATATTTTTTAAGATATTCGGATGTACGGATGTGCTCTGACAGTAGCCCCATACAAAGAAGTATAACTAGCAATGTTATAAACATATCCATTACAAATCGGACTATCTCCTCCGCGTCACTGGTATCGATACTGTCCCAGCGTGAAAAAAAAGCCATGACGAATAGTTTAGCCGTTTTCCAAACTAACCGCAAGTGCTTTCCCTTTATTAGCCACATGTTTGTACACCCACATTAGGATAATAATTAAATCAGCCGCTATAGCATCAAGCGACTGCCGTTGTTTCTTGATAATTACTGAGTACCTGCTATTAGCTACTGTTCGACTATCTCAATCCTTACCTAGCTCGTCGCCAGTACTGCTATAGACATACGCTCGTCTGGGAGTCTGAAAAACGTCTTAAGATATGTATCTTTAACGTCCCTCGCGAGTTATATCCCGATCATCAAATTAATATTGCAGGCTGGTAAAGTGCATTTTTGTTTGCGTCGTTTAGCTCTGCCATAAATAAAATATTTTAAAGAATTTTGCTTCAAGACCTTATTTAAGAAATAAAGATTAAAACTAAGCAATTTAAATTGAAGTCTTTGTATTCTTTAATATAACTCGCGAGCAATAAATATCTATCCGAACCCAGCGGGCTCCAGAAATACTTCCTTTCCTGTCGTATGGAGTGTTGCCAATAATAAACTCATTTCATTTTTTGCAAAAATTTTTTTATTTATTCCTTAAAAAAGAACGAAAGTTAAATATTAAAAGTGAAATTGTAATTGCAATAAAATTAAGAGAGAAGTATGCCGTTTTTATTTCAAAATTATGCAGAAATTTATAAAATTACCAAAAGACAAAGGAATGATAACAAATTAAATTAAAAATAAAAAAGGTATTTGAATTTCGCTTACGAATAAACGTTGCACAAAAAAAAAGAAATAATAATAATTAAAAAATTTGCATGTGAAGTAAAAACAGAAGGTTTCTTATGAATTTTTTACTATAAATTCTCTTGAGCGGTGATAGACATTTTAGTCACTTGTCTGGCGTGTTTCTAAAATAGCATTACCCGTCGTTGTCCTATAGAAAAAATCTAAAAATAACGTTATATTTTAGATTAAAAATAATTAATTAACTTATCTCAGTAATAAATCATAAAAATTATATAATTACAACATATAACAAAAAAAAAAAAATCAAAGATAATGGTCCGTACCACTTTAGTTAATAAATTATTTCTTTTATTACCGTTGGCATATTATCCACCAACTACTAAGCCAGGTAAAGAAATCATTTAAAAATTTCTTAAAGCAAAAAAGAAAACAATTAACAGAAACAATTAATGAAACAATTCAAAATCTATAAAAGAGTATAACCAAATAAATATATAGGTACTCAAACTAAAAACTATTCAATTGTTTAACTTACTAGATAGTTGGTAACTATTTAAAGTGTTAACAAACAAAACAACCGCAACTTCCGGCTTATTGATATCTTTTTTTTAATTAATCTAAATCAAAAAACGAATAGTTCTTGTTTTGTTAAAATAAAAGTAAAAGTGAAATGAATAATATTCAATGAACTAATATATGGAACTAAATATGCACATATGTAGGTAGATTATGCACCAAAATTGTTTTTTTTATATAAGACCAGCACCCAGGATATGGCCACTACTCATGCAGTGCATTGTGCTGGTACTAGAAAAATAGATTATTGGAAGGAGGACAGAGGGAGGTGTGTTTATGGACGTTAGATTTAAATTTACTTATGTCGTAAGTGGCAGGAAATACTTTCGCTGGAAGATTATTCCACAACCGAACAGTGCGACCAAAGAACGAATTCTTTCTATAATGCGTTGTGCGATTTACTGGACTATCATTTATAAAGGGATGCGCTCTACGAGAAATACGAGTAGTACGTAAAAATATGTGATTTTTAGGAATTAATTCCTTAATTTCGTTAGAACACATTCCGTTATAGTACCGATAGAACAATGAAACCGTCATTGATGAGCATCTTCGCCCTCTCCTGTACGCGGTCGAGAAGCTCCAAAATAGACTTTGAAGCACCGGCCCATACACGAGAGTTGTATTCCATTTTGAGTCGGATATAGGTCTTGTAAATATTAAGGAGATCAGATGGAGTGCACCGTCTCAAAAAACCAAGGCACTTGAATGCTTCTTTCGACACTTGAAATATGTGAACAACGAAACACAATTTTCAACGCATATTTTCTTAACTTACTATAGATTTATATCCAGTTTTATTCGAAACCTCAGTCTGATGAGGTGAATATATTTGACTATACCAAAAATCCTATGGGTTGTAGTGTCTATGGCCTTAATCAATCATTAGTACAACAGATCTGAAATAATAAAGTACATAATCAATAAGAAGAGTTGATAACTCAGTTGTAGTTGGTCACGAGCGACTATATGTCTTTTTGTTACAGAATGTATATTTGTTTACCGATAAGTTTCTTGAATAAATGTTAAAAGATAGTCGTGGAGTAACAAAATCATTTTAACGTAAACAAATTCTCTGAACCAGATGCTGCATTAGTTTCGGGAGCAGAGAAAATAGCTTTTTGACCTTTGAGCGTTCATTTCTATATTTCTATTTTTTATAATGCTGGATGACTGCTTATAAAATGCAAATCCCAAAAATGTATTACGGTTGCAACTCGTAAAATCATCGCTTAATAGAATGTCATCTGAAAATTTATTGTTAATATTTTTATTATTATGTTTTATACTTTATACAACATACATTACATATATTAATAAAGCAACAAATTCATTTTCAACACTCTTTCGATTTTAAAAATATTTGAAATTTTTTAACATTTTGTTATAACCATTACAGCTTTATGTACATATGTACATACTCGTATGTGTATAATTAAAACATTAATATAAATTATCATATAGAACTAAAATATACATATTTCAGAAAAAAATTAAAAAATTTTTTGTTTCCAGGATCTGATAGTGGTGCTGTGGAGTGGTCGTATGACAATATTAATAATTGGGGCGTAGATTCACCACAATGCAATGGCAATCGACAATCTCCTATTCATTTAAAAAGTTCAACGGTAAGTTTAAATGTTTGAGTTTTAAAGAAATCATATGGCAGTTCAACATTTTAAACATTCTTATGTTGCTCACAGTGGCTGTTGTGTCAACTGTGTCAAATTTGATGTTTGCTTGTGAATTTTTACGAGGTCACAAATCCATTTAATTTATCAAAGGATATTTATTATTAAAAATTTTCAAAAGATTGAGAAAAAAAAGAATCACATTAACATGCTTGCATATTATCCAAAACTTGGCCATTTCGATAAGTTAAGGCGGTCAAATGATATTGAAAATAAAGAATTGCAAACTATACCTACCATTCTAAGTCAATCTATTTACGTTTTAATATATACTTTAACTTGAATGCTGCTAAAATTTGGTTATGATCGGCAAATCCAATTAAAGGTTATAAGCAAAAATACAATATATTGTATTTAGCCTACACACAGTATACTTTTAAGACTTAGCGGGTTATTTTTTGGAATCGAATCTTCGAATTCAAAAGAAAACAAATGTTATTGCTAAACGTTTTGTTTTAAAAATGCAAAAAAAGAATGATAATCAATAGCACATTATCAGTCAACATAATGTTCAAATGTTCAAATGTTCATGGTTCTGTGTTTGGTGGTATCAGAAGTCTGTCATTTGTTTTGATGTGTTAAGAACTGGTGAAACGATTACGAAAGAATTCTGTCGAACATATCGAACATTTGAAGAGAGCAATGAACAAAAAACTTTCAGAATATACGGTATGTACGAAAATGCTGTTTTCTCGCAACAGCGTAAAGTTCACTGCTATTTTTTTCGTTTGATCCAGAATGTTATTGCAGCAATAGAGTTAATATTGTTTTCAAAAATCAACTTTTTTTGTTACAAGTTTCAATTTAAAAAAATATTAACAATATTCTCTGATGCTATAATTGCCGATTTTGCCAAAAAAAAATCAACTTTTCAGATGAAGCTCATTTTGATCTTGGCGGGTATGTAAACAAGCAAAATTGTCGCATTTGGGGCACAGAAAACCCGCACACATACATTGAAAAGCCGATACCACACAAGGCGAGTCACTGTTTGGTGCGGATTTTGGTCCAGAGGCATAATTGGGACATTTTTCTTCAAAAATGAGCAAGGAGTGACCGTTACAGTCAATGGCGATCGTTATTGGGCCATGTTGAACGAATTTTTGTTCACAAAAATTGAAGAGAAGGATATTAGCAACATTTGATTTCAACAGGACGACGCTACGTGCCACACAGCTGAAGCTACACTCGATGTTTTGCGCTCTGTTTTTGAAGATCGCATTATCAGCCGCAGAGCTGATGTCGTTTAGCCACCTCGGAGCTGCGATTTGACACCGTTGGACTATTATTTGTGGGGTGCCGTCAAAGATAAGTGTTATGACAACAAGCCAGAGACAATTGACGCTTTAAGGGACAATATTCGTGAAGCCATTGGTGAAATACAGCTGCACACAATCGATAATGTGCTTAAAAATTGGACCGATCGTGTAGGCTACTGCATGGCCAGCCAAGGCAGCCATTTGAATGACATTATTTTCCATTATTAACCGGAAGGATTGTACTTTCAAATAAAAAAAGAAATTTGAGAAAATATTCAGTAGTTTCTTTAAAAAAAATTATTTGGCGGACCCTTTATACAAAACTCAACAAATTTTAAAGGTCTCAGCCCTTTAGCTCAAGAGTTCATTGTGTGTGAAAAATTAAGGTAAATTGCTCCAAATGAGCCTTAAATAAAAAACCCTTATACGTTAAAGCAACGCTTAACAAATGTAAGTTGTTTAGTTGATATTGTGCAGCTAAATTCGTAATTACTTTTATGCAGACTACATATGTATGTACATATGTAATTACAAAATTAAACAAATGTTTGACAAATAACAAATGAATAATGCTTGTAAAAGCTCATTATAGTTCTCAGTTACCTTTGTAAGTGGGGCGGCTTCTTAAATCAAAGCTATGATGAATCGACTGTGTGGCTAGAAAATAATGTTGTCACAAAAAGATACACTTTTTAAATGAATAGTTAATGTATATATTTTAGAAATGCGGGTTTAAAGTAGTTCCAGTAATAGTAGAACACATGTAAAGCTTTATTTTTAACTTACATATGAAGTGAATGATAAGTCGATATCAAAACCGATATCTATTTTACAAATTTCAACTAATAACGGTATTAAGTTTGCATTTATAAACATCACATTTATCAATAAATTAGTTTTTAATAGTTTTCATTATACATATTAAAAAATAAAAATTATTTTTATTGTTTAGACTTACGTTCTACCATTACCGGCTATTAAATTTGACAATTATAACATTCCATTGGCTGGCGACTTAACTCTAACTAACAATGGACATTCTGGTGAGTTCTTTTAACTTTTATTGTAAATAAAATTTTAAACTTTTTATATAATTTTATTTGTATAAATTTTAATAATGAAATAGTTGAGCTTGAAGTACCCGCTACCATAAATGGCCAACGACCTTTTGTCAGCGGTGGCTTAATGAAAAGCAAATACGAAGCGATGAATGTACACTTTCATTGGGGGTCTGCCAAAAGTAAAGGTTCAGAGCATTTAATTGATAATCGTCGTTTTGATGTAGAAATGCATATTGTACACAAGAACGTGAAGTATCAAACTATAGCAGAGGCGTCCCAACATAAAGATGGCATAGCTGTTTTAGGAGTCATGTTCAAAATTGTTAATGTATGTTGCTCATACATCTTCGAAACTGTCAGTACTTGTGAAATATATATAATTATAACTTTCAGGTACCTGATCGTTTTTATCCTGGTCTGGATCATTTATTCAGTGCACTCCCCCTTATAGAGCACTTTGGCGAATCTGTTTATTTAGACGGCCCTATTACTTTGGGTCATCTGTTGGGTGATTTGAATACAAAACAATTCTATACATATAGCGGTTCGTTAACCACACCAAATTGTGCTGAAGCTGTTACTTGGAGTGTATTTCCTAATCCTTTGCCCATTTCCAAAACACAAATTAAAAAATTCTGGTCTATACGAGGTACAAATGGTAAAATTTTGATTAACAACTTACGACCTCTACAGAATCGCAATAAGCGTCCAGTGTTCTATCGTGTTGCACCCAAATTTTAATAGTATCGATCGGAAGAATAAAATTAATTTAAGACATTATCATTAATATTTAGTGAAAGAAGAACTCGTTCATTATTATTATTTATACGACATTTATTTATTTACCTCCACATTATTAACCCTTTAATGTATTACTAATTAAATAATTGTTCTAACTGGTGACTTACCATCAATGACATGAAAGAAACACAATTTGTGTTTTTTCAAAATAAATCTTTATAACATAATTACAAATTAATTAAAATTTTAGTTTTCAAAGTTTCAATTTTTTCTAGAATTTCGACATTAAAATTTATTACACAATAACAGAATTGGGCATTACAAATTTCAGCAGTTATCGGTAACTAATTACTAATAGCTAACTATTTACAGTAATAAATGGCTGCCAATTAACAATTACTTATGCGTAAAATTGAATTAAAAGCGATAAGAATTACTTTTAAAACAGTAAGTAAAACATAATCAAAAACAACAATTACACTATAAAAATCAATTGGAAAAAAATAATTACTAATTACATGCAACAGCTAATTGAGCTAAATTACCAATTACTTGTACAATTACGAAACGTAATTGAATTTATTTTTGGATTAATGTGAGAGATATACATATTTTTTAGTACTCGCTCGCAATATTGAATATTCTGTAAGGAATGTTAGTTCGTGAACCGCTCTCTATCTGTTAAAACTTGCCTACCCAAGCACCAGAATTGAGCCACCGATATGAACTATTGACGATCTAAAGCATAAAGCTATGAATGGTAAATATTACAACCCATCGCCTGGTTGCTTTGGCTGTGCTCATTATTTTGGGTCGTTTGGATAGCATAACCATATCGTCAGCTTACTCAAGGTCATGCAGTGAAATTTTTCGATTTGATTATTTATTAACTTTATTTGTTAAAGCAAAAATTAGTCAATGATGCTTATTAACATTTTTATTTGCATTGTCATTGTTTTGATTTTATTTTTCATTAGTATCTCTGAAATTAGTGGGCATTTTAAAGAAATTTAGTTTTGAATCAACAATCTTAATCATACAAATGAATGTGTGTTTTTCTGTTTGTTTGTTTGAAGTCTACAGACAGCTAAACGGCTGCATCGATTTTCTTCACATTTTTCCAGTAGCTCTCAAAAGTTCCAATTGGGTGATGTCATGCCTATACGAGTACAAAGTAAATATTTATTTTTCTATATCTTCTTCTATAACAGAAAAAGTCTCTAAATTTGACCCAATTTATTTATTTATTTTAATATATTTTGTAAACGGTTACAGCTAAAGTTTCAGAATTTGGTCTGATTACATTCATAGTGAATACAAATCATCGATCGATAACTGGGAGGAATTACACAAGTTTACGTGATACCTCCCATATAAACTAAATATTGATTTCATTATATCTAGAGAACAATTACAGCTTCAATTTCAGTATTTGGTCTAAGTGATTTCATGGCCAACACAAATCACCAATCGAAAAGTAGGTGGTATTGGACATGTGTGCGTGATACCTTCCATATAAAGTAAATATTGGTTTTAGTATATCTTAAGCACGGTTAAAGCTAAAGTTTTAGAATTAGGTCTGATTGGAATCACGGTCAATGCAAATCATTAGTAAAAAACTGAGCGGAATTGGACAAGTGCGCATGGTACCTCGCATACAAACTAATAGCTTGAGAGCGATTAAAGCAAAAGGTTGTAAATTTGGTCCAAGTGACTTTAAAATCACTACAAATCATCAGTTAAGAACTTCGCGGAACTGGAAAAGATGGCATGGTACCCCTTCCATACAAACTAAATATTGATTTCTGTATATTTTGAAGTTTCAGAAAAAGTGGGCGTGGTACCTCCCATACAAAGTAAATATTAATTCTTCTATATCTAGGGAACGGCAATAGTAGGAGTTTCTAAATTAGGTTCAAACAAAGTCGGTACCAATACACATTATCAGCCAGTAATCGGATGAAATAGATAAGTGGGTGTGCACCTTCCATTCGTACTAAATATTGAACAATTAAAGCAGCGTTATCTATTCACATTAGCCAAAAAGCGGGTATTGCAGAAAGCATATTAGATAAAAGCTATCTGAGTATATATGTACATATGTATCTTATAGATACAAAAAAAAAGACACTGCCTTTTTATAAGGAACTATAGGATATCTTAAATGCTTGGACTTGCACCGGAAGCGAACAAAAGGCGGAAAAAAGGTAAAAAATTTAACTATGATAACATTTAAGATAATAATTAAGATGGGGTAGAGAAACACGCCGGCATATTTTAGTTATAAGTTGCTATTGAAAATCATTGAAAAGGTTGTTATTAGACCACAGATCATATTGCAAAGCAGTAGAGTTTAATGCATAGCCAGATTAACAGTTTTCTAACTGATATCATGGATCTTATTATGAAAGTGGTGTGGCGACATTTTCCAAAATATATGCATACCTTCCGGCTATCTAAGTCATTCAATTTTGTAGTAACCATCATTAAACAATCCGTGGAATCAGTAACACCTTCTGATTTTAACAATTACTATCTTGATGTGACTATGAATTTGTCATTAGCTGCATCGCAGTGAATATGCAGTGAATATTTAAAATAGCAAAATAGTAAAATAAAAAATTTTAATTGAAATGAAAAAGATTGAATTTGAAGTAAAAATGATTTAATTAAAAGTGAAAAAATTAAATTTGTGTTGGAAAAAATTGCGTTTGACTTGTACAAAATTTAATTTGTAACGAGAAATCGTTAATTTCAGAGTATAAATCTATCTGCCCTACTTTTGAATTTTGTATTTTTTTTTATTAATACGTATGTTGATGCCAATATGTAAATATTTCTTAGCAGATTCGATTTGTAAATGTTTGACTTGTTTATTTTTATAATGTTTTTTTTTTTCGATTTTTTCCTATTTAATATTACAGTTTAATATGGGTATAATGAATAAATAGAAATAAATTTTTTAGTTAATATATAGAAAGTATGTTAGTTTACCAAGACTTTGATAAGTTGTTTATGTTTAAAAACATTAAAAGCTAATATTATTCATTTATTGGCATTTTCCCATACTCGACTGTATTGTTTATCAAAAATTTTGCAAAATTTTTAATAGGTAATCAATCTACCAAATTCTAAATGATTTTTTATTGGTACATGCTGTTCATGTTTGCAAAATATAAACCCTTTCCGGACAAGTAGGAAATGAAATCAGAAATGCTTTTTAAAATCTTTTTGGAATTGATTTAATTTATGGCACCATAAAAATTAGAGATCTAAAGTCTAATTTTTGGGGCTTTATAAAATAGTCTTGAATCACTCTATATTTAAACCGGTTCCATTTTAGTCACTTTGTTTTGCTCGCAAAATTCGTTTTGTCATACAGGGTGATATACATGCAAATGTGAGCTCGAAAATAATTTTTATTTTGTTTAAGCGTCATATTTAAGCTTATTTTTATTAGGAATGATCGTTGATAGTGATAGTTGATTGCCTTTCAAAATTTAATGGGACTAAGTTTTTGAATGAGAATTATAGTGCTTTTGTTGTAATAAGTAGGTTGAAATTGATTTTCTTATATCTGATAATGGTCCCCTATTTATATTGGCAAGATCAAGTGTCTTAGCAGAGAGGACTATTCAGACAGTCGAGGAACTTTAGAAAGAGCTTCCGATCATTTGCCGAGTTCTTCTGAGTTGCTGATGCAACGTTTATGGCATACCTAGAGTACCTGAGATTATGTACAATCTTGCATCAAGAAAGTGAAAATTTTAAATCAAATCTTAGAAATCCTCGAAATGTTATTCAAAAGTCATGCTTGAAAAGATTTCTACATGAACTTGGATACAAGGTGAGATAAAATAAATGGCCAAGTAAAGTAGTTTTAGATGGTAAAGGATCGCTTTATAGAAGATGCCAAGAACATATTAGAAAGTTACCGAGAAAGGATTTAATTTTGGAAATTTTACTAATAAAGATAATGGAGACCGAATGAGGAAACTGGCGGTAGATTTTTTTTTTTTTTTTTTGTAAAGGCAGATGTTGTAAAGTGCACTGTGCATTTCCACTTGTACTAGCTGCTTAGGCATAATGACTTTACTAATCAATATAAAACAGAACGAATTTCGTTTTTCATAACGCAAACCATCAGAGAAACTAAAAAAATTTTATAAATATTAAATAAATTTAAAAAATTTGCATGCGAAATAAAACCATAATATTGTGTAGGATTTTTATTTATTTATTTTTTTGCTATAAAATCTCTTGACTAGTGATATACATTTTAGTCACTTATCTGGCGTGTATCTAAAAGCTACCTTTGACTCTCTTTGTTTAATAATGAAAAACGTTAAAGGTTTAAAACGAAATTTATTTTAACTAAAATAACAAAATAAATATAATATAATAATACAAACAATAAAATAAAATATAAAATTCTTTAAGAAAAGTATATAAAATTAAATAATGACAGTTATTGATTTAGTTAATAGATTATTTCTTTTATTGCTGTTGGCATATTCTGCAACTGCTCTACTATCAGGTAAAGGAATTTTACAAATATTTCTAGAAGTATAAAATAAATTAACAAAAACAATGAACGAAAAATAATAAAATATTTTTAAAATGAATAATTCCTAACTAAATAAACGTGTTCGAACTTAAACTAAAAACTAAAACTTTAACTAATTGTTAACAAAAATAATCACAATTTCCGCCTTCATTGATATGATTTGTTAAATTCAATTGAAAGAACAATAATCAATACATAGTTCTTGCATTGATAATTGAAGTAAAAGTGAAATTAAAAACAATTCGTTCTGCTAAATATTGTTGATAGTTTGCGTCCCATAATTGTTAGCTCATATTAAATAAAAATTAATGAAAAAATAACATAATTTCGATCTAATATTCTTTTTATATTGCGATAATTTAACACTGAACTGAAGTAATAAATAACAATAGAAAAGAACTAATTTGATAAAAGGTCAAGATTGAATACGTGAAACTGTATTTTTATTTTTATTTATTTTTTATTTTTTAAGTGAAACGTTTCTACTTTTAAGTTATAGGTAAAATTATGGACAAAAGAAGTTTTCACAACAAGTTCATTACTCCATTGACGATTCTATGGCACTCGAACAGATACCAATTATAAAATCGGTATGGGTGTTGGAAATGCTCCTTTTGAAATTGTGGCCGACTGTCATATTCCACTAATAGAAGCTTATGGGTGCGCGTAGGGCCGTGTTTATTCAACAGTTCATACCAGAAGGTGCTTATTCGTCTTTGTTAACAATGCTACCTACACCTAAGTTATATGCTTTTTCTACCGAACTAAAAGAGATTTTAAAATATTTTATTTATTTAGATGGGACTGATTTTAAAAAACAACGAAAAAAATTCATAATTAGAGAAGAAAAAAAAAATCAAATTAATTAATTTGTTTTTAATTTAGTATTTTGTGGGCAGGTCTTTATTCTGGAGAATAGGTTCTAGCCTCTTTTGAACAGATTCCACTAACTGTTTGCAATAAGAAGCATCAATTCGTTCCCATGAAGTTGAATATTGACCGCGATTTTAATTTAGTTTCGAGTTATGCTCACAAACTCTTTATAACATTGATATCATGAAACTGTGGCAGTTATACACAATTTTGAAAGTTTTATGCCATTCGCGCTACATTTAGCGCGTTTCAGCTACTGAAAATTCGAATTATTTCTCTTTAGCGCTTTTTTTAAGAAGCGCACTAAGTCAGCGCTTTTCTGTTTTCAGATTTTTTTAGAAATAGGAAGACACTAAATTTAATTAACTCATTAATTTATAAAAACTATGGACTTAAAGTGCTTCAAGCTGTGTAAATATTTGTGCAAAAATTAAGGAGAAATAATGTTTTTGAAGGAGATTTTAAATCTAAGATCAATGTTTCAAAACTTATAAGTTATTTCAATTAAAATAGAAATAATTAAATATTTTAAAGAAGAAAGTTAGAAATTAGATCATTTAAAGATCCCAAGGGGATCATAGTGCCATAACAAATTCTTTCCTTCTACACCTATCTAAAGCCAATGATCGATTTTGGCTCTAAGTTATTCTATAGGAGGATATTTCGCTTATAATCTGTCTTCCGATTCTTCTGCTTCCCTGCCAGTTTCGCTAAGTCGTAGCTTGGTTTCCTCAAAATGTGCCTAATTCATTTCCATTTCTTTCTCACAACTTCCTCCATTAGAGGAATTTGGTATGGTGTTGTTTCTGGTTAGAATATTTTCGAAATGCGCCATAGCTTATGAATGCCTGAATGGAATTGACATCAATCACAGTCGCATTCCATAACTCGCAACCATTTAAAAATAGACTTCGCAGACCAGTTAAAGAGGGATATGTGGAGAACGCCATAAAGCATTCAGTCGGCTAAAAGATTCGCTCCGTAGGTTCAATGTTGTTTCCAAATCAAATCAAATTCTTGTTTCCAAACCGAAGATCGTTAAGTAATTAGCGTTGATTCGCATAATATTTTGGTTTAGGAGGTGCTTATCCAAAAGCTTGATCTGTATGTAATCCTTGCATGAGAGCCAATATACAGATGTCGTTTGCTTAATCGAGGTCTTCCAATTTTGTATTAAATCGCCAGGTTAACGCACAATCGAGCACAACGTTAAACAACAGTGTAGAAAGAACACAAGGTTATCTAACACCAGTTCTGATAGGTATTTTCTTTATGTTACACCAAAGCCTAAAAATAAAGAACGTTTTTTAATTTGTTCTTTTTTCAAAATCGTTGTTTATATTATTTCTTAAATAATCGTTCAAATTATTAAAACGAACGTATTTTTTCAACGTATTTTTCTGTTTTTAAAGTCTCTTTTTAGCGCCTTTTGAATAGGAGTCTGTGCGTTTTAAGCATAACAAGTTACCTACACTGATTATAACATTTGTGTACAATGTGTTTTGTGCTTCGGATCGTTTAAAATTTGTACACTGTCAGTCAAATTTTCTTTTGAAACGGTTATATACTTATACTGGTTCATTATTCCATCAATAAAAACCCGCTGATCAGGGCCCATTGCAGACATACACTAATAAACCATTACAGTTCCAGTTCTTTATTCGGCTTTCTCCAAACATATGACTGCCAACCTGAGCGGAAAACATTAAATTTGCTTTAGTCCGTAAATAACACGGTGCTCCAGTACATAAAATCATCTATCTTATGTCCGAACGGTTTCGGAACTGATGCTTATTTGTTAGCTTTCAAGCACAAGTATTGTCACTTTTGGTGCAGTTAACAACAAACCATCATGCGTCGAATGATTGCTGTTAATAACACCACTAATTTCACGTACAGACAGACCATTTTGATGACGTCAAGTGAACAATGTAATATAAGGTTCCGTAGATAAAATAGAGTCGTTTTAAACTTTTGACTGAAAGTGATCTTAGTGCTGTAATGTTAGTCGATTCTCAAGCCTACTGATTTTGGATTGTATTCCGGGCAGCTTATATGACAACAAACATATGTCGTTTGCGTAATCCAAATCATAGAGTTGACGAAAAGTAATTTCTGTTAAATTTCATCTTTTTGCCTTTTGGAAAAAAATAAACGTTCGCCATAAAATCCATGTAATTAATCGAAACGTAAACTGTTTCTTTTTTTAATTTAAGTCGATATAAGAAAACTTCGATAAACTATGTGTATTTCATAGTTAAACAGTGATTGTTTATTGTGTTCAGTTTGTGTTCGGTTATACGAAAACTTAGTTGGACTTAATAACTTTAACCCATTTTTTCTGTTTTTTTTTAATATTTAAATATTTTAATTAATTTATGGAAATTCACTTGTTGCTGTTGTGAATATTTGACCTTCCCATCTATACTACGAGTATTTCAATAAATTTAATGGTAAAAAAATTAGTCTTAAAATTTGTGTGACAAAAACCAAATCAACCAATTTTAATTTGTTTTTTGTAAGGCAATATGTGTAAATTATATGTAAACAAAGAGAAACATTAATTAAAAGAAAATTGATTCAAAACATTTAATTTCTTTTAGAATTTGAGTGGTCCTATGATAATCAAGACAACTGGGGCACAAATTCACCACAATGCAGGGGCGAATGGCAGTCTCCTATTCATTTAACAATTTCAGCAGTAAGTTGAAGTCTTTTTTGTTTTTTTTGTTTTTTTCTTGTTTTTTTATATTTAATTTCGTTTGGGGTTTAAATATTTTAAATAAATTTTTAATAAGATGCCGCTAAAAAAACAAACGCTTTTATGTTAATCACCTAACAGACACAGACTTTATGACTGCGTCAATAATGAAATCGATAGTGAATTTAATATGAGAAGTTTTATTTCTGTATAATTGAATCAAAAATTTTGTTCGATATTTTTAATGTGTAAACACGTTTTTGCATAAAAAATGTGCTAATAATACTGGTTATATAAGAAATTTTTAAAGAGTTTATTAAACTATTTAATTAATGCAGTAATAATAACATAAGATTTGGTCAAAACCTAATAAATATCAAGGACATTTGTGGGCAAAAATTTTCCATAATATTACAGAAATTATATAAAATTGAAAACGTTTTAGTATAAGCATTAGAAAAGCGAGCATAGGATGTATAGATATGGGAATTTATAAATATTTAGAAGTAAAGACACGTTACACCAATAAAAACCTTCGAAGTATGGTAGCTTGTTTGGCCAAATAACCATGGAGGAATGGAGGCTCATTACTGGATAAATGCGAATGCTAATCAAAAAAAAAAAAAAAACAAAAAATTGTCCACATGAGGTCCAAGATCGTCCAAATCATTACAATAAACAAACTATTTGGTGTGGGTTATGAGCTGATGGCGTCATCGGTCTATAATTCTTTGGAATCGACGTTGGCCAGGCCAGTGCTGTCTACGGCGAGCACTATAAATCGAAGACTATCGACTACTAAGACGACATGTAGTTTCAACAGGACGCCGCTACGAGCTATACAACTTATGCCTTTTGGACATTCTGCAAGAGCTAATTGCAGGCGTGGTCATCTAACGTAGAGGTGGTGCTAGCAGACTACCGAGATCATACGAAATGATACCGTTAGAATTTTTTATATACGTTTTTTAAGCGGACCTTAAAGCCAGCTTAACCCTGATTTACCAAGTTTGTTATATGCTATACATCAGACATCGATATGCCTATCAAACAAATAGAAAATATCAATGAAACAAGTATGCCATTATGTGTGACATATACTTTTATGTTTTATTTGACATTAGCAATGGGAATCGTTTAGTTAAGGGCTCTTGTCAATAAGTTTTGTTAATTTTAAAAAAGCTTGTTTTTAAGAGGTCCGAACTTTGAAAGGAATAAAATCTTGATAAATTAAATTAAATTTTTATTAAGTTTAGAGGGAAATTCGATAGCATTTAAGTTATAAACATGATAACGCTTGGATGTAGCTGTTGCAGTCTCATCCTGTTAATCACTCTGTTCACACAATCTAACTAATGAAGCTATTGGGTCTGTTTGCTATTCGTTACGCATTTATAAATAACACGATAATAATCGTATTAAATTTAATTAAAGTTAAACAATTATTTTATTCCAATACAATATAATAATTGAACGTATTTATTTAATATTGTTTAGGCCCCCTTTGTACCAATACCGGCCATTAAATTTGGCAATTATGATATTTCATTGGCAGATGATATAACTCTAACGAACAATGGAAATTCTGGTGAGTTTTATCTCTAATACAATATAAAACATTTAATATTAATTTATTATTTAAATAAAATTTATTTGAATAACGAAATAGTTGAATTTGATGTACCCGTTACCATAAATGGCCAACGACCTTTTATTAGCGGTGGTTTAATGAAAAACAAATTCGAAGCGGTGAGTGTACACTTTCATTGGGGTTCTGCTAAAAGTAAAGGCTCAGAGCATATAATGGATAATCGTCGTTTTGATGTCGAAATGCATATTGTACACAAGAATGTGAATTATGAATCTGTAGATGAGGCTTCCCAAAATAAAGATGGTTTAGCAGTTTTAGGTATCATGTTTAAAATGGTTAATGTAAGTCATTATCATATACTCTACATATACGAGTATGTATACGAGTATTTCAAATAGTCTATGCCTTGATGTATTAAAATTATATTTATATTACCTAGGAATCTGATCATTATTATCCTGGCTTCAATCAAATTTTCAATAAACTCCCTAATATAAGCAATTATGGTGAATCCGTTAATTTGGATGATCCTTTAACATTAGGTCAACTGTTGGGTGATTTGAATACAAAAGAATTCTATACTTATAGCGGTTCGTTGACCACACCCAATTGTGCTGAAGCTGTTATTTGGAGTGTATTTCCTGAACCTTTGCCTATTTCCCAAGAACAAATTAAGAAATTTTGGTCTATACGAAAGAAGAATGGTGAAATATTGATCAACAACAATCGACTTATACAGGATAGTAATAATCGTCCCATATTCTATCGTATTGCTACTAGAGCCTTTGGCAAAGAATATTTTAATGGCGGCGAAAGTATTTATGGTTCAGCAGAATATCAATAGTTATTTTTAGTCATATAAAGTCGTATAGTATAGTATAGTATTTAAGATATATAGTAAGTTATTGTATATTTGGTTTAACAAATATGTTGTTTAGTTTTAAAAATGTTTATTTATATTTAGTATTTACGTTCATGTTTATCTGTTTTATTAAAATAAATCAATTTTTTCAAATTTAAAAATTTGTTCATGAATTTTTTTTAATGTTTAGTAGCTTTAAATAAATTTTATTGCAAAACAATTAGATTGTAACACACTTTGAATGTGTCTCTTTCTTCGCAAATTATTTACAATCGTAAATGTAACAATTATGTGTCATCCTCAGAAAAATAAACGTGACTTACAAAGCCTTCTGGGAAACAAAACCCTTTACTTTTTGTAAGCGAAACAACTGTAACAGGGTGGCCCCAAAAAATTCTTTAATTCTAAATCATTTGTAATATTGATTTAAGCCACGCATCAATTTTTTGAAACGTTTTTTCTATCAATTTTTCCCACTGCCTTATTCCAACTGAAAAACACTTGTTGCAAAGTTTGGCTACCTCGGTAATTTTTCGAAGTCTTAGTTTTAGTGTAGACCAAAATTTGTACATCGAACGAAGTTCAGGATAGTTAAGTGGATAACTCTTTTTCAACAAAATTTACGTTTTTTCGCCTGAACCATACTACTGTTTCATAAAAGTACTGGATTGTTGATAAATCTGGTCAGAATATTCGCGACGAAATTTTTCCACATTTATTTACACTCTACATTGAAATAATTTTTTTAAGCCACCTCTCATAAATACTGTGTGTAATATTGAGATCAAAAATGATATCGCTCCGAATAGTTGCTCGAAATGGTCCCGTTGCAAATGATAGGGTAAAAAACTTTACATTGTTTCCCCATTTTTGATGATGACCTCATAACCTATCTATCACCTTTTAAGCTAAAAACATGAAAGGTATTTTATTTTTTACTTATTAAGAAATTTAATAAGTAACGGTTCTTTCAATCCTTCATTTGTTTTGATCGGAATATTCGCGTTTTAATTTGTAAAAAATTTTTCGTTTACATACTTTATTAATAGCGAAGAAAATGTTCTTATGGTTTCATTGTTGATTGCATTTAAGAACGCATTTATTTACAAAAACCTGTCATATGGTGTATAGTAGGGGGGTCAGTAAAGAAATAACATAACATATGTTTTACAAAGTACAGTCCACTCGCTATAACGTTAACTGATATAACTGAATTAAAGCCGTGGGTGTTGACGTTTAGCACATTCTAGACGTTTATGAATGTAGAAATTTAATATTAAAAAATATATTGATGGTGTAGTTTAAAGCGTTTTTATTGTTTATAAACTAAAACCAAACAAAAATCATCCGAACAGAGAAAGACAATTAATATGTAATTTCATTTCTATAGCAGTTATAAGGGGAATCTCCAAATTCCGAATGAATTTCGTAAAATAAATGTATGTACGCACATATGTATGTTTTTCAATTGTTACGGAAGCTAAAATTTTGCTTTATTTCGAGTTGATATTTTAGAGCTTTGTGGTTTGGTTGACGTTTTAGAGCAGACAATGCTAGAAAAAAAAGGTTGATGTTTTGGACTGTTGACGGAAACGAGTGTTTGCGTTATCCTGAGTGCACTGTAAAATAATTTAATAAACAGAAGATTTGAGTCATAAGCAAATATAATATATTTTTTTTATTAAAATAAAAACATATTTTATATATTTTTATTACAAAAAAAAAACTTTTTTAAATAGCTTTTGTTCATCCGTAAAGAGCAGCCAGTTTAAAGGTCGTGTCTCAAAATGATTTTTTATGAATTAGATTTATTATGTTATTTAAGAGACATTCTAATAAAAGTTAATCAATTTTCAATTCAGAAACCGGTCGTGTATTGTAAATTAAAATAAATTCTTCTTTTAAATTGACATGTTTCTGCGAATATGAAGTTGTGGTTTATTCGCTAAAACCATAATTGCTCTTAAGCTGTTAACAAACGTCTTTTCATTACGTCTAAACGTCTAAACAACATAAAAATATGAAATTTATTTTTGCCATTTTTAACAAATGAACAAAAAAACTACTCAAACCCTCATAGACAAGGGTTTTGAGTTAAACAAGAAAAATAGCAAAAAGAAAAATAAAATACCTTTTTGTTACAAAAGCAAACAATAAACCTTTTTACCGCCTTATTGTTTGATTTGATGGCACATTGTAAAAAATTCAACAAAATGAGTAGCATTTTGTCTTTTCTTTTATTTTGGCTATGAGTTTATGTTTCTGCATACCGGCAAAATATTAACTCATGTGTGTACGAGTATGTTGGAAAACAAATCACATTCATTAGTTTACGAATCTATATAAAGGGTGTTTGTATAAGAGCGTTGGAAAATTAATTTGAAATAAAAGAATGACCAAAAATGTACGAACTAAATGATACTTTTGATTCTTATAGAACAGAAATTGCATAGTAATTATATTTCAAAATTATATCTGATTATGTCGTTTAATTGTTGCATAGATATTTTTAGTGCGAATTATTTGAAATCTCAATTGCCTAAGAGTTTTAGGGTTGTCAGCATAATACATATACAATAATGTGCAATAAAATCATGGAAGAAGGAAGATGAAGCTTCGCAGACGGTGGCAAAGCCAGGATTGACACCAAGAAAGGTAATATTGTGTGTCTGGTGGAATTGAAACGAATTGTTCATTATGAGTTTTTGCTACCTGATCAAACGATTGATTCTGGTTACTACTGTCAACAAATACCGAGATTGAAGAAAAAGAACACCAGACCACACATATCGTTGATTACCCGACAGAAAATAGAGAGCTTGGCGGGGAAGTGTTGATGCATCTACCATATAGCCCGGACCTTGCACCTTTATTAGATTATCATTTGTTTCGATCTTTGCAGAACTCTCTTAATGCAAAACTCTCAGAACTCTGCAGAACTCTCATATTTGGTTCAATAAAGTTTCAAATATAAAAAAAAGTTGTTTCATTTTTGGTCAAATTCGTAAACGAATTTTTTCGAACATCTATAATATAAAAATCTAATTATAAATTTTTTAGACAAACTAAACTAGGAAACAAATACGTAAAGCGCTTACGTAATTAAGTATTTTCAATATTTAATAGCATTTTACAGAACTTTTTGAAGGAAAACTGTGTGTTAAGTAATCTTGCCAAACCAGATTTTTTCTTGATTCTTGACAAGCTGTAAAAATTCTTGAAAATCAAGCGAAATCTAGGCCATCTGGCAAGCTTATCGCAACTGGAGCCAGATAGACTTTTTTCAATCAATGAACTGCAACCAATTCCATTCCATTTTTTGGGTCGCTGAAAGGGACTTACAGTTTAATGTCGGCTTCAAATGGCAGATGTAATGTTAAGACGTGATATTGTGAATTTTCAGATGTTCTGTCCTGAGATTGAATCGAGTGCCTCTCGGTTGGTAGGCGGGTGCTTCACTTATCATATCACAGCGGGATTATGAGAAGGCTTTAAATTACACTATCTTGGATGCCATGAAACATTCATTTTCGGAAAATGAAATCACCACCAAAATATCGTTTCAATATATCAAAGATTTATTAAAACGTATGGCACGTTGCTCCATGGAAAGTTATGTGAAATGATGACATCTTTGGCTGATAAAATACACCAAAAACACAATTTAATCAAAATGATCTATAAGCCCGTCGAACCGAGTACTGATTTCTGAAATAAACCCTCACCATTGTAAGCGTGCCAGGAACGTAATATCGGGTGAGCCATCTATTGGTTTAAATTTGAGCCAGCAGTTATTTCGAATATGGAAATACTTATGTCATTCTATTCTGTCACAAAATTCAGTATATTATTTGCACTGAACGAAATGCATCCATTTGTGTTTGGACAACGTTAAGAATATTTGGAAATTTATTTCCAAAACAAAGACAATTGGTCGGAAATTGCAAAAAAAAAATTGAAAAAAAAATCCAAAAATTATCTTTTCGGATGAAGCTCATATTCATTTTGGTGGGTACGTTAATAAGCAAATATGCCGTATTTGTGGCTCAGAATGCACTCATTACGAGTGACTGTTTGGTGCGGCTTATGAAGCGGAGGCATCATTGGTCCATATATCTTTGAAAATAAGGACGGCACAACCATTACGGTCAATGGAGACACCTATGGCACCATGATAACAGATTTTTTTGTGCCCGCTCCTCATGGTATTCATGTGAACGATGTTTGGTTTCAACAGGATGGTGCAACTGGCCACATAATTCATGCCGCAATCGATTTATTGCGTCCAGCGTTTGATGGCCGTTTAATTAGCTGAAATGGTGATGCCAGTTGGCCGCCAAGAAGCTGCGATTTGACACCGTTGTACTATTTCCAGAGACAATTGAGCATTTGAGGGCCAACATTCGTGATGCCATTGCCGATACACTCGAAAAAGTTCTCTAAATTCTCGGTCCGATCGAATGGTCCAGCCGCGGTATGATATGAATGAAATAATATATCATTTTCGTTTTTGTTTTATTGCATTTTTAAATTTAAACTTTTAAATATCCCACCCTATATAACAGACTTAGCAGATATCCGTATAGAAAGATCAAACAAACAAGTTAAAAAAACACCCTTTATTTATGTTATATTCATATACGGCAGCATAATTTAACATTTTAACTCAAATAAAACAACATCATTATCATCATTATCACCGTTATAATGATCATCTATCTGAAGAATTGTCTTAGAGTTGAATTTGTTGTTTATTGAGTAAAAGTTTTTGAACAAATTATAAAAAATAATGGTAACAATACTAGACAAGTTCAGTACATTTAAAATTGTTAACGGAAGATAAACGCATTTACTTAAATAAGTCGGTAGTGTAATAACAAACACATTCAAACGAACTGATTTGTAAATACAAATGAAAGCAAACGTTACTGTATTTGCATTTGAATTTAAAGAAATATAAGAAGATTTTTACTTTTCATCTTTCACTTTTAGAAATTTTTTTTTTTATAAAAAGGACACACAAATTAAATAATTATTAAATTTTTAAGTAATTAAAGAACATACATAAATTGTCATGGGCTTTCCGGCGCTCAATAGTTTCTACCAACGTTTGCTATTTCTATTGCCATTAGCTACGGGTACGTAATCAATGACAATTTTTTTTTTGTAATTTGAAAATACAAAGAAAAAACAAGAATTCTTTCAATAATAGTATTAATCAATATACATAACATAGTTGTAAATGAAAAAATAAATTATAAATATGGTCGCATGAATTATTCTATGAAATTAATCAGGTGTGTCGATAATAACAAAAGCAACGGACTCTTTTAAATTATTATTACCAGCTAGTGGTAGTGGTAGCAATTACATTTTAAACTTGAAAATATAATTGTTACCGTCAGTGAAATTAAATGTCTATGTTTTGTCCGTGAGAATTGTTGTTGGTGTTTTTTCTTGTATAAAAATCTTACAATTTGGCTCAGAGAAATGAATTGAAGTTAAAATTTGCTAAAAATTATAATTTGAAATAAATGAATTCTAAACTAAAGTCTTAAGCAGTAAAAATAAGAAGAAAACAATTAATTAAGTAAAATCTGAAGTAGAAAATCAAAAGACTCAAGACACAAACTTGCATGTTGTGAAATTGTTTTGTGATTATTAAACGTGTATAACTATTTTAATTGTTTAAATTAAAAAACAAAATCAAGATTTTTTTCTTGTCGCCAATTGGAAAGTGTATTTTAAGAAATAATAATATTAAACATTAATTTAAACGTATTACTTTGCGTACGCTTGTTTTGTGTACGAATTATCTGCAAAAGTAACAGAATATAATTCATTCAAAATTTGCCTACTTTTTATTCTTATTACTAATGTCCAAAAATCATTCTTAGCTATAACACGGTGCAACAAAAAAAAAAAAACCTGGCAAGTGATACTATTTTTCTAATAGGCGCCGTCGAGTAGAACAAGGATCTGTTTTGGAATTCTCAAAACACCTTCAAAATCTTGTGTTACGGGTAAAAAACCGGTTTTTTGGTCTGTAAAAAGTTGTATTATTTCCCAGGTACTTCAACTTCGTTCACTTTTGTCGCACCATTTTATTCATTAGCACTATTTTCAATTGCAAAAAAAGCAAAAAGATTTTCAGCCTTAAGGTATAGTTTTAAAAAACTTTGTGTTACAAATCCTAAAGTAAAGGTGCGATAGTTGAATACATAAGCAATAAACCACGTGTGGCGGTCCCATAGTTGCGATTGGAGTTTTTTTTTTTTTGTTAAGTTGGTATATCTGTTGTTGGTATTCCCGTTAAATCTTAGCATCATAGCTTAACATTTGCATTTTTTTGTTCGGTTCCATCAGTGCTTCCTGCGATTTTTCTATTATTTCCTCTCGCGTTCACCGTAATGGTTTTAATTCGATTGAACAGAAAGAAGTCATAGGGAGCCAAATCAGGTAAATTCGGTGGCGTTGGATGGTATTTGTTGCAATTTGCATCAAAAATTTTCGAATAATGATGTGCGACGGTGCGTTATCATGGTGTAAAATCCATGAGTTTTCTGCCCACAATTCTGGTCTCTTTCGGCGAATTGCTTCACGCAAACGTCTCATAACGTTTAAATAATAGTGTTTGTTTACTGTCTGGCCTTCTGATAAAAATTCATGATGCACTACACCGTTGTAATCCATGAAAACCGTGAGCATTGCCTTCATTCTTGATTGATCGGCTCATTTGGTGAACGCCATTCACTCGTCTGATGTCTGGATTGCGTGTCGTACTCATAAACCCACGTCACGTCGCCTGTAATGATCCTTTTTATGAATGTGACATCGGATTTAGCCTCGCAAATCATGACTTTTGCGATCTAAACACGGTCAAAATTATAAAAAATTGTCATCACACATAGATACAGATGAACTCTTGGCTACGTAGCTTTTGCAAATGTTAAGTTATGACGCTAAGATTTAGCAGAAATATCAACAACAGATGTACCAATTTAACAAAAAAAAATTCAAATCGGAACGATGGGACCGCCACACGGGGGTTATTCCGGAAACTTTTTGATCAAGGTAGTATTGGTTAAGTATTTTGTATCTTTGCTTCGGCTTTTACTCAAAGTTTTGGATATTTTTCTCATCAGCTTATCTTATTCACGATGATCTAAACATATTCCAATTTATGTCATTTCTTGTGATGACGTTGTAAGGCCTTCTAAGAGCGTTACCAACGCCATTTGACTGAAAAGCTCCTATAACTTATGTTTTTTATGTCTCGCAATTCTAGAGAAGAGTGCATTGCACATTTGAGTTGAATATGATTACGATTATGTGTTTATATGACTTAATTGCATGGACCAGTCGTTTATAAATATTACGCTTTTAAATAGGCAAAACGGATTTACATCGTCTATTTAAATATTAAAAAAGCTGTATAACACTTATTTTATTGTATTGGACTGTAGAATTTTCGGTTTGCCAGTAGACTTCTGATACATCACTCAGATCATTTATGAAAACATTCAGTCCCTATCTAATTACTTTGTGAAGTGGTATTTTTATGATGTTTAGCACAATTTTGAGTTAGAAGAGCGATATGATACACGACTTTCGGACTCTAGTGTCCACCTTAATCGTTTTGCTAAGCATCTGCTGTGGTTTACTTGTCACCTGGCATTCTGCTAAAAGCATCTAAGAAATAAAGCGTATTATTCCACAACTTGCTAAACTACTATACCTAGACTATTAATATAGTCGATGATGACCTTATCTACCATAAGATTATTTTGGCAATTAGATTGTGCAGTAGATGGTGATTTTGTAGTACAAAAGATTTAAGATGACATGTAACAATCTGAAATGTAAGAATAATTTTTATTTATTTTGTTTGTTTCTCAACCTAAAAATTTGGATACAAGATGTTTTTTTTTAACAACTAGTTATGTATAGAACTTATTCAAAATGAATTGAATACAACGCTGTGTTTAAATTTAAGCTATTTTAAGCCTTTGAAATTTTACAAAAAAGTGCGGATCTTATGAACTAATTCACAGCACTCTTTAAGCCGAATCATTTGGTTGAACTAGTTTGTTCGTTAACTTTCAAAGCCTTGCTTATATCCACGCGAAAAGTGATTAAAAAAAATCGTAGAAAATTCGAAAGAAAGTCATATTTTTGTATTAAATATCGAAATAACACAAAATAGGCTTACAACAACAATAAAATATCACTTAAATTACTATTTGATGATTAAAGAAAAACCAAACTTTAAAAAAGATATGTTTCTTAAGTCTTTTGTTTTCCTAACAAAATAACAAATACACAATCTGTGTTAGAATAAATAAAACAATTAATACTTATTTTACAAAATATATTCAACAATATTTTTTACTACTTATACATCCATTTGAATACTCTGCATAATATTGGCATTGTTTTTGAATAAGAAACCATAGCATTAAAGTGAGTTGAATACGTACAAGAGCTTCTAAATTGTATTGGTTTTAAATGCTTAAATGAAATGATTGAACAGTTTGGCGAGGAAGCGAACTTAATTAATTCTGTTGGTGTATTCCATTGTATAAGGTTACGTTTTAAAGGATTTCTTATAATACAATTTCTGTGATCATGTAGAAAGGGTTTTTTGTTATATTGTAGGCTGGATGTTATGTGTGTAACTTTTGAGTTACGGATGGTGGTTGCCATAAATTTCCTAGAAAAGTGATAAATATTTGTGTTTTTTAATTATTTGTTTTAAATCTATTACTTAATAGCAATCAAAACAAAGAAAAGCAAAAAACGAAATCATATGTCAATATGTATTTGTTTAATCTTTGCAAAAATAAAAGCTCTTCATGAAATTCAACATCAAAAGAAATGTGTGTGCATGTGTGTATATTTTATATAGAGTGATTGCTTTAATTGTATAATTGTTAGTATATACAGTTAATACATACATACGAGTATATATGTCTGTATTTTGTATGTGTTTGGTAAATATTTTTTTAGAAAAGAAAAAAATATTATTGCTAAAACTGTAACAGTGTTGCGTGTCTGTCAACATTTATTCCAGGCATTTAATTTCGTTTATTTCTAAATCCAACTGTTTTGTTTTTCCTACCTTACTTAGTAATGCAAACAAATTTTGTTTAAGCCATTTGTAATATGAAAATAAAATAGAGAAATAAAATTAAAAATAACAACACCACCATATGCAGATATAATTAAGTTTCAAAATGTTAACATGACAAACACTTTTTTCAAAATTTTATTTTATTTAATCTTCTATTTTACTTTAAAATTTAGGCCCCATTAAAAACGATTTCACACAATGAAAATTTTTAATGAAAAAGGCGTTTAAATTGTAATTGCTTCTGTTAACAAAACGACTCTAATTTTAATTTTATAACTATATAATAAAATATTATTTATAATATTAACGTTTAAATGAAATAAAATATTTTTGTTTTTTTTTTCTTAATTTCAAAATAAACGCATTTTGTTCCCATTTATATTTACAGATCATTTCAATTATGATGATCCAACAGAATGGTATAATGAATTTCCACAATGTGGAGGCCACAAGCAATCACCAATTGCTATAACAACGCACAAGGTTAGTAAAAGTTATTAACATACGAGTACACAAATCAATTTAATTTGTGCCAGACACTCTTTTCTCTTTTTATTTGTTGCAACTACAATGGTTTCATTTTAATTTACATCTGAAAAATATAATTTTTATAATATTTTATAAAAATTCTAATTTAAACCCGACGTACTTATATAAGAGGATATTTGCCTACTTTTTGATTCATTAACATTTTATCAATTAACTTAAAATTTACTAAGTATGGGAGATGCTGCACTCACTTTTCCAATTTCTTTCACTTTTTGACTAATAATTTGAATTGACTACGAAGTTGCTTGGACCAGAATTGGAAACTTTTGCTTTTCTCTTTCTTAAAATATACTTTGTATGGCAGGTGTCACGCCCACTAATCCAAATTCGCTTAAGTGGTTCTAGAGTTATAAAATGACGAATATACGGCAACTTATTTTTATGAATACAGATGAGCATACACAGTATAAATGTATGTATGTTGCTGAAACCAAAAAAAAAAAAAAAAAAATAATAATAATAATATTAATAATAATTATTTAATCTTTATCTTTACTAGAATTGGACCGAGCTTTTGTGTAAAAGTGGTGTCAATCAGCTTTAAGTACTCGAATACTGCAGATAGAGTTTCTAAATGCTTCTAAACTAATAAAATTTTTACTCATGATACTTACGACTCTATCTCTACATAGCGCTTATGGTCAGTTTAATTATTTACCAAGTACTTTTAAGGCTATTTAATCAGCGACGTAAGACGTGTTAAGGGTCGTTAACATAACACTCTCAAAGCAAATTAATCAAGATGAGTTAAGTCACATAATCTTGGAGACCAAGAAACAAGTCGAAGGTGGTGCATGTCGCACCATCCTGTTTCAGCACACGCAATGCAGATAGAAGATATTTTTGCTACTCTAGCGAGCATATTGGCTTTCCACAAAGCATCTATTGCTTTGTTTCAGTTTCTTTAATCAACTTGATCATTCAAGCTAAGTAGATGATTAATCCGCTGTAGCTTCCTCCATATGATTTTTGCGTAGTGGTGAAGATTCTTGCTAATTGGTGCTGATCTTTACTTTAGCATTGTAATTTTTTCCCAGTAGATGGCGTGTTTTCCTGATCATTCGCCTGATGTGTGGCATCATCGCCAGAGGTATGCGGGAAGGTCATGGCTTTCCACAAAGCATCTATGGCTTTGTTTCAGTTTCTTTAATCAACTTGATCTTTCAAGCTAAGTAGATGATTAATCTGCTGTAGCTTCTTCCATATGGTTTTTGGTGAAGATCTTTGCTAATTGGTGGTGATCTTTACTATAGCATTGCAATATTTTCCCAGTAGGTGGCGTGTTTTCCTGATCATTCGTCTGATGTTTGTCATCATCGCCAGAGGTATGCGGGGCCTTCCTTTTTATTTTTTAGATGAAGTTGTCTGGATGGAAGTTGAAGCCTCTTTATTAAAAAATCGTAACCACAATTACATTTTTCTTCGTCATGTCCTCTCTGCTGGGGCTCGAACCTGGGTCGTTTGTGTTGTTATGCGTGCGCTCTAACCACTACAGCACGCCAACCCATTATCTTATCATAGAATAAAATGTATATCTTTGGGAGTCTAGTTTGATTACCCAGACCTTCTTGAATTTTTTTATATAATATAGCATATTAAAGCACATGAGCTGGATTGACTTTGAAATTCAATTATCTGATTGGAATAAAAGGGAAAAAGAGCAGTAGTTAAATCTTATCTTCAGCAGTGTCTCAAAATTTGTGTGACTTTTACTGAGTCTTGTTAAGCTCCGTACGTTTCATTCTTATTAGTACTGGTATATTTTGTTTGAAATACGGACAGTAAGGTGTAGGTATGGATGGATTGTGTATCTGTGTTTGTAAAGCATCTTATCTAAGTACTATTTATATTTGGATTTAAAAACGTAAACTAATAAATAAAAATAATAAACGCAAGCCCTTAAATTTATTACTTTAATATTCAAATTTTATTAAAACCGTTTAATTTCTATAAATTACTAGACCATAGAAGTTATAGCGCCACCCATACTATTTGGTTTGTATGATGTTCCCATGTCACAGCCCATAAATATGCGTAATAACGGCCATACAGGTATTATTTATTCAATTGATTTCGTAGTTCAATTTAAAGTTTTTGTTTGTTTTTTTTTGTTTTTTATTCATGGCAGTTGAATTCAAAGTACCACCCACGGTACTTGGCGATAAACCATTTATAACCGGCGGCATTTTGGACGAAATCTACGAGGTGGACCAAGTACATTTTCATTGGGGATCACATCTAAGAAAAGGTTCTGAACATGTACTAAATGGTCATCAATATGACATTGAGATGCATATTGTGCATCGTAATAAAAAATATGACAATCAAAAAACGGCTATTAATTTTGAAGATGGTATTGCTGTAGTGGGTGTGCTATTCAAAGTAGTTAAAGTAAGTAATACGAAAAGAAAAACAAAACAAAAATGCTTGAAAGTAACAGAGTAAATAGTTAAATAGTTTTTATTTATTTTTTTTTATTTTGAAACTAAGACCGATCAAATATACTATCCGGGTCTCAATGTTATCTATGATAATTTGGCAACGGTTCAATATTTTAATTCGTCTTCTCTGGCAAAGGAACTCATAACATTGGGTTCATTGTTGGGTAACATAAATCGAGAAGATTTTTATACATATCAAGGTTCATTGACAACACCACCCTGTGCTGAGGCAGTAACTTGGATAATATTTTCTGACATTTTACCCATATCATATAGGGAGGTAAGAACAATATTTTTCGGTTTTTTATTTAAAGAGTTTGTATTTGTATTTGTTTTATATGTTTACACCTGTAGTTACAAAAATTCTGGAATATTCTGGATGAGAATAATAAAAATTTTGTTAATGTGAGACCGATACAAAATAATGGTTTTCGTAAAGTTTATCATCGTAAGCCCCTAATAAGATTCAAATATTTTGGTTGGCAAAAGTAAGCGGTTTTCTAACACGTTTCTTAATATGTATTTAATGAAAAGTATTAAATTAATGTATTTGTATGAAATAGATATGTAGTGTATCATTATTAGTTTTATTGTTTAGTCAAATATTTTTAAATTATAATATAAGTGAACATTTTATAATTTTGTAATTTAAAATTTAAAAATTTTTTTTTCTCATAATAAAGTGCATGATCATGACTTATACAACTTCGCAGTAAGTATATACAAGCTCACTTCGCAATTTGGGCACAAATCACAACAGTCGTATTCAAAAAGGTTCTAAGGTTTTTTGTGGAGCAGCAGAAGAATGTTTTGTTTTCAATTGCCATGGTAAAGTTAATTATCTAATATCTTAAAAATTCTCAGAAAACAGACTGGATGAAACAAGGCAATGATATAAAATATATTCTTTTATGTTACTTGTCAATACAAATTCTACAGTTAGGCTTGCCAGATTCCTTACTGCAAAATTCTTGACATTTGTAGAAAAAATCTTGATTTTGAGAGAAAATCTGTGCAGTAAAATATATTGGTGTTCGAAAAACTTTTGTTACAATGTATCGGTTGGTGGCTGTAAAATTTCATATCTCTGCTAATATTAATTGGACCAGAGCTTGTTTGATGGTTCCAAATGATTATTGTCGACGAAAAGTGGATCACGACTACAGTAGTGTGCAAATATGATCATGGATGAAGAAAGTTGAAATTTCGCAGACGGCGGAAAAACTAAGATTGGTATTAAGAAAAGAAATGCTGTGTGTGTCTGGTGGGATTGGAAATAAATTGTTCATTATGAGCTTCTACAACCTTTTCAAATGATTAATTGTGATCAGTGTTGCCAGTAATAGCTTTACTTTAATTACACAAATTTATGAAGAAACATATACAGGGTGTCCACCGAGAAGGTATACTACTTTGTTTTGCCGCCATTTTGGCCACATTAGTCTTAACAGTTCATATTTGGCAGTCGTTAAGTAGAGAAGTGGCAAATTCATTGTGGAAAAATATTCAGTAAAGCAACGTGTTTTAATCGTTAAAACATTTTATCAAAATCAAGCATCGATTTTCATGAAAAAGTCATGAGTGACGAGGCACATTTTCATTTGAATGGTTATGTGAATAAACAGAATAATCGGTTCTGGGCAATGGAAAACCCTCAAATTATTCATCAGTCACCTTTGCATCCATTAAAATGACAGACATGTGTGCAATTTGGTCAGGAGGAATCATTTGACCTTACCTTTTTGAAACTGAAAGCGATATCGTGATATGATTGAAAACTTTTTAACGCCACAACTGCATGCATTGTGCTTGACTAACATGTGGTTTCAACAAGACGGTGCCATATCTCATACAGCCGGGATTGCAATGAAATTACAACAAATTTTTTCTAGGAATGGTGATGTTGATTGGCCTCCACGGTCACCTGATTTGACTGCTCCGGTCTTCTTTTTGTGTGTATATCTGAAAATCAAGGTTTATGCAAACAAACCAGAAACGCTGGAGCAACTCGAGCAAAATCTTCGTAATGAAATTAATGAAATAACGCGTGAAATATGTGGGCTCGCATTTGTGAGGCTAACAAAGGCGGGCATTTATCTGATATTGTATTCCATACATAATTGCCGACATTAAATAAAACATTTATCAATATAAGATCCATTCTCTCTCATATTATCAAAAATTATAAACAAACAAAGTAGTATGGCTTCCAGACGGACACCCTGTACATAACGGTTGATCTTTTAACCGTTTGAGTTTTCAAAATTAAAAACAACACAGAAAATTTGGAAAAATGAACAAAATATTTATTCGAGGCTATAAATGAATGCCTGCCATTTATTTTTTAAAGATAATTTTATATAAATGTTGCCTGCGGCTACGCCGTAAGTGCACCATTAGTAAGTTCCAATTTGTTCATACCTTTTTCAGCATTTCATACGGGCCAAAATGCTTCAACTAATGGCAGCTGTAATATTGCCGTTTAAGGCTGGAATCGTAAGCTGGCTTGTCCCTGTTTACGAGAAACTTCACGTATCTCCACAAAAAATTCGTCTTTCGATTGGTTTATGGTACTTCGTGCCGTGTGGTATTTGGTAGCGTTTTGTTGAAACCACATGTCAACCAAGTCTAAGTCTTCAATTTTGGGCAAAAAAAGTCGGTAATCAACGCGCAATACCTAATCCATTAACTTTAACATTGCAATTTTCATCGCTTTTGCAGAATTACGGTCGAATTATGCCACTAGCTAACAAGCCGCACCAAACAGTACATCTTTCAAGGAACATTGACAGTTGTTGAACTGCCTCTAGCTACTCTTGACACCAATTTCAGAAATTCTGTTTGTTGACTTACATATTGAGTCAAATATGATGTCCGTCACTAAAGATAATTTTTATAATTTGAACATTTCTCACATAGCACGAATTTTGATAATTAAATTCAATGACTTGCAAACGTTGCCCGTTTGTTAGTCTATTTATGGTGAATGGCAAAACTTACTGAACATTTCTGGTACGAGTACATATGTACGTCACACTGAAAAACCACCCTTAATCAGAGCCACACAATTTCAATTACAATTATATGTTCTAGCGATTAGAAACCTAAAAAGGATACGAATTTTCTTCACAACACATAATTCGAACGCAGAACGAACTTTAAAAATGAGCTAACCAAGTTTTGATCGATAGCAAATTACCGAGGAGGAAATGAGGGGAAATTCTACAAGTTGAATAGTAGTAGTGCCATTGATTTGATTCCACTAATAAGTAAAATAAGCTTATGCCTGAAGAAAATAGGTTTGAGCAGAAGTTTTAAGAAACGAATAAAGAATTAACGATTGTAAAATGTTCCAAACCAGGCTCAGCCGCCATACATATCGATCAAAATATAGCGATTAGAGAAGACGATGGAACAAAAAGTAAAATTAAACACAAATTACAAATGTTTCTCGTTGCACATGGGCTACACACACAATCAAAAATTACACACAGTATGTATAATTGCACACTGTTTTTGATGAATCCACCATATAGCCCGTACCTTTCAGCTTTAGATTATCATGTGTTTCGATCTCTGCAGAATTTTCGTGGCTGGGCAGTTTGTATTCATCCACCATATAGCCCAGACACTGAAGCTTTAGATTTTAATTTCTTTCCATCTCTGCAGAATTTCCTTAATGATATAAATTTAAATTCTGTAGAGGATAACGCAGAAGTTCTGCACTGATGGTATAATGATACACAAAAATGACACAAGGTTATCGATCAAATGGTGCCTACTAGGATTTATAAAGCTCGTTACTAATTCTCTAAAATGTTGCAAAATCGTAATAAACCATATTAATTCTTCATTCTTGACAAGCTGTAAAATTTCTTGTAAATCAAGGCCATCTAGCAAGCCTATCTACAGTAATCCTTTTACCCTCAATTTTGCTTAAATTAATAAATAAAATTAAATTATCTTTGAGATATCTCGGTAAGCTAACGAGTAGTTAATATTGTGGCCATATGTTTGATTTGTACTGCTCTAGTCTGTTACTCTATACCAAACATATATTCTTACTAAGTCATCTTCTAATACTGACAATAGTATATATGTATTAAGTGCAATTGATGGATGGACAAGAAGAATAAAACCCAAATAGAAAGCAGTTCAAGTTCAGTCTTATTGTATATTTTAAGTCTATTATTTGCTTTTTAAATAAGTAATAACCAGAATAGACCCTTTTTTAAGACGCTCAGCAGAGGTACTCATTATGTACACAGTTAGTAAATAATTGAAAAAACTAATAACAAAGTTAACAAAAGACATTTACGAGTAAATAACGTTTTTAAATATGAATTATGGCTTAATTAAAATGTTTTTTTTTTATTCTTTCGTAATGATAATAATATTGTTAATGTTCTTTAGCATTAAATTTGTAGCGACACCAGTTTTTTGTTTCTTTGCTACAAGTGCAATTAAAACAAGAAATAATAAGTGAAATAAATATTAAAAAAATAAAAACATTTAATAAAAAAATATTTTTTGTATAATTATATAAAATACAATTCAAATAACGTGTTTATTGCTTAAGTTCTTTGTTTTGAATAGTTTGCTTATAATGACTGCTATTTAAATGTTAAAACTAAAACATATTTTTAAAACAATTCATAGGGCTGGTGCAAAAACACCCAATAATTTAAAAATAACTAAAAAAAGTTATATTTCTCAAATGAAGGGTGTCCAAAATTGAGGTATAGTTTTCAAAAAGTTTCCAAAATGTATTTAGGAAATTTAGAAAAAAATTCGGTAGAGAAAACGCTTTAACAAATCGCGCCATCAAGCTGATGGTTGAGAATGAATATAGCAGCTGTGCGCAGAAGTGTTGAAGAGGATCCAAAAATGTACATTCGTCATCGTTCGCAGCAATTAAACGTTAAACGATCCACATTATTCAACATTTTGCATCTTGATCTCTATATAAAGGCTTATAAGATTCGTTTCTTGGGCCATCGAAACACAAAAAGAAAATGCGAATTTTTGAACAAAGTAATCCTCATCGACGAAGCCAACAAGCAAAATAGCCACATTTGGGGTGAAGAGAATCCTAGAGTTATCTTAGAGCAACTATTACATCAGCAAAAAGTTGCGGTTTGGTGTGGCTTGTGATCCGGAGGAAACATAGGACCTTATTTTTTTTTTAAATATAAAATGCAAACGCTATTACGGTCAATAGAAATCGGAAAATTAATGATTTAGACGTGTAGAATATATGGTTTGAACAGGAAGAGAAAAAATGGAAATGTTGAAAGAAAGATTCGAAAATCAGGCGATCTGTCACTTTTAGATTTTTTTGTGAGTTTTTTGAAATCGAAAGCTTACAGCAATAGAACCACAACAGTTCAAGAGCTTTAAACCAACATTATCGAGCAGATATCAACTATTGACAACAGTTTAATGAAAAACGTGATTGATAATTTTGGTAAAAGATTGGGAGCCTACCGAGCCAGTAGGGGGGTCATTTGACCGACATAAGTTTTCATTTTTAACCAGAACCTATTTGTTTATTACAAAATGAAATAAAAATATTTTCAATATCTGATAAAAAGTATTTTTGTTTTTTTTTTATTAACATTAAAATGATACCTCAATTTTGGACACCCTTTACATAAAAAAGAAAAGAAAATATATTAAGTTCGAATTTGTGAACTTCGATCAATTTTTAACAATGACGCTTTGATGAGTGGACAAAAAAATATTTAATAAATTAATACAAATATTTTCAACGATTCATTCATTAATTTCATATGTATTTCAATGATTAAAAAAAATACAGCAAAGATTCGCTCTTATTGGACAGAAAAAAAGATTTGTTGACTTTTGCCTAAACATCCACAGACAGACAGACAGTATTTGTTAATAAATTCTGATTAGTTTCATATGCAAATCATAATGTTATTCATTTCGTTTTTAAACTACACGCAACAATTATAAATTTTAATAATTTTAAAAATAAAAATCTTTAATCTCGTTACTAACCAAAAAATTCAATTTAAGACTTATTATGATAAATTTAATTTTAAGAAGCCAAACTGAATTATTTTTAAATATTTTGAAAATCTGAGTCAGAATAGATGTTTTTATTATTTTTTGTTAGTGTACAGGAACTAAAAGTGGAATTGGTAATATGTTTCCTGGTAATAAAATTTATTTGATTTGGAAAAACATGTTTTTCTCATATTTCAACTGTTTAACTTTGAGGCAATAAAAGTTTTATGAATGACAATTGTTCTAAATAGGTAAACGAGGTAAAGCTATAACCAATAAAAGCGAATAAGAAATTATTTGATCTTTTCGTTATTTCATACCCTGATATGACACCACTTAGCAAGGATCTTTACCACTACACAATCATATGGATGGGAGCTACAGCTTGAAAAATCAACACGATTAATGAAACTAAAACAAAGCAATGGATGCTTTGTGGAAAGCCAATATGTTCCCTAGAGCAGAGACGAAGAATAAGAAATACCCTAACATGTGTCTAATTGGGTTTGTAACTTGACGTTGAAGGAGACATTGAGGGTATGATTAATTACCACCTACTAAACTATTTAAATTCTAATAAATAATTTACTAAGCAATTGTCAGTACTGTATAATTAATGCTTTTGTTGAGACCTAAATAAAATGCAGGGGCAAGACTATTTTTAACACCTGAGCAAGGAGAGGGCCCTCAGATAGTATAACCCTGAATTGTAATTAGGATGTCTCTTGCGGTAGAAGCTTATTGACCGTTGGCAGATACTATTAAGTTTCTCAGAGTCATGTAAGCTTTTAAAATAAAACAAAAATTGTATAAAAAGTCAACTGAATTATGCACAAACTTTACTTAATTTAATATAAAGGCAAACAAGAATAGAGAAACTTATTTCGGCTAAATTTTGTCTGAATTTGTCTTTATACTACCAATTGAAGGCTTTTTGATTTTTGAACCGAATATCGCCAAATTTTGTTAAATTTTTTTTTAGTTTGTCGTTGCGGTGAAAAAAAGTATTAGACGATACATCCTAATCTGGCCAAAAGTAAGATTATAATAAAATTTTGTCTGAATTTGTCTTTATACTACCAATTGAAGGGTTTTTGATTTTTGAACTGAATATCGCCAAATTTTGTTAAATTTTTTTTTAGTTTGTCGTTGCGGTGAAAAAAAAGTATTAGACGATACATCCTAATCTGACCAAAAGTAAGATTATAATAAAATTTTGTCTGAATTTGTCTTTATACTACCAATTGAAGGGTTTTTGATTTTTGAACCGAATATCGCCAAATTTTGTTAAATTTTCTTTTAGTTTGTCGTTCCGGTGAAGTAAAAAGTATTAGACGATACATCCTCATCTAACCAAAAGTAAAATTATAATAAAATGTATGTGTAAAATAAAGGCCAATGCTAAAAACACACCTTTAACATTATCAATCTAAAATTAGTTTAACATTTGTAATGATATCTTCTGCCTTAAAATTCAATGTCAAAATTTTTGTTATTCCTTTCATCTTTATCAGGTCATATGCAAAAAATTACAAGTATTTGTCTTAAGTCCTAATCTGACCAAAAGTAAGATTATAATAAAATTTTGTCTGAATTTGTCTTTATACTACCAATTGAAGGGTTTTTGATTTTTGAACCGAATATCGCCAAATTTTGTTAAATTTTCTTTTAGTTTGTCGTTCCGGTGAAGTAAAAAGTATTAGACGATACATCCTCATCTAACCAAAAGTAAAATTATAATAAAATGTATGTGTAAAATAAAGGCCAATGCTAAAAACACACCTTTAACATTATCAATCTAAAATTAGTTTAACATTTGTAATGATATCTTCTGCCTTAAAATTCAATGTCAAAATTTTTGTTATTCCTTTCATCTTTATCAGGTCATATGCAAAAAATTACAAGTATTTGTCTTAAGTCTTTTGTTTTCCATACTTTTTCGCACACTATTTAAACAGAAATTTTTGTTTTTTATTGCTATAAAACATAATAAAAACTTACTTTTTGTTTATTTCTTGTTTTCAGGTGTAACACTGTATTTCATTTATGGCAATGATTTCTACTGTGTGACACACTGTCTATAATGATATTGTAATATGATGTTTTATTTGTTATTTCATGGTTTTCGAATGCTTTGCTTGGTTTTTATTCCCTGATCATACTCAATATTCAATTTGAAAGCATTTTAAATAAGTTTTATTAATAGATTTTGAGTGATTTTTTTTTTCAGCAACAAAATTATATATTTTTTTTTTTATATAAAAATCATCATAATGAAGTTTGTGGTGGTAATTTGTTAAAAGATAAAAACCAATAACCAATAAACAAAAGAAATGTTGTAATTGAATCAAAAAACCACGAAACGCAAAACAACTACGTTTTGATATGTGAAAAGCTAAGCCTGTGCTCTTTATTTATATTAGAAATCAATAAAATGTATTTATTATATATAATCAGGTCATTTTTTTTCATTATATTATTGATTTTATAACTCTGATTTATAAAGTAATCATATTGAATCAAAAGATGATCTAGACGGGTTTTTAGAAAATAAAAATTATTTTTATAAATGAAATACTGAGTAAAGCATCTTTGTATAGCAAGCAATTGATAACGAATTCAACGAAATTAGATTCCCGTTATTATTATTATAAAATATAATTGAGACAAAAACAAGGTAATCATTTATTGGAAGATACATATGAATATGTAGTTGTATGTGCAACAAGTCTGAATAGACGCCTAATATTCCTCATTAAAAGGTATAAACGTATTTTAGCTAGGAAAAGGAGTAACAACGTCTTTATCTTTTGGAAAACACATAAAAAATTAAGCCTGTCAATAATACGGTCGGCTCAAGTCAATATGAAACTTATCGTCTATTTCAAGACGAACTAAGCAGAAAATATTCAATGCAAAAGTGAAATCCACTTTGTTGTAAGCATGCGATTCCTGAAACACATCTTCACGCGAATTGTAAGTCATGCAATTGTTTGGGAAAGTCCGTGCGCATCCAAGTAAAATTTTTAGATCGGCGGCTTAACGTGAATACCTGTCCTAGAAATTTATCCCACGGTGCCAATGCAAGAGAGAATACAATGCGTCAAGCAATGCCTCCCCACCAATGATTAAAATCACCAGTGACTACCAATTCGAATCCATGTAGTTTGGACTATCTAAACTCCCACCGATCTATGGGTCACGCTACTCGGTTAAGAATGTAACTCCACACCGAGCATAGCATAGCTCACCCAGCGATTTGGGTCTAAACCATAATCACCACGTTGCTCCCATAAGGGGGCCTCGATATAGTCAGGCAGGAACATAGGTCTCTGTGGCTTCGTAGCATATATGCTTTCGTAGCATATATGCTACCAATGCATGTTGTCATGTGCTAATAAGCTGGAAATTCGGGAAAGACGGCAACTCCTTCTCTCAAAAACAACAGGCGCAAAAGCGCCTAAGAGTCCGACTGTCCAGAAAATATCTGCTGAAATTCCAAATCCCCCTGAATGGGTAATACCCTTACTATTTAAGTTCCTATGTAGGTCGGACATTGGAGTTGGAGATATTTAGTTTAATACGGAGGGAGAGAGTTGAAGAGTTCCATATCTCATTAAGTTGACAGTAGGCTTGAGTCGCCTTTTTTATTCGATTGGCAATATCTGCACCCGAACCGCCTGATGTTGTGTTGACAGCTCCTGTTTCATCTCTCTGTGTTTATTCGCATCACTTTACTTTTGCCGTTAGACGTTGCAATTGCATGTTCATGTTGGAAGACAGAAGTTTATTACAATTTGAACAATTTAATTAATTGAACAATATTCTCTTCTAGAAAAATACAACTTTAATGGGAACACAAAGCTCCTTATTACCAATAGGGGCGATTATCTTTCACATATACGCCGATTTTTTTTTTTTTGAAGAAAAATAGAAATATGGTGGTTAATTAATAGCTATAATCAAGAAGTCTGAAATCAAGTACATAACTTTGTATGTAATTCTACTTACTCTTTACTAATAATGATGATTTTCAAATTAATAAACAAATGTTGCAAACTTTTTCTTTTCCGAACTTAAAATTGTTTATGTTTTTTTTTTTTTTTTGACAAATATTAACTAAATCGCTTTTTATTCTAATTTTGAATAATTTATTTGCTTTATATACTAAATTATATGTATGGTCTTTTTCTTTATATATAACAACAATATACTTAAAATGTCCTTAAACGTTCTACTTCGTTTTTATTTATTTTCTATTTCATTTACTCGTAATTTAGGTACTTTTTGTTTTAAATTTCATTTTTGTTAAATTATTTATTTGTAAAAATCTTTGTATGTAGTTTCTTTTTTAATTCTCGTTAATAAATGAAAATTTTCTTTATAAAAGGACATTGTATTTTAGGTGGAGTTATTAAGATATGCCTTAAAAAATGACGGGTAATATTAGTTCGTAAAGCACCGATGAGTTTTTAATTTTACCTTTGTTTTTGGTATAGAAGATATTCGAGGCAATCTTTAATATTATATTGTGCTGGTGTTGTCTTTCTGTTTTTTCTTTTGTTTTGCATTAAAACAAATAAAACAAATCACAGTTTATGCGTTTAAGTTTAAAAAGAATTTATAGGCTTAGGATGTCTACAATGAAGCTTAATGTCTTAAATAGATGTTTAAAGTAAATTTCTTTGAAATAGAGTTTTTTTCTGTTAATTTTTACTAATTAATTTATAATTTTTGCCTGTGAAATAAAAAAGATAGAAAAAAATTTATGAAAATTCAGTTAAGAAATACATTAACTGATACTACACAGTGACAAGCACTACATTTAACAAACATTTTTTTAAATTTTTCTTTAAAAGGTATTACGTTTTTTCGTAACATAACCTTAAGCTGCAAAAAAATATGATAGCTTGAGAGAGGATTTCCTTTAAAAATTATATTTTTTTATTAATTATAAAAGATGTTCTTATATGTGTTTTAATTTTATAATTTACAATTTTAAATTATTATTATGTACAAAAATAAAATAAAATAAAAAAAGCAAAATATATTAAAAAGAAAAATAAAATAAAGAAAATAAAAAGAGAACTGAACATTGAATAGAAATCCTAATGCAATGATGTTTTAGTATTTGTTTTTAATTTTTTTTTTTAATAAAATTAAATGAAAAATATTCAGTAGATCTTATAAAGCATACTTTTAAGCTTTTTTTTGTTTTTGTTTATAAGCTTCAATTTTTTTAATTTAGTTTCCTTGGTTAGGAAATATTTGTTTGTTTTTAGTTTGCTGTGTAAATAGAGTTTGTTAGTCAGGAGGCGGTGGTAGATAGGTAAAGTGGTCTTGTTGTTGTGGGTGTAAGTATGAACAGTTTTGCTGTTTCTGGTAGACAGACATATTTAAATTTTTATTAAACATTATTGTTAATTTATTATTTTACACTTATAAACATACATAAATGATTATTTGTTTGCTTGTTTGTTTAGTAATGGTTTAGAGGACTGGTTAACAACCTATTAGAGCTTTGGTGCCAGTTGTAATGATGATTGCCTAAAAACAAAATAACAAATGATATTAAAAATGTTGAGATGTTTGAACATTAGCGAAATGATTAAAACTAAGTTGAAAGAAAAACAAAATAATAATAATAATAATAAAATAAAAACTAATAAATTAAAAAATATGTGTTTTGTGTAAAATGATTGTAAAATTTTAGTTTTTTTTTGCAACAACTTTGACTGATTTAGATTTTGTTTTAGACACTTAGTGCAAGAAATGCTTTTAAAGATTGGTGTAGGCTTACAATTTCAAATTTGTTTTAACATTTAAATGAATTTGAATAGTTTAATGTTTTTTTTTTTTTTTTTTTGTTTTAAATACATACAATCTCATAACAAATTATTGTTGTGTTAATTAATTTTTAAAACAATTTTTTTAACCAATTCGAACCCTGCAAGATGGAGGTTGGTTGATATTATTAAAATATTTCATTTTTATTAATTACAGCTTTAAATTAAAAAAAGGATATAATATATAAATAAAAATTTAATATTTCAATGAGTTTATCACAGTTTGGAGCAAAGAATAATAACAGTTTACACATAGACATGACTAGTTGGTTAGATTTATTGACTAGATTCACTTTTGTTGTTTAATTTACTAGAACTTGTATACATATACAATAAAAAATTGTCGTTTTACTTAAAGACTTTTACTATTATATAAAACGTTCTACATATATTTGAACAAGAGGTCTTTACTTTAACAAATGTGCATAACAAATATGCATAATTTTTAAATTTAATTTATTAAGTTTTTAGAAAAAACGTTTAAATATTTACTTATCTTTTACTAAATCCCAATTTAACATATATTGTTTTAAGAAATTAACGCATTTGCACCAAATCGTGAAACCCCTAATAATTTTTTTATCGACATAAAAACCAAACAATACTTATTTAACTAACAATTACAAAAAACATAAACATAAAAACATAAAAACACTGATTGTGTAGTGCAACTTACATATGCTCGGGATGGCAGCGTATACATTCAATTAAGTCTTGTGGCTTAAGTTGGCCTGTGCAGATTTTATGAACGGCGGTGAATAAGGGGAACCTAAATAAAACAAAAAATCATTTATAAATTATAGTTTATAAATATGTTATAAACACGTACTTCTCTTCCAGGTTTTTGTTTTTCAACATGTAATTAACTTCTTCGGCAGTAAGAGGACCTTGTAATTTTTGTCCATTTAACAATTCGGTTTCTAACTGTTGGATGGTTTTACCCGATTTTACAAAAGCTTCACCAACTTTACGATTACGGCCACCATAACAGGTTGTAATTAAATCAGCTACACCACAACTTTCAAAGAAGGTGGATAATTTACTGCCGGGATACATTATTTCTACAAAACGAATCATTTCCATTAAACCCAAGCGGATAACAGCGGCCTTGGTATTGTCGCCCAAACCCAAGCCATCGACGAAACCAGCACCCATGGCTACAACATTCTGAAAATAATAATATATGTTTTAACAAAAAGAAATCCCTTTTTAAACATTTTTCTTTGTCTATTATACCTTCAAAGCACCACAAACTTCAACAGCATCAGAATCTTCAACCACTACTACTCTAAAGTGATTGGCCTGGAAGAGATCACGTAAAATTTTGCCATATTTGGCATCGCGACAACCAATTGTGGTTTCACAGAACTGGCCTTCAGCTACCTCATTGGCCAAATTGGCACCCATAAGTACCGAGCAGGGTATTTTAAGATGACGTGTAATGATATGTGAGATCAAATCAATGCCACCACCTTCGGCCTTATCGAAGCCTTTAATTAGTGAAATGGCTACAGCATTGGGCTTAATTTTACCCAACAATTGTTTACAGAAATTGGGAATGAATTGATGAGGCACTACGAAAATTAAAACATCAGCATCTTTAGCAGCTTCAACCAAATCGGGTACGGCAATCTAAAATATAAACAAAAATATAAATTTAATACATCAGACTACTACATATTGTTTCCAGGGGCATAAGAACATCATAAAAAATTTTATCAAGATAAGAAAAAAAAAATGTTTTAAGAATAATATGTGTGGTATGTATAAAGCAGAGACCACAATTAAAGCAATTATTCATGTATGTCACTCACCACCATACTCGTGTATGGCTTCTCAATGGAAATTGTCAATACGAATGGATGAAATTAAAGAAACAATTTTTAAAGTTACTAAATATTTTCATTGTTTGTGTATAAATTTCCCTTCTCTATGGGTAATAATTTGAAGACAAGGCTAGTTTAGTCTAAGTCTCTAGGTCATTTTTTGCCAGACTATGTTCTTGTAGAAAGTAATTCAACTTATAAAATACGTTGAACATATTTCTTTATTTATTTATGTATACAATGCAAATCCCATAGCTGTAACGTAACGTAGCGCAAAAACCGTAACTGTAGCTGTAACAAACCAATATTCAATTAATGTGTAAGGTTACTTTCAGAGCATATTTAAATGTGTATAATTTAGAGAATATTAGAGTTCAATATTTCTTAGAGATTGAAAACAACAGATAATAAATATAACACAATTATAATTATATTGTATGCTAATGATGTCTTTAGTGGATTAATAATTTTTCTTGTTGGTTTCAAAAATGATAAAAAAGTATTTGTATAGAAATTTTGTCATTCAAACTTAAATGTTTTATTAATCATCTAAAGGCGTAGTGTTGCTAATACATTTTTATAACTAATAAATGAATAGATTATGTCAAATTATTGAAACAAATATATACAGTGGTGAAAGAAATAATAGGGACACTTTATTTTTTTTCAATCATATGCCATAAAAAATTTGAAGTATGTTATTGATGGATTATTAAATGAAAAGTATCTCTTCTCAGCAGCCGCAATATAAGCTTGGAGTATGTCAAAGCAACAACTGCATCGTAATAAGTAGGATAAAGTGCTATGGTCTGACGAAGTGAAAAGTAATTTGCTAGTGTCCCTATTATTTCTTCCACCACTGTAGATCTCTTGAGTGTTTACTACAATATATAATTGTTGACGAACTCATGAAAATCAAAATAATATTTCGCATATTTTTGTACGAAATACATAATTGAAAAGACTGACAAGCTTATAAACTAGAATTTTTTAGTGTCTAGACTTAAAAAAATAATAATTCTTATCAAATGGTTTAAAAACAAACATTTTTGTTGTTCTTAAACAATTATTATTAATTATTTATTAAATTTAAAATTTATTTTTTTATGATTACGTTTGATTATATTTCAAAGTCTTGATATAGAAGCTTTTTACTATTTCAGGAATAATAATAGAATTTAAACATTTTTTAGAAATTTAATGTGGTTGTTTGACCATAATTTTAAAATTTAAAAATAATTTAATTTTTCATAAAAAAAGAAGGCCTGTAATCAATTCGGAATAGAAAATCTTAATTCAGCATTCTTAATATATGATTAAATTGTAATTAAAGCTCTAAAAATTGGTTTGGAAAAGCTTGTATTTTATGTAAGAAGCTGGTTATTTAATATGAAGAAAAGCATCAATTGTCTTAGATAGTGGGTAATCAACGGGCTAACGACCTAGCTATCAGAGTGAACGTAATTGTTAAATACAAATTAGATAGTACGAAGGCGGTCAGAGGAGCTCTTGTGAACCTTTGGTCGAATGTGACAGTGATTAGGACTACGAGGATCCTTTGGTAAACCCCGATGAGAGTAGGACGAATGAACTACTTAAATTGAAAAGTTGGAGCTTAGAAGGCTGGTGTACATTTTGACGGAACAATCGGAAGAACAGCTGTGTTGAGTTTGAAGATTGAGACTTTCGAAAACTTCAGCTTCGCATGCTGGCATTGATTGGACGATCATATAGAACTATGTTTTAGGAACTGAGTTTCTCAATGATGAGCTATGTATGTATAGCTAGACACCGTTTGATCTCTAAATGTAGATTTTTTTTTTTTTTTGGTTGTGTCACATAACTTTATTTCTTCTTAGGAAATGGTGTAGTTGAAAATTAAAAATTCTTATTAAAATGTAGATTATCGAAATGTATAATCTGGTGTGAATGGTACTTTAAATACTTTTTAAAAATAACGCACATATATATACGATAACATATTGTGGTTTTTTTTATTTTACTTATTTCTAAAAAAAAATTTAAAATACAAAAGAAATAATTTTCTTTTATGCAATTCACTTGTGAATTTTTTTTTTTCATTTTCTTGTCATTATGCCAAAAATTATAGAGTATAGAAGAAAATCCTATAAACAAAAATTATAAAAAAAAAGTAAACAAAATACTCGAAACTGGAAAATAAATATTAGACATTTTATTTTTTTTATAAATATACATACATACATATATGTATGTTGTATAATGTTTCTATAAATGTACATACATACTTACATATGTATGAGCGGTGATACACCTTGTGGACTTAACAACTGTTATTAGACGATACAAACAAATTGCTTTGGCATACCCCTCGTATTTAATACATTAATACTTGAATTATTATTTTCATTTTCGTTTTCAAGAGGTTCATTTCTTTGAGTATTTTTTTTTTTTTTTTTTGCATTATTTAGTGTTTATTGAACCTATGTATGCACGCACACTACAATTCCTGTCTTTTTTTACATATGATTGCATTTTTGCATGTGAATCAAGTTTCTTTAAATATCCGCCGTAATTTAAATTAATTGATTATATATGAGTACAATAACAACAACACTGTTCCAAAGTTCAATAAACTTTTTGCTTGAATGTGTTATTTTTTGTATACAAAATAAGTAATAAATTTATTAAAGAAGCTTAAAAAGCATGAATATTTATAAAAAAGATAAACAAAATATAAAATAATTAATTAATTAGAATCACAACCACAAGCGAGAATTATGAAACTGTTTTTATTGCACATTTTTATAAAATGCTTAAGAACATAAAAAGAAAAAACATTGCATATGTTTAAATCCCTGTGGGTAAAGGTTCCTGAACACAATAATAGCTGTCATTTAAACAAGATTTAATTAAAAATTTCCTTTCGCTTATCGCTAAATATCTGTTTCTCGTAAAGTGTAGGCATATGGTTTGTTTTATATTTGTAAAACATCGAAAACACAGACAGACATTGCTATCATTAAAATCGAGTACAATTTATGGTGTTTTTATCAAAATGTTGGCATACAACTTGTTTATTATACCTTATTATACCTTAACTTAAAGAAGAAATCAAATAAAACATTTCAAGGCCATCAATAACATAAATAGGTCTATAAAAATGCTTTTATCTCTGAACTTTGACTCTGGATGATAGGCGAAAATAAAGTGAACAATTTTTGCAATAATATGTATTACTTTTATGAATTTTCTTAAACATATGAATACATATGAGATGAATGAATCAGATCGAACTATATATTTAAACTATTTCAACAAATCAAGAAGAATTTGGACTGCTGAAAACTGATATAAATTTGGATTCTATTGAAATATTAAATTATACCATTATTATTAATTCCCATAACATTCCATGAAGGAACATGGCGAGCTCTCTCAGGCAATGAGCTGCACCCAATTCTATTTTTAGACTTATTGAAAGGGACCTACAGTTTAACGCCGACTCCGAACGGCAAATGCATTAGAGAAGTTTTCAATAGTAATAATACTCATAACCAGTTACTAGCTAATAATGTTATGAAGTGATACCCGCTGTCGAAAAACTTTTTCTTTTTTACGATGGTCTTGGCCTGGTATCGAACCGAGTACCTTCTGGTTGGTAGGCGGGTGTCTTACCTACCATACCACAGCGGCATTTATTATACCATAAGCCCATTGAAAAACATTGACATAATTTACATTTTCATGAATTTTTAATGAGATCACTTTCAAGTTTGATCTTTAAGAAAATTAATCAATGAACGTTTTGGTCTTTAATTTTAGTTTCACAAATAAAAACGATGATTTCAATTTAAATACCTTTTGTAAAACGTAAACATTTGTATTAATTAATTTTGTATGAAATATGTGTGTATAATGATTTTAACAATTGAAATAAATTAAAATTTTGATAGGTAAACGACATTACAAATAAAACTACATACATATGTTAAGAAACTCTGCTATATTCGTACTCTTTCTTATATATACCTTAACAGTGAACAAATAACAAAACAATAACAATGTTGCTTATAAAAATTGTTTGGCCTTGACCTACACGATTTCCACTAATGGCATCAGTGCATATAATACGTGTGTGAAAATATTTGCTGCAAATGTAGTATGTGTGTGTGTATGTGTGTGTGTTGGGTGTTAAGAAATAGAGTGAAAAGAGAAAATATTTTGCACTCATTACAATGAAAGAGAAAATTGCATTAATGAAAATGCTAAGAAGAGAAACATCTGGTGATTATTTTTTGTAAATGACGTCAAGAGAATAGAAAACAGACATACTGACTGACATTTTCTAACATGCTCTGCGTTTGGCCACCGTGAACAAAGAACAAAAATTGTAACAACAACAATAAAAGAAAAATAACGAGAAAAAGTATTCATTGTTATTGAATTTTTTCGGTTTCTCTATTTAAAAATAAACCATCGTCTATCTCATTGTAACAACAATGAAATGAGTTTTTCAATGTCAATATTTCTTTCTTTTTGTTTGATTAGGTAATACCGTATAGGTTAGTGTGAGTTTAAGATCTTACAACAAATGTATAAATAAACGTTATACAAACACCCACAAACTATTCACTTTTATTTTACCGAATGCAATTCTTAATCAATGGACTTGCATTGCATGTTTTCAGGATTTACGTAAGATTGATTTTTAGAATTTTAATTTCAATTTAAACTTTGATTTAAAGCTTTTTTATTTTATTCGTTTTTAATAAGAAATTAGCATTTTATTATTTAAATAATTATTGCATGTCATTTGTTGTATTCATGAACAAGTTGAATTGTAAATAATGAGAAAACGATCTGAAAGTAGAAAAAGTTAAATTTATCGCTACACTAGAGTTGCCATTATTACTTTTAAAATAAAAATTGCTAAATACAATTTTTACTTCTGCAAACGGCCATATTATTTAAAATATTACTTATAAATGTTATTTCATATTTATTTTAATAATTTGCTAAATCTTGGGAAAAATACCTATGTAGTTACATACAACGAAATCAGCTTTATCTTTAACTAGTTGATGTACATACATATAATAAAAAGAAGACTTATTTATTTAAATACTAATCAATGCAGAATCAATACCTAATTTTTGTTACATGCTGCAAATTGATGGAAAAGTTTGGAATTACGTTTAAAATTAAAAACATTTTTTTCAGCTGTTCAACTGTTCAGTAGTTCAATTTAAGTTATGAGCTTATTCATTTAAACGAACTGAATTCTAAACTTGATATCACTTTAAAATTTTAATTGCAAGCTATTGAATATTTCATGATTACAGCTAATTACGTTTTATAAAAGTAAAACATTTAAGATTCAGCTTTTTCTAGAGCATTTAATAATTATGTTATGTTTCACAAATAACAATTAAAAAATTAAAGATATGATTAGAAAGTTTTTAGTAAAGAATATTTTAATAAAATAAAAATCAAATGTAAGAGCAACTTATTACAGTTCAACCTAGATTTATGTGAGTTTTCATCAAGCAAAGTAATAGGGCGTAATCTATTTGGAAACGATTGCTTGAAATTAGTATACAGCAGTTTTTATTTACCTGAAATTTAATCCTTGAAATAATCAGTAGATCTGGTTGCAAGGATCAAATTGTAATCATAAAATTTCAGATGATTTGCTGGTTTTTGAAGCAGTAATCTTTAATTATTCACATACTTCACGATAAGGCAGGTAAAGGCATTTAATTTAGCTGCCCTTTTGGTTTATCCGCACAAAAGTTCTTGCAAAAGTTAGTTGTGCAGGTAAGTCAAAACTATTGTATATTTTTTTCATCGGGATGCTTAGCAGATGCACAATTTTTTTTATTTTAATACCAAAACTAATATTTTCAATTTTGTGGCACAAATGGGGATTTTTAAAATAAATTACAATTAATTTGTTTATGCCAGTTTTTATAAGTAAAAATTCCAAAATATTAATCAAGATGCAGCAAACTTAATTATTGACTCAAAAATAACTTGGAAGAGGTTTAATAATATGTCTTAGTCCGATATATTCGTCGGATATACACTGCTACAACGCATCACTTAATTTTTGAAAAAGTCGATACATTTAGTTAAAATAAAACTCTAGAGATGGGATAGTCTCTAACTCTTTTATTCGTATTTTTTGAAATTAAAGCTGATCTAGTTAATGATTTTTAAATAATTACAGACTTAAAAGAATATTAAATATATATAGAAAGGTCGTGTCACTATTAATATCGAACAGAAGCTTAAAGCCTAAAAAGAAAATTATTTGCTACGCTTATATTTTTAATAAAGTGGAATTCGTATTTCGTTAAAAAGATGGAAAATGTACTTATGAGGTACAGTTCAGTAATTATAGAAGACGAAATAAAAATATTTTCTTCATACGAATTTAAGAAACAAATCAAATATTCAATTATTTTGATTATTGATCTTAAAAAAGTTGGACGTTGTTCATAAATAAAACCTTAATCTATTCTTATTTATATATTTTAAAGAATAATATAAAAAATGGAAAAATTTATTAAAATATTCTTTCACTTGCCAAAGAATTGATAACGTATTGTTGAGTTATTTGTTTGTTATTTCAATTCAGTGATAAGTATAAACAAAAGATCACGTCTTTAAGTGAACTAAGAACGTGAACGTACATAAGACCACGAATTTATAAATAATTCTTTAGATTAAATCAAGGTTCATTGTGAATAACATATTATTTAAAAAATATTAACAGATAAAGACCAAAAAGGAATGTTAATGAAAATATTCCTAATGAATTTCTTATTTTTTTAATTTGGCAACTCTAGTGTTGCATGCACTAATATAAGAGATGTACTCGACAAATGGCATTTGCATTTTGTAAATGCTCTTGAAAAATTTGTTTTTACAAAGCCAAAAACAATATAATTTATTACATAAGAAATAAAAATAGGAAAACAAAAATAAGAAGGTGGTATTAAGATAAAATGCTAATAAAGATAAGCCCTTTTAACTAAATAAAGGAGGCAGTGAATGGAAACAAATGGCATTTTTTTACTGTTTGTATCTAAAGTTTCATTATTAAATGGTTGGTCAGGGTACAAAAATTATCACTTATCAGTTTATTCAAAAAATTAGTCAATGAATAATTCAGTTCACTTTTTGTTTATGGCTTTTAGATTTGTTTTTCTGATCGAATGAAAACATAATCTAATTTAAAAGGGCTTGTGTTAGTGATAAGGTTTAAAAATTTTCCATATTCTACGGTAATGAACCTTGAACTTACCACATTTGGAGGCAATTTGTGTCCAGGTAAATATTTGACATTTTCATGGGTTGTGTTAATAATTTCTGTCAATTTTTTGCCATCAATCATTTCTTCATAAACATACATAGTGACACGCTCCTCAAATTCAGGCAAATTAGCACAATTGGCACCAACAATTTTGGCTATAGCAGAGCCCCTTGAAAATAGAAACCAAATTGAAAATGTTACATGTTCAATTCAATAAAATGCAACCAATGAACTGTTATAAAAGCAATATTATATAATGCATTCAACATGCAATTCAGAGAAAACAACAATTTCCTACAAAATTAATATCTTACCAGTTGCCAGAACCGACAATGCATACACTTGTTTTTTGAGCCATTTTTTCCGAAATAGTTTTAGCTTTTACCGCAATTCTATTTAATTATAGTTTAAATGTTTATTTCTTGTTACCGTAATGAATGCAATTTTCTACGATTTTGCACTTTTTCTGTTTTATTTTTATATTTTAACGAACTTGTGTGGTTGTTGCTTTTTGTTTCGAACCCCAAAAGAAATAACACGTTAAACACGGCCGAAGTAGCAACTACGACTAAATTTTGTATTTTGTTTAGTTAGTGAAATACTTAAACATTCTGTTGCTCTTTTCTTATCTTTAAAATACAAAAATAAAAACATGGAACAAGGGAATATAAAAGAGAGACCGTGATGATAAAGAGTAGCAGAGAGATAGTAGACATAGCTTAGCACAATGCTATCAATTTAATATATTTCTATTAGATAAGGCGCTTAAGAACGATAAAACATGCAATACTATTAAAAGCTAATCTTTAAATAAATTATAATGAAATTAGTAAGATTACATATTAAACAAAAAACTATGAAGCATTTTATAGTTAATGTTACCAAAGAAATTCATTTATCGAAATATTCAATAAGCAGTTAGCAAACGTTTGAAAATGAAATAAATTTTGGTTAAGCTTTAAGTTCTGACTTGGGTGTTTCCTGTTTTAGAGGGCTTTAGAGAGGCCAATTTGTATTTATCACCAGAGAGCTGTAACAAGTATGATATACGACAAGTTTTATTCACTAACGCTTAATCGAGTTTTGATTGAACATTAATTTATGTTATTTGAACTAAAAATTTATTAATAAACAATTTATTTCGCGTTGGCATTTTTAATGGTGGGTCTGTGACTCTCTTCTTAAAGTATTACGAAAACTAACAAAATCGCAAAGTACTTTCATTACCTATAGTAGGGCAGTAATACAAACAAATGCTCAAAAATCCGTCATAAAAAATACAATTCTTTAGTATACGCACAACTCTTAACGAATTTAACACAGAAATTTGACCTTCTAAGGCCTGCAGCAAGAGTGTCTGCAACTTGAGATGAAGTTAAAAAATCAAAAAACGCTAATAGTTTCTGTTGTAAATTGAAAATGCCTATGTTTTAACAAAGAGTTTAAAGGTTTAATTAGACTTAACTTAACATAACGCCATAACCGTTACCATAGTCGATACAATAAAAATTCATTTCATCGGTTATGGCGTTATAAGGTTGACTGGTTGGTTGCATTGCAACTATGGCGTTGCGTTATGTCACGTTTTTTACCATTTAAATGTTTTTTTTGGAATATAAAAATTGACAACACTGTCATTTATTATCTCTCTGTTTACTTTTACAAAATAATTTCTCTTAAAAAATTTTTTTTTCATTAGTAGAAGGCGGTAAGGGGAAATGATGATAAGTTCCATTCCCATGCATTCTAATGATAAACAATAAACACATGAAAAATAATAGATATCAATATGGTATTGAATTCGAATATTTTAATTTTATAGAAGAAATAAAATTTTTTTCCTATAATAAGATAAACACTTTCTGCCATAATTGATGAAAATGTGTTATTTTTATTAAACCATTTATGTAAACGATTACACAGCATTCATTATCTCACTCTGCTTTTACATAAACAGATACACATACGCACTACCTATGATGTGAAAATTCTTTTGCACTTTTCATTTGCTAAAAATGTGGACTTTTTGATAAATACCTATGTAACCACACTTATAATAAAATTTTTTATACTTAATATGGTTGTGTCATTTATAAAACACTTGACTACATAAGACATGTGTTATTTATTTTCATTCATTTTATAATTTATTATTATCGATGTTTATTTATTTATCTTTTCTTTGGATAATAAAACCGCACTTAACTTTTCTTGCACATAGGCCACCACTAGTAAACAGACACAGTTGCTAAGAGAGGTAGTTGAATGAGGCATATGATTTAATACACTTTATACAACCATGTGTTTGTTGTTCTATCTTTGTCGTATTCGTTGTTATTTTGCGATGAGACTCTGAAAAACGTTATTTTAAATCATTAAAAAACTTGAATCAGTTAAATGAATTATTTAGAGAAATTTGTAAATCAAAACAAGCCAACTTTTTTAAATTTAGTTAAAGTCTTAGACAATCTATCAACTTTTTTTAAATTAAACTTAATATTTTTAATAGTTAATTTTTTATTTGTGTATTTTGTTTCAAATTAATATACATTTAATATAAATTTAATCATATAATATTTTTCATAATTGTTTATAAATTTTTTTTTAAACTACTGAAAAATAGGGTTAATTTGTTTTTAATATTCAATTTTATACATATAGAAGGTTTGCTCATAGTTCATTCATTTACAAGAGAAGGCTTATTTTATTCACATCAATCATTGGGAAATATTTCCCTCATGCCATACCACAACATGCAATCAATGCCTGGGTAACCTGGTACCTGAATATTAAAAAACGACCCTCAAGATCTGAACAAAAGCATAATTTTGTTACTGAAGCTCCGTAACTTCCGGTTTTTCCTCGGTGATTATAATGAACCCTTTAGGGAGAAAACAAAGCGGTGATGGTTCAGATCCAAATTACAGGATGCGGCTATTGATTCGAAGTGGAGTTATTTATTTAAATTGTTTGTTGCTTTGTCAACTTCTTAAGCACTTCTGCTTTGAAGTATTCAAAATAGTTTGGAAGAGAGGAAAATATTATATTACATAATAGCTCCATATATATGTAAATACATACATACATATATATATATATATATATATATATATATATATATATATATATATATATATATATATATATATGTATATATATATATGTGTATATATATAAAATCCTGCGTTATATTGCAATCACGTTTCACAATTACGCCATTTCTTTGTTAATTTCAAATAAAATTGACCTTTATGTACATTCAGGTTTTTGTGATAGGCCCTTACAACTGCAATAGAGGCAAATGATAATAGATTTCTGAAAACAAAAAATATGCATTTGGCCTACGTTATATTGACCGCAATAAATAAAAACTAAACAATTAATATGAAAACAGTTTGTACCAGTAATAAAACATTCAAGAAAAAGGCTCATAAATTATTTCTCATTCATCTCAATAAATGATTATTGAATGAATGGATTTTGCTTTAAAATATGCCAAAAAAAGAAAGATTGAAGATCTATTGTAACGATGATTTTGTGTATGTGTGTTTGTAAAACACACCCTGCAATAAGTTGGGGTATTTAAATTTAAATTTTATGCGATTGTGATTGGTGGCATTGTCATTTTAATTGAATTTTAATTTACCACTGCAAGCATATTGTACTACTACCATCACTATACTACGATTACTACTATTCCTACTACTACTACTACTACTACTACTAATTCGATCAAATATAAATTTAATTTAATCACTAATTATTGTTGTAAGAGAGCATTATTATTATGAAATATGACGAATGATTTTTTTGTCGATTTTTTTACTATTTATTTATTACACTCGCATCAATGTTTTACAAATGTTTAAACGAGAAACAAAATTGATGTTTTTTTCTATACAAATTTTATTTGTTTGTTTTTCGTTTGACGTTTTAGTAAGTTGCATTTGTGATATGAAATGTTGTATGAGTATACGAACAATAAGTATTTGGTTTTTATAACTTTTATTATCATTAAATATTATTTTTTTCTTTATCAATATTTGCTATTGTTTATTGAAAGAAACTACAAAGCAAGTATTAGTTGGCTGCTGGCTGTCAAAAACACACTTTGTACACATAAGCCTGGTAAATCACTGCTAATTAACTTTGTTTTTTAAAAACATGTTTCAATAAATGTTTAAATTTATGCTCTGAAGGATAGATGTTTTAAAACTAATGCTGATGAACAACCAGCTGTAACATAGCACATTTGGTCTGTCCAAATTTGGATCATTTTTGGTGTTTTTCATTAATTGTATACCGTATACCGGCAGAAATAATTTAGACCGCATACGACGTTTCCTACTGTCGTATTTCACATGATAAACAACTAAAACGTTAAATTTGTGTTACTCTATAGATGTGCAACATGGAATACATCTACTACAGCCAGTGGCAGAATATAGGCATTCGTAAACAGATGTCTTAGAAGAATCTTGCAAATTTATTGCAACCAAACGACAATATGTCAAGATAAAAAGCAGAAAGTTACAATGTATAAAGAACCCATAGGAAGAGAATATAGCCTGGTATACAATAAAATTCTTAGCATTAGGAAGAAATGATTAGAAAACTTATGTTGTGGACCTGTATGCTATCGTGGAACTTGTTGGGTTGTTATAATAATACATACAATCAAAGTAAGTAATCAAGAGGAATCAGACCGTATAAAGATGTCAAATAATATAACAGACAGTACTGTTCTGTTGCAATCACAAGTTGTAGGGAATTTATTGCTCATTGGCCTGAAACCATGATACTATATTGTTTACTAACAAACCACATACAAATAGCCAAGTTTGGGCAATGCTGTTTCTTTTAATTTTCTTGAATTATTTTCACAGCATATTCTGATTTCATTTTTTTAATGTTGATTTATCTATTTAAGCACAAATGAGCCTAATCACTAAACAAGAGTTAGCCCTGTAAGTTCGTCGAACAGAGCATTGATTTTTAAAACATAATACGTTTCTGGAACGTTTTTATTAAACGTTATTAGCAGCATACATGCGAGGGACACGTGTTTATCATTAGATAGAGATATACGGTCTGTAAAAATAGCTATCGGCGTAGCCATTAAGCTGCCTCAGTATATATATCAGTGTGTATTTAAGTGTTGCATTAATTTTAACGACCTTGATATCATTTTCACTAGCTTTGGACCCAATGAAACTTTTGATGTTTTTTTTTTTTGCGCCAGCACTTCTCTAGTATGTCGAAAAAAACGAAAAACAAAAAAGTAGGTTCATGATTTTAAACAAATAAAACACAAATCGACATACTTGTAAACCTCGAAAGCATAGGTAAAAAGTGTAAGAAACAAAATCTTTGATGAAGAAGATGAGACGAGAAGATGGTAATAATAAACAAATGAGGAGAATCAATGATCTGTTAAAAAATACTCATTTACTTTCATATACGCACGTATGCGCGTAGTAGAGTCGACCAACTTTAACGTTTTTTTTTTGAATTTTTTTAATTGAAATAATTATTGACTATTAAATGGGTGTTAAACAAAATACAAGTATTTAAGGCCAATACGACAGTATTTGATACGCAATATGACATTAGACAATAGTTTAATAAAAACCATCCGAAATGTTCATCATAACCATCATTAAAGGTAAACTTAATAAATGAATCCATGAGTGAGGTTTGGTATGGTTTTCTTCTGTTTTGTTTTTCGTTGCAAATGGTTTTACCAACAATTGAACACGATTTACTAATTTATTGACTAAAAAAAATCTTCTTCACTTTGTTTTTTTTTTTGTTTTGTTTCTTGGTTTATTAATTTATTTTACCTTAAACCGCTTTTGGGGAGTATAAATAAACCTGTTCTTGACTTAATTTCGGCAAATTTTTTTTTAATATACGAATACAAAATTAAAGAAAAAAATTGGTAAAAATAAAACAGGTTAAGAAGTAAGAAAATAAAATTTAATAAAATTTTAATTTAAATTAAAAAAAAAATTAATAATTTTTTGGTATTGCTGTTGATAAATAAAAATTCATATCTGTTTAGTACAAATAAATCTTTAGTTATTAATTTTCAATGATGGGTGTGTTTTATTTTTTTTTTTAATACATTTTTAATAGTTTATCCCACCGTTTATATGATGAGTACGCTGACAAATTTTTGAATCAAACATTGTTTTTTATTTCTTATCGATCATTAGCATCTGCACATGGTTTTAATATCTGGTGTGGTAATTAAATTTTAATTTTTCTATAAAGCTTTAGCAGATTTTTAAATTTTTTAAATGTTTTTTTTAACAAACATTTTTATAAAGATTTAATAATTAAATAATTTAATTATTAATTTTATTTCTATAATTAGCAGAACGTGAAATGAATCATATTGTGGGGGGATGGTCTTGGTAAAAAAGGCTTCTAAAAAATATGTGCAATTACAAGAGATATTTTACCGTATAAATTCTAGCATAGTTTTAATTACACTGCGTGTATGTAATCGTACCTACAACGTCCATTTTAGATTTAGTTCAGCCATTTGTACACAAAGGATTTCTAAAATTATTCGCAATTCGTAATTAACCGATTAAATTTTATTGTTTTAAGGAAGCAAACTAAACGTATAAAATTTGTTTGTTAAATAGAATTCATTGTTCAATCGTGTGCCTGACGTTTTTATTATAAGTCGTGAGTTTTTTTTTGTTTCTGTTTTATTTTTTTGGTTATTTAATCCAAAATTTTTAAAACTTGTTTTTAAAGCACAAACTTAATGTATTAAGCTTTTTAACACATTTTTCTCCCATTTTCAAGATCAAATTTTAGTTGACAGACCACCTATCACATAGTTTGCTTATTAGTTTTTAAATTAAAAAAAAACTACGAATTTTTTTGTTTAAGTTTCGGTCTACGAGGGCGGATTGATATTGAAGCTACCTAAGTAGGAAAAAACAATTTTTTTTTTCAAAAACCATTCATTTCTCAACATAGTCTCCTTTTAGCTCAATACACTTAGTAAGACGATTTTCCAACTTTTCTATACCATCTGAATAATACGATTTTGGGAACTCCTCAAAATACGCATTAGTTTCGGTAATCACTTCTTCGTTTGAGATGAATCTTTTTCCTGCGAGCCATTTTTTCAAGTTTGGAAACAGGAAAAAGTCACTATTAGGTGGATGATCAATCAATTCGAAGTGGATTTCTCGTAGCTTTAGCATCGTATCTAATGCTTTGGGAACCGGTGTATTGTCTTGAAGAAAGAGCACTTATTTCTTGTTTAAATGTGGTCGTTTTTTCTTGATTGCATCAACCAATTGATCCAATAATGCACCATAATACTCTGCTGTGATTGTGGATCCCTTTTCAAGATAATCAATGAGAAATATTCCGTGTGCATCCCAAAATGCAGTGGCCATAACCTTGCCAGCCGATTTCGCTGTCTTCGCCTTCTTCGGAGCACTTCCACCAACTTCCACCCATTGCTTCGATTGATTTTTGGTTTCAGGTGTGTAGTGGTGGACCCACGTTTCATCAACAGTTATTAATCTACGCCAAAAATCAGCAGGATTATGCTTTATCATGTCCAAACACCGCTGTGAAGTGATCTGTCAAACTCGTTCTTGTTCAACACTGAGCAAACGCGGCACCCATCTTGTCGATAGCTTTTTCATATGCAAATGTTCATGTAAAATGTTGTACACACGTTCATATGACATGTTTACCATTTCAGCAATCTCACGTTTTTTGGCCCGGCGATCATTCATGACGATATCGAGGATTTTCTTGATATTTTTTTCAGTAACCACCTCTTGGGGCTTTCCTGTTGATGGTATTGTTGCAGTGCTTGTTCGGCCCCGTTTAAATTTAGCAATCCAATATTTTACCATATAATCTCACGGAGCAGATTCGCCTTAATGTTTATCAAGCTTTTCTTTTGTCTCTTTCGCCAATTTCAAATAATAGTGTTTAATCATTACACGAAATTCACTTTTTTCCATTTTCCAAGAAACACAAAAGTTGCTTACTTCAAACGACTACAACTAATAAACTAATTGATGAATTTGGCTAAAATTTTAACAGCTGACCTTTGACAGATCGTAATTTCTAAGAAAGAAAAAGTTTTTGTGTTTGTGCTGCCATCTAGCCGCCCTCGTACACAACAATTTATGTATATATGTATGTATGCGGAGGTATATTCAATTCATTCTTAAAGACTAATTTGAATTTGTAAAGAATTTAATCAATTTTTATACGATGTTTATTAAGCTTTCTTTGTTTTATTTCTGCCATTGAATACCTCCATCACTTTTATATCAATATCTTAACATAGTCTCTTTGTTCTACCATTCTTAGTCGTTTAAGTAATATCTTAAGACCCTCAACGCATGCCTTATTTAAATGTTAAATCTGTTACTACTTACTTTCAATTTGAAAACAAATAATTTCATGGATTTTTAAACACGTGCACGTTCGTAAAAATTTAAAAAAATACGATTTTTCAGTATTTTTAATTTCATTACGAAACTATCGTAGAAATAAAAATTTTAAAATAATTCCCAAGCTTGTGAAATTCACTAGATAAGACCTTTTATACGACAATGCTAGATGAAGAAAATCCTCTTGGAAGCTCCGTCAATAAACAACGTGTGCGTGTGGTAAACTACATTCAGGATGTCCTAAAATGTAGAAATCATTCAAGAAAAGACTACAAAGAGTTATGGCAACTATTTCTTCTCTACTTAGGAGGTTGATCCCAGGTGTTCTGCATTATGCAAATTGGATGGCAATTAGTCGTCCTATACTTTAAAAGACAATGATCTTGACAATAGACATGGTCTCACAGACCAAGGCGCAGATATAGGAAGGTTAAGATTGTACTCTTCAGTGAACAGTTTAATGTTTATAGAATTGAATGTAAGAATGTAAGAATATGGACTCCAAAAATTGATTTGAATATGCTACATCTTCTGAACACTTATCTGGATGCCAAGGCCGCAAGAAGGCCATTTTGGTATCTGTTTGACACAAATATCGGTTTAATTTTTTTGACGAAAGTATTCCTCTGAGAAAGAAAATATAATTACAAATTTGGACACAGAAAATATGAGAAATTTTGTTTTTATAGTAATTTTCCTAATAAAACTCAAAAATTCTGAAAACTGAAAAACTTTTATTATTGCAAATCTGGTCAAAGCGCGCAATCTTTAAATGGTATCCAATCTTCATAAATTTAGTATACTTTTTTTTCCATCACTTCTCTAGGGAGCATATTGGCTTTCCACAAAGTACATATTGCTTTGTTTCAGTTTCTTTAATCAATTTGATATTTTTAAGCTAAGTAGGTGATTAATCCGCTGTAGCTTCCTCCATATGATTTTTGCGTGTGTAGTGGTGATTGTCCTTGCTAATTGGTGGTGATCTTTACTTTAGCTTTGTAATTTTTTCCCAGTATGTGGCGTGTTTTTCCTGATCATTCGTCTGATGCTTGTCATCATCGCCAGAGGTATGCGGGAAGGTCAGGGGGGCTTTTTTTTCTTAGTTTTTTAGATGGAGTTTTCTGGAGGGAAGTTGAAGCCTTTTTTTAATTATTAAACTTTCGAACCACAATTAAATTTTTTCTTCGTCTTGTCCTCTGCTGGGGCTCGAGAACTTGGGTCGTTTGTGTTGTTATGTATGCGCCCTAACCACTACAGCATCCCACCCCCAAATTTAGCATATATAACTTTTATATTACCCAGACTCGAAGCGCAATCAAATTCATATGAACACATCTTTGATAAAAATGAAATACTCTGATATATATGTATATTAATATCGAAACATACTCGTGGTAGAACATCATCAAACACACATTCAAAGTGATCATAGTTGCAACCAGAGCATCTACTTGGATAGGATCCTTTCCGATTTTTTGGTAAAATTTGCTGCAGTTTTTAAGAAGTTAAAAAATAATCATTCCTATTCTATTTGACGTCGGCAACAGTAACGACAATTTTAAGGCAAAAGCAATTTAAAACAAAAACAACAGCAATTTAATGTTAATTTCTTATTCTGTAAGAGCATTATAACACCATTGCCAACTTGCACCTATTACTTTGACTGTTTGGTCCGGCTTGTGGAGCGGAGGCATCATTGGACCATGTTTCTTTGAAAATAAGGACTGCGCAACCATTACTGTCAATGGAGACACCTACCGCACCATGAAAGCAATTTTTTTGTGCCAGTTCTTCATGGGATTGGTGTGAACGATGTTTGGTTGGTGCAACATGCCCAATCGATTTATTTCGTCAGATGTTTGAGGCTGTTGGCTACCAAAAAACTGACATTTGGGCTATTTTCTGTAGGGCGCCGTTAAAGACAAGTGTTATGCTGACAAACCAAACTCAATTGAGCATTTGAAGGCCGAAATTCGGGATGCTATTGCCGAGATACGACCCCATACACTCGAAAAATTTCTTGAAAATCTGTTGGCTGCCAAAAAACTGCCATTTAGACTATTTTCTGTGGGGCGCCGTTAAAGACAAGTGTTATGCTGACAAATCAAACACAATTGAGCATTTGAAGGCCAAAATTCGTGATGCTATTGCCGAGATACGACCCCATGCACTCGAAAAAGTTCTCGAAAATGGAATGGGTCACTGTGAGACCAGCCGCGACAAAAAAATTTCAAACTGTTTTTGTTTTATTGCATTTTTAAATTTAAACTTTTTAATGCCCACCCGATATATTGAAAACACAACTCAAATATAAAAAAAAATTAAAAAAACAACACAAATATAAAAAATACCTTTGTTATCTACAAGCTTTTTAAAAACACAACATTAAGCAACGCAGGACAACACCAAAAACGCAGAAGACAAAATCAAAGGCAATTAAACACAATACCAACGGCGATTTTTCTCACAGAATACTGAACATATGTTAACAGTCATTGACATACGGCAATATTGGCAAATGAAATCATCGTTACTCTAAGGCGGGGATCATTCCACAATTTCGGCATCGCTCTAAGGTTCTGAAGTATGGCAGGTCGGACTTGAAACTTCTAACGATGTTTCTTATAGGCCACTGAAGAGGATGGTGGTCACAGATGTGGATGTTTGTGACTGTGCCACAGGCAACAGAAACAGCGGAGCACACTTAGAGCAAATGTGGGGTCCTCGCCACTATTACGGTTTCAGATCTGCTTATGTTCATTAGGAAGGCATGTGTTGATGTGCTGAACAAACTACAAACCGAAAGGGGCACAATAGAGCCCATCATTCGTAGTGTCCTGCAATAGAGCCTGGTCAGGAAAATAATAAACATAATGACTGTTTATTGAAGGATTTTTCTTAAAGGCAAACTTTACTTCTCCAGACACTTAATATATACATATATAAAAATTACTCCTTAGGTATTGGTACCAATTCTCTATAATATAAGTTAGAATGATGAATGAAAAACAAAATTAGCAAATTTGATATGTACAACGTAGAGGAATGTGTTGTTGGTATAGTGTTCGTTGATTTATCAAGGACTCTATTAGACAAGACGACACCACGAGTCAGATGTGATACTATACATACATATGTAATACAATTTACATCGTGGTATTAGATCCAGCCTGTAGCCATGATTATCTCACCAAGGTTGGAATCTCTTTGTCTGAACAGCTCAAGTCGAGCACTCCCCGTCATTGTAAAAGCGACCATAATCGTTAAAGAAGAGTCCTAATCGAATAGCATGTTCACCATAAGTTTTAAAGTGCATTTCTCATTGAAACAGTATCACATCTATAACAAACTTGAAATCGAAACTTGGAATCGACCAAATTAGATACTTCCTTCTGCGATTTCGTTCGTAATTGCTACGCGATGGCTTAGGAAAAAAGAATAGTCGACAATTTTTCAACAGGTGGCATTTTTTATCTCTGCTTCTGTTAAAGATATTTAAATAAAATTTGGCACATCGATTCAGTTCACATATTCTAAGTTTTGAAGCAAAAATAAACGGGGTTGGGCATGTGGACATGGTACCTCCATTACAACGCAAATATTAATCTTTGTAAGTATATCTTAAGAACGGTTAAAATTGAAGTTTCAGAATTTGGTATAAATGAAATACAAATCATCAGTGTGCCAAATTGAATAAGTGGGCGTGGCATCTATCATACTTAGTAAGAAATCGTTTTTTTTTTATTGAGGCTTTAAATCAATAAATAATCACTCTGAGACAGTACACAACCAGTTATTGCTCATAAATAGCTGGCCACCACACACATAGATTCCCGGGCAAAGCCGGATGGGTAAAGCTAGTTAACTATGTAAAAATATGTATAAGAATGTACAAGTTTTTCTTGACCTATTAAATTTAACTTTTTTTAAATTTTTTTTCTAAATTTAAAAATGGTATACGTGATTTCTACTTTCCCGATTAAATGGTTTGAGTTTATTTTTAACAGATGTCATATTGCAAATTTTATTCTAACATACTTCCGGTACCAGTCAAAATATGGTTCTAAACGCTCGTGTGATATTTGAATAACAAAATGTCTTTTGTTGTTTGTCTATATTTTCTAATTTTAAAATAAAATTCAAATAAGACAAAACAACTTACTGAAGGAGTATAATGCCAAAGGTGCAGATAATGATGATGATGTTGAAAATCGAACATCAGCCAAGTTGAGGGGAAATAAACCTGTTTAAACAAAAGTTTCTTGTTTTTGTTTTTGTTTTTTTTTTTTTTTAATTAAAAACATTATAAATTGGCTAAATCAAAACCTAGAAAACTAAAACAACTATAAAAAGAAACCTATTCATTTTTAGATTCATTATCATCTTAAGGTTGAAGAACTTTGTTGCAAAACTATCACACTGCCTTCTAGCCATACTCAAGGATGACTGCAGACGCAGTTTCCTGATGTGGCTGTTAAATCAAAACAAATTTGGAAAAATTGAAAAAAGGGAAATACGAAAAAAATGTTTGGAAATTTTTAACTGTTGTGCTGTTTTTTGTTTTTTGCTTTTTTTTGTTACTTTAAAAACCGAAATTTTTTTATTTTTAGTTTGTGTAGGTATAATAGATGAAAATAGTGATAAAAAACTAAGAGCCAATAAAGCATGTGGCGACTAACCTGTGAGAGTATATATAAACCGTTTGTTTAGGAAGTCTCATGTGCATATATATATTATGTTATGGGACAATAATGTGGGTGTTGTTACTCCATATAACACGTTTCTTGAGCAGAGACATGATTTGTAAACAAAAACAGAAAGCTGTCTTCTTATATTTGGTATTCTTCAATGATTAGTTTAAGTTCAATGTTATATCTATAATGACCACATGAGATATTAAAGTTTTTATTATAAGAAAAATCTTGTGTTAGAAGAATAGAAACGGAAATGTTTTTATGCCATAACAATAATAATATTACGCATATTTTGCATGGATCGAAAAGAGCAAAAAAAAAAAACAAAAGGCAAATAAAACCAAATGTATAATGATTTATTAATTGTTTTAAATTAAATTTAAATTGATTGGACTTTACCCTTCAACATGATTTCTTCAATATTTCTTTTTTTTAGTAGCACTTATACGATATTTTTTTATTGCTGTTTTCTTTTGTTTATTTAACATCTAATTTGTTAAAGAAGGTCGCTATTTTTATTATTGGCCGGTAAGACCATATCGTAATGATTTTAATTTTTTTTTTTTTGATATTTTAAAAGAATAAATATTTGCCATCATATGCTATTATGGTATGCTTTCTAATTCAAGAAGTTATTTAAATATTAAAAAAAAAAGTAATAATATGAACAAATTTTATCTTGAGTAACCTTAAACACGAGTATTTCCTATTTTAGGCAAATATTTATGTCGTGGTTTTTGTATGGTTTGTTAATCAATGCTTGGGTTTTAAAATAAAAGAATATTCTGGATTTCTTAAACTGAATTTATTTATTATCTCTAAAAGAACCGCTCACGGTAAAAACCAATATGAGAACGAATGGATAAAATAGAAAAGACAATAACAATGATTTAAAAGTTGCCAGATTGTGCACATCTTTTGGCCTTGCCAACAATTTAAAAGTGGCGTGTCTTTACAACTAATCTTATTATCAATCAGGCATTATGTTTACTATGCTAATGTGATTTGATGTTAAGAATTTAATTTAATGAATCGAACTATTGAATTGTTTATAGATGTTAATTTCAAGTTCAAATCATCAGTATTGGTTACAACATATGAATATATTGATTCCTGATATAAGGGCATACACATTAGGTTCAGTAATAAAATAATTTCATCGCCATGAAGTCAAAATCTAATTTGAAGAAACACGCACACACTACATTGAAAAACAGTGTTAGATAATGGAAAAACTTATTACAAACTTTTCGGGTGGTGGTGAAGCACCAAAAACTTCATTACTATCCTAACAGAAGTCAGGATTGACTACCCACTGGGTAACCCAATTATACCCACCCAGGTTTTATTTGGTATGCTATTTAAAAATTTCGTAGTTTATTTACAACAAAAATAAGTATAATTTACGTATTGAGAGTACAAATTAATTCGGTCTTTTTTAGCTTAAAAAAGATAATGATAATGAAGATAATAATGATATCAAAATAAAAATGAATGAAATCACCAATTTTCGAATCCTGTTTCAGAAAAGCTTCTCGCCTTTTGAAGCTGATTTCATAATAATGCAATGAAGTGGCAATGAGTTGGCAACAGCCAAAAATTTGAGGGACCAATGCCGTTTCTGACAATCATTAGGCAACTTTTCCGACCTAAGGTGAAGCATTGTTATGCAAAAGTCTGTCTTTGTATTCCGGCTCGGATCAAACACAGTAATTATGGTCTGCTTTAGCAGCTCATAGTACACACCGCCGCCTTGATCCGACCAAGAGTGCGAAATTGCTTTACGATTTTTATTATTAAGCTAAACAGCGTAATTTTACTAATAAATAAAAAATATTGTCTAATTGAATGAAATTAGAAAACCCACCACAAAACCGAATAAAACCCAGTGGGTTGAGCTTTTTTTTTAAATAACCTCGAGGTTTGCCAACCCTAACAGAAGTACCTTCTTTTTCTCTTTTATAAAATCTTTGTGAGGTATTGGAATCTACAATTTCAACACTACAAGCTTTTAGCTTAAACTACCTAAGCATTGCACTCTTTAAAGTTAACGATACCGCTTTTTATCGTTTGTGATCTAATCAATATCAGACGGGCAATGTCATTCTATATCTGGAGCCTACCTAGAATTCACATGCAATGAGAATTCAGACTTATGTTCAGACTGCATTTAATACAAGTCTCTGTAATTGTTTTTTTGCAATTGCAATTTGTTGTTTCTATGAAGACAGTATTTTGAAGTAACCCATAACCATGCAGTGCGTTATGTTCATATAGTAGAAAATATGTTTATAGAAACGGTATTTTTTTATTGCTTTATTAGAGGTTTAATATCTAGACATACTTACTTATATGATGTCAAAATCGTTACTTCCTTATATTTAAATGAATATAAAAAATTTCAATTAAAAAAATTTCTTTCAGTATAAGGTTTATCTAAAATGTATAAAACGTTACTTTAAAATTACTAGTTGTGGCTTAAATCATTTTTACTGTTTCTGTTATTATATATATTAAAATAACGTATTCTTGGAATTTTACCGTAAAGAATGTGTGATTATCTGCCACATAAGAGTAGGTAAGTAATTACAAATTGTGTAAATATTTTGAATTTCTGAGAAATAAATTTTTGCAAAATTCATATTAGAAGTAAATCATCTGCCATTTAAAAAATTCTCTTCTCTATAAAAAATTGTGTATAAAATATTAAAAGTCATCATTAGATAGCTTTTAATGTAAATGTGTTAGCAAGACTATACAAATTAAATGCCACAAAAGCTATGATAGCATCTGTGGTGATCTCAATTTCTGGACCAAGCACCTTAAACATTTCTAGCTGGGATCGTATAGATAACAGACGAAAGCGTACATATGAATAATCTATCTGTTGTTCAGACATACTCACTAACACAAATAATGCTTGACATTGTAGGTTACCCACCAAGGTTCATTAAAACGATATTCCAATATTTCTTCGTACTATCGTAATATTTACGTAACTGGGAAATGGAATTTTTTTTTAAATTATTATTTATGAATAAAAAATGAAACTGGTGTTTTACATATGCTAAAAATATACAAAAAGGAAACTATTATTATTTTATTCAATAGTTAAGTTTATTAACAAGAAAAAACGTAATTCAATAATAGCAGAAATTAAAAGTATTTTAAATAAATTATTTTTTTAGATTTTTTTATCTAATAACTAATAATCAATATAATTCTCAATATATAATTAACAACAATTTTATTTTAATTTTTACAGAAAAGTGCAATTTAAAATATTTTGAGTAAAGTTATAATTTTCTTAAGATATATTTTTTGCGTTGCCTTATTAACTATCTTGATTAAAGGTCTTTAAATGATCATTTAAAGAAAATAGTTTAAAAAAAATATTGATTTAAACCTAAATTTTACAATTTATTTATAAAATTAAATTTTAGCAATTAGCAAAACCTTTTATATGTAAACTTTTCACGATTTTACACTTGAAACAAATGAATGAGCCAAAATGAGCAACTACTCAACATCATTACAGCAACAGTTGTTGTAGCTGTTTTCATATTGTAATTCATTTACACAAAATAAACTGTTATACTAGAGATATGCTTAGGAGAGGTCAAACTAAAAGTCTTCTCTTCTTTAAGCACACTCGCACACACACACACACACACACACACACATTATGGTGAAGTTACAAACACAGTTTACAAAGAAACAAACACACAGTTGCAAGTCGAGAGTTGGCAAAACCGATTCGTAAGTAAAATAAGCTGAACTAATGTTAAGCACAACAAAAAACGATCAAAACCGATCAACTCCCAACGAACAATAGTATTGATATATTGATGCCAATATACTAATACCAATAAAATTATCAGCTTTCATATAGCGTAATAAACAACAACAAAAATACAAAGAAGACAAAGTTAAATAGCGCTCACTTGAAAATATTTACACACTACCACGACTCTCACACTGTAACACATACAATCTCAAAACACTAACTATCAGTATTGAAAACACTCAGAATTTTGAAAAAGTTAACTCAAGTTTAAGCTGAAACTTTTGCGCTTCGTATAAAAGTAAAGCAACAAAGCGAAATGAAACTTATTACAGTGATTTTGATTTGAACGAAAACGTTGTTGGACTTACCGACCACTCTTCTTCTTCTTATTTTTTTAATTTCATTTTTTCTAACAAAAAAAAACTATATAAAAAAGTTTTTATTCATTAATTGTGGTTTTATTTCTATAAAATATTTAAGCTGGAACACAACGTTTATATACAAAACAAAAAAAAAAAAAAAGATTCAATAAATAATAAAGAATAGAAATACAAAATAAAACAAGAGTGAATAAAAAATAAATCAATTAATAAAATAAAATTTACGAAATAATTTTAAGAAAGAAAAATCTAATAAATCCTATTAAATAGTGTTGTTGCTTAAAAAATAAAAAATAAGAAAAAAATAATAATATTATTATAATAAAATAAAATAATAAATCTCGAAACAGAGTATATTGTTTTAAAAATTTACGAAACAACAACAACAACAACAACAAGTGTGTCTATATTTTGCTTAGAACAGCAAGTGTTTCCAATCCAACTTTATTACAATTTGTGTGCACGAAAATTGTCCAAGACTCTTTCTGAAATAATCAACAGAAGGTGCAAATAATATTTGGCATTCATTTTTTGCTTACAAGGATAATTGACGACAAATTCGTATCTTCAGCAGACAACGTTTTCAAAGGATTTTAATTTTTCAACACAAACCAACAAAATGGTGAGTTTTCGTATAAAACTATTCGAGAAACAAAATACAATTTTTAAAAATTCCTTTTGTGGTGAACAAAAAAAAACATAAGAAGTAATTGATCATAAAGAAAAATTTAATATAACAAAAATGGCATTAAAAATTATTTTTAAATTAATATTTATTGCATCATATCACGTATACAGAGGTGGTAAAAATAAATATTATATTTATTTAAAAACGTTTTATAATAAAAAAGAAATTTATATGCCAAACTGAAAATTAAAGTTTTTTTTTCATTTTAAAAGAACTCAAATTCATTAAAGTTAATATTGAAATAAAAAATTACCGCTTAAACAAAGTAAATTTAAAAAATTACAAATATTTAATACTTTGAACTTAAAGCTAAATACGTACATACTCGTATATGTATGCTTAATATATGGTATGCCAAACTTAGTTCGAAAAAGCTTAAGTAGAAAAGGAATGGTTACTTACATGTGTAAAAAAGAAATTCCATCAGAAAAAAAAGTTCCAAACTATCAAGACGTGCTAAAACATGTGAAAAATACCACAATTTTAAAAGTCTTATACAATATATCATAATAACTAAGAAAATTAAAAATATATGACAAATTATAACATTTACCTCTTTTTCTTTTACCATTTAGTTCTTTATTCATTTTTTAATTCAAAAATATAAAAAAATATTATTGCTTAAACAGCAGCATTAAATAAATATAAATATTTCCGCTATTTTAGGAACGGTCAGTTTTGAAAATATATTCCAAACAAATTCGTATGCAAATATTTATATTCGGTATAGTGGGAGAGGTTAGTTGACAATTTCTTATTAGTCGGATTATATATCTTTCTAATTCTATATTTTGTAATTAATAATCACCAATTACAAATTACATAAATAACATTAAAGTTTTCAATTAATAATTGTACGTAATTTATAATTGAACTTGTAATCAATTATAAAATGAAATTGTTGATGTTCATATCTGAGGATATTTAGTAACTTGTAAAAGTTAACTTTTCTTTTTAATCTGGACTTAAGCCTTAGCTTATCTACTGATTTATATATACAAGAACGATGTTATTATAAATTTAAAGAAATTTTAGTTTTCAATTATAATTAGTTTTTAAAATTAAAAGAGGAGATACCTTTTTAACCTCTCGAAAACTTGAACATGAAGATTAGATTCTTTCCAATTGTAAAACAATGGCGATAATTTTGTTGGAAAAACTGTCTCTTGAGAGTTTTGAAATTTTAGAATTAGTTAGAGTCAGGCTGATGATAACGTGCACCTGGGATCTCAAGCGGTTAAGGATCCAGTATAAAATTTTCGGGGAAATTACGCTCTCCTTATAGGAAATTCTTTAATTAATGAAATATTTTGAACCAAAATACGTTTTTGTACAAATATTATAAAAAAAAATTGAACAAGAACACAAAATATACGATTATTCAAAGTTCGAATTTCAAGACCACTTTCTTATTCACACATAATTATGCAAAAAAAGAAAAAAAACATACAAATGTTTAATTACTTCGAACGCTTGAATAAATTAAATATTGGATAGTGAAAGTCAATAAACTTTAAAATGTTTATTTGTTTTGAAAAAGTTTTAATACTACGCCATATATGTATTTCATAAAGGGAATTTATAAATAAATTCAATCTTTAATGTAAAGTCACAAATACCTTACAATGTGAATTTGTCCAGGGAAGCTTTTCTAAATATTTTAAAGGAAGCATTTTTTAAAATACTAAAATTCACATAATTTTCTAATTTATTATTATTATTTTTTTGATATATTTTTTTAGAAAAATTTAGAACATTCTAACTGTTGTTTTTTCTAAAATCAAATATACCACATGAATATTAACAATATAATTATTTATTTAAAATGTTTTACACTTGAGGTGTGAAAATTTGTTTAGCATCAATAAAAAAAATAAAAATAAATAAAAAATAAAAAAATTACAGTATTTTTTGTCTACATCAGCATGATTTTCTTTCTTTCTGGCTTAAAAGAAGAACAATAACTAGAACTTAATAATCATGTTTTCATTTTTGTTTAGTTACTTGTACCTTGAAATAATTGTTGGACTCTTATTTTCTCAAAAAAAAAAAAAAAAAAAAAACAAGAATGAAATGAATATTTAAAAAAAAAAAATAAATAAATACGCTCACTGCTCCGTTTAACAATGGAAAGAATTTCTCTTGAACATGAATTTGCTAAAAAATTATATATTAAATATGCAAAATTAAACGCGCCACTTTTTAAAACTTTTGTTTTTATTTCTGGTTTGTTATTTCGTATCGAAAACGAACGGCAAACTTTCTATAGAAAAAAATGTAAACCATGAAATCATCACATTATGCTATGCAAGGTGTCATAAAGTGGTTAAGAGCAGTGCAGCAAATGATTTCAAGTTTTACAATATTCGGTTTTTTTTTTGGCAGTTGTATTACAACAACTTATCAAATTACCTGTATTCTTACTTTTGTTGAATGTTGTAATACCATGACCTTGAAAATGATATCCCTAAACAAGTTATTGTTTTAACTTAGCAACGAGGAATAAAATAATTTCTTTGTTTTAACATCTTCAAAATTAATTGGTTTTTTTTGTGATTTAAAATTTGAAATTAAAACAAACAAAAATATAAAAATCATTTAATTTATGTCTTCTATTTGCAAACAAAAATCAACTATAAATTCCTAATAATAAAAAACTATTTTAAGTTATGCAAAATATATTTGAAAGCAGAATTATGAAGTGAAATTTCTTGTAGCCTTTAAAGAAATAGAAACTAAATACTGCCTAGGCTTGCCAATTATTTAAGTTCTTTTTATTTATAAATAAAAAAAAATATAAAAATTATGTAATTGGTAATTACCTATTTGATCCATATACTCGTATATATTCGCCTATGTTATGTAAACCGAAAACGGGTGAAATTGAAATCGAGTAGAATTTCAATTTTAAAATAATTGTTTCAAAGTTTTGATAATCAAAGATGCTATTTGAAAAGTAATCAAACAAGTTGATAAGAGAAAGTATCAAAATCTTGTCAGATTTGAAATTTATGGCGATTTGAAGTTTCATTCGATTTCGGTTTATAGAACATAATACCCCATTATAAATTTCTTTGTAAGTTTATTTGTTTGTTTCTCTTTCAATCACGCGTAAGTAACTGAACAGATATTGTTGAAATTCGGAACGCGGATAGGTCTAGCTAATGATTAATTAATGAATTTTTCTAAATAGGACCCATGGAAAGTTTAAGTCAGGGCAAAACGGGCAAAATAAGTGACTTTTCTTTTAAAATGAAATTTTTTCAAAACAAAGTTTTTTTATTTGCTCACATTACGATTTTGATAAAATTTGGAACGAAAATGTTGTTGCATATGCGTTTTTTCAAATGTGGACTTGAGAGAGCTTAAAATCGGGGGAAAGCGAGACAAATTAGGTCATATGAGAAATAAACGACTACATCGATTTTATTGAAATATCTGTGCTATATAAATCCAGCTAACAAAAGTGCTACAGAATGCTTTTCATCAAAGTTAGATCTCAAACACATTAAAATTGGGGGAAAACCATCTATATGACGATTTTTCTTCTTCTTCAAGCAAAGTTTTTTGTTTGATTACATTCATCATCTACTAAAATTTGTTGTACTTTGAGGGGCTAATAAGGGTACGAGGATCATATTTGGTTCATAGTCCATTAATACGAACTATATGTTTCGTACGGCTTACGGTATATCTTGGGTACTATAAACGATAGTCTCTTCGAACTTTCCACATGCTAATTCTATTATCACATTGCACTTTAAGATAAAAATAACTTTGCAAGATAAGTGGGGTATGTCACCTCTCACAAAAACAATATTTATTAACGTACATCTCAATAAATATATCAGCGGGAGAGGTAAAAATTCGTCTTAGCATTATCTTTATAAAGACAGACTGGTGGCAAAAAAGGGATAGGATCGGAAAAATCGAATCGGGAATAGGAAAATTGCCCTAAATTTATTTCCCATTTATAATATACATATATAGCTATTCGGGCAATAACAGATAGGTAAAGCTGGTAATAATAAGAACTTTACGAAAGAAGCATTATGAACAAAACAGCAATTGTTTCATCATCTTAATGATGTTGTGTGAAGAAGTTGAAAAATATTAAAAATAAAATAAAAAATAAAATAAATATTAAAGCAAAATAATAATATAAAACGCGAAGGAACTAAATTTTAAAACAGAAAGTAAATACGACAATGAATGGAGAATTTTTGGGCGGTGATAAAAAAACATCTGGAATAAATAATTAGACTTCGAGATATGACAACGAATATAATACGAATAGAATCAGATGATTTTGGGTAATATTGTAGAGAGTACGTGTAAATGTTTAAAAGCGCGAAAAAACTAAGGAGCTCTAAGAAGAGTTTTAAGAACATAAGTTCCTTTCTATTTAAGCGAAAAGTGCAAAATGAAGTGAATTCGTATTTTACTTAACAATGAATAAATGTGTGAAATTGTGCTTTATTTGATTGAGTACTTAAATTTGTATAAGAACTTTTCAGTTCAACTTCAAAACATGCACTTAGTTTTGCTCCCTACTGTACATATACTGGAATTGAATGAATTATATCTCAAAACTCAATTATGCGCTAAAATTTATTATCTGTGGCTTATCAGGTTTTAGTGACATCTCTTTCAGCGAAAAAAATATGTACCGTTATATATAACTTTTTACTATTTTGTTTTTTTCCTTACAAATTACTGTTAAGTAAACCCTAGTTGTCAGTCAGTATTTTGTCGTTAAGGTGAATAAGTTCGCCAAATAGGAATGTTTTGAGATATAAGACGATTCATAAAACCATAGAGAGTGGGCTGTGTATGCATTTTTTGAATCAAATATTGATCATAAAGTTATATGAAAATCAATATATTAATTTTGAGAATGAAGAGTTTTTTTATTTTAGATTTAAACTTAAAGATAAAATATTTTGTAATTTTAATTTTAAATTTTTTTAAAGAAAAAATTTTTTTTATTTGTGTTTTTTTTTTTGTTTTGTTTACTATCAAACTTGTTTTATTTTTTGTTAATGTTGTAATGCAGTTTTTACATTGCACTTTTTCTCTAAATTAAAATATGATTTTTGTATTGATTTTTTTCTGCTTTTTTCTATTACATTAGAATAATTTAAAATTTTTTTAGTTTTTGTTTGGTTTTTTCGATGAATTTCTTGAATTTTATTAAATTTTTTTTCAAATTTCTTACATTAAAGATTTCTTTTGTGTGTATGAGTATGTTTTTAATTTTTAATATTCATTAAGTTTTTTTTTTTTTTTTTTTGAAATTATGTCAAATGCAAATTTTTTTCTTTTTTTGTAACCGTTGAATATCTAAATTTCAAACGAAAATATTTGAAAACGATTTATAATATATATTTTTCGGCAATTCAAATACAAAGCTTATGACTTTTGTCTCCTTTTGTCTTGTTCAAAATTAGTCAAGAATTTTATTTTTAAAAGGGGTTAATGATGGCAAGTGAAACTGTTTATAAATATTTATATTTTGCTTGGATTTGAGTTTTAGCAATTTATGTATTTCATAGATTTTATGAAATTTGTTTTATAATGGCTCTGGTCAAAGAAAAGTCAAGTGGACAAAGTGTTCAAAGTACTTTTTATTCAATGCTGTCAAAAGAATAGACGAACACACAAAATTAAACCTTTGTTCGATTTTAATGTTTTCAGAAATTTTAAATAAAATAGAAACTAAAAGGTAATTTTTATTAAAATCACAAAAAATTTCTTTAATTTTGGTATACATTTTCAAAAATATACAAAATTAGAAAAAAAAAATTTGTTTTTATATTTCTCCGCATAATTTAAATTTACGGAACTGAAATTCCTTGAGTTAAGTTAATATTTGTTTTAATTTGTTAAATTAAAAAAAAAATAATTTTTACCCATTTGTCCCCGTTTATATTTTAGTTGTTAATATTGATTAAAAGAAAAAAAATATATTAACAGCGGAATAATTTTTATATTTATTTTTGAATATAGAAAATCTTTATACTTCAAACAACATGTGCGTACTATAACCAAAATCAATATTTATCATTGAAATACTCGTATTTAAAATCTAAAATTTGCAATTGTAAACTTGGCCCATAACATACTTAACGTTTTTATTACATCTCTTATTGATATATAGAATCTATTTACCTTTAAATAAAAAAAAAATAAAAATAAAAAATATATTTACTCGCATATTGTACTACACAAACTGTGTGAGTTAAATGCATATCGTAATTGTAATTAAAGAAAATAAAAGTTAATCAGTCAATTTGATTGCATGAACGACAACAATTTTGCCACACACTACCAATAAAACAAAATCACAAAAACAAAACAAATAATAATAATATTGTAACAACAAAAGCAACAATAACAATAACAACAACTATAATAATAATAATAATAGTAAAATAGTTTAACTTCATTACGAGTATAAAAATTGAAAATCGAAGCAAAAGAAAAACGTCAACAATTAATCACTCACACATACACACATACACACATACACACATACACACCCATACACGTAGAAGTGTTGAGACAGTGGCTAAAGAGGGTGTTGTTTTTTCCACATGTTACGAATATTAGACGAGTGTATAGCAGTGATAAAGTGGTCTAGTGGATTTTGCCTTTTTTTTAGGCAAAACAACAACAAGAACTAGAATATTATAAAATATTATTTAGTTCTCCCGAGTTATCTTGTTCTATTTTCTTTTCATTAAGTGTTATGTGTAACTGTGTGTTTAGATATACATGTGATAGCAAAACAAGAAAAGAACTGGACGAATAAAACATGAGCTACAAAATTGTGAAAAATTAAAAAAAAATCAGCAATAATATGATAAGATATGTTTAATTGAGGCCGTACTCACCATGAGCCATACTATTATTGTACTTCTGTTTGGTAAAGAAGCCACATGCTCTTTAAGAAGTTTACTTAAGCACCACTTTATACTGTGAGTTGAAACAGAAGAACAGAGGTTTATAATACAGAATCTACATTGATTAGTTTTAACATTTCCAAAGATCGGTATATAGATGTGTTAGCATTATAAGGTCGCTCTTATTGAGCAATAGTTGCTTTCGGAATCTACTAGATGATAGCGAAATTCGTTTGTCCAATAGCCGATTTCCCCAAATCCCATTCAACCGAAAAATGGTTCAGGCACAATGAAACTCCATCGAACTCCTCTATGTGCAATTAAACAATGAAAAAAATAGAAAAAAGCCTGAATATCCTGGGCTCGAAAACATGTTCAGTTCTCTTAGTGTTGGCATACGCCTTAAAATCATTGAAAAAATCTGAAAATTTGCAATTCACTTAGAAAAAATTTAGTTCTGATCTCAAGCTAAAAATTAAGTTAAAATCAATGGAGATTCGAACCAACAAACTTCCAAAAAGTAATTTAATAAAAACTCTAGCCATGGCGATTTCTATTCCATCTGGGCTAACGACACACATGATTTGGTGCCGACTATATTCATAGCGCTAGATGGCGAAAAAGTGGTAAAACATAAAGTAATCGACATTAGTTAATAAATCAGAATAGTAAATAAATGTAAAATGATTAATTTTACAAGTTTATATGGACCTAGAATCGAGAATGTCACTAGTTTTGTTACCATAGCCAGTGCTAGTGGATCGGATGAGCGGGCTAAGAGAAATATGGAGATAAAATAATAATCTCACAATCATTGAAAACCAAAATTTTTAATAATTGCATTAAACCTATCGTGCTTTACGTATGTGCGATGTGGAGTCTTAAGCATCAACAAGCTGCAATCCTAAAACAAACAGATGACTAAAACGAATCGTTCAAAGTTTTTGTCCAACCTTCTTCGTACAACAAAGCAAATTCCAGTTCATGAATTGAATTGGTCATATATTAGGGTTGACAAGCACTATATGTAAGGCAGCACTAACATATAACCCGCAAAGTAATGAGCAGAGGTCGGACAAAGAATACATTTCGTTCCATAGTAGTGTGTGAGTTAAAAGTAACCAGTTATAGGTGGGACGAGGCAACAAGAATTGCTCGAAAAGGGTTCGAGGGAAATCTTTAAGTGAGAGCGTTTGCTCACTATTTATGCAACATGTTATATATCTAGTCATTAAAGAAGATGTTCGAACCAAAATCCCCATAACAAATTCTCAATTGGTATCATGGAGTTTTTGATCTGTGTAAAGTTTATATCTGCAATTCTTACTAGAGACTTTAATCTGTTAAAATTATAATTTTCAATTTAATCATTTTGTTTGTTTATAACCAACAGCTTAAATTAAAAATAATTTGTTAAATAATCTATTTCCTTATACAATTATTTTATTTCCCTTTAATTGCTTATTCTTATCTTAGCTTATTAGTCTATTACGCCTTACCGCTTAATTGTAGGGTTACTAAATGTTAAATATTTTTTTATCTAAACCATAAAATATATATATTTATTACTGGTTTTTCTTATACCCTCTCCTCTCTCTCTCTCTCTCCTCTCTCTACCTTTTTTATATTAAATAATACATTTTGTTAACGTTTGTTTATTGCATTCAGTGTTTATTTGATTAATTTTTTTGCCATAACACGTCGTCTTTACAGCAAAAAAAAACCAAAAAAAAAACAATTTTTTTTTTAAATTATTAAAATTCTGAACTTCGTAATATTTGCTAGTGTTGCTTAAGAAAAACTAAAAAAAATTACCGCTATTGAAAGTAAAGGTTAATCAAAGTGCTTTATTGTAAATTGTTATCGTGTCAAGTTTAATTATAGAGGAATTAAAATAAAATTAAGGAACAATTTTATAATAATATTTAAAATGAGTAAATTCATTACAAAAACAAAAAAACGAAAATAGTTTAATTGCGTTTAGTTTGTGTTAATTTGCAAACAAACAGATAAAAGTTTTATAAATAAAATTAAGATTATTTTTGCACTGTTTCTTCAAATAAAATTACAAAATAAATATGGAAGTAAGTAAATCTTATATATAAAAATGAATATGTGTTTGTAGATTGCTAAACGGCTTAACCGCTTTCTTTGAAATTTTTTACATTATCTCTCTATATGTCTGGAAGGAACTATATATGGGCTATATAAGTTTGAAAAATTCCAACTGGTCTATATCTTAACAATGGCCCAAATAGATGCTGGGCGGTACCTGCCATGCAAACTAAATATTGATTTTTGTATATCTTGAGAATGATTAAAGCAAATGCTTCTAAATTTGGTCTGAAATCTCCATAGTCAATGCAAATAATCAAGCAAAAAGACGGCAATTTTAGAAGTTTCTAAATTAGTTTCAAACAAATTCGTGAACAGTACACATGATCAGACAGTAACTGGACGGGATTGAATAAATGGGCATGGTACCTTCTATTCATACTAAATATTGAATTTTGTATATGTGAAGAACGGCCATAATAAAAGCAAGAAATTGCAGAAAGCACACTGGATAAAAGCTATTTACATAATAGAACAAATGCATAGACTTTGACCGGAAGGGGACAAAATGGGGAAAAAAATAAACAGTTTAACTAAGATGGCATTTAAGACAATAATTAAGATCGGGGTATCGGTTAGTTAGTAATTTATAAAAAAATAATTTAAAAACAAAATAGTTTGTTATAGTTTTCTTACTTGCTTAATTACTAGTACAACACTACGTATACGTCTTGTCTTGTCTTATCTATGAAATTTGTAGTGTAAACCATATTATAGGGTATGCAATTAATAGGTTATAGGAAAAAAAATTATAATAAATAGAGAGAATTTTGAATTTTTTTTTATATTCTAGACTCGCCTATAGCAAGCATACGAGCTTATTACGATTTTTGAGTTTAATATTTTAAAACGTTGTGTTTTTGCTTTGGTCTGACAATATAAGGCCTCAAGATATCTATCTCTGTAAGAAGTAAAAAACAAAAATATTCTCGAAATTTTAGCAGTTTTAAAAATACAATTAATTTTTTTTATTAAATTTATTACAACCAATATGAATTAAATTTTTATTTATTATTTATTTATTTTTTAATAAATAAATTTGCTGGTAAAATTCAAAAATGGGTTAGTACAATGGGTCTTTACAACATTTGGGTCAAGTTAGAATGTTAAGCATATACATTCGGCCCGTGCCTTCTGATTGCTTACAATGAAATGTGTTACCAAAAAATCACTTGACCGTAAAAATGGCAGGTTTTTCGTTGTTGTGCAAAATAAAAATTAAAAAGAAAAATAACTTAATTTTATTATTTTTGTTATTATTATTTCTCTTTACACAGGGAATTGTAAAACGACTTTGATTCTGCTTTATTGTTTTGCTCTGTTGTTTTTCTGAAGAAAACAAACAGTTGAAAAATGTGCAATAAACAAGAGCACAATTATTGCAAAATGTGCAAAACAGAGAAATAAAAAGATTTAAAGTATATAAGAAATGTTTAGTAACAACGCGCTTTTAATTGCAAAGGCCTAAAAATATTTGTATAGTAATTGGTGCAAATCAAAAGCTTTCAGTTACACAGCTGCCATAGCAGCATAGCGGCATAGCGGCTGCTGCTTCAATTACAAAAAGTTGCTGCTGATAATTGTACTACTATTGTATTGCAAACATTCTCCTTTTGGCTAAAATAACAGCGAAAATACAATAACAGCACGAATGCTTTTACTAAGAAATTATTGTGGAATAATGACTTTGCCAGATATTAAAAATGCAGCAACAAACACAGCACTGGTGGCACTAGCTCAATCGGTCAGTCAGTCAGTAAATCACTTGTTGTTCATTAGAAGTTAGCTCAAGATTTTTTAATTTTTTGTTTTCTGTAAAAAGCTTCCGAATAAAGGTATTCCATTAAATTTTACACTTCTTAAAGCTTTTCTTTGGACTTCAAACAACCGGCTTAATACATGAGTACAAGTATATATACATAGTTGTGGTATTGGCAACTTTAGCATTTATTTTATATGTGGAAATAATCAAATGAGCGCATGAATTATAAAAAAAAAGAAACAAAAAAAAGGAGAAAAAGCAAAATTTTATCAAAATCGGTAATGACGGCTAAAACCAGCCAGCATTAAAATATAATTTTCTTGCACTTATTCACTCATAACATAACCAACACGAATGTACCACATTAAGGCATGTTGCATGAAAAGATTAAAAGCAAAAACAAAACAAAAAACCAGTCAAAAGATTAAATGGTTAAAACAACTCAACTTGTTTGTACAATATTTCATCAATTTGACGTTTTGTTTCGTTTTAGTGGCATTACGAGTGGTAATTGTTGCATGTTGTCCTAAACCACATGATATAAATTCTGTCTTCAGATAAAGTTTATTCTTTAATAAAATCTATTATTATCTAAGATGTTAAATTAAAGCTTTTACTGAGACAATAACATTTTTAATTAAAAATAATATTTCATTTTGTGTCACATTTTATTATTTGTAATTAAAAGCCAAAAAAATGTTAGGATTTTTTTTAGAATTTCTGGTATTACAGTTGTATTGTAATACGAATATGAAAAAGAAAAATCTTTTAAATTAAAATAAGGGCGAACAACATGCGACAAGAAAAAAAAAACATATTTTATAAAATTTTTGCCTTTCGTTACCTGTATCGATTGACTCAGAACAATTTTTTGGGTCGAATGCTGTTTCTGGTTTAAATCAATATTAAATCTTTTGACGTTAAACTTTTACGTTAAACTCTTCTTATACAGCATATACACCACATAAGGGTTAATTTCTACTATCATTATGACCTTTGAAGGGTTAAAATACGAAATACTGAAATACGCTGTTAAAGATATTTTGTTATTGTTTGTTATTAACAAACAAATATTACAACATTATCATTTTTTATATAAAAATAATTTTAAACAATACCTTTACAAACATGATTTTACAAAAAATTTCATTTAACAAATAACAAACTGAAGTTTTGTTCGTTTTTTTTTTTTGCTCAATAAATCTTAAAATTCAATTCAAAAATATCGTCAAGTCATTTGAAAATGTTTAAAATGTTGTTTTATTTCAATGTGTGATTTGCGTAATTCAAACAATTATTATTTTGTTAAGTACGAGTACATTGAAAAACAACAACAACAATAACAACAACAACTACATCAATACTCTTAATAATTTTTTATTGCTTCCAAATTCAAAAATCATTTTAAGACGCCATCTTTGAGGCAAAAAGAAAATGTTATTTTTTTGCTTTGTCACTAAATTCAATGATTTTTCATTGACTGTTGTATGAAATTGAATTGTTTTTTTAAACAACAACAAAGAATCATAAACAAAATTCAAGTTTCATTTAAGGAAATCCCCTAAACACTTCCCATAGGCAAAAGAGCGTAATTGCAATATTTTCTACAAGTTCTAAACATGAACCTTAAATGCTATTATTATCGTTATTTAAATTACAGCCTGCTCAATAACATTTTTTTTTCTTTTTGATAACTTGACACATGTGCATAATTTAATTATAAAGGGTCTTTCGTTAAGCATTTGCTATCTTTAACCTCTTGAGACCTGAATTTGAAGGGATTATGACAACAGTTTGTTTTTTATATATCGTTTCCTTTTGGTCGTTATTAAAACACTCGTGGGCTAATTGAAAAAAAAAGAAATTCCAATTGTAAAAAATTGGCGATAACTTTGGTGGAAATCCCATCTGCTGATACAAACAGATTACAAACTCCAATAATTTAAAGTACACATGCATACATATGTCTACTCTGGGACCCAAGAGATTCAATTTAAATAAAATAAGACGTATTTAAAGCTTAATCGAAATTTTAAATTTGTTTGAAAGTCCCAGCGATCCTACTACACATGTACTGTATATAACATCAGGCAAATTACCGCTGCAGCTTAGAGCTAAGCGGCATGCATTCAAATGTCTCCGAAACCATAATAATTATATCGAGCAAGCACTATTGCAGGGATCTATTGTGAGCCTTAAAGTCTATAGTTTGTTCAGCAGATCTATTGCCTTCCTAATGAACTCTAGCTTATCAGAAATCACAATGGCGGATATGACAGCCAGTTAGAGCCTATGTCTACCTAAACATTTTCACTTAAGTCTATCAAGAACCCCACATTCACACAATATGTGTTCCACTGTCTCTGATGCACAGTCTACAAACATACACATCTGTGAATGCCATCCTCTTCAAATGCGATCTTAGTCTACAGTGGCCTGTAAGAAACTCCGTAAGAAGTTTCAAGTCTGCAGACTGATCACCACCCTAGAGTGGCGAAGACTTTTTTGAGCATTCCAGTGTTCCAAGCATTGAGCAAATTTCTAATCCTTGATTAGATTGAGGATGGCAGTAAGTGGTGCTGCACAGCAAGGTTCTGGGCCAATATAGGGTGTCATGGAACCCTTCCTGGCCAATACAACCACTATTTCATTACCATCTATTTTCCACAGTATCTAAGTACCCAAAATAACTGGATCTTATTTCCAAGCGAAAGCTTTTGTAGTGTATCGTAGCAATATTTGACCTGTCTAGATGTCATACGACTCGAGCCAAGGCAACTTAGCTGACAGAGAATACATTAATGGTCTCACCCTTGAGCCCACTATCCAGGTTGATCTCCGTACATATAGCAATGGCCATGATCTCAGCCCGGAAGAGACTAAGTTATCTTCCCAATGGGGTCGCTAAATCTCGGTTGGGTCCATAAACACCAGCATCGATACAGTCATTCATTTTGGAGCCATCGGTATAACAGTTTAGATCAAACTCACTTCGAATTAAGGCCCCATTTGATCCAACCAGGATCGAAGAAGTTTTTCCGGCCTCCAAGCGTAGAATGTACTAATTTCCCTATGCATTTTTTTGGCGAAAAATTTTGTCGCCGAATATACTGCCAACCTCGTCATATGGATGAAGCGGTGTTCAACCAATCAGGGCCCCAAAAGCCGCTGTTGAGTATGTTCTCAGGCGACTGCCTTTACCATGCCTAATTTATTTATGGTGTTAGCTTCCCCAGTTCTTCTCCACCAAGCTATCGCCGTATTAGTGATAACGAAACGAAGGAGCGACTTGCCCAGAGGGCTCTTATTGCCACAGTCTCGACGGCACCAATATGCGAGTTCCAACTATGCCTCCTATCTAGAATGATACCAAGATACTTAACCTCCTTAGAAAAGTTTACTTGTATCTTCTTGTAAAAAGTACAGCAACCGTTTTTGATGGATTCAACGGCAGTCCTTTCCTCCATGGCCATTCTACATCACGAAATCCATGTCAAACAGTGATTTTTCTGAGCTTATTTAGATTGGTATCATTATAAATAAATTTTGTTTGTTGTCGTATCTATTCATTCAGAAGTAATTAAGGTATGTTCTCAACTGCTCCAGGGTCCATTCATATAAAACACGTCTCTGTCTATGATCATTTAGCGTGCAGGCCCGAGTAACGACGCAAAATTCGCCAATTTGTGTGTACGGTGGTCTTATATACCATACTTTCATGAACGTCGTCAATATTTTCGACAGACCCTACGTGGTATTAGTTAATCCACTACACGGTAGGGACAATTATGGCAGTCGTAAAATGGGCCAAGCACACATATAAGACGTCCATTCTAATAAAACTATTTTATCGTTAGATCGTATTTTTGAAAGCTATTAATTGAATAAATGACAGCAAATTTAACAATATGGTCACTATAAACTGTCAAAGGTAGAAAACTCTTATTGAAAGACGCGTTAATGAATAGATTTAATGTTGGATCAATCGAAGTAAAAACGTCATCATCATTGTAAAAACTACTAATTTGAGAACCTTGAGCAACTTATTTTATTTTTAGGTTTATAAAAAAAGCTTTTTTCCCAAAAGAAAAAAATCGAACAAATTTTTGAATTGTATTTAAATTTCAATGCTAGAATTTCTGAAACAATTTTTAACTTTGTCTGTTGTTGTTATTAATACTCGTAATATGTAAATAAAGGCCAACGACATTTTAGAATAACGTTAGCGAGATTGTTTAAAAACTCATCAAATTATTTAAATATGCATACGTATCCATGTATCCATGTATGTATCTATGTATTGTGTATGAATATATATTTATTTTATTTTATTTTGTTTATATTGCACTCAAAATTTCTCTTGTTCGTGTTTATAACTGACCTTACCCTATACCCTCGTGTGTAAGTCATTGTCTATGAAAAATATTTTCTAAGTTTATTTGTTTAGCAAACACGCACTTTTTATTTAGTGATGATTTCTGGTTTTTCAAAGTCATCTTTCGTTATCATCTTCAAATTTATCTTTTGAGGAAAAAACGTGTTTGGAATTAGTTTTAGACTTATATACCCATATCTGAAATACATATCATATAATGAAAGAGTTCTTAAAACATCTTTCGGTTTTGTTTGATTTTTTGTTTTATTACATTAATAATATCAACACCAACAACTTAAATTAGATGTTTAAAAGTGATTTTAGAGTTTTGTCTTAATAAGTTTTAGGAATCATTTTGACAAACCTTGAAATTTTTGCCGATATATCGCACATGTACTTCTGAAGTGAGTCAGCCCAAAATTTACCAATTTTCACTTTTAGCAAGAAAACGATATACATATAGTAGAGTGGTCATATCCAACCACTGTAAAAATCTTACATCATGTTCTTTACTCTTTTGTCAAAAAAAAAAAAAAAAAAAAAAAACCACTTGTTACCTTCATTGTAATATAATTTCATATTGAACAGAAAAGTTTTATTCCTCTATTAAAATGGGAAAATTTCGAGTTGACTCATCTTAGCAATACAAATGCGATATATAAGTATTTTCAAAAATGAAATATTTTTATACACATGAGAGTATTTTTCATAAAGATATAAATAAGGGTGTCCAAAATTGAGGTAACATTTTAATTTTAATAAAAAAAATATATATTTTTATTTCAGTTTATTGTAAATAGGTTGGGGTTAAAAATAAAATATTATGTCGGTCAAGTGACCCTTCCTTCTGGCTCGACAGGCTCCCAATCTTTTACCAAAATTATCACTCACGTTTTTAACGTGAAAGAAAAATTCAAAAATCGCATTATTTCTCGTAGAAGAGGAGTAGATTGTCCACCAAGATCATGTGACTTGACAACTTTAGATTCTTTTGTGAGGTTTTTTAAAATCGAAACTGTACTGCAATAATCCCATAACAGTTTATTGAGAAACGTGATTGAATATTTTATTGCCGAACCAGTATGGGGGTTACTTGACCGACATAATTTTTTATTTTTAACTGGAACCTATTTGTAATAAACTGAAATAAAAATATTGTTACGTTTTAATATTTCTAAAACGTTTGAGTTCTTTTCAATTGCGTCAAAATAAAATAAACACCACTTTGTTGTTGTGTTACACTTTTTTATTTTCTCACTTTATCTCTAAACAGTTTATCTTAATGCAGCAACTTAATATTTGTTTATACAACACTTTTATTTACACCAAAACACGACTTTATTTTATGACAGCAAAACGATAACTATCCTAATGCATAAGGCGTTGCCTTAAAGCTTTTAAAGGCTGATGTGGTGTATCTCTTCTTTTTTTTTAGGTATTGTTTAACATCTGAAAAAAAACGTTTTTTATTAAAATTAAAATGATTCCTCAATTTTGGACACCCTATACATATGTACATACATATGCATGTATGTAACAAAACATATCTTCAAATTTTAATTTCTCAATTTTATTTTGCGGAAATTTTCTTATCGTCTCTTACTTTAAAAACAATTATTATTTCCTTAAGAATCATAGGATCATAATATATTCTTTCCATTTGCGCCTATTCAGAACCAAAGTTTTAATATGGCTCCAAAAAGTAGCTTCTTTCTCCACTGGTCTTCTTAATCGAATAATTTAAATATGAAATGCCGCCAATAAATGCATTCGCTTTTTATTGCTAAAACAAATAAAATTCATTTACAGTCTTTTCTTTTATTTTATTTAAAGAAAAACATTTCATGAAAAATATTTAATACTATGAAGGTTTCTTATATAAGCGATCAAAACCTACTATCCTACCTACATCTACTTTTTTAACCTCATCTTTATTTTACAATTGAAACCGTAAGCGAAACCGTTAAAAATCATGAAAAATATGTGAAAAAATATTGAATAAGAAAGAAATAAAATGTAAAAAAACTAACTAGTAAAAGTGGTTTTTAAGTGCACAAAAGCCATCACCACTATCATTATTAGATGAAGTTGCTGCTGCTGCTGCTATTGCACCCAAAGATACCACAAAATTAAACAAAATCAAAATAAGTCATGGATTTTTTGTTTCTTTTTTTTTTTTTTGTTTTACTAAAATGAAATGAAAGGTGGAATAAAACAAGATATGAGCATATAATCACTATTAAACATAGACAACATTTTATTAAAACTGGGTAAAAGACCTACAGACACATATTGCTTTTTTTACAATATCCCGAGAGCGGTCTGCCACCATCATCGTCATCATCATTTGAAAAACAATTGAATTCAACTTGACCTATAAATGAATGAATGAGTGTATGAATATTGTGTGTATGAATTGTGTTGCTAATACTAATCAATTCCATGATATTGTTGTTGATAGCGTGTTGTTGCCGTTGCTTTTATTTTTAATTGTGTTACCATTTTTTTTATTTTTTTTTTTTGTTTAACTCCCAGTGGCTGTAGGTTTTGTTTTCTTTGTCTTGTTTTTTGCCTTTTCTTTAAAAGTGTTACCCGTGTCTAAAATCTGAATGATTACAGCATCTTAGAGCCAAGTTTTGTCTGCTTGTTTGCCTGTTTGGCCATTGTATTCGTTTTCTTTGAAAGACACAAAAAAAGTAAAAAAAAAACATTCGCTATTCACATAATGTAATAAATGAAAAAATTACTAAATCATCAACAAATCATGGTTTACTATAGAAAATCATAAAATTCGTTCATCTACTCGTAGTCGTCTGTACAAATTTAAAATTTTTTCTTTACATTCTCTTCTCTTGCACCAATTTTATTATTATATATTATGGTTGATTTTTTGATACTTTTATCTTTCAGCAAATACTACTAGCAATGATACAGTGGGCCAAAATTGATTGAATACACAACAAATATCCGCACATAGATTTCTCCTAAAGGCCAACAGTTGAATTGAAATTAGCAACTATTTAAATTTTGGTACATAAGCCATTTTTGTTAGTCCTGGATGGTGGATGTATGTAAAAACTCTAAGTAAAGGAAGCCTTTTTCGAAATTTGTTTTCTTTTAATAAAATCAACTGCATCACTGTATCGCAATCAGTAGCCATATTTTAAATTAGAAGAGTTGGCAATAGACTTGCAGTAGCTTATAATTATTAATTTCATATCTAACATTTATTATTACACGTTCTTTTGTTATGATGTTTTTTTTAGATTATGAAATAAAATAAAAAATAATAACAAATAGACTTGTTCTTCTTAAGAAGTAATCATTGCTATTCAAAGTCATGAATAGTGATTCATCTGATTCGGTTGATCCGATACCAACTACCGCAAAATTACCACCGGATAAAAAAGGTGTCGATATCAGCTACGAGTCATAACTAAAAAGGCAAAAAGAAATGTGGATGGTTTGGTTGTCGGGCGTAATCGTCTTAATAATAATACAACTAAAAAAGCAACAAAAGATCAGCCAATTTGATGGACGTTAAAAGTAAGAATGTAGAAAAGGCTTCTGGAAGATCTGGTAAGAGGAAATTTAGTCCGCCAATTATCTTACACAATGTAAATGTTAAAAGGCTTGTTGACCAACTAAATGAAAGGTCACCAAGGGTTGTTAACTCTTCTCAAAATAAAAGAAAGCTTTATTTCGAGGATCTATCTGCCCATTTGGAAATGATGGAATTATTAAGAGCACAAAATATTAAGTTTTACTCATTTACTCCTCCCGAGTTAAGGAGAATTTCGGTTATTTTGAGGGGTTTGAACCATTTGACTGGTGTGTCTGATATAAAAATAGCCCTTGATATGGCGTTACCAAATACAGTTGAGAAAGTCAGTAAATTAGTTACAAAGTTTTCCACCGAAAATGAATTTGACACCGGCTTGTTTATTGTAACATTAGCACAGGGGAAGTCTTTAAATGACGTTCGCAAATTACAATTTGTTTTGAACCAATGCATAAAATGAGAGACTCCCAGGAACAAAATAAAGGGAGATATGAAGGCATTCGGCCCGAAACTGTAATTCTGGTTTCAAATGTGTCAAATGTAATTTGGAACATGAACCAGGCTATTGTAGTGTTAAGAAAGGGGAATTTTCCCCTATATGCGTCAATTGCAATGAAAGGGGACATGTGGCCAATTATAAAGGTTGTCCGTCTTATAAAAGAAAAAGGAGCTAATAGCTACATAAGTCAAATAATAAAAGGCAGGAAATTGAAAATAATGTTAAGCTTGCCATAGATAACACACAAGCTATTAGGGGAAAATCATCCTATGCCAGCCTTTTTCATTCAAGGCCAAATTTTCAAGAGGAAAATTTACAGAAATGGCCTCAATTGTGGAGGAATTTATTAAGCTTGGTGAGTACTTTAGGGAATTAAAGACTCAAACATTAGAATCGAAAATTTCTAATTTTCTGAAATCGTATAGAACCATGCCTTTGGAAATGGCAAGAAAAGAGTATGGTTTTTTATTAGATGAGGTTCTCTCTAATTATGGCCCGTAATAGTTTAAATTTCATCACATTTAATACAAGATCGTTAGTCGAATTAAGTAGACGTATCGAATTGATTAATATTGGCAGTACTGATCAGCAAAAGGATTAAACTTATAACTACAAATGTTCCACATTTAAAATTTCGCAAATACTTTCATTGAGATAAATTTATCTATAGCAGGTCAGGTTAAAAAGTTCTTGTTAGGTGGCGTTTACATTCCTCCAAATTTTCCCCGCGATGATTTGATATCTAATCTAAATTGCATTCAAAATTACTCTTTATCTTACGCTGGTGTCCTTATTGAAGGAGATTTCAACTCCAGAAGTGTACATTGGGGCGATCTAATTGACAACATAAATCGAATAAGTTATAATGACTGGTTAAATTCGTTTGCTACTCATTTTAAGAGATATTGTGATGCAGGTCCGACTTTTTCCGGAGAACCGTCTTTTTTAGACCATTTGCTTATCAGTACTAGTCTAATTGAATCAGATAATGGAAATGTTCAGATAATGAGCCTACCAACGTTTTCCGATCATTACCCACTAAAATTAATGGTGAAATTTTCAACATTTTTTAGATCTTTTGAGAATACAAATCACTTCTTAATGACTGTATTAACTGTAAAGTAATCAGACATGCTATGCTAAATTGAAATTAGAAACAAAGGTTTTTTTGTTCCGGAACATATAAAAAAACTTTTTAGAATAAAGTATATTTCGCAAAGGGAATTAAAAAAGACTTTTCATAGAAATGGAAACAGTAACTCGGATGAATACCGACGTTTAAGTGTTCAAAATCAACTCCTTAAGACTATTATTAAGGCACGTGTTGAAATACATCAGGCAGAAGAGTTTATTAAACTTCTAGAGGGCATAAAACCTAGTCCCAAAGCTTTCAAAAAAATATTTCAGATTACTGGCAATAGAAAATCAAATTTTTTCCATAAACTTATTGTAAATGACCAAACTTTTACTGAAGATTTCGGAAGTTTGTAAATTTATTGCTCCAGTTAGATCAGATACATTTGAAGTTCCTGATACTGTGAATTTATGTCTCAATAATTGCCATAGTACCATATGCCAGTTTAATAGTACTACCAATGCTTTATTTACCAACGATCGTCTTCACTTCACATGTTTTTCCGAAGTCTTTGAAATCATTAAGTCCTTAAACTCAAAACGATCCTCAGGCTTGGATAATATATCAAATTTTTTGATTAAAAGATTACCGATATCTGCAGTGGAAATTTTTGGAATCATATTTAATAACTGTTTAAACAATGGTTATTTTCCTAAGTCATGGAGAATTGCTAAAATATACCCTCTTGCTAAAAAGCCAAAAATTTTTCAAATCAATAACTCTTGAAGTTGGGTAAATTACTGGAAGTGGTTATTAAAAAAAAACTTGAATGTTCAAATGTTCAAATTATTAATTCGATACCTAAGTACCAATTTGGCTTTAAGAGTGACCACTCGTCAGTTGATGCCTTGGCTTATCTACATAATGAAGTCCTCTGTAATTTGAGAAATAAAAAAATGTACCATCGCAGTATCGTTAGATATTGAAAAGGCGTTTAACCGAGCTTATCATCTAAGGATTATTTTTAAATTTATTGAATTGGGATGTGATCCATTTTTAGTTAAAATGTTTAGTAGTTATTTTAAAAACAGAAAAAATTTGTGGAAATTAATGATTCAAGATCTAGTCCAGGTGAAATATTTTGCGCAGTGCCGCAAGGCGCTATTTTGGCACCTTTTTTATATAGCATTTTGGTGTACGATTTTTCCCACGTATACAATGATTCGAAAAGTATACTTTATGTGGACGACTCGTTAATCTATGCACATGACTGTAATCTGCAGATTGCATTAGAGAAAATTTTAAATCACCTTTTCATAATTGATGGTTTTCATAGAGATTGGGGGGCAATTTGTTTTTGAAATGCATCGGGCAAAGGCCCTCGTAATATAGTGCGGCAAAGTAAAATGTTGAAACTTTCTTTGCGTGGTTCAGATATTCCTTTTGGGGATCGGATAAAGTACCTTGGAGTTACACTAAACAAGCTGTTCAAATTTAACCAGCATAGAAGCATTGCCAAGAGTAGAGCATTGCGCATCAAGGGTATGTTTTCAAGATTGTTGACGAACAGACACTTGGTTCAAAGGGTCAAATTACTTATTTACAAAGTAAAATTGAAAATTGAAATTGAGAATTAATATTTTTTTATTTTTTTATACAATATACATATGTATGTATGTATGTATGTATGTATGTATGTATGTATGTATGTATAAGCTTAGAAATCTAGCATACGAAATATTCAGAGCCACTTATAAATCAAAAGCTCACAAATTTCTATGATTTTTTTTTGTCTTCCATTCAAGAGATAGACTAACGAATGTAAAATGAAGTAAAATCAACATTTTACTTGTAAATTTAAGCAATAAAACTAAAAATATTCCCATTCATTTGTTAAACAAACGAAAGAAAAAGTGTTGAAATATCAATTATTTCATCTTAAGTTTAATACTTTAAAATGTTTTAATAAAAAAAAGAAAAAAAAATGGATAAGAAAACCTATACGACGAACGAAACGGTGCCAATGATGATGGTGATGGTTTTGTTTTAAAAACTTTTATTTTAGTTTTATGAGAAATTTCAATTGAAGTTCACGTTAGATGATGAGCAATACTATTGTGCATGTAGTAATTTTGTTTTTCTTTAATTTATTAGAAGATTGTGTAATTTTCTTGACGGCTTTACTTCCGTTTGCCATATATATAAAAGAAATTTCACTTTACCTGCCTTTGGTTTTTATTTAGATAATAAAATTATATGTTTCATCTTCTTTTCAACCAAACGAAGGTTTATTTTAGTGTTTTTGTGTTTTTAAGTAACCAAAGATGTGGTCTTATGTAAAATGAATCAAATTATTGTTTTTAAGCACAATTTTAGGTCAAGTCAGTGTCAAAATTATTATAAAAAATTGTATACTTATGTACCTAGCCTAGTAGGCCTAGTACGAGTAGTAGATCATATGATTGAACAAAAATTAAAAATTAAAAATTCAAAGAAATGCTGATTTAAAGTATTTTATAAAATTTTGAATACTTTCTTGTAATCCTTTGCTTTAGTTTAAGTTTTTTTTTGTTTTACATAGAAATTCAAATTGTCACCAACATAGTATTTGTCAATTTTTGTTTTAGTTTACTCGAACTAAAATAAACAAATAAATTAGCAAATAAAATAAGAGATAAAACAAATTTATAAAGTAGTGTCTAACTGCCAGCCGTTTAACATGAAAAACACAAAAAAAAAACAATCAAATTTGTTAAGCTACTTGCAATGGCCTTGCGATTACTACAACACTTAAAAAAAAAACACTACAAAAAAAGGAAAAAAAAATATTTCTTTTACTTCATGGGTTTTTTGTTTATCAAGACAAAACATGTTTTAAACAGCAGCATCTGTGCTATTGTCGTCATTCATCATCATCAACATCATAATCATGCTCAATTATTATTCATAATAATGGCATGTCTAACTTAGCAGTCTGTCCTTTCATCACTTTGTATAAGTAGTGTACTCTCTCGTATGAATGTTAAATATTGTAGTGATTGTTGTTTTTTGTGTTTTAATGAATTTTTTATTTTACTGTTTCACTCTTGTCCATTGTTTTGACTGCTAGCCTGTCTGTTTCACAGGTGATTGTGTCACACAATAATGTTAAATAATGTTAAATAATGTTAAAACACTTCAAAGCACTTTTTTGAAACTTGTTAACATAATAGCAAGCCAAACGTATCTTCTACATAATTAATAGGCAAATTATCCCTTTTACGCCTGTACTACTGCACCGATCTTCAAAAGATGTATATGGTTTTACAATTTTTAATGCACTAAACTTTATTTAAGTCGGTTCAGTACTTTAAAAGTAATACGACTTTTTTATTTTTTATTTTTATTTTATTTGTCTATCAATAATCACAATAATTCTTAATTCTAAGCAATTTTGAGTTACTATCATAGAGATATAACAACAAATATATACAAGATTTAAAATAATATCATTAAATACAAATTAAAATCTATTGTATCGGAAGAAGATAGAGAGCGAAAAAACTTTACTTAATTTCCCACACAACGTAAATATTTTAAAAATTTATAAAAATATTAAATAATTAAATCTATACTTGCGAGTATAGGAACAACTAATCAATGCTATGGATACTTCTCAATGGACGAAATATTTCGTTGCGGTATCTTAAGCCTTTTGCATACACTTAACTATAGCATTCGAAACCTTACCATAACAGATGAAGGCGCTGTCATCAGCATAAAATGCCATATCAAAACCCGCCTATATGCTACACTCCGAAGTGTAAATGGTTAAAGTAAAGGAGGTAAAACAGAGCCCTGCAGGACTACTGCCGGTATGCGTTAGGAAACTATAAATCAATTTTATTAGATACTAGATCTAACTCTCCAGTGTGGCTGTGAGCCTTTGTGCTGTACCTGCTTTTTGACTGATGTGAATAGATAAAGAAAACCTTAACTTTTTACACATGCAAAATTCCATATTTTTTGAAATAATGGTTTGTATTGACTGCCAAGTTATTTAAACTAAATTTAGCATCTTCAACTCTAACCATTCTTAAGATATACTAAAATTATTATCTAATTTATATGGAACGTACCATGCTCACTTATCTGATTTAGACTCAAAACCATCCATTCTAATCGTTCTAAAGATATACAAAAGACGCCACACCCACTTATTCACTTTCGCCCATATTTCGACTGATGATGTGTACTACTAACTACTAACTTATTTAAACCTAAGTCAGAACCTTCCACAATAACCGTTCCAAAGATATATAAAAATCAGTACTCATCTTGTATGGCAGGTGCTGCTCCCACTTATTCAATTCGCCTGATTTATATTGAGCACAATGTTATTTGGGCACAATTTTGAGACTCTTACTTATACCGTTTTAAAGCTATAGACATATAAATACAAATTTTATATGGGCGTAGCACCGCGCAGTTGAACATACACAGTTTTGAAAATATTTTCGAACTCACACAAAGTTGAAATGCTGTAACCAATTTCGTTTCCAAGTAAAACTTATGCAATAGAAAGGGGTTAACTCTAACGGCAATAACTCGCGAACCAATGGACCTACAAAAGTCGCATATACATAAAAACCTTGGTATTGACTTCACATTTCGTTTAAGGACTTACAAAATAATCGGTTGGCGCATTTCAGAGAACATCAATTACAGCACATCTTATAGTCCTATTTTATACATATAGAAGATAATAGGAAATTGCTTGTAAATAAGACCGAACTGATTTGATATTTTTGCTTGTCATTACCATATTCACCACACGTTTCAACTGATGAGTGGTAGAGTGTTGTTAAACCCATATTGGCAGCTATGCAGAACATTGTTATCTTAAACAAAGTTCCTTATTCTATTCAGAATAATCTGCTCAAATATTTTATTTAAGGAAATTTAACCTATAACTTGAAGTGAATCTTTACCACTTATTGCAATAGACATAACTTTATCCCTTTTAAGCCCTATTGGGAAATAGCCAGTTTGAATACAAAAATTATACAAATAATTTAACCACATAATTGTCTAAACCTTGGTGCTTTTAAGTCCTTTAGACCTTGGACAATAAATTTAACCTCATCACAACTAATAAAAGTGCCAGTATCATTATTCATCGAGTTGTCACTTTTAATGAACTAGCCACTAAATCAATCGCCTTTCCATCAATATGACTACGGTAGGTATTTGTAGTATTATATGACCTTGCAAACTGATCACCAATGGCGTCAGATATGATAGCCTTGTCAGTGACTAACTGATTGTCAACCATAAGACTCTTCAATGCACTAGTCTTACCTCTTATCCGCTTGGTAACCCGCCAGAAATTCTTACCCCCGTTGGGTAATTTTTTGAGAAAATTTCATCATTATTACCAACACCCATAAGCAAAACACATATTTTTTGACTTAAGGCCGAGTCACATATATTGAATCCGTCGTATTTTATATTTTATATTTCATACTTTTTATTTTATTTATTTTTTTAATTTATCATTTATGTGATTTACTTTTCTCCAAAGATATATCCATTAAAAAAGATTTACGTATGAATATATTTCTGGAATACGGTCGATTGTGTCGACTGCTGAGTACTCTAGTTACTAAAATTATAAAAAAACAATTTTCTAATAAGTATTATTTTGGATTAATATATATTAGATTGCGACAACGAATTTAACTAAAATTGAAGATCGTAAGGTAAATTCCTTCGAGTATATGAATGAAAAGATCAAATAGTCAAAGTAGGGCCTGTATATTATCTAATCAGCTTATTTCAATAATAGCTAATATTCCCCTGACATCGTAACTCATAAAATATATTTGATTTCTTAGTTCATATAGATTGATTTAAAGTTTAGGTCAAGTCATATATTTAAGCCGCTGTGGTATGGTAGGTAAGACACCAGCCTACCAACCAAAAGGTCGTCGGTTCAATACCAGGCCAGACCATCTTAAAAAAGAAAAAAGAATTTCGACAGCGGTATTACACCTCATAACATTAGCTAGTAACTGGTTATGAGTATTACTACTACTGAAAACTTCTCTAAATGCATTTGCCGTTCGGAGCCGGCGTTAAGCTGTAGGTCCCATTTGAATGAGTTTAAAAATAGAATCGGGTGCAGCTCACTGACTGAGAGAAGTCCACCCATGTTCCTTTAAGCCTTAGAAATTTCAAAAAACTACTTTATGGTATAGGTTATGAAGTCAATGGTGTCCACGGTGAGTATACTACTACTTAAAAAAAAATCATTTTGGTTTTTTTATTATTTATACAATACAAAATATGAATATTTACTCGTACAAAAATTATAAACTAAATTTTAAAAAAGTAAGACTTCTTTAAAAACCAATGTCTTCTTTATAGAATATCTCTAATGTATACAAAACCGATATAATAAACTTCAGAAATCTATTATCCTCTAAAAAAATATTTTTTTAAAATCTAATTTGTTACTATTACAACTCATTAAACTATAAAAATGTTTCTAATTACTTGTTAAAATAACTCATACATAATAATTCATTTTATTATAATAACTTTACAGTGTCATTAAACAGCTTTGTGAACTTATAAGCTAATAAGACTAGACTTTAAAAAATATTTAATAGTTTTGCCATTATAAACAAGTTCAATGAACTTTTTTAATTTCTTTTAGTCTAAGCTTAAGTAAGAAAGACATAGTCAAGCTCATCTACATAATACCCTACATTATGTTTAATTTATTTATTTATTTAATTTATTCTTTAAGAAGAATATGCCACTGAAATAATCACTGACACAAAAATTAGTACTGTGGTAAGGAGTTAAGGAAAACTTATACATATTTTTTGGGGATGGCGTGGTGTAGTGGTTAGAGCGCACGCATAACAACACAAACAATCCAGGTTTGAGCCCCAGTAGAGCACATGACGAAGAAAGAGTTTTAATTGTGGTTTTCGAATGTTTAATAATAAAAACATAGGCTTCAACTTCTTCCCTCCAGACAACTCCATCTAAAAAAAATAAAGCAAAAAAGCCCCCCCTAATCCTCTGGCGATGATGACAAAGAGCAGACGAATGATCAGGAAAAACACGCCACTTACTGGGAAAAATAATAATGGTAAAGTAAAGATCACCACCAATTAGCAAGGATCTTCACCACTACACAAAAAAAAATCATATGGAGGGAGCTACAGCTGATTAATCATCTGCTTAGCTTGAAATATCAAATTGATTAAAGAATGCTTATGGAAAGGAAAAATAGATGCTTTATGGAAAGCCAATATGCTCCCTAGAGTAGTGACGGAGAAAAAACAAATACATATTTTTTAATTTAATTTTGGTTTCGTTCAATGTATATCTTGCTTGCCCAAGAGATTTTAAATTTTTGTATTTTTTAGCTCTTTTTTTAGTTCAGACCAAATATTAACAGATGTTCATAGAACTTGAACTAGTGGTATACTAGAACTTACATATGTACATACATAATTTCCGCTACAGCCCAAGAGGAACAAGGGGCGCTTCTCTCAATCCAATGGGCTTACTAGAACTTACTCATCATATGATTTTTTTTTTAATATTTTAAAAATCAGTTCGTATACAATTAATAAGTATACCTCCTCCAGCTATAATAGTATAGAGTATAATGATATATCCAATATAGTATTGATAGGCAAGTAGAACATATTTTGCAAGTTTGCCTTCTAAGTCTTTGGTTTCATTTATCTGCATTTATCGCCTTACACCTGCTAAAATTTTTACTTTCTTTTTTGCTTTTAAAGCACTTGAAAATTTTCTTAACTGCTTCGTTTAAAATATCTCCAACCACTCGTATTTACTTTTATTTATTGTTAGAAAAACGACAAATGTTTTCAAATAAACAAAAATTTTTATTTATTGCCAAACATTTCTTTTCACATGATTGACAAAATTTCACAAATAAATAAAAAATTAACATTAGCATGTCAATTTATTTTAAAAATAAAAAAGTTCTGGAACTTTTTGGAAGCGTTTCATACAAATCAAAGGTTAATTTCAAATATAAATAAAAGGCTTACTTCTCTCCTAACTTCTGAATGAATGACATATTAGAATGCCAGTTATTTATTTAAAGATTTTAATAATAATTTTACTGTTGTTTACTTGCTTGGCATTATAAATATTAATCAATATTAAAAAAGATTATAAATCACATAATAACACCTTGTGACGTCAACAAAGGTTGATGTTTTTTTATAATATTTTTGCAGCCGGTTAAAGGTATACGAACCTTGCAATAATAAATTAAAACAAAAATATTTCATTAATTACAAAAAAGAGTTCAATACATTTAAAATAAATGTAAAAAAACAAATATTTCATTATTTTAATTACTGAAATTTCAATAATATAAGTCACAAAATACCCAATATTTTTTTATTTCATATCCAAAACGTAAAAATTCAAATCGACTTTAAAGTTCATTTAGAATTTCTCCTTTAAATCTTTTAAGATTTTTTGATAATAAGTAAATATATTCATTATAAATGTTTTGGGTTTTTTCCCATTTTTTTTTTTTTTTTTTTTTTGATAACCAGACAGGCGACATTATGAAATAAGTTTTTACAAATGATTTTAACAACTTATTTTATTTATTGTGTTGCATATACAATTTTTTTCTTTATTCTTCTGTGCCACAAATTTTAAAACATTTATTAAAAATTACTAATTTAGTTTTTGTTAAACCTTTATTTTGTCTTTATCTATTAATAACTCGATGACCCCCTTTTGCTAGAAAAACAAAAAATACTAACAACACTAATGATAAATTTGTAGACAAAAAAAAAATAAATAAATAAATAAATAATAAAAAGCAAAATTCACACGCGTTTACAATGTTCAACACAATTAACGAAAAAAGAAATAGAAACAGTCATCACATGTGAAGTACAAAGTACTGTAACAATGATGCTTTTATTTTAAGTGTTGATATTTTGGCAGTAAGTGTATAGCAAAAATAAGTAACATTTAACCGACCGTAACAATTTTTTATTTTAACAATTTTATTGCAGACAGTGTGAACACTAATGGCATACATTTGCGGCAACTTTGTTAAGATTTATTTTTGTTTTATTTTTTTGTAAGTTATTTAATCAATTAGTTTTATCTTAATATGACAAATGATTGATACAATTGAATAAAATATTATATAACGTCTTATATACAATAACATTTCTGAAATAGGTTATAACATTTCTGAATAGGATAACTTTTTATTGTAGTATTGATGGAACTACAATAGAGAATATCGTTGCCACATTGTAATGTGTTCCATAGAGTTAGATACCTTACTCTTTTGGCCCCTTCTATACACAGTGGAGATGCTCGAATACAGAACTTGAAACACTGACTCATATATGAGATTTGTACTTAACTTTAGTTTTTATGAAGGACTTGTACATTTTCTTGCACTGTTTAAAACAATTGTATAAGTTGAGTTATTCTTTTGATACTTGAGAAAAATATTCAACAATAACATCTGCCTCTTCTTAATATTTACATTAGTCATAGATTTAGATAACACAACACTATTATTATTACGCAAGTGACTTCATAATAAGCTGTTGATCCTCAGTCCAAAATAGAATCGATTTCCAAGCACTTAGAGTTTTAAGAAATTATCTTCAACTTGATTTTTCTACTGACGTTTCGAACGTTACTTTTTGTGCCATATACCAGGAAGATTAGAAGGGATGGTTTTCAAGAAAGTATTATTATTTATTTTATGCCAAAGCTGATTTTTTTTTTATTATCACTAAGACTATGTATCAAAAAACAAGTTTTGGTTTTGCTCGTATTAAAATAGCTCCTTCCCATACACCTGTGAGGGAATCATTAATTTTATGGCCTTTTGCCAAGAGCATGAGTTGCTATCTTTAACAACAAATCAGTCGACAAGCAAGCTGACTACCATTTACATACATGACTGCCCCCTGTCAAAAGCTTTGAAGTTAGCCAGAAACAAGACACAACACTAATCTCTCTACTGTCTCTCTTCAACAAGTTTCCTTTTTAAGTTTTTTAAATCTTCTCCTGTGATCAGTGTTGCCGCTTTGGTCCGATTAGACCAAACTTGGTAGTTTTACGTTTTTTCAAAACAATATGGTAGTTTGGTTGGTTTGTTGTAATTTTTTTACATTTTTGGTAGTTTTTCCTCCTGTAGCATTTTCTTTTTTTTTGACATGGTACATGGTACCTCTTAAAAACACAGTACATAACATAATTTAAATAAAAGTAATTTTGAATTGAATTAACAACTTTCAATAATGTTACCACTGTTACTGAACGATGTGTGCTAAGCAGTTGCACCGTTCACGACGAGTTATAGCAAAGAATAGAAATTATGTTATGGCAGTGACTGCAGAAAGTCGGATCAGATTACCGCGATTGGAGAGTAAAAAAGATTTAAAAAACTGATTTAACTTCGTTTCAGTAAGAGCAATTCTCTTTTATTTGTTTCATTTGTTTTAAATACATTTCTAGCAGTCTTTCTTACATTTTATTCTAAATGTTGTATTAAGCAACTTACTTTGTTTGCACTCCTGATATAAAATATTAAATTCGAAAGAAAATTACAATATTTTGTTATCATTTTGTAATTTTTGAATGATGTGATAGTGTTTTTTTAATAGAATAATGTAAACAGAAAATCTTTAGGTCGATTTGCGCAGAATAGGAAGTTTCTCAGAATTTCGCGCAGATTTTATTCTTGCTATACGACATTTCAGTTTTTTTTTTTGACCCATAAAATGTGACCCATCCTAATAGAATACATACACTTTGCTCCTATGTTTGTTGTTACTTGATGTATATTTTTTTGTTTATTGTTAAAAACTGGAGTTTGTTACTATTATTATTACTACATATTTAAAACAAAGCAGAAATTTCGATTTTATTTAAAAAATATATTTTTAAATTTTTGGTAGGCTCTGAACGGTTTTGGTAGAATTATTGAAAATTTTTGGTAGGAAGTCAATTTCTTGTGTGGCAACGCTGTCTGTGGTATACTGAGTTAAAGTTCGATTTCTGAGTCCATGTTGTTGCATGAGAGAGAGTACATGCGCAAAAAAGAAACATGTTTGTTTCTTAAGTCTTTTATATGCCATATACTTTTCATTTCATTTGTAAAAAAATAAAAAGTAAAGTTCCGTTTGAAATCTTTTTTATTTATAAAAAATAAATGAGATTGTATTTGTTTTGCAAAATTTGTTATTTTAAGACTATTGTCGTCGTCAGAAATATAAAATAATTTAAGTAAAATGCAAAATGCGAAAATTTTTTATAAAATAAAAGAAAATTTAAAAATTCTAGAAATTCATATAAACGTGCACAATATTTTTTTTTATGTACGTAGTAAATATAACCTTTGTACCATTTTTCTAGTTTGCATTGTAAAATGTTTATATAACAAATGTAGTTCATTTATAAGTGTTTCCTTATTATGCAAGTAGTTATAGTTGTCATGTAATAAGATTTAACAATTATCTACGTAATATTGATCTCAATTCATGGTGTTTAGTTTAAGTACGAGTAGATTAGCTTTTAACTCATTGTAATAAGTTTTCATGTAACACAGATCTTCAATCACTTATAATTAAAGTAGTTTTCCACTTAATACAAGTTTTTTTTTTCTGTGTTTGCTATTTATAACCGGCAGTAAGTTGTAAAGACAACATATGGAAGTGTCTAAAAGCAAAATCATGAAGTTCATTGAAATCTTAACAGAACAAACAGAATAAACATATCAATAAAAGTAGAATAGCAATTATTTGAGCTTAAAATAATTTAAGAATTATATATAATATTATAAGATTGTATGAAATATTCACAATAAAATTTGAAAATTAATTATGTATGGAATGTATATGTATGTAGGTAGATATGTATGTATATATTTTAACAAAGCTTTGCAAATATTGAGTGTTGTCATCAACTTAAATAAACTTCATATGCATTTCATATAATTGCTATTCAACTGTTTTAATTAAACATACATTGCTGCTGTTAAAAATTCTGTTCTTGAAATTGCAATTTTATCATATACAGTTGCCAGTATGCAACGGTTGGATGAAAAAACGGCAGTTAACTGTAGTCACTAAATACAATCAATTAAATTAATATATATGTATGTAAGTATATATATATTTTTTTAATTATTTTTATTACAAACGTAAACAACTGCTAAGGAATGCAAACAGAGGCAAGTGCAATAGATAAACAAGAAATACTTGTTTTTTTTTTAATAACAAATAAACTAAACTAATATTAAAGATAGCATACATTCATTAGGAAATCAAATTAATGTGAATGAAATTCTTAGATGACGTCACAGTTTGGAAAAATTTTAAAAAGAAAATTGTAGATACTAAAAAACTACAAAGTAAGTAAACGACCGCTTTTATATAAATATTTTCGGTTAAAATTTTGTTTATTTATATATTAAATGACATTAATTTATGTTTATTTTCAACAATTTCCGTTAAGAGAAAACCGTATTTCCGGTAGCTTAGGAATATACACGAAACTTAAGTATAATCATTTCAAAATTTAATTTCATTTTCAAATTGTTGTCCATTTTTTAACATTTTCTTTTTTTTTCCGAGATACCAAAGAAATAATTTATGGTCATGAAATAAGTTTTAAATATCATTTGTTTTTACACATGACAAGCGTGTCTTTTTATTTTACTTAATAGCCCGAAAAACAAGAGCTTTATTCATTTACTTTTAAATTTCATAGAAAAGTTTGAAAAGAAATATTTAACAAGACTTTTTGTCAATTACAAAAGTTATATAAATATCATAGAGGAAGATGCTGTTGTTTCACCATAAGACATTCGAAAAAAAGTGAAAATGATTTAATGTTAAGTATGAAAATAAATTTCTTTTAAATTTTGTTCAAATTACAAAAATTACTTGCGCATATGTACTCTTTTTTACGTTACATAATATATAGATATGTACGAGTACATATAAATAAAATATGATGTTGCATAGTTTTTCTAAACTATAAACATTTTATTAAACTACAATATTATAATTATTTAAACAACATTTATCGAACAATCAAAAGACATTAACACTTTACTTTTACTTATGAAACGTATTCCTTAATTTTAATAACAACCTTAGTACATACATATATATGCATATACATATACATGTACATAGAAATTAAAATATTCTTTAATGAAATGCTATAAAAAAGAAATCAAACAAAATTTATTTGAAATTTTAATTAAATGTCTTGCAAAATTAATTAAACTGGTCTTTGAGCTTCTAATAAACTCCATACGTAAATACTGTATAATATTTAGATTTTTAAATTGCTATAATGTTTATTGTTGTGCGCTAAAAAAATTAAAAAATTCCACTTATACAATTTCGCTTTCACTTAATTTTGGGTTATTTATAAACAAAATTTATTTCTGGAATATTTTATTTTATTCTAATAAACAAAAATTTACCTCATCATCATCATCATCATCATCATAATCACATTTTTTCAACCTGAATTTGCTAAAATAAATAAATAAGTTTTTAAGAATAAAAATAACAATAAAAAATAAATTCTAAAAGAACAAGAAATAAGAAATAAATTAAATAAATAATTGCCAAGCGAAATTAAAAATCAACAATAATTATCATACGCCATGATGGTTTGTTTACCGTTATGGAAAGGAAAAGAAAAGCACCGACATTAACAACAATTTACACTCAATTTTTTATGCCGTTGAATTTTAACATTAACATACAGTTTAACATGCTGTTTGCTAGCACTATTCAGTTTGCATGTGCTTAACATGAGTATGAGAGATTTTAACTGTTATACACATATTATTATTATTGTTTTTATGTGTATTGTTTTGTTTTGATTTTGTTTATGCATTGTGTATGTGTTGTAATGCTTCTCACACACAACTGAAAAAAAGATACTCTCAGTACTCGTATTAACAACACAACAATGTAAATAGGAAATTATTTTTATATTTAACAAATAACTGAAAATGAAAAATTCTATTGTATCAAGTGTTTATGCAGAAGAGTAGCAAAGGAATGTTTTTAACACACAACCAAAAAAAAAAAAAAAAAAAACAAGTAGATTTATAATGAATATAAAAAAACAAAATAAAAAATCTTTAATTGTGTTACCTCTGGCACTTTCCTGAATATTACACTGGATGTTATAAATTTGTAATTTCATAACGCTTAATGAAAAATCTTTTGAACCTTCTTAGCCTGATTCTGAATAGAATTTATCAAGTGCATGTGCTCTGTAGATGCTTTTTTTTCCAACTCCTCCTTGATAACGTCCTTTGACATTGCCTTGATAGTACTTATAACACTATTACGATTGTATTTGATGCTTAATATTGTTTGTAAGCCGAAGCTTTATGATTTAAGAATAGTGTTAAGAGTCGTGGTCATGGTGAAGACAAATATCAATAAATTCAAAGTCACCTACTTCTCTAGCTGCAATACGAAAGATATTCAGTCTCTTTACAATCAATAGCAAAATCATATTTTCTATGGTAAATATTTAAGAAATATTTGTAAAGGTCAACAATTTCATTATTCATTGCAAAGGAAATCTTAGGGCACTCGTTTTCTAAATTAAACTGTAGAACCACGCTTTCACCAACCCTTTCAGGTTGTGACGTTACTGTACATTATTGACAAATAAATTAAGTCAAATTACTGGCTAAGGCGTTGAAATAAAAAAATTAAATACATTTATAAAATATATTCTTCTTGTTGGTTTTTTTTCATAATATGAAATCAAGTTTTTGTTAATAAAAAATATTCCATTGCAATTATTGAAAAATTATCAACAAAATATTATTGAAATATAACAATAAGAATTAATTAATATTAATAATACAAATAATGACTACGAAATTTATTATAAAGAATATAAATAAAATATAATTCAAGAAAATGAATTAAATAGCTTATATATGATATAGAGTTTAAATAACAATAAAAATAAATCTAAAATGAATGAATAAAATTATATTCATTAATATTCATTGAAAAATAAGTAATTGTTTTGTTTATTAAGTTGAAACAAAAGACGGAACAAAGTCTCTGTTTGAATTATTGTGCAAAATTTTATTTCATATTATACTCATATACATATTAATTAATTTATACTTCTTTTTTTCTTAATAATTGCAGAATTATATCACAGGAATTTATGATGGCTGGCGAGATCTTATGGATAATAAGTCAGATCCCAGAACGAGAGATTTTCCACTAATGAGTTCACCATTCCCCACAATTGCCATCAGTTTAACATATGCTTACTTTGTAAAGGTAAATTAATGACAACGTATGCTAATGACGACGTATACTAAATGAAAAATAATAACAAAACAAAAAAATACAACATTTTATGAGTAATATTGTTTATTTCACATATGAAAATTCTTAAGCTGTTCAATGACTTTATTTCTATCCTACTGAGTGTTTAGATCTGGTTTAACGAGTCTCTATAAAATGGAAAAAAGGAATCCCCTGAAATGCATTATTAAGCACAAACAAATTGCAACAAAGATCCAGAGATAGCCCTTCACACTAACACATTTTCACAAACTAGACCAGTTTTTTTACAGACCATTACCCATTGCCTGTTAATAAATAAAATGTTTTAAAAAAAAATTCCTTTTTAACTTTAATGACTAGTGATATGGTCATAAAAAAAGGCTCAAAACTTGTTTAAAAGATCTCTGACTATTCTAGAAGTAGAACATTTTTTTATATTTTTTCTCTTTTTTTGCGTAAAAAAGCAATCAAAACAAGGAAACAAGTTTCTATATGGAATTAATGTTTCATGGTCACTTGATCAAAAGAAATATTAATGGTTTACTAGGAATTTGTAAAAATCAAAATAAAAAAGTTGGTTTATGGTTATTCTTTAAAGCAATAACAAAAAAGCTTTTAAGACGGTTGGTTGATGTGATCGTTCACTGCTCGCAAGCAGTCCAGTAGAGTCAAAGGTCCAGCCTGTAGCCTGAGTGTATCTCTATTATAGGTCATTAAGTATAGACCCAGATAAGTCATGAGATTGGTTAGGTAGATACAGTTGCAAAATAATCTGTTCATTGCAACTGCGACAACAGTTGTTGAAGGGCAGTTCACATCGACTCTTGGGCTTGGCATGCACTCAATATCCAGTTATTACAGTCAAAAATTTTACAACAATATGACGCATCTATGGTGGGCTATAAGTTTTAGTGTGCCAGCCTACAAGTGTTCAGATTACGCTATCAGTTTGTAGGCTTTTGAAAAAAGATTCTTTAAAATGATTCCAAATTATACTTATAATGCCCAAGGAACTGTGTCGTTCTAAACATAAGTTAAAAGTAGTATAGTTCTTTTTGGTGAGCATACCATATAATTATCTCTTTTTGAGATGTAATTCATACTGCAAATCACTTTTAGGAAAAAAAATTAATGATATAAATAATACTAATGATTAAAATGTAACAATCGAAACCATGTCAAGTTCATGTTAATTAAATAGTTTTTTATCTAAAAATTTTGCTAAAAAGTATTTTAATTTTAAAAACACCATCTCTGTTTGTAATGATACAGCAAGACAGGGACAGGTGATAAATAATGGGCTAAACATTTTTTTACCAACCGCAATAAAAAAAGTTTCACCCAAAAAAAAAAAAAAATAAAATCTAAATGACTTTAAAGGTTGCCATTTGATTATAGGGCGGGTGCGATAAACCCAAAATAGAAAAAGTTTGTGGCACACAAATGATTTCAGATAAAAATACACCATAAAAACATAAAAATAAAAAAATATATTTTTAAATATATTTACGAGTGCATACCAGACATAAATAATAATTAATCAAGTTTATAATTAACACACAGTTCATCTAACAATAGCCAAATTGTGTAAACTTGATAATAAATGTTGTTTTTTTTTTGTTTTTTTTTTTCTTTACAATCATTATTATTATTAATTAATTTTTATTTTAAAACTTATTTATTTTTTCTTTTGCATTTTTAGGTACTTGGTCCTAAATTAATGGAAAACAGAAAACCTTTCGAACTGCGTAAAGTTTTAATTGTTTATAATTTTGCACAAGTTATATTCAGTGCCTGGTTATTTTATGAGGTAAACTGTTTATCTTTTGGAAAAATCTAGATGATTTTTGAACAAATATTTTAATAAAATAAAATCCTTTTTTTCTTTTAATTACAGTCCTGCATTGGTGGTTGGTTAAATGGTTATAGTTTTAGATGTGAACCAGTAGATTATTCATATTCACCCAGAGCTTTAAGAGTAAGTACTTTTGATATAAAACATAATATTATATAATAAAATTAAAAATAAAACCAAAAACAAAATGTCAAAAAGTGAAAAACAAACACACTCCTTGAAGTATTTAAGCTTAAAGAAAACACAAATATGGTATTTTGTTAAAAAAAAAATTCTTAAAATTTTGTTAATAAAAACAAAACAAATGATTAAGCCATATCCATTCCACTTTCTATCAGTTTTTATTAATTGTTTGTTTATTCATATAAAAATAAATATTAGAATACATATTTTGAAAACTTTCTATAAGTGATTAATAACGAAATAAAAATCGATTTACGTTAAATTTCAACTATAAGATACCCTACACAAGCTTAAATTATAGTCAGAACTTTTTATTTAATAAAGCCAGTACTCAGTGCATTGTACAATGCCAGGAAAAAGGCTTGAGGGAAGAAGAAATGTGGAATTGATAAATATGATAATTGACAGGCGATTTTATTAGCAGAAAGAACAGCGTCTCAGTTTTGTGATACCCTAGTCAACCACAAACAGTGGCGAAATAGCCAGATACCCTAACGTCATAAATTATCATCATTTGTTAATTCCTGTATACGGCCAAAAAACCCCGAAATTGGCTTTAAATTTATTCTATTCTCAGTCGAAGAAGGTCGAATTGAATGAAGTATTTATTACACTGTTGAATTTTGATGTCCAGATCGTTAAAAGTTTCTTTATAACTTTGCTACATTTTCTAATAATTTATCCAATAAGTTTTCTTTCATAATTTCCACACGTTGAACACACATGATATAATGCTCAAAGGCATTGTGATACGGTTGGATATTATTACCTATTTTGACACCTAAATATATATTATATATAGCAATTGAACAAACTATAATTTCTGTCTAGTCAGCTATATCAACACTCTAACAAGACACAAAAGACTTAAGACACAAGCTTATTAAAAACCATATTTGCTCAACTAAAAATGTGCGCGTTTTATTTACTTATCGAAGATATTTTATATTAAACAAAGTTAACGCTCATTTACAAAATTTTGTTTTTTTTTTAATTTAAGTGCTATAAGAGACATAACGTCTCTTCATATATGGTTCTGTGATTTAGATAAGGCTTCAGGCAAATTAGTTAAAAAAAAACATGTCGTTTATGTATACATTGGCCCGTTTTGTGACGAAGTTTAAAGTCTGTTCTTAATTTCTTCGAAAATCTCATACGATCTGATGATCTTTTTCTCTTTTCTTAAGTTTGCTTTAAAAATTAATCCGTTATTTTGCACTTTTGTCTATAAAAACTTATTGATGTTTGTTGAGAAAAAACTAATAAAATAATTTACTAACTCGTATACATACATACGATTTCTTACAATGGAAAATAAATAAAAAAAAAAAAGATTAAAATATGCACATAAATTTATAAAAATTGTCTACTCGTACCAGTTTATTATTTATGAATATTTATGAAAAAAGGGAGACGATTCGGTCAATGAAAAAGATGTGTGTGACACCTTTATCAAAAAAAAAAAGAAAAAAATGTTACAATTTTATGCGATTAATCTGTTTTACTCTCTAAACAATGTGTTATGTCTACATTTTCCGTTTTGTTCTACGGTTAATAATAAATTAAGCAGCAATTAAAAACATACGGAGAGAAAATTACAAATAATTGTATAGTTTTCAACCACAATTTGCCAACAAAGTACTTATTATCGATTTTCATTGATAATCATATAAATTGTCTTGTTTTGATTTGATTTACAACAGAACTAAAGACTGCTTACACATGGGTCAGTGTAAGCAGGCATTATTTAAATTATTATTCATTTAATTAATAATTCAAAATTGAATAGAAAAATATTGATTTGTTTTTTCGCCAACGTGTTAATTATTTTTACAATTTTGTTAAATAACTGAACAAAATTTTATTTGTTGCTTTCTTTTCTTGTTGTTATTTTTTGTTAGAATCATCATGATTTTAGCAAAATTTTATAAAACAAAGCTTTGTTTTTGTTTTCTCAATTTACTTGTTTTATTATAATTTTTTAGTTTTTTTTTAATCAATAGAAAAGTTTTTTATAAGTGAAAAAAAAACCCAGAAGCAAATTTACGTTGGTATTGCATCATACACTAGAATACTTTTTCCCAAGCTGGGTTTTATTTTTATTACAAAGACGTTGAAAAGTTTTGTAAAATGATATACGTATGTATGTAATTTAATAAAAAATATTAAAATAGTAAAAGCCTTGACGACCAATACGTTTTCTACATCAGATTGAGGCTTTGAGTAAAGCGAAGTTATGCTGTTTGGTGACAGAGCAAATCCCAACTTTTGGCGCTCTTATTCGTATAACTTCCCCTAAGAACTGTTAGCTGAAATAAGAGGCCACTTATATAATATTTATATTTATTCAGATATCTCAGCGTATGTTGATGTTATCTAAGATCACAATGACTAGTAAATAAATCAGTTCGAATTCTAATTCGAATTCGCTCTTGTTTAGCAGTATCAGGTTTCGGGATCGCTTATTTTAGGCAAGAGGCATTCACCCATCAACCCAATAGTTAATTCTTTCTCTGGAGTATTAAAACAGTAGGTTCAGATTAAATTTGTGTATAAAATTTAGTTGAAAATGTCGAATGTATATATAACTGTATTTTAACTAATTTTGTTTCAAAAATAATCGTTTATGAAAAGATACATCAGAAAATATAAAGTTTGTCACTTGAAAGTTTAAATTTAAAAATGCAATGAAACAAAAACGGTTTGATATTTTGCCAAATTTACTTTTTTGCTGTGTAGTACAATTGTTTCGCTTAGAAAGCTTCTTGGCGGCCAACTAATTAAACGACCATCAAACGTTTGATGCAATAAATCGATTGTAACATAAGATGTGTGGTAAGTTGCACCAAACATCGTGCACATATGTAAATACAATGAAGAGCGGACTCAAAAAAATTGGTTATCATGATGCGATAAGTGTCTCCATTGACAGTAATGATTGTGCCATTCTCATTTTCAATGAACTATGGGCCAAAGATGCCATGCTCCACAAACCGGGTGCATTGGCTTCCGCAAGACTGCGTTTGGGTTTTCAAAGCCCCAAATACGGCATTTTTGCTTATTAACGTACTCACTAAGATGGAAATGATTTTTACGATTTTTTGTTTGTTTTTTTTTTGCAATTTCCGACCAATTGCTTTTGTTTTGGAAATAAATTTCCAATAAATCCCAATGTCGTTTAGTGCAGATAATATACTGAATTTAGTGGCAGAATAGAATGACAGATTCAAAATAACCGCTGGTTCAAATTTAAACCGATAGATGGCCCACCCGATATTATTATTATGATATTTATAACGCAAATAAAGAGTTTTCTAAAATGTTGAATCCTTATTGGCAGATTATAGCGTCCGTATTGCCTTGAAAGCTTTTATGTGTTTTTTTTTTGCACACACAGATTACCTTTAGTCCACATTTATCCTAATGTATTTGAAAGCGTTGTTTTGCTATCTGCAGATTTTTATTATTTAAATGTGTTTTACATCAAAATATACGCAAATGAATACATTTGTTTGTGCATATGGTATCAACAACTACTTACATATGTTGCTTAAAAGAGCATTAAAACACAAGCGTAAACAAAAAACTTAAGAAACAAACTTTCTTAACAATACTCAAAACATATGTACAGGAAAAAATTCCATAACAAATTTGCCGCCAGTGTAAATGCACATTTACTTAAGCAATTAGTAAAATATGTTCCTTAAACTTTTCAATAGGCATGAGTAGTAGAGATAAAACTTTTAATTGAATTTGTTTTATTTGTTAATTGTCTGCGTTGTAACAATGTTTCCACTTATGATTATTAAAAAAAAAAAAAAAACAACAAAATATACTTTGGACTTCGTACTGCATAAGATCATAAAAGATTTTTTTTAAGTTAATTAAGCAGCCGCCACTAAACAATATTATTACTATGAATTACACAATAAATTCTAGAAATGCTAGATAGTAAAAATTATACAAATCAATTGAATTATTTGATTAATATTTACGCAAATGAAATATTTAATATGAGAAAAAAATTAATAAATAAATAAAAATATTGACTTGGAAATAACACATTGGCGTATAAACAGATCAGTAGATCTGTTGTGTTAAATTTAACACCGTTTAAGTGAAATATAAAACAAAATTAACACTTTAGTTAGAGGAAAATGATTACTTTACAAAAATTTACATGCATTTATTCATTTATTTAATTTTTGTTTTTATTTATTATTTTATTTTCTATTATAGACGGTGCGTGGTTGCTGGTGGTATTTCTTTTCAAAATTTACAGAATTCTTCGACACTTTCTTCTTTGTGATGCGCAAACGTTACGATCAGGTCTCCACTTTACATGTCATACACCATGGCATTATGCCCGTCTCCGTATGGTGGGGTGTTAAGTTTACACCTGGCGGTCACTCTACCTTCTTTGGCTTCCTCAATACATTCGTGCACATTATCATGTATACCTACTATATGTTGGCTGCCATGGGCCCTAAAGTACAGAAATATTTGTGGTGGAAGAAATACTTGACTGTCTTGCAAATGATTCAATTCGTTTTGGTCATGATACACTCATTCCAATTGTTCTTCAAAAATGACTGCAATTATCCAATTGGTTTTGCCTACTTCATTGGAGCTCATGCCGTTATGTTCTATTTCTTATTCTCTGATTTCTACAAACAAGCTTATTTGAAAAGAGAAAAGGTAAGTTTTGTGTTTATAAACAAGTCATATTGTTAATAACTTTCTTTTTTTCCACTCATTTCAATCAGGACAAAGCTGCCCTTAAAGCTACTGCCCAAACAAATGGTGCCATTAAGTCTCATTATCAAAATGGTACTGCTTTTGCTAAAACAGAAGTCAATGGTAATACCAAATTAGCCGATACGATGTCGAAGTTTAATGACTACTCTAATGCCACATCACCAACTGCACAAACGACGAGACAAAGAGTATTTGCCACTGTCAATAATTAATTAGTTAATACAATTAAACAATTAATTAATTGATAATTCAATTTAATGAATTTTATTTTATTTTAAATTTTTTTTATTTCATTCGTCTTAATTAAGTAGGGCATGATGGCTGCTGCATGCGTATGTGTTTTCTAATATTAATTAATTTATTAATTTTTAATAAAAAAAAAACATTTGTATTTAGTTTTTTTTATAATTATAATATTATTTAGTAATTGTAAGTTTATTATAATCTATAATAATTGAATTACAATTAAGTCACAAAAACAAAAGATTTAAGCCACAAACTTATTTTTTATTCTGTTTATAAGGAAATCCCAAAAACACACTTTGATTTTCTACCCACACAACAAGCACTCACTCAAATGCTCTATATTGGACTGTAAATAATAAAGTTGGTTTTGAGCAAAAATAGTTATCAAAGATAATTTTATGACTTCAGTGTAAACCAACTCTAAGCCAAAAATATAATACAAACAAAATATATATAAAAATATGATGACTAGATGTATGAAATATATCAATATTTTATTTTATTTTTATTTTTTTTTCATAAATTTATCTTGATAACTTTGTTGCTTCAATTAAAATCCATTAAAAATCTACAACCAATCACTGTAATATTTAATTTTAATGTCTCTCTCTCTCTCTCTTCGCGCCCAAAGAATTGCATACTAATGGTTCCAGTTTAGGAGGGAATGAGAGAATGTGTATACGTACGTGTGTGTGTGTCTGGAAATAAGCAAGTGTGTAATTGGCATTCAAATAGGTTTTGCAATAATAATTTTATCTTTTATTACAAATTTTTGTACAAGAGAACAACAACAGCAATAGCAACTATGAGTTTAAAAGATTTACCAATAATTATGCAATAAGATATCTTTTTTAGTTAATAATAATATGACGAAGAACACAATCTTGAAAAATTTTTTTAAAAATTATTACAATTTTTTCAACTTATTTTGCAAACAAAAAGTACTCTTTTTCTATTCCAAAAAGAAACAAATACATTTTCATATACTCATTCATTTTAGATTTTTTCATTGTTATTTTGCTTTAAATACTTTCATTCCTTTTTGCTTTTCTGGGACTAGTTGTAGTGATATTTCTTAAAAGAAGTGTATGTATTTGTTTAAAGTTTAAGAAAATGAAAATGTAACAGAAAATACAAAAAACTATTTAAGAAATATTTTTTAAGTTACAATAATATTAAAAATAATTATAATTAATAAATAAATGATTGTATGACAAGGAGTTGAGATGAATAAAGAAATTTTTTGTAAAAACAAAATATTACAAGTCTTTCATTTATTTAGAAGAATCTACGCGACACTGTTTTCATTACCGCTTCAACACAACATTGATCTGGGGGACATCAAAACACTGGTGTTAACACGATCTTGATCATAGGCTATTGACATTGATTTCACTGAAAAGGATGAAACAAAAAAAAATAATAATAATAATGTGTAAAGATGTATACGAAAAAGCATAAAGTGACCAAATAAAAAAATAGGAAAATATACTCAAATTAAACAACTTAATTGTTAGAAATCAATTTTAAAGTGAACATTAAGTTGAAACTGCAAATGTCATTATGTATTGCATAATGACATAATGAAATTAACAAGGAATATCAAGTGGAGTGGTAGTTTTTAAACAGCTTTAGAGTGTTGTAAATCAATCTGTTTATGCATAACATAACATTGAACTTAAAAATGTCCTCATTGTTATGTCGTTTAAAATCAGGTCCAATAACACATTCGTAGACGTGAATGCTATAATATTCATTTTAGTGATGATGCAGAATTACGTGAATGCTGTACCATTCAACTTTTAAAGTCTGTTATTTTCAATTTAATTTTATATGATCTTAAGTTATTGCCATTAATATACCTGTCAAGGTAGTGACCATCTATTTCTTGAAGTATTTTCGTACTGCCTTAGCTGGTCTCTCTGTATTTACAAATTTTCTGAGGCAATTGCATTGCGTAAAATGGAAGCTTAATACTTGACGTGGATACTATAGCATGTATGCTGAACATAAAATGTACAAAAATTTCGCAAAAAAATTAATGGAATGGAATTCTTGTCACTATATAAAAAGATAAATGATTTAACCCCTAGTTTTCTAGTTTTCTAGACTTCCAGGACAGGTTAATAGATACGCTTTTAAAAAGACCACAAAATTCGAATGGACGTTATTACGTGCTTGAAAGTGTAAAAAAACAACAAATTTTCAAGATGCACATTATCACGAAAAAAGACTCCAGTGTCACCAAATTATAGTCATAAAACGTATTTGCAAAAATGCAAGTACCGTTTTATACAAAAATTTATTAAATTCACATCATACCTATGTTTGGATTGTACAAATAAACCTGCGCTGTTGCCTGGAGATTGCTTTCGACAGTGGCGTTTACCTCATCCAGATCAAAATAATTCTAGTAGTTTGGATATGGAGTCATAGTTGTAATGAAGAGTGTATTGCACATAAACCACTTTTTCTTTTGCATTTTATTATTGAATGCTGCAGCATTCACGTCATTTAAGTGAACAAATTTGATCAGTATTGTCGTGGATGCTATAGCACTCATTGCATATAACGGTTAAAAAATGAGAGTGCTTTCGACAGTGGCGTTTACCTCATCCAGATCAAAATAATTCTAGTAGTTGGAATATGGAGTCATAGTTGTAATGAAGAGTGTATTGCACATAAACCACTTTTTCTTTTGCATTTTATTATTGAATGCTACAGCATTCACGTCATTTAAGTGAACAAATTTGATCAGTATTGTCGTGGATGCTATAGCACTCATTGCATATAACGGTTAAAATACGAACATCTGAATACCGTTATAATATTTGTTTAATCAAATTATCTTATAAAATTTAAAAATTAAACAACTGTCATTTCAGACACCTTTTTGAAAATTGTACTATCACCGAACGTGTTATAACCACCACAAATATACTCATGAGTCATGCCAGCTTTCCTATAAGAGATGTCCAACTGCTTCAAAAATGTAGGATTAAAGCAGAGTCTAATAGAGCTATCAGGTATAGAACTAAATAATTAGTCTTTTTGGCTTCGGCAAGGCTAGCAAGCCTTCAGCTAAAATATAACTGAGAACGCTTAGAGCATCAAAACTAAGGATAATATCAAAAGGTTTAGAAGTACAATTTTTATAAAAATAATTCATTTTTTGTAAAAGTAATTTAAAGAAAACTTAAAATATATGAAAAATTCAAGTCATAGCTTATTTCATGTATTGTCAGCACTCTTAGAATAAACTTAGATAAAACATGGTTTTGTGCCACTCTTCGACAAGTGCAGTTCTTAAATCATTCTGATTACTAATCTGATTCTTCTGTATTCCCAAGACCAAAATTGCCCACAAATTTTTTTATCATATTTAAAGAGAAAGATTTTGGGGGGATTCATGATCAGTGATTCGTTTTATAATCTTAATAATACGGAAAACGAGAGTGTATACCCGAAGCATTGGTACTTTGCAACAAATTGCGACAATTGTTATACAATATTTTATGGCAATAAAGCAATATAAATATTCTGTTATATTGGTGCATTTGCTTTAGCCATGCTTTATATATATTTATACGCGCACCATAATCTATAATCGCGTATCTTATCTTACATATTTGACATTACTGAAACCACTAACAAAATTACTTTAACGAAAACGTAAGCAAAGAAAATGTATGAAAAAAAAAATAACAACATTCGCATACGAAAGACAACACAAAGTGAAATGTCAAAAAGAAACTACAAAAACAACAAATACAAATTTTTTGCATTAAATTAAGTCAAATATTTTGCAGTGATTGTTTGGAATTTTTCAAATTTTTTTAACAAAAAATTTAGAGAATAAGGTTAAATGAGTTAAATGAGTTGAATTAAAAGTTGATCGCAGAATGAATCGCCAACTGGTGGAGAATATTTTAGCCGTCATTAAGACATCAACGGATAAATCAGTGATTGTTAAGGGACTGGTTAAATTGCGTACAGATGTTGTCAAAGATAAGGATGGAATTTTATTGTTTCGGGAAGCTGGGGGTGTTACACCAATGGTACGTTTTCTAAGTAAACCTCATGAGCAGATATTGGAAGTGGCGTTAAGTATCATGGGCAACTGTTGTACCGATGAAATAAGTTGCAAAGAGGTAAAGTGGTTGTAATTTGTTTGTTGAGGGTGCAAAAGTAATTGCATTGTTTTGTTGTAAAATTTATGTAATTTTAGGCTTTAGAAAGCAAAATTACAGTGCCATTGGCTACAATTTTAAAATCTATACCAAACCCAGTGATACAATGTCGGGCCTGTCGTTTGTTGGGTAATTTGGCAAAAGTGGATGCCAATCAATTGGTGGCCAATCATTGTCCTGTTATAGCCCAATCCCTGTGTCGTATTATTGAGGAAACTTCTGATGTTCAGACACGAATGATGGCATTTCGGGCATGTCGTTTTCTTTTTGTTAATACACAGTTTTTAAAAAACTTTTTACAAGCCACGGGTCTAACAACACTTCTACGCATTTTGTCTTCGGTAATGAAGAATGATGACGATATGGTAGACGAAAAATTACTTACCGATGCCCAAGCACCCTTGAAAATGGGTTTGAAGAGTAACCAACATCGTGAAAAGTATTTTGAGGAGGTAGCCCGTAATTTAGAAGGCGTACGTAGTGACATATTTGATCATGCACTTCTTAAAAACACCACCACTCGGAATTCGTACATTTACGCTATGCCTAAGGAAAGAGTTGCTTTAGAACTTATATGTGAGATATTAAAATGTCTACTTGCAATTTCGGAACTACAAATTGGTGTACCCATATGGGATTCGTTAAATCGGGCCAATTGTTCGTTGGCCCCGATAGTTTTCTTAGTGACCGATGAAAAGAACAAACACAGGAGTGTAGCTTTAAAGATTTTATCAAACCTATCAAAAAATCCAGGAGCTTTTTATATTCTAAGTGCAGCAGATGCTATTTTGGCAGCTTGCGAACTATTGGTGACCAGTGATAAGGAGCTTACTCCTAACGAAAGTGAATGTAGACATTGTATTAATATTATAAGTATTTTATCGACAGATGCTTGTAATCGTTCAAAAATAAGAAGATCTGGAGCGTTAAAGAAATTAATAGCGATGTGTAAAGACTCGAAATCTCAATCAGAAAAGGCAGCAGTAAGTGTGTAGTTTGAAATTATTTCCAAAAAAAGTAAAAAAAAAAACAGTTTCTAGAAAATGTTCACTTACATATAATTTAAAATAATTCCTTTTTATATTCCATTTGAACAGATGTTAAATGTTTTGATTAATTTTCAATATGACAACATGAGTATGGATTTAATGATACGCGAAGGTTTGATTTCGGTACTTATTAAGGAGCTAGATCTATACATAACAAGTGAAGATGAGTGTTACAAGAAGAAACGTGAAGAGAAATTACAAACTTCGAAGAAACGTAAACTACCAGAAATTGTTAATGAAACAAAGTGCAAGGTATACTAATAACTTTTTTAAAAACAAATGTAAAAAATGTATGTATAATATAAATTTAGTTTCCAAAGGTTAAAGAGGAAGTATATTTGGACTATGAATCGCCTAGCAGTTCTCCAAGATCATATAATGCTCCTTCAAGTCCTTGTAGTTCACGTAGCATGTCACCTGTGAGCGGAAATGTACATCAGACGAATGGTATAATCGATTTGCTTATATAAAAGGTTAACTTTTTTTAAATTTAATTTTTAGAATCCGATGAAGAATCATATTCACCAGTATGTAGCGATGATGAGGAGGAAGAAGACGAACAGGACGATGACGCCAAAGGAGATACCAGCAGTTATTTATACAACAATCCTAATGCAAATTGCAATGATCATACCATAATAATGAATCTACTTGATATAGCGGCTAGATCAGAGCCTGTTGAAGATAACATACTATTGGATAAGGAAGATGACGAAGAAGTTAGTCAAGGTCTGGAGTAATCTAATGCTTAGAATATATTTTAAGAACTTTATTTAATTTGTTATATTTGATATGCTTATTTTTTTATTTAAAGATGCTGCTTTAAAATTGCCACCAGCAAACAACTTGCCACACAACATTATCGATATTATAGACAATTTAATATTTCGTGTTACATGTTTAGTAAAGAAGAGTATTGATTTGGGAAAGCCTGAAACGATGAATACGCTTATAAAAGCCATTAATATGTTTGGCATCAACTTAGATTTTGCTGGTTCACTAACGAATATTTTGTTGTAAGTGTTGTTAAGCATTTGAAAAAATGTCAGTCTAAATAATTACTTTTTGAACTTTTTTTTTCATATGTGTACTTTAGAGAAAGTCAGTTTTTTGGTCAGGTCATTAAGCAGGGCATATGCCACCAACTGTTTCAGTTGACTAAAATAAAGGAGGTATTATTTTGTTTTTATTGAACATTATTTTGTGATATGTTTACGTATTATTTTTAGATGACTAAAGATGGTTTCGGCTTTTTGGATACCTTAACATCAGTGGGTGAATGCAATTATGGCAAAGAGGAGTTGGCACGTCTTCTACGTTCTGATGATCTTATATCACAAAAACGTGCTTCTATTACAGTAGCATATATTATTAGAAGCAAACCTTTGTTATATCAATTTCTTAATGATGGAAATGCTTTGCCTGTATTGCTTAATATAATATTAAGTGCCAAACAAGATGAATTTACTGCCGAAGCTGTTGATTCGCTCACTTGCATGTCTCGCTTTACCTTAGGCATTGATATACCGCAGACTGCAGCTGACAAACGTTTGGATGAGTATGATATATTTGATGAAAAAGACGCCAGTGAATCTTTACACGATAGTTGCGATATGCGCTTTTTAGTACACGACCCCAATGCAAGTGAGGAGGACAATGTCACAGCGATAGCTTTTAATAAGGCCCTATTGTGTTCGACCAGCGAAGTATTTAATACAATGTTAAATAGTGATTTCCGTGAGGGAAATGAAGGTGAAATACATTTACGCACATATACCGTTAGTGGTTTACTCTACTTTCTTAATCTCATTGTTCGTCAATCGAAGAATTTAAAAATGAACATACCGCCACCAGATAAATACTTTGCTTTGCTAGAAGCTTTCGAAATGTCACGCATTTATATAATACCCGAAATGGAACAGTTTGTTTTACAACTTTTGATATCTCAACTGGATGAATCGAATTGCTTAAGTGTTTTGGAGTGGTCTATGAAAAACTATCATGTAGAATTGACTGAGATGTCTATTAACTATTATTTGTGTTCATCTTTAAGCACAGAAGCTAAAGTTAACTTGTTTAGAACAGCCGACTACTCGACATATTCTGCGGAGTGGTTTCAAATGATTATGGAAGCTGTGTTAGCCAGATGTCGTAATGGGTTTTAAACTAGTAGTAGTAGTAGTAGTAGTAGTAGTAGTGCTACTACAACAATACTTATATTTATGCGATATTAAATATTTTTTATTGTAATTTAGTTTTTAGTTATATTTTTTAACGTTTAATATATTTATATGTTTGACACAGTTTATTTTTAGTTGTTCTGTTAAAGATATTTGTAATTATTATATTATATAGAGCAACACAATTTTTTTATAGATTGCAAAATCAAAAATTATTTTGTCTTTTTTTTAACAATTTGCAATATCTTTTTGAAAGAATAACACAGTAGACGTTATGCATAAAAAATTCAAATTGGAATCGCATAAAAAATAGAAAAAGGAAAGCTTAAATCTAAAACTACCACAAACGAATGGTAAACAATGTAATGATGTTAAAAATAGTTTAAAAACTTGTTTTTTTGAAAAATTTGTAATTAGGGTGGTGTTGTAGCACCTTTGCAGTTGAATAAATTCAGTAGTTAAAAAAAAATAATAATCAAATAATAATCAAAAAACCACAAAATTAAAATAAATAAATATTATCTCCTTTTTCTTATTCTTATTCTTCTTATTCTTTTTTCTTTTCTTATTCTTATTTTTTAATCAATTTGAAAACAACTGTCGATATACGACAAAGGCTAATACAACCGCAATAAGGTTGATTGCTTCTACCACTGATATTACCTAGGACTAATATTAATTTTTAAAACATAATATCACGGATATACATATGTATATCTTTAAAATGTAACACTTTTCCATATAATATAGGGTAAAGAATTTTTAAAAGGAATATTTTTTTATATATTTATACAATTTCATAAAAGCCTTGGCTTTACATTCTCAATAATCAATGGTTTTCTTATGAAAGTAAATTTTCTTTTAAAATAACCAAAAAGTAAAAAGATTTCAAGCTTTAAAATTTACTTTGAAAAATTTCAAAAACAAGATAAAATATTCCCCTTATGATGGTTTTTGTATATTTGTTTAATTTTTTATGATGATGTTGCCGCTGTGGCATATGTTAATGAAAAAAAAAAAAAAACAAAAAACTGTAAGTACATTATGTACTTGTACATTTTTACAACGGAAATATTTATTTTGTTTTGGCAAAAAAAAATTAAACATTTTCAGTTGTGCAGGAATTGCAGTGCGATTCACATCATTATCATCTTCAAATAAAACACAAAACGTCTGTTTGAGAAAGCACTCAAAAGAGATTAATTACCAAAAAAGTAAATTAAAAAATAAAACTTATGCAAGGCCTAGTAAAATAAAAGTTATTACAAATTTATCCGGCAAATGTTAAAAAAAACATTCAATTTTTATTAAAAAATTAATAAAACCCAACAAATAAAAAAGAAAAACAGGTATAAAGAAATTGCAAAAAAATTGGAAAAGTACTACAACTAAAAATTCTTATTAAAGACAAAGAGAGACCCTTGAAAAATATATTTATAGTAACAGTATAAAAATACAAAAAAAAACAATGAATACAAGAACAGAAATTAAAACTTAAAATAAAAGTAAAGTTTTCAATTAAAAAATAAATATTTTATATTATTAATAATATTAAAATGTCTCTGATTAAATTAAATATTTAACTCCTAAACAATATATAATATGTAGTACGTCTGTAATAACAATACTTATGTGAATTAAACTAAAAAATAAAAGACAACAAAACTAAAAAACTGTGCTTAAAAATTTATATGAAAATAATGCTCTATAACAACTAATCACTAATTTATATTAATAAACTATTAATACTTTTTATTTATTAACCAATCAATCATGGGTAAATATTTCAAATATTTATTAATACAAATATTTCTTTTTGCTAGAAGCCCTCATTTTATGTGTATACGATGAGCAAATCGTGAAATGCATTTTTTTCTTTGACTTGTTTTTTTTTTTTTGGCAACAGTATGTGTTTTATGAATGAATGAATAAATAAATAGATGAATGGATTTGCTCTCCACTATTAGAATATGCACTCAAATACATACATACATACATATGTAGGTCGTTGCTTGCACAAATAGGTAAAAATATTAATTTTAATGTACTTTCCAATTCTTTTTTAATTTCTTGGAATTTTATAAAATTTCAAAATTAAATTTGTTTACTTGTGATTTAAGTTGGCAAATTGTATTCTTCTGAAAATTTGGAAAAGGTAATTATTCATTTATAGTCTTTTGATGTGGCTGTAATGCCACTCGCTTCTATGTAGAAGTTGATTGAATAACGCTTACATACATATGTATTTGTAACTCAACTTTATATCTAAATGCTAGTTATAGCCTATGGCCCCTTCTATTTCAGAATTCTATAAAATCACAAAAAAAAATCGAAAACAAACATACGGACCTGTTTTGTAAATCACTTTTTGACTAAGTGATGTTAAATTCGTGAAAAGGTGTTCTGCGCACAAAACCTAGTTGTGACTGTTGAATTAAAATCACTTGTTCATTTTTGCAAACATAGTGTTGTAAAACAAATGCTAAATGACTTAAATGAATAATTTATTTTGTTCTTTTATTCATTTTTATTTGAAAATTGTTTAATTTCCTAATTTTTTCTTTGAGAACGTTTAGGAAATGAAAACCAATCACTTCGTCAAAATATGTGCAAATTTAGAGAAAAATTTGGGGAAATTAAAAGAAATTAGTAGATATTGAAAAAGTAACTAAAACAGATAGATAACAGTACTTAAAGAGAAAGAGCTGCATTAAATGATTAGGCATGACTATTTAAGAAAAATACATATGTATAAACAAAACTGGCAAACTTGCTTACTCATGATTTCGGAAAATAAAAATCACTTTTAATAATTTCGAAATCACGTGATTTACATAACAGGTAAAATTCACATGGCTGATTTCAAAACGCTCCGTGATTTTTAATCACGTAGTTTACACAACAGCCCTGATAAAATCGGCCAGTATAATTCGTTCATCTACATATGTATGTACATGTGTACATCTATACATACAACTTATAAGTAAAAATTGCACGCTTATGTTTTCTCGCTTAATTAAGTTTGTGCATTTAATTTCTATATTCGAGTTTTTTTTTAGTTTTCTAATAAGGAAAAGTTTATTAACAAGAAATTAAGTATTTACTTTTAGTGCAATTTACTTAATTAAGAATTAATATCAAAGTACGCGTAAAAAATAATGAATAATTAATGAAAAACTAATTGAAAAAAATACTTTGAAATTAATTCACACATCGTCACCTAAAATGCAAACGGCCTTAACTAACAAAATATTCAAAATCGACTTTTCCATTAATTCTGAGGTATTTCATCAAAACAAAGGCCCACAAATAAATTTGGACTCTTCCGACTAAAATTAGCGATTTTACTACCAAAAAACAAACGTCCCTATCTACAAAACGCAAAGACCTAACTAAACGTCTGCATAATACATAACATTGTCAATTGTCAAAACGCGATATTGGCTTATAAGTTAATGAAACAAAATATAAAAATTGTATCTCAAATATTGGTAAAAATCTTGCTGATTAAAACTATACTTTTTATTTTAAATAGTTTTTTGCCTCTCCCGTAAAATTTTCACAATGTTAGATAGGGCTGTTTACGTTTTAGGTGACGATATAAACTGCAATTGTACTACAGACTTTTACAAAATATTCTTATAAAAATTTGACGAAAACAAAGGCGAACAATATAATTTTTATGAGAATATTGGCAAATAGACTTTTCTTTAATTCTTCTTTTAGGTTGTAAAATATTTAAGAAGAAAAATTTTAAAAAGTACTTTTGTTTTATACAAAAAATCTCCATCTGTAACTGTAAATGTACAGCACCAACACCTATAGAATTTAGAAATCTTGAATGTTACCGGTACCTGCACCCACTTTGGCCTAGAATATTACAAACCTTTCAGATATTAAAACAATAATTTTTATTTGATTACTTTCTATTAAAAAAAAAAAAAAACACATACACTCAAAAATCCGTAAAAACAAAATATGGACAATTGGAATGTTATAGCAGCGCAGACCTCATCAGCGGCCATAGGAAGAGATGATATAAATACACAATCCAAAGAGAAATTGGTAAGTAAACTAACAAAGCATTTGCTAAATAACACAACAAATGCCAAAAAAAACTCGTATTTTCTGTTTTACTATATACAAATATTCTAAACAAAACCATTGTGAGTATTGAACTCAATACTGAAGATTTTAAATAAAACATTAGACAGCTGTTTACTAACTGACAGGCACGCTGAATATATCGTTATTCTCGCTATGCATTCAACTAAATTTAGAATATCCGAGTTAAATGCTCTCACAGTTAGCTGTCAAATAATTTTGGAGATTTTTTTCAGTAATAGTGTCTTATAGTATTCAATGCGTTCGATACGGTTGAATACTTTTTTCGAAAAATAGCAAATACTTTTTACATAAGATTCTCTATATAAGCGAATTTGTTTAAAAAGTTTAATTTAAACAAAAAAATAATAATTAAGTAAAATAAAACGCTTCATAATAAACAAGTAAAAAATAATGGATTTAGCCACTGATATTTGGGGTCAATTAGCTGTCGAAGCTTCACAGGTGTATCTATCGGATGGTACATTGCGTAGCCCTTTCGCAGATACGGTACGTTCTTCTTCTTCTTTATAGATATAAATCAATAAACTAAAGTGTGTCAAGATCAGGAAATTATTTTGCTCAATACTTTCATAAATCTTTATTAAAATTTATTAAATCACGTACAGTAGCAATAATTAAAAATAAAAATTTTAGAAATTCTGTTTTAAATATTATAGTTATTTTTTAAATAAAAAAATTTGTTTCGGAATTCTATATTTAGAAGACGATTTAGACGACACCCTCAAACATTTTAAAGCGAAAGAAAACACACAAAAAAAATAAAAATAAAATAAAAAATATATATTTGCAGAAGATGGTGTAGTTTTTTATTATTTAATTAATTTCCCAATTACACTGTAGTTTGAAATCGTTCAGCTCTTTAGTTTGGAACTTTGTGAAAATCCTTATGTACATACCTGTTTGATTTCATTTAGAGAATAATTAAAAAAAAATACCTATACAGTAACGAGCAAAAGTGATTTCTCTTGCAAAAATATAACAACGCAAGCAAATAAAACAAAACTTGTCAAATGTACTTAAATGTTTAACACAAAATCCTATTCCTTATCCAATAGAGAATTGTGTAGCAATACTTCACAAAAAAAAAAAAAAAAAAAAAAAAATACATAGATCTACAGCCACGGGTAAAACAAAAAGAATTTTTTCGCAAATTTATTGCAAATCTTGTTGAGAGTACGTCTAAATGCTTTGAAAAGTTTATAATTTTATTCTGTTTGTTAGTTTCTTTAAACGAACTTAACAATAAACATCATAACTTCTCATTTAAACACCATTTTTGCATGCTTCTGTATAGATGGCCTCTATTGATGTAGTGCACTGTGTTGAAAAAAGACGAATAAAATTGGTTTTACGAGATAGACGAGTATTATGTGTAAAAGTTCGAACAAGTCCCTTTACTTCGTTAGAAAATATTCCATTGAAATATGGATGATCACCTTTGCTGTCTCTGTAATAGCGAAAGGTTGTGCACCGAGGCGCTTGCTGGTTTCAACGAACAATACATTGAGTTTTTATGCCCAGAACATAAGTTTATACATCAATAAGCAACATTGGGTAGTAAGCGTTATTTATATATCGCCTTTTGTACTTTAATATCTGAAAGGTTTGGTCGATGATCAGACGAATATGATATGTAGACGTCATTTATGAAAGAGATAGGATCGTGTGTAATGCGATCTCTAGCAAGGCTTGATGTAAGTCGAGAAAAGTTACTATCAGCATGAAAAGCAACAAGTTTCGGTAATATATGCCTCTTGCGAATTTTACTCTTTCGTAGAGCAGGCCCTAGCTTCCATTCCCTTGAAGTATAGAAGATATGTGTATGTATTACTATTAATTAAGTAATTCTTAGAATATATTTGTAAAATATTTTAAACTTTCCTGCAAGGCAATTAGTAGATGAAGTTATAATCGACTGAAGCACTTATTTCTTATTCATAATATTAAAAACAAAAAAAACATTTCAGACTATTGAAAAATTACCTGATAAGGTAATTTTACAAATTTTTTCGTATCTCTCGCATCGTGAAATATGTCGACTGGCAAGAGTATGTCGTCGTTGGCGTCAAATAGCTTACGATACCCGTCTGTGGAAAAATGTATCGCTGAGACCTGAAGTATCCGGTTTGCATGTGGGCTCATTGGAATCTTTATTGTCTTTAATATCAGTACGTTTTGGACCAACTCTACGCTATATAGAACTACCGATTGAATTGATTACCCATACAGTGTTGCACGAATTGGCTGCCAAATGTCCCAATCTGACACACATGTTATTGGATTTCTCTACTGGTAAGTCGATTATTATTTTTCTTTTTCATAAAAAAACACTACAATGACTCTTACATTTCTTTTAGCCATGCAACTTCACGATTTTAGTGAAATGCAAGCATTTCCCACCAAGTTACGCTATATGTGCATTTGCTTGTCTGAAGTCATCTTTATGGAGGGTTTTATGCGTAAAATTTACAATTTCATTAATGGCCTCGAAGTACTTCATTTGATTGGCACCTATGAGAAATGTGAAGAGGAGGAAGAGGAAATTTATGAAGTCATCAACGTACATAAATTAAAATCGGCAACGCCTAATTTACGTGTCATCAATTTGTATGGCATTAATTTCATTGATGATTCTCATATTGATGCCTTCAGTTCCAATTGCATACAATTGGAGTGTTTGGCTGTTAATTTCTGTAACAAAGTTACAGGATCTACCTTAAAGACTTTAATACAACGTTCAAAACGCCTGACCTGTTTATTGATGAATGGGACCAGTTTGAAGTCGGAATTTGTTATGCAGGCAGATTGGGATAAATGTGCTTTGCAAGAGCTGGATATAACAGCCACTGATTTGTCCACCGAGTGTTTGATAGATATGCTAACGCGTATACAGAATTTAAAATTTTTATCGGCTGGCCAAATCAATGGCTTTAATGATACAGTTCTAAAACAATGGATGGAATCGGGTATGACTAGGTAAAGAGTAAAAAAAATACATTGAATTTAATCTCAATTAAAAACGAATATGCTCCTGTTTGTTTCCAAATAGATCTTTAATTTCTTTAGATTTGGATTCTTCGGATAATATAACTGATGATGCTCTACAAAAGTTTTTAACACGCCATGGTCAACAATTGGCTGCATGTTGCCTTTCTGGTATGCCTCACATAACCGATCAATTATGGATGAGTGTTTTGCCTGTTTTAACCAACGCCAAGTGAGTAGTCAATCGTTTTAAAATTCGGAAATTGTTTTTTATTTAGTTTTTATTCACTTTTTTTTTAATTGCAGAATCATTGTAATGGGTACTGCTGAAAAGTTGGGTGTAAATATTCATGTTGACCAATTGATGGATACTATTGCTTCAAGTTGTGGTAATTTGGAACGTTTGGAATTAAGGTAAATTATAGATGTGCATAATTTAACTTGGACAGGAAATAAGAGAGGTGGGAACAGCACAACCAGCCTGTGCTGGGTCCAGTATTCTAATACTTCTTTACAATAATAATATAATCAAATTATAGTTTGATACTACTAAAACGTCTATAACAACCTTTAAATAAAATAAAATCACGTTATTTCCTTTTAGATGGGATCCTGATAATTTACGTTTCTCGGACAAAAGTCAAAAGGCTATTGATTTGTTGCGCGTGAAATGTTTAAAATTACGTTGCATGGTTTTGAGGTGAGTAATCATATTTTTATGTCTTCCAAAAGTATATTAAATAATTTTTGTGTTTTTCTTTTCAGTGATGGCCGTTACTATGAAACGGTTAAAGCCAACTTTGAGCGTGCTGATCGTGTAACCGTAGTACGTACAACTACCTGTTGTCGTGTATCACCATATCATCTGCTGAGTAACTATAATGATTTGATATTTAATTAGACCTCTAAAAAATGTATTCAACGAGTAAAAGAAGTTACAATTTCAACGAATGTTAATCGACAACCGGTGGTTGTTGTTGATACATAAAACTGAAACGAATTGTGTTGTTCAAGTTTTTCTGGTTTTTATCTTTTTCTTTAATCATAATTAAATATTATTTTGCTTTATTTTTTTTTTAATATAATTTACAATATGATTTTCTTTTTTTTTTTCTTTTGCTTAGTTCCATAGTTTGGGTGTAAATGTGTTGTTTGTTTCTGATGTGAGAGTGGGATTTAGGGGTCGAGTGTATATTGTTTTAAAGTAATTAATAAAAACATACGGTGTGTATATTCGATTGTTATAATGATGCAATTACAAAATTAATCTAAAAACCTTATTTTTTACATTTCTTGAGTGTTGATAAGTATATGCTTGTGTGGTCGAATTTAAAAAATATATTCTTCAGTTTCAATTATGTATGTTCTGCTGACTGGTCAGACTTTATATGAAAAATGATGTCTATTTTTTTTTTATTTATTAATAAATTAAATTTAAATATTTACTTTTTGATTATATTTGAAATGTGTTGTTTTCTTTTTAACCATACAACACAAATACACTAGAAAGATAAGGAGGGAAAAGGGATAGTTAGTTAAAGGTGGCTGGATAAAAAGGAAATGTTTATAGGAAAGAATTTCAAATTAAAAATTTGAGCTGCTTCTTACGGAAAATGAACTACAACTGAAGAGCAATTCTATTGCTTTTATATGTATGTTATTTTTTATATTTCAAACAAAAATAGAATAAACGCACCAGCTGCCGTGATTATGTTTAGAGAATGTCTTTTTCTATAAAAAATTTTTAATCAGAAAATAAAACAATATAATAATTTCCCTTTATTTTATAATGATAGTTATTTATGATGGTGATGATAGGGATAGATAAGAGGAGAAAGGATACGGATTGGGTTAAAGTGAGAGACATGTAGTAAAACTATAATAATGAACAAAAACATAATAATAAACCAATATTTATAAAATTGTGGCCATTAGCACAATAATAAGAATTAATATCTTAAGAATATATATTTTTATGATTAATTTTTTTGTTTTGTTTCTTTTATACATAAGTACACTAGAGTTGTTTAACTTATAGTTCAAGTTCAAAAGGAAGACTGTGCGTATTGCTAGCCGCAGCCGTAGCAGTTGCAACAGCAGCTGCTGTTGATGAAGTCGCAGAAGTAGCAGTGGCATTTGATGAAGTAGCAGCTACACTGGCTGTATTGTAGGAACTGCTGGCCAGAGCAGAATTATTTAAATTACTATTACTACTACTGCTACTGTTGATGTCAGCGTTGGCATTTAAGAACGACGGTGCGGACATGGAACTATTATCTTCCGAGGATCGTCTTCTATTTTCTATAGCAATGTCCTTAAAAAGAAAAAAACAAAAATAAAGATTAAGATTTATTGTCGACTAAACTTCATTATACAAACTTCTCGATTGATTGCAGGTATGGGAGCAGTTTGTTCAGGTGATTGGCGTAGCTCGCTTTCAGCTTCATCACTTTTATCAGTGTACATCATAATTTCATGGCAAAGTGGGCATCTATCTTGAACATATAACCATTTACGCAAACAAACTCCATGGAAATAATGACGACATCTTGTTATTTTTGCTGAATACATTTCCTGCAAATATATTTCAAAGATATGTTTTTAATTTTTCTTTTCATTTGGTACATAAATCATACCTGATAGCATATAGCACAGACATCATCAAATGCCTGTAGTTGGGCTGGTGTCGCTTCAGGCAAAGCAGATATTTTATGCACAGCAGATCTTCTCTTCATAAAGACCGACCAACCTGCACGGGCCTCACACCAAATATTAAAGTACGCATGGATGCACATCATTATGGCTCGTATGGCGCCTCCTGTAGGATTGTGTGCTATCAAGTTACCAATCAACCAAATATGTATAAAATTTAACATGCACACGCAATTTTTGTTTTTTGTTTTGATTGATTTTTTTGTTTGTTTAAAATAAAATGAAAGAATTTGTTGTGCGGTGGGAAAGTTGTGGTGAAAGGAAGAAACAAAAAAAAAAGTAGGTGTGGATAGAACGACAAATGTTTAGAGAAAAAATCATATTGAAATGAAATAAAATTCCATTTAAAATAGAAAGAAATGATTTCAGAATGTTGATAATGTTTAACTGATGATGTGGGATGAGTTTCGGGAGATCGTGCAGAGAGGATTTACTATATTATACATTGTACAGTACATTGACAATATTTTGATTTTCGAAAAATATATTTTTTTATTGTTTTCGAATATCGAAGGCAATCACTTGAATTTAATTTTTGTTTTGTAATATTTATACTTTAAATTCTCCACGGAAATTCAAAGGCAATTCCTTTAAATGAGGCTTCCTGCTAATTTTTTTCTGTTTTAACCATGGATGATGGATGTTCTTGCTTTTTTATGTTATCTGTAAAGAATGATTGCTTTTAAGTCATACGAAATTATTAAGGCATTTCCATTTGAACATATTTCCAATCAAATGCTTCTCTGCAGATGTTATTGGCACTTCCACTGCCTTGGCTATACCTCGACTTTGAATATCCACTTGTTTGGCCTCTAAATTTTTACAAATCAACGATCTGTTAATAATAAACGCTTTCAACTTAATCTTAATTTCGCTGAAGGAGAGCCAGGTTTCCATATTTTTATGTGCGATTGAAGTGAATATTTAAGAACAGGAACATGTAAATAGTTATTAAATCTGCTACTTATTCACTATCAGTATTTCTTAACAGTATTTTTTTCACTAGGAATGTTTATTATTTTCAAATACTTTTTGCAAACATACTGTTTTCTACTTCATGTCTTTTCAAAATTTAAATGTTTCCAGAAACCTTTCGTAATAGAGCAACTTAATTAATGTGAATATTCAGCATTTTCGATAACGCGTACCTTCGAAAATAAGTACTAACGTGATATTTTTGTATATAAGTATGCTTCTTTTCTATGTTGATGAATTTGTTTTTTTTTATATGTATGTAACCTGAAACTAATTTACTTTATAAAATATAGAAATAAAAAAGCCACTTTTTATAGACTTTTAACACTAATTATTATACCTCAAATAAAACAGTGCTAAAGAAGAAGGTAAAGGGTAATAAAAACAAAAAGATAAAAGTATTTCCAAAGTTTTTGAAGCCAATTTTTAACGAAATTAACACATTCACACGCATATCATACAATTCAATAATACAACTCTCTTAAAAATATATCTATAACAACTATTATTTCAATAACCATCAATACAATACATATGTGTATACAAAATGAATATGATAATTAAAAAAAAAATTTGCGATGACATGAAAATTTGTGTACAATTGTCATTTGGAAACGAACTTACCAGATTCAAATACTAAAATCCAAGCACCATTAAAGAAGAGCAAAATACCGAAACAAAATTCAATGGAATTACCAAAGGCGCGGACATAGTACAGATAATCATCTAGTTTTTCCCAAAATGTTTGACGACGTGCATCCAATAGGAATAGAGTATAAGTAGCCAAAGAAACCAATACCTTAAGCAAACAATAAATAAATGATTAAATAACAAGCGATATTGAAGTAAACGCATTAAAATTCACCTTTACCACAACCTCTACACTAAATGCCGTTACAGCCAACAACCATGTCGACGAAGAGTGTCTACTCCATAAGGACTTTAGTAAGCATAAGGGCGTAATGACTAGAAAAGCGCACACAGTTAAGGCACGGAAATGTCGTTTACGTGAGGGATTACGGGCGGCACTCAATGACATTAGTATTGGTGAAACAATATTGTGCAAAAAGTGTAGTAAAGCTGTAACTAAAAGGCACAAATTGCGACATAAACGCACAAAACGTTTATCAGGTGACAGGGATGTTAGACCGGTCTGTAATGCCAATATATAGAATAAAATGGCCGAAACAGTGCCCAAAGACTTTTCTTCGTCATTGTCGAAAGTCAAGAGATACCATTGAAAGACTTTTCCTATATAGTGACATATAACCGAAATCACCGATGTCATACCCAAAACGGCTGTTAATGTTTCACAACCATCGACCAGTAACTTCTGCATGGTGGGCAATAAATAAAGCGTATCAGTACTATCATTTAAAGCCATTGAGATGAATTCTTGAGAAATTCTATAAATACACACAAGAAAAATTATTAAAATAAAAAAATTCTATAGAAAGAAAGCAATTAATATAATATTACCGTATAGTCCAGAAAACCCTTAAAACACTCGGTACATTTAGCCTCTGCCATTCGTTTTCAATTAACGCCGATAAACCAAAATTGCTGACAAAATTCATAGCATACTGATATCCATTGTACACCGTTTTTCCAGCTTCCATGGCAATACTCATCAATGTGATTTTTGTTAGCATCAATGGTACAGCATCGGCTACGATGGGTAAATATTTTATCATTTTTGGTTTTAATGGTAACATGGCCAAAATTATGGGACTAGCAAATATTAAAGGCATTGATTTTTGCAATAACTCATAACGGGGACCCAAATGTATATAAGCGAACAGCATACCCATAAACCATTGAGCTACTATATGTGGTAATAAAGACACAGCCACACCACCCGTATCCATTAGTCGCGTCGTATTCATGGACATTATATCCTCAAGTATGCACGGACTCTTTTCCAGTATCGCTAATGCCGAAACATTTGACCAGTGTGAGAGAAACGTTAAGCCAAGAGATATCACAAACATATAAACCATAACCAAATGTCTTGTCCAGAGCATAAATATACAAGAGGCACATAATAGACCTGCAGCAATAACAAATTTTTAATTTAATAAAAAAAATGTTAAAGGAAGTTTTTTTAAAAAAATAAGGTAAATTTTTTAGCTTATGTAGTTATTCAACAAAAAAAAAAAAAGAAAAAAAAGGATACAAACAGAATAAAAGTTTAATTTAATAAAAATAATTTTGCATCTTGTTGTTTTATTTTATATATATGTTGCGACTCACTTAAAAAACACCTTTTAGAGATTAAAAAATACAACTTAATATTTAATCATGTTGTAGAAGTACATACATATGTATATACACAAATAATAAATACAAATTATAAAATCAGAAGAAATAAAACGTTGAGTCATCATTTAGTGTAGTTGAATCTTAAAATAAAATAAAAAAAAAACAATTGCTACTCCATCAATATAAAAAGAAAAACAAAAGTAAAGAACTAAAATCAGACCTATGAAAACCTAAAACAACAAATTGTACTTAATGAATATTAAAAAAGAAAAAAAAAAAACGTAAATAAACAAAACTAAAGCCAATAAAATGAAAAGAAATTAAAAACTATAGGTATGTGTAATACAAATGTAATAAGCAAATGCCACAAAAATTCAATTTAAATTATTAATAAGTATACATACATATGTATGTTGAGGGGTCTGTTTTATTAAGGAATAATTGTTGAATTATATAATGCTATCATCTACGATATGAGGTTTGAATTACTAAAATAAAAAATAAGTAGAAAAACTAGCAAACTTTTGTATTTTCATGACAAAGAAAAAAAAAGTTTTTTTTTTATGATTAGATTAGAATTTTATATGATTTTTGTTTTGAAAACGAAATTTATTTATTATTATATCAATCTCCTTGTTTATGCTTGAAATTGAGCATTTAAAATTTTAAGAAAATTAACACAAAAACATGAAAGTAAGAAATCTTGTCTACCTATAGCGTTTTCAACTACATACTTTCCTTATTAAATATATTCAAATCAGCTAATAAAACCAAAAATTGTTTTAAATCGATCAGATAGAAATAGAGTCTTTTACAAAATTTTATTCAGAAAAATATTTAAAAATTTATAATTGAAAGTTTTTATTGTACAGATCTACAAAAAATAAGAAAATAATTAATTATAGGTATTTCTTTGTTTCAGTACTACAATGTTTTGTTGTGATAGAAAAAATAGTTTCAATTAAGCCCTACAAAATGACAAACTAAAATCTAGATGCATATATAAAAAGTATGTACAAAACATTATATTTTATCTTAAAAATATTGAAATTGAATAACTGTGTACATTAAACACTAAAGTTTATTGACATGTAAATGTTTTTAAAATCTTGTTTGGATAACAATAGTGCAAATTTATTTATTATATTAAAGGTTCAGTTGAGTTTCCTCAATAAGTATAAATTAAAAATTGAGCAAAGGTTAATATAATTCCAGAATGTTAGTGAATTCTTCGATTACTTTTCTACGCCATTATCCTAGTGTAAGAAAAACTATTAAAAGAGTAAAACTTAGTGGCTTATTTTGTATATCAGTTAGTTCATGCATTGTATTATTTCAGTAAAATTTCTTTTGTGTTAGAATACAATTTTCATATTAATAATGCAACGCATCATTTAAGTGATTTACAAAATATTTAGTCCATAATATTCATGTCGGTATCGGGCGAAAATGATAAGTATAACATTATCTAAAGGGTATAATCAATCGCTGTTCAAATAAAAAAGTGTTACTTATCACATCAATTTCTATTCTTAATGAGTGATTAAAAATATTATCTCATAGATTAACAGTGGAAAGAATTGGTATTGGTAACCATTGAATTTAACGAGAACTGACATTCCTAGACCGATCGATCTAGTCATACTACATTTTGTCCAGCAGCCTAAAAGACACAATAATCCCAAACTCTTTTAACAATACATTTGAAATAAATTCATAGGTAAATAAAAAAGAATTTTAAAATAAAAAGAATTTGAGCAACTTCTCACTCACTTATTCAATTGTTTACTCTGCAAATTATGAATGTTTGCTTACACTGTGACACATTTTCAAAATCAAATCGACAAATTCTTTCCATTTCATGCCTTAATAATTGTTAAACGGATATATAACAATTGTTTTATTAGTTAATACCTAAGACTAGATACTTTTCAAGTTCTGCATATAAATGTTTTCTTTATATTTTTGTATTTTCCTTTTCTTCGTATTTTTTTTATACCTACATATGTATTTTTATGTTTATGCAAATTCAAATGTATTTTTTCTTTTTTACTTATTTTAAATTCTGTTTGCGCTTTTGTTATGTTGTATGCCGGTACACTTACCCAAAATACAAATTAAGAATTTAAATGACGTTATGGACAATAGATCAGAAAGATACATGTCTTTAGCTAAATCATCTAACATAGCACCGAAGGAACTACTTAAAACACCACCAGCTGTAGCAGCAGCCGTTACATTATCAATTGCCTGTTCTAGGGTAGCATTGGCAATGTTTGTGACGTTACTTAGCAATTCATATGAAGCACTTGCTGTAGTGGATTGTGACATGGCTGAAGAGGCATCTGAGCTACTGTTACTGAGCGGGCTTGTTGCTGTTGTGTCAGCTGCAGATATAACAACACCATCTGTCGTAAGTCCACCACCAGCATCAACACTATTGGTGGTCTGATATGATCTACTGGGTAGACCCATGCCAATTTTTAGTATTTCATCGATTACAATTATGGGTGGCACACGCATCATAACATCCACCATGCCTAAAACTTTGGTACGTATAGACATTGTGTTTATCCAGATGGAGTTAGTGTGTTATTGTTTTATAATATTATTATTATTATTTTTTTTTAACGATTGATCCAATGTTTGTTTTCCTCTTTCTTTTGTAAATAACACGTCAGTCAATAACTCTTAGAGACTTTAATCACATTTAGTCGATTTTAATATTTTTTTATTTTTATTATCTTTCTTTAGTTTGTTTTACTGTTTTATTTTAATTTTGACAATATTATTAATTTTTGTTTGTTTAATTCTTTAATGTTTTCGTTTTTGGTTGGGTTTTTAAGTTGGTTTTTCGCAAGAGATTGTCGTCTTTCCGTCCTTCAAAGTCTTGTATTTGTAACACGGCGTTTGTATGTGTTGGTTGGTATACGTGTGCAAAGTAAAGGAATACTTTTGCTGCTTCAGGTGATTGGTTGGCCAGGAATAACTAGAAGCGCAGTACTAATTTCCGTTTACCTTACTTCTAGTGTCTCTTACTAGGGATGTTATGTCCTTTATATGAAAATTGGTTATATTTCGCAAACAAACTGAATCATTTGCAAACACTTGCAAGAATAGAGGGACTAAACTGCCTTTGTATTAACTATATCATCGTACCCCTGCTACTGTTGTTGAATAAAAAAACACGCACAAAATAATTGTCAAAAAAAAAAATGAAAGAAAAATTAAAATCACAAACGAAAACACCTTATGCCAGTCAAGTCAGCTAGCGATACCAGCAACCTTCAGCGAACTTTAAACTTTTTTGTTTTACTTTTAATTTTTTCTTTTATTTTTCACTTTTTTTCACGTCTCGTTGTCTTCAGTTTCTATTCTGCGTTCGTTTTGCGTTTAATTTTTTATTATATTTGTTTGCGTTTTTTATTTGATTTGCTCACACTATTAATCGAATAATTTTGCTCACGATTAAGAATTTAATTAAAATTTAATTTTCTTTTATGCTGTTTAATTAAAATGATTTCTTTTCGATATATTCGCCTCTGCGTTTTTCTCTTTCATTTGACAAAATTGCCTTAAAAAAAAGTAAAAATTTTCATTAATTTCTTTTTATTTTTATTTTGGTAACTCAGTAATGCAAATGTCAAAGCAAAGAATGTCAAATAAGGCAGGGTTGTATGTAAAATATTAATGATTTGGCAGCCACAGAGTATTGGGAGAATGGTGTATGTCTTGGCTTTAGTCGCAATAAAAGTTACTATTTGACACTAGAGGCGCTAAAACTAAAAAAATCTATCAGAAAGAACTCTTTTTTTACAGCGATATTAATGCATTATAGATATACAAAAAACTAAAATTGTTTGTTTACAACCAAAAAGTTTAATTAAAATAATTTAAGCGTAATTGTTAGTATAAGCTGTGAAATAAAGAATATTGGGTTAGCAATACTTAGGTACTTCTAGATACCATTTACATGCGCAGACGCAAAAATTTGCTTAGTTGTCCACACATTATAGATATAAACCGTTCTAAAATTTTACGATAATTATAATAATTTTACGATATAAGCGCAAATTTTATAACATTTAGGAAATTTTACGATATTTATCATTGGCATGAAGAGAAAGCAATTCAACGATTTTGCACTAATGCATTGAAAAGACAAGAGTGAATAAACGGCCACACACATAAAGGCACATATATATACATTTTTTAATAACATAACATTTGTACATTTTTAATATTGTACTATTCAATTTCAAAATATGGCAACTTTGTTCAATAGTTTATTTACTTTTTTAGATTCCGTTAAAGGATTCCGTAAATGTGTGTGTGCATTTATGTTTGCTTAAGTGGGGTTTAGACAATAAGATTTTAAGTGTATGTACGTAAAATCACATAGAAAATATTATAAAATTCCATTCGTGTTTTAAAATTGAGAGTAAAAATCTTACGATAGATTTTTTTACGTTTACACGATACTGAAAAAACAAAACCAAAGCAAAATGAAAGCAGCTGTTTCAAAAGAGATAAGTGCGAGCGAGCAAATTTGTTTTTTCTTTGTTTCTTGAAGTGTGATGGTTTCTTAAACAGTTTTAACAAACAAAAAAAGCCGTACGACAAATTTGACATGTCGTACGACTTGTATCACTGTCTAAGCCCCCCTTTACTTTCAATTATCGATGACAGTTTAATTTTGAGAAACAATTGTTCAAAAATTGTGAATAAAATGTTTTAATTAAAATAAAAAATGTTAAAATGTGTGTGAATTTAAAAATAACTGCCATTTTTGAAGTGCCCTCTTGGAAAAAAAGAATATTTATGGCCTTGTGACCATTTCAAAGGAGTGTTCGGCATACGCAATACAAATATGTTCGATAAACTTGAAAAGGGCAAAACGAACGCCGAGGATATTTTTTTATAGTCATTAAGATGAAGTTACATAAAACGCGTTGGGTGTTCAGCGCATTTGAGACTTTCAACGCTTTATGGACGGCATTTGAATTAGCTAATTGTTAATTTTCTTTTGTTTACATTATCGTATACATATGTAAAAATTGAGAGTGAAAAATATTTAATTAAAGTTTTTTTTTTCAATTTATTGAATTAAATTCGTTTTTTTTAAACAAAAATGTCAACTGGCAACGCCTTAAAAGTTACTTTGCATGTAACTTGCTTCATAGAAATACCCTATTTCAACTTTTGTTTACAGAAGCCTGCAACGCGAGTTACTACCACTTTTAACCTGGTAACGTGAAATTAATTTTTATTTTGAAGATGTCTTCGCCAACAAAACAACTATAAATCTATATACATACATATATAAAAATAAGTGTACACTTTGATGTCACCACTAACTGCGGAAATAGTACGACCGATTTCAACTATAATGACAGGGTACATTGGAGACAGTCTGTAGATGGTTTAAGTGAAGTTTGCACTAAATCGGCTCAGTAGTTCCGTAGATATGGCATTTAGATTATCCTATATATCCCCATACAAATATCGACAAAATGCTCTCCGTTTTCCATATTATGATTATTTATTGCCACCAAAACATGTATCGTAATGTCTTATATGTACAAGGACATTCGGTCTTTCTAATTGGAATGTTGAGCTGAAACTCTTCAGTCGGTGTTTAATCGTCATTATAAGATCTCAAAAATAAAACACAGTTTTGAAATTTTCATTCTTTTTATTGTAGTGAAGTACTACAGACCCAACTTACTCAGGTTACAAAACAAAAAAGTTAAAGGCAAAACAACGTTTGCCGGGTCAGCTAGTTGCTTATAAGAATTATGATCAGTTGTTTCCTTGAACGGAAATTAAAACATCGAATTAAAAATAAAAATGATAATTAAGTTCGACTAATTTTGGAATTGTGGAATTGTGTATTAGTGAAAAAAGTGAAAATGTATTTAAAATTAAACTTGAACGTGTAAGTCCTGTGGTAAGCAGATTCAATATGACCTAAGTATATCAAGACCATGTGCATGTATGTATTCACTATTGTAACTCTTTGGATTTGGCCTATTGCGACTAATTCCTGTTTCTAAATTTAAGGATATGGTTTAGCCTCAAACAAAGAGATCATCATTGAAACAAAAGCCACGAAAAATCTTATTTTTAGAAGACAATGTAAAGTAATAAATTCCTTTTTTTTAAAACAACTTTACATCTTTTTTGATTTCTGGCAACCTTACATTTTAAATGCCGAAGACCAATTCATTTAAATATCGCCCACCACCCGGCTTAAATTCTATCTAATTTTTAAGAATAAATCTTACCTACTCTTTGTTCCTTCTTTCTTTAATATAATTCACCATTTGATCATTAATTTAACAAAAACAACAAGAACAATAACAATAACACTAACAGTAGCAATAACAAGCCAACAATTAAGCATTTTTACATTAATTCAAAAACACATCAAATCATTCATCTCTTCAACGAAAATTGTCTACAACATTTCATATGTTTAATCAGTCGTTGTATTACTTCTTTTTCATTTGCTTGTATTGTAACAGCAGTAACAACAATTTAACTTAAACGTCCTTAAGAAATCTTTAAGATACAATAAAACTACAACTATTTCAAATGAACATTTCAACCAAGTCAACAAAATGCTCAACTAACCAATATTATACTGCTCGTACGTAGCACTAAATAAAACATCCCGTCTATACGATCACAAATATACTCGTACATATTATACACACCATACAGAGATAGTGGTATTCTGTAGAAAATATGCATCTGCGTTCCATTCGTTGGTTAAGCCCTCAGCTTATGGCATAAGAATATGAAAAAACTCAGATCTTTTTGATGAGTAAAGAGACAGGAGGGGTTCGAAGAAGACCGATTCAATAGAGACTTTTGCTCAGTGTACGAGTGAGTAAATTATTAAAAAGCTGAATTTCATTCAGTTTGAATTTGCAAAAGTTAACGAGAGTGCATTGTTAAGGTACCTAAAATTTCAAGTTTTATCCAAGTGAAAATTTCAGGTATAAAATTATTTTTAACCTAAACCTTTATTTTACCAAACAAATAATAAACAGATCAAATTAACAACCTACAAATCATCATTACACAGTTCATGGAATGCCGTTGACCGCTTAACTCTTTATTGCTCGAGGATACTTATAAGTACCATTACTTATTTTTGTGCTTTACTTATTATACATTCATCCGTTTTATAAAGTACCGTATTTCCTTCCAATAACAACAAAAAAAAAATGCCTTTTTTCTCCTGTTGCTCATAAGATCAGCAATTGGACATTGGATTCGAGTTTTTTTTATTGGCTTTTGAGTTTTCGCTTAAATTTAAATACTGTTTGAAATAGAAAAAGTGTGGACCCCAAACGATACTAAAATACATTTTGTTTATAAAAAAGTTAAATAAAATCAAGGTCTATAGGCCCTCGATAGTTCTGAGAACCAGGACAATTGTACCTGCTTTTTGACTGATGTGAATAAGCTTTAATTGTTACCGCATAAACTGACTGAAAATATTCAGTTCAACATGCCAATTAGAAAGACCGAATGTCATTGTGCACAATAACAAATCATAAAATTGAAAATGGAGGGCATTTTGTTGATATTTGTATAGGAATATATACGGAAATCTAAATGCCATATCTTCGGAACCACCGGGCCGGTTTCGTGCAGTTAGTGGTGACATCAAAGTGTACACTTCTTTTTATATTTATAGATAATAATTTTTCCATGATAAATGTTCTTTGGTAATAAATGACCAAATAGGCTTTCAAAAGACTTTTGGAAAGAATAGGTATCTGGAGGAAAATCACAAAAGCGCTTCACTTAAAAGCGAGCATGATGGCCGACAAATTTACTGCAAGCAAGATATTTGTATCTTAGCACTCAGATTTAATAAGATTCAAAATCTGTAAAGGCAGATGCATACAAAGCAGTCCTGCAAGTTAACATAGCCAAGATGAAAATTATGCAAATCACTGTACTGCAATCAAGTCACTGTACAAATCACCGTGTACTGTAAACCTTTAAATCAGTAACCAAAATTTGCAAGATGTTTTTTCCAATTTTATTATTTTAGTAGCTTCCTTAAAGCGTCTGGTGGACCCAGTACCGTATGGTTTAAAGCACTACTTGGCTTTAAACAGAATTAGTAATTAGCAATTAGCCTACGTATGTACGTACGATTAACGTATGATAGGCAGTTTGTGCAGTAGCAGTTTTTCGTTCTACCACTGCTTTTATTAGTCGTATTTGTAATGGTTAATGTTCGTCGTATTAGTAGTTGTGATGACAACAAAGATGATGATGATGATGATGATGATGACGATGGTGATGTTTTGGGGAAACTTTAAATGCCAGCCAAAGAAGTGTAGGAATTTTTATGACCATACAAAGCGCACAACAATTGCCAATTAAAATTTTTCCACAAAGACCAACTGCAACAAGCAAAACAGAAACAAAGAGGAAAAAGAGCAAACGAATATAAAAAAATAAGAAACAAAGAAGGAAAAAAAGGGTTTTGTGTACGACTAATTAATTGTTTTGCTCACGTTTTTCGCGCAAAATGTTTACCGGAAAGAATCAATCCAACTAAACCCAACCAACAGTCAGCCAGACAACCAAACAGCCAGCCGGCCAGCCAGTCATCCGACCAACCTTGGCTGTGTCCAAAAGAAAAAAGTAACTCAAGTAAGAAAGAGAAATAAAGCTTTTGGTAAGTAGTTGCGACTGCCACTGGATGGATATTAGTTTGGCTTGGCTTATGGTTAATAGTGCAACTATTAGAATGGAAATAAACTAAATAAACAAACTCCCTTGGCTAACTACTCGCAAAAGTCAGTCTAGATCACTGGATTACTATTTACTGGCTGGTTGATGCTGTTTGGCGGCGGCACTTCGTTGCCGTTTGCTGTTTTGTCGTTGTAGTCGTCGTCATTGTCATTGTCATTGTCTGGTATGGTGTTGGCGATGAAGTTGTTTGTAATTCCAGAAGGCCATACGAATTGATGTTAAGTAATAGTTTTTTAAGTTAAATCTCAACTTACAAATAAAAAAAATTTCAACTGTTTTTCGCTTTTTTTCTTTTACTTTTTCTTTTTTTGCTGCTGCTCTCGATTGGCTAGATACAGTACTTTAATACAACTTGCAGCAGCTTAAGCTGAAACAACTAAACGGCTAAATGATGATCAGTGATTTCGAGATTCTCATTTAGTGTTTAAGCTTAAAGTCGACATGCTCTACAACATTTTTAGATGGCCTTTTAAGTTTTATTTCCATCGATGATGACTTTTATTTTCTCCACATACGACGAGTTGTTGCATCTACTTAGTCTCCTATTACTTTAGTTTCTTAGTTTGTTTTTATTTTTTGTGATATGTGTTGCTGTGGCTGATCTATACTCATGGCTTAAAGGAAATAAAAAAGTTTATTTTTTTTTTTAGTTTTAGTTTTTAAGTGTAACTGAGTGTATTATGTGTGGATGGAGTGTATGCATGTATATGGCTGATGTGGGGAATCGGTAAAGATTCATGTCGATTGACTTTTCTTTTTTCTGTTTTTTACTTTGAGATTTATTACCATCCTCTGTGAGTTTATTTGTTTAAAAGGTCAATTGTAATTTTCGAGACATGATAAAATGATCGAATTAGCAGGAAATGACAAACAATTACTAAATGAAGGTGTTTTTTTAGAGTGACACTACACTCACACACAAAAGAACAATAGATTATGATGGTATTTGGTTTAAGAAAAATTTTACGAATTTTTATTTTCAAAGAATTCAATCATTTTTGGAACATATTCAATCAGTATGTACTATAACGAATTTCACTGCATTTTTCTGCACAATACTTTTTCAAATAAAATTTCTTGTGAAGGTAATAATTTTGTCAACTAAAACGCAAATTGCCCTATCTAGCGTTTTGGAAATTTTACAGGGGAGGCAAAAAACGATTTTAATTAAAAAGTATGGCTTTAATCAGCGACATTTTTACCAATATTTGAGATAAAATATTTATATTTTGTTTAATTAACTTATAAACCAATATGGTGTGTTGCCAATTGACAATGTTGTATATTGCTCTTTTTGCGTTTTTCATATAATCGCTTTTGTAGATAGAACCGATTGTTTTTTGGTAATGCAATAAAATCGCTAATTTTAGTCGGAGGCGTCCAAATCTATTTGTGAACCTCTGTTTGATGAAATATGTCAGAATTATAAAAAATTAGATTTTAAATTTTTTGTTCGTTAGGGTCGTTTGCATTTTAGGTGACGATTTGTATGAGCTATTTACAAAAGGCGCTAAAATTTAAACAAAAACAGGTATGTGATGGAAACCGAAAACGAAAGAAAATCGACTTAAAATCGAAAAGAGGTGTGATGGCAACTTAAGATTCGTTTTTAAATCGGTTTTGTTTCAACGAAAACAAGTGTGATAGAAAACAAAAATCGAATTGCTTTTACGTTTTCAAATTGAATGGGCAATGATTGAATTTTAAAAATATGAATGAAAAATTTAAAGCAGTCATTACTCACTGAAAATTTCTTTCGTAAAAAAGGCAAATAATTCCCAAAACTATTTTTTTTTATTAAATAAATAAAATATTTTATTAATAGATAAATAGCATTGGAATGCAATTTTTTCCTGATTCACTACTATAGATTTCACAAATCCTGAGTATGCTCAGAGTTCCGTCCTGAATTCCTTAAGGTGTCTAAAAACACCTCATGGTAGAAATAGGTATACCACTAAGGTATTCCACTAAGCTGGAGGAAACTGATATCGCTGAGTTATTTTAACAAATGTTGTACGAAAAGCAAAACATTAGTTGTGGAGAAATTATTAAGCTTAGAGCATAATGTTAAGTTAAAATTTCAAAGGTGTCCAGGAAACTTATTTTATTATTGTAGGAAATTAAAAGAAACCAAATATGGAAAATGCTTTACTACACTATGCTTTAGAAATTTATAGTTTTTTCCTTTAATGTGTTGTATTGAGAAATTAAACAAAATACAAGAGAAAATATAAGTGCCGCTGTGGTATGGTAGGTAAGACTCCCGGCTACAAACCAGAAGGTCCTCGGTTCAATACAAAAGTTTTTTCTACAGCGGAGTGTTATCACCTCATAACATTAGCTAGTAACTGGTTATTATGAGTATTAGTACTATTGAAAACTTCTCTAAATGCATTTGCCGTTCGGAGCCGGCGTTAAACTGTGGGGCCCTTTCAATGAGTCTAGAAATATAATCCGGGTGCAGATCATTGACTGAGAGAAGTCCCTGCGGTTCTTCATGGAATGTTATGGGAATTATATATACAAGAGAAAATATAAAATAATTTTACATAAAATATTTGAGTTGTACTTTCGAAAAACATAATTTTTTCGAATGCAGCGGTTACGTAGGCCAATCTGCAGACATTTAAGGAGCTTTAGAAGTTTCCAAAGACACAATATACTATTGAGGCTTCACATTGTACATGTGTACTATCCCCTTCTTCTTTGATGGCAGAGCTTTGTGTGGTTTTTTTTTTTTTTGGATGCCATTTCACCGACTTACCAGCCGACGACCAATAAAATGTTATAAGATTTGCATAATGTGATTTCAGACTCCAGATATTGCAACAATGATCATTACTTTGAGATGCCAGAAAATCAGAAATGATGAATTTCTATTTTTTGAAATGTTTAATGTTTTTTTACAAAAGAATTGTAGTATGTGTTTACGAAATTTTGAATTTTAAATAAACAAGTAAATAAGAAGTTGAAATTAAAAGTTGAAATGTGTTGAAATAAAACAAATGTGGAAAATGAAATCGATACGATTTATATCACACCTTCAGTTGATTTGTTCGTTTTGAATTTTCGATTTCATTTTAAAACGAATCGATTTCCATCACATACCTGAAATTTCAAATCTTCGATCATTACATGCCTGCGATCATTACATGAGTCTCTTTAGGTTTTTTTTCTCACAGTTACTATAGCTAAGGCATTATTGCATTAAAAAAAAATAAAAATAAAAGCAACGATCGACAAGTCGACGGATGTATTGTTATACGTTTCCAAAACTTATTAGGATCTTGAAAACAGAGTGTCTGATGCACTACAGAACTGTTATCGAAGAAGAACATGAGAAGAACTTCAGCCTTGCACACCTTCTCTGATGTATGCTTGTCTTTTTTATACAAAACTAACCAAAAATATTCAATACTTCAATAAGTCAACCGACTATTTAAACAAGCCTCGTATATTTTAGAACAAATGCAATTATAAAAAATACGTGTAATTTTTTTATAAGAAATGTTTAATCAAAATCGTCTTCATCATCTGATTTTGATGAACTTCTTTTAGAAAACCGACAACCCTTGAATTCCATTTCTGATTCCGCCTCCAGCTCTTCTTCTATATCATATTTGATAACAGATTTGTCAGTATCAGCATCAGCATCAGCATCAGCATCAGCATCGACATCAGCATCGGCATCACCATCATATCCATCATCGTCGTCATCGCTACTCTTCGGCACTCCACAATAGACATCAGCGGTGCAAGTGCAATCCTCACATGTACACTCACAAATGCTCTCACATTCTTCATCAACTGAGCTGGGAGGACATGGCAATTCTTCAGGTAGTGTAATTTTAATTTCAGCATCATCTGCTTCATACTCTTCTTTGCTAATGGGAAACCAACGACAGTCAAAAGGACCTTGACCGCAACCTATATAAGACGATTCGGCATTATCTTCATACATATAATCTTTCTCGGCTAAAATTAGACTGGGACACGAACAGCGTTCTTTTTTATTTTCAATTGTATTTTCTTGATAACTTTTTTCTTCTTCTTCTTTCATCTGTTCCAGCATAAACTCCTTTCGTTCTTTTTTATATACGGCTTCGTAGGGATTATGTATCTTATGAATACCTGTCGTCACCCTTACTACTTTCAAACTTTCTTTATTTATTCTCTTCATACATTGCATGCAGGTACATTCCTGATCATCATCTATTTTGGTCCTCTCGCATATGCGGTCGTATAATTGTTTGTAAATCAATTTTATTTTACGTTCCAAATTCTTTTGAACGGCATAAAAAACGCCCATATAGGCAGTATATATCTGAGCTGTACGTTGGGCTGCATGCACCCATAAGCATTCCGAGCTATGAGTTAACTGATCGCTAAGAAAGTGATTTGGTACACCACCAAGATCGGTGCCAAAATAAAATGCCCTAAAGGCTCTCTTAATAATTGAATACGCAATTTGAGCGTCCATACGAGTCATGCCACACTTTCGGCCTAAATCGTGCAATAAATCTTCTTTGTTTAGACGTTTGCGCGGCACAGAATCAATGCGATGCATGAGTTCTTCGAAATGTAAAAAATAATATATGACAACATCGTAAGACAATTTTGCTCTCATCAAATGAATGCCGCATAAAGTCATAACCTAAATTTGCAGTTAACAGTTAACAAATTCCATTAAAATACTATCGTATATTAATCAAAGACTTTAGATTCAAATCTTACCTCGATCAACGATTCGGCTATATCAGATACATTATCAATTAACGCTTTACTGGCGACTATTTTCTGCGAACATGTGCAATAGTTATACGGTTGAAAGCATTCGCATTTAAAACTTTGAATGAATTTTTGCGGTTTCATTGCTCTGATTGCTCTGATTGCTCTGATATTTTTCAATATCTATTTGTATGTTTAGATTTTCAAAGTAAATATGTAGAAAGAAATAGATTTTGAAATTTTATTATTAAAACAAATCAATTTTCTATAAATCGATAACATGGATAGCTTGGATATTAAAAATACTGATATGTGTGTGAAGTTAACTATGAAAGTTACATTTACATTTACTCATATAGTATTTTTATTTTATGGCTGCATAGTTTAAGTATCAAGGAATTTATTCCAGTTTACAATATATCTGCATTTTGGAAAATGAAACTTTTTCATAATGGCTACAACAGGATGGTTTGCTAATATTGTAACATCTCGTTTCGGTGACCAGATTTGGCCGCTATGATAGTGTAATTAGCACAATTAGACTTCACCTTATAAAGTTTTTTGAATTCAAATAATGATGCTTAGGTCTCATTGTATACGCAGTAAAGCCATAAGGTCTATATGCTTGTTTGTACTACTAAATTGGCTTTCAGTGGAACTGATGGCTAGGCAGATAGCGATAATGTCTCCTGGATCGAAAGTTCTCCGCGTGCATCTCACTAGAGCCGGTAATTGGTACCGGTTCTGTTGAGGTATACACAGATGGATCGAAATTCTCGGAAGTGGTTGGGAGCGGTGTCTTTATTTCTGCAATTGGGGTGAGAGTATCGTATCCTTTAAACTGTCGGACCACTGCAGTATCTGACAGGCGGAGATCTCGGCGATAAAGAGGACAGTGGACTGCTTGATGGACTATAGGGTATATGATGTTGATATCTGGATCTGTACGGACAGTCAGCCTGCGATCAGAGCGGTCTCAGGTATCTACTCGACATTGCGAAATTCAGATCTGGAGATTATCTGGGTAAGAGGTCACTCTGATACCTATGGAAACTGTGTGGCAGAGGAACTAGCGAAGGAGGGCTCTCTCTCCGGTAACAAGGAGATTGACCACTTGGTTAGGATGCCACTTTCGTCTTGCAAACTTCTGGATCTGCGGTACCTATTGGGCAGGGCACAGTTAGAGTGGAATAATGAACTCACGTGCTCTGTATCAAGATTAATTTGGCCCCTGTACGATCGGGCTCGTTTGAAGTCTATTATGTGAATGCCGCTACATAGGCCACGAATCCTCGTGGTTGTCATTACTGGACACCGGGTGATCACGCTACTGTAGTGGTTGTCAGGATGAGGAAGAGGAGGAGACTGTCGAGAATTTCTAGTGCCAGTGTAAAAATCTTTTGGATATCCGGACTGCATGCAGTCCGTTTCTGCATGCCATATCGGACCTGGCTGGTGTGAGTATCAGTGGTATTTCTTCTCTTGTGCATGTTTCTGGTTGGTTTGGTTCAGACCGCGATGCGGACGCTACCTACTATGTGCATCACAGTGGGGTCAGTATTGGACCAAAGTGAGCTGGAGATCAGCATCTAGCTACCCATCGTAACTAACTAACTATCTTATGCTTAATTCAAATTACGAATTGTTAGCGCTGACAGAACCTTGGCCATCTAATGGTTTGGGTTAATGCAGGAGATTGAGCTACTTATCCTGGGTAAGCTGCTGCCCGCACAACGGAAAAAGAGACCCAGAGGCACTGGAAGCACTATGGACTTCAGTACTTATTCAGTAACATATACACGGCTCTTCGAACAGTTCAAGTTAAGATTGTGGTTTAAAACTGAAACGCAGGAACAGGCTATTGATTCGATCTAAACTAACGTTGTGAATTGGGGTTTTAGTTAGTCCTCAGCTCCTAAGCAAAAAGGAAGGTCTAAACTCAAAAAGTGTATCATATCCAAAGTGGACGATAAGCGCATTCATTTTATGACTCATGACTGTATATCCGATATGAAATTAATACCGGTATAATGCCAGAAGAACAATTACATTTGACCTAAATCATGCAAACATCGTCCATAAGCAGTCGGTGTTACATGGATGACTATGAACTAGAAAACATTGTAGGGATAATTGGCTATAATTGTAGGGACTATAGTCTTTTAGTCGGAGATAGGGAATGGTTTTGGAAGGGATCCTTGCATAATAGGACTTATCGTAATGCTTTCGTTTTATTATAACCATGACAAATCAAGTACGTTCTTACGTTCCTATAAAATCTTTAAATTATTCATTATCCACTAAAAACAATGCATTTCTCTTCTAGTTGTTTTTGTTTTTTTTTGTTTTTATTAAAATGTTAAAATTACCATGTGAATATGGACTGAACAGCTAATTTTAATCATTTGTAATTATCGCAAAGTGGCAACATTTTATCAAGAGCGAGCTTGTTAAAATTCCATTTCATTGATAGCAAGTTGTTACGTACCACATGTTGCAAGGCATTCATTACTCAACTTGTCATCTAGTATATCGGTGTGTGTGTGTGTGTGTGTGTGTGTGTATAATTAATTCCATTTGATTTTATGTGGATTGTTTCTTGGGAACAATTTAATTAGTTGTTGTTGCAGTTTGTTTTTAATAAATTTAAAAATAAAAAATAAAGAAATAAAATAAAATTAATAAATGTATGTACTGTTTGCTCGTATGTTATATGGCTGCTGGACAAATTTGTAAAATTATAAATTAGATTGTGGTGTAACCTTTTTCCGGTTAAAGGCTTTGGCCATTTACGGATTTAATGCTTGAAAATTAAAATTTCTTGAGCTTTTTTTTTACTCGCCTTTTACACGATTGAACAAGATTTAATGAGGAAGGAATGCCAATGAAAATCAATAGAATTTGTATATGATTTGTAGCTACACATAGCTTTGCGAAAAGTAAATATTTCTACGATATTCAGTTTCCTTACCTTTTATTTCCTTTTAAGATCGAAGACGTTATTCTCATTACCATCATCATCATCTCCATCATCATCATTATCATCATCATAAATATCAGCATCAATACACACATTTTCTTGCATTATCAATTGACAATTTATTTTATTTTATTTTATTTTATTTTATTTTATTTTATTTTATTTTATTTTATTTTATTTTTTGTTTTTATAAAGAAGTATTGGCTGTTAACTTGGTCGACATGTGAATGCGTTTGTGAACGCAATATTTGCCACAAATTTTTAACTCTCCTCTTGAGCACATTAAGGACTTTAGCGATTACCACTAATAGATAAAGTCTTTATTAATCGCACAGTGGCAAAAAACGAACAACAGCAACAACAGCATCTCAAACACCACAGCTTCGACACATTTATTAGACGGGTTACACAGTAATAAGAAACTGTGTTGCAAACACTTTGGCCAACCAACCATTTGGCCATCCTTTTAACCAGGTTCAATAAAATCTGCACTTGGCATGACTTGCTTGCTCACTGCTTGCACATACTCATTCACTTGTTCGCTTACTCACTCGCTCCATGGTGCAGTGTGGTGTTATAGCCACGATCATTTCTTGGTAACTGTTAAGTCTTACAGATCAATAACAAATTTTTTTGTTTCGTTTTTTAAATGCAGGATAGACACTCTCTATTCAGCCTGAATGAGTAGAAATTATGTTGCAACAACATGAGTAGCTATTGTTGCACATTTTTTGAGTTTAAAAAGCAAAAAGCAAAAAGCAAACGGAAAAAAAGAAACAAAAACTAAAAACTCTGACATTGGCTTTCATGGAGTTAATTGGATTTTAACTTGATTGTTGATATTTATTTTGTGTGTAAATATTGATTGAAATAATTGTATCCCGTCGAGGATTTATGTGCACAAACATTTTGTAATCGATTTATAGTCGAGAAGTGCCTAAACAAGTACAACATGCTTACTAACAAAGTATATTGGCTTGGCTGGCTGGCTACTCATTCGAAATCATTTTGTGTAAAACGAGATGAGCATTTAATGCTAAAAGATTATGTTCTAACAGCAACAAGTGCTTGTGAGCAATAAGCCGCACTTTCTAGCAAAATAAAGAATAAAATAAAACAAAAATTGAGCAACTCTAACTAACATAGATTAGGAATTTAGATGAAATTCCTTTGAGATTGGCTAGAAAAAGAGGCATTAATTTCATTTAAATTGCTTTTATTGCCAGCATAAGTAAAAATTGAAATGTTCTATGAAAGAATGAAATGTAATTTTTATTTAGTTTGGAGGGGAAATCCATAACATTAGAGAAATATCCGATAAATGATCTTTATGCTCAGCTGTTACAAAACGCATCCAGTCAGTTCAAAAACTCCTGTTGTTATTGATTTGATCAATGACAAGAGTTATATTGAACAGCAATTGCTTAAGAACTAGAATGGATTTCTCGTGTCAATAAAGAAGATAATCGAAAGAAACAGCAGGTTGATTTTGTGAAAAAACCTTGCCATCATTTTTTAAGTTCCAAAAAACTGATGATTTTGTTTATCTCGTTGATTTTTGAAAATAAAAACTTACTGAGCATAGTACTCTCCTAACACATTGGATACTCTCATAAATGTTTGCCTATTTCTAGATTTTGTACTTTCCTTTATTTCAGCATTTTCCGATTTTTATTTTATTTTTAGTACTAATGGCAACTCGATTACACTATGGGACAAAAATGAATGAAGTTGAAATACATATGTGAGAAGTGGTACTATTTTGCTGATAGACACAATCGAGTACGACAAGAGTTTGGTTTTGAAATATTCAAAACACCTCAACATTATGAGTTATTGGTAAAAAAAACCGGGTTTTCTTGCTTTCATACAGTTATAAGCTAACAACTTAGCTGAATATTAACCGATTTTAAATTTCTAATATGTAAAGATGAGCAGATATACAGTAGTAATATCTACAGATATTACGAGATATAGTGTAGGGATATCTTCGTATTTACATAACATTTCTGGAGAGAGTGCCATAACACGTTTAATTTGCTCATGAATTTCAAGTGTCTCTGGACGACATAGCGAGATATTCGACGATTACACTTACTTGGGTTCATTGACATGAGGACATTGACGGTAACTGCATGTACTTGAGCAGGCAGATACAAAATCGGTGCTTCTCTTAGGTAGAACAGACGGCTAGTGTCACGGAAATTTTGCTAAATGACAATCACTTGATGAATGAATCCACCTGCAATCAACCAGATGGTTTTTGTCACCACATTTTTAGAGCATATGCAGGGGACCTTATATAGCTTATCACTGATTGTTGGGCTGTTGGCAGACATGCTGAAAGGTTGGGAATTTCATATAATTATTATTGCAAAAGTTGCACTTCTTTGCCACTGCCAAGATCTAATCATTTGAGGCTTTCAGTGCTTGTTAGGATGAAATTCGACGATAAAGACCACTTTTAACCTACGATCTGGACAAAATCCTTGCCTTCATTAGGGCGACTGCATGGTTAACTGTAGGCAGACAGAAGCTGCGAGGGCCATGGTGTTGTAATGGACACACAAAGGGACCTGCCAGATTAACCTAATCTAACCTATGTTTAGTTAGGAGTTTAGTGCTACATTGATTTTGAAAATCCGTTGGAAATTAAGTTTTTTAGTAAAGTAACTCATGAAAAGGTCTGTTTCTTTTATAAAATTTGTTACTCTTGTTGTCAAAAAAGTACTCAAATTTTTTTTTTACCGAATGAAAATCTCATTTCCCATCACTGGCGTACACTATTCACCGGATAAGCAGTTAGAATGACTTATTTTATGTAAAATCAGCCGCTTTGAATGTCTATGCACCATTTTATTGATAGCCCGGGTTATTTTATTGTCGAGGATATTTTCGAGCAAAATTCATTTTCTTATTTCGTTTCTAAAGAACTAAGAATTATTGATGCCACTGGCCCAAATTTCGCATCAATCAATTTGTGTTATCATCTCGTGTGCCCGCTTTCAAATAATCCATTGCCAAATTAGCGCACATAGCTTTCAAATATGATAAAATGCTTTTCAAGGATAGCAATGTTTAGATTCTCCTATTACTTTGAGATCTTGCCAGCTTGTTATTTGTACCAAAGATGGTTGATTTTTTTTTTTTTAATATGTGTAAGAGTTTTGAAAAGTTTTATTGGCAGCCGTTTGCTTCACAACCTGCTTGAGTAGAGAGTTACAGCACTAGCTGCGTTCGCACGATATTAGTGTGGATCTAAGTTCTTACCTGCTGTATTCCCATGTCTAGGAAACTACTTAACTCTAGATATACTTGGTATTCTTAACAAGTTTTCGATATTCTGCGTATATTTCCTAGTGATCTTATGGCCGTCTTGGTGTTAGTAAATACGAAGATGTTCCTCTTGAATATTCCAAATAATTTCGATTGAGACAACCTCGTACTTTTTATTCAAAGACCATTTTTAATTTAGTTTTTATATAAAACTTAGGCGGCACTTTAATTAGCTCTTCTCCAATTAATCAATGATTAATAAAATCCATTAAGGCGTTGTTTGCCTGTCTCCTTAATTTGCAACATGTGGCCTCGTATAAATAAATTAACACCGTGGTATTTAGTTTATAAAATCCTCCTCGGCTATATTTCAAATGTGTAAATTTGTAGACGGTTGCTCTTTTCCGGCGTTTTACTCTACTCTACTCTTTTCTTACTTTTATTTGTGTTTTTGATTTTGTAAGTTTTTAAATGCAGCAGCAGTAACAACAACAACAGCAGCAACAACAAAATGCAACATCAAAGTACGAGTTGTACATTTGTATTCATTTGTTAATTCCCGCCATTTAGTCTTTGCCACAGAGAGTTAATCATCATCGTTTTGTTGGCTTTTAATAATCACAACTCAATTTTCAATTTTAAATTGAGCAATTTTTCATTTAAATGAATTGGCAATTTAGTGAGTAACGCCTAAAACTTAAGTTGGCTTAAATGTTAAGCCGACTACGATTACGACTACGACGACTAAATAACGATGGCTACCATATCATCATGCACTGACTGGCTCTACTCGGGGAGCGCCAGAAAATGCAATTATAATTATAACACACATAGCCTTTGGCCATGATATGAGTATGCATTTGCTAACTATCAATACCAGTAAACAGGCAGACAGTACCAGTAAACATGAGACATTACCATTCCTACAACTGTACAATCATATTAAAACCAACCACCACCACACCAAATCAATTGGTCTGCTACTCTCAAAACAAGCCCAAAGATATCGATGTGAAAAGAAAAAAGGAAAGAAATGAAATAAAAAGAAGCAGGCGTTACACGCGTAATCGAAACGCAAATTGAAGTTACTTAATAAATCGAACAACCATGTTAATGCGGGCAATTTACAAAGGAAATGAACTTCAGAACAGAACAATCGTACAGATCCCCATTCGTATAGAGAATGATACAGAGAGGGAGAGAGCGAGACAATAAGAGAAAACTGAAAAAGTAACACAGAATCATTGATTGCAATCGTTTATTTGCCGTAACTGTTCGCATTGTGCATACAAACAGTAGGTATGAGGTATGTCAGGCAGGCAAGCAGGCATTCAAATATCAAAAGGTGCGAGCTTGAAGAGTTTATGAGCTGTAAGAAGCAAAGATGTTTCAAAAGCAATCACATACCAGTAGTCAGTTCGTACTATTTTTTTGCATTTCTATATACAAAAGTAAACGAAATAAAATTGTATTTGAACAACACCGCTTATGGGATACCCTTCAGCAGTTCCATCTTTGTGAACAAATAGTTACTTTCTGAAGGATTTATACTTTTACTGTGATTCGGTAAGTTATTTATGATTGGGGGACTCTTTAAAAGTAGCATATTGGCTTTCCACAAAGCATCCAATGCTTTTTTTCAGTTTCATTAATCGAGTTGATTTTTCAAGCTAAGCAGATAATTAATCAATCCACTGTAGCTGCCCTCATAATTACTGTGTAGTGGTGAAGGTTCTTGCTAAGTGGTGGTGATCTTTACTTAGCATTACATATTTTTTCCAGTAGGTGGCGCTTTATCCTGATCATTCGTCTGATGTTTGTAATCATAGCTAGAGGGGAAGCATAACTCTCCTTATTATACACTCAAAACCATAGTTAAATCTGGCGCTCAAACCTGAGCCGCTTATGTTGTTATGCGTACTCTCTAACCACTACACCACCAAGAGCAGCTAGTGTTATAGCAAATATTTATCTTACTCGGATGATGCCTCTTTTTTCGCGAGCGAAAAGTCACCGAACACATGTTAGTAACACGTACGCTTGGGATCTGATGTTAAAACTGTGGACATATACATAGGTGGCTGTAGTGTACCCACTTAAGATTATATGAGTAAATCAATTTAAGGAATGCTGCGAATTTCAAAAAGGTTACTTAGCTCTTGAAAAGATTCCTGTTAAAGTTTCTGCCACAATAGGAAGATACAGATAATTGAAGAGTGTACTACCATTCTCTGAACTAACGTTAGATCCAGTTAGACTTCCCCAAGGGATCTACAAGCAAATGCGAGGGATGTAAGCCATGTCAATTTGTACTATAATGAGTCTAAACATAATTGTTCAATTGTTCGTAGGAGCTATGCACTCAAAATATTTTTAATATTTTTTTCTTATTTCAGTAAAGGCACAGCTTGTTTCAGCGACATTACAATTACAAATGGTATGTAGTGCAGTGTAAAATAATAACAAAGCATTGTTTCATTTCAATCGATTGATGCAACACTGCTTGAAGTTGTAAGTATGTAAGTGAGCAGAGTGTGTTTGTATGTTGCAAACATTATTGCACTTGCAACCATCAGAAAATGTGGTGTGGCAAAAAGTTGAGATTACGATAAGCTTCTGGTGTTTTTAGTCGCATAATCCAGCAAAAACCAAACTCTCACTTATTCACTGCACTGAACTTTGAAAGATATTCGCAACGTATGTAGTTAGTGGAGAGAACACCTAATTATTATAAATAAGCCAATCGCATTATAAAGATCTGCCAAAAAAGAAAGAACCAAAAACAGAAAAAGAAGGACTTCCAAGAACTTTGGCCACTTCACATACACACACACACAGGCAGATTGTGTGTAAGTAAGTAGTACCAGCTTTTTGGTGAGTAAGTTAACTTGAACAGATAGTCAGTCAGTTAGAGTCAGGTAATATGTCCATGAATTCAGTCAATTTATATATTTTTGTTGTTGCTTTTTTTTGCATTTAAATAAGAACTTAATCGTCCAGACACATCAGTCTCTGCTTTTTCCCTCATTCCGCTTGTGTTTTTTGGTTGTTTGTTTGTTCGTTTTACATTCGTTTAAGAATAATCACAGTTGCAGGTAAAACATGCTGGGTTAAGGATGATCCACCATTATCGTCAGTCACATAGCAAATAAATAAAAGTGGCTCCAGGGCACAACGCCATCGATAACACAATCGCTTACAATGCTCTCTCGCAATTGCCCGTTAATTCGGCATTTCGCACACAATTACCCTCATATACAACAAACTGATCTTCGCATATATTTTGGCATTTAAAAATTTATATTTCGTTGAAGTGAATTACACTGTTTCCTTAAATAAAAGGCAATATTAAAACTCAACCGGTAGCCAGTGTCCCAGAATGGGAAGAGTACTCGAATTGAATTCGTTCCGAATTTGAAATGAAGTTAAAATACGTTACATAAGTACTAAAATAACAATAAAATTCCGAACGCAAACCGAGTCCGAAAGCATCAAAATAAGTTGAAAACGGGCAATTCTTTTTAGTATATGTTGTTTGTGTAATATAAAACATGCATGTGTGTAATACTTATCGGTCGTTGCACACAAAATATATATGAATACACACATACGAATGCATGGTATTACGCATTAGGTATTACACAGGCAACATCCATTGAATCGAGTTGCTCCTTTTAAATTCTTTTTTGCTTATTTTTAATTCGTTCGCAGTATAAAATTCGTGCTCGCGAGTTAAAGAACAAAAGTCGTAAGAACAAATTTAATTTAAAATTTGTGATCACGAGTCCAGCAAAAAATGTGATTCGTGCTCACGAATTAAAAAATAAAACTTTCAAGCACGAGTCATAAAACGAGCGAACCAAAGAAAATTCTGCTCACGAGCCAAGTTTTTACGTATTATGTATGCAGTGATCTGAAGAATGATATTGAGCAATTCGTGTAACCGTAATAAATCAAAACGAAGTTAAAGCTTAATTCTGGGTTGACTTCTTTACATACAAGAACTGAAATATGAGATTTGAAATGAATGGGACTTAAGTCAAGTAGGCCATTTTTGCTAAAGAACAGAATCTGCTTTGAATATCTCTAACACGGTTTCAACAGCAATTCCGCTGGGTCTATTAGAAGTACATAGCATCTCCAGCCTCTTTCTTCATAATAGAAGGGTGAGTTGTTTGAATTTATGATGGACTTATTGACCTACTGATATATCTCATGGTTACAGCCTAGATCTAATACCACATTGGTATACATTACGATGTAAATTGCAATACATCTGATGAGTGGTGTGCTCTTGCCAATATAGAGTCCTTTCGATTCTATTTGAGTGTGTGCTCAGTGAACTGTCATGTTAACCAATTAAGTCTTAGGTAGTTCGATGAATAGTCGATCTGGACACGCTACCGACCTAAGGGGCGTATATAAATTCTATGTTCACTGAAATTAAAAGTGGTTTGATAATTTTCTTATTTTTCAGAAGAATTAGAGTATAAGCTTAGTTATCGCGACCGGAGCTGTGTCCTCTATGCTACGCTTACGCTATAGCTACGGCTGCAAAACTAACTGCTGTACATCTTTGTCGTTAGCCTCGCTGCTATTAAAGTACTGAACTCTGTTGAAATGAGCAAAACGTCTATACTCAGGTACATAAAGTTACTAGAAAGACCATTTAAGCACAGTGCGAATCTAGTTCTTCAGGCTTCATTCGATTTTGGTTGTTTTAAAACTGCCAAAGGACATCAGCATTTCTCCAACCTTGAAAAGGAGGAGCCCAACATTATTATGTGCAAATATTTGTCAGCTTAGTATGTCTTCATCTTATGCTTACTTGAGGGGGTAGAACATAGAGTTATATTGCAGCAGATTTTATTTCAATAACATAACTTTAAAAAAATTTCACAGGAAACAGTGTATATCGATTCTGTTTTCTGGTCCTGCTGTTTATTGTTTTATATAGTGGTTCTGACCACAAGTGATGATGGGCAGCTTAAAGAATTAATCGTTGACATGCGCAATGGATGCGAGAGGCAAAAATAAAAACTCGAAACAGTTCCACTTCCTAAATATGCCTCCACCAATTACTTCTGTCGTCAACGTGTTCTTAAGCCATCGTTTTTTTTTCTTTCTTTTTTTTGTATGTTAAAGAGTCATTTGCTTTGTTAAATATCTATCTACTCCTCACCAAATAACAATAATATCCGTAATAATAATGATAAGATGATATTGTTGTGACTGTTGTTGTGTGCTTAGCATTTAAACTTATTGTAATTGCTCTTCACGAGTTAACTGATACGAATGTTGTGATATGCTATACTCTTCCAAAATATGCTCCATACCGGGACTAATCTCAACTGCATATAACTACGTAGAATCGGACAGACAAATGAATTTAAGGTATTGGTGTATTATTTGGTGGAAGAGGAAGCAAAGAAAATCAGTCAGACAGACAAAATAAAACGAAACTAGTTTTTGCACCCCAAATAATAATGATGATAATGGGCCATTTTGGTCATACTGCTGCTGTTGCTGTTGCTGTTGTCATTGTCTTCAGATCAGAAATCAGATGTGAAAAGTAAAAGAAACAACAAAACATTTTTCTAAAGACAACAGCTTTTTGGCCTTACCCGTTCCACTCATTCCATGCACTCCATCCATTGAGCAACAATATTATCTGGCTTAACATCAGATTAAATAATAAAGCAACTCAACTATAGTCAACAACGATACGATACAATACGATACGATACAATACGATACGTTTTAGCAGCAATATCTTAACATATTGCAGGTAAATGCAACACTAGCAGCAACAACAACAATATCAGTATCGCAGAACATTTAATACAGAGAAGAAAATGAAAAACAAAAACAAAAACAAAAATCTCATAAACTCGTGGATCATCGTTATTTTTATTTTGACTTTGTCGTCTTCTTCTTCTTTTCTTCTCCTTCATTTATCCATTAGAGTTAAAGATAAGCGTCCTTTTAACAATGTCGCAATATATTTGACCAGTGAGACAGAGAGAGAGATAGAGTGGCTTTGCCTTTGACTGTTATTGACTAAAGCTGTTGCTGTTACAGTAGCCGTTTCGATAATTTGCTATGGCATTCCAAGTGTATGTCGTCTTATCCCACATGTCAATCATGAACCTAATTATTCTTTCGGGCAAAAATAAAATGCAAACGATAATTGGGTTGCAGATTGAATGGGGATATCAATTTCAATAAAATCAAAATGAAAAATAAATAAAACATAATAATGTGCATGCATTTTGTATTGGTATGTATGTGTCTGTGTGTGTGTGTATACATATGTATCTATACATTGATCTTTAAATTATATATGTATGCATGTGTAATCATTGTGTGTATGTATTTGTGACATATACTGCTAAAGTATAGTATCAGACAGCAGTGGTGTTCTTTAATTCCTTATGAGAGTGACCAGATAATATTTAGAAAGTACACACACACACACACACACATACGCTCCACGTAAATGATAAATACTTTGTTTTTTATTATCGAATTCAAGATATATATGTATGTTTCATTAATTTTGCTATACGGTGACTGGATAAGAACGACAAGAAAGAAATATCCATTCATATCATTATTTCTTTATTTATTTTACTTGACTTTGTGTATTATAATGTCCAGAGTTATTTTAGCAACAACCGATGACACCACATGAGTCCAGAAGGCTTTATTACATGACTTGTCAAAGCTTTGGCTAGCCACCGACATGTTATGTTGCAGCAAGTCATGTGTTTAAATCTGGCTTATATACTTGGTTAGAGCTCAGAGCCTACCAAAATTCTTGCTGTTCTATGGATCACGGCACTTAGTTGCAATAAAATTCCACATCAAGCTCAGTTTCTTTGTGCGATTTGTGTAAAAATCACAGCCGGCACGTAGACTTCTTAGTAGTCTCGCTGTTGGCAGGTAGAAACAAAGGAACCTTTGGGGATATAGTAAGGGGTGTCCAAAATTTAGGTATCATTTTACTTTTAACAAAAAAAAGACTTTTTTAGATATTTAAAATAGGTTTCGGTAAAATGAAAAATGGCTCGGCAGGCTCCCAATCTTTTACTAAAATTATCAATCATGTTTTTCAATCAACTCCTGTCAGTGGTTGATATCTGCTCGATAATGTTGATTTTAAGTTCTTGAACTGTTGTGGGATGATTGCTGTATACTTTCGATTTCAAAAAACTCCACAAAAAAAAACTAAAGGTGTCAAATCGCACGGTCTTGGTGATCAATTTACTCTTCCTCTACGAGAAATAATGCGAGTATCGAACTTATCTTTCAAACGATCTATGGTTTCTCTTGCTATGTGAAGAGTGGCACCATCTTGTTGAAACCACATATTCTCTACGTCTAAATCATCAATTTTCCGTCACAAAAACCACACAAAACTGTAACTTTTTGCAGATGTAATACTTGCTCTAAGATAACTCTTCACCTCGAATGCGGCAATTCTACTTGTTGGCGTAGCCATTAAGCTGGAAACGATTATCCGCTCGATAATGCTGATTTTAAGTTCTTGAACTGTTGTGGGATGATTGCTGTATACTTTCGATTTCAAAAAACTCCACAAAAAAAAAAACTAAAGGTGTCAAATCGCACGGTCTTGGTGATCAATTTACTCTTCCTCTACGAGAAATAACGAACTTATCTTTCAAAAGATCTATTGTTTCTCTTGCTGTGTGAAGAGTGGCACAATCTTGTTGAAACCACATATTCTCTACGTCTAAATCATCAATTTTCCGCCACAAAAACCACACCAAACCGTAACTTTTTGTAGATGTAATAGTTGCTCTAAGATAACTCTTCACCTCATATGCGGCAATTCTGCTTGTTGGCTTAGCCATTAAGCTGAGGATGAGCTTCGTCGGTGAAGATTATTTTGTTAACAAAAATTTTCATTTTTTTCTTGTTTTTCGATGGCCCAAGAAACAAATTGCCAACGTAATGCGTAATCAGCTGTTTTTAGTTCTTGGGTGAGCTGGATCCTAAAAGCCTTTAAATGGAAATCACGATTTCGAATGGATGTTTTTGCATCTTTTCCAATACTTCTGCCAATAGCCGCTATATTCTCGGTTAAGCGACCACTAAGTTGATAAATTCTGTTTCTGTTATCATGAACGGATCTAGTTTCTTAAAATTTCTCAACTATCAGCTTGATGGCACGATTTATTGGAGCATTTTCTCTACCGAATTTTGTTTTAAGTTTCCTAATTACATATTGAAAACTTTCGCCATTTTCAAAAAATGTTTTAATAATAAAAACACGTTGCTCCTTCATGCAACGTTCCATATTAACTAACTGGAATGTACTTAGAATCTGAAAATAAAAAATTAAAATAAAAATTAAAATTAAAAAAAAATTGGCAGCAAAATTAAAGTCATATTAATCAATTTTGCCCACCCATTACAATGCACCTCTCAATGATTTAGAAACTTCTATCACAAAAGATAATGCAGTTGTAATCGTTATTGTCTATATTGTTTGCTTAGAGATTAAAAAAAAAATTAAATTGGCGCTGTATCATTTCAGGGCAAGAATCATAGTTAAATAGCCTCCATTGCCTTTAGTACCGGAATTAAATCTATTGGTCACGTCTCAAATGCTCTCCATATTCAGGCATCAGACTTTTCTGAGGTTGGTGATTCGGAACTCTACCGTAAATCAGTCACTTATGTGGTACAATATACTATAATATGGCTATGGGGGGGTAAATTTGGTTCAAGCTTCTTTTGTCTCCAGAAAGCGGTTAATTAGCTTGGATTCCTTTTGAACAAAAGACCGCTGCCTAGATCATTTCATGTAAAAATTATGTTGAAACCAGCGTTGCCACAACTTCGATTTTTTTGTAACCAAATTTCAATAAAAAAGTAATCAAAAAATAACCAACAATTTAAAGTCATAATTTTAATACAAAAAGCATTAAAAAGCATTAAAATATCATTTTGTATATGGAATTTATAGCAGTATTGCCTGAATATAGGCTGGTGAAAAAAACTTTGTACAACAATTGATGAGGCATATGCTCCTATTTGTTCCATATATTTTAACTACGTATTAACAAACTTCGCACAATAACAAATATCGTTCGCTCATATGTTTACTTTAGAGGCTTTACAATTTATTTGTGGATAATTTTAGCTCAGTAGCTTCTACTAACAGATATCATAATGAATCGCTAAATACCCGAACCAAACAATAGCGTTGAAGTGAAAGGCGTCTGATATTTATTCTCACTTAGCCACTGAACGAAATAGTATAAGCAACGAAGTTTTATTGCTTTGATTGCTTGCCAAAGCTTATCCTGAACACGTTCCACCGATCTCGCGAGACATTACTTATGCAGTTCAGAAGTAATGATTTTAACATGAAAAAGGAGGACCTCACAGATCAGGCAAAAATGTTCGCAGATGATGAATTGAAGGCATTACTGTATGAAGATTGTTTTCAAACTCAAAACGCTATTCTAGCTGGAAAAAATTGTAGCAGCTTCCAATCATTGCTGGCGATGACAAATTGATGTTTTATGACAACGCTCGACCATATGTTCCAAGATCAGTTGAAACTATTGAGAAATTTGTTTCAGCCGCCTTATAATCAATACATTGCCCGTCAGACTACTACTTGTTTCGATCGAAGTACCTTTTACCTTTCGCATGAAATCCATATGTTACCAGAAGGTGGGGATGGTCGTAGCATACTCACAACAAAACACCAAAGTCTGCCCTTTTTAGAGTGATATTCTCAGTAAGGGCCTGGATAATAAACGTTACAAAAAAATTATTATCTCCATTTTTACTTCGAGAAAAAAGTACACATCTACACATCAAAGAAAAAAAAAAAAAACGAATTTTGGTTCAAAATAACCAAAACGGCAACGCTGGCAGAAACTTCAAAAGATACTTTTTTGAGCCAGAGCTTTAACGAACGAAATCCACTTGTCATTTGTATCCATAAATTTTCTTTACTTACGATTGATTATTCGTATCATTATTCTCAAAACACAATAAATTACTTTCTGTAATAAATGTGAGAAACAATTGCAATAAATCTTTGAACTGATTAAAGCCCAATAACATTTCGAACAATGTTTTTAGCAACTTGTCCTCAAGAATAAAAATTATTCAATCAAACTCAACTCAACTAAACCAAACTAAATAAGATATTCTTCCCCATGAATAATAACCATTTCTGTACTGAAGCAATTGAAACATGTGTACTCGTTATTAGAAATACGAGTATATTTAATGAAATACATACATACATACATATGTATGTCATACAATACGAATACCCTAATAAACATAAATTAACAATAAATAATAAATTATTACTCTCTATCTCTCTCTCTCTCTCTGTCATTGTCTCTTAAACTATTCCTGCAATTGTACTCAACTGCAGCACTTAGAAATCCATACATGACATATTGTAGGTATTTGCGAATAGAAAATTCCCAGATGTTGGCAATAAATCAACTAAAACAAGTTGATTTTTTATTGCATTTTCTTTTTCCATTTGTGAAAATTAATTTTAAACTTAAAATGATCGTTACAAATCACAGGAATTTTCCCACCTGTACCGTTGCTGTTGCTGCTGCTGCTATTTGACCATAAATCGTTGGCACAACTTAAGACCAAATTAAATAAAAAAAAGAGAAAAAAAGAAAACATGGCTGTATACCGCTATAGTTAATAATTTAATAAACGATTGTAGTTTGTTAACACATTACTAATAAAATATTTTTGAAATAAAAACAACAACAATAATAGCAAAAATTAAAAACATCTGCTTAAAAAAATAGTTTCTCATTAAACATTTAGTCAATAAATAAAAGATCAGCCATTCGTAGAAAGAAATTTATAGTATTAAGAGAAATCAGAGATGGGTAATGAGAATTTCTTTAATTTAAACAAATATAGGGTCTACCATCAAACGTTTTTTTCTTCAACTAGTGCTTATTTTGTCAATGGTAACACTTAGCTCATGTCTGATTTGACAGATAATTAGTTTTATCCTTCCGCTGAACGAATATGGTTGTGTATGCGCTTGAACAATGCTGGGATGGACTTACAGAAGATGCCGATTTTGCCAAAAAAAAAAAAAAAAAATCATCTTTTCAGATGAAGCTTGTTTTGATCTTGGCGGGTATGTAAACAAGCAAAATTGTCGCACTTGGGGCACAGAAAACCCGCACGCATACATTGAAAAGCCGATACACCCAAGACGAGTCACTGTTTGGTGCGGATTTTGGTCCAGAGGCATAATTGGGCCATTTTTCTTCGAAAATGAGCAAGGAGTGGCCGTTACAGTCAATGGCGATCGTTATCGGGCCATGTTGAACGAGTTTTTGTTCACAAAAATTGAAGAGGAGGATATTAGCCCTACGTGCCGCGCAGCCGAAGCTACAATCGATGTTTTGCGCCCTGTTTTTGAAGATCGCATTATCAGCCGCAGAGCTGATGTCGTTTGGCCACCTCGGAGCTGCGATTTGACACCGTTGGACTATTATTTGTGGGGTGCCGTCAAAGATAAGTGTTACGCCAACAAGCCAGAGACAATTGACGCTTTAAAGGAAAATATTCGTGAAGCCATTGGTGAAATACAGCTGCACACAATCGATAATGTGCTTAAAAATTGGACCGATCGTGGAGGCTACTGTAAGGCCAGCCGAGGCAGCCATTTGAATGAAATTATTTTCCATTATTAACCGGAGGATTTGTACTTTCAAATAAAAAAACAAATTTGAGAAAATATTCAGTAGTTTCTTTTTATACCATTAAAAAAAAAAAATTATTTGGTGGAGCCTTTACTAGGTGAAAAAGTATATTTCAAAGTAGTTTGGATGGAAAGAAAATGTACTTTATACATACTCTAATAGCAAATCAGTACCAATACCCTTAATATAGCCATCAACCGAATAATCCATCTTTTCATTATTATCTTTAAGAACAAAGCAATTCTTTTAAGTTTGGATATTGAAAAAAGTCTGCGTGAGCTAAATCTGGCAAATAAAGTGCGTGATGGAAAAATTAATGTTTTATTTAGTAACACTTTCATTTTCGTCGAAGTCGTTTTTATTTTTCTTTATAAATTTCATCATTTAAACGCTACAATATGTTAACCAAACATAATGTTTTTCCGTTTTGAAGATAATCAATAAGAAACAGACGCCTTGACCAGCCTACAGATCGAAATGTATTTGCCTTCCTTGCCAGGATTCTTTCAATTCATTCCATAGCTTTGATTGTTCCTTTGCCTCAGGTGTAAAGTGGTGTACCCAAGTCTCATCCATGGTTACAAATCGATGCCAAAATTCTATTTAAATGCGTTGAAACATTGCCAAACAGTCGTAATATTTATACAACTGTATCAAATTGGCCGAAGTTCTATTGATAATTGAGCTCAGCTTATAGAAAAACTTTGATGGTATACATATGTATGTATACGCCAAATTCGTTAGATTATAACAATTAGAATTACCTTTTGAACGAAAAGAAAAAAATTAAATTAAGATAACGATGCCTATAGTTTTCAATGAAAATATCAATCAAAGATGCTATCAAGTAAAAAATTCACATTAAAATGAAAAACGAAGTAATGCCAATAATGTTTGAAAAGTTTCTTGTCAATTTGTTCACAGAATCACACGATTGTCGCAATGCACCAATTCGAAACATTTTTATTGTGCAGAATTGATGCACAATAAATATGATTGTCGCAAATTAGCGCAAAACGATTAAATGAAAAAAATTGCCGCTTTCCAGTCACGCGATTGTTCTAGTACAGGTACAGTAATTTAAGAAAATAAATAATAAACTAAAATATTTCTCTGAATTGGAATATAATTACAAATTATATTCAATCCTCAAAAGTAAAGATGATTTATTTAAAAAAATAAAAATAAAAATAAAAAAAAATATTTTAAGGGATGCCAATTTAAATACCGTACAAACACGTTTTTTTTTCAGAAAGAAATCAATTAAAAAATAAAAATTGGCGAGTATTGTCGATTGCCGCACAAGTATACAATAAACATTGGTGTATTTTTGGCATTTACATTGGCGCATTATTGCCTTTAAAGCTTTCACAGGATTGTCGCACCAGGATAGCATTTGATTGGGATAAATAAACACAATAATATCGTATGAGGCAATAAATTGTGTAATCACGCGATTGGCATATAAAATAGACTAATTATTGGTGCATTACGACAATCGTGTGATCCTACCTTAAGTTAAACAATATTATCTCAATTCATCTGTCAGCTATGCGTGAGCTTACTAATTTACTGTTAACTACGAAATGCTAACACAAATGTTTTAAACTTTCCATCCCTGGTACAGAAAACAATAAAAAATAATTCAAATTATAAGTGAAGAAAAAAAGTAAACATTACTTAAGTTGTTGATATATTTCCTTTGTTCTCTCTCTTTCTATCTTTCACACACTATTTATGTCTATCTTTCCTTCTATTTTCCTTCCCTCTTTATCTTATTCGTTTCCTTTTAACTTTAGTTTTACCCTCATTTTATGTTGAATTTCGTCTCTCTGGCTTACCACCATCTTGTTTTTTCTGTTTGGCTATACTCTCTTTAATAACAACGTCAATATGGAAAAAAGATCAGCGTATGTGTATTAGAGAGAATGCGTGAATATGGGGTTCAAAGAAACATTAATCATTTGTTATTGTCGTCCATTCGACAGCTATCATTAACGTCAGATAACGTCATTATTATCAATTTAATTGAAAAATTACACACAACAACAGTAACAATAACGAATAGAAATCAAACATTAACGAAAAATGAAAAATTACAAAAAAAAAAAACGAACAAGCACAAGTGAACCCAGTCTTTAGCAGAGCTGTGAACTCTTTATTTATTTATTTTTTATGTTAGAGGTGGTGCATAATATATGTTTTGACCGGTAACATCGATAATAACGATCTCCAGCAATCAATCAATAGATTGTTCGCTTAAAAACATAAATGCTTGCTCATAATGCTCGTGTACCTGTGGTTCAGTACTTTTTTCTTTTAATTTTGTTTTGTTTTTAATGGCAGCGTTGAGTGATCACTTACCATTAACAAATAATGCGTTTAAATGAAACCATTTTTTTATAGTATTTTTTTAAAATATTTTCTCTTTAAAATTTAAAATTTCAATTGTTATTCAGTTTTTTGTTTTCTTGCGTTTTTATATTAAAAATTATTCAATTGTTGTTGTTGTCAAATAGTACAAAAAACAAACTAGGATTCCTATTAATCACTTGTGCTCGTACATGATCTGTACGCCAGTGTCTGTCTCTTGATTGAAAATTATGAATGTTTTTCGTTAAATGTTTTTTGCGTTGCAGATTTTTTTCTCATTTTTCTTTTTGAGCTCCATGTTATTTGCTCAGCTTTTGCTTTTTTTTCAAAGACTCCATACTAATAATGCCAAAGATTAAAGTAAATTGTTCGATTAATTGGATTATTGCTTTAACAAGGTACAACAGTAACAACAACAACAACAACATACATACATACATACATTATTAGTATGGAAGCATTTGTTGTATTTGTTGTATTTTTTTCTTATTCCACTCACATATGTTTCTATTGCATCTTATAGGATCACTCGCTTGCTTAGCTTTGTTGTGCACTATACAAAGCTGTATTGGATGTCTGGCTGGTTGTCCATTACCAAGTTAGGATACCGATATATAAATTCCCAACAAATTCATAAACACTGGCTGCTGTCAATGGACTCCAATTGCCTATCGCTTAAAAAAACAAAAAATCAACCGAATGCCAGAAAACTAAGTAACAATAACAAAAACTATAAAAAAATGAAGTGAATTACGAAGTTTACAGCTACAAATCGTTTGATCAGCTGCTGAACTTTTTCTATATCGAACGAACAACTACAACAACCTGTTGCTACTTCAAACGATTTCAGAGTTGCCAAACTTCAATATGAAATAATAAAAAGAGAAACCAATTCTGTGCCAGGCAGAAAGAAGAATTGAAGAGAATTTAATATAGAGAAACTGTCATTAATAAGGCCTTGGTCTCTTACTACAATGACAAAAATACTTGCGATTGAAGTTCGCAATGGGGAGATCGAGAGAATTATCGAGAATTGTGCGGCTTAAAAGTTATGAATTGTTGAGAAGGTGTAGCTTCCATATTGCTAGTATCCTGCTTTTCGCATGCTCAAAAGTATTGTGACCAATGTAATAGAAAGCAGAATTGGCTCTCTTAGAAGTGTCAACTTGTTCTAAAGAAGTCACAAACTGCAAATATAAGAAAAAGGAAAAATTCTTGTCGTCGTTTTCGATGACAGATATGTAGATAGTACTACGATTGGCCCCTTGGCGCTAAATATACTCACCTATGGTATGCGGCTTGTCAAAACTAGCCTACACTAACCTAGTCTTAAGCAATTTTGTACGACTTTTTAAATAAATAAAACAAAAAAGATGATTTTCATTTGAAGTTCAAAAAAGAAAAGTGAGTGATACAAAACATTGACATCAAATTCACAGTAAACTTGGGCCGAAGACTGTGCGCTGTAAAATAACCATTCCGAAGAGATAAATTTCCAAGTCTCTGCTATGCCAAAAAGAAGGCTCAATGTTTTTAGTGTTAAGTACTTTCAAGGATGCTTATCTAAACGACCCAGCAGTTTGACAACTGCTGAAAGAATTGTTGGAAAAATACCGAACTACCATTTTCTATTAGACTGCTGGTGACTTAACATAACGCCATAGACATAATCGTAGCCAAAACATAACCACGTTTATTTATCGATTAGTGGTGCTATAATCGTAAACAGCTTTTATTTATATGTTCCATTGCTGTAAAAATTTAAAAAAGCCCCCAGAGAATATTCATCTAGCACTCAGCTGCTTATGAAATTGACATACTACATACGGTTAGGGATATGGTATGTTTTCGCTAAACGATTACAATGTTGCACACTAGATTGGTTTTGAAGAGATGTTTACGGTTACGGCTATGGTGTTCATTCCAGCAGATTTGTAGCATCAGACTTTTTCGTAATGTTTTAGGGATCATACGAAAATCCTAAGTCTGGACAAGAACCATCTAATGAACATCGTTTAGGAACTGCTACGTAAAATGCTTGGAATTGATGTTGCTAAAATGAGGACCTATTTAATAGTGCCAAAACGAAGAAAAGGATGTAAAGTTAAATCAATTGTTTTCTTCGATTTTAATGTCGTAATTCTTACCACAAGATGATATGGTAAGTAAAGCGTACTATTTATTACCTTCAATTTAAGAAAATAAGTGCTTATGGGGTGGCGTGGTGTAGTGATTAGAGAGCAAGCATAACAACACAAGTTGCCCAGATTCGAGACCCAGGAAGAGGACATGACGAAAAAATTTAATTTTGGCTTTGAGTGTTTAGTTAGAGGCGCCAACTTCCCTCTAGAGAAGAAGAAGCCCTCCTGGTAATAGTGACATACAAACGAATGATCAGGAAAAAACTCCACCTACAGATCACCACCACCACTTGGCACGGATTAGTCATCTACTTAGCTTTGAAATCAATTTTCTTAATGAAACTGAAACAGAGCAATGGAGGCCTTGTGGAAAGCCAATATACTTTCTAGAGCAGTGATGGAGAAGAAAAATAAGTGCTTATCCCATGTAAATACTTCAGTCAGACAATTAGAATTAGTTGATCGGTGAAATATTTTGAAGGTATAGCCAGCCACTAGTATGTATGCAAAAAAACCTGGGATATAGAACTTTTGAAGCATTTTTGTTGGATTTCATTCAATCATGTGGCAACCTTATAATTTATTGTCTGGGCATAGAAACCATTTAAGAGTCATTGAATCGAAATGAGTGGTGTGTAGTGCAATGCTATGCAGTGCAGTGGAGTAGTGAAGTTGAGTTATATAATTGTCATTGTTTTGTAATGGCAACACAACGCAAAAAAGTTGAATTTTTATTGTTGTCACAGCAATTTCAATTGGTTCGATAAACATTCCGTACGTTTAATACATTGAACAACACATTGAACATCTATTAAGCGAAAAAAAAAATATTTCTAAACAACATTATCATGTTCAACATCAACTTAATTATGATCGTGGCTAATGATCATGGGATGATTGCTGGCAAAAAGTTGAACTAAAGCAACAGTAGCAACACAGTATCATCACCAGCACCATCGTCATCTCCATTTTCAACGTCATCAACATCACCATCAAGCTAAACATCTATCCATCCATATATCCAACGAACGATCGATCTACTGAATGATAAAAGGAAAATTAAAAAAACGAATCATTGATGCTGTTGCTGTTGCTGTTGCTGCTGTTGTTAGTCTTCTCATCAATATTATGTCGAGACAAAAATCGATTGATGTGAAGATCCAAGGTGAAGGAAGATATCTCATCGTATAAATTTATTTATAATGTTTTTGTTGTTGTTTCTTCCAATGGTTCTTTGTTTCTTTTTTTTTCCACTTTTTTTGCTATTGCAACTTCAACATATTGCCACTGTGCGACACTTGGTATTTATGCCAATTAGTATTAAATTTCTTTCGTGCCTAAGACAGGCATGGCTTCCGTTTAAACTGGTCAAGAAGTAGACAGACAGAGTTAGAGCGAGAGAGAGAGAGAGAGTGATAGAGTAGCGGTGCAGTGTTGAGGAGAGCAAAACCTCAATTGTCTAATGTGTGCCATTCTTGGCAAGACTTGGCTGCTATAAGTCTTTGCCTCTGTCTCCGTATACTGTCCGCGTTAGAGTTGTTGCAGTCGGTGTTAGTTTCTTTTCATATTTTATTCTCAATCGTTGTTTCTTTGTTTGGTCAAATGTGTGTATATTTTGTTAAACATCTTCTAGCGCCATTTTTTACGCCGTTTCGTTTATTTTTGTTTGTTTTATTGTTGTTTGTTCCTTAGCTTGTTGCAGTGTTAGTGTTTCTTTGTAGAGTTTCAAACATATTTTGTCCACACGCTTCTAATCTTCTTGCATTTATTTGGCCATTATCGCGTAACAAAATATTGAATGTGTGTCCCTCGTTTTTAGCACAAGTCAATTTAAAAAAACAAAAACAAAAACAAAAAAACCTTAAAACTAAACCTCAATTTAAGTTTTTTAGTTTTAATTTGCTGTGATACGTTTTGATATCAATTTTCGGTTTCCCATAAAATCACATTGTGCTTGTTCGCCCAACAACACAGCATATGTATTTATTTTATTTTTGGACGATATTACTTCAAATAAGTGGCTACATCGTCATTTCCCTGAAATGTTACCAATTTAGCCGACAAACGTAAAAGCTTCATCGTATTCCATTGAACTTGTTAACCGTTATCGATTTTTGCCAAGAATTTTTAAAAGGAAGTTGTGGCTTTGCCAACAACAACAGCATATCAATTAAAATTATTTTCCTTTTTTTTTAATAAAATTATCAAAGGCTTCTATTACTGTTTCACATTCTCAGAAAATTAAAAAAAAATTAATTAAATTTTGAATTTTATGAAAATTAAGTGGAATAAAGTGAATTAAAAAACGAATTCTTATAAAAAAAAACATCACCGTAGAGTGTAATTGTAGTTTTATTATGTCAAGGCATCATCCAGGCACTTTATTCCAAAAGTTAGTTACATCGGATAGTCAGACACTGGTCTAGCTTACTTGAGACCAATACTGATCCCACTGTGATGCCTATAGAGGGTAGCATCCAAGCGACCCTACATATCCGCCCGCTAGCTAGATCTGAAATGGCATGCAGAAACGGACTGCCAAGGAAAACAGTCCTAATATACAAAAGATTAGGACATTGACATAGAAAATGCTAGACTAGTCTACTCCTCCTCATCCTGACAATTCCTACAGTAATCATTGAACGGTAGATCCAGTCCCACAGCATGCATACCAGCTACCTAGTGCCCAGTGATAGCAGCCACCAGGATTCGCAGCCAAGTCACGGGAACCTCAAGATAAACTTCGAACGAGCCCGATCATTTAGGGGCCAGTACGTGGATTCATTCTCCAACCGTATTTGTGCCTGCCGAGCATGTATCGCAGAACCAGAAGTCTGTAAGAGAAAAGTGGCATCCTAACTTGATGGTAATCTCCTCATTTCCAAGGAGAGAGCCCTCCCTCGCTAGTTCGCCCGCCACACAATTCTCCAGGCTATCAGAATGATCCCTCTCTACGTTTGAATGTCTCGCCATCACGTTTATAGACGCCCGGCATTCGACTGGTGTCGAGATGTCAAGCAAACACTGGAGAGCGCCCTGAACACTACATGACTGTCCGTACAGATCCGGATATTAACATAAAATACCCTATAGTATATCAAGCAGTCCGCTGCTTTTAATCCTCCTCAAAATAATCCATCAAGGAATCTACAAACATATAAATGATAAGCAAGGTTTCTCATCATTACAACAAATACATACACGAAGAGTGTTGTTTTTAGTTAACAACTAACATACAAATGCCAGCTCAGCTCAATGCATTCAATACAGCGTTTTTCTAGTTTTCACTTATTTCATGTCAAGGACTAAGATTTTTTTACCTCCTTATTTCAGAAAATCCCAGAAATTAATCACGATTTTTTCTAGAAGCTCTGAATAATATTCGCTTTATGGTCGATAAAACTACATTAGCCTTCTTTGATACCCGTTCAACCTACGGTTTTGATTTTTGTTTGAACGCCAAACACTACTTTTATTGTCCTATTTTCGTAATTTCTTCTCATTTAAATCACCCACTCACCCACATTTTCAAAATTATTGAATTTTTTTTTTTCTTAAATTCCTCGATCGATACCAAAGAAAGGGTTCATTATGAATTGAAATGAAAATTTTTCAAACGAATATTCATTAAAATATTGGAGTACGATAAACAACACACTTACACACATACATACATTCATACGTTTAGTTTAATAATTAATTTCGACTATTAAAAGACTTTTATGGCGTCTCAAGATGTTTCACTTTAGCATTCTGATCATCATTACAAACGAATGAACAGGATCATTTACATGAAAAAATTTCAATTTTTTTCTCTTTTTAAACGCTTTGAAGTTGAAGGCAAAAGTCTAAAAATCATCCAAAATGTTCATTTCGTTAAAACGTTTGTTGATGTAAATGCTGATGATTTGACTGTTTTATTGCTGTTGCTGTTGCTGCTGCTGTTGCTGCTGCTGTTGCTGGTTAAGTTGCATGAATGAATGTGTGTGTGAGTAATTATTTGTGTTTGTTGTTGCTGTTTTCTTTTTGTGGATTTTTAAAAGTACAACAAAACAAATCTTTTTAATTCTTTAAGTGACATTTTCATTAAGTATTAAATAATTTATTAAAGAGCCATTACAGCAGCAACAGAAACGTTTTTTCTTCTTTTTTTTTAAAGAACGCCACTCCAAGATGATTGCTATTCCGTGTTAATTGTGGTGATTTATTATGTACCCTACTTGAAACAATTTATAAATATTTTATATTTTTATTTATTAATATGAATAGTGACGGATAAATATTTTTATGTTTTAAATATCGGGTGATTTTTTAAGAGCTTCCGCAATTGATTAAAAATAACATGAAATTTAGATAAATGTATGAAATCTTTATTTGAGTCGATACAACGATCTATATAATCCAATGTTTAAAGATGATTTCATGTAAATGTTGACCGCGACTACGCCTCAAATGACTCATACGCAGGGTCTCTCCAACATATCAGCAGGTACATATCTCACGAATGAATTCTTAAATATTGGCTTCCAGTGCGTCAACCGCTGCAGGCTTGTCCTTATGGACATGAGCCTTTACATAGCCAAACGAAATATAGTCTAAAAGCGTTAAATCGCACGATCTAGGCGGTCAATTGACCGGCTCCCAAACGTCACCGTCTTGTTTAAACCGCATGTCGACCAAGTCCAGCTCTTCCATTTTGAGCAAAAAAAAAAATTTGTAATCATCGTACAACAGTGCTCGCCATTCACAGTTACGTTGCTGCCTTCGTTGTCTTTAAAAAAGTACGGTCCAATGATGCCACCGGCAAACAGTGCATTTCTTGCAATGCGTCTAGCTGTTCTTCACACCAAATACGGCAATTTTGCTTGTTCACGTATCCATTCAAGCAGAAATTAGCTTTGTCGCTGAGCACAATTTTAAGATAAAAAAGTTCTTAACCGAGCATGCATTTTGATAATAAAAATCAATAACCTGCAAGCGTTGTTCGTTTGTAAGTCGATTCGTGGTTAAATTATAGACCAAAATAAACATGTTTGACACTAACATGTTACACGAAAACGGCTGAGTTGCCAAAAACAGTTTGGCAACACTTTAGAAAGTTGCTAAAAAATCACCCGATATTTGGTTAAAATAAAAAAAAAAAAATATTTTTCAAGGTAAGGCTATGCTTTAACTTTATTTTCATGTTTTTGATAATTTAAGAATTTCGTCAAAAAAAGTTTTTTTGGCCAATTTTTGATACCACGTTAAGTAAGGCATTGCCTTAAGTGTGGGTATTTGACTACGATTTTGACTTTTTTGTCATCAAATACTCCTTGATCAAAAAGTTTTCGGAATAAGCCCCGTGTGGCGGGCCTATCGTTCCGATTTGAGTTTTTTTTTTTATTAAGTTGATACATCTGTTGTTGATATTCCCGCTAAGTCTTAGCGTCATAGCTTGACATTTGCAAAAGCTAAGTAGCCAAGAGTACATCTATCTTTATGTGTGTTGGCAATTTTTTTATAATTTTGACCGTGTTGAAGTCACAAAAGGCATGATTTGCGAGGCTGAATCTGATTCCACATTCATCAAAAGGATCATTACTGGAGATGTTTATGAGTATAACACGCAATCCAGACATCAGGCAAATGAATGGTGTTTACTAAATGAGCCGAGACAAAAAACTACGTTGTTTGCAATCAAAAAAGAAGGCAATACTCGCGGTTTTCATGGATTACAATGGTGTAGTGCATCGTGAATTTTTGCCAGAAGGCCGGACAGTAAACAAAGAGTATTATTTGGGCGTTATGAGACGTTTGTCTGAAGCAATTCGCTGAAAGAGACCAGAGTTGTCGGTAGAAAACTCGAGCATTTTGCATCATGATAATGCACCGTCGCACAGTGCCATCATTATTCGAAATTTTTAGACGAAAAATGCAACAAATACCATCCAAGAGCCACCGATTTCACCTGATTTGGCTCCCTGTGATTTATTTCTCTTCAATCGAGTTAAAAAACCATTATGGGGAACGAATTTCAGCAGCCGTTTCAATAATTTTAAAAACTCACCAACACACATAGGAAAAAACTCAAATCGGGGGTTATTCCGAAAACTTTTTGATCAAGGTAGTATACTACGCATATAAAAATACATTTTGGTGCTGTTAGAGTCTAAATTTTAGACTTTAGTTTGTTTGTAACCCATTTAACAAGTATTTGCACAAATCGAATTGCTTTTGAACGCTTAGAAATTCATTCATTTTAATCATTCTTATTAAGATGCTGTAGTAACAACATATGCTAGGAACACAATTGGGGCGAACAACGAATTTTTGGTAGCGAATATTCGTCGCTAAAAATGAAACATATTTGTGTATATGAAAATGCACACGAATTTCGCCGTACGCGACGAACCTAAATGAGATTTTATTTTAATTCGTTCACCGGCAAACGGCGAACTAATCAATACAGAGAGACCATGTTTTCTTTTAGTTTATATGTTTTGTAGTAAATAAAGTTATTTTTTATTTTTAATAATTGTTTTATGTTAATTTTAAACCATTTAAATCAAATTTTATCTATTAAAATTGTCCAAAGAGTGTTTTTATTGATATTTTTCTTATAATTTTTTGTTGGTTTTTACTGGCCGCACCCACCATCTGCTTTGTAAACGTTTACGTACAAATACAAAATCTTTCACTGTAATAAACATTACATTTATTATTTTTCTAATTTTTACAAGAATTTACAACTTTTTTATTCATTTTTTTTTACTTCTTCATTTGCATAAAAAGTAAACAACTTTATTCACAAATAAAATAAACAACTACGGGGTATCCGCCGGGAAGGTATACTACTTTGTTTTGCCTCCATTTTGGTAAACATTAGTCTTGACAGTTCATATTTGGCAGTCGTGAGGTAAAGACGTGGCAAATTTATTATGAAAAAATATTCAGTAAACCAACGTGTTTTAATCGTTAAAACATTTTACTCGTAATCATCGATTACTGTGATGATGAGAAAGTTACGTGAAATTTCATTTTCATTTGAATGGTTATGTGAATAAACAGAATAGTTGGTTCTTGGCAATAGAAAACCCTCAAATTATTCATCAGTCACCTTTGCATCCATTAAAAGTGACAGTCTGGTGTGCATTGGACTGTACTTCTTTGAAACTAAAAACGGCGTAACGGTAACTGTCAATTGGGAGCGATATCGTGCGAATATTGTGAACTTTTTAACGTCACAACTGCATGCTTTGGGCTTGACTAACATGTGGTTTCAACAAGACGGTGCCACATCGCATACAGCCAGGATTACAATGGAACTACTGCGAGACCTCTTTCCACAGCAATATTTTAGTGAATGGTGATCTTAATTGGCATCCATGGTCGCTTGATTTAACTGCTCCGGACTTCTTTTCGTGGGTATACCTGAGAAGCAAGGCTTATGCAAAAAAAACCAGAAACGCTCGAAAGGGCTCGCATTTGTGAGGCTAACAGAGGCAGGCATTTATCTGAGATTGTATTCCATACATAATTGCCAAAATTAAATAAAACATTTATCAATATAATATCCATTCTCTTTCATAAAGGATCCGCCAAATAATTTTTTTTTTGCTACAAAAAAAAAACTACTTAATATTTAAGTACAATCCTCCCGGTTAATAATGGAAAATAATTTCATTCAAATGGCTGCCTCGGCTGGCCATGCAGTAGCCTACACGATCGGTCCAATTTTTAAGCACATTATCGATTGTGTGCAGCTGTATTTTTCCAATGGCTTCACGAATATTGTCCTTTAAAGCGTTAATTGCCTATGGCTTGTTGGCGTAACACTTATCTTTGACGGCACCCCACAAATAATAGTTCAACGGTGTCAAATCGCAGCTCCGAGGTGGCCAAACGCCATCAGCTCTGCGACTAATAATTCAATCTTCAAAAACAGGGCGCAAAACATCGACTGTAGCTTCGGCTATGTTGCACGTAGCGCCGTCCTGTTGAAACCAAATGTTGCTAATATTCTCCTCTTCAATTTCTGTGAACAAAAATTCGTTCAACATGGCCCGATAACGATCGCCATTGATTGTAACGGCCACTCCTTGCTCATTTTCGAATTACGCCTCTGGACGAAAATCCGCACCAAACATCGGATTTTCAATGTATGCGTGCGGGTTTTCTGTGCTCCAATTGCGACAATTTTGCTTGTTTACATACCCGCCAAGATCAAAATGAGCTTCATCTGCAGCATTACCATGATTTTCAAAGTAATGTCGCAATACTTCTCAGCGTTGTTCAAGCGTATACACAACCATATTCGTTCAGCGGAAGGATAAAACTAATTATGTGTCAAATCAGACATGAGCTAAGTGTTACCATTCACGAAATAAGCACTAGTTAAAAGAAACGTTAGATGTCGGACCCTTTAGCTGAAGAATTCGTCAAGCTGAGTATAATTCGTCGGTCGCTCCAATTGTGTTCCTAGCAATTATCTTAATCTTTTAAAATATAAGATTATTTTAGCAGCCGTCAGACTATGTTTTATTCTGAATTAAAAAAGCAGTAATATCTTGAAGAGACAGCTAGACTTAGTTTAATTAAGTCAACATTACAAAAAATTCTTATTAGCTTTTCTTATTAGTTTTTGTTCAAAAGTCAGAAAGACTGTTTGATAGTTAAAATCACATACAAAGTTTAAAAAAATGAAATTTTTGTTGGAAATGAGATCGGTTTACATATTTCTTTAAAATTCATACATGGCATAGAGTATCGCCTGATCGGATCCGGCCAGAAATTTTTTCTTAATTGTTGTTGTATTATTGCAATTATTTAAAGCTCTTGCGAGTTTTTTGAAATTCATGTGTTACACTTAAATGTTGAGGTATGTTTTTCGCTTGTATCTTGTCATCGTTGTAATGCCTCAGCTCCACTCTCTCATTGCCATTCTGCCACCAATCTGAGTGCTGCATTTTAAAACAATTTTTTTAAGTGTTGTAAAGTAAAGTGGCAATATATAATTACATTGTGTGTGTTTCATTAACAACATTTACATGTCGCTCGTACAGCATCTCACTCGCCAACAACTCAATAACATACGGCGAACAAGAGGCCCTTTTTTTGTTTGTATAGAGTGAGCAGAATGGAGTAGAGGTGCTTTTGATTTATTGTCATTTGTTAAATGTCATCTCTGACTTTCATTACATTTTCCAAAAACAAAACAAACAGCCAACATGGGCAATTGTGGGTGGCTCCTATTTTGTTTGAATTTACGAGTGCTGCCTGTGAAATGAAAGGGGTTGCCTGCTGCAGCGCAAAAAAGGGTCATAAGTTCCAAAACGGCTCATAATTAACGTTGAGCAGTCAGAATTTTCGTAATGAACGACGATCTAATAGTCAGTCATACGACAATACTAATGATACTGATGATGAGTGTTGAACGATCACATTCCATGAATGTTTTTCGCCCTTCAAATTTTCGAATCCTTTGTAAGCAATACAGATAAAACATGCGCGCCCTGAGTAAATACTGGGGAGTGGAGATAGTAAAGTGGCAGTTTTCTGTCATTTAAAGTTACACTTGAAAATTAATGTTTCGGCATTTAAAACATTTACGGAACACGTTCAAATGACAACAACGACTATAAACAGCAGTAGCAGCAGCAAAGATGTAATGTGTGAGTGAATGAATGACTGTCGGTAAGACGGACTAAATGTTTTATTGTGTGTGTGTGTGTCTGAATATATTCGTTTGGTGTTAATGGCATATATTGGAATCCTGAGAAGTAAAAGACAACAGAGAGAAGATGAAAATGAAGATGTTTGCAGTGATTTAGAAGGTAATAAATTTTGTGGTTTAATGGGGCGGTGGGCTGCTTGCTTATGCTTCTGTTTTAGGGCAGCAGAAGAAACGAAAAATAATTTCTTTTGATTTTTTCCGCCCATTAAGTAAATGTAACAAAACAAATCGTTTAAATGGCTTCACATTCATTCACTCATTTATACATATGTGTGCTTGTTTTCTGTCTTTTTTCTGGTTTGTTTTTAGTTGTCATTGATTTTAAGATGCTGTTGTTATTGTTGTTGTACTCGTTTGTTGTTATTTATTTATAAATTTCACTTCTTTTGTTTTATTTTCATTTCATAATGGCCTATTAATGGTTCTCAAGTGTTACCGGAAGATTCATTATGGACTTAATTGACAAAAGTGTTAATAAAAAATGACACTTTTATGATCATGACAACAAATCCATAAACACTAGAGCAACATCAAGTAACATCAGCATGTGTTTAAAAGCCTTTAAATGCTTTATCTGTACAGACGAAGTCAAGTAGATGTTCTACATCAGTATTTTTGCTTTGATTAAGACATAAAATATTTTGCATATCGCCTTTTTATGAAGTCATTAAAATCAAGTTGAAGTTGTTAAGCAAAGATTTTTTTTGCAAATTTGAAAAGAAAAAATGTCTTAAAATCTTTAAATTTAATTTACAAAATTAAATGCAGAATTACTTCCTGTTCCTTTTAAAAGCGATTAGTTTCGTATAAGAAACTAGTATTTAATGGAAGATTTTTGAATCTGGTCTTAATGAGAATGGATTGGAGTCATTTCCATGACCAATACGCCAAATATATTGCATATTTTTACAACGATGTCTTCGTCTATTACTAATTTAACATTATGGTTTTGATTTGGCTTAAATTTAAGCTCTGGCTGCATTTAAGCTTTTTGTTTGTACGAAAAAAAAACTTGTCCCAGAATGAATTTATAAATTAATTTAATAATTAATGGTCTCTTTTAACTGGATTTTATTTATTCAAAATAAATCTTTTTTTTAACCAGCACTTAGGGGATGACCCCTACTTATGCAGTGCATTGTGCTGGTACTAGAAAAATAGGTTATGGGAAAGAGGATAGAGGCAGTAGTGCTTATATACGAGTAAGTTTGATTTGTATTTATCCATATCGTAAGTGAAAGGAAAAACTTTCGCTGGAAGACTATTCCACAAACGAACGGTGCGACCGAAGAATATTATAGAATATATTGTGCGATTCGTTGGACAATCAGCTACAAAGGGATGAGGTCTAGGGGAAAAACGAGTATTACATGAAACTATGTAATTATTAGGAATTAGATCCTTTCTTTCGTCAGAATACATTTCGTTATAATACCAATAGAACAATGAAACACACGCCACATTGCGACGATGATCCAACGGTATATGATCGATAGAGTTAGCTACCATACCATCATTAATAAGCACCATCGCCCTCTCCGGTACGCGGTCGAGAAGCTCCAAAATAGACTATGAAGCACCGGCCCATACATGAGAGTTCTATAGCCATTTTGGTCCGCTTTTGTTATTGCTGTTTCTTAATGACCTTCCTGAGATATTTTCTGACTGTAGTGTTCTTATGTACGCCGATGATGTTCAATTATTTTATACTTCTAATGATGTTTTTGGTCAGTCTGTTCTGCAACGAAGTATTAATGTCTTCGTTAATTGGTGCACCTTTTTCCCGCGGGAGTGTATTTCCTTTCGAGTATAAAATTATTCTTGCATGTTGGATACCGTTTCTACCTCTCTTATCTAGGCGTGTTGTTGTTCATTTATTAATCATATTAGTATGATGACTAGTAAGGCTCTGGCTGTTCTCGGTTTTGTGAAGAGATGGTCTAGGGAATTCACTGACCGTTATATTACGAGACAGTTATACATTTCGATTGTTAGAACGATCCTTATTATCAGGTTCATATTGATTCTATTGAGTCCGTGCAGAGGCAGTTTTTATTATTTTGTTACTTGGCTTAGTGTGAAATTATTTTTGATGGTTTTCCTTCGTATGGCTCTAGATTGGACCTGATAAGACTTCCTACATTAGAGCGTTGGAGAACAGTTTTGGGTATTTTTTTTGCTTGCACCCTTGTTGCGGGTGATATTGATTCTGAGTTTTTACTTTTGGACCTGTCTTTTATCGTCCTAAGTACATTACGAGTCTATTGATTTTAACTATGACGTCGGTAAACGCAGTTAGCTTTCTGACATTGATTTGTAATCTTTATTGTTTATGTGTATTTTCATAATACTTTTATGTATATATCTGTTGTAAGTATGTATGTATGTTTTTTGTTGCCTAACTTAACTTATTTGCTTGTATCCGCTATAGTTCGGATTGTAGTGTGTACGTGTCTCTACGCTATGGTGACGAGCCCTCCGCGGTCGAGTGAGAGCAGGTAAGTGCGCGGTGTGACCGTTCGTACAAAAAAAAAAAAATTGGGTCGGATATAGGTCTTGTAAATATTGAGGTCAGATGGAGTGAAGTATTTCTTGCACCATCTTAAAAAACCGAGGCACTTGAATACTTCTTTCAACACTCGGAAAATGTGATAGTTCCAATGGACATCACAATGAATACCCAGAACATCAAGAGCATCTAACCTCACAATATCAGCATTACCGATAATTACAGACGACACCTTACCATCACGTCTGTGTGTCAGAAAACAACATTGGTTTTTGCGTGCATTAAAATCAACCCGGAAATTTTTGCCAATTTGCTTGTGAGTATGTCATACATATATCGCCTTTTCGGCCTGCGATCAAAGCCACATGAATGATAAATATTGTTGTCGTCTGCGTTAGAGTAGATAGGATAGGAAATGAGTAGAAAAAGGTCGTAAAGAAATATTAAGAATAGAGTTGGAAAAAGAACAGATCCTTGCGGCACCCCTGAATTAATCCTGAACTTGTCGGATGAGAACCCATCTATAACCACTCTTATAGAGCGATCTCTGAGAAAGCTCGAAGCAGTAAGTTTCGATACTAGAGCCTCATGCCAAACTTTATCAAACGCCTTTGAAATATCTAGAGCTACAACTTTGTTTTCACCAAAACCATGAATGGACTTGTCCCACCTCTCTCTTGATATAATCCGGTAACAAAAAGATTAAATAAAGCATTAGGTTACAAATGTATTATATATATTAATTCCCATAACATTCCATTAAGGAACATGGGCACTTCTCTCAGTTAATGAGTTGCACCCGATTCTATTTTTAAACTCATTGAAAGGGATCTACAGTTTTAAGGTGATACCGCCCGCTATCGAAAAACTTTTTGTTTTTAAGATGGTCTGACCCGGTATTGAACTGACGACCTTCTGGTTGGTAGGCGGGTATCTTACCTACTATGCCACAGCGGCACTAGGTTGCAGATAACCGCCAAAAAATACTTTGTTTTTATGTGAATAACGAAACATGTTTTGAATGCCAAATAAATGGACTATTATTCTATACTACCTTTCATAAGAATACAAATTTTTAATGCATTTGTAACACAAACTATAAGAAATGTTTTCCCAGAAACCATTAAGTTTCGATGATATCATGAAAAGAGATTTTCTCATTATACTTAAATTGTCAATAACTGCTTTGCAATTGTACTCGTACTAATTTGCTTCCTTTTTTTTCTTAAGGACTCAAATCAAAAGAAAATTTACTAACGAAAATGGCAAAAAACTATTAAGAAATGATAAATACTTGTAATGGAGTTGCACTGACAGTCAGTCCATAGTAGTAGAGCATCGTTAGACTGAGATTTAAATTACAACTCCATTTACAATGAAGTGAAATAGCAATTTACCAACAATGTATTTATGTACTCGTATATATGTATATATGTATGTATGTATGTTGCAATGTAATAAAATATTGCAATATTGCCATGTATCCCACATATAAATGTCGTATGGATGACAAAAGAGTCAGCTTTCTAATGAATTTGTTCAACGATATCTTGTAGAGTAGCATGTTCACAAATGCTCTGCTCCTTTTTTAATCAAAGTGCAACAATTTTACACAAAAATGAATATTAAAAATAAATAATTTTCAATTAAATGAGTACGAGAAAAAGTGGAACGATAGAGCGGAGACAATCGATTATTCACTACCAAATCGTTTTGTTTGATCAATGCCATAAAAGGACAACCTTTTGCTACTGATGCTATTCCTACTGTTACTGTTGTGGTGGTAAGTGCTACTGAAGAACAGTTTCAACTTCATCATCGTATTTCTTTCGTTGTGTTTTGGTTTTCCATTTAGATTTTTATGAACAATGTGATATCCTCCAGATCACATGTGGTGGTGGTGGCGAGTAGGATATTATATTGGAGGATTGTTTAAATGGCCTAAAAAATGGGGAAAAAAAGAAAACAGTGGCATTTGCGTTGTTGCAACAACAAACAGACAGCAATTATAATAAATAAAGTCGATGGAATTTTCATGTTGGAGATCATGTACATAAAAATGGAAATTGTATGGATTGAAGAAAAAGACTACGAAGAAGAAGAAGCAGCAGCAGAAGAATCCAATAAACAACGATGTGACAATGCTTCTGCGCTTGTTAGGCACTTATGCCATTTTTGAACAATTGGACATTTTACACTTTACACAGCAGCAACAAAAACAACAATATTTGCAATTGTCTCGTCTTTTTTTTTGATTCTTGCAACAGGCAATACCAGCAATATTGTTTGTAAATGACAGCAACTGTTGGTGTTGTTGTTGTTGTGGCTTGATTTGGATGGTGTAAATTTCTTTTGGCCTCAAGACACAAACTTCTTACAATAGCCACCAGAAATGATAATAATAAAATAGGAAAAAGTCAATAATAAGAATGATCAGACAGACATACATACATACTTCGATGTATTGTCTATAGCAGATGCAGATGCAGATGCAGAAGCAGCAACAGCAGCGGAGAAGAGTGAGTGCAGCAGTTGTTACATGCCACAACCCAATTGCAGCAATATAATGCACACTTCTTACAACCAATCATCAAATATTAAAACTTAAAAAATCTCAGCAGAAATTGCTATTTCATAAGCAACTTCCATTTCTTGCTGTTGTTGTGTATGGTTAAGAGCAGTATATATTTTGAATTCGAATACAACCAATTTCAATAACCGACTAACAAAAATTTAAAAAGTAAAACTCATTTTTTTGTAAGCGCTATTGTTCAATTGACCAGTTCACTTTTATTGCCATTTTAATATGTGATCTCGCAAACAGTGGTTTATAAGGGAAAAATGCTAAAAATACTATACACTATGAATGAGGGCTTAACTTTCTCTACTAAAGATATATTTTATGTGCTTAGTGGGTTATATATATTAATGGATTATATAGTGTTATAAAGTTAGAATATTGCTTATGCTAACTTAAATGGTACACAGTCTTGCAACTTGGAAAAAAGTTATATGTCAAGCAAAATGTTCAAAAACGTCTAAAGCTAGAATCACACGATTGTCGCAAATGTACCAATATGACAAAATTTCTATTGTGCTTTATTGTCGTAAAATATCAAAATTATCACAATTTATTCTGGAAAATAAATTTAAAAAATTTAAATATTGGTGCGTATTGTCCATTTCACTTGTCGACAATAAATATTGCCGTATTTATATTGCCCCATTGTTACTTATAGGACGATTGCCGTACCAATAATTGCCGCATTGCGACAAACGTGTGAATTCAGCTTAAGGCAAGCAAATAAGTTCTCTCTGTAATTAATTGTGCGAATAAGCAACCCTTCTTTCAAAAATGTGTATGTACCCTCGTTTCCTTTTGAACGCAATCAAATCTACTAATAATTAAGTCGCATGACACTCTAAACGTGAGCTGAATTCTATTACACTTTGAAACAACCACTCTAGTTCCATATATTTATTCCTTCGTGAACTTCTTGAGTGTGCCTTTCTGACAAAAATAAGCTTTAGCTCAGACGATGGTGTTATTTGAAAGAAGCAAAAAGTCAGCTATTTTTCTGGGCAATACTTTTACGCTGTGAATAAGTTACTATTTCCTAGTATTGCATTAAAAAAAAAGTGAATACAAAATAGGCAGAGAAAAGATACTGTATTTTGTGCTAGAAAATAATAAGGTATTAATTGAATCATGGAATGATATAAAAATTTTTGAACTGGAATCCGTTGAACCCATATGAGGAATGGTTCATATGGTTCATAAAATACCAATTATTTGTAACGAAAACGTAACCAGCATACAATCTTCACACAAAAATGTATAAGTGAAGAGAGTTTTATATGAGAAATAATATCTTGTTCTTCAGAAAAGATTTGCTCGAACAAATTCTAAAAAAGAAGAAAAGAATTTGTAAATCAAATTCTTCGGATGTAAATGACACAGGTTCGATTGAAAAAGAAAAGAAGTAAAATTTTATTATTTTGGGAGCAACATAAAACAGGAATATCATTATTGTATTAACCGGGTTAGATTATATCGGCAGTACCTGTTACGCAAGTAATAGAGGTCATTTTCAACCTTGAAATTTATTTTTCCACTACAACGAAAAAATTTCAAAGAAGAAGGCTTCAAAATATATTTACATACATGATCGTGACGGCCAACTAACATCGCCACGATATGAGATAGCACTGCCATTGAATTTTTCGCGCAAAAGAGCCATTGTTTCGTTGGCTGTGTGTCAAGTGGGACTCTTCTGTTGGAACAACATATCCTCTAGGTCCGTACCCTCAATTTCTGGCCTCATAAAGTACGTTATCATCTCGTATTAGCCATCGCCATTTGCGGTAACTGCTTGGCCGACCTCATTTTCGTAGAAGTACGGCCCGATGACGCCGCCAGCCCATAAGCCGCGCCAAACAGTCACTTTTTGTGGATACATCGGCTTTTCAACAATCACTCGTAGATTCTCATTTGCCCAAATGCGGCAACTCTGCTTGTTAACGAATCCACTGAGCTCAAAGTATGCCTCGTCGCTGAAGATGATTTTCTTTGTAGTCACTATCCATTTCTGTCTGTTCAACTAACCCTGGCGTATTGACTACGCTTGAAATGGTCAGTAGACTTCATCTCTTGAGTCGATTGAACCTTGTAAGCATATAAATTAAAATCTTTATGCAGAATTCACATCAGTTATGTTAGTGAGATATTCGATTGTCAGTGTGACTCTCAATTAACATCGTGCATTATGGTTGGACCACCCTTTACATGTATAGATAATCATTTATATAAAAAGCTTTTACCCGGTGTGCTTTGTGCAATACACACATGCATATATAAAGATAAGTTGTCCTATGTTCGTCATTTTATAACTCGAGAACCAATAAACCAATTTACAAACCAATACATGGCACACGCATGTAGTGTGGTAGGTAAGACACCTGCCTACCAAGCAAAAGGTCCTCGGATCAATACTAGGCCACACCATCTGAAAAAAAAAGTTCTTTAAACAGCGGTATTACCTCATAACATTAGCTAGTAACTGGATATGAGTATTACTACTATTGAAAACTTCTCTTATACATTTGCCGTTCGGAGCTGGCGTTAAACTGTAGGTCCTTGTGTATTAACCAGTTGAAGCGATAATTGCTATACTGACCTTTGTATGAATGTGTGAGCGCTTTAACATTGGACTAACATTTTCTGAAAATAATTATAAATAGACTTTAGTAATAATTCGGAAAAATTTAAATTCATTTTTAATTCAATAATACTTTTAAGATAATAAATATATAATAGAAATGATGTGGTCAGACCTTTGTTTATATGTTTATATCTTCAAAACGGTAATAGTAAAAGTTTCTAAATTTGGTCAAAAGAACTTTGTGGTAAAAAAGTGGGCGGAATTGCATATATGGGAGTGGCACCTCCCATACAAAGAAAATATTGATTTTTCTATAAATAGAGAACGATAATTGCTAAAGTTTCTAAATTCGGCCCAAACGACTTCGTAGTTAATGCAAAACATCTGCAAAAAATTGGGCGAAATTGTATAGGTGGGAGTGGCACCTCCCATACAAAGTAAATATTGATTTTTGCATATCTTGGGAACGGTAGTAGTGGAAGGCACTGAATTTAGTCTAAATAACCTCGTAGTCAATACACATCATCAGTCGAAATGTGATCAAAATTGAATAACTGAGTGTGGCACCTCCCATACAAAGTAAATATTGATTTTTATATATCTCGGGAACGGTTAGAAAAGCAATTACTGAACTTCGTCTAAACGATGTTGTAGCCAATACAAATCATCAGTTGAAAAATGGGCGAAATTGGATAAGCGGGCATGATATATTCAAATGTTTGTATATTCTGAAAACATTTAAAGTGGAAGTTTCTGAATTTGGTCTGAATAATTAATAAAAAAATCAGTGAAAAAGTAGTAGGAATTGTATAAGTGGATGGGGCATCTCCCATATATATTAACTATTAATTTTTGTACATCTTGAGAACGGTAATAGCAAAAGTTTCGAAATTTAGTTTAAACAACTTCTTGGTCAGGAAAACGGTAACTGTTAAAGTTTCGTAATCTATTCATATCAGTCAAAAAGCGAGAGAGATTATAACAGAAGGTATTGCACAAAGCACACCTGGTAAAAGCTATTTATACATGTGTTCTTATCTATACATCTTATATAAAAATAAGATGTCCTGAGAAATAAAATTATAGGTATACAATACAAAGCCTCCCAGTAATGCGGGAAGGGTTACTCTAATTAATTATAAAATTATACGAAAATTTCTTTGAAAAATAAATAAATACATCTGTTCCTTGTTTTGAACCCAGCCCGAACCCTAAACCGTACCGGAATATCAAATTTTTATTTTGATTAACCCGAAGCTGAACTGATATTTTCCAGATTTTCAGTGCATGGTTTGAATATTATTATCGAAAGTCAATTTAAAGTAAATTAAAATTTTCGCACTTGATTAACATAATTTATACAATCAGAACTACCGTGCATTTTTATCATACTCGTATGTATATGCATACATACATATGTATAAATTTTAAAAATGTAGAAATAGAGTAAAGTTAGTTTGTTGTTGCGTTGGTAACAATAAAAATACTTTTTGCTTTCGAGTCAATCGAATTATTAATTCCCATAACATTCCATGAAGGAATATGGGGGGACTTCTTTTAGTCAATGAGCTGCACCCGATTCTATTTTTAAACTCATTGAAAGGGACCTACAGTTTAAAGCCGGCTCCGAACGGCAAATGCATTTAGAAAAGTTTTTAATAGTATTTATAGTCATAACCAGTTACTATCTAATGGTATGAGGTAATACCGCCATCGAAACACTTTTTCCATTTTTTTAAGATGATCTGGCCTGGTATTGAACCGACAACCTTCTGGTTGGTAGGCGGGTGTCTTGCTTACCATACCACAGCGGCACACAACTTTTTTAAATATGAACACCTTTAAATTACAATAACAAAAATATAAAAAAAATAGTTGTATGAACCTCTGAACGCAAGTTCTATTCGATTTATAATTTTGATTGAAAGGCTTTTAATCTCACCAAATACAGAGAATTTTGTTGGTGCAATGGAATATTGTTTTGTACTTTGGACTCTTCGAATGGATTCATTGATTCATAGATAGGAAATGTTAGTTGTACATAATATTCATTCTTTTGGAAATGTTTGAAAATTCTATCTGAATCTAAACCCAATGTTTATGCGAGAGCATTTCTTGGGCCTGCATCCATGTTTGTGTATGCTTTTCATTTACAAAACTTTGCTTCAAATGTCCGGAACCCAATATTTACTTGGTTATATTCGTAATCTCTTTCTTGCTTTTCGAAGAAATTATTATTTTTACACGAACTACGAGTAGTGTGCTAGTATTAAATATGTAGTTCAATTAGGTGTAATTAACATATTACACAATTAATATTAACGGAGGACACAATTTTTGTTTCAATAATATTTACGTGTTAAACGTTACAAAAATACTGAATATACCTTGAATGATGGTGTAGTGTACGCAAGTACTTGTTAAAGATTTACGAGCAATTTTTATCACTTTGAAAATCATTGACAAATCCAGGCCTCAAAACAATGAATCGAACGCATAATAATGTTTAAATTTGGAGTTTTTATTTATTTATTTTTATTTTTATTTTTATTTTATTTTTATTTTAATTCGCATTTTTGTCGTTAAATGTTTTACTTTTTTGTTTTTTGCTATTACCGGTTATAGAGACCAATCGAAGAGTAGACTCTAAACGAAACATATGGACTCTATATATGTATTTTGTATGGCAAATAAGAAAATGTCCCCAAAAAACCCAAGAAAAGGATAAAAACATACATATACACACACACACACACATTTAAAAGAAAAAAATGGAAAAGATTTATCATCTCACTTGATCTCACTTGCTTTGTGCCTTATGAAGACGAAGACAAAGTAATGGAAATGGTGTACGGACCTAACAATATACTCTTACAAAGCAATTTAGTCAGTTGGCAGCGTTTTGTTTATTTGGTGCTGGTGCGCAGCATGTTTATGGTCTGATACTGTCTTTTACATTTAATACGTCGGAGACGAGTGTACGAGTAGTAAGTATGTGATGATTTCTTTCCAATTTATTTGGTGACATATTGATTTTAAATTGATGATAGTCCCATCATGGTAATGGCCATAAAATGCAATTCCCTTTGCTATTTATTTGCGACAATTTCTAAGCAAATTGCAAAAATTGCAAACTACTTCATGAAAAATTATTATCAACCGAAAAGTATCTCGAAATGATGATGATGATGACGATGATGACGATGATGATGACAAAGAAGTACACAAATACGAGTACAATTAAATTAAAATAAAATAAAAAGTGAATTGAAATAGTCCAGTAATACTTGATACAAAATATATGTATAATCGAGTGTACAATCATTACATACATACATATGTATTATAAATCGCATGTATGTATGTGTAGAACTTGTATTGACTTTAAAATATATTGTATTGTTGCGATTAAGTGCAGTAGCATTTAATGTCATTAAAAATGCATTGAATGCATGAATTTATGCATCATGCAATAGATGCAACACAAGACACTTATTTTACAAACAACGCTTTAATTTCAGCTGCAACATATCATGTGTATGTATGGTATACGTGCAACACTCTCTTAACGAAATAGTTTGAAGCAAAAACAAAAAACGACAAACGAAAAACATTATTTAAAGTGTAAATTTATCCAATTACTGACAAATCAAATGTCTAATTGCATTTTTTGTTGTGTCCATCTGTTGTTGTAACCACCATACGTTCATAAATAAATATTAAAGAATACGAACATATATATATGGGTGTGTGTGTGTGCGTGTGTGTGCAACTAAACTAGTTGTTTTGTGACAACAACAACAACAACAACAACGACAAAAGCAACTGGATTGTTGTCGATTTTTACTCGTCGACAGTTAATTGTGTTGCATTTCTATTACTTTTACGAGTACGAGTATTATTATGGCAAAATTATTATGCCACAACTCTGAAACGCATACAAAATTAATTCAGACCTTGTTGATCTCCTTGTAAAGGAGTTCAATAGAACTCATTACATGACAAACTTCAGCTACTTCTTCATTTTGAATTTGTATTTTATTCTTTGTTGGCGCTACTTTTAAAGAAAATTAAATTTTTCCATTGCTTAACACGTTGACTGCCACCATTTAAAAAAGAAAACAAACATAAATCAATCTGAAAATTTGACTTGTGTTTGAGCAAAATCTTAAAATTTTCTTAGTAAAAAGAATGTGTCTTTACAAAAGGCGTCACTGCAGCAAAATTGTGACACATCGGTGGTACATACGGCAGTAAACGTGTTAAGAACATTTTTAAGAAAAAATTCAATCTTTACTGAAAAACTTTTACGGGCTATTATAACTTCTATATATATTGTATCGGGTGATTTTTTTAGCAACTTACTTTATGGCAACACTGTTTTTGGCAGCTCAGCTGTTCAGTTTGGTTTACAATTTAACCATGAATCAACTTACAAACGAACAACGCTTGTGGACTATTAAAGTTTATTTTCAAAATTCATGCTTTTTATCGGAAAATTGTGTTCAGCAACGTAGCTCATTTCTGGTTGAATGGATATGTGAACAAGCAAAATTTCCGTATTGGGTCTGAATAGCATTTAGAAGCATTGCAAGACCCACAAATACATATTGAAAAATGCACTGTTTGGTGTGGATTATGGGTTGGTAGCATCATTGGACCGTACTTTTTCAAAAACGACGAAGGCAGGAACGTTACTTGGCATGGCGAGACTACCGTGCAATGATTGTAATTTTTTTTTGCCCAAAATAGAAGAGCTGGACTTGGCTGGCATGTGGTTTCAACAAGACAGTGCCAAATGCCACACAGCACGTGGAACAATGGCCCGATTGAGAGGCAAGTTCGGTGCACAGTTTTTTTCACGTTTGGAGCCGTTCAATTGGCGATTTAACGCTTTTAGACTATTTTTTGTGGGGCTATGTTAAGGCTCATATCTATAGGGACAACGCAACGGTTGATGCACTGGAAGCCAATACTAAACAATTAAGACATGAGATACCGTTCGATATGTGGGAGAAAGTATGCCAAAATTGGACTCAGCGTATGAACCATTTGAGGCGTAGCCGCGGTCAGCATTTACATGAAATCATCTTTAAACCTTGAATTATATAGATTATATTTTTCAATAAATTCCGAAAGCTCTTAAAAAATCACCCAACACTTCGAAAAGGATAAGTTGAGTTGTTGTATTGTGTTGTGGAAACAGTTTATTAACTTCCGAACCAGTACATTTGACCTGAAATTCTTAAAACCCAGTTATTTCTTCGAATTTGGTCCATAATTTGATTCATGGATTTTGATCGAACAAAACTTATTTCTTCGCTAGATGTAATCGGCTTGCTTTTTAATAATGAATCTGTTCCAAAAACTTATCACTTAAGCATTACACTGAAACATTTTCCTCTTTTTAAGATAATCAATATGACTGGAAATGCGGCAAGTTGTCTAATAGCCACACTTTAGCCTTTTTAGGTGTACGTCAATTTTTGACTCAGCAAATAGTTTAAGAATAAAGCTCTCTCTCACACTGTACAAGACGCTAAATATGTTGATATATGGAACAGAAACATGGGTACTTGCGCAAGCGGATGAAGCTGTTCTTTGAAACTTTGAGAAGAAAATTCTTCGTAAAATATATGACCCCGTCTGCGTTTGCGGCGAGTATAAACATCGAATGAGTCATGAACTGTATTTCCTTTATGCTGACATGGACGTCGTTTAAGCTTATGAATGAAGATGCTCTGGCGAAAGATCTTTCGAGTTTCTACCAGAGGAAAGGCGCAGAAGAGGACGGCCGAAACTCCAATGGAAATATTAAGTTGAACACGATTTTTTAAAGCTTTGTGTGAGAAATTGGAGAAACAGCGCATACCATCGAAGAGCTTGAATTTCTAATTCTAATTCAGACTAAAGACCAGAAGATTGTTATATAGACACAAAAGAAGATGGAAGGTGATACGTTAACAATTAACAACTTTTTGTGCTGATTGCTCTTTGAACTTTTGTGTATGTAATGAACAGCTAAAAAACTCGTTCGGATTAGGTCTCACCATTGTTTTATGAATGAATATTCGTGCCATCATTCGTGTTGATAGCTTCTTCATATCCAAATATTTTCAAGCCAATACTATTCCATAAGTTTTATCGCTTATTTATGGCCCCTTTTTAAGCCTTTAAAACGATATTGTAGAGGCGCTGTTAATTAAGCCTTTCTTGGGTTTCGGTGATAGTTATGCTTAATCAGCTCACAGAATTCTCATTTTTAAATTTTCGTTTAAATTAACAAGATTGTTTGCTTTCAACGGCCATCGAATATAGTTTAATGGCCGAAGCTCATTCTAAATTCAATATTAGTTCAGTAATAGATATTAGATAATGAGAACAGTCATAGTAGTCATAATAGAACAGTCTCTGGAATGGCGTACACCCCTATACTTACTGTTCGCCGATTTTAAGAAAGCCTTCGATACCATCAAAAGGACTGGTATATGGAAAGCATTGAGAAGGAAAGGAGTACCCCAGAAAATAATACGAATAATAAGAGCAATGTACGAGAATGCAGAACTTCACAACGGGAGCATCAGCCAACCATTCCATACTAATGCTGGAGTAAAGCAAGGATGTCCACTCTCACCTCTACTATTTAACATCGTACTCGATGAGATCATGAGCGAAGTCTGTTCACAAAAGAGAGGTATAACATGGAGTCTCTCACGACAACTCGAGAACCTGGATTATGCGGATACAAGATCTCCAACATGCAGCCAAAATTAAATGACCTGGAAAAACTGGCTCGCAATGTTGGCCTTGAGATAAATATTAAGAAAACTAAAGCTATCAGAATTAACATCAATAGCACAGAAAACAGGGCTACAGGGCCGGCCAGTATAGTATGTAGATAGCTTTTGCTATCTTGGAAGCACAATGACAACAAACGGCGGTGCAGAAATAGACGTTAACAGCAGGCTTAACAAAGTAAGGTCGGTATTCGGACGATTACAGTCAGTATGCAGAAGTTCATACATATCCAGGCGAAACAAGCTCTGAATATTCAACGCATGTGTAAAGTCAATTCTGTTGTACGGCAGTGAAACCTGGCTTGTGTTTAACACCATCACGCAAAATCTACAGGTATTCACCAACAAGTGCCTTAGAATCATATGCAAAATATTCTGGCCTAACATCATAAGCAACATAGATCTATGGAATTTAACAAACGTAGATCTCATACTGAAGCAGATACGGCAAGAAAGTGCAGATGGTTCGGCCATACCTTAAGGAAAAGTCATGGTAGTATTACAAGGATGGCAATTGACTGGAATCCTCAAGGATCAAGGAACCGCTGTCGACCAAGAAACACCTGGCGACGCACAAGTCAAAACAATCTTGCATGGGAAGAGGCAAAGAGAACTGCAGCAAATCGTGTAAGATGGAAATGCGAGAGCAGTATTGCATGGAAACTTGTTGCACTAGAAATAAAAAGAAATTTACAAAGTCTCAAAATACTCTTGTAACTCGTTCTGTTTGCGTTACAAATGCTACATTGAACTTAATTTTCTCAATACGTAACTGTTCTTTGTAGGAGCTACTAAAAGAGAAAGAAATAAAAGAGCGTTTTAATTGTTTGTTTTGTGTTGCATTAAAATTACAAATGTTTTTTGCATTTATTGATTTATTTTTCATTTACTATTTTTCAAATGGATGAACTCATCACCAGCCAGCTCGTACCATCATCATTATTTAAACTCGTACACGTATTGAATGCAACAACTTCTTTGCTTTTATTTTTATTCTGTTTTGTTTTTTATATAAAATAGAATGACAGCCTAATTATGCAGTTATTTAATGCGTTAATTAAAAATTGCCAGCTGTGCATAAAAAAGCTTCAAATTGGATCGAAGCGAAGTTGCATTTACTTCACAGCAAAGACGGTGACTTGCCGTGATCATCATTAGCAACAGCAACAGCAGCAGCAGCAGCAGCAGCAAGAACTCGTATTTAAAAAATAAAGTTTTAATTTTTATTTATAATAAATTGAAATAGAATTTATTTATTGTATTTATTAATTTACAAAATATAAAAAATCCTTTGGTATGAAATTATAGAAGACGATGACGTTGGTTGGTTAGATTTCAGCTTTAGTTGGCTCTTAAGAACCACACGATTCCTAAAATACATGGCAACTGTAACGCGTAGCGTGTTGCATAGAACTTTGTTCTGTTGAATAGTGTGGCAATTATGCTGCCATTTGTAATTATTATGCACATTTTTTATTTTGTTTTTTATTTATTTTATTTTATTTTTTTGTTGCTGTCATTTGGTTGGCTCTATTTGCTGCCTTTGGGGTCATTAAGTTTTTCTTCTTCTTCTTTTTCCTTTTCTATTAATTATTTCTTTTTATTTTTTTAATTATTTTTCCTTCCCTTTACTCGTATTTTTCAAATTGAAATCGTTTTAAATGTTTTTTTTAAATTATTTTTTTTCGAATTTAGTTTTTCCATGTTTTTTTTTTAATAATCGTGACAAAGTGTTGCTAACAATGACATCGCCACGGATATGATGGCGTTAAAATGCATTTTTGATCGCTTAAGTAAGAGACTCTTCAATATTCGTTTTATTATATTCTGTCGTTTTGCTTAATGTTTCATTTTGTATGTATTTTCTATAATTTATTGTAAAATTTATTTTTATTTTGTTTAAATATTGTCGTGCTCATGTGTATTTATGAGTTTGAACATTTTATTAATAAAATGTTTTTAAAGGAGCACACAATTTTTTCAACCCAAGGAATATGACTCTGAAATGCAGCCGCGGTAAAACATTTCATTACGACACTAAATGATGTCACAGATGTCAGCGGTTCTTGTTTTTTAATAAAAAGGGTTATTCGTTATTATGGAAAAACTATTTTGTTAAGGCACAGAGCGTTTAAACTTTGACCTGAAATAAAACAACAGCCAAATTAATGAATTAAACGATATTTTTATTCTGTTTGGAGAAAATTTAATGGCCTCGACTATATACTACTTATCGTGTTCTTTGTGTCCGAGGAAGACGTGCCGCCCTCAAGTTAGCAATTTACTTATTTCATATGAATTCAACACACAATTTCCATTCCACAATTTATTGTTTTTGCTACAGAGAACATTTCTAGAGAGAGCTACGTCCCAAACTTTACAATAAAAATTAGCCCATGCATATAAGGAGAACCCTAATACATACATTTTTTTTTGTATAAATTTCGTTAAAACTTAATTTTAAGTTAAATTTTTCGGATTCATTTTGCCATCAGCAAATACGGTAAGTACAGCGAAGTCCAGTATAAAGAAAAAAATTATATAAACTTTGCTTTAAATCAACAAAGCTCATTAGAAATTAAAAGCAAAGAATATGCAGTAAATTGAAATGAGTTTGGTTGACCTTTTTCACTCATTCATAGACAACTTGAAGCACCTTTGATGTTAAAGCCGTCTCTAAATATAAAACCAGCTGTTTTTAAGTCATTTAAAAACATAAACTTCAAATGAAAAATTTGTGATATGTTTCGTTTAGAAGAGATTTCGTAGTTATTGTGAAAAGTATTTCGATGAAGGGAAGCCTAAAATGCATGTATATAAGAAGGTTTAATCCTTTTGACCTAAATGATGAGAAACTATATTCACGTTACGTTCATGCGAATGTATAGCTTCATCTATTGTTTTTCACGAATTTTTTTTCTAACATAGAAATGTCATTAACGCTGCTCTTCACACACCAACAGGGATGCATATTATCCACGCTTCTATAGAATATAGTTTTTGATGTTTTCATTTGGAATGATTTAACAGTCAATAGAGGCGTAAAATGTAAAATCAACTAACACTTGGAACTATGGAATTTGGCGATGGTATTTGTCTTTTAGCACACAGCTATGGTTATATATTTGCTAAACTTTAATCTCTAGTGAGTGAAGTTACAAAGACGAGACTAAAGTTCAACAAAGAAAGGTGTAAGATAACACGCTGCAACAGCCCTAATAACATTAAATTCAGGATATGAAATATCTGCTACCTTGTCAGCATTCTAACAAGGACTGGTGGCTGTAGCTACGATATAATATATCAGATTTTCGAAGCCAATCAACTTTTCATATATGGATGTAAATCTGGGAATATAACATTAATAAATACTAGTGTACGTAGCGGCTGACACAATCAGCCGCATTCTAGCATCTAACATTTACTTTATTTATGTATGTACTTATGTATGTATAAAATTTTAAATTGGTTTTAAATACATTCCATTTCATTTTTTCATCAACAATTTTATTTTAATAGATAACCGTAAAAAATATAAAATAATTATTTACAAAAAAATTTTTTTATTTTAACCAAAAAAAAAAAATATTTTTATATGACAAATAGAAATATACATACACACTTACAAAAAAAAGTTATTTTCTTTCTATGTGTTAGTAAGAATTTTATAGTCGTTTTACTCCCAAAATACTGGACCGATTTAAATAAAACACATCTGCACAGAAAAAGCTCTAAGCACATATTTATCATTTCATAAAAGGGATACATAGAAATGTCTTAAACTATTAATTATATACATCGATAATATAAATACAATATAAGGCAAAGCAAAAGCCAAGAATATTTTCGGCAAACAACACCTCGAACAACAACCTGTGGAAACTACCGTAACAATATCCAACTCACGTCAAGATATTCGATCGTGCCTGAACTATAACACATGATATATACACACTTAGAAACACAGCTACCAGGTATGACGATTTCTCATCAATTTGACACGAAAAATAATTTCAGAAAAGTAACTGATGAAAAAAATATTGGCCACCAAATATACAAATGACACAAATTAGCCTTATCCGTTTTTTAGGCAGTTATGCTATTTATTTGCGCTTGGAACACTTTAAGGAATTAGAAAGGCTTTTACATTAAATTTGATGCAATTTTAATACGAACCATGAATTACCAATTCAGAAAAATTATTGATCAAAAAAAATATTGGCTGTCAGATATACAAATTTGTCATATGAGCCCTGCTCGTCCCTCTAGTGTTGAAAAATGAAATTTAAAAAAATAAAAGTAAAAGCCACCTGCTTAGAATTGCCATTTTTAAATGTTTGATAAGACATTCTACGTATCAGGTGACTCAATAAGGCCCTAGGATGTCACATAGATAGTATTACTAGAATTCTGTCCATATGACTTTTATTTACTATTAACCTTCAAACGATACGTCTATAAATTTGAGAGCAATCTGACTATTGATTCGTAAATTATAGCATTTTACGTGAAGCAACTTTTGTTATTGAAAAAAAACTTAAAAAAGTCATTTCGAGCTTAGATAAAGCCTTGCTTTTTAATGAAAAAAATACAGTGGAAACCAAACAATGGCTTGATAAACATTATGCGAATTCTGCTCCATCGTGACAAATGGTTTGCTGAATTTAAACGTGGTCTTACCAGCACAAATGATGCAGAGCGGAGTGGACGCCCAAATAAGGCTGTTATTCTAGAAAACATCAAAAAAATCCATAAATTGATTATAAACGATCGAAAATTGAAGGTGCACGAGTTAGCTAACATTGTAAAGATATAAGATGGTAGTGTTTTTACCATTTTACACAAACATTTGAATGCGAAAGCTCTGTTCAAAGCGGGTGCTGCGAGAGCTCACAAATCATGTCACAAATCGAATTAATTGGGTTTCGAATTGTTTACCCAGCCACCGTATTCTTCAGATTTAGCCCCCAGTGAATTTTTCCTGTTTTCAGATCTCAAGAATGCTTGCTGGAAAGAAATTTAAGTTCAATGATGAAATAATTGCTGAAACTGAGATCGAAAAGTTGGAAAACCGCTTTACTCGTTGTATCGCCCTCGAAGGCAACTATGTTGAATAATAAAATCGAGTTTTGTCAAAATTGTGATTTTTCTTACTTATCCTACGGACTGACTTATTGAGTAAACTGTTAAATATTGTAGTTGAAACCCAATTAAAGCCAGTTCAACTTAAAGTTTAATATTATTTTTTTTTTGGTTTTATGTTAACGACTTACTCTAGCAGGAATTGACTTTAGTGTGTGACTATAAATACGGATTGAGAATTTGACAATTGATCGAACCATGTATGCTTTTGCTAATTTCTTGATTGTTCTGAGCACTTGTTTGGGGTTGATAAGTCGAAGTTATAACCACACACCTATTATTCGCCCTTTCTATCTAATCATGATTATCGTTTACGTTATTCAACTTTTTTTGAGTGATATGTTGGCGATAAATATCTATATACCCATAGACCCTCTTAGTTAAGCCCGAAGAAACTCACTGTTTTGACCTTTCCTTAGTCTATGGTATGTTGTGATGAATCTGTGTTTCAGCTGCTGTTATAAAATGGCAAAAAACTTATTTGGATTGCATCCTAAAATCGTCAAACATTTCCTTGAATTGATCACACTGTTGAGCTTATAATCGAGAGTGTATTTACTCTCTCAAGTACCTATTGAGCGGATAGCTTCTTTATAAACAAATATTTATGTAGCTGCTCTTTTGAGCTCCTATTATCCGGTGGTTTAATAATATTCCATGGTTTTTATCAATCATTTCTTGTGCGACGAATCAAAGTGTGGTGCATCCTCGAGGGAAGTCAGTAAAATGCTTTTCAACTGTTGAATGTGACAGTGTAGAGTTTAAATAATAGCTCTCAAGCTTTTCTCTCGGCTTTGGAAAATGTGTTTTTTACCTTGAAAATAGTATTTGAAAACAAAATTCATGTTGTTCAGTGTTGCATTTAAAACAAATTTAGATAAAAGACTTCTCTTATAATTTGTTTTCTTTTCGTAAAAGTACGCTATGATTCTAAAGAGTTTTGAATACATTTTCATATCAATAGTTCTATTGTCCAATAAATGTTTCTTTTCTTTCTAAAAACAAGCATTAAATACAAGTTGAGATTGATAATAATCTCCTTACTTAAGAATTCTTTATAAATTAAACGGCTTACAACACTTTGGTTTCAATAAAAAATTAAATAATTTGTAGCACATTTGTTAATGAAAAGCGTGAAATTTTTCTTTCAATTTTTCTAAAAATCTAATATACCTGACAAAGAATAAAAAAATTCATTTTTGTTGCTTTCTTTTCTCAAGAAATGATATTGTTTTCTCTTTAAAGTGGATACGATAATCGATAATTTGCGAGTTCTACGTATGTACGTATGTATTTTTATGAAATGCGTTTACACATGCTGACCTATTGTTGTATGAAGATATTTCGGAGTCAAGTACCACTTCAGTACACATATTGTATAGCCAAAAAAGAAAAGTACCTGCCTAGACACTTAAAGTCATCAATATATGGTGGTTATTTAAGCAGAGGAAGAATAAATGAATGTTAGAAACGTCTGGTAGAGCGTAGTATAGATGTGCGTACAACATCCAGAGAAATTTGTTTTGATCTTTTGTTCATCCATTTTAATGAATGAAAAGAATACAAACAATGAATGAAAAAATACTTTCAGTCTTTTCAAAGTCTCAAACTCAATCTACATCGACTGAGGGAGAACAAAGGCTCTGTGTGTTTATTATTCGCTTCTGGGGTAACGCATATTTGTTACATGTATCCGAGTGAGATAGACAAAGTGGGGAGTGGCACGTCAATGGGATTTACTAGATTACAATGCGAATTTTTCTTTTTCTTTTCCCAATATTTCAATTTATCGTTGACCACATTGTTTGAGTTCTCTTTACTGATCTTCGTTCATTGTTTTTAATGAATGAATTAAAGAATGAATGAAGAATGAATAGAGAAAAAATAAACTGAAGAAATTTATCATTTATAAGGATTTAATGAAGTTCCCAGCGATAGTTCCATTGCATTTTGCACACTCAGGTGTAATTCTATTAGCAGCTTATAAAATATTTGTTACATGGCCAACAACAGCTGTAGTATTTAAGATTTATGTAAAATGTCAAATTTCTGGCATCGGCTTATACACACCATTGGGAATCGATTTCAAAGGAGAAGCACAGATTGCAAACAAAATAAAGTTAAAAAAAGGTTAAGTACCTCTTCTTTAATTTTTTTATTCATATTTTTAAGTACCTCTTGTACAGGCATTGTTAACAGTTGTATAGGCCACTTGTAGCAAATCGATTTTCGCTTTAATCTCTGCTTGTAATATCCATTTTCAAGTGTTTGCATTCCTGTGTTAAAAATGAACAGGTGCCGCCGTCGCCGCTGCCGCCTTGTTTAAATGCCAAATAAATGATGACGAATGACTTTTTTATTGTTGAATGAAAAACAGCAACAACAACAACGACAAGAATATATAGAAATTGAGAAAATTTACAAGAAAATCATGTGAAAACATTTTAATTGTGTTTTAACAAGAAAATGAAATAAAATTGAAAATTAGCATTAAATCGTAAGTACGGTTGCTATTTCATATTGTCATTGTAAGGAAATTGTCATGATTTCAGCAACAGTTGGCCAATTGACATTTTTGTTTTAAAGCGTGCTTTATGTCAAACTTAATTTAAACGTTAGATTTTGCTTAGTCATGTCCTTAATGATGTGTTCACGGCAAAGTATTAAAAATGTTTTATGAAAAACTTGAGTGCGCTATGGATGTACGAGTATTTAAAAAAAACTCCATCATATCATCCTAAGCTAGTTCTGTATTACTATCTTATTAAAAATGTGGGAATTGCATTACATTGTTAAAAACATTGTTCTGATAGCAGGGGGTAAATTCGAGGATACCTTATGTGAAATTATATAGACGGGACTTGGAGGTTAAACATTAACACGGGCAAAATAGTAGCAATCTCTAGGATAAGAAATGGATGCATATTCAACTCCTGAGTGAGAAAATGCCACCAAAGAAGGAGTTTAAATATCTAGGAATAATACTGGATAGTAAACTGACGTGGAAGGCTCAAGTGGAGTCTGTCTCAAGAAAAGCCAGGAATGCACTAATGGTGTGTAGGATACTTGCATGTAGATCTTGAGGCTGTAACTCAAGAATATTATACTGCCTGTATACCATGATGTCAGACAGATTGTGGCATATGGGAACAAGCAAAACTGGTACAATGAGAACTTTTTGCACAGCTGCAATCTAGGTTCCATTAAATCTCAGTTCGCTGCATTCGATAGGGAAAAAAGGACTATATAAACCAGATGAATTGGCACGAGGTTATGCGGGTGTCATGTTAACCCGGTTGGCCGAGTGATCGATAACTCCCTAATTGGCTGTATCATGAAACTCTATGAATTTGGCAATAGGAGTGAGTGGAGAGATGTGCAGACTGCATACTCCTTTGGAGAAGCGACCATGGATGGGTGAAGGACGAAAAGCGGTACAGGCACAGGAGTGTTTGGCCTTTTGAGAGAAATGTCGGAACCGATGGGCAAACTCGCCAGCATATTCCGGGCGGAAGTTTATGCAATTGCACAATTTAACCTGGAGAGGAAATATAAAGAACTGAACATAGTATGGACTATTTGATAGTCAGGCCGCATTTCGAACACTTGATTCCTAAGAAATTGACTCAAAGGTAGTTCGGGACTGTCTGAGTAAGCTGAACCAGCTGGACAGTGACAATAACGTCAGCTTATGCTTGGTCCCGGGTCATGTAGTAATTTCGGGGATGAAAGGGCCGATGAACTGACCAGAAAAGGAGCTTCCACTCCACCGGTGGGGCCAGAACCCTTTCGTTGACTGGTAAGGTTGGCCTGGAATGGCCACGAAACTCAATGAAAATGACGATAATGAGAGGTGGGTACTCTTCTTTGTCCGTACGGGTCTAAGACAATTTCAACTTTTGTTGGGTAACTATAACAGGAGGAATTTGTATCCTGCGTAGGAATGTCCAGTGACAACCTGAGGATACTGACCGGGCTTTTGACTAGTCATTGCAAGCTAAATGGACTTCTGAGTAAAATACGAATAGTCTCAAGCCCTTTGTACAGAATCTGTGATGAGAAAATAGAATCTCCAGAGCACATACTGGCATTGATGCACTCTAGGAGGAAGTATCAAGGTGCCTGTCAGATAGTAGATAAGGAGTTATCGCGGTTGTTACCAACCGATATTGTAAATTTCATCAGATCAACGAGGTTGGGGGAGATATTATAGGAAAGCCCTATATGGCTGTAGGGCTGTACAATAGATCGCAAGGTCATAGTACTTTTATACCTAAATGATGGTAATAACACTATTTTACTCGACGTACTTAAATGGTATACATGGACACAAAATAGAAATTATGGATGTGCTGAATGTATTGCGGAAAGAGATTGATTCATAGTTTAACGATCAGTAGGACTGAAATTACCTATTGGATTATATTTTTGAAACTTTTCCAATATCAAACCAGTTCCTTTTTATGCCAACGTTCTATAGAGTAGAGTGTGAGTTCCAATTGTAGTACTTATACCTGTGGTATGGCTATAAAAAATTCTTTAAAAAAATTTTGCAGCTCTTATCACTAAGTGGCGCGTCTCTATCCACTCATGTTAACAATCTTCAGGCGACTTTATGGTTTGTGACACACCAAAGGAAAATACTTTCAACAAGAATCGCATGCCAACTCACAGGAATCATGTCTAATCGAAAATGAATTTGTAACTTTTACGAGCGTATGAGTTTATTTGGTTTTCATTCCACATTTGAAGTTGTTGCAACAAAAGATTGCATGTAAGGAAGAGTTTAAGAATTCATTCATAACCGACTGAACTTTAATGCATAATGACTGACGTACATGTGTACGTGTTTGTTGTATGAACTCATGTACTCTACTCATATGTAAATAATTTATGAATGAATTTGTGTAAATCGTGCTTTTTCTCTAAATTTTGTTGTTCTTCATGTTCTTGTAGTTGTATTTGTTGTTTTTTTTTATGAATTACTTATTGTCGTCTTGTTATGAAAGAATGAATGAATGAACGAGTGAATGAATAAACGAATGAATGTATGAATTAAACAAGTGTAACGCGGCTGGTCATAAAGATCTCTTGGCGCCATTTAGCGTTTAAAATATAATTCAAAAGGAAATTATGATTTTATTTTACTTTTTTTTTCTTTGTTCTTAATTTCTTTTATGCTCGTTTGTTTGTTTATTTTTAAATTAATTACTTTGGCTATTCGTTTGGAGGATAACATTTAATTATGGTTTATGGAGACTAAAACTAATTGCTGTTGCATTTAAGAATTTCGCCTCAAATTTGTGAATACGAATGAGTACATTGCAAAGACTTGTAATTGAAAAAATATATTTAAAAACGGCTGAAGAAAATCGTGGTTTGGCAGGCCTTATGAATAATGTAATGCCAAGGAATGAAATAGTTTTGCAATACAATTAATATATAAAAAAAAGTTTAAATTTAAATGAAAGATTATTTTATTCATCTTCTGGCAATTCATTGATAGCAAAGTTTGCTTTTAATAGTTGATTTTTTTTAGTCTGATGAACATTGATGACTAGGTGGTCCATCAATCTATCAATTTAACAATAATATGAACAAAATTCATCAAAAGTTTATAGTCAAGGCGGTTACTGACATGAGGGACTCACCTTTAATTTAGTTTTAAAGATTAATTAGGGGATTTACTATCTTCAGTTAATAAAAAATCTTGTTAAATAATTTTCTTTATTACTTTTTGTTTAAAATAAAAACGCTTGTTAACTTTAATTTAAAATAAAATGTTGTTTTTTTGTGGGAAACCAATTAAAAATATTTTATTACAAATATCGTACAAATTTTATTGAAAGCCTATTTAAGCTTACAAAAGTTTTGTTTTAGAGTCTCCTTGTAAAATCCACAAGAAACAAAAAACAAAAACAACAAAAAACAAGAAAAAATATGCAAATTATTTTATGTTTTTCTAAAGATTTGTAGAGATAAACTGTCTTTGGCTTCAATAAACAAAAAACGATCGACTGTAATTTCAAGTATGACACCTGAATTTCTTAATACACAACAAAATTGAAAAAAAAACACAAACTTGAAAACCAATAAATTAAATAAGGAAAAGAATTTGAAACAAATTAAATCGAAATCAAATAGTAAAAGTAGAAAAAAAATTGGATAGAGCAACTCATTAAATAACTCAAACAAGTGTCAAACTAAAATAATTGCCACCCAAAAATAGTATCTGGTTACTGAAATCGTAAATTATTTCAAAACATACATAAGCAACGATTAGTTTTCAGTCCAATTTCAGTCTAATTCAGTTTAGTTCATAGTCGTCATTCCCATATATATTAAGGCTATATCTACTCGAATATTTATTGAAATCAAATTGGTAGTATGGTTTTAACAATTTAAACATATCAGTGATACAACAATAGCAACATCAACAGCAACAACAGCATCAACAGCCACATTACAAATAAAAACATAAATATTTATAGTGCGGGCTATACGATCTATACCCATATCTTGGCACTGATACACTCTTTCGCTCTCTCCCTCTTTCCCTCTCTCTCACTCTCTCTCTATCAGTGTTACATGTGTTTATTGATTAAATACCACAAAAATAGTTAAAAAGCCACGCCACACCACAACATCCCATGCCATTCGAATGATGACATATTCACCGATATCTTGTTGAGAGGCAAACTGTAATACTGAAAACAAGCCATCGTTTAAGAAGACAGACAACATGTCGTCTACAAGATTTAATTTGTAATTTTCTACTCAATAAATACAAAATGTTGATACAAAAATTTCTATAAAAAAAACAAAAACAAAAACATTAAGAAATAAAAATAAAAATAAAAAAATTTTAATCGTTTCTCCATAAGTTACTATAGATCCCACAGATCAATATGATAATTTTTGGTTTTATTTTTTGTTTGTAATTTTTTGGTATTTTATTAGTTTTTGTTGTTGCTGTTGTAAATGTTTAAATTTAAATCAATAAAATATTTAGAAAATAAAAAAATCAAAATAAAAACAGCAACAGAAACTAGACAGACATGTGGGTTCAAATGAAATCGAAAAAATCAATCGAAATAGTTTAGTTATCTGTGTTTTATTTCAATAAAAACAAAATAATAATTTGCTTTAAATATCGGTACAAAATGATGCACAGTGGGACGTAAACGTACAAAAACAAAACATCATTTTATTTAAATTTTTATTTTTGATTGTGCAAGTGAATAATTTTATCCTGTTTGTCAAACCGTGTGTGCAGTCTATTTCATTAGTTTGTTTTTGTGTTTAGTCGTTATGGCAAAAGCTAACGGTTATTTACTATAAAAAAACATAATTAGACCATTTATTAGGCGCAGGAGTCTGCGAATTACAGGGCCAACAATGAATGGCTCTACTATTGACTCAAGAGAGACGAAAGGGCTCTAACGTACAATAGCCCAATGTGCAATGTTACAAATGTTGTTATTGTCAGCACAAACGTGTGGTCTTAAACCCAGAATTATTTACAGATTTTTTTATTACACTAATGAAATCAATACTGACATGCACATATATGTTGATCTTACATAGTGTCCAAGAACACAGCAGAACCACGCGAAAACATTACAAGACAAGGTCTATCACCTCACTTGCGTTTACATTATGGACGACACTAAGACAAGCCCATACTCGCCCTTGGAGTTATTCTGCATATTCATCCATTGCACATTTCAGAGATTCTGAAGATATGTTCTTATAATACCAGGCATCTCCATCTTGAATACAATGGATATATAGGGCCATAGAAGATTTTACGTTTATTTAATGGCGATGCTTTCACTGGGATAAATGGGGTGGAATTTGTATGTCCTTATAAAGGGTGTCCAAAATTGTGGTATCATTTTAATTTTGCTGCCATTTTTCTTGCAATTTTTATTCTAAATTTTTATTTTCAGATTCTAAATCTATTCGGTAATATGGAACGTTACGCGAAGGAACAACGTGCTTTTATTATTAAAACATTTTCCGAAAATGGCCATAAAAAAACAAGAAGAAAATGAAATATTTTTTAACAAAATAATCTTCATCGACCAAGTCCATTTTCCCATTTCTTAATGGTTACGTCAATAAGCAGAATTGCCGCTTTGACGATAAAGAGAGTCCAAGAGTTATCTTAGAGCAGCCATTACATCCACAAAAGTTAGGATGTTATGTTGTTTGTGGTCCGGAGGAATCATCGGACCATATTCTTTTTTTTTAAACGAAACTGGAAATGCTATTGCGGTCAATAGAAATCGCTATAGGGAGATGATCCGAACTTTTTGTGGCTGAAAATTGATGATTTAGACATAGAGAATATGTGGTTTCAACAAGATGATAGCACTTGTCACAGCAAGTGAAAAATTGATCTTTTAAAAGAAAATTTTCGAAAGTGTACAGCAATAATTCCACAACAGTTCAAGAGCTTAAAACCAACATTATCGGGCAGATATCAACCATTGACAACAGTTTACTGAAAAATATGTTTGATAATTTTGGTAAAAGATTGAGAGCCTGCCCAGCCAGCGAGTTATTGGTAAGACAATTTTTAATATTTGAAAGAAAATTTTTTTATTAAAATTAAAATGATGCCTTAATTATGGACACCCTTTACTTGAGAGAAAATTTTTAGCAAACCAGGTTTAATGTACGATGAAACATTGGATCACATACTATGGGAATGTCAATCTATTTCCACTCACAGCATTGGGATTCCAACAACAAGATTACTGACCCTTGCTATGATGAACTTTTTGTATTAGTTTGTGTTGCGTATGGCCTCTGTTATTCTATAGAGTGTACTCTCTATAAAAAACTAGGTGCTAAGAAATTAAGATCAGTAGGAAAAGGAAAAAATAAAACCTTTTGTTTGGCATAAAACAAATATGTACTCGTATATTGTTATTAATCTTTTTAAAAAGTTTGAGTTCTTTTAAATTGCGTTAAATAAAATAAATGACACGAATTTATTGCTTTACTTTATACAGTCGTTTTATTTCCACAACTTATGTCCAACTTATTTACCTTACACTTAATACCACAATTTACTGAAGTTTTACTAACGCCTTAGCACGACTTTACTCTTTGACATTTTAATTACGACTGACTGGCTAAGCATAATGTGCCGCCTTTTATAGAAAATTAGTATATACTACAACCTTCTATTCAGCTACGTTAACTCAAATGTTATATATTAATACCTAAAATTAAGCTGGCAGCACTGCATTGGCAGAGTGAGCGTAGCCTTTACACAAACCAATATAATACTTCCATCACTAAGTTTGCGGCTCTAAATGTATAAATGTCGACGTATATTATTAAGTATTTTCATTATGGCAACAATATTTTATAAAAAAAAATCATGGAATTATCAAACTGTCCTCGTACTAACCCACTTATAACAATGTAATTAAGTCATATTGACCGATCATGTATACACCGGTTCAACAAAAAAAAAGAGCTCTCATGGGGATTCTTTTAAAATTTATGACTCATAATAGCATTTAAGAGAAGAATCGAATAAAATATGTAATAAACCTGTAAAATATGAATATAAATATGAAATGATAAGAAATAAAGAAAATTAATAATAATAAAATACTAATAATCATTAAAGATGAAGATATAAAGGCTTTACAATAGAACTCCATAGAAATATTATTATTTTAATCCGTCATAATGGTCAATAGTGTGGGCCATTTAGTTAAATTTATACCAATACTGGTAATAACAATAAAAAACCAAATGGTATACTCGTAAAAAGGAAAAGGTGTTATGGAATGGATCAATAGATGGAAACACGAAATACAATATACCACTTTTGTTCGATATTAAAACTCTATATTAACAAAATCAAAAAGAAAAGAAAAGAAAAGAAAAGAAAAGAAAAGAAAAGAAAAGAATTTAAAAATCAAAAAATAATAAAAAAAAAAAAAAAAAAATTTAAGAATAAAAATATTTTTTTTTAAATTCTATTCTTCTATTATTGTTGTTTTTCTTTAAGATTTATGACAGAAATATGAATGGCTTTCAAAATGATTTGTGGCCATTTCTATCGATTTTCTGTTTTCTTATCGTTTTAATTTATTTGTAAATGGCCAGTTAAGCATCTTAACAATTTTTGTTTTTTGTTTTTGAAAAAAAAAACTTCTTTAAATTGGATTTTTTTTCTATATTTTCATTGTTATCAATTGCATTGATAGGATGTAAAAAAATCATTAAATTTGTTTTAAGCTGATTTTAATTGCTTTTTGAAATCTATTTTCTTTAATGTTTTTTTTTTAATGATTCAAAAAAAATTTAAACATAAATATGATTTGTAATCATCGCTAGATCTTTTTAACAGCTTCTATTTTCATCTTCACAAGCCATTCCATTACGGACTCAGTGTGTGATAGGACTTATTTCGTCTTTTATAAGTTTGTTTCTTTAATTTTGTATGACCATTAAAAGATAAGGATTTATTATCGATGTGTATGCCAATGTTACGAATATAACTGGAAAGGGTTTTCGTTTCTTACACTTTAACCGATGAATATATGTCTACTTAAAGTAAACAAGTAATACGAGGGTGGCTTGAAACTCCATTACTTTTTTGTTAAATAATATTTTTTGTCAGCCTTCTTTTGTGCCCGTTTACCAGAAGAAATTAGTTGCTTTCCTTGCTCTCTGTGATAAGCCCATATTGCGTCCATCAATACTTTTTCATATCAAAATTTTAATGAAAAAGAAAATCTACTCCCATGGTTCCAATGCCGCACTCAGGTTCTCCGATTCTCTAATAAAAATCTGAACATTTGGCGCTTTAAATAGCTGTTAAAAAGAATTTAATTTTTACGTTAAACATACAAAATATCAACGAATTTTCATACTACCTAAGCACAGTGTGTTGTGTAGAACAAATTTGCTGGAAAAAAACAACATGAACAACAATTCAGAAAATTGTTAATACAGTTGATCAGAACACACTCAAGTTATTATAATGACAGCTGATGTTTGGTCTGGAATAATGTATTAAAACATTTATGTATGAAAAATTTGTTGCATTTGCGCTACTTATGCGAATACGTCTCACGTGTTGTTCTGTTCTATAATCTAAAGGGGTAAATTAGCGATGGGTTCAATAACCCAGATAAAGTAGTTTTTTTATATTTTACTTTTTATATTGTTCACCCGTTACTTAGAAAAGGTCAGTAATTAAAACAAAACAAAAAAAAAAAATACCAAAAGTTATTAAACTCGGAATTCAAAAGACGATAAGCAAAAATCCCCTATTTTCCCGCGCCAATTTTTTTTAATCAAGCTTAAGATACCCTAAACCTAAGCCTTTTTGCTCGAATCTACCTATATAAAGGGTCCGCCAACTAACGTTTTTTTATCAACTAGTGCTTACTTCGTGAATGGTAACACTTAGCTCATGTCTGATTTGACAGATAATAAGTTTTATCCTCAGCTGAACGAATATGGAGAATCAAAAATCATCAAAAATCATCAAAAATCATATTGCGACATTACTTTGAAAATCATGGTAATGTTGCAGAATCAAAAATCATCTTTTCAGATGAAGCTCATTTTGATCTTGGTGGGTATTTAAACAAGCAAATTTGTCGCATTTGTGGCACAGAAAACCCGCACGTATACATTGAAAAGCCGGTACACCCATGACGAGTCACTGTTTGGTGCGAATTTCGGTCCAGAGGCATAATTGGGCCATTTTTCTTTGAAAATGAGCAAGGAGTGGCCGTTACAGTTAATGGCGAGCGTTATCAGGCCATATTGAACGAATTTTTGTTCACAAAAATTGCAGAGAAGGATATTAGCAACATTTGGTTTCAACAGGACGGCGCTACGTGTTAGACAGCCGAAGCTACACTCGATGTTTTGCGCCCTGTTTTTGAAGATCGCATTATCAGCCGCAGAGCTGATGTCATTTGGCCACCTCGGAGCTGCGATTTGACACCGTTGGACTATTATAAAGGGTCCGCTCTTTATATATATATAAATTGGTAATTATAATACTTGTTAATGTGTGGACTAACTGATTCTTAAGGTTTTTTCGTACTACCTTATCTTACGAAATACTTTTAATCAAATTTCGAATAAAACACCAAATTTAAAACAAAATTGGTGTCCACGAATGTGTTAATACAGCTTCTAAGTCACAATATATAAAAAGCTTGTCTTATTGTTGGTATGATATAGATTGTAGGATAATTTATCTCAATTGCTTTTTAAGATTTTTGAAGTTCAGACAGCTGAACGGGTAGATATACTCCATTCGACTTCATCTAATTAGAGCTATTACTGGGATTGTTGTTTCTTAAGCTGTTGCTAACATCAGCAAAATCCCAATACGTGTATCTTCACTTTCTGTGGCGGTGTAGAGTACAAAAACACAAATGATTTTCTTAAACGCTGTAACTCCCCATGTTAAAGTCATATTTCCGTCAAATATTTTCTTTCATGTTAAAAAGCCCATAATTTGTATAGGCGCTACAACTTCTGAATGGCAACAGCAACTGCAGCAACAACAAAAATATTTTTAACTGTTAACACACGCAGAAACCATGCAATATAGACCAGACCCTGGTACTGTGTGGTATTTAAGATGTGCGTGTTGCAATTTGACTCTTGTTTGCATTACCACCTCATCTCTGTTTTCACCTCGTTGTTGTTGATTTCTTGTGGCAAGTTTATTTTGAATATCGCTGCAGTGTGTGTGTGTGTGTATCTGCGTGTATGGGTATGTAGTGTGGTTGTTGGAATCTAAAATGAATGTTTATTTGTACGCTCGTACTTTTGTTGTTGCTTGCCACCAGACACATCGGTGCTAATGGGCCAATTCTGGCGTGTAATTGTTGTGTTGTTTGTTTATTATTAGTTGGCTACAATTTTGAAAAGTAGAAAGAACAACAATAAAACGAACGCCAATGGAAAAAGTAAGACAACAACAATCTCTTAAAAGTACAAGAAAACAACATGAAAATAGTTAAGAAAAGTATTTTATGCTCCAAACATGGGTTAAATGAAAATAAACATTTATTTTCATTTCCATTTCGTATTGCGATTATTTGTTCTTTTCCTTTGTTTTTTTTTTCATTCGAATTGAGTTTTTACTACAAACGGCATGGTCTTTGGAAGGAGGCAATCAAACAGCACTTTAGAAGTGATAACAAGACAAAACTCATAACTAAAGTCTCTATATATTAGAGTAGGGTTTATAAAGAAATTTTTTGGACTTAAACATGTATTTCCTACACGACAGTGCTCTGCGCTCGACATTTGTTCAGTAATGACGCTGAAAAGAAATGCCAAACACCATGGAGGAAATGGACACGAGAATCACAGATCTCTTTAAGTGGCAATGGTAAGTCAGAATTACTGTTTTAAGTCCAACTGACAATTATACTAACGCTAGAATTTTCCTGCGTGCACAAGATATCTCAAGATAGACGAAATATGAGTGATTACTGAATGCGCTGATTTCGTGAGTTTAACCACAAGATCTATCAAAATAAGGCTCACCCTAACAGGGTGTTGCTTAACCGTAGGAGGCATTCAAGTTGTGATGTAGGCCTATGCTTTATAGCTTTCGCCATTGATGTTGCTATTTAGGCCCAGTTTGTTTGCTTTTAGTTTGTTTGTTTCTTTTCCCTTTAGGTATCAGAATACCCAGCTCCAAGAGCAACTATTATTTTTCTAAGAAACTGAAGTAATATGTCAACTAGAATATTTCTGAGCCTCAATGGAGAGAAAAAGTTACACTGGTAGTGAAATATGGAAATGCAGAAGAACAGTATATAACTGTTTAAGGCATAAGTAAGAGAATAAATCAGTGAATCTAAGATTCAAAAGTCTTTAGTGTATTAAATTCCAACTTAAGCTGTAAAAGCTAAGCTAAAAGATTCTCTGTTGAGTACAGATTGAGACCTCAGATCTGAAATGAAATTCATTTACATGCTGCAACGAATGCAAGAATAAAAGAATGCAGCAGTACGGGAGAACGGAGTAACTGTACTTAGTACAGCAGAAACACAAGTAAAGTTGAGTAAAATTTTTGAAAAATTCATTTCTTATGCAGGAATGTGTAGGGTGCAAAGCTTTAAATGTAATTGGGGACAGCACGTAATTACAAGAACATAAACTAAAGTAACAACAAACAACAAACAGTAGGCCCAATGTTAGAAATGCTAATTTATGGCATTAAAACATTTCTATTAGTTTTTGGTTCCGTAACAATTACTAGGCGCTTATCAAATTGCCAACATCTTGACACGGGTGTCGTGTTTATACATTTTTTTCTTGCTTTTGCTTCTGTTTCTGCTTTAGTTTCGTTTTTGTTTCGTTTTTCAATTTTTTTTTTTTTTTTTGTGGTAAGGAGCCTATTCATTTAAAATGTTTTCTTTCTATATTCAACTAACATCGCTTTGCACCCATTACATTAATGTAAGCGAGTGTGTGTGTGTGTGTGTGTGTGTGTGTGTGTGTGTATGTAAGTGTTTGTTTAGTTTAAGTTGTTGACGACAAAAAGCCTAAATTGTATGCCACATACCAAAATCATGAAATAACCAACAACAGCAACAACAATAAAACAGAACTGCATCAGCCATGAATTTCAATACAAAAATAACGTGTAATGTGTGGGCAGGTGTGGTGGCAATGGAGACGACACTTCTATGGGTTTGCGTGCCTCAGCTATGGATTCCAAAAAAAAAAATATATAATAAAACCACAAGAGATCCACACCAGCTCTTCCAGAGAAAGACAGAAAAAATTAAATAAAAAGCAGGTACACTTGGAAAAATTAAAGAAAGAAAACGTTATTTGCCAACTTTTATACAATTTATGTTCATATTTAGTCACTAGCTAATAACAAACATCACCATAAACTTCACCATTCCCGGTGTTGGAATAGTAGTGATAGATAGTCAAGACGTTTATGAGAAATAGACTAGAGATCAGTAAAATATATTTTTTTTCAAATAAAATTTTTTTGTAATTGGAATTTAGAACGAGCCTGCGAAATATTTTTGCCTATAATTTTTCAGAGCCAGCCGTCTAGCTTGAAAGTCAACAATTAAAGGAAAAAAAATATTGAAAAGCAGCCAGTTTTCAGTCAGCATATCAGTTTTTGACAGTACAGAATATCAGAAACCAGAGGGTTCTCTTTTCAAAAAACCAAAACATAAATCGTTTAACTCTTTTTTGAACACACCCCCAGTGATACTTTAAGCTGCTGATACAATTTTTGTATGACTTGGTTCAAAATTTGCTGTATTATTCTAGCAAAGGCGTCTGAAGTGACTTATAAGCATAATCTAAGAGCTCGACGTAGCTCTAGAAAAAATAATCGATTAAAATAACACGGTGCGACATGAATGAACGAAGTTCAAATAACTATGAAATGATATTACTTTTCTGATAGACGCTATGGAGTAGAATAAGGATCTGTTTTTGGAATTTTCAAAACACCTCCAAAATTTCAAGTTACGAATAAAAAAATTCGCTTTTTTGGATTTTAATGCATTTAAAAGCTAACAACTTTGCTAATTATTAACAGATTTTAAGTCACTTTTTGGATTCCGAAAGAATATACCTTTTAAATGATATATATGGCGCTTAAGTAGTCTTAAAGAATCTGGGTGTACGTCTCAAGCAAACACATTTTTCATTCAAATTTTTCAACATTTTTTATGTTTAGATGTGTTTTTACAGACTAATTTATATAGGCACCGTACTTTTTTATCATATAATTAAGAAACTATGTTTAGTTATGAATAAAATAAGTCTTAATTTAAAAAATCGGTTAAAAATTTGCGGAGTTATTAAGCTTTTTAGTAAAGCAACTCATGAAATACAAAATTATTAACTTTTTTTAAAAATACAATTTGAAAGTGATAAAAAAATCACAAGCTTGCTGGCAAATCTACAATTTTTTCGTGAGTTGCATTACTGAAAAGCTTAACATTTAATAAAATGGTTTTTTAGTTTCTTAATTGTTTCGTAAATTGTACGGTTCCTATATGAACTAGTGTGGAAAAACGCATTTACCTTCCGGTATGAAATGAAAATAAAACATTAATTTTTAATATGAAAGTAAAAAAACATTTTATTTAAAATTTAGACCATTGCGGGCTACAAATTTTTTCCATCTTTCGGGCAATTTCTCCTACTTTTCTCCTACTCTTTTTCTTTTCTCCTACTCTTTTTCTAATATTTCTTAACGACTTTCTTCTTCTCACTTCTAATCCTGTCTACTCTTTTGCGGATGACAGCAACATTTGTCACTCATATTCCTTTGATCGTAGACCGAGCCTTTTGGAGGTTGGGGTAAGAAGGATGAATATGAACGTCACCTGGTGAAGGTCTCCGAGTGGGGTCGTGCGAACAGGGTCGCACGTAAGACTCAATGTTGTTTTTTAACACACAGGCGTGGTGGTGTGCTGTCATCTGTGTCAATGGGTAATGTGGATATTGAGGAATCAGATGCTCTTGATGTTCTGGGCATGAGAATTCACTGTGACGTTCGTTGGAATGATCACATATTTCAAGTGTCGAAAGAAGCACTCAAGTGCCTTGGTTTTTTGAGACGGTGCAAGAAATACTTCACCCCATCTGATCTCCTTAATATTTACAAGACCTATATCCGTCCCAAAATGGAATACAACTCTCATGTATGGGCCGATGCTTCAAAGTCTATTTTGGAGCTTCTCAACCGCGTACAGAAAAGGGCGAAGATGCTCATCAATGACGGTAGGGTAGCCAACTCTATCGATTCATTGGAGCACCGTCGCAATGTGGCGTGTGTTTCATTGTTCTATCGGTACTATAACGGAATGTGTTCTAACGAAATTAAGGAATTTATTCACAAAAATCATATATTTTTACGTAGTACTTGTATTTCTCGTAGAGCGCATCTCTTTGTAGTTGATTGTCCAGTAAATCGCACAACGCATTATAGGGAGAATTCGTTCTTTGGTCGCACTGTTCGGTTGTGGAATAATCTTCCAGCGAAAGTATTTCCTGCCACCTACGACATGAGTAAATTTAAATCTAACGTCCATAAACACTACTCCCTCTGTCCTCCTTCCTTTTCTAGTACCAGCACAATGCACTGCATGAGTAGGGACCATCCCCTAGGTGCTGGTCTTATAAATAAAAAAAAAAAAATTTTTTTGTGGATTCCACGCCAATAAAACTGTTTGTCTTTTAGAGTAAATCATTTAGTGACCCAATTTTCAACTTTCTCATGGAATCGCAAAGATGCTCAGCCAACGCGTGTCCGATTGAATAAAACAAATATTAGTCGGAAGGAGCTAAGTGTGGTAAATACGTTGGGTGGGATAGCAGTTCCCAGCCTAATGCTTTGATTGTATCCTGACCGGGTTTGCTTTATGTGCAGGTGTATTGTCATGATGTAAAATTACCTTTCCCTGTATGGTGGCTCATTCTGGTCGTTTTTCGATGAATGCATAGCTCTATTCGATCATTTGTTGTCGGTAGCGATGTGTATTAACGGTTTAACCAGGTTTTAGGAGCTCATGGTACACCACACCTTTCAGGTCACAGCAGACACACGGCATTGTCTTCTTGTCGAATCGATCTTGTTTTGAAGAAGTTGATGGTTGTCCACGATTAACCCATGATTTTTACCGTTTAGTATTCTGAAAATAAATCACAATAAATGTTCCCTATGCAGACACTTGTATCTTGACGCTCACCTATACCGGTACACCTGATAAACTTGAAAAAAGAAATGAAAAAAAAAATTGGATGAAAAATGTGTTTGCTGAGCCCACTTAATCGACACATATGTCATCTCAAAGGTCTGTTTCTCTTCTTTCTAAATCTCAAAGAAACTTAAAATCGGGCAATATTCAGTAAAGTTATTAGCTTATTTGTAACCGCAACTCTAGATTTTGAAGTTGTTTCGAAAATTTCAAACACAGATCCTTGTTCCGCTCTATAGCGGTATTTCTTTTTTTGTCGCACCGTGTAATAAGTCATAGATCAATTTAGCATTTTTCTACGTGTACACACTTTTACGTTTTAACTATTTTGTTGCTGTATTTTATATTTGTTTTTTATTTTTTATTTTTTATTTTTTGTTTGTTTTCTGTTAAAAGTTTGTGCATTAATTAATTAATTAATTTGCAGCACAAATGAATACGTAATTATATCATTTACGATTGTGTGTTGTAGTTGTTACCGTTGGTTTTATTTTGTCGCGGTTGTCGTCGTCGTCGTCGTCGTCGTTGTCGCCGTCATCGTCATCATTTTTTTTTATCACTATTGTCGTTGTCATTTGCTACTGTTGCCAACAAGAAGCAAACGCTTCATTCATATAATAATTATTATTACTTTTATTTCATTTTATTTTATTTTTGTTTTGTTCTTTATTTTTTGTATTTTTAATTTGAAAATTGTGAGACCACAACTAAGTATGTATGTGTAAATGTGTGTGAGTGTGTGTGTCTGATTATTTTGTTGCAAGTTGAAAAGAAAAAGAAAATTGTATTTAAAATACAAACGAACAGTCTTGTTGGCTGACATTATTTGACATTTCACGTAACAGCAACAACAACAATAACAACAACAACAACAGCGATAATAACGACAACAGTTAAATCAACAACAACTCACACGCAGGATCACATGCAATTTTGTTTTTGTACAAAATAAAAAATTTGTCGTGCCTTAAACTCTTGTTAAAACTGGCTGCCACAACAGTGCGCCATCATCCATCCATCCATTCACATTCATGCAACAATTTTCTATATACAGTAGCAGCACGATATGTTGTACATACGATATGTACAACATATCGTGTGATATCGTGTTGTCTGCTATGTTTGTAGTTGCTCCCGAAAAGTGTAAGTTTTTCTTTAAATTTTTATACAAAAAAAAAGTTGATTCAACAAAAGGGTTAATTTCCCTACGAAATTTTAAACGTCTTTCTGGGAAATGTTTGTTGCATTTGTTGTGGAGGTCTTTGCTTATTCACAACAATTTTGTCTCTGCAGTTGTTTTCAATTTTATTACAATTTGACTTTTTTAACCTTTTTTTTGCATTTTCTGGTATAACTTTACAAAAACAATTCAAAATGCTTGTAATACGAATTAATTAAAATGCATAAAAATTAAAAATAAAAGTTGAAGTAATTTTTTTCTTATTCTAAACCATTAGTGTCATGCAATGCGTTGCTAATCATACGCATTTCATTAAAATGCTATTGAACTAAACTGTTTTAATATTCGATCGAATGAGTTCAATGGGATCAATAGAGTTCTTACAATAATTACATACATACCTAATGGGTGCAATTGAAAATGTTAAAATATTTAATTTATTCCACTTTTGTGTTTGCCAGAAACTATAAAAAAGTTACCATATTTTTGAATATCTTATGTTATTTGAAGTGAATAGTAGGTTATATAAGTTCTAGTTGCGCATAAAGTTGTTGATCGTTAAACGTATTTTATTTTATATTCAGAAGATAAACAGTAGTGGACATTAGGTTAGTACACTTTAAGTTGTTGCTTCAAAAGCAATTTTTTTTTTAATAAGTCATAGTGTGTGATGGACTAGGGGTTGATTAATATTCTTCTAACTTTTTTGCTTTTGTCGATTTCCAGACAGATTAATAGAGTGTAATGTAGCTTTATTTAGCTGAACACTATTTTCTATCTGTTTTGAAATATAAATAATCGCAAGGGGGACTATAAGTAGCCCAGGGATTACACATGTTTGATCCAATGAATTGTTTTGATGAAATAGCATTTTTAAGGCTTTTTTCTTTAAATTAATAATGAATTTTTCTCAAAGTATGAACAGGCCTTAATCTGAACTTTGGTATTCCTATGGAATATCCCGGAAGGAGTATCAGTTTGTTGAGGGAAACTGCAGAGAAGAGAAGAGAATGCCTCTGGACTGAGGCAGGCGAAAAGGTTAACGGGCCTATTTAAACGGTATTTCGATCAAATGCCATCATCAAATCTTTTGGAATATTTAGATCTCTGAATATGCAGTGGTGGACATTAGATTAGCACATTTCATGTATGCTCCATTGAAAAGCGTTAATTTTGCCTCTAGGCATCGAAATTGAGTAAAGTACTTACCTACATGTGTTGCCTATGGTGTGCTCAGTATGTACTGTAATTTCTTTTCATTTTTTTTCGTGGTTTTTATTTTTATATTTAATTTTTTTACAAAAATATATGTAATCCGCACTGGACAGCAACTTAGAACATTTTAGAAGATTTGATATTCTTCACTAACCTTTTGTTTAAAATCTTAAATTGGTTATTTTTTTTTTTTTTTTTGTTTGATTTCAAAAGTTTTAATAAAAACTATAAAACGTTATATAAATGGGTCAAGGTAAATGGTGCTCAAAGGCATGACTTGAAGTTATTCATCAAATAAGCCCATATTCAAGCCCAAGGGATATATAGAAGTATTACAAGGTACGCTAGGACTAGGAAAACTACACGTTAAAAAGACTCCTTTATTTATAGAGCCTCAGCTGCAGGCCGCTTTAAATTCTCAATTCAAATTCAAAAGAAGTTTTTAACACAATTTGGTATTGAACAATTGGATGAAGGAAAAATGAAAAGAAAAAAATTTGCTTTGATGCATTGTACAACATAAGGCACACGTATCAAAGAAGAACTTGAACTCCCAAATTTTACTTTTACCTCTATAGTAATGATTTCAAATTTTTCGCCATTTGGATCTGATGGAAAATATTATATATGGTTTTCTTCAAGCATGCAACACAACCCCAGGTATACTTCACTGACAGTAAAGCATGATGCCGGAAATGTGATGCTTTGGGTCGCATTTACTGGGCACGGTGTTTGTTCAATAATCAAAATAGGTACGCAAATGGATAAGTATGCTTGAAAGGAAATACTTTTGAACACAACGACTCCACTCACAGAGAAAAACATGCCACTTAAATGGTGTTTTATGCATGATAGTTATCCAAAACACTTTTCACGTACCTAAAGGAACGACATTTTTTGTTCGCCAGCTCTATTACCAGATCTCAGTCCTGTAGTGAACCCAGTGATGTGCGAATGGAAATTACTCTCTCAGAGAGAGTAAAATTATTGTTTCAAAAAATTTAAAAAAAAAATCAACAGAGATCTGCTGCACATGCGCACTTGTCGCTGTTTCAATTAAATGTCTGTTCTTTAAAAAATTTGCGTACATTTACTATACAGGTGCGTTTACAATACGCGTGAGTTGATCGGGGATAAAAGTCCCATGAAAAGCTTATGGCTGATGTACAGCTACACATTATTGTTGTTAATCCTAAAATTGCAAGCGTCTTATTAACCAAAGGAACGTTGCGTGAGAGTTCTGGACAGTATGCCAGGGAGATGTGAAAGTGTTATTAAGAAAGGGAGTTATCCTAGCAACTTCTTAGTTTTAAATAAAATTCAAAAGTAGTTTTGTTTTTTTCTTGTTGAAAATAATTTTTTTTTGCCTTTTTTAATAGATTCAACTTGATGTAGTGAACATATACATAGGGCAGCGCAGAAGATACTCTGCATTTGGCCTCAATCAATCAACTGTAATAGACTTACACTTTTCAATGTATTTCACTTATTCCAAAGAAAGTATAGCCATAACCTTGTTAGTCAACATGACCACTGTAACTTTTTTTAGTACACGGTAAGCCAGCTTCAGTTATCTTACACACTTTTATTATGCGCTAGTTCAATATCATTCGATTTTATCGACTATTTTTCGAGTAGCCTATTGTGTTTTTGAGGAACTTGATGTAATTAAAATTGTAATTTAACTCCTAAAGGAAAACTTCCCCAAGAAAATTGTATTTCAAACAACAGTCACCTTAAGTTATACTTAATCTTATAAAATTAAATAAGGTTTTCAAATATTTCAAAAGCTTATTAGCACTTATTAGCTCAATCCATCCAACCGTGACAAATAACACATCGACTTCCTCCTACACAAATTCATATGTGACATGAGTAAAATTAAAAAATTCTCATAAACTATGGTATTAAATTAAAGGAAAAAAATCAAAAAAAATATAACAATTTTTTTATTCTTCATTTGTATCGCTTGAAACACACAAATCACAGCCACACTTCGTCAATGTCAAATAAAATACTTCTTAATTGCTAAAGCATACCACAAACATTTTATTCTGTCCTTCTTCTTCTTTTTTTCTCTTCTTCCAATAATTTTTGCCATTTTTTTCGGTTGTTGAGCCATAAATGAAAATGATTTTTTTTGTTTTTCGAAAAAAAAGATGACAAAAAAGACATAAAATTGTAAGAAAAAATAATACAAAAATGCAAACATTAAAAAAAATCTGCTCAGCTTGTTAAAATTCCTTTTTATCACAAACCATACGACAACGAAAATATGTTGTTCGATAAAACAAAAATTGGACCAGAAAGAAAAAACGGTAAATTTGTTTGGATGCGAAAAAAAACACAAAATTGAAAAAGAAATCAACAATAAATCGAAAACAATACAAATCTGAAATATTTGAAATTAAAAAGGAAAAAAAATGAAAAAAAATTAACGACCAAAAAAAGAAGAGAATCATCATTTCTGAGATTTTTGTCAAGATCGATCACACATGAATCACATTCATAATAATGACGCGCTATAGCTAAGTAAGTATAAGTACGGAGATACAGCTACGCAAAGAGAAATCACTTCAAGACGCGCTTTAAGCATACGCAAGTACACACACACACACACACACACAGTTAAGTTAATGTGAAGCACAGTGGCTAAATGACTGAGCGCCAATTAAATAGTTGACAAATTATAGAGGTGGCCGGCCTAAAGACGACAACATAAACACGCACACACTCAAACGTACATACACACATATACACTTGATTTAGTTGCAACATTTATAAAACAGGAGCAGTGCAGTGCAACATGATCTACAAAGCTAAACGTAACGTTATAAAAAACACAACCAGAGCTGGGAATCATTTTGTGTGATTTTTTCTTTCATATATTTTTTCTTTTTTTTTTTTCTGTCTTCAAATTGGTATTAAAAACAATTAATTTTAAACACAAAAGCGACAGGAGACAAAAACCAACACATAAAACGAACGTAACACAGAACTAAAAACTAAAATCGTAAGAAGCACAACAAAAACAACAACAACAACAACAACCCGAAAAGCTAAGAATAAAAATCATGTTTTAAGCCTATAAAAACTAATAAAATTAAGAATAATAAAACCAGGCAAACAATTCCAAAATAAACAAACAAAATAAAATAAATGAAATTGCAACAGCAATAGCAACAGCAACAGCAACAACATGTTAATGGCAACCAACCAAAAATGAAAGAAAAATAAGGGGAAAAAAGTAGTTGTTGATGATGTCGTTGCATGAACAAAATACTGTTTATTGCTTTATTGTAACAACTGAAACGTGACCCAAAAACAAAGGATTGTTGTTATTTTTGTTGTTATTGTTGAATTTTGTCGTCATTATTATTATAACCACTGTTGTTATTGTTTTTTTTTTGTCGTTGTCAACCAAATAAAACAATATTGCCAACATTAAACAACGCAAGTCTTCAACTAACGATACACAAAAAAAAACCGAAATCGAAAAAAAGAAGAAGAAAAAACAAAATTAAATAAAATGGAGAGAAATCGTCGTACAAATCAAACAACATCAATACCAGCAGCAATAGCAGCACAACAATTTGGTAGCAAATCAGCAGGAAATTACCGCAATTGGCTGTTTTTGATCGAATATCGGCGACAATCAATCGATCAATTCAACTGATCAATCTAAAAAGACAACAAAAATCGACAAGAAAAAAAGCACAAAAAAAATTTTAAAAAAAATGTGATGGCAGCCTATGCATTTAGTTTTGGCAATACACTTGTGTAAACGTTGCACAAACTAAACAGTGTTGACGAAAATAAAGTGTACGAAATTAAGGCTGTCATCTGATTGCTTCTCTCTCGAATTTCCGGAAGTGATAAACTTACTTCCGAAACTGCAACATTTTAGCAGTGCTGCAGCATTGACAAGTGGTTTCAAGTGCACATAATTCACCAAAGACGATCTAATCAAAGAAATCAGACAATTAGCTTGTAATTGACTTCTGCCTGACCAAATATTCTGGTTATTTAACATTTAAAATTTTCATCGATATTACGGTTTTCATGTGAGCATATTAACCGATTTTAACAGCTAATATAACAGTTCCCTCAATAAGTCCGTATTGATTCGTGAGCAATTGCATTTTGTGTGAAGCAAATATTGTTATTGAAAAAAAATGGAAAAAAGTGAATTTACAGTGGAAACCAAACAATGGCTTGATAAACATTATCCGAACACTGCTCCACGAGACAAATGGTAGAGAAGTGGTTTGGTGATTTTAAATGTGGTCGTTCCATCACAAATGATGCTGAGCTCAGTGGACGCCCAAACGAGACTGTTATTCCAGGAAGCATCACAAAAATACACAAATTGTTTATGAACGATTGCATATTGAAGGAGCATGAGTAGCTGACATTGTAGAGATATAAGGTGGTAGTGTTTTTATCACTTTACACGAACATTTCAGTATATAAAAGCTCTATTCAAAGTGGATGCCGCGAGAGCTCACAAATCGTGTCACAAATCGAATGAATTGGGCTTCGAATTGCTTACGCACCCACCGTATTCTTAAGATATAGCCCTCATCGACTTTTTCCTGTTTTCAGATCTCAAGAGAACGCTTGCTGGAAAGAAATTTAAGTCCAATGATGAAGTAAGCGTTGAAACTGAGGTATATTTTGACGAGAAAGAGAAATCGTACTATAAAATTGGAATCGAGAAGTTGAAAAATCGCTATACTCGTTCTATCGTCCTCGAAAACAACTATTTTATTTTTTTCTTAATTATCCTACGGACTTATTGAGTGGCCTGTTATGATGACAATCTTTTGGTTACCTGCGCCATTAATATTCGGTTTTGAAATCCGCTTATCTGGCATTTAGTGGTTCTTAACCATGCTGTTAGATTTTCTTTTTGCTTTAACTACGAAATGCTTCAACATGTCAATTTAAAACGTTAGCTTAGGTGGTATTTTTCTATTTTATAACAAATCTTTGGTCCGCCTATGTTTATCGATTTTTTTTATGAATTGGTTTTAGAGAACTGGTACAAAAATCAAGTTTTCTCAGTAAATTAAGTGCATATTAGTTTTCGTTATATATTGTTGCATATGATGCACTGACTAACACACTTGGGCTAGCAACAGCTACATGTGCATCTTTTTCTAACAGATGATATTTTTGGTACACCGATCGCGGATGCTGCACAATGAAACCAATGCAGCAATTTCATTTCAGGCATATGTTGATCTGTATAGAGGAACTTTTTTGTAAATAACCATATTGATGGAATAAATGCATAAATTTTCTGAACGTACCGTTGTGTGCCAGTTTCCAGTCACACAAGCGTTTTGTAAATCAATAGATGAAAAAAGTTTCCAGAAGTGATTTTGATCTACGAAGATTTCTACTCCACTAGATTTTTTTCAGTGTTAATTTTTTGATTTTCCAAAGTATGGACTGACTTTGGAATCGACAGCCAGTCAAAATTTTTGAGCATATTTCGCTTTTACTGCCAAAACAGATAACGACCTCGAAAAGCTACCAACAGTTTATCAATAGTTAGATCGTCGTAGCAGTTATAAAACAATGAAAGATTTACTTCCCAGCGATCCCAAATATCTTGAAATCGAGCGAACTTCTAACTGTTTATTTCTCTGCCTTCGAGTCATAGTCTTGTCGAAGCGAGGAGCACTCGAAATCATGTAAAAATTATCTTTTCTCATTATTTCCTGGAAAACAGTGTAGCTAGAACGTGCATTGAACAAAGCATTTTCCACGATAAGCTCCTGTAAAAATAGAAGAATAGAAATGTACATCGGAGTATAGAAAGATTTCTACATCATTCCACTTTTTGTCGAATTTTTCTCTCTCATACTTGTTTGTATTTTTTATCATCATTTTTCTATTCTTATATATTTTGAAACGGAAAATTGTGTTGACCTCGAATGTGTGGGTATGGTATCCTATTACAGAAGTGGAACTCAATATAACCATACAAGCTGGTTGATTTACAAATAAATTTTATAACCGAAAGTAAAAAAACACATTTTAGTTAATATTTTGTTTTAACAATCAATATGGCAATTTAGCTCATAACAGCAGGGTTAAGTAGCATTTCAGAAATAAACGACTTTCCACATGTCCACGTAAAAGTTTCTATGGATTCTAATTTCCTTTCTTTTGGATGACATCGACTCCATTTAAAGGTTTTATCCGATTTTATTTTGTTTAAATTATCGGACTAATAACCGGAACATACGTGTAGTATGTATATGGAAAATGGTCAGTGTTCTAAGTGACATAAGACAAATAAGACTTTCACTTCACTTCAATATGAGTGTGACCGATGGAATAATTTATTGCAACATGAAGTAAAATAGGTTTTATTTTTGAGTTTGGAAGAGAAAGAAAGTATCGGAACCATTTTAACCAGTGGTTATTTCGAATCTGGCAATACTTATGTCATTCTATTTTGTCACAAAATTCAGTATATTATCTCCACTGAACGAAATAAATGGATTTACGCTTGAGCAACGTTGAGATTTATTGGAAATTTATTTCCATAAGAGAATTGGTTGGAAAATGCAAAAAAATTCAAGAAAAACAGCTTATTTTCATCTTGGTGGTTACATTAATGAGCAAAATTGCCGTATGTGGGGCTTAGAACACCCAAACGCGGTCTTACAGAAGTCAATGCACCCATTACGAGTGACACAGGCATCATTGGCTCATATTTATTTAAAAGTGACGACGGCGCACCTATTACGGTCAATGGTATTGATGTGAACGATGGTTGGTTTCAACAGGATGGTGCAACTTGCCAAACATCTCATGCCACAATCGATTTATTATGTCAAACGTTTGACGGCCGTTTAATTAGCCGAGATGGTGATGTCAGTTGGCTGCCAGGAAGCTTCGATTTGACGCCGTTGGACTATTTTCTGTGCAGCGCCGTTATGCCGACAAACAGAGACAATTGAGCATTTGAAGGCCAACATTCGTGATGCCATTGCCGAAATATGACCCCATACACTTGAAAATTGGCCCGTTCGAATGGAGTACTGTGAGACCAGCTGCGGTAGCCATATGAATGAAATAATATTTCATTTCTAACCAGAACAATTGCACTTCACAACAACAAAATAAATTTGGCAAAATTTCAAACTTTATAAAGACATCATCCATTAAGATTTTGATCGGTAATAAAAATGTCCTTAAACTTACTGGTCACCACTATATGCAATACTGTCAGTGCAAATGGCATATGTAAATGCTTTTTTACTATGTAAGATGGACTTTTACATCTCGGACCATGTGCTGCTGGGGTCAAGCTTATTCATGCACTCTAAGAAAAACGAATAAAATTTCTTATTATATCCGAATTACAAACAAAGCTTGGTGTATCTCGGTACACTTATTTTTGGAATAATACAATATTATTTATATTAAAAGTACATTAGCAATGTTAAAGAGCTGGTAGATGTTAAATTGCACATTTAGGCTTCACTTCAAATTGCCATATAAGAACGTAATCTTCGCTGTTTGTATTAGATATCTAAAGATGTCAGTCTTATGATTATTACAATATCATCCCAAATTCATTCTCTAACAAATTTTTTAAATCTGTACTATAAAAACCTTTGTAGGATGTATTAAAGATCAGCTTGTCTTTGGATATTAGCTCGCCCTGACTTAATGTTTGCTGGACAGCTTAAATGCTGTTGCTGTTGCTATTTTTTGTTTCTCATTCGGTCTTAAATTCAAACAAAACCATCGATGGATGATGATGCATTCCAAAATGACAAAACAGTTAAAAAATAATTAATTGCGTTGCCTTAAATGGTTAAAAGCAACTTTTTTTGTTTGCTGTTAACATTTTTGTTGTTGTTTTTGTTTGTTTTTTGCTACTTTTTGGGATATTGATGGTTACTATTGCTCATGTTGCTCATGTTGCTATTGTATTGGTTGGTTAGTTGGTTTGCTTGGCTGTAGTTAAGAGTTGCAAGTGTATGTTGCAAGCTGCAATAACATAACAACAATTTGCGCATTGACATGTGTGTGACCATTTTAGTTTTGCCTTTTTTTCGTTTATAATTTCATGAATAGCCACATATAAGAGGAGTATGTATCTACATATGTAGTATACATGGCTATTGCAGCCGTAAGTAATATTATGGCTTTTTTGTATTTGTATTGTATTTTTGAAGGCAGAAACAAAAAATAAAATGAAAACTTTTAGTTTCGTTTTACCTTTAAAACAAATAAAAAATTGTGGAAAAAACTACCGAGTCTTTTAAGAGGAATGCGGCCACTTTAAGTTTTTTACTAATAGCTCCTGCATTTTTCTTATTGTTGTTGTTGCTGTTGTTACGTTTTTTAGTTTTTCCTTACAAGTTCTTCTTCTTGTTTTTAACCGTACTGTGTTACATTCATCATCATCGTTATTATTATCATGGTATTACTCTCTGCATGAATCGATTTTTCTGAGTACGATGTATGCAGTAGAGTTTGGAGGCATTTTTAAAATTGATCCTGCTGTGGGCCATTTTTTGTTAGCACCTTCTTAACTAATACATTTACCACATTTACCACATTGACCACATTGACCACATTTGCAGGCATTTACTACATTTGCAAAACTATTTTTATTGTGGCCGTACATGTAAGAGGTAAGCAACTGTTCAGGTTTCTTTTTTTCATATTATTTTTATTCGCAAATTGTTTCACTTCTTGTTGTTGTTTTTTTTTATTGAATTTTAACGAGGAGCGAGAAAGTATGTCACTTGAAACAGGCATAATGACAAATGAACAAATTTTAGCTAATCCGACAATATAATTTAGTTTTAATCTCTGAATAGTGAAAGCATGGCAAGTGGTTGGCGAACAAGCCATTAAGATCTCAAGAGAAAAATTTATAAATTAAAGTCCTGTGGAGTTTAAACGGGAGCTATTTTATGAAAATATTATAATACTTTTTAATAGAATTTAAAACTATTGGTTACCTTTTAAGGGGTAAGAATCTTAGATACAAAATTCTCGATTTGAGGGTTGGATCAACCTATTGCGCCCATAAAAGTTCTTTGATGTTCTATCTGTAGCCCTTTATTGCCTGAAACTTGAAAGTTTGCTTCGATTTCAGTTACATTATCTTACTATTGAAACACAAATTTCACACCTCCAGATTCAATGTGCGTGCCGTCAAGGAGGGTGGATTGACCCTAAAACACTGACCACCTGGAAACAGACGCTGGAGAACAGACGCTGTTACAGCCTCCCATTATGAGAGGATAAATTGCTTATAAGAGCAATGAACCTAAACAGACACTGCTATTGTGGTGGATCGTTATTAGCTTCAGTGCTCGCCATCGACATTACTGACTTAGAAGGCCCTGCCAGTAGCTACGCTACCGTCGGCATAGCTCTCAGGATCATTGCAATTACTAATCCCTTTCGCCACGACAAGGTCAACATCCCCGAATGGGAACCAAATGGGTCCTGTATTGATAAAATCAACAAACTTCGCGTTATTGTCGTACAGATCAATAAGTGGCAATCACCTCTTTTTATGGTCTTTATTGATTATAAAACTGCATTCGTTAGCGTGATATGTGAATGTATTTAGACGGCGTTACGACGTCGGATTGTGGCCCCATAATATATCCGTTTTATAAGGGCACAATATGAAGATTTCAAAAGTAGCTTTCTCCACCACGGCAAATATTTTGAAAGTTTCAGTTCAAAATTTTTTGTCACCCATATTATTATTGATCGTCTCGATGATGTTCTGTCTCAGCCATTGAATTGTCATAAACTTGGCATTCAAAAGAACTTCAGGTAACAACTAGAAGACCTCCACTATGCCGACGACATTTGTTTGATATCATCCCGGTATACTGAGAGATAGTGGGTCTGATGATCGACTGTACCAAGGCAAAAACTATGTCTGTTCCACTGACTAGGTTGAATAACCATTTCTACATCGAGAACGAGAGCACAGAACGTGCGAAAAGTTGGCTATTTGGGCAGCCTAATCACACCCATAGGAGGAGCTGCTGAAGATGTAGACAACCGTATTAACAAGGCTAAAGTGGCTCTTGGTCAATTTTGGAAACTGTGGAAATCAACAGCTTTTATCCATGACCACAAAACTGCAAATATTTAGATCAAATATGTCCACCATCAATATATAGTGAATATGGTGGCCAAGAATTATCGCGAACTTAGAGCTTTTGCGATGAAGAGTTACTGCAAATACAAATTAGACGTAGAAAATGGAGATAGATTGGTCACACGCTACGCATACCAAGGGGTGAACTCCACAAAGAGGCGTTGGACTAGAATCCGCAAGGTATCAGAAGGAGCGGTCAGCCAAGAACAATATGGCGTCGGACAATAAATGCGGTAATTGAAGTTTCCGCTGGTAATAAAAAGAGGTGGAGAAAGTTTGTGGAGGCTCTTTGCTCCAACTAGGAGCCTAACCAGGACACATGTGCCCCTACAAGAAATGCTGCTTGACGATTGGAGAATGAAAGTGCTTTGGTTATTTCAGCCGAAAAGATACAACGTGGTTTGTATGAAAATTTTAAGACGAAAAATTTGTCTACGCGATTGGTCTCTATTGTCCATAATTTCAGTTATAAGACTTCTTCAAAATAGTGGTTATGTAGCGATCGAGGAAATTCTGAAATTGTTTTTGTTCGATTTTAAGAGGAGTGCTTAAGGACTAATGAAAAACTTGTTTTTTTCATATAAACATACACTATGAAGGCTAAGGTGGATTTGTTGGCCAATAAGATTATTCGGAGCTTTAAGGCAAAATATATACGATTGAACACGTCTGTAATCACTATGCCAAAAAGGCATGAATTGCAGGGTTGGCAAAAACCCTGGTTTCTTAACAACAATTACGTTGCTTTAGGATTTATAATGCCATCAAGGCGGCAGTGTGTATTATGAGCTGCTAAGACTCGGTGTTCAGAGCAGACTGTAATTATTTCATTATGAGAAAAACGGCCGAAATATAAAGACAGACAGACAGATAAAGTTTTCCTTTTGCATGACAACGCTTGCCAAACAAGTGTTAGAAACGATCAAATGTCGCTTGCGTCGTATTCGCCAAACATTGCTCCTTCTGACTATTGGCTGTTTCGAATGGTATAATATCTTTTGGCATGTCATCAAGTCACTTCTTTTGAAAAAATATATAATCGGCTTCAGTGGATCGCCTTAAAATACAAGAATGTTTTCTGAGACGGGATTTGCACATTGGCTCAAAAATGGAGGCAAGATGTATATAAGCAGTGATTTCATAAAATATTATTTTGATAAATTTGTTAATTTTTTTTGAGCCAAATAAAGAACCGAATACGTAAATTTTAAGATTTTTTGTTGAAAATAAACTTCGAAAACCTTTGAATAAAAAACCACCCGGGTTTTTTCTTAATATAAAACCCAATAAAACCCCGGGCGGGCTTAATTTGATTGCCCAGTGGGTTGTTAAACCTGATGATTATTTTCTATTTGATATTATGACTGGTGTGGCAAGTTGTTTGAATTAAACGAAGAAAAACGTTGCGTTAAATTTATTTAAATGAGGCTTTTAATTGCTGGAAAAAATATATTTCATATCTCACAACTGCCTATGTTACAAAAATCCAATCATTGTGGGAACAATCACTTCAGTATGAATAGAAAATATTTGTGAAACATGTCAATGATTTTATTTCAAATTTCATTTCCTATCAAATTTGTTTAGCACTTTCGGCAAAATGATATAAAATTTCATTTAATCGTCTTTTGAGTAGTTTACAGCGTCACTTTTTCTTTATTTCACTTCCCACACGTTGTTGGCCAGCCAGTATAATCGAGATTTCAAAAAGAAAACTTTTCGTTTATTAGAAATCAGTTTCTCTCAGTCAGTCAGAAAGACCCACAGTCAGTCAGTCGGTCAGTAACTTTATATCGGCAACAAATTAAAACAAACATTTTTATTTGAATTCATTAAATTTTCTCTTAAGCATCTCATTTGTTCAATCACTATAAATCACTTGACCTCAGTTCCAGTATCAGCTTTTTCGTTTTATCTTGTTTTGTTTTTATTCAACAAAAAATCCAAATAAAAATTAAAAATAGAAACGAATAAATTTTATAGAAAATAACAATAAAAAAAATAAATATTTTTATAAAGAGAAGGAGAGAAAGAGAGAGAGAGAGAGAGAGAAAAAAAACAAAACTGACAAAAAAGTAGATAAAGATTGTTTGATGGTGATAAAAATTGAAACTATTGAAAATTAACAACATTTAAAATGCTTCCAGATTTTAGTTCACAAATTTTTACTAACAGCAAGAAAAACAACAACAACAACAACAACAACAACAACAACAACTGTTGATTGTAAAAATTGAACAATAGCAACAACAATAATATTTAACAATAAAACCAATTGGTTTGATAACAATCATTTGAGAAATCTAATCAAATTTAAATATTATTAGTCGATGACTATGATGATGATGATGATGATGATGATGATGATGATGATGATGATGATGACGACGATGACGGCGATGATGATGATGATTTCCTTGAATTTTGTTTATAAAACAGATAGAAAAAAACTAAAAACGATTTTAACGTATACGCTGTTCATTTAGGAAAAAAAGAAGAGAAACAAACACAAATTCGAAAAGAAATAATCAAAAATGTCGAGAAAATTACACCAAAAAAAAAAAGAAAAAATAAATAAATAATTAATTTAAAACTAATGAACAGAACAATATCATCAATGAAATCAGAAACTATAAAATTCATATCAAACATTCTCCGTGGGTCGTTCAATAATTGTTGAAAACCAAAATAATCAGCGATATTAAGCTTATCATACGAGTAGTTAGTGACTTTAGTGTTTAATTTAAGACGAAAATAGTCAACAATTAAATGATGTTCATGAAGAAAATTAACTTTTTTTTTGGCGTATAAAAGACTTTCCTTATCAGAATTTTATTTATGTTAAAAATTGTATATAAGATATACTCTAGGGGAGTTCTTGAATAGATTCTAAAATATTTTGGCCATAAGGAGGTAATTAGCTGTCGATTTCCTTTCGTATTAAAATATAAGCAAATCTTTATTGTGAACCCTTAATTCCACTCTTAATAACGAGCCTGAACTACCACAGTTTCGGTTCGGGGGTTAGATTGGATATCGTCTCTGACAAGCACAGGAACGGATTGCCGGGCAATTAATCTACAAGAATTACAAGAACCGCAGTCGAGCAGTAAATCTGACAGGATCGTAGGAACGGACGTGGGGCGATTAAGCTGCGAGGATTATGGAAACGGACGTTGGGCGATTAATCTGCAAGAATCCCAGAAACGGTCGACGGGCAGCTAATCTGAAAGGATCATATATATGTACGTTTTGGTCGATTAATCTGCAAGGTTTACAGGAACGGTCGCCGGGCGTTTAATTTAGGTGGATCACAAGAACGGTCGTTGGGCGGTTAGTCTGGAAGCTTGGCACGGTGTCCGGTTTTAAGAAACAGAAGCTATCGTCTGAAGCGATTTTGGTATCTGGTTAGGTTTTGTTTTTAAATACAATTAAAATGGTGACAGGATGAAAGCGGAAGACCTTGCCACCAGCTACTTATAACCCAATTACAGAATGAAAGCGTAGGACCTTATAATTGGATGCCAGTAAATAAATAAATAAAGACTTTTATCCACTCAAAAAGATCTTGTTTAGAATATCTATGACAGGCACAATGATTTTTGGAAATTAGAAGCTTGATATTCAGTTTAGAAAAGTCTCTTTCATTTCGTTCAAGCGCTATTATACGAAACTCTACTACTAAACATGCTTTTTAGATCGCTGAAGTGAAGGGTAAGGCGATTAAAGTAATATTCATCATCATCGTTAAGAAAAGAGCACATAACTCAGGAACCGTTTTTGTTCGATCGAACATTTTATCCTACAGTTGAGGTTATATACCGGGGCCATATGTTTGACCCCTCATGCTTCCAAGAGAAAAGCAGACCGTAATAACGGTGACAAATCGGTTCGCGGTATACTACCTTGATCAAAAAGTTTCCGGAATAACCCCGTGTGGCGATCCCTTTATTCTAATTTGAGTTGTTTTTTTTTTTTTTGTTAAGTTGGTACATCTGTTGACATTTGCTAAAGCTACGTAGCCAAGAGTACATCTATCTCTATGTGTGTTGGCGATTTTTTACAATTCTGATCGTGTTGAGGTCGGAAAACACATGATTTGCGAGGCTGAATCCGATCCCACATTCATCAAAAGGATCATTATTGTGAACAGAGTTCATGAAGTTAGCCGAGATCAAAAAAACCACGTCGTTTTCAGTCAAAAAAAAAGCGGCAATGCTCACGGTTTTCATGGATTACAACGGTATAGTGCATCAGGAATTTTTACCAGAGAGCCAGACAGTAAACAAAGAGTAATATTTGGGCGTTATGAGACATTCGCACGAAGCACTTCGCTGAAAGAGACCAGAAATGTGGGCAGAAAACTAGTAAATTTTGCGCCATGATAACACACCATCGCATGGTTAAAAAACCATTACGGGGAACGCGTTTCAGCAGCCGAGAGGAAATAATAGAAAAATCGCGGGAAGCACTGTTGGACATACCGAAAACCGAGTATAAAAATCCAAACGACAAGCTAAAACGCCAAAGTTTAGCAGGAATATCAGCAACAGATGAGCCAACTTAACAAAAAAAAAACTCACATCGGAACGATGTGACCGCCGCACGTTACACGTCCATGGTAGTAGAGTATTCTACTTTAGTTTTTTTAGCAGGTTGTCATCGCTAAAGTACTGAAATATTATACTTGCGAAGGTTGTGGGTAGCTTAGTCTAATGCTTATAACGTTGGCATGCAGCTCAAATGGCCCAGATTCGACTCCCAGCAGAGGAAATGACAGAAAAATTAAAAATTTAATTGCTGTTTCGAGTGCTTAATAAACTCTCTCCAGACAAGTCCATGTGATAAGAAACATCAGAGGAATGATCAGAAGAAAACGCCTCCTACTGGAAAAAATTTACAAAGCTAAGTAAGGATTACCACTACCACTTAGCAAGTATCTTCACCACTACACACAATCATATGGAGGCGAGATACAGTAGGTAAATCACCTACTTAGCTTGAAAATCAACTTGATTATTTAAACCGAACCAGAGTAAGAAATGACCCCTCAAATTACTTATGCATTACATGCGATTTGTTCTGCTCTTATGTGGTTTACGGCATTGAATTCTTGTTGACCTGCCTGTTGGTAAAGATTTGCGAAATTAATTTTGTGTTGGTCGGTATTTCATATTTACTTTTCGCCATAAGTATCAGACAACCCACGCATATTTTCATCAATTTATAGACATACAATAACATTTTAAAACTACAACTTTACTTATAGCCAATAATTTTAGAGCCAGTCGAAGAGGTTAAAGTGGAAAGAGACACCACAACTGAAAAACAAAAAGAACACAAACAGAAAAAAAAATCAAATAAAAATACATGGAAGACAATAAAAAGTGGCAGGAGAAGAAGAAACAAAACAAAAAACGAAGAAGAAGAAAAACGGCAAAAAAAGAATCATTGATTCAACTAAACGATACACTATGTTTCGACTAATTAGCATTTCTACTAAAATTCCACGAGGCCAATTAAAAAATACATTGGAAAATAACAACAACTACAACAACATCAGCAACTTAAAAAGCCCAATAATACAAGAATCCCACAACAACACCAACAACACCAACAACAACACAACGAACGTAAAAAACGAACGGCGATAATTTTTACCTACATCATCAATGGGTTTAAATATTTTTTGTTGTTTTTGTTTTAATTTTTATTTTTTATTTTTTATTTTTTATTTTTTTATTTACATGCAGATGTTTATCTTTTTGAATGAATTGTGATTGAGTCGAATTCGTAGTACGACGAGTCGAGTAGACATAGAAGTCCAATATCTTGTTACTGTTGTACGGCTGAGGTGCAGAGAGAAATGGCAGTGTGGCAAGACGTTCATCGATTGAAGCTCAAATGATTCTTAAAACGTTCTGTCTTCTATGGTAGCGTGGTGTAGTGATGATGTTCCCTTGAACGGTTCTGATTTCACAGCAGGCAGTGATACACATTGAAAAACGTTACCACACCACTACTGTTGTGGCAACAACAACAAAAAATAATGATAATGATTTTTTTAAAGGACAGTAGTAATGTGTACGTCGTTGTATCCATACCCTGAAACTCAATCAGCTCATTTGTGATATCACAACAGCATTTAAACGATTCATAATTAGAAAAACAGATTTTTTTCTGTTTTTTTATTTTTTTATTTTTTTATTTTTTATGTCATGGGTGTTTGTGTTTGTCTCTACCTTATTTTCATTTTTTATGCAACGATGTGTGGCATTGCCACAAATTTAATCGATACAGAGAAATGTTGAAGACAGAAAAATAAATAAAATACAGGAACTTAATAGCACCAGGTAGGTGCTTAAATTAGCATATGACAACATTGTCAAACATTAAATATTCTCCCTACTGCTCCTCCGCTACAAGTTCGACGGCGTTCATAAGTTTTGAGTATTCAGTCGCAGAAGTCATTGTAACCATCATCAGACACTGGAAATGCATAGCGCTGGGAAACGTAAATGTAAATGTCATGAGAATATATCACAACTTCGGTAATTGTTTCATAAATTCTTAATTTAATCACCTTTAAATCGTTTATTAATTCTCACCTTTAATTTGAGCAAAACTTGATGGGCGAAAATATGATGAAAAATGAAATGCAAAACCATTGGGGGAAGTTGTTTCATATGCTAAAGTACATGTATATTTGTGCCACATATGAAAAGTAAAAATAAATCCTTGATCGTCCTATTTTTATATGTTGAGTTACGATTACTGTTTAGAAAATTGGATCAGAAAGATGGGTTACAGCACCTGTTTTCTGTAAAGTTTTTGAGTTAGATACTCTGATAAATGAGGCCTACCTCGATATAACAGGGGGGAATGAGAGCATGTTCAACAGTGGACTTGGAGGCCTTGATTGCTTTAACACCGCTTTTCATCCATGTGATGATGTGGTGGGTGGCGGCTTGTTCGGCGACAAATTTTTTCGCCAAAGGAATTTTGTCCATTCTACGCAGTATGGTCCGAGAATAATCTACGGCCCTGGATGTTATGCCTTTGAATCTGTGCTCTGGCAAGAGATTCAGGGTTGATTTCGGGATCGGGATTGTTGGTCTAATTGGGCCTTAACTTGAAGTGAGTTTGTTCTAAACTGGTATACCGATGGCTCCAAAATGAATGACTGTGTCAGTACCGATGTTTATAGATCCAACCGAGACTTGTCGATCCCACTGCGAAGATCACTAGGCGTCTTTCAGACTGAGATCATGGTCATTGTTAAATGTGCGCATAGATACCTGGACAGTGGGTTCAAGGATAGAACCATTAATATATTCTCTGACAGCCTTGCTGCCTTAAAGGTACTTGGTTTAAATCATATGATATCTAGACTGGTCAAATGTAGCTATGATGCGTTGCAAAAGCTTTCGTTTTGAAATAGGATCCAGGTATAGTTGTTTTGGGTACCTGGACACTGTGGAATAGTTGGTAATGAGATAGCGGATACTTTGGCCAGCAAGGGTTTAATGACACCCTGCACCGGTCTGGAACCTTGCTGTGCAGCACCACTTACTTTCATCCTCAATCCAATCCACGATTGGGGAATTGCCAAATGCGTGGAGCACTGGAATGCTCAAAGGGGACTTCACCACTCTAGGGCGGCCATCAGTCCGCAATTTGGGCGTCACTCTGAGCTAGAAATTTCTTATGGAATTTCTTACGGGCCACTGTAAACTTAGAGCACATTTGAAAAGCATGGCGATCACAATAAAGCGTGAATGTGGGGTTCTTGAAAGCTAAGGTGGTCTCACTGAGTGACATATCCACCATTATGGTTTCAGATCTGCTGGTGTTCATTAGGAAGGCAGCAGAACTGCTCAACATACTATAGACCGGAAGTGGCCCAATAGATCCTAAGGGTCGCAGTGTCCTGCAATAGTGGCTCTTCGACATGATGATAATAATAATGATAATAATATATACTTTGATCCAGACTTTGTTATGTATGTATGTCATATAGCGATTTTGTCAAGCTCTGATCACAAGACGGTAACAGTTGCGGTAGAAAAATTGTTTTTGTTAACTGGTCACCCCATAAATAAATATTTTACCACCAAAAACATAAACTGCCTTATTTTTTGGAACACAAAGAGCAGCATATTTTGAAAATTCGATTGTTATTAATGATGTTGTGGATGATTTCGTTCTGGTCAATCAAATAAATTTGTTCGCCTCAGTACACTTCGATTCACTCAGTCTCCATCAATTAAGTCAATCAGTTGTATGTTTTCGATTTCTTTTGTTAGTTTTTATTGTAGTTTTTGTATTTTAAAACAAATAAAAATGACAAAAATATGTAAATGACATTGCGCTTGTTCTTGTTAATTTAAATTTTTAATTTAAATGGTGTTTTTAGACAAACATACATATGATTTCGGAAGCCAAAGTAATTAATATTTGAAAATATTGGTTACATGATGCTCACAGAACATATTTACGAGCTAAATTAAAAATAAAATCTAGAGAAGAAACTTGCCCAAATGCACCTTTTTGAGAAGCGCATTTCTTTATGTTATAAGAGTATAATTCGAGGAATGTGTAAATTTGTATTGCGATGAACTCGTTTAGTGGTGTAGTTGAGGCCATGAGATATAGTCTAACTTCTAAGCAAGTACTAGATACTGCATTCAGACAGTGTAGCCCTAAATTGCAAATCATATGTTGTTTTGGGTACGTTGGCATATGCATTGTGCACTACCTGTTCGATGTTGAAAGTACACCAGGTTAGACAAAAACATTAAATCGAGTTATCGAACACTCTGATATATCCTCTGGAAACACTTTCAAACAATACGAGCTGTTCTTTCGAATGATGTTGATATTTCAGACATCTTATATCATAAATGAATGTGTGTTTGTTTGTTTGTGCCTTATAGACAGCTAAACCACTTAACCGATTATCTTCAAATTTTTACAATATCTCTCTGTATGTCTGGAAGGAACTATAGGGTTGTGCCGCGCCCATACAAAGTGTATATTTGTTTGTCTATACTTTCAAAATGGTAACAGAGAGATTCTCTAAATTTGTTCCAAACAGATTCATACTCAATACAAATCATGAGGCAAAAAGTGGGTGGAATCGGAAAAGTGGATAAAGTTCCTCTAATACAAAATAATTATAGATCTCTGTATATCTTGAGAAAAGGTTAAGCCAAAGCTTCTAAATTTGGTCTGATGACTTCGTAGTCAATACATTTGTATCAGACAAAGTAAATATTAATTTTTGTATATCTCAAGAACGGCAACAGTAGAAGTTTCTAAGTCATCGGGTATGTCACACATTCGGATCGAAATAGTTTTTATTCCGTATTTGCAATTGCGATCGATTTAGGTTTTTTTCTGAACGACTATGTTTATTAAAAACAAAATTTTAAAGTAAATTTTCGCAGAAAATAAATAAAATGTGTGATAATGTATAAGTATTTCATCCGAGAAGTAGACTTTAAAAATTGTCGGTTTGTAAATAAAAATCGTTTGGAAAAAATTATTGAAAATTAAAGTCACTTTCAATATTATAAGTGATTTCATTCCGAAGAAAATTTTCGTTCTGGGTTTTCTGTAGAAGCTAATTACGGAATCAATTTCACTTTCAATCGGAATTGAATACTGCTACATGTGGGTATGTTCGAACAACATCGTGAATAATACACATCATTAGGCAGTAACTGGGCGAGATTGGATAATTTGACGTCGTACTGGGGAGATCGATTATTCGACTTTTTTCAAAAACCGGTTATCGAATAATTCGAAAAATTGCAATTTTTTAGAAACTGGTTTTCGGTTATAAATTTATCAAATAACCGGTTAACCGGTTCTGTTATTAAAATAAAATTCTTCCCAATTCTTGTTGCATTAGCAAATAAAATTGATAAATTCTCGTCCCATGTTATAGTTTCTAGCAAGTTCTTCATCGACAACGCAACTGATATCTTATCCAGTGACTAATTTTGTAATTACGTATATTGTAAAAGTTTTTGTTGCTCGCGCCTAGAGCCTACTTGCTATAGAATCAAGTTTTCCTTGCTGCACAATATAGTCAATCTCATAATAATATTTAAGGTGGTGATTAATTCCTAGTGTCGAAGTACCTTTTCATCCTGGTATTTGAGGACACTCCATATATCTCTACTTATCCTCTCCATCGATTTTCAAATATTTTCATACTTCAGAGGATATCCGTAGAATCATAAATGCATGCCCCATGTATTTAATAGTGTGTGCCACTGTGGTGTGTTTGGTAAGACACCCGCCTACCAACCAAGAAGTCTTGGTTCAATAACAAGCCACACCTTCTAACTATTTTCAACAGCGGTATCACCTCACAACATTGCTAGAGACTGGTTATGAGTATATACGCTTAAAAAACTTTACTAACTACAACATCTGCCGTTCGAAGCCGGCGTTTGTAGGTCCCTTACAATGAGTCTAGTTTATCATCATTCTCCGTATATAAAAAATTAATATTTATATACAGAAAATTAGAAAAAGTTATTGTTGCTCAAGTGGTTCTCACGTTATTTGTGAAACGTTCAAGGTTGTCATATACAATTTAAAATAAATTTAGAAAAATAGTTAAACAGCGAGCATATTTGCAATAAAAAGTATAAATAATTATATCGGGTCCGCCAAATAAATTTTTTTTTTAAATGCTATAAAAAAAACTACTGAATATTTTCTCAAATTTCTTTTTTTATTTGAAAGTACAATCCTTCCGGTTAATAATGGAAAATAAGTTCATTCAAATGGCTGCCTCGGCTGGCCGTGCAGTAGCCTACACGATCGGTCCAATTTTTAAGCACATTATCGACTGTGTGCAGCTGTATTTCACCAATGGCTTCACGAATATTGTCCTTTAAAGCGTCAATTGTCTCCGGCCTGTTGGCGTAACACTTATCTCTGACGGCACCCCACAAATAATAGTCCAACGATGTCAAATCGCAGTTCGGAGGTGGCCAAACGACATCAGCTCTGCGGCTGATAATGCGATCTTCAAAAACAGGGCGCAAAACATCGAGTGTAGCTTTGGCTGTGTGGCACGTAGCGCTGTCCTGTTGAGACCAAATGTTGCTAATATCCTCCTCTTCAATTTTTGTGAACAAAAATTCGTTCAACATGGCCCGATAACGATCGCCATTGACTGTAACGGTCACTCCTCACTCTTTTTGGAAGAAAATGGCCCAATTATGCCTCAGGACCAAAATCCGCACCAAACAGTGACTCGTCTTGGGTGTATCGGCTTTTCAATGTATGCGTGCGGGTTTTCTCTGCCCCAAATTATTACAATTTTGCTTGTTTACCTACCCGCCAAGATCAAAATGAGCTTCATCTGAAAGGATGATTTTTTTTTGGCAAAATCGGCATCGCAGGCCCCTTTAGCGAAGCGAAAAAAGCGTATACACAACCATATGCGTCCAGCGGAAGGATAAAACTAATTATCTGTCAAATCAGACATGAGCACTAGTTGAAAAAAAACGTTAGATGGCGGACCCTTTACATATTAAAATTAACCGGTTAATCGTGTTAAAATAACCGGTTTATTCGGTATTCGAAGAACCGGCCGAATAATAACAATTCGATCTCCCTGCGTGGTAACTTCCATTCATCCTAAATATTAGATTTTGTATATGTGGAGAACGACAACTATTAAAGCTTCGTTATCTATGCACATCAGCCAAAAAGCGAGAATTGCAGAGATAACACTGGATAAAAGCTATCTAATAAGAAGCAGGATTTATAGTGTGTTTCTGCAAAGAACAAATGATTGCATTTTGTCCGGAGGGCGACAAAATGAGGAAAAAGGCTAAAAACTTTAACTAGGAGAGCATTTAAGAGAATAATTAAGATGTGATGGCGAAACATGCCGGATTTTAGCTAGTAATGGCATTAATTTAATTCAATGTTGACGCATAATCTACTTTATACGAGTTGTTGGAGTTAAAAAAATTTTTATCATAATATTTTTCTAAAGAACTTATCATTTTTTATACCAAAATGCAGGCAGCACTACCTTAAATCTAACGATAACCTATCTAAGTCATACAAAAATCATTCCATCGTCATCAGTCAGTTCAGTGTAATTAATTTGTCAGTTTTATGTGGCTTTCAAAGTATTTCTCATAATTCAACTTCTGTATTTCTATATTGGGATCACATTTATTTCGTTTCGTTTCGTTTTTTTGTTTTTTTTCGTTTTTGATTTGACTAAATTTAAGATTATCTGGATTTGATAACTTTATTATTAATAATGATTATAATTTTATTTCTTGTTCTCATTTTCGAATATCATTTCATACGATAATTAATATTGTCTGTGGGATTCTTTCGTGTTTAACTAAATGTCTACAAATTACGAATTTTTGTTTGTTTTTGTTTAAGACTTTTGTCACTGAATTAATGATTCTTTATTTATTAATAATGATTTTCGAATTAAATAATTTGGTTACCGTTTGGTTATTTCACATCAACTAAATTCTTCAGAACTCTGCATGTGATTTTGAAAGAAAACCTGACTTGTTTCAATTTCATTTTATATGTTTCGTGTTCAGAAAAAGACAAATTGATTTAAATTCATTGAGTTCATATCTAAATTGGTATGTCAAAGTAAAGGGTGATCTTTTATGAACGATATGAGAGAATTAATTAATTAATTTTGATTTATGTATGGTTTTATCACATTAAAAATTTAGGCTCTTCAGCTAGTGCAGTGCTTCCATTGATTTAATAACACGGTCTAATATGTGAGGTATTATTTTGGCAGTTTTAAAAGAAGCCAAGAATTTTACATAAGCACATACATACTCGTAGTTAATACTCCAGAGTTTTCCAGCATTGGCTAATTATTAAATCCTTTCGGCAGTGTTTCCATGTCGCCAAATTTATTTCCTCAAAAGCTTAGTTTTGCATGGCATTATATGGAAAATAAAGAAGTCGTATTGAAGGTATAAGTCAGATATGTAAACTTTTTAAAGCTCCATTCTATTGAACTCGTTAATGGTAGCAGTATCATTGCGAACATACATAATTGTGTCTGTTGATTCTACCAACCAATCCATTTTTTTTCATTTGAGTCCAGACTCAGGAGATGATCGCACTTATGCGGTGCATTGTGTAGGTACTAGGAAAATAAGTTATGGGAAGGAGGATAGAGGGAGTAGTGTTCATGGACGTTTCATTTAAATTTATTTATGTCGTAAGTGGCAGTATAAACTTTCGCGGGAAGACTATTGTACAAACAAACAGTGCGGCCAAAACACGAATTCTCTCTATAATGCGTTGTGCGATTTACTGGACAATCAACTACAAAGGGATGCGCTTTACGAGAATTACGAGTATACGTAAAAATTATTAGGAATTAATTCTTGAACTTCGTCAGAACACATTCCGTTATAGTACCGGTAGAACAATGAAACACACGTCATATTGCAACGATGAGAGTTGTATTCCATCTTAGGTCGCTTAGAGGTCTTGTATATATTAAGGAAATCAGATGAAGTGAAGTATTTCTTACAACGTCTCCAAAAAGGGCGGCACTTGTATGTTTCTTTCGACACTCGAACATCTGATTCCTCAACATCGACATTATCCATAGACACAGATGTGAACACACCACCACTTCTGTATATGTATCAGAACACAACATTGAGTCTTTTTCGCATTAAAATCGACACTGTTTGCACGACCCCACTCGGAGATTTTCGCCAGGTCGCTTGCGAATGTGTCGTTCATATTCTGCCTTTTCGTTCAAACTTCAAGAGGCTCAGCCTACAATCAAAAGAATATATATTAATATTCTATGAAGGAGCATGGGGACTTCTCTCAGTCAATGAGCTGCACCCGATTCTATTTTTAGACTCAGTGAAAGGGGCCTACAGTTTAACGCCAGCTCCGAACGGCAAATGCATTAGAGAAGTTTTCAATAGTAGTAATACTCATAACCACTTACTTAGCTAATGTTATGAGGTAATACCGCTGTTGAAAAACATTTTCTTTTTTTCAGATGGTCTGGCCTGGTATTGAACCGAGGACCTTCTGGTTGGTAGGCGGGTGTCTTACCTACCCTGTTGTTATCATCTGGAATAGAGTGGTTAGAATTGGAAGTGAAGTAAAGAAGAAAGTCAATAAGAAGGATGAGAAATAGCATAGGAAAAAGAACATAGACTTGCGGCGCCCCTGAGCCTATCCTGAACTTGTCGGATGAGACTCCATCTAGACGTGGTTACGGAGACCAAAAGCCTTAAGTTTTGAAATGAGAGCCTAATGCCAGACTTTATCAAACGCCTCGGAGAAATCCAGAGCCGCAACCTTACTCTCGCCAAAATAATGAACGGACCTGTTCCACTTATGTTGGTGTTTTGATACTTGATCACAGATTTATTGATTGTTTTCTTTTTAATATACTATTTTGCTTAACGTCTGTGAGCTCAAAAATTAGCATCTATGGTCAGCAATCTCAGTTTTTACATTTTCGATGATAGTTCGACAAAGTATATCGAGCTCAAAATCTGTCGCTGTCCTATTCAGTCGCCAGAAAAGGAATTATAATATTTTCGGTTATTGGGATATTATCGGATATTGATAAAAGTGGACATGTTCTCTTAACTTTTCATCCATTTCTATCTGCTTGTTGGATTAGGACTAAAATAGCTTTTTCGAGCTTAAAATTTGTAACAAATTGACTTGCCATCTCACAACTGGGTCGAAATTTCGATAATATACTCGTATGTCAAAATTTTCTACAAATTCTGCAATCGTTAAAGCTGTTAAAGTAATACGATCACTCTTTACATCAATTTAAAAATACGTGGGATTAATAGGCTGAATTTAAAATTTTTTTGAATAGAAATCATAAAAAATTATGATTTGGCTTAGCCATGAAATGAGACATAATCGTATGATTATCAATCAGTTTATATAGAATAAATTCTACTCCAAGAATCTAACCTTTCATTTATTTATTAACATTTATTGTTGTTTGTGTTTTTGTTATCAAAAATCTTGAAAATATTTTTGCATTTTTATTATAAACAAATTAATCACAGACCGAACAAATTTGTCGTTACGCCAATAAAAATTCACACGAACAATACAAATAAAATACAATTTGAAAAATAAAATAAAAAAATTATTAATTAAGTTGAAAATGGCACGAAAATATAAATAAATATTTAATATAAGTATTTAAACATTTTCTTGCATGTTTTGTTATTTTATTTTTTTTCTTAATGAATTCTTTGTTTTATAAACGAGTGTGTAGTGAGTGGGGGGTATAATACAACGAGTATTTGAATGCAAATTATAATCAAAATTAATTAGTAAACATTTTTATTGTTTAACAAATGATGATGACGACGATGACGACTGAAATAACGATAACAGCGACCACGAATACATTCTAGAGAGCGCATTTACTCGTTGGTTGATTAAGTGGAGCGTAGAGTATAAAACTATACTCATACAAGTCACATCAAAAATTCAATTTAAATACTCTGACTCTGGCTTGTTTCCAAACAGAAACTCAATAATTTGCATAAATAATAAATAACAATAATAATCATTTAGAAAATGAATTAATGAAATACATACGGATGGCAAGCAGGCTAACAAGTCTACACATATATTTTGGTTTTAATAAAATATTTAAATTTTTGAAAATTTGCATTTACTTGACAGCCGTTTTAATTTGTTGTTTTTTTCTTTTTTTCAAACAAAAGTTGTGCTAAAAACAAATAGAAAATAAAACAATCAAAATTTTATTAACTAAATTATATACAAATTAACAGGTCACTCAATAAGTCCGTAGGATAAATAAGAAAAAAATCTTTTGACAAAACTCGATTTTATTATTGAATAGAGTTGGCTTTGAGTGCAATACAAAGATTATAGGGATTTTCCAACTTTTCTATAACACTTTTGCAGCACGATTTGTCTTTTTCGTTAAAATAGGCCTATTGCTAGAAAGCAATATTGGCTTGCCACTAAGCATCGACTGCTTTGTTTCAGTTTCATTAACCAGGATGATTGTTCAAGCTAAATAGATGATTAATCCACTGTAGCTCCACTCCATATGATTGTGTAGTGGTGTAGAGGTCCTTTCTAATTAGTGGTGGTAATACTCACTTAGCATTGTAATTTTTTCGACTGAGATTTGTCATCATCGCCAGAGGTAAGCTGCACGGTCAGGGAGGGGGTGTTCATCTTTATTTTTTAGATGGAGTTGCCTGAAGGAAAGCTGAAATCTCTTTATTAAAAATTCGATAACACAATGAAAGTTTTTCATCATGTACTCTACTGGAGCTCGAACATGAGTCACTTGTGTTGTTATGCATGTGCTTTAACCACTACAACACGCCACTCCCTTTAGTTATACATACGTACATATATATATATATATATAGTTCATATTAGCGCGAGTGCAATGTAGCGATTTTTCTACCTTCATCGTAGATAAATAAGATTTAAATTCATTTTTGATATTGTTACGAAAATAAAAAAATGCCTAAAAAGAAAATACAGCACATCAGCACCTTTAAAATTGTATTGTGGAGTATATTTGGTATTAATATGCCACCCTGTTAATGTCGTATTTATTTGCGAATTTGGCAGCACTGCCAACTTGACCATCTTTGTGTGTTGCATTTGAATTACCGGTTATGGAATGGAGGATTTGAGAGCGTTTGAGACATTTCTGGAACTTTCCAAACTGTAGGCAATTGGATATTTAAAGAGACTGCTTTATCAACATCACATTTAGTTATCGTTTGGCTGTCATAAAGTAAAGTTGTTTTTAGGCGTAAATAAAAGTATTGTATAAACGAATATTAAGTTGCTGTATTAACATGTTGAAGACCGATTTACATATGGACCGGGATTTTTTTTTAGATGAGTCCATGTCAAATTAATTAAGTTCGCTATATGCAGTATCTCTTCGAGGGACAGGCGAATGAACTACTGTACATAAATTGAATTTAAATCATACCCACCAGGTAAAACATGTCGTGTGCCCACGCGTGAGACCACAGGCCGGTAATGTTATTGCAGAGTGACCCACCGGTGGGCATGCAGTCTTTAACATGTTAAGATAAACTCTATAAAGATAAAGTGAGAAAATAAAAGCTGTAAAACAACAACAACGTGGTTTTATTTTATTTTGACGCAATTTAAAAGAACTCAAACTCAAACATAACAATATACTCCACTCTCTTTTCCCTTTTCGACACATCTACTTAACCTTTTTTCCTGCACACTCACCTGAAGAAACCAAAAATTCTAGTTGTGTATTTTTTTTAAAAAATTTATTCGCCTGAACATTACCTAACACCCATTTATATGTCGATTATGCATGGCAACTAAACTGTAGTTGTGTTTTTATTTTATATGTTTTTTGATTTTTTTAACGCTGGCTCATATAAGACCCTTTTAATATTTTTTAGTTTTTAAATGTTGCTGTCTAAAGAACATGCGTGCTTTGAAACATTAAATATTTTATTTCCTTTTCATTATCAGATAAAATCTCCATTTTATTTTTCATTTAATCTCTTGAAATAAGTAAAATTATTCAAAATGTTTATCATTTAATTTTCTTGTTAAATTGTAATTAATAATAGAAGTTTTCGCAATTAAATAAATGAAAATAAAATTAATTTATAGGCAGAGAATCTTTTTAAGATGATCATAAATTCAGTCAAGAAATAATGCTTTGCCATAACCAGGGAAACCAAAAATATGCAATTCATGTTTTTTTTTCTTTTGAAACCTATCAAGTCGGATGTAAGATATTTATCCGTTTCATGTATTTATATGAGTTTTGGCAGCATTTTTTGTGCAAATTTCAGTTTAAAGACCATGTTTTTGTCATTTTTTTCGTATTCAAAGAGCATTTAAAACTTGTTAAAACATATGTGGATTTTTGCGCTTTAAAATATTTCGACAGCGAAAACAAGATGTTTATTTTAAATTCTGACCAAGTTATGTCTTTTTTAATTATCTGTCAATTAAAATTTATTGCGCCAGCTTGATTTCAATTAAGTTTATTACCGCTTAACAGTCGTGTATGTTCCGTTAAACGAAAACGAGTAAAATTGGAATCGAATAAAAGTTCTAAGTCAAATAGAACTTGAACAATTATAGGGTCCAACGTTTTTATAGGATCTAACGTTTTTTTCAACTAGTGCATATTTCGTGAATTGTAAACTTAGCTCATGTCTGATTTGACAGATAATTAGTTTCATCTTTCCACTGAACGAATATGGTTGTGTATACGCTTGAACAAAGCTGAGAAATATTGCGACATTACTTTGAAAATCATGGTAATGTTGCATAATGTGTGCGATGTGTTCAGATGAAGCTCATTTTGATCTTGGCGGGTAGGTAAACAAGCAAAATTGTCGCAATTGGGGCACAGAAAACCCGCACGCATATATTGAAAAGCCGATACACCCAAGACGAGTCACTGTTTGGTGCGGATTTTGTCCAGAGGCATAATTGGGCCATTTTTCTTCGAAAATGATCAAGGAGTGGCGTTATAGTCAATGGCGATCGTTATCGGGTCATGCTGAATGAATTTTTGTTCACAAAAATTGAAGAGGAGGATAATCGCAACATTTGGTTTCAACAGGACGGCGCTACGTGCCACACAGCCTAAGCTACCCTCGATGTTTTGCGCCCTGTTTTTGAAGAACGCATTATCAGCCGCAGAGCTAATGTCGCTTGGCCATCTCGGAGCTGCGAACCATTGGACCATTAATTGTGGGGTGCCGTCAAAGATAAGTGTTACGCCAACAAGCCAGAGACAATTGACGCTTTAAAGGAGAATATTCGTGAAGCCATTGATGAAATACAGCTGCACACAATCGATAATGTGCTTAAAAATTGGACCGATCGTGTAGGCTACTGCATGACCAGCCGAGGCAGCCATTTGAATGAAATTATTTTCCATTATTAACCGGAAGGATTGTACTTCCAAATAAAAAATGAAATTTAAGAAAATATTCAGCAGTTCTTTATAGCATTTTCAAAAAAAAAAATTATTTGGTGGACCCTTTATTTTAAAGTTTTGATAAACAAGAAAGCTATCTTAGAGATAATAGAACGAATGAAAAAATAAAAATAATTATCTTGTTAGATTTGATAATTATAGCAATGTGATCCTAAACTAAATCATGTTGCATGAACTGCTCATGGACTGCGTCGTTATGGGAACGTACTAGAGAAAAATTGAAGTGATTGAAGTGATTGAAGTGATTAAAATCGGGGTAAAATGAGCAAAATAAGTGATTTTTCTTCTAAAATTAAATTTTTTGTTTGCTAACATAACGATTTTGATGAAATGTGTAACACAGATATTTAGATCCAGCCTACGAAAGTGCAATATGGTGCTTTTTTCCTAAATTTAATCTCAGGGACTTTAAAATCAGGTGAAAACGTTCGAAACAAATGACTAGTCTTTGGAATGACACGCAAGTTCTCTTCTTAAAGCAAATTTTTTTGGTTGCTAATATTCATCCTCCTTTAAAATGTGTTGTACAAAAATTACATTTTCAAGAATTGCTCTTTGAGGGGCAAATAAGGGGTAAAAGGAGAAATTTTTCTATTAACAAAAAAGAAATTTTTGTTTTCCTTTTTTTAAAGTTTTTTGTTTAAATTTTTATATCATATTTTCGTGCATAGCTTATGCGCTTAAAACACTCGTTAAAGAACATATTTCTGGTTTCCCTGGTTATAACCAAAGGTCTGTTGTCTTATTAAAACCTAAACTGCTTAATAAAGCATTTGAAAATCTTCTAATTGAAGTTCAAAAACATATGTATTTTAGTGATAATATTCGAGAAATATTTTGTTTCCCATACCCAATACTCCCCGTACATTGTTTGCTAATCACAATAATAAATTCAAACCATATCTATATACAATATAATTTATTGTTTTGGTTGATTTCTCATTTTGAAATGTTTGTAGTCTTATTTTTAATTAAATTTCGTAAATTTGTCATAAAACAATGTACAAAATATTTTCAAACGATCCTAAAATAATTGAATTAAAAAGACAAACAAACATGTAAACATTCCTTATTTGTTGCAAATTATAAAACATTTACAAAGTTTTTGTTAATGTTGTTTGTTATTGCAGTTGTTGGGCTCGTATCTCAATATGCCAAAAATGGTAATAAACTATTTACTCACACACAATTCGTATGTGCGACAAATGTTGAAGCAATAAAATAAGAAAAAAACAAACAAACAAAAATGTATGTGTTTAACTTATAAAGCACACCTTATACGTGATGATCATAATGATTGTGATCATCATTATAATTATCGTTGACGTTTTTGGCTTTGAATGGATTAAAGTAAGTAAGCGGGTATGATCGTTGGTGGTGTGTGGTAGTGGTATGAATTATCAAAAGTATTTGTATTGTTGCTGTTGCTGTTGCTGTTGCAATTGCAATTGTTTGTTTTTCTAAACGATGAGACTCCCAACTGCAATTTTGGTTGTATTAACGACAACAACAAAAAAGTAAAACGAAACAAGTATTAAGCAATTACAAATTAACTTAATTGCCAACATTTTATTCGCTATTTTCTAATGCAAAATATTTTAATTTAGTCTAGATCGTGACATTAATTGTTTTCAACCACAAAACCTATACCAACACACACAAACACATACACATACACATACAACGTTTGTTGTATATGAAATTCTATTTGATGCTGTTGTGTTGCAGTCAGTGGTATTTGGGTAGGAGATCAGTAGCATGGCAATCACATAAACTTTGCTTATGTATGGTTTTTTAATGTTGCACATGCTCATTCAAAACGAAATATTTTCCTACAACTTCTTTCCAGCTTTGCAAAATAGTTTTTTTCCTATTCTAGTCATTTGGTGGTATGCTGGCAGTGTTTTATAATTCTTTTATTTTCTTAAAATGTTTAGGAGCAACTGAAATTGGTATTTATGCTTGTAAATGAACGCTCAAGAAAAATTGTTAGTAAATTACCTACAAATCTACATATTTCGGAAAACATTAAGATCTTTCAAAAGCAAACATTAGTTCGATATTTCCAGTTGACATAACACAACTTTTATGTGCGTCGCTGTGGTGCGTTCAATACCAGACCGGAATATCTAAAAAGTAACACCTCATAAAACTAGTTCGTAAATAGTTATATGCGTAGCACTACTATTGAAAACTTCTCGAATGTATTTGCCATTAGAAGCCGGCGTTTGGCTGTAAGTCCTTTTCAATAATCCAATGAGGTGCAGCTCATTAACTGAGATAAGTGCTCGTGTTTTTTCATGGAAAGTTATGGGAATTACTATTTATAACTTTGAGCAATAACATTCGCTCTATGAGCAAGAATAATTGCGCAAAGAAGCATCAGAAAATGTTGCTTTTGGCTGACAGTAATCGTGCTTCGCATTGTGCTACATCACGCCAATGCTAGGCCACATACTTATATATGTGACGACGCACTAAAAATTGATTGAATTCTGCAGTGAAGTATTTTATGGGGCAGTATCTCGGCAATAACACACGAATGTTGGCCTTTAAATGCTTAATTGTCTCTTGTTTGTCGGCATAACTCTTGTCTTTAACGGCGCCTTACAGAAAATAGTGCAAATAGCAGCTTCTTGGCTGCCAACTGACATCACCATTTCGGCTAATTAAACGGCCATCAAACGTTTGACGCAATGCACTATCCTGTTGAAACCAAACAGCGTTCACATCAATAGCATGAAGAGTAAACACAATAAAATCGAATATCGTGGTGCGATAATGGTGTCTCCATTGACCGTAATCGTTGCGCCGTCCTCATTTTCAAAGAAATATGGACCAATGATGTCTCCGCATTATAAACCGCACCAAACAGTTACTCGTAATGAGTGAATCTGCTTCTGTAAGACCACGTTTGGGTTTTTTGATCCCCAAATATGACAATTTTGCTTATTAACGTACCCAGCAAGATGAAAATGAGCTTCAATAAATCACAACGCTGCTCAAGCGTAAATCGATTCATTTCGTTCAGTGGAGATAATATACTGAATTTTGTGACAGAATAGAATGCCGTAAGTATTGCCAGATTCGAAGTAACCGCTGGTTCAAATTTAAATTTTTAAATTGCCCACCTTATAGATGGAATTAGTAAGCAAATAATTATTTCTGTAAAATTCTTATTCAAAAATGTAAATTTTAGTTAAAAATTTACCAAAAAATCGGTAAATACTTGTGATATAAGAGACCATATCACAGTATCGTAACACCCAAATGGCTAAACTGATTTTTATTCAATGTTTTTTTTTTTTGATGTGACTGTGATTGTATTACTAGGCTTTCTTTTTTTCCATGGGACCCTCAATTAAAACTGATTTAATAATTTTTTACGGGTGTGATTGTTATGATTTGTAGTCGTCTTTGACTTCTTGTGTGTTTTTTCTAAATGATTATAGACATTATTCCTTCAAATGTTTTTGTTGTTGCAGAAATTTAAAGCTTACGAGCATCGCATTGGTTGCAAATTTGAATAAATTGCTTGTGATTTGTAGACGCCGTAACTAAAATTCTCCGTAAAATATTCACGATGATGTTTAAATAGCTATTCATTAGGCTTTTTTTCCTCAAAGCAATGAGACAAAAAATAGCAACGGAAAACCAACATACTCGTATAACTGCCATACAAAAATCGTTACCATCATCGTCATCGTCATCGTCATCATCAATATCATTATCATTGCTTTGTGTTTAATTTGTTTGTGAATAAAAACAAAAACAAAAACAAAAAAGAGAAGAACAAATTTAACATTTCTATTTGTTAAATTATTTACTTAAAGCTTGCTGCAGGCTCTTTTTAGTGTTGTTTCGATTGCAATTTTTTTCACTTTTTTCCTTTTGCTACTTGCCACATCTCCAAGTAGGCTGGCTAAGGCTTATCGTTTGTCTACATCACACTGTGTGTGCAATTCACTATTTAATGGTGCCATTAACTGTTTGTTTTTGTTATACTTTTTTAACTTTAGACGCAATTACTTAGTTAGAGTTGCAATAGTTGCAGTAGCAGCAAACGACAGTGTGTGTTGGTGTCGTTACGTTCTGTGGCAAGTAAAGTATGTAGATTATCGCTTGCACTTGTAAGTATTTGGCTTTCAAAGGTGTCAACACCTTTTTCTCACAAATCTGTTAAATTAATTTGTTCTTTGCAGTATGTTTAGACGTACACATATATATATATATGAGCGTGTTTGTATCTGTGTTTTGTTGAAACATACACATTTTTTATTTTGTTTCAATTAATTTTAATTGAAAATGTCTATGAACCTGAGAATTTATTACAAACAAGTACTTACCAACAACAAACTCACGAGAAAAAACAAACAAAAAAATAATAATAATAAAACAAGTATATTGTTCAGGTGTTTTGATTTTATGTTGCATGCAACTTCATTCTAATTGTTTGTTAAGTATTTCAATTTAACAAATTTTTTTATCTCCACTATAGCACCCAAAACAACCCGTCGCAACATTTGTTTCCCATTCAAATGTCAATAACCCACTCAATAATGTGCAACATTTCCTTTGGCAAATAATTAAAATAAAAAGAAACGAATAAGAAAACATAAAATACAAATTTCAACAAGAAATGAATGAAATGCATCACGAAAACCAATTAAGAAACAAAACAGAACCAAAGAAAAAAAAAGGAATTGAAAACGAAAACCATCAACTTGTTATTAATTAGGAAGAACAGTAGCCGGATTCCATGTGACGTCTGCTAAAGGCAGATACAAAAAATAAGAAAAATTAAGAAATTCATACAACACTGAAGAGTTATAGCCGCTAATTTGGCAGTTTTAACGTTTGAATGAATTTAAATTGATACCAGCGCTTAAGAAGGCAACCACTGATACGATATATTAAAAAAAAAGTATGTCCACGAATAAAAATTTATGCTTATTGACTGGATTTTAAATTAAATTTGACAATATGCTATACCGACGGTTGAGAATAGAATTTATTACCCATCAGGTCCTACTTTTTGATAGTCTAAACCATAGTATAATCCCTCAATAACCTACTTAGACAAACATCGAGTTAAGTTCTTTACCTGTTAGTTGTACTAGTTTTACGAGTATGAATACAACGAAAATTGCATGAAATTGCTTTTAAAATCAAAAACTGTGATTTGATTTAAAGAACATGGCTGATTTCGACCAAAATCAGTATGTTTCGCGGAATAATTCTTATAATTTTTAAGTGGTAGTTTGAATAAAATTTGCATGGAATAGAGTCTACATAGAACCCAAAAACGAACGATCATAATTTCGACCGTGACATGTGCGTACGATTCAATATATTATACTGAATCGATCAGTAAAGCCAACAGTGGGTGTCGGACTTAAAAAAACTGGTTAATGTTTTGAAGGATCATGTAAAAGTCAGCTGAATTGATACTGAATTTGACAGATAAGGTCTCACCTATCAGGTGATTTTTTAAGAGCTTTCGGATGTGAGTCGATAGAACGATCTGAATAGTTCAATGTTTAACCCTCACTTTAGGAAGTTGAAATATTTAACACGGTATTCGAAGATTATTTTTCAGTCCTGACAATAAAATGATTTTGGCTAAACTAGTTTTTTAATCAATATTTTTGTATGCTTGTCCTGTTTGGGAGGTATGCTCAAGTTCACACATTAGAAAATTACTGAGTATGTCAGAAGAAATTATTGAAAATGATGTTAAATTCGTCTTGGCATTTCTCCACTGGGAGAATAATATTGATTTAATTTATAATAAAATTTGTTCTATTACGGAACGTTTAAAACTCCGTAAGTTGTATGATATTGTTTAGGTTAAGTAAGGATATATATTTGAAAATGAAATGATAATAAAAAAATAAAAAAAACTCTTAAAACTTTATTGCTTAGTTTATCCTGTTAGGACATTGTGGCAAACTGTTCAAATTTGGAAACTAAAAGACGTAATGAAAATAATGTTTCCATGGAATAATTTTACATAAATGGGTCTTCGGCCTCACAGATCAATGAACCGTTACGGGCTTGGCCTTATAGACATGTGCCTTAACATAGCCCTGCAAGAAATAGTCAAAAGGCGTTAAATCACACGATCTAGGCGGCCAATTGACCGGTCTCAAATGTAAAATAAACTGTTCACCGAACTGGCTTCTCAATTAGACCATTGTTCGCGTGGTGTATAGGTTGTGGCACTACCTTGTTGAAACCACATGTCAGTCCAGTCCTGCTTATTCATTTTGACCAAAATAATTTAATCATCGCACAGTAACATTCCTGCCTTCATCGCCTTTGAAAAAGTACGGTCCAATGATGCCACCGGTCCATAATCTATACCAAAGAGTGAATTTTTCGGTATGCATTGGCAGTTCGTGCAATACTTCTTGCTGCTCTCTACTCCAAATATGGCAATTTTGCTTGTTCACTTAATTATTCAACCAGAAATGAGCTTCGTCGCTGAACCCAAATTTCTGATAAAAAAGTGGATCTTCATCCAACATTGCCAGCGCCCATTCACCAAAAGTTTGCCGTTGTGGTAGGTCGTGTGGCTTTAATTCTTGTACCAGGTGTATTTTGAAAGGTTTTACAGAAAAATCCATCTGCAAAATTTTCCACGTAGTGGAGTAACAGAGGATAATAATTCACGGATACAGTTGCGATATTTTCCTCTGTCCGCACTTTACGCAAACGTGTTGATTGTTTGGTGCGAAATTTAGTCACAAGATTAAAAATAGCCACCTCAGAGGGTTGCCCAAACTGATCATTTAGTGGAAAAATTGCACGATGCATGTTCCTGGAACAAAGCGAAAAATAAAATAATTTTATCATGAAAACTACAAATTGGTAAAATAAGAGAGAAACGACTTTAAAATTTCAATTCATTAATATTTGGAGCAACCCTTTATTTACACTGCTGACAATACCTGCCTAAATTTATTTATGTAGTTTTGGTGACCCCCGCATGACATTCCACTTAACAAATAACGAAAGTGTTTCATAACTGAAATCAAATGACTTACAAATGTTGTTAACAATTGAATAGCAATTACATTTTGTAAATGAATAGCAATAATTTAATGCGAAAAGGAAATAATTGCTAATTATAGAAATAAAAGAATATTTTTCAAGATTAATGGCTCTTTGAAAGATTTCCTGGAATATTATTTTACAAACTTTGTAACACCACATACCAAACAATACAACTGCGCTTGGCAATAACAAAATACAACAAAATATTTGTAATCTTGAAAGGAAAAACAAACTTTTCTTGTGGAATTTATGGGTTTATGAGTTTAATTAATTTCCTTGGAAATAGATTTATGATTTAAGTTTTCGAAGGAAAATAAAACAGAATTAATTAAATTCCATAATAAGCAATTGTTGCTTTTGTTGCTGCGAAAATTTATTATTTAATTAATGCTTTTTAATGAATTACTTGAAACAGTCAAAACCCCTTTTAATGCTGGTTGATTTTGTATATTTTTGGCATTAAAATGTTAACAATTATGGGTATGACTTTAACAATTAGTTGTCGCCGTTGTTGTTGTTGTTGTTGTTGTTGTCATTTCTCAACGCCACAATTAAATACAAAAAATCAAGTGTTAGAAATTACAAATAAAATTCAGTGAGTGTTTCATTTATTAATTCATTTTAACCATTTTCAACATTGACAGTTTTCACATTAAAAACGTACAAAATTCTTTATGAGAAACAATTTTTATCGATAACATACCGTTTAGTGTTTTCATGTGTAAATGCATGTGACAACTTGATTTGTATACTTTGTATACTTTCTCAAGCTGATTGTCATCAATAGTTTCATCATCATCATCATCATCGCGTCATCTTCAACATTATCTCCATCCCAACGATAACTTGTACTCTCTCTATTATGTTTAAAAAATATCTTTTTTGTTTGTTTTTAATTTTCCCAAATCATAAGACCAGTTTTACTACAATATATGTATTTTTTGTTGTTGTAATTGTTGTTGGTGTTTGATTTACAATATTATACTTTTACATCAACTTAATTGTAAATTGCCATCATTGGTTTTATTGACAACATCAAAAGTTGTCTGCAACATTATCGAAGTAAGAGTCTGTATGTGTTTTTGTTTTTCATGCAACAATTAATACATACATGTCTTCAGTGTCTATGTGTAAGTGTACGTGCATCAATCTCATCCAAAGTCTCATATACATATCTTCAGGCATATCACTTCTTGTAATTGTTACAGAAGTATTTGTTTTGTTTCTTTTTTTTTAATTTTCTTATCTTTTCTCTTGATTAAAATAAAAAGTCAGGCACACAGTTACAATTTTAAATAATTTGTAGGTTATTGCACCATTTCCCAAAGAAATCGTAAATTGGAAACAATTAGGCATCATATTGTCCTCATTTAGAAATAGGCATTAAAAACAGGACTAAAACAAACAAATGGACTTGTATGTGTTGTCCAACATCAGGTAGCCTTTAATAGCACTTTTTACGATGCCGTCGAAAGGGCACTCGGCAGGAAAGATGTTTCTATTATCTTGAGGAATTAGATTCGATTTGTATCGAGGACTTTTAAAGCAATTAAGGACCGAACACAAAACGCTACTCAGTGCGTTCTCCCTTAGACAAAAATCAAAAAATCACCCATTACTATCGGCTAAACAGTTTCTTTTCAGCCACTTCTCTATGGTATATTGCCACAAGAAGGTACTAAAGCCAGCTAACTTCCTACAGAAAAATGGCTATAAAAACTTTACTTATTTAAGGATGTTTTTAAAGTTTAGCATTTTTATTACTCTGGAATATTATAAACAAAATAGAAAGAAAAAATTGCAAATTTTGTTTATTGTTCTTATTTTTTACTACTTTGAAAAATGCATTAATTTCATTAAAATTTTAATTTTACCAATTTTAATGAGAATCAATATATACGAGGGCGGATTGATATTGAAGCTACGTAAGTAGGAAAAAACATTTTTTTTCAAAAACCATTCATTTCTCAACATAGTCTCCTTTTAGCTCAATATACTTAGTAAGACGATTTTCCAACTTTTTTATACCATCTGAATAATACGATTTTGGGAACTCCTCAAAATACACATTAGTTTTGGTAATCACTTCTTCGTTTGAGATGAATCTTTTTCCTGCGAGCCTTTTTTTCAAGTTTGGAATCAGGAAAAAGTCACTAGGGGCTAAATCTGGACTATAGTCCAATTCGAAGTGGATTTCTCGTAGTTTTAGCATCGTATCTAATGCTGTGTGAATCGGTGCGTTCCTCGAAGAAAGAGCACTTTTTTCTTGTTTAAATTTGGTCGTTTTTTCTTGATTGCATCACCCAATTGATCCAATAATGCACGATAATACTCTCCTGTGATTATGGATCCCTTTTCAAGATAATCGATGAGCAATATTTCGTGTGCATCCCAAAATACAGTGGGCATAACCTTGCCAGCCGATTTCGCTGTCTTCGCCTTCTTCGGAGCACTTCCATCAGCTTCCACCCATTGCTTCGATTGATTTTTGGTTTCAGGTGTGTAGTGGTGGACCCACGTTTCATCAACAGTTATTAATCTACGCCAAAAATCAGCAGGATTATGCTTTATCATGTCCAAACACCGCTGTGAAGTGATCTGTCGAACTCGTTTTTGTTCTACACTGAGCTAACGCGGCACCCATCTTGCCGATAGCTTTTTCATATGCAAATGGTCATGCAAAATGTTGATATGATATGTTTACCGTTTCAGCAATCTCACGGATTTTGACCCGGCGATCATTCATAACGATATCGAGGATTTTCTTGATATTTTCTTCAGTAACCACCACTTTTGTCCTTCCTGTTGATGGTATTGTTGCAGTGCTTGTTCGGCCCCGTTTAAATTCAGCAATCCCATCCAATATTTTACCATATAATCTGACGAAGTAGAATCGCCGTAATGTTTGTCAAGCTTTTCTTTTGTCTCTTTCGCCGTTTTGCCTTTCAAATAATAGTGTTTAATCACTACACGAAATCCACTTTTTTCCATTTTCTAAGAATCACAAAAGTTGCTTACTTCAAACGACTACAACAAATAAACTAATCGATGAATTTGGCTAAAATTTTAACAGCTGACATTTGACAGATCGTAATTTCTAAGAAAGAGAAAGTTTTTGTGTTTGTGCTGCCATCTAGCGCTAGGTAGCTTCAATGTCAATCCGCTCTCTTATACTTATGTATAAAATTTATATTTTTTATTCGTGTTTTTGAAACCATTATATATTCCATGAAATAAAACAAACATTAGAACAACTCTGCCCTACAACTTGAAAAAGTTTGAAATTATAAAAATGTATAATTTAGACCATTTTTCATAAATTTCACTGGTTTTAAGTAGCTTGAGGTAACTAAAATATTAAAAATAATTTGGATTATCATTTTATATATGAAATATCAACCCAGAAAGTTATAAAATTATTATTCAAATTCATAATTTGAAGTACAACATGAAATTTTCGCCAGAATACAATGCATTTTTATTTTATTGCAAAATTCTCAAAATTATATGCATTAAAAATGTGCTGTTATTTGGAATTTATTTATTTATATCAGTAACTAACACACCTCAAAGTTTAAGAACGATCTTCAGACAGAACATTTAAATATATGTGGGCGGCGGGCGTGTCTGTTGTCTTCATTTGTTAAAATTAGCATATATACGAGTATATTTATTTTGCTCTAATAATTCTGTCTGCACGAAATTTCATTTATCTACTACACTGTGAGCCGTTTTACGCCTCCTCAGCAGATAATAGTCTTTCATATGGTCTTTGAAAAGCTGAATAGCATATTTTTTTTTGTTACGCTGAGGATTAACCCATCTCGGTGGTTGGATAAGAAGGCGCAACTATTTCGGAAGGTATACAACTAGTTATTATTAAATACACCCTACAAAACTATAATTTAACCATTTAGTAGACTCAGAAGTCTGAGACTCACAGAGCCATCATTAAACTCGACTATTGAATTCTTAAATGAGATGAAATATCTGGGAGATAGAACTCTCATGTGAAATAGCCAAATATTAGGGAGATCGGACGAATATTACTCGACCGATTTCTTGGTTTTGTCGAATACGGTTTTTTCAAAATCTTCATTTTTCGAATACCGAATAAACCGGTTAATTTTAATAAGAATAGTTTTTGTGCGTTTGTATATTTCTTTTATTGAAAATGTGCTCATCGTTTAACTATTTGTATAAATTTAATTATTATTTTTGTATATATGACAACCTTGAACGTCCCACAAAGAACGTGAAAACTAAGGTAGATCGAAAAAGATATGCACAATAGAGCAACAATAACCTTCTCTCATCTTCTGTAAATAAATATTGGTTTTTATATATGGAGAATAATCAACTATACTCATTAGAAGCGACCCACAAACGCTGGCTCCAAAAGGCAGATATATTAGTTGGTGAAGTTTTTCATATCTTAAATACAAATAACCAGTCGCTAATGTTGTGCGGTGATATCGCTGTTGAAAATTTTCAGATGGTGTGGCCTGGTATTGAACCGATGACTTCTTGAGTGACACACACTATTAAGTGCATGGTGCAGAAATTTACATACAGTGCTGTTCGAAATCTAGGCGAATTTTCCTGTCGGGGCATATTATGGACTCGTATTTTAGTAATAGATTTATTAATAGTAAAACATTTAATTTTTGTTATCTTAAGCACCTACATTATAACTATAATAACAAACTTTTAACTCCAAAAACTAAATTAGCTCCTTCAGTAGCTGTTCGAAACATAAGCAACTTTCAGTACTTTGTGTAATAAACTTTGTTTTTTATGACTTTTGCATGCCGTTTTCGAATAGTTTTTATGAGATTTGTTAGAATTATTGTTAGTATTGATTGCCACTTTAATTTTAAACTCTCCGTCAGCTTCTGCTTATTTTTAAAACAACGTGGTCCAGCTCTGTGCTTCAATAATTAAGAACAATTTTATTTAAATAAAAGCACCGGTTAATCTTTTATTTGAATAATTATTAGTCGAAAACCGGTTTTTAAAAATTTGCCACTTTTCGAATTATTCGAAAATCGGTTTTTGAAAAAAGTCGAATAATCGATCTTGATCAATATTGTATTAGTAAACTATCCTATAATAGGATAGAACTATGTGAAGACTCTACTGGAGAAGGTGAAGACCATCACATTCCGCCATTGCCTATTTAAGTGATGCAAGGAGGCTTGTAGAAGTGCTCCTAGAATACTAGGTATCTCCAGCTTGAAAACTGGTGGCAAGGTAGGACAAAAAAAAAATTTTTTGTTGCCCCATTTGGTGACATAATATCGCAGACAAAGATGGCACAAGACATTGTAATATGATTTATGCCATCAGAGAGTGTTTGGGAAGAAAACTAAAGGATTAAAGTGATTATGTGATGTCAGACAGTGAGTTATATTTAAAGTTTGCTATGAACTGTCTGACATGTTGGGTACCGATTGAAAATTCTACGATTTATTCATATGATAAAATATATATTTCCATCTAAAAACTTTCTGGAAATGGTGTAATTAAGTTAGTTAAACTCAATTTGATTTGCTTTCATTCGGTTGTCACATTTAACATCTTTGTTTTTTGTTTTTTTTTTTTGTTTTTCTTTAACGTAGAAAACATTTTCATTGATATTTTTATGTTTATTACATGTCATGCCATCATCATCATATGTTGTCATGTCATACTCACAAATATATATAGATTGGCAATTATTGATGGTGTAAAATGTTGTTGTCTATGATGTTGATGTTGATTGTGATTTTAATGTTGGCGATAATGAAAATTTAGACTTGAATGCGTTAAACTGGCATCCGTTCGCCGTGTAACATATTCAGTTTTCAATGCAGTTTTGTCGTCATATTTGTTTCTGTCGGAATTTATTATGCCACATACTCGAGTAACATGTAACATAATAGACAAGAACGATGAATGCTGTTACAAATTTTTAAATTTATGAAATGAATTCAATGTGTTGTCGCTGCTTCAATCTGGCAATAATCTATAAAATTTATTTACGAAATTCTAAAACCATTCAATTAAATTGTTTAATCAAAACAAGTCTGATTGTATTACTAAACAATTATAATGAATTTGACAATTTAATTTTTGTAATAAAATGTAAGAAAATATATATTTTTAGGTGTTTGGAGTGAAATAAGCATACATTGGCATTGCTTAGCAACTATTCCATTCCATCCCATCCCATTCCAGCAACGCATGTTTTGAACATTTCTTTTTCTGAATCAACACTTAAACGTTCTCATTGGAACACGTTGTTTTTAATGGAATTTTTCTTCCAATTTTTGAGTGTATATATATATATATGTGTATGTGTGTGCGTGTGTTTCTGTGTGCTTTTAAAGTTTAAAATTTTAATTTGAATCGCTTCTGTTTACTGCCTGCCTATAACGAAACAGTATGCATAACCCAAACTATAATTAAAAACTAAAATAATAATAAAAAATAATCTTTATTTTAATTTGTTTAGTCTCTTTGTTTTTCTATTTGTTGTACTTCTTTTTTATGGGCATGTGCCAAATTTAGTGCAAATAAATTACACAAGTGTTTAATGAAACCATAGTTTTGCTCTAATTTTAATAGTCGGCGTAGGCAAATGCAAATAGAAAGCAAACAAATGGCAATTTAAATAGAAGAAAATAAATTTAAAAAATTGGCTTAAACTGTGATTATTTTCAACAAAGATACCATTTCTAGGTGTTTTCATAATTGACACCATAAATATTTGAATTTTTTTATTGCAGTTTTAAATGTTTGGGGAAGGCAGTCGTAAAAGCAATCCTTATAAAAAAATAAATAAAATAAAACACATTTTACATTCATCTTTACGCAAATTTTATCTATAAATAGATTTATTCTTCTAGTATAGGTTCTATCTGTGGCATAGATTTATTTTATCGATAACTTATAAGGAAGGACCTAATCTACATAACTACTATTCAAGTCTTACTTTATATACGTAAACTCTATCCGATTGTTTCCATAAAATTGGTTAAAATATCAAAAAGACCATATGTTATGGTACAGTTTGCTTTCTGAGATTAAAGTAAATTTGTTGGATTTTTGTTTAAAAACATATGCAAGCCAAGCTGGGTTTTGCACAGGCAGATGTATACAAGGCAGACCTACAAATCTGGAACTAAAATTTGTAAAAAGTATCGTTCTTTTGCAATCTTGAAAGCATTTTGACATCATCTGGCTGATCTAGTCATGGTTACCAAATGGTCAAGAACCATGAAAAAATATATTTTGTCAAGATATTTAACGTAAAGTATTTTAAGTGTATTTGTTGCCTAGTTTAGTTTATAAAAAAAAATTATAATTAATTTTTAATAATAATAGGTATGCGAAAACGTTCGTCTATAAATTTGACCAAAAATTTATATTTGAAATGTTTCGTTTTGATCGACAACTTTTCGCCATTTTTGTGGTAAAGCCATTTGCTATCTGTGTAGAACTTGTGAGTTTTTTGAGCGAAAAACTAATCAAATTGCGTTTTGCAGGTCTTTATAGAATATAAATATACACCATTAAGATAGATTTGCAGAGAATGTAAGAATATGCATGGTATACCCCCTATGGTGGAAGCCTTAAAACTTCCCATCCAAGCTCTTTCATTTTCTGTTGGGCCATCAAAGATCTGTGTAATCTGGCGTTATCTTGATGAAACACAATACCTTTTCAGTTGATCAAATCTGAAATTTTTAATTGAATTACTTTCTTCAATTTCGTTAATTGTTGACAGGCTCAAAACGAACGAACGAGCTTGAAGAAACTGTTATAATGGACAATTCTCTTCCGATCCCACCTTTACCTTTCTTGGTTTTCAATTCTGGCTCTGCCACCGTCTACGTTCACAGCTTTTTCGCACATTATTGTTATACGTGATCGAGATTTTATCGCCCGTAATAATTTGGACCTATCAAGTAAGCTATAATATTGTCTGATGCATTTAATATTACATCCATATTTTGTTCTATAAATGTCAAGAATTTTATAATATTGAATTTGGCAACCATAGATTCAGTACTGACATCCGAAACAAATTTCAATGTCTTTTATTAGAGACATTCTTCACCTCTTGTAATTGATTAATTATTGGAGTATTTCGTCCAGTCACAACCTTCAACCTTTTCCTATAATAGAGAACAATTGAAATTTCAATTATGACGGATTTCTGTAATCTGAGAAAACCAGGTGACGGTAGCCAAAGAACTGAATCTACAAAAACTGAATGAATCTACTTTCAATACCGACTTTGACGTAAAAACAAATATTAGTACAAGTAGATTAAAAAAAAAAACATTAGTTTCCTTTAATTTAGTTTTTAGCACAAAGTCCTAACGTAACGCCTTAACCATAACTGTAGCCAAAACAACACATTCACTTATTTTCATCGAATAGTGGTAAACAGCTGTTGTTGTTGCGTTTATTTGTTGTAAAACGAAAAAATTCTAAAAACACGTTTAACTAGCAATCAGAAAATTAAAATTCAATTAATATTTAAGGTTGGGGTTATGGTTATGGTGTAAAGGTATATCACTAGTAATCAAATACGGTGTTGTCTATAAGGTTAGCCGAAAAGTTGAGTACGGTTATGGCCTGGGAAACCAGAAATATGCTCTTCAAAAGAGTTTTATGCGCATAAAATATTCAGTAAAAATCCTTAAATATGATCTATAAGTTAAAGATATGCTTTAGAAAAAATAAAAATTTTAAGGTCTACCGATGTAATGGCGCATATTTAAAGGATAACAAATCCATATCATGTTGTAAAATTTGATGGATCAAGTCCTTAATTTTTTGTAAAAATACTTCTAAGATTAGTTTGAATATTAAATTTTGTATTACAATCTATAATCTTGCCAATATTCTTAACCATCTTAGTTAATACGGCATACTGATCCACTAATGTTAGGCCATTGGTTGGCAGTTTTTTAAGTAAATTGTCAATGAAACCTAAGTTTGCAGCAATAAAAGTCAATGCACTTTATGTATTTACATGTTGTAGTTCATCTATTGCCGTTTTAATGTATTGACATCACTTTTTTATGGTCGTAAGCATAGTGATTGATGGCTGCTAGCCAAGTTCACCAACGAGCTAACTGGTTCGGGAGGTAATGGTAGGTACCTTTATTTTAAACTCTATTTGAAGCTTTCAATGATACTTGATTTACATTTGAATTAACTTTGTTGACATTTCATATTGATCTTGATATTGAGCAATGCAAATAGCATGTGTTAGTTTAGGGTAAGACATTTGCATTTGCGTATGTTATCTAAGCATTTTTGGCATAAATTTTCGGCAGACAAACATATTTTGAACATAAAAAGTTTTCTGATTGCACTTTATAGTATATGTATATAGTATATATATTCAGATCTAAATGGCGCAATAAGTCTTAATAGACAGATAATTACAAAAAGCCATGACTGGGTAAGAATTTAAGACGAAAATTTTGTTTTCGCTGTAAAAAATCCAATAAGCGCTAAAAAGATAAAAATACTTTCTAAATGCGAAAAATGTAAAAAAATGCTTTTAAAACTGAAATATGTAAATATATGCTGTTATGAGCAAAATATGCACTAACAACTCAATGCCAAAATTCATAAAAACTCATGAAACGAATAAATAAGTTATGTCCGAAATATGTATTAGATGCATGAGAAAAAACATGCAATTGCATGTTTCTGGTTTCCCTGGCCATAGTTGTCCAGTTGTGGTTATGTGCGGATAAAACGTCATTACACAGATAATGTGAGGGCCCTGCAATTTCTATAGTAACTTTATTTGTTCTTTCACTAAACATGACTGCATAAGAGATCGTTTGGTTTGAGGTATGCAGCATGGTCTTCTAAATCAATCAATCAATCAATAGAGATCAAGAATAAATAGATATTTTTTAGAATGGTTCGGCCGCTATGGTACTTTCAAAACGCTATCTTTAAAAAGATCTACTTTTAGTGTAATTACTCGTACAATAATTGAGTAAATAACTTTAATTTAATTGCCGATGTCTTGGATTAACGAATCAACTTCGATAGTGACACATCCTTAAGGTATTCCAAGTCATGGAAATGACATGCATCCAAGTGCCTTAGTCTAAACTCCCATACAGTGGAATAGTCACAGAGAAGGTGTTGCATCGAATCTTCCTCCACCTAATCTGGACAGCCATGACCATAGCGCCCCATGCGCTATGACATATAGCCTATCATACAGTACCCGGTAATAATGCTCAAAAAAGCCCGATCGACCCCCCCACAAACCTAAGAAAGAGAAGGAAAAACCATTCCGGATATTCTACAAGTGGTGATATTGGTCTACCTGTGTTCCATCTTGCTCAGTGCCCATTTTCATCAGAGATATCAGCCTGTTTTACTACACCGAGCATATGCTGTTTATGCCTTTTCTTGAAATTTTTAAAACCAATATTTTTACAAAATTTGGTTATAATAGTGTTAAAATATCATGTGTTTGCTTAAAGCCTACATACAGTCGTTTTGATAAAATTTGTTTTTGCGTAATGTCTTGAAAAAAGTTTTATTAAATTTTAATTTATTTCGCCTCAATTAAAAAATAGAAAAAGATTTTATTTTATTTATTTATTACTTTTTTAGCATTTTTAGATTTCAACAAATTATCGCTGCGTACTTTATATTCCATTTTAAAATATTTTATTAATTAAATAATGAATAGTTCTTCTATTTGCTTAAGCCATTTATTCTTAAGAATCAATAAATATTTCATTGAGAAAACAATTTGAGATTCGAGTTCATAACATGTGATATACTTTTGTCTAATTTATCAAATAAATTATATTTTAACACTTTAAGAACCGGCGGCATATAAAACCGTTAAAAGAAGAAATAACTTTAAAGAAAAAAACAAGTCAAATTCTGACAATTCAATTTGTTTGTAATTTCGTAAATGTTGTTGTTCAAATGTAATGAAAATGATTTTGTCCGATCGGTATTTATGAGCCAAACAGCTGTATAGTGGCGTGTGGTGGTAAAACAACTAAAAATCAAATTCAGGTGAAACATGTACACAAGCATAAAACGTGAGAGTGACTAACTGAGCAAGTAGATGAGTAAGTGAGTAAGTTTACTGGCCATTAAGTAATAAACTTGTTTGTGGTGTTTTTTCTTTTGTGATATTATGGTGGTTTAAGTGGTTTATCTCTCTCTTTCTCTCTCTACAGGTGTTGAATTTCCCCTTTTATAAACCAGTTTTGAAATGTTGGTCCAAAGTGTGTGCTTAAAGCTTTAAAAAGCCTCTTTAGAAACTTGCTTTGGACTTGTTTGTCAAGCTCCTCCTTTGCCAAAGGAGGAGTCATCTCGGTCTACCTGTAATTGTGGCCAACATCGATGACTAAACACACAAGCACACAGCTGGTAGAGACTTGTTTAATCACGTTTTTACTATGGTTTAATGTTTTTGTTTTTATTTAATACGATTTTTTATTGAAATTTTCATATTAAGCCAAGATGGTGTCAAAACAGTGCAAAAATGGTGGACACTCGTTTGTTGTGGCAAGTTTATTAGATGAAACGGTAGAGATTGAATGAATGGTTGTTGAATTGGAATTGCCTGCCATGAATTGAATACAATTCGATACGATTCGATTCGATTCGATTGGATTGGATTGGTTTGAGTTGAATTGAATTGAATTGGTTTTGCTAATATTGTTGTTGTTATTATTTGCAATTTTGTGTGGAATTATTTCATCATTCTTGGAAATTGAAACATTTTTCAAAAGTTTGCAGCATGTCAGGAGTAACGTTTTGTTGCTAATAATGCAAACAGCAGCAACAACAACAACAACAACAATGATAATAAACGCGAGAAAAGACATGCTATTAACAAACAACTACTGCAACAACGATATGTTGCAATACAATAACATTTGTATTCCATGTTGTTATTGTTTTCATTTTTGTGTTTTGTCGAAATTCGCGTTTATTTCTGATTCTCTCACTCACTCACTCACTCACTGTAACTGTGATCATGATGGTTTCATTTCATACATAAAATTCGTAGAAATTTCAATTGGTTTGATGATTATTTCATTTCATTTGGTTGTCGTTTATCGTTTTATGTATAGTTTTCTGGCTCGTTATTTAAAGGGATTAAACCAGAAGATGAAGAAGAAGAAGAAGTAGACATTTTATGCCTGTCACACTGACATTCACTAACAGATATTCGTATACACAAGTAACAGCCATAAGAGATATGTCAGATTTGACAGCTTCATTACTAAACAAAAATCAATGCAGTTTATTTGAGTGGATTTTTTCTCTTTTCGATTTTTCCTTATTTTTAATGATTTAAAGGAACAATTTTCGTTCGTTATTATTATATTTATTTCCATCGCACATATTAAATAATAATCGTATATATTGGCAACAACACATAAAACATATATACATATATTTAAACTTAATTAGTTGGTTCTCCTTAAAATCATTCGTTTGATTTTAAAATTCGGCTATAAATCAACTAAAATCCTACGCAAATACAAATTCATTGGAGTTTTTTTTAAATGAAAGGTTTGTTTCTTATTTATTTTAAACTGCCTCCAGCCAACAAAAAAAAAAAACAGTTAAAACTGTTTATTCTCTCATCATGTTCAAGCTTTTTAACTCATGGACTATATCTGAATACCCTACACTACCCTACGTGGTGTTAAATATATATTGCTTTTGAGTAAATTTAATGTAGAATGCCAATGTCGCAAAATTTTAGCTTGAAGTCGACTCATCACAGACAATGTCGCTAAATTTCAGCATGTAGTCGACTCATAACAGACAATGTCGCTATATTTCTGCTTTTTTAGTATGGTGATATTTAATGATGTTGTCATACATAACTCCCTTTGTTTGTGTCATTGTCACAGAGATTTTTCAATGAATCTTTCATTTATGATAATTTCATACAAATTTTCACTTGACAGTGATTTTGTGACGATAATTTATGGGTGAAAATATTATATAAACGAGGGCGGATTGATATTGAAGCTACCTAAGTAGGAAAACAAACATTTTTTTTTCAAAAACGATTCATTTCTCAATATAGTCTCCTTTTAGCTCAATACACTTAGTAAGACGATTTTCCAACTTTTTATACCATCTGAATAATACGATTTTGGGAACTCCTCAAAATACGCATTAGTTTAGGTAATCACTTCTTCGTTTGAGATAAATCTTTTTCCTGCGAGCCATTTTTTCAAGTTTGGAAACCGGAAAAAGTCACTATGGGCTAAATCTGGACTATAAGATGGATGATCAACCAATTCGATCGTATCTAATGCTGTGTGAATCGGTGCGTTCCTTGAAGAAAGAGCATTTTTTTCTTGTTTAAATGTGGTCCTTGATTGCATCAACCAATTGATCCAATAATGCACGATAATACTCTCCTGTGATTGTGGATCCCTTTTGAAGATAATCGATGAGCAATATTCAGTGTGCATCCCAAAATACAGTGGCCATAACCTTGCCAGCCGATTTCGCTGTCTTCGCCTTCTTCGGAGCACTTCCACCAGCTTCCACCCATTGCTTCGATTGATTTTTGGTTTCAGGTGTGTAGTGGTGGACCCACGTTTCATCAACAGTTATTAATCTACGGCAAAAATCAGCAGGATTATTCTTAATCATGTCCAAACACCGCTGTGAAGTGATCTGTCGAACTCGTTTTTGTTCAACACTGAGCAAACGCGGCACCCATCTTGCCGATAGCCTTATCATATGCAAATGTTCATGCAAAATGTTGAGCACACGTTCATATGATACTCGTATGTTTACCATTTCAGCAATCTCACGGATTTTGACCCGGCGATCATTCATAACGATATCGAGGATTTTCTTGATATTTTCTTCAGTAACCACCTCTTGTGGCCTTCCTGTTGATGGTATTGTTGCAGTGCTTGTTCGGCCCCGTTTAAGTTCATCAATCCAATATTTTACCATATAATCTGAAGAAGCAGATTCGCCGTAATGTTTATCTAGCTTTTCTTTTGTCTCTTTCGCCGTTTTGCCTTTCAAATAATAGTGTTTAATCACTACACGAAATTCACTTTTTTCCATTTTCCAAGAAACACAAAAGTTGCTTACTTTAAACGACTACAACCAATAAACTAATCGATGAATTTGGCTAAAATTTTAACAGCTGACGTTCGACAGATCGTAATTTCTAAGAAAGAGAAAGTTTTTGTGTTTGTGCTGCCATCTAGCGCTAGGTAGCTTCAATGTCAATCCGCCCTCGTATAATACGCCATCGGAAAAAAGCGCTATTGTTATCTATTACCGAAATGCTGTCGAATTTTGAGCAAGCTTTCGTATTTTTAATAAAAATAGGAGAATGTGAGCAGTGTTTAACTATTACAACCCCTATGTCGAGTCTAACTCGACAAATTTTTGTTTATTTTCTTATTGAGACGACTTCTCTTGTGAATTAATTAAGGAGTTAGTAATATGTAATTAAAAAGAATTAGAATTAGGAAAGGGTTAATGCAATATTATATTTCAGTACTCTTACAAAATTATTTCATCTGGACGTATAAGGTATTCTATAGAGTATAGGGTGATCAACTTTGTTACAGTGTCAGCGTGAATCTTGACGAGATCTTAAATGGCCGAGCACAGTATCGTATGACTACGTAAAATTTATTAGTGTTTAGGTGTTTAGAAATTCACATTTATAATTGGGCTTAAACGTTAATAATTTTTGACTCATTATATGAATTCTCATGTAAATTCAATGTACAAGTACGAAAAATACAATCACTCAATAAACTGTATCTATACTTGCTTCTCCCCGAAAAAGTTGTACAAAAAAATATTTTCACGGTCTTTTCGATACTTTCGCTGATTTTCTATTTACAATTATGTATATTTCAAAAGCTTGGCTCTTATTCCACAAAAGCTTAGAACAGAATTGTCTTATTAAACTACTGTGATAGTGTTTATTCCTTCGATATTTTTTTCGTTTAACAGTAGTGGCAATGGGTGCTCTGTCTACCAATATTTAGTCCTGCTAAAAGGAATGTAATCTGCATATTATCCCGAAACGCATTTAAATCTTTATGCATTCCAACCTTAACTCCTTAAAAACCTTCTTTGAGGTTTTCTATAGAATTAAGGGCTTAGAGTTAGTGTGACTAAATTTGTTGCTGTATCAGTGTGTTAAGAATAATTATTATCAGGTCACTCAATAAGTCCCTAGGATGGCACATAGATGGTTATAGCATTTTGTGTGAAGCAACTTCTATTGTTGAAAAACAATGGAAAAAAGTGAAAATGGAGTTTCTGTTTTTTGATTGAAATATACAGTAGAAGCCAAACAATGGCTTGATAAGCAACTCGAAACAAATGGTAAACATGCTTGTACCAGCACAAATGATGAAGAGCACAGTGGACGCCCAAATGAGGCTGTTATTCCAAGAAACATCAAAAAATCCACAAATTTGGTTATGAACGATTGTAAATTGAAGGTGAACGAGCTAGCTGACATTGTAAGGATAACAGTTGGTAGTGTTTTTACACGAGCACTTGGGTATGTTGCGTGAGCTCACAAATCCTGCCACAAATCGTTGCAAACTTGAACTTGGCTTCGAATTGCTTACCCACCCGCAGTATTCTCCTGATTTAGCCCTCAGCGACTTATTTCTGTTTTCAGATCGCAAGAGAATGCCTGCTGGAAAGAAATATAAGTCCAATGATGAAGTCATCGCTGAAACTGAGGTATCGAAAAGTTGGAAAATCGCAATACTCGTTGTATCGACCTCAAAGGCAATTATGTTGAATGATAAAATCGAGTTTCGTCAAAATTTTGCTGTTTTCATACTTATCCTACGGACTTATGGAGTGACCTGTTATATTTAAGCCAATGCAAAATTTATTGCAAAACTCTAATGTTTTGTTACTTAATAAGAAGATTCTTTTGACTCTTATCAAAATCATTCGTAATATAATTTTTAAAAAGTTGGAGCGGTCTTGTAGTGCCCTTTAGTGGATTCTTTTAGCTCAAGCCAGCACATTACAAAGTATTTCTTACTGCTGTACTCTGAAAGCTGCTTCTCAATTTTATAAATACAATTTTGAAATAATTTGGACTAAACCATTAGGCAAATTTAGATAATATTTTTGTTTGTTTCTCTGAATGCTAGTGGGTGTGGCATAAATATTGCTTATAATGCTTTTTCTCTTTTAGAAATATCTACTGAGTTATAAGCAAATAAATTATCTATTAAAGAAAGCATTTTTGCCATGCTTCAGAGGGAAATATCGGTCTTTGTGATCCATGTCTTCTGAATTCAAAAATGAATTCATCATTTTCATTAGGGTATTTAAATATCTGCTTTAATGATGATTATTTATGTAGCGTTGTTATCTCTTAGTATTTATAGATTTAACTTCTTTTTAAACATAAAAAATTTCTTCCTTGTTTTGCTTAAATGCCTCTTAAGCATCGATGTCGATCATTAAATGCTTAAGAGAAAATTATCTTGTTAAAATTACAAATAACATGACTACGGCAACAATAAAAAATAACCAAATGAGCTTTAAATCCTTTCAACCATTTTAAATGAATTGCTAAGTTTTAAATAACAGTGGGACAAATTATATAAAAACATACTCATCCAAAATTTACGATTGTTAAGCAATGTTATAACTGCCTTATTTTTGCAAATTAAATCAATAAATAATGTGGTGTTATTGGAATTACTAGAAATGCTTGCAAAATCAGACAGCAATATATCAATGTTTGAGAGTACTTGGATTGATACAAAAACAAGAAAATTGCATTCAAAGCTAATAGCATGTTTCCACGATAAAAAAAATACTTTTTTCTCTCTCTCTTAATCACAATTGCTAATCGGAGCATTTAGACCAGCGTCCGGCAAACGCATTTTGCAATTGTGGTAGTAATCTGAGAGCCGTCACTCAGACCATTTTGCACCGTATTTTTCCATTTGTGTTAACTTTAGTTGCCTTTGTTGATTTTTTGCTTACTTTTTGCCTATGCGTGTGAGTATGTACGTGTGAAAACAGACGAGAGAGCTGCTCTTTGCGGGCAATCTGGTTTAGACGTCATATGAGTACATACGTGTTTTAATTTGACAACATTGCGAGAGAGCGCAACCTGATTGAGGCAGTGAAAGGCAGCCTCAAAATTCATCTTCGACACAATTAGAAATTTAAAACTCGAAGAAGTTCTTCGTAATTTTAAAAATATTGTTAAAACTTCTTTTTTCCATTTTGTGTCTACTTTTTTTTTAATGTTAATATTTGTTTATTTTTCGTTTGTTTACATTTGTTATTTTGATAGATAGTTCAGATAAACTTCCGATAAAAAAGTTGAGAAGATACCAATTATTCTTGTTTCTGAAGGTGTTTTATACTTAAACAGTTTAAAACGAGATCTTATGCTCTCCAATTTTTGTATGACTAAACATGTTGTTTTAGTAGTATTTGAGGCATAAATTACGAATGAAAGAATAAATATGAATATTTGTCGACATGTTACAAGGAACCTCAAAAAGAGGCTTATATTTTTTAACTGTTATCGATAAATGAAAGTGTAGCGTTGGCCGCACAGCTTATTTGGGCGAAAAGACTTACTTCCATCGGTCATCGAATCGCTCTAATAAGGAAGTTATTTTGAACAAATTAGCTCTTAAAGAGTCAGCCAAATAAATTTTTTTTTTTAAATGCTATAAAAAAAAACTACTGAATATTTTCTTAAATTTCTTTTTTTATTTGAAAGTACAATCTTTTCGGCTAATAATGGAAAATAATTTCATTCAAATGGCTGCCTCGGCTGGCCATGCAGTAGCCTACACGATCGGTCCAATTTTTAAGCACATTATCGATTGTCTGCAGCTGCATTTCACCAATGGCGTCACGAATATTGTCCTTTAAAGCGTCAATTGTCTTGTTGGCGTAACACTTATCTTTGACGGCACCCCACAAATAATAGTCCAACGTTGTAAAATCGCAGCTCCGAGGTGGCCAAACGACATCAGCTCTGCGGCTGATAATGCGATCTTCAAAAACAGGGCGCAAAACATCGAGTGTAGCTTCGGCTGTGTGGCACGTAGCGCCGTCCTGTTGAAACCAAATGTTGCTAATATCCTTCTCTTCAATTTTTGTGAACAAAAATTCGTTCAACATGGCCCGATAACGATCGCCATTGTCTGTAACGGCCACTCCTTGCTCATTTTCGAAGAAAAATGGCCCAATTATGCCTCTGGACCAAAATCCGCACCAAACAGTGACTCGTCTTGGGTGTATCGGCTTTTCAATGTATGCGACAATTTTGCTTGTTTACACACTCGCCAAGATCAAAATGAGCTTCATCTGAAAAGATGATTCTTTTTGGCAAAATCGGCATCTTCTGTAAGTCGATCACAGGCCCAGATTCCCAGCGTTGTTCAAGCGTATACACAACCATATTCGTTCAGCGGAAGGATAAAACTAATTATCTGTCAAATCAGACATGAGCTAAGTGTTACCATTCATTGTTCTTGTCTTCTTCTTCTTTAATTAAAAAAAGACTGCCTTAAGTCGCTAAATTCCGGGCAGTGGAAAAGAAGGTGTTTTGTAGACTCCTCCGCCTTCAGCTTCAGCAAAAACCATTGTATACAGTAGTAGTTATAACATTTGCAACCGGTTTTCGGACACCAACTCTGCCCTCTTATCCTCGAAGATTGAACTTAGGCTCGCTAAACCATAACATTGTTTTCCATTGTTGTTGAGTTCAGACAAAGTTCAGATGAATTTTTCTGTTTTTTTCGGATATAAAAATTTTTTTTTGCACCATTATAGTTTCTGTTTCTCTGGCGTTGCTACATATGGCTGAAATGCTAGCATTAATGGGGATTTCATTGTTTGCTTCTATATAAATTGCTTTATGATACTTCACAAATAATTTTTTGATTTTTCTCTCTACGTGTACTATTGTTACACAAGGTCTTCCTCCTTCACAAAATCCTGATTTTGGAATAGAGAACTTTAGTGAAATTTCTTTGTATGAAATTCCGCTAACATAATCACGTAAAATTCAAATTTAATTCTGAATTTTGAAGCGTGGTCCAACCATAATGCATGATGTTAATTGTGAGTCACTTCTGAACATTTAGTTTTTCGCCAAACTTAATGCGACATTTCTTTATTTTAGTGTTTGACTAATTCAACCATGGAGAGGTACATAATTGAACAGCGCGTTAAGATTGTTGCAGCCTTTTACGAAAATTCGCCTTCAAATCAAAATGCATCTCGCACACTACGTGATTTTTTTGATCAGCATAATCGACCAAATGTATCCACAATCGGTAGAATTGTATGCAAATTTCAGAAAAACGGGTCTGTCGGAAATGCGGAAACACCTATGGTTGCTCGGCCAGTTCAGTCTGCGGAAAACCTTGCTGATATTCTCAATAGTGTGGTAGAATAGCGGCCAAGCTTAACTCGTCGTTAAGTTTCAATTAACTCAAGAGCTGAAACCTACTGACAATTTTAAGCGTCGTCAATACGTCGAAAGGTTAGTTGAACAAACAGAAGAAAATCATCTTTCGCTACAAGACACACTTTCAACTCAGTGGATTCCTTAACAAGCATAATTCCGCATTTAGGCAAATGAGAATCTACAAGTGATTGTTGAAAAGCCGATGCATCAACAAAGAGGACTGTTTGGTGCGGTTTATGGCATCATCGGAATGGTCTTCGCTATCGCGAGCTGATAGTCGACTTCTTGTGGCCAGAAATTGAAGATATGGACCTGGACGATATGTGGTTAAAACTGGATGTTGCCACTTGCCACAGAGCCAAGAAATTCAATGGCCGTGGCCAATGGAGAGTTATATCACCTACAAAATTTCTAATATGTATCTGGTCAGTGGGTACATTTACCATGAAATAAAGTTATTTTGCCACCAGTTATCTATTCCATTATCCCAAGATGAGCTCCGCTGTGCTCAATCAATCCATTAAGATCCAAATTGGTACCTGCCTGTGCTACATCATCCAACATGCAATTGTCCTAAAGTGTATCTATTAGTTTGATCCAAATCGGATATTCAGCTGAGCTAACCAGATACATATTCATGACGCCAAATGAAATAGAAGGCTTATCCTCATTGTCCATTAATTCACCGTAGCATCCTCCATAAGGTTTTACGCAGTGGTGAATATCCTTGCTAATTGGTGATGATCTTTACTTTAGCATTTTAATAGTCTTTTTTTCTAGTAGACGGCGTTTTTTCCTGACAATTTGTTTGATGTTTGTCATCATCGCCAGAAAAAAGCTGGAAGTTTAATGGAGTTGTCTGGAGGGAAAGTTGCAGCCTCTTTTTATTAAACACACGAAATGAAACTATAATTAAATTATTTCGTCATGTCCTCTGCTGGGACTCAAACACAAGCGAGCCAGTGCTGTTATGCTTGCGCTTAAAAACTATATAAAAAAAACGCTGCACTTCGAAGGTACCACAAATTATTTCTGATGCCAAACGTTTAGAGGTGGAATGGAATCCAGTTAATGCAGAAAAGCATTTGATCTCTTAATTTAGAATAGACCTTAATTTTTAAAAGCTTTTAAAAATTTGCTTGAAAATTAAATTTTTATTTCTATTTATTTGTTATAAATTTATTGCAAATACATCACTGTATTTATATGTGTTTCTTTTAACAGTTTTTAATATTTAGCTTCTATTAGGCTCTAAGCATTTAACCATTTACTTTTTACTGTCTCCCACATTTAGCAACTGGTTACCAATTTCAGTATCTGTGCTTAGTACCCCTCAAGTTAATTGCTGTCTGAATTGATGATCAACTGTAAATAATTTTTATGACAATTTGCTTTAAAAGGTACTCGTCATACTCCTCGTACTCCTTTACTTTTCATTTTGTTTCCTTCTTTTTTGGTATTTTTTTCAAATTGGCCTAAATGGATGGCTGACGAGCTTACCGAAATCACCATCAAAGTAAATTTTAATGATTTTTTAGTTTCTTTTTTATGATGAGTTGTGTAGTGAACTGCATTATATAAAAAGAAGAAGAAGAAGAAGAAGAAGAAGAAGAAAGAATTGCAACAGTATGTAAGTATGTACTCGTACATAGCATAAGAGTTCGAAAATAATCAATTCAAACAGTTTTGTTGAGTTGGCAGGCAGTTTTATGGTAAAAACATGATTTTTATTTTATGCCCACTTTATTAACTCAAGTTTAACTAAACGTCTACTGTAGAGATTTTATTTGATTGCTCGTAAGTCGCATAGCAAATCCATGAAATAAAGAAAATCATGTTTCTTTAATGTCTTAATTAATGTTTACAACTAAAGAGGCGTCGCTAAAGCTGTTTTTATTTTATTTTATTTTATTTTATTTTTGTTTTTATTATTTCCTAAATTGCAAAAATTATCGACAAAAAATTGTTCTATAAACTCGGCAGAAGACTTGATAGTATGTATGTATGGTTTAAATGTGCACCATATATGGTAAGCAAACGTGGCACATATGCAACAGCTGATGATCGCCCAATATCATTTTCATAACTATTTTAGGCGTAAACACTCTAATTGGTCGACCATTACTCTCTACATCTTGACATCCCTTACGGCCTTGCTTGAGCTCTGACTTGAAGGAGCGGACTTTTCAGAGTGGAATTCAGCTCGGCTTTAATATTGGTTGGGTTAAGACTTTTCAAATGAAAGTATTGAATTACAAAACAGTGATCAATCTTTTTCCATGTTTAGAAACTCAATTAAATACATCGCTTATTTTTGTTGACTTCTAAGCAAATACTGAATAACATGTCGCCTGGGTAATCTTTTTCAAAGTACTGTTCTCATCTATACTTCAGATCGGTTAAATTTGTAATGGTTAGAGTAGTTGCATTAGCAAGCATACAAGTAGAGGCAAGCCTCCAATAATAGATTACCATCGAGGGAGAAATTAAAACCAATTCTCAATCGGTCAATTAATTGGCATGGGTTGTAATGCTCAAAATTGACTTACAATCCATCAATGCATGAGTGAAACCTTTTCAAAATAAATACGAAACACTGTTTCGCAAAAATGTCTTTGTAATTTTCTTCACAATTAATTATGACTATACTAGACTATAAATGTCTATTCGAACTAAGAAATCATGACTTAAATTGAAATTTATGTTCCTTTTGATGTCTATTCGAACATTTTTACTTAAAGGCATTCATTGAAGGTGTTTGCATTTTAACAATAACACTTTTCTTCTATTTTTTTTTTAAATCTTGGCTAATAGGAGTGGTCAACCTCTCTTCTCTCTCTCTCAGTTGCTATTTAGAAAAAAGTGTTGTGTGACATTTAACAATAGTTTATGGTTACATTTCCATTTGCTAGAAGACAATTTCATTGTCTGCATCGTTTTTAGTGTCTCCCTCAATGGGACAGCTTTTCTTGGCAGGGATAATGGCACCGCCAGCCACTGTATGTCCGTCTCTTCGCTTCACTTGAAGTGAAGTGAAACCAATAGAGGATGTTTGATTAGATTTATTTATGTGCTGTGCGTTGTCGATGTTACTAATTGGCAGAAAGTTAAATCTCTATTAGGCTCCCTCTTTCTCTGCCGTTGACAGTAAAAATGAAGTTGTTAAGCGTTTGTCAATCCCTGTTGTCCGTTTTTTTTTTTTTTTATTTGTATCTTGTCATTTGGCATTCAGTACGATTGATGATGCATTTGTTTGGTAGCAACTAAATCTTGTTGCAATTGAAATGATTTACATACGACGAGTATTCTTATTATCTATGGGTTTCTTTCTTTGCATGATTGTAAGCTTTAATGGCATCAATTTAAATACAGCTGCAGCATATCTCAAATACTACCGAAAGGTTAACAACAAAAACAGTCTTATTTATCGGCATGCGAGTAACTGTAACTGCTTTATTTCTTTATCTATCCAGTTAGCAAACGCTACAAGTAAGGGCGTAACATTCTTAAAAAGAATTATAAACGAAATTTGTATCCCTATTAAGTATCGTAAGACTTATTTCAAAATTTTAATTCAAATTTAATTCAAAAATTTTGATCACATATTTTTGATTATTTGACGACGTACACCTTTTTTCAACAAATTTTCCTGTGATTATAATTGCAAAATAACAAATGAGCTGAAAAATTCCGGGCCTAACAAAAAAAAAAAAAAATTTTTTTGTGTTCAAAATTTGCTTTACTCATCACCGTATGATTATACCTATCAAGAGCACCGCAATCATTCTAGCGTCGCTCTAGCATTTCAACACTACTTTTGCAGAACGATTTATATTTTGCTTCAAAATAGGCCACAGATAACCTCTCCATTCGTGCGAAATTACATGCCGGCGAGCATTTTTTTGAGGTCTGCAAACTGGCAGTCAGAATCATCAACACGATTTTGTTTTTGGTCAACAGTGAGCAAACGCGGCACCCACATTGAAGAGAGCTTTCTCATAGTCAAATGCTTATGCAATATAAAGCCAACACATTCTTTTGATATCTTTTCGATGCCAGCGAACTCATGCAACTTCACTTTTCGATGATTCAAAACAATTTTGTGAATTGTTTTTGATGTTTTTTCTGGTATTAGCGCCTCATTTAGCCGTCCAACGCGTTCTACATCATCGGTGTCCCTACGGCCAAGTCAGCAAGCCAACGTTTTATTAATGTTTCTGATGGAGCAGAGTCCCCATAACACTTTGCAAGCCATTGCATTGCTTCTCCTCAAGAAGCAGTGTAGAATTAAAACACGAAATTGTTTTTAGTCCATTGTTCTGAAAATAACAAAAGTAGCCTCACTCTTAGCACAATAACTCAAAAATTAATTAATAGAATATCAAGAAATTTTAACGGCTGTCTTTTAAAAGCTGTCGTTAGCACAAACTGCGCCATATATGTGTTAAGCCCGAGACTTTTCAGCCTATATTTGTTGTCAATTTGATTGAAAGTATTGTACGTTTTCATAAAGGCTTCCCAACTTCATTTTGTTATAAAAAAAGTAGAAATTAATAAATGAAACAAAATTGTTGAATTTGGCAGGATATGATCACGACTAGCTGTCAGTACAATTTTTTTACCACTTTTTCAAGGATTTCTGGTGACGTAATAATAAAACTAACATCTGGATTTTACGTGTCCACATAGAACGCTTGATCTTGGAGGTCAAAAAATTGGCTTATTTTGAGAGACAACATTATTAATAAAATAAGGTTTCAATAATTTGATGATTTCATTAATGTGTGGCAACAAATATTCATTGACAATGATTTGATAACATTGCACCATTTCGCAAGATGTTTGCCAATGATGACATTGGTTGTCAGTCTATGTACTCAACTTTTGTGAATCCAATTCTACCTCATTTGGTTGTTTTTACTCCATATTCGGTAATTATGTTTGTTGAAAAATGCATTTTACCAAAATAAGCTTAATTTCCACAATTTGGGAGCCTGTTTGGAGTGCAACATTATTTATGACGATTTGCTAAAGCTTATTAAAAATCAACGTCGAAAAAAGTTACAGCTTAGAGTTTCACATATGGTAGGCAGTACTAAGTACACATTATTTAAAGATCAAACAAATTAAAAGGACTAACTATTAACTCACTGAGGTGTTTATGGAGCTCATTTTGATCTTGGCGGGTATGTAAGCAAGCAAAATTGTCGCGTTTTGGCCACAGAAAACCCGCACGCATTTATTGAAAAGCCGATACACCCAAGACGAGTCACTGTTTGGTGCGGATTTTGGTCCAGAGGCATAATTCGAAAATGAGCAAGGAGTGGCCGTTACAGTCAATGGCGATCGTTATCGGGCCATGTTGAACGAATTTTTGTTCACAAAAATTGAAGAGGAGGATATTAGCAACATTTGGTTTCAACAGGAAGGCGCTACGTGCCACACAGCCGAAGCTACACTCGATGTTTTGCGCCGTGTTTTTGAAGATCGCATTATCAGCCGCAGAGCTGATGTCGTTTGGCCACCTCGGAGCTGCGATTTGACACGGTTGGACTATTATTTGTGGGGTGCCGTCAGAGATAAGTGTTAGGCCAACAAGCCAGCGACAATTGACGCTTTAGAGGACAATATTCGTGAAGCCATTGGTGAAATACAGCTGCACACAATCGATAATGTGCTTAAAAATTGGACCGATGATGTAGGCTAGTGCATGGCCAGCCGAGGCAGCCATTTGAATGAAATTATTTTCCATTATTAGCCTTTCAAATAAAAAAAGAAATTTGAGAAAATATTCAGTAGTTTTTGTTTTATAGCATTTTCAAAAAAAAAAAAAAAAAAAAATTATTTGGCGGACTCTTTATAAAGATAGGATAGGATGGATAAAGTGGTGGCGTACAGTGCGTTGTCCCATAGACAAAAATTAAAAATCACTTATCACGAATTTTGATAGTATATCTTTTAATAGTAATAATATTTTTTGAAAAGTAATAATCCGCTGAATAAAATAGTGAATATTTTTTGCGGCTACTTCTCCGTATTGTGGCAAGAGGGCGCTTAAAATGTGATATTTTAATTAATTATATTTTAATTATAAACGAAATAGAAAAAATCTTTTAAATTTTGTTTATTGATTTTATTGTTTATTTTTATTTTTAATTTGAAAAACACTTTTATTTCAGTAAAAAGCTTCAGTTTTACAAACTTTAAAGGCGTATTATAAAAATATATACCAAAATAGATAATTTTTTATTTCATTTTTCAAACTATGTAACATGTGCTATCAAATAAAAAAATATAGAACCAAATTTGTCCTACAACTTAAAAAATTTAGGGATTTTTTCATAAGTTGTGCTAATTTTAAATAAAACATTAAATATAACGGGGTGCAACAAAAAACAAAAAAAAAAGAACCGGCAAGGGTTACTATAATTCAGGTAGGCGCTATCAAGTAGAACAAGGATAAGTTTTTGAAATTTTCAAAACAAAGTTACAGAGTTCCAAATTTAGAGTTACGGGTAAAAAACCGCTTTTTTGAACCTTCATGCACATATAAGCTTATAACTTAGCTGAATATTACCCGATTTAAAGTTTCTTTTGTTCCTATTTTGTCAAAATTTCACTTACTCGTATATCTATATTTAGACACAGTAAATGTGTGCACGAAATTTCATTTATCCACGACGACTGCTTCTATTTTTGTATATTCGGTCTGCTGGATCGACGCACAACGTGTGAATTGTTGCAACACAAACGGCCCAGGTTCGAATCTCAGCACAAAATATGACAAAAAAAAAATTAATTGAGATTTAATAAAGTGATTTCAACCTCCGTCCAGACAAATCCATCTCAAGAAGCCCTCCTGACAATCCAGCTTACTTCTGGCAATGATGACAAACATCAGGCGAATGATCAGGAGAAACCGCCACCTACTGGGAAAAATTCAACAGACAAGATTCCTGAAGACCCCTTGGATTTGTTTGATACCAAACGAGTTTCATACAAGTTGATAGTTTGTATCGCAAACTTTTTAACTTTCTCTTAGAGAAAGTTCAAGACATAATATTGTAAAATGTTGATGAATTTAATATTTACCAATGATCGCATATTTCTTAAGATCGCTGCGACCTTCCCACATTTGGAGAAAGAATCGGCGAAAATGGTCTTGGGAGTGAACGAAAGTTAAACTTAGTTGGTGGTTATAATGTGCAGGAGCTTCAACTTCGAGTTAAAATTTTAAATTTTGCATACTACCTCTACACTGCCGTAAATAAAACTAATGCTACTGTTGGTTTTTCACAAAGTATCCATTACTTTGTTTCAGTTTCAGTAAACAAATTGATTTTTTTACTGTGGGTAGTGGTGAAGATCCTTGCTAAGTGATGATGGTGATTCCTGCTTAGCATTGTAATTTTTTACTAGTAGGCGGCGTTTCCTTCTGATCATTCGTCCGATGTTGGTCATTATCAAAGTTCCGGGAGTCTTCCTCAGATGTGTTTGTCTGGTTGAACATCAGACGAATGATCAGGAGAAAACGCCACCTACTGGGAAAAATTCTACAATGCTAAAGTAAAGATCACCACTACCACTTAGCTAAGATCTACACCACTATACACAGTCATATGGAGTAATAGATGCTTTATGGAAAGCCAATTTACTCCCTAGAGGAGTGCCGCAGAAAAAAGATAAGAGGAGCTTAATGAAAAACTCTTTATAATAAGATGTACTCGTATATACGTATGTATCTCTATGCAAAAGTTTAAGGTTTTTTTACGATCTAAGTTTAAAAAATTATAAAAATTATTTTTTAATACACAAACTTCATTTAGTAGTTCTTGCAATTAAAAGTTTTATTTACATATTTCGTTCATTAAAAAAATTTTTTTTGAGATTTTCTCAGCGAAGTGTAAAATTAATAAAACGGCTTAAATTTAAGTAAAGAAACGAAATTGTGAAAATCAACAATTAATTATTTAAAATTCTTTTTCATATTTTTTTTTTTTTTGTACTGCTTCTGAAAAGCACTCAAGTCATAAAAAAGCGAAAAACTTTAATTGTTTTTCTTTAAAAATTTTATTATAAACGTATTCAGACAGACAAAGAATAATTATTTCCGTTACAAGACTAAAGATAAAATACCAGCAACAGTTGCTCTACGAAAAAAATAAAAAAACAAAAACAAAGAAGTGATTAAGAAGATGAAGTTTTATTATGAATACGACGAATATACTGGTAATAAAAAGCAAAATAAATGACGATATTTAGTACTTAGATGAACGCAAGAGTTGGTGGTAGAGGCTAAAAATGAAAGAAATACTTACGCCAAAAAATTAAAATGAAAAAGAAAATAACTTAATTGGTGGTGTTAGAAATGTTAATTTCTTCTTACCAACACTATTCGAAATACCATTGTTTGTTAACTCTTTGCTTTAATAATTGTTTAAGTCAACTTTTCTATTATGGCCATAATTAACTAGGAAATACGTACGAAACACCTCTGCTCACCTAATGGCTTTATTGTTATTATTGTATATAAAGCCGTTACAATTGTTATTTATTGTTCATTTCAAAAATATCACAGCACAATACGGCAGGCGGCAGTTAATAATAATATTCGTTTCCTAGTAATTTCGTTTAAAGTTGTTTTTTGCCCCCCACCATCAAACTTTGTACTGCTAATGCTGACGTATTATTGTGATGATTTGTTCTGTAATTTTGTAATTTAAAGTTACTCTAGAGGTGCTTATTGTTTCTCATTAATGGCTTCATTATCGATGAGTTTGGCCGCATGACTGCCCGTTAACCAATAACTTATCCATGAGAAGAAACAACAACATAAGAAAACCAAAGAGAAGTTTATGGCTTTGAGCCACTTTATGTTTTAAAACCCTATTATTTGGCTCAATAAAAATCTGATCAGTTTTTCGTTAAACTTAAATTGCATGGATCATTAATATTATTCTCTTTATTATTATTTTCCAATGAAACGTCCTTTAGGCAATTGTGGCTTAAATGTAGCATTTTATTACAGATTTTTTTTCCATAATTTTTTCTTGGTTGCAACTGTTATGGCTTTTTTTTTTTTGGTTTTCTTTTAAGTATTTCTGTAATAGTGTAGAGCGATAATAAAATCAAATTATGCTGCGAAAAGGAGAATGAAGAGTTAGTTTTTCTCCGTTATTTCTTTTTCTTCCGTATGGTTCTTACAAAAGCATTAGTTGTCACACAAAAAATATGTTAGTTTTCATGTGGTCCAAAAGAAAAATGAAGGTTAATAAGGAAATGGTCAAAAACACATTTCTTCTACTCCTATTCTATATGCAAAACTGGTCTTCGATACACACTCAGTATGTATTAAAATGAAGTAAATCTACACATACTACCTCTTTGGCTATACGATTAGAACAAAGGTGTTGAGTGTTTTTTTAGAGGTTCAAAATTTTGAGTTGGCAATACTGTTTTATTTGAAAACTGATTTAACAGCTGATAGTCTCTATTTGTTTAGTTTAGTTCGACATCTAATTATATGGTAGATAAAGTTACACCCGCGCAACGCTTGCAAATTGTAATTTTTCAGTTGAATTTCTATTTAAAATTTTGTTCACCGATGAAGGCTATTTTTGGTTGAATCAGTACGTAAATAAGCAGAATTATAGCATTTAGAGGGTGGATAATCCACAGAAAATTTCTGTTTGGTGCGCTTTATGGGCTGTCGGAGTCATTGATTCATATGTCTTTAAAAACTATGATAGTCAGAATGTTACTGTCAATAGCGAACGTTCTAGGCACATAATTACAAATTTTTTTCTACTTCAATTGACTGACATTAATCTTTCTGACAAAAGGACAGAGCCAGATGCCACACAGCGCGCAACAATTGATTTACTCAAAGAAAATTTTGATAAAAGAGTAATTTCATGTAATGGTCCAGTTAATTGGCCACCTAAATCGTATGATTTAACGCCATTGGATTATTTTCTTTAGGGCTACGAAAAGTCACTTGTCTACGTCGGTAAACCAGAGATAATCGATTACCTGTAAATCGACATACGAAAAGTTAGTTTTGAAAATTGCAGCCAATACTGCAACTTATTAAACGAAATAGAAAGAAGATCAATAAACAAGATTCCTGAAGAGCGCTGGGATTTATTTGATACCAAACGAGGTTGATACAAGTTGATAGTTTATCTCGCAAACTTTTTAACTTTCTCTTAGAGAAAGTCCAAAACATAATATTTTAAAATGTTGATGAATTTAATACCGATGATCGTATATTTCTTAAGAACGCTGCGACCTTCCCACATTTGGAGAAAGAATCGGCGAAAATGGCCTTGGGAGTCAACGAAAGTTAAACTTAGTTGATGGTTATAATGCGCAGGAGCTTCAACTTCGAGTCAATCAAGAATTTTACTTACTACCTCGACACCGCCGTAAATAAAACTAATGCTACTGTTGGTTTTTCACAAAGCATCCATTACTTTGTTTCAGTTTCGGTAAACAAGTTGATCTTCCAAGCTATAGAATTAAAGAGATGGTTAGTCTACTGGTACTAGTAGTGGTGAAGATCCTTGCTAAGTGAGGATGATGGTGATTCCTGCTTAGCATTGTAGTTTTTTACTAGCAGACGGCGTTTTTTCCTCATCATTCGTCTGATGTTCGTCATTATCAAAGTTCAGGGGGTCTTTTTTAGATGAGTTTGTCTGGAGGGAGGTTGAAGTCTTTTTTTTAAATACACGAAACGGCAAATAAATTATTTTTGTCATTTCCTCTGTTGAAATTCGAACCTGGGCCTTTTGCATTGTATGCCTGCGTTTTAACTACTACACCATGCCACCCCCTTTGAATCCAGCAAGCAATGTAGAAGCAAAAACTTTTACGACAGACAAAAAGTTCTCTACATAAAACCTCTGACAGAGGCTGTATGAGATTTATTCCAACATGGATGTAGTAAAACGCAAATACAGTTAGCTGGGACATACAAATGCTCGGCGAGAAACACTTTCAAAAACAAATCCAGTGGATGTTGCAAGAGGAGGCGCCCAAAACTGCGCTAGAAAGATCATATGAAACGAAACATCTCAAAACTTGATATTAATAATCGGAGAAAAAGCGCACCAAACCGAAGCGCTCGGCAATCTATTCTACGTAAGTTTAAGTAAGTTTTCGCAACATGTGTCCAATTTATTTCCATTTTCTACAAGTCATCTCTTTCTCAATCGATATTCATTTACAACTGCTGTGTAATTTAAAGTTAGAGATTCAATTGTGGGACTATTATACGCGTATATGTATAGGGTGGGCCATCTATCTGTTTAAGTTTGAACCAGCGTTTATTTTGAATCTGGCAATACTTATGTCCTTCTATTCTGTCACAAAATTCGGTATATTATTTCCACTAAACGAATGAATGTATTTCCAAAACAAAAACAAAAAAAGCCTATTTTCATCTTGGTGGGTACTTTAATAAGCAAAATAGGGTTATTTGGGGCTCAGGAAACCCGAACGTGGTCTTACAAAAGTCAATGTACCCATTACGAGTGGCTGTTTGGTACGGCCTGTGGAGCCTTGACATCATTGAAGACGGCGCAAAAATTACAATCAATGGAGATACATATCGCACCATGATAACCAATTTTTTGTCCTCGCTATTATTGGTATTGATGTGAACGATGTTTGGTTTCAACGGGATGGTGCAATTTGCCACACATCTCATGCCACAACCGATTTATTGGGTCAAACGTTTGATGGCCGTTTAATTGACCAAAATGGTGATGTCAGTTGGCTGTCAAGGAGCTGCGATTGGACACCTATGGACTATTTTCCGTGGGGAGCCGCTAAAGACAAATATTATGCCGACAACCAGAGACAATGAAACATTTTAAGGCCAGCCGCGGCAGCCACATGAAATGACAAAAATTTTTTTTTTTCACAAAATTTTTAAGTCGCTTGTGTTTTCTTGCATTTTTAAATATAAACTTTTAAATGGCCCACCCTTTACATACATAGGATGTTCAACAAATGTTGAAAAAATCATTTTGTACAATTTTTTACATATAAATGGTTTATTAAATAACCAACTCAAGTAAGTGTATGTACATATGTAGAGTGTGCTCCTGAACATTATCAAAAATCGTTTAAAATGCAAACATTTTCAATTAAAAATTGTCAACAACATCTTTTTCTCTCCTTGTTTTTTTGCTTTTTTTGTTTTCGATTTGAATTTATTATTGTTTCTCTCTCATACGAGTGAGTACAAACAAACCCATTTATTTTCATATAAACGAGTATGTTTGTTATCCTGCATTTGCCTGAGGCAACAATAATTTCCACCTTTTACTTGCTTATTTTTCTGTTTTTTATTTCGTTTTTTCTTTTCTCGAATATCCTTTTTACAACTTTTCCCGAAAAAAATCCATTTGTATGGGGGTAGGTGTGTGGTGGGTGGGTGTAAAAAGGGGGGGATATGTTTAATAAACAATTTATTTGATGGAAATAACATTTTTTATGGTTCTATTTATATTCATTTGTATATTTGTGTGTCTGTGTGTGTGTAACATTGTATCGGTAGAAAAATCTGCGCATGAATGAGTTTTGAAATATTTGCTTTTGCAGTGAAAAGATGGCACAAAAAAACGAAAAAATGAATAAAAAAGTGTCAATATTCCGCAAACAACTGACAGGAAATTAGTTTCCATTTTTTGATGAATGCTTCGACAGGATAGCATTTTTTCTACATTTTTTCCCATACATTCTATGATATAACTCCCCAACCAGTTCTGACTGTTTCTTTAGTATAATTTTTGTATATTTCAATACTCTTGCACCTCTGCTTTGTGAAATAAATTCATCACAATTTTTTCCACTCGTTTTATTTCATCAGCAACCATATTTTTCCCACTAAAAGAAAAAGTAAAAAAAAACCAGAATGACAAAAAGCGAATACAAAAAAAAAAGAAATAAAAGGAAGAAAAGGCTGAGATTTTTGTTCAGTTTTCATTTCAATACAATAAAGCCTCCCCTTTTCACATCACATAACCTTTTGTGCGATACCCAGTTTTAAGTGTTGTACGTAAACAACAAAATGGTAGGAAGTGCTTTCCAATGTATATATAAATTATAAATAAATAAAAAATTTCATTTTAAAATTGTTCATTTTATTCTTCTTTTCATTTCAACCAATCTTTTTATAATTTTACCCTCTCCAATGGGGTTCTACTCGTATATACTTTTCAATTTTTATCTTTTATGTCATTTAAGAAAATATTGCATTTGTTTTCAACAATTCCTTTTTAATGGTCTTCACTTAATTTTGTTTTTCATTATTTATGGCATCAATTTTATCTTCTCGAAAGCTTTCAATCGAAATCATTAAAAAAAAAAAATTTTTTTTTATATGAAGTTTATTTTCACATCACACGCTGACAAGAAACGTAAATATCTAATTAATTCAAGGGTGCAGGTCTAATTAATTAATTCTGCTGGTGTTGTTGCAAATTCCTTAACGGTTGTCAATTCTTTTATATAAAATCATTGAATAAAACATTTTTATATCAGCTATCTATACATTTTATACCACTATCTTACGATTTATCGTTCACTTGCCTTTACGTTTAAAGCCTTAAACACATAACCGACAGCAAGCAGCAGACAACCAAGTGTCAAAATTAGAATACACATGTTTATATGAAAACAATTAAAAAAGGCAGTACAGCAAAAGCCTAGACAACAACCTTTGCTGCTGCTGCTAAACATAAAATAATTTCTATTTTTTTAGGCAGCAAAACAGAAATTAGTGATACCAAAACAATATACAATAATAAATAAAAACGTAAAAATAGTTTTTTTCTTTTAATTTATGAGACAACAGCACCACTTAATTTTAGTGGATTTGAAAAGCTTGAATGTCACCACTGAAACATATGTTTCTATAACAAATATTTTTATGACAAATAAAACAGATGACAATGATACATAATTTTATTGCTGATGCTGCTTTCAATAGCATAGCAGTATATGCTGCCAACTACAACTGTATGCTTGCTTTCTTGCTGCTTGCTGTCGGTTATGTGTTTAATGTTTAAACGTAATCTAAATAAATAAATGGATTGCTATACAGTAGTTCCACAAACAAAACGTCAGTATTAAAAAAATCACTTAAATGTAGAAATTGTACAATGAAAAATGTAACTGTGGTACCACTGGAACTTGACTTGAGAAATGTAAGCAAACTAAATTACAGTATCAAAAATCCGTATTCGTACAATCTTAAATATTTATTGACTTGAATTTCGTTATTATTAAAAAAATTTTAATTAAATGGTCGGTCGTCTTTTAAAGGATGTCCCAAAAGTGTTGGTAAACCTTAAAAACACAATTCAAATTATCCTAAGCGATGAAGCATATTTCCATCTTGATGGCTTTGTCAATCGCCAAAATTGCTGCTTTTAGGGTTCTAATAACACACATGTGATTGTCGAAAAACAAATGCATCTACAACGTGTCACTGTTTGGTGTGGATTTTGAGTCGAGCATACTTTTTTGAAAATAACGCCGGTCAAGCAGTAACTGTTACTGGTGTTCGGTATTGCGACGTGATAACACAGTACTTTCTGCCGAAATTGGATGATATTGATGTGGCCAATAAGCGGTTTTAACAAGACGGTGCTACAGCTGGTTCAATTACTGCATGAGAAGTTTTCAGGTCGTGTACTCTATCGTTTCGGTGATTAGAATTTACCCCTTAGTTCGTGTGGCTTAACATCATTAATTTTTTTTTTTTTTTTTTTTTGATGGAGGTAAAGATTCAACGCTGTATCAGCGAAATTCTGCCACATTTATGCAACATTTCGACAAACGATGTATGATTGAAGGCAAAAAATAACAATCAAAAGACTAAAAACTGTATTTTGTATTTAATTCAAATCTTGCGCTAATTTTGTGACACCCTTTAGTTGTTCTAAAAAATAAATCCTCTTGCTGTTTAAATCGTATAAAATATGATTTTTGATTACATATTACATAAAAATGATTTTTGAAAAGCTGTACGAATATTAATTTTTCATACTGTAAATAAATTAATAAACACGTTCATATGTTAAAAATTATGAAAATACTTTTACATCCTTTATGCGCTTATGGCTACTAACTGAAGTCTTTACAGAAACCACACACCTAGCACGAAATCAGGTACAAGAAAAAGCTTGCAAGAGCGCTCCAGTGGACTTTTTCTAACACAAACGGCAATAAAAAACAAGTGAGCAATTTTGACATTTGTGTTCGTACTAGAGAACTGCATTATTTTACCCACAATGAATTGAATTTAACACCGCTAAGTTATTTACTACACAACATACACTAAATAATGTTAATAAGATAAAGAAAGACGCCATTCAAGACTGTTACATTCACTTTAACGTGTATGGTATCCACTACACAGCACATCAGTAAAAAATAAAATGGGTACAGCAAATCAAAACGATTCATTCACTAAAAAAAGACATGGATTTATTTAAAAAATCATTTGTCGTTTCTTTGGCTTCTGTAAAAAGTTAAATACTATTACATTTATTATTTTATATTATTTTACAAACAAACGAAGAGCGCATTAATCTTGTGAGCGCGAAAAATTTTTACTTTTTTTATTCCTCTTCCTTCTCTTATCAGCAAACTCATGACTGATTTAAAATACAATAAAAAAATTAACACAATGAATGATTTACTGTGTAGTATGAGTCATTCACTGATGTTTTTATTTAGTGCGCTCATAATTTTCTTCATATTTCAATAAAATCAGAGAATAATGAGTACAAAAGTGTTAAGAGCTTATCGAAGATACAGTGACGTGCAAAAGTGTGACATGAATTAAAACTTTCTCTTTCAACACCCTGTATTTTTTTAAGGGTTAATAAAGAAAGTACTTTTGCTGTATGGTATTATAGGTACACATGTCCTCTTCCTCCAAAACTAGTTTGATGCCAATACAACAACAACGATAGCAGTAGCAGAAAAAAGTGTAAATAAAAACAAATGCTGTAATTTTGCACATAATCAATAGGATATCCAATATCCTTATATATCTTACCAGACGTACTTTCTTTGCCCCCACAGCTCGTTCATTCCTTTGGTCGCACTTGGATACTTAGCCAGCATTGATTTGAGATGAATCCACAAATTGTCAATCGAATGTATATGCGCCGATTATAGAGGCCATTTCATATAAACCATCACTGTCTTTTTAAACCGGTCTTTAACAATATGTACAGTGTGTTTTGGGTCATTACTTTTTCAGCAGCAAAAACCTCTTAATCTACAACACCTGGCAGATTTTGTTGCAGAATCGACAGGTACTGTTCCTTATGCATGGTATCATCTATGCATACTAAGGGGTCTACACCACTTTTCAAAATGCAACCCTAAACTATTATGAAGCCACCACCATCTTTTATTGTCTGTTTTACATGATATATTTGTCAGATTGAAGTCGGTTTATTTTAGCCTCGTTGAACCAAAAAACTAAATATAAAGAAGTTAGAATCTAGTAATAGAACGAATTAAAGACCCACTCGCAACCCAAACCCATCATGTAAAACAGATAATAAATCATACTTTTTTCAATGACCTTGTCATACATACCTCTCTTTGTTCGTGTCATTGTCATGTCATCAATGAAATTTTTAATTTATGATAATTTCAGACGAAATTCGACTTGATACTGAAACTTGGTAACATAATGACAACGTCGTTCAAATTCGCCACTGGGTTCTTATTGAATGAATTTCTGGTAATACCGTTCTAAACTCAAATTTTTTTAACGAATATCACATGTTGTCGAACAAAATCATTTAACAGCAATAATCATTATGTTTTAGGGCATGTGTACTGTTAACGCTTTACAACACTGATAATTGAGCATGTTAGCAGCAGCAGGCTAAAAAAGCTGCCAGCTGAACGACTGATTGCAACAGCCAAGTGGTGCATTTATATTTTTTTATGCTTCACTTAGTGTTCAATGTCAGCGACAATGTTTAAAATTTATCACTTTTTTATGCCGTTTATTGTTTATGCAGTTTTGTCAATAGACGACAACAACTTAACTTTTGGAAATTGTTGACTCTATTACCACCACCATCACCACCACAACTATCAGCACAACCACCAACTACTGAGCTTAATAAAATCTTTATAGAATCTCTAGGCTACTCCTGCTGTTGCAAATCGTTGTCGTTAGAGGTGTTGTTGTTGTTGTTTCTGTCTGGATACGGGCAGTATTGGCTGTTGCTTAGTGTTGGTGGTGGTGGAGCTGATGCAGTGCAACATGATTTAAGAAGCAAAATATTGAATAAAAATCGTGCTTTAAACTCACGACTTTCTTAGTTTATAGAAAAGGGGCAAAAAATACAACAACAAAAGGTAGAATTATTGTAGGCGAATTAGGTGACGTCATTTTTTGTTCCTTTTTATAGCAAATTTTTATTTGTTGTTATTGTTGTTGTTGTCTCAATATACGCCTGCTGCTATATGTGTTTTGTTGTTGATTTTGTTTTTTGTCAGTTTGTCATAAAAAACAATAATTTTTGCATATTGTTTTTGTGTACTGAACGGGAAAACATCTTAATTTTCGTCTACGAGTACAATTGTTAATACGCGAGCTAAGCAGCTTGTTAAGTTGCTCCGTAAATTTTTTTCCACCTTCATTTTACTATATGGTTGCGTTTTTTTATTTTTCATGAAATTTGAAGTTTTTTGTTTTATTTTAACAGGAATTCATGTATCGGCTTTTGAAATTTTCAGCAGACAAAACGGTTACTACACAGGCTGTGTGAGAACTCTAGTTTGACTTCACTGGTAGACGTGAGTGGCAATTGTTGTAGATTTCACTCTGCTCAACTCCAACCAAAGACTTATTTGCTATACTTAACTTGCTTCCCAACGATCTGCTTCTGAAGCAGAGGGCTAAGATGGAGGCTGTAAAGCTAACTGCAGTTAACTTCTGTACTAGTCTGGACTATGAGGTACCACATACATCTTCGGATCGTTTACATGGTTCCTTATAACTTTGTCGATAGGAGATTTGACTTTGATATACCGACGAATGTATTCTGATCTGATGAAGAGGAGTTTCCTCAAAATGTCTATACCGTTGGCTCTAAGATGTATGGCAGAGTGGCATGTGGTATGCATATTTCTAAAAAAAATCCAACACTAGGCTCTATTATACGTTGCCTGACCATTCTGAGGGCCGTGCAATGCTTGTTAAGTGGTGGGATTTTGCCTGGTTTCTCAAGAAAATCTGGGGCTCATTCGAAGGTAACTCTCATATGGCTTCCGGGACACAGAGATATGGTCGGGAATTGCGTTGCGAACGATATCAATATTTTCGATTTTAATTACGTATTCTCCGGTCGGTGTATGTCGATGCCAATCTCGTTGGTGGCAGGATGGCACGTGCACTGTTTGCTGGACCGACTTCGATGAAAGGAGGATTAAATGTCTTTTCACCCTAAGTCGCATGGCCACCCATGGCACAATTGAATTCCTCACGGGTCATTGCCTGATTGAAAGGCATGTAGAAAGACTCGAGATCCCCTCGAATGGTTTTTGCAGAAGTTGTGGTTCCGAGGAGCAGAAGGAGACTATCTTTCACCTTTTGTGTCGGCGAAAGTTTTTGTCCTCCCACTCTATGCCATCTAAGACTGACTTCTCCAGAATACTTGTTACCACAATTGCGAGATTTATTTTGTTGTCAAATTGGTTTCCTATAGAAACTGTTTAATCCCCAGGTTAGCTTCTATACTTGTGACATTACAATGGGTCAAATGGGTCCTAATTAGGACACATTCCTTACCTAAACTAACCTTTATTTAATTTTCTAAGCAATCGACTATCTTGGTCAACAACCTTCACTCACAACACATTCGAAAAACTTGCATTAAAAGTCAACTTCAAAGTTATGGTTGTAAGTTGTAAACTTGCTCTTTTGTTTTGAAAGAATTTCTGATAACATTCTACATTTAAAATATAATTTTAAGTTCATACCATAACTTTTGACTCCACCTACGTACAATGGATAAATTGAACATTAAAAAAATGTAAATTGTCAATGACTTTATAATGGATAAAGAAACGCTTTCTCACTCTTTGCGATTAGTCATGACTGGATTATGATTGTTTAAAGCATACTTGGGTTACGACCAAGTCACAGCATCGAGGGAAGTATACCTCTACAAAAATTTAACATTATTTTTACTGAAAAAATTAAAATAATTTTTCTTTTTGTAAAATCGCAAAAAAAATTACAAAGAAAAAAAATCAAATTTCTTTTTCTTTCATTAATTTTACATTTAAGCTTTGTTAGTCGTTGTTAATCATGTTATCCCTTTAAACTTTGATTTATAGTTTAACTTCAATCATGCGGTATGATAATATTGTAATGCAACATCACAAAGATACAAATGTGATTTTTAGCGATAATTTTGTATTTAAGCATGATTATTGAGCCATGATATTCGAAAATGCCATGAATTTGCATAGATTTAGCTGAGCGATTTCCTAAAGATAATGTGGTTCATAACGACAGTAACAGCCAACAGCTCTATCTTCAATTGTCCCTTCTGTAGACGCTGCTGCTGCCTTACAGTCGCTTATAAACCAACCATATGAGCATCTTTAGAAACAAGAGTATCGATCTTAGCTGACTAGATGGTTGCCTTTTGATGCTACAAAATGTAATAAAAAAAAATAAAAATCCATTCCTGTGCAACATTTACACTGATAGTTATCGCTGGAGCAAAGCATGACTACTCGTGTAGAGAGACAGTGGTGGTGTTGGTGTTAAAGTCGGGACTCCTTTAAGACAAGGGCTGTCTGAATGCAGTTTTGGCTTTCCTATGGAATGCTTGTGATTATGTTGTTAAAAGAAAACTGGAAAACAGAAAGCTAAACAGATTTCTGTAGTCAAGTTGTGTGTTGCATTACAGATTATTTTTTATACAACAAATATGTTTGTGCATACATACACATACACATTCATATGCAATAAATATGATTTACTTAGAAGTGTACTGGTACCATTAGCTTGTATTTTCTGAAGATCGTAATGAAATGAGCCAGTCTTGAGACTGTTGAAAACACAGTTCAAATGGCAGATTTTTGACCATTTCATAGACAAGTGGTTTGCGAAATGGAAATGAAGCATGCAGCCATGAAGCCATGAAGCATAATTATGTTGTACAACAATATGTTGATTGCATTTGGCCAAACTATTTGCTATTTAGCATTCGGCTTTCTGTTTATGACTTCATATGGGGCTATGTTTGTGGGGCTCATTGAAAAAACAATTACGTATTGACAAGAATTTGTAACTTTTTAAATGGCAATAAAACGTGTAGGAGTCAACAGGGTATACTCTGTCTACTCTTCTACGGACAACATATAAATATTGCCGAAAATTAAATAAAAGAAAAACTCTATTTAACATCGTCCCATAACTTTATGATTTATTAACATAAAATTTCAATAGAATCTCTCAGCTTTTTATTCGCTCCTCCAGTCATTTCTTATGGGTTTTACATTCTTTCATGGTTGTTCTTCTATAGTTTTTTTTCCAAAAGATTAATTTCTGCTTTTGGTTGTGGTGTGCTGTCTGTCTTTCTATGTGTCTGTCTGTCTTTCTCAACAACAGAATTTGTACAGTAAATCTTAAAGGAATGCTGTCTAAGGCCTATTTTGACAATATAAACCATAACCAGTCATTATGATTATAAGGGAAATGCATATTTAAGCCAGTGGTGGTTTTAAATGAATCTTTCCGTTTTTATTGACTTTATTGCTTATTTATTTCTTATGTCACTTTTATGAAGTTGAGAAAAAAAAAACTCAACAGATTTGTTTTGGAGTTTTAACAGTAATCATTACCATTAAGGGTACTCACAGTATAAGTTTTTATTAAATTTTTTTTTTAGTTTTTCCAATCAGAATTTTTGTGTGTTTGTGATATTATAGTACTTACATACTTACATACCCATGAAAATATTTGCATCATATATGCTCATTATTACGGAATAATTTTCAATTTAATTGAAATCTTTTTTTGTACCAGTTTTTTTAATCATATCTTGTATCATGTTGTCGTTTAAACAAACCGATTACAAGATTATTATTTTTTTCTTTTATATTAAAGCAACTCTGAATGTAAGTATGTATGTATGTATTTGAATGTATTTATTTAATTTATTTCTTTATTCATTCATTCCATTCAATTCAGTCATTCAAGTCACTCAGTCTATGTTTTATAGTCTTAAATTATTAACTCATAATGTCGACCAATAAATCATGACGGCTTGAGTTTTTATTATGACATTAACCCGCATTTGAATCAACGAACTAATGTTTCTTGGCTCATGTAGTGCATGTTTGTTTGTTTGAAGTTTCAATCCGGCCACAAAAAAAATCTGTTTTTATTTCCCGAAAATCTTATTTGAATTATTAAAACCATTGGAGCTTTTTTTTAAATTTTATTTGATTTTCGATTTGTTTGTTTTCTATTAAACCATAAAATTTTAACATGTTAATTTATTAATTTTTTGTTTTTGTTTTTGTTTTTGTTTTTAATGTTTACCAACCATATTTTCTTAAATTGCTTTATTGGATTTAAGTTGATTTTGAAAAGAGTGGGTCGTTAATGGAAATGAGAAAATATAAATATTTTTTTCCAATAAATTAACTTTTAACTTTTTTTGAAATAAAATTTTAATGAATTAATAATTTTATAAGTTTGATTATTTACTTTTATTAGCTTAAATACATATTAATAATTTATTAAATATCTGACTTTTGGACATGCCTTAAACGATAATCATCATTTTAGCAATGTCAGTATCAAAAACCCTTTCACAGTGAAAACGCATAAATATTAGCCATTTATATTGTTGAAGAACTAAATTACATACACGAGTATGCTATAAAATTTATAAAAAAAAATATTGTCGAATATCCCGCTTACTTGTACGTGGCAACAGAAGTGGCATTGTTAACAAAATCATCTTCTCTGAAGTGACCGTTTATAGCAAATAAATTTGTTATTTAAGCAACCAATACCACCGGTTTCCAAAAAATATATACTTTCAGTAGGTAGGTACTTGCAGTAGTAAGTAAACACGATGCCAGTAATCTAATCCCAAATTTCATAATACCACAAAGTACAATTTTGGACAGATTATAGGCTTTAATGACGACATAGAATTTACTTTTGAAAATCTTTCCATGTCTATGGTACATCCACGTATATATTTGAATATGTATACAGGGTGACTTCTTTGCTATTCGTGACGCGGCAATTGCCATTTTACCATGAATAGATTGACAAACGAATTACACTTACAAATCATTGAATTTTATTATTAAAATTCGTGCCGTGTGAGAAATGTGTTTCTATCAAAAAAATATCATAGGCGGCGAAGCTAATTTTTCGCTCAATTTGGTGTGAAAAGCAGTCCGAAGCAGTTTAAGAGCCTTAAATATGCACTGTTTGGTGCGGTGTGTGGGTCGGCGGCATCATTGAACCGTACTTCTTTAAGACCAATGAAAATCGCAACGCTTACATATGAACGACCTACGATGTAGCTGTGGGCAACATTTACGTGAAAGTTAATGGCAGACATTCATTTATCGCCCTAATATTAACCCTTAGCGGTCGTACTAAGCTTTTACATGGGTGTCATGCTGGTCGGAATTCATACCGTTTTAAGAACAGTTATATTTTTATAATATGTAGGATAATGCAGGAAAAATAAAATTTATTAATTCTTTTTAAATATTAGACATACGTAACGCAATGATATTGTTACGATTTAACCTTTTTACAACGTTTGCGTTCTTTTAAAATAAATGCAACGAATACAGAATACTGTACAGAATCCAACCTATTTAACATTCGTTTTATACACCAGTTTACACGATACTCAACTCTTAGTACGAATTTACACTATGACTGCTAAACTATAACTGACTGGCGTAGGCAAAGCAGCGTTTCTTGTATACCGGACTGACACCAGTTTTAAATGTTCTAGTAAAGTCTTAAACCTTTTCAAATCTTCTATTCAAACCCGTTAATTCAAATGTAACACTCAGAAATTGAATTGGTAGCATCGTTCAATATGCAATTGGTAACGCTTTTAAAAACACAAATAAGTATGTCATTGGCAGCCCTGACACAAACCAATAGAATAAATTCCATAATAAAATTTGTAGATCTGAATGAACTAAGTTTGGGTATTTTTAAGGGCTTTTTTATTTTCGTAACAATAATTTTTAATTTTATGTAAAACTTATTTTTCATAATTCTCCTTCGTATGGCATCTTTCAAAACAGGCTCCAATATGGAGCCCTGGTATACATAAATTAATTATATTACAGTATTATTTTAAAATATTCCAAGGAGCGAAAATGCCTAATTAGACTTAAACACAATTTATAAAACATTATTTTGAATTCTACGTCGACGTAACATAATATCAGAACAGTGTAGTTCATTGCTGTGGTGTTTGAAAGCAGACATACGACTAGAGTGGTAAAAAAAGCTTTGGTGGCTGAAAGTAGACATACGATCGCAAAGGGTTAATAAATATTTCAATCACTATTGCAAGTTGTTTGATTTTTTTTCAATATTCAAAACTTAAACGGTTAAAAAGTCACCCTATCTGTATACATTTGTGATTCCAAATCCAATCTTTGATTAGCAAATTTAATTAGAGAAGTGCAACAATTGCAGTTACAAGTTCGTGATTATCAATTGATACCTTGAGACTCCATGAGGGGCATGCTGAACCATTTACATTACTTACGATTACTAATGGTTTGCTTCTTGATCACTTCAATAATATAATAAAAGTCAAATTATTAAAAAAAAAATCCGATTATTTTTATTGTCCATAATAAGTGAAATCATCAATATCAAAAATTAATTTAATAAAAAAATCTCAGCCTTCCCCATTGCATTGACTTGATCTACAAAATTAGAAACGGTTTTCAATAGCCTTTTCAAATTGAAATAATCCTGATTAATTAACAAATATTGTCCTTTTGCTCGTGATCCATAAAGACAATCTTTCTATACTCGTATTGACAGGTAGAAAGAATTTGTTCAAATTCTTAATTCAAATCAAAGTTAAATACCGTCGTTATGAAAAAACTTAACCAATCATTAGCATACAAAAATACTTCTTGACTATTAAAGATTCTTTTTATTCTTACGTATCATTTCAAAGGAGTGACAAAAACGTAATGAGTCTCCATTCTGATAGGATTAACAATCTTTATAAATTATGTTGCTAAGTAATGATGACTTTACAAAATGATCATTTTGAAAAACAAAAAGAGACGAATACAAAATATGATATTTTTCTTTAAAGAGGCTCCAAAGTGTCTGGTCGGTTCGTTTCTGGCCGGTCGCAAATAAATCAGTGTAGACAAATGGATTAGCCATATTGATGATGACGAGTTTGAACTCCTTGAATAACTCATCCGCTTTTGTTCGTTTGAAGAGGATGGAAATCGTATATTGAATTGGTTATGCATTCATGACAATTACTACTCATTTTGACTCTTTTGTTTGGATCCATACAAAATCAATTTTTAATTGTACGATTGAGGGTATTCACTGATTCATTCACTCTTTCATTCACCTTATTCACTTGAGTTTGAATTGTAAGTGTTTACTTATGATTGAAGGTGTAATAAGTTAAATTTTGATAATCACTAATCATCATCATTTAAGTTTTTTTATTATTTTTTATTTTCTTTAAAGTATCATTCTTTTACTGATTGATTTATTGTGATCAAACGATGGGCATCAAAGGTAACACATTTTTAAAACTGAATAATAGAGTAGAAGAAATGTAATTTGAAAAATTGAAATGATGAAAAATTATTCAACGTCCATCACTTCAAAATGAGTATGAAATCAAAAAAAAAGAAATTAAAAGAAGTTTTGTTTAATCATGCGTCGTAGTTTTTTTATTTTTTATTTATTAAAATTCTTTTTAATTAATTTTCAGTTTTTAATTTGAAAAGAATATCAATTGATTGGCTTTCACTAAAATTCATGGGAAATTAATTATGAAAATTTAAGTAAATATTACAAGAGAAGAGAATAAAGTTAAATATTTTCGTTACATGGAACGAAAGTCACTTTCTTTCGCTAAATCTCAACATTGTCGGTAGAAGTAATATTATTTAAGTACTATCGTCCACTTTTCACACCGGACATGAAAACGGTACAACTGTCAGTGCTTATGTTGCGATTTAGGGCTACTGTGTCTGGGTGTGTAGTACTACCAGCTAATACAACTCTATAGCGAGTCAATTCTTGGGAATCTCCAAAATACAGCACACAGCCACTGGGATAAACCCAAGTCTCTAGAACTTAATGTGACAGTTCAGTAGAGGCAGCACTTCGCTCGTTGATCTCGCAGGTGCGTGAATATACTCTTGCTGTCTTCCTTGATATTCAAGGGCTTTCAATAATGTTTGCCCGAATTCAATAGTCAATGCTCTACGTGACATCGGCGTCGATAAAGAAACAGCACTTCGCTCGTTGATCTCTCAGGTGCGTGAATATACGCTTGCTGTCTTCCTTGATATTGACGGGCTTTCAATAATGTTTGCCCGAATTCAATAGTCAATAGTGAATATACGCTTGCCGTCTTCCTTGATATTGAAGGGCTTTCAATAATGTTTGCCCGAATTCAATAGTCAATGCTCTACGTGACATCGGCGTCGATAAAGAAACAGCACTTCGCTCGTTGATCTCTCAGATGCGTGAATATACACTTGCTGTCTTCCTTGATATTGAAGGGCTTTCAATAATGTTTGCCCGAATTCAATAGTCAATAGTGAATATACGCTTGCCGTCTTCCTTGATATTGAAGGGCTTTCAATAATGTTTGCCCGAATTCAATAGTCAATACTCTACGTGACATCGGCGTCGATAAAGAAACAGCACTTCGCTCGTTGATCTCTCAGGTGCGTGAATATACGCTTGCTGTCTTCCTTCATATTGAAGGGCTTTCAATAATGTTTGCCCGAATTCAATAGTTAATGCTCTACGTGATATCGGCGTCGATAAAGTGGCTTGGTTGCGTTAATCGAGCTCCCTCTTGGATCTCGGCTTGTTACCTCCTCCTTCGGAGACGTACAGCATCAGAGAACGGTCAACAGAGGTAACTCTCAGCGGGAATCCTGTCTCCGCTTCCCTGGGGCTGGAATTTGTTTCGAGAGGCTCAAACTTAGCATTTCTCTTCGACTTTTGGACTACTGCAGTGTGTGTCAGGCCGAACTGATGGCCATTATTCATGTTGCTGAGTGAATCTGTTCTGATAGCCAGGCGGTCATCAGATCTCTTTTGGGTGTGACTCTCAACTCTAAGCTGGTAAGACTCTGCCGTGATTCCCTTGTGGCATTATCACGAAAATTTTGCCCAAGTAACTGTGTTGCTGATAAGCTCGCTAGGACGGGCACACATTTCCGGACATTCAGCTCCACGTAAGGTTGGAGTGTCTCTTACCTCCGAAGTAGAAATATATGTTGGGTGATGTTGGAGGTATTTGGTGGGCACGCAGGTGGTCCACCTTATCTACCAGTGCCCTTTTTCGATGGTCAATAACCATGTTTATTAGGCTGTCGGGCCGGTGTCCGATCTAATCTAGGAAAAAGCTTCTGTGCGTTGCCTCTGTTCGATCACCAGGACTTTGATAAATAGAACGGTGAACACGCGTTATGTGTTACCACAATGACCCGCTATGCGTGCATAAGTGTGCCTTCCTACCAGAAGATAATAAAATTTATTTGTTTTTTGTAGTTTGCAAATTATTGGCGGACGAAATAATTGTTTTTAACATTTTTTTAAAAACAAGAATTAAAAAAATCGTTTTGATATTAAATTATTTAAATATAAATAAGATTTAAAATATAAAAAAATATATTTATGTGTGTATGTGTATATTTGTATCCAGAAAACTTATTATTCATTTCTTGTGTAAATATTTGAATGCCAGTAATTTACACCCACTCCCATTTACATATATATCCGTTTGTATTCCGTGCAATTTATAAAATTATGTTAATTGTCTGTCCGTCCGTTTGCCCGTTTATTTTGCTTGTTTGTTGTTTTCGTCCTTCCAAACCAACGTCCGGCTTAAATATGTCTGTTTTGTCTACCAGATGTCATCGCTTATATTTTTATTATAATTTCATTTACAAAAACAAAATTCATATCCAGTCAACAGATGAAGATGAAAGAGAAAGAAGAAGAGAGAAAAGTGAAATGCAAAACTATACGAATTTTATATAAAACATTGTATGCATTATTGAATACTGCTGGCCACCTACACGCACTTGCAATATACTCATATTACAGATGACAATACAAATAGCAACAACAACAACAACAACAACAACAGTAATAATAATAATTGTAATTGTATTATTAAATACTCGTATCTTTCAGAATCAGTTTCACATTTGCATCGTATCCTGTCCTGTCTGTATAAATAATTTTTGTTGAAAACAAAACAAAACAAAACAAAACAAAACAAAACAAAACAAAAAATCACAAAATCTACTGTGAAGCGCTAAATTCATGGTTTGCAATGGTGATGATGATGCTGATGCTTATGCTGATGCTGTTGCTGCTCATTTTTATTATTATTTTTATTTTCGGTGGGCATTTAACATTCATTCTACACACATGCAACACGAAATTTGCATTCATTATTTTCATTCATTCATTGCCTCGAAACGATTAAGTGAATTTTGACAATTTAAGTGTGAATCAAATGAAATTAATCCTGGTTTATGAGTGTAACGTTTTGTAGTTTCAGATTTTAAGTCCACAATTCATGAGTGTGACTCTGCCAGGCGGGCTGCAAAAAATCCATAGCAATTGTAGAACGTTTGTGTGGCAAAACAGATTTTATTAAATTTTTATTTTTGTTTTTGTTTGTTTGTTTGTTTGTTAGGTGATATTGTGGTGATTGTCAACTATTGTTGCATGCTTGAGTGCATATAAGTGAGTGTTGTACGAGTATTCGTATGTGGCATGAATTTATAATTGCATCCTTTTGAATGTTGACATTGTCCTCGTTTCTTTTGATTTGAAAAATGTTCATAAAATGATTTTTCTATTGTGGCTTAAAAAATTTGATTATTTTTTGTATTTCTTTCTCTTCTTTAAAAACTATTTTGCTATTTTCCTTTTATTTATTTCATTTGTTTGTTTCTGATACTTAGAATGTGGCTTTCATTCATAAATATTACTCATATACATACATACGAGTATGTATGTCTTTAGTTTTTATCTTAACCAATTTTTTATTCTTTGCTAATTCCTAATCCTCTTAAGTTAAGTGGCTTTTGAGCATCATGAATAGTTCTTAACTATATGGGACTAATCAGAGTTTAGGAGTTTTGAGTTTTTTTTTTAAATTTTTTATTTTCAATTAAAGAACATCATGGGTTCATCTATTCATATTCGTTCACCTCAGTCCATTCCATCGTATTCATTCTATTTTGGTGGGTGTATGTAAAGCTGGTAATATATTTTTGTATTACAGATTTAATGATAATATTGTAGTTTTGTATTCTGTAATGCAGGAATCTGCAATTTATATGTCGTGTGATAAATGCTTTCCTTCATTATAAATTACATTTAATTTTTCATGTGAATTGTTTGAAATATGTTTTCGATGTAATTCTTTTTCCATATAATTTAATATACTTTTTTGTATTTGTAAATGAGCTTCATTGCATTCTTTTTTATTAAATTTATCTTTCGCAATAAACAGTTTAAGACTTATTTTCGGGTCTTCATAGTAGAGTATTAAAAAATGAGTAATGAGTTCATTCTACATATTGTTTGCAAGAGTCAGTGGTAGTTAGGCTAGAGACTGTTACCCTTTGCGTTGTTCACACAAAATTTACAGCGAAACACACATATTGACGATCCATACTGGGCACTTCATTTCTATTTTATCACATCTCCATCTTACATTGTTTGCCGCTGCTGTTTTCACAACTTTCCATGTAAGCTTGTACTGTCATAGTTCTTGGAGTAATGTGTGCCTCCAAATCAAGAGTGACCAAAGGGAGAACTGTATTTGTAGTAGTAGTAAATTTTTGCTGTGTGAGTTGAAGAAAAAAATTATAGAGGTAAACTACAATAATATTTTTAATTCGCCAAGCAACATACATATGCTGTCATCAACGGCTATCACACAACTAAATGAAATTGTTGTTTATTTGTTATTCTCTGCTGAATATTTTCATTTTCGATTGGGTGTATACATATTAGAGAGTTTGAACGGTTATTATACGACCGGTTTAAACCGATTTATTTTTTTTTGTCGAATACGGTTTTTTTTAATGTTAATTTTTCAAACACTGAATGAGCCGGTTAAGAAGAATAACCGGTTAATTTAAATACGTATAATTTTTATAAGTTTTCATATTTTCTATTGCAAATATGCTCATCGTTTTGGCATTTTTCTAAATTTAAAGTCGTATTTTCTATATATGACAACCTTGAACGCCTCACAAAGAACGTGAAAACCATTGTAGGTCGAAAAAGATGCGCAGAAATAACTTTTTCACATTTTCTGTAAATAATAGTTAATTTTTTATATTTGGAGAATGATGAACAACTAGACTTATTGAAAATGATCTACAAATTCCTGCTCTGAATGGCAGATGTATTAGTTAGGGCAGTTATCGCTAGCAATGTTGTGAGGTGATAGCGCTGTTGAAAATTGTTAGATGGTGTGGCCTGGGATTGAACCGAGAACTTCTTGGGTGATAGGCGGGTGTCTTATCTAGCATACCACAGTGGCACACACTATTAAATACATGGTGCATGCATTTATGTTTCTACAGATGTTCTATGAAGTGTGAAAATATTTGGAAATCGATGGAAAGGTTAACTAGAGATATATTGCGTTTCCTTTAATAGTAAACTGAAACGGCTCATCGACACCAGGAATTCCTAACCACCTTAAATATGTCTATAAGATTGGTGCTAATGTGCAGCAAGGAAAACTTGATTCTACACCAAGTAGTCTCTAGACACTGGCAAATCAAACTCTTACAAAATACGCTAGAAACCACAACATGAGACACAAATTTATCGACTTTATTTGTAAAAACAACAAAAACTTGGAAGAATTTTATTTTAATAAAAGAACCGGTTAAAAGGCTATTTGATAAATTTGTAAACGAAAACCGATTTTGTTTTAATTGTAATGTTTCGAATTATTCGAAAAACGGTTTTTGAAAAAGGCAAATAATCGATCTCCCTAATACATATAGGGAGCCGATTAAACTTGTACACTTTAGTGCTACCATGCTCCAGTTGCTCTATGGTTGACCACGGCATCTTGATCTCGATCCCACTCTAGCACTATCTTTGTGAAGATATCCGACTTTTTTCTGATGGTATGTCTGATCTGATCTCCATTTTTTGCTTTTTGCCATTTCATTTTGTTTCCGTGTAACTTCCCCTTTGTTTAAATCCCAGAGATCCATGTTACTGAGTTTGTAAGGCCAGAATATCCTGAGAATGATTCTCGGACACTTGTTGATGAACACGATTTTAGCAATGTTGCATTCCCGAACAATAGAGTTGCCTTTGAATATGAGCGGAATAGTCTAAGCTTAATATATCTGGATATTTGTAGTTTCGCCACATTGAGTGTAGTAGCCAGAATGACGCTCGTGTTTTACTGAGCCTTTTGCTTAAGTGTGCTTCTCCGCTGTCACTCTTTTTCGTTTTGCTGTGCCAAGATAGCAAACTATCTACCAGTTCGACTGGTTGGTCTTGTAGCATGATGTTCTCTCTGCTAACATTGTCAATTTTTATATGTTTTGATTTTAGCTCAAGTCCAATATATACTTGCATTCTAAAGCTAAACATTGTTAATATGCGCTACGTAACATGATGGTCATTTATCGGATCTTTTAGTTAAAAAGCAAATGTTGTGGAATTCACCTCCAACAGACTTCCTAAACGCAGGTTGCTTTGTTGTAATATATTGCGGCATGTTCCTGAACGTAACCCTAAAAATAAACACAGCACGCAGCTCAATGGCGACGCGGTTATTCTTAAAATTGACACATAATTATAAAAATAAAAAATATTATATAAAAATTTTGCAATAAAATACTTATGTTCTTCAGCCATTGTTCGCTTTCTTGTGAATGATACAATGCATATAAATGTTGCTAAAGGGGGGCTTAGACGATAATACAAGTCGTACGACATGTCAAGTTTTTGTATAGAAGAGAGCGTGTAAATAGTACCGTGTAAACTCAATATATAATGAGAGCGTACGATATTGAGAGAAAATACGGATGAAAATTTGGCAGTCGAACGGCTCTCTTTGTTTTTCTTTAATTTTTTTTTAAATCCATCACACTTCATTAGATCAGGGGTGTATTTTTATGTTGGCTTTCAACAAAGCATCTATTGCCTTGCTTCAGTTTAATCAATTTGATGTTTCAAGCAAAGTAGATAGATGATTAATCCGCTGTAGCTTCCTCCATATAATTTCTTTGTGTAGTGGTGAAGATCCTTGCTAATTGGTGGTGATCTTTACTTTAGCATTGCACTTTATTCCCAGTATGTGGCGTGTTTTTCCTGATCATTCGTCTGATGTTTGTCATTATCGCTAGAGATATGCGAGAAGGGTCGAGTTTTTTTTTTTAGGTGGAGTTGAAGCTTTTTTTTATTATTAAACATTCGAAACCACAATTAAATTTTTTTCTTCGTCAATCCTCTGCTGGGGCTCGAACCTGGGTCGTTTGTGTTGTTGTGCGTGCACACAACAAGAAAAAATGCATATTATTTCGCTTGCACTCTCGGTCTCTTTTAAAACAGCCGCTTTCATTTTACCTTGTTATGGTTTTTTACGTAAAACGTAAAAAAACCTGTCGTAAGATTTTTAATCTCACTTTTAAAATACGGACGGAATTTAATAAATTCTCTCAATTTTACATACGTAAATTATTATCGTGTAAACTAGCCTTAAACGATTTCCGGGTTGCAAAGTATTAGTATGCAACGTATTAAAAAAGTGACTACGCAATGTATCAACTTGGTGTTAATACTGTATTGATACATTGAAAGTATACATACTCGTGCATATATAAATTCAATTTATTTTTATTTCAAATTAAATTCTTAATTCTCTTGTTTTGTTTTTTTATGTTGAGATTATATAAAAATACAGAATTTACAGAATTCATTTACATATTTGGCTGTTTCTTTTTAATAAATTTTATATTTACCAATGGAAAACCTTCTTATCTATCTCTGTCAAATGTGATCTTTTAAAAATATTATCAAGTCGATTTATGCATAAGCATGACATTTAAACAATTTGTAACGAATGTGTGTTATAAAAAACATTAATGAATCAATGAAACATATTTTATACATTCACACTTAAATGGCAATTTGTTACGCTTTATTTGGTTTCACACTTACTCGTATATTCCTCGTATTTGACATTTGAAGTTCATCATGAAACCATTAAATGACAGACAGCATCTAATAAATGTGAATTTGTTTTGTAATAGTGAGACAACACTTAATAATGACATAAGTACTCGTACCTACACTCATTGTCTAAAATGTGCGATCTTTCTTATTAACAGTGTGTGAACTCTCTCATCTCCCTTAATTATGTCAAAAGTGTAATCGAGTGTTAATATAATAGCGGATTTATTATTAATCGTATTACAACCAGCCAACCACTTTTATTCACAGTCACTCTTGTCTACTCCCAAATTCATTGAACCATCATTGATATTTGTTACAGATTTTTGTTATTCGGTTCATATCATTTTGGTTTACAAAAAAAAAAAAAAAAATCAATTCTTTTTTATCTGTCTGATCTGTCTTGATATTAATACATTGTTGTTGCTTTTTTTATCTTGTCATTGTTTATAAAAACCTTACTAATAGAGTTATAAAATATCATTTGCTATTTTTGTTTTGTTTTCTTTGACACAAAAAAGTATGTGACTGTCACTCATTGTGACACGTAATTAAAATTGTCTCAAAATGCTGTTGTTATTGGCTCTTTTGTGTGTGTATTTTTATGGATTTGTGTACTGGGTTATGTCACTAAATATGTCAATGCGGTATGTTCAATCTAAACTAAATTGTACTGAATTTAATTCTATTTTGTTTCACTTCAAAAATATATTTTTGTTCGTATTGTTTTATTTAAAATTTATTGACTTTGAACGGAATTTATGACTTACATTTCGTTTTTACGTTTATTCAATTAATGAGAATTTTCCTTTTAATAATACCTTTGGGAACGACATGTTCAAATAATAATTTATATGGCAGGTTTTGTTTAAGAAGCAAAATATCATGTTTGATTAGTAATTGTCACACTTGAAAACCTTAAATTTTAGTCATATATTTTTCTTGGAAAAGTTTGTATATTTGATTTCTTAAATTTTTATTTTGGCTTCAGCTAATAACCATAAATAGTGGTTTGCGATCTTGATGTGTTTTATACTGATATATTAAAGATGTGTTCTAGAACCATCTTATATTACAACGTTTTGGTCAAGAGCATTAACGAAATAAATTACCGTCATGCAGTCATTGTAATCGAAAAATATATGTTTATTTTTTAACACCATAAGCTTTGCAAGAACTGTCAATGCATACCGAAAATTGCACTGTTTGTTGTCGATTATGGGCCGGTGGCATCTTTGAATCGTACTTTTTCAAAGACGACGAAGACAGAACGTTTTACTGTGAAAGACGAACGCTACAGAGCAATGATTATAATTTTTTTTATTCTGCCCAAAATAGAAGAAATGGACTTGGCTGACATTTGGTTTCAACACGACGGTGCCACATACCACGCAGCACGCCTAACAATGGCCAAATTGAGAGGCGATTGCGGTGAACAGTTTCTATATGGTGTGCTTCAACGCCTTTAGACTATTTTTTATACAGTTATGTTAAAGCTCATGTCTATAGGGACAAGCCCGCAACGGTTGTTGCACTGGAAGCCATATTGAAGAATTTATTCGTTCATGAGATACCGGTCGATATGTTGGAGGGAGTACATCAAATCCAGATCGTTCTATCGACACAAATAGGTGCTTTAGCTCCGTCAATATTCACCCGATTTTAAAAAATGAGATATCATTTTATTCATAAGTAAACGTACTACTTTACTAAATACAAAAATAGTACGGTTCCTACATAAAATAGCTTGTAAAAAGGACTCTAAACTAGGAAATTTTGTAATTTATTGCATAAAAATGTGTTTGTTTTTTAAACAAATATACACAAATTGCCTAAGTTTACTTCAGTAAATTATACACCATTTAATAGCTGTGTTCCTCATCATTTCAAATCCGCGAAGAATCTTGAAATCGGTTAATATATGGCTAAGTTATTAACTTGAAAGTGCACGAAGGTACTAAAAACCAGTTTTCGACCCGTAACTCAGGATCCTGAATTCTTATTGTACTCGATAGCACCTATCAGAAAGATAGTATCACTGCTTAGATATTACTACTTTACTCTTGCCTTGTATACTTATTTTTGACGCGTAAAAAATACACTTTTTTCGTTTTTGTTGTACAACTTTAGTTGCATAACTCTAAATGTTGTAAGAATTTTGTTGTTGTATTTCATGGATTTTGTAAGATATGATTGCTTACTTTTTTTGACACTCACTGTATATTCTGAATTTTTACTCTTTTATTAGATCCAAGTTTAAAGCCTGAATACACATTTATTCCCTTGTGATCTCTATAATTTGAAAAGTGTAAATCCATCATATTTTTTTTATCTTTCAAAACAAAATAAAGTAATTTATTCATCTAAAATAAAACAATTTATGAAAATTATACTTATTTTATGAAAACAATAAAATTTAATGAGTCAATCAGCGAAAACAATTTTTTGATGAACTACAGCACAAGATACAAATTTATTTCGTGGTGTTGAAAATTGATGATGATTTTTTGTTTGATGACCCATCATCATCATCATCAACAACAACAGGCTAATCGTAAACGCTTAGCAACACCTCTCAACAAGATAAAATGTATATTTGATTGCTGTAAACAACAACAACGTTATGATTATTAACAATTTCATTATGAAGATCATTATCATGATCATCATATTCAAACGGAACACATCGTTTAGTTGGAATAGATGCAGGTTGTGTTCAGCTCATTCGTATAAAATGGTATACCCTCTCAGGCTGGTGTTGATGAAATTATGTGATTTTGATTATAATAATTGTGAATTTGATTTTAAAAACATGAATACGAGTATTCGATCAAAATGAATTTTTCAACAAGCACTTTAACATATAAAAAATACAAAAATTAACTTTAACAAATTTTATAACACTTTTCTTGTTTTTGCTTTCTTTGTGGCAACAGATGCGGCGGCATCAGCAAAATAACAGTGCTGATGAAAGGCTACAAAATTAAAAGCGAGTTTAAGAAGGCAATCAGTGGTTAACAAATGATTTCAATGGGCTTTGCCTTTATGCAACTTCATATATTAGTAGTACGTAAGGGTATGCCACTAATATTACAGTATGTAACGAAAGTATTTTACTTAAGCTCCTTTCAATGTTAAGTAAACAATATGAAGATTGGCTACTAATTTGAGTTTTTATAATAGCTTTTAATTGGGACACTTAAAAAAGATTAAAATGTATAACTTGAAATGTAATAATACTTATGTGCTGCACTGTATACATACTTTTTTATAATACGCATTTCCTTTGGTACTTTATTCCTCATGTACTCGTACACACCTAGTGCTGTAGATTAAATGCCAATTATTTAGAACAATAAACTAAATTATCTCGGAATTTTTCCATCTTCTTTTTTCAACTACGAGTACATGGGCTTAAAATACTCTTTATTTTCACATTAAAAGTTAAGGCTGAGATGCAACCAAATAAGAATATAAACGCCACGCGTTATAAAGAAATATTCAATTAAATTATAATCACTTTAATGAAGTCGTAGTGAAAAGATAATTTTTTAAATTTTTCGAAGAGCCAACTATGGTGGGAAATTTTATTCAAATAAAATGATAAACAAAATAAAATTCTAGGTATGAACGTCGTCGTTGTTTTAATAAATTATCTTTTATTTTTCTGCTCAATTATGAAAAATACGAGTATTAATAATCGCTTAACCCTCTATCCGCAAACCTGCCTTTAGGCGGGTCATATTGTGTGTGTTATTATGCTGTTTTTTTAGAAGTTCCATTATAACGGTAAATACTCGTATGTGCAGAGAAATAGACAATTTACTTATTATGACATGCATTTGCCTCTTGGTTTTAATATTTTGATCCGTAACGTCAAATTTCTAGATAAAGTGTGTAAAACAATTATTTGTGATTTAAGTGCAACTTAAAAAATATTGAACAAATTTTTCATTAATATTCATGAAAAATAAATTTAGTTTCATATGAGGTAAGTATTTTTATATTGCATTTAGTGTTTTTTTTTAATCCAATTTTTTTTTGTAAAGCTTGGCTGCCAGTTCGTTTTGCATATAAATTTTATTCTCTTTAGATAGATATTTTTCTCTTTTTTAATAAAAATTTATCAGTTTAATTAGTGGGATCTTAAAATGTTCCAACGAGTTTGTTGGCTGCATTTTTGGCGTTAAACTTTCTTGGAAGCAGGGGCGGGACACAAAATGTGTGCGGTTATTATCAACTTATGCTGGTATTAAACCATTTAAAACGGAAATTAGCGACGAACAATCGCAATTTAATCAAAGAATACAAATGTCATATGGTTGACGATGATATAATGAACAGCTTACTGGCACGATACCATATTTAGAATGAAATTGGACTTTAACATACTTTTATCATCTAATTGATATGTCATTATTGAATTCATATCTCCATTTTAAACGCATTCATGGAATTGATTACAATGATATGTACTATTATGCAAATATTTGCGTCAAAAAAGCAAAGCTTACAGGTAAATAAAGTAAAAAATCTTATAATTCACCAAACGGCATCCGCTTTGATGAAGTTGGACATATGCCTGATGTTTTCTGCCGGAGTGGTAAAAGAATGTGTAAAATGCAGAGGCGTGTAAATCGGAATTACAAATGTTTTGTACGAAGTGTAATCTAGGTTTCTGCTTATCAAATAATAAAAAATGTTTCCAAGGTCATCACACAAATTAAGCAAAATGTTTAAATAAAACATATTAAAAATCTTTCTTTGGTAAAAATATTTCTTTGAATTAACAGTCAAGGCCGCCTTTTGGCGGGCAACATATTTCTTTAGCTGGAAGGTAAGCTTCTAATGTTTTTTTTAATTGTTACTTTAAAATATTGTTTTTCCCCGAACTACCAGCCAAGTATCTTTTTTTAGCTCAAAATAAAATTGGCCGCTTAGAGGGTTAATGCTACATAGGATTGAATATAATTTCAAAACTTCTGCCTGTAAGATCGCTTCCAATTCCACTTCTCATTCTATACTCTGTGTTATGGGATACATTTCTTTAGATCTCTTACAATAATTATTCGGTATTTTGGTAACATCTTTGACAATGAATTTTCAATCTTAAAACTACAACATCTGTTGTTGTTTTTATTATAGTTTGCTTGTTGTTGTTGCTGTTATTCTGATAATAAATTGCGTTGCATTTGCCATTTGGTGTGGTGCGGTCGGGATAAATAAGAGTTTGTGTTAAAAAGTAGTTGTGGCAGCGACAACAGGCAGCTTTTAGCAACCAATTAACAATTCATTATAAAGGCATTAATATAATGAATAATCATTGACTCTACTGACATTGCGCCATAAATTTGTCCCCATGTCACATGCTATAAAAAGCAAAACAAAAATAAAATTAAATTAAAACGAAACTAAAACAGCAAGACATGAAATTCATACACAATACCAGTGGTAGATGTCCCTGATTCCAAACGTCTGTTGTTGTTAGCTTTACTCTAAAAAAGAAACAAGCTCCTCTCAGGTCTACCCTGCTTCTAAAGTAGTTGCAATATGAGTTTTTAGTCTAAAACATTAATTTATTATTTTCTCTTTTTTTTTTTTTTATACATTTTGGTTGTTTTGGTCGGCTTATTCTTAGAATGAAATTTTTTTTTCTTAGTGCATTACAATACAAAAACAGTTTAGTAATGAATCTAAAAGACTTAAAGCTTTTCGCATATGCAACTGCTTTGGCGTAACAACAATTGTGTTGGATACAACGGCCACAAATCTACAGATTTACACCCAAATTATAACTCAATAAATCTTAAAGAAAACAAATCGTACATTTAATTCCAAAATAAAACGAATTAAAAGCAAAAGAAAGAAAAAAAATCACAAGCAACGTTAAAAAAGCAACAACAACTTAGGCAATGATTAAGGCAACAACAAAAAATTGTTTTGCCAGCCTGCAATCCCAATGAATAGACAGACGGACAAACCATATGGGACTGCTATCGCTGCTGCTGTAGTTGATGCAATAACAATAAACGGTAGAGACTTGTGCCACATTGCTTTGCCAATAATTGTGTGCTCGAGTTTAATCCACACATGTTATCTACGACAACAGCAAGAAGGAACGCGTTATTTTTCGGTTTTGGTAGCAAAATAATTCGAGCTGAGAGGCGGGCGTTGATAGGTTGCTCCATACGCATCGACCTAAAGTTTATGCGCTCAATTTTAATCTCATTTCACGCTGATCTTTAAACCGCATAAATTCAAAGACGTTGAACAAATTCCTGTCTTATGATACCACTTACCTACCACCACCACCACCCCCACCACCACCTTAAAAACCTCTTGTTTCTTTGCTCTTTAATATTTCTTTTGATTTATATTTTACGTTGCATTTGATGATATTCCAAGGAGCTCCTTCTGTAGAACGGAGAATGAATGTAGTTGCCCCCCTTATTGCATTGCTTAAATAACAATATGTTTTGTTTGCTAATCATAAACTAATTTCAAATTTAAATTGCTATGATACGAGTGTACACCACTCTTGTATATCCAGCAATTCTTATTCCCACTAAATGCAGATTAGTGTTGAAGCGTCATTAATTTACACTATTATGCAGCATATTGCTGTTGAATACTACAGCAACAGCAATAAAAGTGTTGTACATTGCTAGGGATGCCATTACTCGTAGTTGAGAAAACTTCAAATCTACATCAATGTGTAATTTTTAATTCAATAAATTTCTATAGAAAAGCCAGAGCCTATCAAGTTGACTTTTTTGTTTTAATATAACATATAGGCTACCGAATCGCTGTTATTAAGGCTACATAGAGATTAAATCATTGAACGTGAGGGTTAAACGTTTGAATCATTGAACGTGAGGGTTAAACGTTTGAATAGTGGTAAGCCACCATGATCGATTAGGTATTTATGGTCAGTTATTGATAGATAGGCACTATATTTGGCACTGTAGTGGAAAAAGAATGGGAACTTATCTTAACTCTGCGTCAAAACTAGGGAATCACTGATTTTTGTCATATGTTTTGTCTCTCATGTAGAATTACAAGAAACTTTTCTAAGTCGAAATTTGTTTTTTTTAACTTTTCGGCAGCTCTAACTAACTAATATCCATTTTCCAAAAGTCGATATATTTGTAGTGAACTGATACTAAGGTAATTTGCGTACTTCATTAAAATATTATATATATTGGCTTTTATGGTTTTAGACTGTAACAAAGGACCACAACAAAGTTCTTCCAAAGTTCTACTTCAGACGAGGTCTTTCAAGTAGATTTCACTTCTTTATCAATCTGCTTCTCCAGTAATCGCCAGGACGACATCTTCGTCTACTGTCTTGGGGGTTCCACTCAATTGCCGTCTTAGCTATATTCTCTTTCGCTCTTCTCAACACGTGGCCAATCTAGCTCTATTTTCCTCCGGTCAGTTCAATGTGGATTGGCGATGCCCCCGCATGGTTCCATAGATCACTCTCCGAGATTAGATTTTGCCATAATATTCTTAATATCCTCCGTAAGCATCAGTTGATAAATACTTGCTTAGCTGGGGTGTACCACGACTCGCATCCGCATGGTAACACAGACCGCTCATTGAGGGTGAAAAAGCAAATTTCTTATATGAAACTGTGGGAATTTCCACACTTTTTGTAGAGCTCCGAAAGCCTGGGTTGTCTCTCTAATGCGATTTAGCATATCCTCCTCCAATCCTCCAGTAAAGTATATGACGCTGCCCAAGTATAAAAAAGATTGTACTTCCTGAAGCTCTGTGCTATCCAGTGTAAGCTTCGATGTATTAATTGTGCTCAAGCGTAAAAACTTTGTTTTTCCAAAGTTAATTTGTAAGCCGATAACAAGTGCATTTAGCTTAAATTCGTCTGACATATTCCTGAAACAACAGCATACTCGAGATCTTCTAGGCGGCCATTTAGGCCCCAAATTATACTCCTTCATATATTGGTCACTTGACCCATTATTACATCAAGTATTTTATTGAACAATAGTGAGGAAAGTGCACAGCCCATTTAATTGTTCTACCACTATGTGAATAACACAAATACATTAATATCCTCACGTGTACGTGTGTTTAACGTGCTTAGCCATCCTGTTGAAACCAAATGTAGCTAATATCCTCCTCTTCAATTTTTGTGTACAAAAATTCGTTCAATATGGCCCTCCTCTGGACCAAAATCCGCACAAACAGTGACTCGTCTTTTCAATGTATGCGTGCGGGTTTTCTGTGCCCCAAATGCGGCAATCTTGCTTGTTTAGATACCCGCCAAGATCAAAATGAGCTTCATCTGAAAAGATGATTTCTTTGGCAAAATCGGCATCTTCTGTAAGTCGATCGCAGGCCCACTTAGCGAAGCGTATACACAACCATATTCGTTCAGCGGAAAGATTAAACTAATTATTTGTCAAATCAGACATGAGCTAAGTGTTTCCATTCACGAAATAAGCACTAGTTGAAAAAAAAACGTTAGATGGCGGACCCGTTCTAAAGCGTCTGCATAGCTTCTAACACCATATGCGTTTGAGTTACATTCCAAAGCTGAGCTCTCAATAAATATAACTAAACATTCAAATATAACTAAACATTCCCCGCAAATAAGTGACGGAAATTAAATTTTCCGGTACCTGTGTTATCACAATGATGTCTCTGGTTAAGCCTCGAACACAGAAGCTTATTGGAGTTAGGGAATGCACTAAATTATTTTCAAATTTGTCAAGATATTCTTCGATATATTTGAGCAGGTGAGATGCAAAACTCTTTCGTTACAAGTCTAGTAGTCCTTTTGGAGTTTTATGACAAACAACAAATTTTCAACTCTTGAGTTTTAATCCAGAACGCAGTAACATCTAAGAATATGAAGTATTCTACTAATGTGATCCATTTAATCAGCCTCTACATGTTTTATCCAAATTTCTATTAACGTGTAACGGGTGAGTTTTGCATCTCACCTACGCATTTTTTACCATAAAACACTTACATGGCAACCCATATACACAGGATTCAATACATTTACTGCGTTACGTTACTGATAAGCTAAACAAGTTAGCGAGTCATCCAATGGGCCACATGAATTTCATTGAATATCCGTTGAAAATTGCATTTGACTTGTAAATTGTCCTCTTTAACCAGATGATCACTTTTATTCAAATCTTCGAATATACATAAGTATGTTGGTTGGCTGCACTGTGTTGAGTGTATGTTGTTGAATCGATTCATTTCATGTCATCAACATTGTATTTTTGTTGTTGTTGTATTTGAATTTTATGATCATTTATTGTGGCTAATTGTACTAAACGATGTTTCTCTGGCATAATCTCTACTCGATCATTAGCAAATACTTGATGGCAATTTATATGAGTCGTAGTTAATAATGCGAAAATAAATTCAAGGTCATGTCGATTAATCAGAAAAAAAAATTGTTGATCACAAAACTTACATGATAAAAGTCCCTCCTTAAAAAAAATTGTTTACATTGTACGTAACATGGGTTCTTATGGGTAATAGTCATCAAAATTTGCTTAAACTTCTGTGCAATAAATTATTTTTTTTAAATAGAAATTGAAATTCATCATAAATAAGGCTTGAATGACCAGAAATTCATTTTTTTAACTAAAAAACAATAGTTTGGTCTCATATATTACTGGTAAGAGTACCTCCCACTAGAAATAATCACTTAAACATGATAAATTATAAACAAAAATGTTAGTCTCACCTTACTTACCCGCCTTCTTAATGCGATCGGTGCTCCATAGAATTATAAATTAAAATCAGTTCATGTGATTTTCATTGATGGCCGCCGAATAAGGCGTAAAATTCTTCAAATATTTGACACCAACTAGTGAGTGACACAATTAGGGCGACCAAGAAAAACAAGAAACAAAAGAAAATATCGAAATATCGAATTCGAATAAATTGAATTTGAAAGACCATAACAGAAGTTCTGAAGGAGTTGCTTGTGTATCCTTTTCTAACAAAAGATTCGTCGGTAACTTTAATGTTTTTTTTTTCTTTCATTATATGCTCCAGTCAATAGGTATAGAGAAGAGAAAAAGTGTAAAGTAATAAACGAAATCAATTTCATTTCAAATCGGGGAATGTCTCGTGTAAACGAAATATGAATCCTGTTTAATCATAATTCGTAGAATTCGTAAGTCAAGACTATTAATCGTTGCTACTGAAGTGTATCAACTTTACATCTGATAATGACAAACAGCAGCGATAAGACGACGAATGCCTTTAAATCGTTTACTAAACAATGCTGATGATGCTGCATTTTAAAGATGTTGTGTTTTTCGTTTTTCTTTCTTTATTAATTTTGAATGGATGCTGTTCATATTGAATAAATCTGAGATTGTTTTAATTCTGTACTCGTACTACTACTGCTACTACTGCTGCTGCAAACATCACAGTCATTGTTACTTTCTGGTTCATTAATTTTTGTAAACGCGCGTTTTTATCGTTTACAAATATTTTTACGTTTATTTGTAAATGAGAATTTTCGGTATTGTGTTCAAATTCCTTAAATTTATCCATTTAATTATCCTTAAACGATGGCAAACGGTGGTAGAGAGACAATAATAATCGTTTGTTCGTTTGTTATTTTTTTACGAGTCTTTTAATTTTTTTTTGATTTTTTTTTTGATTTTTTTTTTTTTTTTTGAAAATTACAAAAAAGGATTCATTAATAATGTCTATTAAAAGCCATTGATATCATTTTTGAATATGCATTGTGTGTGTATGAATTAAGTCCTTATTATTCTCTCATATGTCTCTGATAATTTTAATGTAGTCTGCATTAATACAGTGGGTTAAAATGGTAAAACAAAATTCAAAATTTAAACAAAATAAAAATTTTAAGAAATCTGCTAACTATTGAGTCGTGCTTTAGAAAATTCTCCGAACCTATTTATAGAATTTAAGTTTACTGAACAAATTATAAATATCTGTTACGAGTAAGTCCCATTATGTTTTCTATACAAGTTTCGTTTACTTTTCTAAGAGTGTTCCTAATCCATCTTCATTTTCTTTGCATAATTTATGCCGTTTACAGCGGAAGTTGTTAATTTTCGTGTTCATAGATATGTGGGGAGATCGCCATATGAGTATCAATCGGCTAAAATCAGCACTGGATCCGTTAGATTTCATCAACATACTGCCGCAATAGCAAACAGTCAGAAGATCCTACAAATTTGTGTTTCCAATTTGAATTTGAGGTTAGAAAGCAAATTGGCTGAAGTGAAATTTCTGATGAAATTTCAAGAGCTAGGCTGTCCACCTTTGACATTTATTTAGTAAAAAATTGTGAAATTTTAACTATGGAACGCTACACACTTGAACAAACAATTTTAATTGTGAAAATTTACTATCAATATATTAAAAATTTTACTGTATCACTACGTAAAATTCTAGCAGCTGAGACCGCTGTGCGTAATTTAATCGCTAAATTATAAAGCTCGCGGTACTGCTCCTGACAATAAATTAAAACAATACGTTCATAGTGACCATAGTGATGCAAACATGACCGCTGTACAGCGAAGTGTTGAGAACGAGCCTAGAACATCAACTTGTCGACGTTTGCAACAATTGGGTATCATCAGAGCAACTTTGCGCAACATTTCTTCTTCCTTATAAAGCTCAACCCGTTCAAGAATGAAATCCAGCCGACCATTTTTTGCGTCGAATGTTAGTGAATTGGCTGTTTGAAAAACTAAATGAAATAACACATTTTTCAACAAAATCAGCTTTAGTGATGAGGCCAAGTTTCAATTAGGCGGTTATGTAAACAAACAAAATAGTCGCATATGGGGCTCACAAAATCCACAAACAGTCCTCGAAAATCCATTACATTCAAAGAAAGTAAACGTACGAGTATCGTGCGGTTTGTGGTTAGGCGGCATCATCTTACAGTATTTTTTCGAAGATGAGCAAGAAAACGGCGTCACCGTGAATTCTCTGCGCTACCAAACCGTAACTACCAATTTTTTGTAGCTACAAGTGGCTAATATTGACATCAATGACCTTTGGTTTCAGCAGGACGGCGCCACAGCCACACAGCTAGCTAAACAATTCAGTTATTGCATGTTATTGCAAATTTCCCAATCGCGTAATTTCTCGGTTTGGCGATGTCAATTGAACGCCTCGATCTTGTGGTTTAACGCCGCTGGACTATTTTCTCTGACACTCGGCGCTGCACTGACGAGATAGGCGAAGCTTTGTTGCAAAATGTAGTTCAAAGTTTTGTGAAAAGAGCGGGCGTCTATCGATGTGCTAGAGGTGGACATTAGCCCGACATCATAATCCATTATTAGTTCTCATGTTTCTATTTTATATTGGCATGAATAAAACTGAATTTTTCAAAAAAATGTGTTTCTTCTAGGGAGCATATTGGCTTACCACAAAGCTTCCATTGCTTTGTTTCAGTTTTAGTAATCAAGTTAATTTTCAAGCTACGAGTAAGTAGATGATTAACCTGCTGTAGCCCGCCTCCATATGATTGTGTAGTGTTTAAGTTCCTTGCTAAGTGGTGATCGCAATTTTTTTCCCAGTAGGTGGCATTTTCTCCTAATCATTCGTCTGATTGCTTACCATCTTCGCCAGGGGTAAGACGAAGATCAGCGGGGCTTTTTTAGATGGATTTATCTAGAGGGAGGTTGAAATTTCTTTATTAAACACTCGCAACCTCAATTTAAGTTATTCGTCATATCCTCTGCTAGGGATTCGAACCTGGGCCACTTGGTTTATATGCCTGCTCTTTAACTACTGCATCACCCTCCCCCCCAAGCCACCAGGTTATACATTTTGGTAAATATAAGGTCCTTTGCAGCACTGCAGAGAGAACTTACTTATAAGGGGTGTTTTTTATAGAGGTATAGAACATTAAGTTGGAATAATACAACGATGGATTAGTCGATAGACATGAATTTTATTTATCCGAAAGATAATCTTGTGGCACTACATTTTAAATATGATTTCTGGCATATGACCGCCAAGGCTGGTGCGGATGTTGTCCAATCTGGACGTCCAATTTTCAATGACTTTTTCCAACATTTGTGGCCGTATATCGGCAATAACACGGCGAAAGTTGTCTTCCAAATGGTCAAGCGTTTGTAACTTTACCGCATAGAACAATGCCTTTACATAGCCCCACAGAAAGTAGTTTAGCGGTGTTAGAACACAAGATCATGGAGGCCAATTCACAGGTCCAAAACGTGAAATTAGGCGGTCACCAAACGTGTCTTTCAATACATCTATTGTGGCACGAGCTGTATGACATGTTGCGCCGTCTTGTTGACACCACATCTCCTGGACATCATGGTTATTCAATTCAGGAATGAAAAAGTTAGTAATTATGACTCTATACCGATCACCATTGACTCTAACGTTCTAGCCACCATCGTTTTTGAAAAAGTACGGACCAATGACTCCACCAGCCCATAAAGTGCACCAAACAGTCAGTTTTTCTGAATGTAACGGTGAGAATTATCTTCACTCCAAATGCGGCAGTTTTGTTTGTTGACGTAGACATTCAACCAGAAGTGCGCTTCATCGCTAAACAAAATCCGCTTATGAAAATCGGGAAAAACGGTAATCTCGTTTTGAACCCATTCGACGAATCTACGCCGGGCGCAAGTCTATTCAAGATGAATTGCCGAGCCAAACTGAGAATAAATCACTTGACAGCTGTTAAATCGGTCGCCATCTTGAAAAGTAATGCCAACTTAAAGTTCTATACCTCCATAAAAAACACGCTATACTTGTACAAAAACCGAAAATGTTTCTTAGTACATTGGTCGTAGTAGTAAGTCTACACTGGTGCATATTCCTATAAGCGCACTTAATATTTTTCTGTATTTTTGTTATATCTTTGTTGTTCTCATCCAAAAGCAAAATTTAACTATTTTAATGAGAGACAACTTAACGGTACTTTTTTAAAGTAAACAATTTTTTTTTCTTATTTTTGTTGTTTGCCTTAATTATGCGATCAAATGTTCTTGGTACTATTTTAAGTGGAAATTTGTTTTTAAAAAAGTGACCAAAAATAAAATATTATCAAATTTAGTTTTTTTTTTAACCAAAGGTACGTTTCTAATAGTATATCTCAATTTACTGTAACTTTTCCTATTTTAATCAATAAATTTCATCACTTTTAAAGATGCCTAAGGGAACTTTTTTGTCCGATCAAGAAAAGATTCAAATTAAATTTTTTCACGACCAAGGATGCTCTAATAGAGAAATTGGACGTAAAATCGGTCGTTCGGAAAGTGTGGTGCGAAATTTCTTTAAGAAAAGTCAAAATTATGGAGTTCGCAAATCAACAAAGGGTAATACAAAACTAACAAGAAGACAACTTAATCTAATAAAACAAGAAGCAGCCCGCAACAAATTGAATTCCACACAAATAAGGAATAAATTATATCTTCCTGTGACTTCCAAACACGTTGCACACATTTTACGAAACGATGAAAACATAAAATGGAAAAAGCCGAAATGTAAACCAATGCTTAAAAAACACCATAAAGAAAATCGTCTAAAATTCGCAAGCAAATATATGAAATGGACAGATGAGTGGAAAAAAGTAATTTCCTCTGACGAAAAAAAATTTAATTTAGACGGTCCAGACTCATACTCATGCTATTGGCACGATTTGAGATCTAAAGATGTTCGGATGTCAAAACGTAATTTCGGTGGTGGCCGTGTTATGGTTTGGGCAGCGTTTTCTGCAGTTGGCAAGTCGAAAATTTGTTTTGTTCCGACAAAAATGAATAGTTCGATTTATAACGAACTCTTGGAAGATGCTCTTCTCTCTTTTATGGACGAAAAAATGGATGAAGATTGCATTTTCCAACAAGATAATGCTGCAATCCATGTTTCTAAGCAATCGAAATCTTGGTTCAATGAACATGGCATTCCTTTGTTGGACTGGCCGGCTTGTAGTCCGGACTTAAACCCAATGGAAAACTTGTGGGGATACATGGCCCGTAAAGTTTATGCAAATAATGCCCAGAATGAAGACATAAAGACTGTGACAGAGGTGAAGCTAAGAATTAAACAAGTCTGGGAGAAAATTGATTCCGATCTGCTTAAAAAATTAGTGGAATCAATGCCAGACCGTATTTTTGAAACAATCCATAACAAAGGATCATCCACACATTATTAATAATGCCACAATGGCCCAAACATTAAAGTGCGTTTATAGGAAAATACCCTTAAAAATGGCTGTTAATATCGAAAATTAAGTAAAAAATAATAATTAAAGTACAAATGAATTTTTTTGTAAACAATATTTTAAGTGAAGTCTTAACTAATTTAATACACAATTTTATAGCCCCCTAAATATTTTCTTGTTTAGTTTTCAATTTAAAAAAAAAAATAGTGTGCGTTTATAGGAATATGCTCCAGTGTATATATGATTATGTAGTAAGTCTATGTATGATTTATTTAGTGGAGTAACTAAGACCTACCTGCTGATAGTCTAACATCCATTATTATTAATTAATTATTATTGTAAATTTTGTTTTTTTTTGTTGTTTTTTTTTTTGACCCACTGTACTCTATCTTTATATTTTGCACATTTTCTTTTTTGTTTTGTGGCGGAAAATTTTCATGCTTCGTTAAATAGAAATTCATTTGAAGCACATTTCTTGCATCGCCCTTTACCACACTCTTCTCGCATATTCCCTTATTAAGGACATTTTTATTGTTATACGATGATGAAGTAAAAGTTAATTTATTACACATTTATTTTATATGAGTATTTTATTAGTATTGTTTGTGTTATATTTTATATTATTTTGTACTTTTGTATTTTTTTCTTCTTCTTCTATATTATGATTGTCAATGGTGTTGTGGATGATGTGATGTGCAGATACGAGTACCTCTCAACATACTTAGATGATAAAATTGCCTATATACGAGTGGTGGTAGTACAATATGTAAGTCCTTTTGTCAATCTTCTTTTCAGTCTATTGTAATCGGGAGTTTATTAAATAAATGTTTGTTTGCAAAGCTGAAGTGGTTTTTGTTTGTACCGAAGTGGCATTTGATTCACACACATAAACTCACAAACATTATACATTATGAACAGTTTTTAGCCTTTTGTACTCTTAAGGACATTGTGAAAATGGCTGGAGTGGTGATCTTGAAATTTAATTTAAAAATTGATCCTGCTGTTTACGTTTTATGTATATTTTTCTGTTTTTATTGTCCTTTCGATGATGAGTCCTTAATCTGTGTTAATTGGGAAAATATTTATAATCATTTGTGATACTCTTCCCCTATTTCATGTATATTCAGCATATTCGTTCATACGAGTAGCTTCTGCTAATTAAAATCAAAGGAAAAATTAAAATTCATCCCTATTTGTTTGTCATTTATTGGAACGATAAAGACAGAAAGAAACTGAAAAAAGAAAAAAAACATTCATGTCTGCTTCCTTCATATTGGTGGCTTTGTGTTGTCGAAATTATTTAGTCATAGCTCATCATGATTAAAGAGAAATGGCTGTGGCGGCCAGCAGAATAGAACGACATTGAAGCGAGGGTACTTAAGCCTCATTAGAGTTTAACTAAAGTGACGATGAATTTCAATTTTAAACTTGATTTATACGAGTAACTACGAACATGAACAACAATTTAGATAAACTCTTAGAAGCTATAAACGCAAAACCACCACCAACTTCACTTATATCACTATTACTTTTATTGTCATTATTATTATCAATTTTGTTGTTATTATTATTATCGCCTGTTGTTATTGTAAAATCCAAAATGGTTTTTAATTCTTGGATTCTCCCAAAAAATACAAGTTTTTTGTTTGTTTAAATGATTTAAATTGACTCGATTAAATGGTATTTTTTTAAATTAAGTCGAAATGATTTGTGATTTTGAAAACGTCTTTATAAGGGAAAGTTATTATTTTTTTGTAAATTTTTAAGACTTAAAGGGCGTTTATTTAAAATGTCTGGCTTGTAAGAAAAAGTCGTTAAGAGATCGCTATTTCTACACTAGAAGTACCAACAACTTGAGTTCAGAACGAACCATCTAAAGGTTTGCATTCGCCAACCATAAGTATAAATTTATTTACTTAAATTCCTATGGGGATCATAGGATCATAACAGTTGAAATCCACTGTACTCTATCTAATGCAGCACATTTCAAATTCGGCGTAATCGAATTTTTCTGCAATCAAACCTTGCAACCACCATGTTATGACTCTTCTCTGCTATATAGCCTCCAACATAACTTGGTTTTGGATGCAATTTAGCCGAATAGTCCTTGAAGTACAACGGCTTTTATGGCAATTTTGTCACTCAGGAGATTATCATGAAGTCTGCAACATTGGAATACATTAAGAAAATTAAAAATACAAGTTTATTCATCTAAACCTATATAGTCCCCTTCAAAGTAATCCCATCGACTGCAACACGCTAATGTCAGCGCTTGATCCAATCCTCGAAGCATTTTTATACTCGGTTTTCGGTATATCCATCAGTGCTTTCAGTGATTTTTCCATTATTTCCTCTCGGCTGCTGAAAGACGTTCTTCGTAATGGTTTTCTAACTCGATTGAACAGCAACAAGTCACAGGGAGCCAAATCAGGTGGATTCGGTGGCTGTTGGATGGTATTTGTTGAATTTTTTGCCAAAATCCACGAGTTTTCTGCCCACAATTTTGATCTCTTTCGGCGAATTGCTTCACGTAAACGTCTCAGAACGCCGAAATAATAATCTTTGTTTACTGTCTGGCCTTCTGGCAAATATTCATGATGCATTACACCGTTGTAATCCATGGAAACCGTAAACATGGCCTTCTTTTTTGACTGATAACAACGTGGTTTCCACTTGCCTAATGTCTGGATTTCGTGTCGTACTCATAAACCCACGTCTCGTCTCCAGTAATGATCTTTTCGATGAATGTGGGATCGGATTCAGCCTCGCAACCTCAAACTCTTTTTTGCATGAAATTGAGATCTTTTGACACCAACTTTGCAGCTACACGACGGAAATCCAAATCATTAACCAAAATGTCTTGGACGGATCGATAGGCAATGTTCAAGTCCTCTGTTATCTCTCTGATTTTTAATTTACTCACAACTACTTTTGAGCTGCTCGTGCCACTGGTAAACGACACACTTTTCCAACAATTCCAACGTTCGCGCACCATTAAATCCGTTTTTTACGGATACATTTAATACAAGTTCGTTGTTGCAAAATTGTAAAAACCGCAACACACATAGAGATAGATGTACTCTTGGTTACGTAGCTTTTGCAAATGTCGAGCTATGGCGCTAAGATTTAGCGCAAATACTAACAACAGATGTACAAACTTAACAAAAAAAAAAACGAAACTCAATTCGGAACGATGGGACCGCCACACAGGGGCTATACGGGAACTTCCAGCTCCATCTTTTCTTAGCCCGAGTATGGTCGCATAAAAAAGTCTTCGCTTTAGTATGTGAGCAATTACTTTGTTAGTCATGTTTAGTAGCGTAATGAGTGAGCAGTTTCAGCTTTCTATCAAGTCGTCCACCATTCGATCCATTGACTACACAAGCTGACAAAAATATTTATTTTTGGCCACTGAATGAACTTATATTTGTTTAAAGGGTTAATTATCTGGTTAATCACCAATTTTTCTTTCTCCAGGTACATGTCACAATTTTTGATGGATGCGTTTTTTGTGAAGACTTTAGAGAAGACAAAACAGGCTTTTCGATACTTAAGCATTTTATTTTCGAGTCTTTCCGAATCTTAATTAAAACTAGAAGATTTGTGGGGCCTCATAATAAGTGAATATTGGCCTTAGCCGGCGATAGACGCACTGCATGGATCTCTCTAATATAGGGTCCGCCAAATAAATTTTTTTTTTTTTAAATGCTATAAAAAAAACTACTGATTATTTTCTAAAATTTCTTTTTTTATTTGAAAGTACAATCCTTCCGGTTAATAAAGGAAAATAATTTCATTCAAATGGCTGCCATGCAGTAGCCTACACGATCGGTCCAATTTTTAAGCACATTATCGATTATGTGCAGCTGTATTTCATCAATGGCTTCACGAATATTGTCCTTTAAAGCGTCAATTGTCTCTGGCTTGTTGGCGTAACACTTATCTTTGACGGCACACACGCAAATAATAGTTCAACGGTGTCAAATCGCAGCTTCGAGGTGGCCAAACGACATCAGCTCTGCGGCTGATAATGCGATCTTCAAAAACAGGGCGCAAAACATCGAGTGTAGCTTCGGCTGTGTGGCACGTAGCGCCGTTCTGTTGAAACCAAATGTTGCTAATGTCCTCCTCTACAATTTTTGTGAACAAAAATTCGTCCAACATGGCCCGATAACGATCGCCATTGACTGTAACGGCCACTCCTTGCTCATTTTCGAAGAAAAATGGCCCAATTATGCCTCTGAACCAAAATCCGCACCAAACAGTGACTCGTCTTGGGTGTATCGGCTTTTCAATGTATGCGTGCGGGTTTTCTGTGCCCCAAATGCGACAATTTTGCTTGTTTACATACCCGCCAAGATCAAAATGAGCTTCATCTGAAAAGATGATTTTTTTTTGGCAAAATCGGCATCTTCAGTGTAAGTCGATCGCACGCCCAGATTCCCAGCGTTGCTCAAGCGTATACACAACCATATTCGTTCAGCGGAAGGATAAAACTAATTATCTGCTAAGTGTTACCATTCACGAAGTAAGCACTAGTTGAAATAAAAACGTTAGAGGGCGGACCCTTTACTTGTTGTTCGAGAATTTCTAGAAAATTCAAAAAATTACAAGTTTCGTAAAAATTTTTGCTGATTAATCGAATAATTTTGGACTTTTTTCAGTAACCTTGGAAATATGAGATTTAAAATTATTTTAGTGAATTTTTTTGGATCAGCATAAGGGAAACAAATAAAAATTTATATTTAAAAAGAACAAAAACTTTTCATTTTTAGATTTTTGTTCGTGAACTAATCCTACTCTTACTTTCTTTATTCTTTCTCGCTTCTAATTTCACACTGAGTCTTCCGGTTTTGTAGCAAAACATATCAAAATTAAAAAATGTTATCAAATTCCGACATAATAGTAAAAACACAACCTGGACTTGGTTACCCATACCATCTTAATAGACAAGCGCATTTTTGCTCAGCGTCTATGCCAATAAGCCAATTTGCTAACATTAAGCGATCACGGTCTGTAAATGCTCGAACAAACATCATTGCTACAGCCAAGCTATTATCGTATATTTTCTGTTACGCCACGATTGAGGCAAATGAGAGGCAATGCTACAATGATTTAATTGAATTCAGTTATTGTATATATTTTTTTCATAGTTAAGTTCAATAAACTTTAATTAATAAAAACCAAAAAACAATTATCATCTTATCTAAGGGAAATATTAGAAAAATATTAGAAACATTAGCTATTTTCTAATTGTTATGTTCGTCGTCTAACAAACATGCAATTCAAAAATATGAAAGAAATAAACAATTATTTTATTTAGTTTTTCTATTTCCATTTTTAAAGTCATCATACTCTTATCAATACAGCGAAAGCATAAAAAAACAAAAACAAAAACAAAAGAAAAAATAAAGAAAATCCAACGATGACAATAGATTTAAGGATAAGAATACAATGTCAGTGGCATTCAATAAATGCTAAATTGACACTTAATAGCTCAGACAACATTTTTTTATGTCACATCACAGGCGAGGGAATTAATAAAGCGATTAATGGTTTGTAGTAAACGCAACTCCATACACATCGACTTACCACTTACCACAGGGTCTGTCTAACATTTTGGAAATAAACTCTTATCTTCTACTTAAACGCACCCAAGAGTTTGAGACGAAAACCAGTCTTTTGGTGTATAATTGATATTGTTAAGCTGATGTGTTTTGTTAATCAGCAGGCATAACGCTTCAGTAAATTTTAATATACTCTTACCACAACAACAATAACAACAATATATTAGAGAAAATTATCCATAGAGTTCCAAACTCATCTATAGAAACTTCATCGGTTTATGTTAATGTGTCGTTTATTTGTTTCTTCTTTGCTTCTATGGTTTATACTGGCAATAGAGTATCCCTGTCTCTTGCCATTTCATATTGAGTCACTCACTCACTTATCTCCCAACTGATTTCACTTGTATCCTAATCACTTTGCATCTTATGAAGTGTGTAAGAGTGTAAATAGTGAAATTATTAAGATACCCTACATCAGTTAAGTGGAGAATAATATTTTGATTTGTTAATCTGGGTATGTGTGGATGAGATTAGAGACTAAGGATTGGCTTAGGTTTTCATACTAGAAATTTTGTTTGACAAAAAATATCAAAGGAAAAGGATCTGCTGTTGTGGAACGAAAGTGAAAGTTGAAACCATATTTTCTCAATTTTAAACCTGAGTTGATTATATTGAACCCGTTTTCCATACTTCAGCATGTAATTTTTAAATTTTTGTAAATGTTTTTAGAACCTGGTTTTGGGTCCTAGTTAATCTTTTTTTATTAACCAGAACTGTAATGGAGAAAGTCCTAGTGATCAAAACTATTAGTCGAAGAGAGTTTATTTTGACTCTGTCTTGAATTGCAACCAATTTTGAAAATTATGCTGAGGAAATGAAAATAGTTCTACAATATTGAGTAAAAAGGCAATGCTTGATCCAGACATTGTAGCCATAATTTGCAAGTCAGCCGTTTTTTTTAAACTATCAGTTGCTTAGAGGGCAGTGCTTTTTGTTACAAAATAGAGTAGAACTTTATGTCATCTACCAACTTAGAGCCAAGTTTTATGTAGAAAGAGTCTCAGGAAAGGCTTTCGGTGAATCTTTCAAAATCAGCTGTTGTACCTTTTATAAGGAGATTCAAGTTATCATGTGACTGTATTTCTTTTATGGGTACCACCATCAACTTTTCTAATGAGGTAAGTATTTAAGTGTCATTCTGGATTGGAGGCTTAGTTGAACGCGCACATTGGGGCCATCTATAATAAGGTGCTAAGAGTCCTCTGGGCAAGTAGACTGCGATGAGACATTGGGTCTTTCGCCGCGACTGACACTTTGGTTATATCGCTATTTTTCAGCCCATTATCACTTGGTGCCAAAAAGCTAAGGAAACTGAATAAATTAGTCAGAGTACAGTACCCACATTGGTATAACTGAGGTAATGAGAATGTATCCAACAGCGGCCTTGGAGGCCTTGATGGAGTTAACACCGCTTCACATCCATGTGATGAGGGTGGCGGCATGTTCGGCGGTAAAGCTTTTCGCCAAAGGGTCCTGAAATGCATTGGGAAGTCTGTCCGTTCGACGCAGGGTGGACGGAGAACCGTCTTCGGTCTTGAATGTTATGCCTTTGTTGGCAGGCCTAGTGTTTGGCAGGAGATTCAGGGTCGAATTCCCGGACCAGGATTGTTGGTGTAAATGGGCCTTAGTTCGGAGTGAATTTGACCTAAATTGGTATACCGATGGCTCCAAAATGAATGACTGCATCGGTGTCGGTGTTCGTAGACCCAACGGCGGCTTGTCGATCCCACTAGCAAGATCACTGAGTGTCTTCCAGGCTAAGATCATGGCCATTGCTATATGTGCACAGATCAGCCCTGGATAATGGGCTCAAGGGTAAGACCATTAATATATACTCTGACAGCCAAGCTGCCTTAGTGGCACTTGGCTCGAATCGTATGAGATCTGGACTAGTCGAATATAGCTACGATACATTGCAAATGCTTTCGCTTAGAAATAAGGTCCAGTTGTTTTGGATGCCTGGACACTGTGATGTCCAGCGTGATAGATCGTAATGAAAAAGCGGATGCATTGGCCAGAAAGGAATCTTGCTGTGCTACACCACTCACCACCATCCTCAATTTAATCAAGAATTGAGAAATTGCCCGATCCTGGCCACTGGAATGCTCGAAGGGTACTTTGCCACTCTAGGGAGCTGATCAGACCGCAATTTTAGCATCGTTCTGCGGTTCTTAAGTATGGCAGGCTGGACCTGCAACTCCTTACTGAGTTTCTTACGGGACAGTGTAGACTAAGAGGGCATCTGAAGAGGATGGCGGTCACAGATGTGGTTATTTGTAGACTGTGCTCAGAGGCGTCAGAGACAGTTGAACCCATATTGTGTGAATATGGAATTGTTGAAAGGTTTAGGTGGAAATGTTTAGGTAGACATAGGGTCTCGCTGGATGACATATCCACCATTATGGTTTCAGTTCTGCTGATGTTCATTAGGAAGACAGAAGATTTGCTGAATAACTAAAGACCGGAAGGGGCACAACAGATCCTATGGATCTACCATGAAAGATACTCGAAATCAGGAAATAATAATAAAAAATAACGTATACCTGTTCATAGCTTCAAAGATATATAAGAATATCTAATCAAAGAAATTTATTAACCGAGAATGAAGGGTATTTCTAAACCTCGACCTTGTTCGATAGCATTCAACTTGACTTTTGTTTTACAGGAAATTATTAACAGTTTACAACAGAATGTTTTTCGTTTTTTTTTTTTTAATTTTTTCGTTCATTTAAATGATGAACGAACGAGCGATAACCTCAAGTGTGAACTGATTTAATTTCATTTGGACTCGATGACTTTGTAGCTTTGGGGATGAGTGGTTGAAGCGTTTAATTTTTATTTCATATTTTCTTTTTTATTTTTCGGTTTAATAGAAAATAAATATTTATTGATTGCATTGTTGGTGTTTAGAAGGAAACAAAAAAAAAAAAAAAAAAAAAATGAGGAAAATTGTCAAGCGTTAAAAGATTTACGAGATTCTCTTCATGCCTATTAGTTGCTCTAGTCGTAAACGATTGAAGAATAAAACTTCGATAACATTTGATGAGTTTTTCGCCCCCCAAAGAAGCGTTAGAAGAACTTTACTTTAAACATAAGATAAGATTTGTTGTAATTCGATGCTTTTTTTGTTGTTGTTGTTAAAGAAAGCGTATACTCGTATTAAACATTTTTTTGTTTCTATAAAATTAAATCATAAACAATGGCTATTAGTACTAAGATTTGTTGTTGAAAATTGTTTTTCGTTATCTTTTAATAAAAATTTATTTTTTATAATTTTAATTAATTTTTCTTTGATAATTTTTGTTGTTGTTGTTGTAAATGAAAATTTAAAAAATAAATTCGTTTATCATTTTTTTTTTTTTTTTTTTTAATGAATTTATTTTTACAAAAGATTACTCTGGTCCAGACAGTGGTTTTATGGTCGCTTGAATTTCAGATAGTGCGTCTATGAGTTTTAATCACAACACGGCGCCAGGGGTGTCTTCGAGTCACACATTTTTTGTTCTCAACCGTGAAAATATCATCAATATCATCTCTGCTAAATAGATCGTATGACATGTTACAACTTTTCGAAGACACACTCATTAGTTGTTTTGAGCTACTGTTTCACTCACAAACGTTTATCATTGTGTTAAGCTGCTCAGTTGTTTTGTGCTAAATTCCTGGAAATGGTGTGAAAATTAACACAACAAGTCCAAGAAAAAATTTATAAAATATTTTTTTTTAATTTAAGATCAAAATTTTTGTAGCGGAAGAATATTATGTTTTACTTATTGTTGTTGTTATTGTTATTGTTATTTTTTATAATTGTATTCAAATTAAATCGAATTTTTTAATTGAAAATAAATACCTACAAAATGTTATTGCAATAAAAGTTATATTCTGCTTAAAAGAAAATTATATGGCATTAACACTATCACGCTACATAAGATCTTCTTCCATGGACTACAGGTCTAACTAATATATGCTTGAGCTAACTCAATCACTTCCGCAATTACACATAAACGTTGTCAAACGTGGTCTTACCATAAAGTATTTAACAAATTTTCGTCCAGTTTCGTTTATTTAAGTAAACAGCGCTGCTGATTATTCTTTACTTACCTAAACAGCTGTTTATGCATTATACGTAAACACTAATAAAAGAAACGAGTTATTTAATTCCAAACAAAATTTCGCAACAAGATTTTTAATGGTTTGGCTTCCGAGTACAAAAATTAATTCAACAGTGTACCAAACACTTGTCCAGATTAGCAGAAAACCATTTTCTATAAGAAGTAGGGAAAAATTACGATTTTTCCGCAAGATAATGCCTCTATTCACAACAGTTACCAAGCGCGCATGTTGTTAGAGTCGCAAAAATAGGTAATCATACTGGTTCAAGAATATGTGCAGAAGAAAAATAAAAAAGTCCCGTTACGTATGCAGCGTATAAATCCTACTGAAATGGTAAAAAATGTGTTTTTAAAATACATACATAGTTCATATGAACAACAAGAGTTGCTGGTTTTTGATATTTTTGAGCGAATATAATACGCAGATTTCTCAGTCTTTAATAGTTTGATAATTGCACCTTATAAACTAAAAGCTGTTTTAAAATGGTACGCAGAAAACCATTAACAACAGAAGAAAGGGGCAAAATGTAAGCCTATTTTGAACAAAAGTGCTCATGTTGTCTTCATTTACGTCAAAAATCGTAATTCCTATGGGAAAAACATGAAAGGAAGACCAGCAAGTATCTTTTAGCCAACAGACAAGCGCGCATCTAATTCCTCTGATTCCATACAAAAAATTAAAGCGAAAGCCAGAGTTTCTATTAGTATTCCCACTGTTCGGCGCTTGATTGTGGATGCTCCACATATCCAGTAAATGAAAACTGAAGAAAAAACGATTGGATTTTGCTAAAGTTCACATGACGTGGCATACCGAATAGTAAAGGGTTGTCTTTTCTGACGAAAATAATTTAACCTGAATGGTTCTGAGGGGTATTCTTCTAGTGCCATGAAAAAGAAAGTAATATTAAGCCGTCGACACAGTCGCTTTATTGGTATTAAAAATTGTTTAAGACTACTAAGCTGAAAGCAGAATAATACATTCTGGAACGAGCTTTTCCGAAATGCAGTAACATTTTTGAACCTTTACGTTGGATTTTCCAGCAGGATAACGTTCCGGATAAGTGACCATAATCTGATGGTGATTAACTGACCACCCAACTCACCAGACCTAAACATGATGATAAATGTTTGGAGATGGCTTCTACCGAAAGTTTATGAAGGAGGTAAACAACATGAAGACGTTCCATCATTGGTCAATACAATCGAGACCGCTTGGGACAAAATATCCTTAGATAACCTTAAAACTCTCTACTCTCTCTCTCTCTCTCTCTCTCTCTCCATTCCAAATCGCATATTTGAAGTTATAAAGTAACATGGAGGCAAGCCTCATTACTAAACGTTAGAGAATAATTCAAACCAAATGAACTATTTTTTGTTCTTAGTTTTCCAGTAGCTTTTTATGAAATAAATTACAAGAACTTTTTAAAAAGAAATTTATCGATAATAATAGAAAATAAAACAAAATTTCTAAAAAAAATAATAATAATAATGCACCTTTCTGTTTTGGTTGATTGATTAAAAAATCGCAGTAACATATAAATTTTTTGCAAATGCAATAGAAAGCAATAGATCCATCCGATAAGAATCCAATGGGCCAATGGTAACAAACAATAACTAAACTAAACTCTGCGGTAATTGCTTTTTGGGAGTTACTCACAGAACAAGTGCGCTTAAATCTTGTGCACAGTATGCCACAACGAATTTTCGCGCCTCCTTCTAACAATGAAAGGGGTTCAACTCATTCTTAAAGTAGGATTGTCGTAATGCAGCAATAATTAGTCTATTTTATATGCCAATCGTGTGATTACACAATTTATTGGCTCAAACGGCAATTCACAACATTATTGCGCTTATTTATTCCAATCAAATGCAACCGTGGTGCGACAATCGTGGGCAAGCTTGAAAGGCAATCATGCACCAATGTAAATGCCAAAAATACACCAATATTTATTGTATACTTTTTCGGAAATTAAAGAAGACAATACACACCAATTTTTATTTTTTAAATGATTTCTTTCTGAAACAACACGTGTTTGTGCTGTATTTACAATTGTCATCCCTTAAAATATGCATTTTTAAATTATTGCAACACAAACACAAACTTCTACCATCTCTTTCTTTCACTATTTTCACGTTCTTTATCAGGCGGACATACGCTAAAGCCGGTGTAACTTTTACTTTCTTAGAGAACAAATCATCTTAACTTTAGAGAATTAAATATAATTTGTAATTATATTCCAATTAAGATAAATGAATATCTTAGTGAATTATTTTTTTTTTTTTATTTATTGAAATGTAAACAAAATAAAATTTGCAATCCAGTACAACCGCTGTTTCTCATATTTACTCTATACTAGAACAATCGTGTGACTGGAAGTCGGCAATTTTTCATTTAATTGGAAAAATTTATTTATTATAGTTGGGATCGCACTATTATCGCAATGCATTAATAATTGGTACGGCAATCGTGTGGCAAGAAAAATATCAATAATGCGGCAATATTTATCGATGTTGGCAATACGTACCAATATTTATATTTTGAAATATATTTTCGCGGGATAAATTGAAATAATTTTGATATTTTACGACAATAAAGCACAATAGAAATTGTGTCATATTGGCAATTTGCGACAATCGTGTGATTCTAGCTTATGTCTTAATTCTGCACAATAAAAATTGTTTAAAATTGGTGCATTGCGACAATCGTGTGATCCTACCTTTAGAGCATACAATTTTAAGATTAACCAGTTTTCCTAAATTTTTTGGCTAAAATGCGGCTATAATTTTGCTACAAACAATATATAAACTTTTTGCGATAAATAGAAACAAATACCAAATCATCATTAGAAATTTTAAATTCACAGCTGTGAATAAAGAATAAAGGCTATAATAATATTGCTCTTGGGTGTATATCGCTTAGGATTTACTAAACGCATGTAAATCGTTTATTAGAGTTTGAAATATAGCAATTGTTGTGGTTTAATGCGATAATTGCGCCAGACATTCGTTACGCCCTAAATACTTAAAGAAATTCTAACATAAAATAAAATTAAATTCTAAAAAGTGAAAACATATTTTAAAATAACTTCTGTTCCCAGTTAACAGTCTTAACTAATCTATAAAATTGTGAATTTTCTTTTATAAATTTTCAATAATAAACTATTTTTCTAATGTTGAAGGAAGATGCAGGTTTCTGATTTCGTATGAAAATAGAAATTTTACCTTTAGGTGGGCGTCAGCAACTGCTCAAGATGCAACAATAGAGAAACTTTTCCACTGTCTTTGCCTTTTCGTTTTCTTGCAACAAAAGACGGACTTTGTCGAAAAACAATAGTTTCGGTTGAAATGTTTTTGTTTATCTTTTGTTTTCCATTATTTTTCAAAGTGGCCCAGTGTGTGTTTACACTCGCGCTGTAACAGTGGGTGGTTTTAGGAAAAAAAAAATAAATAAAAAATTGCAAGAACAATTAAAAATGTTATTGTTTCATGCGTGGACTCTGAGGCGCATAGTTTTGAAGCAGTTTGCAGCAGTTGTTTGATCATAATGGCCTAATTGTTTTGTGGCAATATTTTTACACTTACTTGCTGTTGGCCTTACTGGTATTGACTCGTATTTTTATTGGAAATTTTAAGGTTAAATAGGCTTCAATTGTTTTCTAAACGTTTTCAAGTGAAGCTTAACTAATTGCTTTAAAATTTCTTTGTTTTCTTCTTAAGCAATAAGAAAAAAACTATAACAAAAATCACTGCCATATTTATTTTATTGTTCACTTTAAATTAAAATTAATTGTCTTGACTGTGAAAAAAATAGGAAAAAAAATAAATTCACTCAGCTGACCACTTTAATTGGTGAAACAAGAGAAATGCAAAAGAATTTTTCCAATTATTAGAGTATGTTTTTTATATCGCCCGCATTTTCTTTGTGTCCCATTTTTAAATAATGCTGCCCAAAGAATCTTAAGGCAGATGTCCTGTTGCGGTTAATTAAAGTATTTTTTTTTCTCCTTTTTTGGCACATATGTTCTCAGGTTTGTTTTGGGTGACTTTTTATGTTCGAAAGCCAATAAACCACTTATGTTTTAAAAACAAACAAAACAAAAAGTAAGGAAATAAAAGCAAAAATTATCATCATCATAACCATCAATATCGTTAGAATTTTAAAATTCTACAGCTAACGAACCACCCTTTTCGCAATCACCAACAAATCTGATGTTGCCGTCTGATACTGCTCATTATGAAGATGTTTATCAGCGATTAAACTCTTGTTTGAATTAAAGACTTTGTCTCTCAAAATCATTATTTATATTTAAATATTTAAGGGAGTAAATATATGCTTAATAATTAAGCAGTTGTTTTTATGGCAACAAATCCTCTTGTTTGTTTTTCCCCTACTCATTCCTATATAAAGGGGCAATCGTTAAATACGTTATTTTTCTGTTTTTATTTCAAAAACGTACAAAATTTGATTTCTTTTTAAGTGCGGGATGATTGGTTTAATATGCTGTCGTTTGTACTCCCCTAGTAAGCTAATTCCCGCCATACTGGGAATGAACATATATTTACGACGAATAAAAATTCTTTTCATGATTTTTCTAATATTTTTTGGCAGAGACAACAAAACTACAAACAAGTAAATAAAAATGCCAATTATGTGCAGATTAGAATGGCATTTCTTTAATTCGAGGAATATATTTAACAACCCCCGCATTATAAAAATAAAACAAATATTCGTTTATTGAGATAAATGAATATCAATTTTCCGTTTAATTTTGAGATTTCGTTTTCAAATATTAAACAGCTATGCAACACCCATATACGAGTATATGTCTTTGAATGCCATTTAAATGATTTCAATTTATAATATTTAATAATGCCGTTCATAAATGACTATTGTTTACACACAATGTATATGCAAAATATGTGTAATCACATTGTCATGTCAAAAATAAAGTGGTTGAGTGACATTTTAATTGCATTTCTTTTGTGACTATAGCTTCGCCTCGTTGAATGTGATGGTTAGCCCGCTTTAACAAACTGATCGCCTGCTTGCTCAAAGCAGGCTTTCTTTAGGGTACAAATAAGTTTTAGAGTCGACCATTTAGCCTAAGCATCAAAATTGCAAGTTTATGTAATATGATGCATGCGCTTAAAAGCAAATTATTTCGCTTACAAGCATTTACTTCAATCAATCACACTTTGGGTATTGACGACGGCCTTGGAATTCAGTAAAATCTATAATTTATAAAAATGGATTGTGATTTGTTCGGATGCTTAAGACTTGAAAACGACTGGATCAAATTGTATACTTGCTTCTGCAATTTTGTCCGTAAGTACTGCGGGATTGTTTTGGAAAAAAGAAAAGTTCAAAAATTCTCAAGAGGTGACGCTGTAGGCGGTAGTTCCTGTATCTCCGAATAAGCTTTGGCACGTCGATTCACTGCACATATTGCAACTTCTGTAACAAATATGAATGGATTGGACAAGTGGGCATAGTTCCTCCGATACAAAGTAATTATCGATTTTTGTATATCTCGAGAACGGACTATATGACTTTGTAGTTAATAAAAATCATCATTGGAAAATTTGGCGGAACTGGATAAGGGGGCATGATACCGCCCATACACAATAAATATAAATATTTGTGTATTTTGCGAATGGTAATTGTAGAAGTTCCTAAGTTCGGTCCAGAGAACTTCGTGGACAATACACAGCATAAGTCAATAACTGGGGAATATTAGTTAAACGGGCGTAGCAGCTCCCATTCATACTAAATATGGAGTTTGAAATGTGTAAAGAACTGTAACAGTTAAAGCAAAAGGCTGGTATTGCATAAAGCACACCGAGTAAAAGCTATTTATATAAGTATGTACTGAGTACTGAGTTGTACCTAATGAGTTGTCCTTTTGTGGTATTTGGTTTCTTCCATGTTTGCATTCTTTTTAAATTTTTCTTATGAGAAATATGTTTTTTAGGTTACTCTAGTACTTTATAAGAATTGAAACTGTCAGATCGGAAACATCAGTCACAAAAGTCGTAGAATTATTATACTACCCTCGTAGCAACAATAACATCTAGATCATAAGCCTATTGTTTTCACATTAAAAAAGTATTGTATTGGCACTTTTTTTAAAAGTTATAGTCCGAAATGTGTTTTCAAGGCAGAAATCGCTTTCATTCAATAAATAAATTCTAAGCTAAGTGTCGCGTCTAAAATCATCATGATCATCTAAGATTAGAAAAGGCAATTACCAAACTGAAAATCTCTTTAATGAAAGTCAGATATGCTGTGCAACTTTAAACCCAGTTTCCCTATGGGGACCAATAGATGTGAAAACAAATACAACTTATGTTTCATATACAAAACATTTATGAAACTGTTAAATGTCCTATTTATCTTCTACACCATACATACGTACATATGTATATAATTCCAAACAATAAAATTCTACAAACTAAAAAGTTAAAAAGAAAAATTATAAATTAAAGTAATTGTTTGAGTCTTCTTCTATTAAATACCCAAAATTCGTAAAATATTTTAAATTCTTTTACTAAATGAACAAACCATTTATCAATAGAAATACAAAGAGAAAGAGAAAGGAATTTTTTAAAAACATACCACAAAAATAACTTATTTAATAGCTTTTAAATATCAATCCATTACATGAAATGGAAACATATTTGAAATATCCAGGACTCACTCCCCCAATTTACTCCTCCTTCAATGACTAGAAACCAACTGACAATGATGATTTATTACTTCGGTCAAAACATGTGTTGGAAATGACAGCCACTTACAACATCTTTCACACCGACAAGCAAACACATTTGCCGAAACTGTGTGTGATCATCGCGCTGCTTAGGAAAACAATAGCAATAGGAACGAAGACATTAATGATCCAGAAAACAGAAGAAGTTTCCACGAAATTATGTTGTTATGGCAGCGCCCAACTTGTCTGCCGTTAACGATCCTTGAAGCGGCAACTTGTCTAACGATACATTCAGGATCGGATACCATTTACTCCAGAGAACATGATAAATGTGTAACCGTATATAGGAAGGTGGTTAGAAGAGAATGTTTTGAGAAATGCAACATTTCCGCAATTCGCTGCGCTTAACCTTAAATCGATTTATTTTATGAAATTGGAGTAGGAAAAGAGCAAAAAAGAAAAATAATATTTTTGTGGGTTAACAAATAGTCTACAACATTTTAAACAGAAGAACGCAACAGATTAAAATAAAAAAATGAATAATTATTAATTTGCCATAAAAAAAAAAAACTAAAAAACTTATCTTTGAGTTAAAGGTGATTTTTAATACACCAAAGAGTAGTAGTAATTAATTATTTCGTTATAGAAACCGGATATAGGAATTATGTTAAAAATATGTTTTTTTTTAACTTGGAAATGGAGGCTCTGTAATTACCATTTCTGACAAAAAATAACATTTTACACATTATTTGTTTCATATGCAGTTAAAAATATTAAAAAATTTTCGCTAAAAATGTTTGTGGGTAATGTCAAATAAAAATAACATTACAAATATCACGCACTTTTAGAAGCTTATAAAGGGTTCGCCAAATAAATTTTTTGTTTTTTGAAAATGCTATAAAAAAACACTACTAAATATTTTCTCAAATTTCCTTTTTTAATTGAAAGTATGATCCTTCCGGTTAATAATGGAATGGCCATGCAGTAGTCTACACGATCGGTCCATTTTTTAAGCACATTATCGATTGTGTGCAACTGTATTTCACCAATGGCTTCACGAATATTGTCCTTTAAAGCGTCAATTGTCTCTGGCTTGTTGGCGTAACACTTATCTTAGTTCAACGGTTCAAATCACAGCTCCGAGGTGGCCAAACGACATCAGCTCTGCGGCTGATAATGCGATCTTCAAAAACAGGGCGCAAATCATCGAGTGTAGCTTCGGCTGTGTGGCACGTAGCGCCGTCCTGTTGAAACCAAATGCTGCTAATATCCTCCTCTTCAATTTTTGTGAACAAAAATTCGTTCAACATGGCCCGATAACGATCGCCATTGACTGTAACGGCCACTCTAGCTCATTTTCGAAGAAAAATGACCCAGTCATGCCTCTGGACCAAAATCCGCACCAAATAGTGACTCGTCATGGTTGTATCGGCTTTTCAATGTAAGCGTGCGGGTTTTCTGTGCCCCAATTGCGACAATTTTGCTTGTTTACATACCCGCCAAGATCAGAATGAGCTTCATCTGAAAAGATGATTTTTTTTGGCAATATCGGCATCTTCTGTAAGTCGATCGCAAGCCCACTTAGCGAAGCGAAGTTCAAGCGCATACACAACCATATTCGTTCAGCGGAAGGATAAAACTAATTATCTGTCAAATCAGACATGAGCTAAGCGGTACCATTCACGAAATAAGCACCAGTTGAAAAAAAAACCCTTTACAGTATGAGGGCGACACGTTTAAAAAAGAACACAATACCGTTTTTTAGCGTTGCATTTCACTACGCTCTCTAAAATGGAGCATTTTTGTGGAGTAAATGCAAGTAAATCAGCATTTCGACGTACAATTTTAATCAGTAGACATTTACAATTACGAAAACTGAAGAAAAAGGCTCAACTGAATACAGCTAACTAACGACATTGCCTTCAATTTATAAAAAAAAAAATTATTCAAAACCTTCAAAAATCAGTAATTTTCCGTAATTTCTTTAAATTTAAAAACCAAAAATAGTCGATAGGTGCTAAATCTGGCTTGCAGTTCGTATACCTATCTATGGATTTTCGATATAATGATATAATGATGTGAAAGAGAATTTTGCTCTGCAGATAAGTCTTTTTTGCCTCAAGTCAACATGGAATGTGTTCAAAAGCTCACTTACTCAATGTAAATAACAGTTAGTGTATCTAAACAGCTTTGGAGAAAAATTTGTTGTCAGACAGATCCAGCTAAGTCTGATGCACGTTCATTCATGCTTGGCTTATCATGGAAATTCACTGCGTGCAAACAGTTAAGTAGAGTCGAAAGGCCTCCGTTTAGTCTCATCAGAAGTGTTATTATTTACATTGCAATGTATGCAGATGTGGTAAAATTAAAAATGTATTTGCGTTGGTGAGACAATAAGAAATCCACTGTAAGATTTTTAACGGGTTAAAAGTTGTATTAAGTTCTCAAAAAATTTATTTTAAATTCAAAACATAAAAATGTAATGTTTTGTGTAAAATTTATAAAAAATTCGTTGCACATTGTTTATAATTTTAATCAGTACATTTAGTGGAAAATAAAAAAAATCCACCAACTACCACTCTACATGTTGATTCGTCGCCTTTTCAGTGACGACTTAAAGCAAAAAAAAACCCAGACAAAGAGAGGACTAAAGCCAAGAGCGTAAGAATACGTGTGAGTTGAGCTTAAACAATTACTCTATGAAATGAACACCATTGTGTTAGGTCCAGCCTAAAGTGTGTGAGCTCTCTTTATCAGGACACACACATTACTCGCCAAAAAATACTTTCCTCTTGACAGCTAAAGTCGAGTATTATTAGAGAAGCTGAAAGACCGTTTTTTCTTTTTGCCTGTGATTGTACTCTTTTTTCTCTTGTGAGTCATAAGTGACATAGTGCGTTTGTTATTAAAAAAGTGTCACATTAACCAAGCCATTACACGAGTTTTCAGATTAAGCCATCTATTTTCAGCCTTTTAAAGAAAGAGTCTAAGGACTCTAAGCGGAACTGCGACCGAAACCGCGTTAGAGGTATTCAAAGCTATTACCGTTTCGGTCAATTCGTAAGAAATGTACTGTAAGAAATCTACTGTTTTGTTTATTTTTTGGCTTCCGCAGATGATGTGATGTGTTGTGATCCTTAACACTTCAATATTTTCATAAATTTTGTAAAAAGAACTTTAAAATTTGCTTTAAATCTATCCTTTAAATAAGAAGCATATACACCATTAATGATTACATGTTGGCGCATTTCAAAGTACTCCTTATGCTTTCATTTTCTGATAATGGTTTTCGCTACACATTCTTCTCTAAATACCTGGTAGTAAATTGTCTATTCAAAAATGGCAGCAAAAGTATTTAATTTAATTGTGGAAATAAATTATTTCTCAACATCTCACCACTTTTCTCATTTAAATTATTTAATGAATAGTGAGCAAACAGGCAATTTCGTTACGCTTCTATCATAGATTAGCATTCATTATCACATCGAAATCAACAAGAACAGCTTCTAATGAAATTAAATTCTGCCATTATCGGTGTAAATTTTATTATTATTTCGCAACTGACACAATAGATTTGTTTGTTTCTTGCCATTTTAAGCAATTTATTCCTGATGTCTAACACGGTTTGTTAAATACAAACAAAAGATGCAATAACGAGTAAATGAATGAGTGAATCAATAGCTTTAACACCCTGTACGTATGCTTTTAATACGCAAACAAAACAAAACTATTATTATTCGCATTTAAATAAAAGGCATGTGACAGACATATTCTTTCCAAAAAAAAAATTATGCGAATAATGATTGTTAATATTTCACCAGCATTTGTTACAAACTAAATAATGGGTGAAATTCATACTCACATGTGTTTGAAATTAAATGAAACTTAAAATTCAAATGCAATAGCAGTAGCAATGGCAGCAATTAATGCCTTTTTGGAAATCTTTTGTTTGAACTTTGACAGAGAGAGAGGGAGAGAGAGAGAGAGAGAAAATTGCATAGAAACTAAAAATCAGTATGAATATGTAAGTAAGTACTTGTGAACAAAACATTTATTTAAATTTATTCAAAAACAAATGGACAGACTTAATGATCCGTTGACACATTTAAATCGTAACGGTACGGGTGCCACAGAGTCAGTCCAGTGAACATATTTAAGCGCAATGCATGTGAGTGAGTGTGGGAAGAAGAACATTTCAGTTGATTTATTTAATTGCTATTTAAATGGCATCTTAAACTGTTTTAATGGCTATTTAAGCGTCATTTGATTAAGTTGTAAATGTAGAGTTTTAATGGTTGATCACTTACAGGAGTATCTCCCCCATCGTTTTATTGTCGATTAATAAAAATGATTACTTTTTTAAAGAGATTTTCCTGCCTAAGGATGCAGAATATTTTTTTATACGACCATTGCTCTACATACATATTCTAGATATTAAATAGAGCAAAAGTGATTTTGTGTGCTGATTAAACATTATTTTGCGCATAAAAAATCATTAATATGCTTAGCACAGTTTCCCTACATATCATAATATGAGAAGACTACACTGGTCTACAGCAAAAAAAGCCTTTTTAATAAATTTATATGGAATATAATGATTTTAATGCGCTGAATCCAAATACGTTTTCATTTTCTGCCATTGGCCTTGAATTTTCTTTAATGGGAGTGGCAAATTTTTCGCCCAAAATATGATCGTTATGTCAATATACTTCATCATGACTTGAAAACTACTGGATCGATTTCGATCCGCATTTGCTGGTAATGTTTCAACATACCTGGCTTTCCTTAAAACGAATAAAATGTTAAATTTATATTCTTAGATAACTTTTTATCTTTTTGGAGATAAAAGAAAAAATTTTACCACTAATTTTGCAAGAAAAATTTTGTTCGCTAATTTTGGTCAAAGTTCGGTACCTGCATTTAATTTTGAATAAAATCAGCAATAGCTAACCCATTTTCATGATTTGTAGCTTATTTTACTCTCAACATTTTGAAGCCTTAATTGATGTGCTAATTATGTAAAATTTTCGTTCTGATAACTTTTTTATGACGTTAAAAAAAATTGCTCTAATTTTGCGCGAAAAAATTTATTTTTTTCGCAACTAAGTTATGAATAACTCCGAAACTGTTGATAATACAAAAAAATGTTAGTCGGGTGATTTACAGGACATTTTATTCCTAAAGATTTGGTGGTACTGGCATTAAAATCGGTCAAGTCGTTTTCAAATAATGATAAAACATATTGGCATAACTACATTTTGGGCGAAAAATTTGCCACGCCCATAAAAACAATTTGAGCCCGATGGGAAAAACTGAAAATGGATTTGAATTTAGCGCATCAAAATCATTATATGGTAATTCCATACGGTTTTATCTAAAGGCCAGAAAATTTTTTGTTTTTTTGTAGACCAGTTCTATCATCATAATTTGTTTTAATAACATTTATTAACATTCCATCATAAGCAGAACCATATAACCATTTTAGAGAAGTGTTTGGAGTTGTCTAACTACTATACGATTGTGAGTTTATGAGCCGTTTATCATCATAATATACACGATACCAAAAATAATTTTTTTTTTAAATATAAAAAAACTACGAATATTTTCTCAAATTCCTTTTTTTATTTGACAGTACAATTCTTCCGGTTAATAATGGGAGATAATTTCATACAAATGGCTGCCTCGGCTGGCCATGCAGTAGCCTACACGATCGGTCAAATTTTTAAGCACATTATCGATTGTGTGCAGCTGTATTTCAACAATGGCTTCACGAATATTGTCCTTTAAAGCGTCAATTGTCTCTGGCTTGTTGGCGTAGCACTCATCTTTGACGGCACCCCATAAATAATAGTCCGACGGTGTCAAACCGCAGCTCCGAGGTGGCCAAACGACATCAGCTTTGCGGCTGATAATGCGATCTTCAAAAACACGGCGAAAAACATCGAGTGTAGCTTCGGCTGTGTGGCACGTAGCGCCGTCCTGTTGAAACCAAATTTTGCTAATATCCTCTTCTTCAATTTTTGTAAACAAATATTCGTTCAACATGGCCCGATAACGATTGCCATTGACTGTAACGGCCACTCCTTGCTCATTTTCGAAGAAAAATGGCCCAATTATGCCTTTGGACCTAAATCTGCACCAAACAGTGACTCGTCTTGGGTGTATCGGCTTTTCAATGTATGCGTGCGGGTTTTCTGTGCCCTAAATGTGAAAATTTTGCTTGTTTACAAAGATGATTTTTTTTAGCAAAATCGGCGTCTTCTGTAAGTCGATGGCAGGCCCATTTAGCGAAGCGAAAAAAGCGTATACACAACCATATTCGTTCTGTCAAATCTGACATGAGCTAAGTGGTACCATTCTCGAAATAGGCACTAGTTAAAAAAAATGTTAGATGGCGGACCCTTTACAATCAAAGTATTGAGTTTCTGCAGTAAACGTGCACCGTAAGGGAAAAAATTAAATAAACAACAATCCTATTTACCATATAATGGATGACAGAACAGGAATATATAAATTGAGTACAAATTGTTACTTGTTTCTGTACTGTACTTTTTTCAGGCCAATAAAGAAACCATATTTTCGTTTTTAAAATTATCCTTAATTAGATTTTGTCCCTTTTTAATTAGAACTTCTTTTTTCATTTGATTCATTAAAATCGTATATTAAATTCTTATGAATCAACCCTATACCCATAGAGTGCTGATCAAAATACACAATAAATTTTAGTTGGAAGATCATAAATTTACGATCATAAATTCATTAAGAAACGAACATCAAAACACAAAGGCTTTATGCTTCTTAAGGACTTTTCTTATTTTATTTTTATTATTGAAGTGCAACTTCTAATGCACATCTGCTGCATATGTGCCATTCGAATTGTGTGCTATAGTAGTCGTATCTGTAGTGTAAAGATATGAAAAAAATATCATAATTCTTAGATTATTTGAACACAATCAGATTGCATTTAACATTTATCGCGCGTATCACTTAAAGGGTCCGCCATCTAACGTGTTTTGTTTTCAACTAGTGCTTATTTCGTGAATGGTAACGAACGCTGAACGAATATGGTTGTGTATACGCTTGAACAACGCTGGGAAATATTGCGGCATTACTTTGAAAATTTTGCCAAAAAAATCATCTTTTCAGATGAAGCTCATTTTGAACTTGGCGGGTATGTAAACAAGCAAAATTGTCGCATTTGGGGCACAGAAAACCCACACGCATACATTGAAAAGCCGATACACACAAGACGAGTCACTGTTTGGTACGGTTTTTGGTCCAGAGGCATAATTGGGCCTTTTTTCTTCGAAAATGAGCAAGGAGTGGCCGTTACAGTCAATGGCGATCGTTATCGGGCCATGTTGAACGAATTTTTGTTCACAAAAATTGAAGAGGAGGATATTAGCAACATTTGGTTTCACCAGGACGGCGCTACGTGCCACACAGCCGAAGCTACACTCGATGTTTTGCGCCTTGTTTTTAAAGATCGCATTATCAGCTGCAGAGCTGATGTCGTTTGGCCACTTCGGAGCTGCAATTTGACATCGTTGGACTATTATTTGTGAAGTGCCGTCAAAGATAAGTGTTACGCCAACAAGCCAGAGACAATTGACGCTTTAAGGGACAATATTCGTGAAGCCATAGGTGAAATACAGCTGCACAGATCGTGTAGGCTACTGCATGGCCAGCCGAGGCAGCCATTTGAATGAAATTATTTTCCATTATTAACCGGAAGGATTGTACTTTCAAATAAAAAAAGATATTTGAGAAAATATTCAGAAGTTTTTTTCATAGCATTTATTAAAAATTTATTTGGCGGACCCTTTATTTGAAAATAAAAAGAAAAGTAATCAAATCGATTGCCAGGACTACGATCATAATCGTCCTTCTTCTAACTGATGTAACTGCTGAACGTTGATTGGCTCTTTGTGAGCATTTGAAAGAGGGCAGCTTGTGTTACAACTATTTGTTAAATATTATTGGCTTTTATCTTAAAGATGTGGTTGCCTTTCAAGGATCGCTTGCTCTCATTTAACACTCATTGCCGTCTCTAACAGTTGTCGCATGTTATAGGATAATAAATGTAAACCAACAAACGATTGGAAAACAAACAAAAAGAGCAACGAGAATAGGTTAAGTGTTAAAGGAATTTTTGTCATGTTCTTCTAACGAACTACTATTTATTACAACAATTAGGAGAAACTAAAGTCAAGAGCAGATGTTTGAAGGAAAAAAAAACGTACTTTTAAAGAGTCAACAGCGGTATTGACCCGTACCAAATCTGAATTGTCTGCAAATTAACCAAAGCAAAATGGCTTAACATATAAAATGTGTGTCGGTGTTAATAATTTCACATTTAAAAAACAAAAATCTCAAGTCCTTAAATCCTTATTTATTCAATTATTCATTACAGAAAAATTATGTTTTTTTTTGTTTTTGTTTTAATTCTATTTTATATTTAATCCTATTAATCTGCTTGTCGTCGACCACCAATGATCATGCCAACAACTCACCTTTACACAAACTCATACCACTTGAGCTCAATTGAAAGTCAATTGTCCTAAAATTGTATGTTTGTTGTTTTTTTTCTTTGACAATTCCTTTACGGCTCTACACAAAAACGCAAAATACTTTTATGAGTACGTGTCACAGATTTGCCTCGAAGAAGAAAAGGAAAATCTACTTAAGAAAACAAAAACGATTTTGTGATTTTTCCAATTTTCATACCAATAGATGATGATAATGGTGATTATTGTGATGACTTTTCAAGAATTTCAATTTAATAACTAATTAAACAATTGCTTGTTGTCTTTGTTTGTTGTTGTTTTTAAATGGGATTAAATGCTAAAGATTCATATAGAAAACATTGCAGGTCAAGAACATTTACTTTTCAAAGATCGGCTCAGTTCTGAGTTAAATATCGCTTTACACATGTCCAGTATTGTTTTTTAATGCCAAATGGAAAAAATATTGACAAGCGTTTAGATGTGAAAGTATGATTGTGCATTTTCAGTTCTCTTAATCACGTGTTTAAATGTCAAGTAAGTCAAATAGACATATACATACACACACACATACAATTATACACTATTTATGCAATTACACACTGTATCTTCAATAGGGGCTTCCAAACTTCCGTTGACCGTTGTTAGTGGCCATATGGTTGAAGTACGATTTGTTGAATTGTCTATAATTTAATCGGTTTTGTTTAGCAAATTCGCACATTGAACGGTCACCATGATGGTCTCTTAACTTGAGGAAATGCAAGATAACTTTGCCTCTTTAGAAGTCCTTCACATCGTCACTCATACAAAATTCAACTGACCCATGAGCTATAGGTAAATCAAAATATCATTTTCATCAATGCTGCCAATTTCTAGATGAGTAGGTACGACAACAAATAATTTTGATAAACTTGGGACGATACCAATTAGTGTTCAATGCATTTTGGCGTCATAGGTCAATATTCCATATTCCTTTGTTCCTACGTTCGCCAGGCCATTACCGATAATGACGATAGCTATAGGTCGATCATATCGACAACAATGGCATATGGACGGTATTATGTACAATCAATAGACATTCTGCACAAGCAATTTCCGGACATAGTCATTTCAGGTGTCGGATCAATTCAGCTCGATGTTGTATTCATGCATGCCGGGTGATGCCTATTTTAATGCGTGTTGTTTGTCTTATCATCGAGTCTAGCACGGTATTGAACAACTTTGCGCTGTAATGGTTAGAGCACATGTATAACAACGCAAGCGAACCAGGTTCGAACTCCAGCAGAGGACATGACAAAAATCTATTTATTTGTGGTTTCGAGTGTTTAATAAAGAAACTTCAACTTCCCTCCAGACAACTCCATCTAAAAAATCAAACGAATAATCAGGCAGAAAAACGCCACCTACTGGAAAAAAATTACAACGCTAAAGTAAAGATCACGACCAATTAGCAAGGATATTCACCACTACACAATCATATGGAGAGAACTACAGTGGATAAATCATCTACTGAGCTTGAAAAATCAAATTGATTAATGAAACTGAAACTACTGTGCTTACACCAATTGAATTACTCAACAAGTCTTCATGCAGTGTTCGACTTGCTGAGTTTTTATAAAGAGTCCGCCAAATAATTTTTTCTTTTTTTTTTTGAAAGTGTTATAAAAAAAACTCCTGAATATATTCTCAAATTTCTTCTTTTATTTGAAAGGACAATCCTTCTGGTTAATAACTGAAAATAATTTCATTCAAATGGCTGCCTCGGCTGGCTATGCAGTAGCCTACACGTTCGGTCCAATTTTTAAGCACATTATCGATTGTGTGCAGATGTATTTCACCAATGGCTTCACGAATATTGTCCTTTAAAGCGTCAATTGTCTCTGGCTTGTTGGCTTAGCACTTATCTTTGACGGCACCCCACAAATACTAGTCCAACGGTGTCAAATCGCAGCTCCGAGGTGGCCAAACGACATCAGTTCTGCGGCTGATAATGCGATCTTCAAAAACAGGGCACAAAACATCGAGTGTAGTCTCGGCTGTGTGGCTGCGTGGCTGTGTGGCACGTATCGCCGTCCTGTTGAAACCAAATGTTGCTAATATCCTCCTCTTCAATTTTTGTGAACAAAAATTCGTTCAACACGGCCCGATAACGATCGCCATTGGCTGTAACGGCCACTCCTTGCTCATTTTCGAAGAAAAATGGCCCAATTATGCCTCTGGACCAAAATCCGCACCAAACAGTGACTCGGATTGGGTGTATCGGCTTTTTAAAGTATGCGTGCGGGTTTTCTGTGCCCCAAATGCGTCAATTTTGCTTGTTTACATACCCGCCAAGATCAAAATGAGCTTCATCTGAACACATCGCACACATTATGCAATATTACCATGATTTTCAAAGTAATGTCGCAATATTTCCCAGCGTTGTTCAAGCGTATACACAACCATATTCGTTCAGCGAAAGGATAAAACTAATTATCTGTCAAATCAGACATGAGGTAAGTGTTACCATTCACGAAATAAGCACTAGTTGAAAACAAAACACGTTAGATGGCGGACGCTTTACAAAGCTCTGATGTGTGAAACCACTTGCATTAAAGTTCAATGTTGTAAATGGCGAAAGCTTTAGCGAAGTCAATGAATTGGTGATTGCTTCACTTTAAAATATTGAATAAGGATGCTGTATATGAGAATGGATAGTTAAGCTTAAATTAAAGCAGCTTTTACTTTACTGATCATAGTCGACACTGCTAGTTCTTACATTTAGCAAATCTATAGATAAATTATAGGAAATTATTTAAAGCCAACTGTTGACTTATTGCTTAACTTGATAAGAGCAATTATTATTTCCCATGTGTATACTTAACTATATTGCTTTGAAGAACAAAATTTATTTTCTTAAAGTTCACTGCTTTAGCGTTTTGAAATTGTGCTTAAAAAGCAGACTCCTAAATGTCTAGTCGAGATTTTACCTAGAAAGAGATAAAAAGGTTTTGCAAAATTTCATTTTGCATATGGTGATTCTTCTGACACTCGTCAAAGAAAAACAATAAAATTATGTGATTGATCACCCTGGGAGTGTGTTTGTATCTGCAATTATTTTCTTGTTTGTTTTTCAGATTTTTGTTTTCTCCTCCAACGAAGGACCTCCGCCTTAGAGTAGAGAACAATAAAGAAAGATCGTAAATGTCCTGCGGTTTTGTCGTTGGTCATCTACTGTCAAACATTCGAAAAAGGCAATTTTCTAAACAAGAAAATACTTGAATCTTAAAGTGCTCTAAAGATAATCATGATTAGTTTCCTAAAACAATTCAAACGCTAAGAAAAAAACATAAAATCGTTGCCAGAGATAATTCAATTGTTCTTTTTGTATCTCTAAATATTAAAACTACAGCTGCAGCGATTGTACCATTTGGTTCAACTGCTGAGAGAGGCACTCGATATTATTGCGTTTCTTAAGTGTTGCAACTCGGTGGGTGAAGATTAATATCCGTTTAGGTGACTGAGTTTTAAGTGGATTTTTGTCTTTTGAAAAATGATTGCAAAAGTGGCTCGAATAGTTGAATCAATATATAGATGTACCCTTTCTTCTTCTTCTTCTTCTTCTTCTTCTTTTATTTTGTGTAATTAATTTAATATTTATTTATTTCAAGTACGAGTATGTACTTCCAGCACCCCTCATAAATCATCATCTTATGATATTGACTTTGAGATGCTATTGAGTTTTTCATTTATTTACAAGTCAAGTCAAGTATTTTCTCTTAATGCCCGTATTTAAGATTAAGTCAACACCTACTAAAACTACTCGTATCACCAGACTTTAAAAGTAGTGATGTTTCGATGTTAATTAATGAATTATCTTAAGTATCTTAAACAGTTGCTTGTTTTTTGCTCAATTCTTTTCAATCATGAAAATTATTACCTTCATAATGAGTTTTTAGTGTTTTTAAGCAGTGTTTTAATAATACTGTACATACTTGAAAAGATTATTAAGACACAAACTTTGTTTTTGTAAATTTTTCTTCTTTTCAAAAATGTCAATATTTGTTTTATTTTTCAGATCCACTTAATATTCATTTTGGTTTAAATTTTATATTTTTTTCTCATTTTCATTCTCAAACAATATTTTTATGACAATTATTTTATTTGTTTTCATCAATATTTATCCATAATCAACTTCTGTTCTGTTACGGTGATTGCAGTACAATTAAAACCAAAAGTAAGTTACAGGTTAAAAATCTGCACGAATAAAACATTGCGGTTAATCTTGTCATATCGTCCATCTTGGCTTGTTTTAATCGTTTGCGATTTGAATTTGTTACGTATTTAGATTGCTTCTGATCAAGGTAAGCCATTTTCAAAACCAACTTTTGCTCATCATACTTTCGAAGACATGGACAACCGAGATGTCCACATAAGCGTTGCCGTTTTGGTGATTTCTAACTAAACTTGGTTTTTTTTTCTATTTTGGTTATTATTTTCCTTAAATAAACAAATTTTTATGTTAAATAGTTGGAGTAATAAATTTTTTTGGGGTAAAATTCTTCTTTATTAGACACTTCAAATCAGGGCAGATTATTGTAAATAGGAATGGAGGCAATGACCCCATATGGCTTATAAGCTATCGTGCAGTTTATTGAATTATCGGAATTTTATTGAGCTTTTTTTTAAATTTTTGGTACTTGAATAAGAAGCTTCTTCAGAGAGTTCTCCCATATATGCTTTATCAAATACCGAGGGTAAAAAGTAACAACAAGCAACCTTTTCAAATTATGTTCAAGGTCGCCATGGAGTTTCGCATTACATATGCAATAGTTTGCGAATACATTTCGAGTTAAGGCATTACAAATTTTACTATCTACCTTTGTAAGCAGAATATAAAGGGTCCGCCAAATAAGTTTTTTTATTTTTGAAAATGCTGTAAAAAAAAGCTACTGAATATTTTCTCAAATTTCTTTTTTTATTTGAAAGTACAATCCTTCCGGTTAATAATGGAAAATAATTTCATTCAAATGGCTGCCTGGGCTGGCCATGCAGTAGCCTACACGATCAGTCCAATTTTTAAGCACATTATCGATTGTGTGCAACTGTATTTCACCAATGGCTTCACGAATATTGTCCTTTAAAGCGTCAAATGTCTCTGGCTTATTGGCGTAACACTTACCTTTGACGGCACCCCACAAATAATAGTCCAGCGGTGTCAAATCGCAGCTCTGAGGTGGCCAAACGGCATCAGTTCTACGACTGATAATGTGATCTTCAAAAACGGCGCAAAACATCAAGTGTAGCTTCGACTGTGTAGCACCGTCCTGTTGAAACCAAATATTGCTAGTATCCTCCTCTTCAATTTTTTGTGAACAAACATTCGTTCAGCATGGCCCGATAATGATCGCCATTGACTGTAACGGCCATTCCTTGCTCATTTTCGAAGAAAAATGGCCCAATTATGCCTCTGGACCAAAATCCGCACTAAACAATAACTCTTCTTGGGTGTATCGGCTTTTCAATGTATGCGTGCGGGTTTTCTGTGCCTCAAATGCGACAATTTTGCTTGTTTACATATCCGCCAAAATCAAAATGAGCTTCATCTGAAAACATCGCACACATTCTGCAAAATTACCATGATTTTCAAAGTAATGTCGCAATATTTCCCAGCGTTGTTCAAGCGTACACACAACCATATTCGTTCAGCGGAAGGATAAAACTAATTATCTGTCAAATCAGACATGAGCTAAGTATTACCATTCACGAAATAAGCACACTTTTCAAACACTTGCTCACAAACTCATCGAGCTTATCAAATTCCACTAGTTTTGTAATTTTTCGGCTCTTTGCCTGCTTAACAGTTACTTATATTAGAATGGCTTTGAGGTTTATTTGAACATGATGCCTGTGTGCTAAATACAATTGATTTGTCTTGGGAAAGACAACCAGCTTTTCTTTCTAAACATTATCTTAACGCTTCATTATCTTGACATTTGAATTTGCAAAAATATTGTAATTCAATTGAATTATGCATTAAATAGTCAAGTATAGAAGTTTTGGCTATTTTTTATCCAAATTAGTTACTTTTTATTAAAATTTGGTTAGAAAAAATTAAAATCTGTGGCAACACTGGTCCACATCATCATTAACTTCTCTGAATGTAACGTAGCTGCACTCTGACACTATTTTTCTCACTTCTTTGGCATTTCTATCATTTGCAAAAGTGCTGAGACCATCAAAGCGGGCTTTTTTCATCTTATCGAGATTGTCGGTTGCACCACTAAAAGTAGACCTACAGTAAACTATCCAAATCAGTACTATCTAAATCAGTACGAATACTTGTATTATACTTGTATAATAGGATTATCATCCTATTCTGCCAGCACCAGTACAATTCATTGATAGGAGTCATTCCTTAAGTGTTGAACTGATGAAACAAAATAAAAAGTTTGTAGTTTTTCTGTTTTTAGATATGTATTAAAAAAATGGAAGTCATAAGTAAAACATATTTCATTGTCGCAATGTTCATTAAATCATTAAATAAATTATAATTTAGTTTATTATCGTTTAATATACATATTTTTCTCCATCACTCCTCTAGGGATTATATCGGCTTTCCACAAAGCATCCATTACTTTGTTTTATCGGCTAATATGCTGAGGATATGTATAGATTTTTTTTCCAACTGTTGGTGTCCTATAATAGATAGGGTCGACGAGGACACCCCGGAATCAATCCCAGATGATGGTATTGAGTGTACACCGCCTAGCCAGAATAAGGTCAATATGGCAATAACCCGTCTGAAGAACAACAAAGCAGCAGGAGCCGATGGAGTGCCAATTATAGTCTTCTTCCCATCACATATAGTCGTAAAATATAATCGACTGTACTCTATGAAAGATGAAAACTTAAAGTCGACAAAATAATTGGGCAGCTTTAGACCTGGTAAATTTACTATTGACGAAATATTCACGTTACGCCAAATTCTTGATAAGATCCAAGAAAAACAGATCGAGACTTCTCATCTATTTGTCGCTTTTGACAGCCCTATACGTTTAGAGGTGTTACAAGCCATGTCTGAGTTTGGTATCCATGCAAAATTAATACGATTTTGTAGGATGACACAAGCTGATACGCAATCCTCAGTTAAACCATGAAAGAACATCTTCGAACCGCTCAGAACCAAGCGAGGTTTCAGACGGGGAGATAGTCTTTCAAGTGATCTTTTTAATATCTTGCCATCATGGGTCAAACATTGCGAGCAGTTACTAGTACCTTTGAAAAAGTCGAGATAAAATATGCTAAAGTGGGTCTGGTAATAAACGGAGATAAAACGAAGTTGATGGTATCAACGCACAAAATGCCCTATAGACTCGGGCACACGGTGGAAGTTGGAAACTACAACTTTGAGATAGTCAGCGATTTTATCTACCACGGCTCCGCCATAAGAAAAAAACACAACATCAGTTTTGATATAAAAAAAGAACAAAACTGGCTAATAGATGCTATTTTGAATTGAACAAGCTGTTTAAGAACACAGCCACCTCTCGACAAACGAAGATTATCCTGTACAACACAGAGATACTACCCGTGCCGTTAAATAGATAGATGCTGGCAAAAGTAGACGAGTCAGTGCTTGGAGTATTCGAGGGAAAAGTTCTTCCAAAAATGTATGGTCCCATCTGAGGTGGCGAAAAACATCGATGTCGTATGAATCATGAGCTGTATGAACTATATGCCGACATTGACAGAGTTAAACGTATTAAATTGCAACGATCATGTTGTGCTCATATTGTGAGAATCGATGAATATGCTCCAGCTAAGAAGTCATTTGAGCATCAACCTGGTGGTCCACTGAAACTCCGGTGGAAGGATCAAGTGGAGTAAGACGTCTCAAAATTTGGTCTCAGAAATTGGTGAAGTAGGGCGGCAGACAGAAGCGCCTGGAGATCTCTTATATCTTCGTCCACTGGATCAAACGCTATCTGACGGCCACCTAAGTAAGTAAGTTAGTATGTAAGATGATTAGTCATTTGTAGCACCTACCATATGATTGTTTAGTGGTGAATAGCATTGCTAATTAGTGGTCATCCTTACTTTAGCATTGCAGTTTATTTTTCCAAACGTGATGTTTTTTCTAATCATTCATCTTATGCTTGTCATCATCGCCAGAGTAATTTGGAAGGTAGGGATGGCTTCTTTTTCATTTTTTTAGATGGGTTGTCTGGAAGGATGTTGAGGAAGCCTCTTTATCCCTAGAAACCACCATCACATTTCTTTTGTCATGTTGTCTGCTGTGACTAGAACCTGGGTCGCCACCTCCTTTTAGTATACATTTGTATATCGTTTATATTTGTTAATAACAATACATATGTTTACTTTTTTCGCCAACTGTATTTGGCAATGGTAAATATTTATTCGATTTAAACGTTAAAAAATACGGCCACCAACTTAAAAGTAATTATCATTTGTGTGACTTCTTTGCAAATCTGTATTCAACGTATTTACACTCCAACCGCCAACTGCCACCACCACAATCATTTATATTGAAGCCCTCCCTTCGAAAGGAAAATATAAATTTAACAAATCTGAGTCAGAGAGCTGCTAAAACAAAATTGTTTCATCTTAAGCAAATATAAATAAAAACTGAAACTTGTAAAACGTTTCTTTGCTCCATCCATCTTCATTATTGTCATCATCTTGCAGTTAAAGTTAAATCTTCTGTGAGTCGGTTAAAAACTATTTACATTTCAATCAAGTAATCAATTTAAAAAATGTGTGACTTCTTCGAGAGTTTAACCCACAACTTATTCATGAAATAATTATTAAAACAATTTTAATTTCGGTTAAAATGCTTTGTGAAGAGAGTCTTTAATATGCACAGTGGTTTGAAATGCTAAAAGCGAGATACGAAATAATGAGAAATTTGAAACAAGACATGTTTCTTTAAGAATAATCTTAAACATTTTACATTTGCTTTCCAGGCCACAGTATCGTACCAGTTAACTGTAATAAAATAATTGAAAATAATTTAAATAAATTTATACTCAAATTATATATTTTTGTTTTATATTTAATACTTAAAAAAGGCATTTCTCAAGTCGACTATAACTTAAGATATCTGTCACTATTTTACACCATTATAGCCATTAAATGTGAAAACAATAGAGTCATAAAAATTTTAACAAATAAAAACTCACTAAAAATAAATAAAAATATAAAAAAAGAAATAAAGCAAAAAAACAGAAACTTACTGACTGACAAACAAAACAAACAAACAAAATAATAGTGATTTTATTTTTACTGTCAAAGTTAAGAGGAGTCAGTCGTAAAGTTACAGTAGAAGTAGTAACAGCCAGCAGCAGTATAGTAAGCGATGATATTTGTTGGCTGGCATTGTATACAATGTCAATTAGCAGCTGCAAAACGACACTTAATGTGCGTCACCACAAGTACAATAATACGACAGACAATAAAATAAAATTTAACTTGAAAATACAAATAAATAAACAAAAATGTGAAATGAAAATAATCCCTAAAGTCACAACATACCCGTAGTCAAGACAAAACCACGCCATAGGACTACTCTAAAAAGCTTCTGATACTAACTTGGCTTACTTCGTATCGCTGAAAGTGATGATAAACCTTAAAACTCATTTTAACAGCTAAATGGCAAACAAATAAAGTGGCATACCATACACGTAATCCAATCGACCGACCATTGAACAAATAAATAAAGAAGAAAACGAAAAATGAATGAATAAACGAATGAAAGAACAATTGTAGTCGTTTCGATTCAGCCTGTGTCGTCTTCAACTTAATCTCTGGTCAAAAGCCGCCTGCCTAGATTTGAACAGTACTGCAGCTCTGAAGAGGGCTAAGCAATTGTTGTCACCGATGTTGTTGTGTTAAAGCTTGCGTATGTTAAGTGGTCCTAAATAAACATGAGTACTCTTCAAGCATTTACTTCGCTTTAACAGCTGCTTAAAATAATTCATTCTCTGACAATCTATACAACATTATACAACATTGCACTAAAAAAAAAAAGAAAATATGCTCAAAAATACTCTTAAATGTCATTAAAATCACTTCAGTTTTACATGATTTCAAGTTTAAATTTAAAAATTTGTTCACTCCTTTAAAACCCTGTAAAGTAAGCAAAAGTGTCTGTGTGTGTGTGTGTGTGTGTGTGTGTGTGTGTGTGTTTGAAGCGTACACTGACTGCAAGCCAGGTTTTGTCCCTATCAAAACGGTAAAGCGTAGTAGGCATTACAAATAGTAGACGCATATTGTCAACTATTGTACAATTGCTACTATTCCGTACCGATCAAGTAGCGGCCACTGCCTGCAGCTAAAGTTAAAACATTAAACGAAAACAAGAAATCTGTTGTTGGTGTTAAAATTGTTTTTCGAGTTCAATTCACTTTAGGGTTTAACTAATGAACTCTTAAAAAGGCTGATTTTCCTTTCCTTTGTGCAACACTATTGCTCCTGTGTTGCAACAATTATTTGCTGGCATTTGCAAATTGACAAAATAAATAATGCCCCAACAGTATGTAAGCTCGTACACTTGAAGGTGACTGACGCTGACTCTGATCTCTCAATGCCATCTTATTTATTTGTTTATTTCATTTTCATTTTACTGACTGACGGAGTTGCTAATTTCTGTTTGTCTATCGGCTAAATTTCATTTTAATGTTCTAAAGAATCGATTGAAGTCATCCTACATTCACAGAGTTTGTATAACTAATTCTCTAGTAGACGACGAGGGAGATGAAACAAAAAAGTCCAAAAAAGATGTCAAAAGACGTTTAATTCCCTTGAACAAGTACAAGGAAATTAACAAATTTGTTAAGCAAATAATTAATTTCACTACTACAGTGGAGAAAACGCAGCAGCACTTAAGCTTAGAATGTCTTTGTCTCGTCGCAGTCTGTGGTAGAGTTGGAGTCATTGCTTGAACAAAACAGAAGACTGTCCTCAGTGTTTGTGCAAAAATCTGTTGTTGACAATGATGACAGAAATTGAAAATAAAACGTTTAACGAAATCATTAAATAATTAAATGAAAGTAAATGTTTGCTAAGACAACAATCATCATCATCATCATCATCACTCTGTTCTTTCAATTGTGCCTTTTTCGGGTTCCCCCTTCATCTTAATCTTATGAATATGAATGTCTGCCAGGCCAACAGTCAACAAACAGTTAACAGCCAACAGCAATTGTTAACGGTTTAACACCCATCAAATGAGTAAATATTTTTCCCCCGGCTCCACAAACTCATAAAATCAACAATGAAATGCTTTGAAATCAAAATTCATTACTGCTATTAATTTGAAACTGTAAATAATTCTGAATCCCTTTTGGCTTCCCCACCCCCCCTCTCTCCCCTAAAACCAGGAAACACAAAATCCCTTTTTTGTGTACCCCAAGGACTTGATATGATATGATGGTAAACATACGTTTTTGTCTTTATACCATTGGCAACACTATGTAAACCTTATAAATATTTCCGTTACCAGTTTGTTATAATTCCCCCCCACCCACTTTCTAACGCTTGTTAGCACTCATTGCTGAGGCATATCATCCCTTATATAGTAGTAGTAGTAGCAGTAGTAGTAGTACCCTGTCCGCGCCCTTTTAAGTGGCAAAATTTTTTTTGAATTCAATTTGGGAGAAAGTTGTTATTTTTTATTTCATTCTCGTTCGGTTGGAGGAAAGATTGCAAATTGAATTGAATTAATCTTAAAGTTGACATGCTAAACGGTCTTAAATGCCAAAAGGGAGTTAAAGATAGAGACGGGGAGAGGGTGAATTGTGAGTAAATTGTGGTTTCATGGATATTAAAGGACCTGTCTGTCTCTCCGTTTCTAACCCCACCCTGTGGTAATCGCTTTTTCTACTGGATTCAAGTGTCGTGCTAAACAAACAAAAAATTATTTTCCATTTATTATCTCTTCTATTGTATTTATCCCTGTTGGAAATGTTAATTCAGATGCTATGCTACTCGATTTTAATTTTTTTTTTCCTATTTATTTGGGGAGTGTGTCGGCCTGTGTGCCTATCGCTCTCTCTTTGTCTGTGCCATCGTTTGTGTCTATTACCCAAAAAATTATAGAAATTTGATATTTGACTTCCAGGAATTATTTATTCGTTTTGGCTTGAATTTTTATTACATTCGTATTTGCCTTGGCTGTGATTTACTCGTAGCTTCCCATTGAGGGTGGATTTTTATTTGATTTTTTCTCTTTCTTTTTTTTGCTATTTTGCTGTGTGTAAATTGTTTAACAAGCTTATCAGCATAAAAGTTGGCTTTATTTTTATATTGACTTTTATTCCTTTCCATTCTTGCTTTAATGGGATTATTTGTGATTTTTTTTGTGATTTCCTTTAAATGAGCAGATTTATATGAGGATTTGATGTGATAACGATACCATTGAAAACTCAAAAAACAATCATTTATTTGATGATTTCTGAGAAAAAAAACAACAACAAAATTAAATCGTTAATAATTATTTAGAAAAAAAGACACAGAATATTTAGCATCATGCATTAAACCTCCATTTTCTCTTCGTAAGGGTGTTTACGACGTGTCATGGCTAGCAGTGATCTTCCTAAGTGACCTGTACAAATCGCCAGTAAGAGCGCTTTCAGCAGTAGGACCAAGCTGAGGTTAGAGCTGCTCATTATAGTAAGTTGCTGGCGGTAAATAGTCAACCTTTACGATATGAATAAGCATTCGAGCCGAATGAGAAAGAGGAGAAAGCGAACTCCATCAGCATCCTCAAAATAACAAAACTTCAGGTGTAGTTAGAATATCTGCAGAGCTATTAAGATCTGATCCCCTTCCTTAAAAGCGCTACAATAATCTACCCAATTATTCGATCATTTTGGTAGGATGGCTATTTATCTGGTGAACGTGCTGAGGGTGTGGTGATAAATATACAACTGGCGGGGTATTACGCTGTTCTCATTTCCAAGAGAATCTCCGAAAAAATAACACCAATATTGAGACAAGAGCAAGCTGGTTCCGGACCACAAACGTCCACTATAAACCGTACCATTACAGAGCACTTTGTGGAGTGGCGCTCACTGCTGTATTTTTGTTTTATAGATTTCAAGAAAGCCTTTGACAGACTGAAGAATGAAGTGGTATGGAGTGCTAGGGAGTTCCGCTTAAACATATTAAACTCATTTATACTTGGCAAGCAATTAAGCGGACCAATAGAAGTGGGAATTGGGGTCTGGCAAGGGTATGTCCCGTCACCACTCTTATCTAATATAGTTCTGCACACGATTCATAAGAAAGTATTCTTTGACGGCAGAGCGATTGGTATTGCAAAGCCGGCTGAACGAAATCGATTATGCGGATGACATCTGTTTCCTGGAAGAAGAAGACTTAAACTCTCGGTATTAACGCGACGTCCCGAGACTTATTTGTTATTGACACCAAAGAAATCTACCTGGGGTGTATTATATCCGCAAAAGGAGGTTCGAGCCAGGAAAATGTATCACCCTATTGACCGTCTAAGAACAAGTTGGAAATCATCCATATTATCCATACATACGAATATTACGATATTCAATGCAAATGTAAAATCCACCCTTTTGTATAGTTGCGAAACGTGGAATGGTGTCACTTGAGATATAAAAAAGTTACAAGTTTTCATTTTCTGGCCGATAACTTGTCTGATCGCACGCTTTGGCGCAGAACAGAGCAAGAATCAAGGCGCGAATGACGGTATATTGGTCACGCTCTTAGAAGGAATCCGCATAGTATTAGTAGAATTGCAGAAGAAGAGGACGCTCAGCCCATATATGTAGGCGACAAATTAAGGCCGAATTGAACGGTAACGGCAATAGTTGTAGAGAAGTGAAGGCGCTAGCACAAAATAGAGAGTCGTTGAGAGAATTTATTAAAGCCATATGCTCCATTTAGCCTCCTTATTGTGCATTAAACCAATATTTCTTACCTTATTTCGAAAGACATATGATGTAATTGGCTGAAAATTTGTTTTGGGATAATAGTCTTAGTTAATTGTCGTAGATTGTTCTACTCCATGTAAGACAAGTAAATCAAAAAATAAATCCTCTATTAAATTTCGTCTACCATAGCCAGAGCCACTACCTTTATTCCCCAAAGAGGGGACGCATTTAATAAATGTGCTAAATCCTAAGTTCTCGAAACTTTAGAGCCCATGGCACCAGAATTAAGTCTTTGATCAAAAATCTAAAATTGCTTGTTTCTTTCTAATCTTGTCATTGCATTAAATACTTAAACTATGGCAGTTGTATTATGCAATTACACGGTGCGACAAAAAAAAATACCTGGCAAAAATGATACTATTTTTCTGATAGCTCTGCCGAGCAAAACCAGGATTTGTTATTGAAATTTTCGAAACACCTCTAAAATCTCGAGCTACGGGTAAAAACCCGGTTTTCCGGACTATCATGCTAATAACTTAGCTGATTTGGAAAGAGGAGGAAACAGACCTTTTAAATGATATATGTGTCGTTTAAGTTGCCTTGAAAAATCTTGGTGTATTTTTCAAGCAAACAGATTTTTCATCCAATTTTTTCTATTTTATTTAGGAAGCGTACTATTGTTGAACTAATTAAGGAACTATATTATGTTACGAATAAAATGAGACTTACGGTTTAGAAATCCGTTGGAAATTGACGGAGTTATTAAATTTTTTAGTGAAGAAGCTCATGTTTTGAGAACTACAAAAACAGATCCTTGTTCTACTTGACAGCGCCTATCAAAAAAGTAGTGTTATTTCCCAGGTATTTCAACTTCGTTCAGTTTTGTCGCACTGTTATGTATTAAATTCGATTTTTTTTTTTTAGAAATTAATCACTGAATTTAAAATCCAGCAAACTTCTATGTAAATAAAGCCATAAATAGCTAAATTAGGGTGAAACACTGAAATTCACACGCATTATAAACAAGATAAAGCCAATTTCAATAAACAAACTGCTTTGATGGAAAACTTTTATGCTGACGATTATTATCACACAAAAAAAAAAAATAAAAAAAAAATCATCAGCAACGTTGAATCCTTTTCCCTTTAGAGCTACTTTCCTATTATTTGTTATCAAAACGTAATCATCCCCCTAAATAAATATTGTTCATCTTAATCTGTCTGTCTGTCTGTCTGTCTATTTGTCTGACTGGCTGGCTGAATTAGAAGCAAATAAAAGCTAATAAGAAAAATAATAAAAAAAAAGATTTTTTATTTTTTTATTGTTTGGCAAACAACATTTAAAATCCGTGAAGCCACAAAATACCATATTACAGCAGCAGCGCTGCTGTTGCCATTGCATAAATCGACGCATAAAATGCTCAGTCTTCTGTTAGCATACAAGCAAACACTTCTTCTTCTACTCCTTGAATGTTCAGTCATGCAGTCATTTATTTCAAAATTAAAGAAAAACTAAAGGAGGAATGGAAACAAAAATAAAAAAAAAACAAAAAACAAAATTATAATTGAATAAACGCGCCATAACCACACTTATTCGCTTAATGCTATACGTGTTTTTGTTGTCGTTGCTATATGAACATAATCATTGTCATCATCAGCAAAAAGAAAAGCAAGCAGAGGCATTATCAACCACCAACATTACTGCCAGCCATTCAGCCCCATGGACCGACCAGTCAATGTCAGTTAACAAAGTTATTATTATCGTTTAATCGTTCGTTTAAAGCCTGTTGGCGTTTTTTCTGTTATTTTTCTTTTATTATTTTGACACCACCACTCTCTGCCACTACCCATGCAACCAACCAACCCATCATGAAAACTCTCATACAAATACAACAAACATATATTTCTCTATTGTTTGTTGTTCAGTCTTTTAAAAAGAAGGGTGTTTTATTTACAGTTCTTGTTGTTGTTATTGCAAAAATACATCAACAGTTTGGCAACCCCTTTTCGTAGTTAATAATTTGGGAAACCCTCTTGATTGTTTATTTATTTTGCACACGTTCTCTCACATACATATGCTCTATCTCTCATGTTGTTGTTATGAACGTATTATATACATATAATACATAAGTACATGATGTGTTGTTGTAGCAGATATTTCATTATTGCAGTGTGTTCACTTAGCGGATATTTTTTTCCTCTTGACTTGTTAAATAGGCGCTTTTGGCGCTTTGGGGTCCGTCATCTAACGTTTTTTTTCAACTAGTGCTTCTTTCGTGAACGGTAACACTTAGCTCATGTCTGATTTGACACATAATTAGTTTTATCCTTCCTCTGAACGAATATGGTTGTGTATACGCTTCGCTAAGTGGGCCTGCCATCGACTTATAGAAGATGCCGATTTTGCCAAAAAAGTCATATTTTCAGATGAAGCTCATTTTGATCTTCCGCTGAACGAATATGGTTTTGTATACGCTTGAACAACGCTGGGAATCTGGGCCTACGATCGACTTACAGAAGATGCCGATTTTGCCAAAAAAAATCATCTTTTCAGATGAAGCTCATTTTGACCTTGGCGGGTATGTAAACAAGCAAAATTGTCGCATTTGGGGCACAGAAAGCCCGCAGGCATACATTGGAAAGCCGATAAATCAAAGACGAGTCACTGTTTGGTGCGGATTTTGGTCCAGAGGCATAATTGGGCCATTTTTCTTCGAAAATGAGCAAGGAGTGGCCGTTACAGTCAATGGCGATCGTTATCGGGCCATGTTGAACGAATTTTTGTTCCCAAAATTTGAAGAGGAGGATATACGGCGCTACGTGCCACATAGCCGAAGCTACACTCGATGTTTTGTGCCCTGTTTCTGAAGATCGCACTCGCCACCTCGGAGCTGCGCTTTGACACCGTTGGACTATTATTTGTGGGGTGCCGTCAAAGATAAGTGTTACTCCAACAAGCCAGAGACAATTGACCGTTTAAAGGACAATATTCGTGAAGCCATTGGTGAAATACAGCTGCACACAATCGATAATGTGCTTAAAAATAGGACCGATCGTGTAGGCTACTGCATGGCCAGCCGAGGCAGCCATTTGAATGAAATTATTTTCCATTATTAACCGGAAGGATTGTACTTTCAAATAAAAAAAGAAATTTGAGAAAATATTCGGTAGTTTTCTTTTTTTTAGTTTTCTTTTATAGCATTTTCAAAAAAAAAAAAAAAATTATTTGGCGGACCCTTTATAATAAATATAAAAATGCAAAATAAAGTGAAATGTGCTAAATTCCTTACAATAGTTATTGTTCTAAAAATTAAATTCAGAAAAAGTCCAAGCTGATTGGGTATTAGCGAAACCGAGAACAAATCAAATTCTGTTAATATACTTACCTATATAAGTATGTATTATATTTCGACATTACGAAAGTATAACATGGTGCGCAAAAAAAGATAAATACCTGGCAAGTGATAATATTTTTCTGATAGGCGTTATCCAGTAGAACAAGGATCTATAAAAAGCCTAATATCTCCGTCAATTTCCAAAGGATTTCTAAACCGTAAGTCTCATTTTATTTATCATTTAATATAATTCCTTAATTAATTCATAAATAGTATGTTTCCTGTATAAAACAGTGCGCAAAAGGGCACCTAAAGTTGAAAAATGTGGAAACAATTTGATAAAAAAGGGTAATATCCTCCTTTTACTAAAACAGACAAAAACATAGAAAAACAAATATGTAACAGTGAAAATGTATATGTATTATGTTGAAGTTATAAAACCGCTATTTTGTATCCGTCAAAACAATAGCACTAAATAGTTAGACAGTTAAATTACCAACGACAAAACTCGTTTAATAACAAAAACGATCATTTCAACATTAGAGGAATAATTGGAGAAAATTTGAAGGTCTTTATAATCGTACCGAATCTGTCAAACTCTTTCCCTAGCCAACAGTATTTGGTAATATTCTACAAAAAAGGCAATTAGCATTTAGAAGAAAAAATAGTTAATTTTTTTTTCTCCGTCACTCCTCCAGGGAGCATATTGGCTTTCCACAAAGCATCTATTGCTTTGTTTCAATTTCTTTAATCAATTTGATATTTCAAGCTAAGTATAGAATTAATCCGCTGTAGCTTCCTCCATATGATTCTTTTTTTGTAGTGGTGAAGATCCTTGCTAATTGGTGGTGATCTTTACTTTAGCATTGTAATTTTTTTTCCCAGTAGGTGGCGTGTTTTTCTTCATCATTCGTCTGATGTTTATCATCATCGCCAGTGGTATGCGAAAAGGGTCAGGGGGCTTTTTTCTTTATTTTTTTAAGATGGAGTTGTCTGGAGGGAAGAAGTTGAAGCCTTTTTTATTACTAAACATTCGAAACCATAATTAAATTTTTTCTACGGCATGTCCTCTGCTGTGGTTCGAAACTGGGTCGTTTGTGTTGTTATGCGTGCGCTCTAACCACTACACCACGCCACCCCCAGCTAATGGTTATAATAGAGATGAATCAGTGACGTCAATCGAATACAAATTTGGAATTCAACACAGTGTTATTTATCGTATTATAAGCCGTTTAATAAAAAGGTATCTCTTTATATCAAAAAGGTCTATTACAAATCGATTAAAATTATGTGCTTCGATTAGATGCTTCCAAACACAATCTGTAGACGGTGGATTAGTATCATGTCGAAGTGCAAAAAGACCATTTACTACTGACAAAAACAGATTGATTAGATCTGAATTTTCAAAGGAGCAAGTAAACTTAGGTAAACTTTTAATGGAAGACCGTATTCTTTTCTGATGAATCTAAGCTTAATGTGGGACATTCTTATGGATTTAGCCTGTTAATTTTAACAAAAACAATTACGTCTTAATCTTCGGTATATCAAAGATGCGCTAAAACATAAAAAATGAGATCTTTCAGTCTGGAAAAGCATTTCTGGTCATGGTATTGGACCAAAATAAAATATTATGGATCGATTCGTCTACAAGGATATCCTGGAATACATACTGATACTGCATGCAGAGAAAAACTGTCATTTGATTGGAGATGTCAACAGGAAAATAATCCAAAATGCACAGATAAATGAGTGAAAGAGTGCTTTGAAAGTAAACAATTCAATGTTTTGAAATGTCTAACGCAATAAAAAAATAATGGCTGTGCCACTAAATATTAGTAAGTAAGTAATTAATACTGTAAGTGAATTTATTGCAGTCGTGCTTATGTTTTGTCGCATTCAGAAAACTGCGTTCAACGTACAAAATGATTTTTTCTAAGTAAAATAGGATTATTTTTTGTTTTTTTTATATATTTTTAGTGAATTTAGATGATTAACTTAAAAAATAAATAAATAGTTTTAAATCCAAAAATGTTTGCTTTTGTTGTTGAAACATTTTGTATTAAGCAGAAGTTCGTGCATATGTTTTGTCCAATACTGTATATACGTATATCATTTGAAAGGTCTGTTTCTCTTCTTACTAAATTCAAAAATTTAAAATTGGCCAAGTTATTAGTACATGAAGTTCCGACAAACCGGCTTTTTAAGCCGTAATTCGAGATTTTAGAGGTGTTTTGAAAATGCCAAAAACAGATCTTTGTTCTACTCGATAGTGTCTATCAGAAAAATAGTATCACTTGCCAAGTATATACATTTTTTTTTGTCGCACCGTGTTATTATTTAATGTTGACTAAATCAAATTACGTAAATAATTTTTTTTTTTTGAAAATGCTATAAAAAAAACTACTGAATATTTTCTCAAATTTATTTTTTTATTTCAAAGTACAATCTTTTCGGCTAATAATGGAAAATAATTTCATTCAAATGGCTGCCTCGGCTGGCCATGCAGTAGCCTACACGATCGGTCCAATTTTTAAGCACATTATCGATTGTCTGCAGCTGCATTTCACCAATGGCTTCACGAATATTGTCTTTTAAATCGTCAATTGTCCCTGGCTTGTTGGCGTAACACGTATCTTTGACGGCACCCCACAAATAATAGTCCAACGGTGTCAAGTCGCAGTTCCGAAGTGGCCAAACGACATCAGCTCTGCGGCTGATAATGCGATCTTCAAAAACAGGGCGCAAAACATCGAGTGTAGCTTCGGCTGTGTGGCACGTAGCGCCGTCCTGTTGAAACAAAACAAAAATTCGTTCAGCATGGCCCGATAACGATCGCCATTGACTGTAACGGCCACTCCTTGCTCATTTTCGAAGAAAAATGGCCCAATTATGCCTCTGGACCAAAATCCGCACCAAACAGTGACTCGTTTTGGGTGTATCGGCTTTTCAATGTATGCGTGCGGATTTTCTGTGTCCCAAATACGACAATTTTGTTTGTTTACATACCCGCCAAGATCAAAATGAGCTTCATATGAACACATCGCACACATTCTGCAACATTACCATGATTTTCAAAGTAATGTCGCAATATTTCCCAGCGTTATTCAAGCGTATACACAACCATATTCGTTCAGCGAAAGGATAAAATTAATTATCTGTCAAATCAGACATGAGCTGAGTGTTACCATTCACGAAATAAGCACTAGTTGAAAAAAAAACGTTCGATGGCGGACCCGATATAAAGTGAAAATTTTAATTTTCACGTCAGAAATAATGTCTCTAGCGGTTTCTATCTTTAGCTTTAAATAAAATAATTTGGTTTAAAAGTCTATCGATGCTATTATGTGCAAATTTCCACAGCGGCTTCCCTGTGTTTTATGGTCGCTTACCTTTAGCTGCTAGGTCAGTTGAATTTTGTGCATGTAAAGACCCAAGTCACGAAGCACAACTCTCCAAGTTGTTGTCGGTTGACGCAAATGTACACACCACACTGCGAAGAAAAACATTTAATAGTTGACGGCCAAATCGACAGATAACACCATATAATTACGAAATTTGCGTTTTTATTTTAAACAGACTTTTGATAACACTGGTGCTGTTAAATACGTACATTAAAGAGTATTTATCACTGTTATGATTGTGGTAATGAGTATAAGAATGATATCTATTTGCTCTAAAAAACAGGTTTTAAGATGTATTTTATGTTTTAGAAAACATTTTAACTGAGGATTTATAGCAGTCGTATAGAAAGTATGGATGATACTGTATTACTTTCTTTTTGGCAAAAACAAATATTAAAATTGTTTACAAACTAAGAATATAAATGCCTGGTTAGATAAACGTTTCTTTTTTTTCAGATCTTGATTTAAAAATTTTTACTATTCTATGCTTTAATTTTTATTTATTTGCCACAAAAATAGTCCTTTTATTTGTCATTCAACTCTCCTTCTATTCACTTTCAATTCAATATACACTTTAGGGATTAAACAACATATTGCTTGGACTATAATGAATCGTGTGAAACCCTTTTTTTTCTTTAATGTCATTAATGAATCATTATTTAATTAAAATTAAAAGTACTCGTATTATGCCGTTTTTGAAAACAGGGGTTGTTGGTTGGAGTGCATATGCATATGGTGTGTTTGCACGTTTGGGTTTACTCTCTGGATCTTTTTTGTATTTAAAGAGTTAATTTGTAAAATAAATATTTTTAAATTTTTACAATTGTTATCTCGTTTAACATCCGAAAGTTAAGAGTTTAACAAATAGAAAAACAAAAAGTTGATGCTCGTAATTAGCAGAGGAAAGCTGGTAAAAAAGGACCTTTTCTCTAACGATGAAAGTAAAAACGATAGAAATTTTCAAAAAAATGTTCATGTCTATTTTAAGTTCTGAAAAAGAGTTTTCATACTTTAAATTTAAACATTTTTATTTTTAATTTTAAGTCCCTGAAACAACAATAACAGATTTTTGGCAAAAAAATAGAAAAAAATAAAAATTTTTTAAATCTAACAATGCGTAGCATAATAAAAAACGTTCTAATAAACAATAAATAATTCCATTCTTGCAATCAATCACTGTTTTAATCAGAAACTCCTTTGTTCTACTCGTAGGTATATATGTGTATATGTATATATGGTACATATGTACCACATAACAGGCAGTCAAAAATGATGGTGATATTCATCATCTGAAGCACACCGTCGTCTCTGGTTGCTAAACGAAAAATCCTTATCAGTCAAATGAAATCTTTTTATTATCCCCGCAAAATAAAAATCAAAAAAGAAAAAGACGGCTAAGGAAAACGGAAATTATATTTCTTTTTTCCAAAGGCATTAAAAATTGTTCTTCTTTCTTGTATTTTCAACAAAGATTTGCGAAAAAAATAATTGAAATTATGTGAGCAAATAGCTTAAGACATTATTTGTTTTTTTTTTCCTCAAAAATAAAATAAAATAAAATAAAATGTTATACGAGTATATTATAAACTTGCATAACTAAATTATATTTTCATAAAAGAAATATTCATAAATGAAAGGAAATAAAATTAAAACAAAATAATGCCTCAATTATGCCAATTAATAATGATCGTTAATTGAATATGGACATGATAGAAATACATTTCACTAATGAGACCACAAAACAAATTATTTCATTCTGTTCTTTTCCTTTTTTTATGTGAGAACCAAGCTAAACGACTCACTTAACACAAAATTAAAAAGCCATAGGCAGACGGACCAGCAGTCATGCCAACGAATCAACCAGCCAAATAAACGTTTGCAGTCTGAATGTGTAATGAATACACTTCTTACTCGTTTTACAGATTAAAAGATATTTTTAAAGAATTTTTTTTTTTGCTTTTCACAACATACGAGTACTTTATAGTTGAACTTATACGAGTATAAATAGAGGAATTATTTCCAGTCAAGCCCGAATATTTGATAGCCTGATGTAAACTACTTCCACCTATGCAAGCTTCACGGAGGACAAAGCCTCTGCTACCAATATCTTGAAAGTATACCAAATTATTAACTGATCTTAAAGAGAAGTTGAAAAGTAAGACCCTTATGTTGAAAATTTTACACAAATCGCAGTTAGAGTTGTAAAGAAAAGAATTTTGCTAAGAACTATAAGGTTCTGACTTTCAAAAACGATATAATGTAAATCCAATACCAACTTTTCTATAATTTTTTCAAAAAAAAAATATATCATTTTATTGTGCAATATCAATTATCATTAATATTACAAATGTATGTATTGTGTTACCCAAAAATTTCGCTGCACGACAAGCGTTTTTACGCAAGCAGCATTGACATGATTCAGCCAGCAAAGGTTGTTGTTGAAAATAACTCCTAACTCGTATGAAAAGTCTGAATTGGTGTCAACTGTGCTATAGAATTTTCAAAGCCTTAGATTTCCTGGGATTGAAATATCAGGTCGTAGTTTAATTTACTTATAAAGGGTCCAGCGAATAATTTTTATTTTTTTAAAACAGCGCGCAAAACATCGAGTGTAGCTTCGGCTGTATGACACGTAGCACCATCCTGTTGAAAGTTGCTAATATCCTCCTCTTCAATTTTTGTGAACAAAAATTCGTTCAACATGGCCCGATAATCCATAATCGCCATTGACTGTAACGGCCACTTCTGGCTCATTTTAGAAGAAAAATGGCGCAATTATGCCTCTGGACCTAAATCCGCACCAAACAGTGACTCCTCTTGGCTGTATCGGCTTTTCAATGTATGCGTGCGGGTTTTCTGTGCCCAAAATGCGCCAAGATCAAAATGAGCTCCATCTGAAAAGATGATTTTTTGGCAAAATCGACATCTTCTGTAGGTCGATCGCAGGCCCACTTAGCGAAGCGAAGTTCAAGCGTATACACAACCATATTCGTTCAGCGGAAGGATAAAACTATTTGTCAAATCAGACATGAGCTAAGTGTTACCATTCACGAAATAAGCACTAGTTGAACAAAAAAAAACGTTAGATGGCGGACCATATACAATTCGTAATATCGGACGGTAAATAGCTAATGTATAGTTAGATATTATTTGCATACATCTGTACATTACAGAACTTCACCTTTGAAGGCAGATCAATAATGTATAAAAGTGGTCCAAGTGTGGAGCCTTGCTTCAGAGCCTTAGTTATTGAAAAGTTGTTTTATTTGTTACAACCGTGATACATAAACAGACTTTTGTCTCGTAAGTACGACGATATTAGCTTAACTGAAGTATGCCAAAAAATGGCCCATATGTTTAAGTCTTTGACAGCGAATTGTATGGTTAACGGTGTCAAATGCCTTAGAATGATCAAGTAAAACTGTGAAATATATCATATTATTATTCGCTCTTTTTTCAAAAACTTTCAACAGGTAAGGTAATATTGCACTTGGACGGTAGTCTTCGCCTTGCTTAGGCACAGTTATTATCTTAGCTCATTGCACATCCACATTGCAGGAAAAGTAGACGTAATTAAGTGTGTTATACCTACAGTAACATATGGCAAAATTAATTTTACAAATTTCGGATGAATTTCATCATTGTCAATGGAATTAGATTTAATGCTAAGTATACTTTTAATAACATCTTCCTGCGTGACGTTTTTAAATTCAATATTTGGATGAATCCTGTAAGTAGAGGTGCAAAAGGCATCAGATGAATTGTAACACTGCAGGTCAGTATCAGTGTTGGTATATTAGAAAAAATCTTATCACTGAAAGAAATATATTGTGTTAGAATAGACACAAAAACAGATAGGATTTATAGACTTATTATTACGAATTTTAATATGGCTTGCAATCTACTTCTTACATTTCGCAGCGTCAAATTAGGTCCGGTTCTAACCAAATCCGATCTACTAAGTCGTTAATATCCCGAAAGTTAATAATTATAAATAAAGCTTTTCCTCTTCCAAAGAGATTTTTACACGTTTTATTCTGCCAGACTGATTTTAAATGTGGGATAGCATCACCAATAAACAAAAATTCGAAGAGAAACATTTCTTCATCAGTTATTGGTACGGCAATCGTGTGTAATAATGAGGCAATAAAAATATCACAAATGCGCCAATATTTATTGTGTTCTTGTGCGACAATCCAAGTTGGCAATGCGTACCAATATTCAAATGTAAAAATTTTTTTTCCCAGAATAAATTGAGATAATTTTGATATTTTACGACAATAAAGCACAACTGAAATTGTGTCATATTGGTACATTTGCAACCGACAATCGTGTGATCCTAGCTTAATGCTGCTCTTTAAATTACCTGTCTGTTACACTAAAGGGTGCGCCAAATAATTTTTTTTTTTTTTGAAAATGCTATAAAAAAAAACTACTGAATATTTTCTCAAATTTCTTTTTTTATTTGAAAGTACAATCCTTCCGGCTAATAATGGAAAATAATTTCATTCAAATGGCTGCCTCGGCTGGCCATGCGGTAGCCTACATGTTCGGTCCAATTTTTAAACACATTATCGATTGTGTGCAGCTGTATTTCACCAATGGCTTCACGAATATTGTCCTTTAAAGCGTCAATTGTCTCTGGCTTGTTGGCGTAACACTTATCTTTGACGGCACCCTACAAATAATAGTCCAGCTCCGAGGTGGCCAAACGACATCAGCTCTGCTGCTGATAATGCGATCTACAAAAACAGAGCGCAAAACATCGAGTGTAGCTTCGGCTGTGTGACACGTAGCGCCATCCTGTTGAAATCAAACGTTGCCAATATCCTCCCCTTCAATTTTTGTGAACAAAAATTCGTTCAACATGGCCCGATAACGATCACCATTGACTGTAATGGCCACTCTTTGGTCATTGTAGAAGAAAAATGGCCCAGTTATGCCTCTGGACCAAAATCCACACCACACAGTGACTCGTCTTGGGTGTATCGGCTTTCTGTGCTTCAAATGCGACAATTTTGCTTGTTTACATACCCGCCAAGGTCAAAATGAGCTTTATCTGAAAACATGATTTTTTGTGGCAAAATCGGCATCTTCTGTAAGTCGATCGATCAAAGTAATGTCGCAATACTTCCCAGCTTTGTTCAAGCGCATACACAACCATATTCGTTCAGCGGAAGGATAAAACTCATTATCTATCAAATCAGACATGAGCTAAGTGTTACCATTCACGAAATAAGCACCAGTTGAAAAAAAAAACGTTAGATGGTGGACCTAATATATACTCGTACATCTTATATTATATACCGTTAGTGGAGGGATAAGTGTTTGATTTTTCATACATAAAACAATATATGGCGTTTATATACAATACGAGTATGTATGTGTGTGTATAAAAAAAAACTCTCATACAAACAAATTAAATTTTTATATAAAAATTACATGCTGAGGAGGATAGAGAGAAGGGAGGAAGTGAAAATGGATAATTTTTATTTAACATTTACACGCCAACACATTCAATGCTTTTGTTTTGTTTTTTTATTCAATTTAAGTTTTTTTCTCTTCTGGTCTGTTTGTTTTTTAAACTTTTTAATAATTTTACAAAAAAAAAAAAAAAATAAAGAAAAAAAATGTCTTGCGGCCAATGCCGCTCAATATACGAGGGAAAAAAATCAAATAAATTTTAAATAGAAATAGAAAAACGAATGAATTTTTGATAAATGAGTGCTCAGCGTGTGAAATATTTCAAATGTTTAAATATTTTGATAGTTTTTAATCAGTTTTAAAATGAGAAAAAAAAAAACACAATAAAAAAGACAAGAACAACAATAAAAATAGTAATTTATGAGATTTTTTTATGAAATGTGCTATACATTTGAACAAAATGAGTTTTAATTTATAATTATTAAGCAAATTAAGTCATTCAATGTTGTTGTTTTTCAAAATAAATTCTTTTTTAATACCCTCCCGTATTTTGAATTATAATGCAAAATAATTTATTTTAATTATTATTATCAAATAATAACTGTTAAATGTTATGAAATAATAAAAATTAAAATTTGTTTTCAACTTGTCAAGTTTCAAATATTTAAATCATTACAATGCATTGTTGTTGTTGTTTTTAATGATTTTTTTTTTGTTTTTTTGAATATGACCATTAATTAGTTTTTACATTTATACTCGTATTTTGATTTTGATTTTATTTTGTTTAAAAAATAATTTAAAATGAAATTAAAATTAATATTTAAGTATGTGTGTATGTATGTATGTCAGTATTATTCCTTATTTTGTTTTGCACGTGTATCAGTTGTTGATTTTAATTAAAAACAATTTCATTATATTTGTTTTAATAATTTTTTATATAAAAAGTAGTATACAATTGAAGCATTTTGATGTTTAAATAAATTTTAGACATTCAGTCAGTTACAGTAAAAGACAAAAAATGCACATCAATTTGTAGTTTTTAGCTATCAAATGGTGGTATAATGGTAGGACCTTTTCATTAAGCGCTAAATATTTTAAAATTTAAATAAAACAAACTAAGTCTGTGAGATATTATAGAAATTTGCTTTTATTCGTTTTAAAGTCCTACCGATAACATGTTGTGTGAAAGAAAACATCGTTCGAAGGCGCGTCGCGTCATCGCTAGGTGGCACTGCGCATACGAATGTCATATTTAACTCTGATGCAAAAGAGCTCAATTCGATGGAGAGGTTATTTTGGCTTTGAGGGCCGCTGCGGTTTGAACTTAAGAAAGGGGATGGCTTGCGTATGCATAACATCGCAAGCGGCTCAGGTTCGAGCCCCAGTGGAGAATACGACGCAAAAATGTATTTATGACTTCAAACTCCCTCTAGATAATTCTTTCCACAAAGAAGCATCACTAACCATCTAGTTCACCTCTGGCGATGATGACACACATCAGACGAATGATAAGGAGAAAACGTCACCTACTGGGAAAAAATTACAATGCTAAAGTAAAGATCACCACCAATTAGCAAGGATCTTTACCACTACAACAATCATATGGAGGCGAGCTACGGTAGATCAATCATCTACTTGATGACTGAAACTAACTGGTATGTCACACATTCAGATCGAAATGGTTTTGATTCCGTATGTGCCGTTCCGGTCGAATTAGTTCCTTCAAAAATATCATAAAATTTAAAGTAAATTTTTCGGAGAAATTTAATAAAATGTGTTATATTTATACCAATTTCTCTTCATATGTGTTATATCCCCCCCCCGAGAAGTAGACTTAAAAATCTGTTCTTATGAAAAAACAAAATCACTTGTAACTTTAAAAATGGTTTCATTTTGAAGCAAATTTTCGTTTTACCTTTTGTATAGAAGCTAATTACGGAATCAATTCCATTATCGTTCGGAATTGAATTCTGTGATATGCCTGTAAAACAAAGTAATGGAGTGACGAAGAAAACAAAATTACTTAAGAAAAGCCTGTAAGAAAAAGTCTAATCGGATAAAATCGAGTGATCTCAGTGGCAAGTTCACATCACCTCCATATAATGAGCGAAACGAGAACCAGGTTCTCTAAACGGAACATCAATTTTAATAATGTTACGAAAATAAAAATGTTTAAAAAGAAAATACACCACATCAGGGACTGTATTGTGGGATTTTAGTCTATTGGTACGTATCAAGATTGTGAATGTGTTACCCTGGTAATGCCGTACTGATTTGTGTGTTTGACGACATTGCCATACTAATGTGTGTATTTGACAGCATTGCTAATTCGACCATCTTTGGGTAACAGAATCTTACATGTTTCAAATTGAAGGACATAAAATAAAGGATTTGAGGGCGTTTGAGACATTTCCGGAACTTACCAAACTGTAGGCAATTAGATGTATATGGAGGCTGCTTTGCCTACGTCGATATAGTTATCGTTCTACAGTCATAAAGTCGTGTTTAGACGTAAATAAAAGTATTGCATAAACGCATATTAAGTGGAAGATAAATAAGTTTGAGACTGTATAGTTATAATGGTATACCGTAAAGTGAGGAAATAAAAGCTGTAAAACAACAACAACGTGGTGTTTAGTGTTTATTTTGATGCAATTAAAAAGTAGTCATCATTTCGACGTATCCAAACTATATCATGCTAAGTAAACATAGCGTGTTTTGGTATAAATCCGCCAAGCCAATGCAAAGTTGCATTAAAAAATATACTTGGCATACTTAACATAGTTAACAGAAACTTAAAAACTAATTTTTCGAACTTAGCACCGTTATGGTTTGGAGGCGTAGATTTACGCGTGTGGTTCAACGCTATACCCATTCATGATGATTTGGCAAAGTAAGCCGAATTAAAGACAGCTAACTCGATAGATGTAGTTTCCAGAATATTTAGGCAACTGCGGTTCGTATTCGATGTTTTCTACTTTTTCTAGCTTAATAAAAAATAAATCCCAAATGCACATGACTACAGCGGACAATTGATGAGCGCTTGGTAAATTTTGAGCGGTGCGTCGCTTAGGAGCATGTGACAGTATCTTGCTAGATGCATATCTCAAATTAATCGATATTTAACGATAATCGATAATGCCACTTAGGTTCATTATAAGATATGAGAGAGATTCAATTCTTTTCATGAAGCGATAATACACTTAAATCATGACGAAGAACTATTTTTCAACCAAAGCATAATGAACTGATAAATCCAACAGAAAACTTTAACAACCAAGCCCATTAGGGTGACTATGGTAGCCTCTGTTGTGTACAGGGTTGGCCACTGGGTAACCCAATTAAACCCAATTAAACCCACCCGGGTTTGATTGGGTTTTATATTTAAAAAAATCCCAGGTGGGTTTGTTGTTTATTTACAATACAAATAAAAAAAATTTTCGTATTAGGGATACATATTAAAAGGGTCCATTTTTTAGCTCAAAAATGATAATGAATTAAGACTTTTATCAAAATAAAAAATTACCAAACCACTGGCTTACATCTTTGCCCCAGCTCTGAACTAGTGTCCGAATCCCGTCTTAGAAAAACTTCTCGTTTTTTGAGGCGATGCATTATGAGGCTTATAAAATCGGCAAAAGAAGTGATTCGGTGACATAGTATTGTAATAGATATTGCATCCATCGAAAGCCAATAGTTAGAAGGTGCTAGATATGTCGGTCTTGTTTGACAACTTTGCCACCAAAGACCGAGTGTTGTCATGCAAAACGTAAACTTTATATGTCTGTCAGTCTGTCTGTTTGTCTGTCTTTATATTCTGACCGTTTTTCTCATAATGCACGGTTCAGCCGAAGTAAATGCAATCTGCTTCGAATACCGGGTTTTAGTAACTCATAGTACATAATGCCGCCTTGATTCCACTACGAGTTAAAAATTGCCTTATAAATATTAAAACAACGTAATTATACTTACAAACAACAAATATTGTCGAATTAAACGAAATTTGGAAGCATTTACAAAACCCAATAAAACCCAAAAAACCAAATAAAACCCGGTGAGCTGGGTTTTTTTAACCCGGGTTTTTGCCAACCCTGATTGTATAACGGAAGATTTTTTACTAAAAGGAGTCGTTACCTGTTGCAGTGCCAAAAATATTGACTAAGCTTTGCCATTTCACAATTAATAGGCTAACAAACGCACAACGCTTGCTAATTTTCGGCTCAATGAGCATGTCATCAAACAGAACTGCCGAACACGGAGTAAAGAGATGCCAATGAACCCCGAAAAATGCAAGGTTTGGTGTGATTTGTGGTCCGGCGGCATCATCGGATCGCATTTTTTCAAGAACAATGTAAGTCGCAACCTCACAGTCATACCATGCGATGATTGCTGACTTTTTTGGTCAAAATTGAAGAATTAGGCTTGATTGACATATAGTTTACAACACCACGCGCGATAGCAGAGAAGCGAGTTTGGTGAGCAGTTAATCTCACACTTTGAAGTAGTCCATTGGCCGTCAAGATCATGCGACTTCACCTTTATTATATATACTAGCAGACCCAGGCAAACGTTGTTTTGCCTTCGAATTGCATTTTCACTGTAAGTCTGGTTTGCATGCAAAGTCATGGCTGATTGATATTTGCACAACATAAGCCAGCTGCTTCCTTTTTATATTTAAATGCTTTGCAATAGACACATAATTGATCCATGCTACCGATATTAACACTGGGATGTACATTATAATCAATTGTCGGAGCATAATTAAATGCAAGACCCATAAAAGAAATGCGATTGGTATTGTTTATCGCTGCTCTGGAGGCTCTTCTCGCAGCACGTTGTTGTTCGATGCGTATTTCGCGATTATCTTGTGAATAATTTTGGTATAAAACTAACATTCGATTCCTGGCTAGTTCATTGTCTTCTGCGCGTTCCTCTTTTTTTCTTTTTTTTATATAGACCAGCACCCAGGGGATGGCCCCTACCCATGCAGTGCATTGTGCTGGTACTAGGAAAATAGGTTATTGGAAGGAGGACAGAGGGAGCAGTGTTTATAGACGTTAGGAAATACTTTCGCTGGAAGATTATTCCACAACCGAACAGTGCGACCAAAGAACGAATTCTCCCTTTAAAGCGTTGTGCGATTTACTGAACAATCAACTACAAAGGTATGCGCTCTACGAGAAATACGAGTAGTACGTAAAAATATATGATTTTTGGGAATTAATTCCTTAATTTCGTTAGAACGCATTCCGTTATAGTACCGATAGAACAATGAAACACACGCCACATTGCGACGGTGCTCCAATGAATCGATAGAGTTGGCTACCCTACCGTCTAGTGTGTGCTGTGAGCGCAGCACTCTCATATAATTTGTGTGTCGTGTACGGCGACCAATATTTGCATGTGAGCGTGGCACTTTGTACTGCAATATACGTTTCTTATGATATTTTTTGTTGTTGTTATTGTTGGGGTAGAAAGGCTGCCCTTTATTGTCTTACCTGTTGCTTATTTACTTTTTTTAATAGCTTTCAATAATACAATCAATCTACATTCACTAACACCTTGGGTTAATTCATTAAAATGTATGTAATATTGTATTGAAATAAATTGATCTTCAATTTAATAAGTTCTTTTCTTCGTTTGACACCCACGAAGAGGTTAAGTATGAGTCGGTGTCGAGATACTTAACGCCGCAACACGCCGCCACACGCCGATCAAGCACCTCACGCCTTCAGCAAAACATAAAATAGTCTTATTGCGCAAATAGAGTTTAAAAAAGAGTGATAGATATTTATTTACTTTTTTTTAATATATTTTTTCATAAAAAAGATGTTAGGTTTCAGTCGGTAAAAGGCTAATTAACGCCACTGCACGCTGATTAACGAACCAACGCCTTCAACAAAACACAACATAGTGCAGTAGTTCTTGAGTTACAGTGCAAAAACATAAAAAACTAAACATTGCGCCATCTGTCGGACGAACTTCAAACTACACAGAAACACTCCGCACGACCCATAGAGCATGTATACACAGTTTGATCGAAATCGGTGCAAAAACATAAAAACTAAATATTGCGCCAGTACAGTTTGGTCGAAATCGGTGCAGTAGTTCTTGAGTTACAGTGCAAAAACATAGAAAACTAAACATTGCGCCATCTGTCGGACGAACTTCAAACTACACAGAAACACTCCTCACGCCCCATAGGACATGTATTAAGTTTGGTCGCAATCGGTGCAGTAGTTCTTGAGTTACGGTGCAAAAACCTAAAAAACTATATATTTCGCCATCTGTCGGACGAACTTCAAACTGCACAGAAACACTCCTCACGCCCCATAGAACATGTATATTAAGTTTGGTCGCAATCGGTGCAGTAGTTCTTGAGTTACGGTGCAAAAACATAAAAAACTATATATTGCGCCATCTGTCGGACGAACTTCAAACTACACAGAAACACTCTCCACGCCCCATAGAGCATGTATATACAGTTTGGTTGAAATCGATGCAGTAGTTCTTGAGTTACGGTGCAAAAACCTAAAAAACTAAATATTGCGCCATCTGTCGGACGAAATTCAAACTACACAGAAACACTCCTCATGCCCCATAGAGCATGTATATACAGTTTGGTCGAAATCGATGCTGTAGTTCTTGAGTTACGCTGCAAAAACATAAAAAACTAAATATTGCGCCATCTGTCGGACGAACTTCAAACTACACAGAAGCACTCCTCACGCCCCATAGAACATGTATATACAGTTTGGTTGAAATCGGTGCAGTAGTTCTTGAGTTACGGTGCAAAAACCTAAAAAAATAAATATTGCGCCATCTGTCGGACGAAACTCAAACTACACAGAAACACTCCTCATGCCCCATAGAGCATGTATATACAGTTTGGTCGAAATCGATGCTGTAGTTCTTGAGTTACGCTGCAAAAACATAAAAAACTAAACATTGCGCCATCTGTCGGACGAACTTCAAACTGCACAGAAACACTCCTCACGACCCATAGAGCATGTATATACAGTTTGGTCGAAATCGGTGAAGTAGTTTGAGTTTAGCGATCCCGAAGAAACACGTCATTTTTATATATGCAGAGATTTGTATACTATTTGTGTGGATATTTGAAGTCCATCCAGAATTAGTCTGCACTGTATTCAATTCAATTTGCTAATTTGTATTGTTTGAAAATGAATGCATTTTGTACAACAATTATATCAGAACGAACTAATTTGTAATCGTAATTATTTCAATTACTTTTGCCCTTTAGAGCCAAGACAAACTTTAACTTGATAAAAACGTCAATGATATGTCTGTAACTTAAATCTTTCAGATCAATACTATATACTCGTATTCAATGTGTATAATAAAATGTCCATTTTAATTAATAATCAAAAATTTGCGTTGTTTTATACAAAATTTCTCCAGACTGTAATTTAAAAAAAAACACACACTTTTGTTTTAATATTTGGAAATTTCCCCAAATAGTGTTTAATTTCACTGTATCTATGCCCGTTAATGTGTCATTTCATTTAATTCGTTGTTATTTCCTATTATTTAGGAATTATTTTGTCATAAAATTTAAACATGAAATCTCTAGACAGACTTTTGTTATGTATTTATGTCACTTTTCTTTCCATTTCAGTTCTACTTGAAAGGTAACGATAACCTTTTGATACTTTTTAGTTGAATTGAAATACAAATTAGAATTCTAATAAATTTCCAATTAAATAATATGGAAAAGAAGTTGAAATTGTGCTGAGGTTGGCCGCATTAACCCATTAAAAGTAGAAATCACAAATCAATCGTGACTAAATTAGCCCTGACAAGAAAAACTACACATTTTAACCTGCAAGGTAGCCAGGTACCTTCATAGACATCTCACAGAAAATAAATATTTTTGAAAAAAAATTTAGACAAAATTTCAATTTCAAATTACAAACTTAAACATAAAAAAACATAGCCGCTAGAAATCATATATTTAACACTTTCGAAGCAGATGAATTAAACTCACTTTTGGGTCGATAGGGACTTTAAGTCAGTGGTTTAACGTGAGTACCTGCCTTAGGACGTTACCTCACGGTGCCAGAGCACGAGTGAATACAATGCGTCCACCAACACCCCCACCTATGATTAGAATCACCAGTGAGTGCCAATTTAAAGCCGTGTTATTTGGACATGACCTCACACCTTGGTGAGGACTCACTTTTGGGTATTTGGATATATGCTGGTATTTATAGATCAAATAGAGAACATTTATCTGAGTTGTGTGCCGTTGTGGTATGCTAGGAGACACCCGCCTACCAACCAGAAGATCATCAGTTCAATACCAGGCCAGACCATCTTAAAAAGAAAAAGAGAAAAGTTTTTCGACAGCGGTATCACCACCTCATAACATTAGCTAGTAACTGGTTATGAGTATAAATACTATTAAAAACTTCTCTAAATGCATTTGCCTTTCAATGAGTTTAAAAATAGAATCGGGTGCAGCTCATTGACTTAGAGAAGTCCCCATATTCCTTCATGGAATTGTTATGGGAATAAATAATAATAATCTGAGTTGTGAACTATAGCGCTACTTAATTACTGTATTCAGTTAAAAAATAAGAACAATTGAGCCGCAAGATTTGAAGTTATAAGCAAAAAAATCTGGCATGACGTATATAACAGTCCAATCAAAGAGTCCATAGGATGGACACATAGATAGCGTTACTAGAATAGTGTCCATATGATTTTTATTTAGTGCTAACCTTTAAACGATACCTCTATAAATTTGACAGCAATCTGACTTGATTTGTGAGTTATAAGCATTTTGTGTGAAGCAACTTTTGTTTTTTGAAAAAAATGGAAAAAAATGAATTTGGAGTTTTGGTAAAGCATTGCTTTAAACATTATCCCAGCCCTGCTCCATCTAGACAAATGGTAGAGAAGTGGTCTGCTGTATTTTAACGTAATCGTAACAGCACAAATAATGCAGAGCGTTATTCCTGGTTATTATTAGCGTTATTATTGGTTATGAACGATCGCAAATTGATGGTTCACGAGCCAGCTGACATTGTAAAGATATCAGATGGTAGTGTTTTTACCATTTTCACAAACATTTCGGTATGCGAAAGCTCTGTTCAATGTGGCTGTCGCGTGAGCTCGCCAATCGTGCCACAAATTGATGAATTTGATAAAAAACCTGAATGAATTTGGCTTCGAATTTCTTACCCACCCAGAGTATTCTACAGATTTAGCCGCCAGCGACTTATTCTGTTTTCAGATCTCAAGAGAATGCTGACTGGAAAGAAATTGAAGTCCAATGATGAAGTAATCGCTGAAACTGAGGCCTATTTTGAAGAGAAAGAGAAATCGTACTATAAAAGTGGTATCGAAAAGTTGTAAAATCACTATACTCGTTGATCGCCTTCGAAGGCAACCATGTTAAATAATAAAATCGAGTTTTGTCGAAACTTTTTTTTATTGAGTGACCTGTTATGACCATATATGTAACACAATGCATAATTCACTTTCACTGACCGTCATGGACAACTTTTAAAAGATGTTAGCTCGCAATTATCTGTTAAAAACAAGCGCCGCGTGTTTTACAGATTACATATACTCTTAAGAGAGTCTGAAATGGGTGTAAGACCAGATACTTCATAAATTTATAGCGATTCTCCCAAACCAATTTGACATTCATGTGTGTAAAATTATTGTTGTTACGTTTTAAACAGAGAAACAATATGTGGGCACCCAGGAACCTTATCGTGTAGTAAAGGGTGTTGGATAAAATTCGACATGCTACGCTTATTTGATAGTATTTATTACTGTTAAAGCCGTGATAACTCAAAATATTAAAAGTGAGCAGCTCCCAAGAAGTTTCAAGGACGACGCTTATCAACTTTTACACAAAAATGCAGTTTCAAAATGTAATATGTACCACCCGGGTACCTTGTCAGTCACACAAGGTTTAACAGAAATTAGGCAGACAGTCTGTTATCAAAACTGATCTGTTGAGTTAAGTTAATTGTTTAGTAAAACAACAATACTTTGTCATTGTAACACTTAAAACCAAAATTATTTGTTTACGCTTCTCAAGGGGTTAATTTTTTGTATTTATAGTCCCCTCTTGGTAAAATGTGTTTTTTAATTCATAAATAAATTGCTTTAAAAATAGAAATTTCCTTAGACTTTTAATCACTTCAGAAGCTTTAAAATAAAATGACGTTTTTGTTGTTGCTAAAAGTAAATATTTTGCCATAAATCTTAAAAACAGGGTTAAACGAGACCGCAAACAAAAAGCAATTATTATTGACAAAACTTTTACCAACAAATATTAACGTAAATTTCTTATATATGTACGAGTATTTAAAATCGTTGAAAGGTTTCTTAGCAATTGCCTACAAACATAGAATGCGGTAAGTGAAACCTGCCCACCAATATTTTTCTACAAAAGATAGTTGAATGGAGAAGTAAAGGAATTTTTTAAAGTGTCGTTGTTAGAATACATATTTGTTGGGAATAATGAAGTTTTAATAGAAATTGTAATTTGTTAAGAAGTTTAAATTTATAAAATTAAGAAGTTATTGTTTATTTTTAAGAGTCTTTTTCGTTATATTCGATTTATTTATTTATTTTTTTTTAATTCGAGTAAATTTTATGAAATTTTTTATTGAATAAGAACAATGTCGTCGGTAATCATATACTAAAGGCAATAAATTAATAAGTATTAATACTCGTAATAAAGAAATCTTTGAGAGCACGAATTCATTACGAATTTATGCCGAAAGATAATAATTATAAATAAAGCTTTTCCTCTTCCAAATAGATTTTTACACGTTTTATTCTGCCAGACTGATTTTAAATGTGGGATAGCATCACCAATAAACAAAAATTCGAAGAGAAACATTTCTTCATCAGTTATTGGTACGGCAACCGTTATTAATAATGAGGCAATAAAAATATCACAAATGCGCCAATATTTATTGTGTTCTTGTGCGACAATCCAAGTTGGCAATGCGTACCAATATTCAAATTTTAAAATTTTTTTTTCACAGAATAAATTGAGATAATTTTGATATTTTACGACAATAAAGCACAACTGAAATTGTGTCATATTGGTACATTTGCAACCGACAATCGTGTGATCCTAGCTTAATGCTGCTGTTCATATTACCTGTCTGTTACACTAAAGGGTCCGCCAAATTTTTTATTTTTTTTGAAAATGCTATGAAAAAAAACTACTGAATATTTTCTCAAATTTCTTTTTTGATTTGAAAGTACAATCCTTCCAGTTAATAATGGAAAATAATATCATTCAAATGGCTGCCTCGGCTGGCCATGCAGTAGCCTACACGATCGGTCCAATTTTTAAGCACATTATCGATTGTCTGCAGTTGTATTTCACAAATGGCTTCACGAATATTGTCCTTTAAAGCGTCAATTGTCTCTGGCTTGTTGGCGTAACACTTATCTTTGACGGCACCCCACAAATAATAGTCCAACGGTGTCAAATCGCAGCTCCGAGGCGGCCAAACGACATCAGCTCTGCGGCTGATAATGCGATCTTCAAAAATAGGGCACAAAACATCGAGTGTAGCTTCGGCTGTGTGGCACGTAGCGCCGTATATCCTCCTCTTCAAATTTTGTGAACAAAAATTCGTTCAATATGGCCTGATAACGATCGCCATTGACTGTCACGGCCATTCCTTGCACATTTTCGAAGAAAAATGGCCCAATTATGCCTCTGGACCAAAATCCGCAGCAAACAGTGACTCGTCTTGGGTGTATCGGCTTTTCAATGTATGCGTGCGGATTTTCTGTGCCACAAATGCGACAATTTTGCTTGTTAACATACCCGCCAAGATCAAAATGAGCTTCATCTGAACACATCGCACACATTCTGCAATATTACCATGATTTTCAAAGTAATGTCGCAATATTTCCCAGCGTTGTTCAAGCGTATACACAACCATATTCGTTCAGCGTAAGGATAAAACTAATTATCTGTCAAATCATGACATGAGCCAGGTGTTACCATTCACGAAATAAGCACCAGTTGAAAAAAAACGTTAGATGGCGGACCCTTTACTATTGAAAACTTCTCTAAATGCGTTTGAGTTTAAAAATAGAGTCGGGTGCAGCTCATTGACTGAGAGAAGTGCCCATGTTCCTTCATGGAATGTTATGCGAATTAATAATAAAAAGAAACATAATATAACGGTACATCTCTAAAAGCAAAACCGGCTTATTATTCACTTATTTGAACGTAGAATTGTTTTAAATAAGGTGACCATACATAACATTTTATAGTTTGAATAAATTGAGCAAATATTAAGGTGACCTTGGGTGCTTAAGTAAAAGTATCTGATAAATGCAGTATCAGTATAATTCCCATTGAGATATAACTTTAAATCACTTTTTTTTTCTTTGAAAGAATATTCGTTTCTCTCCAGCTGCATGCAAATATGAAATCGCTTTCATAGTCTGAGCACTTTATTTTTAATCGAAAATAGATTTTTTTTTGGTTAACTTTTCTTAAAACATTTTTAAAACCATCCACTTCGTAGCCAAATACGAGCGCTTCCAATTAAAAAATTAAATTTCCATTTTACCCATTTTCGAAGAGATTTAATTTTTAACAATAAAGTGGGATATGTTTTATCTGAAAATCTCTGGAATCGGCATTAATTTGGGAAAAACGCAGCATAATCATATTTTCGCCTTAAAGGACATAAAAAAAACATAATAATTTCCAGAAAAGTATAATCATAACCACAACAACAACCACATAACCACACAACCACAGTCAACTTTCTAAGAAATTAAAAAAAAAATATGATTTACGTCGGTAAAGAGTCAGTTTAAAATTTGCTTATGTAGCGATTATACGATTGCGATTTACATGGAAACATTGTAGGCAGTCAACAGAGAAGTAAATCTGATTTAAACACTTTTTTCTTGACTGCTAATTGCATAGAGTAGGGGTACTCCTGTATTTATTACTTTATTTTTCATTTAAATTTTCGTTGACTGATTATTTTTTCACTCTAACACACTCTCTGGCGCTCTCGTTCCCTTTCTCTTTTTATTATCTGTTTGCCATTTGTAATTAATTTCATTTCATTTAATTTGTATTTAATTGTCTTTATGGCTTAATTAGTTTTTCAATTAATCCTTCTCCATTGCTGATGATATGATGATGATGACAAACCAAATTGAGCAATTTTTTTTCTTCTCTTTTCTTTTCTCTGTTTTATTGCTTACTCTCACTATTCGTTTTTTCTCTCTACTCCCCAGATTATTATTTATTTTTCTGTTTCTTGTATGGTAAGACTGGGGGAAAAAACTTACAGCCATAGACTGAATGGCCCCAAAAGCAACAGCCCACCACAGATAGTGAGGGAATGAGAAAAAAGTGCTAGAGAGGGTGAGAGAAAGAGAAAGAGAGATTATGAAAAAATCAAACTGGAAATAAAATGATAAAACCAATTGTCTATTAGTGTGACGTCTCTATATGTAATAACATGGCTTGGGTATGAAATGCAATTGAATAAAAGGAAGAGAACAAAAATTCAAAATAAGGAAAAAAGTATAGATTTTTTATTAAAAAGTTAGAAAGAGACAACACTTTGGAAAAAAAATAGTTTTTTTTATTTAATTTTTTATATACAAAATGAATTATTGTTTTTTTTAAGAAATAATTGTGACACGAACCCATAATGCAAAGGTGACAAAATTATATGAACTATTTAACAACAAAAACATAAAACCTGCACACAAAAAAAGAAACACAAAAACACACTGCAAAAAAAGCCGTATTTTTTTCTGTAAATACGTTTTTCAATTGAAAACAGTTGGTTTTTCTTCTTTTCTTTTTTGATTATTCCGTTTAGGTATGCACACTTATAAAAAACCACAATGGCTGTTAAAGAGTAATAACAGAGAGTAAACAGTTCAAATTCATTACTTATACGAGTAGTTGTTGTTGGATTTGTGAAACAAGAAAAGGGAGTAAGAAAAGCAAAAAGAAACGGAGTTACTTTTAACACCTATAGGGGGAGTTAAAAAGAGATGAATGCATAAACATATTTAAGAATGTGGTTAATTTTGTTGGATTTACATGCATGTATGTATGCAGAAACAAGTAATTGGTGTATATTGCTCCTCTCGTTGAGTATTCACAAAAGGAGAATATTTACACTAATTCACCACTAAAACAAATGAAGAGGCGTTCTCTTTTTGTTGAAAGGGGCATCGCAAACTCACCACTAGCCAGGCATAGAACGTACTATTGCTGATTACGAGTGTATTATTTGTTAGAGAGTGATAGCTATATCCTGAAAGATAACAACTATATAAGCAACTATAAAAATGGTGTTTGCTTACGTTTAACACTAAACGAGCAAGAGAGTAAGCTGAAAATGTCTTTTTATCCCTTTCCTTTATATAGTATACTGCCATATATGAAAAATCCTGTGTTTTTTCTGCAACCAATTTGTTGGATATTTCACACTCAAGCATACGCAGGCATTTGTTATTTTAGTTTTTTTTTGCTGAGAGCACAAAAGAGCATTGGTGAGTTCAGTTTAGTGTGTAGCGTGTGTGCATGTGTGCGCGTGTGTGTATTAATTGCGTTGCTTTAAGCAAATGAACCGAGATTTCATATGAATGCCTCACAGTTTAGTTGCTAAACAGTCGTGATCTCAACAAGACGTGTCTGATGTCAACGAGCGCTTAAACTAATTGAAACCCCAAAAAGAAGTGTTTTTTCTTATTGTGCAAATGACATGAAGCCAGAGAGGGAGAGAAAGAGAAGAGTGAAAGATAAAAGAGCAAAACAATTTACAAATTAGCAAAATAAAATAAAAAAAAAAGTAGAAAATTAATCAGGCAATCATTTAATTAAAAACAAATTTTCCAATTAATGGGAAAACACTTTAATACGTAAAAGTGCTCTCTAATAAATTAAATAAAAAATTAACCAATTAATTCACAATAAAATTTGAAAATAAAAACTATTTTAGTTGTAAAAATAAAAAAAAATGATTTAAACAGAAAAAAATAAATAAAATTTTTAAAAAAGTGCCGCGATTTTTTGTTTTTTTTCTTGTGTTTTTGTCATAATAAAATCTGTTTGAAGAAACGATTAAAGAATTATTTGAAAAACTCGAAACTTTATGTTGAAATTGTCATCATCAGGTATGACAGTCACTGGTTTACGTGCGAACATGACAAGCCCGACGGTACCGCCGCAAACCGCCATGAATTCTAATGCAACTTCTACCAGTACTACCGTTGTAATTAATAGTCCTCTGAATACAACAACAGTGGCCAATAGCTTGGCAGCTGGTACACCTACTACACCTTCTGCTCTGATAATGGCCCATCAACAGCATTTAAGAAATTTACAAAATTCCCAGCAGGCCATACACAAGACCTCCTCCAGACTGAGTAATTTCAGTGTGGCGTCATTGTTAGCTGATACGAGGCCACGTACACCTCCCTGTGGCGCGGATAACGCAACGCAATTATTACCCACTAATCTGTCAAGTACACCTTCGGCTGCTACTTCACCTGGATCGCATGAATCCACATCATCATCACCTGCCTCACCTAATCACCATCACCATTCCCAGCAGCATACACAGTTTCATTCGGTAGCTATGGCTCATCATGCAAATTTACTGCATGCAGCCCAGGCGGCTGCAGCGGCTCATGCCCAACATCAACATGCGGCTGCTATGGCAGCGGCGGCAGCAGCACATCATTTACCACCACACTTAAGGCATCCCTTGAATCCTTCGGGTACACTACTGCTACAAACCAACAATACCTGCCCTCCATCACCCATAAGCAACAATAATAATCATCCAACGGCAACCACTACACCACCCGCTTCATCGGCCAGCTCCTTAGGCAATAATGAGTGCAATAACAACAATAATAACAACACAAACACTACCTCTTCCACATCTGCATCCACATCCACATCCTCCTCTTCAGCTATGCCACAAGTGACGACGGCGAAATGCGAACGTCATTCACCCATAGGCTCGTCCATAGATTCCGAATTGGAATACGATGATGATCTCAACGATCAAGAGTTGGATCAGGACGAAGAAGAAGATTCCATAGTGGATATCGAGGATATGAATAACGATGACTCACCGCGTTCCACACCAGACGGCTTGGAATCCAGTAAATCTCCCGATGGCCCTCAATCGTTAACCAACTCACCTCACCTCCTATCACCTGCCGCATTAGCTGCTTCAGGACATGTACCCATCCGACCTACACCGTTCAGTGCTTTAGCGGCGGCTGCTGTTGCCTGGGGTGGCATAGGCGGTGCTGGTGTACCCTGGCCAGGTGCCAGACAAATGCCACCCTTTGGACCGCCAGGTCTATTTCCAGGTCAGGGTTTTGGTACAGGAGGTAAGTGTCGCATTCGTTGTAATTTGTAATTTTAAGCGCAATAATAATAGAAATGGAAATGCGAAAAGCTAGCAATTCACGTGAATCATCAGGGTTAATGATGATAATGAGGGTCTTGTTTGTTCCCCTTTCATTTGCCACCATTGAAAGCAATTCGGTTTCATAAATCGTTGTTTCAAGTGAAATTAAATTCGTTTTTTATTTCAGACAAAAAACTATTTTTTATTAAACAACAACACATGACCAGAACAAATAAAATACGGTGTTGGTTGGGGGTAAAACAAAGCAAAACAAAACAAACTTTTTTGTTCGTTTTTACTTTCGCGTTGTGATTAGAATTCAAGATCTTTTATCGAATTGCAGCACAAAATTGAAATGCACATTTCACACTCAAACAAAAACAAGAACAAGAACAAAAACTTGAATTGAGTAAAAAAGCCTTTTCAAATTCAAAAGGTTTTTCTTCAAGACCAACGTGCTAATATTCTCTATCTTCCTCCCCCCATCCGCATTGTCCAGTGTCACTTTGTTTACAGTGTGAACGTGTGGCTACGCTGACTGATAAAGAACCCCTTTTGGACAAGAATTTCCGTAGTTTTTCTTGCCATTTTCAGTTCAGTTCAGTTCAGTTCGTTTCGTTTTGTTTGTTTTTTTTTCTTTTCGAATTTTTATGGGCTCTTGGTCAGTAGATTTTAATTCATTTTTTTACAATTTATTTACTGTTCATTTGGTTGTTTAGGAAACTATTAATGCCTTTAGACATTCGCAGTCATTCATTGTTGAATGAAAAGCAGGGGAGTAATTCAATTGTATTCGTATCTTGAATAAAAAGGAAGGAACATGAAATACTGCATGTGTCTCTGATAATGAAATGTTTTTTTAAGAAAAACTTTTTAAAGCGAAATTTGAATAGAAAAAGTGGATTTCGAAAAAGTCCTATGCACTGAGTTATAAAATTGAATCCTTAATGATAAACGTTGGCTAATTATGGTTCTTTTAGTTCATCCATTCATATGGGAACGTACAACAAGCCTATTGCAGCTTAGGTGTAGGTCTCCTTATTTTTAGATAGAGCAGCAGGTTTGTCCTATTCCGACCTATTATTAGTCTGGAAAACAAGCCATGAAAAATACAAATAAAAAACTGTAATTTCAAATAAAACAACAACAACAAATTTATGAATTAAATGATATTTTAAGTTTATTGCAGTGAAATTCTGTGGCCCGTCACTTTTCAAGCTTTTCAAGAATTTCTGCTATAATTTCTTTAATGACATGAAATATAGTACGTTGACCTCCAATTGCCTAAGAGCTGTCAGGTTATTAGCACAGCAAATGAACTTAACATGCTCCCAGAAGAGGCCAAAAGAAACCGATCCATTTCACTAAATAATTTTGTCACTAATTTTACGATTCTTTTATGAAATGTATGGCACGAAGGACCATCCTGCTGTTGTAACCACAAGTTGTTCACATTCGACTCATTGATTTTGAGATGTTATTGCTTAACATAGTCCTTTTTATTATTGCCTCCAAATTGGGAAAAATATGTACGCGCTTTTTGTATTCCTCCAAATACGAGGGTGGGTCAATAAGTCCGTGACTTTTGAAATGAAACACAGGTTTTTGGTTAAAAACTCATTTTAGTTTTCAACATGGTCTCCTTTAAGCTCTATTATACACTTCATCCAATGTTTCTTCAATTTTGTACCCCTTCCAAAAAACAAGGTTCGTCTTTAAATATCGAATCAAGACAAAGTCTTAAGGTGCTTCTTAATCTAGACAGCATGTTTAATAGGGTAGCAGTTCATAGCACGGTTGACGCATGTTTACAGCTTTGCGTAGTCTTGATGACATGAATTATGGTATGCTGACCTCCAATTCCCTAGGAATTGTCAGGCAATTGCCTAGGAGTTGTCATGAATTGATTGCTTATTGTAATCACAAGTTGTTCATATTCGACTCAGTGATTCTGGCATGTTATTGCTTAACATAGCCCGTTTTATTATTGCCTCCAAATTGTAAAACTTACTCGAAATATGTACGTGCTTCTTCCTTTCTTCCAAATACGAGGTCAGGTCAATAAGTCCGTGATTTTTTAAATGTAACACAAGTTTTTGGATAAAAAATCATGGTCTCATTTAAACTCTATACACTTCATCCGCTGTTTCTTCAATTTTGTACCCCTTCCAAAAAACAAGACAAAGTCTTAAGATGTTTAATCTAGAGAGCATGTTTGATAGGGTAGCGCTTCGTAGCACGATTAATAGACTTTTGTTCACAGCTTCGCGTAGTCTTGATGAAATAGAATTTACTTGCTTGTTCGTTTCACCGGTTTTAAGGTAGTCGATGTGAAGAACTCTACGTGTTTAAAAACAAAAAAACAACTACGGACGTCACATTGTTAGATTGTAAACGCACTTTCCACTAATTTCACAGAAAGAGTTTGACATCTACCGCTGATATATTTATTAATACTCACGTTATATATTAATTTTTATGGATGGTGCCACGCCCACTCTTACTGTGTGGTTAATTGTTGATTTTTATGTGCAATTTTATAATAGAATGCCATGCGGAAAGTTTTAAGACTCTATCTGATATAGTTCCCAAGATATACCTTAATAACCACGTGTTTCCTAAGAGTCCACTCTCCCTTTACCCCCATGTTAGCGCCTCAAAATGTAACATTTGCAGACAAAAAACTTTGATTTAAAAAGCAAAAAATGTCATGTTATTTCAGAAGAAAAGTACGTAATTAATTTTATCCGTTTTCTCTTAATTTTAAAGTCTTCGATATCGAATTACAAAAAAAAAGTACTCTATTGTACCTTGATTAGCTGGTTCTTTATATCAGCACTCCAAATGTCAACAAAATCGATTTAGTCGTTAACAAGTGATTGACTCAAAAACAAACAGAATAAACAAAATTCTCATATGACCTATTTCGAACAGATTTGACCCGATTTAACCTCTCTCAAGTGCAAACTTAAATACGAATACCCTATACCCACTTTCATTAGTTAAATCTATCTGTGCTCCAAATTGTATCAAAATTAGAATGTTAGTAAACGAAAAACTGTTGTTTGAAAAGAAAAAAATGTCATTTTAAACGAAAAGTCACTTAGTTTGACCGTTTTCGCTAAAATTTTAACCTCTCCTGGGTTCATTTTTTAATAGCTTGCACTTTATTAAGCTCTAATTTGTGTTTCAAATTGTAATAAAATTTTCTATGTTAAAAACACTTTTAATGACCTAATTTGGTCCGTTTTCCCCCAAATTTAACCTCTACTGGTCCAATTTAAAAAGGCATTGCCTACAACACTTTCGTTGGCTACAAGTTTTGACAAACAAATAAATAAACTTACAAAGAAACTTATAATATACTCGTAGCTGTGTCGATATGGAAGAGTAGCTTAAGTCGACTTAAGACATTCTCATTTACCGACATAGATTTATCGTATCTAGAGAGACCATCTCGAAAAAAATCTAACAAAATACACTTCTATCGAATAAACTCTAGTCATTAAAGATGTTCCCTTTTTTGTATTTTGTCTTTAATTCTATAAAACTGTGTCGGTAAGTCGCCTTTAGCTACTCTTCCATATCGACACAGATAGATGTATAAGTATCAAAATTTAATCGTTCAATGTTTTCACGAAGCGTTGTATATTTAGAGTTGAATTTCCATAATCATTCAAAGAATAAATGCAACTCTAAAACGCGTTACTCGATACCATTACTCAATACGTTGTCAGCACTAGTATGCCTTAAATGTAGTGATTAAACAGAGCATTAGTTCAAAATCATCACTATTCCAGTAATAGATGACAGTTAACAAGAGCAGAGTTGCTTTAAACAATACTTTGCTGTTAATGTTAGAAATTAAGGTTTCGTTTACAGCCCTCGTGAGCCAGCTTCCAATAATAACACATGGGCTGAAAAGTTCCGGGCCTAACAAAGAAAAAAAAATTAGCTTTTTTCATCAACGTAATCATTCCAGCACCGATCTAACATTTCCATGCCACTTTTTTCAAAATAGGCCTCAGTTTCAGTGATAACCTCTTCATTTGTGAGACATTTCATACGGACGAGCATTTTTTTGCGGTCTGCGAACAGCCAGTAGTCGCTAGAAACCAAATCTGGCGCATATGGATGATGTGGAAGCAGTACGAATTTTTGTTCGTTCTTTTTTTTGATCAATAGTGAGCAAACGCTTCAATATACAATATATATGCAACACGTTCTTTGGATATCTTTACGATGTCGACTAACTCACGCAACTTTACTTTTCGATCATTCAAAACGATTTTATGGATTTTTTTTGTGTTTACGTTCTGCTTTTGAAGTCAGCAAACCAACATTTTATTGTTGTTTCTCATTAAACGGAGTCCCTATAACACTATTCAAGCCATTGCTGCGGTGCAATGCTATTTTTTTCCATCAAGAAGCCCTTTTAGCACAATAACTCATAAACTAATTAATGGAATATCATGTAATTTTAACAGCGCTGTGGTGAATGCAATAAAACTAGCGCCATCTATGTGTTAGGCCCCGGACTTTTCAGTCCAAGTGCTGCTTTAGAAATTCTTATAAACTTGCTGTTCTATACCAATTTTAAAATTGAAGCCGTTTAATATCCACTTTCATCGTTGGCTTTTAAGACGAGCATGTTTCCAATATGATAGCTTAGTGTCATGCTTTGTTGACAAAACTACTGAATTAAAGTTTGATGTCTTAGAATAGCTGATATCTTGGGTTATACAGGCTTTCTGTTCCAATCAAAGTTCTAATATTTTCGAAAACGAGTTTGAGATCTTAAAGGTTTTAATCTGCTTTACTTTTATTACAGTTTCCAGAAGTATTTTCCCCTGAATCTTTAAGTATTTGAAAGCAATTCAGCTGTTTCTGGTTCCCAGCGCTCGTTGCGATCGTTTTTCGCTTATGCAGATTTATAATGAATGGCGTTAATAATTTCCTTTACATCGTATGAGTACTTTTTTTGTCCTTATTTGGTCTTCAAAAAGGCCGTCCCTATAGAAAACAGGTGACAATAATTCTCTTATTAGTTTATGTTGTAACACATTTGCCAGAGTGTTACTGTCCAATTGTGTTTCTTTTTATTGCTTTATTTTAGGTTTTCAAGTGTTTCAACTCTAGAGAGACTTTTACTTGTCACATTATTTTCAGTTTTATCGATGAGACTTAAAAACGATAGTCGTCGGTCGAATGAGTGGTGTTTTGTCACACAGCAGGTTATCGCTGTCAACAGTTCGTCTTCTTTTCTTTACAAAAGAAAAAACACAAGAAAAAAGAAGAAATAAAGAGAGTTTTGTCAGTGTCACTTTTGAAAAAAGTCAGAGCATATTGTAGATGAGTGTGTGAAGTATTTAAAGCCTTTTTTTTAATCGAATTTTGTTTTCTTTTTCATGAATTTTTCTTATAGTTGTTGTTGTTGTTGTTGAAATAATAAAACAAAAGGACTTCTTTGGTGCTCCTCAATAACAACAAATACTGTCAGATTTTTCATTATGATAAGTCTGAATGCACACACATACGAGCACATACATACAGACAGACACGAAAATTATTTGACAAGCGGCACAAGTCGGTCATTTGCTTTCAAGTGCCGGTCAAGACTACTGTTTTACAAAGGAAAAGATAAAAGAACTTATTTCCAAGTGGCCATATATACGAGCAGTTAGTTGGTTGGCTTGACATATTACACCTGATTATTTAAATAATTATTTACACTTAATTAGCCATTAAATTAAATACTTTTTTATAATTGCGATTGCACAACATTTGAAGTAAGAAAAACAGCTTTTCTTTAAAGCGATTTTGTAAACTGATATGAGAGTCTACGTTATTATATTCGTATGAAAGTAGTCGTCTACACATCTTTATTCTGAACGAATTGGAATAAAAATTTTAATCATTTTTTTCAAGTTTCTTGTTCTTTTCCTCTTAATGGAAAAGAATTTTGATATCCTTTAATGCGATAAATAGGTACTCGTATTATAGTAAGTAAGTAAGTAAGTTTTTTGTTCATTTCTGCTGTTACTTGAAGTTGTAAGTTGCAAGTTGCTGTTGGTATTAGTGGTGTTGGTGCAATTATATTGACAATTAATTGTTGAAAAAATAAAACATTTTTTAGTAGGTGTGTCTTTAAATGTTGCTGGTTGTTATTGCTGTTGCGGTTGCTGTTGCTGTTGCTGTTTAAGTTTTTATGGTGGTTTCCTATTTACAATAGCAAACAACCCACCTTTAAAACACGCAATTCTTTAAAGCAGCATTGCTTTGGCAAATGAGAAGGAAAGAAAAAAATTTAAAAGAGAAAAAAAAAACAAATAAAAAATACTTGAGGTCTCAACATGCATAACTTTTAACACCATTTCGCAAAAGCTATGCAATTACAGTGGAAACTTTATAAATAGAACTGAAAATAATTTGAAATAATATTTCTCTACAATTGACCTTTGAACCATTGGTAGATGTTTTTTGATTATAAATGGTGGTCCAACCAAAACTCACGATGTTAATTGTCAATAAAACAATAAGTTTTCGGATAATTATCTTAACACTTTTCATTATATGATAGAGTGATCTGTGACAATTATGTGTAAAATAAAATATCGGCCAAAAGCTCGCCACGGCTTTGGTGGCATACCTTTATTCGTAGTCCCATATTTTCAGTGACTCCGAGACATAATTGAGGGTCAATTCTTTTTTTTTTTGTTTAATATCCCCAAAGAAAGAAGTCCAACGGTGTCGAATTACATGATTGTGGTGGTCAATTACCATCGCCACGACATGAGATAACACGGCCATTGAATTTTTCGCACAAAAGAGCCATTGTTTCATTGGCTGTGTGGCAAATGGCACCATACTGTTGTAACCATATATTGTCCAGGTCCATATCTTCAATTGTTGGCCACAAGAATTCCGTTATCCTATTGCGTTAGCGAACACCATTCACGGTCGAGGTTGATAACTCTTCTGCCACACTATCGCAAAAAACAGCAATGTTTTACGCAGAATGAACTGAGCAAGCATGCACAGGTGTTTCCACATTTCCTATATATCCGACTTGCTGAAATTTGCGCACAATTCTGTCGATGGTGATCACGAAGACTTCAACAATCTTAATGCGCTGCTCAATTGTGTACCTCCCCATGGTTGAATTTGTCAAACATTGCAACAAAGAAATGTCAAATTAAGTTGGAAAAAGAAATTGACGTTAATGTCACAATTAACATCGTGTATTGTGGTTAGACCACCACTTTATCTCCCTGTTCTGCGTTCTGAATCTAACAAAAGTGTTTTGTATTTTAATTCAGACATTGTTTTGAACAAGACTGATGTGTTAGAATCTCGGAAAAACATTTCAGTATTGATTTTTGAATCATAGTTTATATTCAAGTCAGTGTTTGTTAAGTGCTTTGAGGGTTTATCTCTTCAAATAGGCTTATAATACTGCGCTTTTCAATCTGGTTTTTAATACAAAGCGTCTACGAGTGTCACTGTGGCTTCTAGATCTTCACTATCTACTGGATACTTCGTTGCTCATGGGTTAAGTAATTTGTAAAGCTCTGTTGTATTACTGCAAATATACAAATCACAACTACTGCATGTACTTCCCTAAGGGTCTTGTCTAATCACCTCTAGACAAAACTCGAAAGTCTTTTTCTAAAGATTCAATATCAGGAGACAGACTACCTCTGTCTAAAAGATGTAACAGTAATACGTTAGATTTCATCAAATACAGAAAACTAAATAAAATGGATTTTTCCAAATTCCCTTGAAAAAAAAGCTTTCATCCAAAGCTACTTATTCCTAAATGAAGCCTTAGGTATTAAATTTATTAAAAGGCCCTAAATTATTTGCCTTCTTCTCGTCTCTTAAATGTAAAATTTTGTTGCATGAAAATACAACAACAACAAAATAAAAATATTTAATTTTTGCACGCCATGATGACATTTTTGCTGCTGCAGATATTTGTCATGTCTCATAAAGAAAAGCCTTTATTTTCAATTAAATTTCCATTCGAAAGCAATTCTTCTCGTTAGAGAAGAGAAAAAAAAACAAATTTTTTCCTTTTATTTTTAAAACGAAGGCCATAAATTATGTAAAAAGTAAAGAAACGAACATAAAAAAGAATAAAAATAGAAAGAAACGTTGTTAGTCATTTGTTGACAATTGTCAGTTTTACGGTAATTTGTTAATATTAGCAATTTTATTATTGTTCACATTTGTTGTTGTTGTTGTTGTTGTTGTTGTTGTTGTTGTTTTTTCCATAAATTTGCATCCATATAAGAGAGTATGAGCGTTTTTAATATTTACCTTTGGGTGCCAGCCTGTCAATGTTGAAAATAATTTACATGTTCGCGTATGACTCTACAACCAATTACGACCGATATGACTACAGATAAATAACTTACTCGCATACACATATGCATGCATACTTACGTATGTACATTGCAAGTGTGTACTGGTTGGTATCTTGTCTAACTCTGTATTACTTACTTGTCATAGCAATTAGCAGTATATTATCAAAGTATTATGATTATAATTATTAAGATTAATAAGAATGGGGCATTAGCAAACATTGATGACATTTATATGGCATTTGTAGACTAATCATTTACTAAGTTTTCTATTTTTTATTTTTTATACCTTTTTTATCGTTTCTTTTCTTTTTATGTCATTTCATTTCATTTCATTTTCTTTCATTCCTTTCTTCTTTTCAATATTTTTTCAATATTTTTTCAATATTTTTCACCAACAGCATTAAGAGGGGGAAAAAAATTAATAATAATTAAAAACAATGTATTATTAATAATTATAATTAACAAACACCTTTTAAATGGCCATGACTGTATAAAAAAATAAAACAAAAGCAATAACAAAAACAAAAACACAAAACATACATATTTTATTTATTTTAAAACAGAAGCAAGAAAGTTAACAATGCTCGTGCATATTTCAAAATGTGTCTTTTGTTTCTGCCATCTATTTTAGGGCAAAAGTGTTTAAGTCTATAGAAGATAAAACAAATTACTAATTAATACGCTTAAATATTATTAAAACAAATGCTTTTTTTAAGCTCTTTAGTTTATTATATTAATTTCTCCTCATCGTTTTAGAAGCAGTGTTAGTTTTAGCATATTTTTCCTGTTTTGTTCAAAAACTTAACTTGTTTTGCTAATCGCAGCCATAGTGGTATTCGTTTAACCTATTAAACGTTAAATATTTATGAGCGCTTTTAAAATAAATGTCAAAATTTGTATGGAAAAATATTTTAACAATTTGGGCTCTTAAATATCTGTTTAAATATACGAGACAGAAAAAGGTGTTACCATGATGATATTTTTTGCGCTTTTAAACCTATTCATACAAAAATTCTATAAATACAAAAATGAACCAAATTTGAGCTGTTTTTGTTAAATACAAACAATTTAAGGATTGCTAAAGTTAGCAAGTCACACGAATACCCTTAATATGCAGTATTAACAGCACTTTCATCGAAATTGTTCTTATATCACCATACGATTAGGGTTGTCAGACCTTTTTTAAGCTTTTTTCGCCAAGTTCAATTTCAAAAATCGCCAAAATCACCAAAATCGCCAAATAATATTTCTTTTTTTACATTCTGACAATAAAATTTATATCTTTAAAAGTAAAAAATAATTTCGCCAAAAGTCTAAAAAAAATCGCCAAAAATTATTAGGAAAAACAAAAAGTGTACAATGTTTGCTATAATATAGTGTATAGTTTACTGAAAGCTAGGAAACTGTAAAAAAATAAAATACATTTTGGATATAGATACGTGGGTGGATTGATATTGAAGCTACCTAAGTAGGAAAAAAACATTTTTTTTTTCAAAAACCTTTCATTTCTCAACATAGTCTCCTTTAAGCTCAATACAGTTAGTAAGACGATTTTGCAACTTTTTTCTGAATAATACGATTTTGGGAACTCCTCAAAATACGCATTAGTTTCGGTAATCACTTCTTCGTTTGAGATGAATCTTTTTCCTGCGAGCCATCTTTTCAAGTTTGGAAACAGGAAAAAGTCACTATGGGCTAAATCTGGACTATAAGGTGGATGATCAACCAATTCGAAGTGGATTTCTCGTATCTAATGCTATGTGAACAGGTGCGTTGTCTTAAAGAAAGAGCACTTTTTTCTTGTTTAAATGTGGTCGCTTTTCATTGATTGCATTAACCAATTGATTGTGATTGTGGATCCCTTTTCAAGATAATCGATGAGCAATATTCCGTGTGCATCCCAAAATACAGTGGCCATAACGTTGCAAGCCGATTTCGCTGTCTTTGCCTTCTTCGGAGCACTTCCACCACCTTCCACCCCTTGCTTCGATTGATTTTTGGTTTCAGGTGTGTAGTGGTGGACCAACGTTTCATCAACAGTTATTAATCTACGCCAAAAATCAGCCGGATTATGCTTTATCATGTCCAAACACCGCTGTGAAGTGATCTGTCGAACTCGTTTTTGTTCAAGACTGAGCAAACGCGGCACCCATCTTGCCGATAGCTTTTTCATATGCAAATGTTCATGTAAAATGTTGAACACACGTTCATATGACATGTTTTACTATTTCAGCAATCTCACGTATTTTGACCCGGCGATCATTCATAACGATATCGAGGATTTTCTTGATATTTTCTTCAGTAACCACCACTTTTGGCCTTCCTGTTGATCCAATCCAATATTTTACCATATAATCTGACGGAGCAGATTCGTCGTTATGTTTATCAAGCTTTTCTTTTGTCTTTTTCGCCGTTTTGCCTTTCTAATAATAGTGTTTAATCACTACACGAAATTCACTTTTTTCCATTGTCCAAGCAACACAAAAGTTGCTTACTTCAAACGACTACAACAAATAAACTAATCGATGAATTTGGCTAAAATTCTAAAAGCTGACGTTTGACAGATCGTAATATCTAAGAAAGAAAAAGTTTTTGTGTTTGTGCTGCCATCTAGCGCTAGATAGCTTCAATGTCAATCCGCCCTCATATGTAGTCTCATTATTGTTATATGCATATCCAAAACGCTATACATTTTATCATCGATATATTTCTAATTGTCTTGTATGGGAACTAAATTACACTATGCAACAAAAAAGAACGAAGCTTAAATACCTGAAGAGTTATACTATTTTTCTAAGAAACGCTATCGATTACAGCAAGTCAGTTTTTGAAAATTTCGAAATACTTGCAAAATTTTTAATTACGGGTAAGTAACCCGTTTTTCGTAGCTTAATATACTTATAAGTTAATAACTTAGCTGAATACTATCCGATTTTAAGCTTTTCAGTGGAAAAAAAGTAAAATAAATAAATAAATAGCCTTGAGGTATACATTATGTGTGAATTTCTCAAGCAAAGACATGAACTTTTTTTCCACATTTTTCAACTTTTAAGCTTTTTCCGTAGCATTAATGCAATTAATTCTTTGCCAGTTGCCGAAAATTGCGTTACATAAATAAACTGGAACCCAAAAATCTATTAGTTTCAGTTCCATAGAGGCAAAACAATTTTTTTCGTTGCCGAGAACACAACAATGTAAAAATACCCAAAAAGTTCGCCATGTCGCCAAGCCAAAAATTAGAACGCCAAATAACTTTTAAAATCGTCACGAGACATCGCCAGATCTGACAACCCTGCACACGATTCGTAGCTAATCATTGTCATGATAAAAAATTATGTTCCCGTGCCTACTTTTTGTTCAAAGTTCACAATTCAAAAGCATGTATTGTGACATTCTTTTGATATCAGTAATTAGAGAGCATTTTTTGATTGTATTTATATTCCACTTCAATTTCAATTCTCCTAATAAGGAATATGTGACTTCATACACATACGACTTTTATTCATATTCATATTCATTGCTGAATTCATAACAATTTGTATACAATTTGTCTTTTGTAGTGAATACGCTTTTTGTTTATTTCGTTATGAACTATTGTACTTATTTAATGAATATTTTTTTTTATTTTAAATGTGTAAAAACAGAAAACAACAGTGGTCCCAATTACTAATTTAACACGACAAACTCGTCTTTTCGAATAGTATAGTGAAAAATTGCAAAAGAGTTTGTCCATTTTTGGCGTAAGGTCGTGCCATACCAAGTAATTTTCTCTTGGCTTCCGCAGAGAATTTTCATTTACGGGGCTTGCTGCCATTATCCTTGCCTCTTCTCAAAATTGTGGGTCGCCAGATGTTTCTCGGTCTATCGCGGTTCCTTGATCATTGGGATTCCACTCTATTGCCATTCTTACAATACTATGGGGAATTTTTCTTAAGGTATGAAGTGGATTATTCATATTCCACTTAATTTGCCTTAACTGCTTCAGTTGTCAAGTTCCATAGTTCTATGTTGCTCATGATGTTGGGTCAGAATATCATGCTTATGATTCTAAGGCACTTGTTGGCGAATACCTGTAACTTTTGCTTGATAATATTAGACCAGTCATGAGCTTTTCATAGAACAATTCTTCACGTTCAACTTATGCGTTTTCTTACGATCTTGCTTTTCGTTGTCAATGAAACAGCCACGAATGCACATGTGTGGCGGATGCATACTGGTTTTTTTTTATATATTTTTCTTTTAATTTACTTTACTCTCTCTGCGAAAGTAATTTCCATGTTCTCACTAACACAACTATATTTTTATTTTTGCACATCACTTTATTAGACCGTCGTCAGGCAAAGAGCTGCTCTTCTCTTTTGTTTTCACACGAACGTACTCACACGCATAGACAAAAAATGAACAAAGAGAAAGTAAAGAGAAAACAAGTGGAAAAATACAGTGCAAAGTGGGCTGAGTGAGAGACTCCCAAATTACTACCACAATTAAATATGCAATTTCGAAAAGAGCACATCTCACACATTCTGGCAAATGCGTTTTTTCGCATCAATGAGTCCCAAATGCATCCCTGCACCTACTATGTTTGAGAAACTGACATCCCTAGCATTCTTTCTACTTTAGACGTTATGGCAGATAGGATGTGCCCTTTTCGAAATTATTGTTTAAACAAAGAGTACAAAAAATGCAATCCAGCACCGCTATATTTTTGTTTAACGTGTAAAGCCGTTTTTTTCCTTATCGAGCTTATAGAGACAAAGTACCTATTAATTATCTGAAAGTTGCAGAGATTTTAAAACCCATGCAGCAGAATTTACAGAATTTTAAGATGAAATACTGCAAATACGGCCAACTACAAATGTAAAAGAGCTTCCTGAAGAAGATTTTTGATAAAAGTTTTTGGTAGAAGTATGGCCTGTAATTTTTTGATACCCGAAAATAAAATTTTCAGCAAATTAATATGGTTTTTTTCGTTAAGTTTTGTATACTCGATATCATAAATTCCAAATATTTCTGTAATTTTCGGTTAAAAATTAGCCCCAAATACAATCCGTATACAATTCTTTGAACTGTTATACATCATTACTAAATAATTCGTCTTTTTTTCAGACATGTGCCCTTTTCGCAATTGCACATTCAATTGTAAAATGTATTAATATTAGTTTGCCTGACGCTGTATTAGACACTAACCAGAATTCACTGCCGTGCAACAGAATTGACTTTACACATGAGTTGAATAATCTGAGCTTGATTTGCCTGGATATACGAGTACATATGTATATGAACTTCTCCATACTGACTGCAGTTCTTGCTTTGCTGAGCCCGTTGTTAACGTCTGTTTCTGCAACGCCGTTTGTTGTCATTGTACTTTCTAAAAAGCAAGTGCTAACCACATACGAGTACTCAGTTGGTTGGCCCTATAGAATGATGTTTTCTGTGCCATTATTGTTAAATCTCATGGCTTTGGTTTTCTTGATATATATCTCAAGTCCAACATAGCGAGCCAATCTTTTAAGGTCTTCTAATTTTGACTGCATGTTGGAGATCTTGTGTGAGAGTATCATCTGCATAATCCAGGTACTCGAGTTGTCATGGTAGACTCCATGTTATAGCTCTTCTCTGTGAGCAGACTTCGCTTCTGATCTCATCCAGTACGATTGTGAATAGTAGAGTAGAAAGTGGACATCCTTGCTTTACTGATATGGTTGACTGATGCTCGCATTGTGAAGAATAGAGAGTTCACATCCTCGTATATTGCTCTTATTATTCGGATTCATTTCTGGAGTACTCCGTTTTTTTCTCAATGCTTTTCATATGACAGTCCGTTTGATGCTGTCGAAAGCTTTCCTGAAATTGAGGAGCAGTAGGTGCAGGGGGTACGCCATTCTAGAGAATGTTTTTATATGATGCGTAGAGTGTCGGCCTGGTCTACGCAGCTTCTCTCGCAATATGTTCGAGCCTTTCCTGTATTATGACAGCTATTATTTGGTATTTAGTGTTAAGCAAAGTGTTTCCTCTCCAGTTGTTGCAGTCTTTCAAGTCGCCTTTTTTTGCTAGTTTCACAATGATGCCTTTCTTCCAAGTTGAAGGCAGTTTCTCTTCCTGCAATAGTGGTCGTAGTAGTAGAGTTGTGGTTGTGATGTCAGCCCGTATGGTATCCGTTAGCAAATCATTTTCTGTTGCTGCTGTATTATGTGATTCGTACAAATTTTTACGATTCGAGGCACATTTAATAGAAACTAATGATTTTCCTGTGCCACTGTGCAATATAACTTAAAAAGTGTATTTTATTTGTATGTGAAAATAATCAAACGACACAAAAGAAAGACGTGATAAATACTGTGGGTTGAACAACATAATCTTTTTCAGTAAACGTGCAACAGATTACCCGAGTCATACACAGCAGGGAATGTAATTCAACGTTTTTTTTTTCAATGTACTACCGTGTGGTTATGTTGGTACATCTGTTGTTGATATTCCCGTTAAATCTTGGCGTCATAGCTTGACATTTGCAAAAGCTACGTAACCAAGAGTACATCTATCTCTATATGTATTGGCGATTTTTTACAACAAAGAACAGTTCCATCGAGTCAATTCACGGCTAGACGTATAAGTGTTGAACACAGCTAAAGCCTATGAGAATACTCTCCATTACTAGACTTTTGAGACATTTTTCTGTTTTCTGGAATTCCAATTCGCATCAAAGTTAAGAGGATATTGTAACGATTAACAATATAATCCTAATGAACAATGTAATCATTGAAAGGTAACAATTTTCTATTTCCTAACAAAATATACAATCGCTCTGATCTAATGGCTTATACTCGTACAATACAAACATAAATATTTTCAAATTTGAAATTATTTGGTTTGATTTTTACAAAATTTGAATTTCTTCGATGATTTTTTTTTAAATTCTTTGCAGTCCGTTTAAAATTTGTTTTGTGTAAATTTAAAGTAAATATCGATTAATTTTTGGGTATGTTGCTATACTTTTATTGTCGAGTGTAGCAACAATAATAATTACAAATAATTTTTGCCTGATATCTGCTGCAATATTTTTTTTGCCATTTTTTTTCCTCGATTTTTTTCTTGTAGTTGTTGCGTTCTATGTAAGTCACGCATAGGCAAGGATGTGGTTGGACTCTTCATTTTTTTTTCACTGTATTTCATCTCTACTTTCTGGCTTTATGTCATCTGAAATGGGTTTAAACGATTTTCCTTTTTTAATCCCTTTTTTTTTGTTGAAACCAGAGAAAAAGCCAAGAAAATTTAACAGAAAGGAAAAAAGAGAAACGTTGCCATAACACAGTTCTATGGCAAAAATTGTAAACGTGAGTAGGTTGAAAATGGCACATACGAGTATTTACAAACAGTAATGGGTTTTGTATTTGCGTCTGTCGTAAAGAAATCGTTTTTTTTTTTTGTTCTGTTTTTTTTTTTCTGCTGCTACTGTAGTCAGAGTCATCATATTGAACATACACGCATTTTCAAGTCAAAGCCTAAACATCTTATCTTAACTTGGCTGGTTAAAATGAACATAAAACTCAGGTTAAATGATAAAAATGAAATGAAAAACGAAAACATGGCCAGTACAATAAAATAAAACAAACAAACAAACCAACCAACAAACCAACAAACAAAAAAATTTAAAAAAATAAGAGGAACTAGTTGAACAGCTATAATTATATTAAGCCAAGAGAAAAGGTATAAATAAATTGAATATGATATGGACAGGTACAGACAGCCAACAACAATAAAAGAAAATACCCATATATCTGAAGAATTTTAATAATCACACACATCATATAACGCTTATTAATTAAGCACTAACGCTTAAAATACGAGCGATACGTAATTAAAATAAAGGAATGAATTCTTGGAAAAATCGAATGTATTTTAAAGGCAAATTGCTATTACAAGACAAAGGAAAATAAAAGAAAATAAAAGTCTTGGCCATGTTTCCTTTTTTCTTCTTCGCTATATTTTTGGCCTTTTAATTGTTAGTGTTGCTGTTGGTATTAAGGTGGCTATACTACGAGTATATAGTTTATTATGATATATTTTTACCTTAAAAATGTTGTGAATTTTTTGTTGCTAAACGTTTTACCATAAACCAACAACTTTTTTCATTTCTATCAATATGTTGTTGCAATTTATTTATTTATTATATGTTGTTGCTCTTGCTCTTGTTGTTGTTGTTGTTGTATTACACAGGTATTTTAGTTTTGTTTGATTTCAATTAATTTGCCAACTCTCTAAGGTATTGTAGTAACAAAATAGGCCCCTCTTCTCTGTACCATACATGTGCTCGTATGCAATACGAAATGATGAAATGTCTGTATGAACAACAACGTTATCGTCATCATTGTCATCATCGTCATCGTCATCATCATTATTATTATCATTTGCAGCATTTACAGCATTTACAGCATTTGCAGCACTATCAGCCATCATTATAGTTCAAGTCAACCATTATTGGTTAAAAGCTATAAAATCTTGTTAATGTTACTCTAACGTATCTTTGTTTTTCTTTGCCAACATTTCGTGAGTATGTAAGCGAGTTAGAGTATAAGTTCATATTGTGCCAACGACAACGAACGCGTTGCAAATTGCTTTGCAATTAGTTTTTCATTAAATTAAAACGCGTTGCAATTTTTGCAACCATATTTAGTTTTTTAATTGCAAAAAATCGTTTCTGTTTTTTTTTTCCTTCTAATTTTTTGTTTCAAATTTGATTTCTTTGTAAAGTGATCATATTTTCGCCTTAAAGTGAAAACGATTTCACAATACTCGCAGCGAACATTAGTATGAGTATCTCTCGTACAATCTTGAAATCTTAAGACACTGTCTGTCTATCAGTCTCTATCTGTTTTGGTTTCAATAGATGACAGGTCGCCTCTTTATTGGTAATGTTGGTGCTCGCTGCTGTTACTCTTGGTTGGTTGGTTGATTGGTTGGTTGGCTAGTTGGTGGTGATTGGGAAACAGAAATTGTTTAATGTAATTATACGCCCGAGTGTAGGCAATTTACAGATTTTTTTTCTTTTTCTCATTTTTAATCGTTTTTCATTTATAAGATTTCATAACATTAACTGTTGTTTGTCATTTAATTAATACCAAATTAGTGTAATTCTTTGCCAAATCAATAAAAAAACCAAAAAAACATTAGAAAAAATTCAATTGCATTTCATAACAATTTCAAACTCGTAGTTTCTCAATTACAAACGCCCACAGAACAGACCACACAACAGGCACTGAAATGGAAAAACATTTTTTCTTGCAAACTACGATTATTGGTGTCAATAAAATTACGAAATTCGTTTAACTCATGAACACCCTAAAACTCTCAGACTCTGTAATATGTATGTATGTAAGTTCTCTAGGGCTCATTAGCATTTTGCTGAACAAAAAAAAATTCATTTTCATATTTTTATGGCAGGGAATTCATTGAATTGTCAAAACAAATGCTTAAACGCTTGTTATCATAATCACAGTTTCAAAATTAATATTTCATTTCTTAGTTATTTTTACTAATATTTTATAACCCAAACACCTATTTACATATAAATAAATATACTTTTGTGCTTTTAAAATAAAGGGCTATTTTAGTCATTATTTAATGGAAATTAAACGCTAAAAAGAAAACAAACAAAAATTCGTGCCTTCGTTTGTGTCTGTCTGATCGCATATAAAAAGCGCTCTAAAATGTCACACTAATTACTTAATGATCCAAAAATACAACGGCGGAGTAAAAACGTCATTAAAATTCAGTCGGAAATCAACTACCTGACTTACTGGTTAAAGTCAGAAAAAATAAAATAAAAAAATAAAATAAAAAATCGAAACTAAAAAGTAATAAAATGAAAAACATAAAATGACAAAATTATAGTGTTATGGCGAATTAATTAAATGCTTTAGACAAACAAACAACCATTTTTTTGTTTTTGTTTTTTTTTTGTATATAGAAAAGATTTATATTTTAAAATTATATCGAATACAATAATTAAAGTAGTTTACTTGCTTAATGATTGGCAATAAATTTTAAGAAAACACTCTTAAGGTTTTTCATTTAATGTTTTATTGATGAAATAAAAGAGATTTTAATTGCCAACATCAAAAAATAAAAAATGAAGTAAATTACCAAAAGTGAATATGTAACGGGTCCGCCATCTAACGTTTTTTTTTTCAACTAGTGCTTATTTCGTGAATGGTAACACTTAGCGCACGTCTGATTTGAGAGGTAATTAGTTTTATCCTTCCGCTGAACGAATATGGTTGTGCACGGTTTCTTCGAGCTTTAGCAGCTCATATCAAGTGGGATATGAGCTAAGAGTGTAAAATTGTATTAAAAATTGTAAAACAATGTAATTTTACTAACAAACAAAAAATATTGTCGAAATAAACGAAATTTTGAAGCAGTTATATAACCAATAAAACCCCGTGGGTTGAGTTTTTAAAAAAAAACCTGGATTTTTGCCAACCCTGGGTAGGTAGTAGGTAGCCTGTTAAAACCACAAATTCTTTATGTTGTTGATCTCATTGCCTTTTTACCTCATACCGGAATGGATGTGTCCCACTTCATATTCCGCAGTCTATAAGATCATCGGAGGTAGAACTGTTATACTGATCTTTGTGGGTCTTACAAACCATATTATTATTGATTAAAATCTAGTCGTTATTTTGGGTTCCTTTCGAAAACCTATTTTTAACATCATGATTTTTACCAAAAAAAGCATATTTGGACAAAACTGCGCTTCGTTAAGTGGGCCTGCGATCGACTTACAGAAGATGCCGATTTTTCAAAAAAAAAAAAAAAAAATCATCTTTTAAGATGAAGCTCATTTTGATCTTGGCGGGTATGTAAACAAGCAAAATTGTCGCTTTTGGGGCACAGAAAATCCGCACGCATACATTGAAAAGCTGATACCACCAAGACGAGTCACTGTTTGATGCGGATTTTGGTGCAGCGGCATAATTGGGCCTTTTTTCTGCGAAAATGAACAAGGAGTAGCAGTTACGGTCAATGGCGATCGTTATCTGGCCATGTTGAACGAATTTTTGTTCACAAAAATTTAAGAAGAGGATATTAGCAACATTTGGTTTCAACAGAACGGCGCTACGTGCCACACAGCCGAAGCTACACTCGATGTTTTGCGCCCTGTTTTTGAAGATCGCATTATCAGCCGCAGAGCTGCTGTCGTTTGGCCACCTCGGAGCTGCGCTTTGACACCGTTGGACTATTATTTGTGGGGTGCCGCCAAAGATAAGTGTTACGCCAACAAGCCAGAGACAATTGACGCTTTAAAGGACAATATTCGTGAAGCCATTGGTGAAATACAGCTGCACACAATCGATAATGTGCTTAAAATTTGGACCGATCGTGTATGGCCAGTCGAGGCAGCCATTTGAATGAAATTATTTTCCATTATTAACCGGAAGGATTGTACCTTCAAATAAAAAAAGAAATTTGAGAAAATACTTAGTAGTTTTTGTTTATAGCATTTTCAAAAAAAAAAAAAATTATTTGGCAGACCCTTTATAAATTAATTCAAATCAAAATAAAATTGACAAAACTTTAATTTATATTTATACAAAATAACAAATATAAATATAAATATAAATATTATTTAGAGCGAAATAAAAACTAATTTGCAACAACCATTTGCGTAATAAAATTAAAATATTTATCAAATAAAATGCGTCAATAACACATACACTGTAGCTACATATTAAGGTACTTAAAACGAATAAAATAAATAAATCCATACATACATATTAGTTTATATAGTTGTTCTACATTCGTCATTTTACAACTCGAGAATCATTGAACCGATTTACCAACCATACGTTCGATATTTATACTTCCACTGATGGTTTTGGTTCAACGTGGCGGTATTACGCTCATATATATCCTTAAAGCGATAATAATAAGAGTTTCTAAAAATAAGCCAAATAATTTTGTGATCATTACAAACCATCAAACAAAAAGTGGGCGGAATTGTATAGGTGGGAGTGGCACTTACCATAAAAAGTATATAGTAATTTGCGTATATCTTTGGAATGGTAAAAGTGCAAGGTTCTGAATTTAGTCACTCGACATCATCAGTCGAAATATGTGCGATTTTTTGTATATCTAGAGAACAGTAATAGTGCAAGTATCTAAAGTTGATACAAATAACTTCGTAGTAAATAAAAATCATCAAACAAAAAGTGGGCGGAATTGGACAAGTGAGAGTGGCATCCTCCATACAAAATAATTATTGATTTTTGTTTGTCTAGAGAACGGTTAGAATGGCAGTTCCTAATGGCAGTATACATGAATAGGTAGTCAGTACAAATCTGTAATTTTAATGCATTCCTTTAATTTTTTCTTATGTGGAATACATTTTATAGGTATACAAATCAACGGCTCCCAACAACGCGGGAAGGGTTACTCTAATATTGTAAAGAATAATAATAAATGAATAAAAACTATTTTTTTGTCAAAGTAGTGCTACAATATTCAACTACATATGTATTTGAATTTCATATTCCTGTTTAAATTAATCACATTACTGAAGAGTTCCTGAGGCAAATATTTGCCTCTTCGCTCTAACAACTGACAACATAGGTTAGTTTATGTTAATCTGGCAGCTGAATCTGAGATCAGCCCACTGTGATGCCGCTTAAAAACAATGATCTTAGAATAAAAGTCGGAACTACACACCACCTAATCCAAGTCGGTTTCGACAATGAAGCGATTGATGCAATCCTCTGGATCCACAAAACACCCTTCCGGAACCTTAAATTTCAATGTCAAAAGCGCGCCGATCATTCCAGAATCATGTGTCTCGAAGTAACAATCTCTTCCTCACATCACTAGCTGTACAATAAACAGAGAGCATACCCACCACAGCCGATATTCTCCATCTTGTTAGGGTCACCAATAGAGCTGCAAAACAATCGATAGTACTATCGATAGTTTTGTTTTACTATCGATACTATCGTCAAATTCTAAGAGTAAATGCGGAGGCCACTAAATGCAGTCAAAGTGACATTTGCAAAAATTTGTTCGACGCAGGTGGTTAGCCGTCTGTAAAATTTTATAGTTACGAGTACATAGGGACACAGTTTAATAGTATGAATTGTAACTAAAATATGTTCGTACATACGATTTTGCATTTAAACAAAACAAAGTAATCTTCGTTTCGTCAGACCATACAATGTTGTTCTAATTATTACGGCGCAGGTGTTGCTTGCGTTCGCTGAGAAATGATACATTTCGAAGACTCTTACCATAAGTCTAGCTTCCATAAGTTTTATTTCTTATTGCGCGACTTGAAACAGGAGAATAAATTCATTTTTGCGGCTTTTGATGGCTTGAAAAGACTAATCTTTGAAGTACGAATTAAAAGTTGACACGTGTTTTACGCTTTCTTCCCATAGTCTCTGCAGTTTTCTTTCATTAAACTTTATTACATTCTGTGCCTATTTTTTGTTTCAACACTGTCTATTTATTGTTATTCTTTGCCTTTCACTTAAATTCTAATATTGTTGCCATTAGTAGAAATTAAAAGAGTCCAATAGTATCAATAGTGTCGATAGTTTCTTTGTCACCTATCGAAACTATCGAGTGGGCCGACTATCGATTGTTTTACAGCTCATCATCTGGAGAACAAATCACCGGCTCAGCACTTAAGATAGAAATAGGCATCTCAACACTCTCCCAGCCGGAATCAGGCAGCTTGTGAAAGACGCTAAAGTTAAGGTCCGATTAGAAAATATCGTACCCCACACTATTGTCCATTTTCGAACCATCAATGAAGAATCGCCAACTCGTTAGATCTACCTCCAGCGACCTTCAGCAAGACTCTCTACCGGGGTAAAAGTCCTATACTTAGTCACTGACATTGGAGATGGGATGATAATCAAACCACAGCCAAGACTGACTGAGTGGATCTCTTTCCAACATCCTCAGCACATACATACTTCTTCTCCAGCGACCTTCACCACACAATAGCCCCATAGTAAAGTATAGGCCTAACTATCGTGGTACTGCTGCCTTCTTGACTAAAAGCTTCTATTCCGAGATATGGTTTTTTATTCTCAAATTAACGATTTTTTCAACACAAATTTAATTTTATTCGGAACAAATTAAACTTTTTTCATCCCAAAATACATTTTTTTTCACTTTGAATTAAATCATTTTCACTTCAAATTAAACTATTTTTTATTTCAAATTAAATTGTTTGTATATTTTACTATTTCGTTTATACTATAAAATGAAACTAATATTTCCTTAACTTGCTATTTCAAGTATTCACTACAGCGGCTCTCCAGATGCAGCTAATGACAAATTCAGACAAATTCATCATTGATATGACTATCAAGATAATAATTGTTACAATCACAAGGTGTTGCTAATTCAATGGATTGTTTAATTCTGCTTACTAAGTCCATATTACTCTCTGGATCAGTTAGTAAATTTCGTGCACAAAGTTTGATTTTTGAAAACACTTTTTCTATTTGATTTAGCAACTTTATCTTTTACATGTAGAGTTTTGTGTATCTTTGCATTGTCTAGAAACAACCAGGCACCTGTGATGTTAGATTCGGCTTATTTATTAAATAATTCTTCAAGTAAAGATATAAAGATGTTGGTATTAACTGTGTCCATGTATGTTCATGGCTGCAATAAGGGAAACATTTCGTCCTCTAACGGTAGGAACAGTTACTCGTGCAGCGGTATTTACTTTGGATCTTGCCTTGTGTATTTTATCGTGATTTCAATGCACAGCCATATCGAAATGTAAGGGCATACGCAGCACTATCGGCCATTAGAATTGTGCATTGCAGGTAGATAACTTGCTTCAACATTAGGTCGATTTGATATGGCTAAAGCAATAATAGAACACGGACGACTCTACAGAACACAATAAAAAATCGCTTATAGTTCGCTATACGTTTTAGTATGTCGTCATATGTGAACTTATGACCTACTACCTAGCCATAGTGTCGTGATATATATTAATTTGCATAATATTCCATGAAGGAACACGGCGACTTCTCTAATGCCATCTCATTGAATGGGACCTACAGTTTAATGCTGGCAAGCCAGAACGGCATATGCAATACAGAAGTTTGCAATAGTACTCGTAGTAATACTCATAACCAGTTACTTAGCTAATATTATGAGGTGATACAGCTGTTGAAAAAACTTTTTTTTTACCATACCACAGCGGCACAGAAAAAGCTTTAAGCCCATATCTACCTTTCCAAAATCGGTACAATACAACGGGAGTAAAAGGGATACAATGAAATGTGTTAGCCTGTTAATTATATAGATTGTGTCACTGTAAAGGAAACACCCTCTATAAATGTATGTAAAGAAGTGCATAAATATTTTTATATGACTTATGTGTATGATTTCATTAAAAAAAATCTAATTGAACATGAAATTGTTTAAAACAATTAAAGATTACAATCGAAACGACGGCAAAAATTAAATAAAAAATAAACACAACAATGCCAGGCAATATACATAATTAATTATTTAATTAATTGTGAAATTAAAATAAGAAATAGTCCGTCTTTTTATGCTTAAAAGTATAATAAACTTTTTGGGTGTTATTTTTGTGATAGCAATTGTATTCCGTGTATGTTGATTTGGATACTATTTCAGTTGTTTTACTTGTTAATTTTAAGAATGTGTTTGCCTTTGTCTTAGGCTTTGTTTCATGCATTCTTCATTCAACTTACAAATGATGCAATAAATTATGGTTGTGTCTCTTCATCTTCATCTTCATCTTCATTTTCATCTGCTTCAGGTTTAGTCAGCTCTTCAAATAATGCTGCTGATGTTACTCGTAATGCAGCAGCGGTAGCATTGGTTGTGGTGGTGGTGGTAGAAGCAGCCAAACTGCTGCACTTGATTAGTTGTGTGCACTCGTAGTTGCTGTTGGTTGCAAGCCATGTGACCTTATTATTTAACTGTATTGTACATACAAATAAATTTATTTATTCTTCTTTTTCTTATTGTTTTTTTGTTTGTTTGTTAGTTTCATTGTCTGTTTGTCAAGTGTTTTAAATTGTTATTGTATTAATTTCGGTTTTTGGTTGTTATTGTTGTTGTTGTAGTGCTTCGCTGCTGTTATAAACACTTGAAATTTCAATTTAAATATTTTGTGGTTTTTAAGGGGAGCCAGCCAGCCAGCCACAGATACAGCGACAGCCACGTCTTTATTTACATTTTCATACTCGCTCGTATTGTACTGTGTAAAGCCTTTGACTTTTCCAAGGAAAATCTATGCCGTATTAACATGACTCAAATCAAAATTCCAGAGGCTGTTTTTTATTTATTCTTTTGATATAAAAGAAGCAATATATTGTCGTAATGGAGTCTAGAGAAATCAAAAGAGAAGAATTTAATTTCAATTTAATTACTCTATCGAACAGCATTTAAAAACGAATTCTTCACTTTTCATAGCTCTGTTTCTTACTTTTATTCATTTTTATTTTTTATTTTTTATTTTTTTGCATACATTTGTTTCATTAATTGCTTTTAATGGCCTGAGTATGTTTTATCTGAAATTGTCATTTTGGTTTGCGAGACTATTTTTAGTTCCCCTGTTTTGTGTTCTGTGTTCTGGTGTGTGAAATAAATGACGATGATGGAAATCATTTGTTAATGGTGTCAAATGGTTTTGCAATGTCAACACATTTTAAATTTAATTAATTGATTGCCTTTTTGTATTTATTTTGTTTCACCAAAAATAAAAAAACAAAAAACAAAAAACAAAAAACAAAAACACGCGCTAAATTAATTACTTTTTATTTCGATATCTTCATACATACGTACATAAGTATATTGATTTCACACAAATAAATACTAATTTTGCTTGTTTTCCTCTTTCTTTTTCATTTCAATTTTAGATAATAATGAACCGCCACGGATTAAATGTAATTTGCGCAAACACAAACCGAATCGTAAGCCCCGCACACCTTTTACTACCCAACAACTATTATCATTGGAGAAAAAATTCCGCGAAAAACAGTATTTAAGCATAGCGGAACGAGCGGAATTTTCCTCCTCGTTGAGACTGACGGAGACTCAAGTGAAAATCTGGTTTCAAAATCGTAGAGCCAAAGCGAAACGATTGCAGGAGGCCGAAATTGAGAAAATCAAAATGGCTGCTTTGGGACGTGGTGGACCTGGGGCCCAATGGGCCATGGCTGGTTATTTTCATCCCAGTTTAATGCATTTGGGCTAGAATGTTGATAAAAAAAAAAAACAAAAAACAAAAACAAACTCCAAACCTATCTATAGAAAACAAACAAACGAAAAAAGCCAAAGTTCTCTTTTACATTCGCTACACTTTACTTAATTAACACTTCACCTTCACCCCTACTTAACCACGCCCACACGCCCACTTAACTTGCGCCCATAAATTATAAAAAAAACAAACCCAAATTGCTGTGATGTTAGCGCATTTTAACTGTAAATAAATATGTAAACGAATATCTTAACTTACGAGTTACACACAAAGTTTTGTAAAAATTATCTTTAAAAGAATAAATGAAAGCAAAAGCACTAAAAAGGATTCCTACGCACTTGTAAATAAAATTTTTAGATAAATAAGTAAACGAAAAAAAAAAAAAATTCTGAAAAATTGTAAAATAAAAGTTAAAACAGTAAACAAATCATAGTCTTTTTTTCTTAAAAACACTTAAATTATAATTTTTTTTGTTGTAAAATATTTTTTTTTTTTCGTTTTTAATATTAATTATTTGTACATAAGTACTGCATTATTTTGTATGTATTAATTATTATAATTATAGATACATATTTATAGTCTTACTAAACTTAATAAACAAGAATTCTAGTGTTAAAGTTATTATCGAAATAAGTGAAAACAAAAACAAAAGCAAAACAAAGTATATAATAATGAGCAAATTTCAACATTTTGCTTAAATTTCTTTTTAAAGAAATTTCTAAGCAATTTGCAAAACAATAAAATAATAATTTAATCAAATCCTGTAGAATTTATAAATTGTAATTATTATGTCATTATTAATTAATTATTAATACTTAATGAGTGATTTGATTGTATAAATTAATTATTCAATTAATAATTGTATTAAATTATAATAATATTCTACTGCTGAATTTTATTTATAAGTTAAACACAGTATCTGTACGTATTAAACTTAAAATTAATGAAAGAAAAAACAAATCATAAAAACAAAATAAAAAATTATTTTAAAAAATAATTAAAAAAGCAAAATACAAAGAAATAATTTTTGAAAAAAAAAAACGAAATTCTTTTCATTTCTTACAATTTTAAATACGAAAAGTAGTTTTTAATCCAATTAAGAGGTCTAACGGAATTTTGATATACAACAATAAATATAAGATAGGGTCCGCCATCTTACGTTTTTTTTTAACGAGTGCTTATTTCGTGAATGGTAACACTTAGCTCATGTCTGATTTGACAGATAATTAGTTTTATCCCTCCGCTGAACGAATATGGTTGTGTGTACGCTTGAACAACGCTGGGAATCTGGGCCTGCGATCGATTTACAGAAGATGTCGATTTTGCCAAAAAAAAATCATCTTTTCAGATGAAGCTCATTTTGATCTTGGCTGGTATGTAAACAAGCAAAATTGTCGCATTTGGGGCACAGAAAACCCGTAAGCATACACTGAAAAAACGATACACCCAAGACGAGTCACTGCTTGGTGCGGATTTTGGTCCAGAGGCATAATTGGGCCATTTTTCTTCGAAAATGAGCAAGGAGTGGCCGTTACAGTCAATGGCGAACGCTATCAGGCCATGTTGAACGAATTTTTCTTCACAAAAATTGAAGAGGAGGATATTAGCAATATTTGGTTTCAACAGGACGGCGCTACGTGCCAAACAGCCGAAGCTGCACTCGACGTTTTGCGCCCTGTGTTTGAAGATCGCTTTATCAGCCGCAAAGCTGATGTCGTTTGGCCACTTCGGAGCTGGACTATTATTTGTAGGGTGCCGTCAAAGATAAGTGTTACGCCAACAAGCCAGAGACAATTGACGCTTTGAAGGACAATATTCGTGAAGCCATTGGTGAAACGCAGCTGCACACAATAGCTAATGTGCTTAAAAATTGGACCGATCATGTAGGCTACTGCATGGCCAGCCGAGGCAGCCATTTGAATGAAATTATTTTCCATTATTAACCGGAAGGATTGTACTTTCAAATAAAAAAAGAAATTTGAGAAAATATTCAGTAGTTTTCTTTATGGCATTTTCAAAAAAAAAAATATTTATTTGGCGAACCCTTTATTATTTGCAAGAAACTATTGCCTTGGAAAACATAAACAGTTAATTTTACTGAAAGCTTTCAATCCATCCACTTGGACAACACTATCATAGAATACGTATAGCGAAACTTGAACTTCTTTAAGGGTCCACGTATATTGAAATCTGACTATGGTTTACATACCGTAATGTTATGATGGCACTTCAAGCTGATGTGAAAATGAAATTAGTTAAACGGTTGTTAATACGTATTTGTGTGCAATAGAAACAAGTCCCTGCATTCTGCAAATGATGCCTAAGCTTGCCAAGGTGCTTATCAATAAATTAATTCATTTTTGTTTATAGGCATTTGAACAATTATTTTGTTTTGTAAAGATAATTTATTAAGAATTAGTAAAATTAACTCGAACAACTACTTTTGATGGAAAGTATTATAGTTTAAGATAATTTTGTCATCAGGAGTTGTTTGTAAAAAATTGGCTCTTGGTTCAGTCAAAAATTATGTCAAGATCAGTCCATATCAGAAAGTAGACAGCACCTGATTTGTAAAGATCTCTTATCTGGATCAAATTTGTTCATTTTTGAGCTGAGGCCTTTCACAATGCATTGTTATATCGAAATTCTTCAGTAAGTCAGCAAAAATATTTTCGCAATTTGTAGTTTGTTGGTTTGTTGTGCTCGCACATCAAGTATTGAAAATATCCCGGCAACCTATTCATTGCTGACTAATGACTCGGAAAGATTCAAAAATAGGCTGTTGTCTTCTCAAAAGTATTTACAAAATACTTATCTATTTAATATACACTGATGTGAAAAGTAATAAGGACACCATTTGAGCATATTGGTATTTGATCAGAAAGTGCATAAGATGAGATAATTGCTGATAAATAATTGCTTCATATTTTTAATGAATAAACTAGGGAAACATTTTTCATTTCATTTTTAATAAATTATTGCTTGTCTTTTAACATTTTTATTAAATTAAACATAAAATACAAATTCACCTTATGCATAAATAAGGACACTTCATGGCAAATAATATGATAATAGATTTGCATTCATTTCGATTCTAATATTGTTCTAAAGTGATTAATATTTTGCCGCGGCTCTCTGGTTGTTTATAACTGACAAGTATCGTCTGGGCATAGAGTCGACAGCATTTTGGTTTACTGAAGCAGATATATCGTACCACGTAGCCTGAATTAATTTCTAAATCTCATAATAATTTGTGGAAAACATTCCTTGGTTGCTGTTATCACCATATTCCACAAATTCCATATCTCACTTGAATCTGGAGACTGTGGGGGCCAGTCTAATACAGTGATATTGTTATCATGGAGCTCTTTCTTAGAACATTTTGCTATGTAACCATTATAACCCATCATAGTGGCTCCGGGTGACGATAGCACACACATTCGAAGGATTTCAACATAATCTGTTGCTTCTATAGGTTTCTGTAGACGTTATAGTGGCTAAACACTATAGAAGGAAAACTACCCCTAAACAACAGTATTACCGCCAACATGCTTTACAGCTTGAAAAGTGTTATTAAACACTTAATCTCCATACCGTAAGGATACCAACTAACACTGCCTTAAATTCGAAGTACACGACCTTCCAAGTACCATACCATACCTCTGGCGATGATGGCAAACAACAGACGAATGATCAGAAAAAAACGCTCACCAACTGGGACAAAATCGCAATGCTAAAGCAAAGATTACCACCACCGATTAGCAAGGATATTCACCACTACACATTCATATGGAGGAGACTGCAGTGGATTAATCATCTAATGAGCTTGAAAAATCAAATTGATTGATGCAACTGAAACAAGGCCAGGAATGCTTTGTGGAAAGCAAATATGCTCCCTAGAGGAGTGATGGAGAAAAGAAAAATATGTTTCATTCAGTGAATAAAAAAAAATAATTTTTTAAAATTTTTTTCATTTTTGTGCACTTGTGTAACACAAGTTTAAAAGATTTTTTTTGTTTTTTTGTACATATATTTTTAAGAAGGACTATCTATGGTAGTTAATTACCACTTTTGTTTGTTCACCTATAGGTCGCAGTTCTTATGACAGACAAGTTTCTTATTTTCACCAGCATACTGTAGTATAGTATTACTTAAGTAGTTGTTACCAAGTTCAGTCGAATTCGAATGGAGCTTTTGATACACAGAATACTTAAAATTAGTTATTTAATGCTTTCAGAGATGATTTTTTGTTGTTGTTAAACCAATTGTATTTCACCTCAGCAAAATATACTTTGATGCTTAAAAATATTGAAATCAATATTGAAATCAATATAAATTTTTGTGGTCTTGTAATAGTATAAAATTAAAAACTTTTTCATTCAATAAGATGCCACCGAGAGCGCGTAAGGTTAACCCAAATCGGTTTTGCGCTGTTTGCGGTAAAGTTGTTTACGCCAAGCCAGCATTCCTTATTACAATTTTTAAGGCGCTCATTTTCTAAATTTTGGTTTCCCTGTTTTACTTCAAGAAAAAGGTGGATTCCTTATGTGATTTACACTAATTGTAGTCTGATCTTTAGCTTTTGGTATTCGGGTAAAAAAAATCTCTGAAGTTTGGTAAGCCAGTCATTTAGAGAGAACCCTACTAACCACTGAAGAAAGTTAAAAGTTTCAGATCAAAGGATTGATTGAAAAGTATTCCGCTACAACATGGTAGGAACAGTGTATGTATGTCCGCATCTTTCTGAATCTAAGTGAAAGAAAAGAAGGAATTTGTGGGTCCTCAAATTAATACGATTTCTAATAATTCGAAATCTGAGATTCTCTTAATAGACGATGAACGGACTGCTTGAATTTATTGGGTGGGCCATATAAAAGTTTAAATTAATAAATGCAATAGAACAAAAACGGATTGAAACTTTGGAAAATTTATTTTTTTGGTTGCGAAGTACAATTGTTTCGGTTAGAAGTGAAATATTACTTCATTCATATGGTTGCCGCGGCTAGCCTTACAGTAGCCCATTCGATCGAGAACTTTTTCGAGTGTATGGGGTCGTATCTCGGCAGTAACATCACGATTGTTGACCTTCAAATGCTCAATTGTCTCTGGTTTGTCGACATAACACTTGTCTTTAACGACGGCAGCTTCTTGACGGCCAACCGACATCATCATTTCGGCTAATTAAACGGCCAAGAGGCAATAAATCGATTGTGGCTTGAGATGTATAGCAAGTTGCACCATCCAGTTGAAACCAAACATCGTTCACATCAATACCATAAGGAGCGGGCACAACAAAATCTATTATCATGGTGCGATAGCTGTCTCCAATGACCATAATTGTTGTGCCATCCTCATTTTCAAAGAAATATGTGCCAATGATGCCTCCGTTTCACAAGCTACACCAAACAGTCGCCCGTAATGGGTGCATTGGCTTCCAATTACGGGAATTTTGCTTATTAACGTTCCCAAGATGGCCAAAAGCTTCATCCGAAAAGATTTTTTTTTATTTTTTTTTTGCAATTTCCGATCAATTGTGTTTGTTTTGGAAATAAATTTCCAATAAATCCCAACATTGCTGAAGCGTAAATCGATACATTTACGTTCAGTGGTGAATATATACTGAATTTTGTGACGGAATAGAATTAGATAAGTATTGCCAGATTCGAAATAACCGCTCGTTCAAATTTAAACCAATAAATAGCCCACCCGATATTTTTAACTTGTTGTTCAGGAATTTTTAGGAAATAAAAAAAAGTGAAAATTACCAAGTTGTTGTTAGTGACTTACTGAAAAATTTCGGACGAACGGGTGTTAGTTAATATATTTTTAAAATTCCCATTTAGATTTTTTTCAGAAAACCTTGGATATATGAGTGAAGAGCATGGTGAACGGTTTCACCAAGATGTAAAATACTTTGAACGAAGCTATCAAGGGTTTTGGGACAGCATATACTAGGAGACTGCTGTTGCAGTGTCATTAGAAAAACAAATTCCAATTTATATGTAAAAAAGAAGTAAACCCTAAATTTTTATTTTTTTCTAAACAGATATTATTAATAAATAATAATAAATTTAATACATTTTTTAAAAGTTTAGCAAGATTTTCTTAGTATTTTTCCCATAGTTAGAGGTCTAAACTAACACCCCCATGAATGTTTTAGAAATTATTAAAAAAATAACTACATATTTATACACTTCCTATCAAGCATCTATATCTTGTCATTATAAAGCGTGTTTTTATAGAGGTATGGAACTTTAAGTTGGCATTACTTTTTAAGATGGCGACCGATTTAATAGCTGTCAAGTGATTTATGCTCAGTTTGGCTTGGCAATTCATCATGAATAGACTCACGCCCGGCATAGATTCGTCGAATGGGCCCAAAACGAGTTTACCGTTGTTCCCGATTTTCATAAGCGAATTTTGTTTAGATATGAAGCGCATTTCTGCTTGAATGGCTACGTCGACAAACAAAACTGCCGCATTTGGAGTGAAGGTAATCCTCAAGTGAATGTGGAAACAACGTTACATCCAGAAAAACTGACTGTTTGGAGCGCTTTATGGGCTAGTGGAATCATTGGTCCGTACTTTTTCAAAAACGATGGTGGCCAGAACGTTACAGTCAATGGTGATCGGTATAGAGCCATGATTACTAACTTTTTCATTCCTGAATTGAATAACCATAATGTCCAGGAGACGTGGTTTCAGCGAGACGGCGCAACATGTCACACAGCTCGTGCCACAATAGATTTATTGAAAGACACGTTTGGTGACCGCCTAATTTCACGTTTTGGACCAGTGAATTGGCCTCCAAGATCTTGTGATTTAACACCGCTAGACTAATTTCTGTGGGGCTATGTAAAGTCATTGGTCTATACGGTAAGGGCACAAGCGCTTGACCATTTGGTAGAGAACATACGCCGTGTTATTGCCGATATACAGCCACAAATGTTGGAAAAAGTCATAAACAATTGGACGCCCAGATTGGACTACATCTGCGCCAGCCGTGGCGGTCATCTTTCGGATAAAAAAAATTCATGTCAATCGAAAAATCCATCGTTGTTTTATTGCAAGCTAAAGTTCTATGCCTCTATAAAAAACACCCCTTATATCTTTTTCATTATAGAACGTTTGCTGCAACTAATTATTGAACGAATGTAATATTCTGGCTCGATTCGTTCTGAATTTTGATGAATTGATGCAATTTGATATCATTTGATACAAAGTATTTGCAACATATGATATGTATGATGTTCAATCTGTTGTTGTAATTGCTGTTGCAAGTACATGCAGTAATTACCACTAATTTAGCAACTCAACAATCTTCTTTTTTAATTTACAAATAATTGAACATATGTAAACTAGCTTTGGAAACATTACGAGAATAATTGGGTTTTTTTTTTCTTTCAACATAGAACTTGAAATAATACACATCGAAATGTTCACCACTCAGTAATCGGTTTAAGTATTTATTGATCTCTTTATGAAATAAAAAAGAAAAAGAAAATTATTTCAAAAAAATAATAAGAAAAAGTGGTATCAGTGTTTCGTTATTGATGACATTCAATAGCAGCAGCCAATTTATATGTATGAACTGTGCATTAGAACGATATGAATGTATGAATACTATGTAATAGGGAGATCGGACTTTTAGTATTCGACCGGTTTTAACCGGTTTTTTGTTTGTTTTATCGAATACGATTTTTTCAAAATCATCATTTTTCGAATACCGAAAATTTGTATATTTTTTTTTATCGAAAATATGCTCATCGCTTAATTATTTGTATAAATTTAATTATTATTTTTGTATATATGACAACCTTGAACGTCTCACAAAGAACGTGAAAACCAAAGTAGATCGAAAAAGATGTGCACCCTTGAGCAACAATAACCTTTTCTCATCTTCTGTAAATAAATATTGATTTTTATGTGTGAAGAATGATGAACTAGACTCATTGAAAGCCAACAAACCCGCAAACGCCGGTTCCGAACGGTACATATATTAGTTAGTGAAGTTGTCCACAGCGTAAATACACATAACCAGTCGCTAGTAATGTTGTGAGGTGTGGTCGGGTTTGAACCGACAACTTCTTTGTTGCAAGGTGATGTGAGTTCTTACCCAACATACCACAGTGACACACACACTAGTAAATACATGGTTCATAAATTTACATACAGTGCTGCTCGAATAGATTTATTCAAAGTAAAACATTGAATTTTTGTTATCTTAGGCACCTAAATTATAACCATAATAACAAACCTTTAACTCTATTCTCTATATATTTTTTTATATTTTTTTTCTCCGTCACTCCTCCAGGGAGCATATTGGCTTTCCACAAAGCATCTATTACTTTGTTTCAGTTTCTTTAATCAATTTGATATTTCAAGCTAAGTAGAGGATTAATCCGCTGTAGCTTCCTCCATATGATTTTTTACTTTTATTTTTTGTGTAGTGGTGAAGATCCATGCTAATTGGTGGTGATCTTTACTTTAGCATTGCAATTGTTTCCCAGTAGGTGGCATGTTTTTATTGATCATTCGTCTGATGTTTGTCATCATCGTCAGAGTTATGCGAGTAGGGTCAGGGAAGCTTTTTTCTTTATTTTATTTTTTTTTAGACGGAGTTGTCTGGAGGGAAGAAGTTGAAGCCTTTTTTTGATTATTAAGCTTTCGAAAGCACAATTTAATTTTTTCTTCGTCATGTCCTCTGCCGTACTTTGTGTAATAAACTTTGTTTTTTATGGCATCCGCACACCGTTTTGGCATAGCTTTTATGAGATTTGTTAGGATTATTGTTAGTATTGATTACCACTTTAATTTTAAGCTCTCGGTTAGCTTCTGCTTGTTTTAAAAACGACGTGGTCGAGCTCTGCGCTTCAAGAATTAAGAACAATTTTATTTAAATACAAGAACCGGTTAACCGGTTACTTGAATTATTAGTATCCAAAAACCGGTTTTTTAAAAAGTGCTACTTTTCGAATTACTCGAAAACCGGTTTTTGAAAAAAGTCGCATAATCGATCTCCCTACTATGTAAGTATGAATTTTTAACGATATAAATATGTATGTATATAGATAGTACATACATATTTATTAATGTATGAATACAGCATATGGATGGATGAATACATTGTTGTTGTTGTTGTTGTTGGTTTCGTTTTAAAAAAAGAAAACTTCTTAACCATACAATATGAATAATTCATTGATTTTATTTTCTATTTATTTTTTGTTTCTTTTTCTATTATTAATATCGTTACTGTTGTAGTTGTTGTTGTTTGTTTTTTTTTTTTTTTGTATTTATTTGCCATTGATTGTTTTTGTATTATAAGAGTAGATAGATAGTACGTAGCAGAAGTACTTGGCAGTTTGTTGGCCAGTTTTGTTAGTTGATTGTTTGGCCACTCGGTTAACTTGTCAAGAGTCTTTTGTTGTATTGATTTTCTTTTTGTCTTTTTTTTCTACAATAATTATTGAGTAAATGTTCTCATGAGCAACAACAAGTTCAATAGTGAATCTAAACAACTAAACTAACTAAATAGATTCTACAGATCCTTAAAAATCCACAGTCAATTTCATTTAAATTATTTATGAAAGAAGTTTCAATGTTTTTTTTTTTAATTGTTAATGGGTTAATGAGGAAGAGAGATATCCTGTAACAAAATAAAGGCTGGGCTTTCTATCGGCTTAAATTTCGAATCTGGCAATACTTATGTCATTATATTCTGTCACAAAATTCAGTTGAGCAACGTTGAGATTTATTTGAAAAATATTTCCAAATCACAGACAATTGGTCGGAAATTGCACGAAAATATGAAGTTCATTTTCATTTTGGTGGGTACGTTAATAAGCAAAATTTCCGTATTTGGGGCTTAGAAAAACCAACCGTGGTCTAGAGAAGCCAATGCACCCATTATTATTTCTTTAAAGACGAGGGCAACGCAACCATTACGGTAAACGGAGACATCTAACGCACTATGATAACCGATTTTTTGTGCCTGTTCTTCACAGTACTGATGTGAACGATGTTTGGTTTCAACCTGAAGGTGCAACTTGCCACACATCTCATGCCACAATCGATTAATTGCTTCAAACGTTTGATGGCCCTTTAAGTAGCCAAAATGGTGATGACAGTTGGCCGCCAAGAAGCTGCGATTTGACACCGTTGAACTATTTGCTGTGTGGCGCTGTTAAAGACAAGTGTTAGGCCAACAAACCAGGGATAATTGAGCATTTGGAGGCCTACATTCGTGATGTCATTGCCTAGATACGACCCCATATACTCGAAAAAGTTCTCGCAAGTCGATCCAATCGAATGGAATTTCATTTATAACCGGAATAATTGTACTTCACAACAACAATAAATTTGGCAAAATTTCAAACCGCTTTTGCTTTATTGCATTTTTAAACCTAAACTTTTAAACGGCCCACCTGATATAAGAATTAGTGCTGCAATTCAACTTCAGTGCTTTTTATATTACTTTGCCAAAAAAAAACTTTTTGTACCGGAAATAGTCAATGAATTTAATTGAAAAATAGTTCAAGATTAGAATTTTTTTAAAGGATCTATAGATCGATCAGAAAATTGGAACAAATAAATACATACTTCCCTAGCTCTGTTTTTTTAAAACTTATGTTTTACAATATCGTTACTGTAATTTCTTTACTTTTCATATGATCAAATACACTCCTTTAGAACTCTGTCAGATAAAAACGATCGTTGGCTACTGATACATGAATAGATCTTGTTGTTGAGTTTATAACAATGATCTGCTTTAACAAAATCAGAATCTATCTTTTCAAATGATCAATTGTTATGGTTTAGTTACGAAAAGCAAAATATATTCTACAGGTTAAGGATGCAGCAGAATTTTTTTCCATTTTGATTGGCAGTCTGATTCCATACGTTTGGTTGTTGGACTACAAGTACTTGTTAAGATATTTTAATTGAGACATCAACAAAAATTACACATGTATACATAATTAGATACAATCATAGCTGCATTCGAAAGTATTTTAAAAGAAAAAATTAAAAAAAATGAAAAAAAAAAGAAAAAAATCAATACAAAAAGGCCAGCATCAGCCAAACGTGCTCAAGTTTTAGAATAATGAGAAATTGAAATCATCATGAGAACAATGGCATGTGTATGGCAAATCTCTGGAATATATAGAAAGAAACCTCTGATGTACGAGGATTCCCCCCCATATAGTACAAGTACATAATTGTTGTTGAATCTTCAAAAAATGAAATGATTTAATTTGAAAATAAATACTAATCGCTTTGTAACTTAGGCTACATGGTCATTGCTATTGTAGTTGCAATAATAATACCAAGTCCAAGTTTCATTCGATTAATTGAAGAGATTAAGAGTTGGCTAAGCAATTGAACTTGACAGTTGTTATCAGTTTTGGGCTACTGAAAGATTGCGCTTGAAATTCTCTATTAAAAAACAATTAAATTTTAATTAATTGAATAATCAAATTATTAGTTTCTTATTCTACTTCTTATCACCTCCATTACTCGTATAATTATAAATTGTTTTTCTTTACTATCAATCATTATAAATAATATTTACTTATTAACAGTATGTACGGTAAGTATAGTAAGTACTCGTATGTATATACATCATGTGTATGTTTGTAAAATGATTATACAACTGTTTTGTATTTCGTATTTGTTACGTTTTAATATATTATTTTCAATTTTTTTTTAATTTCTATTTTGAAATGAAAAGTTTATAATTTGTTTTACTCGACTTTGAAAACAATTCTTAATAAATTGTATTGCAAATGCTTCAAAAGGAAATGATAAGAAATAATTGTGCATTTTATCTATCTTCTTATCACTAATATAGCGTGTTTTTTATAGAGGTACAGAACTTTAAGTTGACATTACTTTTCAAGATGGCGACCGATTCAACAGCTGTCAAGTGATTTATTCTCCGTTTGGTTTGGCAATTCATCATGAATAGACTTACGCCTGAACAACGCTTGCAAATAGTGCAATTTTATTTCGACTTGTTCCCGATATTCATAAGCGAATTTTGTTTGGCGATGTATGAAGCGCACTTCTGGTTGAATGGCTACGTCAACAAACAAAACTGCCGCATTTGGAGTTAAGCTAATCCTCAAGTGTATGTGGAAACACCGTTACATCCAGAAAAACTAACTGTTTGGTGCGCTTTATGGGCTGGTGGAATCATTGGTCCGTACTTTTTCAAATACGATGGTGGCCAGAGCGTTACAGTCAATGGTGATCGGTATAGAGCCATGACTAGTAACTTTTTCATTCCTGAATTGAATAACCCTGATGTCCAGGAGGTGTGGTTTCAACAAGACGGCGCAACATGTCGCATACCTCGTGCCACAATAGATTTATTGAAAGACACGTTTGGTGACCGCTTAATTTCATGTTTCGGACCTGTGAATTGGCCTCCAAGATCTTGTGATTTAACACCGCTAGACTACTTTCTGTGGGGCTATGTAAAGTCATTGGTCTATGCGGTAAGGCCACAAACGCTTGACCATTTGGAAGACAACATTCGCCGTGTTATTGCCGATATACGGCCACAAATGTTGGAAAATGTCATCGAAAATTGGACGGCCAGATTGGACTACATCCGCGCCAGCCGTGGCGGTCATATGCTAAAAATCATATTTAAGATGTAATGCCACAAGATTATCTTTCGGATAAATAAAATTCATGTCAAGCGAATAATCCATCGTTGTTTTATTGCAGCTTAAAGTTCTATACCTCTATAAAAAACACCCCTTATTATCAAAATTGAGAAAAGAAAGGTGAAGCGCAAAGCAATTCCAGATGGGCTAACAGTTTATAGCCTAAATCCAAATACCTTCCGAAAGTGTAACATATTCCCTCTGTTGAGATGATTTCATTTCATGATAGTCCCATATCATTTAAGGGATTTCTTTCGTGACGAACTCCATCAATTTCCAACGAATTTCTAAACCTTGAGTCTCATTTTATTCATAACTAAATACAGTTTCTTAATGAATTAATATCGGGTGCGTCATGTAACGTTTTTTTCTTCAACTAGTGCTCATTTCGAGAATGGTAACACTTAGCTCATGTCTGATTTGACAGATAATTAGTTTTATCCTTCCGCTGAACGAATATGGTTGTGTATACGCTTTTTTCGCTTCACTAATTGGGCCTGCGATCGACTTACAGAAGATGCCGATTTTGCCAAAAAAAAATCATCTTTTCAGATGAAGATCATTTTGATCTTGGCGAGTATGCAAACAAGCAAAATTGTCGCATTTGGGGCACAGAAAACCCGCACGCATACATTGAAAAGCCGATACACCCAAGACGAGTCACTGTTTGGTGCGGTTTTTGGTCCAAAGGCATAATTGGGCCATTTTTCTTCGAAAATGAGCAAGGAGTGGCCGTTACAGTCAATGACGATCGTTATCGGGCCATGTTGAACGAATTTTCGTTCACAAAAATTGAAGGGAAGGATATTAGCAACATTTGGTCTCAACAGGACGGCGCTACGTGCCACACAGCCGAAGCTACACTCGATGTTTTGCGACCTGTTTTCGAAGATCGCATTATCAGCCGCAGAAATGATGTCATTTGGCCACCTCGGAGCTGCGATTTGACACCGTTGGACTATTATTTATGGGGTGCCGTCAAAGATAAGTGTTACGCCAACAAGCCAGAGACAATTGACGCTTTAAAGGACAATATTCGTGAAGCCATTGGTGAAACACAGCTGCACACAATCGCTAATGTGCGTAAAATTGGACCGATCGTGTAGGCTAATGCATGGCCAGCCGAGGCAGCTATTTGAATGAAATTATTTTCCATTATTAACTGCAGTGACTGAGAATATATTCAGTAGTTTTTTTTATAGCATTTTCCAAAAAAAAAATTATTTGGTGGACCCTTTAAATAGTACGGTTTCTATATAATAAAGATGCACAAAAATGCATCTAAACTTGAAAACTGTGTGTAAAAATTGGATGGAGTCTCGAAGGAGACTTAAACGACTCTTGTATCGTTTAAAAGGTTTATTTCTCTTCTTTCCCTATCCGAAAAGAATATTCGGCTAAGTTATTAGCTTATAAGTACATGAAGATGCGAAAACTGGTTTTTACCCGTAATTTGATATTTTGGAGGTGTTTCGAAAATTGCAAAAACGGACGCTTGTTCTACTCGACAGCGCCCTTCAGAAAAATTGTATCACTTGCCAGGTATTTTTTATTGTCGCACAGTGTAATAAATATATTTTGAAAATTTTGTCAAATTGTACACCTAAACCTGTCTTTACATGATATCTTTGGGAATGTGTCTACCGTGTAAAAACAGGTTAAAGTGTTTTAAGTATATAAAGAAAATAAACAACATGGCTGTTTAAATATGGCAAACGTGCAATGATTTTTGGTGTAGCAAATATGCATAATTGAAGCAAATGCCAATTTCATGTAATTTGTTGTCTTTATGTATCAAAATGTAGCAGATATGTTAGGTTTGCTACGCCAGCAAGACTTGCAATGCCTTTTTGCAACAAAGAGTGATTTCCCCTAATGTTTAATCATTGTACGAAATTTTTTTCGATTTTTTCTTAGGAACGCATTAATAGAGAAAGATAGACAGGTGAAGTGAAAAATGTGTTTAGTTGAGGAACGAAAAATTATATAAGAGTTGTTGGCATTCGAAATGTATTGGATTCTCTTAAGAATGAAAGAGGGATTGGATAGATTTTCTAGATTATAAACTACTCAACTCGTGAACTAGTTCATTTTACTGTTTTGAACTGAAACGTGCGTTTATTGAAACGAACTACATACATTCAGTGAATTCAATAAATCATTTTGTCTGTCAGTTAATAATTATCATTCAGTTTATTTTCTATAATAATTGTTGACTGCTAATCTTCTCTTCCACTGGAAACTGATAATAAAAACTACCGTCAAAAACAAAAACAACAACAAAAACAAAAACGAAAACAAAATATATAAATTAAAATGTTAAACGTTTTGAAATATGTTCCAAGAAACCCATATTTAAACGTATACTTTTATATATATTTTATGTACATATTTATTAATATTTTTCTTGATATTTAATAATAATCATTTCAAATTCTTTTAATTTTTATTATAAAAATTTGTTTAGCCTTCATGAAGTGACACTTTAATGACCTCCGTTATCGCTGAATTAAAGCTCAATTAATTAAATTACAAACAAGGCAATAATCAAGACATTCTTTAGTACCGAGTTTTAATGTGTTTTAACACACACCAGCACCACTGAGTGCACCATTTCATTTGTAAAGAAACGAAGAAAATTAATAAAAAATTGATTAAAAAGTCAATAAAAGTATTAAAAATTGCAATTATTAATTATAATTTATTATAAATTTAATTATCATTGTTTCAATATTAATTATGAATTTTTCACTTTCCTCTTTATTTCTTTATGTTTTGCGTTTAATAATCTATATAAAAAGCGAGAAAATTATAAAAAATGTTTTTAAATCGGTTTTGCATTAAAGAAATAATTTCTTGGATTATACAGAAAATAAAATGGGATTTTTAATCAACAATTTTAATATGAAAAAGAGTACTCGTAAGTAAGTATATAATGACTATAAGTGCCAAAAAAGAAGTATTGATACTATATTCGTGATAGGTGCTATCAAGCACCAACAACAGCAAGGATATGTTTTAATAGCAATTCTTCAAACACCTTCAAAATCTTAAGTAACGGATAAATAATCGGTTCTTTATACCTCCTCCTATAAGCTAATAACTAAGGTGAATAATAAACGACTTGAAATCCCTCAATGAATTTGTAAAGAATACATACCTTTCAAAGGGTATATATTATTCTATGCTTTGTAAGTGGTTTCCTTTATAGGAGACTTTATCTGTTTGTTCTGTGAAAGGTTCAGCCAAGAACAAATAAATATAAATGACTAATGATGAAGAAAAAAATAAGCACCAAAATGAAACCGAAACCTAAATTTGTCAAATTTCATACCATCTACCAGGGTTGCAAAATGAGAACTTCAGAATTGTACCCGGCCCCAATTGTACCAAAAATATTTTTTTCAAATTTTTTTATTTCAAGTAAGATCACAAAAACATGACGTAAAATTCTTTTTAAAAATTTATTTTTATAATAAAAAAATTAACAATTTCATGAGATGTCGTAAAACAGCTGATTTTTCTTTTAGGAACTGTCAGCTAGAATTGTTGTAATAAAAGAAAACTACTAAAAACAAAGTGAAGTTAGTTGCAGTTGTTTGAAAATAAACAGACAAATTCAAAAACTAAATCACAAAAAAAAAAAAAATGATAGTAAAGATGAGTTGCCACTGTAAATCAATTAAACGATAAACTAGGGAAATTCCATTACAAAAATAAACTGGTGTACAATTGTACTTTTGAGTCTGAAAATGTACCAAAAAAAGTACAATTATACCAACTTTTGAAATCCTGCCTTCTATGTATGCATATCAATTCGTATGAGTCTTGTTGTGTTTTATAGTGCATTCACACTGAATGGTTTTAAAGAAAAACCTGATTTTCCATACAAAATTATTACGTTAAAATCAGCCATAAAACCATTTTTGAATTCGTATTATGTAGGTTTTATGAAATACAACCTTGTTTTCGATGTACTGAATTCAGTGCTGCCAAGTTAAAAATGATAAGCCAGCTGATAATTCAAATGGCGCTCAATAAAAATAAAAACAAAAAAAATGTTTCCTATTTTGTTGCTCTTATCCATTGTTGCTATAAATAAAAGTGATTATTTTCTTTTACAATCTTCTAATGCTTTTTTATACATAACGACTTGATTTTAAACTCTTATTCATTTTGTATTAATCTTCTTTCACAAAATGTGAATACGTATTTTGGATACTTTTTCTATTCAAAAAATTTCTTAATTTTTTATAGAAACAAAAAACAGCTGCAAAAGCTTGGACAGCAGTTAAAACCAGATTTACAAAAACTTATAGTGTGAACGCAATGGTATTTGCTTTGTGGTTTTAACTTTTGGTTTAAAAACAGTATTACGTCTCATTTGTTTCTGTAACACTTAATAACGTTTTTCTCTTAAAAACAATCAGTACTAAAAATGTATATCCTAAAGCCTTCGTTGCTTCTTCTACAAGAGACATTTGAGTTGCAATTGAGGAGTGTGTCAAAGTAAATGTAATACCCCTTTATTGTTCAATGAATGAGGATTATCTAAACCTCTGCTTTTATCATTTTTTGGATTGCAACTTTGACCTGAGTCCGTGTCAGATATAGGAGGTTCTCAGTTTTTTCGAATCGCACGTAAAACTACTCATAGACAAGTGGGTTCTATCTAGGGTCACCAGATCCTATCTATCCATATAATCTCTACTAAGGGCAGGACTCGAAATCTACTTGGCTGTTTTGAAAATTTTTTTCTTATTTTCATTAAGGCATAGGGAAGGTTTTATCCATAACCAAACAGTTATCAACCATTTGCTGAAAGCTTGATACACCAAGAAGTTCAATGTTTGGGTTCATGTGGCACCCACAAATGAATCGATATTAAATTTGCAATTCTCTGCTAAAACGGTATGATATCAATACTTTTCTGTAGCGAATGATTACGGGCGATAAAAAGTGAATCACGTACGACAATAATCTCTGGAAAAGATCATGGACGCAGCAAGGTAAAGCTTCAGAGACGGTGACAAAGCCATAATTGACAACAAGATAAGTAATGCTGTGTGTATAGTAGAATTGAATCGAAATTGTTTAGCTTCTACAACCTGGTCAAACGATTGATTCTGTTCTCTACTGTCAACAATTGACGAGATTGAAGCAAACAGTTCGACTAACTGAACAAATTAATCAACAGAAATGGGGTTGTATTAAACCATAACAATGCCAGACCAGACACATCTTTGATAACCTGGCAGAAACTATGAAAGCTTGGGTGGGAAGTTTTGATCATGCTTTATTTCGATTTCTGGAGAACTCTCTTTATGATTGGAAATTTAAATGTTGTAAAGGTCTGCAAAAAAAGGTCTGTGTTTTAAAAATCTGTCCAAAACATTGTTTTTCTTGACTCTGATCAAGCGAAAGCAGGACCATCGGGCAAGCCTAAATCTATCAACCCAAATAGCGTAAACCTGAGATGTTAACCTCACCAAAAGTTTTAATGCCATGTTTTCATTCATTACTTATAATTCACATTGTATGTCTGCAGAAAATTTCTCACCCATTCTGCGTAATTTTAATTACTTTAATCGTATTCAAGTGGCAGGTGTAACGTTTACTCGTAACTACAATTTCTGTAATATTTTTACAATTTTTACACACATGGGCGAGTGCATCAAATTAAAATGTTTATCACTCTCAATTGGTGGTGGCGGTGGTGATGTTGTGAATTATAAGCTTAAATTGTTCTTACTGTTGTTGCATATTAAAATTACGAAATTTGTTGTTGAATTTTACAAGATACATACAAACAACATCCAATAATAATAATAATAATGATCATAATTTCAGTCTTACACAATCCGTATTGAAACTGCACTTTTTTTCTTTTGACGTTTCTTTTCTCAACGGTTTAGTATTAAACGCCAGTTGGGATCAGTTTTTTAAGCCAATAAATATGTAAGTAAATGGTCTTGTGGAATTCTTGTAGTCCGTTTGAATAGTTGAATACGAACGAATGAACGAAAGAGCCTTTAAATATCTTCATTCATGAACGCTGAAATGGCCAAAACAACAATCAATTTGAGTGTTAAACGTTGTTCGTTTTGAATTGACGTTGCTGTTGCTGTTGCTGTTGCCGTTGTTGTGTTCGTGGGATTAGAGTGAGCCGCCGCCGCCGCCGCAGCCGCCTCACAGTTGGGGGCGTTGGCAACATGCAGTGTTGCATAGAAATTCATATTTGATTGGACAGTTAATGGCCTTTCGATATCAATAATAATGATAACTGAGGGGTGTTTGTTGTTCTCATTTCGTTGTTGTTTTGTTTTTATTTTTTCTGTTGCCGAACAACACAATTGCAAAGTATGGATTTGAAAATATTAAAAATAAATAAAAAAGTAACGAAAAAAACTAACATGACACGATTCGAATACAATACTCGTACAAAACATTTCATTTTGTTGTTTCATTTATTCGAATTGGTTGTGTTTTGTTGTGTTTGAATAGTTAAGAACGCTGTAATAAATGCGTACAATCAACACAGGCGGCATTTTGGCCATTAAGTGGAAATAACGCTTAATTGTTTCCCCCCTAATGGGCCGCCATGCAATGTTAAACATTTACAATTTGTGTGTTGCTGTTGTTGTTGATGCTGATGTTGCTGTTGCTGTTGCTGTTGCTGACTTAAAAGTAACATTTTGATTTGATTACTGAAATCATCACCCAAATCTTGGCACTCGCTTTTGTAGCTGTTTTTTTTTTTATTTTGATTTTTTTCCTTTTTTTTTCTTTTGATTTTTATCGTGGTGCGAAGAAATCGTAACCCTTTTTAAAAACTTACCACTTGTGTTGCACACTCTTATTGGCCTTTAGACACCTGTGGTGTTGGACTTTTGTTTGTTTGTTTTTTCTTTACATTTTCGATTTGATCTAATTAATAATCAAGTCACTCTGATTATTAAATATTATATTTTATTAATTGCCGAGACAATCAATTGGACATTTTCGAAAATTAGTCTGTAAAATGATAATCAAGTCAAGAGTCATAAAGACACAAAGTTATTGTTGAAAACGCTAAAACAGAAAACATAAATGAAATACTTACATACGAGTATGTATGTTGGCGTTTAAAATACAAACCGTAAAATAAATGACATGCGGATTGTATGTACAATATGTAGGTAGGGAGGAAGAGGAGGAGAAGGCAGTGTTTGAAGAAGGGAGTGTATTCATCAGTCACGGGTAATATTTGTGATAATTTGTTGTTATTAATTTTAAGCGTTTTGTTTAGGTTTTCCAACAATTTTAAATGCCAATTAAATACACTGAGAAAAAATGTTCCGCGATTGATTACACTCCAATCAAAGCAGAATCGAATCACTACTTTACAAAAGACGCTATGTCTTCTCAATATACCAGAGGCAAAAGAATAGCTAATAGACGGTGAATGGCTACAAAGAAGATTAAGTTGATACACCCAACAAGGACAGTCCCATTGAGAGGCCGAAAGGCCAAACATGGGAGAGTTCTAGAAAAAAGATTACCAAAAATATCAGTTTCCTCATTTGAGCCAACCGATACTCCTGACGAGGTTAATTAACTCCGCAAGTGACATATCCCTAAGGCAGTCCTGATCATGGAAGTACCATGCATCCAAGTGCATAAGCCTAAGCATCCATAGAGTAGGACAGTCGCAGAGAAGGTGTTACACCGATTCCTCTTCATCCTTACAGGTCTTACAGTAACCATGACATGCGGGCCGGTAATTATGCCCAAACGAAGCCCGATCGACCCCCTTCCAAACCTAAGAAGAGGCCTAGTCCTTTCCATAGATAGAGAAGACCAAAGCATTCTGGATATCCTACAAGTGGTAATATTGATTCACCCGTGTTCCATCCTGCTCAGTGCCTATTGATCGAACAAAATCGACGACGCACATAGAGGGTCATGCACGTCCTCCTGTACGAGGGATAGAGGTGACCCTATAGTAGCGCACTGATTAGCAATTTTTCGGAACCCATATCAGTTCAACATGATATCGTTAATAATAAAAATTCATATGATAAAATTTACAAATTAATATTAGAAAGCGAATTAAGCTTAATATTACTGACGTCACAGTCAAAATCAATAAACTCGTAATGTAAATTGTAATCATTGCATAGTGTACGGAATGGAAACGAATTTGCATAGTTTGTTCTGTAAAAGTTCATTGCGAGAGGACGATAATGGCGGAAAAATCTGACCGGTATGATAAAATTTAAGATAAAAAGCAAAAACCCAGAATCAATACTACCGGCAAACAAAACAAACATCCAAAATTGCTCTCCTACGCACCAAATGTAGGGAGTTTTATCAAGCACAACCCAGACTCATACAAAGGAAATCTACCAACATAATTCCACCGTATGCCACGCAAACAAAACAATAAAACTGCTTCAGCATAGACTCAATTGAATCAATATGACACCAATAGTAAGCATACTTCAAAATCGACCTAACAATAGAAATGTATAACTGTCTTTTAAGATAAGGATCAGTGAATTCCCTGGACCAACTTTTTAAAAAAACCTTAAACTGTCCTAGACTTACTAGTCATCATAATAATATCTTTCCTATCCAATAACACACCCAGATCACGAAGGCTTGTAACGGTCTCCAACTGGCAAGAATCAACCGTATGACCACATTCCCTCAAGTTGAGATCAATCAAATTAATTATACACCAATCAACAAAACTATCAATACTTCATTGTAGAGTAGCCCGACCAGAAACATCATTAGAAGATATAAGATAATTGAACATCATCAGCGTAAATAATAACACCCCAGTAAGAAAATAAATCGGGAAGGTCATTAAGAAATAACAAGAGCAAAAGTGAACCTAAATGGCTACCATGCAGATCTCTGGAGTAAACAACACATTTCGGAACAAAACTTTCTGAGTCCCAAAAGAGAGACAAGAGTCTATTCAATGTTGAAGTCTTCAGCAATAGCAATCAAAGCCGGTTTATGAAGCAACATTGATCAACTCAACATGATCAACTCTATGAAAGGCTTTACTAAAATCAGTAAAAATATGAGAAACTTTCTTATTTGGGGAAGATAAAAAGTAACCGCAAAATCTCAAATTAAAAGATCATCGTTTGATTAAAAAAATCGAACCATGCAGTTAAGATATCCTATGCTAGCCCAACGGTATAAAAATTGTGGATACCATTTTGTTCTGTTAATAATAAACTAGAGAAAGCCATTCACCGTTTCTGGGAGCCTTTGTGTTGTACCTGCATTTTAACTGATGTGGATAGAGAAAGAAAGCTTTAACTGTTACCCTTCTCTACATACGAGGGCGGATTGATATTGAAGTTACCTAAGTAGGAAAAAAACATTTTTTTTTTTTCAAAAACCATTCATTTCTCAAAATAGTCTCCTTTTACTCGTAGCTCAATACACTTAGTAAGACGATTTTCCAACTTTTTTATACCATCGGAATAATACGATTTTGGGAACTCCCCAAAATACACATTAGTTTCGGTAATCACTTCTTCGTTTGAGATGAATCTTTTACCTGCGAGCCATCTTTTCAAGTTTGGAAACAGGAAAAAGTCACTAGGGGCTAAATCTGGACTATAAGGTGGATGATCAACCAATTCGAAGTGGATTTCTCGTAGTTTTAACATCGTATCTAATGCTGTGTGAACCGGTACGTTGTCTTGAAGAAAGAGCACTTTTTCCTTGTTTAAATGTGGTCGTTTTTCCCTGATTGCATTAACCAATTGATAGTGATTGTGGATCCCTTTTCAAGATAATCGATGAGCAATATTCCGTGTGCATCCCAAAATACAGTGGCCATAACGTTGCAAGCCGATTTCGCTGTCTTCACCTTCTTCGGAGCACTTCCACCCCTTGCTTCGATTGATTTTTGGTTTCAGGTGTGTAGTGGTGGACCAACGTTTCATCAACAGTTATTAATCTACGCCAAAAATCAGCAGGATTATGCTTTATCATGTCCAAACACCGCTGTGAAGTGATCTGTCGAACTCGTTTTTGTTCAACACTGAGCCACCCATCTTTCCCATAGCTTTTTCATATGCAAATGTTCATGTAAAATGTTGAACACACGTTCATATGATATGTTTTACTATTTCAGCAATCTCACGTATTTTGACCCGGCGATTATTCATAACGATAACGAGGATTTTCTTGATATTTTCTTCAGTAACCACTTCTTTTGGCCTTCCTGTTGATGGTATTGTTGCAGTGCTTGTTCGGCCCCGTTTAAATTCAGCAATCCAATCCAATATTTTACCATATAATCTGACGAAGCAGATTCGCCGTAATGTTTATCAAGCTTTTCTTTTGTTTCTTTCGCCGTTGTGCCTTTCAAATAATAGTGTTTAATCACTACACGAAATTCACTTTTTTCCATTTTCCAAGAAACACAAAAGTTGCTTACAAGTACTTCAAACGACTACAACAAATAAACTAATCGATGAATTTGGCTAAAATTTTAACAGCTGACGTTTGACAGATCATAATTTCTAAGAAAGAGAAAGTTTTTGTGTTTGGGGTGCCATCTAGCGCTAGGTAGCTTCAAAGTCAATCCGCCGTCGTATGCAAAATTCGGTATTTTTGTTAAATGAAGGCTTGCCTTGACTGCCAAGTTATTTTAACCAAATTAGAAACTTCAATTCTAACCATTTTTATGATATACATTTGGACCAAATTTAGAGACGCTTACTATTACAGTTTTAAAGATATAAACATATAAATATGAAATTTATATGGGCGTGGCACCGCGTAGTTGAACCGTAGTGAAGCCACTCACCAAATGAAAGGTTTCTATATACGTATAGGTTTTATAAACACAGTTTTAATAATATTTTCGCGTAACAAGTTTCTTTTTTATGTAAAACTTATGCCATACAAAGTGGTCCACTCTAACGACAACGCACCAATGGACCTGCAAAAACCGCATATACATAAAAACCTTGGTATTGAATATAACTTTCGTTTAAGTGCTTAAAAATAAAGGTTAGCGCAATTATATACTTATTGTGATTGAATAGATTTTTGGTCTTAGAGACACTAAATAATTTAATTTAATTTTGAATTGAATTTTTTAATATAAATTTTTATAAATGATTTCTTTCCGTGTATATTTCTTTTCAGATACACCTGCATTACCAATGGTGATGAACAGGCGCCACTCTAAGCAGAAAAAAAGCACAACGAAATGTATTGTTTCTTCACTTTGTTTTTCATGGACTCATGGAGCAAACAGAGCTCAGAACAGAAAGCAGTTGGTTGTCAAAGTTATTAATGTTGAACAGAATAGTGATATAGGGAGAGGAGAATAATAAAATAATTAAATTGAAAAACAGAAACAAAAACAAAAACAAAATAGAAGACAGAAAATTCCTACTCTGTTTCTCTGCTTGAAGTTGAACTTTTTCTAATTCTTTTCTTCTTTTAATTTTGTTGTTGTTTTTGTTGTTGTTGTTTTTGTTTTTCTGTTTTCGTAATATGCATTGATAATCAGAAGAAGGCGTGACTGGAGTCGTAAGCGAAAAATGAGCTCAATTAGTGTCGCCCATATTAAAATATTAATTTTTTTTCGGTTTTTTGTTGTTGTTCTACTATTATTAACATAATTTTTCAATTTTTTTAAGTTAAATTTTTTGTTTTTGCTTTTAAACGCTTGTTTGTTGATTTTGTATAAGAAGAAGCAAATAAGTTATGTATTAATAACTAATAAAATAGTTAAATAAATACAAAAACACAATGAAAATTAAAAATATTTATTAATAAATTGGAATTATAATGATTATGACAAGAGGTGAGCGTGTGGGTTTTCGAATTAAAGTCGAATTAAAATATTTGTAGAAAATTTTAAAAAATTATCATCAAATTGGAAAATATGTACGTACATACTCGTATGCACATACATAAATTAATACTTATTTTATAAATAAATATTTCTTCTTCTTAACAACTGGGCATTTATAATTTCCTGATTATCGTTATCATTATCGTTTATTTTTTCTCATTTTTGTTTTTTATATTTACATACGAGTATATTGGTTTCTTTTTTATTTTTGTTAGTTTTGTTGTTGTATTTTTAATATTAAAAACATTAATTTTCATAATTATTTGTTATTATTTTACTAATTTATTAAAATATTTCTTATTTCATTTGATAATCGTTTAATGAGGCAAATTATTCATAATATTTGTAGGTTTGTTTGTTTGTTTTCTGTTTGTTTTAATCTTTTCATTTCAATTTATATTGAATAATTAAATAAATTTGAAATCATCACTCATTTGGCATTTTGTTTCAAAAGAAATACTGTTGCAGTACTATCAGTGAATGAAAAATTAAGACTACACTCCGGTTCAATAGAATAGAACCATTTAATTTTTGGTAAAGTATCGTAAAACGCGAATACAGAAACAATAAATGAACATTTTTTTCAGACGCATAGCAGATAATCATAATCATCATATTCGATCAGGCACTATTGTAAGACCCTGCGATCAATGTGATCTGTTGTGCCCCTTTCCGTATGTAGTTTGCTCAGCAGATCTGCTGCCCTCCTAATAAACACCAACAGATCTTAAACTATAATAGTAAATAAGTCAGCCAGTGAGATCTTATGTTCACCTTAACATTTCCTTCTATCAAGAACAACCGCATCTGTGACTTCCATCTTCTTTAGATGTTTTCTTAGTCTACAGTGGAAAGCCCGTAAGGAGCTTAAAAGTAAAGTGCTATACTTGATAACCTCAGAGCGACACCCAAATTGCGGACTGATTGGCGCTATAAAGTGGCGAAGTCTATTTTGATCATTCCAGTGTTCCAAGCATCTGTTAATTTATAAACCCTTGGTTAGATTGAGGATGGTAGTAAGTTGTCAAACAGGTTCATCTTAGCCTGGAAGACACTCAGTCTCGGTTGGGTCTGTGAAAACCGACACCGAAACTGTCATTCATTTTGGAAACCAAGTCCCCATTGGACCAACAATCCCGGTCTCCTGCATAACATCGAAAACAAAGATGGTTCTCCGACTACCCTGAGTAGAATGGACAGGCTTTTTCTTCAGTTTTCATAATTGCCGATGTCCACTGATTAAAACAGTACGTCTATATGCTGATTTCCTTGCATTTACTCCAGCCATATGCTTAACATTTAGAGATCGAGTGGGTTGAATTTGATACAGTTCAGCTAAATTTTTGTTTGTCCTGCGGCGTTAAAGTTTTATAGGTACTTTTCGAATTTTTTTTTTTATAGGTTTCACGATTTTTTAGATGATTCATTACCACATTATGGCTCTATCCCATTTTTTTTTAGCGATTTTCTAATAAAAATATCCTTCAAGGTGGTAAACGAAAATTTTTACCATTTCTGAGAAACTTTATGTCCTTTTCCCACCCATTTCAATTTAGTAAACTAACTGTAGTCACTAACTTTAGCTTCAATTTTATTCAGTTTTCATAAAAATGTATCCCAATGCACGACCGATCTTAATGAGTACTGAAAGTGGTTCCATCCTGCTAAATTTTTTGCTTGACTAGAAAGATGAAAAGAAGCAATGCGCTTGAGCTTAATTTTTGAATTTAATTTATCATTTAAAGTATCTGCTATTTATCTGAAAAACCATTTTCAATTGTGGGTTCTGTATTCGCGATTTATGGTACTTTAACAAAATATTAAGTTGTTCTATCCTGTTGAACCGGAGTGTATCATATTATGGTTTAGAGACTATGGATTAATGGCTGCACTTCTTATTGTAACGCAACCCTAAATCGAGTCAATGGTCTCTCTCTGTGATTAAGGTCCAAACTATGTATTTTACCCATAACCGTCATCAATTTCTGGGCAGAACCTGAAAGTTTAAGGGACAGACCTCACGTAAAAAGGATCTAGCCAAACCATCGGCTACTGTGCTTAATGGGTAATTTTTAGACGGGGTTTGTTACAACTTTATTCCGTTAACACTTTTTACTTAAAATGGACGTTTATTAAAATGGTGACCTATACGTTTGATAAAAATCTCGTGCCTTTTCTTTAAGTTTAGAAAATAGTTAAAACGAACCAAATTCAGAGAACCGTTGTGTGCTGCTGTGGTATAATAGGCACCCGCCAGACCATCTGAAAGAAGAAAAAGTTTTTTAAACAGCGGTGTTACCTCATAACAGTGGCTAGTAACTGGTTATGAGTATTACTGCTACTGAAAACTTCTCTAATGCATTTGCCGTTTGGAGCCGGTCCTCTAAAAATAGACTCGGATGCAGCTCATCGATTGATAGAAGTCCCCGTGTTCCTTAATGGAATGCTATGGGAATTAATATAAGTCCAGAGAACAAGCTGGACAATGTTAAAAATCGTTGTTCGATTCAAGCGAACCAGTAATATTTAATAAAACTACGCTTGTGTTCTTCGCCGGATGAGACCGTTAGTTTATTCAAAAATTCTGAATAATACTAGAGCCATCACTATGTGAACATTTACCCAACATTGCAAATTTTAATCCTTATAAAAGGGTCTCTGATTCATTTTTCCGACAGCTGAAAATCGTCAGCGTATCAAACTTTTATTAGCTTTATGTCTGCAACAAACGAGCGAGGAATAATTTCACGCTCGCGGATGTAAACGCTACAATATTAATTTTAATAACGATGCAGTGTGACATGAATGCCATGGCATTGAAAAATCATATTACAACCAATGTAAAAATTCAATGAAGCACTTTGCTTAAGCTTTTACTGCCCGAGAACGGCACATATATATAAATATATACATATATAGTTGAAGATTCATAGAAAATATGAAGAAATAATAATTTCAGATCTGCCTTTTTTTACCAAAACTAGTAATCTTTTGCAAAAAATGAGAAAAAAAATTTATTAACGAAAATCACTTTCCTTGTAAATTTGCAATTTACTACATACATATGCTCTGAAGTTCTGCAACAAAGAGTGAGTTGCTTTTAAATAACGTTTAGCCAATTGAAAAAATAAAAACAGATATGAAATAAATACTTTTTTAATAAATTTTGACAAAAAAATAATATTTTTTTTAAAAAGATTATTTTACACGGTATTGCTTGGGACGTATCTATCGTATACATATATGATTAAGTGTTTCGGGTGCATATCTACACAAAAAAACATGACTGTTTACATACAGCAAACTTACAATGATTTTTTGTAGCAAATGTCACCTTCTTGTAAATTGTTGTTGTGATGTAGCAAAATGTAGTAGATATGCTTGGTTTGCTACGTCTGCAAGACTTGCAATATCTGTTTGCAACAAAGGGTGATTACCCTTAATGATAAAATAAAAATTTTTGCTACAATATTGAAACGACTTCACACAATACAATTTCAGTTTTACGAAAAGTTATAAGAAAAAATCAAAGAATAAACTGATCGGTAAAATATGAAATCCTACTTATAATCGAACATTTTGGAATAGATAACAAACAAGTAGATAACAATTAAAATTACAAGCGACGCAATTTAAACATGTTCGGACAGATGTGGAATTAATGAAAATCCATTTATTCATTCGTTCAAATTAAAAAGTAAAACTCTTTCTTTCTTAACCACTAAATATACCAATTACCGTTAATTATAAATTAAAAATTTTAACAAAATAACGGCATCAAGATAATAAAGTGATAAAAAATATACCCATTGCTGTTGGATTTATTTATTAAAAAGCTGAAAGGCCATTAAACGCAAATTCAAATGAAAAATTAAATTTTGTTGAAATTGTTTGTAATTTTAATGAAAAGATTTTTGAAATTAAAACGAATTAAAGTGCGAGTAATAAAGTGTTTGAGAAAAATTTAATTGACTTGAAAATTCCACGGAAAATTAATCATTTGCATTAAATGAAATGTTGCCTTTTCTTTTTCTCTCTCTCTATCTCTCTCTCCCTATACAATTTAACACAATTTCACACAAACTTTCAGTATGAATGCGTCTCTTTTTTGCTTCTAACAAGCAAACTCTCTCAGGCAAAATAAATTATAAAATGAAATGAAAAGGAACACCTTGTGAATTATAAAAATGAAAAAGCAAAAAACTCTATAATGGTACCAAAGTGTAGTATTAAGATACAGAATAATAGACAGACTAAGCAGACAAACAGACGTAGACGTAGAGACTGAATTCATAAGAAAATAAAATGTATTTTCTCATTTCAGGCAAGTTGACCACTTTTTAACTACAAAATTAGTACGAGTTTCAAGTCCATACGAGTACACAAGTACAAAAATAACTTTAATTTATTTGGCCCATGCATGTGCCCGAATATAAACCCAGAGACATACATTTCAAAACACTCACTTAATCAGCGTACGCAAATTACCAAGCGTATGCACAGGCAAACAACAATTCGAAATGAGATACTTTTAGTTGAAGCGATTAAAATGGTTGAGCATTTAATTGCCACAAATTCAATGCAAATGGTTTTCAAAACATTTTCATTTTTCTTTTTCTCTGTATTTGTTGTTGTTGAAAGTAATAATAAAAAAAATGAAAAACAATTACCAAGAAAATTATGAAAATGTTGAAATGAAAATTCAAATTGTATACTACGAGTGCATATTTTTGCTCACAACACAATCAGGTGGTTGTTCTTTTTTTATTTACTTTTTTAATGCTTCAGATCGAAATCGCTTTTATTTTTTCGTTTCATAAATTTCCACAAATTCTTCAACTCAAATACCTTTTCGTGAACATTTTTATGACTCTGTTGTACATTTGCTTTTGAGGGAGGAGGGGACAATGAATAAAATCTAAAGAAATTATGTTGATTATGAATTGCATTAATGATGATCTTTATGTTCATTATGATTATTTGTGTTTATTACCGAATCACCTGAAGTTTTTGTTTCGCAATAAATTTTCCATTTCGATGAAATTGCTGCGGTTTACATTAATTATTTGGAAATATGAAATTAATTAGTGAGAAACCACTAAACATAGACTCTAATGGTGTAATAAAAAATAAGAAATAAAAAATAAAAACTAAAATATTACCAATAAAACTAAACATTGTCTTAAGGCGAAATAGTAAAACGGAAATGTTTAAAGGAAATGGCATTAATTCTCTAATACTTCAATACATGCGAAGTGGAGTTTCGTAAAATAATAATGTTATGGAAAGAATTTCAAAAAATGTTATTTAATTGTTGATTTCGTCGATTAGTCGAAAGGACTTCGTTTTAACAAGACAACACTCTAGCCTTAGTAGGTCATTAAGTTTAGACTCCGATAGCTCAACAAAGTATGTAGTTGGCAAGGGATCTTTTCTCTTAACAGCTAGAGCCGGGCAATTGCAGAGAAGATAGAAGATCATATCTATTCTATCGTTGCAACTGTGAAAGGAAGCTTCTGCCTTGACAACTCATTCTTACAATATCTAACCAACGGTAGTGTCTGAGTACCAATATTGCCACCAATATTACCATCATATAATAGCTTACGGGCTGCCATTACTACAAATATTTCTGACTGAAAAACACTGCAGACATTTGAAACACTGTGAGAAAGATACTTATCCCAAGCTCAACACAGAAAACACCGGATCCAACAAGGCAATTCCTTTCTGAATCAAAAGTATGTACAGTGGTGGACATTGGGTTAGAACGTTTATTATCAGCTGCATTGAACGGCGTCTCTTTTTCTTCTACGCATCAAAATTGAGTAAAGTATTTACCTACAAGTGCTGTCAATGGTGTGCTGAGTATGTGCCGTATATTTTTTATTTTTTTTATTTAATTTATTTAAAAAGATATGTAGTCTGCCCTGGACAGCAATTTAGCCCATTTTACATATTTCGATATTCTTCACTTATTTTTTTAATCTTAAATTGATTAATTTTGTGAAGGTTTAATTTCAAAAGTTTTAATGAAAACCATGAAACAATAACTATAAATGGTGCACATATTGGCCCTCCACAAAACATCCATTGCTTTGTTTCAGTTTCTTTAATCAGTTTGATCCTTCAAGCTAAGTAGATGATTAATTCACTGTAGCTTCCTCCATATAATTTTGTGTAGTGGTGAAGATCCTTGCTAATTGGTGGTGATCTTTACTTTAGCATTGTAATTTTTTTCCCAGTAGTTGACGTGTTTTCTAGAGCATTCGTCTGATGTTTGTTATCATCGCCAGAGGTGTGGGGGAAGGTCATGTTGTTTCCTTGTTTTAGATGGAATTGTCTGGAGGGAAGTTGAAGCCTCTTTATTAAACATTCAACACCACAATTAAATTTTTCTTCGTCATTATGAGTGCACTCCAACCACCACACCACGCCACCCCCTTGGTCCTTCGAGCCGGAGTCAAAGGCATAGCGTGAAGTTATTGATCAAATAAGCTCGAGAGGAATCATCGCTTGTAACATTCCTTCCCTATTTACCTGCTACAAAAAGATGATGTACAACTTACTAGTTCATATTCAAGCCAATGGGACATAGAAATTTATTACACAGTGCGGTAGGCATAGAAAAGCAAATCGTAAAAAGGACTCCTATAATTATAGCGCCTCAGTTGCAGGCCGCTTCAAATTCTTAACTTAAATTCAAAAGGAGTTTTCAACAAAGTTTGGAATTGGCATTTCCTCGCGAACAATTAGAAGAAAGAAAAATTTAAAAAAAATTGCTTGGATGCGTTGTACAACATAAGGCACACTTATCTAAGAAGACCTTGTAGTCCCAAATTTTACTTTGCTTGACCATACAGTAAAGCAATAGATCATTTGAAAAAGGGTCTTCTGGAGTGACGGATCCAAAATTTTTCAATTTGGGTCTAATGGAAAATGTTATATATGGCGTTCTTTACACATGCAACACAACCTCAAGTACATAAATGACAGTAAAACATGGCGCCGGAAGTGTGATGGCTTGGGTCGCATATTATGGGCTCGAGGTTGGTCCTACAATCAAAATAGGTATAAAAATGGATCAGTACGCTTAGAAGAAAATACTGTTCAATACGATGGTTCCAGTTACAGAGGAAAACATGATATTGCTTAGAGCAAAGTTTAAACAACACTTTTAATCGGCCAGCTCAAACACCTGGTCTCAGTTCTATAGGGAACACATGAAATTATGTAGAGATACACATTACTGTTGTTAAACCTAAAAATGTTAGTGATTTATGGACCGAAATCAGAAAGAGATGCTAAGCAATACCAAAAGAACAATGCGTGGGACTTACAGCAAGTCTACTAAGGAGCTGTAAAGATGTTATTAAGAAAAAGAATTATCCTACCAAGTACTTAGTTTTAAATGAAATAAGTAAGTATTTTTGGTTTTTTCTTTCTTGCTGAAAATTTTTTTTTAATTATCGGCTAAATTACTGTCCAGTAGTTTTTCTGGGTTTGGCTCTTTTTTAACATAAAATACGCGAATTGAAACGAACAACACTAAAGTAAACTAATGATACGTATCCCTTGGACCACGAGTTATATATTAGGACATAGGAATGATTCAAATAATAAACACGCGAAAAAAATTTTGATTCCAAAGAGTACGCATTGGTAATATGCTCCCACAATGTCCACAACTGTATATATACTGATGTATTATTCGTTCACAAAGTAATTTCTACACCAAACGCTTCTTGAGGGAATTAAAACTTTAAAAAATCGGTATGCGAAGTATGTATTACAGTCAGATGATTGATTTAAGATCGAGAACAGTATGCACAAATTTGTTGTTGTTAAATTTAGAACAGTCTCAAGAGAACATCCAATATTAAATTATCAGGTGTACCAGTATGAAATGAGCGTCTATTTTGTGAAAATAAACCACTAATTTTCAATGGGAAAGTGAAAAGCATTTTATTCAAAGTATTGGCCATTGTTTACTACACATTTGTCCATCTTTCATGCAATTTGGGGATTCCATGCCATGAAACTGTTTGTCTTTTGAAGCAAACCAATTAGTTACCCAATTTTCATCGGCTCGTCAGAATCGAAGTGCTGCTCAGCCAATACGTGTTCCCATCGTTGAAAACAAATAATTAGCGGAAGGGGCCAAGTCTGGTGAACACGGCGGGTGGGACAGCAACTCCCAGTCTAATGCTTTAATGGGAACTTGAAGCGGTTTTGCTTTATGTGCAGGTGCATTGTCATGTTGCAAGATTACCTTGCCGCGTCTTGTGGCCCATTCTAGTGGTTTTTCGATCAATGCATGGTGCAAATTGATCATTTGTTTTCGGTAGCGATCTGTATTAACGGCTTCACTAGGATTTAGGAGCTCATGGTACAGCACTCCCTTCTGGTCCCGCCAGACACACAGTATATGCTTCCTGCCGAATCGAACTGGTTTTGCACCCGAAGTTGAGGGTTGTCCCGGAGTAACACATGATTCCTCGTATTATTCCCATCATATTCTTCGACAAGCATTTGGTGCGACTCTGCAGCAGTTTTTTTCAAATGAAAACAAAAAATTAGCATTTGCGCAAATCATTATTTTATGATACAAAATTCTCCATCTTTAACACAATGATAGATATGATACTGTTTGTCCAATGATTTGATGTACTTTGATATACTGAATATGTTTGACAGATGTCATTGCCAACACACACAAAAAAAATTAAGTCTCATTCACAATATATGTTCGCTATGGAGACATTTGTATCTTGACGCCCACTTCATACCGGTACACCTGTCAGGTTATTTAAGTTTGAAACACCTGATCGTAATGGTATTATATTACGCATCTAAATAGCCTTAATTGGTGTTTATAATCTATAAAATCTCTATAGAATTCTTCATGAATTTCTCCACATTTTTTTCAAACCAAAAATTTATGTTGCACACATCCTGTCAATACTGCCACTAAACAAACCAACAACAAGTTGTCAAATAAAAAATGCAATGAAATTTAAATACTGGCATAATCGTAATTTTAATGTTCCAATTAAAACAAATTATGAATTTCGCCAAAATTCTTAGAAATCAAGAAAGAAAATAATGCTGAAAATTAAATTTTGTTGTGTGGTTTTCTTTACATATTTTTTCTAAATTAATTGCTTATGAGATTTACGAGGCTGGGGATGACATTAAATATACAAAAACGACACGAAAAGAAAAAAAAATGAAATTAAATGAAAAACGTCTTATGCCTCACTGCCTTAAAGGATGGCAAGAGACACTTAATAGTTGAAGAAAATGAATAAAATTTGTTGTTGTAACAATAACGCTGCGTACAGACAAAGCGACGTGAATTTTCATCTTGTAATCATGAAAGAGATCGTATTCGTATTTAAAGAATTTTCGCACTATTTTTTAATATGAATTAAATTGAAATAAAATAAAAAACAAAGAAAAACATGCATCAGCAACAACAAATACAATAGCAATAGCAATAGCAATAGCAATAGTTGCTTTAAATACTATAGAAAATACATTGAAAAAATGCTTTGTGGCAAAAGTGAATGTTATTGCAGCAACAAAAACAAGCAAACAAAAATAATAAAATGAAAATACAAACAGATCTTCATGCGAACAATTTCAAGGAATTGCGCATATCAAGCGCGTCGGCACGCTCCGTTTCGGCTCACAATTAATTTTCCCTATGGGGCTGCAAATAAAGACATAATGACGATCAACAACAACATATAACATCATTATTATGACCATCATTAACATCATTATTATAATTATTATTATCCTCTTATCTGAGACTAATGTGAGAAATACAGAGTCAGACATTTTTTGTTTCTTACCTTATGGGCCATAGGAAAAGAAAAAGCCCAAAAAAAAAAATAAGAAAAATGTTGTTCGTTTTTTCATTTCTCATTTTAGGTGATCACTGATCAGCATTAAAATGGAAAGGAAAACAAAAAATTAGAATTTAAATTTAACAAACAACACACACACACACACACACACACATAAACACTGCTATTCCTAAAAAACAAAAAATAGGCAAATGCAGGCACCAAAAAAATTTGTCTGAAGATCGCAATCATGATTTAAAAGTGGTGGCAGCAGTACCACTAGCAGTTGTTAAATAAGCAAAATAAAGTGGCAGAAATATTTTAATACATACTCAGTACTTTAAAATAATCAATTGATTACGGGCGTGGATGAAAAACAGATTTTCAGAAATTTATCAGCCAGTATTAGGTAAGTATGCTTATTACTTATTATCAAATTAATTTATTTCATTTTTATTTTCTGAATCACTTAAAGATCAATTTCCGCTACTTTTTACTTTTTCAATAGTTAGACATTTTTGAGCATCACTGTACTCTTACTGCTTGCAATTGAAAATTATATCGCTCAGTTAATGAATTCATTCTTTTAGTTTCAATTCCTTTCTCATGGAATGTTTTTGTTTTTCTTTTGCACAAAAACACATTCAAGGTATGGGTGGTGTTGCTGTTGAAGATGGTGTTCCACCAATTGTTTTGTTTTGTTTTGTTTTTTCTTATTTCAATTTGAGTTTAATTCAATTGCATCCAGTATTCAGTTTATTTTCTTTCTTTCTTTGTCATATCCATAGTAACTCCTAAATAATAATGTTGTTGGCAGTTGTTTTGTTTTTTTCCCTTCTTTCTCTACACTTAATGCCAGTGGTGATAGCAGCGAATAGATAGTTTTTACAGCAACATTTTTACAAGACAATTCACTTTTTGTGCGAGAAATTAAACAGCAGCAATTGTAGTCACGCGTGAATCAAATACAGATTTAAGATGAAAATTAAGAGGAATTAAATGAAAATAAAGCAAAGGAAACACATAGAAAATTACAACAAAAAAAAAAAAAAAATACGACAAATTTTACTGGATCTTAAATCGTATACAATTGTTTTTGTTTTTGTTTTTCTTTTTTTTTATTCATTTTGTTTATTTCCCTTAATAATAGAGTGAAGAGAATTCATTGTTGCTGCTAGCGAACCAGCCAGCCAGTCAGCCTGCCATCCACTACTGCAATTGTTGCCACAGATACGAGTATATACATACATATTGTATATTGCAACTGCCACTATCTCTTCTTCTTCTTTTTCTTCTTCTTCATTTCGCATAGGGCTATAACTAATTACATTCGCAATTATTTCATGTTTTGGCCAATTTAGTGGGACAAATTTATCTGTGCGGTGTCATCTACTTAGAATTGATGTTGCAGCTGTAGTTACAACTACATAAATGCAACATCAACTACAACAACATCATGGAGTGTTCATAACAGCAGCCTACACAACACAATTTCAAACAACAAACAATGCAATTTCGTACAACAGAAAATGAAAAAAAAACGCAAATTTGAAGAAAATAAAAACCAAATAAATAAATTACAGTGGAAAGAATAATCAAAACGATTTTTTTTTCAAATTTTTATTTACAATAACTTTTCTGTGAAATTAACCGCATGGCCTTGGCGGGCATTGACTGCCAGGGTTATGCCGACGACATTGTTCTGATAGCAGGGTGTAAATTCTGTATGAATCGATGGTGTAGTACAACGGTGTTAACCATTAATCCATGCAAAACCGTGATAGGAAAAGAAAATTTTTTAAATGGAAGAATAATCAACTCCTGTGTGAGGAAATATTAAATATCCAGCAATAATAGTGGATTGAAAGTTGACGTGGAAAGCTCGACTGGAGTCTGACCCAAGAAAAACCCAGCATGCGTTTATGGTGTGCAGGAGGTAGATCTTGTAGCTGTAAGCCAAAAATATTATACTGCATGTATACCATGATGGTCTGACCAGTTGTGATATACATATGCGGCCATTGCATGGACGGTATGAACGAGTTTAGGAACAACCCCGGCAGAGCTAAATAAGCTACAAAGATTAGCATGCATAAGCATAGTAGAGACAATGAGAACTTGTACGAGAGCTGAACTCGAGGTTCTATTGAATCTTAGTCTGCTGCATTTGTCAGTGAGAAATAGAACCGACACGTATAGTGGGACAAGTATAATGGGAAATGATTTTGGTACGAGCTTATGCGGTTGGCAGAGTGGTCAATTACTCCCTACTTGGCTGAGTAATAGGAGTGAGTGGGAATGCTTGTAGACTGTTTAGTCCTTTAGAGAAGGAACCATTTTGATCTACATGAATGGGTCAAAGACGGAAAGTGGTACAGGCGCGCGACCGTTTGGCCCTTAAAGGGAATACTCAGAACATATGAAAAAAACTCGTCAGCATATCAAGCGAAAGCTTAAACAATTGAAAGATGTGCTCAACTTAAACTGGAATGGCAACATGGAGGATAGGACATAATCATACTATCTGATAGTCAGGCCGCCATTCAAGCACTTGGCTCCTATGAAATTTACTTAAGGCTAGTTTGGGAATTTCTGGGCAGGGACAGTAGGGTCAGCTTATACTGGCTCCCGGGTCATCTAGGAATTCCAGGAAATGAAAAGGCCGATTAACTGGCCAGAAAGGGAGCTACTACTCTACTGGTGCGGCCAGAACCTTTTTATGGACTAAGAAAGTGGGCCTGGTAGGGCACACTCAACAAAAATGAGGTTAATGAGAGGTCGGTACTCTTCTCTGGCTGTACAGGCCTGAGACAATCTAAACTTTTGTTGGGTTACTATAACAGGAAGAAATTTGAATCCTGCTTAGGAATGTCCAGAGACAACCTGAGGATACTGATTATGAGGAAATGGAATCACCAGAGCACATACTGGATAAAGAGGAAGTATCTATGTGTCTATGAGATACTAGGTAGGAAGTTACCGCGGTTAGTACCAACCGAAATCCTAAATTTCGTAAGGTATACGAGGTCGAGGGAAATATTGTAGGGAAACCCAATATGGATAATACCAGATGGCCCTTAAATGCTTGTTGCAACTAAATCTTTGAAATAATTTTTTTAAAAACTAGTTAAGTTTTGGATAGAATTAAACAGGTGATATTTATTATATTTGTGTATTGATTAAAAGCGGAGAAGCTTATGATTGCCAAGAGGTATTGTACTGCAACCCTTTGGTGCAAATACCCAAGTGCTAAAGTTTTCTCCTCACAGAGCCTATTAAGCTTGCAAATTTTAGTCAATAGGCCGGTTATAATTCTAAGCTTATTCTTAGTTAGCCTGATAGAAGACTGAAATCGCTTACTATCGCAATTGCCCAGCAAACGTTAAGACTGCCTCAAACCTTTTTAGCTTGAGAAGAGTATACCGTTGCCGTTCTCTTCTGAAAGATGCTTCACACCTTATTATAGGTGTAGAGTAACAGACCAGAGTCTCTGACTGGAGTCGAACCCAAGAAACCCGCGTTGATAAACTAGCATACTAGTCTACCGGGAAACTCAGCATTACATTTTGCATCATAACGGCGATGATGTATATCTTTTCCTTCATTGTGTTGGACAGTTCATTAATTTTGTTGTTGTATTATTTCAAATTAAATTTTGGTTGATCTCAAAAATCATGCTCTCTTATGGAAAATAATGGAATATATCTCCGTTATCATGGGTAAGAAACTTCATGCATCCACAAGTCTATTCTAAACCTAAAATCTTAAATAATTTAACAATTTTCTTATCCACTGTAAATGCATTAATTTTTATCATTTGATTATCCCTTTAGTTTTAATTTATGATTTTTTTTTTTTTTTTTTTTGTTTTGCAATCCAATGATTGTCCAAAACTGGAAAATGAATGAAATTGATTGTTTTCCACAACAACTTCAGTAAAATACTTAAAAAGGCAAACAAATTTTTATTCATTCTGTAATACCAGATATTCTCTTGTGTTCATTCTCACTGCTGGCAATGATGTTCAACATGACGATCATTTTGGAGTGTGAAGCGAGAAAAAAAAGTCATTAAAATATTGTGCTGCTTGGCGTATTCAGTGAGTGAATTGCTGGGAGGGCACATTATGCAAAAAAAAGAAAAATAATAATAAAAATGCGCAGCAAATACAGAGCACTCTGGCACTACTTTGCCAAATTAGATTCATTAAGATTTTTTCTAATTTGATTGTGATTTGAAAAGAAAATAAAAAATTACATGAAAAATATGTTGCAAACATCATATGGCACCATCATAACAACAAAAGCTGTGATAGCAACAACGACAACAACAACAACAACATGAATAGGGAAATAAGTAATTTTTGCTTATGAATTTCTATTTTTCTTTATTTTCATTTTTATGGAGATTTTTTTTTTAATTTTTCAATTTTGCTGATTGCACAACAAAATGGAATCTCTACTCTGGTATGTAAGTTTTATGAATTTTTTTTTGCCTTGCGTGGCAGCCATAGAATAACCCCGTAAAAATTTACAAGTTGAGTTGAGTGTTTAAAGGCATAAAATTACATACAATTTTTAACATCGTCATTACTGCCACTGCTTTTTGTAAAAGTTCGTTTCAGTATCCTGAAAACTCTACCACCCACTTATAAGAACTTCCACCTTCCAATGCTGTGGCCCATAATTTAGTTTCAGTTTGTTGCAGTTCAAGTACTTTTTAATTGGATTGCCTCTGCCTTGTTTGCTTGCCACAGCCACAGCCACATTTACATTTACATTCACTACCACTTTCTTCTCTTGCAGGGCTTTGCTTATTGTTCACTACGTTTTAGCTGAAATGACTTTTAGTGTAAATGGCAGGCAGCTTGGCAGTCAGGTTGACTAGTTGGTTCTTTAGTTGTTTGGTTGGTTGTCTAGAAGTGTGAAAGCCTCTCCGTTTTCCATCGTAACTGTCTGCTGTTCTGTCTGTTCTTTTGAGTACATAAAAGCGTACATATGTACGTGCGCCTGTAAGTCCTTTGCTATTTTATAAAGAGTCTTGTTATTGTGTATGTGTGCGTGTTTTTGTAATGTTTTCCTTGGCATTTTGAACTTTTACTCATCATATAATTAAATTATATTCTTGTTGCAACAACACGCACAACTAAATGTTAGTATGTATTTTGCTACTTATACGATACATATCCTCGCTTTTTGTAAGGATACCCCAATTGCCTGTAAATCTTATGTTTCTATTTTCGATATTTTCACTTTTTTATTAATTTTGTTCTTTTACCATAAGCACGTCGAGGATATTATGCGGTAGTGATATCCTGTGTAAAACGATAATACACTTTCCCTTGAAAAGCAATCACTTTAAACATACATTGTTATGGGTTTTAAGCAAAAGCAGGTTCAGTACTAATAGGCACTAAAGAGTTAAACATAAAATTATACTTGAAATAGGTTTCGGGAATAAAACTGGAGAAAAGATTTTTTTTTAACACCATATTCCTAAATGTGTAGCAGTAGTTTCCTATAACCGATTGTTATGGATCGTAAAATGCAAGTCCGACTATGTGATTCTATAGGGTTAATTTTTAGCAACTTTATTTTTGGCAGCTCAGCTCTGAAACATGCTATATTTGATCTATAATTTAACCATGAATCGACTTGCAAATGAACAACGCTTGCAGATTATAAAATTTTATAATCAATATTCATGCTTTTTTAAGAAGCTCATCGTTCAAAATTGTGTCCAACGACGAAGCTTATTTCTGGTTGAATGGAGACGTGAATAAGCAAAATTGGCATATTTAGTGTCAAGAGCAACCAGAAGCATTTTAAGAACTGACCATGCATCCCGAAAAATGCACTGTTTGTTGCGGATTATGAGCCGGTAGCATCACTAGACCGTACTTTTTCAAGGACGATGAAGGAAAGAGAGTGTATGACGAGCACTACCGCACGATGATTAAAAATTTGTTTGCCCAAAATGAAAGAGCCGCACTTGACTGACATGTGGCTTGGACAAGACAGTACCACATGCCATACAGCAAGTGAAACAATTTTTTCATGAGTTGCTTTACCAAAAAATTTAATAACTCCGTCAATTTGAAACGAATTTCTAAGCCGTAAGTCTTATTTTATTCATAACGTAATATAATTCATTAATTAATTCATCAATAGTACGATTCCTATATAAAATAGTGTCCAAAAACTCATCTAAACTTGAAAAATGTGGAAAAACTTGATAAAATATGTGTTTACTTGAGAAATACACCCAAAGCTACTGAGATGATAGATATGAAAGTCTCTTGCTTTTCTTTCCAAATCCGAAAAGAAACGTAATATCGGTTTCTATTTTCCGTCACTCCTCTAGGGAACATATTGGCTTGCCACAAAGCATCCATGGCTTTGTTTCAGTTTCTTTAATGAACTTGATCTTTCAAGCAAAGTAGATAGATGTGTAATCCGCTGTAGCTTCCACCATATGATTTTTTGCGTAGTGGTGAAGATCCTTGCTAATTGGTGGTGATCTTTACTTTAGCATTGTAATTTTTTCCCTGTAAGTGGCATGTTTTCCTGTCCATTCGTCTGATGTTTGTCATCATCACCGGAGATATTCAGGAATATCAGAGGGGCTTTATTTCTTTATTTTTTAGATGGAGTTGTCTGGAGGGAAGTTGAGAAGACAATTAAATTTTTTCTTCTTCATGTCCTCTGCTTGTGCTCGAACTTGGGTCATTTGTGTTGTTATGCGTGCGCTCTAAACACCACATCACGCCACCCGGCTAATGTTCAGCTAAGTTATTAGCTTATAAGTGCATGAATGTCCGAAAAACCGGTGTTTCACCCGTAACTGGTGATTTTGTTTCGTGTGTTTCGAAAATTTCAAAAACAGTTTCTTGTTCTATTTCCCAGGTATTTCAACTTCATTTATTTTAGTCGCATCGTAATTTAACTGTAATTTAATAATTTATAGAAATGAATACATAATTTAAAATATGAGTCCGTGTCCTCATATCTTATTCTACGAAATTTGGTTAAAATTTGTCCATATTTGAGTCTGATTCCTATATAACCTATGGTTTACAATTGGTAGACATCTAATTTTACATGCAACAGTTGAATAAAAAAAGCTTATATTTATTGCGATCAATCAAGTTATTTTAACGTCTCGAGAATTTGGGAAATCTAATTTAAAATCGCCAGAAGATGGTGCAGATTTCTTTTTGTAATCCGGTGGAAGGTAGTTGATCGGAAGAGGACTAGTCGGCTAGTGAATCTGGCAAGGTAGAGCATATTGGCTGTAGTAGGTATAAGTTCTGCTTATTGTCTAGTAGGCAGTTATTGCTGTAAGATGGTAACTGCGTTATCGAGGCTAAGGTTAAGGATACTGGGAAATCACCTTATGGATCCTGATATTCTACTGGAAGTCCCGGTACTTTGTATCGGTCCCTTCGTTATCAAAGCCATTTTGACTTGGTGGGTATTTTTTTCTCTTGAGACCAGTAGTCAGGGGACAACCCCTACTCATGAAAAGAGGATAGAAAGAGTAGTGCTTATGGACGTTTGATTTAATTCTACTCATGTCATAATGGCAGAGAAGACTTTCGCAGGAAGATTATTCCACAAGCGAACAGTGCGACTAAAGAATGATTCACTGATCAATCAACGACAAAGGGATGTGCTCTACGAGAAATACGAATAATACGTAAGAATATATGATTTCTAGGAATTAGTTCCTTAATTTCGTTAAAACATATTCTTTTATAATACCGATAGAAGAATGAAACATACGCCACATTGTAACGATGCTTTAAAGAAGCGATATAGGTGGCTACCATACCATCATTAATATTTTCCTTCGCCCTCTCCTGTAAGTAATCAAGAAGCTATAAAATAGACTTTTAAGCACCGGCCCATACATGACAGCTGTATTTAAATTTGGGTCAGATTTAGGCCTTGTAAATATTAAAAAGATCATATGGAGTGAAGTATTTCTTGCATTGTCTTAAAAACCGTTTCCCTTGAATGCTTCTATCGACACCCGATATATGTGCTCGTTCCAATGAACGTCACGGTGAATTCTCATGGCCAGAACATCAAGAGCATCTAAATCCTCAACATCTGCATTACCCATAGACACAGATGACAACACATCACCACGTCTGTGTGTTAAAACCGACCCTGATTCGCACGACCCACACTCGAAAATTTTTACCAGGTCGCTTGTGAGTGTGTCGTTCATATTCATCCCTTTCGCCCCAATCTTTAAGAGGCTCGGCCTACGATCTAAAAAATATGAATGACAAATGTTGCTGTCATCTGAGAAAGAGTAGATGGGATTGGAAGTACGAAGAAGAAATTCATTAAGAAATATTAGAAAAAGGGTTGAAGAAAGAACAGAACCTTGCCGTACCCCTGACTTTATCCTAAACTCGTTGGATAAGATCCCATCTATAACCAATCTTACAGAAAGATGTCTGAGAAAGCTCTATATAAGTCGAGAGAAGTGACTACCGGCACCATAAGCAATAAGCTTCGAAATGAGAGCCTCACACCAAACTCTTTCAAATGCCTTGGAAATATCCACAACCTTACCCTCGCCAAAACCATGACTGGACCTTTTCTACTTCTCCGATAGCAACGCCAGTAGGTCACATGTAGACGGTCCGTACGATTCCAAATACCTCACAAGGTAAGGAACAAACTGTTATTGGGCGATATCACATGGTCTATGTATTATGTGGTATCTGTGGTATCACAATAGGTCTATTTGGCCTACGTGAGCCAAAGCGCACCGAACCTAAATCACGATAAACAAAAGTATAGAGTTATTTAAATAATTATAATTAGATATGTATCGTTTGAGTTCCTCTAACCTGTCTTATTATAAGAGGTACAAATGGATCATATTTAATATTTTTTAATTTTAAATACCTTCGAGTATGTTATGTTTGCTGAGTTCTGAAGGATTACATTGGTTTAAGAAGAAAGTATGAACTGGATTTATTAAAAATCCTTTTTAAGTTTTGGGCTTAAGTTTATTTTAAAAAAATATGTTTAATTTTTATATTCCGAATTTGATTTCTGTTCTCCATGCCTTATTGAACAAAAAGAAATCAAATTAAATTTTAATACCGATTGTTAAATAAAGTTAAGCTCACCATTAATTACAGTTTTTTAAACAGCGTTTTTCTTAATTACTTTATACCAACAAAACCTACTCCAACAACAACAGAATACTGAAATTGTTTTTGCATTGCTTTCGTTCTCATATTTTTCTACCCGCTATTTTCCTTAATTTCTCCACTTTGTTAAAAATTAATTGAAATGAATTTATCACAACTTTTTATCAATTTTTTCTTTTTGCTACAGAAGCAAAAAACAAATAAAGGAAATAAAATAATAAAGAATAAAACAAAAGATATAACGAGAAAAAAAAAACAACAACACCTTCAGAGGTTAATTAAAGTTCTTTTATTCGATAAAAAAATAAAAAAAATAAAATAAAAAAACTGTTAAATTGAATGGCAACCCTTTTTCCTCTCTGTGTACAAGGAAAACTACACACAAACAATGCATTCATTTTCAGTTTTCGTATAATTTTTATTTTATTTTTAACCCATTTTAAGTTTAACAACCAACACATACATACTCACTCACACACATTTACTATGTATTCTCTCATATTTTACTTTTATTACAGAATACATACCATATAACAAAAGTACAATAACAGCGGCAGCAACAACAATAATAGCAATAGCAACAGCAATAGCAACAGCAATAGCAATGGCAACATCATTGGCAACCATCATTTTTATAAGTGAGTGGAAATTTGTTACATTATAATTATTTTCCACAATTGGACATATTGGTATGGTTTTACACTGTGCAGCACAATGCAATGCACAACTGCAAATGGTAATGGCAATACCAATAAATGTAATAAAAATAACGGCAACAACAACTTACACTACTACAATAGCAAATAGCTAATATTATAGCTGGAGTAGGTAGCAGCAGATGATACACACACACACACACACACACACATAACATACATGTACACACTGGCATAAGAGATTCTTTTGTATGCTTCTTCTGCTACTGCTACGAGTATTATCGTTGCCAATTAAGGGGGGTTGCCAGAAATTGAAAGCATTTTACAGACTTTTATTGGGGTATGATTGTGTGACAAAAATGAAAAACTAAAAAAATAAAAAATAAACTCTCAGACGCCATTTTTAATGTTCTTTATGTATCCAGGACATGATTTTGTCAATAATTCTTTTTTTTTTTGTTTTCTTTCAATTATTTTCTGTGCACAACACTGTTGTCCTTTTCATTCTCACTTTTGTAAATCACTGCCACAGCGCATGTTTATTTCAATTTTTTAGGGTAGCGGGGGTAATACAATAATTTGTATTCCCCACACTTGCACTGGGCATGTCCAAAATCCCTGAACAAGTTTTATATTTGAAATCAGGGGTATTTCATTGTCTACAGAAATAAATATTGATTTTTTATTTCAGACCTGGAGAAATTTTCCTAAAATGCATCCATTTCATTTTTTGCTTTTTTAAAAACTATTTTGTTTTTGCGATTTAAACCTCAATTTTTAAAGACAGTGACTTAAAAAAGTTGATTCGTTTAAAGAATTATTTCAAAATAGAAAAACGTGTACATTTTTTTAGAAAGACAACCAAAAACTAAGATTAATAGGGCAATTGAACAATTTCCTGGGTTGTTTAGTGTTTCTTTCTTGTTTTATTCCCTATTTAGAATAAGATTTCTTAGGGGGGACTCTATTACAAACTTGAAATAGTCGCAAGGCTCTACACCTAAAGAGTATGCTGGATAGGGTAGTATAACAGTTCATTCAATAAGTCCGTAGGATTAGTAAGAACAAAACAAAATTTTGACACAACTCGACTGTATCATTCAACATAGTTGGCGATACAACGAGTTTAGCGATTTTCCAACTTTTCGATACCATTTTGGGAGTACGACTTATCTCATTTTTAGCGATTACTTCATCATTGGACTTAAATTTCTTTCCAGCAAACAGTCTCTTGAGATTTGAAAACAGAAAAAAGTTATTAGGGGCTACATGTGGAGAATGCAGTGGGTGAGGAAGCAATACAAAACCAAATTCATTCAATTCTGCCATTATCTTCATTGATTTGTGACACAGTGTATTGTCTTGGCGAAACAACATTTTTTTACTTTTGCAAATGTGGCCGTTTCTTAGCAATTTCAGCCTTCAATCTATCCAAAAGTGCACAGTAATAGTCGATGTTGATGAAATAGTCGCATCCCACAATACAGATGCCATCTCCTTACCGGCCGACTGTTGTGACTTTGCTCGCTTTGAATTCGGTTCGTCGATTGCTATGCACTCAACTGACTGTCTTTTGTATTCTGGTGTGTAATAGTGAAAGCCATGTTTCATCCATTGTCACATATCCACGATAGAGAGCCATTTGATTGTGGCTTAACAGCTCCGAATAATTCTCTGAAACATCAATTCGTTGTTGTTTTTTGGTCGACTGTTAGCTCACGCGCCAGCCACTTAATACAGAGCTTTCGTATACCCAAATGCTCGTGTAAAATGGTAAAAGCACCACCATCTGATATCTTTAAAATGTCAGCAACGAGTAGCTAGTGTATCTTCAAATTGCGATCTTTCATAAACAATTTGCTCTGCATCATTTGTGCAAGACGATCCACGTTTAAATTCAGCAAAGCACTTCTCTATCGTTTGTGTCGATGGAGCAGAGTTCGGATAATTTTTATCAAGCCATTGTTTGGTTTCCACTGTAGTTTTTCCTACAAAAAGCAATGCTTTATCAAGACTCGAAATCCACTTCTTTCAATTTGTTTTTTTTTTTCAATAACAAGAGTTGCTTCACGAATCAATAGTCAGATTGCTGTTCAATTTATACACCTATCGTTTGAAGGTTAGTACTAAATTAAAATCATATGGAAAAAATTCAAGTAACGCCATCTATGTGTCATCCTACGGACTTATTGGATTGTTACTTGGCCCATTTCATGGATTTTTGCCATGGTAATTATACACTTTATTTTGTTCTGAATAATATTTGCCTCTTTGAGTTTTTTAAGGCAATCGGTGTGAGTGCCATAGCTTGTTTCTTTGAAAACAGTAGTCTTGACCTTTGACTCACTTTTAGCCTTTTTTATTGCATATTTATTAAACCAACATGCTTTCGTTGTTTTTTAGTTGTACTGTTGTCCTGGAAAACTGTTTCGAGGGGCGAAAATTCGTTTGTATTGGGCCCTGAAAGTAGTAACACGGATGTGCTTAAGCTGGCAATTAGATTTGTTCCTTTGTTGTTAAAACTAAAGAGTTTGTTTGCTGTTGATGTCTACAAAAACAATCTAATTAATGCACAAGTTACCAAAAGTGTTGTTAAATTGAATTTTTGCTCCATCACTCCTCCAGGAAGCATATTGGCTTTCCACTTTCAGTAGTCGAGTTAATTTTCAGGCTAATTAGATGATTAATCTGCTGTAGCTTGCCACCATATGATTGTGGGTAGTAGTGGTTATCCTTACTTATCTTGTAATTGTTTCCCGTTAGGTGGCGTTTTATCCTGATCATCCGTCTGATGTTTGTCATCATCGCCAGTGGTAAGCAGAAAAGCCGGGGGAGCTTCTTTCGAAGGACATTCGAAACCGCAATTAAATTTTTGTTCTCGTCATGTGCTCTGCTGGGCTTCGAATCTGAGCCATTTGTGTTGTGTGTCTGCCATCTAACTACTACACCACGCCACCCCATATTGAAAGTTACTCTGCTGTAAATACAAAAAGCTACGAAATTTGAAATTGCCCTCACCATCACTTTGGAGCAGCGTTCGGCAAACTAATATTAATGCATTTTACAACTGTGATAGTAATTTTAGAGTCTCTCACTCAGGCCACTTTGCAGTGTGTTTTTCATTTGTTTTCTCTTTACTTCTCTTTGTTTATTTTTTGCTTATTTTTTGCCTATGCGTGTGACTACGTACGTGTGAAAACAGAAGAGAAGAGCAGTTCTTTGCCGAAATCTGCTTTGGAAAATTTGTAAAAATTATTATGATTTCCATTGCTTTTTTTATAGACTTAATACCTTTATACCTCTGTGCTGAGTGACACCATATAAAAGATATACATTTTCATCTCTCTCATTCACACACATACTCATGGTGGAGCACCTATTTGCTTGTGTATTTAAAGCAGAATCTCTTGTACAGATGTGAAGTCCATTTTCAGTAATTTTTATTTCCGTTTAATTTTTCCTCCACCCCTAATACCACCTTCTTTACTTCTATTTATTTTCTCGAATTTTTTTCCTTTAAAATGAGAAAAGTGTTGTTGCTGCTGCATTTGTTGTTGTTATTGTTGTTGGTTTTGGTCAAATAGAGTAAAAATTGTAACGAGTTTTTCATTGTCTATTTCAGAAGTTCTAATATATTTACAAATGACCCAACGAATGTTGTAGTTATTGTTGTTATTATTGTTGTTCAATTCAATTTAGCGCTAGACAGTCAAGTCCAGTCATTTAAACGACATTTAATAAAACGAGTCAGAACGTCAGTCAGTAAGTTATTTAGTAAGTCATTTTACTTATATGGTGTGTGTGTGTGTGTGTGTGTGTGTGTTTGAGCGCCTGATTGTACACTGAAAATTGGGGAAAAATTTATATTGTGAGACACACTTACAGAAATTTGTAGGGAGACTGTGTGCGAGTATTTTTAGTTTTGGTAATAAAACGCCCTTTTAGCCAACAACAATGACAATAGCAACAGCCTGTAATGGTAACTAAAATTTTATATGAGTATGTGTAGAATATTTATTTCGTTGTTGTTGTTGTTGTTGTCGAGATGTGTTGTAATTTTCCTGATTTTTCGAATTATTATTTCAGTTTCAGTTTTGTTTTTGTTTTTGTTGTTATTTTTCTAACAGTAAAAGTATATAATGGTTTACGTGACAGCGAGTGTGTGTATGTGTGTGTGTGTGTGTGTCTGTTTGCTGAAGTGTTGGTTTTATAATAAGAAATGAAATGGCAGGAGGAAATACTGCAATTAGAGCCATATTAACCGTAATTAAATTTAATTGCTTAATTAAGCGCGAAAAACAAGTGGAAAAAATTTTAACAGCCAACGGCATGACGATAATAATGCTGCTGATGAATGATGGCAATAAACTGAATTGTTTTTAATTTAATTAAATTTAAAACAAAAGTAATTAAACAAAATAATTATAAACATGTATTAGAATCACATCTAATTAAAAAGTATTATTAATTAATAGTAAAAAATATATGAATATGACTTAAGGTAAAATATAATATTTGTGGATAATACTTACATTCAAATAAAGTTGCACAATACGAATAAACTTGAAAGTTGTAATGTTGACATAACCATATTCAGGCGTTCTCAGACAAAAAATATGATGCCTGCAACAAAAATGAGCGAAGTTGAAATACCCGGGATATAACACTACTTTTCTCATAGGCGCTGTCGTGTAGAATAAGAATCTGTTTTAGGAATTTTCAAAACACTTCCCGAATTTTGAATTACGGGTAAAAAACCGGTTTTTCTGACCTTCATGCACCTATAAGCTAATAACTTTGCTGAATATTACTCGATTTGAAGTTTCTTTTCTGTTTTAGAAAGAAGAAAACCAGAATTTTTAAATGGTATGTATTTTATGTTTATTTTTTTACTGGATCGACATTTATTCTGGATATATTTGCTGAAATTTTGTAATGCCAAAAAAATGTTTTGAAAGTACATTCATCATTGTAATTACCACCACCAGGCTTTGGCTGATCTAAATGTGGTCTAAAAATAGTCTTAAACTCTGTTTAAATTATCGCCTACCAATTGCTTGAGAAATATACGGATATTCCTCAAAGCTTCTTCTTAAATATATCAATCAATTAAAAGTTCTGTTTCTCTTTTTGCCAAATCCGCTGACCAAGCTAAGCTTTAAAGTTCATAAATGTACGAAAAACCGGTTTTTTATCCGTATCTCGAGATTTTGGAGGTTTTTCAAAAACTTCAAACACAGACTCTTGTTGTACTTAATAGCGCCTATCGGTAAAATATCATCACATCCATCCATATTTACTTGCATAAAACAAAACAAAAAATCTAATAAAGTAGGTCTGAAGTTCCAAGATAGTGTTCTGGTGGGCAGCGTTAAGCAGAACGAAATTACTTTAGCTGAAAACTAAAGGGTCCGCTATCTACCGTTTTTTTTTCAACTGGTGCTTATTTCGTGAATGGTAACACTTAGCTCATGTCTGATTTGACAGATAATTAGTTTTATCCTTCCGCTGAACGAATATGGTTGTCTTTACGCTTGAACAACGCTGGGAAATTGCGACATTACTTTGATAATCATGGTAATGTTGCATAATATGTGCGATGTGTTCAGATGAAACACATTTTGATCTTGGCGGGTATGTAAACAAGCAAAATTGTCGCATTTGGGGTACAGAAAACCCGCACGCATACATTGAAAAGCCGATACACCCAAAACGAGGCACTGTTTGGTGTGGATTTTGGTCCAGAGGCATAATTGGACCATTTTTCTTCGAAAATGAGCAAGGAGTGGCCGTTACAGTCAATGGCGAACGTTATCGGGCCATGTTGAACAAAGTTTTGTTCACAAAAATTGAAGAGGAGGATATTAGCAACATTTGGTTTCAACAGGACGGCGCTACGTGCCACACAGCCGAAGCTACACCCGATGCTTTGCGCCCTGTTTTTGAAGATCGCATTATCAGTCGCAGAGCTGATGTCGTTTGGCCACCTCGGAGCTGCGATTTGACACCGTTGGACTATTATTTGTGGGATGCCGTCAAAGATGAGTGTTACACCAACAAGCCAGAGACAATTGACGCTTTAAAGGACAATATTCGTGAAGCCATTGGTGAAATACAGCTGCACGCAATCGATAATGTGCTTAAAAATTAGACCGATCGTGTAGGCTACTGCATGGCCAGCCGAGGCAGCCATTTGAATGAAATTATTTTCTATTATTAACCGGAAGGATTGAAAATATTCAGTAGTTTTTTTTTTAAAAGCATTTTCAAAAAAATTATTTAGCGGACCCTGTACATACTTTGGACTGAGTAACAAATACTTGCGAATCCAAGATCCAAGATCCAAGCCTTGAAAAATGTAATTAAGATTTTTTTTTGATAAGAAAAAATTCGTTTTTTTTTTTAATTTGTCCTACAGCCGTTGTATTATTTGTCTAAACGTAAATAATATAATAATAGAATTGACGTCATTCATATCTTATAACCGTTCAAAGCTGGTGGAATAAAAACTAAATTTAATAAATATTTCTTTTTAGTTTAAAATTTGTATTTTATGGGCCCGGCCTTCGTCAAACGCGAAATAATTAAAAAAATAAATGCAGTTCAACTAGGAAAAGTGTTGGCTAATAAGCCACATAAAATTTGTTCCTCTATTCACATTTGTAAAAATGGACGTTTTTTTCCCAAAATTTGTTCAGGCTGCTCCAACGTGCAATGTTTTAAAGCAGAATAGCAAAGAATACCGCTTAAAGATAAGTCTGCAAGCAGTCATTGATGGTAAAGGCGGGCACACAAAATGGTAGACTAAATATTTACTTTTGACCCAATAAGCTATACTTATCAAAAAGGTATATTTAATGTAGTATGGAAATATTCTTTTGACAGTGCGAAATATTAATTCTTATCCTTTTTTTTAATATTTTGTTTTTGACGGTATTTTTTCTTTTACAATAATAAAAATATTTTTAAAAATCATATTGGAAAAATGTAACATTTATTCCAAACGTGTACACTTCTTATGAGGTTTTTTTTAGTTTTTTCCTTATGTACAAGATTTTCATGACAAACTGTATATCATTTAAAAGGCCTATTTCTCTTCTTTCTAAGTTTGCTGGGAACTTAAAATCGATAAATATTAAGTAAAATGATTAACTTGTAAATGCATGAAAGAATAAAAAACCAGTATTTAACACGTAACTCTAGATTTTGCAGGTGATCAAAAATTTCAAAAAAAAATTCTTGTTGTAGTTGAATGGGCCTTTCGGAAGGGAAAAGCAGGTATTTTTTTTCTTTTCACACCGTGTAATTATAAATTTCGTATACTTACACTCACTTAAAAGTTGTTTAATAACTTTTTAATACTTTATTAACAAATTAAACACAAAAATTGCAGTTTAAATCCTTTAAAGTAAAATTAGTTTGGGAAATTTTCGTTATTTTGTATTTTTAATTAAAATTTCTTTATTTGTAACTCTTTTGACATAAATGTGCATTAAAATACAATAAAATACCACTTCAATGGCAGTTGCAACAATTGCAATCGCCTGCCATTGAAACCACAAAACAATTGTTTAATTAAAAAACCATAATGAAAAGCCAATTAAAAAAAAAAAACATTAATATTTTGCTCTCCCATTTGAAAAACAAAACAAACAACAAAGAAAAAGAAAAATTAAATCATCAATTATAATCGTCAACAGCTACAACCACAACTTTAACAAAAGCATCGGTATCAACCTCATTTGGAAAAGAAAAGATGCTGGTGCTGCTACATTCGAATGAACGGACAAACGTTTACATGGAAACAGATTCACTCGGCCAGTAGTTTTGTAAGAGAGAAAGAAAACATTTGCAATTGACATTTTTCGTTAAAGTCAAAAAAGAAATTAAAAATAGACAACAACAACAACAAACACAACAACAATTATTTTACATAATTGTTAAGAAAACGATGTGGGAATTTTAATATCACTCACCTCCATAGATACATTTACTCGTACAAAACATAAATGCAAGAATGTATCCATTTATGATGGTCTATGAATAGGAGAGCGTATTATGAACAGAACAGTGATGGTAAAAATAATAGAAAAGTTCAAATATTTTTTACATACTATGTAACATACTTAATACAACATCTGCTCAGAAAAATGAAGTTTCGTTTTTCGCAAAGTTTTTACTGTTAGGAAAACTAGAGACCCCACTAGTGACTGATAAACAGCGAAAATTAAAGATAAAGATTGCAGTTCTAAAAGAATTCAAAACCAAAATTACACCAAAAGTTACTTCTCAGAAGTACACAAGTTGGAAAAAGTTTTGGCTTTGTAATGGTACATGAGGAGATTACTTTCTAGAGAGTACAGTTTGTTTTTGTCATTCTTATAATTTTTACCATCACTGTATGAAATGTAATTGTCTCCAAGTCTCTGTGCGTGTGTGTTTACAATTTCGTTTAGAGTTGATAAGTGTTGTTGTCTCTTTTTTTTGGTTTGGTTTTTATCGCATAAAAACATCAGCTTTTAAAAATGGTCATAAAAACAAATTTAAAAATTAATTCATCATTATTAACATGTCACTAAAACTAGTTGACATTTCTGTCCCATTGTGCATGTATGTAGTACATCTGTATAAATGCATGTGTGTGTGTGTGTGTATGTGTATTTGTATGAAGATCGTTTTTATGGTTATTAAATGCATGTTTAACAGACAACTAACGACACTGAAAGGCAATGCTAATGACAGCAACAACTACAACAACAATAACAATAACTTTTGATACTCGTTGTGAAAATAAAGGGAAATTAAATTAAAAATGACATTTACAAGGACTTGTAGGAGTTTTGTTGCTGTTGTAGTTGTTTTATATTGGTTTCAATAGACGCACCTGCAGATTGTTAAACAAAATTTTAAATGCGACACAATCAAACCAGAACAAATAAATGAGAATATTATTGATGAGATTTACTGTTTGCCTGTTAATTCTCATTTTATTTGATTGATTTGAATTAAAATTATTCTAAGAATCATTTGATTAATTTTGATCAAAGAAAAAAGTAGTGGGTGCTCGAAGGAAAATTTGTTTTTCTGAAGAAGAAGAAGAAGAAGTTTTCAAACTGAAACCTATTAATAAAACATAACCTCAAAATGTAATAAATAAAATAATTAAAGTAAATACGATTTTCTTGATCTGAATGCCTTAAAACGATTTTACACCCATATTCATAAAAAAATGTATTTTCGGTTTGGGTCTATAAGACATAATTTGTATGAAAATCTAAATATAAATATAAAAAAGAGGAATATAAAATGTGTTGTAATTGATGTTCTCTGAAATGTGCTAACCGATCTTATAAACGAAAAGTGAATTCAATACCAAGGCTTTTATGTATATGAGATTTCTGTAGGTCCATTGGTTCGCGAGTTATTGACGTTAGAGTGAACGCTTTTGTATTGCATAAGTTTTACTTTAAAACGAAATTTGTTATAGCGTATTCGTATGAGTCAGAAAATAATCTTAAAATTGGGCCACACAACTTTGTGGTCAATATAAGCCATCGGTCAAAAAGTGGACGGAATTCGATAAGTAGGAGCGGCACTTCACATACAAATTAAACACTGATTTTAATGTATGTTTGGAACGGTCATAGTGAATTATTCAAATAACATTGTGGCCATTATAATTCATCACTCAAAAGTGGGTGGAATTGGCTAAGAGGGAGTGGCACCTTCGATATAAAGTAAATATTGATTTATGTCCATCTTAAAAACGGTTATAGTTAAAGTTTCTGAATTTGGTCTAAATAACTACGAAGTCAATACAAATCATCAGTCAACAAGTGGGTGGTATTGGATAAGTGGGCGTGACATCACACATACATAGTATGGATTCATTTTTATTTAATAGTAGGCGGTAATAGTAGAAGTTTCTTAATTTAGTGCAAACAACGTTGTGGACAATACATTGATTTTTGTTTATCTTTGGAACTGCAATAGTGGAAGGTTCTGAATTTGGTCTAAATAAATTCGTAGACAATACACATCATCGGGCGCTATATGGGCGAAATTGAATAAGTTGGTGTGACAGCTCCCAGGCGAAGAAAATATTGATTTTTGTATCCAGAGAACGGTTAGAATGTCAGTTTCTGAACTTGGTCCTCTGAATATTTCTTATCAGGAATACATTTTATAGGTATATAACACAAATGCTCCCAACAACGCGGGAATGGTTACTCTAGTCTGTTTTATGAGCCCTGTATAAATTGACAACAATTTTTATGAATATGAGGGTTAATGCTTTCTTAGTTCTAGACCTGTTTAAGAAGTTTAAAATATAACTTTACCGGAGGTTACCAAAATACCAGTCCAATTTTTACTGAAATGTGTTACGCATTACCACTGTGTAAGACACATGTAATCGAATAATTTGCTTAGTTACAGGTAACTGGTAGTCAGTCTCCACAGTGCTCACTAGTGATCTATTAACATTAATCTCGATCCATCCGCCGAATAAAGTTAGGGCTCTAGATTTTTACGTGGCATTTTATAGAGTGTGGTACCGTGCACGTTTGTCAAGAGTTGTTGATTTTGGTGTCAACAGTAACTTTTCTCGACTTATATCCACGTCAGGTTTATTAGAGCTGAGACCTTATCATACAATTTCCCATCTCCTACCTAATTTTTTATTTTACTTACTGACTTTTCCTTTACGCCTTCTGAGCCGATCCAGTCTTTCGCAGATGACAGCAACATTCGACCCCCATATTCATGACATCTGTGTGTGTAAATATGTAATCAGCGAAACAAATCAGAACAGCGATAAAAAAAACAGTCTACAGTACCATTCTGAATGAGATAAAAAGGCGATTAGAAAATTGAAAAATAATAAGAGGGAAATTCTACGGGTTGACATCCAAACCACGGCGGAACTTCTACGGCCTCACATCACATCAGTATGGGAGGAATAGAGGCTGCCTTCAACGCGCAGAAAGGGCATCATTGTAAAGTTACCAAGTAAAGTTACTTGAAAGACTGTAATAATGGAAGAGGAATTACTCTACTTAACACCATACATAAGATACTTGCAGTCGTAATACAGGGGAAGCTTCAAAGAAAAATAGACAATATAATGCGAGACGAACAAGTAGGCTTCAGACCGAATAGAAGCTGCGTAAATCAGACCAACACTTTACGAATAATCATAGAACAGTCTATAGAATTACGTACCCTACTCTATCTACTGTTCTTTGATTTCAAGAAAGTATTTGATACCATCAGGCAAACCGTAACATGGAAAGCACTAAGAACAAAAGGAGTACCCCAAAAAATAATTCGAATAATTAGAGCGATAAACGAGGATGCAGAGCTTTCACAACGGGAACATCAGTCAACAATTCCACACCAATGCTAGAGTAAAACAAGGATGCTCAATATAACCTCAGCTATTCACCATCGTGCTGGATGACATGATGAGCGAAATCTGTTCAAGTAAAATATGAACTTGAGATAAATATGAGAATAAACAAATCTAACACGTAAAACATCATACTACAAGGCCAATCGGAGTCGAGTATGTAGATAGCTTCTGCTATCTAGGCATTACAATGACTACAAACCGGGGCGTAGAAACAGACGTAGATAACAGGATCAATAAAGTGAGAGCGGCATTCAGACGACTGCAATGAAGAAGAAGTACGAAGAAGCTCACATATATCCAGACGGACTAGGCTCAGAATATTTAAATCATGGCTTGTATCGAATAAAACATTACACAATAACTCCAGGTATTCATTCTCAAGTGCCTCAGAATACTCTGGCCTAACACCATAAGGAAGACAGAACTGTGGAAAATAACTAATGAGGAAGCCATACTGAAACATATTCTTTTTATTTTTTTTTCTCCGTCACTCCTCTAGGGAGCATATTGGCTTCCACCAGGCATCTATTGCTTTCTTTCAGTTTCTTTAATCAATTTGATATTTCAAGCAAAGTAGATAGATGATTAATCCGCTGTAGCTTCCTCCATATGTTTTCCTTTTGTGCAGTGGTGAAGAATCTTGCTAATTGGTGGTGATCTTTACTTTGTGTAAGTTTTTCACAGTAGGTGGCGCGTTTTTCCTGATCATTCGTCTGATATTTGTCATCATCGCCTGGGGGGTCAGCCCCCCTTTTCTTTATTTTTTTTAGATGGAGTTGTCTGGAGGGAAGAAGTTGAGGCCTTTTTTATTATTAAACATTCGAAACCACAATTAAATTTTTTCTTCGTCTTGTCCTCTGCTGGGGTTCGAACTGGATCGTTTGTGTTGTTATGCGTGCGCTCTAACCACTACACCACGTCACGCCTACTGAAACCTATAAGGAAAATTAAATGGGATTGATCCGTCACGACATTCGAAAAAATCCCGATAATATCAAGAAGAAATCGTGGTCGACCAAGTAACAACTGGAGACTCACATTTATCCAGGAACTAAGACAGCAAAATCAACAGCGGTAAACCGTGTAAAATGGAGATGTTTGTGGAAGCCATATACTCCCAAGAGGAGTAACGGAAAAAAATTTAAAATCTAAAACCAAGAAGAAATACATAAATTTCAGTCCGTTAACTTGACTTTATATAATTTGATTGAAAATTGTTTCCAGTTTTTTAAGCGATTAGCTTATAATTGGTTTGGCAATTGAATATTAAATATTTGAGACAAAAATCGTATTGATTTAAACAAACGAAAACAACTGAAGCAGTTCGAGGACATTTCAATTCGTGTTTTCAACTCAATTTCGGTTTTCTTACGCCATTATTTGCAAAAATAAATACAAAATTTCCACAGTCAAGCACTTAATGTATCCATTCATACCTCTTTGGAGAAACAACATTAAAATATTTTCAAATACAAGAAATGCATTGTAAGAGTGTACGTATGTAGGCAAGTATATGTGTGTACAGCTCTGGTGAAAGAAAAAAAGAGAAGAACATTTTTTTGAATACAAAATTGTGTTCGTTGAAAATTTCAAAAATTTTAATTTAACATTTTTTTTCTTGTTACTGTTACTGTTGCTGTTGCTGTTGCTGTTGTTGTTCTTCTTCATGCTAAATTGTTTAAAATAAATTGAGTTTTTGGATGGTTGCTTGGATGGCTGGCTGCTCCGTTTAGGTTGACTGAATGATGCCTTTCAGAAGAAAAAAGTCTCAGAGTTGCTTAGCAAAGGAAAGTTTTGACTGGAATCAAAAGAGTTGCCAATAGAACGAACAACTATTGGTATGACAATGATAATAATAATGATGATTTTGTTGATGATGATGACGGCAATGAAGTTGGTGGACATTGCATTTCGTTGGTGTTGTTGTCGTGTCTCTTGTTTGTTTCTAAAGAAATTTCAAAATTCTCGCAATTGTATGTTCGTTAAACTTCCTTTTTTTCCAAAATTTGGGTTGGATTTTTTTTTTCTTTTCGATGGTTTCTACTATGGCCCATACGAAATAAATTGAATTGTTAAACGTGCAATGCTGCTTTTTGTTTTTCCTGTTTTTTTTCTTTCTTTTGCTGGCTTCTTTGACTTTTTTGAATGTTTTCAACTTGTCTTTTACCGCATATTTAAACAAATGATCAACAGATTTGGGCTTAAAGCTCAAAAGAAAACGGCATCAGCAGCCAGAATTACAGCAACAACAGCAACAACTAAACAATGCAATGTTGCTATGGAGACAATAAACTCTGGCCATAACTTGCCAGACGCTTCATGGATGCTGCTTTAGCTATAACTGGCTCGTTTAAATACAATCATATAGACAATATGACATCAATAACAACAACAACAACAACAGCAACAACAATAACAGCAGTATAAAAACAATTCCAATTTGACCATCGTCATCATTGTTCTCATCCTCATCATCAATTTCTTGTTGCATAAAAATGGTAAAAAGGTTTCATATTAAAAGGTTTCAAAATTTTATTTGTCGTAGCGCCTGTATAAGTGAGTGAGAAAATTTGCTATTAAAAAACGAATCGATCCATCCAACCGACCAACCAGCCAATAAGCCAGTAAAGTAAACAACCTACCGACCCACTGTATAGACAAACAACAACAATAACGAACACACTAACAAAAGCATATAAAATCTTATTGCCAGCCGCCTCACTGCATTGAGGTTGAGAAGGACGATGTGCATGAATGTGAAGGATGACATGAACAATTTATTATTGTCGCATTACTCTGTGTCGGTGAGTGTGTGTGTGTATGTGTTTGCATTTGGCTGTCCTCTTGTACTCGTAAAGCCGAGCGCAATGATTAGCAAAATGTTTGGCTTTTTTATGTAAATTTTTATCAAGAATTTTGTCTCATTTGAATACCGATGCACAAACACATACGTCCATACATACATCCATACATACCTTCATACTTCATTCACTTGTCCTCAATTGCTGATCAGAAACAAAGTCATGATGTCTTAATCGAAACATGGCTCTCTGTATTGCAGAGAGCTACAGAAGATTTTCATATCATTTTTTAATAATATTTTATCATCCTCGTGGTTATTGTTGTTGTTGTTTTTATCATTACTTTTATTGTAATCATTAGTTTTGTTGTTGCCTTCAATTGGCATTGTCTCTTGTTTGTGTTTGGCATGCAAATAAGTTTAAAGTTCTTTTTTAACCTTATTTCTAAGGAATTATTCTTATTTTTGTTTTTATTTTTCTTGCTGATGTCGTTATTGTTATTGTTGCTATTCTTTTTCCTGCGCCCTGTAAAACTTTTAACAAATTAATGCAAAAATGTCACATTATTTGGCAATCGACTCATTGAGTGCTGCTAAAACACACTCACGTGCACAGTAGAACACTTCAGCTGTTCGTTACAATTCAATTCATTTGAATTGCAACTAAACGTAAACTGATAAATGTGATGCACTAATGGATTGTCAACAGCATTATCGAAATGGAAAATCTGAGTTTAGTAAAGCTGTGCAAGGCTTAAATAGAGTTCAAATTGCGTTTTTCCTTATTAAAATATTTACGGAGAGAGAGAGAGAGAGGGAGAGAGAGAGAAAGAGAAATTATTTAAATTATTTTGTAAGTATGTATTTGCTTTAAAAATTTGACAATTTTTAAATAAAGTGACCAATAATGGGTTAATATTTCAAACCAGCTGCCATATTATCCATTCACAACAATTTCACTTAGAAGTTTCGGATGATTGGGATTTTTTTGCAACTGGATTACAACGAGAACCATAACGCCAAGAAATTCTGATTGGAATCTCAATGTTCTAGTTTGAAAGTAGTAGCTCAGTACCAATAAGGCTGCAAACATAGCGCGTAGCCAAAACTCTTCTTTTCTGAACTAATATATTAATTAGTCCTAACCTTGTCACATAAAAACGAAAGCGAACGAATATTTACATAAAACTATCCCTAACCATGTACTTCGTACTAACACAAGAGATAATCATCCCTATTCTGCGTTTCGATTCGAATCGTTCAGTTTCTCTCGATTATATGTATTCTGCATTACGATCGTAGTTACGTTGTTAGAAGGCTCATTCGATGTTTTTACTTTTAGTTCAAAATTTATTATTTATTTTTATTATTTATTTTTACGATATGAAAATATACAAAATGTGAAAATTTTTTTATAAAAATATGAATTTGCGCTTGTCGCTTTGCATGGAAAGGACAAACTAAAATTGAATGTTTTCTTATTGAACCCCTTTGTGTATGCAACATATATATATTTTGGGGTTATCTTACAATTTCCTTATTTTTCTGTTTCTATTTCATACGTTTCTATGCCTTTATCATTTCCTTTCGATTCCGTTTCTTCTGGAATACCAATTTTCGACCGAAGCGTAACTGAATGCCGAAATATAATCGAAACGCAGAATAGGGGTGAATATGATAATAAGATTCCAATTGAATGATGCATACTACAGAATTCATCTAACGCGTAAAAGAAAGTCGCTCACACTGAAATTCGGCCAACTTATTACAAAAACATTAGATGCACGTTTAGGAAATAACAGTGAACTTTTAAAATTTGTTATTCTATTTAATAAAACACTTATTAAGTAATTAACAAATTGTCCTACAAACACTAAACAAAAGGTTAAGCATGGAGGCTTACCCAGTGATGGATTCGGTTAATATGACTGCTTTAGGCGTTGGAAATCCTTGTTTTATAGAAGGTACAAGGGACTAAGCTATGTATGTTGAAATTTCGAAGTATTTAACATTTTAGTTTAAAAAAATCGGAGCCCATACTAATAACATGTCAAGATCAAGAAAAGCAGGAACAATTTTAGGAATGAAGGCACATTTATACTTTTTTATTAACCCTTCTGTGAGGTAAAAAAAAAACTGAAGAATCTTAGGTAAAGTACGATTCTGATCCATATTGTTTTTTAAACAACAAATGCACTCAAATGTGTTTTTTCACTTTTTATAATAAAATATATTTGTGATTCACCCAGTTTGCAGGACTATATTGAGTTCTATTGCTGTAATTTCCCTTATCTAGTTAATCGTATCAGCTGTACTCTGTAACTCAGATATTTCAATTTGTAGGGCTTGTAGTGAATGTGAAATCAATACAATATTTTTTTAGAAAATGAGAAAGATGATGCCTCAATCGGTTATGTATGGAGTAAAAAATATAATGTAATGAACTTCATCCATCTCCTTTACGCATTGTCGTAAGAACTTCAGCCGAGAATATCATATGTATACATCCGGATCCTATACAATTTGCTGTTTCCAGGTGAAATGATATATTGCGTTCTGTTTTGCTATTTTTCCCCCAACATTAGAAATAATTGAAAATAAAAAGAAGTATGGAAGAGAAAAATTCGACAAAAAGCGGAAAGATGTTAAAACATCCACGTTACCTTCAAACATTTCTATACTATTTCTTACAGGTGTTTATTGTTCAAAATGATTTGTTCGATGCACGTTTTGATCGCCCTTTTTTTTAAGCAATAATAAGCGAAGTTAATTTTGATATGTCTTTTAGTGTTCCTCGCTTCTACGAGACTATGGCCCGAAGGCAGAGACAAAACAATAGTAATTTCGAACACTGGGAAATTAATTTTCCTATGTTTTAAAACTGCCACGAAGATGTAACTGTTGATGAACGGTTGGTGGCAATATATGTTTTCAAAGCAAGCGAAGTACGACCTAAAATTTTGGCTGATTGTCGATTCCAAATCAGGAAATGTATGGAAAGTGCAACCATACCTTTGAAAATCATAAAATTAACAATCTGGAAACAAACATTGAAGGCCTGAAATATCAAATCTGATAACATTTTTCACCCTTTGAATCAGAAAAGAAGCTTATTGAATGGAAGCTGACACATAGAGCTGCAAAACAACCGATAGTACTATCGATAGTATCAATAGTTTTTTTTTTTTTTTTTTTTTGGCTGACCATCGATAGTTTTTTTTTCACTAGCGATACTATCACCAAATTCTATGAGTAAATACGGAGGCCAATAAATGTAGTCAAAGTCACATTTGCAAAAAGTTGTTTGACGCAGGTTGTCAGCCGTATAGTTACATAGGGACACAGTTTAACCGTCTCTGTGTTCGTATATTTTGCATTAAACACAAACAAATTAATGTTCATTTCGTCAGACCATAGCATGTTGTTCTACCTATACGGTGCAGGTACATGTTGAGAACTTTTACACACAAGTCTAGCTTCGATAAGTTTTTTCCTTATTGTGCGACTTGAAACAGGAGAATAAGTTAATTTTTGAGGCTTTTTGATGACTTGAAGGGATTAATCAAAACTGACAGCTGTTTCACGCTTTCTTCCCATAGTCTGTGCAGTTTTCTTTACTGGACCTCATTAACTACTTTAGTTTTAGAGCACTTGATGGTCGGAAACATTTTCGCTATATACTCGTATAAGGACTACTCTTCCATCAAAAAACTTCAATACATCAAATACCGCAAAAAATAAAGTGTCCCTATTATTTGTTTCAATACTGTGTATTTGTTATTAATATTTTGCTTTAATTTGAATTCTAATATAAGGCTGAGTTAGTGAAAACGTATCGTGTACTTGGGGATCAGCTGTGAAATTCTCTACATAACCAAAGCACGTTGCTGCTTACGTTTTCATTGTCACGTAGAAAGTGTACGGAATTTTGATTTTTACGTTGCAAATGTCAACTTTGGCAACAACTTCAACAATAAATGGCTGACTGGCTGCTGCGTTACGTTTTCACTAACTAACATCTAAAGTTTGACATCTAAAGTATGACAATAGTGGAAAGTCTTACTTTGTACGTTATTTTCACTAACTCAGCCTTTAAAAGCATTCGATAGTATTAAATGGGCCGACTATTGATAGTTTTGCAGCTCTACTGACACATCGGTACAATTAGAAAAAATAAAGGACTTATGCCTTCGATATGGTATTTTATCATTATTTGCTTTCAATGAAACTGCTAAATTGGTTACATTGTGTAGGATCTGCGAGTGGTGTACCAAAATGTCATCTGTTAGAAAATGGGGAATATGCAGCTTTTGCAAATCTAATGGCGTTTTCTTTTCTGAAGAAAATGTTGCGCTTCTTTTCTTCTTTGTCATAAAACGGAGGCAAATATTAGGAACTTTATTAATTTTTATAAAAAACTAACACAAAAGAAGACGGCAACAAAGAAGAGTGCAACATTTGTTTCTTTTTTCTGAAAAGAAAACGCCATAAGTGCTGCAGTAAGAGCATTATATGCAGCAAATTTATATTCTAAATAATAAAATAATTTGCTCTTTTACTGAGCAAACTTGATTTTTGCATTTCTTCTGTAAAACTAATTCATAAAAGGAAATCAATAAACATGTACGGACCGAAATAGTCCTTTAACTAAGATTTGTAACTTTTTATTTTGTTATCTTCCTTTACAGCAGAGAATGCTAATAATTTCTTGGAAGTTATAAAATATAAAAATACCACCTGAAATAAAGTATGTTGAACTGTTGCGTAGCAAAAGCAAAAAGAAAAACGAAGTTGCTTCATGGAGGCCAATATTTCTATCCCGAGGTACATATGCATGTAAAAGCATGCAAAGTTTTAGGCAACATGTTTCGAAATACTACTCTTTGAATTGTAAGAGCAAGTCCAGCGGTGAAATTATGAAAAATACCGTCCGCATCTCGTATGTTCTTAATAAGCTAGACAGACTATACGAGTAATTTCGAATACGCCTTAGCTTTCTAAAACCAAACATTTTTATTTTGTTCTGATTAAATAATTTATTTTTATATAATATTGTATTATATCTACATACATATGTACATACATAAGGTTGTTGTTGTTGTTGTTGTTATTGCTCTTATTCTTATTGTTGTTTTTTATATTGTTATTGTACTTATACAATATAGTATATTTAGTATTTGATTCGATTTTACATGTTAGAGTTCAATGTCGTTTTGTTTTTGTTTTGAAATTTATGGATGTCATGGCACAATATAAATTGCATTCAAAACATTAACAACAACTACAATACAAATGTAAGAATAGCAACAACAACAGCAAATGAAGTTGTTAAGATTCTTAAATAACAACCAACAACAATAATAATACACAGAACGTTACTTACTATACGATGCCATAAAAATGCTTCAAAAAGACATCACAGCGATAGCAATAATAAGAAAAACGAAGTGCATTTAACATGATGCACTACGGATATAGCCCATAACAATGATATTCTCAGTAATACTGCTGCTGATGCGCATAAATATATTTCAGAAAATTAACAACAAAAACAACAATAAGAAGATTATTTGAAAAGAATAAATAGGTGTATTGATTAGATTCAAATAAAATGTTTTACAAATTTATTTGTCTTTTAGCCTGTTGGTTGGTTGTTCTCTTTTTTTTTGTAACTCAACTGAAATGGGTATTTCGAAATGTAGTTTCAAGCTTGAATTTCAATCGATTTCAATTGTACAATATAGTTGAAGATAAAGATATTAAGTGAGAGGACTTAAAACAATTTTAAAGAGTTAATTATATCGTTTGGTACGAGTATGTTTATTGTTGTACTGATGAGAGTTGTCTTAACATCTGTTTCACGTCAATAGGTTTTAAACATTAAATTTTATTACAAAATAAAAGATACGAGTATTGATTGAATAAAGAAGGGCTTAAGGGCTTAAAAGCTTGATTAATTTACAATTTTTGCAATTGTTTAAAATATTTTTTTAAAATTTATTTTTCTACGGCCAGAATAATATGAATTTAATTAAGGAGTTTTTATTTAAAAAATTATTATTTCTTTACCATTATTATTTATTAAAAAAAAGGAATAATTTTGTTTAAAAAAACTGAATTATTAATAATTTATTTCACTATTTAAAAAAAGAACCTGTATTTGCATGCGATATATAAAGTTAAGTAATAAATTCTTTAAATACCACTCGAATTGTTAACAAAATAATTTATAAAATTTTGCCAACCTAAAGTAAAGGGTCCGCCAATTCATGTTTTTTCAACTAGTGCTTATTTCGTGAATGGTAACACTTAGCTCATGTCTGATTTGACAGATAATTAGTTTTATCCTTCCGCTGAACGAATATGCTGGTGTATACGCTTCGCTAAATGGGCCTGCGATCGACTTACAGAAGATGCCGATTTTGTAAAAAAAAAAATCATCTTTTCAGGTGAAGCAAAATTGTCGCATTTGGGGCACAGAATACCCGCACGCATACATTGAAAAACCGATACACCAAAAACGAGTCACTGTTTGGTGCGGATTTTGGTCTAGAGGCATAATTGGGTCATTTTTTTTCGTAAATGAGCAAGAGTGGCCGTTAGAGTCAATGGCGATCGTTATCGGGCCATGCTGAACGAATTTTTGTTCACAAATATCAAAGAGGAGGATATTAGCAACATTTGGACGGCGCTACGTGCTACACAGTCGAAGCCACACTTGATGTTTTGCGCCGTTTTTGAAGATCACATTATCAGTCGCAGAACGGATGTCGTTTAGCCACCTCGGAGCTGCGATTTGACACCGTTGGACTATTATTTGTGGGGTGCCGTCAAAGAGAAGTGTTACGCCAACAAGCCAGAGACAATTGACGCTTTAAAGGACAATATTCGTGAAGCCATTGGTGTAATACAGCTGCACACAATCGATAATGTGCTTAAAAATTGTACCGATCGTGTAGGCTACTGCATGGCCAGCCGAGGCAGCCATTTGAATGAAATTATTTTCCATTATTAGCCGGAAGGATTGTACTTTCAAATAAAAGGAGAAATTTGAGAAAATATTCAGTAGTTTTTGTTTTATAGCATTTTCAAAAAAAAAATTTATTTGGCGGACCCTTTATATACAGTGTGCGACACGAACTAATGGTCTCAATAACAAAAGCAGACACTTTTGGATTTTGAACAATTTTATTTATTTATAAAGTTAATCAACTAAATACAATGAAAAATAAAAAAACCAAGAAAATTCCAATTTAGCATAGAAAAAATCATTTTGTACGTTGAACACAGTCTCCTGAATGCGACAAAACATAAGCACGACTTCGATAAATTCACTTAAAATATTTATTTTGTTTTTTTGAAAGTTCTTTGCATATTCATGTTATGGACTTGGTTAGATTCGATAATGGTTCACCAGAAATTTTTCTCAATGCAATTACCTCTTGCCAATAAAGATGATCCTTAGTTTTGCAATTATTGCGGTTTATTTTGAGATCACAATATTCTATTTATTTCCTGAAGTATTAAGATCTAGCGATTCTACTAGACATTTCAAAACGTTGATTTGTTTTGTTTACAAAGCCCTCTTTCACTTATTTATTTGTGCATTTTAGACTGTTGGCCTGTTGATATCTCCAATCATCTGCATGCGGTGTCAGTATGTATGCTAGGACATCCTTGTAGACAAATCGATTCATTACACCCTTTATTTTTGCCCAACTTCATGGCCAGAAATGCATTTTGCAGACTAAAACACTTTCTTCTTTGTGTTTTACCGTGTCTTTGGTATACCGAGTATTAAGACGTTATCGTTTTTATTCAGATTAACAGGCTAAATCCATAAGAATGTCTTACATTAAACTTAGATTCATCGGCGAAGAGTACGGTCTTTCATTAAAACTATACCCAAGTTTATTTGTTCCTTTGTAAGTTCCATTCTTAACCATCAGTTTTCGGCAGTAAAAAGTGGTTTTTTTGTACCTCGACATGATACTTATCCACTGTTTACAGATCGTGTTTGAATGCTTCTATTTGAAGCATTTACGAGCTTTAAGTTGATTTGTAATAGACCTTCCTGATATAAAAACATATGTAGTTTTTTATTAAACAGAGTATCGCTTGGTCATTCCGGTTTTCAGGGGTCTACGTTCTCTGTGTATGGTTGTCAATGAGCCTGATGAACGGAATACTCTGTTGAATTCGAAATTTGTTTGCAATTACTGTCACAGAGTCATCTCTATTATAATCATTAATTATGTTCTCTTTTAATTGCTTATGGCTGTTAATCATTTCTGTAGAATATTGCAAAATATTGTTGGCTAGGGATAGAGTTTGATAGATTCGGTACGATTATAAAGACGTTTAAATTTTCTCTAATTATTCCTCTAATGTTGTTATGTTTTTTGCGGTTGTTGAACGATTTTTTTCATTGGTAATTTAACTGTCTAACTATTTCGTGCTATTGTTTTGACGCATGCAAAATAGCGTTTTTGTAACTTTAACATACATTTTTATCGGTATATATTTCTTTTCCTTTGTTTTTGCCTTTTGTAAGTAATAGGAGGATATTATCGATATAAATTAATGAATCAAATTATAATTCGAATAAGCATATGTTTTTTCACATACTGTATGTATGTATGTATGAATGTATTGCAATGGTTTTCAATAAAGTATTTACATCTTGAAAAATATTTAAAATGTCACACTTACGAGTAATTTACAGATGAGTGTTTGGCTCACATAAACGTTTTTAGACGACCTCAATATCTGTCGTATTTGTGTTTCTGTTTTTAGTTGTTAGTTAATTCAGTAATTTTGTTAAGAATGGAATTTTTTGTTCATTTTTATTTCAAGCCAATTCATCAAAAGGACACACAATCAACAAAAGAATGACAGTTTAACGTTTTGCAGAAAAACCAAAAAAAAAAACAGAAAATTCTTGTACTCGACATTAAAATATTTAAAATATTTATTCTGCTGTTAAAGCTACTGCCTCCATTGCTACATCTACCAGTGATTCTTCCTCCTTTAAAAATGCTAAACAGCAGCAGTAGCAGTAGCAGTAGCAGTAACAGTAGCAACAGCAAGCAAAACAAACTGAAACCCCTCTCAGCTTATGACAAGTCTGTTTTTGGTTAATTTTTTTGTTTAATTCACTGTTTGATTTGAATATAAAAAAAATTTTCTTTTTCTCAAGTTGCAAATGGTAGAAAAATTGACATTTGTTGCCCATATTTTTTTTCAAATATGAAAAAAAAACGCCAAATCAACTCATATGAATACGAACATGTCACTTGAAAACACGTCAAACGCACCACGAAATGACATTTTTTCGTTTACTTTATGGACCCTGAGTACGAGTAAGTGAAACTTTGAATAAACGTTGGTTGGCTGCTTCATTTCATTCAACTTAGTTTTTTTCATTTGCTACCATTTGTGGTTCTTCATCAGCAACATCGCCATCGCCATCGTCATCGTCATCGTCATCATCATCGTCATCATCCAGCAGTTGGTTGTTGGGTACATTCATCTAAAACTGAAACTGAAATGCAAATTATATTGTTAAAAACCTTGCGTTATATCAACACATTCAACACGATCTTTGCTAAGATTGCATAAATTTATTATTAAAAACCCAACGAAAAAAGAAGAAAAAAACATACACAGCAAATGCAATCAGAAAAAGAAAAGCAAATAAAGAAAAGCAGTAAAACAAAAACAGTAAACTGGGAAATAAAATAATAAAAAAACAAAAACACAAAAAATCTGACTGACAAGATTCGTGATTTAAAAATTTCTTTATATTTTTTTTATTATTTGTTTAAAGGAAAATATTCAAAATGTTAAATACTAAATATGATTCAATTACAATGTTATCCTCGTTAAATATTGAAACATGTTTTATCGAAATTAGTATTTCTTAAATATCACCCATAAATATGTTCTTTCATTAGCGATTACTATGTGCGCGAGTCTTTTCAAAAGGATGCTCATTTCATATGCATCATCACCAAACAAATTATTGGAGTTTTTATCGTATAATCTTGTTGATCAGGATATAAAACTGTGGGGAAATTAAGTGAAAAACCTAATGAAAAACTGAAACCCAATATTACCAATTTCAGTGGTGCATATCATGCCTGGTTGCTGTCACTCTGATGAGTTTTTCACACTCCTTGAGAAGACTGTCGAATTCGAAATTGATAGCCATCATCACAATAATCAAATCATACCTTGCACTCGAGAAGTAGGGGAATTCAGTAGATCAATTTTAGTTAAAAAAAATTCAGTTGGTGACAGAAAACCTGGCCACCCGAACGCCAGGTAGATAAACTTACTAAACTGGAAAATAACAGCTAAAAACAAAGATTTCTAACGGCCAAGTGGCATCTATCTGGCAGGTTCAACGCTAATAGGTAAGTATGTAAGATTTATAAAAACTGTCAACTCATACTTAAAATGAAGGGTCCGCCATCTAACGTTTTTTTTTTTTTGAACTAGTGCTTATTTCGTGAATGGCAACACTTAGCTCATGTCTGATTTGACAGATAATTAGTTTTATCCTTCCGCTGAACGAATATGGTTGTGTATACGCTTCGCTAAGTGGGCCTGCGATCGACTTACAGAAGATGCCGATTTTGCTAAAAAAAATAATCTTTTCAGATGAGTATGTAAACAGGCAAAATTGTCGCATTTGGGGCACAGAAAACCCGCACGCATACATTGAAAAGCCGACAGACCCAAAACGAGTCACTGTTTGGTGCGAATTTTGGTCCAGAGGCATAATTGGGCCATTTTTCTTCGAAAATGAGCAAGGAGTGGCCGTTACAGTCAATGGCGATCGTTATCGGGCCATGCTGAACGAATTTTCGTTCACAAAAATTGAAGAGGAGGATATTAGCAACATTTAGTTTCAACAGGACGGCGCTACGTGCCACACAGCCGAAGCTACACTCAATGTTTTGCGCCCTGTTTTTGAAGATCGCATTATCAGCCGCAGAGCTGATGTCATTTGGCCACCTCGCAGCTGCGATTTGACACCGTTGGACCATTATATGTGGGGTGCCGTCAAAGATAAGTGTTACGCCAGAGACAATTGACGCTTTAAAGGACAATATTCGTGAAACCATTGGTGAAATATTGGTGTGCTTAAAAATTGGACCGAGCCGAAGCAGCCATTTGAATGAAATTATTTCCCATTATTAACCGGAAGGAATAAAAAAAGAAATTTGAGAAAATATTCAGTAGTTGTTTTCTACAGCATTTTCAAAAAAAAAAATTTATTTGGCGGACCCTTTATGTAATGATCTCTTACAAGCGTAAAATAAGCATTTAATAGAGAATTGTTTAGTGTCAAACCTGTTAAAGATCAGCGCTTAACCACTCCCGCTACGTTGCAAATTTTAGGTAATATCTTCCGTTGATTGTTAACTAAATTAATATTAAACGAAATTCGATCAAATAAGCGCATCTTTACCTAAAAGTACTGTTTGAAATTTAATTAAGATATTTCTGTAAGTGGCCTAAGCTATAATCAGTGTTGCCGTTTTTGTTATTTTTAACCAAAATTGCTTATTTTTTTCTTCAATGTGTAGATGTGTACTTTTTCCCCATTTAGGTTACTTTTTCTAGAAGTAAAAAATAAAGATAATGAGTTCATTTAACGTTTATTTCCTAGGTTCTTATTGAGTGTATCACTTTTGTTGTGAGAATGCTATGACCTTTCCTATCATTCTGGTAAGATATGGATTTCATGCTAAAAGACTGCAAATGTTTTAAGGCCAGAAACGAAGCGAGCCAGTTTCACATACTCTGTTCTAAAGTGAAAGGTATTCCGATCGAAACAAATGGTAGCAAATGGCAGCTAAAACTATTTTCTAAATAGTTTCAACCGATCTCAGAACATTTGGCCGAACGTTGCCCGAGAGGATCTATTTTTCATCGCTAGTAATGATTGTGTGCCTTGACAATTTTTTTTGTCGCTTTTCGGCAACATTTCGGACATGAAAAGTTGCCTTTTAACATTTTTCGGTATTAACTCGTCCGGTATTCAATTCCATTGCTTTTTGATTAATTCGAAATGTCTTGCTTGAGTAGCTTTTTGAGTTTCAGTTGAATTAAATAAAGTAATATTTTCAATTCATTACATTTTTGCCTGACCTGAGCGGTCTTAATTTTTCATGTCAAGATGATCACTTCTGAAGTTCACAAATAATCTCTAGCAAAGAATAAAATCTGTGTTGCTTATACTGTTTCGTTCAGTGGCTAAGTGAGGGCAAATATCAGACATATTTTACTTCAACGCTATTGTTCGGCGATTCTTTAAGTAAAGGCCGTTGAGATAAAATTATCTACAAATAAATTTTAGAACCTCATCATAACCGAAACCTCATCATATGAAATACCTAAACTGTGAATCTGATGATAACTCTGTTATTGCAAATATGTTCGTTGATTTTTTTCTACAACTATCAATCATTTTTTACTCTACAATCGTTATCTTTACGAAATTCTATCAAACTCAATAGTTAGTTTCCCATTAATCAACTGCCACGAAATCGAATTTGAATTACCGAAACTAAAATCATCTTTCAATCACATACCTGATGGTATACAAATTGTTTACCCAGAAACTGTGCATCTAACTTATCCAACTTATCCTATAACTATTATTCAACTTATCCACAGGAAATGGTTACGTTGCTAGTCATTGGAGAGCGTCATATATTATTCCTTTATTTAAATCAGGATGTAAGTCAAATGACAAAAACTATGGAGGTATTGCCAAGCTTAATTCTATTCCAATGATTCTTGAGAAGTTTATTATCAAATTCATAAATCATTGTTTATCAAACTTGATATCACCTCCTCAACATGGATTTAGAAAAGTTCGTTCTACCAGTACTAACGTTTTGCAGTTTACCACCATTATTGTCAATGGTGGTAATCAACAAACAGATGCTATTTATATTGATTTTAGTAAAGCTTTTGAAAAAGTCAACCATAGTCTCCTCATTCAAAAGTTATAAGGGGTGATTTTTGTAGAGGTATAGAACTTTAAGTTGGAATAAAACAACGATCGATTATTCGATTGACATGAACTTTATTTATCCGAAAGATAATCTTGTCGCATTCATTACATTTTAAATGTGATCTCTGACATATGACCGCCACGGCTGGCGCAGATGTAGTCCAATCTGGACGTCCAATTTTCCATGACTTTTTCGAAAACATTTGTGGCCGTATATCGGCAATAACACGGCGAATGTTGTCTTCCAAATGGTCAAGTGTTTGTGGCTTTACCGCATAGACCAATGACTTTACGTAGCCCCACAGAAAGTAGTCTAGCGGTGTTAAATCACAAGATCTTGGAGGCCGATTCACAGGTCAAAAACGTGAAATTAGGCGGTCACCAAACGTGTCTTTCAATAAATCTATTGTGGCACGAGCTGTGTGACATGTTGCGCCGTCTTGTTGAAACCACATCTCCTGGACATCATGGTTATTCAATTTAGGAATGAAAAAGTTAGTAATCATGGCTCTACACCGAGAGAACGAATTTTCTATAGTGCCAAGTTCAAATGTTTAGCACAAATCAACAACTGTACCAGGTTTTTGTTGACCAGTATATACCTATTCAGTCAATGCTGCTAAAAAATTCATAAACAACATGTTTTTTGTATTCAAATGAGGATTTAAAAATGTTGGGTTTTTTTTGGTTACTTTTTATTGATATTCGTTTACAAAAAACTCGAAGTTATGGCAACAAATTTTTATGCAAATACCTCTACTGAACTGAACTATGCTGTGCTAAGGATGTATTATTAAAAAAAAAAAAAAAATTATTAAAATTTTAATTTAAAAAAATTGAAAAAAATAATAAAAGAACATTTTGCTAAACCACCGCAGGCTTTTATTTTGTAGCAATAAATAAATGAAATTAAAAATTTATTGTGTCTGTTAAGTAGTAACGCGTGGCCATACAAATCCAAAACTTTTTATAATTGCCGAGTATAAATTGCAGCTAATGAAGCAACTTGTTACCCCTCTAGTAAGGAGGAACACACAAAGGCATACATACATACGAGTACGTGTTGTATGTTGTTCGTATTAAAATGTAAATGAGAGAAATAAGATTGAAATTCATATAATGACGGGGATTAATTTTCAAAGTTTCCCAGCCTCATCATCTTTGCTGACATTCTTAAACAGTAACAAAGGCAACAACAAAATAAGCAATTACAACAAAAATATACAACAATTTATACAACTTTTAGGCAGGATAAAAAGGCGACAAAGAAAAAATGCGGAGAAACAAATCATAATCTGCTTGAAACCAACAAACAGTCCATACATCCATCTATATATCCATCCAACCAGCTATCAAATCATTCATCTTTTTTTGATGTTTAAAGCTGTTTTTGGTGCGCATGCCTCTTTAGCAAAAACATCAAATAATCGGATTAGAATTGTTCACAAAAGTATTGACTATTGACTTTCTCAGGCCATTTAGAAGTTAAATGTATCAAACGAACTACTACAACAGCCACCAGCCAAACAAAAAAAAGTCCTTTTTATCCTGATGTGTGCATGAGTATGTGTTTCAGTCACCCCTGGTGTAGTGTTTGTTTGTTTTTATTAAAAAAAAAAAAAAAAGAAAACAGAAGAGAAAAGAATCCGTTTAAGTCAGTCAGTCAGTGAAAGAGTCGATGCTAAAAATCAAATCAGCCCTTAAAACAGAAACGAAAGTGAGGAGTGGTAGTAGCCTGGGCTGGTGTTGTTAATGATTATGAGATTTGAGAATCACTGCCTATCTCTCTATTCCTTTATTGTTGTATTTAATTTATTTATTTGTTTACCTTTATCTGTGTGGTGCTTATTTCTTCTTTTTTGATTTTAACGTCTTTTTTTTCTTGGATTACAGGAAAATTAGATGATTAGCTTGAATCTGCATAAGTGCGTAAATTTTTGTTGTTCAAATAAAAACAAAAAAAATAAAAAAAAACAGCAGCTCATACTTATTTATAAGCGATTTGTATTTGTGGGAAATGTAAACATGACATAAATGTTTGTACTCCGTATTCCTTCTCTTTATTCCTTGATTTTTTTTTACTAATAATTGTTGGTGATGATGATGATGATCTAATAACGTTTTCAATTTTCAATTCTTTTTCTTCTATTCTTTTGGTTGCAGGCGTTGATGGGCGTTCTTTCAAGTTGAATACAAATAAATTGCAAATAATGATGCTGAAGTTGATAAAGTTGATGCTGCTGTTGCAAGTGCTGGTGTTGATGACTATTTGTTTGTTTGTTTGTTTGTTTTTTATTGTTGCAGTCATACGCCGCTCATTTTGCATTCATTAAATATTTACTTAAAATATGCTGCAGCCCTATCTAAATGAAAATTATTAGAAATATAATTATTAAAGTATTAATTTCTGTTATTAGCTGCTATAAAAGGCACTCACTCTATCTGTGAAATTAAAAACATTCCTATTTGAAGCAATTGGGTTCAAAATAAATTAAATATTAATCATATCGGAAATCCATAGGTTTCAGTTTGAACCAGCGGTTATTTCGAATCTGGCAATACTTATAGCATTGGAATCTGCACAAAATTCAGTATATTTTCTCCAACATAATGATTTATTGGAAATTTATCATCATTTAAAATCATCTTTTCGGATGAAGCTCATTTTCATACTGGTGGATACGTTAATAAGCAAAATTGCCGTATTTGGGGCTCAGAAAACCCAAACGTGGTCTTATGGGTGAATGTTTGGTGCGGCTTGTGGAGCGAAGATATCATTGACACATATTTCTTTAAAAACCAGGACGACTATCGCACCATATTAATATATTAATTCCCATAACATTCCATGAAAGAACATGGTCCATAAGCTGCACCCGATTTAATTTTTAGTCTCATTGAAAGGGACCTACAGTTTAACGCCGGCTCCGAACGGCAAATGCATTATAAAAGTTTTCAATAGTAGTAATACTTCATAACCATTTACTAGCTAATGTTATGAGGTGATGCCGCTGTTGAAAACTTTTTCTTTTTTTCAGATGGTCTGACCTGGTATTGAACCGAGGGTTTTCTGTTTCGTAGCCGGGGGTCTTAATTAGCATACCTCAGCGACACACCACCATTAAAACGAATTTTTTTGTGCCCGCTCTTCATGGCATTCCTGGTTTTAACAGGATGGTGCAACTTACCACACAAGTCATGCCACAATCGATCTATTGCTTTGATGGCCGTTTAATTAGCCGAAATGGTGATGTCAGTTAGGACTAATTTCTGTGGGGCGCCATTAAAGACAAGTATTATGCCGACAAACCACAGACAATTGAGCATTTGAAGGCCAACATGCGTGATGCTATTGCCGACATACGACCCCATACAGTCAAAAAAGAAATTAAAAATGAATGAAATAATATTTCATTTCTAACTGGAATAATTGTAATTCACAACAAACAAATAAATTTGACAAAATTTCAAACCGTTTTTGTTTTATTGCATTTTTAAATTTAAACTTTTAAACGGCCCACTCTTTAGTATATAGGATATAAGAAGACAAAAGAAATATGTGAGCTTTACCTCATTTTTTGGACTAGCGTCCTATGTAAGAATACACATTAAAATATACTGACGTTGCAATGAAATGTAAGGATGTTTCAAGTCATGTTTATTGAAGGATGACTTGATCAAAAGTGTTTTGAGCTATGCATGATAAAAATATTGTACTTTTTACTAAAATTTAAAAGCTTTTATACCTTTTTAATTTTCACAGTTTTTTTATTATTATTTTTTTGTGTATTTTGTTTGAAATCATAATAACAAAACGTTATTTAATAAAATTATACTTTGAAATCTAATCAAATATTGAATACTTTTTTGAAAAATTTAAGTGAACCAAATAGACCAGATGCACTGATTTACTGCAATTTTATAGTTTTTTCATTAGAAAATACATGTTTTACACATGTTTTAGACAAAACGAATTAATATTTTTTGATTTATTTCTTTGTAATTCTTTGTAATTTTTCTTTTTATCAAAAACAAAATCATCTCAATAAAAATTAATTAAAAACGAAACATAAATCGTAAAAGAAACAACAACACATTGTAATATTTAAACCGGAATAACAAAAAACAAAAGACCACCCACCCACCCATTATCACATCACATTTGACTGGAAAAAGAATACAAAAATACTTAGAAAATCTTAAATGACTAAATAATATACAATAATAATGAAAAACAACAAGAACAACAACAACACAAGCAATAATAATAATAATAATAAAGAGACATCATTATACTTATGTATATAAAAAAGCAACAGCAACAACAACAACAACAACAACAATAAAAATGATAATAAAAGAAATATTACAAGAGAAGAGTAAAAAAACGTTAGAAAATCTCCAAAGATTTACATTAATTTGCAATTATTCATGCTGTGCTTTATTGGTGCAAAACGTATATACACCCCATTTCGCCCATTTCCCCACCCCCTCGCCAACCAAATTCATATTCATACAAACCTCATATCTTTATACATCCCAGCCCTGCCACAGAAAAACAACACAACGCTACACAAGAGATTTATGAACAATTTTCATTGGATGGCTGTAATAAAAAAATCGTATAAAAATCTTCAACTAAAAACGAAACAAAAAAAAAAAATAAGAAAAAAACATTATTTTATGCAAATTTTCATCACATTTTCATTATTTTTCTTTACATTTATTTCTTATTTCGTTTTTCAGGAAAAACAAAAACGGAAGAAAAAGATGAAAAATTAAACAAGAAAATTAAAGTCGGTCAAGGCCGTCTCTATGAAGCCTTATATTGTATCAAAGGTTTTAAGCACGATATTGGAATTAAAAATAATGGTTCAAATCTGTGACCGATTTTATAAAAACTTTATCCAATGAAAGCGAACCATCCCTGTCGAAGTCATAAAAAGGCAAATATTTCGGCCTGATCCTGTGTTCCTACCTACAGCTTTATTGTTTACACACAACCGGCATTAAAATTACACATGAAATTATGAAAAAAATTATACACAAGTGATGTACCATAAGTGAGCTCCAATTTTGGCATACTTTTTCAAGCATTATATACCGGCTGAAAGGCTGAAACTATTGGCAGCTGTAATATTATCTTTTAGGGCTGGAATTGTGGCTGACTGTACACACAAGAGACTTCACGTATCCCCACAAAAAACTCGGCTTTTGATAGGTTAATGGTATTACCTTGTAGCATGTGGTACCGTTTTGTTGAAACTACATGTCAACCAAAGCCAATTCTTTCATATGGGGAGAAAAAAAGTCGGTAATCATCTCACTATATCTCACTCCTTGACTGTTACGTTGCAGTTTTCATCGTTTTTGAAGAAATACAGTCCAACAATGCCAGCATGACACATGACTTTCTTGACGCCTACAAAATTCACACTGAAAAACCAAATAGTAAAAAACCACCCTTTGTTAGTGCCGCACAATTACCATTTACATGCTCTGGCTATTAAAAACCTAAGATGGACACGAATTTCTTTGACCGAACATAATATCGAACGCCAAACTTTAAACACGGGCTAACCAAGTCTGATAGGTAGCAAAATTCTAAAGAGGTAATGGAAGGAAAGCCTATAAGATAACATCACTCGTAAAGCCACTGATTGGAACTCACTAAGAAGTAAAAGAAGAGAAACATTGGCTTATACCTGGAGAAAAGCCGCAGCAGAAGTCGCAAGAAGCGGAAAAAGAGGGAATGAAAACAGAAAAATTGAAGTCTGCGATTAAAGTAAACGTTAGAACAAAAAGTAATGTTACACACAAATTACACACTTGGTTTTCACACAATCAAAAATTACACTCAATATGTATAATAACGCACGAAGTGGCAGCACAGGCCTGATCTTAACTTATCTTTTAAATTAAATTAAGTAGCAGATAAGACATAAATATTTATTTGGGCCTAAGTCGTACTCAACTCGAGGTATAAAAGTTGCAATGGTTTTTATCCGACGATAAAAGTACATTTGTCCCTCTAAATACAAACAGGGACGAACAATTTTATCTCGTTGCTAAGAAGTTTCTAAGTCGGCCTTAACCACCGGCGACAGTGTACGGTATAAACATAGTAATTCTCTTTGCTGTTGCTAGAAAAATTTTATTCATCTAAAAATAAAGCATAAAAAAATAAGAGGAAATACCGACTACTGGAAAAACGCGAATAAAATATACGACATAATGAGCGAGATTTTTAGAAGAATATTTTTATGAATTTCCTCTTCTATTTTTCGTTCTTCTTTACTTTTCATTTTGTTTGAAAAATTCATAACGATTACTTGAGAAAATTTCTTTTTTATTAATTTTATTTACAACTGCGATAGATGACGTAGTAGGAAGCATTAGAAGAAATTTATTATAATTTCTAGCTCCTCCGTATGTTAATCGAAGTGGTAAAGAGCAAAAACAGGACATCTAACTTAACTAGGCTTCTTCTTAGCACTTTTACTATAATATAACCATATAATCATGATTAGCCACCTCTTATTAACCATCTAGCTTAGATTGGGTTGAAAAAGGTGGTGCATAAGCACCCCACCCAGAGACCATAGAGGTCAATTGTGGAAAAATTTATTAAAAAAATAATGAAAATAAAGGGAAAACAAGTACAGAGAAAATGGAAATAAAAAAGATATATTAACGTCCCTATTTAATATATAACCCTCCAGGCCACCGACCATGCCTGGCGCAACCTCAACTGGGTCATTAAAAAGCCCTGGTCCAGCAGCCTGAGCCTGCGTTTAAGGAGAGCCGGGCAATGACAGAGAATATGTTCCACAGTCTCTGGCTCCCCCATATCGCCGCAAACTCGGCAGAAATTAGGGGTACCTGCTTCCCATAGCCCATTCCTTGCCCTTAAAGCGCAATGCTCAGTCAGAAACCCTATCAGAGTCCAAAGAGATGCCTTTCTCAGATTAAGGCCTCATTCCATTCTAGAGCAGCCTGGAAACTCCACAATTTCTTCTGCACCTCCATAACTTTACATTCTACGATGAGCCCCGCTAACACTGCACACATCCAGGAGTGACGTGAGGGTTTTTCTGCACAGTGAAACTAACTTTGAGCTGACATAGCGCCCAGTCAGCGACTTGATAACAGCTTGACTGTCTATATAGATGACCACACTATCCCCAATAGCGACTAAGTCATGAATTAACTCGGCTGCGCTAAGGACAGCAAAGACCTTACTCGGAAGGCACTGCACTCGTTCGGAAGTATATAGGACAGTGCCCTCCTCGATCTTAGAGCCATCCGTGAAGCTAGCACGGCCGTATTAAACTTCTAAGAATATCAAAATATTGTTAGGTTTTGACCTTTTTATAACGTTTGAGTTCTTTTTAATAGCGTTAAATAAAATAACACGTAGTTGTTGTTTTATTTTACAGTCTCTTTATTTCCACACTTTAGCTTTATACAGTAACTTATTTAACTTCCATTTTATACAAATTACTCAACACTTTTATTTACTACTTAACACGACTTTAGACTTTGACTGTTAAATTACAACTGACTGTACTAAGCATAATGCGACGTTTTTATATACAACTACAATAGAGTAACTATTTGTGTTGTCTACTTATAAAGTTCAAGTTCAGAAGCTGCCATTCTAACCATTCTCTAGATATACAAAAATCAATATTTTCTTTGTGTGGGAGGTGTTACACCCACTTATCCAATTTTGCCCATATTTCGACTGATGATGTGAATTGCTTAAGAATTTATTTAGACCAAATTCAGAACCTTCCACTATTGCCATTGCCAAAGCTACACTAAAATCAGTGTTTACTTTGTATGGAAGGTGCTGTTCCCACTTATCCAATACCGCCCATTTTTTTGATCGATGATTTGAATTGACCACAAAGTTGTTTGGCCCAATTTTAAAATTATTTTCTAACTCACGCAAAGATTAAATGCTGTAACAAATTTCGTTTTCAAGTAAAACTTAAGCAATACAAAGGAATTCACTTAAACATCAATCACTCGCTAACCAATGGACCTACAATAACCGCATATACATAAAAGCTTGGTATTGACTTCACCTTTTTATTTCGATTACACTTTTAAGGGTTGGCGCATTTCAAAGAACATCAATTACAACGCACTTAAGATATATATATAGATTGGTACTAATTTCGAATGTTCTTGTATGTACAACAATTTTCTATTCAAGTCCGTTAATTCAAAATATAAGATCAGAATACACAGAAGTTGAATTGGTTACACCGTTCAATACGCAAATGGTAACACTGTTAATAAAACAAATAATTACGGCATTGACAGGGTAATACATTCAAAGCCTTGACACAAACCAATAGCCTAAATTCTATAATAAATTTTGTAGTACTAAATGTACTAAGTTGGTGTATCCTATTTTAGACATTTTTATTTGCGTAACAATATGTATTGCCGCCATTCAATAATGTCTGAAAAATATTCGCTTATATGTCTTATAATCAAAAAGTACATAAAAAAATATGTTTACCAGGACTTGCCAACGTCAACGGTTATTTCTTTAAAGATAATCTCCATCAGTCTTTTTTCAACATTTTTCTTTAATTGTTGGCGTCGACCGTCTTAAAAGTCCTTACATCATACTGCTGCCAATATTGATAAAATCCTTTGTTTAATGCCTTCTTTAGCAGAAACCATTGGTTTTGATAGCAGCTAAGTCCCTGATTAAGGATAATGTCTGACGAAAATTCCACTTTTAAGCTTACAGAGGAGCAGAGGAAACTTAAACAAAATGTGCTATGATTGTCAATAAGCCCCCAACCTAGCAATCAAAATCAGTTAACGATCGACAAATAATGAAAATGAATTTTTTGAAAATGTTTGCTCAATAGATTAAACCACACCAGTCAATAAACAACTACCAAATTCATATTTTTTGGTTTTCATATGCAAATATTTATTTGTAATTTGACTAGAGAAGCCATTTGAAAAACAATTTCCGATAACCAGCATTTCTAAGCAGCAACTGCAGCAGCTGTGTTCAACATGACATTCCCCTCGAATATTTCCAGATTTTTTTCTTTTTTTTTTTGTGACTTTTGACTACAACTTTCACGATGATGACGATTAGATTATGATGGAATTGTGTGTTTTCAATATTTGTGTAGGTGCTTCTGAAGACAATGGGACTTAAAACCAACAACAACGGCATTAGTAGTTGATACCTGGTTAAATACTTATTAATAAAGAAAAAGGGAAAAAACAAACACTTCTCTTGACTTTGGATCAAATGACACGATTTGAGTGTTTTTTTTTGTTTCTCTTTTTCTTTCTCTCTCTCCCTTGGCAAAGACGCGTTTCAATCAGTTCTGGATGATTGAAGCGGTTCTTTTGGGTTTTATAAAAATTCTTCTAATAAGTTAATAAAGACGTTAGACAAACAACACATTAACATTAACAAGGTATTAAATATTCAATTAACAAAACAAAAATTAAAATAAATAATAAACAGCAGCTTAAAAGATGAGTTACGAACTAGAAAGGTGAGAGTCAAAGGCTGCCGACTTTTCAATACAAATGACTTGAAAAAGACACCGCAATTGACAATTGCTGTCGATTTGAATGAGTGAATATTTGAATTTGAACACCAAAACTAAAAAATAAAATGATTGATTTTATTGACCAACAGAGAAACAACAAAAACAAAAAAACATCAAAACACCTTAAAGGAAGTGTCTGTAAATAAATTTCCAAAAAATTTATCCTTTTTTCAGCAGCATCACATTGACCAACAAAAATAAAAGACCCTTTTTTAACTCTTTATCCCAATTTATTACAAATCGAAAACAAGCAGCATTAAAAAACGAAAAAGAAAATCTCATTTCCGTTTTGCCTGCAACAAAAAAGGGAAAAATTAAACCGGAAATGGTTTGTTTCGTTGGGTTTAATTTTAAATTATTAAAAAACAAAAATGATTAAAAACCCAACAACATCATTTAAAGTGCTAACAATACGATTATGATTACGATGATCAAAAATTTAAAAAAATCGTTCTTTGACATTAACAATTGATTTTAATCATGGCAAACAGCACCCTCCTTCACTCGTCACTCATAGCTCATAGCTCACAGCTCACAGCTCATAATGTTTTACAAAGTAAAACCTTTTGGCCACGTGACACACGTCACAGGAACGTCGTTTAATTTTTTGATTTTCGGTTTATATTTCGTTGCGCTGGTCTTCCTCTTGTACCGTCAATGAATATGAGATAACGATGATGATGATGATGATGATGATCATTCATCAAGATAAATGTCATTGCGACATTGTATCACACTATTGTTTGACAGCCTTAAACGGCAATGTTGCCAAAAAGAAAACTTATTAGAGTCGCTGTTGCTCTTTTCATAGCATTAGTGTGTCAGTGGCAGTTTCAGTGGCTTCATGGTGGTTGCAGTTCAAATAGTATTTTCTACGCCAAAGCCACACATTTATTCAACGACTGCTGCTACCGGCTTAAGCTTCTTATAAAAAAAAAGTTAAAAAGTTAAGCAGGCCCATTAACTGTACACGAGCCCATACACTGTGGTGTTGAGATTTTCTTTAAATCACAATTCATTTCGATTTATTCCGAATGATTTTTTAAGTGACATTTATTGTTTGCAGTCTTGCAAAAATGATTAAATTATTTATAGGAAATTCTTACACAAACACTTTTGATTGATCTTTTGTTTGATTATCGTGTTTTACTCTTGGCCGTACAAACGGAAAATAATTCAAAAGAAATTAATCAAATTTTTCAAAATAATTTAAACGATTTCCAAATTAGATTTCACCTGGCAGATCCATTTATTATGTACACTTATGAAAAGTACGAGGGCAAATCGAAATGTTCGAAAGGTTTATTGTAATGACGGTATAAACAGCAAAAACCTTTGTATAATGGAAACTTACATCCGTCGTATGGACACATGTTAAATATTATTTTGATCTGTCAACTCATTCGTATAGTAACGGGTGTTCAAAAAAGGCGCTTCAGTAATTTTCTCTTTTTATAATGGAAAAATTATGAATGTTTATCGAGACAAGAATTCATAATGATATGATGAAAGTGCACTTTCATATGCAACTGTTAAAAATTGGATTTCTGAATTGTCGTACAAACATTGAAGATGAGCAACGAATTGGACGTCCAAGGCATCTCAAATGATCGAGTTCATTTTATTAAGCATTAAGAACTACAGATGAAAAAGCTTTCTGCAAAATGAGGGCTGCATTTGTTAACTGTTGACCAAAAACACATTCGAATAAAAATTTCTCAAGCTTGTTTGGATAGATTTAAGCGAAATAAAACTGATTAAGCTTCGATTCATAACTGTTGATGAAACATGGACTTATCATTATGCACCAGAAACAAAAAAACTATCCAATCAATGTACTGAAGGTGATGGAAGTGCACCAAAGAAGGTAAAAACTCTTCAATCGGCTGGTAAGGTCATGACAACAGTTTTATGGGATTACGAATTTATTTTATTGGTCGACTATATTAAAAAAGGTAAAACAACGCACCATCCCACAAGAGTGTTTTATATAAAAATTTAATCAATTGAAATACGAATTGCATAACCAACCTCTTGATTTAGCTTTCTGTGACTTGTAAATGATCCCAAATCTAAAACACTTCCTTGCTGGTAAACGTTTTACCTCGAACGAAGATGCACTGGCAGCTGTAAACGATAATTTTGAGGAGCTTCAGGAAAATTATTTAAATTAACGAATAGAATTTCAAGTAAAACTTTGGACCAAGTGTATTGAAGTTTCAGGAGGAGATCAGATTTAGAAATAAAATAATTTTAATAATTTATCTCTTGTTTTTCATTCTTAGGCTAAGAACATTTCGGACTGCCCTCGTACTTGTAATCGCTTTTTTAATCTTTGGTACTAACTAACAGGCTCAGATTCTATTGAAGACTTAAAAATTAATTTCTTAAGAATAATTTTTTCTTTTTTTTTGGTTTGAATATATCCTCAGGGTTTCTATATTTTGAATGTTAACAAGTTTGTTAATAGGGCTCTGGATCGTCAGAATATATTCACTTCAATTCTAAGCCTCACAACTGAGCGGGTATATCATATTTGTATTGAATATTTACGCTGTGGAAACATTCAAATAATTATGTTACGTTTTTTCTGTTACCTTTTTAAAACGTTTGAGTTCTTTTTAATTGCATGAAAATAAAATAAACACCACCTTGTTGTTGTTTTACGGTTTTATTTTCTCACTTTTTATAGTATACAAATATAACTGTACAGTCTCCAACTTATTTATCTTGTCTTAATATTTGTTTATACAACCCTTTTATTTACGCTTAAGCACGACTTTACTTTATGACAGCAAAACGATAACCGTTCTACTAATGCATAAGGCGCCGCCTTTTACATACAATTTAAATTGCTTCCGAATGGTCTTATTCTTCCTACAACATTCAATTTCCGTTAATTTCAAATTTAACACACAAAGATGGTCGCATTGGCAATGGTGTCAAATACACAAATAAGTACAGCATTGTCAGAGTGACACATTAACAACATTAACACATTCCAGTGTTACCAAAATCTTACACTACAGTTTTCAAGGCTGATGTGGTGTATCTCTTTTTTACGTATTTCTTTTCGTAATAATATTGACATAAACGCTTTACACTGGTACCGACAAGTAACAGACAAAATTAGACCGTAAACCACAAGTAGTTCGGTGTAGAATACGATCTATAGGATCATGGGGTAAAAGTCTGAAAACTGAAATAAAGTCTTTGAACAAGGATCTCAGATGGATGCAGATTAAAGCAATATCTAGTGAACGTAGTAAATTTAAGGAATGTTTCCACCTCAGCACATCACACCATTAGAAACATCTTCGTGTAAGCGAATTTCACATTGATATCAAACTAAAACTATATAATTTAGCAATCAACCATATGGAGTTCTTCACTAAGAATTTAAATCCAAATACCGGACCTGTTGTCAATATTAGTGATTCGTTCATTTGTAATCCTCAACTCAAATGATTTTTCAATATTTTTCAAACGGAAATATAGCATTTTATGGATGTAAAGCTACAACAATTGCAACGTATTCACAATAAAAAACTTTTTTTACAACATCAGCAACAGCATCAACATCATTTGGCATTTTTTGTTGGTTTTGTTTACATTGAAAGTTACAACATGTTGTAACAACAAATAGTCTATATTATTGTTATATTTGTTGTTTTATTGGGTAGTAAGTATGCATCAGTAAGTACAGCATCAATAAATATTGTCAATAATTCGTACGACAGTTTCCCGTTGCAAATATGTAGTTGGTAGTTTAATGCGATTTGTTTATTCCATGATTATTGTAAAAAGTTTTTTTTGTTTCTATCTCGGTTATTGTTGCTGTTGTCACTTTAGTTGTCATATTTCGCATGATGGTGATGACAATAATATGCTACTCGTATAGCGTAAAACAGTTATATTGTGGATGAAAAAGACCAGCAAACCATTAAGGTTACAGCGAAACTTTAGAAATTTAAATTTAATTTAATTGGTAACAAAACAAAACCTTTACTGGGTAAAATTTAGTTTACGGTATGTAATCGTATGCTGTGATTTGTATGTATAAACAAAAGTGTAAAGTATTGACATGATTTTGTAAAAAGTTTCGATTTATTCAAATGCCATGATTTGTACAACAATGTAATCTAATCGGCTATGAAACAATAAAACTAACGATGAAATTTTGAAAAAAGACAAATAAAAAAACAATAAAAAGTTTCACGTTGTGAATAATACATACATAGATACGTAAACATATAGATAAAGCGACACTTAAACAGCATTTAAGGAGTATTGAGTGAATAAAAGTGAAATATGAAGGATATTTGTAGTCATTTTTGTTATTAAATAACCGTTATGCTCACTCGTACATTAAATTTAAAAATAAAACCCAAATTGAAATTGAAAATCGTTCATTGGGGAATTAATTAACAACGTTCGTATAATGATTTTATTTTATAATTTCCTTTCGACTAAGATTTCATTTGCCAGCAAGCCCTTAAAGAGTCTTAAACTATAAAATGCGTTTTATTAAGTTAAAGTTCAATTACGAATGATTTGCATACTTATGAGACGAAGAGTTTGTTCTATTTTTTATTCTTTTCGATTTGAAATTTAATTTTTATATTGTTTGCTTTCTTTGTATTTATCTATTATCTAAATGGCTCAATTTGATTGAACAACAAACAAAACAGTTGCCAATCAAATCTTTGATTTGAATAGAATGATTCAAATATTCTGTTATACTCTCTCGTTTCGTTAGTATGTAAAATGTCAGAGATGGAAAGATGAGAGTTTTACTTTAATGGGGTATAAGAATAGTATTTCATGTTGTACTTGCTGCGGTTAATATTGTGATGATCTTAGTTTCGGTAGTCACCTCGATAACAGACGAGGGCATACAGAACTTTTGAACAATGCAAATACTTAAATGAGATGAAAGCTTTGCACAATATCTGAAAGAAACTAAATGGTCTTCAAATAGAATTAATGGATTTTTCAGAAATTGCAAATTTCTTAACACTGAGTGGTACCTCTTAGAGTACCTAATTATTCGACTTTTACTTTTGTTCGAGTAAGAAATTAATTAATTTTTAACTTCTAAGATTGCTCGATTAATCGAGTAAGGTTTTGAAATTATTCGAATAACTCGAACCATTAAAAATTATCCTAAAAAAGTAATCTAATGAAAAAAGAAAAACACACAGATATGTATTTGGTTTTTTGCTTTTTTATTTAAAAACGAGCTCAATATTGTTTTTCTTTTGAGTCCAGCACTCAAGGGATGGTCCCTACTCATGTAGTTCATTATGCTGGTAATAGGAAAAGAGGTTAAGGGAAGGAGAATAGAATCCAGTATGGATGTTTGAATTAAATTTATTTATATCGTAAGCGGCAGGCTAAACTCTCAAGGGAATATCGTTCCACAGACGAACGGTGCGACAAAAAAAAAAACGAATTCTCTCTATAATGCGTTGTGCGATTCATTGGACAATCAACTACAAAGGGTTACGGTCTACGAGAAAAACTAGTCCTACGTCAAAATATGTGATTATTAGGAATTAATTCCCTTATTTCGTCATTCCGTTATAGTACCGATAGAGCAATGAGACGCACACCACATTGCGACAATGCTCTCACGAATCGATAGAGTTGACTACTCTACCGTCCTTAATATGTATCTTCGCCTTCTCCTGTACGTGGTAGAGAAACTCCGGCCAACACATGAGAGTTGTATGCCATTTCGGGTCGATTATAAGACTTGTAGATATTAAGGAGATCAGATGAAGTGAAGAATTTCTTGTACTGTCTTAATGCTTCAATGCTTCTTTCGATACATGAAATATCAAGATCATCTGATTTCTCAACATCGGCATTACCCATAGACACAGATGCCAACACACTACCACGTCTGGGTATCAGAAAACAACATTAGATCTTTCTTGCATTAAAAAGAACTATTCGCTTGACCCCACTCGGAGATTTTCGCCAGATCGCTTGTGAGTGTGTCGTTCATATTCATCCTTTTCGCTCCAATCTCCAAGAGGCTCGGCTTACGATCAAAAGAATATGAATGACAAATGTTCCTGTCATCTGCGAAAGAGTAGATAGGATTAAAAGTAAGAAGAAAAAAGTCGTTTAGAAATATTAGAAATGGCGTAAGAGAAAAACAAAACCTTCCGGTGCGATGTTGGTGATAGCGATAAAATTGCATTAACAAGTTTTCTGCTCTGCTTTTGTATTAGATTTTTTAAAATTTTCAATACTTTGTATTGTTCTGTTGAGCTCGTCTAGAAGATTGTTTTCATTAAGATCCACATCATCTTCTGCTTCTGGTACATTTGGTCAGATTCAATATTAAACAATCGATTGCACGATTTGATTGCAAACTCTTTCGTTTTGGTCTTTGAAATATATTTTTAAAAGTTATCGCTATTTGGCAACCTTGCGGATTTAGGTTGATTTTAAAAACTTTATAACAATGCTTAATCGAGTGGATACTCCAGTACCGATATCATATTTGAATTAATTTATTTGTTTCGAATCTACAGAAGTCTTAGTTTATTGGATAAAATCATAAAAAAGTGTTTGCTATACCCGTTGCTTTTACATGACATAAATTAATGTTTTTTTCGCCGTCACTCCTCTAGGGAGCACATTGGCTTTCTAAAAAGCATACATTACTTAGTTTCAGTTTCAGTAATCAAGCTAATTTTCAAGCTAAGCTGATGAGTAAACTATTGTAACTCGCCTCCGTACGACTCTGTATAGTGGTGAAGATCTTTGTTAAGTGGTGGTGGAGATGCTTACTTAGCATTGTAATTTTTTCCCAGTAGGTGGCGTTTTCGTCTAATCATCTGTCTGATGTTTGTCATCATCGCCAGAGGTAAGCTGGATGTCTGGTGGGCTTCCTGGTGGGTATGCCTGCAGTCTAAACAATACACCATGCAAAACCCCATAAATGAATGAATGCACATGCATCTTATTAGGAAAAAAAACTAAATGTTTAAAAAATTAAGGCTTTTATAGTTTGTTGCATCTTTCGATACGCATGACTGTTATATGTCAAACAATGAACTGTAATTTTTTTCTTCTTCCGTCACTCCTCTTGGGAGCATTTTGTTTAAGTTTCTTTAATCAATTTGATATTTCAATCTAAGTAAATGATTAATTCGCTGTAGCTTCCTCCATATGATTTTTTATGTTTTTTTTTTTCGTGTAGTGGTGAAGGTCCTTGCTAATTGGTGGTGATATTTGCTTTAGCGTTGTAATTTTTTCCCAGAAGATGGAGTGATTTTCCTGACTCCATTCGTCTGATCTTTGTCATCATCACCAGAGGTATGCGGGAAGGGTCAGAGGGGCTTTTTATTTACTTTTAGATGGAGTTGTCTGGAGGGAAGTTGAAGCCTTTTTTATTATTAAACATTCTTCGTCATGTCCTCTGCTGGGGCTCGAACCTGGGTCGTTTGTGTTGTTATGCGTGCGCTCCAATCACTACACCACGCCACCTCAATTTTTTTTTTTTTAGTTTTCTTTAAAACAGACTTGGTGTAAATCACTATAAGGTGGGATGCTTTCAAAATGTGTTGATTTATCAAATAAATCAATTCAAGTTACTTGCCGAGCTCTTTGTCAACAAATAAAATTGACGTATATTGAGTAAAATTAATTAAATTAGACTCCATTATAATCACAAAAGTTTACCCTTTTCAATCAAAGACATCATGGTTCATATTTCTTTTGAAATGTGATAAGTGCCGCCATTACACGTTGACTGCTCATTTATTCTCGCAATGTATTTTTCTGTTAATCTTCTCTTTATTCATACCAATTATTTTTTTTTTTTTGCCTATGCGTATGAGTATAGAAAATTCGCTCAGAGCAGCTCTTCGCCTCTCGATGGATTAAAGAGATTTCGTATTTCTTTCGACAAAAAGTATTTTGTTTAACAGATCACAGTTTCCACTCCTGCGTCATGTTAGCATTTAACGAGAAGAAAATTTCACACTCAAGCTTAATGTCGGCAAAGTTTTGATTTCGTATGCAAATTCAGTTTCAATTTTCAATTTCATTGAATAGATGAAAATTGAAGAAAATACCAACAGGAATAAAAGAAAAGAAAAATCTCACGTAGAATCGGTTTTTTACTACCAATATCAACGTGTTTTTGTTGTTCTTTCTAAAGAATAAAAAGGAAAAAAATCAATCGAGTTTTTTAAACGTTTATTTAAATGACATTTTATGTGTTTCGTTTTGAATATCAACACACATCACATTACATCACATGACTCTTTTATACATCCTTTGGGTATAATACACTCTTCTTCACTCCCTTTTTTTCCCTATACATACACTCCGAAATAAATACAAATTCAAATTCTCTAAAATCAGGAATAAAACGAAGATGAATAAAAACATTTTGATCATTTTTTTTTAATGGTTTACGAGCCAATCTGGAATTGTATTTTAAATTAAAATATTTTTCATTCTATACAAATACGGTTTTTATTTCAAATTCTTTGCTTATTCTTGCTTCCAAAACATTTTATTATGCACGTTATTATCATTGAAACATACAGTAAGTCAGTCACTCAGTCAGTCATTCATTCATTCATTTCTTCAATCATTTTTAGTTAAGTGAGCCTGTTATTTATTTACAAAATACGAGTATTTTACATTGAGAAGCCCAGTATCCCTTCGTTACATTACAATTCTATTGAATTCGTTTCGTTTGGGATGGTTTTGTTTGGTTTGGATTGGATTGCAGACGGTGATGGCTTTATTACAATGTCGACATAAATCCAATTGCATACAAAATTCTTAAAACTTCACTTATCCACACTGATTGGCAATATTATGCTGGAAAATCAATTGTTACCAAATACAGTCATGACGCAGCGCCCAATTCTAGACCAAATGATTGTGGTCAGTAAATGAAAGCAACAACAGTGACAGCTAAAATTTTTGTTTTTTTTTCTCAAACTGTTTCGTTATCATTGATTTGCAGTGTTTTTTGGTGGATTTTTTTTTTATAAGAAATACGAACGATTCGAATGTACTCCTTGAAGAATCGATATCAGAATCAGAATTTTTTAATAATTTTCCAAATTCTTAACCAACCCACTGTGCATCTTCTTATTTTATAAGCAATTTAAAGTGACATTCTCACACACTCTCTTACATTCATGTTATTCATGTTGTTATTACCCGTATCGGTTGTTATTGCAACATATTAAATATTGAATGTTGGTCATACACATCAAGTTAATGGCTTGAAAATCAATGTTGATGATGATTTTTCAGTTGCAGTAACAAACGGAAAGACAGACAGCCAAACAATGAAGAACATGAAGAATGAAGAATGAAGAACGACTGTCGCAGAAGCCTCAAAATTGAGAAGAAAAAAAAAACAGTTTAAAGTCAGGAAATTGAATTTAAATTTGAAATTCACAAAAATTGCAATTGTTTTTAAAATAAGGCTGTAAAAGGAGTTCGTTATTTTGTGAGAATATCCCTGGCAATGAATGATAGTTTTGAGAATGTGTGAATGTGAATTCAATGAACATATGATAACAAAATCAAATCAAAACTGTAAGGAAATCAAGCCAAACCAAACCCAACAGTCATGCATTTCCAAATCAAATAAATGAACTTAAGTGACAGTCTGTTGTATTGGGGATATGATAGTCAGTCAGTTAGCCAGTCAGTCAGTCACTTCGTCTGTTATCAATCTGCTACAGAAATATGGTCATTTAGGAGTTGGCCATATTAAAAAAGCTTTCTTTTTTCGAGGCCTTCTTATCTATCTTTTTCAAGTGAGGTCTCGGAATATTTATGAATATGAAAAAACTTTTACTCACACATGTCCCTGAAGACATCTGTGTCAACACTTTAAATAAATGTTTGACTTTGTTTTGGTATAATCCAAACGAGTCTTTACTAAGGCTTGTAACTGCGGCCGAAACATCGATATAATCAGAAAACAAAGAACATATCGGAACAGTAAGATTCTTTGGGCTTACGTGCACCAAAGAACGCTTGAACAAATTCGAAATTGATTTGAATCAAAAACAAGTACTCCTCGACCAGAAAAAGGCATGGATGCATCCCGAACTCTGAGCTCCTTAAGTACATACTCAATTTATAAAATTTTAGAAATAGGTGGGTGATAAGGAAGATATGTGGATCAAACGGAGAGGAGTGATTATTTAGGAATTTTGAGATATCTTATTACTTGCAAAATAAACTAGGAAACACAATATATACGAGGGCTAACAATATGATCTCCTGAAATTTTAATACACTTAATCCAACTTTTTTCTAGCAGTTCTAAGCCTTAAATAAAAGAATTTTCCTGGAGCTCCTCAAAATGATCCTTTACAGCTGTCATTGCATCTTCTTTCGAGATAAAACGTTTGTCAGCAAGAAATTTTTTAGATTTGCGAAGAGGTAGTAAGTCAGTGAGAGCTAAATTAGGAGAATAAGGTGGGGGATGGTCATGCAATTCGTACTACAATTCTTTGAATTTTGCTATTGTTGAACACTCTTGCGGGATGGTGCGTTGTCTTGATGAAAATTTTTTTTTTTTTTGTGTTGTAAACCAGTCTTTTATCTCGAATTTTCAAATTCAATTGATCCAAAAGGTTACAATAATATTCCGGATTTATTGGAGATAGTCGGTCAGCAAAATTCCTTTGTAATGCTGTGTAATCATTAATAAACCGTTGCCATGACCTTACCAGGCGATTAAATTGTTTTTGTCTTATATGGTGCACTTCCATCAGCTTCATTCTATAGCTGGGTTTAGTTTTGTCTCTGGTGTATAGTGATAGATCCATGTTTCATCAACAGTTATGAAACGAAGCTTAGAATCTATTTTATTTCGTTTAAATCAATCCAAACAAGCTTAAGGATTTTCAATCGAATACGTTTTTGGTCAACTATTAATAAATGCAGCACCCATATTGCAGAAAGCTTTTCTATCTGTAATTCTTAATGCAAAATAAAATGCATTCGATCATTTGAGATGTCTTTGGCACATATTTCATATTTTATATTTCACGCACTTTCACCTTTCGATCATGTAATACCATATCAAGCACTTTTGCTATAATTTCAGGCGTTGTTGTTGTTGTTGGACGTCCACTTTGTGGTTCATCTTTAAAGCTTGTACGAAAAATTTTAAATACAGAACCCCATTTTTTGACAGTTGCATTTGAAGGAGCACTTTCATCTAATGCAGTAATAAATCTTTCTCGTGTAAATATTTAATCAGACCAAGAATTTCTAATTTTTCCATTATAAAAAATCGCGGAGACTCCTTTTTTGAATGCCTTATACTACACGAATGAGCTTACAGATCTAAATGAAATTTAACATGTGTTCATACGACAAATAGAAGTTTGCATTATAAAAAGATTTTTGTTGGGCTAAGAACATTTCGTAACGCCCTCTTATGTACTTATAGGAAAATAACAACTGCTATCTAAAAAGTCATTGGGACTATCAAAAAATCATTGTTTTCAACGATTTTCCCTTGATAAGAAAAGAAAAATCCTTTTTGGCATCTCTACTTCATATTCACAGTTGAACAGTAAGAGTTCGATTTTGTTAAGAAGTTTCCCTAAGTCAAGAACTGCCATAAAAATTCGATAGGGTCCTTGTATACATTTTGAGCACAAACTAGCACTACAAATTACTACTATGTGTGGCATTATGCTTGAAATACATTGACGACAGCAAGCAGCATGAAAACAAGCAGCAAGTTTATGTTGGCTGCATTTGCTGCTGTGCTATCGACTTCATAAATATTTTGAAAGCATTCATCATTGTCATCTGTTTTATTTGTCATAAAAATCATTCGTTATAGAAAAACATTTTTCAGTGATGATGCTTTTTTAAAATATTACTTAAAAATACACAAATTATTGAAATTACATATTACATATATATTGAGTCTAGCACGACAAGACTAAAATCTTACAATTTAAAGTGCCAGTAAGATTACAAATTTAAAATGCCAAAGTTTAGTAGGTTATTAATACAGTTGAAGAGAGAGAAAAAAAAATAAATTTTGGAGAATTATCAAATTAAAATACAAAGTGAAGAAAAAAAGAAAAGGAAGAAATTTATTTGCATTATCAAGATAAATACTCACGAAGATCAAGCTTAAACCGCCTTGCGCTGCTAGTATTCTGAATCCGATTCGGTATTTCGTTCCAAAGTCTGGCGCAATAAATGAAGAATTGCCGCTGTGAATAAGTGCTCTTATATCTTTGCTGCATTAGTTTCCTACCTCGTGCTGATCCTCTAAATCTCAACACCCCAAAGAGATAATTCGATTGCTGGGTTGTTATAATCTTATGTAATAAAATTAAACTACGAAACTTTAAAAGATTCTCAAAGATCATATGATATATCCTATACGAAAAGCAAGAAATTGAGTCGCGCCGACCTCTATCATAAATATATCTCGCAATACTATTATATCGAGCCATAACCGCCAAAAGGACGTAAGCGACAAAAAACAAATTTTTCAGGAGAAGGTTTTCTTTCAATATTTTTTGTTCTAGAGTAGTACATAAGACTCTTTTGTTTTTACTGTAAAACTACAAAAGTACATTTTCGAGCTACAAAATGTTGTATGCTGGTGGGAATGATCGAATACTATCGATTTTTATCAAAAAACGAAAATCAACAATCATGGCGCTTACGTCTTTTTGGCGGTTATGACTCGATATGCAACTCTTAGCTTATTAAAGCCGGATCTTGTACAAAATGCAAAAATCTCACAACCGTATAATAGGACTGGTATCAGGTATATTTTGGCAAGAAAAGAACGAATTTCCAGTGGAGTTGAATGTTTAACAGCCCAAAGATTCCTAAGCATTCCGTAAACACAACCAACAACAGCCGCTATATGGCTAGACCAGGACAGTTTATCACGAAATAAAAAAAATGACGCCTAAATTTTTTCTATTTTTACCACAACGTCATTATCAAGAATCCCATTGTTTCTATTGAGAAAAATGCACTTCGATTTAGTAGGACTAATGCACAGCCAGTTGTTCGTTGTCAGAGTTGATGTTGTCAATACACTGAGAAACCATATTTAATTCACAACTACTATAGATCTGCACATCATCAGCATATAGATACAAAAAAAAGACGTCCAAGATACCTGCGGAGCACCACGGCTTATATTAAGAGTCCCTGAATATTTGCCATTGTATAAAACTGTTTGAGATCGCCCTGTAAGATAAGGAAAAGTATAATAATTTCTCTAGTTTTTTCGTCAATATTAGGTGGTCAACTGTATCGAATGCCTTGCTGTGATCAAGTAGTATTAAAAGCGACAACTTTCCCTTGTCAAGATTACACCTCAGATTCTCGACTTCATCTGTAAGAGCTGTAATGCAAGATCTCCCTTTCATTTTAATGTTATACTGTTGTTTTCTGATAAATTAAAAAAAAATATTTTTTTACTAATTTCTGTTTTGCTGCCTAAAACATAGAAATTATTTTATGTTTAGCAATTGCAGCAAAGGTTTTTGTCTAGGCTTTTGCTATGCCGTCTTTAAAATAATTTTTTTCATATAAACGTACATATCGTCACCTAAAACGCAAACGGCCCTATCTAACATTTTCAAAATTTTACAGGAGAGGCAAAAAACTATTTAAAATAAAAAGTATTGTTTCAATCAGCGAGATTTTTATCAATATTTTAGATACAATTTTTATATTTTGTTTAATTAACTTATAAACTAATATGCCGTTTTGACAATTGACAGTGTTGTATTTTATACAAACGTTTAGTTTGATCTTTTTGCGTTTATCACATAATCGCTTTTGTAGATAGAGCCGTTTGTTTTTTGGTAATAAAATCGCTAATTTTAGTCGAAAGAGTCCAAATTTATTCGCAAACCTTTGTTTTGATGAATTACATCAGAATTAATGAAAAAGTCGATTTTGAATTTTTTGTTAGTTAAGGCCGTTTGCGCTTTAGGTGACGATATGTATTCTAATTTTGACATTTTGCTGTCGGTTATGTGTTTAATGCTTATTCGTATTTCTGGGCTTTTTTTGTTTCAATTTAATAAGTTTGTATGGTTTTACTTCATAAAATTGCAATTACAAGAACAACAACAATAATAAATAAATGCAACCCTTTCAAATTTTCATTTTTACAATTCATTTCTTACATTTCTTTGTTGAAGAAAAAAAAATGAAAAAAAGTTGATCAACCCAAAAATCTTGTTAAAAAAAAATACAATTTTTATGAACAAATGATACACACAAACAACATTTACATATAATAGACAGACAACAACAACAATAAGATGTCAACAGCAAACAAAGTGTCATTTACTGGTATACATAAGTATCAAATTACACTTCCGCCGGAAAACGACGTTCAATGCTCGTTAAACTATTTTTATCCTCTGTCTCTCACACTTTTTTCTTTCTCTCCTACACACATTCAAATAAAAGCACAGATTCTCAGTTACAAAATCGTAAATTATTACTGAACGTATGCAATGTTGGTTGAATGAAATCACAAGTTTTAAGATTTCTTTTACAAGATTTTTGATAATGACACAGAAAGTTATAAAAAAATAAAATAAAGCATTTGAAGGAGGACAGATTAGATTTTATTCGAATATATTGCGTAAATTGGATTATAATATACGAACAAGGAAAGGAAATTGAATTATTTTGCAGTGAGTGTTGGAAAGAGGAGTTGGGGCAAACATATCTATAACAATAAAATATAGACATTTTTACAGTTTCCTAAACGAACTTCAAAAACGAATTTAACGATTTTGGTAAATTCATAGAAAGTTACTTTAGAATTTTTAACATTTTTCTTCATTGATGGACATCTTTTTCTTTGGTAAATCCTCTCTTTTTCCAATTGAAATAGGCTGTATATTCAATTTTTGGAGAAAAACATTAAATCGTCAACCTTATACGTTTTTAACTCAAACGCTTAGTTGCACACGAGCTTTTTAGAATTTAAAGAGTGCTCTGTGGTATAGGATGGTATTAATGCTCATTTATCGAGCAATACTTATTCGTTAAATTCGAAAAACTGTTAAAACCTAGAGAAACGATCAATTCTGTGCTCTACTGCTTACATCTTTAATTCTACTAAAAATATCTGCAGTATCCTGCTGACTTGTGTGTCCATTTATTTTTTCTTCTTTAAATAAAAATAAAGCAAAAAATACAGCAAAAAATAAAAAATAACACCTTAAGCCAAAATCTTAATAATTTCATTACCTCTAATCATCGGCATTTACTATATACCCTTGTGGGTTCGTAAATATTTTCGCCATAAAAATAATCGCTTGGCAAACACAAGTGTATGTTGAAGTAAGTAAATCCCTTTGGGAAGATATTATGTATTCTCGGTATAACAGCGTTTATAAAAATGCAATAAAATTTTGTCTCGATTTGAAACATATTGAGGGCGTTATAATTTAATAACAATAATAGTGATATTTGTTTTTATTCTCTTCATATCCAAAAAGGGAAAATAATACAATAAATATTACCAACAACGTCAGCAATAGCAATAATATTACAGTGTCACAATGACAGAGTCACACAGAGTCATATGCGATGAGGAAAAGAAAGAAAGAAAGAAAAGAAAACAATTGAAAAAAAGCAACCTAACCAACCACTAAATGACAATAAAGTAGCAACTTCCGATGGCGTTAAGTAAAAATCATTCAATTTCCGTTTTATTTCGCATCTCTTTGCTACTCCTCTACTCCTCTTTGTAATGCTTTACTAGACAATACCCTTGTGTTAGTATATGTGAATAAAAGAGTTGCTTTCTTCTTATTGCATAATATACAGTGTATATCAGCATCAGGCAAACTAAATTCAATGCATTTTACAATTGTGGTAGTAATTTGAGAGTGTCTTACTCAAGCTAATTTGCACTATAGTTTTCCACTTGTTTTCTCTTTACTTCTCTTTGTTTATTTTTTGCCTATGCGTGTAAGTATGTAGATGTGAAAACAAAAGAAAAGAGCAGCTTTTTGCCTGTTGATGATGTATATACATATATATGTGTGTGTATAACAAAAGACAGTTTGTTTTTTGCATTCTCATCATATTTATTTTTTCAACAGCAACAACTACAAAAGCAACAAAACAAAATAAATTAAGGCACAAATAATCTCTTCCTTCTCCCACTCACTAATGTACTAACATTTCGTTCTCTTTATGTGTTTTGTTCCTCCTGCCCCCACCTCTCCAATTTTATACTCTTATACAAGTTACATATATTTGTTATTTCGGTAAACGCCTCGTATTAGCTGTGTGAAGGGTGTGATTTGTTGTTGTTTTTCTTTTTTTTCATCCTTTTCCATATATTACTCGTATAATTTAGTCTATTTACTCATTCTCTACAACAGCCTCAAGTATGAGAGTGTAAATGTGGCATGTCTAGCAATACCGCAATAATACAGTTATAATATACCATAATTGTATCTCTCTATAATCGTGAGTGCGAGTGTGTATGTGTGTGTGTGTGTATGGTTTCGTAAAAAGTAATATTTTCATCATCATCCCTCTCTGTTATTATTAAGCGAGTATCGCTGTTTAGTTTTCTTTTGGACGTTGATTATTCACATACATTATTATGATCCTTTTTTGTCATACTTTTTTTTCTTTTTATGTTACGATAACGCTGCTGTTGTTGTTGTTGTGAATTTGAATAATTTTTATTAGAAACCCAAACATTATGAATTTTTGATGAGCATCACAGTTTTTGTTTTTGCCTTGATTTCTCTAGTGCAGTGAAGTTGTTGCTGTAGCTGTAGCTGTGACTGTTGCTTTGGCTTTTCTTGTGAACGTGTGTCGTTTAAGCCATGTGACAAACGTTTAAAATTTATTAATTTTTTATTCTCTCTTTTGGGCGTACTCTTAAGCTTGCCTGCGTGCGATGCTAGCTTTGAGATATGTGCTGTATAGGAATGAAGTCTTTTCATAGATATAAAGCTTAAATGATACGTATTTGTATGAAACGTATTGAAAAAGCGGCGGTGCTGTAGTACTTCACATAAGGATAGTCTGACAATTCTGGAACTTTTGTATATTCAGCGCGGACTACTATTGAAATCAAATAAAAGCCTGATGAACACTTTAGGTGCTCCGTGCATATACATCCGTAGAAATGTCAAAAAAATGAAGTGAGTGAAGCTGTGGGCACATCATTATTGGGTATAATATTTGGATATTAAAGCACAATCTTGGCGATGACGACTGGATGGTTAGAGATTTGTTTCAAATCAAGAGGTCATAGCTAAATCTCTTCTTATCTCTATTGAACAACAACTCATAAGGTGGAAAAAATATTTTGAGACCACAGTCATTGTTTACCCCTTATGATATCCTACAGGGCAAGTTTTCCCAACCTTGTTAATCGATTAAAGATAAACTTCATGTTATAACAGAGGCTATAAAGGAACTCAAGACTGGGAAATCGCCTGGAGTCGACGAGATTGTGGCCGAATTGCTTAAAGTGGTCCGGCGCAAATAGCGATGATATTATATCCTCTAATTGCGGAAATATGGGAGGAAGAGAGAATACCGAATGAATGGTTCATGGATAGGATCGTCAAGATTCCGAAGAATGGTGATCTGTCGGTGTGCTTTAACTATTGTGGTATACCATCAAAAGTTCTCACAAGGCTGTTGTTAACCATGATTAATTAAAAGGTGGAACCGTTAATACACAAACAATAACCTGGTTTTCAAATAAGTCGATTATTGATCAAATCAACACACTTCGCAATCAAATCTTTTTATGGCCTTTACTGATTATAAGACTGCTTGCGATAGCGTGTCACGCGAATGCATTTGAACGGCGTAGTGACGTCGGGTTGTGGCCACTAAATATATCCGTCATATAAGGGCACAATATGATATCCTCATATGTGGACTTCTCCATAACGGCAAATATTCTGAAAGCTTCAGGTCAACATCTGGTGTCAGAATTGTCTTTTGTCATCCATATTGTTTTTGATCGTCCTCGATGATGTTATGTCGCATTAGATTGTCATACACCTGGCATTTAATGGAACTTGAGGGAACATCTCGCAGACCTCGACTACACAGATGACATCTATTTGATATCATCTCTTTATACTGGTATGCAGAGCAAAATCGGTGACATTTATTGTGCATTTAAAGGAGTGAGTCTAACGATCAACTCTACGAAGACAAAAACTATGTCTATTCCACTGACCAGGTTGAATAACCAATTCTGTATTGAGAACTGGGCAGCCTAATCACACCCGAAGGGGGAGCTGCTGAAGATGTGGACAATCGTATTAACATGGCTAAAGCGGCTTTTGATCAATTGAAAAAAGTGTGGAAGTCCACAGCTTTATCCACGACCACAAAATTTCTAATATTTAGATAAAATGTGAAGTCCATCTTATTTTATGGTTGCGAAACCTGGCTAATAAATGAAAGATTGGCACATAAACGGCTACCGTTTATTTACCACTATCAGAGACTTATATTAAGAATATGGTGGCCAAGAATTATCTCGAACTCAAAGATTTTACGCAGGTGTGATGAGAATTAAGTGACAATACAAATTAGACGTCGAAAATGAACGTGAGTTGGTCACACACTACGCAAACCCGCAGGTGAACTCCCCAAAGAGGTGTTGGACTGGAATCCGTAAGGTACCAGAAGGCGCGGGCGGTCAAGAACAATACGGCGTCGGACAATAAATGCGCAAATTGAAGCTTTTGGCAAAAGCTGGAAGAAGATTAAGGCGATTACGGGAAACAGAGAGAGATGTAGAAACGTATAGCTGAATCTATCACACATTTTGATTCCTACCAGTGTGTGAATTAACTCTTTTACACACTGCCTGCCTCAAAAAGAAGCACAGAAATTTTTAATAAAAAGCCTGAAAATGAAATGAATAAAGACTTTTAACGACGACCAACAATAAAGCACGCGTTTATATACAGCAATTATTTTCTCAGTCTCAATAAGTTCTTCGTCTTTCTACTGAAATTCTGCCCATACGTTAGTGCGTCTGTTTCCATCCTCACCCCCATTTAACTCTAAGGTGTTAAACAAATATTATTTCTTTTTGAATTTATTAGCATTCCACACGTAGAACATGAAATTTGCATTTATATTGCGTCTAACGCTTGTAATCCCATAATTTTTTTAATTAAATCAAATAGTCCATCATCCGGGGCTTAAACGAACTATTCAGACAAACGAGTAGAAGAAGACACACATGCATCAAACAAATAGTATAAATGCTAAGGGAAATATTTAATTAACATGGGTTTACCTAACCGGTTGATTATTCATAAAAGAAAACCTACAATGAGGGTTAAATTAAGACTTACAGTTGAACCATAATCAATTGTTTAATAATTACAGAATGAGACTTTTCATGATTTTGCATAAATTTGTTTAAATTAAAATAAAAAAAAGAAGAATAAATTTAATTTTCTGTTCTCTTTATACTCTAGTATTGACAACAATTTGTTTTAAATCGCAGTGTATTTTCTTATTTTAATTAAAAAATTAATTTATAAATTTATACAAGTGCCGGGTAATTGTTTGGAAAAAAATTCTTCTAATCATGTAATACATACATACATACATACATATGTACTTGAATAAAGTATTAAGTATTTAAAGTAATAATAGCTAGACCGCGACCACCTCTATTTCTCCCATATTTTTAAAAATTATTAAAACAATTCAAAATATAAAAATCCTATTAAAAAAACATAAATGAACTGTGCAGTTGTTAAATATGTACTCGTACATGACACTCCCTTTTCACATGTTATGCTGGCTAGTGGTTTGATTGGTTGGTCACCCATTAAAAGTAACAGAATTGTAATCAATTCCAAGCGATTAAGTGATTTTATGTGCCCCCAAGTAATAATTGGATAAATAATATGCAGACATCAGCAGGAATTAACAACAATAACAACAAGAATATTAAATATGAACAAAAAAGGGAGATATTTGACAAAAACGCAGACATAAAGAGCAACAAATACTTGGTACTCTTAAAAAAAAATTACAGGCAAAAATTAGAAAAAACTCAATCAGTCTTTTTGTGCCCATTAAAATCAGTTAAATGCAAATAAATTATACTTAAATTTTTCTCAGTGTAGTCGAATTTTATCACAGTTTGAATGTTTTCATTTCGGTTTATCAGCAGTGGCGATAGCAACAACAACAATATTAAACGATGCTTATACTTAATCAAACGACTTTAATAACAACAACAATGAATACCATTTGCACCCACCAAAAAAAGAGCATAACAAGTAACAAGTTGGAAGGCAACAAGGAAAACAAAATTTTAAAGAAAAACAATTAAAATTATATTCGAACAGAGGACTATTTCATACTCTGCAGAGGGCATGACAAAAAATTTAATTGTGGCCTTCAGTGTTTAGTAAAGTGACTTCAATTTCACTCCAAACAATTTCATCTGAAGAAGCCCCCTGACCGTCCAGCTTCCGGCGATAGTGACAAATATCACACCAATGATCAGGATAAAACGCCACCCACCCAAGTAGGGATCATCACCACTTAGCAAGGATTTTCCTCATTACAAACAAATAAAGGCCGGTCCAACAAAAACGCTCGATGTAATTGTAAATAAAACAAACCGTTTTCAGAGAATTATCTTCATATTTTTTTTATTATAATACAAGGATCTATAATGATGATGTGTTAAGCAAAATATCGGCTTCGGTGACATACCTCTATCCGTCGGTCAATATTTTCAATAACTCTAAAACATAATTGAAGTACAATGTCGTTAATGTGTCGTGTTATCTTATCCTTTAGATCTTGAGTTTTTCTTGGCTTATTAACGTAGAGTTTGTCTTTTATATATCCTCAAGGAAAGAAGTTCAACGGTGTCAAATCACATGATCGAGAAAACAAGGCCATTGAAATTCTCGTGCAAAAGAGCCATTGTTTTGTTGGTTGCATCGCAAGTGGCACTATCCACACAAGAAGTCCGTTATCATCTTGCGTTAGCAAATACCATTCCTGGTAACTGCTTGTCCAAGAAGACGTACGGCTCGATGTCGCCGCCAGCTCGTAAGCCCCACCAAACAGTCACACATTGTAGTTTTTAGATTCTCATGTGCCCATATGCGGCAATACTGCTTGTTAACGAATCCACTGAGGTGAAGCTGTGCCTCGTCGCTGAAGTTGATTTTCTTTGTAAAGTCACCATTCACTTCTGTCAGCTCAACTAACTACTCGGCGTATTGACGATGCTTGAAATGGTCAGTAGGCTTCAGTACTTCAGTCCATTGTAAGCGTGTAAATTCAAAACTTTACTCAAAATTTGCATCAGTGATGTTCGTGAGATTTTCACTTGTTTGGCACGACGACGAGTCGATGTTGACAGGTCTTCTGCCACACTATCGCGAACAACTACAATGTTTATGACTCAAACTGTTTTCAGAATGTTTATGATTCAACAATTTTCCGATTATGGAAACATATGGTCGATTACGCTGACCAAAAAATTACCAAGTGCATTCTGATCTTTACGCGCTGCTCAAAGAAATGTCAAATTAAGTTGGGCAACAAACTGGACGTTAAAGTGTGATTCACAATTAACATCGTACTTAATGGTTGGACCACCCTTTATATGGAGGCGAACTACACAAGATTTATCATCCACTTAACTTGAAAAAGTAATATATGCTTTATGAAAACCAATATGCTTCCTAGAGGAGTGACGGAGGAGAAAAAAATGTCATACCCTACATAACAATACAAAAGTCAGGGTAAAATATGTGGCAGAAATGATATTTGCTTTTGAAATTTTATTTAAATCGCAACAGACCATGCTCAAGTGTTATCTTTAAAATACCTAATCAATGGGTTATATGTAAACAGGATTTAAGTATGAAGTGGCTAAATGGACATTAGGACATATCCCCCTTGATCAAAAAGTTCCCAGAATTTATTCAGAAAATACAAGTTTATTAATCTAAATCTATTATGTCCCCTTCAAAATAATCCCCATCGACTGCAACACTTGGCAGCGCTTGATGCAATCCTCTAAGTATTTTTTTCGGTATGTCCATCAGTGCTTCATGCGATTATTCCATTATATCCTATCGGATGTTTAAACGCGTGAATTCGTTTGATGTTGAATGATATTTGTTGCATTTTCCGTCAAAAAATTTCGAATAATGATTGCACTGTGCGACGGTGCGTTATCATGGTCCGAAATCCAAGAGTTTTCTGCCCATAATTCTGGTCTCTTTCAACAAATTGCTCACGCAAACGTCTCATAACGCCCAAATAATACTCTTTATTTACTGTCTGGCCTTCCGGCAAAAATTCATGATGCACCCCACCTTTGTGATCCAATGAAAACCGTGAGTATTGCCTTATTTATTGACTGAAAACGACGTAGCTTTTTTGTTCTCGGCTGATTTGGTGAACGCCATTGATGTGCCTGATGTCCGGATTGCGTGTTGTACTCATAAACCCACGTCTCGTCTCCAGTAATGATCCTTTTGATGAATGTAGGATCGGACCCAGCCTTGTCTTTTGCGACCTCAACACGGTCTCTTTTTTGAATGACATTGAGGTCTTTTGGGACCAACCTTGCTGCTGGCTACGTACTCAAAGATGATAAGCAGATTTGCTTCTTACAGGGACTGAAACCCTGGAAAAAAAGGGTTCATATTTGGGTTCGAGTTAATCGAAGTAATAATGTCACCGTTCACATAACTGGTGACATTTACATTCGAAGAATTTATAAAACACTCTTCCCTTTGCACTTATAATTTTTGGAGATTTCCTTTTTTACTCTAATTTGTGTGAAGATTGTGCTCTACAGGGTATTTTGTTGTTTTTTTCTTCATATTTCACTTCCGAAACTGAACTAATTAACTACTTCTCACATGGGTTCAACGGGTTCAGGTACAAAGCTTTTATAAACAGTGAACCTGAAACCATTCGGATTCAGATTCGGGTTCGGTTTCAGTGCCTGGTTTCTTAAGATTTAAAAAATGATTTTGTCATTTGATATGATTACAAAGACTACACTCTGGAGGTGTGGGAATACAAACTATTAAAGGGAAGAATAAATAATAGCCCTTAAAAGTGAAAATAAGCCCATACTTACACACGCACACGCACACGCACACAAACATAAACCAATTAAGCAATGAGAGAGTATAAGATAAACAGCATGATACACATATTATGTGGGGAGAGCAGAAAAAACATATTCTCCTGTATGGCAATTTAGCAACATTTCGTTTTGACTTATAAAAGGGGTTGTTGATAAAGAAACAACAACAACAAATGATATATAATAGAAAAGATAATAATGGGGGTCCACAATAAAGTTGTGGTAGATGAGCTTGATTTGAACTTAATAAAAATGTTAAGAATTCTTAAATATTGTCTTAAAGGATAAAGTAACTACTGAGGTAACAAAAGAATAGCAAACATTTTATAAGAGAAAGCAGGGTTGGGGTCAAAGATAAACTTATAATTGCTGAATTAATAATAATGTTTTATTTATTAAATACAACCAGACCAACAGAGAAATATAAAATTATTTATACAAAAAGTAGCACAATTAAGCTCAGAAATACTAGAACGCTTTTAAAAAAAAACAACAAAAACAAACAAATCAAGAAAACTGGGTATTATTGTTAAGACAGTCTATATTATACGCAATAGTTTGATTTCCTGAGTTAATCAAATCCATAGAATCGTATTGGACAATCGAAGAATGATAAGTTGTGATATGGGATGTAGGCCGTGTAGGTGTGTGTATCGTGGTAGTTCATTGCTCGTAAACAGTCAAGTAGAGTCGAAAGAACACTGTTTTCGAGCAGGTATATTATATTTCGCATGAATATATCAATCGTAACCATATGGTCTATACGAACAAATCATTCGTTTCTTTGGATGAGAGTGCAACGAAGAAGGCTAAGAAGATTCCGTTGGCCACAATCATTAACCAATAACTTCAAAAGAATATTACGATTTCCACCGACTAAATTTAAGAATCTTGAAAACTTCTCAAGAAAATGAACGCATGCACACGTAAGCATGACCCTCAGAGTTTGCCAGAAATACATGCTATGGTCTATGACCTGTTACCCTAGGATAGTCAGATATTAAATTGACAAAAAAAGTACTTTGTAGAAAAATTACCAGTACAATTAATAAAAAAGTACATTATTTTTTAAAATCAAAACGCCTTAAAAATTCATTAAATAACGTGGAGTAACAATTAATACATCAAAGAATATAAAAATGCGATGATTTGCAATAGTAATTCTATCAAATATTTAGCCAGATTGTTACCATACGGTCGCATTGAGGTAAATATTGCCCAAAAGAACGTAACCACTACTTTATATAAACATTTTATAAAAATGTTTCTTTTTATGTTGACATTTCTTAAATAATGATTTAAAACAAAGAATTGTGTAAAAAATGATAAGATATTTTAGTATATGAATTGTAGACAATTTGATTTTAGTTTTTGTTAAAATCGAAAAAAGTTGGCATATGGACTAAAAAACTTTAATTTTTATTGAAAACGTCTAAAACAAAAATGTACAAAATAAGAACAAAAAGCTAAAAAAGTACTTTAGCGTACATTTTGTAAGTGTTATGCAGAAAGCAGTACATTGAAAACAGTATGCGCACTGCTGAAAAAAGTAGGTCTGGCTACCCTATGTTAACGCCTTCACTATACTCATTATCAGTGTTGCCGTTGAACATTTCGAAAAAGTGTCATTAAAAATGTATTTGAGAAAACAAAAGGCCCAAAACAAAGTGTATTTTTAAGTAAAATAGGTTCAAGTTGTTTATAAAAAAAATAAAATTTATTTCAATTAAAAATAAACGAATTTTAACAGTTAATTAAACTGAAATAAAAGTAATTATACATACTTAAATAATAAATCAATGTTAAAACTAAAAAACAATTCACAGATACATTCAAATATTAGTCACATTATCAAAAAGAAAGAAGTTACTTTTACAAAAACACTTGACAATGTTTATTACTTTTTAGAAATACTTTTTCTATAGTTTGTAATTAATTCTTTACTTGGAGTCAATTTTTTAGCCCCGAATCGAGCCAATTGAGAGAGGAAAGCATGGACGTACAGGTTTATATTTTAAGTTTGTTTGTAAGTTTATTTTTAATCAGTGATAGTTTTGAAAAATTCTTTTAGCGTAAGCACTATTTCGAGACAAAGTAAACATACGATCGTATATGTAACGAATTCATAGAAATTTGAATATACAGTCGCACGGGAAAGTTGACATATCCCCTCGAAAACTGGACTTAACATAGAACTATAAGGTTTGGACTTTCAAAAACGATATAATGTAAATCTAGGCGAAAAATAAACCAAAATTATATGAGCCTTTGCATAACATATCCTTTAAGCCGAAAGAAAAATAATAAATTTAATTTTCCGCACACTGAAAAGTATACATCTCTGCAGTATTAGGTAACTAATTACCCCAAAAAAAAATGTTAAAAATCGTTTTATAGTTAATTTACATTTTACAGAGACTTAATCATTAAATTGAAATACAATTTTTTTTATCGCAGTTTCACTTGCATTATTATGATTTCCTTTAGGAAGAGTAGTCTTACAACCTTGTTTGTTTTTAATTGCACTTTTTTGTACTATGTTATCCAATTTATCAAATAAATTGTCTGTGTGACTTATGTCAGGTGACTAATAAGTAGAATGAAGGCGTCAAGTTTTGATGTCGGAACTTCTAGTTTTTTAAACTGTTTTGCTTTCGTCCAACTTTCATCGCTCAAAACAACTTTACTCCAAAATCGGTCAACATAAAATTTGAATACTCGCGTTTATATATGTTGGGCAGTTTTCTTATGGTTTTCCATATTGCTTGATGAAGCCTGCTGCTCATCTATTCTTTTTTCATTTAACCACAAACAAACAAATATATTTTTATACATAAGTTAACATAATTAGATATTTGGGAATGTAATACTTACTTGTCCATTCGCATTTATTTTGTTGCGAAACTACAAAATTAAATGGAAATCTACTAAAAATATATAAAAGCATACCTAAATCAGGGCATAATCACAGTTGATCATCAGTTACGAGTACACAATTGTCAAACTTTATATGAAAAAGATAGATATGCATAGAATATGACAGTTGCAGAAAAGTCAGTTGTTGTAATAATATTATCGAATGCAATTTTTATATAAAGGATCCACCAAATAAATTTTTATTTTTTTTTTGAAAATGCTATGAAAAAAAAAACTACTGAATATTTTCTCAAATTTCTTTTTTTATTTGAAAGTACAATCCTTCCGGTTAACAATGGAAAATATTTCATTCAAATGGCTGCCTCGGCTGGCCATGCAGTAGCGTACACGATCGGTCCAATTTTTAAGCACATTATCGATTGTGTGCAGCTGTATTTCACCAATGGCTTCACGAATATTGTCCTTTAAAGCGTCAATTGTCTCTGGCTTGTTGGCGTAACACTTATCTTTGACGGCACCCTACAAATAATAGTCCAACGGTGTCAAATCGCAGCTCCAAGGTGGCCAAACGACATCAGCTCTGCGGCTGATAATGCGATCTTCAAACACAGGGCGCAAAACATCGAGTGTAGCTTCGGCTGTGTGGCACGTAGCGCCGTCCTGTTGAAACCAAATGTTGCTAATATTCTCCTCTTCAATTTTTGTGAACAAAAACTCGTTCGACATGGCCCGATAACGATCGCCATTGACTGTAATAGCCACTCCTACCTCATTTTCGAAGAAAAATGGCCCAATTATGCCTCTGGACCAAAATCCGCACCGAACAGTGACTCGTCTTGGGTGTATCGGCTTTCCGTGCCCCAAATGCGACAATTTTGCTTGTTTACATACGGGGCTGATGGTGCTTCTCTTCTTCCAGAATCCGTACGCAATTTTCGCACACATTCTGCAATATTACCATGATTTTCAAAGTAATGTCGCAATATTTCCCAGCGTTGTTCAAGCGTATACAAAACCATATTCGTTCAGCGGAGGGATAAAACTAATTATGAGACATGAGCTAAGTGTTACCATTCACGAAATAAGCACTAGTTGAAAAACCTTTTATATGTTCACAAAACTCAAGCTAAGTGTACGGAGAATTTTCGTGAGGAATTTTGGACCTTTACTCATTTTCAAAAAGGGTCATAAAAAGTATCTTTGGCATGAAAAAGGGTCAAAAGTCATACTTTACTGTCACAACGGCAACGCTGCTCACTATATATAGTCTCTGACGACTATGCATATCTAAAAGATATATTTTTTTTTTTTTTGCAGAAAAGTTATCTTTTGTTTTTTATTCTGGGTGCTCTAACAGGCTAGTAGGTGGTGTGCTAGCTAGCCTATGTGCTAGATTACCACCGGAGAGTTTCTCCTCATCAAGCCGAACATATGGTCTTAGTAACCCTGTTTATTATATTTAAAATATAATTTGTTTATTATTGTATTCTAAGTTAAATAAAAAAAATAAAAATAAAAATTACAAATATTAAATAATTTCTCTTGTATGACTTATTTCCTATCACACTGTGAGGTATTTTAAAAGAAAAGCTCCAAAGGAATGTTTGTTGTTTATGTCAAGCACGTATTTCTGCCGCATAAATTTGCCGATCAATGACGCCAACAGAATAAATGGTGTCCGTTTCTAATACCATGGGATTTAAACATATTTTTCGTTATTAATTACAACCAAACTAATCCCGACGTGCAATAAAAAATAAATTCTCGTCTTTCAGTTCCGCCTGTCATTCGCTTAATTATCGTAATTAAACAATTCGAAACCAATTAAATTTCGTATTCGTACGTTTTCAATATTTGATTTATTGGAAATGGTTTTCAAAAAAACGCGTTCACAGTGCTTACACCAGCTGCCAATTAATGAAAGTAAATAAACTCGTACAACAATAACAATAACTACAATACGCGCTAACGATTAACAAGCGGTTTTTTGATTTCTTTAACTAAAATCGTTTAAGAGGCAAGGAAAATATAGCGACCGATTCAATTTGTCAGAAAATCAACAGCAGCAGCAGCAACGAGTAAAATATTCATTAAAAAAACTTAAAACATTATCAGCAGACTCATCCGTAAGTAAACAGTGGAATGCAAACAAATTTTAAACAAAAATCTTATGATTTTTTTATTTACTTCTACAAAATGATTTTAAAAAATGTTTCTGAAATCTTTCTTAACCATCATAATCATAATGATAATTATGATGATGATGATGAATTAATGGCAAAGTAAATGATTGACTGACTGACAGACTACGGAAGCGGCTTCTGCTTCTGTTGCTATTAAACCGCCTGTCCATCGATTGTGATCAGTGTTCGGTGTTCGTAAGCAAATACAACACTACCGAGCGTATTAGTAACATTGTTTTCAGGTTTCTTAACTCAATCTTGCTTTTCTTTTTCCGTGCATCTCAGGCGGTACGATCAAACCAAGAAAAAATTAAATATTTACTCATTTTTGTCCAAAAAAAGAAACTCCGAACTACTCAATACAGTTTTATAGTTGTAAGATTTTTTACTATTACTTTTGTATTGTTGTTGTTAAAGGGAGTTTTGTTTTTAAGTCCTAACCATCTTTTAATGTTTAATCGTTAATTCAATTGTTGATTCCCTTCATAGCTTATTGGCTTTTGTACTTATGAACTTGTAAGTATTCCGATATTTGAGTGCCGGGTGTGGAATGCATTCAACTTGAAAATTTTTGTTTAATATTTTACTTAATTGACATCTTACCCTCTCTTCACCACCAGTTGATTACTTGGCTGCCGGCTAAGCGATAATTTTGTTTATTTTCCAAAGTGTAAAGTAATTTTTCTGTAAATTTGAAAAGCAAATCTTTAAATGCATAAATTAAAAATCATTTACGAAAATGTTATTTTTTAAACTTCATGGGTATATGTATCATGCGCTTTGAGAGGAGTGGTAGTAGTGAGTATTTTTATTATTTATTGATGTAGCCCCAGCTAAGAAGAGGCGCATAATACCATAAACCATTTTTAAAATTTACTACCATCTCTAGATATCGCTTTGTTTTATGTTAAACTGAGTTCCCCGTTCACCAACTTTATTTCAGTCGTAAGCTTCTACGCCATGATTCTCATGGTCGTCTTCAACACAGAGCTCCTTGTGGGTTTCAGTTTAAAGCTTGTCTTCCAATTTGTTTTTTTTTTTGGCAAGTCGTCTCTTTCTGAATTGATATTTATTTGTACCTTCTGTGTAGTTCGGAGTAGAGAGCAGCTTTTTGTAAAGGCTTGGATATGAAACATGTTTCGTAGGCTACTAAATACTCCTTTTACTTTGTAAGGTTTGGCATCAATATTAACTTTGGTGGTCTTAATTTGCCGCCAAGGTAAGTAAAGCTGTTCATTTCTTTAATAACCTTGCCGTCTAGGAGAAGATTACTAGAGTGCTTCAACTTTCATGGTGTTGCTCATGTCAATTTGGAATTCGTAATTCTTAGATGTAATTCGTTGGAACGGAAATGAATGGAGAAGTCAATTATAGCTTGGATCAGTTCCATGTTTAGAAGCAGGAGCATCAGTTCGTCTCTTGATAGAGAGGAATCCACTGTAATGGCATCAAAAGGGTACCTTCAGGGGTACTTTCTCCATTCTTATAGACTTCAGTAGTTGATGGCTTACTCACATGTTGCCATATATGGAAGTTAGTGAAATTGGTTATGCTGGTTACACGTTATGTAAGCTCATGAGGACGGCGCTGGGCGAGGTGTCAAATTGATGCACTCAGGAATGGCTCTCGGTGAATCGCTCAAAAGCGGTAGTAATATATTATACAAGTTGATACAGGTTATCATCTTTAGGGGTACCATCACCAACTTTTCTAAAGGAGTTTAAGTATCTAGGTCTCATTCTGGATAGCAAGCTTTATTGGAACTCGCACTTTGGTGCCATCTGGGCAAGTCACTCCACCTATGGTAAGACATGGGGTCTTTCGCCAAGAATGACACTATGGAAATATACCGCTATTATTCGGCCCATTATCACTTATAAGCCGATAGCTTGGTAAAGAAAAGTTGAGGAAACTACCACCATGAATAAATTAGGCAGGGTACAGGGACTCGCCTGCCTTGGTATAACAGGGATAATGAAAACATGTCCAACAGCGGTCTTGGAGTACTTGATTGGTTCAACGCTGCTTCATAGCCATGTGATGAGGTTTGCGGCATGTTCGGCGAGAAAATTTTTCGTCAAGGGATCCCGAAATGCGTTGGGAAGTCTGTCATTTTACGCAGGGTGGTCGGAGAACCATTTTCAGTCCTGGATGTTAGGCCTTCTAATGGGACCTTACTTCGAAGTTAGTTTGATCTGGTATACCGATGGCTTCAACCGAGGCTTTTCGATCCCACTGGGAAGATCGCTAAGTGTCTTCCAGGCTGAGATTATGGTCATTGCTATATGTGCGGAGATCAACCTAGACAGAGGGATCAAGGGTAAGACCATTAATATATTCTCTGACAGCCAAGCTGCCTTAAGGCCACTTAACTGGTGAAATATTGCTACCATAAGTTCAAAAATTTTTGCTTGGAAATTAGGTTCAGTTGACCTGGGTACCTGGGAAACTGTGAAATAGATGGTAAGGGAAAGGTCTCCAGGTCACTATTTATCGGCCCAGAACCTTGTTGTGCAATCTAACCAAAGATTGGGAAATTCCCAGATGCTTGGAACAGTAAAATTCTCAAAGGGGGGCTTTATCATTCTAGGGCGGCCATCAATCGCAATTTGGACATCGCTCTGAGATTCTCAAGTATGGCAGGCCGGATTAGGAACTCCTTACGGAGTTTCTTACGGACCACTATAGACTAAAAGCGCATCTAAAGAAGATGGCACAGATGTGGATGTTTGTAGTCTGTGATTACAGGTATCAAAGACAGCGGAACACATATTATGTGAATTTGGGGTTTTTGATAGGTTTAGGTGGAAATGTTCAGGTAGATATAGGGTCTCACTGGGTGACATATCCACCATTAGGGTTTCAGATCTGCTGGTGTTCATTAGGCAGGCAGTAAATCTGCCGAACAAACTATAGACCTGAAAGGGCACAATAGATCATATGGGTCGTAGTGTCTTGCAATAGTGTCTTGTCGATATGATAATAATAGTTCTCAATTCATTTTGTAAGCCGCTTATATTACTTTGCGTATAACTCTGGTTTGTGGAAATTAATGCGATATCGCCAGTACATATTAAATCATTTCGATGTTCCATGTTTATAGGGTGTTAGAGGATACCCCTACAAAGATTACACCTTTAGCGAACACAGACTAAATATCAATTGACTTCAAAAATGAGTCATTACGCAGAATTCTGTAATGGGACTGACTGTACTATTAATAGATTAACAAATTTGTCAGGCTTTTCTTTTCTTTTCTTTTTCGGGAATCTGTAGCGACTTAAACGGTCGATAGATACTACTCTAGAAGTGATACCAGCATTAGAAAAATCCTAAAATAACGTCAGCATTTTTCTGTTTATATTCTCAAAGCCTATATGATCAGCTTTACAATGTATTTATTGGATTAAATTATAAGTAAATAATTCTTATTTAAAGTCCATAGCAACGTGTGTCTACCATAATGACCACTTGTGTACTCATATGTACATACATACACTATATAAGTGAACAAAGTTATACTCGTAAGTGGGGTTATTCATGGTTCACCATAAATCACTGCACAGTGTACAGCACAATGATCACATTAAATTCGTTTAAAAGAAAAATTCAATTGTTAATAGAGTTGTATTTATAAGCCAAGTTAAAGTGAACAAGGTGTTAAATATTTTATTTGAACACGTTATTAAATCTTAAACAACAACAACAATAACAAAATTCGGCAAATGTTTGATGTTCTTTGTTTTTACATATTTTGTTGCTCTTTGGCAACTTTTTTCATTTCAATAAACAAAAAAAAGGTGAAACAATATTCACTAACTGGCTGACTGGCTGAGTAGCTATGACTGACTGAATGAATGAATGGCTGGCTGATCGAGTATTTTAAACAAATTAACCACCTCCTGGTATTTGCTCGGTTGTATGCATTAAATGTATGAAAATTAATGACGACGCGACGGTGAGTGTAAGCGTATGTATGTACATATGTAATCTTAACGATTAAAACCACTTGCAACTTTAAGTCTAATTGGCGGCAAATATTTTTTGATTTTTTTCACATGATTTATAAGACGGACTCCGGTAAGTGGGTCACCTAAGAGTTGAAAAAACAAAAACAACATTTATTGCTCATAATCATATTACCCCGATACTGCAAAAGATACTAATTAATTTCACTTTTAATAAACGAAGCCACTCTCTACACTTTAAGCATATAGAATAGGTGTAAATGAGCCCAGATTCACTTGAATTGATGATTTCTGTCTCCCTCTCACCTTCATGTTTTGACTAATTGCGGAATTTTTGTAAATTTTTGCAAAAGAAAAGTATTTTTTGTTTTCAAAATTTATGGCAATTATTCTGTATAAGAATTGTATTGTTTATTGAGGGTCAAATCAAAACTGAAGAAAAAAATATTCTCTTTTCTTGGCTTATCTTTGATCTAGACTTTGTTCTTTGGGGTTGTTTTATTGTGTTTTGTTGGTAAGGCGGCATAAGTTAGTCAGACGGACGACGGCTTGACTATCTTAATAAATCTGTGTATTTTTGAAATGTTTGAAAATGTATCGTTAATGTTGATCTTGCTGATCTTGCTGATCTTGCTAATGATTTGTTGAATTTGCTGAATTTGTTTGCTCATACTCGTACATATTCGCATGATGCGATCATTTTGATCGTATATTGCGAGTATATTTGAACGCAAATACAAATGTGTGATGATGATCTTTTCACACACAAAAAGCCGCCAAAATACGCATACGCTGATGATAAGAATCTTCCTTTTTTTCAATGGATTTCCAATAGCAATACATTCTGGTAGAGTCCAACTAAGATTGTACACTTTTTTTGTTTTTGTTAAATAGCAATCGTTCACTGAATAGTTCTTTTTCATATTTCTAGGAAAATCGGACTACAATTGGTCAACATATTTTATTGATTTCTATTAAAAAAGCTCCCAATTAAAATTATTGGATTAGACTGCTAAATCATGTTGAACAAAAAAATATAAAAAAATCTTTTATAAGGTACGATACACAGTTAATTGCTGCCTTCCTAATAAACATCAGCAGACCTCAAATCATAAGGGTGAATATGTCTCCCAGTGAGACCCTATGTCTATCTAAGCATCTCCACCTAAAACAATCAAAATCACCACAATCACACGATCGTATTCTGCTGTCTGTGATGCACAGTCTACATATCGCTGCCTAGAGTGGCGTAGTCCTCTTCTTTTTCCAATACTCGACTATATTGAGGATGGTAGCTGCACAGCAAGGTTCCGGATCGATATAGGGTATAACGGAACCTTTTCTGGCCAATGCATCCGCCATTTCATTACCATCTATTCCACAGTGTCCAGATACCCAAAACAACTAAACCTTTCCAAGCGAAATCTTTTGCAACGTGTTGTAGCGATATATTGTCGCAATATAGTCATACGATTCGATCTAAGTCTTACCCTTGAGCCAACTGTCCAGGTTGATTTCTGCACATATAGCAATGACCAAGATCTGAGCCTGGAAAACCCTCAGCGTTGTTCCCAATGGGATCGACAAGTCTCGGCTGTGTCCATGAATGCCAGCACCGACACAATGATTCATTTTGAAGCCGTCGGTATAACAGATCAAACTCACTACGAATTAAGATCCCATTAGACCAACAATCCCACTCCGGGAATTCATCCATGAATCTCCCTCCAAAGAACGGATCCAAAGGATCGAAGATGATTCTCCCACCACCCTGCATAGATGGAGATACTTCCCGACCTATTTCAAGATTTCATAGCGAAAAACTTTGCCGCCGAACATGATCAGATCACATACATAGATGCGAAACGGGTTCAAACCAATCCAGGCCTCCAAGGGCGCTGTTGGACATGTTCTAATTGCCCATATAAGTGTAATTCTCGGCGACAGATCCCATATCTAACCATAGCAGGAGCGACTTGCACAAAAGCCTTGGTCTGGACTTCATACCAATAGACGAATTCCAACTAAGCCTACTATCCAAAATGACACCAATGTACCTAATCTGCTTAGGAAAGTTGGTAGCGTTACCCATGAAAGAAATACAGGTCACATGATAACTTGCAACTTCTTTTAAAAGATACAACAAACCCTATTGAGGGATATCGAGAGCCCTTACTCAATGCACCAATTTGACACCTCGCCCAGGGCTGTGCTCATAAGATCACATTACGTACTATCATATTTCGCACGAATTGTTATGTTGAGGCCATCAGCGTAACCAATTACTGACACCCCTATGAGCCAGTATGGTGAGCAAACCACCATAACATTGGAGAAAGCATTCCACTCTGAGAGAATACCTCTTTGACGCCATCACAGTTTATTCTTCCCCACTGATCTAAGCTATAATTCAGTTTTCCACCACCTTTCATTCTAATGACCTAGAAATGCAGTTAAAATATGTATTGTCGAAGGACCCCTGAATATCTAAGAAGCCACAAAGAGTCACTTCCCTATCAGAGAATGTCTTTCCAATACTTTTCAAAGAGGATACTCCACAAGGTATCTCTCGCTTGTGGAACATAACCCAAACCAAAGCTGGCCTTAAAAATCACTAAAAAGCAAACCATAACTGGTGCTTTATTAAATTGTAATCGTACCAGTACAAGTGAAGCCTTGATTCTTCGTTAAAGATCGTCACTCCAGTAATATTTCATAAAACACATAAAAAATGTCGGATAATTTGAGAATAATAGAACGTTAGAGGCTTGATGCTGCAGACGTTTCTGCCGAGCAAATACATTGCGAGCACTTGGATGTAAAAAACCTATTTTTAGAAAAGTATCACGATTGTGACAATTTTAAAAAAGTATTCGGAACTGTTTTTTGTCTGCGATCGAAATATGGATCTATTACAGTATACGAGGGGATAAAGAACACTTTATGTGTATCTGAAAAGGTGTGACAAAGAAGGTCCATTGATCAACAAGCTTACAGCTACAGTTTTATTGATTCATATCGATTGGTTTGGTAAGGTTTGGTTTGATCAAAGATGAAAATGAAAATGGCAAACCTAATGATGACGGTGGTGTTGGTACGAGACAGGGAGATTAGAGTTTGGATTGTAAACTGACATAAGAGTCGATGCCTCGAAAGTCTAGGACAATCACATAATGGAAGTTCGATCGTCGCCAACTCTTACTTGTCTTCGCACAGCCTACAATAATTAGTGTCAGTTTTCGCCCACCTATGAGTCACCGAACGAATACCGCCCTCAATAATGCCCGTAGTCAGCCTCAGCTGCATTTTATTCATAGAGAGAAGAGCAGACGGCATATGACTGGAAATAACCATACGGCCATACGGATCTAGAGAGCTTTGCAACCCGGTTCGTTATAGCAGGTTTGACCAGCCTTCCAAGTAAAGAATCTCTCGAGTACACTGATGTAATGATCCAACGGCTGCAGGCTGGAAAGAGTTCAGTCCGCTTGACGAGCCAATTCATCAGCTATTTCATTGCCAGAAAATATCGCATTAACCCGGTATCCAGCTAAGTTGAACGTTCATGCGCAGCCTACCCAAGGCTAGTTTGTAGTTCACATCGATTACCGGTGAATATTATTCAGTGCTTGTGAACAGATTCAACAGTAATCCGAAGTAAAAATGACCGACCTCATGCAAAGACTACAAAAGCGCTGTTCTATCAAGACAATGCACACAAGTTTATGATTTTGTCTACGAACTGGTATTTTATTTAGATCTTGATTTAGTCCTTTGGCTAATGGCTGAGTGGTATCAAGTGCAGTCGACCAATATAGGTAAAAAGCCAATTCAGTGTTGTTGCAAGAACATTTTTGAATATTGGCCGTTATTTTTGAATTGTTAGTATTTTATTGTCGTACGAGCATGTTTTCGTAAATATTCTTCAAGATTTCAATTTTTTTTTATATTGAAATACGTATGTATGTATGTATGTATGTACGTATGTATAAAAATGTTAATATTTTCTGAAATTGTATTTTTATGTTTGAATTTCATAAATCTTTAATATTACGCATGTTTATGTTTCATTTTCGATATATTTTTGCTTCTAAAGGAGATCATCTTTTAATCTTTCTTCGATTGTTGCTGCTGTTGTTAGTTTGTTTGCAGAATTAAATTCGGCACACAAATATTCGATATAAATTTCATTATTATTATCGGTTATTGTGTCATTTATTTTTCGAATACACCTTCTTTTTTTTAGTATTCAATAGAATTTGTATGCCATTCGAATATCACAGACGGTGGCGGCAACGGCGGCAAAAGTGCCCTTTAAGTCACTGCGGCCTACACCACATGAGTCCCTTTGCATTATTCTTCTTTTGCTCTTTTTTTTTTTGTTTTCAAATTTTATATGAATTTTTTATCCCCCTGGTCACATTGTTGTCTGTCTAATGATTATGTTTTTGAATTTGAAATTCTTGTTTTCTACTCCCGCTGATTTTGGCTGAGATTTTTCCATACATTTGGCTAAATTATTTGATTGAATTCATTTTAATACCGGCTAGAATTATACATAATAATGAAACATTAAAGTTTCGTTAAATATGCCATGTCTAGGCAACTAAATTTCGTCTTCTGTTTTAATTTTTATTTTTTTATTTAATTATTCATTCATTTGTTAATTTAAAATAAATTTATTTAAATATTCTCAGTTTGATATTTAATTCTCTCAGCGATTTATTTCAATTTCTCTTTAGTGTGTCATTTTATGACATTTTTTTATGTTTCGAATTCTTTATTTCATTTCGTAATTGCCTATATCGATCCATAGACCGTTAATCAGTGAAACAGGTTACCAACTACCCACACGCTGAAATTGTTTTTTTTCTGATAATTTATCACATTTAACGAACATGAGGCCTAAACAATTTAGCCAGCCAGTCAACCAGTTAGCCATCGCCTGGAAACGACTGACAAAATTCATTACGATTGGCGCTTGTTGTTGTCAAAAGAAATCAAAACATGCAAATGACTTGATTAACCCAATAATGTAATCCTTTGGAAGACAGAAAAGGTTTCTGTTTTTCGTCATTCATCATTTGCCTATATTTTCTACACAAAACACTGTTATTTTGGTGAGAACTCTTAAGGCTCCTGTTAGACGATCATGCACGGCATAGGTGCAGGTAGAATATTCTTGTCAGTCAACACACTTATATTTCATTTCTTTATTACAATTCTATATTTCATAAAGGGTTAAACGATAGACTTAGCTTTGTATGTAAAGCTCTTCATAGCGCTCTTGCAAAAATAAGACATCAATGGGGCCAAAATGATGCAAAAAAACAGAACAAAAACAAAAAGTAGTGAAAAGGAATTAAACAGTCGAACTGCAACAAATAATAATAAAAAGAGAAAAAAAATCATAAATAACAACAAAAACAATAAAAAAAATTCAATATGAATGGAATTGCCGCTTAAACATGAACAGCAACAAACTGCCACAATAAAAGAAAATAAGAATAACAACAGCAACAACAACGATTTACATAAGCATTTGCAAGTAAAAAAGCAAAAAAAAAATTTGAACTTAAAGTTGTAACTCTTGTACGAGTACAGATTTCAGATCATAATCACTGTAAAATAGATTGACTGCTGGGTCAAAACCTTAATACGAGTACTTCAAACGTACCCATATTTCCATATGTTTGCCTATGTATGTGTGTATTTGTAAGTACGTATGCAAAGTCTGTGTTCAAAATTCTTATTGGCCATTTCGCACAGTAAAGAGGCTTGAAAGGCACAAAAATAAAGTTTACCTCGTTCTCTGTGCGGATTGTATGGATTACAACTTAAAGTGCCTGAATGTTGCAGTAACAACAACAACAAATACTACTAAATACTATATAAAAATTACATACAACACGGTCATAATCTAGTCAAGCTTACATACAGCAAAAACAATAATAATGATAACAACAACAAACACTGTTTTGTTGCCAGTCGCTGTTGTACAACGAGCAACAAAATTTGTAAACGATTCAATTTGGAAGAGAAGAAACAAAAACGTAACGTTTTGTCGGCGAACATTAAATGAATTGGACTCTATAAATACAGCAATAACAACAACCACAACAACAACAGCTACAATATTGCTAAAAACAAACAAACAACAACAATTACAATTTAATAGCAAAAAAACAAAAAACAAACAAACAAAGCGCAATACGAAACACAAACATTATTATTGAACGATAAGAAGTCAATAGATTTCTTCAGCTTGACCAGAGTAACGAAACAACCAAGAACAAGTTAAAGCTGGACTTAGTTTAGTTTAATTGATAAAGACGTTGGCTTGGTGATGTTGAAAGAGCATAGATGGCATAAAAAGAGGCATAAGAAAAGGCGGCAGGAGTTTATTTTCTTACTATACCCATTCCTCCGAAATCCAAAAGTGCAGACTAGGAATCAATTTCACTTGAGGTATACATTCAAATTACCTCAGATCATCTCAGGTTTTAAAAGTGTACGATCGATTACATTGATCAGTTTCATAAACAACAAATCTCGTTTCCATTTTACGAGCTATAAATGGATACTGTTTTCTAAAGGCGAAAAATAAAATCTTCCAAAAATTTCTAAAGATGTTTACTAGCGCTGTCCAAATAATGATCCCTTGGCGACAAATTTGATAGGAAATCGATAAAGAACATGAGATATATACATGAGAATATATAAGTACAGCTTAAAAGAAACTATGTTGAGAGACCAGAGATCCAATTGTGGTCAAAGAAACTATGTTTCCACACAAGGCACTTATATGCAGTCGGCGGCCAAAAATACTTTGACTTAGAATATCAAAGTAAAGCATTGTTCACTGCATTATACAATTGTGGAAATTATTTTTTAAAATGGGTGTGGTTGACACCTACATATATCACTCTAACGCCCACTTCTTGCCGTGCTTCGAGAATATCAAAAACAAATTTTTAATAAACTCAGTACTGTCTATCAGAAACATTATATCACTTTACACGTATTTCCAGTTCATTCTATTCGGTCGCATAATGTTATTTAGAAATAAGTCTGAAAACCAAAGAAATCGCTTTGGTCTGTAGAAGATAACACAAAGAGTGGCACTATGTTAGCTGGCAGTTGAATTTAACAGTATAGAATCTAAAACCATACTAACCAACTAATAGGTAATAATAAAGTCCGATTGGGGGAATTACAACTTTTACTAAATTTAAAATATATTTACGAGTAAAAAATGGAAAAGGTACGGGGAAAAATCAATTTTTTTTAATAAGTATTCAACAAAATAAAGTAAACACCCCTCTTTCTTCTTGATTTTGGTTCTAATTAATACGCAACAGGTTTCTTTCAACCTTTTCACACTGCAGGCAGTAACTAATATATGTACATGCTCTCTCTTTACAGGCTGTTTTTAAAGTGAAAGATGGAAATGGAACAAAAACTAGTATACTTTTACGAAAATAAAAATGCAACACTGTATTGTGGGATTTTGGTACATTTTGTTTCACTCTGTCAATTTGGCAGCACTGCCAAATCGACCATCTTTACGTTACATTTGAATTAACGGATATGAAAATAGAAGATGGTCGATATTTCCGGAACCTTCCAAACTGTAGGCAATTACGTATATAAAGTTAGTTAGTTATCGTTTGGCTGTCATTAATAAAGTCGTGTTAAAGCGGAAATAAAAGTGTTGTATAAACGAATATTAAGGGCAGTATTAAGACAATCAGTATAAAAGTTATAGTGGAATAAATAAAAACTGTAAAACAACAAAATAAAGCAGTTTTTATTTTATTTTAACGCAATTTAAACGAACTCAAACATTTTAAAAGGGTTAACCTTTTAGCAGGAGCCACAGTGCCTAGAAGTTGTGGTTTGGTCCCCTAGATCTTGTTTAACCATCAAAAAGACTTGAGCCTGACTTGTTATTTTTTAAGCATAAATTCGAATTTTAATCAGGATTGAGGATTGAGCAGCAACTTTACTTTTACTTTTTCTTTTGCTTTTGCTTTTTCCGTACGTATTGCTTCTGCGTTCCTTAAATTTATTTTAATTGCAAGTATTTTAATCTTAAGTTTTCCTATTGTGTGGAAAAAGTCTAAAGTTATACACATAAAAACAACCTAATAAACCTTCCGACATTCCTAACTCATATCGTCCAACTAGGCTACTGTCATCATTAGGAAAGAATAATCAAGCATACACTTATCAACTTTATTGAAGACTATGACATTTATCCTCCCGAACAATACGGATTTCATCGACAGCGTAATACAGTCCACCCAATATTTTGTATCAAGAATATAATCCAGAGCAATCTGCGCATTCGACAATCTACTGGAATGATTTTTCTTGACACAAATGCTAATTTTGATTCGGTACTGCACGATTTTCCATTAAATATAATTAACATTATTAATTCATTTTTAAGGGAGCGTATTTTTAAAGTTCATGTTCGTGGTAATCAGTCCGAAGCTGTCCTACCAGAAGCTAGATGTCCGCAAGGGTCATGCCTCTCACCTATCCTTTACAACATTTTTACAGCTGACATACCTTCATTAGGTGGATTCATAACATCCATTTCTGCTGATGATACCTCAATTTGGTGTCTGGGTATTTTAACTTCAGAAATAATCACAAAATCGGAAGTAGCAACTGAAACTCTAAATACTTTCCTCAGAAAATAGCAAACATGTATTTGTTAACGCTGAGAAAACTCAAGCTATTTTTGTCATCAGTAAAAGGAAATGATTTTTTATTCTTTAGAGAAACATAAATTTACTGTTAACAAAAAGTAAAGTATCTCGCGTAATACTGGATCCAAGAATAGCATTAACGGACCAAACATAATTTGTAATTGATAAAGTAACTCTTTTAATTCGGCAACTGTATCCTTTGATTAATAGAAACTAGCTTTTAAATACTCAAAATAAGACGTTAATTCTCAAAACAGTTTTCAAAGCACTTATTTATTATGCTTTGGAGTAATATGGCTGCGTATGATAGGCAGAAACTTCAAATTGCCATAAATAAAATGCTGAAAATGGTTTTTAAGTTAGCAAAACTGTACTCAACAATATGTCTCCATGATATTGTTATGAATAAAAAACAACGCCTAAAGAAGATACAAAAACATCAGTGCATTTAAAACCGCAGTGTGTGATTCTAGTCTATTGGTTTGTGTCAAGGCTGTTGATATGTCACCTTGGTAATGCCATACTTATTTCATGTAATTAATTGTAGTAAGAAAAATAACATTCGGAAGTAATGTCAATTGTATATAAAAGACGGCGTATTATGCATTAGTTAGATGGCGTGGACGGCTGTATCCCAACGCAAGGAAGTTCGTACCAGTGCTGAGGGTAGGCGGTGAAATTGTAAGAGTCTCTGACAGGATTAACTATCTCGCAGTGATTTTCCACGAAAGCTTTGAGTTTTAACGACATGTGGATTCTGTGTTGGATAGGATGAAGGCGATATACCACTCCTACTGTAGGTTGCTGCGCCGAAAAGAAGGTTTGCGTAGGGAGGTAAAGCTGCTTATATACAGGCAGATCATCAGACCTCTGATGTCTTATGCCTTCCCTGTCTGGTTTGGGATTCCGTCCCATCAGATGGAGAGGCGTATTTTGTCGGATTGCCTTGGATTAAGGGACCGCCAGGGTTTTGAGAGGATCGTTGTTTTTCTTATGAGGATTGCGCTGACATTTTTGGAACGATCGTCCGCCCTAGAGAATGGGATGGTGACCGGCTGCTTCGAGAGGAGGAGTGATATGGAGACCCCAAGGGTGTACGGATACCTGTTGCCTGTGGATCTCCTAACGTTGAGGGTCGAGGGGCTGCTCTATGGCGACGAGGGCCTGCTATTTTATCACAGGAGGGTTAATAAGCTGGATTTGGACAGCATAGTGTATAACACTGCACAGTGAGGTGGATGTCTGTGCCCTGTTGTTGTTAATTGGTTGTAAGTAGTGTTTTAAGTTACTTTTAAGTATATGAGTGTTTCAGTTTTCCCATTTTTTGCGGAATATAGTATAAGACTTGATTTGTTTTGGTGAAGGATGGTGGCTATTCTGCAGTATTTTAAGTTTAAGTCTATGATAAGTATCATTTACGCATAGAATAAGTATCTACATGATTAATTAGTTTAAGATGAACTATGTTAGAACAGAATATTTGGATAAATAAAGTAAAGTAAAGTAAAGTAATGCATTAGTTAGTTCAGTTGAAGTTTTTCAGTCATAAAGTAAAGTCGTGTTAAGGTGTAAATAAAAGTGTTGACTAATTTGCTTATTTAGTTCAAGTTGCTGCGTAAAGTAAAAGTGTACAAATAAGAAGGACTGTATAAATGAATAAATTCGTTTATACATTTTATTTAACGCAATTCAAAAGAAACTCAAACGTTTTAAAAGAGTTAAAACACATCTACCATATTGCCAGAGTGGAGCTAGTAAATGATAGACTAGACTAACGGAAAAATTCAACATGAGATGCTTAACATCCAATTACAATCATATTAGCAATCTAGCGTATTCTTAAATTAGTTTTAATTGTACGAGTAAGTGTGCTGTCTAGTCAAACCGTTCCGAAGAGTTTTTTGCGAATTTCCCCTCCACTATTCTTGTATCCATATGTTAAAAACTTTGTTAAAACTAAATTGAATTGAAAAAAAAAAATCTTAAGTAAATAGTCAATTTTATGGTTGAATGTGCAATCAAGTTCTCAATCCTTTAATTCCTATTATTTTTACAATAAAACCCTTACCGATTGATCACCGGTTCAATTGGACTAATTTGTAGTTGTAATGGAAAATTACTACCAATCATATAAAATCTTTATTACCAGGTCTTTCGTGCTATAAATTAAACTATGGGCTATAATATTATGGAGTCAATAAAAAAAGTCTTTTAAATTAAAGCAGATGCCGAAAAGTAGCAGTAGACAGACACTCATTCACTCATTCATTTATTTTATTCGTATAAAATATCGATTATAAAAACGAGTTAAAATAACGATACTCAACCTCAATAATAGTCGTACATCTGCATTAATGAGATAGATGCTGATGATAATATTTGTTATTGTTGTGTAGTGTCTGACCAATTTCAGACGCTATTTAATACCAAAATTGATTTATATTCTAATTTTTTAATTTAAAACACCCATAAATAGATCGAATAAAAAAATAAATAAAATAAAATAAAATAAAACAACTTTTAGTCGTTATTTTGATCGATAAACAAGATGTATTAAAAACGTAGAAGGAGAGGTATTCCCTTTAGCATGATCTGAATGACGGTAATAGGTGTTCTGTGATGGAATCATAGAAACCAATTACAAAGTATCTTTACGAAGAAAATTTCGAATGTTTCTTATCGAGATGATGACATTTTTAATACTTCGAAATACAAACAAAATGTCACTTTCTATTTAGTTCGTTAATAAATTGTCTTTTTTCGGTTTTCTTTTTTTTCTTTTTCAGTTTAAAACCAGCACATACGAGTATGTTGACCAATTTGTGTCTTGGCTTGTAAGGCCCCTTTTTAAGGCTGCTGTACATGTATTTAAATAAGACAATGTTTTTTTTTACTCTCCTCGTGATTATCTATTCTTGATCATTAGAATGATAATCAAGTTACAGTCACTTCTGCTTCACCCTTCCACAATACACTACAACAATAAAGGACTTTTTATCTCTCTCCCTCGCTTTGTATGATGTGTGGTTTCTTTTTTTTTCTAAATATTTCTACGGCAAGGATTCTCGCTACTTGCCACTTTCTCACTGAGCCACTTGTATCTACCCGGTAGTGTTTGTTTGAAAATTTTGAAATTCTGTTTGACATTTTTTTTTAATGACCTGCTGCTGCTAATGATGATAATCTGATGTAATGCGAGAGATAAAAAAGGCAAAGATACATAAAAATTTATTCGACTCGTAAAAAATCATTTGTAAGAAGGTAAACGCAACTCTAATGAAGTTATTAATTTTTCGAATATAATATGTTACGAAACGAAATTGAAAAGAAGGTAATTTGCTCGATATATAATGCCTTTGAAATGGACATGGTTATGAATCCTATGGCGTCATCGTTGCTACCGTTTTGTTTGTAACGATTACTATCAGCCATTATCAATTGATGTTGTAATTCATTATAAATTTTTTGGTTTTCATTTTTAATTCTCTTTCCATCTCTCCCGCTTTATTTGAGACTGAATTCACTTTTCATGCCATCAAACTCAGTTACAAAAAAAAAAAAAAAAAAAAACAAATACAAAAATATCACTCAATCAGGCCCAACGACTTTACTCGTATACCCTGCAACAACAGTTTTTTCATTACGCCAGCATTCAGGGTATGACCCAAAGAGTGAATATTATTATGAATATTATTCATGGACATTTTTCCCCTTACACAGACTTTGAAACAGCCAAACCTAAATTAGAGCGTTGAGCGTTATTTATCTATCAAAAACTCGCATGTACTTACAAATTATGTGGAGCAAAACCAAAAAGCGCCACGTTAACGCTTTGTAATTAGAAAAATCGATTTTGACAGCGCGTTAGAAAGTGAAGTTGGCTGCGAGACGCTGCTATAGATATACAAAACTGGCAGTATTGAATTTTTTATTTAATGGATTGTTATTGTTTATATATTAAAGCAATGCTAATTAACTATTTTCACATCACATTTAGCGATTTAAGCACTATTGAAATTTTTATTTACTCGTAGTTATGTTTTGTTGAAAATTTAAGTTGATATTACTGTTTACAACACAACGTTAACACTCTCATTTAGGTATGCCACTTCGGCGTCAGCACCAGCCGCCTGTCAACGCAATGCTCAACGCTCTACTTTAGGTTTGACTGTAAGTGTAAATGTTATAAATTTCCCTTCTTCCCACCAAAAGTAATATTTGATTTCCTCGAAATATGCCTGATCGCAATAGACCATCATAGCTCAGAAAGTAGCATGAAAGTATACAATAGTAAAGAAAAGAAATCTCAACTCCTTATATAAAGGGCTTGCAAAGACTCTGGTGTTTGGCGTTCGTTCTTCATAGAAAAACTGTTGGACTATAAGGCGATAGATTGTGACAGTCTTTAGTACTCGCGCCTACTACCATTAGTTTTATTTTTAGCGAACTAAAACACTTTAGCCTGCATCAGTCAGATATTTTGACGGAGAAGTTGCTATTCAGTATCTAAAACCTGTCTGTTGGCCTTAAGACCCAGAACAAAAAGGATTGCCATTTAATTTGTATGTCTATTACCGAGAACTTTCATTTTCTTCCGTTTAGATCAGGTATACTGTCGTAATTATATCTTCGGAACTTTGCTTTAATCGATAGAAAAGCTGTGGATTGATAAGGAGTGTAAATTGACTTTGTTATTGCTTATAAATAATCGGAGTGTTTCTAACCAAGTAGTTAATCGACAAGTAAATTCTAAGTAAGCTTCTAAACGACATCCTACTTCGTTAAGGAATGTTAAGCATTTTTGGATAAAATTACTGGATATGACCTGCAGCCTCTGGGCTACGCTATAAAGTTTAAGTATATATCTGGCAGGCTGGCTGCAGTAGAGTTCGATATATTAAATGATTTTTAAATAGATCAGCTAAACAAGCATGCGGAGATATTGCCGCTTGACGTCAGATTTCTTTCAAGGTTTCAACGATAGTTGGTATAGTTGTTTATATAAGAAGAAGTAAATTGTTTTGTTTGTTTTTTTTTTGTGTCGTCTAACTTTATAATTGATTGCTCACAAGTAATGATCATTCGTCTTTGTGGGTGGTTCTCGTTTACTTAATAAATGTCTCCAAATATGACATAAAAATTCCCAGACACTGAAAAAAAACCAAAATTATTTGTATATACACCACTACATCGAGTGAATATCCATAAAAATAATTTGAAAAGAAAGAAACCAAATTGAATCATAATCGTTAAGCTGTTATCGCAACATCAAACCAAAAACCAACTCTATAAACTGATATGATTGACCGACTTTTCTCAAACACTTGTGCAATTGGGCTCATACTCTCGTTTCTTTTTTGTCGTTGTGGGTGATACTGTGTCTGGACTACCTGTACATCCTTAAATTTACACCTCTTTTCTTCTTCTATTGCAATGTTCTTTTTGTATCTCTTGTTTAAGTTGGTTGGTTAAATGGCTGGTTGAGCCTGTCCGACTTATCTTAAATACCATCATGTCTTTCTGTAATTTCCTATTAATTCTGCGTTACATTTTTGTAACCAATTAAAGAAATAATGAGCAAAGTAATAATTAAAACAAAACTAAATAAAATACGAGTAAGAAACGCAAATGATCAAAAGATTATTTCTTAAATAAGGCAATGCTACCAAAAAAAATAAATTTTCTATTTCCAAGACGCTAAGATCTTACCAAAAAAAATCTCATTTCGAATTTATTTAATAAAGATTTGAATTACAGATAAAATTATTATAGAACATGTTTTCCCTTTGGCGGAATCATTTGCAATGTATTTTACAGTATTATCGATATTACAGCGGAATGTGTTCTTACGCAGTGAAGAAATTCATTCCACTTACTTAGTCGCATATTTCTATGTAATATGAACGTATATTCCTTATATAGCTCACCTGTTTGTGATCGATTTTCTAGTAAATTGCATAAATTGCATATTTCATTCGTTAGTAGAAAGTTTTGATCAACTTTTATTTAAATTATTTTAATTCATGCAAGTAAGCATAAGCATATTATCAAAATATTCATTCAGCAGAATATTTTATCTTAAGAAGTAGTCTGCATTCAGTTATTCATTATTTTTGAACTGCATCAAGCTGCAATAAACAGTAGCGTAGTAAAAATGTGCTCGTAATTAAAGTATAGCCAACTGTCCAAATCTGGTTGCCACGTCTTTCTTTTTTCTTTTTGTTTTCCTCCGTCACTCCTCTAGGGAGTATATTGGCTTTCCACAAAGCATCCATTATTTTGTTTCGATTTCAGTAATCAAGTTGATTTTTTCAAATTAAATAGATGATTAATCTACTGTAGCTCGCCTCTATATAATTGTGTGTAGTGGTGAACATTCTTGCTAAGCGGTGAAGGAGAATTCGCTATATTATAAAATTCAGGGATCTAGTGTGTGTCTTGGTTAAATTTAGTCAAAAGTGTGAATTGGTCGATTTTAGAGTGAAAATTGAAAATTTGCCTAAGCAGGCCTTGATTAGCAGGCCGAATACATGAAAAAATGGCAAAAAATCTATATATGTGATCTATACATCTCTGATCAGGTACTATACAGTCAAAACGGAAAACTGGCTTTGAGCCATTAATACCATGCTTATCAAGCCAAATACACGAACAAAATCATTTAAAAAAATCACATATGATCTATACATCTCTGATCAGCTATTGTGCAGGCAAAACGGATAACTTGCTTGAAACCCTCGATACCTTGGTTATAAAGTCAAAATGAAAAAAAAAAAATTATATATGAATTCGCTATATTATAAAATTCTAGGGAGCATATTGGCTTTCCACAAAGCATCTATTGTTTTGTTTCAGTTTCTTTAATCAATTTGATATTTCAGTAGATGATTCATCCGCTGTAGCTTCCTCCATATGATTTTTTTTGTGTAGTGGTGAAGATCCTTGCTAAATGGTGGTGATCTTTACTTTAGCATTGTAAATTTTTCCCAGTAGGTGGCGTGTTTTTCCTGATCATTCGTCTGATGTTTGTCATCATCGCCAGAGGTATGCGAGAAGGGTCATTTGGCTTTTTCTTTACTTTTTTTAGATGGAGTTGTCTGGAGGGAAGAATTGGAGACTTTTTTATTAATAAACATTTGGAACCACCATGAAATTTTTTCTTCGTCATGTCCTCTGCTGGGGCTTGAACCTGGGTCGTTTGTGTTGTTATGCATGCGCTGTAACCACTACACCACGCCACCTCTTGCTTAAATTTAGTAAAAAATGTGAATTGGTCGATTTTGGTGTGAAAATTTAAAGTTTAGCATTGTAGGTGGCGTTTTTTCCTAATCATTCGTCTGCCAGAGGTAAGCTAGAAGGTCAGACGAGCTTCTTTAGATGGAATTGTCTAGAGGCAGGCTGAAGTCTTTTAAATTTAACACTCGAAACCGTAATTACATATTTGTTTGTCATGTCCTCTGCTGGAATTCGAAACTGGGCCGTTTGTGTTGTATCCCTGCGCTCTAAACGCAACATCACGTCACCCAACACCTCTTACTTACTCCCTCACAATATTTTCGTTTGTATGATCAATGGGATGATTGTTTTTGACATTCCGCGTCGAACAGCTTAAGCACTATTTTGAATTTCCGAAAAAAACATACCTTAGATATCGTAAAAATCTATCGGCGCTGCCTTTCTTTAAATTTTTTGTTTCAAAAGGCAACACTTTTCTTTTTTCAAGATATAAAAAGCCCATAAATCTTTAAAAGTCTAGGGTGAAGATTATTTTGCCCTATCTTGTGTATATATTTACGAAATTAAACAAACTGGCATAACAGAGAGTTTGTTTCCGATGCAATCTGACATCTAGATTTATATATGCACACCAACAGCTTCATCACTATTTTCAACAGCCGAGCAAAGTAAATCTTAGAAATCTTTAAAGTTTAAGTAAATAGATCACATCATATATCAAATAGAGCCTGACTTTAATACGTATTTCTTTTCTTTTTTTATACTTCTCTTCAAAAGAAGAGAGACGACATCTTTATGAGCTACAAACAAGTTAATTTCAAGGCCTGACACATATTTAAACGCTTTCTTTAGTCTTACGAGCGTCTAATAAAAAATGTCATCATTGTTTTACTCACTCTACTGCACGGGCAACTGCCATTGCTAGCACTTGGATCCAATTGTAATGCAGGGCTGTAAATCATTAAACACTGGTATTATCCGATATACTTTTCTTTGACATACAAGAGTATTTTTTTATATATTTTTCTCGTATTTTTTATCTTTTACCAAAAAAAAAAAAAAACACAATTCGTTTAATATATTAGCGACCAAAGAAAGAAAGGACAGTCAACTAAAAAGAATTGTCAAGATGTTCCAGTTCATTATTATAGAAGAGAGGCCGCAATTAAAAAAGTATGTTTGTTTTCTATGACAAGAAAGAAGAAGCAAAATAATTTGTATGAGATTTTATTGTCATTTTTATTTTGATCTCAATTTATAAATTATTGAATTGTTAAGAAACCATTCATTCACTCAGTTTGATTTCTCAAGAATTTGCCGAAATAAAAGTTATTTTTTATATCCATCTTTTGTTCCAGCGATGAGTGTTTAAATGGTCAGTCAGGCCATTTTTTATTTTGACAATTGCTTGGCAATCTATACCATTTGTATAACTACGCTCTGTGTCATTGTTTTCACTGTAATAATGATTATGAATGAATCGAATTCATTGATAGAAAAAATAGTGCAGTAATAAAATGAATGAAATAGAATCGAAATCAATTGAATGGCATTGAATTGTATTTTTTTCTTTAAGTGCTTCTTACATTGATTGCCATTGTTTGGAAATGTCATTAAGGTCCTTAAAATAAATCTTAATTAAGCGAATAGTTTTTATGAGGTCCTGCCTAATAAAGACTTAACAAGCCATCGTGTACAGGTTGTAATCCCAATTATATTCGAAAATTATACTCCATAACTTCTAAGGATCTTTTGTTTCAAAGCCATATATATAAGTACTCGAAATAAAATAAACACGTTTTAATACGATTTTCATTTTAATTTTCAAGAACCGAGAGCATCTATGTATGTATGTACATATGTATGTATGAGCATTGCTGCCTTTTATTACCTATAAATGACAGCTTGTGTGAGAAAATAAAAATAATATTTTAATTCACCAAAATATGTAAAATTTGACTATTATTCACTTAGACAAGTCACTAACTGACAAATTTGTGAATATTAAGGCCTTAGCTTCAGTAAATAATACAAATGGCAAAGACAATACCGAACATTATAGGGAGCATATTGGCTTTCCATAAAGCATCCAATACTTTGTTTCAGTCTCACTAATCAAGTTGTTGTAGCTGCTCTCCATGTAATTGTCTTGTGGTGAAGATCCTTGCTAAATGGAGTAATTTTTTTTCCCAGTGGGTGGCGTTTTCTTTTGATCATTCGGCTGATGTTTGTCATCATCGCCAGAGTTAAGCTGAAAGTTCAGGGGGGCTTCTTCTTTATTTTTTTTAAATGGAGTTGTCTGGAGGGAAGTAAAATTCTCCTTATTAAGCGCTCAAAACCACAATTAAATTTTCTTGTTATGTTCTCTGCTGGAGCTTGAACCTGAGCCGCTGGTTTAAAGTCAACCGAAAACGATATTGACATTTCTTCTTCTTCTTCCAGGGCTTTCATTTTCAAGAGACACATGAATTTGTTAAGATCATTTACTAGAAATTTCCAGAAATAGTTGAAATAATTTCAACTCTGAATTTATTATTCTCCGTGTAGATAGTATAGAATCAAACTATTCTATGTCTTCGTGTGAGAAAACTAGAAGAAGCTGATTTTCTGTAACTTTGATCAATAACCAACACATTTTGAAAGGATGCAACATTTCTCTGAGGTTATAATGCAGTAAGGCTTTAATTCAGGAAGTAAATGTGCTCTTTTATGCCAACCTTATATGAAATGAATGTGTGTTTGTATGTATACATGTTTGTTTATAGCTCATAGACAGCTAAACGGCTAAAACGATTTCTTGAAATTTTTACAGTAACTCTCTGTATGTCTGGAAGGAAGTATAGAGTCATTACTATTGGTCTAAATGGCTTCATAGCCAATACAAATCATCAGTCCAAAAGTGGGTGGAATTGGATAAGTGGGCGTGGTACCTCTCATACAAAGTATATGAAAAATATATATAAAAATGAATTTAAGGTTGTCTGAAGACTACATACAGATAAAAAAGCAGAATCTCCCATCTCAAATGTTTGGATTTAGACCGGAAGGGCCAAGATATGGCATAAAAAGTTAAAAAAGTTAACTAAGATGATATTTAAGACAATAATTAAACTGGAGATAGCGGAAGTAAATTAGATGGGGGTTTAGCCAGTTTAGAATAAAATTGTATATTATATGTATCGAGTCCGCCATCTAACGTTTTTCTTTTTTAACTAGTGCTTATTTCGTGAATGGTAACACTTAGCTCATGTCTGATTTGACAGATAATTAGTTTTATCCTTCCGCTGAACGAATATGGTTGTGTATACGCTTGAACAACGCTGGGAAATATTGCGACATTTTGGTAAAATCATGGTAATGTTGCAGAATGGGTGCGATGTGTTCAGATGAAGCTCATTTTGATCTTGGCGGGTATGTAAACAAGCAAAATTGTCGCATTTGGGGCACAGAAAACCCGCACGCATACATTGAAAAGCCGATACACCCAAGACGAGTTACTGTTTGGTGCGGATTTTGGTCCAGAGGCATAATTGGGCCATTTTTCTTCGAAAATGAGCAAGGAGTGGCCGTTACAGTCAATTGCGATCGTTAAGAGGAGGATATTAGCAACATTTGGTTTCAACAGGACGACGCTACGTGCCACACAGCCGAAGCTACACTCGATGTTGTGCGCCCAGTTTTTAAAGATCGCATTATCAGCCGCAGAGCCGATGTCGTTTGGCCACCTCAGAGCTGCGACTCGACACCGTTGGACTATTATTTGTGGGGTGCCGTCAAAGATAAGTGTTACGCCAACAAGCCAGAGACAATTGACGCTTTAGAGGACAATATTCGTGAAGCCATTGGTAAAATACAGCTGCACACAATCGATAATTTGCTTAAAAATTGGACCGATCGTGTATGCTACTACATGGCCAGCCGAGGCAGCCATTTGAATGAAATTATTTTTCATTATTAACCGGAAGGATTGTACTTTCAAATAAAAATAGAAATTTGAGAAAATATTCAATAGTTTTTTTACAGCATTTTCAAAAACAAATATATTTGGCGGACCCTTTATATCCTTCGCTCCACCTTCAATACATGCATATATTCTGGGTAAAAAAAATTACAAGCTGAACTTACACAAAAGGCGAAAGTGTGGCAAATGCATTAAAATTTAATTAAATGTTGTAGACGATCAATCAACAGAATGGTAACCAAAAGCAATTACATAGTCTGTATTATTATTGCTAAAAATTACATTTTCAGTACAAGGTAGAATCACTAATTTTGTCTTTAAATTTAGCTCTGATAGCTGGATGGCCAGAGGTGATATATCAGTCCATCGACACTTCGACGCACAAAAAAAAAAAATTTATCCGTAGTATACGATATATTAAACAGAATTTCTGATGTCTTTTGTTCTGGCATACTCGTAGTTGTCAGAGTAAAAATTTCCCAATTAAATAGTTATTATTTCAATTGATAAATTTCATATACAACTTTCTCAAAACAACACATTGTATTTATAAATTCGTTCTGCTTTTGTAATCAAGGGTACAATATTGTATGAGAAAATAAAAATCTGTTATATGTGCTATTAAACCAAATGGGGTAAATAAAAAATGATGACGTCAGAAATTGGAATTAAAATAACAAAATTGAGAGGTCAATCTCTAAAACTCAAATTTACAGAAAAACTTCTTTTTCAAACAAAAATCCTCAAAACTGCTTAAAAACTGCCAAATAACAGATGCATTTGGCAGCACCGAGACAGTGAGTGGTTGTTACATAAACTAACTAAAGATATGTCGATAGAAACGTAACATCATAAAACGGTAATACTGTGACATGCACATGAGTTTTACGATAATACAGATACAACAGTTCAACTTTCTGGATGAATTATATTATATGTAATGCTGTTATTCATTACATATAACAATTCGTGTGGTGAAATGGATTTATTCGCCACAAATGAGAAATTCAGCACTGCAAGAAACTCCCGAAAAACACACAACAAATAATTTGATATTTATTTGAAAATGGCGACAACCAAAACGTGGCTTCTGTCAGCCAAATTAAAAAATTTTGCGAAAAAAAGAACTCGATGAGAATTTTTTTGCGCGTCAAAAAACAAATATTGTTTTTTGGGTTCTCTTTTTTCGGCCGCAACTTATTTGCTTTTCTGCCGATTACGCTCAAAGTCGACTAAAATGATTCGCAGCCATGCGATCGATTAGCAAAGCCCACTACGTTCATTTTCTGGTCACATTTTGCAGTTTCAAAAATTCTCACATTATTGGATTTTATATTCTACTGCCTAGTGGGCCGGCAAAAGAATATGGGAAACAACAAACACCGATAGGCCACGAATGAATTTTATGCTTTTTCCACATTTTCTCTCATCTGATATTGTTAATCGTTTTTAGCGTTTAATTTTACTATTTACTTAAAACAAACTAAACAAATCTGATTTCACTCTAGGTGCTGAAACAGAATATATCCGCAACTTCAAGCAAAAACGCCGTCAAAAAAGATGGCACATTTAAAAACGACAGCCGCAACTTCATATACTGTCAATTGCCTGTTTCGTTTTTATGTTTGTTTTGCTTTTTGTTTTCATTTATTTATTTTTTCCTCTTTTTGTTTGTTTACAAAATGCATAAAATTCAGTGAAAGTGCGCAACACACGTATAGATTGTGAGAGAACAATTGATAGAGTTTTATTACGCTGTCAAAATAAAAAAGATCTCATGACTGCTTTTGCCGACGATTTTGAATGTCATTTTGTATGGAAACAATCGTCAAGCCCCAATTCTGTTTCTTCTCTAAAAGTAAAAACTTATAAAAGTCTGGCAATCTGTTTTACCAAAAGTGATGTTTTTCGTATGAAACAGCATATGGTTCATTTGTATGCAACCGTGTTGGCAACGACAAGCAGCAGCAGAATATTAAAGTTTTTATTTATTTTGTAATACAAAAGAAATTTAGTGTGTTTTTGAAATGAAAATTAAATGTCGATCGGAAATTGTGTTTCGACAATATTAAATTAACTTGTGAATGTTTAAAAAATCGAGAAAAACGAAATGAAAGTAAAGAATTAACGAGTGCTTGAATGACTGACTATTGCAAAAACAAATACGGAATAAAGTAAAAATAAAATTGTAAAAAAGACAAGTGTCTTCTTGCTGTGTGTGTCTAAAAGAATACAAATGAAAAATATTGTGCTTATATCCAGTAGTACACTAAAAAATTCTTAATTACAAAATAGGTAAGAAGAAACAAAAAACACTTTTTCGGTATATCTCTTCAGTCTACTCAAAATCTTTGCGTTTTTTATTTGTCCAAATTCCCAGTTGAACGAACTAATATAACCAAACAAAATTTCGCAGTATTTTTTGAGTGAAACTGTTATTGTTTTTTGTATGCGCGTGTGTATTATTTTGTTTAGCTTAGAAAGGCAAAAGGTATGCTTCTAAATGTACGTGCATGTGTGTTCATAATAATGAAGCAGGTAAAAAAATCGTCTAAAATGTTTATACAAAACAATCTACTTAATGTTTCTTTTAATTTGTTAGTAAAAAAAACAATTATAAAAACAATAACAACGTCCGACCACATGAAAAACGTACCTTTGCAAAACAATGCAAATGATTGGCCAGCGATGTTGTCATATTGTTTTCTAATTTTAGATCATTATAAAATTGTACGGTCTATGTAGCGTTTTAAGTTTATTAAGAGAGAGTTAATTTCTTATAAAATGCATCACCAGCTTTTGTTGTTGCCTTTATTTTAAAATTTAAATACTTGCTATTTTTAAAAATGTTCTTTATTTTTATTTTGTTTACATCACTTATTGCATGCTTGCGAGGAACAAGTCAGCAAAAATAGAAAAATATTCTCTTCATTTTTAATTTCTCTCTTTTTTTGTGCATATTTTTCTCCTGATGATTCGATACATTTACCGCTTCGCTTTCTAATAGTTTTCAAAGTGCATAGGATTACAAAGAATATTTTTTATTATTTATTTCTTCAACACTAATCTTAAATCTTTTTTCGTCTTTTTTGTGCATAATATAGAGAACACGAAAAAAATAAAAACCAAGTACATTGATAATACATAATGGTACGGAACCACTTCCTCTTGTTATTCTCTTTTTTATAATTTAAAGTACCTTATTACTAAAACAAACATCGTTCCTTAGGACGTATATTTTGGCAGGCTGTTTTTGGCTTTGTTCTATCAATTTTTCATGCAGTAACGGTAAATTTTATATTGATGTCGTTTACTTCTCTTCTGAAAACAATGACGCAGAATTATTAAGTTATAACAATGAGAAAAAACACTTGTCATGTTTATTGTTGCTTAATATTTTGAAATATTGTTTTATGACTAACGAAAAAAGAAAACATAAACGGGTGAATCACATAAAAAAAATCTATATGGATATGCAATGACGAAAATCTAATTGGATTTGATTGATAAACTCTAACAACCCCAGTAGAAAATATCTATTTTGATAAGCAAAAAGTTGCCATACTTTAAAATGTCTTGACCTTTTAACAGTTAACTCGTGTCAGACCGTGCAAATATTGAAAATACAAATTGCAAATTCAGAGTTTTATAGAGTTTAGCAGAATTTGGCCCCTCAAGAGGAAAGGTTGTGAAATATTTCACAACGTTAATATTATTAAGACTTGGCAATAGCATTATTATAGCAAAAAGTCTGAGCGGTTGCGTGTCCGGATGCCTATAAATGAGTGAATAATTTACAATTACGGCTCTATGGCTTGCAAGATTTGTGTTTTGATTTGGTTGCTTTTAAAATATCCCAACCATAAGCTAATCGTAACGAAAAATAAAAATGTTTCCTCTACAACTTTTGCTGTTAATATGTAAAATGGATCTGGCAATCTTTTTTCCCTAATTATGATGTTTTTCGTATCAAATAAATCTACTCCACTCGTAGGCAACCGTGTTGGAAACGACGAGTAGCAGCAGAATATTAATTTTCATTTATTTTGTAACAAAAAGAAGTGTTTTGGATTAATTAATTTTTTCTTTTTTTTTGAAAGGGACATTAAACGTCGTTCGAGAGTAGTGTTACGAAAATGTTAAATTATCTTGTGTTTAAAAATCGAAAATAAAGCGAAATAAAAAAATGAGAATCAAAAAATAAATATTGAGTGTTTAAGCCACAACCAAAAAAAATACAAAACGACGTAAAAAAGTTAAAATAAAAGTGAAAAGGCAAGTGTCTTGTGTATATAAAAGAATATTAAAGCAAGTTGAAAATATCCAGTAATATTTAAAAATTGTATTATTAATTAGCAGGTATAAGAAAGAAAAAATTGTATTTCTGTCCGGCTACGCAAAATGTTGCGTTTTTATTTCCCTAAAATCAAAGTAAACGAACATAACCAAACAAAATTTTACAGTTTTTTTTGTGTGGAACAGTCTTTATTATATGTGCGAGTGTGTGTTGTTGTTCTGCTTAGAAAACTTGGTAGAGAAGGCAAAAGTAATGCTTTTGTAATCTGTGTTTGTGTATCTGAAAAACATCAAAATTGTTTATACCGTTTTATTTAAAATTCAATAAATCCGCTTTTTAGTGTTTTAATAGAATTACATTTAATGTTTCATTCTTTTAATTTGTAGGTAAAAAGCGATAAAAAATGAAAGTATTTTGCGGGTACATCAAAAAAATGTTCTTCCCTGCAAAACAATGCAAATTATTGGCTAACGATGTTGTCATATTGTTTTCTAATTTTAGAACATTATAAACTGTATGGCCCATTCAGCGTTTTTATTTGCTAGGAAAGTGTTGAATTTTCGTTAAAAAATGCATTAAATACTCTTGTTGTTGTTTTTCCGTTTTTTCCATTATCAGTTTACTTTGTTTTGTTTTTACAGCATTCAGTGCATGTTTACGAAAAAACGACAACAGAAATAGAACAACATTATTCTCTTTGATAATTGTGAACATTTTAAATTTTTCTCTGTATCGGTTATGTTCTGTAAACCGAAAACGAGTGGAATTGAGGTACCCGTATGTTTCTCTTTGATTATAATTTTTTTTGTATTGTTTTTCGATTCATTTTCCATAGGGTAACGATAATTTTTGTTTATCAATGGCGCTGAAGCATCATTTCGACCAACGAAATAATGACGCAAAATTATTAAGTGCAAATGAGAAGATCGTATTTTTTGTTGTTGCTTAATGCTTTGAAATATTATTTTATTATGACTAACGAAAACACAAAACATGACTGGGGGCTTAATCACATAAAATAATACATTCTATATAAGGATGCAACAAAGAAAGTTTATTTCTTTTTGATTGATGGACAACAGCAACCCCAATCTTTTGAATTTTTTTTATAAATAAAGAGTTGCCATACCAAATTAATTGCTTTTATGTTTCCGTATAAAAAATTAAATATTTAACTACTCACTTGTATATGTATATTCTTTATGGAGATTCAACAATATGAGTATATTTAAAAGTTGCACATGATAAAAATCTTGAGAAATAATCCATTTTGATAAGTACTACTTATTCAATAATGAACATCTGTCATCCTCGAACAGCTGTCATGTACCAATAACTAACAAAAACAAATGCAACAATGAAACAAATGAAATATAAAAAAAGATAAATAAATTTATCTTTGTCTCTTTCACTCTCTCTTCACGCGTTTGTTTTATTTATCTTTCTTTGGGAATGAATGTGCAAGGCTGCCAGAATATTTGAAAAATGTTTTCTCCAAAAGTAAAAAATACAATAAGCGACGAATTAACAAAGAATGTTGAGCAAAGGGTAAATAGCAACAATAAAGTTGTAGAATGTATAGCTACACGCACATACATAACATTAATTCGTTCTAAGATTGGTTGATTATTAGGCTGATCATTACATATGTCTACTTCGGTTGGTTGAATAGGTTGCCGGTCTTTAAAGGCAGTTTTGTCTGGCTTTGATTGGAACTATACAAAGCTGTCCGACTACGACAACTGAAGCCATAATAGGGTTTACACCCCTGAACGTTTTTGTGAAGAAGAATGATATAGGAGTGCATTGGTTATATGGTCGTGTGGTCGTTAACAGACTATGAAACTGTAACTAGTTTTCCAACGGAGGTTGCAGTTGTCCTCTGATCTCGGGGAGTAAGCTTCGGGGCCGTGTGTGGACCCCAGAAGTCCCAAGTGGTTCACGGATGGATCGAGGACTGACGCGTATGTAGGAGTAGGGAGGGGTCTTTGGACTTTGTCAAATACAAAGGTCTGCGAAACCATGACCAAGTGTTTTTCGAACTTAAATTGCAGAGGGGCATTAGAGATGGCCACACAATCATTTCTTGGAAAGTCAGCCAGCACTGAGGGCACCGGCTTCATGTTCTTCAAAGATCTTAAGCGAATGCCCAGGGCAGATTAAAGGAAAATTATACAGGAGGAGAGTTCCTTTTAAGATGGCGCTTCATATACGCTCATAAATTCTTTTTATGAATTAATAGGTAGATGAAATACAGGGTGTCCGCCGGGAAGGTATACTAAATATTTTGTTTTGCCGCCATTTTGGTAAACATTAGTCTTGAAACTTCATATTTAGCATTCGTGAAGTAGAGACGTGGCAAATTTATTAAGGAAAAATATTCAGTGAACCAACTTGTTTTATCGTTAAAACATTTTATCAAAATCAATCATCGATTACTGTGACGATGAGAAAGTTACGTGAAATTTCATTTTCATTTGAATGATTATGTGAATAAACAGAATAGTCGGTTCTGGTCAATGGAAAACCCTCAAATTATTCATCAGTCACCTTTGCATCCATTAAAAGAGAAAGTCTGGTGTGCAATTTGGTCAGGAGGGGAATCATTAGAATTTACTTCCTTGAAACTGAAAACGGCGTAACGGTAACTGTTAATGGAGAGCGATATCGTGATGCATGCTTTGGGCTTGACTAACATGTGATTTCAACAAGAAGGTGCCACAATGCATACAGCCAGGATTACAGTGAAATTACTGTGCTCAAAAAGGCTCGCATTTGAGAGGCCAACAGAGGCGGACATTTATGATATTGTATTCCATACATAATTGCCAAGATTAAGTAAAATATTTATCAATATAATTTCCATTCTCTTTTATATAGTCAAATATTATAAACAAACATAGTAGTATAGTTTCCCGGCGGACAATCTGTATGTACATCTGAGCCTGTGTGAATGTACTTATAAATGTGAAAATGCATATAATTTTAAAATTTATTAAAAAGAAGCGTTATTAGATTGCTCAACGAGATCAATGATGAACATAATGTGAACAAATGGTTTAATAGAGAATTGAGACGATTAAAGAGAAAAAAAAATTAAATATCAGATTGTGAAAATTGAAAAACAGAAGTAGCATGGGCTAATTATACAATAATTAGAAATGTATATAAAACTAAATTTGAAGTCAAAAGAACAATTTTATTAATAGAAAAATAAATAATGCCAAAGACCAGAAATAAATGTGGAAAGAAATAAAAGACCTAGCCATTAGGAAACATAAAACTATGATAAAAAATGTGATATTTAATGGAATAGAATATATGAATCGCCAAATAGCTACTCAATTTAATAGTTACTACGTAAATAGTATTAAGTCAATTAATAATACAATAGAAGATGTGCAATATATAAACTATTGACCTGTGATAACAAATACATTTAAGTTCAGTACTGAATGTACTGTAAAAGATAATGGTAATATTTTTAAAGGGCGTTTGAAACAATTGCAAAATTATAAATTAAATATGTATGGCATTAGGGAAAATGAACTTAAGTGGTTTAGATCATACCTTACAAATAGAAGGCAAATGACAAAGGTAAATGATACAAAATCTGATGAAGTGGATAATAAATTTGGTGTGCCTCAGGGCTCTATATTGAGCGCGTTGCTGTTTATAATTTACATAAATGATATGCCACGCGTACTTAAAAAATGTAAAATTATAATTTATGCAGATGACACCCTAATATATGCGGAAAGGGAAACAGATGAACAATGTAAACAATACCTACTACAAGACATAGACAACATAAATTGTTGGTTAAAAATTAATAAACTAAAGTTAAATGAAAATAAGACCAAGCTACTTAAAATTAACATGGATGATGATTCAATAATTAAAATTAATAATAAGACAATAGAAGAAGTTAATAAAATAAAATACCTCGGTTTTATAATTGATAAGGACTTGAAACTAAATGAACACATTGATTATATAATTAAGAAAATTGGTAAAAAAAATTGGATTCTTAAAACGGTTTAGAAATAAAATATCAATAATAACTGCAATCAATATATATATAATACAATGATAATACCTCATTTTGACTTCGGATCTACAATTTTATATACCTGCTGCTCGACAACACTCGAAAGACTGCAAAAACTACAAAATAAGGCCATGAGATCAATACTAAAACATAGACACACTCCAATTCAACTTATGTTGGACACATTAAAATGGTTAAATATCAAACAGAGACTGATCCTTGACACCCTACAATTTATTTAAAAATGAAAATGGGAATAGCGCCTAGTTACCTAACCGAATAACTTGAATATGTAAGAGATATTCAACCGTAGCACCTGTGAAACACTGAAGATTTCCGTTTACCAATGGGGAAAACAACATCCATGCAGAAGTCTCTTTTTTTCAAGGGACTTAAACTTTACAACGTGTTACCGGAATTTGTAAAACAGAAACAAACTTTAATATGTATAATATAAATATTGTTCAATTTGTAAGAAATAATGAGATAAATCTTATTTAGTACAATAATTTAATTTTAATGATTAAAGTATTATGAATACTTCTAAATAAATAAAAAATTATTTTCCTAAATTTGGGAATGATTACAAAATGCGTCTGGCAGCCCTGTGAATGTGTACCAAAAATATTTAGATTTTCGAATTTCTGTATTTATTTTCTTTTTTTGTGGCAAATTAAACAACACGGTGAATACTTTTATTTATTTATTTATTTTTTTTTTTTTTGTAACTAAAATCTTGAATAAAAATCAACAAAAAAATATAAAAAGTTAATCAAATTCATTTGACAAAACGGTGTAGTGTAATAAAAGGTGATTTTTAATATATTTATCAATCGTTTATTCATTATTTGAAAAATAAAAAATTTGCGTTTTGTCTGTCAATGAATTTTTATGTGTTAATGGAATTTGTGATATAATTGTGTGTCCTCTGAAAATAGAGTGAAAGTGTTTCGAGATTCAAGAATATTGTGCGTTACTTGCTCCTTAGAGAATACTATGATGCAACAATAAACGTATAGATTTATGAATGAATGAAATAATGAATGAAACTTATTTTGTTTTTTTTTTTTTTTAATTATAAGTTAACTTAAGATTCAGTGTACACACATGTATGGCTTATATCACTTCTACTATATACTTATGTATATACATATATACATATGTTGTATGTATATTCGCTTTTATCGTTGATAAACCTTGTGTTCCAAGGTGTTATACAGATACTTTTTTATTAAATCTAAGCAGCTGTTTATTCTAACTAATATTCTATGATTCGTTTTTTATTCAAAATTGTATTATAATTTAACTAAAAAACTAGTTAAATATAAATATATTTTGTTATATACTTATATTTTGAAAAAAAAAACAGAGAATTTTTAACAGAAAATCTTCAGTGTAATGGTATTTCGCGTCTGCGTGAAAGGAGTAAAAAGTGATTGTTATTGATTTTTACCAGTGCATTGTTTATTTTTGGTAGCCGATGTCACTGCAACTGGTGTTTTTCAGTATTTTATGACTTATCAATACTTAAAAAAAAGAAAAAAAATGTTTTAAACTGTTTATTTTGTTCAAGAAATATGGTGACTTTTTCAATTTTGTAGAAAAACATTTATTTACTCACCATTAATTCATCTGCCACCTTTAAAGCGGTATACTTGTGTGTAAAGCAAAGCCTCTTACTATTCACGAAGCATTTATTTGCACAGCCGTCAAATCTTTCAATACTGCTTGCGGATATAAGCGTTTGTTGAAAATTTCTTTTCCTTAGTATTTTCAGTTTAGGGTCTAACACTTCAGACTCTCCATTGATGCTCGCTTTTATTGAATTCATTCGATTGGTGGTGCAATTTCCAGCGGCCATGGAGTGTATTTTAAACTAATGTTTACTTTTTTTTGTTTAATTTATATCAGTTATGTAAATATGGGTTCGGTTTGATAAAAATGATTTCTTACATATGTACATACATATGTATTGTTATACTTATATTCATATTTTTTATTCCTTTTTTAGATATTTGAAATCTTTTTATTGATCTCTTCACAATCTACCTCCTATTGGATTTCCAAATAAATGAAAACAAAACAACTAAACTTTAACACCATTTTAATTAATTGAAACATAAAATCAAATATTTATTTGCAATATCTTTTTGGGCAATAAACAAAATCAGCAGATAGAGTAAACGAGACGCGTTACTAAACGAAAAATTACTTCCCGCTCCGCTTGACACAGCATGCACAATCGTGATGGGCGGGTTCCTGGATAAGCCGAAAACAATAAAACACAATGAGAGTGGCGAAGGCAATAAATTGCTGTTCGGAGTCAGCTCAATGCAGGGCTGGCGTTGCGAAATGGAAGATGCATACTATGCTAAAGCTGGTCTTGGCGAAGGTCTAGAAGACTGGTCATTTTTTGCCGTCTTTGATGGACATTCGGGGCATAAAGTGTCAGAACATTGTTCCCAGTATCTATTAGATAGTATTGTTACCACAGAAGAATTTCAGAGTGGTGATTATGTTAAAGGTATACGTGCCGGTTTTCTGCATATTGACGAAGATATGCGACAAATGCCGGAAATCACTTTGAGAGCTGAAAAATGTGGTGGAACGACAGCTGTTTGTGCATTCGTTTCGCCCACTCAGGTGTATATTGCAAATTGTGGCGATTCGCGCGCAGTATTGTGTCGTCAAGGTTCTCCGGTGTTTGCCACACAAGATCATAAGCCCATTTTGCCGGAAGAAAAAGAGCGCATACATAATGCAGGTGGCAGTGTTATGATTAAACGCGTAAATGGCACACTGGCGGTTTCAAGAGCTTTGGGAGATTATGATTTTAAAAGAAATAAAGGAAAAGGTCAATGCGATCAATTGGTTTCACCTGAACCGGAAATATTTTGTCAGAGTCGTCAAGATACTGATGAATTTCTAGTTTTAGCCTGCGACGGTATCTGGGATGTTATGAGTAATGAAGATGTCTGCAGTTTTATACTATCGAGGCTGAAAATTACCAATGATCTAGTGTCTATAGCGAACGATGTTGTGGACACATGTTTGCATAAGGTGAGTTCTAATCTTATTATTTTTAATTCCTTTTTTATTTCCAAGAAATTTATTTAAAAATATATTTTCTTTCAATAAATTACTTTTAATCGTTACAGGGCAGCCGAGATAATATGAGCATAATAATTATAGCTTTCCCCGGAGCACCGAAACCTAGCGAAGAGGCGATAGAAGCTGATAAACGTTTGGAGGAAGAAATTGAAAGAATTGCAAGAGGTTGTTTAAAAAGTTTTTGTTTTTAAAGTATTTATAATAATAACCATTAATTATTATCAGTTTACAATGTAAAACTGAATTAGGATTTTAAAGCATAGAAAATCGAAGGACTCTTAGTGTAATTTTTAATTTTTTTTTCTAAAAAAGCCAAAGATATTTACTAGGTAAACGAATATAAAGTTCCTCATTTTAAGTCATAACAACATAACACTTATAAGTTCCTTTCTGACACATTATTGGGCAGAAAAAAAATTATTTCATAAAAATAACATGGATATACAGTATTATTATCATCATTGATTAAGAAATAGAGAGGAGAAAGAAAGGGCTCAAAAGTTATATAGGGAATTGACTGCCAAAGACATTATATTAATAAATATAAATTAATGGTTTGGTGACATTATTTGCAGAAAAAAGTTTGTTTTAAAATCTTATATATTTTATCGTTTTTTTTTAACAAAATCAAATTTAAATGTTAGAACAATATATAATATCAGTAAACAATAAATAAATTTAATTCACAAAATAGGTCCTTTTTATTGTAAGTTGCATTCGATGTTCGATATATACTGGCTGTAAATTATCATTAATCAAATGTTAAATTCATATTAAGAGCCGACAAAATTGCCTACATTTTCGACTATTGTGCAAAGTTATCAATTTTCATCTACTTTTGTTAATTTTGCTTTATAAATATTTTTAAATTCAAATTTTAAGATCGACAGTTCGTCTATAATATCTACTAATTCCACTATGGCCTCCATATTCAGTGGATAATTTTTTTTTCATAAATCTCGCACCTGTCTTAATGTTATGCATGTGAAAATCTTTTAAAACAGATTACACTTAGTGTAATATATTTCAAAGGGTTAAGAGCATCCTCCTTCAGTCATATCTTATAGTCAGTTAAGCTTTCATCTAAAAAAATTTAATTTTAAATATATACAAATGCGATCAGCTCTTTCGAACATTGTCGAACTTCGAATGCATCTGGTAATGTGAGGACCATAAAAAGATTTATCAGTTAAATTAGGTTAAAAGGATTTAAATCGAAATACTCAAAATCATAAATATTTGTGTAGTGCATGTTCGAACAATTCTTTTATGTATTTGGATAGACAAAATTATTTAAATCGTATAAAGATAGTGAAATATATTTATGTATTTAGAATAAACAATTAAATTATTATTAATTTAGTAGAAATGCAACCAACCGCCTTAATATATAAACTTTTATTAACATTCAGAAAGATATAATGTAACTCAATAAGAGTACTTCTTTTTGCGAGTCAATAAATTTAACTTCGGAGGGGGGATACGTTGTTTGATTTACTAGCAGTGTTAAAAAAAATGACCAAATTTTACATTATGTATGTAAGCATATAAAAAAAGTTGCTCAAAAAATACTTTTACAAAGATACGTCTAAGCTACTACTGTAAACAGTTTCATAAATACCGGTTATATGTTTTAGAATAATATTTCAATGCTTGTTGTCTTTAAACCAGTATACAATTTTGTGGAAAGGCAGCAATGATTAGATCAAATATTTTTGTTCTAAATTAAAAAAAAATAACTGAAAATTAATCTTAAGCGTCAGGGTTTTCTTCATTCTAGGACAGAAATGGCGAAATATAACAATGATCAAATACGATTAGGATCATTATAGTTTTTCTTCAAATTATATAATCGATATTATTAAGCAATCTGTGTATAATATGAGACTTATCTTTGATGTGAAAGCAATAATGAATATGAAAATTGATTTCTAGATAAGAATATTCTTTCCATTGAATCTTATTAAAACTCAAATACTTAAGTATTAACTTTCTTTCCTAATATTTTGAGTGAAATGAGAGGAAAATAAAAATACAAATCATTTTAATATTTTAATCCTTGTCTTAGCCATAGATTATTGATATACTCGTACAATAACGATTATTAAAACTAAAGAGAATTAAAACTTTGACAAAATTAGCTTTATTTATACAATAATATAATTAATATAAAAAAATATTAGAAAAAACTGAGAAATTTAAATATCTTTATATAAAATAAAAGTTTTGTAAAACCTTATGCTCTCACAGTACGATAGAGAAAATTTAAATGGTGATATTTTTAATCAATTGTAGAAAATAAATTATACTTCTTAATACAACAAAAATAAAAAAGCGAAAGTTAAAAGGAAGTAAATAACTTTAAATAAAAGAAAAAATATCCTTAACTTTTGTTCACTATCTCTAAATAGTAATTATATCAAAAATAAAACTGAAACATAAATTTAAACACAGGATATTATTGTATATAAAATAATTTTAATAAATCTAATAAAAGCGTATAACTATTGTTTAAAAAGCAAAACAAACAATTCTATGTGAATATTTAAAATTTGATTTCCTCAGTAACAACATTAAAAATAACATTCATTGACTTCATTCCAACATTTTCTATTTTGTAAAATCATTTATTAAATCGAAAAGAAAACGTAATATTGTGTTTTGGTATTCCAATGGATATTTAATATTTAACGGAGTTGTGCGTTTATAAAAAAGTTAAAAAATAGTTTACTAAAGAAAAGCATTAAATTTTATTTTTACAAAAATACTTAAATGTGTGAGCATAAGGTATGTCCATTAAAATTTTTTTCTTATTCTACCTATTTTTTAATATTTTATTTTTTAAATTACATTTTTATTTTTATTTGTTATCAATCAATTGGTATGTTTTTTATTTAAAAGCTACATATACATATGTATCAGCAGCATGTGCAAATCTATTTCCTTACACTTTCTTTAGAAACAAAACTTGTAGAGCCACAACACAATTTGTAAAATTTTTTAAGCAACGCTTGAGTTCTCTGAGGTGTTCGTTGTTGTTTTGCAACATTTTTGTTTAAAGATTAAAGACAACATGTACGAAATGCTTCTTTAATCTATTGCAAATATGTTGAAACACAACAACAATGATTTGGAAAACACGCAATAAGTCAGATTTTAAACGTTTATTATTATTAGTTTTTGTTTAAAGTGTAATATATATTTTTAAGTAGTTTTAGTAATTTTTTATTTTCAAATAGCTTTTGTTATTACTATCTATCAAAAAATTTTAATTAAATTTTAATTTCTTGCAGAACAAATGAATGAAATCAAAAGTTATACTGACTTACTGAGGGCTTTAAAAGATACAGAGATTGAGGGTCTTCCACCTGGCGGCGGCATACATTCAAAGTAAGTTTTTCTCTCTTTTATTTTTTTGTGCGAATTTTTCTTTAGTATTTTAATTAATTTAATTTCTTTTGTTTCTGTTTCCACTACAGGTATAACTTAATCAAGCGAATATTTCTTGAAACTCACCAAACAAGTTCTTGTGAAGTATGCAATCATTTTTATAATTGTTAAATTTATTCTATTTAGAAAATGCTTTTTATTTATATTTAATGCTATGGCTTTGATAATTTTTGACTATATAACTTTTGAAAACAGCAGTTTTAGTTCTGATGTTTGTGGCACTGCGAATATGATTTTAATTTCGGTAATCTGAACGTTTAAATTATTGGCTTTTTAACAGATAAGATAGAAAATGTAATAAATTGTTCCTGAAATATAAACTTACCTTTTCCAGAAATTGAAATCATCTTTTATATCAGTTGCCATAATTATTTTCTAATGGCTTTTATCGTGTTGTGACTAAGACGTCGTATGTATTGCGGTATTATTGTTTTAGATTAAGGATTTCATAGAATATGTTTTCTTTAATCTGTTACAAAAATGTCGATATACGACAAGCTTGCGCGATAAGAGTGAATGAATGTTTATTAAAAAGCTATATTTAAACTCATATTTTCTGTTTGTTCATTACATAATAAAATTTTGTAAAATTAGTTTTGAAAATTTAAAACAAAAAATTAATATATAAAGAGTAATACTTTGAAATAATCATTTTTAAATTTATAAAGATAATGTGGTGGGTGTGGACTTTAATTTAAAAATCAAATATAAAATATCATTTTATTATATCGTATCATATGCTGCAGCAATTGATTAATTTTTTTATACGTATAAAACTAATTATCCTTAAAGCTTTAAATGTTGTGATTAACTCATCTGTAAATGCTGTAGTGACCTGTTGTGTTTTTATTAAGTGTTTTAACAATTTATATGTGTTTTCTCTTCTATTCTCTATTTACAGACTTCATTGCAAGAACAACCGGTTTAATATTTTAATTGATAAAAGAAAAAGTTCAAATTTAATTACAAAATAAAATAATTAAACAAGCTAAATGAGGAAAGATGATACAAAATACAGAAACAAAATAAACTTCTAATGTCAACAACAACAACCAAAAAATACAACAAAAACAATAATTAATTTCAAAATAAACAGAATCTTTTAGTATTTTATAAACAGAAAAATATAGAAAACAAAAGAATATACACTGGCATCTCTACTTCTCTCATCAATACCAATCAATCAAGAACAACAACAACAATAACAATAATAACAAATTTCACTCAACTTTTAACTATTTTATAGCGCAAGATAATAAATAATTAAATTAATTTTTGTATTTTTACACAATTTTTATTATTTAACGTTTAAGTTTTAATTAATTTTACGTTGTTTTTCTTTTTCTTTTTGTCTACAGCCCAACTACATAAGTGGCTGTTAATGTTAAGGAGCAAAAAACAAAAACAAACAAAAAATCGTATACTTAAAACTTAAATTAATTTAATAAGTTATCACTCCTTTAAATAATCGCTTATCTATTATCTATCTATTATGTTTTTTATATAACAAAATATCATCATAATAAAAAAACAAATCATACAGCAATACAATGGAGAAGAATTGCTAACAGGAAAACCAGGCAACAATAATTTAATAAAAAAAAAATATTTTTAAAATCTAGCCTATACTTTTGATTAGATTTCGTAACTTGTTCTGTTGTATTGCTGCTGTACTACTATAACTATTACCCTACCCGCCCTACTAAAAACACATAGACCCGACATACATATACAAAACACTAAAAAACAAAAGAAATAAACCTAATTTGTATTTTGTAAGTTAAACTTAGGATTCATACATTTAAAACATAATAAAACGAAAATAAAAAGGGAAACAAAACAAAGAAAATAAAAGAAAACCTTTAAAACTATATATTATAGCACACAGGGATTCCTTGAATTTTATACGTTACTAAACAAAACGAAAATCTTGTATTTTATCATTTTTTAATTGTTTTTTTTTTTTTAATTAAACGCCTTTCCTCCTCTTCTAAGCAGATGAGCTCAAAATTGCATAATATTGTTGTTTGAAAAGAAAAGCGTTTGATAAATTAACACTGGCTCTGTTTCTGTTTCTGTTTTTCATTTTCTTTTTTTCGTATTAAAATTGTTGATTTTTCTCTCTTTTTTGTATATTACAATATGTGTTTTTTTATAATATTATATATAAAGAAGGCCAAAATGATTTCTATTGGTTTTTAAAAATCTTTCCAAACTATTAACTTTTTTATTTTATTTTTTATTATTTTTTATTTCTTTATTCTCTTTTTAAGTTTGTAAATTTTATTTAACTTTACTATAATAGTTCTTTTGTGTATTAAAATAAAATAAAAGAAAACTTAATGATTTTTTGTTTAAATTCTTTTTGTGAAAGTATTTTCATATGTCGTTTCATAAATTCATTTTCCTAAATTATCTTTTAAAACGAATATACAAAAGTCCTTTCTATTAATCATAAGCCTTATTAAAAACCACAACTTATATTCCTACAAATAGAACGAATATAATTTTACCTTTTTGTTTTCCAAACTTAAGATTAATGAAAAACCTAATTGTAAATTATAAAAACAGAGGAAAAAGTAAAAAAATCGATTATAAAAAATATATGCTCGAGTTTGTAGTAAATGTTGAAAATAAAATCTGTATTTTTTAATTCATTTACATAGCGTTGGTAAGCCATTTTTCACATATCTTATTAATATTTCTAAAGATTTGGACTGACATTAATCATCCTTATCATGAATAATTTTTCCCTCGAAATGTTTTCCCATTTCCCACAATTGCAATCATGAATAATTTTCCCATGAAATGTTTTCTGATTATTCAGTGGGGAATGGTAGCCCTGAAGAATTCCCCTGATCGTGAATAGTATTTTCCCTCGAAATTTGTTTTCTCCTCCCATTGATTTGTTCACATCATTTTTGCTGGGGAGTTGCATTTAATATTTAAGTATTTATTTCTTTTATTGGTTAATTAAACTTTTTATTAACTTATTTTAGGACTAGAAGTGTTCACTATAAAATGCAGAGTAAAATATTTATTTCCTGTAGTTTAAGAGACGTGTTGGCTGGAATTTAAAATTTGCTCACAAAAAATAAAACACAACGGAAACGACGACCTCCTCCGAGCTTTCAGATTGTTCGCAACTACTCTTCATCGGTTCATTTAGTTCGTTGTTTTGTTGATTTTTAATTTTATTTGAAATAAGTTGATCGATGTGTATATCATCGGGATAAATATGCACTTTTAGTTTTATATTTCTATTCTTTTTGACGTTTAAGCCATGTTTGCCATAGTCACCAATTTCTTTCCGCCCATCTTGCTGAAAAAGAGTTTGTTTTGTTTCTTTTCTTTCAGCTTTTGTTTGTGCAATTCTTTGCATGATAATAGCTTTGCAGGAGTTTGTTTTAATTTTAATTACTTTTCGTTCAATTTTTTTAATAATGATAATTTATGTGTAAACATTTTACTTTTTAATAAGAATTCACACATTTTTTATTTATTTTTGTTAACATTCAACGTAAAATGATAGCTTGCAAAAAGGGAAGAAAAATTTTATGGGAGATTCATGATAGCGAAAATTGCTTCGAGGGGAATGAAAATTTGATAGGAATAAAAATTTCCCATGTTATTCATGATAGGGGTGAATATACAATTTGTTTTCTCACATCACATATCCACTGTGTACCAATCATATCATCTCCACAAGCGACATGTATTATCTTTTGAGGCAGTTAGAATAACATCTCCAGCATAGCTAAAGGCACATGAGAAAACATCACTCTCATGACCACTGAGCACTTGTGAACATAAGCCTGATTCTACAAGCCATAAACGAGCTGTATGATCTGCAGATGCTGTTAGTAACAGGCCACCAGGCGGACTAAAACATACCTAAAAGAAAAATCGATTATTTTTTGTTTTCAATAAAATTAAAAGATTGGGAATTATTTTTCTAACAAGGAAAGAAACTTAATATTTAAAGTGGTTTTCCTATAAATTTTTGATTCATGTACATACTAGAAGACGGGTAACAACCCTAAAAACTATCGCCCTATGGTAATATGTTAACTAGATGGCGTGTCAACTTTTTTTCTGCTCTTTCGTAGATGTCATTATTCTATCTTTTTGGAAGTTAAGGTGGAATGTACTTCGGGTGAGTTTCAAAACGTCAAAAGACAGTGTAGCGGTGCGGTTTTACTACTGTTTTGACACACAGTTAACAACAGTGACTTTTGCTTTGAAAAAAACTATATTTTTTACATTTAAAAACACTGCTCTGCAGTCAGCACTTTTTCCCATAAAAAAACCTTTTCTCTTTTCTTGTAGGGCAAAATTACCGTCATTTTTTAAAAATGACAATTAAGCTGCTTCTATATAAAAGTCCATTACTATTTCAAATTTACCAAATTTTAAAATGTAAAGGTAAGGCATGGACAAAATTAATACTACACAATTTGCTTTTGCTTGCGTAGCTTAAATTTTTACATTGCATTTAGGAATGGGTTACAGTCAATGTTTGCATGATAGAATTTAGGTATGCATGACATTTTGGAACTTATCCTTATTTTACTTTTAATATATTTACCTTTGAAACCTCTTCGGTGTGACCCTGTATTACGGATATCATTTCTAAATTTCCACTTAAATTCCATACACGTGCTGTGCAATCATTACTAGCAGTTGCTAAACGACGACCAGTGCTATCAAATGTTACATCCAATACTTCATCAGTGTGTTCTTTAATAGCAAATAACGATTCTGTGATTTTTCTTAAATCCCAAATACGAGCAGTGCTATCTAAAGAGCCGGTGGCGATAAGATCACAAGAAAAATTCCATAAACAATTACTTAGTTCAGCTGTATGTTCGCGTAGTTTGGCGACTAATCTAGTAAATGAATAATTCTTTTTTATTGTATATTATTTATTTAATAAAAATATCTTAAATTTACGTATTCGCTCTTATATCCCATATTGCGGCCGTTCTATCGAATGAACCTGTCAGCAATAGATTACCATCCCTATTAAATTGACTAGTAATAACCTCAGCACCATGATGTCGCAATGTCTGCAATTCTTGCGTGGACTCAATATGAAATAGTCTAGTTGTTCCATCCATTGATGCTGTACAAACAGTTTCACCATTAATTGGTTGAAACTGAGCCGCTACTACTTCCGCTGTATGACCGTACAGAGTACTACGACATAAACCTGAGGCAGCGCACCAGATTTTTACGGTGCTGTCAAAGGAACCGGTAACAATACGATCACTGCAAAATTAAAAATAGCGGTTAAGGAATTAATTTTGAAATGAAAAATTTGGAATAATACATTCGTTAAGGAATTTTTAAATTATACTTTAGTTTTATATTTGCACGTGTGTGAGTAATGTTTTTTTTTTGCATAAAATACAAATTTTAGTTATTAAGTTACATTTTAATAATTTAGTGGCAAATAAATTTTAGTGCAAATATTTATTAATGGACGAAGAGTTTTGTAAAAAAATAAAAAGACTTAAGCTCAGAAATTATTTTAAATTTTGGTGTAATGGTCTGCAGATTTATCGTTCATTATATTTACTATACTTCTTTTTACAAAATTTATTTATTTTCTTTTAACTTAAATGCTCTACTTGTAGTTACTTCTACTTATGGTACATGTAAGTACATATGTATCTACATTCATTCATACGTATATTGTGCCGCAATATACCAGCCAGCTGCCCGGATTATATCTACAAAAAAAAAAAATAATAAAACAAAATGTTAAAAATTTATTCTGACACCATTTTCTGATAACAGTTCTGATTCGAACATGTAATCGATAATATTGGATTCTATGACATCAAATCATTTTATTTCTGTCGATTTTAATTCTGAAAACAATTAGATTCTGTTACACCATTGATTGATCACTGTAGGCAAAACGATCAAATGAGGGCTGCAGAGCGGATAACTATATATTTAGGAAATATTTTCCAAATGCTTTCTGTATGTATGTTGGAGCCTTTGAAGAAACAGTATTGTTCCGATCCTTTCATAGACGTTTCTTAAGCTTTTGATAGTGTGTGACATAGAAGTCTAATATAAAAACTATAACAATTAAATAAATTAAAAAATGTATACTTAATACCGTTATTCAGTAAAACCACTAGATGTTTTTCATATTTGATGTACGTTTCTGATATATCGACGCGTGAATATGTTCATCATTTACAATTGTACATGAAAATCAACAGATTGCCTGGTAGTAAGGACCAAAAGCTTACCACACGACTTTTATTCTGCGTAAAGAAATACGATCCATTGCGGTCAATGATAAAAAAATACCGTTAGAAATTATAGAGACAAAATTTGAAAGAGCTTGCATCAGTTAGTTTATTGGTAGAAACTTAACCCTAAGCTTGGACTGTAAACTTCTGCTACACATGGTTAGTTGGTTGGTAAACGTGGTATTTCACTGCGCGTAAGCTGTCACATTGTAAACCAATGTGGTGTTAGATCCAGCCTGTAGCCGTGAGATATTTCTGTAGATCATTAAGTTAAGATCTAGAAAACTCAGCAAAGTTAGATATATGCGTTTGACAAGGAATTTGTTCCTCTTGTCAGTTACGGCCGGACATTCTGTCCTTTTAGTACAGAAGAGTTCAATGTCCAGTTATTACTGCCAGCAACTTCAATATATCCCTCCTACAAAGGCTTATAAGTTGCATGGTGCTGTTCTACAAGTGTTCAGATTACGCCACATCCTATACAACTACTACTACTGTTATGAGTATTGCGCCACGAAAAAAACTTTTCTAGATTTGCACATGCAGAAAAGTATTTAGAGAAGATCGACTCGCATCCTATCCCACTATAGTCCGTGGCCAAACTCGACTAAGAAGAAGAGATATCTTTGCACTTAGTCGGACACGGGGATGCTCAATATAGTCTTAATAACTACAAATTTATTTTGTGTTATTTAAAAATAGGACTTCTTTTTCAAAGTAAGACTAAAAATTTTGTTCTACTTTGACGGTTTCGGATAGTTCAGTAGCTTTACTTCTTGTCTTCTTTAACTTTTAAGTCCAATTTTAAAATCGAATGTGATTTATTCTTTCAAAATTCTTCTTCGTCCTTATGAATGTTTTCAAAAATTATATTTTTTGTCTTGTTTTCAACATCTTTTTAGTACAATAGTCTTGTTTAAACACATTATTCGCCTAAAAGACTACCTACCTAAAGTATTGGAATTTTGCTTTTATCTATACGTGAACATACATATGTACAGTCAGAGAAAAAAGTGTACATACGTATGTATATATAAATGTCATCAATTTCTTCTATCAATAATCGTTACTTTATATATATTTTTTTATGTATCTCCTGTGTGAAGTTTGTCATTGAGCTAATATGGTATATGTATACTCGTACGTGCTACATACACGCATAAATATGAAAATATTTTGTTACTTACCATTTAGGAAAATTATATGCAACCGAAAAGACAACATTATCATGTTCCCCAAGTACATGTTCAACGTCGCCCGTGTGCGTGTTAATGATGCGACACGTTCTATCATAGCTTCCGGTTAGACAGTAATCCCCGCATCTGTCGAAGGTCACATTTGTTAGTGGCAGAATGTGAGTCTCTAGACGCGTGTGCAAATAAAATTTTTTCTTTGTTGGTTCCTGCATTTTACGCTGCAGCTTGGCAATGGCTCTTCTTAAGGTATTGTAGACATTTTCAAAGTCATTTTCATCATTCTTATTATGATTATCAGCAACAACATTGTCTAATAATTCTATGTGATGGTTGTCAATTGCTACAGATGTTGTTGATAGTGATGAAGATGATGAAGTTGAATTTGCGTGTAATGTTTTATTTCGTTTATTCGATTCCTCCTCCGCCTTACGTGTTTGTAGTAGTTGAGATGGTTGTTGACTTTTATTATTATAATCTCCTGTTAGAATGCTACGTGCCACATCACCAGGTTTGCAACTGAAACAAAAAAAGATATAAAAACGAGAATATTAGTTATTTTAAATTTATATGAACTATGGAATTACTACCACAAATTTTACTTACTTTGTATTTAAATTTAACAAATCAATGTGTTTTAAATGTTCCTCTCCGTTTTTGTTCTGGTAATTAAAAGCGATTCCTGTTGAATTTGAAAAAAGAAGAATAAAAATATTTATATAATAGATGACTGACCACTTAATTAGAATGCATATGTACCTGGCGGATAATATCTTAAAAATATTTTTGTCAATTTCATTTGTGATTGGTTAAGGTTTCTTTTTTAAAAACGTTTTATGTATTGGAATGCTATGCAGTTGGTAATGGATAAGCCTGCTTAATAAATACATTTTGAAGTCTAAAGGAATTTTTTGAATGTTTGATCAATATTTACGTTTTGAATTTTGAAATGAAATAGTGGGTGCAACATAACCCTGTATTTATTTCATTTGCATTTTGTTTGGTATTCACAACATTTGTTATTTTGTGTAAGACCAACTGTAGTATGTTATTTACAGAAAAGCTATTACACTGTAAGAAAAAGCTCTTTTACGACAATAAACAAGAAAAACGATTCCTGTACTAAATTTTTGTTTTTTTTGTTTTGCTTTAAAAATACTAGGAATACAAAAACAATAACAGAATTCTGTTAATTAAAGTTCTTTTTATTAAATTTATAATAAATTCCTTGTGCTTCGTTTAATTTACTCAAATACACAATTGCACCTCAGGCGTTTGTAATGTAACGGGCATTTAACCAGCTTTCCAACATCAAAGCAAAATTAAAAAAAAAAATAAAATTGAAAACACAGAGAGTCATGAGAGCCTACGTGACCAGCAATCTTCTATTTCGTTCGACCTAAGAAGTTTAGCTAATGGATGCACTATGACTCTATTCTCTCCATTGCAAACATTTAAACACAATTAATCAGGTATTGACTCAAAATCGAAAAGAAGTTGAGATGGCAACTTAAGATTCGTTTTCAAATCGATTTTGTTTTAAATCGACAACGATTTCATTTTCCATTTCGTTCTATGGAAATATCCACAAAAGGAAGTGTGATATAAAACGAAAATCGAATTGTTTTTACGTTTTCAAATCGAACAGGCAATGATTGGTGAAATGAAAACGATGTAATTTTTTTACAATAAAGTTCTGCAAAATATTACCGAATCTTAAAATACTGGGCGCCTCAAATTCCTCTCGTAAAAATGCAAATAATAATCGATAAATAATGCGATTTTCGAACATATCTTTGAAAAGAACCATTGTTTCTCTTGCTGTCTCGTAAGTGGCACCATCCTGTTGAAACCACATATTCTCTATGTCTAAATCATCAATTTTCCACCACAAAAAACCTTGGATCATCACCCTGTAGCGATTTCCATTGATCATAATCGCATTTCCTATTGCGTTTTAAAAAATATGTTCCGATTATTCCTCCGGACTACAAACCACACCAAACCGTCACTTTTTGTTGATGTAATAATTGTTCTAAGTTAACTCTTCGATTCTCTTCACCACTAAGGCGGCAATTCTGCATGTTTGGCTTCATCGGTGAAGATTATCTTGTTAAAGACATTTCCTAATTACATCTTGAAAACTTTTGTCATTTCAAAAAACAAAAAAATTGTTTTAATAATAAAAACACGTTATTCCTTCGTATAACGTTCCATATTATCTAAGCGGAATGTATTCAGAATCTGAAAATAAAAATTTATGATAAAAATTACAAATAGAAAAAAAATGGCAGCAAAATTAAAATGATACCTCAATTTTGGACACCATTTATTTTTGCATAATCTATTTGAATTATACTCTCCAACCGCTTCATAGCGCAGGCAGAGATACGAAATAGGCCAGTATATACTTAGCTTTAAAGGTGACAAAAAAAATTTCGAGGTGGGGGAGACATACACACATATTCTTCATAAATCCCAGTGGCTAAGGCGTTTATAAAATGAAAATTATTGGATTTGGACGTTTTTAAAGGCACAATATAATGTTGAGGCTTCACATTGTACATGTGGACTACTACCCCCCTTTTTCTTGTCTGCCAGAATTTTGTATGGCTCTTTTGCATGCTAATTCACTGACATACCAGCCGACGACCAGAAAAGTGTTATAACATTTGCATAATGTGATTCCAGACTCCATATATTGCAACTATGATGTTCACTTATAGAACTCAGAAATTCAGAAATGATGGATTTTTATTTTTTTGTGAAATTTTTTTATGAAATTTTGAATTTTAAATAAGTACGTACATAAATAAAAAGTCGGTATTTTAATATGAAAAGCGGTATATGGAATGCGAAATATGGAAAATAAAATCAATGCGATTTATATCAGACCTTCAGTTAATTCGTTCGTTTTGAATTCATTTTAAAACGAATCAATTTCCACACATAGGTAAGAGTACCTTACCTGAATATGATAATTATCATTTCTCATAGCTTAACTCTTATTATAATTGAACATTAAACTGAAGCGTTGAACTTACATTTTTTCATCGATGACATCATCATTTCCATACTCATACACACACACACTCAGTTAAACAAAAATTCAAATTACAGTTAACAAATATTCATTACACTGCAGGCGTTATGAAAGCTGGTAAGTAATCTAAAGGCAAAAAGAGAGATTTAAGGATACTCGTATTAATTGAGCCATGTGTGTGATAACGAATTTTGTTAGTTTCTTCCTCTCCCTCTCTCTCTCTCTGTATTTGTTTTATTTAGTTTTGTTCGTTTGTTACCTTTATTTGTTGATGTATGTTATGTGTGTATGCGAGAGAATGACATTAATTTTAATAGTCATTCATTTCTTTTATAATAATTGTTAAGGTTTTTGTGGGAATTATTTAATGACACTTGTAATCACGTGTTTCGCAAAATTGTGTTGGTGTTTAGGCATGCATATGCCAGGTTGCGTGTGTGGGCTTATTTGGTTGTAATTAAAAGAAGAAGAAGAAAAAAGAAACAAAATTTGCACAGATTGTTTGTGCAGGAAAGTTTTTTGTGACATTAAAAAACAAAAACAAGAAATTAGTTTTGTTGTAATTCATGTAAAATTTTGTTTGTTTTTGTTATTCTCTTTAACTTTTTGTTTGTTTCTAAAGTACGCCACTGTGACATAAAGGAAAAGTATTACAGGATTCAGATAATGTTTTATTTTCATACTGAACGCAATCTACAGAACGGTAAAAAGAATAAGGCTAAGGATTATGCTAAAAACAGTGTTAAAGAAAAAACGTTTTTTTTTTTTTTTTGTTATACCACAACAAAAAGTTAGAGCTAAAACGTATGTCTGTTTTTCTCTCTAATTTTGTTATACATACTTATGTTGTTTACTTCAAGTATTTTATGATAAAACTTTGGTAATAAAGTGAACGATATGAGGGAAGTCAAACGATTTGAAACTTTTTTCTTATTAAAGTGAAAGGTGTAATATTGTATGGTTTCTAGGGAGATCGATTATTCGACTTTTTTCCAAAGCCGGTTTTCGAATAATGCGAAAAGTTACAATTTTAGAAAAACCGGTTTTCGGTTAAAAATTATTTGATTAACCGGCTCTTTTATTGAAATAAAATTCTTATAAATTCTTGTTGCATTAGCAAGTAAAGTCGATGAATCTTTATCCCATGTTGTAGTTTCTAGCAAGTAAGTATTCCCGAGAAACGTTGTTCTTTTTTATGGCCTTAACAGACATTTCTTCCTTGACAACACAACGATCTAATATTTAATCCAATGATTAATTTCTTACAGCGTATTTTGTAAGAATTTTATATGCCAGCACCTAAAGACCAACTAGTATCCTTGCTGCACAATAACGTCAATTTTATAGACATATTTAATGTGGTTAATAGTTTCTGGAGTCGAAGAGCCTGTTCAGATTAGTATTTAAGGACACTCAATTTATCTAGACTCATCTTTTCCATCGATGTCAAAATATATTCATACTTCAGAGGACATATGTAGAAACTTAATGCATGCACCACGTATTTAATGGTGTGTGTCACTGTAGTATGTTAGGTAAGACATCAGCCTACCAACCAAAAAGTCCTCGTTTCAATCCCAGGCCACACCACCTGACAATATTCAACAGCGGCATCACCTCACAACATTGATAGCGACTGGTTATGAGTATTAACTCTGCGAAAAACTTCGCTAACTAATACACCCGCCGTTCGTAGTCGTAGTAGTAATATAAAAAATTAATATTTATTTACAGGAAATGAAAAAAAAATTATTGTTGCTCAAGTGTGCATATCTTTTTCGATCTACCATGGATTTTAAGTTCATTGTGAGACGTTCAAGGTTGTCATATATATAAAAATAAATTTTTATATATTAAATTTAGAAAAGTACTTAAACTTATAAAAACATATTTAATATAACCGGTTATTTGTGTTAAAATAACCGGTTTATCCGGTATTCGAAAAATTGACATTTAAAAAAAATCATATTCGACAAAACCAAAAAAAAGGTTAACACCAGTCGAATAATAACTGTCCGATCTCCCTAATGCTTTCAAAACATACAAACGCTTAGAAATAATACAGACACTCTAGACCTTATTTAGAAAATATTTCCTTTATTTTTTAAGTTATTTTTGTAATAAAAAATATTTTTTTTGACGAAAAATTCATATTCTTTGGCTTTTGTATAAAATATCAAATAATAGTGTTTTCATACTGAGTGCTTTTAAATTAAAACTTGGTTTTAACGTACAAAATTATTGCCTTAAAATCAATTTAAAACCATTTATGAATTGATTTTAAGTATGTTTTATATTAATATTTCTATAGCTTAGAGCATATTGTCACAGTATACAACAATTTTTCTTCTGTTAACTTTATTTAATTCAATTTTTTTGTGCAATATTTATAGCTCGGAAAAAACGTACAACCAAAACAAAAAGATAGAAACGTGGCAACTTTTAACATGCAACAGTGTTTTATGCACGAGTATTTGAAATGCAACGTTTTATTTATTTGATATTTTTAAATGCAAGATAAACGAATCGAGCAACAGTTTCTACTTGCAAGAAACCTTCAATTACCCTCCTTCTTAAGTGAATGCTGTCGTATGCTTTCAATTTCATTTAGACAGATAAGTTAAGCTGTTGGAAATGGCATATGTACATGACACCTTAAAAAGAGTACAATTTAAGAAAAAGCATGAACAACAAGTAAAAACTAGTGTCGTTTGTTTGTTTTGTTTTTGCTTTTCCTTGCTCCTAAATGTAGAAATAATCATAGCTAACAATCGATTTGATTAAGTGATTTTTGAAGTGCTAAAAACAGGCAAATTGATGCCACACAAGGAATTCGATATGCTGCATGAATATGCAGCAGATTTTTCGGAAATCGCTAAACTGGTTGTATCGCCCTTGAAGGCAACTATTTTTGTCAAAATTTTGTTTTATTCTTACTTGATATCAGTTCCACTAACTTTTTTCTGTTTCCAAAACCAGATTTGCAATGATTGAGTGAATTTAGGGGTCAAAGGATTCTAAAGCTTCAGGATTTTTTTGTGTAAATTTCTATTAAAGTTACATGACGACAGTAGGGTGAATGTACCAATGGTTGGGAGTTTAAGACTTTTCTTCATTTCAAGCTCTTGTCCTTGCGCATGTGGATCTGGCACTAATTGTCCAGCTATCGGCGTACTATGTTCCTATTGTCGGCATATCATATTTTAGAGCAGAAAATAATAAATTGAGATTGATTTGAAACTGTTTCTTATTAAAAACAAATTATTTGTGCATAAGTTACATGTTAAAGCTAAAAACGAAAAAAAGTAGTTCGCAAAGGAATGTTTTATATGGAATTATATTATATGGCTTCTGAAAGCTAACCCTTAAAGCTTAACTCTATAAGTGGTAATTCAAAATGTGTCAGCTTTTACCAAGGACCGGTGTCATAATGAGCATCCATTCTCTGAGGCCGCTAAGTTACAGTTCGAACATAGCATATCATTAAAGCCGTCAAATCAAGAACTCTGCGATATCCTCCTAGGAAACAGAAAGTCATTACACGTAAAATGAATATTAGGTGTGGAATCATTGAAATAGACTTGAATTTGGGTCTTCAAAACGTAATACCGGACTCTTGTTGACTGCAACTTAAAGAAAATGTGGAAGAAAAATCCAAACGTCATTTGGAGAAGTTTATTTACTATGTCGCCGACTTGCATTTCTGTGTACAAGGGATTAAAACATCAGCCAAAGCTTACCAGAAATCCGTTTTGAATGTTCGTAGGGTTAAAATGACGCAAATGTGGCTTCCAAAGATTTGCCAACTGTTGTTGTAGCCCTGATCTGAACCCTCTGTGTTACAAATTTATCCTTTTAGTGCTCCCGTTTTGCCACAAAATAAAGCCTCATATTAATTTTCTTAAGACTTCATTGGCTAGTGATGAGGGCAGATTTTAATATGACTGACGTGCGTACAATTATTGATGATTGGCCAGTGCTACTTAAGACGTGGTTGAAGAAGGTATGAATATTTAAGAAATTATTGTTTTTAGAAGTCTTAACGTATTTTGAGATCTCAACCTTAACAAAACTAGTAGTAAAAGCCACTGCCGACTATAGGAACAAGTGGTTTTTAGTGGTGTTCTAGTAGTCGGCATTCCAATGCCGGCTATTAAAACAGTTACAAATTATTCGTTCCTATTAGCGGCATTGCTTAAAATTAGGGAAAAAGTTTTTTTTAACTCTTTCACTTTTATAGCCATATTTCAACACTTTTCCACATTCAGAAAACATTTCGGATTGATAACTGATTATTTTAAAGTGATTATTGACATTATAAATTGGTCTTCTCGATTATTTTTTGTTAAGAAAACAAGAATTTTCGTAAAAACCGAAAGACAGTCTTCACTAATTCGGGGAAAATACTGCCAAAAATACTTATCTAAGCTCAAATTGTTCTTAACATATAGAAATCTGAGAATATTTATAAATTTCATTTGGCTTTATTTTAATACATAATTAATTTTATTCTTAGTTATTTAAGTATAAATACAAAAATTGCCGACTAACTGGTACATACCGACCTTAGGTGCACTTGCCCTATATGTCAATTGGTGTAGAGTATTAAATAATCCAGCTTTACCGACGCATGTCACTGAAAGCAAAATGTAGTTTTAAGTGCTAAACAATTGCAATTATCAGAGACAAGGTGAGTTTTGTTCGAAACAAAAGAAACAATAAGTTCGAGTATGAGTACAAAAAAAATGGAAACATGTCCTTAACAACAACTGCAACAAGCGAAAAATAGTAATGCCAACAACAATAGCAATAAGAGAACAAATATAACTACTCCAGAGTTGTTAAAAGAAGAAAAAGAAAACAAAAAATACGAGCGAACAAACGTACTTATAATGTGTTTCAACTTTAGATGAGTTCTAAAACACATACAGACACTCACTCATACACATGTACACAGATATGCGACATGATCCAAAAAGTATTAGATCTTCCCATTAGTATTGAAAAACAGTTTAAAGTGAAAATAAAGTTTTGGAAGTTGTGACAGGCAAACAACTTCACACACGCAGACAGACAGGCAGATAAGTTTCGTTTTTTTTTTCTAGTGGCGGTTTAAGAGAAGAAGAAAGGAAAAGGAAAACAATAACAAAATCTTTAAATGTCACGTAGATGTTGGCATTCATGGTGTCAATAACATGTTCGCATGCACATGCACATATACGCTTAGAGAAAGAGAGAGAGAGAGAGATAGTTATCTTTTTTTTAAATTAAAAAACCTCCTGTTAAGTGAAAAAACTTGGAAATTGTTTTTGAACTTTTAAAATATTTAAAAAAAAAATCCAAGAAAATGAAATGAATAACATGCAGCTGCTGTGTAAACAGGTAAGAAAACAACGAATTAACTTAAAAATTCTGCAGACTTTTGCCAACGGATATTTTATATAGATTTTTGGTAACAATAAATAAAATAACGAAATTAAAAAAAGTGAATGTTGTTTAAGTAATTCATGATATTTTTTTCTCCCGTTACTTCTCTTGAGGGCATATAGCTTCCACAAAGCATCTCCATCTAACACGCTTTACTGCTGTTGACTTTGCCTGTCTCAGCTCTTGGATAATTGTGCGTCTCCAGGTGTTTTTTGGTCGACCACGAGCCTTGTTGATTCCACTCGAGTGACATTCTGGTGTTACCCTCTGAACTTTTTCGGATGGTGTGACCCATCCATCCCCACTGTTTTTTTCTTATCTGTTTCAGTATGGGTTCCTCATTAGTGATGCTCCACAGTTCTGTGTTACTTATGGTGTTAGGCCAGAATATTCTGCTTATGATTTTGAGGCACTTGTTAATGAATACCTGGAGTTTCTGTTGTGATATTATACGATACAAGCTAGGTTTCACTGCCATACAGCAGTACTAATTTAACACTTGAGTTGAATGAGTTTATCTCAAGTCCAACACTACGGGCCAATCTTTCTAGGTCACCCAGTTTCGACTGCCTATTGGAATCTTACGCGAGAGTAGACAAATGTCATCTGCATAGTCCAAGTCTTCGAGGTGGCGTGAGAGACTCCATGTGATCCCTCTTCTTTTCGAACAGAGTTTGCCCATTATGTCATCCAGCATGATGGTGAATAGCTGAGGTGATAGTGGGCATTCTTGTTTAACTCTAGCATTGGTGTGGAATGGTTGGCTGATGTTCTGCATCTTCATACATCGCTCTAATTTTTCGAATTATCTTCTGGGGTAGTCCTTTTGTTCGTAGTGCTTTCCATATAGCCGTTCGCCTGATGGTATCAAACGCTTTCTTGAAAACAACGAACAGCAGATACAGGGGTATACGCCATTCTATGGACTGTTCAATGATTATTCGTAAAGTGTTGGCCTGATCTACGCAGCTTCTATTTGGTCTGAAGCCAGCGTATTCGTCTCCCAGTATGTTATCTATTCTGCACTTATCTCGTGTTATTCTTTATTTATAGAAATGCCTATTTGTTATGTTTTAAAGCAAAAATACAACACAATTTTAGCTTAGCTTTTGTAAATCTGTGAAGACCTCATCTCTCGAAGTATTTTAGTTTTCAACATACATAGTCGGCTTTCAGCTTGCGGAAAGGCGTACTTCTATTTTTTTTTAAATTCTCTTCAAGTAAAAATATTTTCAAATCCATCAAAATAAATGTTTGCTTTAGTACTTCGTATGTTGTAGGAGTCTAAGTTTGAATAAAATTTACTCAAAATCTGCTTAAATTCATCGCATCGAAAGACGTTAAACGAAATCAATGATGCTACTGATATACTCAATAAGGTCATAACTGGTGATGAATGACGGGTATGTGGTTATGTCAAAGAAACTAAAGCCCATCTACGAGTACAACAATAGGAAAAATCAATAATAAAAAATTAAAATAGTAAAACTTGAAATCATAAAAATCAACCGAAACTATGTCGAAAATCAGTAATTGAATGTTTATTTTCATTCGCTTTTAAGGAAATGCGCACACAAACATTGAAGGAATATTCTCACAAATTGACCATCTCGTTAACGTTGAATTTGTTATTCTTCTACTCAACAATGCTGTTGTTTGGTTATTGTTTTTTTTCTTGGTGTTGATGGTAACACCATCATTTGCAATGGCATTGTTTACAACGACAAGTTCAACTATGGAAGATAAAAAATAGCATTTGTTGCTACTGTAGTAAGTTATAGTGGTAGTAGTTGTAGTCGTATAATGAACATTTATGAGTGACTAAGTCAGTCAACATCATCAGTTACTATTACTACTACAACTCAAACTCTCTCTCTCTCTCTCTCTCTCTCTCTTATATACTGTTAGTTTTTATCAATTTTATCATTCTCTCTGTAAGATATTCTGTGTTTCTGCCACTTGCTCTGTTATGAGTTAGAATAACTGGGTTACAATATGTCATTGTGACGTTTGTGTGTGTATTTGTTTATTTTTAGATGTGTTGTCGTGTAGTTATCACACTTCAATGTTGACACTGTTGTTGGTTGTGGGAATTGTTTTTGTTGCTATAATGCATTTTACAGCTTAACATGGAAAGCATCTGTGGATTTTGTTATTGCTGTTGCTGTTATTTTGTGGTAAATATTTTTTTGCGGTAAACCAGGCAAATAAGTAAGAAAGTTTTCTTAAGTTCCCTCTTGCTCTCTCTACTTACGGCACTTCTTTGCTATCGTTCTCTCTAATGAAAAATTTCTTTTTACTTTCAATTTTTTTGTGAATCTGTTATTTTCGCATTTACATAGTGGATGGTAGAGGAGGCTAATATTTGAGAATGTGAGAACGGGAAAGAGAGATAGAGAGTGGTTTAGAAAAAAATACTTAGTTGTGAGGGAGAGGGGTATTAAATGTACTTAAAGTTCCATTATGGTTGCATTTATGTAAAATTTTAGTACTTAGCTTACCGCTTGTTTGTCGCATGAGAAGCTGTTGCTTTGAGGTTTATTTCTTTTTTTGTTGTTGTTGTTGTTGTTGAGGTCTGAGTAAAGTAGAACAAACGTAAAACCATTTAATAGATTTGTAGGCTGCTGAGATGAGTATGTATTTTTTAAAAATTGTATGCTATCGCATTCGAAAGATACTCGTAAATCTCAAAAAATATTCTGTATATGAGATGGAGTGTATATTTATATTTGTAATAAAAAAGTACCACTTAAACATGGAACTAAAAATAAGGGCAATAACAGCATCTAAAAAGATTTTTTTTTTAATCTCAATTTTTTTCCTTTACTTTTTCACAAAGCATGTTGAGAACGGTGCTGTATTGGTTTAGAATTCGATTTAAGCGTCATTGGCTCTAATAAGCATCTGTCAAAGTGAAGAAATTTTTTTAAAAGATTTCTTTTTAATATTTAGCATGAGAACTGTTATGATAACATTAAAATAGAAATATAGGTTTGTAAAGTGTTTACTAACCTTTACATATATTTATTAAAAGTGGATTATTATTTTATGTACATACTACGAGGCCTGATTGGTTACGAGGACAGTTTGATAAATGAGGTTTGCGGTTGACCCAAATTTCCAACCAATTATTCAAATCTGGAGTCAGGAAACAGTAGCATTAGGATAAATCTGTGGAAAGTGTTGGCCACTCACTGTGTTGATGGGCAATGTACTCTGAATTATATACGCCGGTAATAATCATATTTTTCACAAGGTAATCTATGTGAATGACACTGCGAAGAGCCATGAAGTTGGTGGCCAATAGACACACTTCACTACACTTTCTTTTTGGTTGAGATTCCTAGATTTTAGGTTCGCTTTTTCACATTCAAGTATTAATACGTATTAAACAAATTGTCAGATGTAGTCCCTTGGATTACAAGTTACTGCGTTGGAAATATAATATGTCATGAAATTATCAAACTGATGTCGTTAGTTTTTCCTGTGATATGCACTAAATCTACCTTCCTAAGTTTTACAATTTTGGAAAAAGTTAAAAGTTTGGTCATGTCATCCTTTACTCAGTTTCTAGTATATACCACTTTTTATTCGGAGCCATGTAATATTTATCTGTGTGTTGTGGTAGAGAATAGTTTGAAAAGTAATCAAATGAAGGCTTTTTGTGTAATATTTTGTTCATCATTTCAATTTCGTTTCTTTTTTGTTTCACTTTTTAACAGTCACAGCACGTCGTCGGCTAACATTCAGCACAAATACTGTCTCTGAACAAAATAATGAAGAGACTGTTGAAAATGTTGCGTTTTTTGTACTTTGCTCTTCGTTTGTTATTATTTTTTTATCCTTTTTTTGACTGGTAGAAGTGGATCATGTTGTGATAGATTTATTTTCTATTTTTGGTTTGTTTTAGTTATTGGTGTGTTTGTAAAAAAAAAGTATTGAAAGGCGGTTTTTTCTTGCAGAATAAAAAAAAAAAATAAATAACTGACACTTTTCCCAACAAAAAATAAATAAGAAACGGGTATGTTTAGTAAAAATTTATTTTTCTGACCTCAAAACAACAAAAACAATACAAAATTTCTACTGATACCCAAATTAAGAGATGAGGTTTAAAGTTCCTACTTATTTAGCAATTGAAGTAATGTATCATCATAAGAAAATAGCAGAAAAAGACAGTTAGAGAGCCTATTGAAACATTTTTGGTTTTCATCCTGTCGTATTTGAGAATGTTCTCAACAGATCTTAAGACATTTTTAATGATTTATTGTGGCCTAAATTTCTAAGTTATTTTTTACTTCTATTAAAATACTTACATATGTACGAGTATATACGCATACAGATGTAAATGAAATTGTAGTATTTGTAACAGAAAGTGTATATTTTACTTGAAAAACATTTTTCTCATTTTTTTAAGTTCTTACGAGAGTAGTTAGATAATTAAAAAAACTTTTTGAATTTTTAACGCAGCTAAGCCCTATTGCGCTAGTGTGTGATGACGTTTAATTTTTTTGACCGTCGATAACCCAGTGGGATTGTTAATGTACTGTGGGAGAATGAAAGTGCAAAAGACATTTCTGTCATCCCAAAACATCAAAGGCTAAAAAACAATCGAAAAAGATTTGTGGAATATATGAGTTTTTATTCACGTTGACTGTCTTGCGAAAGGTAAAATTTAGTTTAAAAATGTATGAACTGAAGTACGATTTTTTACTCCATATAGCATACTCTCCAGATTTTAATCCTTACAACTATTAATTGTTTCAATATTTAAAGAAATATGTAGATGATTAGTAACAGATTTGGTTCATACTAAGGGGTCATCAGTAAGGGCTTTGAGAAAATCTTAATATTTAGAGGCATTAAAAAAACGTTCAACCGTGTAGATCGAACTTAAAGGGACTGTGTTGAGCAGTAAAAACACTGTTTTTGCTTTTTTTTTGACAAAAAATATACTTCTGAACTTCTTGCGCATTGTGTTAAAAATTAATTATTGTTACGTTTCAGTGATACAAATCTAGTTGTGATATATCAAGAGTTTTAAATATTGCTTCTTGGTGCTGTAGTAGTATTATCATATTACGATAGTATGTTATTATAAAAATCCAAATCAGTTTCTTGAGATTTTATGTTTTTTTGTTTAAGTTTTTCCTTAAAGTTGTTGTTTTTTTTAGAAATTTCAAATCTAAGTAATACCACTACTAAAACACCACTGATGCTTATTTTGTCAACAAATGTTAATTTTCTCTTTGTTTCTTTTTAAATCAATAAGTTCATTCTATTATTGAACCGGAAATAAAATGAAGGAATGGAGGAATAAATAAATGCTTATTTGATTTGATTTGATTTCTCTTGCTAAAGTTGATTATTAAGTTCATAGTGTGGCATTGACATCATCAATGTTTTTCAAGGAAATATTACGGTCTATGGCTGTGTAAATGTTTGATTTAAAATGTAAAAGTCTTTCAAAAAGAAACCGTAAAAATTATAAAAAGTACATGAAGTTAAAACGATATGAACTTAAAGTCTCTTCAGTGACTGCATTGTTTTCTATTTTTATTTAGCGTTTTTTCCTTTTTACTTTTTTTTTTACAAAATTTTTATAATTGACATATAAATTTTAATATTTTACATATTTAATATTAGTTTTACTCTATTTTTAACATTACAGCAGAAAAAATTGCATGAAAGTATGGCAAAAATATTTAAATTAAAAAAATCGCAAACAAATATTTGTGGCTGCGGTTTTTATTTATTAAAGAACATTTTGCAGAAAAAAAAGAGTTTTTGTAGTAATTTGTGAATTTCAGAATGAAAGTTTTCTTCTTTTAATAAGAACTTTTTGACTACTTGCAGAACCACTAGCGAATAAATAAAAAATATTTTTATTTTTTCTAAAATGATTTTTATATTTGCTTCTTGATTTAAATTGAATTTTCATTAATTTTAATATTTTTTAAATAATTTTTATATTAACATTAAACATAAACAAAAAAATTGTTAAATGATGAGACCCGACTATTTTGTAGGCTACACAACACTTGCAGCACTAAGTAAAGTTATCGTGCTCTTTTCTAAAGTTATGCACTCGTTAAGTAGGAAAATGTTGCATTTTTTAACCTTCGTGTATCGTTCGTGGATGCAAAACGGATTAGAAGCTTATTTAGACTGCCCATAAACACTGAAACACTTCTTTAAAGTGATTATCACACGGTTTTGCAATGGTATCGCTCATCGCGCTGATTGGGTTTCTGTATACAAACATTCTTAAAAAGTGTGATGTAAATTCTTTGTTGTGATGAGCTCGTTCATGAGAATTTATGGAAAACACATCAGCACCAAGCCCAAAAAAGACGTAAAAAATGATATGGCAACTCGATGAGTAAAAGTATATTACTGACATCCATGTGGCCTTACAAGCATAAATTACGCGTATATATAGGGTCCGCTAAATAAATTTTTTTTTGGAAAATGCTATAGAAACAAAACTACTCAATATTTTGTCAAATTTCTTTTTTTATTTGAAAGTACAATCCTTCCGGTTAATAATGGAAAATAATTTCATTCGGCTGGCCATGCAGTAGCCTACACGATCGGTCCAATTTTTAAACACATTATCGATTGTGTGCAGCTGTATTTCACCAATGGCTTCACGAATATTGTTCTTTAAAGCGTCAATTGTCTCTGGCTTGTTGGCGTAACACTTGTCTTTGACGGCACCCCACAAATAATAGTCCAACGGTGTCAAATCGCAGCACTGCGGCTGATAATGCGATCTTCAAAAACAGGGCGCACAACATCGCGTGTAGCTTCGGCTGTGTGGCACGTAGCGCCGTCCTGTTGAAACCAAATGTTTTAATATCTTCCTCTTCAATTTTTGTCAACAAAAATTCGTTCAACATGGCCCGATAACGATCGCCATTGACTGTAACGGCCACTCCTTGCACATTTTGGAAGAAAAATGGCCCAATTATGCCTCTGGACCAAAATCCGCACCAAACGGTGACTCGTCTTGGGAGTATCGGCTTTTCAATGTATGCGTGCGGGTTTTCTGTGCCCCAAATGCCACAATTTTGCTTGTTTACATACCCGCCAAGATCAAAATGAGCTTCATCTGAAAAGATGATTTTTTTTTTTGGCAAAATCAGCATCTTCTGTAAGTCGACCGCAGGCCGACCGTTAAATGGTCGACCGGATACTACACTAATATTTGTTTTTGTTAATTTATTTATTTCAAAATAGAAACACAAACTAATAGCGGAATAAAAATAATACGTGTTTTAAGCAGGTTTACCTGTTCAAATTTTATCATAGTTTGTAAATAGTTTTGTACATACTTTTTCTGATATTTTTACAAAATATTTGTTTTGTTATTTTTATTTTCCTTTTTTAAACAAAACATTTCTAAAATACTCAACATATTTTTAAACATTTATTACAACTGTAGCTGTTCATTTTATCACAATTCAGGTGTTTACAGATTCAACATGATGTCCATGAAACACTATGAAAGTAAAAAAGGACATTTTGTTGCAAATCATATTCACAAAATATTACTATTTTACAATAAAAAAATCTGAAAGAAAACAAAAATTAAACAAAAATAAATTATACTGAAACAAAATATGTAAATATCAAAATAAACATATAAAATAGTAGTAAATACGAGGGTAGTTTAATAATTCCTTTAAGCTTAATGCATAATCATTTACTTTCACTTTTTTTATAGGTTTTATTTACATTTCTAACCACACAGCCATTATACTTGAAACTCATTTTACGTACGATTATTAACCATCGTATGAGTAATATTTTGTTTAGTCAACAATTGCTTGTTACTCATACGCTCTCAACAATTAACATTGAGATTTAAAATTTTTACTTTACTTTTTATTTTATACTTCTTCCAAACAAATTTAATTGAAATTAATTATGTAAAATTGTTTTAATTTTTAATGCTAAAATGTTTATTTTTAAATATTTATTGTGAAAATAGTTTGCCTAGCTTTTCTTCTCTATTTCTTTTCGTTTTATTTTTTTTGTATATTCTTGTAGACTCTATTGTTTTTTCTCTTTTTTGCAATTTTAATATATTTTTCTATTGTTTGCTTTTGTTGTACACTTTTAATATATTCCTTTATTTATTTTTATAGAGAGGAATGTGTCTGTCTATGTGCTGATGTTTATTTTAGTGTTTGTCTATGAGTATTTTTAAATAAAAAAAGTTAATCAAATGGAAACATATTTCATATTTGTTGTTCTGTACATATGAACAATTTTTTAAAGAGATAATTATAGTCTGGCAAATAATTGAAAATATGTAGTTTAAGTCCTTCATAATAATATTCTGTATAAAAAATAAAATCGGAATGAGAATTAGTCCATGTTTCGAAATTGATATAAATCTTATGTATTTTTGCTCTGCACTGTATTTATGATATTGCATTTAATTTCTTGCATTACTTTCCTATCTTTGCAAATATTATGCTTCTTTTTCTTTTTGTTATTGTTTTTTTTTTTGTTCCTTGTTTTCACTCTCTCTTTTTTCATTTCAAATTTGAACTTATAATAGTTTTGGTCATGAATCACATAATAAGAGATTACGCTTAACGCAGGTCCGTTACTTTTTCTCTCCCTCGATGAGAGTGTGCGTGATGTAGGCATAGACCTTTTTGTTTTGTTTCAAAAGCAAAATAATATATTTTACATTAAAATATAAAATAAAATGATCAATAATTAATTATAAACAAAACATGCAATAAAAATAATAAAATTAAATATGAAATTGAGGTGTTCGGCTGTAAAATGTATAATAACAAAACTTTGCACAATAAATTTATTTATTTTTTTCTTATAAACTTACTAATGCTGTGCCTTGTTCACTTTAGCTGTGATTCACGCTTAAGTCCTATAACTTTTTCTTAAAAATTTAAGTTGATTTAAATCAAATTCTAATTGACGTGTTTTTGAGGCTTTTTCGTATTAAAAATATAAAAAAATATAAAAAAATTTTTAATCGAATTGTTTAACCAAAAGTGAAGTCCCGAAGGAGTAGCACAATGATGTGAAGGTGTATGGGAATAGATGGAGTCAGAAAATGGGGGTTTCTATGAAAGTTTAGAAATTTGGTTTAAAAGTGTTTCGGGCATAATTTTTAAGCTTGGATCCAGATTAACGGCTTCGCAGTTCTTGACTGAGCAATCAAATATCCAGATATAAACTTAATAGAACATGTATAGGTTAAGGTTAAGCGTGCAATTTCAATTGCGTTGTGGAGACTTTGCAAAAACATAGTGCAGTCCATACAAAAACGTATCCAGGAATATAAAAATAAATAATGAATGTGTTTTAAAGTCAGTCTCTTTATGAATTTTTTAGTAAATAATTTTTTCCAAAAAGTTAGCATTTTCTAAAAACATTACCTCCAGGCCAAATTCCTATAACAACAAATTTCAATAACAAACTAATACTCACAAAATTTGTTGACATAAATTATATTTAATTTAAATTCGATTTAATAATATAAAAATAATTCCAGGCGTTATGCGTTAATAAAACCTAAAATGATGTTGAACTGTTTTATATCAAATATATTGTTACGAAAATAAGATTGGGCACCTATGCGTTTATTACATCGTTAAAATAAATAAACAAAAGCAGCAAGAACAACTACACGTGCTGTTTACAAATAACCAAATCTACAACAACAAACATTAGCAGAGATAATGTAAATAAAAATATCACGGCAACAACAATAATTAAGCGGCAAAGAAAACAAGTAGCAGACAACAAACAAGCAACAACAAATACTAAGAGCTGAAAGAGGTAGATGTTTAAATACGCATGGCTACAATAGAACTAAAAAGAAATTAATAGAGAGAAATGGAAATATCGAGAGGTTCGAGAGCTTTCGATGTATTGTTTACTCAGCCATATAAAAAACACATCGTTGCGAACAGCAATCAGTTTAAGTAGAGTAAACTCAGCGAGTGCAGTTTGTGTGAAAGAGTTTATAAGGAGTAAACTCGTGAAGTAAATCGTTAAGTAAAAACCAGTTTACTTAAGTGTGGATAACCTCTGGTTGAAAAAGTTGTGATCGAACCTAAGTTATAACTACGATCGTGTTGGAAGATCTTTAAGTAGAAAGATCTGTCGAGTAATTGTTGTTGTTCACAAGATTGTAAACAGACGGATTAATTAGGAATAGAAAATTGTTATTGCCTGTAAAAAGGTTACAAACAGTGGTGCACAAAGCTGTGTTGAATAAAGGATTTTTAATTAAAACCAAAAACAAAATTTATTTTCTTTTAACTACAATCTACGAACTCATAAATAAACGTTTTTAAAAAGGTAAAAACGTAACAATATTTTATTTTACACAAATAAGGATGTGTAATAATTTAGTTTTGATAAATACTAACTTATTTAACAATTTCAAATACATTTTTTATATCTTATATATGAAAACAAAATATATAAAATTCTCTTTCCAAAATTTTCCTTGAAATTTCATATAATACAGACAATTTTGTTCTATTATGACGTACATGCGCAGTAGAAAATTATTTTGAAAACCTGTCGGCGTCATCTCTGCTTATTGCTTCATGAGTTTGGGTAGCAGTTGTTGTTATTGTTGTTCTGGTTTATTTTCTCTTTAAGAAAAAAACAAAAACACTCAAGCGAACACAGTAGTAATTTCATAATGCCCTTGACTGAGGTTAAGAAGTGAAATGCTTATGAGGGGAGTGCAAGAACTATAACAAAAACAACAGTATAAAGTAGAAAAGAAAATGGGAAAAACAGAAAACGATTGCATATATGTAATTTGTGAGAAAAAAATAATAAAAATAAAACAAGAATTGTAATAAAACTAAAACAGTATGTGATAAGGAAAACATTGTGTCAAGATAACTTTAACAAAAATTAAATTTTAAAGGAGAAAAATTGTTAGAGAAATTTTATTAAGTCGAACAAAAATATAGAAGAGAAAGTAGATTTAAATTAAATGTAATTTACATACATCTTAGTAAAATTTAAGTGGATTTTTTTAATAAATGATAAATAAATATAATTTGTTGATTGAAATTGAATGTCAAATTGAATTGAGTGTCAAAATTACTCGGTTTTAAATTGCAAATGTACACTCAACATCATACATCTGTAAAACAATGAATGCTTATTGAACATAAAAACTTATTAAAATATTTGCTTTATAAACATAAACAAAACATTAAAAATGTTTTGTTAAATAGAAAATACTTCGTTGAGTAAACCCGCTTCGTTTTTGCTTAATATTTTCTCTTAATTGCTTGAGTTAATTTGTGTTTTGTTTTTTCATGTACAAATAAAAACAATATTTCTTTTTATTGTTTTCTGTTAACGAACACGTACGGAAAACAATAAGAAAATAAGAAAAACTTTATTAAACTATTAAATTTCTCTTTAAAATCCACATTGTTTTGTCTCTGTTTACAAATAAAAGAGAGACACAAAATCCATTTAATTTTTTCAACACAAATGCCCACATATATATAAACAAGTGTAAGCATCTTTAAGCGTGTGTGTGTGCGTGTCACAATAAAAGTCTTTAATCTTTGACGAAATAAATTAACCGCCATTTTATGTGTTTTGTTTACATTTATTTTTAACATTACCCAGCAAGCATTTGGTCTAGCATTTCACATTTTATTAATCGAGCTGTTTCACATATTTCAGCAAAACTTACTTTCCATTTTTTTTCTTGAACTAGAAAGCAACCAAATTAATTGTTCGAAATTTTTAGAAGGTGGAAACTATCAAACTTAATAAAAATAAATCGAATCAATATAAGATAAGTGACACTCGGAAGACAATGAAAGATATCCTAAGTCATACACTTGCTTGGTTGGAATAACTTGTAATAAAAATTGATGAGCGTAGTAGTGTGTGTGTAAGTTTTGTAAAAGAAGTGAATTCTTCTTATTGTTCTTTTTCCATCAAAATTTTTTACACCCTACAACAATGTAGTGAGGAAAAGTAATGTTTCTGCTTAGAAATAAAGTTCAGCATGTAATTCGAAAATAATTTGTTAGCTACCAGCACGAGCTCTATGGTTACTTTAATGTAAATTGTTTATCAGTACAAAACCAATATGAACATCAAATTTGCTTAGCGAATACTAATTTTTTTTTACTAATATCTTAATAATATAACTTTTTAACTAAATCATGAATAGTCACAGATGAGAGTATCTGAAATTGAGCAGAAAAATGAGAGAAGGTCATGACTAATGATGGCTAATACTTTTAATAAACGTGCAAAGTTTGCCAAAAATCTCGCAGTTTTAATTTATACACCCAATATATTACAATTATACTTGGCTAAGTAAAAGTCAGCTAGGGGTTAGTTAGGGCTAACGATAGAGGCAGATTTGGTGGGGCCACACTGACATATTCGTTTTAAGAGTCCACCAAAATGATGTAATGATGGGAATTTGCACGACGGGATTGGTGGCGGAAGAGTACCTCGTGTATCTAGGGCAGTGACGAAATCCCTCATAGCCGGGTACCACCATACCCTTCAACGCTGAAAATCCCCTTTTCTGATTACGACCAATGCCCATTCTACAAGAACAACGATTTGAGGACATACACCCTAATGTTAGAGGCACAGGGCCAACATCATCGCGTTTCAGAAAATGTGAGGACAGGGCAATCAGGGATGATCTAAAAAACCAGCTGCGATGTCTACTAAATCTGTCATGCGACGAAGCACAAGTTCGGAATGCATGTCAAGCGATTAGAACCTGAGCGTTCTTTGCCCAGTTTGTAAAAAGAGTGATGGCGCCATCAGCGCAAACTACCGCGGGATTAGTCCGATTAATATCGCATAAAAGATCTTATCAAAACGTATTGTGTGAGAGACTGAAGCCCAAAATCTACAAGCTAATCGGGCCCTATTTGTGCGACTTCAGGCCTGGTATATCCACCATCGACCAGATTTGTACAATATGTTAACCTATTCGTTAACTTTAAAGCCGCCTTTGACAGCACAGACAAGAAATGCCTCCACGTCTGAATTTGGTATCCCAGCTAAACTTACAAGGCTATGCAGTATGGCAGAATTGGGAAGGACCCGTCCAAGTTGTTTGGTACTAAACGAGGTTTTATACAAAGCTGTCATGTGACTTATTTAACATTTTATTGGAGAAAATCATTCCTGCTGCCGCGTTGAATCGCCAGGGCACCATGCTCTGGTATACGTCGACGACATCGACGTTTTCGATTTTAGTAACCGCGCTTTATTTTCAGCATACTCCTAGAGTAGGTCTCGTGGTGAATGAAGATAAAACTAAGTATTTTCTGCCAACTAGTAAGGAGTCCATCCGTCTTGGAGAGAGCGTCACTGTTAGCGACCACAGCTCTGAAGTAGTGAAGGACATTGTTTATATTGGTACCAACATTTACACCATGAACGACGTCAGCCTGGAGATCAAAGGGAGAATCACTCTTGCCAACAGATGCTATTTTGGGCTCAGTAGATAATTAAGAAGTGGAGGACTCTCTCAGCGAACCAAATACACGCTCTACGAAGCACTCATCATCCCAGTCCTGCTATATGGCGCAAAAGCATTGACTGTCGAACAACGACGATAATGTTTGAGTAGCGTTAGAGAGGAAAATACTTCGTAAGATCTTCAATATTCTACGAGTAGGAAATGAGTACCGCATGCATTGGAACAGCTGTACAGAGACGTGGATAGAGTAAAGCGCATTAAATTACAACAGCTGCGTTGTCTTGATCACGTCTTTCGTATGGATGAAGAAACTTCGGCAAGTCAGGCCTTTGATACAGTACTCTAAGGCGGAAAGCGGCGAAGAAGACGACCAAATCTTCGTTGGAGAGACCAAGATGGCCTTGGGAATCTAAGACTGCCGCCAGTTAGTGTAGGATAGATCCATCTGGCGCGCTTTTTTGGACTCAAACAAAAACGACAGACAATTGTAGTGCCATATAATGAAATAAGTAAGTACGTTGCGATTGAATAATGTTGTAGGGATTAAAATAGTCCTGCTTGGTTGGGTTGTAATCTAATTGCTTTTCTCTTTGCTCTAGAGCATATGTATGTATGTGCCTGCATCAGAAATAGTTATGTGCAGGTGTTTGTATTAAAAAAACTTATCGCTGCGAAAATCATTCCCTATTTATTTATTATTTATCTGTTTTTTTTTCACGCTCTCATTTATTTTTATTCATTTTTTTTATTTCATTTAAGTTTCTTATTTTTGTTTTGTTTTTCCTATTTTTATAGTTGTTTTTGTCTAACTTTTTATTTGTATTTGTATTTGTATTTTTCTTTTTTTTTTTGTTTCGCGCATTGTTGACCCCAAAATTATTTTGAATGAATTTAACACACACACCCATAAATACATAAAAATTTCTAGAGAAATGGAATAACATCTTTGCAATTTTTCTTTAACATGGCATACCCGTACTTTAAAAAGTCAACTTATTTGTATTTTTAAGCAATTTAACAGCAAGCGAATATCGGCTTACATTTTTAAATTTCCTTCTTAAGGTCTTCAAGCGTTTCAAACGCTTCTGCTTTAAATAAATTGATGATATTCTTCTATTTGATATTTTGTTTAAAACAAATGGTTTGAGATTGAAATCTAAAAAGAAGACAAAATAAATTAAAGCTTTTGTAGGTTCTATAATAATAATGATTTTAATATTTTGATGAATTTAATAACAACAACGATAATTTAAGTTGTTTACTTAAAAAAAGAAAAGTCAGTAAATTTTATTTAAATTCTGTGGAAATGGAACAAGTTTTGTAAAATACAGGGTGCAATGTTTTATAAAAAACATTGACTGAATATTGCCCAGAATGTTCGTCCTGCAAGAAGTAGTCGATAAGATCATTGAAATGATATTGGGCGATCGAAGTATAGAAATGCGTGAGGTAGCTGAAGTCAACACAAACGAGCAGTTGCATTATTTTACATAATATTTGCATATCAAAACAGCAATTCTACCGCTTAACACATGGACTGAAAAGTCCTGAAAAGTCGTTCATACGAATATCTCGTATAATACGAAGTTGAACTGTCTGTGGAATGGCGTGGTATAGTTGATAGAGCGCAGACATACAACACAAATGCCCCAGGTTCGAATCCCAGCAGAGAACATGAAAAAAGAAAAGAAAAAATTTAATTGCGGCTTCGAGTGTTTAATAAAAAGAGACTTCAACCTCCCTCCAAACAACTGACCTTCCAGCTTACCGCTGACGATGATGACAAACATCAATCGGATGATCAGTAGAAAAACGGGGAAAAAATTACAATGCTTAGTAAGGTTACCCACTACTTAGTAAGGATCTTCACCACTACACAAAATCACATTGATGCGAGCTATAGTAGATTAATCACCTACTTAGCTTGAAAATTAACTTGATTACTGAAATTGAAACAAAGCAATAGATGCTTTGTGTAAAGCGAATATGCTCCCTAGCATGCAGCACATTTGGCAGCATATAAAAGAAATCACATGTTGAACTATACAACATGACAAAATGTGTCACACCATGGCTTTGTCAAAGCATGCATTGTCATCTAAACAAAGACAGAGCGAAAGAATTATTAAATAGTCTTTACAACGATTTTGCGCACATGAATATTTAAATAGTGTCATTGCTGGAGACAATATGCACTTTTTCTTCAAACGTATACTACGTTATGCAAAGCAAAAATGAATTTAAATTGCACGACATGTCACATTACTAATTTTAGGTTCACATAGCAGCATAGTGCTGCAGTTTGTATGACGTAGCAAGCTGAATGACTTTTTCTCACAGCATGTCGGGTTGGTCAGTACTTTAGTTTCAATATAGGAATTCAAAAGTGAACAATAAGTCTACATTTTAGGCAAATAAAGAAATTGAAAATCACACTTTTCTCATTTTACACCCCCAAGTTATATAAAGTGGAAGTGTTGTATTATCTTTAAAAAGGAATTACATTTTCAGTAATATAGACTAATTTTACCTTGGCATTTAAGTGCTTGATTTTAAGAGTTTTGAAAAGACTGAGTCTGCATTTTATTCAAACTTCCATAGAAATATTTCAATAAGAAGGCTGACAATGCTTAAACTATCAGAAACTGTTCTTTTTTTAATAAGTCTCCAATAACTCCAATAAAACAGCTTTAAACTCTATTGAAAATTGTATGAGGCATGTTTTAAAAATAAGATCTACTGAGGAAACATTTGGTTATTCATCAACGCTCTCTTCAGCACTCACAGTGCTTTTATTTTAGTATAATGATGATTCTACGATTCTTCTCACCAGGTTCGGCTTACTCAGCATTGTCTAACAGTACGAAACTGTCAATGCTTTCAATATTTTAAAACATTCTATTACATTTTATTATAAACAACTTCTTACACACACACACACACATAATGTAGCGGTCTCAAACTTGCGGATCACAAGACTGAAGTTCTACTGGTAAGCAGTAGAAAGATGGAAATTATCACTATAACAAAATGGAGTTTATCACTATAACAGTTTGACCAGTTGATAGCCTCTGGACAAGCGATCAAACTTGGGGATCATGATCGACAACAGACTTTCCCTTTATGGAGCACCTGAAGTATGTCGGTGGGAAATATGCACTCACAGCTTGTGCACTTGCTCGGATAATGCCGAACATAGGCGGCCCAAGACAGAAGAGAAAGCTGTTGCTTACTAGTGTGGTAAGATCGATTGCCTTATATGTGGCCCCCATATGGGCTGAGCTATGCTTAGGAGAATATACAGAACGGGTATTGATGCAGCCTATAGAAGATGTGCGCTCAGGATCGCCTCTGCCTTCCGCACGGTATCCACGGACGCGTCTTTTGTTATTGCGGGACTGATGCCACTGCAGCTGGTGTCGGATGTTGAAGGAAAGAAGTATGTTGCGAAAAGATCAGTGTCGGCAAACGCGGGCCAAGGTGGTGGAAGGAAGGTGCTATGGAAAGGTGGCAACATGATTGGGATAACTCTTTGAGGGGAAGATGCACCCACACGCTCATACCGAGTGTGGCTGATTGGGTAGGAAGGAGACACGGGCAGGTAAATTTTTACCGGACTCAGTTGTTGAGCGGTCATGAATGCTTTAGGGCCTACCTTTTTAAATATGGGCACTACGACGATGATGTGTGCCCGGATTGTCCGAAAGTGACCGTAACCGCGGGTCATGTTTTCTTTGAATGCACGCGGTATGAAGATCAAAGGCGTTCCCTGGAAACGGCAATTCCATCCCGGATTGCGCCGGACAACATTGTTGGACTAATGCTGACCTCAGCTAGGAATTGGGACTTGGTGTGCGTTTTCGCAAAGGAAATCTTGGTGCGTCAGAGATTGGCCGAGAGGGCAAGATCTGCGGAAAGGGGAAGCAGCATTCGCTGAATCACCACTCCCCTGAAGTAATACTTAATATTGGTCCCGGGGGAAGAAATGCATGAAAGAATTGCGAACGTGGATGGGGTTTAGTACGTAGGCGTATGACAAGACAGATAGTAAGTCTTGTCGCGAATCGTGCATATTGGTTAGTCCGGACTACCAATTTCTTTTGAAGATTCCCTAGCCGTAGCTCGTATAATGTAGAAGCAACCACGATAAAAGACAATATCCCAAATTCTTGATTTCATCTTAATATTAAAAAAAAACAAAAACAAAAACAAAAAAAAGCAAAACAAAATATCATATTGTATTAAATACATAAATCTTTATAAAATTCTTCTGCAGCATAGTTTTGTGAAATTTTTCTTATTGTTTGCTTTTCATTTTAGATGATAATGTTAATGTTTATCATTATTTTGTAACATCTGGCAGCACATACATACCTAAGTTCTCATCGGTAGCTTTCGCATAATTTTATTGTGCATAAAAACCAAATAACAACACAACTGTCATAAAAAGTAATAACAACAGCAACAACAACTGCAAAATAAAACTAAAGTAATAAGAAAGACATACAAGCGAGTGAAGCAATACATACTCCACTCCATCCATTATTACTTTACATCTTACACATAAACGCCAACTTATTACTCACGTACGAAATCATCAAATTGTAAAAATAAATGGCTGACAAATGTAATCTTTATTTCGGTTTTTATTTTATTTTTATTTTTATTTTTGTGAGAAATATTGATTAACTTTAAAGAGAAATAGTGGAAGAAAAATTAAAACGAACCTTACCAAACACTCTTCTAAAAATGCTAAGCTATTCGGTTTGTAGTCGAGTGAGAAATCGCTACACTAACACATGGCCGGTTTAACATTTCAATACGATTTTTGTACGAGCAGAATGATTTATCTTTTGCCTGAAAATAGGCCTCAGTTTTGGTGACAACTTCTTCATACGTGTGAAATTTCTTACCGGCGAGCATTATTTTGAGATCTGTTGCTTGGAGCCAAATCTGGCGAATACGGTCGATGTGGAAGCAATTCGAAGTTCAATTCATGTAGCTTTTGGAACAAATGTGGCATCCACAAAATGCTCATACAATATAAAGCCAACACGTTCTTTTGTTACCTTTACAATGTCAGCTAATACACACAACTTCACTTTTCTATCATTCAAAATGATTTTGTGGATTTTTTGATGTTTTCTAGTGTTGATGTTTTCTAGTGTTGGAAGTCCACTGCGTTCTGTATCATCGATGTCTATACGGCCACGTTTGAACTCAGCAAGCTAACGATTTGTTGGCGGTATTTTCTCGAATCAAGAAGCAGTGTAGAATTAAAATACGAAATTGTTTTTGATCCATTGTTCCCAAAATAACAAAAGTAGCGTCACAACTAAATAGAATATCATGAAACTTGAACAGCTGTCTTTCGAAGTTTAGCGTTAAGTGATGATACACTAACTGGTGAGTGTAATAAAACTAGCACCACCTATATATTAGGCACGGAACTTTTTAGCCCATGTGCTGTATACATCTGAAATATAACAGAAAATATGAATATTCTTCAGCTCATTTTACTTGAAATAAATATTTTGTTTGTCTTTAAAGAAATACTATTTTGAGATGAAAATATTCGAAATATTATTTGGATGAAAAATTGTTGATTTTTAAATTCAATTGCTTGTTATGCTCAAATATAATTTTCAATAACAAATTCCAAATGAACTGCAAAAAATGTAAAAATATTTCCTTTTGAAACACAGTTTGAATTTACGGTACTCCCCACTGACTATGACAAAAGATTGTTTGCACAAGCATTGTCACAGACAGTCCAAGTGATTGTAATTGTAATGGCAACAGCAGAGGCGGATGGCACTGAAAGAAACGATTTGTTTAGCAATGATTGTAACGTGAAATGTGATTTAAGAAAAAAAAATAAAAATAAAAAAATAAATTCAGTAGAAGTAAAAGGCAAAAAGTCATGCTTCAGAGAGAAATTCTTTTGTTCTTTTTTGGCAAACAGAGTTAAAGGGGATCAACGGTGTAAAAAATCAACATTAAAGACACCATTAGGAGGTACGAGTACAAAGTATGTAAGTGTGAGTATTTATACAATTACAAGATAAATTTACATCGCAGTGATACAATTACGAGGAAAAGGATTCCTAAATTGTCTCAATTTACCATTTAAATGTTTTTAAAATTTCATTTCTCGGTTTTTGGGTTGAAACAGATTTAAAAAAGGACAAAAAGGTTTTGGGAATTGCTACGGTTGAGCGATAAAACCTTTTTGTTTTTATGTTTTATTTTATCCTTTAAGGCATGTCTACGGATAGCAAAGGTGCTTATTTTCACATGAAAAGTTCGCATGAAAAGTATTTCAACTTGTGTTTAATAAATAAAATTATTTGTTTAACAAACAATTTTGTAATCTATTTAAATAAAATGCCTTTTATATTAAAGTACAGCATCCAGGCATTCTTGATACTCGAGGATTCCATTCAAGTGCCATCCTTGTAATACTACCGTGATTTTTCCTTAAGGTATGGCCGATCCATCTCCACTTTCTTTGCCTTATCTGCTTCAGTATGGGCTCTTCGTTTGTTAAATTCCATAGATCTATGTTGCTTATGGTGTTAGGCCAGAATATCTTGCATATGATTCTAAGGCACTTGTTGGTGAATACCTTTAGCTTTTGTGTGATGGTGTTAGACACAAGCCAGGTTTCACTGCCGTACAACAGAATTGACTTTACACATACGTTGAATATTCTGAGCTTGGTTCGCCAGGATATGTATGTGCTGCTCCATACTGACTGTAATCGAACGAATGCCGACCTTGCTTTGTTGAGTCTGTTGTTAACGTCTATTTCTGCACCGCCGATTGTTGCCATTGTGCCTCCAAGATAACAACTCTATTGGCCCGCCCTGTAGTATAATGTTTTCTGTGCTATTGTTGCTAATTCCCATAGCTTTAGTTTTCTCAATATTTATGTCAAGGACAACATTGTGAGCCAGTTTCTCCAGGTCATTTAATTTTGACCGCATTTTGGAGATCCTGTGTGAGAGAAGGCAAATATCATACGCATAATCCAAGTCTTCGAGTTGTCGTGAGAGACTCCATGTTATACCTCTCCTTTGTGAACAGACCTCGCTCATATTCCCATCGAATACGATGGTGAATAGTAGAGGTGAGAGTGGACATCCTTGCTTTACTCCAGCGTTAGTATGGAATGATTGGTTGATGCTCCCGTTGTGAAGAACTGAGAGTTCTGCATTCTCGTACATTGCTCGTATTATTCGTATTATTTTCTGGGGTACTCCTTTTCTTCTCAATGCTTTCCATATATAAGTCCTTTTGATGGTATTGAAAGCTTTCTTAAAGTCGACGAACAGTAGGTATAGAGGTGTACGCCCTTCTAGAGACTGTTCTATTATGATGCATAGGGTGTTGGCCTGCCTGTTCGTCACACAGTATGTTCTCTAGTTTGCTCTGAAGCCTTCCCTGTATTATGACTGCTAGTATATTGAGTATGGTGTTAAGCAGAGTAATTTCTCTCCAGTTATTGCAATCTTTCAAGTCGCCACTTTTAGGTAGTTTCACAACGATGCCTTTCTTCCAAGTTGATGGCAGCCTCTCTTCCTGCCATGCTGATGTGATATGAGGCCGTAGTAATTCCGCTACAATTGTAATGTCCGCCCGTAAGATTTCGGCTTGTAAGCCATCTTCGCCTGCAGCTTTATTATTCTTCAACTTCGTTATTGCCTCTTTTATCCCATTTAAACTTGGAGGGCTACATGCTATGTTCAATGTATTTTGCATAGGGCTGTTATGGTACATTTCGATGTCTTCATCGGAAATATAAAGAAATGTTTTGTAAAGATTTTACATACATGCATATATATTTACTATGTACATGCAGATTTGCAATCAAATTATTATTTATATTGTTACGTTTTACCCTTTTTAAAACGCTTGAGTTCGTTTAAATTGCGTTAAAATAAAATAAACGCCACTTTGTTGTTGTTTACAGTTTTATTTAATTCACTTTATCTCTTATAAAGTTTATCTTAATACAACCACTTAATATTCGTTTATACAACACTTTTATTTTCGCTTAAGCACGACTTTATTTTATGATGGAAAAACGATAACTAACTAACTTGTAGGTAAAGCAGCCACTTTATATGCCTAATTGCCTACAGTTTGGAAAATTCCGAAAATGTCTCATATTGTCTATTTTATATCCGTTAATTTCAATGCAACGTGAAAATGGTCGAATCGGTAGTGCTGCCAGATAAGAAAATAAGTACGGCATTGACAGGGTGACACATAACTACCAAATATATCGAAATTTTGACATTTTTATTTTCGTAACAATATTTATAAATTTAAACATTGAGTTTTCATTTATTTAAATATTCCTATTCTCTAATATTTTATTTTGTATTTTAATACAATAGTTTTCATGAAATTTTACATTTTAATTTTTATAATTTCATCTTAAGAATTACACCATTAATGGCCTATCGTTAGCTTCATTAACTGGAATGTCAATTATTTTATACGAATTTAACCACAAATAAAATTCATTTTTCTGCCTCATCAATTACTTAAATAATTGGTGTAGGTACGTATGTGTGCTTTTTTTTTTTTTGTTAAATAAATACAATTTTTACATATCGTGTTAATCGCACAATTGCCATCATCCATCGCAATATTGTTGCGTTCATTTTTCACTGAATGCATCGACATTGTGCTGTTAACAATTCACAATTGCCTCCTCCATTGAATTCATTTGGATATAATTTGCTGTGCATAATTCGTTGTTAATTCATGCTCATATTTCCTTGTTGTGTTCATATTTACATTCATTTTCTATCAGCTTGAATTAAACGCCACATTTTTCGGCATTTCTTTGTTTGCTTTACGGCAAATTGAATTTGAATTTTTGTCACTCGAGTATTGAATTTGATTTTGCGATTTCATTTATCACCGTTTTCACTTCACGCGTTTGCAAATATTTGATTGAGCACGACGACGACAGTGGATGTGAGTGAGTACGGAAGGCAGTCAGCGAGTCGTTCAATCAATTTTCTAGACGACACTTGAGCAATTAACAATTACTAACAACAACAGCAGCAACAACAAGATGAAATTTAACTTGAATTCAAATTCAAATTTCAATGCAACAGGGTGAAGCCATTGACAAATACAAGTCAATAAGTGTTTCTTAATAAAATTCTATTTCTATTGTTGCTTAAATTGGATCAAGAATTAATTGGATCAGATGTACAACGACAGATGCATGCTTGTATTTGAAATACAAAGCTGAGATATGACGTTGTAGCAAAGAGTGAAATAATTTTCGATTACTTGCTTAACTTACATGCGCTTACATACGCTTAAAGAGGACCATTAGAACCATTCTTTGTAATTTTTAATGAAAGTAGAACTTCAACGTAATGTTGGATTGTTTTATGGCTACCAATTTAAAAAAGGAGTGGAAGATTTAAATTTATATATTTGTAGTTAAAGAATAAATGAATTTTGGGGCAACAAGCTTATTTGAGTAAGAAATCGTTTGATGATTTTCAAGCCTCTCCGGCAGGGTTATATCTTTTTCGGGTGTAGACTATGACCAGCGGTTGTACCATTATCGGAACGTCAGTAGCTTTTTAAAGATTTAAGAAAGCTGAACGAAATTTATTGGTTTCACTACTTCAAAAGTAAATCTTGATGATGATAGAAAGTGCAACAAGTGATTAAATCTGTCTGATTGGTTTTCGTGGCAGTTAACTGTGCGCAAATAATCAAGTAGAGTCGAAACACAAAAACATACCACTCGTCAGTTATATCCAAAAGATACCGGAATGCACTCACATATCACTTGATCAAAATGTTCCCGGAATAACCCCCGTGTGGCGGTCCCATCGTTTCGATTTGAGTTTTTTTTGTTAAGTTGCTACATCTGTTGTTGATATTTCTGCTAAATCTTAGCGTCATAGCTTAACATTTGCGAAAGCTACGTAGCCAAGAGTACATCTATCTCTATATGTGTGTTGGATATTTTTTCCAATTTTAGAAATGGATTTAAATTTGCAACAAAGAACTTGTATTGAATATTGCGTAAAAAATGGAATTAATGGTGCGCGGACGTTGGAAATGTTGGAGAAGTGTTTTGGCAACGATTCTCTAAAGAAAACGGTCATTTACCAGTGGCACGAGTGGTTCAAAAGTGGTCGTGAGTCAATCGAAGATGATGTACGCAGTGGCAGACCATCAGTAAAAGAAATGTCGGTCAATAACCACAAGTTAACCGTCAGAGAGATAGCGGATTTGGGTTTCCTTCGTGTAGCAACAAAGTTTGTGCCAAAAGACCTCAAAAGACAAGGCAGAATCCGATTCCACATTCATCAAAACGACCATTAATGGAGACGAAATGTGGTTTTATGAGTACGACAAGCATTCAGACATCAGGCAAGTGAATGGCGGTCGCCAAATGAGCCGATATCAAAAAAAAAAAAAAAAAACACGTCGTTTTCTGTCAAAAAAGAAGGCAACGCTCACGATTTTCATGGATTACAATGGTGCAGTGCCTCATGAATTTTTTCCAGAATGCCCGACAGTAAACAAAGAGTATTATGTGGGCTTTATGAGACCTCTACGTAAAGCAATTCGCCGAAAGAGACTAGAATTGTGGGCAGGAAACTCGTGGATTTTACACCATCATAACGCACTCTCTCACAGTGCCGAAAAATGCAACAAATACCATCCAACAGCCACCGAATTGGCCTGATTTGGCTCTCTGTGATTTCTTTATGTTTAATCGAGTTAAAAAACCATTACGGGGAACGCGTTTTAGCAGGCGAGAGGAAATAATAAAAATATCGCATGAAGTACTGATGGACATACCGAAAACCGAATATGAAAAATGCTTCGAGGATTGGATCAAGCGCTGGCATAAGTGTGTTGCAGTTGATAGGGATTACACTTTGAAGGGGACAATGTAGATTTAGATGAATAAACTTGTATTTTTAATTTTCTGAATAAATTCCGGGAAATTTTTGATCAAGGTGGTATGCTATAAGGTTGAGCTTGTAGCCAAGTTTAGATAATATGGAAGACTGCTTTCCCCCTTTTTCCTATCATTCCAACTACTGCAATGCCAATAACCTCAATATATTCCCTGTGTAAGAAATTCAAAAGTCATTCATGTTTTTTTCACTTTCAGAAAATTCATAAGAAATTTAAAACAGAAAAGTGTTATAATTATTGCCTTACTTTTGTTTCCCATTTTTATTAAGAAATTGTCTTTAATTGAATCCATAAACTCCATCCATAAACTTTTTCAATTTAAATTGAAAATATTAAGTTTGTTGTTCAATAGTAAATAACATGTATTAAAGGGTCCGCCATCTAACGATTTTTTTCAACTAGTGCCTATTTCGTGAATGGTAACACTTAGCTCAGGTCTGATTTGATAGATAATTAGTTTTATCCTTCCGCTGAACGAATATGATTGTATATACGCTTGACCAAAGCTGGGAAATATTTCAAAATTATTTTGAAAATTTGCTAAAAAAAATCATCTTTTCAGACGAAGCTCATTTTGATCTTGGCGGGTATGTAAACAAGCAAAATTGTCGCATTTGGGGCACAGAAAACCCGCACGCATACATTGAAAAGCCGATACACCCAAGACGAGTCACTGTTTGGTGCGGATTTTGGTCCAGAGGCATAATTGGGCCATTTTTCTTCGAAAATGAGCAAGGAGTGGCCGGTGAAGTTAATGGCGATCGTTCTCGCGCCATGTTGAACGAATTCTTGTTCACAAAAATTGAAGAGGATTGGCAACATTTGATTTCAACAGGATGGCGCTACGTGCCACACAGCCGAAGCTACACTCAATGTTTTGCGCCCTGTTTTTGAAGATCGCATTATCAGCCGCAGAGAGCTGATGTCGTTTGGCCACCTCGGAGCTGCGATATGACACCGTTGGACTATTATTTGTGGGGTGCCGTCAAAGATAAGTGCTACGCCAACAAGCCAGAGACAATTGACGCTTTAAAGGACAATATTCGTGAAACCATTGGTGAAATACAACTGAACACAATCGATAATGTGTTTAAAAATTGGACCGATCGTGTAGGCTACTGCATGGCCAGCCGAGGCAGCCATTTGAGTGGAAGTATTTTCCATTATTAAACGGAAGGATTGGATTTTCAAATAAAAAAAGAAATTTGAAAAAATATTCAGTAGTGTTTTTATAGCATTTTCAAAAAAAAAAAAAAAAAAATTATATGGCGGACCCTTTATTTTTACTCGTATTCTACTTTACAAATTGAAAATTTTAAATAAAACCAATTGAATGCAATAAAATAATTTCGAAAATATTAAAACAACTTTTCGTTTTTATTTATTTTTTATCTAACATTTAAGCATCTTCTACCAACAAATAACAAATTGATTTCAAATTCAGTGAATTTTGCAGCTTCTGTTTTTTGTGGGTCATTGTTTAAGCAGTAGTTACATCAGTTTTTGTACTTGTAGTAGTTGCTCTTGCAAGGCAACATGAAAATCAATGACGACTAAGTCCAGCCATTCCAATTGTTTTTTGTTTTTAATATAACGTACAGAGGAAAAATGGTAAAAGTGAAGAAGACGAAAGAAGAGACTAAGGGAGAGGCTAAAGTGAATTATAAACACCAGTGCTTTCACAAATCTAGGGATATAAGGGGTGTACACGAATGTAAAGAAAAATTTAATTGTGTGTCCTATGCATAGTGAATTATTTTAAAAAAAAGGTTAATTTTGCAATAATTTTATTTCAATGCAGATAAAAACCTATATTTTACAAAATTTTATTTCAATGCATTTGAGAACTGCCCTAATAAATCAATTCATAATGGGCGATACAAAAAAAATGCCTCAATTGGTAGTAAATATTTAAATACACTCTACTCAGGGCTGTTTAAGAGACAACCCAACCTATCATTCAGTCCAAAAAATTTCAAAATTATGAATTAAATCTGAAATGTTAACGAAAATAAAAATTGATAAACTGAATTATATTTAATTTCTATTTTCTCATGATTATTAGTAACTTTTTCTATCATGTCCATTATAGGACACTTTATGTCTGACCATTATTGTTTAATGAAAATTGAATTTTGGTTAAAATTTTTTGTTTTCTATTTTTTGTTCAGTTCCTTTCAGCCATACATTCCATTCGATTGTTTAATGGATTTTAGAAAAGTTAAACCCTCTGGAGCCATGCAAAAAAATGAGAAAGAGAAACTTTAAAAACAAAAAAAAAAAAGAAAAAACTAAAAATTGCTGTAATCGTTCATTGAATTGATTAAAATTGGCATCACAGATTTAACGTATGTCAGGAATTTTTTCAATTACACATGTTTACACACTAGATAAACTCAAAAAGTAAATAAAATAAAAATTGAGAGAAAGTTTAGTAAACTAACAAAGTTGTACATGTAGCGGTTACAAAATATTTTTTAACTGTAAATAACATTTTTTATTTCTTAAAATATAATAATTATCTTAAAATAGGCCATTACTTTCAATGACGACGACTTGGTTTGACCAAAATCCCTCACCACCATTTTTTTAGGATGGAGGATTATACTCAATTAGGTCGTCTTTGCTTTTAATATATAAGCATTTAATCCGTTCATTAAATCTGAATAAATTTTCTCAGTATCTATTATTATTATTATCATTTTCTAAGCAAACTAATGTTGGCCATTGTAATATATTGTTACGTTTTAATCATTTTAAAATGTTTGAAATACACGAATTTGTTCTTTTTATTTGTACACTTTTACTTTATACAGCAACGTCTACTAAATGCACAAATTACTCAACACTTTTATTTATGTCTTAGCATGACTTTACTTTGTGACTACAAAACTATAACTGAACTGCTAATGCATAATGCGCCGCCTTTTATATAAAAATCAGTTTACTTCCGAATGTTCTAGTATTTACCACAGCATTATATTTCCGTTAATTCAAATGTAACAACCAAAACCGGTACCGATCAATACGCAGATACAGATACATTGAGCCTTGACACAAGCCAATAGAATAAATGCCATTAATAAGGTTTATAGCTAAACTACTACTGTACCAATTTAGTGTATCTTTTTTTGAGGTATTTTTTATTTTCGTAACAATATTTATATTTGAGGCACTTTTTGTTCAATACTTATTTCAAACTTAATAATTGCATTTGCTTATAGATCACTCGTGATTGTTTGAAAAGCAAAAATATAGAGCACTGCTTCAAAGAAATTTGGCATTATACTTCGCATACAAATTCTTTCGCTTCGGTCTATTATGAAATGATTTCGGTTCGGCTGATGCAGAATTTTATACAATTAAAACAAACCTTCAATGCTCATTTGCCAAAGTTTAAGTGATACTCAGTTGTATTACTTATTTAAAATCCAGTTGCATAAATTATTGTCTGATCAAAACCTCTTGCAATTGCATGCACTTTCGGCGTCTAACATTTGCATTGATAGATCCAAACTGCCATTTCTACATCTTTCAAATTTTTGTTTGTCATTTACATAAAAAATGCACTTAAAACATCGTAAATAATCATCCGAAAATAATGGTTTTCCTCAGTAAAAATTAAAGTATTTTGATCTAAATCGATAGATAGAATCTCGAAAAAGATAACCGATGTGTTCCAAGGGTAATGGATTTTTTCGGACTACATATTAACTTTTCTAAGCGGTTTTCAAAATTGAAAAAGTTCAGTTGTAAACATACATGCGAGTATGTAGGCCTTTCGCAAACACTTAACTTATTTTATTGACTTAGTATAGTCCCATAACCGTAACCATAATCAATGCAACCAAATTTTAATTGATCGGTTACGGTATTATTTTATGTCACCATTAATCAAACTTATTGTTGCACATGTCTTATTGAATTATGTTAAATGACGTCTAATTGAGCTTTTTGATTTCACCAGTACTAAAGGAAACTTAGAATTAATTTCAAATGGCTGGTTTACAGATCACAGTCACTCTTCATCATTTTTGAGTGTAAAAATTATATAAATATTCTCGGTAGCTAACGTCATAGTGAATCATCGTGACAAACATTGACGTTGTAAATCATCGACGACTAACGATACATGTTCTTTAGTGTCATATAAAATTGTCAAAATTTGCATAGATGACAGAAGTTGATTATGATTTGTGGGCGTCCGTTTGTTAGTGATTTATTGTTTAACGGGGAGATGTAGCAGACAAAATCCTGTACCGTTCAACATGTAGTCGACTCATAACAGACAACGTCGCTAAATTTCAGCTGTCTTTGGTATTGTGAAGTTGTGTACAATGAAGTTGTCATACATAAATCCCTTTGTTTGCGTTAGTGGCACGAGGATTTATCAGTGAAATTTTCCATTTTCAATAACTTCATACAAATTTCAACTTGATACTAATATTATAACGATAATTCATCAGCGAAAATATCATACTGACAATGTCGCTCAAATACACCACCGGTGAAAAAAGGCAGTCGATACTTATATGTTTTTTTGCTTTCAACTCGAAAGCTGTGGTTAATGCTCAGTTTTGGTTGTTGAATAATACTTGACCTCACGGTATCATTAACAGATACTTCAAAATTATCCTTATCGAAGTATTTCGTTGATTTAAAAATTCATACACTCAGAAAAATATTCTTTTATAGATTAATAAGCTAACTTTTCAGAGCAGTATATGGATGCTGAAATTCGGTTAACTTAGCCGAGCGATTAACTTTTACGCGAGTTAACTTTTCCGAGATTCTACTGTACATACTCTTATAAATAATTTGCATATTCAAATTATTTTGATAATTTCAAACTGTTTTTTCTATCACTTTTTTTGTTATTATTAAAAATACACTGCGTGGTATAATTGGAAGCACTTAAATGCTCAAGTGCATATTTAAAGTGAAATATTTTTATTCGTATCGGCTTAAAAAGTGTAAATGCTTTCATGTCCCTATTGTCTATCATCCACCATGGAAACTAATAACCAACTGCATATCTACATATATAATCTCATATCGAGGACTATTTTTTTTTTTTTTTTTTTTTGTATGAATACTATTACCAGCAAAAAACTTACACACACAAATACAAACACAAAAATCCACAAAATTTCAATTACATTTTTTGACGTTTAATGTCACTCAAGTGAATTTTCATTTAAAATTTCATCCGCTGCATAGAGAACATCATTAAACGCTGTAATAAAATTCAATTTCAATTTACAGAACATTGAAGGCATTTAAAACCGTCTGTTCAATAACGACAAGCCATACAACAAAACTTGAGTAGTGAGTAAGGGAGGAAGGAGGTGAGCAAAAGCAAAATAATAATAAACCAACCAAATATTCAACAACAGGACTACCAAAAAAAGAAAATGAAATAGAATGGAATGGAGTAAGTAAATAGCTTGGAATTTATTGGGGATAAAAATGTAAATAAAAATGAAATGAAGCTGGGCTGTAAAATTAAAATTTATTGAAAATACGTGTAATTTTGTTCATTCATAACACTCTCGCACACTATTTTTTTCTGGCGGCACATCTTTTTTATCAATATTTTCATCGAACTTATAAACTCGTGTCACAATATTATTTAATATTTCATACCATGTTTGTGAGTGTTAATCCGTGTAAGTATGTATGTGCTTTTGAGTGAGTACAAACACTTTTTACCGTTAATTGAAAGAGAAACTGTGTAAAATTGTTGTTCAAATAAGTAAATGGTACAGCCAGTGGCTTGTTGTTTTATTTGCAATGAAATGTTAATTTATGGCAAATCATTAAACAATTGTTAAATGTTATAACAACAACAACAACAACAGTTACAAAGAGAAATTTATTTATTTATTTAGTAAGTTACACATACACCTACACATACACCTACACCTACACCTACACCATTAAACTGTAAAATAACATACATTGCGGGTGATTTTTTAAGAGCTTTCGGATTTGACTTAAAAACATATGTTAAGTTTAGAGAAATGTGGCTATGAAATCTTTATATAAATCAATGCTTAAAAATGATTTCGTGACTTGTTCCTGTAGAGATGAGCCTTAACATAGCCCTACAACAAATAGTCTAAAGGCGTTAAATCGCACGACTTAGGTGTCCAATTGACCGGGCCCAAACGTGAAATAAGCTGTTCACCAAACTCACCTCTCAATTGGGCCATTGTTACGCTTGCTGTGTAGTATGTGGCATCGCCTTGGTGAAACCACATGTCATAGCTAAGTCCTGCTCTTCCAATTTGGGCAAAAAAAAAAAAATAAATAAAAAATTATAATTATCGCAGGGTAGCGATCGCCATTCACAATAACGTTTCTGCCTTCGTAGTCTTTGAAAAAGTATGGTCCAATAATGCCACCTGCCAATAATTCACACCAAACAGTGCATATTTTGGGATGCTTTACAAGTTGCTGCAATACTTCTGGGTGCATTTCACACCAAATACGGCAATTTTGTTTGTGCACGTATCCACTTAACCAAAAATGAGCTTCGTCCCTGCACGCAATTTTCCAATAAAACAAAATTCTAATAATCTACAAGCGTTGTTCGTTTGTAAGTCGTTTAAGGGTTAAATTATAGATCAAACTGAACATATTTGACAGTAACACGTTACACGAAAACAGCTGATCTGCCAAAAACAGTATTGCCAAAAATAAAATTGCTAAAAAATCACCCGATATGAACATATGACTGCATAAGAAATCATGTTAAAAACAATGAATACTCTGGTGTATTGTTTTTCACAAGCATGCTTACACTTATACTCTCTTTTTGCTCTCTGTGTTGCCTTTTCACGTACAGTCTTATCAACAGTATCAACAACAACTCTTTGGAGATGGAGTTATAATAACAAATACAACAACAACAGCATATGTGTATATGTACGAGTATATACATAGTAAAAGGTAACTGATAAATTTTAACGAAATACTACAAAATAATTAAGTACTTATACAAGTAAGAAAGTTATAGGAGAGCAAAGTATGAATATGTGATACCCTGCATTGTAATGATTTATTTTTTTTATTTAAAATAATTAAGTTATGCTACAGAAATTATGATCTGCCTTAAAATTCCAATGTAGGTTAGCAAAAGGTAACAGTTAAAAAAAGGCAATGCTGGATTGAAACTGACTTCATTGAATTTTTCTTTGTCTACTTTAACATAATTTGTACCGTGTAGTGTATAAACACTTTTCTTGCTAACTATACAAATTTGTTTAAATAAATTTCATGTTTAAATGTTCTGCAGGTGTTCACTTGAGTATTTAAAATGTTTTATAGTGTAAATGAAATGAATGGGAGCCTGATAAGATTTAATTTAAAAGCAAATAAATTGCGAACAATTTTCGTAAATAAAGAGTAGGAGCCGGTGTTTCAAACACTGGTTAAGTATAGAGGGTACAGGTGACTTTGAAAGTTTCCAACTTTGTTTTATTTGTTTAATCATTTGGGCAAGAAAAATTGCATTTAATTAATTTGAAAATAATTTCGTTTTTAAAACACAATTTTTTTTTTAAATTATGATCGGATGTTTGTATTTCTTAATTAAAATATTTCGCTCTTTTTTCCAATGCTGTGGCATCAAAACTTTTCAAACCAGTCATGTTGTAGTGGTGAAAAATAAATTCAAATTCAAATAAAGGAAACCAGAAAACTGTTGAAACTGGCAATAATTAAAAACCAAAAATATAAAAGAGGAAAATAAAATACCAGGAAAAAAGGAAATGAAAATAAAAACACATGCAATACATGCTCCCGGGAAGAGTATGTAGAAAAACAATATTTCTACCATTTGTTCATGTTCAATTTCCTTATCAAAATAAAATCATATTAAAGAAAAAAAAAAAATAAAGGAACTACACAAAGAATATTTAAGCTTCGTTTTTTATTTGGCAATTTTTCGGTACCATTGTTCTACTCTCATACAAGTGAAACAGTTGAGATGTGCATTGAAAAGTTTTTAAATCAAAGAAAATAAATTTTAATAAATGATCCATGTATGGCTGTTAAGGGATTTGTAAGGGTTTTTGTTGTACTTTTGCCCAGATCTTTTAACAGTTCCAGTTTTTTCCATAATTCTCACTTTTATATTTATTCCATGTATTTTATTCGTTAATTTTTTATGCACTTTATGGCACTGACTCTGGTGGCTATACCCGTATGTTGTAATCCATTTATTATATGAATAAACAGGAAGAAAGAGAGAGAGATAGAGAAGTACCACAAATTTTATTCTTTTTTCTCGTATTTAAATCACAATTTAATCAAATTTTTTAAACATGCATATTTGTTGGCATGCAAATATCAACAACAACAACAACTACAACTACAACAAAAAAGAAGAAAAATGAACTGAATTGAAACGAAAAAACAGGAAATTATAAAAATTCTCATACCATCGGATCATCATCATCGTATATCTAGAATGTGATTTTATTTTAATACCCTACAGAACATATGTTAAGTACACTTGCAGGTTCATATTGCCAAAGACACAAAAAAAAAACTTTACCCTCAAAAACTTTCATTACTTAAGTTGATTTTCAAACAAATTAAATGATTAATCTACTGTAGCTCGTCTCCATATGATTGTGAGTAGTGGTGAAGATCTTTGCTAAGTGGAGGTGGTGGTGATTCTTACTTAGCATTGTAATTTTTTCCCAGTAGGTGGCGTTCTCTCTTGATCATTCGTCTGATGATTGTCATCACCTCTAGAAGTACGCTGGAAGGATTTGTTTGGAGAGAAGTTGAAGTCCTTTTATTAAACGTTCGAAACCGCAATTAAGTTTTTTTCGCCATGTTCTCTGCAAGGATTTGAACCTGAACCGTTTGTGTTGTATGTCTGCGCTCTAACCACTACGCCATGCCACCCCCCACTAATATTTCTTATAAAATCATTCAAAAAGTTTGATCATGATCATAATAAAAAATCTGCAAAAAAGCCCATATATTCTATGAGAGTTTTTTTTTATGAGAAACACTAAGATTTTTTGTCTAGACTTGCATACGGTGTCTTTACTAGCTGAAGGAGCTCGAGCTAGTTGAAATGATTAGTATTTCCGAGAGTACTATACATTGCACATTTAAGGACAATTTAGAGAAGAAAAAGCTGTGCACAAAGCAGTGGATTGTAATTCGGAAAATTGTGTTCACAGAAGGCGAAGACTGTTTCATTTTCAGAAATGGTTTTATGGGATGCGAGTGGAATAATTTTTAATAATTATTTGCGAAAAGAAAAAGACAATCAACAATAGGTATTATGGCAAGTGTTTAAGTGATGAAGTTACAAAAAAAGTTTGCTTCTGTGAATAATAAAGTGCTGTTTCATCAAAATTAATAAATTAAGGTTCGAAATGCTTCACCACTCATCTTATTAAAAAATGATGTTAAAAGTCTTGCCAATAATGAAGAGTGGAAAGTCTGCGGTTGCAGGCTAATTTAACCCTCTATCGCTTCCTAACTGCGATTTATTTAATTTTTTGTATTTGAGATGATAAGAGAAAAATAAAATTTCTGTATTTGTTCCAGACACTTCTGCTTAGTGCGAACCTTCACCAATTGGCCACACCCATCGGCGACAGGGCTTCTTCAGTCTGATGTCACCAGAGTAGACAAGGGCGTCCTCTACGCCGATACCTTCTGACTTCCATATCGAACACTCTTCTCGCTGGAGCATCTTCTTCCATTCGAAAGATATGTTCTAGCAAGCGTAGCCGCTAGATGTTAATTCGCTTAGCAGCGTCCATGTCGTTATATAGTTCGTACAGCTCATGGTTAGTGCGAATACGGAATTCATCGCCAAGCCACAAAAGACGAAAGATCTTACGTAGAACTTTATTCTCGAACACACACAAGGCAGCTACATCGGTGCGTAGCAACGTCCAGGTTTCCACTAGATAAAGAAGAATAGAGAGCATGAGCGACTTGTGTAAAATTTGTCGCGCGAAAGAGTTCTCTTCTACTCAATTACCCATGTTGGCAATAATGAGTCTACACTTGACCTCACGACTGACATCGTTGCTGATGGTAATGACAGATGAACTCATTCACCACATCGAATGTATAGTCGTCACCCATAACCTGGAAATCAATACGCCGCACGTTTCAGCAGTGACATCTTGCTTGGTACCCCAAGTGATATCAATATTGTCAGCGTATGCAAGGAGTTGGACACTTTTGTAAAAGATGGTGCCACTGCGATGTACACCCGCCTTTCGCAGAACATTTATTTTATTATTTAGAAGTAAATTAACACAAATAGGTAGTTTTGTTTTTAGGCAAAGCGTGAAAACTTAAAACAATACGTAAATATTGTGCAAAAATAATGTTTCGCAATCAGGGTTGGCAAAAACCCGGGTTTTTTTTATGACTGCTTCCAAATTTCGTTGAAGTTGACAATATTTTTTGCCTACTTATGCAATCACGCTGTTTTATTATTCATAGTGGAATTTTGCACTATTGCTGGCATCAAAGCGGCATTGTGAACTATGAACTGCTAAAACTTGGTCATCGGAACAGACTGCATTTACTTCTTGGTCACATCTTGCAGTATGAGAAAAACATCTGGAATATAAAGACAGACATGATTAAGCTATTCTTTTGTATGACCTCATGTCGCAAAAGTTTCAAAACAATTATTAGAAACGATCAAGTGCCGCATCCGCCGTGTTGTCCGAACATTGCTCCATCACCTGTTACGACGGATACAACATTACTCACACCTCTTTATACGGGCTTTCTTTACATGGCATTTCGCTATAACGGCCTGATTGAATTATGGAACACATTCGCTTTAAGCGCAAATTACCTCGTTCTATGGCTAAAAAACCGTGAATTCTTCGTTTTTAACAAAAAGGCATTTCAGTTTACGTCTTATATTTTTAGAAGCTATTTCGGCCGTATAAAGCGGTATAAGTTTATCTTTTAGCATACCAGCGAATCACTTCCTTTAAAGAAATACAAAATTGGCTTCAAAGTTGGAGCACCTTAAAAAACGACAAGTTTTTCTGAAGCGGAATTTTGCAGTTGGCTCAGATATGTGGAAAGGATGTAAGCAGTGATTTGATAAATACTTTTGCTCAAAAACTTTGAGCTCAAAAACGAAACAAATAAATTTGTAGCCCCAATACGAAAATTAAACTTATTTTTGTTGTAAATAAACTACGAAAATCTATAAATAAAAAAACCGACCCGGGTTTTTTTAAACATAATACCCAATAAAGCCTGGGTGGGTTGTCAACCCTGTTCGCAACTCGGCTCTACCACTTACCCCCCTTATTTAACAATTTAGGGAGAACAATTTTTATTGGATTTTAAAAATTCAAGCAACAAAAAACAAAAAAACATTCATATTCCTATTAAATTTGAGGCATCCTAACGGTATGTTGCCTGTAGTATACTAATTGTTATAGTGGGTTAAGAGGCGAAGCAATTCTTACTATAAAGAGGGTAACGAAGCTATTGAATATTTCTAGGGAAGGTATGTAATGCTAAATGAAGATTATGTGCAGAAGTGAAGATAATTCCTTTTTCGAAATTTGTTGTGTTTTCTTCATTATATCGGTTAATTTTGGTACCGTTCTTGCAAATAATCATACAGACCTTAAATATTTTGAAAACTTGAAAGAGACCAATACGTCTTCCAACTAATATTGACGTTTTATCAAAATAAAAACCTTTTCCATACTTTTTTAAATTTTTTTATACTTAATAAAGTATTTCAGGCACATGCTCTTTATATGAACTCTTACGACACATGTATAACATGTATAACCACTAACATACATACAAGCTGATACAACGCAAATACTCCTACTGAATTCATCTGAAATTCAACAAAATTGTTTAACAAGCTTGTTGATGTTTTTTTTCACAAAATAAACGAAAATGGGAAAATCTACTACAGTTCTCATTTGTACCGTTTTTTTTTTATTATTTTAGCTTTCTTTTTAAAAAACCGGTTAAAATGGATACAAAAAAAATAAAATAAATTAAAAAAAATAATAATAAAAGTAAAAATAAAGCTGGAAAAATGAAAGTATAACATATGTAAGGCAGTCGCTAATAAATTTTATATTAAAAAAAATAATAAGACAAACGTTAGCAATTTTATCGACAAGAATAACAACAAAAAATAGCACTTTTTTTAAAGAATAGGCTCAAAGAATAAATTTTGTATATATCCTTTTCTGTATAAATTGTAGTACGACCCTCGTTTACCAACCGCACACAGTATGTTCATTTCATGAATCACAAAAGCGTTGAAAAAAAATCGATTAATAAATTTGATTACTGTGCTCTTTGTTCTTTAAAAATTCTTTGATCCTTCAATTTTAAATACTCCTTTGCCAACAATTAATCAGAGAATGAATTTTGTCCAGTTTTGGCCATGATTCTGATAATAAATCTCGTTATTCTTCTCTTAAGACTCGTTAAAGTGCTTTTCGCCGAAAAATCATTTCAGAAAATCACCACAAATAACCAGTGTTGTCTACAGCAGAAATTTGTTAAAAATAATAATAAAAAATGTTACCAAATTTTAATGGGAAAACATAAGAGAGGATGTGGTATCAGAATCAAAAGCATGAACATTTATTTTTATATTCATTTCCTGGAATAGAAAAAGTTCATAAAACTTTATTAGATTTACTCTTATATCTCATGTTATTCCCAAACACAAATAAAAGTTTTTTTTTTCGTTATTTAAATTGTGAAATAAATCATTTTAAAGAGTCATAAACGAGGAAGAAAACACCCCTAAAAATGATGAATTTTTAATGTGGTGTTTATTATCTCTCTTTATTATCTCTCTTAAATCCCAGATAAGGAGATTTTAAATACCTTAACACTATTAAGGCTTTTGAGAGCAAGAATTTATCTTTTGCTTTATTTTCAAAAATATAAAGCTTTTGCTATTCTAAGTTCAACTAGTGAAGTTATAGCATATTACACTGAGGTGACAAAAAAAAAAACCTGAAAAATGTTTTTCGATATGGCACGTCAGTAAGTGTATGCACTTAACAATAAAGCCTGTACTCCAGGCCACCCTTAATTACCATATGAGAACGCTGTGAAAAAGTTTCCGAATAAGTACACCAATGTATTGAAAAATATATTTGATTTTCGTGCTCAGGACATCAAATTATTTAATACATCTTTTATACATCTTTTCTGTAAAATATAAGACAAAATAAGTTCTGGGCATTATTGGGTTAAGTGTCTTCTTAAAGATTTATTTAAACATATTGTTACGTTTTTACCTTTTTAAAAACGTGTTTTTATAAGTTCGTAGATTGTACTCGTAGTTAAAATAAAATAAATTTTGTGTTTGGTTTTAATTAAAAATCTTTCACATCATCTTTCAACACAGTTTTGTGCACCACTGCTTGTAATCTTTTTACAGGCAATAACAATTTTTATTCTTAATTACTCTGTCTGTTTACAACTTTGTAAACAACAACAATTACTCGGCAGATCTTTCTTCCTAAAGATCTTCCAACCGATCGTAGCTATAACTTAGGTTCGATCACAACCTTTTCAACCAGAGGTTATCCACACTTAACTCCCTTTACTGCGTTAGCTCCAACTAAACTGGTTTTTTTACTTCACTACTAGCTTTACGAGTTTACTCCTTATTAACTCTCTTCACACCAATAGCACATTCGCGCAGTTAACTTTACTTAAACTGTACTCACTGAGTTTATGACACATAAACTGATTGCTGTGCGCATCGATGTGCTTTTTATATGACTGAGTAAACAACACATCGAAAGCTCTCGAACCTCTCGATGTTTCAGGTAGATTCCATTTCTAGCTTTTAATTTCTTTTTAGTTCTTTTGTAGCCATGCGTATGTAAACATCTACCTCTTTCAGTTCTTAGTATTTATTTGTTGTTGTTTGTTTATTGTCTGTTACTGGTTTTCTTTGCTCCTTAATTATTGTTGTTGCCGTGTTATTTTTATTTACTTTATCTCTGCTAATGATTGTTGTAGTAGATTTTGTTATTTGTAAACAACACGTACAGTTGTTCTTGCAGCTTTTGTTTATTTATTTTAGCGATGTAATAAACGCTGTAGGGTCCTTATTTTCGTAACAATATGATAAATGTTCGTTCCTAAGCAAAAAGTGTATAATCGTAGCTCGAATAGCAAAAATACAGAGAACGGTCAACTACCATCTTGTGAACGAAACAATTTGTTTAGTGATAGACAGTAAGAAGAAGTGGAATTGGTTTATTTATCGGTTCAGCGAGAACAAGATTGTGGCTCTGGCTCTATATACATACATATTTCACAGTCGTATGGCACAGGGCGCTCTCGTTGAAACTTGTAGCATTTGGTGTTGATTTTTTAACGACCATCTATCTCCCTCTACTGCTTTGCAGGTGGCAGTTACATTTGAAATTTATATACATTTTGCCATAAAACAAGGCTTTTGGTGAATTAGACGTAACGGCAAAAAAATGAATGGTTTGCACTTGGTCTACGGAAAATCTTCAAGTGAGTGGGTTTTTTAGAACTAGTTTTTTATCCACAGACGGCCAACCTCAAATTACAGTGTAGAAAGAAGCATTAAGTACTCGGTTTTAAAATTCAGTACAAGAAATAATCGACTTTATTTGTGCTGTTTTGTATATACCCTATCCGAATAACCGGAGCACACAAAATAGAGTAAAAAGGGAAACGCAATTTTCTGTTCAAAAATTTACAAGTGCAAAGGAAAGAAAGTTTTATAAGAGAATCAATATATCGTTTTTTGCACGGAGATATTCTAAAAAGAATGAATGAAAGATTTTGTAAATGAAATTCTTCGCAGTGTTGTCACCAACAGCGTTATGAATTACACACAACCGACATCAATATTACACATATGAAAAGTCCTTCAAACATAAAATATAGATCTTTCGAGGCCTTCTATCCAATAACAACTGTACGTTTCATCAGAAACACAAATATAAAGAATTTTTTTGAGCTTAACGCATAATCGATCAAAGCAAAGTATGAATACTTAAAATACAATAATCGCACAATTAGTAACAGTTTACATATCCTCTGTAAACTACAACAGTCAGTAAGCGTGTAGAAATTGATTTGATGGAATTTTAGCATTTCTTTAGTTCTATAATAATGTCGTCTTAAACTGAATAAGTGTGTTAAACTTTTTCTGATAAGCACTTCTAACCAATTACTTATAAAAATTTTCCACTACATTATGTTTAATTTGAGTCAGCTACGGATGTTTGCTTGGGATCGTAGCCTTGGTAGAATGGGAAATTGCTTTCAATACCACTTTTTTCTGAATTTTGCTTCGAATATGGAGATAAACAAATTCGTAAGCTTCACCATTAAGAAAATGTGAATTCTCGTAACCAGCTGTCAAGATACCGTCCCAAACTATTCTACATGCTTAACAGTAAGTTCGGTTAAGTTAAGTTCAGCTTATTTGCAAATTCGGAAATTTCGTATGTCAAATTTCATATGACAAAAATCAAAATATAGCTATTAAAGAAAACGGCAGAACAAAAAGTCAAATTACGCACAAATTACACATGAAACTAATTACACACAATACGTGTAATGACACACAAAGTGGCAACATTGATTCTTCCAAAGCAAACGTCAGTAAATGATAGCTTATGCAAAAACGAAAAGTATTCAAGATTGTGTAAAGGAGAAAACGTACTATTTTGAAAACAACAACAAGCCGCTCAGATTATATTCGTAGTACTTGTTACGTAATAGGTGCCGAGAAGGCCTTTTCAGCCTTGAAATTTATTTTGTAACGACACATAACAAATTTAAAAGAAGAAAGCTTAAGAAGTATACTAAACTAAAATTACTAAAATTGTACTTTTCTAAGTTTTTAACCCATACCGAACCCTGAATCGAACCCGAACACGTACCATAACTTTTTATTTCTATAACCCGAAACCGAACCCATTTTTTTCCGGTTTTCACTTAGTGACAAGGTTGTCAGATCTAGCGATTTCTCGCCAAATATGGCGATTTTAAAAGTTATTTGACTTCCCAATTTTCGGTTGACGATATGAGGATTTTTAAATTAGTTGGCGATTTTTTTACTCTTTTTGATAAAAAATACGAAAAATTAAAATAATTATTTTGGTTTTTTTATGTATAAAATTCGTGAAAATTGTGTATTTTAACGTGCCATTTATAGATGGCAGCTAAACTTCTAAACTATAGAGAACATATATTACAGTAAACATTGTACACTTTTGTTTTTGCTTATACTTCTGCTTAAAAAATTAGCAAAGTATATATTATGACGAATTTTTTTCCATTTTTGGCGATTTTTAATAATTCGGAACAAATTATTTTTAGATTTTTTTTTATTTAAAAAAATTTAAATATTACTGTCAGAATGAAAAAAGATGGTTTGGCGATTTCTTAAATTAAATTTAACGAAAATGCTTAAAAAGATCTGACAACCCTGCTCAGTGATTAAAACTCTTATGACTCACTTCGTAGTTGATATGCGATTGGATTGCATATTGCATTGCAGGCAGAATTTGTCAAGTTTTTTTAGAGTCTGTCTATGTAAGTTGATGTATTTGAAATGCTCCTTAAAATGCTTTTTTTATTCCCCCTCCTTGAAACTATTTCCCGACTTTTTAACTCTGCTTAAATATTGGTCGTTCCATGAGTTTTGTTTAAGCGAGAAGAAAAAATCAAATGTTTCACGTCAAATCATTTATAACTGAAAACTGCACAGCTCGCACACAAAATTAAAAAAATTAAAATCAAATAAAACTATGCTCTAATAAGACGATAAAATCATTTTTGTTTTTAATTTTCGCTAATTTTTCTTAAATAAATAATTGATTTTCGTAAAATACAATAAAATTAAAATCCAACCTTTGACCACAAAAAACCTTAATTCATTTAAAACTTTATCAAAATGACTTCTTTTCGTTTACTTTCACTTTTGCCATTTCAATTTAATCATGTTTCTCAATTAAGGCTTCAAAATGAAATGAAATAATTCCGAAATCTTATTCTTGTTTGTCTGTCTGATTAATTTGTCAAAATATCTTTAAGCATAAAATAGAAAAGAAATCTTCAATTGAGATTAATGGTCTAACTTATTGGCCATAAAATGAATTTTCAAACAAACTGATTGACTTTATCGAAATTACAAACAAGCCAGACGATTCGATTTTCATGTAAAACAAAAAAAAAAATACTTATTTAAGCCCAATTAGATGAGAAGAATTCGATACAAGAAATTTAAGACAATCGGTAAATAAAAAATATTCTTGGGAAATCTGTGCATAGTTGCCTGTTTCTTTAAAAGAGATATGGCCAGCATGCTCGTATTATAGATGTTTAAGCCATTTGTAAATATTTTCTAGGATTAACTAAATTATCTTTATGTAGTAGGAGGTGTGACTATGTGTAAATGCATATGTCCATGTGTGGTTTATTTAAAAAATCATAAAATACCACAAAACTTTAATACTAAAGCTCTGCAGGATGCTTTAGATCACGTTTCTTATTCAGATTAAATAAAAAGAATAAATAAAAATGAAAGAAAACTAAAGACCAACACCTGATGACAACACATATGTTCTTACTCCCACAAATAGGTAAACATAACCTGCCACCCAGTTGGCAAGATTATCGTAAACGACAATATTTTTCTTCAACGGTAGTGTTGCAAAATAATGAATTTTAAACAACGCAATGGGCAATGTCTAGCATATTGCCATCGTTTAAGTTGAAACTGGTTTTAACGACATAACGAACGACTTCACCGACTTTCAAAAAAATGTTTTGATTCGAACTGTGTATCCATGATATGTGTTTCAGGGTGATCAAAAGTCATGTAACCTTCTTGGATGATTTCTTAAAAATAAGGACGAATGGTACATTAATACGTGTCCTAGGTAATTATGCCTTCATAAAAACCATAAAAGATGATGGATTATGTTGAAAGCGAAAGTAAGTGTCTGACAACGTAAGACAAATAAAAATCGTTTTTCATAAACATTTTCTTAATTTTCAAAGGAATTATAGATTGAAAGTTTATGAATTTATATTAATGATCATAAAACAGTTGAGAAAAACTAATTAGAATTGCTTGAACGCAAACAAAAAAATCCCTTATTGCCTTTGACATGGCGAAAAAACTATATTTAGATGTAAACAGAATACAACTCTTTGTAGCAAATGGATATCGATAAGATTTTAATCATAAAACTATTTTTGTTGCGCCTGTTTTTAGGAAATGAACCACATTTGCCAAACTTTAGTTTATGTAGCATTACAGACAGTATTGAATTCAATGCAATCCTTTACTTTGGCGCTCTTCCTGCAATTTAGGTGTACGCTTTACCCAACACGATTACTCACTGAATAGATAAACTTAATCAAGTTTGTTCACTAAGTTGGACTTATTGAATCAGTGGTGTAAGACTTATTTTTCAGATCAGACATCGAGTGTGTTTTCGGCAACTTAGCTGTTTATTCAAGATGCCTTGTCAACTCATCTAAAACTAAGGCCTTTTCAGTGAAGTGGGTGTTTTAAAGACATGCATACTCGTAGCTGTTGCTTTAAAATAAAGGCAAATTAAATTTGAAATTGTCCAATACGTTCTTTTGGATTCAATTTACTGATTAATAAGGACTAAATAAAAATGAATCTAAATGTTTGACTACTAGTTTTCTAAGAATTCACTTTAAAATAAATTCATGATTATGTCTGTGGATGTCTTGTTGTATTTTCGGTAGATATATATTCCTTCTTAAAACGGGTATTATATTTTGTTTTTGGGAATTCTTTTACTTGCTTAACAGGCTGTCATTCAAATGTGGGTGAAAATTATTTGTCACTTTGTTTTTGTCACGGCTTTAGCCCAAAACGAAAAGTAATACACAAACGTCATCTAAACCGTTAAACCTTTTTTCCCCTTTTTTTCCTGCACTTTCCCTCATTTCGTTTTTACGATTTCTTTCCTGACACAGTGACTAGTACAGAAGCAGTTTCCCAACAGGATTCTCACGGGAACAAAACAAAATAAAACAAAAATGAGGAAACAAATTCTGACAACACGTGTATAAAGTGCAAACTTTTGATGGGTTAAAACGCGTTAAACCGAAATGTAATAAATGAAAGCCAAGAAAGGCTTCAACGTGACATTTAGAATGTGATTTATTTGACTTGAAAACAACTACAAAAAAAGACAAACGATATCAAAGAAAAACTCAGCTACTCCATTACCTTTCCTGCTGTAGTTAAAAGTTTCAAATCTTTATTTCTTTTAAAATTTTTTGTTTTATTGTCTGTAAAGCGGTTTCTTTTTTACTATTGCTGTGGTCGTTGTTGAGTTTCTATTTTAACTTTTATGTGCAAAAAACATAAGCAAAACAAACAAACAACAAAAAAAGATGAGAAAATGAAATGAAAAGTATAATTTCTCGAGCATAAAATATGAATTTAATTAACATTAATTGCCAACCAAAAACTTGCTTTAACACCTGAGGCTATTAAATAAAATACAATAAAAACAACAACAAAAACAATAGAAACTTGGTTAGCAGTGTTTGAGGTTGTAGCTGTAGCAGCAACAATGACGAGAAGGCCAAAGTGTCCGGTTAATTGCCTTTGATTCCCCTTTCAACGTATAAAAATGAACCGCAAAAGAAAGAAAAAATTATGTTGAAAGAAAAACAAAAGAAAAATTAGCACAAAAAAATAAAGTTTGGAATGAAATGAATTCTGAGCAATATGCATGTGTGCGTATAAATATTACTTCGTGCATGCTCAAGCACACACGAAGTCACTAATTGCAGTCTTGTGTTGGAAATTATGTCGCTTTTAATAGGGGAAAACTACCTCGGGCCAATGAATATAATTTGGCACTGAATTAAACTAAAGGAGAGATTTATCAAACTTCTGGCGATAAAAAGGATACAATTAGACCTTAAATTACTTCTTCTTTAATACTAAATTGGGTTAAGGCGAAAAGACAAATCTAATTATGCTAATATTCTCCATAGCTACTCTTCTCTATCGAAGCAAAAATAATAATAATAATGAACACGAGGATTTTTTAAAAGAAAAGTAAAACTAAATATTTCAAAGACGTCTCTCTCTCTCTATCTCTCTCTGTCTCTTTGTTTGATTTTTTGTCATTTTCTACTCCTATTTCTATACTTAATGTCGATATGAGTTTTCTTACAATTTGCCAACATTTATGTGTCGCTTCTTTCCACTTTCTTTTCAGGATTAACCAATACGTGTGTTAAAAACTTTATTTCCATGGCATATTGTATTATTTAATATTGTTTCATGCAGAAGATATTTGTATTTTACTTTTCCTTTAGTTGTTGTTGTTGTTGTTAATGTTTATGTGAAATTATGACACAATGTCAAGTAATAACAGTAAAAGAGCAAAGAAAAAGAAACGATAGAAACCAACAATAGAGGAAAATGAATATGTTTCAGCATATACTCATATATTTATTGTTGTTATTTGTTTTTGCCATGATAATAAAATCGTCTACAGAATGGCAATAAAAAAGTTTTTTTGTTTTTTTTTATCTATTTAACACATTTTTTCATATTCTTATCACATATGGAACAGGAGGAAAAAAAAACAAAATTCTTCTGATTTTTACTTTGGTTTATGTAATAAATCTTTAAAACGTTTAAGGCGTAAAAAGAACTCACACACATACATATTACTATAGTGGTATAAAGAGAACAAACTATACACTGACGCACTCCCTTTCGCTTTTTCTCGCTCTGCAAAAACGAATTAAGCAAACAAACTACCATTTAAAGTAATAATATAATACTCGTATGTATATATGTAAGTAAGTATGTATGCGTGTTATTTGTTTATTTGTTTATAAACAAAATTGCTTGTTTGTGTATGTGTGTGTATTTGCAGAAATAGATGGTTAAAGTTCATATTACTCATACGTCTTGATGTTTTAAAGTAAAACTGGTGCAGAGAGTATAGGAAGCAATGATTTAACTGTGCTGGTGGTGGTGTTGTGTGGTGGGTAAACTCACTCACTCATTTATACAGTCATCGTACATAATAAAGGGGTTTTTGGGTTAAACTGTTTGTTTATTTTGGATTAAAAAGGTGTCATGTCTGCATAATAAATAAATACGAGTATATGACTTATATGACTTTAGATATAATATTTATTGTTTGCAATTGTGTTTGTGTGTTTGTGTGTTTGAGTGTGTATGTGTATCAGTGAGTTTGTAAAGGTGTTCATGTGTAAAAAAATACCTGTGAAGATTTAATACGATTATTACCATTAATGCTTCCATAATACGATTAAATCATTACTAATTCACTAAAATACAAACAATTATTATAACAAATGGTAAATGAATGCGTAAGTATGTTTGAATTTATTTATTAAATTGAATGAAATTTATTGAATGTTTTTATATTCAAATGACAATTATGAGTTTGAAGTTTATGATATTTAGTGACTGGCATATCTTGGTTTGTAATATATGATAGTGTACATACATATCGGGTCCGCCATTTAACGTTTTTTTTTTCAACTTGTGCTTATTTCGTGAATAGTAACACTTAGCTCAGGTCTGATTTGACAGATAATTAGTTTTATCCTTCCGCTGAACGAATATGCGACATTACTTTGAAAATCATGGTAATGTTGCATAATCAAAAATCATCTTTTCAGATGAAGCTCATTTTGAAGAGCCGATACACCCAAGACGAGTCACTGTTTGGTGCGGATTTTGGTCCAGAGTTATAATTGGGCCATTTTTCTTCGAAAATGAGCAAGAAGTGGCCGTTACAGTCAATGGCGATCGTTATCTGGCCATGTTGAACGCATTTTTGTTCACAAAAATTGAAAAGGAGGATATTTGCAACATTTGGTTTTAACAGGACGGCGCTACGTGCCACACAGCCGAAGCTACACTCGATGTTTTGCGCCCCGTTTTTGAAGATCGCATTATCAGCTGCAGAACTGATGTCGTTGGCCACCTCGGAGCTGCGATTTGACACCGTTGGACTATTATTTGTAGGGTGCCGTCAAAGACAAGTATTACGCCAACAAGCCAGAGACAATTGACGCTTTAAAGGACAATATTCGTGGAGACATTGGTGAAATACAGCTGCACACAGTCGATAATGTGCCTAAAATTTAGACCGATCGTATAGCCTAATGCATGGTCAGCCAAAGCAGCCATTTGAATGAAATTATTTTCCATTATTAACCGGAAGGATTGATTTGAGAAAATAAAGCATTTTCCAAAAAAAATAAATAAATAAATTATTTGGCGGATCCTTTACAAGTATTTACTTTTTTACTAAAGCGGAGTAACATTCAATACAACATTATTAGATTCTGTATTGTTTTCAGCAATACGCGTTCTTTACTTTGGATTTAATAATAATTTAAGGCCCACAATTTAATTAAATTAAAGTTGTGTTTATCGTGCTGATTAAATAATGAATTTACGGTAAAAAGCTATCTTCGAAACTAAACAAAAGCCTGATAAATACTATGGGAAATACACTTCGTCAAAAGGCCTTTTCTCTCGAAATGTTTGCAAAATTGCACGGAATGATAGAAGACAAGAGGTTCATTGCGTTGTAAATTAAAATTTTTAAACGAAAACAATATCTAGGTGACGGAACGAGCTTTTAGAAAGAACAGACTGCTATTTCATGTAAAAATTAATGTCCATAGTGGCAACAAACTTCTCTCCCATTATGTATACTCTCCAGAATTAGACCATTGCGACGATATTTTATTTGTTAATTTTAAATTGTAATAAAAGAGCAGATTAGCTTAACTTCCATGTCAAATGCCACAAAGTTATTAAACTGACCTCGAAATGCCTTGAAGTAGTCATTTTTCAGATACCCTATGAACTTGAACCTTTAAAACAATTTATTTTGTATTAATATTTAAAAGCAATTTGAATTTCTTATAAAGATTGCGTTATGACATCCGTTTTTTTTTTTTTTAATTTTCTTGTGAAAGTTTTTCCTCTTTTCTTAAATTCCTGTTGTCTCGTTTATTATACAATATTTTTTTGTTTTTTTTTTTGTTTTTTTTTTTATTAACTGATTAATTTATTTGTACATTTAAACATTAATGGAATCATTTGATTTCAGAGTCTGTGGCCACTTTTATCAACATTATTTTCATCATTATTACGAGGTTTTGGTTGTTGTTGTTGTTGTTTTTTCGTATTAATTAATGAGATTTATCCTTCTTCATCATTCGGTATTTCAGTCAGTCTGAATGACGTTTAACTTGATATTTTTTAAAATACTCTACACTCGTAATAGGTGGCAGATTAGTTAAGATTTCTTAGAAGTGACAATCATTGCTAAGAGATGAAGCGCATAGCAATCGTATAATACGGCTTTTATTGAGGCTTGTACTCACTTGTACTTTACGAATGATTTCCAATATGTTGATCATTTTGTGTAGGTGATTATTTTTGTTCGTATATGCTTTCATTTCATAAATTTCAGTTTTTTGTTTGTTTCTGTTATTTAAAGATTTAACAAGTAATTGATAATTGAGTTAAATCACATGCGTTTTCAATTAATTGCTACGTTTGTCTCTTTAACGCCAAGACTTATAACATTTTAATACAATTGTTGTGGTTGTTGATTGTTGATTGAAAATTCTGTGGAATGAAAATGTTATGCCACAGCAGAGCCGTAAATAAAATTCATTTTAATAACGTAAAAAGTGGGAAACGTATTTAAAGGCTATAATTAAATTTTTCAAACATTTTCAATTAACAAATTTAAACGAATAATGAAAAAATAAACAAATTATGGTTTAAAGGGAGTTGATTACAGAAGCCGTATCAAATTATCAATTTTATACAAATTTTTAATTAATAACAATCTTAACAGTAATTAGAATATCTAATAATTGATTTTATTCTTGAGTAATTGTGTTTTATTAAGTTATGCATACTTTTGCTTACTGAAGTATTTTGTATTTTGTTGCGGCAACAAAATTTGAAACAATTTCTCAACAAATTGAAATTGAAATTAAATACTTTTTATTATTTAATAGGCATTAATTTTTTTTTTTTTTGTAATTAATGCCAACCAAACCTATTTATCCTGCTACAAAACCTATTCCTTTTCACAACTTCTTCCAGACTAAAGGTTAAAAGTTGATTAACTTTGAAACTGATGTGCAGTGCTACCTTTAAGAGATAAACACAGACATTCTTTTGAGGATAATGAATAACTTTTAAAGATTAATTTAATCATGTCTCGCAATTAAAGTTGTTATATCATAATGATTTTTTTTCTTTAAAGAAAAAGATGCAAAATATTTAAAATACTTTCTAATATATTTCGAATTGAAAGAAAGTATTACAAAATTGAATTAGTAACACTTTACCAATCTGTTGCAGTTTTATATGAGTTCACATAGGAGTAATCAGGGAAACTAGAAATATGCTTTAAAAAAGTGTTTTATGCGCATAAAATATGCAATAAAAATCGGAACATGTTCCGAAAAAAGTTTACTAAGAGAAAAAAGTTTATTCAATAAATCAATATCTTTTGAATATTGGCTATTACATTGAAAATGTCAAAGTCCACTGAAGTAAAGGGGGCATATTTAAAGGATAACAATTCTTGAAGATAATTTTTTTAAAAACTTCATTTGAAGAAGATGCGCTAAGATCATTTTTTAGAAATTGACATATAATTTTACTACATCAAGTCCTTCACTTTTTAAATCTATTTTAGCTTATTTTTAATATTAAGTTTTGTATTACAATCTTTTGTTTGGCTAATGTTCTGAAAGCAAAATAATAGTATGTCATGTCAACTAATATAAGGGCAGTTTTAGAAATAACTTTTCATTGAAACCGAAAATTTCAGCAATAAAAGTCAATTCAAATTTTGTATTATTTTTAGTTCATTCATTGCAATTTTAAGTACCGAAACTCTGCGCGATTTAATGCGCTTAGAACTTCTAAGACTTTTTCATATTTGTAAGCGTAGTAATTAGTGGCCGTAAGCCAAGTTCGCCAACGAGTTATAACTGGTTCGGCCAGCAATGGAAAGTCGGGTTACATTACTTTAAAAATATCAACTCTTTATGGAGCTTTGAAGAATACTTACTTTATAGTTGCAATTACTTTGGTTACATTTTCGTATTGATCTACAATGAGTTAGCGTAAGTGAAGTAGTCCTTTTGAAGAATACTTACTTTACAGTTGCAATTACTTTGGTTACATTTTCCTATTAATCTCCAATGAGTTAGCGTAAGTGAAGTAGTCCATGTGTTAGTTTAGGTAAGACACCTTAATGGCTTTCTGCTACAAAAAGAAAAATCAAGTTTTTATATAAATTTACATCCTATATCTTCAACGAATCTTTAGAAAATTGTGCAATTTTGAAGAGATTGGATTTTTTTTTACAAAACAACTTTGTCTTTGTCACCAATATAGAGCTCCTACAATAACATTTGCGAATTTTTTCAGTGACATCAGTTGTTTCATCTACGGAAATCCATAAAGATTGGTTTTTATGCATTTGCGCGTGTCATCTAAGCGTTTTCGACAAATATTTTTGATCTACAGATATACTTTGAACGTTACACGATTTCAGATTGCACTTAAGAGTTTGTATACTTTTCCAAAAATTGTTCAAGCGATAATAAACTTAATTGAGATCTAGATGGCACAATAAATATCAATTGACTTATAATACAAAAATACCATAAAACAAATACTTTGTTTTCGCTGTAAAAATATTTTAGAGCAAAAAAAAAAATCGAAATATGCGCTAAAATGTTCTTTGAATACGAAAAAATGTCGAAAACATGTGTTTCAATTAAAATATGCAAAAAAATGATGCAAAATATGCAAAAATTCATGAAACGGATAAATGTCTTACATCCTACTTAACTGATTACATGAGAAAACACATGCAATTGTATATTTCTGGTTACCCTGGTGATAATTTTTCGGAGTGTTTGGTGACAGAAATTTTTTTGGTTACATAACAATAAATATCCCTTAAAAATCATACAACAAAAACTGAAATTAAAAGAACGGTCAAGCTTAAAAAACACTATGCTGAGTATTAATTTCCTCAGTTCTAACAATTGATTACTTTTAGAAAAAAAAAGAAAAAAAAAACAGTAAAAAGGCACAAAACACAAATACATGAAGCGCCTGTTGTTGTATCCTTTTATGTGTCATTCATGTTTTAAAGAATCTCCTGTGTGTTCGGTAATCATAATAGTCAACAAGGATTTTATTCTTGTTCATTTCAGTCTTCTTCAGTCTTTCTTTGCCATCAAATGAAGTATAAAAAGAGAAAAGAATAAAAGGGAAATTGCTTCAACTGGCTACGATTTTGTATTTCTTTTGTTTTGTGTCTATTCTGATAGCCAATTGCTAACAATTGAAGCTTAACAAAGAAATAAATATCGGCGACAAATACCGTTTAAGGATAATAAAAAAGAGAAAAGAAATCTATTTTCAAAAAGAAAAAGAAAAAAAACAAGAAATTCTGCGTTAATGATAAAATAAAATATTTGAAATGCAACCATAAAATGCTTATAAAATACAAAAAAAACCAATTTTGTCTCACAATGTTACATACATTGAGAACAAAAAAGGAAAAAAAGGTTTAAAATACTTTATTTGTATAAAATATGTATGTATACCTTCCCCTGCCGAACTTGTAAGACAACATTATTTGTTGTATTGGATAAGTTAAAGGGTCATTCATAAATCTTTTGCAGAAAAGGGCTCATTTTGTCATAAATAATTTAAAAGCTTTTTCAGATTCTTATTCCCTTTTTTCTTTAGTAATAAACACCCAAAGACTTTTAATTTATTTTGCAATAAAAAATTAAATGATTCAAAAGTAAAAAAATAAATGAAAATAAAATTAAAAACTTAATTAAAAAACCAGATAACAAAGGGTAATAAATTTCTATGTAATTATTGTTTTATCTTTAACATGTCTTTGTTATTATTTCATAATAAATAGTCTTAATTATTAGAGAAGTATTACGGGTAGTCGGGTAGTAGTCAACTACGAAGAATAAGTTAGCAAAACTAAAAAGAGTCGTAATTAATTCTATTTAAACAGTATGATCGCCGTAGTATGCTTTGCTGTAATGACTACGCACATCTGCTCTCACATGCTTTCTCTTAATCGGAAAAAGCCCATTCAGAGTTAAAGAACTGTACAAAAACTTGTTCGAATTATACTTCAACTGTAACCAATCGCACGAATATCTTTGTCGAATCCAAATAGTTTTGATAAATATAATACGTTGCGACAAAAAAAAAAAAATACCTGGCAAGTGATATTGTTTTTCTGACAGGCGTTGCCGAGCAGAACAGAAATCTATTTTTGAAATTTTCAAACCAACTCCAAAATCTTGAGTTGCGGGTAAAAAACCGGTTTTTCAGGCCTTCGTGGATTATAAGCTAATAACTTTCAGGTTTCGAATTTGGAAAGAAGTCTAATGAACCTTTTAAATGATGTATATGGCGCTTTAGATGAGGAAAACACTTTAAGTATATCATGCAACCCTCCCAATCCGAATGAGATAAAAGAGGCGATTGGTAAATTGAAAAATAATAAGGCGGCAGGCGAAGACGGGCTACCAGCGGAAATTCTACAGCTGAACTTCTACTACCTCACATCACATCAGTATGTGAGGAGGAGAGGCTGCCTCCTACGTGGAAGAAGGGTATCATTGTAAAGTTGCCAAAAAGTGTCAACTTAAAAGACTGTAATAATTGTAGAGGAATTACTCTACTTAACACCATATACAAGATACTTACAGTCATAATACAGGGGAGGCTTCAGAGCAGAATAGACAACATACTGCGAGACTAACAAGCTGGCTTCAGACCGAATAGCAGCTGCGTACATCAGGCCGACTCTTTACGAATAATCAGTGCACAGTCCATAATGATTGCCATACCCTCCTGTATCTAATATTCGTCGATTTCAAGAAAGCGTGTAATACCATCAGGCGAACGGCTATATGGAAAGCACTAAGAACCAAAGGAGTACCCCAGAAGATAATTCGAATAATAACGTTGACTGAAAAATACTTAGAGTCTGAGAAAATAAGATCAAATGTAAGTCATTTTTTTCAGAATTGTTTGTATGTAATAACTTCTGCAGATTTAACAGCACTTTGATGCATCGAAAAGCAAGAAAGTTAAATGCATACGACGTTAGAAGGAAATTTTTTTCAAATGCCTTTTCAGCATCACAAAAACAGATTAAATTGTTACCAACAATTAAATGTTATAATAGGAATAACTGAAGTGCAAAGTCCAGCCAATCATACAAACTGACAACAAAGCTGAATATACGCTGCACCAAAATTTGTTTCCCTAATTGATGGATTGAAAAAGGTTTCATAGGATTATCAGAGTCATCTGTACGAAATGCAATTGATCCATATAAAGGTCTATAATTTTCCATCATGACAATGAAGAGAGATGTGGCGCATCCCGGAAAACTCAATTTGGAATAACCTTTCTGCAATATGCTTTACTTTTGAACAAAATATATGAAAAGTGATCTTATTCTTTCCTGACATCAAACGATGGGAATAACTAGAAATATAGGAATAAGTCGTACCTTTTAATTTTTTATTTTGAACAGATTACATTGAAATAAATATTCATTTTTCCAATAGCAAAATTTCTATTTTCAAATTTTTTACATATGAGCCAGTGAAAAAGAATAATTTTAATAAAATATTTAAATTAAAACGAGCAGAAGAGCTTAACGAAACTGTACTTTTACCTCAACATTATAAACAAAACCAACATTTATTTATGAATGATGAGGGTCTCAAAACTACTTCTGGAAAAGACAAACACTTAACAGAGATAAATAAAGACATAAATGAAACAGCAACAACAAACAGCAATGAATACTCGTATCAGTATCACACCGTATCAGATGGCAGTTTAAATGAAAGGATGGATACAATGGAAGGATACAATAATCATAAGCAACAATAATTTTATTATTTCCTTTCCTATTTTTTTTATTTTGGGCAATCAAAAAGAGGTCGTTTTATTTGGTAGTTGCGATGGTGGGGGGAACACACACATCCGTCTTAGTTATTGGCAAAACTAAGGGGCCATAAAAACGTCAATAATATCAGTTTTTCAGATAATGTTTTATTGTCTCCTGTGGCTGAACGTAACAGGTATATGATGTTCTTTTTCTGTTTTTTTGCTTGATTTCTTTTTCTGACAACTAAAATACTTAATGCCCTACATAAAGGCTTAACCTGTAATGTTATCTTAACTTGTTTGCAAAAGATGCTCTTGATTATTTTAAATGAAATGCAATAATAAAATTAATTAATCTCTTAACTCTAAAAACAAATTCTTGTAACAACTTCTGATAATAAATAATATATAAAAAACACTTGAATAAATATTCTACATTATAAAGTCCATCAATTTTCCATTGTAGTTGTATAAGCACAAATAAAGCCTTTAAGTCACTTAAAAATCCTCACTTCCGAAAGAATCGATTTCATGTGAGCATGTAAAGTACTCTTTGCAAGATTATTTTTATATAAAAAAGTTAATTTGTGTAAAAATGGACGAAACGTGGACCCAGTACAAAACATCAAAGATCACCGAACAAATAAAAACACTTTTTTGCCTGCAATTAATGAAGGGCCACAATTTTTTTTGAGTTTTAGGCTGTCACTCACATCGATTAGCTTGAAAATGGTAAAACCGTTACAAGCAAATATTCAGAGCTTTTGAAGAAATTCAACATTGTATTGAAGCAAAACCGGTATCAGTTAGCAAAGTCAATGCTGTGTTGCATACGAGTACATGGCAAGAATCCATGAATTAGGCATGAATTTGAGGTGGGTAGTAAGAAGTTTTGATAAAACAAAGTAATCAATTTTTGAAATAGTAGTTTATTTTGAAAATCTTGAGATATCTTATTATTAAAAAGTGATCCAAAAAAACTAGAAAAGCATTGGATTAAATGTATCAACCTCAGTACTGTCATAATTTTTTTAAAAAAAAGCTGAACATTTAGAAGAAAAAAAACTGCACATACTTATAGAAGTAAAAAACAAAACATATACGAGTATGTTCTGCACACCGAAAACGAGTGCAATTGAAATCGAGTAAATTTTCAAAAAAAAAATAAATAAATAAATAAATAAAAATAAAACTTAAATGCGCTAATTATTTTAAACATTGATAATCGAAGAAGTTATTTGAAAAGTATTTAAGTGAAGTAATAAGAAAAAATATCGTAATCTTGTCTGATTTGAAAATCATTGCAAGTTAAAGATTCCTTCGATTTCAATTTTTTTCGATTTCGGTTAACAGCACATTCCGGATGATTTATTTCATAGCATATTTCAAGCATAACATAACAAATTAAATGTGATATGATGACACTGTGCTCAAATATGACATTTTTTTCCGACAAGCGTGGTGCCCGGCGGGTAAACCAGATTTGAGTAAGCTGATCCCAGTAGTGCTAACCGCTTTATTAGGTTAGCTAAACGAAATAACAGTGTACATCGAGAGTAGGAGAGTTTGTACAACATAATACGCGTAACTCAAAAACGGTTTAGTTTATTGAATAAACTAAAAACCAAAATTCTGCAACAAAACTACCTTTAGAAAGGCCATATTCAATATTTTATTAATGAAGCAGATATATATATATGACAGATAATATATCCACTGTTCTTTTGACAAAAAAAAAACATATTTCTTAAACGCAACTTTCGTAGACATAAATGTGAGTATCACACACTGTGTGAAATCTCTCTTTCTTTGTAATCAGTGGTCAAAATGGGATAATTACATTGTCGCATTAAGAATGGTACGAATAAGCCTTATCACAGTTATATTAAGTGAAATTCAGAAATTGTAATTAAAATAACAAAATTGAAGTAAAAAACTCAAATGTTAAAAACTGCAAAATCTGAAAAATTTACAGAAACACTTATTTTTTAAACAAAAAACTTCAAAGCTGCTTAATGCTTAAAAAATTGCAAAATACTGCAACACTGATCAACTCTGAAGAAACGTGTGTTGGGAATAATATACTAAAATCAGACAGTTGTCATTTCATTGTCAATATCATTTCGAATATTTAATAAACTAGAGTAATACCTCCCGCTTTCCTGGGAGCCTTTGTGTATACCTGTTGTTTGACTGTTGTGGATAGATAAAGATAAAGATAAAGTTAACTGCTACCGTTCTCTACACATGAAAAATTCCATATTGTTTTTAAATGATGGTTTGTATTGACTGCCAAGTTAATTAAACCATATTTAGAAATCTCAACTCTAACCATTCTTAAGATATACAAAAATCCTTATTTAATTTAATTTAATGCCCACTTATTCGATTCCGCCCACTTTGTAAATGATGGATTGTACTAAGAATAAGAATAAGAAGACATTTGGATGCAATTCAAAACCTTCCATTCAAATCGTTCTCTAAAAATAGAAAAATCAATATTCAATTATTCCACTTATTAAATTTCGCCCAAACTCCAGCTGATGATGTGTATTAACCGCTAAGTTATTTAGACCAAATTCAGAATCTTGCAGTATTACCGTTCTAAAGATATACAAAAATCAATATTTACTTTGTATGTGAGGTGCTACTCCTACTTATCCAATTAGGTCAAATTTTTGACTATTGACCACAAAGTTATTTGGACCAAATTAAGAAACTCTTACTATTACACTTTTAAATACAAATTTTATAAAGGCGTGGCACCGCCCAGTTGAATAATAATGAAGCCATACACCAAATGAAAGCTTTCTGCATATGCATTTTATATACACAGTTTAAATGCTGTAACAAATTTGGTTTTCAAGTATAACTTATGCAATACAAAGGTGTTCACTCTAACGTCAACAACTCGCGAACCAATGGACCTACAAAAAGCGCATATACATAAAAACCTTGGTATTGATTTCACGTATCAGTTAAGGGTTTATTATGGTGCATTTCAGAGAACATCAATTCCTCTTTTGTAGATCGTATTCAATTTTCGTATTCAATTTTCAATATTTAAATTCAATTTAAGGCACTTAAAATTCGTATCCTGAGATTCACTGATATTATACTTAACAATTTTTAGCAACAGTGTTAGCATATTTGGTACTTCTAGTCATAAATTTTACCTTTTTAGCCTTGTGTTGTTGAAACGATTTTTATTGTTCATGAAAAAAAAAACGAAAAAATAAAAAATTAGATTTTATGGGTTTTTAAAATCGAATTATTGGATGAAAATATAATTTCTCATTTTCTCCTTTTTTTGCTTTAAATCTGGATTTTATCACCCATAACATACACAAACACATGCACTCCATACATTAGCCCATAAACAATTTCATACGCATACTTATACAATGATTGCTTATGCGATACAAATACATGCATAAGCGAATCTAAACAAAATTTATGGCAGTAAGCAATATACAGATCTGTCTTTCTGTCTGTCTGTCTGTATGCAGGTGTACGTATGTATGTGTGTTTTTGTGTGAATTTCAACAGGATATTATATGTTTTACTCCTTTTTACCGCAATCAATTTCATTGCATATTTTTGCCCGTAAAGTACTAAAAAATAAATCGTTTTTGTCCGTTTTTTTTTTGTTGCTACTCTACCAGATGCTCATTTTTAGAATTTATTGAGTTTTAAATAATAGAAATATAAAAAATAAACAATACTTTGTATTTTAAAAACAATTTCATATTCCCAATAATGTTTCATTGTTTTGCAATCAAATAGTTAATGACACTCGTACAGACTTATAATAGAAGACCATGTTTACTGACCATTTTAGAATTTTTATGTTCATATCTTTGTTGAATTTTCTAAATAATATTGTTGGATTCATTAGAAAAAAGTTTACTGTTTAATGGCTTTGTAGATTTAAATATTTCATTATATTTTTTTAACAGATTTTATTTGGTTCTTTTTAACATTCGACTTTAAAGTAAAACGTAATTTGAATTAAATATTACCTCTAAGTTAATGGATCTAATGATCCCCCAGATAACATAACGTTGAGAAACGAGGGGCTGTTCTATGGCGACGAGAGCCTGCTATTTTATCACAGGAGGGTTAATACCCTGGACTTGGATAGCCTGGTGTATAACACGGCACAGTGAGTTGGATATCTGTGCCCTGTCGTTGTTAATTGGTTGTAAGTAGTGTTTTAAGTTACTTTTAAGTATATGAGTGTTTCAGTTTTCCCATTTTTTGCGGAATATAGTATAAGACTTGATTTGTTTTGGTGATGGATGGCGGCTATTTTGCAGTATTTTAAGTTTTAGTTGTGAAGTCCATGATAAGTATCATTTACGCATAGAATAAGTATCTACATGATTAATTAGTTTAAGATGAACTATGTAAGAACAGAATATTTGGATGAATAAAGTAAACAAAGTAAACCTCAGATAACATAATCAAAAGGGGTCAAATCATACCATGTTGGTGGATTTCGTAAAACACTATTACTAAAATGATGTTGCATATTTATGACACGTAGCAACAAAAATTTATTGCGCATACATGGATCACTTTAATGATGGCTCCTATTACATTTATGCGGTATTTATGTTCCATTAAATTGGTTTTTCCTTTTAATCTAAATTCATGAATTGCTTTATAAATTTAATGATTGTTTTTTCTAAACAAATTTCAATAACTTAAAACAGTTCCCGGGGCGCATTATAATTCATGGTGACTCGTTAGGAGACATAAAACAAGTTATAGTTCAGAGTGTGGCATGTAGTGTAATTATCTAAACCTTAATATTGATTTAATATTTTGATTTGCTTTGGTTAAAAACAATTTCCCCCTTCAATTAAATTTATCATTGAGTCTTTAATTGGCGGTATAATTTGTCTTTTTATACTTCACTCTCTTTTTGTTTCCAAACAAATTACAAAGTTTATTCAATTAAATTCTACTCAATGGCAATATTTTTACTTATCAGCCTGCGAGCAGACCCAATTGCAGGCAATAAATAAGTGTTCGAGTGTAACCTTGAAATTGTAGACATCTAGACAAACAGGCTCATTATATTTGTTTAAGTCTCGTCGCCTAAGTTTATGGAATAATTAAAATTAAAAATATTTCTTTGAAAACAAAACGAGTAGTAAGAGAGTATTTATAGAAAAAGCAAATTTACTATTAAAATTTAAAATTATTTTGAAATTTTTAAGTTCTTTATACAGCAAATAAACTCTTTTCTTACAACAGCAGTGATGACAACAATAGCAACAATGAAAATATTGTCATAAAGAATAAGATGTGTGTGTATGTGTGTGTTTATTTTCAGGGCTAAACAAAAATCCTTATGCCAGTCAATGTTTAATACTGGCTGGACAAAATGTCTTTCACATTTATTGTTACGGTCATTGAATATCTTTTCTCTCTCTTTTTTTCACTATTACATAGCCTCTCTCTCTTTCTCTCACTCTCTTGTTTACTTTTTTTAGTTTCTTTAGCAACTCGTTGGCTGGCGTTGATTTAATTTTACACGATACGTTAGGTTGTTGATGATGATGATGGCAGATCTAGTGCCCAGTATCCGTTGCCGATAACAACAGCAACAGCAACAGCAACAGCATTTACTATATGCAGCAAAGCCAGTTCCAGTCAGGGACAATAACTTAGTTGCAGTTGTTGGTTTTGCCATCCTTATACTTTAGTGTCGTTTTTGTTATAATTTTCTTTTGTTGTTAGTGGCTTATAAACACTGTATAGCTGATACAAGATGGTCACGTGGAGTGGATGTTTGCTGAGAGGAAATAATAAAAAAGTAAAATAAATACAAACATATACACATACATACATAAAAACATACATATTATTTTTATTAGTATGTATGTCATTGTGTGTGTAGAAAAGAAATAGTAAAAAAATACCAAATGAAATGTTTGTTGTCATCAGCAATGAACCAAACAGAATCGTCTCTTTCTCTTCCACTCTCTTTTTGTTTTGTAGCAGTGATAGGAAATGGGAAATTCGTTCGGTATCAAAACAAATATTTTAAAGTACTTTTTCGACAACTAGAGTAGCAAATTTAATATAGGATGGGCAAATTTGAGGTTAGGAAGTAAATTGGCTGTCAGATTACGAAATGTCAAGAACTGAGCTGTCACGCTTTGAGACTTATTTAGTAAAAAATTGGGAAATTTAAACTATGGAACGCTACACTCTTGAACAAAGAATTTTAATTGTGAAAATTGGCTGTTTGAAAAACTGAACGAAAATTACCACAAACAACTGACACTCTGAAAGATGAAATTCGGCGCTGCATTGACGAGATAAGCGACGTTTAGGTGCAAATTGAGGTTCAAAATTTAAATAGAGCGGACGTCTATCGACGTGCTAAAGATTGTCGTTTCCCCGACATCATATTCTATTATTAATTCCCATATTTATATTTTGTATTGGTATAAATAAAACTGAATTTGTCAAAAAAATATGTTTTTAAGCCAATACTTTCTATCCCCGCACTTAAAACAAAAATTGTTTCAGGAGTTGCTTTACTAAGAAAATTAAAATAAATGTCAATTTCCAAAGGATTTTGAAAACCAAAGTAGCATTTTATTCTTAACTAAAATAAAAGTTAGGTTAGGTTAATCTGGCAGCTACCATCAGCTCACTTGGGTGCAAATTGTAGGTCCACATTTACCCATTTTAGTCGCTCTAATGAAGACAAGTATTAGGTAGCTTTAACAGCTGCCACAATCTCCGGTAACCACAATCTGGCCAGATCCTACTGGTACCATTATGTGATCGCTATTTGGTATAACTTGTGTAACACCAGCCGTAAATTCTGTCTAAGAGAAGCACCGATATTCCCAATCATTTGGTTCTGAACAAAAATTGTATCTGCCTGCTCAAGTACATCCGTCGTCATGAACCTAAGTAAGGATAATCATGGAATGTCTCGCTATGCCATCCAGCTACACACCGGATTCATGAACAATTCCCGACATGTTATAATCCAGGGATCTTATATAAATACGAAGATATGCCTTTTGAATATCCGTTTGGCCATATTTCTGTGGCTCCGTTTTTCATATTATAAACTTAAAATCGGTTAATACTCAACTGAGTTACTAGTTTATAAGTGCATGAAGGCAAGAAAAACCGGTTTTTACCCATAACTTATACTTTTATACTCATATATGATAGTGCCTATCAGAAAAATAGTATCATTTCCCACATATTTCAACTTCATTCATTTTTGTCCAATAGTATAATCGAGTTGCCATTAAATAATGTAATGGAATGTATGAAATGGTGAAATAGGGAAATATTTATGAGAGTATCAAAGCTGTTGGGGGAGTAGGTACTACGGTATTTTTAAAGTAAAAAAAGTATGATCGCTTCAACTTTCCCATCACTGGTTGTGTAGTAATGGCCAGTGTTGCCAAATTTTTATGATCCGAACGTGCAGTCCTGCCATTCAAAAGGCGCTGAAAAGTACTAAATTATAATTTATGTAACTATTTGCGATCAAAACGCGCTATAAAACTATTTAAAAACAAAAAAATTTATTAAATTTGTAAAAACAATATTTATATTTTTACAATGATTTTTAAAAGCAAAACTAAATACGATTTAGAACAAAACAACAACGTGAAAACTTTTTTCTATTTTTGGGTTCAGTTTTAATATTAAGAAAATACCATTTAGAGCTGATGCTAAACAAGATTGTGTTCTTTCTCCACTGCTGTTTATCGTTGTCATCGATTAGTAGTTGCAACGTGATATAAGTAACCTAGGGACTAAACACAAAGTTGGAATACCTGAAATATGCATATAACATCTATCACCTGGCGCACAGACTTTGCGACATGCAATGAAAGCTGGTTTATATACGGACGGAATTATATAGAGCAGGCTTGCGGATAAACATCTCCAAAATCAATATTATGCAAATCAACACAACGATCTTTCGAATTGAAAGCAAAATTTTTTGGAGATATGCCGTTTTTTGCTATTTCGGAAGTATCCTTAAGATGTCTGAAGATACCAGAGTTGATATTCAGAACAGATTGAATCTAGGCAGCCAATCTTTTGGCCGACTGATTGTTTTAGGGCATTCTCTACATATGTATCTTTCCGAAAACGAAAATTAACATGTTTTACACGTGTGTGAAGAAGTATGGTTGCGAGTTATGGAATGCGGTTATGATTTTGTCAATGCCATTCAGAAATTTATAAACCCCTGTCTACGGCGCAGTTTTAAAATATTCTGGCCAGAAACAAGAACTCACCAAGTTCCTGTAATGAGGGTAATTGTGAACAGGAAATGGATTGGACACATTCTGAGGAAGCCAAACTACGACTTAACGGAACTGGTCATTTATTCGAACACACAGGGAAGCCCATTCCTATAGAAGACAGATTGACACAGAAGCTGCATCACATGGAATGACTTGGTTCCCTTTATAGGATTTAAGGATAACAATTTACAAGTTCAGTATTGTAAACAAATAATTAAAATTTCTAGCCTTCCTTAAAATATTATATTTTTTCTATTTTACTTACAATAACTTATAATGGAAAATGGAAAATGGGCTCTTATATTTAAGATGCGTTTCGAAAATACAATTTTTTATATTATTTTTTATACAAATATTGGAACAACGTAATTTTTAATGAGTTTATTGAATTTAGAGACTTTCCATTTCTTACAAAAAAGTTGCAGAACAGCGCTAAAGGGAAAAATGTGTCTTTTCGGTAGTTGAAACGCGCTCAATATGGCGCGAAAGCCGCTAAATTGACAACACTGGTAATGGCTTTGAAAAAAATACTGTTACATATTGTAAATGTGTTATTCAAGAGAGTCTTTTCTGTTTACCACTTACATACATATGTATTTGTTTGTAGTAGTGGCTTAAGTATATACTTCTGTACAGGTGTTTCAAGCACATGTGTTGTTCTTTTGTGAAAGTATAAAAGCGATGTGGTTGGTGACGGTACACTAACAACCAATATTGTAAAATAAACCACTAAAACAATTATTTTCGTCCTATAGAATATTCTCTATTTTCTTTGTTGTTTGCATCTGCTTCTTTTTAACTCTTATTTTTTTATAGTAAAGAATGTTAAATAAATTTAAACCTTAAATATTAAAGAAAAAATTTAATACAAAAAAACTATGTTGTATTAGTATGTGAAGTTTGAAGTACATACACATGTACGTGATGACTTCAAGACTAGTATTTATCCGGTATGTATACTGCAAATGGCTTTTCTTTTTCAGAAATTGATTGACAAATTGGTTTTGGAAAAAAAATGTATTATTTGTTTTTATGAAATTAAAAATTCATTATTTTAAATTGTATTGCTACCAAGCTCAAGCATAAGTGCATGAGGGCAGTTTAATTTTCCTTGAATTTGTTATTTTTCGCTCAGTTAGAGTATACCGCACTGCTTCCGTTGACTGTTCTCTATTGCAAAACAATTTATCACATCATAAATAGTCCATAAAATCCTTGAAATGGGATTAATGGATTGGGGAATGAAAGTGCGTGAGCTGGCTTAAACTGTGGGCATCTCAACCAAGTATTTACATCCTATGCTATGATATCTGGAAAATGAGGAGTTTACTCACACTTAACAATAAGCGTTACCATTTGACCTCTGCAAAGATATCAATCGCATTAAAAAAATCTTAAGCTATAGGTTTGTTAATTTTTATTTTTCATTGAACCCAGATATCTTGGAATGGAGTCATGTTTTCTCCAAGTAACAAAATTAAAAAATTTAGGTTTTTTCTACACATGGTGTCATTCAGATCGATTACATTAGAATGAGTAATATTAGTCAAAACTTTGCCATCACACGTGTGTAGTGACTATGACAAAAATCAATGAATTTGGTCATAAATTGCTACCATATCTTAAATATTCTACAAATATAGGCCTTTACTTCCTTGTTTCAAAATTTGTAATATGCTGTACTAAGTAGACCTTAGGGCCTTAAGTAGACCATGTAAAGAAATAAAAAAGTTTTTTTTATATGAAGTCACAGAATTGTCTCCATATTACCTACCGCACACTTTTAAAGCCTGCATTAGCTTAATAAATGACGAAACAAATCTTTTTATTATTTATAATCAACTTTTCTGAACATGAATTCAGAATTTGTTTATATCTGCTTAAAAATTCTATTTCATCGCTATAAATTCCCTTAAATTACTCTTCCATTGTAGGCCTATTTGATAATCTTGTCAGAATTTAAATCGCATCATAAAATTTAAATTTAAATCTTTTGGATGGCAAAATTACTTTTAATGACTGCAAATACAACAAAATCTCCTTTAACACTTGAGCTCGTTGTAAACTAAGGAATTTACATCTCATTCTCAGTTTAAAAGTACGGAGGAAGAAAAGCCTTGATATTCCTTGAATCAATGTTTGTCTGTTAAATAAAACCGAAAGTAAAATGTTATATAATTTTCTTAAACAAGATTATGTTGTGTAAACATACAAACATACGTACAAAGATACATACATACATACACACATAGATGCTTGTATATATTTATACATATATATGGCCAAGTGAGTGTACGTAGCACTTCTTCATGTTACTGTTATGAGTTTGTATTGATTATCGTTTTTTGTTTTGTTTTTATTATTAATGGCCAAATTCATGCGAAACATTGAAATGCATTGGAATGGGTTTCTAGGAGCATATTTCATAGAACATAAAAATATTTATGTTAATAAATATCCTGCCTGACATAAATAATCATGTTTAGCTGGTGTAAGCAAATGTCTGTATATGAGTGTGCATGCATATCGCTAATTGTCAAGCCAAACAAATGTTTGTCTATGACACAGGCGGACGGACCACAATAAGACTTGAAAATGGCCTCGTAAAAACGCAAACATTACATATTTCTGTTTAACAACCAATAAAATATTTAAGTGCCGGAAAAAAATAATACTTAAGAAGCTTAAGCTTTTAGGGTTCAAGAGCCAATTCAAATGTCTTTTGTTAGACGCTATTGTTAGTCAAGTTCAATATTCGTTACAGCATATGATGAACATTTTATGGTGGTTATTAAACTGTTTGTTTTTTTATTTATATTTTTTATATTGGAATAGTGATGTCAGGGATTCATTATATGTTAAAATTCTGATCTGGGTATGAGTAAATGCTTGGAAACCCAAAGGGAGTGTTGCAGTTACTTTGTATATTGATTAAAAATAAAAAAATATTTTAGTTTGTATTGTATTCTGTGCACTTTACTTTGTTAAAAGAAAAGTTTGGTTTTTCGATCTTTAAATGGGAACAACAGCCGAACTTTAAACAATAATTTCTTCTCTGGTTTCTTCTCAGCAAGTTTTGATAAATAAACATGAGAAATAAAATAAAAAAATAAAAATTTTCAAATTAATGGCCAACATTACGTTTAATGATCATCTTGTTTATTTGTAATTTTTAATTTGTTTTTCTATTACTTTTGCAATATTTTTCAATTCGTATAATAGTTTGGCTGGTAATTACAGAAACTAAGAAATTTTATTATAATTTATGCTCAAATAGTTTTGCAGCGATGATGACTCTTCTGCAAAATTAAAAAATAAAAAATTCTGGGTGGCGTAAATGAAAATAAAATCATAAAATACTTTATAATGGTGAACCGATCCGATATTAAAAATTTTAATGTGAGCGTATGTAGATGTAAATGTACCATATGTTTAATAGGAATATTTAATAGGAATAAATGTACCATATGTTTAATAGGAATAAACGATCAATTATAACAGTTTGTGAAAGTATTGTTGAGTGTACATATCGCACTACACTGTTTCCACTTGTAATTCAGATTAGTCAATTGTAATTCAGAAAGAAAACAAGTTTTTTAACTATTTGTTTGAAATGAAATGAAGATACATACGAGTATGTTACATATTTTGTATTTTGTAGTTTGTAGTAATATTTGGTAGTATTTTTTTAAATAACTTATTCGCCGGTTGCCATGTCTTGCAATGCTAAGGCATTAGCTAGTTGAACTGTACAGTGTTGCACAGCACGAGCACAATCACTCCTAGTTATGGTGTTCATTGCTGGATCTATTATATCCTCTAAGTAGATCAATCTGTGTTCAATTACGCCCGGACATCCAACATTTGGAACACGAATTTCGCTTCTGACAAAGGCTTTCATTTTTGACCAAATATTTTCAATGGGATTTAGCATCGGAAAAGAGAAGCTAGCTTTGAATGGCAAAGTGCATTATCTGCAACAATCACCAAATCTTCCAGTTGATTTCCCATTTCTTGCCACTTTTGCATTAAAATAGTTACCCAATCATATGCTAACTGGGCAGTTAATTAACCCCTTCTCCGTTTCATGTAACAGGTCATTCAATAAGTCCGTATGATAAGTAAGAAATAAACAAAATTTTAACAGAACTCGATTTTGTTATTCAACATAGTTGCTTTCGAGGGCGATACAACGAGATTAGCGATTTTCCAGCTTTTCGAAACCACATTTATAGTACGATTTCTCTTGCTCGTCATTGGACTTAAATATCTTCCCAGCAAGCATTCTCTTGAGATCTGAAAACAGGAAAAAGTCGCTGGGTGCTGAATCTGGATGAGTAAGCGATTCGAAGACCAATTCATTCAATTTTGCGTCGTTTTCATCGATTTGTGAGCTCACGCGGCACCAACTTTGAACAGAGTTTTCGCATACCCATATGTTCGTATCAATTACAACGTCACCTAGCTCGAGCACCTACAATTTCTGATCGTTCATAACCAATTTGTGGATTTTTTTGATGTTTTCTGGAATGGCAGCTTCATTTGGGCGTCCACTGCGCTGTGTATAATTTGCTCTGGTACGATCACGTTTAAATTTAGTAATCCACTTCTCTACCATTATCTCGATGGAGCAAAGTTCGAATAATATTTATCAAGCCATTGATCTATTTTTTTTTCATCAAAAAGCAATGTTTTATGAAAACTCGATATTCACTTTTTTCGATTTTTTTTCCAATAACAAAAGTTGCTTCACACTAAATGCTATAACTCACGAATCAATAGACAGATTGCTGTTAAATTTATACTCGTATCGTTTGAAGATTAGTTTTAAATAAAAATTATATGGACAAAATTTCAGTAACGTCATCTATGTGTCATCCTATGTACTTATTGAATGATCTGTTATATGGTTCCTGTTGTTGTAATTGCTCCAACTAAATGAATGTTAGAACCTCTTGATGCTGGAAGGTGTGGTACTGCTCTATTCCCAACTCTTGCACTACCTCTATTTCGACAACAGAACAAATTAAAATTCGTTTCATCCACTCAAACTTTTGTTTCCCCTGCTGTATGTACTGGCTTAAGGTTTGTATATATTCTGATCGTTTTTGCTTGTTTGCCTTAGTATTCATTGCAATAGTTTCAACATGTACTTGTTTTGCTTGCCAAGTAACTATTTAAGGTTCATACAGACAATGATTTGTTAAAATTACGCATAACCTCCTCTTTAAAGTTATGGTACAGCCTTCTTCTATCCAAGAAAGCATCATTAGATCGAACTTTTTGCTTTGTATTACCTTTTGGCAACATTATGTCAGTCTGGTTTAATATTTAATGTCTAGCATTGAAGCCAAAGCTATCCAATCATCACCTCTGTTAGAACAATTTACTATCCTTTTACGGTCTTTTGCAGTATTTATTATATATTTTTTCTTTCAATTGCTTCATATCCAATCGTTACTGTTCTGCAGATAAGACAAACACTATATTCAACATCGATTATAGGTTTTGCACACTTTTTGTGAAATAAATGTAAACGTGGCAGCAATCCTATTACTGGATTCCTTGTCATTACACATTGGCAAATTGCGTAATTTTCCTTAAGTTTAATTTCTATGCAGTTATTCTAAATTGTGCTTTTGAACTCTTTACCTTTTACATGAAATGTGTTATTATTGATAATTATTACCAAGGCGAATTCAAACCAGGTGACCTTGCCTTGCTACGTAAGCAGCTATATGTCAAAACGATTCGCCATTAGTATTTTTTCTTACAACAAATATATGTAACACACAGTTAATTTGTTTACTCTGCTTACTACAGTGTTGCAGCATTTTGACACAACGTTAAAGTCTGTTTACAGTGTTGTATTCGTTTTCAAAATGAGACCATCTTGTTAAATTCGCCTTGATTATTACAATATCAAAATTAATTTATATGTATAATGCACAGACTCCTATGTTTGCATATTATTTTTGGTCAGAATATTTGTATGCAGTTTTTTTACTTTATTACATTAATAATTTTCTGAATTACAATTGGAAACAGCTTAGTACCGCACATTTTCAATAGAGGCAGACAACTTTTCAGCTTAATATGAAATTAGATCACAAAAAAGGGGTGAGTTTTTTGGCGAAAGAGTAGATAAAATAATGCAAGGTTTTTAAAGCGGATACCACTAGACCACTGTGTATCGTTAAAACTGCCAAATTTTGAGTTGACTCACTTTGGCGGTACAAGTGCGATACATTATACAAATAAAACACATATAAGATGTGTTTTCTATATGAAAACAAAATAAACAAAAACCATGTGTTAAATGAAATTTTTAAACTAAGTGGTATCTAATAAATGACCACAACGACTAGCTGTTAAATGATAATTTGATATATGACGCGTTGACACTTGGTTTCCTATTGAAACCACAAGTGGTTGATGTTTCAAAACAAAAATCATTGAGCATACACGTTGATAAAGCACACCATTCACTATAACGATATCTCCTATATAATTTCGAAAGAAATATGACAATCACAACAAAAATGGGCTTCATCACTAAAAAATTGAATCGTTTTTCAATTGTTCATGAAATAAACTGAGAAATATATTATGCAAGCATTGCACATTAGGACTCAAAACCAAGGCCTCTACGCCAACTTCTTAGTGTGATAAAAGTACACGCTGCTCAGAATCATCGTCAACACTTCGACTTTGACAAAAACGTGTATTGGCTTTCCTATAACAACATGATCTGGGTGTAAATTTAAACGATTATTAGTTACGGAACACACGATGAAAATTTTCTTGAAGAAATTTTTTCAATTTTCTTTTAAACTTCAATTCGCTTTTACACTACGATATTTATGTCAATGAAATTTAAAATTTTCAAGCAACATTGTTGTTGTGTGACATTACGAATTGTATAACTAAAGAGTATTTCAGAGTACATGAAAGAGTGTACGCCATTATATTCGTTTCTTCCCTCTCATAACAAACTCAGACTTTCTGCAAGAAAACTTTCATCGTGAGTTCCGGGACTTAGCAAACAATAACTTTATCTAACACTCTCTGAAAGTGGGAGAACTACGTATACCAATACCCAATTATATTACAGGTTAAGAAATTTTTAGGTTTGTAGAGTTACAAATAAGATGCAGTTTTTAGATGCTCCAGGAACAGTATCTTTAAATCGAACGTAAATTATTTTTTAGTTTTCTTCGCTGGTTTGTTCGCTCAATAGAGATTTCACAGTATTGATATTAAGTAATATGAGCAACAACAAATATCATATTTGTAACTATTTTATCGTATTAAATAAAATACATATGTGGTATTTATTTCAATATTGTTGCTGTAACAAATACAAGAACTTAATTATATAAATACCCACTATTGTCAATGCAATAAAATGTCGAATATGTGTAATTGAAATGAGAAAAACAAATATTATCACAGCAGTATTGGTTAAATAACTAGAACTAGAATTATAGAAGAAAAAAATCAAAAAATATAAAATAAATGCATCATTTAAATATTTATTTAAAAACTTGTATTTTCTAAACATCAGTTGTTTATAAAACAAAAATATTTATTTCTTATCAGCAAATGTCAGCTGTACAAATGAGTATGAATGAAATATTCGTTCGTTTTGGTGTTAGTAATTGAATCATTAGTAAAATATTTTTTAGTCCTTTCAACTACCAATACACACACAGACACACATACAATCGCATAATTGTAACCATTTATTAAATCCCCTTACACACACTCTGAACATGACAAATTCCATTTCTAAATAAACCATTTGAAAACAACACAATTAATTCCATTTGAAAAACCTCTAAAAATATTATTTTCGGAAATTTGTGCAGTATTTTTGATATTAGAAGAGTTGGAATTGTTTTAACTTTTAAATTCTATACGAGGGTAGTTTGAAAGCCAAAGTACTATATTACTGCATTATAAAATGATTTTTTTTTTTTAATTAAGATAAGAACTATATTGTCGTAGAAAATATAAGGTTACATGTTAAGCTTATAGAACAAGGATAGGCGAAAATATCATGCTAGAAAACTTGCATATATCAAAATACATTATTAATTTTTACCGAATCTATATGTATATTTATATATAAAAATAAGTTGCCATATGTTCGTAATTTTATAACTCGAGACCCACTAAACTGATTAACCAATTAAACCAATACGTGCGTTGGAAAGTTATAGTTTCACTTATGGTTTAGCTTAAACTGGGCAGTGCCACGCCCATATAAATTATTTATTTATGTATATGTGTATATCTTAAAAACGGAAATAGTAATAGTTTCTAAACTTGGTCCAAATTACTTTGTGGTTTATACAAATCATCAGTCAAACAGTGGCCGGATTCGGATGGATGTGAGTGGCAACTCCCATACAAAGTAAATTGTATATCTTGGGAACGGTAAATGTTTGAGTTACTAAGCTTGGCAAAAAAAACTTTCTGGTCAATATAAATCACATGTCAAAATGTGGGTGGAATTGAATATGTGGGAGTAACACCACTTACACAAAGTAAATATTGATTTTTGTATATATTGGTAACGGTAATAATGGAAACCTCTGAATTTGGTCTAAATAACTTCTTAATCAATTCACATCATCAGTCGAAAAATGATCAAAATTGAATAACTGGGTGTGGCGTCTCCCATACATGTTAACCATTAATTTTTGTATATCAAGTGAACGGTAATAGTATAAATCTCTAAACTTTGTTTCAACAACTTCTTGGTCAGGACACATTATCAGTCCCTAACTGGACGAGATCGAATAAATAGGCGTGGCAGCTGCCATTCATTAACAAGTCTTCTGGGCCGGATGGCATACCAGCACTGGTCCTGAAGCAGTGCTCTTCGACGCTTGCGCGTCCATTAGCTCACCTTTTCAGTGCGTCATATCGCGCCGGTATTTTTCCATCTTGCTGGAAGGTTGCTAATGTAACGCCAATCCCCAAAAAGGGCGAGGCTAGTAACCCTGAGAACTACCGTCCAATAGCAGTTTGTTCCACACTCTCCAAGGTTATGGAGAGTATGATTGATCACCACCTTGTGGGTTATCTGGAGTCCAACGATTTACTTAACGATCGTCAGTACGGTTTCCGAAAGGGCCGTTCTACTGGTGAGCTGCTGGCGTTGCTCTCGGAGAAGTGGAACAAGTCCATTCATGGTTTTGGCGAGAGTAAGGATATCTCAAAGGCGTTTGATAGAGTTTGGCACGAGGCTCTCATTTCGAAACTTAAAGCTTTTGGTGTCGGTAGTCACTTCTCTCGATTTATATCGAGTTTTCTCAGAGATCGCTCTATAAGAGTGGTTATAGATGGGGTCTCATCCGACGAGTTCAGGGTAAACTCAGGGGTACCGCAAGGCTCTTTTCTTTCTCCTACTCTTTCTCTTATATTTCTTAACGACTTTCTTCTTCTCACTTCTAATCCTATCTACTCTTTTGCGGATGACAGCAACATTTGTCACTCATATTCCTTTGATCGTAGACCGAGCCTTTTGGAGGTTGAGGTAAGAAGGATGAATATGAACGCCACACTCACAAGTGACCTGGTGAAAGTCTCCGAGTGGGGTCGTGCGAACAGGGTCGATTTTAATGCACGTAAGACTCAATGTTGTTTTTTACACACAGGCGTGGTGGAGTGCTGTCATCTGTGTCAATGGGTAATGTGGATATTGAGGAATCAGATGCTCTTGATGTTCTGGGCATAAGAATTCACTGTGACGTTCGTTGGAATGATCACATATTTCAAGTGTCGAAAGAAGCATTTAAGTGCCTTGGTTTTTTGAGACGGTACAAGAAATACTTCACCCCATCCGATCTCCTTAATATTTACAAGACCTATATCCGTCCCAAAATGGAATACAACTCTCATGTATGGGCCGGTGCTTCAAAGTCTATTTTGGAGCTCTCGACTGCGTACAGGAGAGGGCGAAGATGCTCATCAATGACGGTAGGGTAGCCAACTCTATCGATTTATTGGAGCACCGTCGCAATGTGGCGTGTGTTTCATTGTTCTATCGGTACTATAACGGAATGTGTTCTAACGAAATTAAGGAATTAATTCCCAAAAATCATATATTTTTACGTAGTACTCGTATTTCTCGTAGAGCGCATCCCTTTGTAGTTGATTGTCCAATAAATCGCACAACGCATTATAGGGAGAATTCGTTCTTTGGTCGCACTGTTCGGTTATGGAATAATCTTCCAGCGAAAGTATTTCCTGCCACTTACGACATGAGTAAATTTAAATCTAACGTCCATAAACACTTCTCCCTCCGTCCTCTTTCCAATAACCTATTTCCCTAGTACCAGCACAATGCACTGCATGAGTAGGGCCCATCCCCTGGGTGCTGGTCTTACATAAAGAAAAAAAACATGGAATTTTGCATATGCGGAAAACGGTAACTGTTAAAGTTTCGTGATCTATACATATCAGTCAAAAATTGGGAGAGATTGGAACAGCGGGTATTGCACAAAGCACACCGGGTAAAAGCTATTGATATAAGTATTGTTATCTACATATACTATATGACATATATAAAAATCAGTTGTCCTGATAAACACATTCTATAGGTATACAAGACATAGGCTCGCAGCAACACGGGAAGGGTAACTCTAATTTTTTATTATTTTCATTTCCCTTGATAATTAATGCAATTACTAAACAACCCTCGTTTCGCAAAACTTTTAGTTTTTTAATTACATTCTCTGCAAACTATCTGAATCCCATAAACTGGCCGGCAGGTTTTTGTGATAGAATTTGTTTATTTTTCAATTTTAGTGGAATTCAACTGAAATAAAATTTTAGACAAATATTTGTTCTACTTCATATTAGGGTTAGGGGACTAGCTTTTAGCTTACATTTACGAATATGTAAGCCATGAGAATTTTTCGTTAAAATTTGAAAAACTTTAATGAGAACTGCTTTGAGAAGATGTGTTACATAGAAAACTCTCTTAATTAAAGCGGACTTGACTTTTACTTGGTGTCATCAGTTGGTTTCTTTTACAGCCTGATATTTCTTTATGAGACCGTTTCGTGATTTTAGTACAGCACCTCCCTCGAGGCACTTCTGCTTAGTGCGTGCCTTCGCCAATTGGTCGCACCCATCGCGGATATGGTTTCCTCGACCTGATCTGTCCATCGTAGACAAGGGCTTCCTCTACGCCTACGTCCACTGACTTCTATATCGAACACTCTTCTTGCTGGAGCATTTTCATCCATTCGAACGACATGTCCTAGCCAGCGTAGCCGCTGAAAGTTAATTCGCTGAACAACGTCCATGTCGTTATATAGCTCATACAACTGATAGTTCGAATACGGAATTCATCGCCAAACCGCAGAGTACCAAAGATTTTCCGTAGAACTTTTCTCTCAAACACACCCAAGACAGCTACATCGGTTCATAACAAAATCCATGTTTCTGACCCATAAAGAAGTACAGAGAGGATGAGCGACTTGTAAAGTGTCAATTTCGTTGCGCGAGAGAGGGCTCTATAACACCTGCTGGCAACAGTGATTCTACGCTTGACCTCAAGACTGATATCGTTACTGCCGGTAATAGCAGTGCCTAGATAGATGAATTCATTCACTACATCGCATGTATAGTTATCTATCGCAACCTGGGAGCCAATACGCCGCACATCCCTACTTGTCAACAACATATACTTCGTCTTGGCCTCATTTACCGTTCGATTGGTACGCCCAATGATGTCAATATCGTCAGCGTATGCAAAGAGCTGGATACTTTTGTAAAATATGGTGCCACTGCAATGTACACCCGCCTTCCGCAGCACGCTCTCCATGACATATTAAAGAGGTCGCACGATAAGGGATCGCCTTGTCTAAAACCTCGCACGGTCTCAAGAGGTTCTGAGAGTTGCCTTCCTATCTTGACGGAGCTGCAGGAGTTTCTCAACGTCATTCTGCACTGTCTTACCAGTTTTGTAGGAACACCAAGCTCTGACATTGCGGCATACACACGATCTTTTATCGGGCTATCGAAGGCTGCTTTGTAGTCGATAAAAAGATGTTGCGTATCGAGTTGATTCTCATGGGTCTTTTCTAATATTTGGTGTAATGTAAATATCTGGTCGATGGTGGACTTACCAGGTCTGAAGCCGCACCGATAAGGTCCAATCAGTGAGTTGGCGAATGGCTTCAGTCGTTCGCACAAATAGCATATAATAGCTTTCTTTTATAACGAAGAACAGATAATAAGACTAAAAGATGGTCCTTCGAGCCAATGAAAAACTTATTATTTTTTATTTTTTTTAAATTTTCAAAATTTTTATTATATATTTTGAGTTTTTTTCTTTCCTCTCAAACGAAAAACTTTATTTATAGAAAATATATTCTACTGTGAAATAATCGTACTTACCTACGCATTTAATATTTTATATCCTTACTGAGTAAAACTTTGTAGTATACGTATGGAAAGGTTTATAAAAATATCTTACTCACACACATATATATACACTTGTAATAATGTTTTTGGAAATAGCAAAATAGAAAAATATTCTTTGTAGCAGCCCCTTTATAAAGTAAAAACAACAATAAACAAAAATTAACAACGACCAACAACAATATATAAAAATATTTCAAAACTGTTTGTGACATTAAAAATAAAATTTGTGCTGTGCTGCTGGTACAGGAAGGAGCCAAAAAAAAGTTTTTTATTTTATTTTTTCTTCAATCCTTGGCTTCTTTTTTTGGATTTTGAAGAGCTTTATGTTCATGGCTTTTGTCGTAGAGCAGCAGAAAATAGCTAAACGACACAACAAAGTTAAAAAGGAAATAATGGGGTAAAGTGAGGCAGGGTGGAAATACAAAAAAAAAAAAAAAAAAAATAAAATAAAAATAAAAAAATCCATGTTAAATAGATTTATTCTTTTTTTTTGTTTTCTTTTGTTAATGTTTTTGCTATTGTAGTTATAATGATTTGTTTCATTTCTTTTAACAAAAACAAGCTCAGATAAAAACCAACCAGTAAAATACTCCCTAAACAGATAGACAACTAAATTGTTAACCATGTAAAAAAAATAAAGACAGAAAATGTCTGTCTCAAACCTAGAAAACCATATCCAGTAAAGAGGTGCTTTGCCATACCACGTAGTGGAAGTTAAAACAATAACAATTCGGTTCAACGCAAAAGCAAAGCAAAGCAGATCTATTGCTACACAATGAATGTTGTGGCTGGCTGACTGGCAGTGAGTCAATCACCCACAACCGTATTTTGTTACTGTTTGTTGTAGTATTTTATTATTGACAATCAATAAAATTTTACGGTATAATAATCAAAGCATATCGCCATTAGCATTTACGTTAGTCGAAAAAAAAAAACTATAATAGTCGGGTATTGCTCGCCAGGATTTCTCTGTTTGGATTTGAGATTTTGAAAAATATTTTGTGGCACAGTTCATACAGTGCGAAAAGTTGAAATTAATTTATTTCGTTTCTTACAAAAGCCTTCATTCGTTTTCCGTCAAAAATAACGAGAAAAATTTTTTTCTTGGACTAAGACGCATTCTAATTAAATTATAGATAATCTTGCTTGCTGTTGCCTAACTGTTTTTTAAGGCATAGGATGTAAACTGCTTTCCTGCAGTTAGAACACAGCTTTATTACATTTCGGAGTAATCTTTAAAGCGAAACCCCTATTTCGTTAATGGTATTCAAGGCTAAAACTCCCTGTACAGGAGATACGAGTTATAAACCCTTCTAACGTTAATTCCAGTGAATGAATGATTAAGTTTTTGTTGGTTCGTTGCTTGTTCAGTTCAGCTAAAAATACAACATACGAGCAATTTGTTATTGTAACACATATACACATATACTTACATACTAGTAAACTCATACATATACAATTCTTTTCCATTTACCAGCCACAGAATGTAAATTAAAGACTGAAAGAGTACAATAATAGAATCTGCCTTTTAGTCATCTCCCTTCTATGTATGTTGGCATGTATTGTTGCTGTTATTGGATGAATAATGATAATGACGATGATGATGTTACGAGAATTATGAAAGTTTTAACACTATGACTGTATGTATGGTATGAACATATGTAGAGAGAGAGAGAGATAACTCAAAACTCGTTTTCAATAAAATGTTCAAATGTTTCTGTCTAGTTGATGTGATGTACTTTAGTTGAAGACTACGTACATTGTCAAAGACTGCCTCTCTATAAGCTACAAAAGCATAATAACGAGTCGAATAAAAATATTTACATATAAGCAAATGCATATCCTTTAAATGCATTATGCTGATATTTGGTGTTTTGTCTGTTGCTTTTAGTGTAGATTTTTTTAAATTAGCTTAACAGTCTGTGACATTTAAATGAAAATTTTCATATAAACCACAATCGCATATGTTTACATATTGTTACGAAAATAAAAGATGGATAAATATTTTTTTAATATTTCCTTAAAATTAAAAGAAAAGTATAAACAAAAAACTAAGCACATGCACAAGTTTTGTTAACAAATAGTATGAGTTTTTGATTTTTAAGGAATATCTGCAGATGTTGTTGGAATCGTTTTGTATCATTTGTTTGTATACTCGTCTCAAACTTGTTTTTACAAGCTTTGTTATCTATAAGAACAACTCATTCTGTTTATTGGCTTTCTGAGACTATTTCTGAGACTTGTTTGCTACTTATTACACAATTTTGCAGTGCAGTATATAAAGGGCGGTATTGAAATTGTTTAAATTTGGAAAGTTTATTAAAAAAAAGTTTATATGCAAGGGAAGGAATTGCGTTTAAAAATTTCATGAAAAGAATTTATAGCAACATCATAGCAACACTATTTTGATTGTCGTCGTCGCCATCACAAACTCTATATTTTCCATCATCATCATCATCAGCGTCATCGTCGTGTTCGTCGTTTTCGTTGTGAAGTGTCTCGTTATGACTGAAACTGTCATCATTGTGCGGAGTGACAAATGATTTTTCTATTCAAGTTCTTCGCTTTAATTCCTGACAGTCTCAATGCGAAAATAGTTTTCCGCATTAATATCATTTTTTTAATGTTACTGTTGTTGTTGTGGATTTTATAACAACAACTTGACATTCCTCTGTGCAAAGTCCTTCAAAACAGTAAAGAAATTAAAAAAACGTAATAAAATATTTATCCATTTTTTACTTCTTTATTTCTTATGCTCCTTTGGATTTCTTTACAATTTCCACCATCAGCTCCTGCATTAAATTCAGTTCAACTTCAGTTATTTTCCTTTCTTGTTTCTTTTGCGTAATTTTTTGAATCCTTACGCGGCTGCTTCTGTTCATCCGCTTTAACACAATCAATGTAAAGAATTTGAGTTAACAAACAAAGAAAAGAAAAAATCATTATGAAATTAAATAAAGAAAACGAAATTGGAAACAGAGAAACTAATAAATTCCCACACCCTTTTCGTGGATATGCATTAAGGTGCAGAAACAACATGGAGTGTTTTCCATTTTGACCATTTGAACGGGATTTAATGCAGATGCCTTGAATAACAGCACGTAAATCTTTAGACACATTTGAATTATGTCTTGTTCTACATTTAAATATTTTTATCATTTAGGTGACAATTTTAAATTGAAAATAAAAGAGATTTTTAAGTTGGGTTACGAAAGTCCAAAAAGTTCGTATATTCCGATTTCATATGGAAAAACCTTAAGATATTTGTACAGTGAAGTTGTTGTTGTAATGCAGTGTTATTTTTTTTAACCAGAAGCATGGTATAATTTGCAACTCAATTCTTCAAACTTTCATGTATCTGTTTAGGAGCTTCTCGACTGCGTACAGGAAACGGCGAAAGTGATGGTAGAGACGGTAGAGTATCTAACTTGGATTCATTTATCTTCTCTATTGATATTACGACAGAAACTGTCAGCACAGAGATTCTGATAATCACATATTTTCTACCTAATACTCTAATTTCCAATTCTTCTAAATTCTAGTTTTTAAGGCTTACATTTGCTCTACTTTTAAAATGAATTATGGCATTTATTTCGATATAGAATAACAAAATAATTTTACGGTTACATTGATTTAAATATTGGCCAAAAAAGCCGTAACCGCTACTTTATATAAACATTTTATAGAAACATTCCCTTTATATCCACATTTCCTTAAAAATGATTTAAATTAAATAATAGTGTAAAAAATGTTAAGATATTTTAATATTTAAATTAAAAAAAAACACATATTTCTATAAAATAGTGAGTACACTTTTTCCGTCAAATATTTTCCTCAAAGTGACCGTCCCTGTAATTAAAATTTCAGACAATTTCATTTTACTACATATAAAATTTGAAGCCACATTGTTCTATCAATTTTAAAATAATAAAAGTTGAAAAACGGCGTCGTAAGTATTTATTTTATCGGGATGGTACAAACTACTTTTTCTAGACTAAAAACCATTCATATTATTAAAAACGTTTAACCCAAAAACAGAACAAAAAGCTAAAAATGTGTTTTAGCGTATGTTCAGTTACAGCATAAAAAATGTTTATTTACAATTTGTAATCTATTTTTCGCAGTGTAGTTTAATATTGGATATTTAATGTTTTATTGTTTTATTTACTTATCTTATTTTTGCTTATTCAATTTCTTTTAAATCAATTGTTTAAAGAAAATAACTGTTGTTTAAGCTTTAGTCATTTCATATATAAAGAAATTCTACTTAAAATATATTGTATATTTGAAATATTGTTTCAACAGAAACCAGAGCAATATACTCTACGTTTTACATAAAGTTTTTTGATTTAATAAACTACTATTACATATTGTTGAATTTTTGAAGCGATTGTGTTATTTCTTTTTTCGGAACAATTTTAGTAGTAAAATCAAACAATTTGTTATTGAAAATATTCGTGTATTTGATTTCACGTCAAACAACTAGGTGCTATGCAGAAAACAGTTTATTGACTAAAAAAGTACACGCACTGCTGAAAACAAAACGACGGGCTACCCTAGGAGTAACACTTGTTCCACTTGAGATGAAGCGCGAATTATGTATGTATGTATACTCTTTTTCTATGCCTAATTTTAATTGTACCGAATAGTTTAAGACAGAATAGTCTAACCTACGCATGTTATAAGTATCTAAAAAAATTAATTTAGTATAAAATTTACTCACATGAATATGTACTTATGTACATGTAGCTCTAAAGAAATGTTTTTACCATTTTTCATGTTTTAACTTACAATTTATTTTATTTTCTGTGCTAAAAATAAACAATAGTCTGTAATTTAATCTTTCAGTCATAAACACACAGAAGTGTACCACAAAATGCAATATGAATAAGAATAAATTCGTATATAGTACTTATTTTTACAACTGTGTGTTAAAACCAGTCGCTGTGCAAAATTAAACGTCAAAGTTTTTAAACCACAATTTATTAGAGAGTGAATAGTGTTTATAAAGATTGAAAAGAGAGTTACAAATAAGAGAATAACAAAACAAAAACAAATAACTTGCATTTAAGCAGTGTTGCCAATTTAGCGCCGTTCGGCTATATTTAGTGCGTTTCAACTACCGAAATATCGTATTTTTTCTCTTTAGTGCTTTTCTACTTGCAATTTTTTGTAAGAAATATAAATTTTATAAATTCAATGAACTCATTAATTTATATTAACTATTGACTTCAAATGCTTCATGCTGTAAGAATTACGTAATTCCAGATAATATTTGTGAAAAAATTAATAAAAATAGTACCGATAGAGCCGATTTTTTAAGACTTATAAGTCATTTTAGAAGAAAGTTAACAATTTTAATTATTTAATTAAAATACTAAACTTGTTATTTGTTAACACACTATAACGAATTCTTTACATTTACGCCTATCTAAAGTCGATGATCTAATCTGATATCAAGTCATGCTATGGGCTTTTCTTTCAATCTGTCTTCTCTAGTAATGGGCTTGCCTTCCGATTCTTCTGTTTATATGCGAGGTCTATTCAATGGGTAATTTTACTAAGTCATATTTTGGTTTCATCAAACTGTGCCCAGTCCATTTCCTTCATTACAAGAACTTGGTGTGATATACTTTCTGGCCAGAAAATTTTCTGGATATTAGTGCTGGAACCTCTGGACGTCAAAAGGACGAGACATCGCCAAATTTCTGATGCAGAATTCGGAAGATCGTTGTGTTATTAGCGTTGGTTGGTTCATATAATTTTAGTTTTGAATATTTTTATTTGCAAGCTCACTTTGTATGTTTCTGACAGTATAGAGTCAAGTTTTCATTGCATCTCGCAATGTCTGTAAGCAAAGATATAGATGTCATCTGAATAATCTAGGTGTTACAAGTTTGTGTTAAGACCCAAGGTTATATCACGTTGCAACACATAATCGAGTACAACGTTAAACCATCACCAAAAAATTTAGAAAAAATGTTTAAGTTGTTGTTTTGTTCTAAGCCGTTATTAATTTCGTTTTTTAATGGCTCAAATTATTAAAAAATGTTGTAAAATTGGAAATTTTAATAGTAGAATTTGTTTCTTTATATTTTTAGTATATTTTTTGGCTTTAAATACCATTAATCCTTTTTTGCAGTGCGATAGGATTACAAATAGTTACATAAATTATAATTTAGTGCTTTTTAGCGCCTTTTGAGTACTAGGTCTGCGCGTTTTGATCATGAAAAGTTGGCAACACTGCATAAAAGATAATACCAAATGATAAGAAAATCACATACAAAAATGCGAAAGTTATGATATATATTGGTTTAAAACCAAGAAATAATAAAAAATGTTATAAAATAATATTAAAAAAGCAATATAATCAGTCAAATGTATAAAATTTTTATGTATAAGTGAAGTAAGCAGTTATAATACAAAATAAAATGAGTTTCTATTAACAGAGAGTTAACGTCAATGTATTTTTAAGAGAGAAAATACGCATAAGTTAACTGCACAGTGATTAAATGTGCAAAAATTTTGTATTTTGTATTAAAATAAACAATTCAGTTTAATACTTGTGCGTATTAATTTGATCAACAAAAATTCACAAAATAAATAAAACGATATAAGAAAAATAAACAAACAAATGAAGACAAAATAAGAAAAAAAGCTACGTAGCAACATGTGCTACAATATGATGACTGTCAAGGTTGTTATGAAATTAGAAATTTCCGCAATCTACAAAATTCTGTTTTATTTCTTGTTGTTGCTTGTATTTTCTTTCACTTTGCGGTTGTTTTGTTTTTGTAAACATACTCTCTTTATTGTCTCTCTTATTCGTATATTCATTATTGTTTTTGCTCTTTCCTCGTGACAATATCATTGTTGTTTCTTTTAATCAGCTTGTTTTGACTGGAGAAACGATCAGTTTCTCTTAATTGTTGTTGGTTTTGCATTTTTAAAATTCACTTTTATGTGTTTCTTGTGTTTTTTTTTTGTTTTTTGGTGGGAGCGCCATTGGGTATTTTCTAATTTTAATCATATTATTGACGTATGCAGAAAAAAACACACATTAAAACATAAGAAAATAAATTGATTTTGAATCTCACTGTTGTTGTATGTTTAGAGAAATTTTAAAGAAACTTATTCCACTGTACTGACTGAGTGCGATGAGAGCTGCTATTGCAATGAAATCAGTACGAGACTCTTCGCCCATCGTGACAGTTTAATATTTTTGGCTTGCGCAAACAGGACATACGTTTGTTGGTGGCTGGTTTTATATTTTGCTTTTGTGTTCCATATCAACGAAACGGACCAGTGCGGTGGGGTAAGTAATGGGAATACTGAAACATATGACTTATGACTAGGGGCTGTGTTTGCCTACAACACAACAACTGTCGTTTTTTCATATTTACATTTAAATAATCAAGTTCACCACCAGTCGTCGAAAGTCTCAGTGCTTTTTGTGGGAGTGCGTGCGTGTTTCTCTTCTCATTTACAAATCGATTTGTTGCAAAAATTTTTTTTTATTTTAAAATTGTTTACATCTCTAAATATTTGTTGTTGTTTGTTTATTTATTTTAGAGTTTGTAAAAGTGAAAAAGTGGCAGCAATTAGTGAAAATTGTTAAAGTAAAAGCAAGGCGAACAAATCATAAAAACAACGACAATAATAGCTACACAAAGAAGAACACAAGCAGTTACATTACATTACAAAAAGAAGCGCCACAATGTCTAATCAACCACAGGAGAAACAGACCCAACCTCAACAGCAGCAACAACAACAGCAAAAAACGAAAAACATTCCAAATGGTTTGAAATTTGTGTTTGGCGGTGCTGCCGGCATGGGAGCCACAATGATTGTGCAACCATTTGATTTAATCAAGACACGTATGCAAATCTCAGGTGCAGGCAGTGGTAAAAAGGAATTTCGCAATTCATTCCACTGCATACAGACTGTGGTAAGCAAAGAGGGCCCATTGGGTTTGTATCAGGGCATAGGAGCCGCCCTATTACGTCAGGCTACTTATACAACAGGCCGTTTGGGTGTCTATTCATACCTTAATGATGCTTATCGTGGACACTTTAACAAAGACCCTAACGTATCGGCCAGTATGTTGATGGGTGTGATAGCAGGTGCCTGTGGTGCTTTTATAGGCACACCCGCCGAAGTTGCTCTTATACGTATGGCTTCTGATGGTCGTCTTCCTTTGGCCGAAAGGCGCAACTATAAGAATGTTTTTAATGCTTTGGCACGCATCACCACCGAAGAGGGTTTGGCCACTTTATGGCGTGGCAGTTTACCCACCGTAGGCCGTGCTATGGTCGTCAACATGACTCAATTGGCTTCCTACTCCCAATTTAAGACATATTTCCGCACTGGTCCTCTAAAAATGGAAGAAGGTATCAAATTGCATTTCAGTGCCAGTATGTTGTCTGGTTTGTTAACCACTATTACCTCCATGCCTTTGGATATTGCCAAGACTCGTATACAAAATCAAAAATATGTCGATGGCAAACCAGAATATCGTGGCACTTTTGATGTTTTGGCCAGAGTAGCCCGCCAAGAAGGTGTATTTGCCTTGTGGAAGGGCTTTACACCCTACTACTGCCGTCTGGGACCCCATACAGTTTTGACATTTATCTTCTTGGAACAATTAAACAAATCCTATCATACATTTATCCAGGACAAAAGCTCTTCATCACTGTGATTGTTGTCCTTTAAATAATGTCAAACGAATGTGTAAATCAATTACCACCCCCCACTCCTTCCTGAATGAACAAACGTAACTAATCCACTCATAAAATACGCTACAAATACGAAATGGATACAATAATAGAAATTAAAGTGAATGTGTTAATTGTTGTTAAAGTTTAAAATGAAAATTCCAATAAAATTGAAATGGAAAGAAAATAATAATAAAAGAATTATAAAAACTTGTTAAATTTTGAATTAATTTTTACTTATTATTTTTTTTTTTTTTGAGTGCTAATAGCTTAATTTAATTGTTTGTAGAGATCCGAACCTATCCCTATAAAATTATTATTAACTTAATCTATTAAGAAAAAAGAAATAATTTCATTATTTAAATTAAACAGTTCAATTCATCACCTTAAATGTAAATGCGTTCGTTCGCATTTTAATTTTGTTGTTTAACATATTTGTTTAGGAATTTTCATTGGATCAACTCTGTTTTTGTTAGTACATAATTAGCAATGTGCTAATAGATAAAATATTAATTAATTTATTATGTTTTAAGCCTGATTTCATTTGGTTGATTTATTAAAACAATTCCATTTCATACAAAACTAGTTTATTTTTGTATATTTTTTTATTGATTTTAATAAATATTAAAAAACAATTGCGAAATATCAGACACAACTAGGTCGTGCAGTCTGCTTTTGAGAGAGAGAGAGAGAGTTTACCTTAAGGTCTTGGTTCAGTTAAACAATCTACAGTGGGGTCTTGTCAGATGGTCTAAGCAAAGACCAGCCGTTTATTTCATTCTATTTGAACGAAAAAAATGTTGAAAAATAAAAAGATTAACTTGCAAGTTGTTAATATTATTATATATTTTATTTCTTTGAATTACATGAGAATATCAGCTAAATATATATATCGATTCAAGCATTTCTTTGTAGACCTTTAATTAATCAAATTAATTCAAATTAATATTGAGCCGAAAGTTTAGTTTCTAAAATTTTTTATTTGAATATACAAATACATGTGTAGAATTACGCTTTTTAATAAACTGTATTTGCTTTTTATGAAATTATTAACATTTTTTGTTTGTATGTATATGCGGTTCCAATGCAAAAACGATTATACATAATTTTTAAATCATAGGATAATAGCTTATTGCAATAAATGGATTATGTGTATTTGTAGAAAATAACCAGAAATATGTATTTCGGTTTTCCATTAATTAGTCAAAAAAATGAAAAATAATAAATCTATTTTTACCCCAATAGCGAACATACCCCGAAATATTTATTAATATGAAAAAATTTCATTCATGAATAACTTTTCCTTTAAAATGTTTTCGCTTCTTCTGACAATTCTATCAGATATGTTATTCATGAGAACAGTTCACATTTTAGTGCAATTACCCTGATCGTGCATATGTTTATCACTCAATAAATTTTGCATTATAGTTTTTCTCATTGCTGTGTTCACAATATTTTTGCTAGGGATCCACATTCATCAGTGGACCTGCTGTGTGCTCCCCAGTCACGTATAAAACCTCCATTCCTTGAGAAACTCGGACACCACAATATAATTTCTTAATATCTTCAAATCAATACAATTGAGGACATATGCAGAGTAAATGTTCGAAAATTTCAACATTCTTACCACACGCTGTACTCAACACATCACAACAATGTAGGTATGCTAAATGGGACCACGTTTTTCAATCCCAGTATTCGGGATTTTATTTGTTATCTCTTAGAATTATAGTTCATTTTATACGGATAAGTAGCAAAAAAATATTAATTCGTTCGAAAAAATTAATTCTTTACGATTCTAAGCAGTAAATCATTAAAAAAATGTATGTATCTAGTATAACGTTTGACAGTCGAGATCTTATTCACATTCAACACTTCACATTATTCACATTCACATTCAACACTTATGGGTGACGCTGTTAATAAATAGCTGTATGTGCTGCTTTTGAACCGGTGCATAAGAGTTTTTATCTTTTGATTTTGCTTTCTGTGGTATGTATGTATTTTTAATAACTTTTTTACTTGAGACTTCTTTTTTTAACCAGTAAAAAAGCATTATGGCGTTTTGTCTTCTGACAAAAAATGTTGCGGTGAGGTACTAAGCAAAGCTTGCAAATATAGCGAGTATCACCCCTCTTATTGCTTGCATTGCATACTCGACAATTTTAATTTTTAAGACAATATTGCATGAAATTCCAAATGACGTAAATTATCGTCATTTGTCGTGAATAGCTAAAAAATAAAAGACTCGAATTCACATCTACCGTCTTCAGTATGTTAAACAATTTATTTTTAAAATAAGTTGTCTACTACAGATTGGAGAATGTTATCCAAAGATCAGGAAAAGTAGTTAACATTTCTACATGTGGTCAGGATTCGACATGTGACATATTCTATGCAGAATTTTAGTAATAATTTTTAATTAATCGAAACATTTTTGTTTAATTATTTACCCTTTTTGATTTATGGACTTTAAATTAAAAAAAATAAATGTTTTTACAACAAATTTGAAGGGACCTATGCAGTATTCCGAACTCATAAACAGTGAAGCTTCATTTTAGCTTATCATTTGCATAGTCAAAGTATAGATTTGAATTCATGCTTCTCTCTGTACATCTTCTCCTCGTATAACATGCATTTTCAGACTGATTGCGAAATCACGATGTGAAATTTCGCTTTCTGATAACCAGTTCAAAGGTATATTTTGAGTAAAAAAAAGGTCATGGTTGATAATATTTTGGCAAAAATAAGATTTAAAATAGTATTGCTCGTGCTTTTATATAATAAATGCGCAAAGTGGCGTGATGCCAATTGACTTCGTTTCAATAAAGATGATCACTTTAAAAACATTGTCTTATTAAATTAATCTCCAAAGTGCTTTCACTTTTTTTGCTAATACTCAACTTAATACAATTGATAATCTCTTTAATTTTTTTAATAATTTCTTCCAACCTTGCATCTACACATAATACTATAATTCATCAATTTAATAATTTATTTTTAAATTTTCAGTTCTATTATTTATGTACATATTGTATGCGTTTTCATTTCATTAGCATGTTTTCATGGATTGTTTTTAATGCAAAATCGTGTTTGAAAAGCAAATATTTTTTGTGGAATAAATTCTGTAAATATTTTGTAATAAATGTTACACAAAAAAAAAGAAAAAAAAAACAAAAACAAAAACAAAATATTTTGTTTTTCAAGTAATTCGCAACAATAGACCATTTAATAATCTATGTCTATACAGTGTTAATTTGCAAATTAAAAACTAACAACACCATTTCCATTGACAATTTTAAATTGTTTCTTATGTACTCGTATATAAGAGATAATATGGAAAATGTTGAAGAAAGTTGCAATATTATAATATAATTGTGGGTATTTCTGTGGGTCAGATTATTAAATCGTCTTTAAAATTATGACTTGCCAAGACAGACATATGGTATGAATATATTTCATTCACTATAATATTTCTCAAATTTGCATAACAGACACTTTGCAAACATTACGTCATCGGCCATTAAAATGAGCGACAATGTCTTGAATATTGTCTCTTCGTATAAGCGACTTTTTCTATTCTATTTTATGGTCCTACACAACTCCTGCTGCATATGCTTTGGAAATGAATTGACAGTCAGTTATGTTCTATCCGTCTTTGACGATAAACTAACTACAAACAACATTAACGATTTTTGACTATAGGAAATAGTGTTTTATTTATACACTGCAAGTGCATGTTAGACTGTTACTGTGTCCGTAACTTTTTATTTTTTATTTTTTTTTTTTCAGTTTTCAATTTCATACTCGTATACATAGTACGTACTGCACTCAGTCTCTTGTGCTAATATTTACCGTCAATAATTGAACTGATATGCTTGCTACTGGCGCAATCGCTGTTTACGATTATGGATCTACTCTGTTTGTTTACGAGTATTTCGATTAGATTTTAAAATTAAGTTGTTCTGCTCTATACTGTTTTGTTTTTCGTTCACATACAATTTCATTGCAATTTGTTTTGTTTGAATTTCTCGTTGTTTTTTTCATCAGCGTGATTGATTTTTGTAAAAGTTTCGTTTTCTGTTTATATTTCTGCTTAAGTTTTATTCATAAATATTGACGCAATCAATTTTCTTTGCATTTAAACGAAACTAATTTGTTGTAATTATTGACTTCTTATCATCAGCGATATGATGATGTTTTTAATGATGATGATGATCAGCTCCAGTTATAATAGTTACAGTAGGATACGCTGGAAAGCAGACAGCTAGACCAGTTCATGAGCCAAAGCATATACAATTTATTTCTTACAGTCTCGTATTGATTTATTAGAGTTCACTTACGTTTATTGGACTTTGATTGTAGTTTTATTTGCATTGCGTTACAAATATTTTTTTTCTTTTTCATTAACAAATTTAAACCAATTTACCGCGATACTCACTTTATTTTATATTTCATTTGTAACCAATTGAAGATTAGGTTTGATTTTTTTATCTATAACTTTAACGAAAACAAATAAAATTTACTTGAAAGACTTGCTTGCAAATATAAAACATTCCCAAAATTCATTACTGGTTTGATATTTATTTTTCTTAACTGTTTTATTTTCTATTTAACATTTATTTTTTGCTTTAACCTGTTTTATCTTTAATCTGCTTATTGTTAATTTTAATTTATGCCTGTGGTATCATTAACATACGATCGCTAAAGTATTTCGAAATTGTGGCCATATAGCAACAGGAATAGCGGGTGATATTTTTTAATCATAAATTCGAATTGAATCCTAATGCAATATGTCTTTGAGAAGCTTTGAATTGCCTTAGTTAGCCTTCATTCTAACATTTTTTGAATCATGTATCAACTATTTTTTGTCTCTTCTCCGCTCCTCTTGGGAGTATATTGACTTTCAAAAAAGCATCCATTGCTTTGTTTCAGTTCCATTAATCAATTTGATTTGTTCAGCTTGTGTAGTGGTGAATATCCTTGCTAATTGGTAGTGATTTTTATATTGGCATTGTAATTTTTCTCTAGCAGGTGGCGTTTTTTCCTATTCATTCTCGTTTAATGTTTGTCATCATCGACAGAGGAAACCTGGAATGTCAGCGGGGTTGCTTGTGTTGTTATGAGTGCGCTCGAACCACTACATCACGTCACACTCATGTATCTAATAAAAGGAGCTATATATAGTCTATGGTATTACTTGAATGCATTTAAAATATAAAATCTTTCTAAAGAAACTTTACAATTGTTTTTCTTAACCCTTAAATACTTTAGACACCTGCACAAAGTCATCGAAAAAAAAACAGGTTTAAATGAAATCAGCAAACTTTACACTTTGCAAACCTAACAGTTAAAACGAGTCTTAAAATAATGGTGCCAACTCTTTACACTTCCCAAAGTGTAAAATTGGCTGATTTGGTTTAAATCTGATTTTTTGATGACCGTCTGTAGACGGTCTTAGGAACTTAAGGGTTAAATCTTATAGCCCTTAGCTGATGTAATTGATGTGAAGTAGTTCAAGTTATATACTTCATATATGTATCCTGGTACAGATCCGTCAAATGTTTGGAAAATAGTTCCAATACTATTCATCATTTCAATCTTTCCAGTTTGCCAAAGACAGATAACTATTTCCCAGTTGTCTTGCAGTGGTCTTTGGATTTCATAAACTGATAAGATTATGTCTCATTTGAAATCATTAAATTCTCTTTATCTTATACAACCATGTGAAAAATAATAGGGACACTTATATGAAAATAGTAAAAAGCCCAACTCTGTTTTAATATTCAAACATTTATCAGAAAGATCTTATACATTTTCTGCTGCAATTTCGACGACGTAAAGAGCCGTTATTTGAACAAAGAAAAAACCCGTTTCTCAGTTGTAGCTTATTTTTCTCTTAAGTTCTTAAGGTAAACCGCAATGTGTCCCTATTATCTTTCGCATGACTATATATTATAATGAATGTGTGTATGCATGTGTGTTTGAAGGCTATACACTATAGACTCTGTATGTAAGGAACTATAGGCTATACAACTTTCAACTGGTCGATGCCACGCCCATACAGATTAAACATTTATTTCTCTATATTCTTAAATTGGTAACAGAAAGCGTCTCTAAAATTGTCAAAAAGTAAGTGGTAATAGACAAGTGGGAATGGTACCTCCCGTACAAACTAAATATTAATTTTTCTATTTTTAAGAACGGTTACAACTAAAGCTTATGAATTAGGTCTGAATGACTTCATGTCGAAACAAATCATCAGTCAAAAAGTGGGCGTTGCACCAACCATTTATAGTAAAAACTAATTTTGTATATATCTTGAGAACGGTTACAGTAAAAGTTTCGCGGGTAATACACACCATAAGTCAATAACTGGGTGAGATGAAATTCCATTCAAACTAAATATGGGATTTTTGTTAAGTGAAGAGCAACTAAAAACATAACTAAAACAATAGTGAAGATAATTAAGATAGGCGAAGCGAAGCACGTCGGGTCTTAGCTGGTAATTTATGAAATTTTTCTAAAATATCACAGCAATATTGAAGAATTTCTTTTTCAGATTTGGGTACTTTAATCACTTCTTATCATATCTGTAAACTAAAATTACAAAATCCCAGTATTAATTAATAATAAAAATCATAATTCTATGCAGTTCATTTGGACTTTGGAATAAAATAAAATATCAAAACGATAATGTTCTGTTTTAACGCATTCGCTGCCAAGCACTAGAATACTAGTGTTTGGTAGTCATCTCATCATCAGCAGTGAATAACCAGTATTACAGTATATAACCAATATAATTTAGTATTTTTATACGTTCATCTGTTTGTGCTATTAATGATTTTTATTTATTTTTTTTGCTAAAAAGTGCGCAACTTAGAAATAATTTATCGAGTCCTGTTTTCTTATCCATTGCCATTTGCATACAAAATTTTATTTATGACAAAATATATGCATTAATCTCGAAATAATAAAAAATAACACTCAAAATTGTGTTGGTAGTGATGGTAAACTAAAGGGTTCGCCAAATAATTTTTTTTTTAAATGCTATAAAAAAAACTACTGAATATTTTCTCAAAAAATTTTTTTTTTTTTTTTGAAAGTACAATCCTTCCGGTTAATAATGGAAAATAATTTCATTCAAATGGCTGCCTCGGCTGGCCATGTAGTAGCCTACACGATTGGTGCAATTTTTAAGCACATTATCGATTGTGTGCATCTGTTTTACACCAATGGCTTCACGAATATTGTCCTTCAAAGCGTCAATTGTCTCTGGCTTGTTGGCGTAACACTTATCTTTGACAGCACCCCACAAATAATAGTCCAACGGTGTCAAATCGCAGCTCCGAGGTGGCCAAACGACATCAGCTCTGCGGCTGATAATGCGATCTTCAAAAACATGGCGCAAAACATCGAGTGTAGCTACGGCTGTGTGGCACGTAGCGCAGTCCTATTGAAACCAAATGTTGCTAATATCCTCCTCTTCAATTTTTGTGAACAAAAATTCGTTCAACATGGCCCGATAACGATCACCATTGACTGTAACGGCCACTCCTTGCTCATTTTCGAAGAAAAATGACCCAATTATACCTCTGGACCAAAATCCGCACCAAACAGTGACTCATCTTGGGTGTATCGGCTTTTCAATGTATGCGTGCGGGTTTTTTGTGCCCCAAATACGACAATTTTGCTTGTTGACATACTCGCCAAGATCAAAATGAGCTTCATTTGAAAAGATGATTTTTTTTGGCAAAATCGGCATCTTCTGTAAGTCGATCGATCAAAATAATGTCGTAATATTTCCCAGCGTTGTTCAAGCGTATACACAACCATATTCGTTCAGAGGAAGGATAAAACTAATAATTATCTTTCAAATCAGATATGAGCTAAGTGTTACCGTTCACGAAATAAGCACTAGTTAAAAAAAAAAAACGTTAGATGGCGGACCCGATATACAATTTAAGCTTGGCAGCCAATGCGTTAAATTTATGGAACAGTTTTTAAGCTTAAACTGCGAAGAAATGAAGAAGAAAAATATTTTATTTTTAATAAATCCTTATGGTAAACGGATTGAAAAACTGCAAAAGCCAACAATTATGATTTAAAATTCGTTATCAAATTCAAATATTGTTTTTTTTTTGTATTAAATTTGAAACAAAACATTATTTTATTTTGCTTGTTTTGCACACGCAAGAGTTCAGTTAAAGTTCAAGCATAAGGTCTGTACCGCAAAGTTATTAGCTTAGTAATACAAGAACAAAATCAATTATTTGCTGGTGGTCAGATATTTTAAAAATAATTTATTGCACCTTCAATAAAACACATAAACACATATTTTTTTAAGTAAACATTTTATTTCAAAAACAATTTCTTTGCAGTTTTTGTATTCTGGGTTTCCTATATACATATTTGCCACGCACATACTCGTAGCCGTGAACGACTTTAGTCCGTAGCAACCGTAGCAGTCCATGTTTTACGATAATTATGACTGAAGTGAACATATAAATTAAATTACAACAACAACAAATTATTGATAAGCAAAGTGGCAAAATATAATCGATAAAATAAAATCAATACTTCTGCTAATATGTATACTGACATGTTTAAAGAAGAAGCAGGGTTTCTTAACGTTTTTTTATTTTTCAACAGTCAAGTGAAAGAGATTTAATTTTAAATTTATTATTAAATTTGTTAGAATTTTTGATCGCAATCGCTTGTACTTACTAAAATGAATAATTATTTCAGTAGTGACCAGCTTGTTGGGAACTACTGGTTATTGAAACAAATTTACAGTATGTGCACAGAGTAATTTAATACATAGTATATATATATATATAATAGTATAATAGTTACTTTGCACCTTGTAGCTTCTTCCTATCCCTAACTAAGCTTTTAGATAATTCTATATTATGTCGCATTTAATTAAGAATAATAACAAATTAAACTAGACTGGCTGATTTATTTTTTCGGGTACACACTTTCTCTAAAGTACTTGTTTATTGAAACACTCAATGGGTGTCAGGGTGAGCGAAGGGGAATTATTAATGATAAAGTTTCATGAAATTAATGCTATTGACTTCATTTAACACAGTGCGAATATGTGTCAGAAAAATTATTATTTTTATTATATTAGTAATACCATATATATTAATTCAAATAAAAACTTTATTTAATTTACATCCTTATGTATGTATGTATGTATATATGTTAGTGTATTTTGTAGCGTGTATTCAGATTATTAAGAAAATATTCCAAGTGATAATGTGCGTTTCATTATAACATAAAAAATAAAAGCAGACATTAACTGAAGTTGCATTAACTAACATTTTAAACTGTCGTTTTTACAAGAGTAGTAGTAGGTAAGTAAGTTGAAATAAATGTAATATTTAATTACTTCTATAAAATATAAGTTTTTCTTTTGTTTATAAAAGCTAAGCAAAACTACAAAGCAATCAAATTTGCTGAAATGATTGGAGTTTTCATAAATTTTAGTCCAAACTAGTAGTAGGAGGATGCATAAATTCCTTCTAACCATCACCAAGTACACCTTTAAAGCAGTCACATCGTCTTCTTATATCCACTTATTCATGTAACATATGAAGTATCAGCTTGATTACGGTTTATATTCCGTTCATTACCATTTTATGAATTTTGTGCATTATTTCTGGCTTAAACCACAATGTGACTTATCGAACCTCTATTTAATCATTGAAATTGATTAAATTGATCGGTGTTCTCATAGAAGGAGCGCAGTTCAAAAACTATCCCGTCTAACAAAGGAAACACAAAAATTCGAAAACACTTTCTTTATTTCTCTACACAATCTACTCTTAGCTTGATGTACTTTAGCCAGCGATATTTATAGTAAGAACTGTCTGTCTAGCTTCCTAAAACAGATATTAACCGTAAACTCCACTTCTTCTTTTTAGGTTCGGAAACATAAAATAATCTGAGGTAGTTAGTTTTGGCATTAGTTAAAATTCATAATGTATCGATTCGAACTTTAATTCATTGATTTTGGCCATCGATATAGAGTATATAGGAACTGGTGTATTGTCATAATGAACAAGAGATTTGCCAAATGCAGCATATATGCTTAAGTTCAGTACTTAAACGTTTTAATAAGTTAATATAATGAATTTTGGAACTGGTGTATTGTCATAATGAACAGGACACTTGCCAAATGCAGCATATATGCTTAAGTTCAGTACTTAAACGTTTCAATAAATTAATACAATGAATTTTGGAACAAAACCGATAAAAAATATTCTACGCATATTCCAGAAAACAGACGACATCACCTTGCCTGCAAAACTAAACTGTTTTATTCTACACCCGATTCTACCAATTCAGTCTTGCTCGGACTGCGTGTTAGTCTGACTTACTTTAACATCTTCGGCTCTGCATGTTATGTCTTTGGATCTGTGCTTTGACAGAAAATTCTAGAATCAATTCCCGGATCGGTATTTTTGGTGTAATGGGGCCTTAGTTTGGAGAGAGTTTGATCTAATCTGGTATACCGATGGCTTTAAAATGCATGACTGTGTCGATGCTGGTGCTTATAGAACCAACCAAGACTTGTCGATCCCACTGGGAAGATCTCGAAGTGTTTTCCAGGTTGAGATCATGGCCATTGCTTTATGTGCGGAGATCAACCTTGACAGTGGGTTCAAGGTTAAGACCATTAATATATTCTCTGACAGCCAAGATGCACTTGGCACAAATCGTTTGACATCTAGACTGGTCAGATATAATGCTACGATACATTGTAAAAGCTTTTGCTTGGAAATAACGTCCAGTTGTTTTGGGTACCTGGACAGTGTGATGTCCAGGATAATAGATGGTAATGAAAAAGCGGATGCATTGGCCAGAAAGGAACCTTTCTGTACAACACCACGCACTACTATCCTTAATCTATTTAAGGACTGGGAAATTGTCAGATGCTTAGAATATTGGAATGCACAAAGGAGACTTTGACAATCCAGGGCGGCGATTAGTTCGCAATTTGAGCGTCGTTTTCAGGTATGGCAGGCCAGAATCTTGCAGGCCATTGTAAACTAAGAGCGCATCAAATGGGGATGGCGGTCACAGGATGTTTTTGTTGATGTGCATGTTTGTAGACTCTGCTTACAGGCATCAAAGATAGCGGAACATATATTGTTTGAATGTGGGGTTCTTGATAGGTTTAGGTGAAAATGGTGACATCTCCACCACTATGACTTAATATCTGCTGGTGTTAATTAGAAAGGCAGCAGATCTGCGGAAGGGGCACAATAGATCTCATGGGTTGCAGTGTCCTGCAATTGTTCCTGGTCGATATGGAGATAATGAAAAAGATAGGGGACTAATCGACGCAAAAACTCAGCTATATATCTGTGAAAATTTGCCAATTACTGAAACATGTTCACTACGATAATCAGCTAAGTTCTAGCATTTTATTACAGTCAATATTTTGAAAATATCGCTGTTTTTTGTTTGCTTTAATATATATTGACTGCGATTCGAAATCACGATATTTATTGGACTTTTAACAACATCGCAGAATAATCCAATATTCTGTGATCTGAATCACCAGATAAATATTGAAGGTGTAGCAGTGCCCTAAGGCAGTCCAGTTAGTATTGATTGACATTATATATTAGCATATTCAGCTATGTATGTCAATTCTAACTTTTATAGAATAAAACAAATTTGTATCGCCCTAATATGTGTTTGCTAAGAAAACAAAAACTGAAATTGTCACGTAAACTTTTAACTTTTAACTTAAACTTTTAATGTATTTTTTGTGGATTATAAATCAATTTATAAAATGTATGTTTTTCTTTTTGTTTTTGGTTTAAGTAATATTCCATATATACATACATATGAACAAGAAAATAATCGATGAAAGTGTGCAACTTTGTATTAGTAATAGATTGGAGTAATTTAATATGAAATTTTAGCATATTTTCATAATTAAAGTTTAAAAAAATGTATTTTTTTCATAATATTTAATTAAACGTTTTATTAAATATAAAATATTCTTGTCTTAAATTGTAAATAAATTTTTTATGAAATTAAAAGTTGTGTAAATGTTTTAAAGACATAAATGATTTGTAATTTGTACAAAAGAAGTAACAATTTTATGGATAAACATACATACCATTCACACATACGAGTATATAGCACGCAGCTCTATAAGAAATATAAAATATTTCTCTTCTTCTGATGTATTGTATGGTGCGTATGATAAACATTAATTTCGATTCACTTTCATTACTTATTTCATAAGAAATTACAAAATAAATAACGAGAAATACAAAATAAATAACGAGAAAGCGAAACAAATAAATGTGACATTTATACAAATTTAATGCAAATTATAATTTTGCTTAAGCTCATAAAAATAAATTATTGACCAAGTTTCTTTAATCGTTTTAAGTTTATTCCCTTCTATTTAAGTTATTTTATTACATTTTTATTATTTTGTTTTTCTCCCACTCCATTTTGCTTAAATTGAAGGATGGAAAGAATCATGTTCAGTTAGATAAGTTAAATGACTAATTTTGATACACTTTCTGTAGTTGAAATGGTTGTAAGAAAATCGGCTTTAAAAGCGACCGTTAAAGGAGTATAGAAGAGTTAAATGTGTATCTGCTTTAAATAAATATTTATTTACCACACCATCGCCAATAGTATAGCCACTTATACCAGTCACAAGAAATCTGTAATCCAATCTGATAAGGGGTTTTATGTTCACTGTCATTGCCAACGCCACTACCATTGCCTGTGCCACTCTATTGCTGGTTTTTTGTTATGTTGCCGTAGACAACTCTTTGCAAGTGAGTCGTATCAAATTGCGTTAAATAAATATATTTAAGCAACATTAATCTGGAAAACGTTTTTCGTTCGAGTTTTTCATTCTTGCCACAAGCGTATAGTATAGTTTGTTGAATCAACAAAAGTACTGAGTAAAAATAGAGAAAATAAAACAATAAATAGACAAGTAAATACCAAAAAAACAAAAACAAGCAAATCGAATTATAATTACAGAATTTGTATAAATAAGCAGGAAAACTACAACCAAAAGCGTAAATATTTGATTTGATTTCGTTTATTAACAAATGATACTTAATTGATATATTTGTTAATTGCAATACCCTACACATTTGTATGAGTCTATATTTGTGTTTGAGTCTATACTGCATTGTACTCATTCCACTGAATTTTCCTTAACAGAACAAAATAAATAATAATAATTTCCATTACAGTCCCTGAAGAAACACTAGGACTTCTTTCAGTCAATGAGCTGTACCCGATTTTATTTTTAGACTCATTGAAACCCACTCATTGGGGCCTACAGTTTAACGCCGGCTTCGAACTGCAAATGTGTTAGATAAGTTTTCAAAATTAGTAACCACTACTAGTTAATGTTATGAGGTGTTAACGCTGTAGAAAATTTTTCTCTTTTTCAGATAGTCTGGCCTTTGGTTGGCCTATTGGTTGGTAGGCGGTGGGTTTCCTTATGTACCTGACTACAGCGATATACTAGTAGAATGAGATCAACGTGGATGTTAGACGTAACCTTCTTATGTATGTACGTGATACTTTAAACGTGAATGTTAGACGATTCTCGAGGATGTCGAGAATAACAAAAGTTGTTCTAGCACAACTAGGGTCATGGTGGAGTAGCAGGCTTAATGACTAGCGGTCGCGAATAGACCATAGCAAATGTATGTCCAATTTGTGGTTATGGTTCTTATGACACCCCACACATGCTCAGCTGACCAGCCAGCTCAACTCTACTTAAACCTGTGGATTTGTGGACTAACCCAGTTAAATTGGATTCATTTCTGGCTTGCACATCCAAGCTGATTAAGTTATATATACAAAATAATACATGTTCCAGCTGTTACAACAATAACAACAACACCATCTATCAGTATCATCAGATCAATTGGCTATCGTAAACAATCATTTTAACAAGCAACATTGTTAAAACATGACACTTTGTTGCGAATTTATTAAAGAAAAAAAAAAATCAAAAATATTGTTACGTTTTAAACTTGTTTTAAAGGTTTAAGTTCTTTTAAATTACGTTAAATGAAACGAATAACACAAATTTATTGTTTGACTTATACAGTCCCTTATTTATGTATATACAATATCCAACTTATTTATCTTTCACTTAATACACAAATTTCTCAACATTTTTATTAACGCCCTAACACGACTTTACTTATTGGCTGTTAAATTACAACTTAACTGACTGAACATAATGCGCCACCTTTTGTATAAAACTGGTATTAAGTTCGAATGTTCTTGTATGTAGTACAACTTTCCATTCATATCCGTTAATTCAAAATGTAAAACCCAAAAATTTAATTGGCAACACCGTTTGATAGGTAATTGATAACACTGTTAATACACAAATAAGTATGCATTGATATGGTGAACGTAGCCTTGACACAAACCAATAGACTAAAACCCATAATAAAGTTTTATAGCTCAAAATGTACAAATGTTGGCGTATCTTTTCTTCAGGCATCAAATCACCAAATCCAATTGAGTTGGTCTAGTAGTAATCAAAAATTTTTAGGTAGATAAGTTCAAGAAAGTTCAAACTGTCTCATACCCACAGACATACACCTCGGCCAGAGCTTGAATTCGCTTGCTAATCAATCTAGTGAAGAGTATAAACCTATCAGTTCAATTTCTGATAAATTCTGTAGAGTGAGATAAATGCCTGATATTATGTCGTTTCCTAGGAACTGTTCAATATTTCTGGCAAAAGCTCAGCGGTGACATAGAAACAGTTCGAGAGTCTTTTCATCCTCAACATAAGCCCTTCAAATACTGCTCTCTACTTACTCTATTCAGGTGCGTACGTAAGTTCGAGTGCCCCGTTATGATACCCAAAATGCTACCCAAGTTCTTGTTGCTTGGCCTTAGTAAGCTACTAGTCTTGTTCCAGTTGTGATCCTCACAAAATACTTTCAATTTTTTCACTATGAAGTTTCCAACAAAATAGTTTTTTAAGTTCTATACATTGCATCTAAAGCATTGAGATTTTTCGGTCTTCTTAGAAAACCTCATAACACTTTGCTCCTTGTAAACTCACTGTATGCCACTGTCAACTTTAGGAGTTTTTTATGTCAAAAAATATCCGCATATTGTTTTGTTTTAAAAATAGTTTCTTTATACGTCTTTTACATTTCGATGCAAATTTGATTTAACTCTGTTGTTAGGTTTGAACCATTTTGGTCAATTTTGTTTTCCTTTTTGCTTTTCCTACGGAACGGTTCAACATCTCGACTTATTTTTATATTTTATTACTTCTACGAAATTGTTAGTGTTCTATGACGTAAAGGAAGGTAACAAAATAGAAAGTTACAAATATTAGGTAAAGGACCATTTTGGTCCATTCATGTTTATCGATTTGTTTATGAATTAGGCTTATAGAGGTAGTGCAAAAGTCAAGTTTTCTCTGTAAATAAAGAGCAAATTATTTTTCGTTGTAGTTTGCATATAAATTTGCAGCTGATGATGTAATTACTACCTTACTTAGATTTACAGCAGCTGCATGCCCCTCGTTTTCTATCAGATGACATTTTAAGTATATCGCTCGTATATCCTACACAATGAAACCAATGTAGCAGTTTCATTGAAGGCAAATATTGATGTGTGTGAAGGAACGTTTTAGAAAGTAACCATATTGAAGGAATAAATGTTTTATTTTTTGAACTGTACCGATGTATGTTCGATTCCATTCAACAAGCTTTTTTCTAGTTCAAAAAATGCAAGAAGTTATCAGAAGTGATATTTGGATCTTTCAAGTATATAGTGAAATTCAAACGACCAGCTCCAGCTAGTTTTTTTCAGGTTGTTAATTTTGTGCTTATCTAAGGAAGGGTTTGACTATCCACACAAATCCGAATTTGAAATCGACAGTGACGCAAAATTTTAGGCGATACTTCGTATGTCTTGAAGGCATAAATTGCTAAAAAAAACAACGACTTCGAAAAGTCACCAACTGTTCATCAATAGTTACATCTTCGTAACAGTTGTAAAACATTGGAAGATTAACTTTCCAGATACCCCACATATTTGTTTAAAGACTGTAGTAATTGTTTTGTTTCTGCCCTCGGAATATAGTCTTGTCTAAGCGAGGAGCACTTGAAATCATGTAAAAAATAATTCTCGCTCATTATTTCCCGAAAAATAGGGTGACCAAAACATACATCGAGCAAACATTTAAATTAGTATAGAAATATACTACGTTGCTCAAAAAGTTTCCGGAATAACACCCGTGTGGCAGTCCCATCGTTCCGATTTGAGTCTTTAAATCATAGCGTTATAGCTTAACAAGGTAGTATGAGCGCAAAGTGGAAATTTCCACATCTTTTCTGTTTTGGTGGAATATTTTAAGATCGTACGACATAGTGTAAAAGAGATAAAATCCATTCCATTCCATTTTTACTCATACATCACCGGTGTTACAGAGTATAAGGGGTACGAGGACTATATTTATATTGTGTTAACTGACAACACTAATGTCAATAGCTATAATCTGGCAACACCATAATAAAATTTGACATTTTTTGGCATAAACGTACTCACAACTTTTTGATGTACAAGTGCTATTTGTTTTCTTTACAGTGAGTTAAGAAAATCAATTTGACCAAAAAATTGAAATTTCAAGAGAAGGTTTTCGATGGATTATTTTTCACAACTTTCGACGTGGATTATCTCAACAAGAATGTATCGATAAACTCAGTTATTTGTATAGATATATGGCACTATCACACACCACAGTATATTGCTGATATAGTGAATTTAATCGTGATCGTAGTTCGGTCGCCGACGAATTCCTTGAAGGTTGTCTAAAATCTGTTGTTGTGCCACAAAACATTGATGCGGTGTGTGAGCTGATAATGCAAGATCGTCATGCAATCGATCGTGTGGGTATTCCAAGACGAACTAAATCCATCAAAAGTTGTTCGTACAAAATTCACAGCGAAGCAAACAGTCGCCTGTTTTTAAGCCGAATTAATGGCCACTGTTCCGCTTGGGCCACGTAGGACGGTCAATTCTGAGTGGTACACGACCATTTGTTTGTTCTGTACAGTCCTGATTTGGCATCCAATAACTTATTCTGGTTCCCGAATATCAAAGGGAAATAAACTGCGTGGCCAACGATTTACGAGCGCCGAAGAAGCAGTTGATTTGGAGGTGTTTCAAAAGGAATGGACAAATTGGCTTTGAGAAATGGTTTCAACGAATGCCAAAATGTATTATCAAGGGGAATAATTTGAAAAACAATAAAGACATTTTCATTTAAAAATATTTGTTATTATTTGATATTTCCGAAATGTAAATAGTACCCCTCGTATGACAAGAGATATCGCAGAAATAGAAATCAATATAACCCTGCAAACTTGGGGAAAAAATGTTATTATAAAAAGAACAATGTGGACCAAAATGGTCCTTTACCTAAGTTTTTTTTATCTAACAGTAGGGTGAAATCAGTTAATATTTTACTTGAATCAGTTACTGAATTTCAGAGGTTCTGGAGTTGAGTTTATGTCACGTTATAAAACGCAGAGACTTAAATTTCTATTGAATACTTTTGTAATCAATTTGAAAATTATACTCGTAGATGAGCCATAGTAGGGTACAATATAGTAGAGCTTAACCAAGTTAAAGTTATTCATTAATTATTACTTTTATTTCTCTTAGATTTCTATATCTTATTTATACTTTTCCACTACATTTCTAGTTGTTGTTATTGATTTTATCAATAAATCAATTTTAATATGAGTTCTAGTAACATAACTGAGTAATAAATACTTTAAATTTTATACGAGTAGGGAAAGGAGGAGAGCGTGGATGAAATATTTTAATTGAATACGCTAAACAGTATACCATCGAATACGATTCAAGTTTGGCTAACAAATAGTAAGCTACTTACAGTAGTGGGATAACTGTGAATTTTTGTCTATTTTTAAAATAAAATATTTAAATTCATACTCTTTTGGGCTTCATCACTTGGAAGTACGGTATGTCTTATAGTCTTCAGCTCATTGTGGTTACCACTCATCATCTAGTGTTGAAAGAAATACCAAAAATAATGAACAAAATAAATGTTGACTATAATCTGTAGTTTTTTCTTTGAACGATATTATTCTAAGAATTTAACTTTATTTTCTGTGGAATATAGATATGCATGTATGTATGATTGTGTGTACTTTTTAATGTATGGCATAATAAGAAAAATATTTTTCTACATTAAATTTGTTCCATATACTCTAATGGTCTCTAATGGTCTCTATTCGACAATTTCAAGTAATAGACTCTTAACTTTAATAAGTTTTGCCGAAAAAAAAAAAAAAATTAAAAAAATATGTCGCAAAAATATAACATTTAGTACGTGTTGTGTTTAATAATGCAAAAAAGCATCGTTTACATGACATACAAAAGAACAGTAGCCATTACCATCATTAAACACAATGGCAGCTTTAATAGTCTTTTAAAGCGCATTATGATTGATGTTGCAAACTGGTGTTAAAACCAAAAAATTAGAGCAATTTTAACTTTCGTGTTGATAAAACTCTATTTCATTGTGCTTCAACATTTTGGACAAGTTTATGTAAAAATACATTCTTTTGCTATTATTTTTTGATATACGAGGTTTGTTTTATAAATTAAGTAATGTTATTAATTTCATATGGCAATTACAAGAGGTTTTATGCCAAATAAAAATTACAAGTTTTTGGGTTGAGCTGGTTCTTAAAACGACTCGAGAAAATGTTAAAAATGAGTCAAGTTGGAGTAAGTGTCATAGACTTAGAGTTTTGCTTACTATATTTCTTGCAGTACTTACATATGCCATTTATGTTGTTTCGTCAGTATTATGTAATTGATCACTATCATTGAATATTTGGCTACAAGCATAAATCAGTCTTTTAATTCACTAAATTTTGTCTCTTACGACTTTTAAAAGTTAAAGAGCTCAGGTCTTTGCCGTAAGTATATATCAAAAGATTTTGAATTATTTTTTTAAATTTTAAAACTATAACTACTTCATCCTTAATTCTTGTTGCTGCTCAAGGTATTTGTTGTTAATAGTAAAGTAAATTTTAAGTTCATTTATCATGTGTTTTTTACTTTAATTTTTATATCTAAAATTATGAGTCAAAAAAATGTTTATTCCAATTTTCTTAAGCTTTAAATATATGAAAATTCATTTTTTTTACCAAAATGTCATTTGAGGAAACTAAATTGTTGTTATTAGTTAAAGATTATTACGCTTAACACACCTGTGCAGACAACAATTTGTAATAAAGATAAATATCTTAAAGCAACACACATACACACTATTTGAAAAGATTACTTTTGAGGTTGTACTTTGACCTATAAATGAGCCATACGACAGTAATCTCAGTTTCCATTTTGCTCATAATAAATTTTAGTCCCTTCACAAAATCATCTTCTGTTGCATGAATATGGCTGCTTCACTGCTCTATATACAAGTATCTGTATTTTAAAGATACTCGGCATATTGATGAAGACATTTTTGGGATTTTCAAATATTAACACACACACACACAAACAAGCAAACACACTCACACATGCCCACACACACTGTGTAGAAGAGTATAATTTTCAAACTTAAATTGAATTTAGTCAAGTATCATCTAGAGTTTGCCATACTTGTACTACGTAAGACTTGCTCTGCTGTAATAATAAATGTGTGCTTGTATGTGAGAGAATATTTGGCTAAATACTTGTACTTACACTTATACCACTACAAATGGTATAATGGAAATAAATTGATTATTTTTGTTAAGAGCAGCAAAATAGCAACAGCAGCAGTAGCGGCAGCTCCATACAGATTTGGCATGTGCAGCCAGTCAGCAACTCTGCCAAAGGGCAAGGGGTACGATGCAACCGATACCAGTAACATAGTCGAGAAGTAAAGACCGTCATAATGACTGGCATGTGTAATTAATTGAATCGAATCTAATGAAATTCCTTACACTTTATCAAATCGAATTGTCGAGCAACGTATTAATTTTAATTTCTACTCCTTTTGCCAGAGTATTAATTTCAAAATCCAATACCAGTACTAATAAGTAGTAATACTCGCAAATGCCATGTTACAGTGTCCCCACCACTATAATTGACTGCCAGGGCAATTAAAAGCATCAATCTGTAATGCATGCAATGCCATTGTTTGGTATATAGGAGTGAGTATAGGTTTTGTATGTTTCTGTGCAATTAAATTTAAACAATGAAACCATAACTCTAATGACTATGGAAAGGAATCAATAGAGACGAGCATTTATCAAGCAGTTCATTTAAATCAAGAATTTCTACAATTTGAATTTGAATATTAAATAATGTTGCATAATTTTAGGCATTCGATTTATACTGAGTTACACTATGAAGATATGATATATCTGAGGGTTACCATATTTATTGTGTATTAAGTATTTAAATATTTTATTTTGAATTGTGCACAAATTTAGAGTTTTCTTGGAGGAAAAAGTAAATGAGTTAATGGTCGAATCTAATGAAATTGTTAAGCATTATTTCAATTTATGTTTTCAAAGTATTGGTTTTCACTTTCTATCCATAATTTTGTCGCAGCCTCAGAGAAAGTTAATTGAGACTGATTTAATTTTTATTAGTTATAAATGAATATTACGGAAAAATATTTTCGCAAGCCGAATATTTTGGTGTACGCTTATGATGTTTAACTTCTTGTTAATCATTAAATCAAATTTGATACGGCTTTGTACTGTTATATCACTTTTTTGAAATCACCTTTTTGAGAATGTTGTTCTTTGATGTTGGCATCCTTTTTGAATGGAAATATGGAGGTTGCGCTATTGAAAAGGCAGCATCAAAACCCAGAATACGTGTTGAATGCAGACTTATTATTTCACCTTTTTTGTATAAAACAAATATTGATCGCTTGCGCTCTTTCTAGGTATAAATAACAATTAAAATACCAATTTTTCATGAACAAGATTTTTTTTCGCTGGAAAAAACAATTTTGTGAACATTTTTGATATATTTTGCTCTGAAAATCTTAAAATTTGAGATTTCTTCTAAAAATTGTCAATTATTATAATTATGGCAACTCTATTTGAAATTAATTCACAGCACAGTTCAAGTTATTGAAGGACTTTCACCGAAGTATCGGGTGTTTTTTTATAGAGGTATAAAAGATTAAGTTGGTAACACCTTTTTAACTGGCGGCCATTTTGTCAGCTGTCAAGTGATTTATGCAGGGCGAATTCAAGCCAGATGACTTTGGCAACAGCTGATAAGTAAAGGTAGAATTAGCCGAACTTAAACGTAGAAGCGGTAAATATAGTTGTGTTAGCTGATCGCTTTTGTTATATGTAAAGCTATGAAAGTGCTTACTTGACCGTAATGAAACGTAACTGTAACGTCCCAATCTGTTGAAAATAGAATTTGATGGCAAACTTACGTGACATACTCTTATGTGACATATATGCAGTGATGGGCTGTTTGTATGTGGAATGTTATGGGGGTATTCTTACTCTTTTTTTTGGTACTTAAATATTTTGGTAAATATGTACATAAAATATGTTTATTGTTACAAATTAGTTTTTTTTTAATAATATAATAATAAGTTGTAAGAAATATATAGGTTTTTATATATTTAATAAATAATTGTATATATCCAGTAATGTATGCATGTATGTGAAAACCAGAATTATTGTCTAATTACATATAAAAGTTATTCTATTATTCTGACTTTTTCGAACTTTATTAGTCAAATAATAATAAATATTCAAGCCTAAGATATTTTTAAATAAAAATCAAAATTTCGCTACTTCTTTGTGTATATTTATTTGTAATAATTTACATAAGATTTTTTGATATAAAAATAAAATAAGCTTCAGAAATTATTAAAATTTAAATATGAAAGTTTAAAGTAATGTCTTGATACCATTTAAATAATTTCCGGACTTTTTTCACATATTTAAGTGCCATCAATGTTTAGCACAGCTGTTATTATTTTTATGTCAAAAAGACATGACAAGTTTTTAAGTGTTCTATTAGTGGCAAAACGTTTACATTTACGTTACATTTACATTTACGATTTCTACGGTCAGCTAATGGGGCCTTGACTATATGTCAAAACCATTCGTCATTACTTCTGTTTACAACAAAGATATGTGACACACACTTAATTTGTTTACTATTTGCTTACTAGAGTGTTGTATTATTTTGATACATTATATTTTGAAACGTTAAAGTCTGTTTACAGTGTTGTATTCGTTTTCAAAATGAGACCACCTTGTTAAGTTCGCCGTGGATTAATGTTAAGTTTGGAACAACGCTTCCAAATTGTGTAAATTAATTTTGAAAGTCATGGTTCTGTTCGAAATACGTGCGTATCGCACATTTTTTGTTTAGCGATGAAGCTCAGATTTGTTTGAATGGATATGTTAATAGACAAAACTGCTGTATTTGGAGCTGTGCTGCCAATTTGGCGCTTTTTGCGCTATATTTAGCGCGTTTCAACCCCCAAAAAGTCGCATTTTTTCTCATTAGCGCTTTTTTCAAATTCATTCATTAGTTCATATAAACTATGGACTTAAAATGCTTCATGCTGTGAAAGTTACCTCGTTCTAGATAATATTTGTGCAAAAATTAGTAAAAAATAGTGTTTCTGAAACGTACATATATCCAACTAAAGACCCATTTTTAAAGACTTATTAAAGAATTACAATACTAAAGTTGTAAGTTGTTGTTATTACATCATATAAAGATACAAAGTGGATCATAGAGCCATAACGAATTTTTTCCATTTACACCGATCTAAAGCCATAGATCTAATCTAGCTCCAAGTTATTCTGAGGAAAGCAGCTGGACTTTCAATATGTCTTCTTTAAGAATGGGCTGGCCTTCCGATTTTTCTGCTTCCCTGTGAATTTCATTAAATAGTAAATTCCGCAAAGTTTTAGTTTTAATTTCGTTGAGTGTGCACAATCCATTTTCGTTTCCTTTTCTCACAGAATAATTTCCAGATGCATTTTCAAATGTCACGTAGACAGCGGTTAATAAATGCTTGAATGCAATTGACATCAACCTCAGCCGTATTTTATAACTCGCAACTATACAAAAATTGACTTCAATACGAGTTAAAGATGTTAATTTTCGTTTTTGGAGAGATATATGGCGAAAGCCCTATAGCATCCAGTCGGACAAAAGATTGGCTGGCTAGGCTCAATCTGCTCTGAATATCAGCACTGGAATCGCTGGACGTCGTAATCTTATTACCTGGATAGCAAAATACGGAGTATCTTCCAAATTTCTGTTTGCAATTCGAAAGATCGTTGTGCTATTAGCGTTGATTCGCATAATTTTGGTTTTGGAGATGTTTATCCGAAAGCAAGATATTTATTCCGCCTGTATAAAGTTCAGCTTTTATTGCATCCCGCAATGTCTTTGAGCTTGGAGATAGATGTTATCTGCTCAATACAGGTCTTCTAACTTTATGTTAAATCCCCAGGCTATACTACGTTGCACCCAGTCGAGGACAACTTTAAACAGCAGTGGAGAAAGAACACAACCTTGTCTACAATAGCTGATAGATAATTTCTTAATGTTACATCAGAACCGAAAAATAAAGAAAACGTTTTTAAGCTGCTGTTTTCTTCTAAGTCGTTAAAAAAATCTTTCTAAGAAAAGAAATTTATTTATAATTTTAGTAAATATTTCTGTTTTTAAATATGTTTAACGCTTTTTTACAGTGCGTTTTGATAACAAATGGTTACACAGCGCTTTTTGAGTAGGAGGTCTGCGCGTTTCGATCGTCAAAAGTTGACAACACTGATTTGGAGTGATGATAATACTCAAGTGTATGTTGAAATCGTTAGACTATTTTCTGTGGGGATATGTGAAGTCGCTAGTTTGCGCCGATAAACCGAAACGATTGACCACTTGGAGAACTACAATCGCCACGTTATTGCCGATATTGCCCATATACGGCCACAAATATTGGAAAATTGGGTCTCCAGATTAGACTATGTCCGAGCCAGCCGCTGTCATATGCCAGAAGACATATTTAAATTATAATGCCAGATTATCTTTCGAATAAAGTAAATTTCTTGTCAATTTAAAATATTTATCTTTGTTTTATTCCATTTCAAAGTTCCATACCTCTACAAAAAACACCCTTTTCGCATATTGTAGTACAAATTACAATATTATCTGCTTATATTTCTTCTTCTATTTTTCTATACCAAAAATGTTTATTAAATATTGTTGTTGTTATTGTTATTAAAATCCTATTGGTTTCCACATAAATATTCCGAAAGCATTTGTATATGTTGAAATGTATCTCATTCTTACTTCATTTATATATATTTTGTTTGGGTATTTCTGAGTTTTTACTTTTCATTTTTAAATATTTTTAGCTTAAGATGTGATACTTTTTTGTTGTTGAAAATTTACAAATTTATCGATATTGAATAAACAAATAATTTTGAAAGATATAAAGTTGGGGGAAGGAAATAAAAAACTTAGAAAAAAGGATTACTAACAGCTACGTGTGTGCTTGTGTGTGAGTGCGTGCATGAATATGAATATTTCTTGCCGAATTGACTCTGTAGTGTCCCTGAGCTACAACGACCTTTTCTGTTATAATTTGTTGCCATTTTGTCCGTTTTCTTCTATCTCGGAACTTTTATTGACTGTTTTTATTGGGTCTCGATTCGTACGTGCATATTAAAAAGGTCACACTAGTAGAAGGTTTTACATTTAGGGGTGTGGATGGTAATAGTGGGTCAAAAGCTACCTTAAAAAAAGTATCATTGATTTTATTTATATTTTTTTTCTTTCTGCTTGAACTTTTGCATCAGTATTTGGCCAGCATTTGTTTTTTTTCCAATCATTGCGTACGTTTGGCCTATTAGATAAGCTTCAATAGAAACGCAATGGTGTCAACTTAAATACTTTGGAATAAAAGACTGTTGACACGGAATGTGCACTGATAGTATTTGTTTTAACAGATGGTGTCAATTACTAAATCGGTATTGGCTGTAGTAGTGATTTTAAGAGAGAGTAACAGCAAGATAATAATAAAATAGTCTATACCTTCGACATTTGTATCTTTTTGTAGATTGAAATTTACACAAAGTTCGTCTAAAGCAATTGGAAACACATGTTTAACTGAGCACTCATCCGAGTTATCTCTTTTATGCTAATTCCAAGTGTTGGAAATGCATTTGCAATATTCGAAAAGTTGTACAGACTCTCCTAATATTTTAATAGAGAAATAGATACTTCGAATGTAATAGATTCTGTTGAGAATATGCAAATGTTATGTGATTTTCAAATTTTCATTTTTCCAAATATATATTTATTTGTATGTATTGCTTACAAATGAAAGCTTTTAACTGAATTTTTTAATATTATAAATTTAAAATGTCTATGTATGTGTAGTGGTTAGACGCGCATGCATACCAACACAAGCAACTCGGTTTAGAGCCACAGCAGAGCACATGACGAAAAAGTTTTAATTGTGATATCGAGTGTTTAATAATGAGACTTCCACTTCTCTCCCGACAACTCTATCTACCTCTGGCGATGATGACAAAACATAAGATGAATGATCAGAAGAAAACGCCATCTACTGGGGAAAAAAATTACAATACTAAGTAAAGATCACCACCACTACTTAGCAAGGATCTTCACCACTACACAATCATATGGAGGGGAGCTACAGTGGATTAATCATCTACTTAGCTTGAAAATCAACTTGATTAATGAAGCGTAAACAAATCAATGGATGTTTTGTGTATAGCCAATATACTCCCTAGAGAAGTGACGGAGAAGAAAAATATATATCTATGTAAGTGTTTATTATTACCAAGTTTTTTTTAACGACCATCTTTGTCAGTCGAAAAGTCTTCAAGTTGAAGAACTGTGTCAAATGCGAAAAGTGGTCGCAGAGTCATTAGGTGTAGCAACAACTTTCAGACGTTCAAAATCACTTGGTTATGTACATTAAAAGTAGAAAAGTTACTACCGACAAAAAGTGAGTCCTTTAAAAAGTGTAACACCAAAGTCAATTAATATCTTGATTCTTTAAATAGTGGCTTGTTCATATTGTCCCTACAGGAAAATGTGATTTGTAGAACTACAAAATCATATTTGATCCTCCAGAAAAGCACAAGTTTGGATATTTTTTTAAATAAAACCACAAGAATCATTGCCTTCAAAAAGTTTTTTTCTTTAGTAAAAGGATTTTCAATCAAATTTGAATGAAGAATGGGAATATATTTTTCGCCTTTTATTGATTGTTTTGCTTAATATTTTTAATGAACTCAGGCAATTAAAAGCTTTAGTAAGAGCTTAAGATGTTTTGTTTTTTATTATTTCTGAAAAATATTCCCATTTAACCTAATTTCTCTATTGTATTCTGATTTAAATTTAAATTTTCTCTCGTACAGAAAAATAATTAAAATTTACTTAACAAAGAAGGAAGTTTAGCTTCCAGTTTTTCTCGTTTTCAATAACTTTTTAATGTATAAAAATTTAAAAAAACACGTAATTTTTGTGTCATCCTTGAAATGACCTTGACGTTAACCTCGCTACTCGTACCATCATATGCGTTTAAATAGTATTCGAAGGGAAAACAAACGTGTTTTGGCCCTTTTGTCTTACTCTTTCATAATCCCGCTTTAAATTTGGCATATGAAGGGAAAAATTAAAAAAAAAAAACACCACAACACAAAGTGTAACACATCACCATTATCATCGTTATCATCACTATCGTTGCCATCATTAGAAAATATAAAATGCCACAGTAACATTTAATATCCACCCCCTCTATTCATTCTAACCTCCCTCACTAATTTAATGCTTTCCCACACACATTAACACTCTCATTCCTCGTCTTTGGTAAAGTCACGCATACGTTGTATTGGCGAAGCGATATGTTGTTTGTTCCTCTCATTTATACGCTATTTATTGAACATTTACGCTTTTACGTTTTTATTGTAAAATAGTTGAATAGTTACAGTGGCGAATAAAAGTGATTACAACAAAACTTTTTGTCTCTCTACTTGGTAAATGATTTGGCTCAAGCAAAAAACCCATCAGTAAAATGAGCGTCTATTTTAAGTGCCTTGAGAAATCTTTTTATTTAGAAGGATATGTTAAAAAAATCTATGAAGTATTTTACTATAAAAAATGTGAGTTATTTTTGAAACGAGGTACAGTAGAAGCTATATTGCTACTTACCTGAGTATTTCAGCTTAGTCTCTCTTTCCACTGTTAATAATAGAAGTTGTAAACGAATTGTAATGCAAACAAATTATTAAAATCGAAAATTCTTGAAATATTTTATCTTCTGTTTGAAATTTGCTTATTTATTTTTAATATTCACTGTAAAGATTAATATTTGTATTGTTTTTTGAAGCCATACACCCATACATGTATCTCTATATGTGCCTGTATATGTATATTGCTTTGAAAAACAACAATAAATATCGAAACAGAATTATCGTTCTAAAAAAGGTTATTTTCTATTTTAAAGTCAACCATTTAAAAATCCAATAAATTTGTTTTTAGTATAACATACCATATAAAGTATGAGTGTGTGTGTGTGTGTGTGTTTAAACAATATTGTGAATACTGTGTGTACACATACTCTTGTTAATTGTTTTTTTATTTTTAAAACAATATACACATACACACACGCACACAATTATAAAAGTAAATTTTCAAATATAAGTGAATATGTGTGTGCTCAGACTTAATACGAATATGTGTTCATTGATTCATTCATTGATTCGTTTAACCATTACTTTGAGAATGTTTTGTGTCTATTTTTGTCTCTACCCCATCATAACCAGTGGCTGATATTTAAAACGCTATTTTTATGTATAATTTCGAGCTGTAAAATCAAAATCATTTTCTTGAATCGACATGAATTGAAAAACTACAGCGATGTGGTTTTGGTTCAACAGAAATTGCAATAGTGTACAAATTCGTAATAGTTCCCCTATGCTTGACAATTCAGAATCAATCAATACTTCTAAAAAGTCTATGGGGCTTTTCAAAATGTTTTTCTAACGATTTCATTATTAGAAAATACAACTTTCTTTTTGGAAACACTATTTATGGCAGCTCAGCTGTTTTTATGGAACGTGTTACTGTCAAACATGTTCAGTTTGGTCTGTTATTTAACCTGAAAACGACTTACAAACGTACAACGCTTGCAAATTATTGAATTTTATTATCGGAAAATTGCGTTCAGCGGTGAAACTCATTTCTGGTTGAAAAGATACGTGGACGAGCAAAATTGCAGTATTTGGTGAGAAGAGCAGCCAGCAGCATTCCAAGAACTGCCAATGCATCTAAAAAAATGTATTGTTTGGTGTGTATTGTGGGCCGGTGGCAGACGACGAAGGCAGAAACGTTACTGTGAATAGCGAGCGTTACCGTTCCATGAATACAAATTTTTTTTTCTCAAACTGAAAGAACTGGACTTGGCCGACATATGATTTTAAGAAAACGGTGCCACATGCCACACAGAACACAAACAATGGCCCTAATACATATGTGCGATTTCGGTGAACAGTTTATTTTACGTTTGGGGCCGGTTAATTGACCGCCTGGATCGTGCGATTTAATGTCTTTAGACTATAGGCGCTTGTCTATAGGAACAAGCGCACTGGAAGCCAATATTGAAAAATTTATTCGTGAGATATCGGCCTATATGTTGGAAAGAATATGCTAAAATTGAATCATCTTTAAACATTGAATTATATAGATCGTTCTATCGACTCATATGAAGATTTCATACACTTTTCTAAACTTTATGTGTTTTTTTTGTCTTAAAATTAAATCCGAAAGCTCTTAAAAAATCACCCGATATAATAGGATTGCCAGATTTTCTGACAAATATCTTACGACCGTATAAACTGACAATATACATAACATTGTGCTGGCAATTTCCCATTGTTTGATGGTTGTCAGCAAATTGCCAGGTCTGACAAGTAGCTGTTGTTTGAGTTGCTGATGTTCTATCTCTTCCTTTTGACTATTTTGAAGTAGACAGTCCATAAAGTCTTCAGTTATGACAATAACACATCATTTCTTCTTTCGTATAAGGACCATAGGTATCTTGAAACTCTCTCTCGTTTAATGGAGTGGATTTGAATCAACTAATTCTTTCGGTATATGAATAAAAATCGCTTTGTTCCAAACTAATCGTCTCAAAGGCAAGGTACATCTGAATATAAACATTGGTCTTATTGGTACATTGGCGAAGAATCTATTGCCGTTGTGCACATGGTCTTGCACTGTGCAGACTGTATTTAACCAGTGTGACGCTGGCCTAGATTACAGATGTCTATTGTGATAAAATAGATTTATTATATTACACCCGAACTGCTCTCCTGTTAAGTCTACAAAAAGTGCTGAATATTTCTAAACGTAAAATTGGTTTTGCACATTAAAATTAATTTTTTTCCCAATAATAGTGTATGCAATACATTTTGTAAAGTCTTCTTTTAACCTCTGCAAATACATTTTTCTTTTATTGAAAAAGAAAAAAAAGTCATAGAAAATTTTGGAAATTTTCTAGCTGAATAAACATAACAAATTATCGCATTTAAAATATCTGAATAGTCCTGTTAAACAAATTTCGCGAATTGGTGACAAAATAAATAAAAATAAAGAACAAAAAAAATGTTTTTGAATAAGAATCTGTGAAGACAGAAACGACACAATAAAACAAAGTTTATAATAATAAGTGGGTACAACATTAAGTAATCAAAACGACAATTTATATAAAAATTTATAAGTCGAAATATTGGCTGTTTTTTTTTTTTTAATCTGGGCATGTGAATAAGTAAATAGGTCTGAAATGACACATTCCATTTAACTTTAATTGAAAATATTTTGAAATTCGGCCTGCAATTATGTCATATGCATACCATATAAGAGGTTAAGTATCTTAGTATCATTCTGGATCGACGGCTTAGTTGGTACTCGCACATTGGTGTCTTTCGAACCAAGGTGATAAGGGAATTTTGGGCAAGTCGCTATTCCTGCGGTAAGACATGTGGTCTTTCGTCGAGATTAACACTACGGATATATACCGCTATTATTCGGCCCATTATTATTTATGTGGCGATAGCTTGGTAACGAAAGGCTGAGGAATCTACCATCATGAATAAATTAGGCAGGGTACAGAGACTCGTCTGCCTCGGTATAGCTGGGGCAATGAGAACGTGTCCAATAGCGGCCTTAGAGGCCTTGATTGGTTTGACATCGCCTCAGATCTGTGAGGGTGGTGCCATATTCGGCGGTAAAATTTTTCGCCAAGGAGTACCGAATTGGGTTGGGATTTCTGTCCATTCTACGAAGGGTGGTCGGAGAACCATCTTCAGTCCTGGATATTATGCCTTTGGATATTCGAAGTGAGTTTGATCTAAACTGGCATACCGATGCCTTCAAAATGAGTGACTGTGTCGGTGTCTTTGCTATATGTGCAGATATCAACTTGGACAGTGGCCTTAAGGTAAGACCGTTAATAAATGTTTCTCTGACAGCCAAGTTGCCTTAAGGGCACTTGGCACGAATCGTATGATGACATCTGGACTTGTTGAATACTGCTACTATACGTTGCAAAAACTTTTGCCTAAAAATAAGGTCCGGTTGTTGGGATAAATGGTTATGAAATAGCAGATACATTGGCCAGAATGGGTTCCATTCGGTCCGGAATCTTGCTGTGCAGCACCACTTACTACCATCCTATATTCTTTATAGGTTTAGATGGAAATGTTTAGGTAGATATTACGTCTCCACCATTATGGTTTCAGATTTGATGGTGTTCATTAGGAAAGCAGATCTGCTGAACAAACTATAGACTGGAATAGACCTGCAATAGTGCCTGATCGATATGATGATAATGGTATGTTTCGGTGTTCACCATAAATACACTGAAAAAAAGAGTAAACATGACAAATAGTGCAATAGACTTTTACTTCACTTCATTCTTTCTAAAGCATTTCATTCTTTTTAACTTGAAATTTGGGAAACTCTGCATTTTTATGACAGTTTCACAAACGTCATATCAATTAATTTGTCGAGATATATAAAGGGTGGACAAATTTGAGGTTAGAAAGTAAATTGGCTTAAAAACACATTTTTTTCTGTTGAGAAATTCAGTCTTATTCATACCAATGTAAAATAAAAATATGGGAATTAATAAGACTTCCGCTCTTTTCACAAAATTTTGAATCACATTTTGCAACAAAGCTTCGCATATTTCAACTATGCAGTGCCGAATTTTATCTTTTATAGTGACAGTTGATCGTGGTTTATTCGCGTAAACCCGGTCTTTCAAACAGCTTTAGAGAAAATAGAACAGTGGCGTTAAATCACGAGAACGAGGCGGCCGGAAAATTGCTCATGCAATAACTGAATTGTTTCTCTGGCTGTGGGGCTTGTGGCGCCGTCCTGCTGAAACCAAAGGGAACTGATGTCAACATTAGCCAATTGTGGCCAAAAAAAATTGGTTATTATGGCTTGGAAGCAGAGAGAATTCACCGTGACGGCGTTTCCTTGCTCATTTTCGAAAAAATACGGACCGATGATACCGCCTAATCACAAACCGCACCATACGTTCACTTTCTTTGAATGTAATAGTTTTTCGAGGACTGCTTGTAGATCTTGTGAGCGCCAAATGCGACAATTTTGTTTGTTTACATAACCGCCTAATCATTAAAAATAGTTTTGTTGAAAAATGCGTTGTTTTCGTTCAGTTTTCCAAACAGTAAATTTTCGCAATTAAAATTCTTTGTTCAAGAGTGTAGCGTTCCATAGTTAAAATTTCCAAATTTTTTTCTAAGTAAGTGTGTAATAAGTGCTGACAGCTCAATTCCTGACATTTCATCATATGACAGCCAATTTACTTCCTAACCACAAATTTGGCCACCCTGTACAAATGATAAGTTCACCTTAATATTTGCTCAATTCATTCAAACTAAAAAAAGGTAAGTATGGTCACCTTATTCAAAAAAATTCTACGTTCAAATAATTGAATAATAAGCCGGATTTGCTTTTAGAGATGTACCGTTATATTATGTTTATTTAAATATATGTAAATAATTGCAAAATTCAATGCGTCAAATGATCAGTGATTAATAAGCAATTAATCTAATCAGAAGGTATCACAATTGTTATGCTTTTTTTGTAATAATTTATAATTTAAATATCTTGACGGTATGGGTCGCGGGAAACCTTTGTCACCTTATGAACAAGGACAAATTGTTGCACTTCATGAGCAGGAATTGAGCATGCGTGGAATGGTAAAAAAACTGGGATGATCCTTGTGTGTTGTGCAAAATTTTGTCAAAAACAGAGAAAATTATGGAAAAGGTCCTGACTGTCCGTGAAACTCGGCAAATTAATTTCACGAAAGGCCTAGAATTCCATGAAAAATGCGGTAACAATAAAAGAGGAATTTAAATTACAAGCTTCAAAAAACACAATTCTAGGAGCTGTCAACGCCCAGTCAAAACCTTATGCGAGCAAAATTAAAAAAAATTCCCTGTCTGACTAAGCAGCATAAGATTAAGCGTAAGGAGTTGGCGAAAAACAACATGGCAACTAATTGGAATCAGGTAAACAGTTTTTGTAGGTTTGTAGGTAATTTTTTCTGATCAGAAACAATTTAACCTGGATGGACCAGATGGTTTCAATAGCTATTGGTGAGATTTATGGAAGGAGACCTTGTTTGATGGTTTGGGCTGGCTTTAGCTCACATGGTACCCTGGAACTCTACACTGCTTCCACTCGAATGGATAGTTTAGAGTATCAGGGCATTGTGTCTGAACGTTTGCTGCCATATTTGGCCTAAAATGCTGACAAACTTTCACCTTTCAGCAAGATAACGCAGCAATTCATGTCAGCAAGTCGACCAGACAATGATGATAAGGAGCACGGCTTAAGCCCCATGGAAAATTTGTAGAGACTGCTTGTACGTAATGTTGACGCAGACAACAAACAGAACCGAACAAAAGATGCATTAAAAGTGGCAATCTGCAACAGCTGGCGCGAAATCTGCTCCAACTTTCTGGACAATTTAGTAAGTGCGATGCCATCCCGTATTTTTAAGACAATAGAAGGAAATAGGAACTGCATAAATAAAAAATTATTGTTTAATGCTTAGTTTCAATAAAAGTTTGGATAAATGAATCACTGACCTTATCATTTTGACGCATTGAACTTTGCACTTATTTAAATAAATTTAAACAAACACAATACAACGGTACATCTCTAAAAGCAAAACCGGCTTATTATTCACTTATTTGAACGCAGAATTTTTTTAATAAGGTGACCATGCATAGCATTTTATAGTTTGGATGAATTGAGCAAATATTAAGGTGACCTTATATGCATATGTATTACTATCATTAAATGACTGCTTTAATTGTTCTTTGGTGATTGATTCGTAAAATAGTCAGACTCATGAGATTTTTTAGTTAAGAATTCTGTCAAATCTCATAGAAACAACTTCTTCTCGCATCAGCCACGTATAAAATGTGTGCAAAAATATTAGCAATGTAATAAAGATGGACTGAAGGCAGAACTGGACCATCTTTTCTGAAGATAAGGCTGGTTAAGCAGTGAATATTTCTAGTGCTCGATACAGCGACATGATATAGCGACAGTTATTTCTACCGAAATTGGGTTATATTTATGTAGCCAATATGTGATTTTAACAAGACGGTGTCAAATGCCATACAGCCCGTGAAACAATTCAATTACTGCATGAGACATTCATCAGAATTGGCCCCTAGATTGTGTGATTTTGCACCTGAATTATTATTATTTAATGGCTACAAAGATAAACAGTCTGCTCATATATCTCTAATGGAAAATAAAGTTAATCAGATTTGGGCGTTTAAAAGCCTTATTTATTTGTAAACTTTTATTTGATAAGACGTGAGGTAGCATGCATACACTATAATCAAAAGTGAAGTACTAAATTCTTAAAAATTTCAATTTAATATGAATAAAATTTTATCACTTATCTTGAAATGCTTAAACGATACCAAAAAATATGAAAGTAAAAGTACAAACCGTTTTTTAACTCTTTTGAAAAGGAAAAGTGTGGCTCATAAATAATAAAAACTTTTTATTCCACATAATCTACTACGATGTACTTTTAAATATGAAGTGCTTTCGCTTAAAATTATTTCTGAAACTAAAAAAATATTTTCAGAATAAACCATTTCGTAACTTGAAAGTCTTCTTTCCTTGTTATTTAAAAGGATTACAACTTTGCTGTGAAAAGGAAAATTAAGAAATGGTATTAAGTTTTTATGAAATGAAATAAAACAAAAATCGTCTAATTTTAATAAAAAGAAAGAAATATAATTTCTTTGAAGAACTCGAGGGAGATGGTTAAATATTAATGATGATGATGATGATGATGATTGTATTTCGTTACAAAAGTTTTATTTAAACGTATTTGTTCTTGTTTTTGTAAAGCAGTTTTATCAAGTATTTATTGATATCAACTAACAACTAAAGTGTCATTAATTTTCCTCCGAACGAAATAAAAATACAGTTTGGAAGACACTCATTTATCGGGGGTTTTTCCTTAAGATCTTCTTATCTTTAGATTTGAATGAACTAAAATGAATTCAGAGGCAAAATGAATTCAATTTTTTTAAACATTTGAAAGACATATCAATCCCATAATAACAATTCCCTTAACATTCCATGAAGGAACGTGGGGACTTCTCTCAGTCAATGAGCTGCACCCATTTCTATTTTTAGACTCATTGAAAGGGACCGACTCCGAACGGCAAAGCATTAGAGAAGTTTTCAATAGCAAGTAATACTCATAACCAGTTACTAGCTAATGTTATGAGGTGCTGCCGCTGTAAAACAAAACTTTTTTCTTTTACAGATGGCTTGGTTTGGTAGTGAACCGAGGACGTTCTGGTTGATAGACGGATGTCTTACCCAACATACCACAGCGGCATAATGCCATAACGTGTCTATAAATCGGGCCAAAATTGATCGAAAGCATAGTTTATTTTGGCATTAAAAGCCGCTTTTCGCTTATTCCCATAGACCAGCGCCTTTAGAAAATTCCTCAAGAAAATGTCTAATTTGGTCAAAGCACCCCATCATGAGATGACCTTGTCTTCATATCACTTGCTCGAAATTCAAATGCGGCATAAGCTGTGTGGCACGTATCGTTGTCTTGTTGAAACCTTATGATATTGGTGTTCATACTATTTGAAACAGGAAAACGGTGGTCAAAGAAATATGGACCAAGGATTCAGCCAGTCCAAAACCCATAAAATCCCTCATTAGTGAAAATAATTTCTTAACGAAAATGAGGGTCAGTTTTCATTAAACGTCGTTTACCTTTATCGTCTGTGTCAGCTGAATTTTGTACGGGTACTAAGTTGTGGTCTGTCAAATGACAAATTCTTGTGAGCAATACGAAATCGACTATCCCGCAATCCTCTGTACACTTTTACGGACTTTGTCATCGGTTTGTCATCGCTTTGTCATCGCTTACTAAAGCAGTGGATTAAAATTTATCCATCTTAGTCCTCTTAGTATGACGATTACAGCGACCATAACCCGAACAGTTTACCTATTTTGATAAAACAACTCTACGTGTTGTTCAACGCTGTATATCGCCATGTTGATTTGGAAAACTAAATAAGTGACAGCCAATTTGATTGATACATCTTTAACAAGCCTTAAACAATCAATTAGAAAATAAGGCCAAAATATTAACATTTTTATTATAAAATATTTTTTAAATTATAGTGGAGTGTCTTTTGCTATATAACAAATGTTTTGTTGCAATGCTGCTGAATCCTGGGATTCTTCTTTATATTGAAAAATTGTAAGAATACATACATACATATGTATGCATGTATGTATTTTTGAAAACGTTAAAACAAAATGGAAAGTCCTAATAAGAGAATATTGAAATGAAAGAAATTCTATGTTTAATTAATCGGTGAAGCATTATATTGTTTTTTCTTTAAAAACTAAAGAGACACATAAAAAGTCTTACGAAAATTTATTATCAAAAAATAAATAATTAAATAAATAAAAAATCAAAAAGCAACGTAAATAAGTAATAATTTCTGTCCATAACAAAAACTCTATATAATTTAAATATGAGTACGAGTATAATTTGCAATTTAAACAAAGTCTGTCTGTCTAAAATATCTTTTTTTTATCAATAAATTTTTATTTGATTTTTATTTTTGATTGATTGACTACTGACTGGCTGAGTAGCCAGAAAAACTTGTAACAGACATTGAATTTATCCTTGAATTTATTGTAAAAGTTGTTTTCTTCAATTTCTTCGCATTTAAAATGTTCGCTTTTAAACCAGCATGTATGTATGTAAGTGGTACATAATCACAGTCTTTATAATTTCTATGGATTTACTTTTAAACTAATCTTTAGAGCCTCGAGTAAGTATTCATCATGTGTAGCCAATTTTTACCTATTTTTTCTAAGATTTCTTACTGCATGAAGTCGTTATATTCGTCATGAATTATTCATTAGGCCAAAAAAAAGTCTGTCCTACTATGTGTTTAACATCTCGTTACTCTTTATTCTTCTATTATTCATTCTTCGTGGTCAGCAGACATTCGGTCAGACATTGTAAGGTCTGTGCGAATAAATGAAATGACCATCAATGGCAATGATTTAAAGATGCCAACGAGATTGTTTTAAATACAATATATCAGCCAATAAACCATATGTTGGCTATAATGCGGTCAACTATAAATTGTTTCAAATTGATGTCAGGGTTAAATGCCTTTCTTGTTGTTGTTGTTGTTGTTGTTGTTGTTGTTGCATTTAAAGACTGTAACGTATACCTAATAAATATTAAATATACGCTCAACATTATTTTATTTAAATTGTGAAATGAAAAATACTTATGAAGGGTGTCCCAAAATTAACGCAAGATTTGAATGGCTTGCACGGCCTTGCATGCACATACGCACTAGTTTGTCGAAATTTTTTATAACCGTTTGCATAAATGTGGCTGAATTTCGTTGCTGCAGCGTTGAATCTCCTTCTTTAATTCACTGGTGGTTGTGGTCCCATCTGTGATTTCAAATAATAAAGGGTAACAACTAATAGGTTCTCGGTTAAACACCAGACCAGACTATCAGATAATTTTCAACAGCGGCACCACCTCATAGCACTGAAAAACTGCTCTCACTTAAGCATTTGCCGTTCGGAGTCGGCGTAAAATTGTAGATCCCTTTCAATAAGTCAAAAAATTGAATCGGGTATTTCTCATTGACTTAGAAAAGCCCCCCTTGAGATGTCAATTTATGTATGTATGTATGTAATGGTATTAAACCACACAATCTAGGAAGCCAATTATGATCACTGAAACGAGAGAGAACACAACCTGCAAATATCACATGCAGTATAATTGAACTGTTTTACAGGCTGTATGGCATGTGGCATCGTTTTATTGAAACCATATATTGGCCACATCAATTATATCCAATTTCAGCATAAAGAATTGTGTTATCGAGCATCGGTAACAATCACTACTTGACCAGCCTCATTTTCAAAATAGTATAGTCCAATTATGCCTCCACACCAAATACGTTATGCATGCATTTGTGTTTCGACACTCACAGGTGGGTTCTCAGAACCCCAAAAGCGGCAATTTTGGCGATTAATAAAGTCATCAAAGTGAAAATGTGTTTCTTTGTTTAGGATGACTTCACTCGAAAAATCAGCATCCATTTGTTGATGTTCAATAATCCATTCAACGAACTCTCTTCGCTGTGTATGATCATTAGGCTTCAGTTGATGTACTAATTGATTTTTTTAGGCATAGAGACACAGATCTTTAGTGAGTTTACGCTGTAGGGAGCTTCTTGAAATTACAAAATTCTCGTCCACTACGCCGAATTGAGGTACCGATACTCTCACGCACTGCTTCGATGTTGACATTTGAACGGCTCCAACGAATCCGGTCTTTCTGAATTTTGCAATTAATCGCTTTATAGTTAATGAAGTTAGAACACTATTCCGGCCATATTTTGTAAGAAATTTTTGAACAGTGGCAGCCAAGCTTTCGTTAGTTTTGAAATATTGTTCAATAATTATTGTTCTATCGTTTAGCGCTCTATTTTTACTACCCCTAAGCTGACAGCTGCCAAATGGCGACAAATTCAAATCTTGCGTTAATTTTGGAACACGTTTTGCAACAAAATTTAGTTTAAAACGCAACCTTATTTTTCGAATTCGAAAAAATTTAACGAATTTAGAAAAGCATTCAAAGTCTTAAGAAATCTGACTAGTGTGCCATTATTTTTAATTTATACATAAACTTTTTAAATCTTTTAAAGAAAATCGAAATAAAATACATTTTAATACTTTTCCAATTATTTCGAACAATAAGCCAATAATATATTTAAGCGATTGCAACTAAGTTCTTAAAGTCGTTTGTATATCGTCCCCTAAAATGAAGAACATAATCTAAAGTATAATATGAAGTTTTACTGGTGAAGAAAAAAATACTTTTATATTGCAGTGTTTTAGCTGGCGTTGCACGAGTACATATATTTTTCTCTTTTATTTTTTCATTTTTGCAACAATTAATTTAAAATGTTTTTCAAATACTTGAATAGAAAAGAACAATAAAACAATTTTCAATTTCTTCTTCTCCTTTTCCATTTTATCAATTTCAATTGCAATTTTATTTAACTTTTTTTTCTCAGTTTTATTTTTACTTTTTGTTTTCACTGTAGTTTTTAAGCTGCTGCTATACTACTGCTGCTTGTATTCTCTGGCTAAGCATTTGAGTTCTATAAAAAAAAACAGATGCAACTCAACAAAAAAGCAACAACACAAATGATACTTTAACTGTTTTATAGTTTTTAATTATTTTACGCTAAAAAAGTTGGTGGAAAGCTTTAAGTACCAACAATGCATCGAATTATTTTTTTTTTTATTTTCACTGTTTCGCTGCATTGCATGAAAATCCACACACAATTCCAGTTCTGACCAAATTCAAATGGAACAAAAAAGGGTGGTATTTGCACTTTAAGTATCAATGCAAAAGTAAGGGTGCCTTCAAAAAATTTTTTTATTATTTTTTTAATAAAAAAAAAATAAATAAATTTTGTTGACGGAGAAAATTTAAACGCAACTACGCTGTAGTTGTTCATATACGAACCTGACTGGTAAACGACAAACTTTCTTTTTGGGATATTGGAAAAGTTTGTCATTCTACTCTAATTTAGTTTTCATTTTCTTGTTGTTGTTGCTATTTTTGTTGTATTTTTTAAATCTTTTGTAATTGTAATTTTTGCATTATTTTTATTTAAAACAGTGGCAGAGCGTCACTGTAAACTGGTGCATAGTTTTTGATGAAAACTAGCTGCCAATGTTTTCAATGTAGAAAGTTGAAGTACTCGAATGATAAAGGGACTCTGAGGTGTGTAGAGTAAATATAGGGTAAAAACAAATGGATTTACCTGGTTCGTTATAATTCACCTTTTAATTAAAATATTTTCACAATTCAAATGTTGTATACGTCAGAACATATTTTTATTTAATTTTTTTTTTTTAAATATTCAAGTTTAATCGAGGCTTTACTGTACGTACTACTCGTATAAATCTTGTGTTACAATTACATATGCGTCCCTGCATTTGTTATTCGTTAACCTTCAAATGCATTTGCAATTATGGCACGATTCTACGCATGTTTAGATTGTGTGAGTTGGTTCATTAACCGTCAAATGGTTGTCAGTTGAACTCGTTAGAAATAAATGAAGAAGGGAGAAGAAACAAAAAATAAACTGAAATTTTTTCTTTTTCCTCTAGCTCAAGGGCAACAGAACTCATTTACTTGACTCTCAATGTGTATGTTGCTTTCTATGCATGTGTGAATACTTTTCTTATCACTCGTAGTATATACGAAAATACATATCGTTATACGATAACTGTTACTCAAATAAGAGGAAACAACTAACACGAAAGGGACAAGGATTGCTAGTTTCTTTTATCATTTAATTTTCTTTTAAATTAACAACTTGAAATGAAATACAGACATACATACGTACATATGTAAGATATATTCGATATAAAATATGTTTTATTTTTATTTCAATTAAAGTTTTAATGTTAAAATTTTTATATTTTACCTACATAACATGGAAAGCACTGATTTACAAGTCTCTTATGTTATAACATTTATGTATGTTTTGATAATTTTCATTCACGTAATTAGATATCAAATGGCATTATTGATCGAAATCAATAAAACAGGAAATTTGCTAGATCATATCACGTATTAAAATTTTTCTTAAATAAAAGCCACACTTCAAGGTAAAATAATAAAGGGTGGGCAAATTTGAGGTTAGGAAGTAAATTGGCTTAAAAAAACATTTTTTGTTGTTGTTGAGAGATTCAGTTTTATTCATATCAATGTAAAATAAAAATATGGGAACTAATAATGGAATATGATGTCGGGTAAATGTCCCCGTCTAATTTTGAACCACATTTTGCAACAAAGCTTCGCTTATCTCGTCAATGCAGTGCCGAATTTCATCTTTCAGGGTTTCAGTTGTTGGTTGTTTGTTCACGTAAATCCGGTATTTTAAATAGTCCCAGAGAAAATAATCCAGCGGCGTTAAGTCACAAGAACGAGGCGACCAATTGACATCGCCAAATCGAGAAATTACGCGACCGAGTATTTTCTCATGCAATAACTGAATTGTTTGGCTGGCTGTGTTGCTGGTGGCACCGTCCTACTGAAACCAAAAGTCATTGATGGCAACATTAGCCAATTGTGGCCACAAAAAATTGGCTGTCATGGTTTGGTAGCGCAGAGAATTCACGGTGACACGGCGTTTCCCTGCTCATTTTCAAAAAAATACGGGCCGATTATGCCGCCTAACCACAAACAGCATCATACGGTTTTTCAAGGACTGTTTGTGCGACAATTTTGTTTGTTTACATAACCGCCTAATTGAAAATGGGCCTCATCACTAAAAATAATTTTGTTGAAAAATGCTTTGTTTTCGTTCCAGTTTTTCAAACAGTAAATTTTCGCAATTAAAATTCTTTGTTCAAGAGTGTAGCGTTCCATTGTTAAAATATCCCAATTTTTTACTAAAATAGGTTGACAGGCCAATTCTTGACATTTCATCATTTGACAGCCAATTTACTTCCTAACCTCAAATTTGCCCACCCTGTATGGGCTTGGTTATTGGCTCGTTATTATGCTACCCTATTAAAAGGCAATATTATCCATGCTACGCCACATCTTTCTTATAAAATAAGTTATTTTTGTAACAAATGTTTAACAAATAATTAGTTAAATCGCCACCGATCATGGTCAGATAAATTTTTATTCGAAAAAATGCTATTGTTTCCCCAAAATAGGAGAATGAGCTAACATTTGAAGCTAGGGTAGAGTCAATAAAAAATTTGAAGTTTTAAAGTCTTTCTAGGCAATAGTTTTCGAGTTGAAGAATTGGGCCTTAAATGCTTATATTTTACTGCAGAATATAAAGGGGGAAAACAACAAAGAAACTTTTAAGGGATGCCAACTGAAATAGCATTCTGGGCATCCTACTCGTAACAGGGCACACTTGAAGCAGTATTTGCAGGACTTGCTGTAAGGATGAGAAAATCCTCAATACCAGATATTCTCAACTTATGAAACTCGAGAGGAAAATACTGAGCAAATATATCTATAATATGGTGTTAATTAGTTACTGAACTGATAGGTTTACTCCTTAGTAAATTAAATAAAATAGCGAGCGCGCAACAAACAAACGTTTTATCTTTTCTTTTTGAGTAGTCATACCGATATAACGAACTAATCAAAAGTAAAAGGTTTCACCCTTTGATAATTAAGTGATATTTTGTCTCCAAGGCAGTGGGTGGCTCAGCAATATCTCTATCGTGGTTGCTTAGATTCCATCACAACCGTGTGTGCACTTTAAAAGGGTAGTTGGCAGTATTTAGGCATAAAAAATAATAAAAACAAACAAACAAAGTTCAAAACGTACAAGCAAACATGACATCATTTTGCAATGAAAAAAGTGCTGGTACATCAAGACAATACACAGGGTATACAGTTGTTTAGCCACACTAACTAACTAAAAACCAACTAATTGAGCGAAAATTTGATCTCCAGATTTAACCCCGTGCTCTTTTCTATATTTAGTTTTAAGAAAATTGCTGAGTAGTAAGAGATTTGAGTCTGTGATAGATAAAAACAAACGTTTGTTTCAAGGAGAGGCCTTAAGGCATCTTATACTTTTTTGGGTTTTAATCTATTACAGACATACACATGTACATAATCGTATATATGTACATACATATTTTTAATTTAGCCTATAAATGAACTTATTTTCTGTTCGACATTTTTTATTATGGTTGAAAGCAGTTGATTGAATCGATTTTGTGGCTGTGGCTTATTTCTGCACTCATGCACTTGTGTCGTAATATTGTGTATTATTTTTGTATTTATTTACTCAGAATATATATTTGTTTTGTTGTTGTTTTTCAATTAAAACTTACCTTATTGAGTATTTAGATAAACATTTTTAATTAAAAAGTCAAAATTTTTTTTATTGATGTGTTTCTTTGATTTGATTTGATTTTTTTTTTTAATTTTATATTTTATTCGAGTTTTTTTGTTGTTGATTTTTTTTTATAAATATAAATTTTAGTTTTAGATTTTTTTTCTTATTCTATTTATTTATTGATTTTGTAAATTTAATCAATTGAATACACAGACATGTTTGTTGTGGAATTTCTTTATTTTTTTTTTTATTTGCTTTAAATTAAACATTAGAATTTAAAAATTTCAATGGAATTTAGATTAAAATTATATATTTCGAAAGAAAAAAATAAATAAATTGCTAATGAAATTTGAAAAGTTTTTTGGTTTTGTGTTTTAACAGTAAAACATTAATTTTAAAAATTAGAAACTAATTCAGAAGTAATTTAGGCAAATTTTTGATAATTGTATTCACCTAAATTAGTCCTGAAGGGTTTACAAACAAAAGCGATTTTCCAATGAGCCTCTAGAAGAGCGCTTTTGTTTATTTCTCAATATTTAAAATATTCAAATTTTAACTAAAAACTCAAATAAAAAAACTTTATTTGATTAAAGAAATAATAACGTGAATGATTAATGTGTAAGAACTTTTAATTTCTTTTTTAATGAAACGTATACGAAAATTTAATTAGATTTCATGATAATACAATATTATTATGCTCTTTTTTGTTGTTTAATTATCATTATTATTGATTATTGTTTTATAATTATTGCACATTTATACATACATACACCGACTTAAAACATCTATTTTGGTTTCTAATAAGAAATTAGACACAAGAAAATAATTACAGGAACAAAAAAAAAAAAGAGTGACAATGGCAAACAAGAGTAAAACAATACTTGAAATTCCATGAAAGAATTGTTATTTTAATGAAAAGTAAAAAACATAAAATATACACATTTTTCCTTATGAGTATTCATTTCATTTGACTATAATACATTACAATATATTACAAGAATTAATTTAAAAAATATATGGATTTTTCTCATATATTGCATACGATTAGTAATTGTATTGAGTTTTGTACGTTATAATAATTGTTTTGTTTCTTTGTTTGTTTGTATGTATATGTTAAACATTCACACTCTAATATACATATGTACTCATACACTCACAACATTCGATCTATTTATCTGCCACCTAAACTCATACGTTCTCATCAAATCACATTCATACTGTATTCACATAATGCATCCATTCATGTTATTTTTATGCGTAAGACTAGCAGGCTTATATTTGTATGTTTATTAGGAATCAAAATTTTTAAAAATCTTTTATACGTACATACGATTCTATGTATGTATGTATATTACACATATACAGCAGTGGTAAAAGAAGTAGTAATTAAATATATTTACTGGCTTTATTTGTAGTCTCTATCTGATATATTGAATTTATGTGGCTGCACAAAAGATACTTTGGGTCGCCGAACATTTGGTCTTTATACTCGAAATACTTTATAATTTTTCAAGTAAAGCCATCATTTAGAGTAAAAATATATTTATGCAGCGTATTATGCTAATGTTAGAAAATAGATTGATCAAAAAAGGAAAGAAGGAGTATGGCGAATCTATCGCAACAACAACAACAAGCGAATGTGCTCTACAATAATACTATTTAGTACTCGGTATACAAAAAGCATAAACACTTTGTAGTTGTAGATAGTATCCGTGGAGTAAGGGAATGCATGCAGCATTATGAGTTGGATTCCCATTTACCTAAAAAAATAATACTTTTGCCCTTTATTTTAGGTGAACGAGAAGCAACATCCCTTACATGAGATGAGTATTTAATTTTTGCTTGGATTAGGGGCTAAATATTAAATGGTTCAAGTGAAGTGAACTTGAATGCTTTTTTGCTTGCCAGACACTGAACTGCAAACTGTAAATCCGTAATACAGCGATACTCGCTTTTTTGCAGATGACAGATTCCAGTATTATAGTGTTTGGGTTCAAGAAAACAGTTTTGTTATATTATAGACTATAAGGGCCGTTAACGCTTGGAAAAGAGTTTACAACAAGCGAACTAATGGTAATACGGCAGCGTAACAGAATAATGCTGTACTAGGTTCCATAGCGAGTAGAAGACTGATACCTGATTGATTTATTGATTTATTTTTACTTTTAGTTTCGCAAAATTTAATACAATTGAGTGTAAACGATCAATTTTTAACAATTAAAAGTCTTTTTATAAATATTAAAATTCTGAAACCATTTGATGTTTAGAAAATACCTGTAACTAACATGAGATGATATTCCTTTGACCACTACTGTGTACATACTTGTGTATATGAATTTCATGGGTATATGTATTGCTCCAACAATGTTGACTGCAATATCATAATGATAATGTTATACTGTTATGCATCAGTATGTGTGGTAAACACACACAGAACCACTAACTTAACATTCTGTCTATAACTTTTGACTTTCAATAAATATGGAGAATAAGAATTTATCATCTCTCTCTCCCTCTCTCTCTCTCTATCTCCTATGCAAGCACACATACAATATAATGTATAACGGAAAACGGATGAAAAAAGAAATTTATGATGGAATGGAAGAGTATGTATTGGAGAAAATTGTTTTTGTTTTCCTTTTCTAATCGTTTGTGTATATGATACAAAAGATTTTATTTAAATATGATTTGACTTTTATACACACTTATGTACAGTATAGAGACATGCAGACATACATGCATACCTACATATATACATACTTACACACAATACACAATTTATTACAACTACAAGTACAATTGCTATCTGTTACTCTTATTGTTACTGCTACTTAATCTGTACGATAGTTTTTCTTTTAATACAATACCTTATACAAGTATGCACGTATGTATGTATGTCTGTATGTGTTTTTGTAAATATATACAAATACATACATATTTATTATTTATTAGAATTACACTTATCATTAGCATTTTTACATATAAGTAATAATAATAATAAAAAAAGAGATTTAAAGGAACATTTTACAATCTGTTGAAATTTGAACTTTTCTTTTTTATGAGACAGAGTGTTGTGTCCTTATGAATTATGTTTAATTATGATTAATACTCGATAAAGTCGTATGATTATGTTTTGTTTTGTAATAGTTTTTGGTGATAAACAGCAGGTACCAGATAATTACAAGATTTCAATAACAAATACTTACAAGTTATAACACAAATTATATGTTTAGTGTATAAAAGAGAAATATAATATTTTAATAGGAATAATAAAATCAACCATAACATACTGTTTTGCTGTGATAATGAAATCGTTCTTTTCCATGTATGTATGTACATACATATGTTGCAATTATTTGTTCAGGCTGATTAAATTCTTATTGATTTTTAATTCTTACTCCTCAAAAATGAATGAACGCGTAAGTAAGAGTATCTGCAACAATGTGGGCGTACAGAATTAATTCTTCTTATGTGGGAATCTAATCGATTCTTGAGAAGAATTATAATTCGGCTTAAATATATAAATCAATCTAAACATTTACGAGTATAAATTAAAACGCAATACGTATAATAAAACAAGAATTTATGGAAAAGAAATGTGTGTTTTATGAGCAGCATAAAACTGTGAGATTTAATCAGAAGGTTAAACAAAAACAATTTATTTCAAATTTATTTAAGGAATTACACTGGTTAGTACATAAATAAAGTTGTCTCCTGAAGAGACTAAATATTTTTCTACTGGCAATGTTTTTATATCAGAATTTAAAAAGTGCACCGACAAACACATATTGTAGGAAGTTTTCAAATAGCCTTTAAGACTCATAACGGAACTACTATTGCAGAGATTTCTTGGATTAAACTTTTTTTATTACTGAACATAAAGGTGGGAGAAGATTTATACCAACGAAAGTAGCAATGAAGTAATCTATGGATAGACTAACTAAGGTATAATGAACAACTGCACATGTCAAAACTAAGGAATATATTTTCAACCATAGGCTTCAGTTCATTGTAAGAAATGGGATTTTCGTTTCGGTATCAAAAAAAAAGACAAAAAAAAGAGTAACAAACTTTATAAAAAAAGGAGTTTTTCATGGGTTGCTTTTATGAAAAACTTAATAACTCTGTCAATTTCCAGTTAGCCATTCAGTCGACCTAGTGAAAGCAATGATTTTGTTCAGATCGCACATTGGATGATGGTCCTTATTGTCAAATCTGCTACGAACAAGCACAGAAAGCCTAAAAGCGTCGAGTTCTGAACAGTAGCAAAGGTGTTCCGTAGATTCCTCCTCCTTTTAATGATTGCAACTTGTGCAGAGATTATCATATGGGCTTATCAACCTTTGAGCATGTCTACCAACAGCCCCCATATAAGGTTCCTAGCAACAGCTGCACTATTCTACGGTAACGCAACCGGATGCTTCTCATAGCAGGTGGGTTCATTTCCCTACCGTCCGTTCGCCGTTTGGAAAATTTATGTGACACTAGCCGTCTGCTTAACAGGAGCATCGATGTACCCAATCGATCCGTGCGGATACAAGGTGATATATATCTGTGTAACCGTTAAATGGTCGCTATGCCGGCATTCATGAACAATTCTCGACATGTTAAGAACACTCTCCAGGGATCTTATGTAAACACGCTGACATCCCTTAATATCGAACCTACGGCGCGGCAATATTTCTGTTGCTCTTCTTTCCACATTTGAAACTTAAAATCGGTTAATATTAAGCTAAGTCATTAGCTTATAACTGCATGAAAGTACGAAAACCTTTTTCTCAACATAATTCGAAATTTTTAGTTGTTTTAGAATATTTCAAAATCAGATTCTTGCTGTATTCGCTAATAGCGCCTATAGCCTGGTATTGTGTTCAAAATTTCGTGCGAAATGTTGTCAAATTACATAAAAAAAATTTCGTATGAAATAATTGCGAAATAATGTTGAGAAAGCAGTACTCTGTTCTTTTTACGAACAACATGTGAAATGTATATGTAAACATTATTTTCTAACTGCAATAAATTTCTAAAAAATTTTAAGCAGCAGTAGGGTCATAGATACTGTTAGAACATAGTCTTTCATTATATAGTTTTTTATTATATGGCTAATAAAAGCTAACCCAATAGAGTGGTTAGAAAATGTGAATCGTATCGTTGTTGTAGTGCTTTTTATTTTTACTGATGAAAAAAAATGAACTTTTCTAGGTGTAACGTCATCTTAAAAAAATTAAAACTGCTCACAAAACAATTAAAAATCTTTCTAATTTTTTTTTATAGAACTTATATCAATATATGAATAAAAATATTGTTCTAAAAATATTCATTATTTTTATATGTGTAAAAATATTTATGTCCCTACTGAACATTTTTTGCTATGTTGTTGGAGAAAACATATGGTTTTTGTTTACAAATATAAAACCATGTAGCATATTTTAGGGCATAAAAACGACAAATTTTGAAATATTGCCAAATGACTACACTGATTGCATGTCAATTTTTTCGTACGAAAGAAGAAATGTTGCACAATATTTTGCTCAAATTTGAACAGTTTACTAGGCTTATCACAAGGCGAATTCAAGCCAGGTGACCTTGGCTTGGTACGTAAGCAACAGCTCATAAGTGACTGTATGTCAAAACGATTCTCCATTACTATTTTTTTTACAACAAAGATATGTGACACACAGTTAATTTGTTTACTATTTGTTTACTACAGTGCTGCATTATTTTGACACAACGTAAAAGTCTGTATAGAGTGTTGTATTCGTTTTCAAAATGAGACCACCTTGTCAAATTGGCCTTGGCTTATCAGAAAAATAGTATCACTTCATAGGTATTTCAAATTCGTTCATTTTTGTCCGATCACTATACGACTGAACTTAGTCGAGTTACCATTAGTACTAAAAACAAGTAAAAACCGGAAAATGCTAAATTAGAGGAATGTAAAAAATTCAGAAATAGGGATATAGGGAAATATTTATCTATCACGGGAGTACTACGGTATAATTTTAAGTTGAATAGTATCAAAAAAAGTACGATCGTATCAACTTTCCCATCACTGCTCCAATTTCTTGCTGACCTCTGTGTCTTTAACTTTACATATGAAAATTTGTTAATCTCAACTAAATGAGAATTACAACAATTAGATACAATAGATAGAAAAATGTGTCAATGGGAAAAGTTAATTTAATATGTAGGTAGTTAAGTAGAAAGTTTAAAGCCAAAAAATCACAATGTTTTCATGGCATTTAAGGTACATATGTTAACATTACAAAATAATATTGTACCATGGCTGGTGAACATTTCTTATCACAGCACTCGAAATCATTTTCGTGGAGTTTCATTTCAAAGAGACGACATTTTCTTAATATAATATTAACTTTTATATAAATAACAATAGTTTTAACAAAAATAAATTTAATTTCTTTTTCAATTTTGTTTTTGGAAGACTATTTCTTTGGACAAATACAATAAATTTAAATTTAAAAATAAAATGTTTAAAATTTCAATACGAAAGCAAGTTACAAGTAAAACTAACCTTAAGGAATACGTTTAATGTTATTACGTGTGGTTGACGATAATGAAGAATCGGATGATGGACTGGAATGGAAATGGCCGTGGGTAGCAACGACATCAAGGCATTCATCATCCAAAGGAAGCTTACAGATTTCATCAACATCTTCAACGGTGGTAATTTGACTTGCAACGCTTGGCCGCATTTCCAATTTCGGATGATTGCGTGAATTCATTAACTTTTGGTCGGCAGTATCGTTATTTTCAGCCATGTTAGGAGATGTGGGTGTGGAAGGTGTTATAATTGAAGAAATGGCTGCGGCTGTAGCTGATGTGGGGGGCGGTGTTGTTGCCACCATCGAAACATTACTTGAGTTGAGTGAATTAGCACGAAATTTTGCGGTCGATAGGAAAGACACCTTATTGGGTGGTGGTGGTATGGTAATGGGTGTCAAGGCAAATGTGCAATGTTTGCTCGAACCAGATGGATGTATTGGAGTTGTTGCTGTACTTAAATTGCCGGAAATGTTTAAATTATTGGCAGACGTGGATGCCAACGAGAGACTAGACATTGATGTTGGCGATATTGTAGTCGCGGTGGCGGCCGTTGATAATAGTGAGGTTGCTGCTGTTATAGGCGGTGTTACCGTGACTATGGCCTTTGTGGTATTCGACATTAGACTTGTGGCTGCAGCGTAGTGGACACCCGAAGATCTTCGTCGCTGACGATGATGATGGCGATGAAAACTCTGGCAGCGTGTACAAGAACGTTCAAGTTGTAATTGCTGCTGCTGCTGTTGTTGTTCTTGTTGATGATTTGGATGCAAATGATGATGATGGTGATGATGATGTTGTTGTACGACACTGTTTCTACCGCAGTTGCTGCTCCCACTGCAAGAGCTGCAACTGCTAAGCTGTCGTCACATAATCGAACGATTGCCATCGAATTGATTCACCGATGAATAACCAAATGATGTTGAGGCAGCAACCATGGCAGCAGCCACATGACACTTAAGTTGTGGCAAATACACAACAATAACGACGACAACAACAACAACAACGACAACGACAACGACAACGTATGCCGCAAACAATGTTGAAATATCGCAATCGCAATGGCCAGGAAATGAGAGAAGGAAAAGAAAATGTAATAAAAAAAGAAAAAAAAAATTTACTAAAAGTGTATACGAAACGCGAATACAATTACAACGATTATTAATAAATGAGAGGCAAATAACTTGTAAAAATTGGCAAATACGTAATAAAATAATTAAATTTCATTAATACAGTAAATAAATACAAAAATACAATTTAAATAAATCATTATGTACAAGTATAAATAAGAGGTGGATGGAGGGTGGTTTTACGGTATTATGCTGGCAAACGTAAGAAAAAACTATTTTACTTTTAGCTTGTGCTCTATAAAGCGCAATTAAATCGTTTTGATTTAATGGTTTAATGAACAAATAAACATTCAACACATTCAACATATTCAATGGATTGCCTACACGCACTTCATATCAATTTGAAATTGTGGTCTCACGCCTTTTCAATATTTAATCATCATACTCAAGGGAATGAGTATTATGAGTATTTGTTGAGGGAATTTACTAAGACTACATCAAACATCTAATGATTGCAAATCCTTTAAAATTTAATTAGTTGTTAAGCTTTTTAATTATAATTATGCTTGAATTGATCATTATTATCATTAATAGAGTATTCAAAGTGCTTAGGTGTGTGTTTTTAAGTGTCGTTTAAAATATTTCCCTCCTTCTCAAGTGTACAAGTGTTTAAATGGACTCATGGAAACAAGTTTACAATAATTGTGTGTGAATAACGAGTATTTTCGCAATTGTGTTACACATTCCATTTAGAATTAACTTTTTATTTTGTAACATTTGTGTGTAATTGCTGTTTAATATTTAACTGTTTGACTGGTTAAAAATTTAAGCAAACAAACTTAATTTGTTTCGCACAATGGCTTAAAAACTCATTTCATTTCAAAACTTTTTAAGATGCTGTTCTTTTATTGTAGGCTCTTTTGTCAAAGATTTAACATTATGGTCTCATTTATGCTTTGCGCTAGCATGACAGCTGGAGACAATTTATTCTACATTCTACCTTCATCATCTGGTGTCAAAGATTTGATTATGATACTACAAGCAAAAGAAGCTTCGGTGGTCTACTTTTAAATGACAAAACTATAGGTATTTTCGTGTCTTTATTTAAAACAATTATTTGAGAATAATATTTCTTGACCGGAGGCACTTTATTATTATAGTTACTAACATTAGCTAGTAACTGGTTATGTGTATTACTACTATTGACAACTTCTCTAATGTGTTTGCCGTTCATCAAAATGCGTTTTAATATATAAATTCGTAGACTTTTGTTTATATTTTCCGTTTAAAAATGGAATTCAACTTGTGCATGAAATCAATGCTTTTGAAAACTCGTGTACATCATACAAAGGCTGGCCAAATTTGAGGTTAGGAAGTAAATTGGTTTAAAAACACATTTTTTTGTGGTTCAAAATTTTGTGAAACGAGCGGACGTCTGCCGACGTGCTAGAGGTGAATATTTGCCCGACATAATCTTCCGTTATTATTAATTCCCATATTTCTCTTTTATATTGGTATGAATAAAAGTGAATTTGTCAAAAAATATGTTTGCCCGCCCTTTACAAATGTATATTCATACATACAATGTGTCACAACTAAATAGCCATCTTCTGCAAAATATTAGCGCAAAAGGGCGATTGACAACGTATTAAAATATGCAAATGTCGCAAAAAACATTCGTTGATACATATCACTTTGGCATACGCAGTTTAAACGAGAATAATATGTTGGATATTGTTGCTCATATTACCATCAATATAATTCAATATTCGATAGTTTTGAACTATTTGTTCGCAAAAAGTTGTTTCCAAAAAATTCGGCAACATTATCGTGAAATAAAATAAAAGCGACAAGCATTGGTGGTGAAAAATTTTATAACTTCTTAAAGACTTCGTTCAACTTGCTTACGAAAATTGTTCCAACTGGGATACGGAAAGGTTAATGTACAGCACTGTTCAAAAAAATAGACTCACCATGATCTAACATTATTGAGACCAATAAAACATTAAAAACGCAAATACTAATTTGTTTTTTTTTTTTTTTTTGGTAAAATTATAACATAAATGACATAAAAAAGATATGACTTTAAAATATCGAAACTAAAAAAAAACTATATATTCATCAATATTCTGGAATCTCAATACTTGGTGGAATAACCCTTATTTTTAATGACAGCTGAGCGCCGTTTTGGCATAGAGTTAACAAGTCTCTGAAATGTTTCTATTGGAATATTTTTCCACGTTTCTTTCACTAACTTCCACAACTGTTCTTTATCTGAATGGTTTTTTCCTCGGAGAGATGCTTTGACAGTTTTCCATAGATTTTCGATAGGCTCTAAGCCCGGAAACTTTGCCGGCCAGCTAAAAACCTCAACGTCATTATTCTGAAACTAATCTTTTGCTCGCTTTGATGAGTATTTCAACAAGACATATCGAAGCGGCATTTTCCATTCGGCGTAAGGCATTATCACGTCGTTTTTTTCCTTCTATTCTAAATAGAGGCCCTGTGTCATGGTATATACCATACCAATATACACACTTCCTACACCATATTTAATGGTTTTTATTGTATATTGCGGAAGGAGTTCAATGTTCGGTGGTCATAGTTAAACAGATTAACTTTAGTTTCATCTGATCATGAAATATTTCTCCACTAACGCATAGGCCAATTTATATGCTGTTTTGTGGGTGAATCTATTTTTTTTAACAGCACTGTATATGTGTGCCATAGCCTTTTTTCTAGAAGAACAAAGAAATATAAAAATAAAATACGTGGGCGGGTAAAAGCCAGAATAAGTGATGAAGTGAAAAGGCCAAAGTATTTTAAAAATACTCACGCATACTTATACAACCGTTCTCTTTATCGCCAATAACATTTCATAGGTATGTATGTATGTATGTATGTGAATAAAGGTGTGCGTGTTTGCACGCATACATACACACATTACCATTTATGAAATTTATCTAAAATAAACATTGTAATAAACAGTGATTACGTATAATGGGTTATGGGTCAACTTGAATGACGACATAACTGACCAAATGACTTGACTGGCATTCATGAGTGTGAATATTTATTTTTAGATTTTGCACTATGAGAAGTATGAGCACAAAAAATAAAAATATAAACAAAATTAAAAATGTGTTGAATACGATAATGTTGCGTTAAGCTTTCAATCTTTAAATGTTTTAATATCGCGATAAAAATGTAAAAAAAAACAAAAAATAAATAAACCAGTTACAGCAAAGACTACAAAACTTTTTTATTTAAAATTTTTTTTTTTTTACTGTCTTACATGATTTACTGTGTTTTTCTCTCCTTTTTAGAGTAACTGATGTATGTGTGTGTGCGTAGGTATGTGTAATCTTCTCACAGTGTGTGTTTGTGTGTGGGTAGGGGAATAGGTGGTTGTGGTATATGCTTGCGTGCATTCGTGTGTTGCTTTCAGGCTCAATAACTTGAGTTTAAATCTATATGACCAAAGGTAACTGACTCACTCGGTGAATGTGCTAAAGGCTAAGGAAGAAAAACATACACATAAAATGTTTCCTTTCAAATTAAACAGCTTTAAAATGTCTTTATCATTTTGTTTTTATTGTTTTTTTGTAATATTTAAAAAAAACTAAAAAAAAGTTGTATATTTTTAATTATATTTATAACTACATACGAGTATAATGACTTAATCTATTTTATTAACAAGCCATAGACATAAGCAAATTCTATTAATTGCAAAAACATAGGTATAAAATTTTGTTTAAAAAAAAACAGAAACTTAAAGGTATTAAATTATTAAAAAACAACATACTTCAAACTGTAAAATTTGATTATCAAATAAAAATGGTAGAAAAATATCTTTTAAAATTATAGGACAAAAATAGTGTTTAAATATGAAACCAAACGGGATAATCAAACATACTGACAAAAATTGAATATTTTTTCTATGAGTTCGCGCACCGTTAAATTTTAATAAGCCTTGATATCATTAATAAATTTTTGTAAAATTACGGTCATATCTGGCAAATATTTGCCCCATTTTCATTTGCCCCCCTTATTTAACCAAAAATTTTACTGTTTTGTGGTCATACTACACACATTTATTTGACCCTTTTTGTTTAGTCAAAGAGCGTCAAATAGAAATAGGGGAAAACATGTTTGCCTAACGATTACACTTAAAAAAATTACATATTTGATCACTTGTAAAGAAATATTTTCATAAATATTATTATTATACTTTTATTGAAATCTTTTAAAAAGTAATTCATCGTATTTTTATGTGATTTTACTCAAAGCAACAAAAAACAATAAAAATCTTAATAAAACTATGCAACAGGCAGAAATACTTTTGATATTCAATATATATATTTTTGTTATACGCTATGGTCGCCTAATTTCAAAAATCATCAGCATTTCAGATTCTCTGGGTCTGTTTTTTTTTCAGATTTTTTTTTCTAAAATGTGAGATTTTTAAGGAGCCTGTTTTATACATCTTATGATAACTTTGAAATAACTTATTCGATTTCGTTACATTATATGTCAAAAAATTCCAAATTTTACCAGCTGTTAGTCACTATCATATCATTTGTTAATAATAAACAATATTTTTGGAGTTGTTGAGAAGAATTATGATATTTTTGATTTCTAAAAATTCACAAAAAAAGAAAGGAGCAAATATTTACCAGTTTCACTATTTATTCATAAAGCGGCATATAATAGAAATAAAATAAACCATAATTCATGAACATCGATGGGTAAATACTTATTTTATTCCTAATAAAGTGAAGTACCCGGTTTTGAAAAAAAAAACCTTTTTTTGCTGTAATTGCCGAAAATTCTAACAACGGTTCATCTGAGTAGCATGCAATAGATATCTTTTAATAAACGAAATTAACAAATAGTTTTATTTTTATAAAGTAGGTTAACAAAGTAAAAATGAGATCGACTTTTATTTTCTATGGTTTTCTGAGTTTCATTCTCTCATATTTTCTATAAAACCATTAAAAAATATAATGGTTATCCAAGGTTAGAAATCTATTTTTTTTCATTTGTTGCATAGTGTAATTAAAAAATTAAAACTACTAAAATCACAGAATTAAGAAATAGTTTTCTATAAAGCCTTATACAAACTTTAAATATTATAAGAAATCATTAAAATGGAATACAACTCTCATGTATGGGCCGGTGCTCCAAAGTCTATTTTGGAGCTTCTCGACCGCGTACAGGAGAGGGCTAAGATGATCCAATGATGATTCATTGGAACACCGTCGCAATGTGGCGTGTGTTTTATTGTTCTATCGGTACTATAATGGAATGTGTTCTAACGAAATTAAGGAATTAATTCGCAAAAATCATATATTTTTACGTAGTACTCGTATTTCTCGTAGAGCGCATCCTTTTGTAGTTGATTGTCCAGTAAATCGCACAACGCATTATAGGGAGAATTCATTCTTTGGGCGCACTGTTCGGTTGTGGAATAATCTTCCGGAGAAAGTATTTCCTGCCACTTACGACATGTGTACATTTAAATCTAACATCCATAAACGCTACTCCCTCTGTCCCCCTTCCAATAACCTATTTTCATAGTACCAGCACAATGCACTGCATGAGTAGGGGCCATCCCCTGGGTACTGGTCTTATATAAAAAAAACAATCACTAAATTGTCTCTTTTAGTAAAATGCAGAGTGATTATTTAGCAAATTTTCTATTATATTATATGTAGACGTTCTGCACTTTTCATTAAATGGCAGAGTCAGTTCCCTTGCGAATGATTGCAAATCAGTAGAATATCTGGTGTTTAGATCACATATTATCTTTAAATTTTTATTCTTTATAATCTGTAATTTTCTTCTATAAGTTTTAGAAATCTTGGAAAACTAAACCTGGCACACATAGGTCATAATAGGCCGAATACACATCTATATTTATATACAAAAGTAAATTGTCCTATGTTCGTCATTTTATAACTCGAGAACCACTAAACCGATTTACAAACCAATACATGCATTGAAAAGGTGTACTTTCGGTGATGGTTTTGATTCAACTGCCACGCCCATATAAAATTTTTATATTTCTATATCTTTCAAATGGTGCTAGTAAGTGTTTCTAAATTTCCAAATAGCTCTGTGTCGAAATATGGGCGAAATCGAATAGGTGGGCGTGGTATCTCCAATACAACGTAATTATTAATTATAGAATATCTTGAGAACGGTTAGAATGGCAGTTTCTGAACTTGGTCTATATGACTTGGTAGTCAATATAAATCATTAATTATAATGCATTCCTTTAAATTTTTCTTATGAGAAATACATTTTATAGGTATACAACACAAAGGCTCCCAGCAACGTGGGAAAGGTTACTCTAGTTCTGTATAAAAGAAGTGTATTCCTCCTGTTGAGCAAAGATTAGAGGGCATAACCGCAACTCACTGCTTTCCCACAAATATATTCCAAGTGCTGTTTGAATAGCTCATTATCTAAAATCACTCCTAGATACTTAATATCATCCCTTAGTGGGACCAGAACTCTCCTAGAATATATATATTTATATAGGAATACTTTTCAGCGATCGATTATAAGGAAATATTATAGCATGAGCTTAGCTATCATTAACCTTTCCTTTCCACTTGTCAAAATGTTTGCGGATTAGTTTTTTATATTTCGTCATGCGGAATTTTAAGTTGACTGCTGCATTAGTTACTTGATAATATAACTCTTTCATATACCATACTCGTATATATTTTTAATAATTATTGCAAGTTATGAACCCCGTATCGAAAAAGAGAGGATTTGCATTAAACAGATTATTTTTTTCAGAATTTGGTGCTTTCGTTCTGCTAGCAAACAACACTGTTTGGTCTTGGAAAAAATATCTAAGATCAAATAGATATTTACCCAAAAATGGCCAACATATTTTGCACTGTGTGTTCACATTTAAAGCATTTTTGTTTGACGGAAAATTATTTTGTTTTGTTTTGTTTGTGGTCAGACTCGGGCAAAGAAATACTTAATGATTTTCGTCAAATATTTGCCAGATGTGACCATATCTTAAGTGAATGGAAATTTTTAAATTTGTGGAATGATTTTAATATTACAGAAATAACATCAGTGAAGGATTATATAATATCAGCAGAGCTGAACATATTATCCGGAATTCTTATCAGAGTCTCTCGTTGTTTGTTCTTCCTCCTCAATTTTCATATTTGATTTGAATTGATTGAGTTACAGCGTTTACAAACAGGTTAATATTCGCATAGAGTTTCATCCAAAAACATTTTATAACTTTGAGATAACTGGGACCATATTCAAGCTTAGCTGCTTTATCAAATGTTTTCCCAAAATGGTAAAATATCAATATTGAAAATCATGTTTGAAAAAAATTTGACCCCAAAATTTGACTTTTTACTTTTTGCTGATTTTAATAGTAATAATAGGTTCGTGGTAGATAATAGCTTTTAAATAAGTTTTCGTGTGCAGTATCACTTCATAACATTGCTAGCGACTGGTTCTGAGAACTTGCGCTATAAAAAACTGTTCTAACTAATGTATTTGCCGTTTGAAGCCGGCTTTAATGAGTTTAAAATAGAATCAGGTGCAACACGTTAATTGAGAGAAATTTTCCTTGTTGCACTTCGGATGCGGTGGAAAGAAAACCACTGCAGTAAAAAAAAACAAGAAAAATATTTTAAAAAAGTGCTTTATGATATAGGATACTATTTAGCAGGGCTTATTACACAGTAAGTATCTTATTGTCTATAAGTGTAAAAAAGGATCTGAATTTGACATCATAAAGATTCTTTCTATGCCAGTTTTAAGATTTAACTCTTTAGTTTACCTGCATTATTGCATGAGACCGTTACAAATAGTTGCTTAAAAAGCTCAACACAATGAGAAGAAGAGAGAATACAAATCAGAGTCATTTATTACTTACAACTGCACTAAAATGTAAGAAAACAAAGCCAAATAACTAGTGGTCATCAAGTCAATAATTCAAATTCAATCTAAAATCTCTGAACAAAGTTCAAATCACTTGCCAAAAACCTATTCAACATATTGAATGAAGAAAGCATACGTATAAACCAAAGGAAGGGAACATTGTGGAACAATAAATACACATAATTTCCAAAGGGAAAGAGAGAGAGAGAGAGAGAGAGAGAGAGAGAGAGTAAAATAGGAAATAAATACTATTCATTTCATTTCGCCATTCTCTTTTCTTTAATCTTGAAACAGTTTTGACAAATCACGTGCTTCTAGAATAACGTTGCAGCAACAAAGTTCGTAAGGATAGCAATGAAATAAGGACACAAAGAAAAATTGAGAAAAATTCAATCAGAGCACATTCATTTATCAAATGGATTAGACAGACATAAACCATATCCACACGTAGCAATTGACTCACACGTCTGCTCATATAACATAATAGTATTGTACATATTTATTTATTTTTCCTTGCAACATATAACATATTTTACGCCAATCTGGCTGAAAAATTAATAAAAAACAATAATATTCAGTGATTAATAATATTGGGAGCTTTTATTCATTTCATCTAAGTTTTCACGCCGATAATCGTATTACCCCCATGACCCTCTTGGCTAAAAGAGTTACATTATCCTTCCTTACTGCACTTATACCCGATGAATGCAATTATATTCTGGTATACTCTGATGTATCCATTCAAATCCTTTCCGGTTACAAAACGGTGCCAAAATGATCAAAAACTCAATCCAATTGTGGTGTAGAGTATTGTAGTAAAGCTGGATCAACATTCGATTTTTATTTTTTGTCAATTTTCTTTTTCTTAAGCTATTAGAAGAACATATACCTTCCCTACCTTTCATTTTATTACAAAAACTTCTTTTAATGCCATCTTTTATAAAAATTGTCACATTGCTGAGTAAATGCCAAATTCTTACAATTCCTTGAATACAAATTTTGGCAACAACAAATTCAAACCGAGAGCAATTGAAATTGAACTACACTTCTATAGATAAGCACGCACACACACACACACCCATGCACACATTATATTTATTCTGCTCTTTTCATACACACTTACAAATTGAGAACAACAGAATTCCAATTTGAACTCAATTGAGAAGAAAGTAAATTCATTTGGTCAAGAATTTCGGTAGTTTTTTTTTCTTTTTTGTAAATTAAAATTTATTTTTTCGTCATCTCCCAAAAGTGTATGTCGGAGCCAAAATGTAGAAAATTCTTTGGAATCACAAACGTTAAATTAAAAGCCAAATTGCATTTGTTATTTATGGGAGATGAAATCAAAACTGGTATTCGAAATAAAATCTCTTCTATATATGACAGCATATAGAAGATGGAAATAATTTTTATAAAATCTTTTTTATCCTTAAAATGTTTTAAATGAAAACCAAAAAAGAGCAAGGATTTTAGAAGACAAAAATACGCAGAAATGTTTTATGGTTTCATCGTGGAAGTATAAATTAAATAGGCCATTGAATTCCATTTAATATTTCTATTTCGCTAAATATACTAAAATATGTGTAAGTTTTTCATTTAGAATTTTAATAAATTTTCTCACGAATTTTTGTGTACAAAGTGTTTTTTTGGTCTTTTATTTACTTTATTATAGGAATTGTGTATAAAATGAATTTAAAAAATTCCTATTCAAACTCTTAAATAATAAAACAAAGAATGTTGAATAAAATCAAATTTAATTATTAATACACGAGCGCATATTAATGAAAAACAAAAAAAAAACTACTTTATCATGTCAATATTAATTAACGCCGCAAAAGGTGTGTGGAAAAATGAAATTATTTCTAAAACAAATAAAAAAGTTGTATGACATTTGGTGCAAACTTAAATGAAAAAATAAAAACCTAATAATGGATGGGCCATCTATCGGTTTAAATCTGAACCAGCGTTTATTTCGCATCTGGCAATACTTATGCCATTCTATTCTGTCATTCTGAATCGATTTATGCTTGAGCAACGTTGCGATTTATTGGAAATTTATTTCCAAAACAAAGACAATTGGTTAGAAATTGCACGAAAAGAAGGAAGAACAATGAAGAATGTCCAACAGTGCCCGGTATACGCAAGTTTATTGCTAAAGTTCGTGAAACTGGTTTCATTGTTGATGCGGCAAGACGTAAGCGTGCTCGTACAGTGCGTACACCCGAAAATATCGAATTTGTGGCTGAGGCTGAGGCTGAGGCTGACCGTAATTGTCAATAGAGACACCTATCGCACCATGATAACCGATTTTTTTTTTGTGCCCGTTCTTCATGGTATTGATGTGAACGTTGTTTTGTTTCAGCAACTGGTCACACATCTCATGCCGCAATGGATTTATTTCGTCGAACGTTTTATACCCGTATTAGCCGAAATGGTGATGACAGTTGGCTGCCAAGAAGCTGTAATTTGACACCGTTGGACTTTTTTTTATGGGGTGCCGTTAAAGACAAGTGTTATGCCGACAAACCAGAGACAGTTGAGCGTTTGAAGGCCAACATTCGTAATGCCATTGTCGAGATACACCATACAATTGAAGACATTCTCGAAAATTGGTCCGATCGATTGGGATACTATGAAGCCAGCCGTGGCAGCCATGTGAATGAAATATTTAATTTCTAACCGGAACAATTGTACTTCACAACAATCAAATTAATTTGGCAAAATTTCAAACCATTTTTGTTTTATTGCAGAAGAGACTCGATAAAGAACACGGTGCGACAATAAAGGTACCTGGCAAGTGATACTATTTTTTCTTATTTTTGGGGGGTGGAAAATTACGGGTAGAAAACAGGTCTTTTTGTGTGTCGCTGCAGTATGGTAGATAAGACACCCGCTTATCAATCAATAGGTCTTCGATTCAATACCAGACCAGACCATCTGATAATATTCAACAGCGGTATCATCTCATGGCACAGCTAGCGAACTTCTCTAACTAATGCATATGTTGTTCGGAGCTGGTGTTAAAATATAGGTCCCTATCAATGAGTCTAAAAATAGAATCGAGTGCAGCTCTTGTTCCACTTGAGATGTCGCGTTTATCATGTAAATCGATTTTATTACCCGTTTTTAAGATTTGGAAAGAAGAGAAATATACTTTTTAAATTTTAAGATTTGGAAAGAATTCTCTTCTATCTTTTAAATGATATATATGTCGTTTACCTATTAAATGATATATGTCGTTTAAGTTTCTTTGAAGAATCAGTGTGTATTTCTCAAGCAAACACATTTCCTTTCCAATTTTTCTCTCATTTTATCTACGAAACTGGTTACCGAACACAAATGCAACTGATCACAACCGCAATAAATTTTGCGATCGATCAAACTCAAGTACAAACTGCAAACCTGTGAAAACTTTGAGGGAGCATTTGGCAATGTTTTTGGACGTTTTATAACAGTGAACGACATTACAATACACCAGAGACGGAGGAAAAATAAAAAAACGGGTCTCTGTTGAATAACAAGTTCATGGTGCCAGTTTTTAGAGTTGATGTTGATTTATCACAGTTTTTAATTAAATCATCCCTGCTTTATCAGGAAACAAACATTGAAATAAACTTCAGTTTTAAAGGCCGTAAGAAATCTTAATTGTTGTAAGGGAATAAAAAACTAGAAACACGCTGAATGAAATAAAATTTCCATAAAATTAATGTGAATGTCGCCTAGTTGGCAGCAGAAAAATTAATCTTTAATGAGGAAATCAATTTTTAAAGCTGATTATAGATTTATTTATTTATGTATAGGGTGTTCTTTAGCTGCATGAGAACTATCGTTAATGATAATTATGATGTTAAACTTGATGACATATGTATCTGTTAAGTAAGGTTTAAATCGTATAACGGCAGAGCAACGCTTCCACATTGTGAAAATTTACTTAAAAAACAATTATTCTGTTCGTGAAGCTCATGCAGCATTTTGTGCTTAGTGATGACTTTTTTGTTTTGGTTCTATGACGATCCTCAAGACGTTCGCGAATCACGATTACATTCATTTAAGTACACTGTTTGGTGCGGTTTACACGCTGACGGCATCATCGGTCCTTATTTCCTTTGGAAGTGGGCAAACGCTTAACAATCGATTTATTTCAAAACGAATTTGGTAACAATTCTCTTTCCAAAAGTGTTTCTGTTCACTGGCCCCCTCTTTTATGCGATTTAACGCCCCTGGATTACTTTTGATTATGTTGAGTCAGTGGCTTATGCTGAAAAACCAGCAATTTTTGAAACTTTGGAAACCATTATTCAAGCCACCGTAAACGCCATACCGCCAGATTCGTTAGATAAAATAGTTAAAAATTATCCTGATCGACTGATCATGTCCCTTTTGGCCTAAAATCAATTTCATCATTAGCATCACTATTTGCAAATGCTTTAAATGATTGGTGTAATAGTTTGTATCTTTTAATGTTTCATAATCAAAATCATGCATAAAATAAAACAATATATTCAATTATAATTTATTAATAATTATTAATTTATATGTAATTTTGTATGTACAGATTGGTGGGTGTTTGAAAAAATAATAAAAAAACACTTAATACAGAAATTTTTTTTTAATTATATTTAATCGACAAAAAATATGATAACATTTATGAGGACAAGTGAATAAGCTATTATATGATATAGTATTGTATGTACAACAAAATGGGTCACTCATTTTAAATTTTTTTTTTTTTTTTTGGTGAAAAACAATAACATTTTTTAATGAAAAATAGACGAATAAGGTTTTACTTAAATTTTTAAAACAATAGATATGTACTCGTATGTATATACAATATGTATAAATAAAAAAAAAGATAAATAATTTAATTATTTTATATTTATTTTCTTTCTTAATAATAGCAACACTCAGCGGAATGGCAGGGAAGCGCAAGATGTGGAACTTAATAATTACATTTTGCATTACTTTCATATTTCCTTCTAGTGCTAGCGATAAAGGAACAACGATAACAACTACGGGAGAGGTATTCGTAAGTAGTTTCTAACCTGTTAGGTCATACAAACACATTAAGAAACGAACAAGAGAGTGAAAAAGTGCCCAAAAACAAGGTTAACGATTTATGTGTTTTTATGTTGTGGAGGTGCTACAAAACTACACACGTTTTGTTTTTAATAAATACATACAAATAGAACAACAACAAGAGAACTACAATAACCACAGGTAAGAAAAATCGTCTTAAAGACATTGCATTTCTAACTGTGAGCAGAGCAGTTTACATACCTCTTCAAAACAGGCCGCCTGTACAGGGAGTAGGAGGAAAAAAAGAGACCAAGCAAGTTATATTAACAAAATGCTTATGATGTTGTTGTGGTAGTAGTAGTACTACTACTACTAGTACAAGTTAATAAGACTAAGAACTCTTACATACATCCTTTATTCACACTCTTATTTCCTCATAAGAAACGCGAATTGGCAGAAATAGCACTTAAAACAACACTTTAAGAGAAGAAAAGTTCTCTTCTGTTTTTTTCTTTTTTTTTTTTTTTTTTTTTTCTTAAACAATGACTGAGCAAATCTGTTGCTTCTCTATTGACTTTCTCTCAATCTGTGTGTGTTTAAGGAAATGATTGTTGTTATTTGTTCAGCAACTTTTCAAAAAAGAAAAACTACAATATTTTTACTGACGTTCATTCTGGTTGGACCTAAAGCAGGCTGCAACTACGACTGCTGCAGACGAAAATGACGATGATGATGATGGCAAAGATGACAATGATGAAGTGTTATTATGGAAATATTTGTCATATGGCCGACAATGTAAAAAGGAAAGGAATGCTTTTTTAATCGTTTGGTTTTCTGCACAAAGTTTCAGGCTACAACTCGCTGTTGTTGCATCATAACAAACGATGCAAAACTTATTCTCATAAACTTGTACTCTTATCATAGATGATTGTTGTATCGTTTTTTGTTTTTTTTTTCCAATTTTATCCTTGTTTTTTATCTCATAGCCATCCTTTTCCTTTTTGTGATGTGTAGTTGGTAAGCATTTATGAATGTTGGCATTTTTCATTTTAATATGTTTAATAAAACGAAATTGCACAAATTTTTTTCCACGTGCCATGAAGATGAAGCAGTTGCATATGAGTTTCCATCTTTTCCTTTTGCGAAAGATCAATAGTTTTAAGAACGTTAAGAGCTGTTAAGGTCACTTGTAGTAAAAACAGGGATCCAATATTAAATAATGTTTTATATACATTTTCTTTCCTTGCCCTTGTCTCTTTCTTTTTTCTTGGCTTTAATTTTTAATTGCCAAGTTGTTGCTCCTTTCATATCTTTTTTCTTTATGTGGACATTTTGATAGTTCTTATGTTGTAAGAACATTAATTTACTGTAGTGGCAGCATTTCATATTCTACGTTATAATAATGAAGCGAATAATGATGATACTGATGCTGATGCTGATGCTGTTATAAAAACTACTAAATGTACGTTTGTTCGCATGAATTATGTCGCACATGTTGGATGCCATGCAGAGAGCATGTTGAATAGCAGCGTCTTGTGGCGAATCTCTGCAAAATATCACACAATTTAACGATCAAATATAATTATAAAAATCAGTTTTCAAACAGAGTTGGTAGTAACAAACGGGTAATACGTATACAAAAGTGTAGAGGACATTTAAAGTGAGATTTAAATACACACACACACACATTTATTAAAACACTTACAATGTCTTTGAAAATTAGCTTAAACGGTTAAAAATGGTAAAGAGAAAATTGCTGAAAACTATTGGTGGGATAAGTGCAACTAATGAAAAGTTGTTAAAACAAATATTTTTATTTTTTTATTTATTAATGACAAATGTATACACACATAGTATATATAAATATATATTTTTTTAATTTTATTTTAATTCAATCGTATTGTATTGATCTTTGCTCTCTAAATTGCTCTCAATTGATGTCAAGTAATTATGGTTTTCTTAAGTCTATGAAAATAAGCCAGAATATGCAGTAAATTTAAAATAAGCAGAAGTAATGATCCAAATCCAATAAAATATGATCCAAATCCAATATAATCGAGCAGCCCTTCACTGTAATATACATTTTGGGCGAATACTTTGGTTTACTTGTTTAAATTTCTAACCACAAAAATTGCTTAATCCTCATGTGAGTGAGTGTGAGTGTGACATGTGTGACAATGTGTGACATGTGGGTATGTGTGACAAAATAAACATCTCTAACAGAATGACTAGGATACTCGGGTACCTGTTTTGTGGTTTGACCGTAATATACAGAAAATGCCAAGTATTAGTGCTTTACTAGTGACATTGTCAGTAGTACTACTGACCAGGTGTACCCCAACTAATGTAATCATCATTGAAAATCCACCATTTGAATTTAGCACTATTGATGCGGTAGTTTTTTTGTGACCAAATGGATACATTTTAGTGACCCTATCGACTGTTGTCTCTAACGTATCTTTACTTTATAAAAGGACAGCTATTGACATTCTAACTAGTGCAGTTGACGCTATAAAGAGAGTATTGACATAGAGACAAATGGTTCTGGGCTGATTCTAGGCTTAGAATATCTTTAATACATACATAACTAAACTGAATATGGGCTATACAAAATTACTTTGTAGCACCACTCCCAAAAAACTTAAAAAGGATAAAATTACAGGAGTTTTTTCAAAAATGATTTTGATACCCAAGTACTTTCTCACTCACATAAGGCTTAAAGGTTTTCTACAAATAAAAAACCAAAAAATTCATGTTTTATTCAAAAGGTCCATTTTCCTATAATCTCTTAATGTAATGGAAACTTTGCTATTTCTGTGATTTGTGTTTATTTATCCAGATAAGAACGTTAGATAGCTGCAGTCATAGTCCATTTAGCCACTCTGAGGGCAGCGGAATAGTTGATGTACTGTAGGGTATATGATGTTGATATCCGGATCTGTCAGTCAGGCTGCAATCAGGGCGCTCTTCGATGTCTACTCGATATCGCAGCTTATGTGTAAATGCCGGGCTGAGATGGTAAGATATTCAGACCTGGAAAATATCTGGGTAAGGGATAACTCTGACACCTGGGGGAACTGTGTGGCAGACGAACTGGCGAAAGTGGGCTCTCTCCTCGGTAACGAGGAGATTGAACACTTGATTGATGCCACTTTCCTCTTGCAGACTCCTGGTTTTGCGGTACATGTTGGGCAGGGCACAGTTACGGTGGGATAATGAAACCACGTGCTCTGTATCAGAACAGATCTGGCTTGGAGTCTATTATGGGAATGCCGCGATATAGGCTACGAATTCTGGTGGCTGTCATTACCGGGCACTGGGTGGCCGGTGCGCACTCTAGGAGATTAGGACTACCGCTTAAAGACTATTGTAGGGCATGCCAGAGAGATGTCAGAGATTGTCGAGCATTTCTTGTGCCAGTGTCCAAGTCTTTCGGATATTAGGGCTGCTTTCCTTAGTAGTCCGTTTCCGCATGCTGGTGTATCAGTGGGATTTTTTCGCTTGTATATGCTTCTAGTTGGTTCGGTTCGAACCAGTGTCTGGCTACCCCTCATAACTAACTAATCTAGTCACTCTACCAGTGTCGAGATTACTCCATCTATTTTTAGACTTTTGAAGAAAAAGTCTAACTAATATTAGCTTTAGTGTTACTTATACTGTAATACTGTAATTTGACGTTTGGCATATTTGGCACAGTGGTAAATGAAAGAAAATATTATTTTGCAAAATTTTTTAAATTAATTAGAACTAAAGCAGCTGTAACTTTTTGATAACAATTTAGGGGCCGATAACTCATCTAATTTAATGCAGTTGCCAGTACATATAAAAAACTTACTTGGATCAAATTCTTTATGCAAACTAAAGTTTGGTTCTGAGAAACAATAAGAGTACATAGGTTTCACTCTTCATACAAGAAAGCAATTGGTTATGTTTCTACGATATATTCGATTCATAAACTGTTTCACAACAGCGTAAGACTGGGGTAGGGTCAACACATATACAGAAAATTAAATTCCTTTTACATATTTTACAATTGATTTGTATTAAATGACTAAAAACATAAAATCTAACATTGTTCTGTTAAATCTCTAAATGATTTTTTCTTTATTAACTTAAATGACATCTCTCTCAGCCTACAAAATTCTTTAATTTAAACTTTATCTTCCACACTTAAGATCTAACAATGTAGCAGGAGAATGTTGTTGTTTTTTTATTTTTAATTTAAATAATTTTTCTTTTGTTTTGTTCGAAAAAGTTCCGGAGAAATTCATTAAGAAATTCATTCATTTGATGAAGGTAAGTTTGCTAGTCAGTCTGTCATTCTTTCATTTGGACTTAAAACTTCTGGAAGTTTGTTTTGACAGGAAATTACAAAACCAAAAACAACAACAATAACAACAATAACAACTAGAGGATATTATTTTACACAAGGCGGACTAAATTAATTTGTTTTTTTTTTAGTTTTCATACGGAATAATAATGAATTATTGTTACTATTTGTTATTTGTGCTAAAAAAGGATATACAAGTTTTTGACTGGCTACTGGGAAAGGATGTTTCCTACAAAAAAAAAAAAAAAACAAAAAAAAAAAACAAATTAGGAAAAACACCAAAAAAAAAACAGATTAAGCACTTAATTAAATAAAAAGCAAATTTGCATATTTCTTTCAAAAGAAAAGAAACAAACAACAAACAATTTGAAATAAAAACAAAAAGAAATTTAAGATTTTTGGCTAAATCTCGTAAACTGCTTAAAAAAAAACACAACAATAAACAACAGTAGCGTTTTAATAAAAAGGATCAGAGTTAAAATATTCATGAATAAAAAAATTAAGTACAATTACCATCTATTTGTTTTTGTATTTACAATTTGAAATTATTATTTAAAATTTACGTAAAACGTATTAGGAAAATAATAAAACTTGTTAAGGCTTTAGGTGGTAATAAACACACACAAATATTATATTTTAAATAAAAGCAATAAAACCAACAACAACAAAAATATTTTCTCTACCGTTTTAAGAGAAAACTTGCCTCATTCCCTCCCACCCCCCAAACCAATGCTTTCATATAGAAAAAAAATATATGAAATTCTTTGCAAGCCACAAGGTGTAGGGAAAAAGGACAAGCATGACAGAAGACAAAATAAGATAAAAGAAAAGCAATTCAGAAATAAAAAATTACAAGTTAAAGAAAGAAAAAAAAAATGTGTTTTTTTTTTTTTTTTTTTTTTTTTTTTGTACAAGAAACTCACCTGAGATTTTGAACGCATCGTTGGCTGATACTTTCGTCGAATTTTACGTGGACAACAAACGCAAAGTATCCGCACAAAGGCTCTGCAATTATAAGAGCAAATAAATCCCCAACCATCCATCGAGGATAAAGAAAATTATTGTAAGACAACTACTAATTTACCCAAAGGAAAGAAAGGAAATGAAAACAAAGAAAGACACAGAAAACAGAATGAAATGAATGAATGAATGAATGAATGAATGAATGAGTGTTTCTGTAAATATTAACTGTTTATTTATAAACGAAATCATGGGCTTGTGAGTAAATAATTGACAAAGAATTTTATAAAAGAAATCAAGATGAAGACGAGTTCTTAACTATTTTAAGATGAAAAATAAAATGTCTTAAGGAACAAATCCATGAAAGCAGTTTGATAATTCCTTAATTTCTTGGTTCAAGGAAAATCTTTTGTGACAACAATGTTTTGATTCTGCTGTTTTGGTTGTATTTGGCATGTACTCGTATTATGATGGATGGATGTGTCTGATTATCGCAGCAGCCAATGAGCTTATTACTATTTCGGTAAAAATGCTTTCAGACTCAGCCACCACACGCACTTGCATTGAAAGATCGATCAATATTATTCTATTAGTTGTATCCACAATTTCTGGCGTAACGACCACCCTTTTGTGACTTGGTCTCAACCAGTGTTACCTTTTTGGTTATTTCTAACCAAAATTGCATATTTTTTACGATGTGTAGATGTGGACCTTTTTTTTCTCGAAGTACGAAATATAAAGGTATTGCTCAAAAAAGTGGACTTTTGTCTGGGCTCTTGTTTTGAAACATTGGTAGAACCTAAATTTATTCAAAATATTGATAAGGTTTAGCTATAATCCCTCTCTACTTTTTTATAACAAAACTAAGTATGTGCCAAAAGACTGTTCATTTTTTGAGCACAAAAGCGAATCAAGCCAATTTCGTATACTCAGTGATGAAGTGAAACATGTGTTGACTATAAGGCGGGTAAAACATAACTTTCAAATCACCATTTAATAGTTTTAATTGGTTTTCATATCTGTCATGATGGAATATAATGGCTTTCAGTCTAGTCGAATATTTCGTATTTTTTTTATCTTAATGGATCCATTTTTCGTCGCCAGTAATTGGGTGCCGCAATATATTTGTATGGCTTTTGAGCAACATTTCGGACATTAATTCTGAACAGTTTTGGCTGATTGAAATCATAACTTTTGAATCGCACAAATCGCACATATTTGGAACGTTGAAATCGGTGGAACACATGCATGATAAGCTTTTGTGAGCAATTGATGTTCTTTTGTTGGCATATAATGTTTGAAGTCGTGATCGTTGAGCCGATGAACGCAAAGAGCAGCTGTTCTCTTTCGTTTTCACAAGAACGTACTCACATACAAAAGAGAACTAATGAGAAAATAAATGGAAAAATACACTGCAAAACGGCCGGAGTGAGAGCTCTTAGATTAGTACCACAATTGTAAAATGCATTAATATTTGTTTGCCGGATGCTGTCGTAGCAACTACGACGATTCAGAAGGCAGTAGATGTCCAAATGGGGCGGTAACGCCACAAAACATCAAAAAATTCAGAAGTTGAGTGAGTTAGCAGACATTGTAAGAATATCAAAAAAACGTTTTGGCTTTATATAGCATTAGCGTGTGATTATGAGAAAGCTCTGTTCAAACTGGGTGACACGCTTGCTCACTGTGGCACTCACATCCACCGCATTCGCCAGGTTTGGCTCCCAGCGACTATTGGCTCAAAAAATGCTCGCCGGTAAAAAATTTCGCACGAATGAAGAGTTTATCGCTGAAACTGTTGCCTATTTTGAGGCAAAAGATAAATCCTGCTATAAAAGTGACATTAAAATGTTAAAGCGACGCTGGAATAATTACATTGCTCTTGATGGAACAAAAAAAGTGCTTTTTTTTGTCTGGCCCGGGACTTTTCAGCCCATGTGTTACTTATATAATATATATATTCTATAACATCTTTTGCATTTTTATAATTTTCAATTTCAAACTAAATAATTAAATTCTCTTATTTCTTTCAATATACTCTACTGCTCAATTTTATTCAGGCTTTAGTTTTGCTTATATAATAACAACATATTACAGACCGTTTTTATCTAAAAGCCATTTGGATAATAATAAAATTACCTCCTTAAAAAATACAAATTCCAATTATTTTGGTTCCCCTCCAGAACAGAAATTTCATAAAATGGCTACAATTTTTATTACAAGTACTTAAGAAGTGTTACCAATCTCTTCAAGCCAAACTAAGCCAAACTAAACCAAAACAAAGCAAATCAGAGTCAGTCAAAGTAGACTTTGTGGTATAAATTGCTTTGTTTTTATGGACAATGTCGTAACACACAAGTGGAGCAAAAAAAAGTCCCTTAAGTATGCCATCAGACAGACGCATTTCTTTACTCGTGTTATGCAAATTTTTAACGTGTTTGGTTTGTTGGCCAAAATCTAACACAACGCAACACAAACCAGACCACAACGGCACACTAATACTGATGCCAATAAAAAAGGAACTAAAACCCTAAAAAAGTGTAAAGTAAAGTGAAAAAGTAAAAAATAAACGCAACGTTTTCAAAGCGATACCAAACCGCCCATAATGCGAGAATCGTGCTTTACGACGATACCAAATCAGCAACAGTTACATATACGAGTACTTTTTCAAAAGGAATATTAAAATGAACCACAACACCACTGTTACTAAGCGCAATAATAAATTCAGAAAAACTTTACCACCAAAAAAAAAATAAAAAAATAATAATAATCATGCGTCATCAAGAAAATTATATAAAAATTCGAATTTAAAGAGAAATAAAAGTCTGAAAAGTTATGCCTAAAGACGTGGGATTTTTTTTCTTACTTCCCCAAATAGACATAAAAGTAAAGAAACTCATTTCAATAGTGATAATCTAAGCAATACCGACATTGTACCTCAAGGCAAAAGGTAAAAGAGAAAACCAAATATGCCATCACGTGTTAAAACAAGAACACACATTAGAAAGCACTATGATAGACCAACAAAGTAAAAAAAACAACAAAAGTTAAAACCAAAATAATACAATAGACAATAGATATTAAAATTAAAATAAAAAATATATTAAAACAAAAAAGATAAATTTGAAAAACTTTACCTTCGAAAATCTCTACTCCAACAAGCATAGATCACAGGATTCATACACGAATTTATCCAGCCCAGCCATGTTACAACAGCCAAAACTATTTCCTCGTGTTCTATGCACTCCATGCAAAAGCCAGACAGTAGGTTAACGACGAAAAATGGCAGCCAACAGACAATAAAAACGCCCATCACGATGCCTAGCGTTTTGGCAGCTTTTTTTTCTTTGGCGAATTTAGCCAGTTTACGGGACCAGGAAAAATTTTTACCGCCCATATGACGATGTCGAGCCAAGCCGTTATTCTGCAAGGCGGATAGTGGCTCATCATCGGGCTCTTCGGGCGTGGAGGTTGTTGTCCCCGCAGCGCTGTGATTGTGATGCGAAGTGCGGTGATGATGATGCGAGTGGGGATGATGCTGAGAACCGCCACTTGGTGCCCCACCCAGCGAACCGTGCAGCGCCTGATGCTGAGAGCTAGTTGATGGTTCTCGTGTGGTACCGCCACGATGGATACGTAACGTTAACTGCAGTTCACCGGAGGCCATAAGCACCTGTTTAGTGCCGATCTTCAGTGAACGCGTTTGTATCACTGCCGCTCTATAGATACGACAGTATGTGAATACCATCACAAGTAAGGGCAGGTAAAAGGATATTGTGGAGGAGAACACCAGATAACCCAAGTGTTCCGTAAAGGTACACTTGTAGGCAGGCATCTCGCCATCACGGGCTGCACGCCACCACACTATCGCTGGGAAGCTGATGGCACTCGAACACACCCAAACTGCACAGATGAGCGCCGCAGCACGTTTTACCGTCATGCGCATAGGATATGAAAACGGGTCCGTTATGGCCCAATATCGATCCAGCGATATGACACATAAATTCAAAATAGACGCAGTACTGAAGAGCACATCCAGCGAACGCCAAATATCACACCAATCTGTGCCAAAGAACCAAGTATTCTCAAGCACTTCATAAAGAGCCGAGAAGGGCATCACAACCAAACCCACTAGACAATCGGCCACAGCCAGACTTGTGATAAAATAATTTGTGGCCGTATGTAGATAACGTTCCCTTATGACGGCCAAAATGACCAGTGAATTACCGAACACAGTGGCGAATGAGAAGAGGATTAGAAAGGAAAGCAGGCTGACCCGGTCATTGGGCAACGAACTAAGGAACTCGCTAAAATCGGGCTCTTGAGGTATGCTGGTGATATTGAAGGTTTCCGCGGGTGAAGTAATACTTTCAACAGGTGTCGCCGTGGACGTTTCCGGTGCATTTCCCCTTTCCAGGAAGCCATTAAAGTAGTAAAAAAGATCATCGGAGATATTGAAGCTCGAATAGAATTGTGAAGCAGGTGTTTGAGTTGTGGCACCCATCTGTATATGGTTGTGATTGTCATCGGCGTTTCGTGAAAAGGCGGGTGAATTTGACTGCTGCTGCTGCAACAACAGCTGATGTTCTCTGCTAAAGCCGTTCTCTTGATGACGCGCTCTCGGTACGTTCGCGGCCAATGGTTGTAACAGGGCGGCATATTCCCAATACGGCACAGATCTATTTGTATTGCTAAAGCTTGATGATGTAACGTTTCCAATGTTGCCGATTGCATTATTCATTATCATTTAGCATTTATCTATAGCTGGAAATCGTTGTTTCTTGATTATGATTCTTCCTATTACGCTGCTGCTGGTGTATATTTTTCTAACTCCGTGGGGTAATTGAGATCATTAGCACTGACTGCCGCTCCAGCAACCACAATTGTAAGTGGTTATAAAACCCAACATCATAATGATACAACAATGAACTTTTAACGTTAACATTTTTGCCTAGAGATTCGCTACTACTCGAGTATATTTGCTCTATTCGTTCACATTAATTCCCAATACAATGTTTTAATTTTATTAGACGCTATAGCTGTAGCTGTAACAGTAAAGCAAGATGATATCTGTAAAGATAAAGAAGAGAGATAAAACCGTAAAATGTATAAAATAATTCTCATAAGTATGTATGTAATTGTGTATGTATGTATGTATGTATGTATGTGTGTATGTATGTATTATGTATGTAAACAGAAAAAGGAAAATAATTTCAGTAATTCAATGGTTTCTACTTTAAAAGTTATTATTACAAAACGATGATACTGATTATGAGAAATTTAAAATGAGAAGCATCATCCTCCACATCTACAGCAGAAGCAGAAGCAGAAGTAGAAGCATTCTTTCCCAAGGATATATGTTAACAGTTATTGTTTGACGTCATTGGGTTTAGATTATATATTCCTATTTTTTGAGTGGTTTCTTTTCAAATATTCAACTAATTTTATTGACAGTTTTATTCAAGAAAATGAAACCCCCTTATGTGGGTCTAAAGAGCACCTTCTGGTTTCAACTATAATTTTATTTAAAAGCTTTAAAAAGTACTAAAAGTAATGTTAAGGATTACAAGGAAACTTTTAAGAAATAGTAGGTGATTTTTTTCCGCAAATTAATTTCTAAATTTATTTTCTAATAACAATTTCAGCTCTAATTTATATGAAGGTATGTCTGTGAAAATTAAAACAAGAAATAAAAACTTTTATTACCATTTTAAACAAAGTCATTATACATATTTTTTTATATTCTTTCACATAAATGCGCTCATGTGGGTATGGAAATAAAATTTTAAATGACATTCTTGTACACAAACTAATAAATTTAATTTACCGTGTAAAGTAAACATTTATGCAGACACAATACTGGCGAGTACGAATATGTAAGTAAGTATGTATGTAAACGAAGCTGCTGCAGTAAAATCAACACCAACCTCACTCATTTACCTATTCAGCCAACCAGACAAAAATGCCAGCCGGCAAAGCAGGGTAAGCAAAAAATATTTTTAGGGATCAGAAATGCATGATATGATATCAAATGCTTGTGAAGCGTGTTTTTTATAGAGGTATAGAACTTTAAGTTGGCATTACTTTTCAAGATGGCGACTGATTTAACAGCTGTCAAGTGATTTATTCTCAGTTGGGTTTGGCAATTCAGCATGAATAGACTCACGCCCGGCGTAGATTCGTCGAATGGGCCCATAACGAGATTAACGTTGTTCCAGATTTTCATAAGCGAATTTTGTTTAGTGATGAAGCGCACTTCTGGCTACGTTAACAAACAAAACTGCCGCATTTTGAGTGAAGGTAATCCTCAAGTGTATGTGGAAACACCGTTACATTTAGAAAAACTGACTGTTTGGTGCGCTTTATGGGCTGGTGGAATCATTGGTCCGTACTTTTTCAAAAACAATGGTGGCCCGAACGTTATAGCTAATGGTGACTGTTTTTCGGTTATAAGAGAAAAATTCGTTCACATACTCGTTATTCAATTTAAATTCATTATCGAACAGATAGTATTATGGATAAAATAAAACTGCTCGGTTAAATGATGGAATGTTAACATACATTACGATGTACCATGTGAAGCCTCTTCTAACTATCGCCTAAGTAAATATCAATGTTTCACTTTCAGTATTATAGCAATATGTTGATGTAAATTCATGTGTCATGTATTATTTGCTTTAAGGGAACAGACTTTTAAATAAATTTTAACTCAACCTCCCAGGGAATAGTCGACATGAAACCAATATGGCTGTCAATAATAAAGTTAAATAAGTGTTGTAATACGACTATAAGACAGTATAACGGAGGAGTTTCACTGTCATAGATTATAATCGCATGACCAGCAAAATTATGCAGACAGATGGGGACATTTATTGTGATGTTATTATGGATTTTGCTTGGAAAGCATTTATGGATTGAAACACCAATGAATCATATTTTCTTGGGGTGGCTTTCCTTTTAAATCGCTTAAAAATTCTACAATTTTAAGTCGTGTTTTTTTAAAATATTTTTTATGTCACAATAAATATTTATGATTTAACATATAAATATTTTATGATTTTCTGATTTATTGTTTAAAACATAAAGTGGATTATCAAGTAGGAATGAAAAAATGCTTGTGTCTTGTGTATGTTTGTATTGCACGTATGTACGTTTCATTGATAAATATTTAATCCTGCAATAAAATAAATGGTTGATTTGAAATTGAATCACATAAAATTGTTTAAATCTTTATCGAAAAGTATATATACGAGGGCGGATTGATATTGAAGCTACCTAAGTAGGAAAAAAAACATTTTTTTTTTCAAAAACCATTCATTTCTCAACATAGCCTCCTTTTAGCTCAATACACTTAGTAAGACGATTTTCCAACCTTTTTATACCATCTGACTAATACGATTTTGGGAACTCCTCAAAATACGCATTAGTTTCGGTAATCACTTCTTCGTTTGAGATGAATCTTTTTCCTGCGAGCCATTTTTCCAAGTTTGGAAACAGGAAGAAGTCACTAGGGGCTAAATCTGGACTATAAGGTGGATGATCAACCAATTCGAAGTGGATTTCTCGTAGTTTTAGCATCGTATCTAATGCTGTGTGAACCGGTGCGTTAAGTTGAAGAAAGAGCACTTTTTTCTTGTTTAAATGTGGTCGTTTTTCCTTGATTGCATCAACCAATTGATCCAACAATGCACGATAATACTCTTCTGTGATTGCGGATCCCTTTGCAAGATAATCGATGAACAATATTCCGTGTGCATCCCAAAATACAGTGGCCATTACCTTGCCAGCCGATTTCGCTGTCTTCGCCTTCTTCGGAGCACTTCCACCAGATTCCACCCCTGGCTTCGATTGATTTTTGTTTCAGGTGTGTAGTCGTGGACTCACGTTTCATCAACAGTTATTAATCTACGCCAAAAATCAGCAGGATTATGCTTTATTATGTCCAAACACCGTTGTGAAGTGATCTGTCGAACTCGTTTTTGTTCAATACTGAGCAAACGCGGCACCCATCTTGCCGATAGCTTTTGCATATGCATATGGTCATGCAAAATGTTGAACACGCTTTCATATGATATGTTTACCATTTCAGCAATCTCACGTATTTTGAGCCGGCGATAATTCATAACGGGGTTTCTTGATATATTCTTCAGTAATCACCTCTTTTGGCTTTGCTGTTGATGGTATTGTTGCAGTGCTTGTTCGGCCTCGTTTAAATTCAGCAATCCAATCCAATATTTTACCATATAATCTGACGGAGCAGATTCGCCGTAATGTTTATCAAGCTTTTCTTTTGTCTCTTTCGCCGTTTTGCCTTTCAAATAATAGTGTTTAATCACTACACGAAATTCACTTTTTTCCATTTTCCAGGAAACACAAAAGTTGCTTACTTCAAACGACTACAACAAATAAACTAATCGATAAATTTGGCTAAAATTTTAACAGCTGACGTTTGACATATCGTTTGTTTGTGCTGCTATCTAGCGCTAGGTAGCTTCAAAGTCAATCCACCCTCGTATATATTATTTGCGAGTGTATATATTTTATTTGAAAATTAGAAATGGGAAACTAAACAAACCAACAAAACTTTACACTGTGGTTTCATTTGTAATTCAGCCAAAGAGGTCAAATGTTGACTTAAATACGAGGACTGTTTGATAATCCCTTGGTTTTTTGGTTCCCTTAAATGTATAAATTTCAAAGGAGAGTATGTTGAGAAATAAAACTTATAACATAAGATGTACTAGAAATGATTAAGGTGTTAGTTCAAGTACTTTCGTATTAATTTTGCAATCAGTGTTCATCAATCGACCGACCAAATTTATTTTTATAACAAATAATTATATTACTCGTACAATTCCATTAATGATATCACTTTGATATAAAATTTTTACAAGATTTAATCCCTAATTATGGGATTGTGGTATTAAAGGAAAAGCAAGCAAACAAATTTGTCAAATCAAGCAAAATATTTTTAAACAAGAACATACTCGTATATTCAACGAAATACGTTGTAATATATTAAATAAAGTTAAAAAGTACTTTTTTTCTTGGTTTTATTTTAATAAGATAGTAATGTTTGCTATCGCCATTATCATTTATCAGTGACATGCAATTCTACAGAAGAATTTATCAATGAAATCATGACGATACATTAAAACCACAAAAAAACCAAGAAAATCGATCTAAAATCCCCTTTTGTGTTTTTTTGTTTTATTTTTGCAGCCACTTAACATGAATAATATGAAATATTTTTTTTCGTGCACAAACTTTATATTAATGCGTGTCGATTTTTAAATACTCGATCAGACAAACTATTTGTCAATAGAGCCGAGGGCCAAGTGTTACATATTCCCTTAATATTTCAATATCCTTTTCCTGTGTCAAATTCAACATTTTAGGTATTTGTAACACTCTGTGTGTGTGTGTAGAATACTGTTAAAGTAACATCACAAAATGGCTACAAAAGTACTAGAGCCGTAAAAGACACAGGAAACACAATATCAGGTAGAAATTGAAGTTAAATTGGCTTTATTTCTTTTTATATTTGCCTGTCTTGATAATGACACGACTGTCATTTGTTTAAACGATTAAATGTTTTATGGTTATTTTAACCGAAAAAGAGGAAAAAACCAAAACAAAACTAAACCAAAAATGTCTAGGGGAAATCTGATATAAGGATACGGAAATTGAGACAGAGTGTTACAAATTAATATGTAGGTACTAGGGAGACCGTTTATTCAACTTTTTCCAAAAACCGGTTTTCGAGTAATTCGAAAATTAGCACTTAAAAAAACCGGTTTTCGGTTAATAATAATTCAAATAACCGGCTAACCGTTTCTTTTATTTAAATAAAATAGTTCCTAACTTTTGAAGCGCAGAACTGGACCACGTCGCTTTAAAAATAAGCAGAAGCTGATGGATAACTTAAAATTAAAGTGGCAATCAATACTAACAATAATTCTAACAAACCTCATCAAAACTATGCCAAAAAGATGTGCGGAGGCCATAAAAACCATAGTTTATTACTCAAAGTACTAAAGAATGCTTAAGTTCGCTTTTGTTGTATTACTTGGTAGAGACTTAGGTGCCTAAGATAACAAAAATTAAATGATTTACTTTGAATACAATCATATGTAATATACAAGTCCTTGATGGTCTCGACAAGAAATTTTGCTTAGATTTCGATAAGCGATGTATGCAAATTTATGCACCACGTATTTAATAGTGGGTGTGTCACTGTGGTATGTTAGGTAAGAACCCACCTTCCGACCAAGAAGTTATCGGTTCAATCCCAAGCCACACCATCTGACAATTTTCAACAGCGATATCACCTCACAACATTACTAGCGATTGGTTATGTGTAAAAACTTCACTAACTAATACGAGTATATCTGCCGTTCGGAACCGGTGTTTGTGGGTTTAAAGGCTATTAATGAGTCTAGTTGATCATTCTCCATATATTAAAATTAATATTTATTTACAGAAGATAAGAAAAAGTTATTTAAGCTCAAGAGGATGAGCATATTTTCAGTAAAAAAATATACAAACGTATAAAAGTATACTTATTAATGAACTTAATTTAACCGGTTATTCGTGTTAAATTACCCAGTTTATTCGGTATTCGAAAAATGAAGATTTTGATTTTGCCAAAAAGATGTGCGGAGGCCACAAAAAACAAAGTTTAAGATTTTGAAAAAACCATATTCGACAAAACCAAAAAACCGGTTATACCGGTCGAATAATAACCGCCCGATCTCCCTACTATGTACAAATACGTAAATGTGAAGTACATATACACAAGTATATTTTGGTTTGTGTGTGTTTGTGTATGTATGTATGTAAAAGGGTGGGGTTATATTACGCTTGTAATTGTAGTTTTATTGTAATATTTTTATTTTTATAGGTCAAGTTAGCATTAAATTATAGAGCAATTAAACGCAACAATTTTACTTTTATGAGAGGATATAAAACGCAAAAAATTATATGAAAGACTTTAAGCAAAATAATTCCTCTAAAGCCATAAAAATTATTTCATGCTTATAAATGCCATTAAAAAGTATAGATATTTTTGAATGGAAGATATATTACGAGAATAGTGTACTAAATGATATTTTTCTTAATCCTTTTTGAAAAAAACGCCTGTAGTAAATCCAATTTTTTCTATGCATACATACATACATACATACATATGTATATACTAACTCCCGTGTGGTGAACGCCATTCACTTGCCTGATGTCTTTTGCCACCTCAACATGGTAAAAATTAAAAAAATCGCCAATAGCTTATGCAAACGTCAAGCCATGACGCTATGATTTAGCGGGAATATCAACAACGGAGGTACCCACTTAACAAAAAAAAAACTCCAATCGGAATGATGGGACCGTCCTTTATATAAAAATATGTTATCCAGTAATCATCATTTTATAGCTCGATAATTACTCAATACATGCGTTGGAAAGGTTTTCTTTCACTGATGATCTTGTTTCTTGAATAACAGGCGGTACTACACACATGCAAATATTGATTTGTCTATATCTCCAAAACAGTAAGAATAAAAATCTCTAAATTTGGTTGAAATTGGTTCGTAGCTAATACAAATCATTAGTTAAAAAGTGGGCGGAATCGGATAAGTGGGCATGCTAAAGTGTAAGTTCCCAAATTTGGTCTAATGACTTCGTAATTAATACAAATCATTAGATAAAAAGTAGGCGAAATTGGACAAGTGGGTTTTTGTATATCTTGGGAATGGTTAGAGTATAAGTCTCTGAATTTGGTCTAAAAATCATCAGTTAAAAATTGGCCGAATCGAATAAGTGGGCGTGGTACCTCTCATGCAAAGTAAATATCGATTTTGTAAATGCATACAAAAAATGTTATCGTTCACTTTTTTAAAAGATATTTTCTTATCAAAATAACTCAATAAGGCGCTCCAGAAGACGTGCTACAAACAAGTTGAGTGACACTCAAAAACTAAGTGCTTTGTTTGTGTTTTACATATAAACAAACAAGTCACTCAACTTGTTTGTCGCACGTCTTTTTACGCACGTCTTCTGGAAACACTATATTTGAAATGGTGTACGATGCCACCTGGATAAGAATAAAAATGCTTTGCTTGTACTTTTTAGACTCTCTTTTTCTTCCTGCGTTCTATGATCTTTCAAAGACATCCAATGTACTTAAGGTCAAGCGATTAAGTTTTAAAGCAAGTTTCGGATCATTATCATGTGAGAGTAGCCAAACCGAATGCAAATTTTCTTCTGCATAGGGCAGCATTATGTTCTCTAACACATTGAATTTTATTTTGAAGTTTTGTGACAGAAATGCGAAAATCGTATTCAAGACTTGTTTCATTATTTTGATACGAACATATCTTTTAGAAAAGTATTGAAATGATAAAATCGTTTTACTTAGATTTTGTGAATAGAGCAGAAGGAGGAATGTTTCTAATAATTGTTTGGCAACTTTTGTCAAACAATTTTTGTCTGTTTGTCTGTTTTTATATTCTGGGCGTTTTTCTCATAATGTACGGTTCAACCGAAGTAAGTGCAGTCTGCTCCGATCACTGAGGTTTAGCAGCTCATAGTACACAATGCCTTGATCACACTAAGAGTGCAAAATTGCGTTATAAATACTAAAATAACGTAATTATACTAACAAACAACAAATTTTGTTAAAATGAATGTTAAATGAATGGTTTTTACCAACCCGGGAAAAGAGTGTTAATATAGAAAGTGACATTGCTGTGTTATGGCCACAAGTGTGTATACCTACAGTGGGGAGCAAATCGAGGGGATGTTTTGAAGTTGAACGGAAAAGTTCCTAAAAATAGGTCCTTTAAAAAATTCAAATAAAACAAAACTTCATACATTTATTCATTGTTAAGTCCTTTCACAAAAACATTAACAAAAATTATGATATTCCAATACTGAAATGAGATAAAGCCAATCATATAGAAGAATACACATACGCTTCGTTTTGTACTTTTGTACTTTTAGCTTAAATAGAGAGGAACTTATATATTTTTAACATTCTTCTAGAGCTGCTTATTTTATGTGACCTTTTCAAAAAACACACTCTCTACAATATCACCCAAAAACGTGTGATAAAACTGTTTTTATTCGTATTATATTCGAACCTGGATCGTCACGTCCTATGCTGGGGCTCGAACCTGGGTCGTTTGTGTTGTTTTGCGTGCGCTCTAGCCACTACATCACGCCACACCCAGATATATATGTATATATATGTAAGAAAAATTTTAATTGTGGTTTCGAATGTTTAATAATAAAAAATGCTTCAACTTCTTTCCTCCAGACTACTCCATCTAAAAAAAATAAAGAAAAAAGCCCCCCTGACCCTTTTCGCATACCTTCGGCGATGATGGCAAACATCAGATGAATGATCATTAAAATCACGCCACCTACTGGGAAAAATTACAATACCAAAGTAAAGAATCACCACCAATTAGCAAGGATTTTCACCACTACACAAAAATAAAAAAATCATATGGAGGAAGCTACAGCGGATAATCATCTACTTGGCTTGAAATATTAAATTGATTAAAGAAATTGAAACAAAGCAATAGATGCTTTGTGGAAAGCCAATATGGTCCCTAGAGGAGTGGCGGAGAAAAAAAAATATATATATATATGGGTCAGCCATCTAACGTTTTTTTCAACTGGTGCTTACTTCGTGAATGAAAACACTTAGCTCATGTCTGATTTGACAGATAATTAGTTTTATCCTTCCGCTGAACGAATATGGTTGTGTATGCACTTTTGTCGCTTCGCTAAGTGGGCCTGCGATCGACTTACAGAAGATGCCGATTTTCCAAAAAAAAAAATCATCTTTTCAGATGAAGCTCATTTTGATCTTGGCGGGTATGTAAACAAGCAAAATTGTCGCATTTGGGGCACAGAAAGCCGATACACCCAAGACGAGTCACTGTTTGGTGCGGATTTTGGTCCAGAGGCATAATTGGGCCATTTTTCTTCGAAAATGAGCAAGGAGTGGCCGTTACAGTCAATGGCGATCGTTATCGGGCCATGTTGAACGAATTTTTGTTCACAAAAATTGAAGAGGAGGATATTAGCAACATTTGTTTGCAACAGGATGGCGCTACGTACCACACAGCCGAAGCTACACTCAATGTTTTGCGCCCTGTTTTTGAAGATCGCATTATCAGCCGCAGTGCTGATGTCAGTTGGCCACCTTGGAACTGCGATTTGATACTGTTGGACTATTATTTGTGGGTTGCCGTCAAAGATAAGTGTTACGCCAACAAGCCAGAGACAATTGAAACTTTAAAGGACAACATTCCTGAAGCCATTGGTGAAATACAGCTGCACACAATCGATATGGACCGATCGTGTAGGCTACTGCATGGCCAGCCGAGACAGCCATTTGAATGAAATTATTTTCCATTATTAACCAGAAGGATTGTACTTTCAAATAAAAAAAAGAAATTTGAGAAAATATTCAGTCGTTTTTTTATAGCAGTTTCCAAAAAAAAAAAAAAAAATATATATTTGGCGGACCATTTATATACATATCGACTTTTTGTCATACTTCACGCTAATATTTAAAAATATTCTTTTAAATAAATATCAACAAAAAAACCCCAAATAAATACTTTTTAAATTCATCGAATTATGATTTATCATCGTATTTTTCTGAGCGTATTTTTGTGTTCTTTTTAAGGGAAAATATTTTCTTTGTGAAATTCAAACAGCAAATAAAGGAACGTAATCGACCATTTTGGGAAAGTTTTTATCACCACAACTTTGAAAATAAAACAAACGCCAGGTGCTTTGCTAATCGAGAGAGTGCCATTTGCAAATTTATGCCTCATTCTTAAGGAATTCGAGCCTTCATTTCATTTACGACATTTATTTTTTCTTTTATTTTTTCTTCTTTCATATCGCGTTTGTTTTTATTTTATTTGTTTAGCACGCAATCGTCTTTAAACTTTTGGTTTCTTAAGCTTTTTATAACGAATTGAATACAAAAAGAATAAATAAATTAAATTAAAGGCTCGCCCAATGCTCAAAAGATTAAATCTGAGCCAAGAAAACAAAGAAAATATTTTGGCAAAATATGAGTTGGTAACAATTAAATGTTTTAAAAGAAAAAGATAAAAATAATAGCTGATACAAGTTATACGATAGTGATAAATTTATAGACCAAGTGTTAAACCTACTTTGGCTTTCTTTGTAGAATTAATTTTTCTTTTTTTAACATAATATTTAACAATTTGTTTTATATAATTAATTCAGTGCAATAAGAATTTAAAATTAAATTAAGGAAAATTTTTTTTGTCCAAATGTATTTTTTAATATTAAAATTAATCCCAACACTGCTAAATACTACACGTGTTATACGATTAATATTAAAAAAAAACAAAATTAATTATCGATTTTAAATTAATATTTATTAACATAAAATTCAACTATAAAAACTTTAAAAGTTTTCAGTTTTAATTACTAGTATTACTGGGTTGAATAGATAATCCCCACGTATATATTCGGTTTACTAATTAAAAACATGCGTGTATGTCCCACAACAAAAAAAAAAGGAAAAAACAATATCTTGGCCAGCGCTTAAAAACCCAATAATAGAGTCGCAAACTATATAATTAACTTTGTGTGTAGGTGTCCTTCTGTATTTGGAACAAAAGCTTTATTTAAATGCCTTTCAATAGGCCTTTTATTCGGTTGTCTATATATAAAAACCGTACTATTGTTAAGTGTTACCGTTATGATTGAATGACTGCACGCACATACTTTTATCTCATCAGTCTATTCAACGCGATTACTTTTGGACTCCATACAATACCTTTTTGAAACTAAAAAATTTAGGTTGTGGTAGACCATTAATGGTAACGTTTTTTTCTCCACGAATACATATGCATAACGATGTGAGCATTTGTTTTAGCAAACTTGCTAATAAAGCAGCAAAAAAATGGCAAATATTAACTTTATAGCCTGGTGAATGAAAGTGTGTAAAGTGATTGAGGCTATAGGCAGATAATGTGCACACTCGACTATAGGCGCACTAATGTGACTATTTCAGAAAAACGATTGGCTCCATTAATTATTAGAGTTTTTGAAATATTACTTAGAATCCCATCAATCCAGGAAAATATTGTTTTTCTTTTATCAAAATAATACACGGATCCACACAGGTGTAGTCACTGAAATGATTCAGTTACAAAAATACATAAGCTGGGCCTATTGTACATGTTTTATATTTCTATAAAAAAAGAATAGCATTTAAGTTGACAAGACTTTAAGAATAGCATTGGCAGGATTAAGATTACTTAACCTTATCGTTGCATTCTTAATTTGAGGTTTTACGTAAAATGCACTTCGTTGTTGCATTGGTTACATGCAAATACATAATCTGGAATGATTTATCTTATGGTGTAGAAACTTTCAAGGCTAAGAATCATTGTAAAGTTCTACAGACCGCATATTAGATACATTTTTGGGCAGATGTTGTTATAAAATTTAATTGTGGTTTCGATTGTTTAATAAAGAGGCTTCAACTTCCGTCCAGACAATTCCAGCTAAAAATAAAGAAGAAGGCCCATGACCTTCTTGCATACCTCTGGTGATGATGACAAACATCAGACATTAGGAAAACACGCCACCTACTGGGAAAAAATTATAATGTTAAAGTAAAGATTACCACCAGTTAGCAAGGATCTGCACCACTACTCAAAATCATATGGAGGAAGCTACAGTGGATTAATCATCTACCTACCTTGCGAGATCAAATTTATTAATGAAACTGAAACAAAGCAATGGATACTTTGTGGAAAGCCAATATGCTCCCTTAAGAAGTGACGGAGAAAAAGAAATATAACTCTTGGTCCAAACATAATGAACGATGTTAATAGTGAGTCACACCTTAACGTCAAGTTTATTTATTTATTATTTTTATTTGACATTTATTTATTTCAAAGTTTGCCCAATTCATCCATAAAGAGGAATAGAATTGAGCAGCGAGTTAAGATTGTTGAAACCTTTTATGAAAATAGGCGTTCAAATCAAAATACATTCCGTGCACTTCGTGATTTTTTTGAGGCACACTTTCACCTCAGTGGTTCGTCAACAAGCAGAATTACCGCATCTGGACAAATGAGAATCCATGAATGATTGTTGAAAAGCTAATACATCCACAAAACGTGACTGCTGGGTGCGTGAATGATTTACCCTATAGTCAGATGATAACGGCCAGAAATTGAGGATAAGGTTTTGGACGATATGTGGTTCCAACTGGATGGTGTTACTTGCCACACAGCCAACGAAATAATGGATCCTTTGCGCGAGAAATATAATGGCCGTGTTATAATTGTGGCGACGTTAATTGGACGCTTGGCACCGTTGGACTTCTGTCTTTCAGGATATTTAAAAAAATGTGTACGTCAATAGGCGAAAAACAATTCTAGAGCTAAAGGATGAGATAATTCGGCACATTAACGATATTGTACCTCAATTATGTCTCAAAGTCATTGAAAATCTAGACCGACGGATAGAGGTATGCCCCCGTAGTCGTGACGAGCATTTGGCCGATATTTTGTTCCACACATAATTGTCATAGATCCTTCTATGATAATAAAAAAATATTAAGATAATTATCTGAATATTAAATTGTAAATAAAACAAAAAGTGCGTTTTGGTTGAACCAGCCTTTGTTTTTTGGGTTCAAAATCTATAAAAAGATATGAATAAAAATGGATTGTGGTGTGCTCGAATGCTTAAAACTTGAAAAATGAGAAAATAAAATTGGATACTCCCTTCTGCGATTTTGCTCGTAATTGCTGTGCAAAGGTTTAGGAAAAACGAAAAGTTGGAAATTTTCAACAGATGGCGCTATAGGTTATTCCTCTGTCATTGCTTCCGTTAAAGGTACTTATTTGAATAAAATTTGGCACGTCGATTCAGTGCACATATTCTAAGTTGTACAGCAAATAAAAACAGGGTTTAATAGGTGAGTATGGTGCCTTAAATATAAAATAAATATTGATTTTTGTATATCTTGAGAACGCTAAAAGTAGAAGTTTCTGAATTTGGTAAAACCGACTTCGTAATTAATACAAATCATCAGACAATAAGTGGTCGTATAATAATCGGATATGTGGGCATGCTACGTACCTCTCGTACAAATAAGTGTTTTACAAGTTGATCTAAATGGCTTGGCAGTCAGTACGAATCATCAGTTTAAAAGTGGGATGAATTGGATAAGTGGGCGTGGCATATTTCATACATAATAATAAGTTGTTGTTTTTTATTGAGGCTTTAAATAAAAAACAATAAAAAATCACTCTGAAAAAGATATAATCAATTATTGTCTCTAAAAGCTGTCTACTTCTGTACATATGTATATAGAATCCCGTGCAGAGCCGGATAGTTTTTTATATTAGAAAGACAGCGGTGTGTAGGCGAGACGCAACAATTGACAATTGACAGAAAAGGTACCAAAAATCCTTAAGAAGTAATTCTAAGAATTATGCGTAACCTTAATAATTGCTCCTGATTTCTCCTAAGAGTTGAACTTTCAAAGACTGATTGTATGTAAAGCTTTGTACAGTCTTACCAATATAATATTTTTTTATATTTAATGGTGTCTTTTATAAATATGTATTAGAGCTGATGTGTAAGAAATGGTCTGTTTAGGTATTTCTTTTAGTTGTTTCTTGTCATTTTGGCTAATTAAGAATTTCTCTATTTCTCTGACCAATTACCTGCAAAATAAAATCAAAACAAGTGTCAACATGACATTAAGGATTTCAGACTGAACAAAAAGCCATTAAACTAATTACAAATGGCAAAAGAGAGGCCAACAGGAAGACAGGCGGAATAACACAATTATAATTGCAAATAAAAGCCTTTTTCATTTCTTCACAAGAGTTTGACAAAAATTTATAATTTTTTTGTTTTGTTTTGTTTTCCTTTTTTCAATTTCTATACAATTTGTGTATTTACTCATACATTTGAGGGAATACCAGTGTATATGGACAAATAAACGAAACAATTCAATGCGAGTACTAAATTGGCAAAATGAGAAATAATAGAAAATCTAGAAAGCGAAGAGCAAAAAACAAAAAAAAAAAAAAAACAACAAATGTCAGTCTGTCGGAACATTGGGCAACTTCCGTGAAGGAAACAATGGCAGTTTCCACTCACATCCGGTGGCAGTGCTGAAAATGAAAACTATTTGGCGAAAATAATAAAAACAATAATAACAATAATAACAATAATAACAACAAACAACATCAACAAAAAGGTATTTTGTTGTCATTTACAATATTTCCGACCATAAAGCAATAACAACAACAACAACAACAACAACAAAAGCAAAAAAAACATCATCATCAACGAAATTTACTTTCATCAACTTAAAGTACAAAAAAGAAAACAAAAAGGAAAAGCTTAGAGACTGATTGACTGACTGACTGACTGACTGACTGACTGAATAAAATATTTTCCTTATGGCACTGTAAAGATCAGTCTGTCAGTGGTTGATTGGATGATATTTTTTTACCAAAAATTATACACAAACATACAACTACACACATAAAAATTCTTAAGTAAAGAAGGGCTAAAATAATATTAAATAATCAAGGGGAGGGGAGGGGGGTTAAGAGCCTTAAGAAATATATATAAAAAACGAAATAAAAAATAAGAGTTCGAGTATCTGTGTATCAAATTGCAAAATTTTGTAATTCTAGACAATTTATTTATTTAACTGTTTATTACGTTCATGTTCCTGTTTATTTGTCTTGATATTTTTCCTTTCTATTTGCCTTTTGTTATTTTTCATTTATTTCGTAAAGAAAATATTTCTTTTTAATTTTTTACATTTTTTTCTCTCCTTTTCTATTATTTGTTATCAATTATTGATTGTTTTTTTTTATTCTTCATTCTTCAGACCGTTGAGTATTTTTTAAAAAGCAATTTTATTTTCAAGTTTATTAACATATTCCATTTATTATTATTAAATATTTCCTGAAACTGGTGACGAAACAAAACGAAATTGAGGGAAATGAATGCAATAAATAATGAACAAACGTTTGCTTTCCTCGTCTTTAGTTTTTTCCAATTTCGCTTATTTTATTCCTCAATTCAATGTCACCATCCGTTTCAGTATTATCTGTATGATATCATTGGGGGTATATTCAAAGCATACATACATACATACATACTTACATACATACATACATACATACATACATACATGCATACATACATACATACACACATACATACATACATACATACATACATGCATACATACATACATACATACTACCTTGATCAAAAAGTTCCCCGAATAATACTATCGCTACGATTAGAGTTTTTTTTTTGTTAAGTGGGTACATCTGTTGTTGATATTCGCGCTAAATCTTAGCGCCATAGCTTGACATTTGCAAAGGCTATGTAGCCGAGAAGAGTACATTTATCTCTATGTGTGTTGGAGATTTTTTATAATTTTAATCGTGTTGAGATCGCAAAAGATATGATTTGCGAGGCTGAATCCGATCCCACAATAATCAAAAGGATCATTACTGGAGGCGAGACATCAGGCGAGTGATTGGCGTTCACCGAGACCATTTTCAATCAAAAAAGAAGGCAATGTTCACGGTTTTCATGTATTACAAGGGTGTAGTGCACCATGAATTTTTGCCAGAAGGCCAGACAGTAAGCAAAAAGTATTATTTGAGTGTTGTAAGACGTTTGCGTGAAGCAATTCGCCGAAAGAGACCAGAACTGTGGGCAGAAACTCATGGATTTGGCTCCATGATAACGCACCGTGGCGTAGTGCCATCATTATTTGAAATTTTTTGACGAAAAATGCAACAAATACCTTCCAACGGCCACCGAATTCATCTAATTTGGCTCCCTGTGACTTATTTCTGTTCAATTGAATTAAGAAGCCAGTACGGGGAACGCGTTTCAGCAGCCGAGAGGAATTAATGGAAAAATCGCAGGAAGCAGTCATGGACATAACGAAAACCGAATATAAAAAATGCAAATGCCAAGCTATGACGCAGAGATTTAGCGAGAATATCAACAACAGATGTACTAACTTAATAAAAAAAAAATTCAAATCGGAACGATGGGACCGCCACATGGGGGTTATTCCGGAAACCTTCTGATGAAAGCAAGGGAAATTATTGCATTACAGCCTTGTTCTTTCCATTATTTTTTCTGTTTCTAAAAATCACGCTACTCAGGCCGGTTTGAAGACAATGCTTAGCATACTACCCCTGGATATTTTTGTCAAATGTGTCTTTACAAAGTCTACTTAGGGAGTTGGTTGGACACGGTACCATCCTACAGAAAGTGGGTGGACCGATTTTAACACGTCGGACAGATTAGGCGATACCTACTTTGAACTTCGGTAGAGCTTACCAGGGCAGGATACCTTCTAGGGATGAGTGGGCTGCTGGATCTTTCCCTCGAGATGACACAGTCGCGGTCTATACCGATGGCTCAAAAACGGAAACGAGTACATAGTCTATTTTCTACTCTGATGATCTGGACCCCAAGCTCTTCTCTCAGAGTACCCGACCATTGTACTGTTTTACAGGTAGATGTTTACGCTATAGATATGGACGCCAGGCGTATCTGGGAAATAAAACCTGAGGCCTGTTATGATCTATGTAGACAGACTGGCTGCAATTAGTGCTCTCGACTCGTATGTGATTAAATTGAAATGTCTCCTAAGCTGCATTAGCTCACTGGCCCAGCTGAAGCATTATCATGTCGAACTGATAAAGCGTTCCAAGTCATGCGGGCATCCGAGGGAACGAAACTTCTGATGAGTGCGCTACTATATGGTCCTCTCTGTCTCTTGTACAGGGGGACGTGCAAAACACTCTATGTGCGTCGACAATTTGGCTGAATAAATAGGCACTGAGCAAGATGTAAGACAGGTGGACCAATATCACCACTTGTAGAAAATTCAGAATTCTTCAGCCTTTTCTTTCTATGGAAAGAACTATGTCTCTTCTTAGGAAGAGGGTTATTTGGGCTTATTTCGGGCATAATTACCAGGCATTATATGATAGGCCGCATATCGGAGCGCATTGGATGCCCAGGTCATGGCTACTGTAGGAGCTGTCAGGATGAAAAGGAGGAGGAATCGATGCAACATCTTCTCTGCGAGCGTAGACTAAAGCAATTGGGTGCATGTCACTTCCATGATCTGAACTGTCTTAGGTATGTGTACCTGTCGCAGTTAATTAACTTCGCCAACAGTACAGGTTGGCTGAAATGAGGAACTTAATATTGTTTGGTCTTTAGGTGACGATCTTTTCTGGTACTCTACCATGTCCGGCCTTTCGGCCTCTTCAATGGGTCTGTCCTTGTTGAGGGTAGCACAATGGACCATAGGGTTTCCGAGTGAGCTCGCTTAATACAAGCGACCCATATAACCTACCTTAACCTAAAAACTACGTGGCTTACAAGATGAAGGCTTTCAAAGTCTCATGTCCAAGCACTGTTTTAACCGACAAAATTGTCTCTAATTTATATCGAATCTGTGCGAAAAATCTTAATAATAAACACTATTAATCGTTACACCTTTTTCAAGGTAGTCGTTGAGAACGGTTCTGCATGCATACCATAGAGCTGCGGCCATAACCCTTTTTGGCAGACAGACATATAGTACGTTTTTATAATGTACTTTCGCTTTTTTATCTCTGGTGTCTTGTAAGGGAACCAGCATAGTTACATGACACACAACATCATTCCAACCGAACTGAAACAATGCCGATTACTCCCTTGAATTTATCCCAAGGATCGCTTAAATGCAGAATTAAGATGCCTTCAGCCTCAGCCACATCTATGGACTTTCATTTCCCGAGCGTTCACTTATTATTCTATGGCAATTTGCAAATTTTTCAATTTTATGAAAACTCCTCTCTCAGTACCAAAAATTTATAAAGACAATGTGAAAATAACTAACTGGCTAAGTCACGTAGTGAAAATAAAGAAAAAAACTCATTCATCACAATGACTATTCCACTTAAAAATGTGTAAAAAACAGAAAAATGAGAAGAAACAATAAAAAATTGAGGCTTAAATAATGCAAACCCTCTAATAGAAGTACCACCACCATGTGTTACTTATTTCATCACTTAGTCACTGACTTGAAGCCAGTTGCTGATATAAGTACTTGCTTGACTGGTATGTCAGTCAACATACTTAACTAAATAATACCAAAATAAATAAAAATTGAACGCGTGATGATGAAAACATGACACAGTTGGTACAGAGTGAGAAAGAAAAAATTGTGGGTTACTTTCACACCGATAAGTGAAAGTACGTTGTTCACTGACAAATGGCTCTAATGATACAAGAGTAGGCAATATTCATTCAAAAATATCGTGACAACTTACAAAGTGACACAAATTGTTTACTACGGAGACTTTTTTTCGATGGCGTCTTTTACCGAATATGTTGCCAACAACTTTTTTTTAGCAAATTTATATATTTGGTGTTTATAGGCACATCACGCATCGTTTTTGGATTATATCAAGTAACAGGTTCTAAAATAGCGTGTGAGCCGATATTTGTTTTCATTTTCTTTTTGAAAAGTCTAAAATAAGGGATTAGGGATTTAAAGATAATTTTATGTTCTGTCATTAGTATCAATGTATCAACTCTAATCGTATGAGAGGGTTTATTCAATGTCTTCTGTGATTATCGTAGAGTTTACACCACGGGGCTTGTACGTAGAAATATAAGAAATATTACTTGAGACCTGAACATGAAGCGATTATGATAACAGTTTATTTTTTGTTACATCGTTTACTTTTGGTCCTTATTAAAACACTCGTGAGCGTCTTGAAAAAATTGAAATATTCCGATTGTGAAAAAAATGGCGATAACTTTGGTATTGAGAGTTTTAGAAACTCTAGAGTTATACCAAGGAACACAAGTCAAGCAGCTTCCCAACAATGTCGCTACTTGTGTTAAATAACGATAATTTAAAGCACACATATGTGTACCTGGGGTCACAAGAGGTTAAGATCCGAAAATGTAGGATAACAATTTATGACCATTGAATCATTTCTTGCCCATATTTACTGGATTGTGCTTCAATGCATTAGTTTTCAGATCAAAAAACTAAAGAAATCAGTTTAATATTAGAAAATTTCGATAATTCAAGAGATAAAGGATGTTGAGGCGAAAAGATCATAAGGCTAAAGAAAAACATATGTAACACATGTGCTGAACAGTTTCAGGCCTAACACATAGATGGCGCTAGTTTTATTGCATTAACCACTTTTTCAGTTAGTGGTAACCTTCAAAAAACAGCATTTAAAATTGCATAATATTCTACTGATTAGTTTATGAGTTATTGTGCTAAGAGTGACGCTACCTTTGTTATTTTTAGAACAATGGATCAAAAACACTCTCGTCTTTTAATTCTATACTGCTTTTTGATGGGGAAAAATAGCGTTCAATCGAAGCAATGGCTTAAAGAGTGCTACGGCCATACCGCTCCAAACGTGGTCGTAGAGATATCGATGACGCAGAACGCAATGGATTTCCACATTAGGCGGTTACACCAGAAAATATTAAAAAAATTCAAAAAATCGTTTTGAATGATTGAAAAGTGAAGCTGCATGATTTAGCTGACATTGTAAAGATAACAAAAGAACGTATTGGTTTTATATCGCATAAGCATTTGACAAGAACGTGTTAATGATTCTGAAATAATCGTAAAACTACATGCATTGAACTTCGAATTGCTTCTACATTCACCGTATTCGCCAGATTTGGCTCCCAGCGACTACTAACGGTAAGAAATTTCGCACGAATGAAGAGGTTATCGCTGAAACTGAGGCCTATTTTGAGGCAAAAGATAAATTGTTCTACAAAAGTGGTATTAGAGATTATTGATGAATAAAGCTAATTTGAAGCAAATCAAAATGTTGTCGTTGTTAGGCCTGGGACTTCTCAGCTTATGTGTTACATATATGTATGTTGCCTTATTATTTTTAACGAATCTCCTATGCCTTAAAAATTGAAGTGATTAAAATTGAAGAAAAAAGATTTAACAAATAAACTAATGTTGTTTATCAATCGTCGAATATCTTAATGTCACTCATTTGCATTCGAATAAATTACATATTGAATACGAGAAGAATTTTTAATTTGAAATTATTGTGGAAGAAAAGTAAAGCGCAGAAGCGTTGCGCATTTGCATATCTGTTTGACACTTCATGAAACAACTACTCCCCATATGTCATTAGTTAAAAAGTTAAATTAGAAAAAAGTCGTCTTTATTTATTACCGAAATACAACGATAAATTGCTTGCAGACAAATTGACGGCGACAAATTGACTTTCATAAGTCGCATCAAGTAAGTTAGTTGGGGTAATTATCTCAATAATAATTAAAAGAACAACAATATTTTTTTTCCTTTTTAGTATAAATAACACGGTGCGGTTAAGTTTCTTTACGGATTTGGAACGAAGAGAAACAGACCTTTTCAATGACTTATAAGTCGTTTAAGTAGCCTTGAAAAATCTGGGTGTATTCCTCAAGCAAACGCATTTTTCATTAAATTTTTTCCACATTTTTTAATTTTAGACGAATGTTTACGTACTATTTTATATAGGGCGGGGTGGCGTGGTGTAGTGGTTAGAGCGCACACATAACAACACAAACGACCCAAGTTCGAGCCCCAGCAGAGGACATGACGAAGAACAAATTTAATTGTGGTTTCGAATGTTTAATAATAAAAAAGGCTTCAACTAAAAGTGTGAAGAACGGCCTAGGCCGTTTGTGTTGTACTATATGCCTGTACTCTAACCCTTCAGAAATAATAAATCATCAAAATAATTTCTGATTAAGCCCTAAGATTTATTATCTCCGTAATATCTACAAGTCTCACAATTTTCATAGAACTTTTCAGTTTAAATTTTCAAGACAAGTTCAGTGAATATAGTGATGACTAAGGCATGATTGTGATGTTGATTTTAGCTGAGATATTATAGTTCACGTCAAGATATATTTATGCAAAAAAATAAAATAAAAGTTTTTCAAAGTCCTGGGCGTTGCTTTTTTTGTTTTTTTTTTTTTTTTGGTTATCTTTTTGTCCTTAAGTTATTGTGATAACATGTTAATTATAGAAATCACTCTTCTATTAACACTATTGATCAAACGTTATATGGCAATGCTTACAATATTTAATTAAAAGGAATTGAAAACAAACAACATGTACTAAAAAGAATTGCTCATTTTCAACTCGTTTTGATGCTTTTCGACTCGGTTTGCGTTGCGAATTTTATTTTTAAATTCTTTTGTATATGATTCTTCTCAAGAGTCGTATTTTAAATTCTCTTAACATTCGTCTCTCAAGAAGAATCGTTCTTTATGAACGAATTCAATTCGAGCACTTTTCCTACGAAGAAATGGCCATTTGTGTTACTATTGATGCGAAGCGATTTTGTTTTGCGTATATTTATCTTCATTCCAACCAACTTTGCGATGTCACTGATGGTGGACATTTTCGAATGGATCTGTGAGAATGAGTGGCTAAGTAAATGCATATCTTCGGCATAACCTAGGTGCTCTAACCGTTCTTGTAAGTCGCACATAATACCTAGCTTATGATGGCTTGTTGCCTTCAGCATCACAGCATCATGGACGCAGTTAAAAAGTATGGGTGGTAAGATACAACCTTGTGTAACTCCAGTTTTCACCGTGATCTTGTTGCTCAGCTGTATTTCATACAACACACGGCAAGTGGCATTCTTGTACAGGGCTTTGATTAGCCGTTTTAATTTTTCGGGAACACCCTTGCAAAACAGCGAATTCTATATGACATTATAGTTGAGTGTGTAAAAGCCTTTAAAAATGAGGTATAATGACGATCTTCATTCATTCCACTGATTGCTTGATAATAATCCTAACCAGTGTAAGCATATGCTGAATCTATTTTAAGCCTTAAAGAAACAAATCTGGCATAATGTATTTTATGTTTACAAGCTTAGTCTTATCTTTATAACGAAGTAGTAGTAGTGTAAGGGTAAGTATGTACATATTTCCATAGAAAATAAAAAAGCTGCTTATTTCGACAAATTATAATGAATACGGCTAATTTGCTTTTCAACCCCACACAAAAGCATAGTCATTTGGAAATTATTTCACACCATTTAAGCTGGAATTTGAGAACATTTAAATACAGGGTGTACGCCGGGAAGGTATACTACTTTGTTTTACCGCGATATCGTGACATGATTAAAAACTTTTTAACGCTACAACTGCATGCTTTGGGCTTGATTAACATGTGGTTTCAACAAGACGGTGCCACATCGCATACAGCCATTCCTAAACAAATTATTTCAAGAAATGGTGAGGTTGATTGGCCTTTTTCTCTTTGTGGGGATATCTGAAAAGCAAGGTTTATGCAAACAAACCAGAAACGCTGGAGCAACTCAAACAAAATATTCGTGTAATGAAATTAATGAAATATCGCGTGAAATGTGTGAGAATGTAATGAAAACTGTGCTCAAAAGGACTCACATTTATGAGGCTAACAGAGGCGAGCATTTATCTGATATTGTATTCCATACATAATTGCCGACATTAAATAAAACATTTATCAATATAAGATCCATTCTCTTTCATACAATCAAAAATTGCAAACAAACAAAGTAGTATACCTTCCCGGCGGACACCCTGTACATATATTGTATACTTTTTATTTGTACATATATTCGTGCCTATTCATTATGCACATACCTTTCTCAAGTTTTAGTTGAAAAAAAAAACAATAATGATTCATATATGAATTAATCATGAGCCTAATTGTTTTATATTATAAATGATATTTCCCCTTAATTAACTTGACATTTCGCGTAAAAGAATTAAATCCTTTTTCTTTTTCATATTTTGTTGTTGTCTTTTTCCCATGAAATGAATTTAAATTTATTATTTTGAGGCGTTTTAAAGGGATTATGACAGATTTACTTGATTGTTTATGAATGAATATCTATGGTTGGAGGGTTTTTTTTATCATTACATTCATGTGCTAAAATATTTAATTTTCAATAATGCTGACTGAGTATGTATGTGTATATGTATGTGAGCCTACGTTTGCGTTATTAAGTCTGCAACATGATTTAATAAATAATATTTTGTTTCTTACATAATCAAATTTTCATAAATTAAATATACGTTTTAATATGAAAATAATTATCAAGAAAAGCTGACATTTACGTGTATACCCCCCATCCATTTACTGTCATTAACAAGTCAGCAGGAGATAAGAGGAAAATGTGAAAAAAGATTCCTTTATAGACGTCGTCAGTGCTGTCTAGATCTTTATCTGTTGTACTTGTTGTTGTTGTTTTCCGTTGTTGTTAATATATTAATATTGAATTTGTTGTTGCCATTAGCCAGTTTCACATTGTTGATGTTGTTGTTATTGTGTTACAATTTAAATATTCCAATGCTGTAATAAGTATTCACCATAATGAGATGCTTCACATGGCTCTATTACACCTTAATAAGTATCATGTTGTTGTTGATGATGTTTTTCATAGATTGCTGGTTGGTTGGTTGTTTGGCTGGCTGGATGATTGTCACGTTGATTAGAATTTAAATGTGATATGTATTATTTTTGTTGTTGTTGTTGTTGTTGTTGTTGATGATGATACTTATAATATGGCATAAGCAAACCATATAACTTCTTATCTCAAGATTAAGCTCGTTGACATAATTAAAATAGTAAATTAATGAGAAGGAATTACAAAAACAAAAGCAACAGCATCTCTAACACAAAAAAGTTTCATGTATTACGCTTACATTCTGTGTTTGTGTGTAGGTAGTTTAGGCAGACGATATTATCCCTACAGCCATTGCATTAATAACAACGTGATAATAATCGTCATTATCATCATCGTCATCATCAACACGTTCATTCTTACGTATCTTCATTTGATAGGCAAAATTTATATCTCTCGTATCATCTCACTGCCATCCAAACCAACCAAGTTTACAGGTTATGAAAAACAAAATGTTTTTCGAATTCCCAAAACGAAAATAAACAAAAATTATTTTGTTGACTTTGTCCTATACAGGTAATATGAGAAACGGCGACACCACGTAGAGAAGACGTTGCCAGTAAGGACAACAATTACATCTAACATTTCATCTCGAGTACAGTTACAGTTTTTAAAGTTGAAATTGTCAAATTTAAAACAGACCATCATCATAAATAAGTTTTATGCCACATTTTCTAGTTGTTCGTTCGGTTGTTGATTTCCTTAATAAAGTGGATAAAAATTCAATTTCAATATGAAAACAAAAACTTTATAGAAAAAAATGATTGCACTTGCAAAAGTGGTTTTGAAATGAAATTAAAAAATTATGTTTCGTTTTATCTTCCATGTACAAAAGAATGTTGAAAATATTTTTAGCTTTAGTTAGTTTACAAAATAAATGGAAGATGTTGAAGTTTATTTTTAATTAAAATTAAATATCTTGAGATAATTATGTATGTGTATAAATACGAAGGGAAGTTTAATAAATCCACACTTCTGTCGAAAATTTAGTAAATTGCAATCATTAGTATGTTGTTTTGAAAGGAATTGAAAAAATTGAAGAAATTGTACATTGTGAGTTGATTAAAACTTATTTCTTTCGAACGAACACAAACACCATTACAGAAAGACTTGGTCAGTATTATTTGGTCAGTGCTAAATCCATTTGCTGGAATTACCTTAACTGAGCGATTTACAGGATAAATAATCTAATTAAGCAAAGAAAATAGTGCTCAAATTTAGCAAAAGTAACACAACTGAGCTAATTTACCGTTCAAAACTTTTTATGGAAACAGTTAATCCCAGTTAAATTGATATCATGAGAAATGCCTTAGAATGGAATCCACAAAGAAATCGAAAAGTAGACATACTGGAAAATAGCACAAGACGTGATCATGTGCACACGATTTTTTGAGGTCCAATGCTTTCTATAGGATAGATTTGAAATACAGATATACAAACTAAAATCTGAAAAGTGATTTTTAAGGAATTACACGAAATAATGGAACAATTTCTGAAAGAGTTCATTAAATTGTATGACAAATACTAAGTAATTGTTTGATAAGAAGATTTATAAAGGGTGTGCAAATTTTAGGTTAGGAAATAAAAGGGCTTAAAGTAAATTTTTTTTGACAAATTGAGTTTCATTCATACCAATATAAAATAGAAATTTGGGAATTAGTAATGGAATGTGAGTTCGCGAAAATGTCCACCTCTAGTATTTTGTAACAAGGCTTGGCTTATCTAGTCAATGCAGCGCCGAATTTCATCTTTCAGATGCCAGTTGCTTTTGGTATGTTCAACCCGGTATTTCAAATGGCCCCACAGAAAATAATCCAGCTGCGTTAAATCACAAGAACGAGGCAGCCAATTAACATCACCAAATCGAGAAATTACGCGACCGAGAAAGGTCACTGACATTAGCCAATTGTGGCCAAAAAAATTGGTTACCATGCTTTTTGGTAGCGCAGAGAATACACGGTGACGGCGTTTCCTCGCTTATTTGCAAAAAACTACATGTCAATGATGCCGTTTAACCATAAACCGCACCTGACGGCCACAACAAGCGTATTGTTTTGATCTATTGTCAGCGACAGTACGGTGAGCTTCGATTTTAGCGAAAAATTAAGCCCAGCGATCTCAGAAGGAGCCTGATTAAGAGGAAAAGCTGCTCGAGTTTTGCGAAGTGATACAGTAAAATTTTCACTATCTTGATAGTAAATTTTCACAACTGAAATCCTTTGTTCAAGAGTTTAGTGTTGCATAGGTAAAATTTCCCAATTTTTATTAAATAAGTGTCAAAGGTTGACAGCTCCATTCTGGCAATTTCATCATTTGACGGGCAATTTACTTTCTAGCCTCAAATTTGCCCACCCTGTATAAAAATACACAATGGAGACACATATTATTCGATTTAAAAAGTTATGCTCAACCATTCGTTAAATAAAAGATGAGTGTAAGAGTGTTATTTTCGTGCCTTACCAACAAGTGTCAGTACAAAATCACTATGTTTTCAAACATACATTAAAAAACTGAAAATGCCTAAAAATATACACTAACATTTGCACATTTAAACCGATAAACTTTATTATGGAAGTTATTCTATCGGTTTGTGTCAATGCTACGATCATTCTGTCAATGCTGTATTTATTTGAACAGTGATACCATAGTCGCATATGTAATTCTTAGCTGAAATTGAATAGAAGGTTTTTAAATTTACTGGAACATTCGAAATTAACCCTTTCGGTTATTCTAAGCCATGTGGCATAGCCACTTTTCAGCGCCATTTTTCGACAGAAAACTTATGGATGGTACTTTTTCATATTTTTTGTTTTTTGTTGAAATGAATTTTTGTGAAGTGAATTTTTGTAAAAATTAATGGGAAACATTCTATGGATGCAGAAAGCGAGCGTGCCTAAAAAGTTTCGTAACTTACAGAAAATATTTACTTTATACTTTTGTTATTTATATTTGTATGGGACAATCACGGTTAGTACTAAGTATCCCGAAACTATTAAATTCCGAACTAAATATCCCGAACGTATTTTAAACAGAAGAATAAAATGCATGCTTTGCCACATGGGAACAAAATTAAAAAAAAAAAAAAAACTTTTAATTATTCCTTAAGTAGGCTTAGACAGTTGAAAAGTGAAGAAGATGTATTCTAAAGTCAAAAACAAAAAAAAGAAGTCCAGAAAGGATTAATGTTAATTTGCTATAAAAGGTGGCACATTGTACTTAGTCTGTCAGTAATATTTAAGCAGTTAGAGAGTAAAGTCATACTAAGACCTGAGTATTGAATAAATTTGTGTACTAAGCGGAAGTGAAATAAGTTGGACACTATATAATTTTAATTGTAAATATAAAAGACTGTATAAAGTAAAACAATAAATTTGTGTCATTTATTTTATTGAAAGTAATTTCAAAAAACTCATACGTTTTATAAAGTTTAATGCGTAACAATATGTAAATAATTATTTCTTAGTAATTCGCAAAACTTCTCTTCTTCTTTATATTTTAAGTTTCTTTTTGTTGTAGAGAAATTAAATTTTTCAATATATTTCTTCGATTAAAAGTAGACTAACTAATAAGCTTGCTTTAGGTTACAAGTATCATCTACTCTACTTATCAAAATCAATTTGCTTTCATACATATGTAAAATGCAAATTAATAATTTATTTCTGTTTTCTCTTGTACAATGTATGGGTACAAATTGCTCTAAATATTGTTATTTAACAATCCTAAATCCCTTCTATCAATATTGTATACAATTTTATTATTAATATTCTCAACAAATATAATTTATTCCTAATGAATATACATATGTACACACGTATACACACGTAACAAAAAAATAATTCAATGAATGTGTACAGAGCATGTATGAATGAATGAATGAATGTTTTTTTTTTTTTAATATTTCATTTATCAGCATGACAAACATTTCACAAATTAATAAAATGAAATACAATTTGAATAGAAAATAACATCCCTATCGTTAGAATTACAAGAGCAGCAGCAACGACAATGACTTCCTTAACAAATATTTGTAAAAAAAAATTATATTTCGTTTAATTCAAAGCATGAGAAAAATGAATATGTTGTTGGATGAGATTCTGTTTAAATCAAAACTCTTGTAATTTGATTAAGATTTTCAAGAATATTTTCGAAAATTTCTAAAGAAGATTAAAATACAAGAGAAAGTAAATGTTTAGTAAACTACGAGGGCATACTTGGAATGCTACAACAAATGTATTTTTGGTAAAAAATTAAGTCAAAATATTAACTGACATAAAAGAATACATACATACATACATAATAATTCCAGCGACTCTCAATAGGGTATCTTCTCTCAATTAACAAGATGCATCCGATTCCATTTTTAAAGTCATCGAAAGGTACCTAAGGCAAATTCATTAGTTAGAGCAGCATTTTATAGTGTTAATACTCATAACACTATGCAACAAGCAAAAATACCCTTGATACTCAATATATATTTTTGATGCGCTATGGTCGCCTAATTCAAAAATCATCAGCATTTAAGATTCTATGGATAAGTTTTTTTTAGAAGTTTTTTTTTCTACAAAAAGAGGCTGATTCATACATCATATGACAACTTTGATATGACATATTCGATTTCGTTAAGCCATATGTTATAAAATTCCAAATTATACCAACTTTAAGTCGTTCTAATATCATTTTTGAATAAAACCAATATGTTTGGTGTTATTGAGAAGCATATTATGAACAAATTTTTTTTTTTTGAAAAATGATGAAATTGTTGATTTCTAAAAATGTACAAAAAATATCAAATAGCAAATATTTACCGGTTCAACTATAGGGTCCGCCAAATAATTTTTTGTTTGTTTTGCAAATGCTATAAAAAAAACTACTGAATATTTTCTCAAATTTCTTTTTTTATTTGAAAGTACAATCCTTCCGGTTAATAATGGAAAATAATTTCATTCAAATGGCTGCCTCGGCTGGCCATGCAGTAGCCTACACAATCGGTCCAATTTTTAAGCACATTATCGATTGTGTGCAGCTGTATTTCACCAATGGCTTCATGAATATTCTTTAAAGCGTCAACTGTCTCTGGCTTGTTGGCGTAACACTTATCTTTGACGGCACCCTGCAAATAACAGTCCAACGGTGTTAAATCGCAGCTCCGAGGTGGCCAAACGACATCAGCTCTGCGGCTGATAATGCGATCTTCAAAAACAGGGCGCAAAACATCAAGTGAAGCTTCGGCTGTGTGGCACGTAGCCCCGTCCTGTTAAAACCAAATGTTGCAAATATTCTCCTCTTCAATTTTTGTGAACAAAAATTCGTTCAACATGGCCCGATAACGATCACCATTGACTGTAACGGCCACTCCTTGCTCATTTTCGAAGAAAAATGGTCCAATCCGCAACAAACAGTGTTTCGTCTTGGGTGTATCGGCTTTTCAATGTATGCGTGCGGGTTTTCTGTGCCCCAAATGTGACAATTTTGCTTGTTTACATAGCCGCCAAGATTAAAATGAGCTTCATCTGAAAAGATGATTTTTTTTGGCAAAATCGGCATCTTCTGTAAGTCGATCGAATAAAGTAATGTCGCAATATTTCCCAGCGTTGTTCAAGCGCATAAACAAGCATATTCGTTCAGCGGAAGGATAAAACTAATTATCTGTCAAATCAAACATGAGCTAAGTGTTACCATTGACAAAATAAGCACTAGTTGAAAAAAAGCGTTAGATGGTGGACCCTTTATTAATTCATGAAGCTTTATGTAGTTAGCTCGAGGTCTCTGATAAGATCATTTAGCTCTGACTGTCTGACTGATTATAAATCTTCGTTTTTAAAACATCTGATGTACTACAGAAGAACCGTTGTTCGGCAATTACAGCAAACAAATGATTTTTTTTTCAAAACTAAGTACTTTCACTTTACTGGGAATTACGGTTACGGTTTATTTTATTCTATTATATGCAGCCTTACGAATAAGTAGTTAAACTTGTAAATATTTGCTAATTGATATTTTTTAAGAATCTGAAATCCTGGTGATTTTTGTAGTTAGGCGACCATAGCGCATTAAAAAAATATATTTGTTAGGCAGGTCAGAAATTTTTTTCCATTTGTTGCATACTGTAATCTATCCCTAGCAATTTTATGAGTTGATACCGAAGCCGAAAACTGTCACGTGGTCTGGCAAGCGTTATTCTTCAAGCGTTATTCTTCATTCTAATATCCTGATGTATGCTGATGATATTAAAATATTTAATTCCTTTAATGATTTTACTGGTCAATCATCTTTACAAACTGATATTAATTATTTCACTGAATGGTGTAATTTTAATTTACTGGATTTAAATATTAAAAAATGCAAACATATGTCGTTTTTCCGTTCTTCGAAACTTGATACCAACTATTATTTTAATGAAAATGTTCTGCATAAAGTAGTTAACATTATGGATCTTGGAATGTTGTTGGATCATAAATTAATAAAGCTAATGGTGTACTCGGATTTATGAAACAATGGTCGAAAGAATTTTCCGATCCTTATGTAACGAAACTTCTATTTACATCTTTAGTTCGCCCAATCCTTGAATACGGATCTATTATATGGAACCCCTACTTCAATACTTACAGTAACAAAATTGAATCGGTGCAAAAAGAGTTTCCTCTATTTTGCTTGAGAGGACTTGGATGGAACTCGTATGTCCTTCCTGCATATGAAAGCAGGCTCGCACTTATTAAATTACCTACATTGAAAAGCCGGGGAACTATGCTGAGTATTTCCTTTCTGTGGAGTTTAATTCAAGGTAACATTGATTTAGAGTTCCTATTAAGTCGTATAATGCTCAATGTTCCTACTAGACCAACCCGCAACTTTCAACTATTAACCTTGAAGTATTATCGATCAGTCTATGCGAACAACGACTATTTTCGTCAGATATGCTTGAAATTTAATAATATTTATCACCTAATTGATTTCTGTGATTCTATTAAAGTTGTAAAGAGAAAAATTATTTAATTTATGAATTAATGTTTTTGAATTTTCTATACTTTTATTTTAATTTAGTCTGTAAGGAAATGTAATCCATAGACCTCATTTCAATAAATAAATAAATAAATAAATAAATAAATAAATAAATATCATAGAAATATTTTTAAATTTTTGTGTGTAGGGTATTGGCTTTCAAATTAAATAAATAAGCACACATGACTGCCATAAAATGTTAACGTCAGGTTTTCAATTCGTCTTTAATGATTTTATATTTTGAAAAAGATTTGCTACGAAATACATAAATTTGCTACCGCATTTCGGTATTTATCTAAAAGAAAAGTTAAGGAGGAAAGTAAGCGATAAATACGTACGTATTTATGTTTTTTGTTTGAAAAAAGTTAGAAAATGAGATTAAGTATCTGGTATGGTATTTTGGTATCTGGTATGGTATTTTGGTATTTTGGTTGGTTGGCTTGACATGACTCCACAAGAGTGTAGGATTAGAAAAAGTTTTACCAAATTGCCTTTATTATACGAAATATCTTAATGCTCATACTCACACACTTATACATATAAAATATAATGACATAAAAATGTGTCGTCTTATATATCTACACATATACATGCACACAAATGCATAAGAGACTGAGACACTTATAAAGGCGTATGTATGAATGTACGTATGTATGTCTAAAACTTAAGAAAAGTGAAAGAAAAAATTTAAATCGATATAAACAGACAATATTTGAAATGATAACGATGAAGTGAAAAAACGTGTGGAACAATGGCAATTGAAAATAATTTTCAACAAATGAAAACGAAAAACAAATTCTGCTGATTTTATAAGCGAATTCAATTTATGATGGATACGAATAACTTTTCCTTTTATTTTCTTCACTTTCATTACAAACATTCCCCTTGAAAAATTGGGTTTGATTAAAAGCGTAAGTTACATAATAAATTTATTGATGATGTAGAGAAATTTATGTATCAGGATAATAAATAATACAGTGGGGAGTTTTCTGAAGCTTCAAAGACAAATTTCCGTTTGTTTAACGTTTCTTACACGCCACTGTATCGAGGCGTTTGTATGAAATGGACTGCGAAAAAATGCTTTAGTTGTCATTTGTGCTAAAATAACATTTGGTCAGTTTTACACAAAAATTGAACAGAATAAAAGTTTACACAGTGTTATACACTCATACGATCATGTATCAGTGAAGAACGAACATGTGCTTAAACAATTGTATGAGTATGTACAAACATACTCGTACATACGTATATAGTATGTAAGAATGTATGGTATTGTGTAAATGTGAGTGGACTATTATACTCGTACTACAATGAGTAATTGTTTTGCATAAATTTACACATTCCTGCATGTGTTGGTGTAAATGATTTTATTTTATGAGAAATACTTTTATACTTTCTCACCAAAACTTAGCTTATGGGAGGAAAGACAGGAAATAAAAACATACAAGCCAACCCTATAACTGAATTAAATTCTTCTTTTACACAATTGTGGGTATTTGTTACGGTATGTGAACATATACAAGCAGGCAAACGTTAATGTGTGTACTTATTAGATTTCTATATGTGCGTGTGTGTGTATTTGTGTGTTTATTTTTCCATAAGTAAGTATTTTATGTATATGAGCTGGTAAGAGTGTTTTATGTTTTTTTTATACACACAATGTTCCCTTCCCTCATCCCATATCTCTCTCTCTCTCTCTCTCTCTCCTTTAGCCAGCTTTTATTTGTATGACATTTTTATGTGTGAATGTATGAGTAAATTGTGTGAATTTCCCTGAAAACAACAACAGCAGCAATAGCAGTAATTCGAAAATAAGACCAACATAAAACATTAAAGTATAGAAAGAAACTTTTTTGTTTTGTTTTTCTTTATAAAATATTTCCTTTCATTTTATTTGTCGGTTAAAGTCGGTTTTCGTTCATTTTCCTTTTTTATTTTATTATGAGTGGAATCATATTTGGACGACTATTTTTTGCTTCTCTATACGAAACATTTGTAAATTGCTTTCAGGGAATTGTGTTGTTATTTAAATATTCAACCATCTAGCCAGCCAGTCTCAGAGTAACAAGCAATAACACAAACAAATAGTCAAATTTTGTTTTTTTTTTTTTTGATTCAGTAACTACGAGTGTGAGTTACTATCTGCCCAAATGTTTTCATATAATTGTTAAATAGCAACTGGGCAATTTGTTACGACAGCCATGTGAATACGATGATCAAGCATTTGGTCTTTGTTTTGGGTGTTGGAACCTGTGTAAACAAGTTTTTTTTTTCTGAGTTACATATAAAACTATAAAGTGGATTTAAAAAACAAAGAATTTGGACAACAAATATATTTTGTTGAATGCATTCATATAATTCAGGTACAAAAGTGGGTAAGGTAGCGGCGGCTAATAAGGTATTTCAATTGATCATTACATTTGAAAACTTAGAAAGGATTCATTTTTTTGTCATTAATTAATGGATCAATTGCAACACACCAAAAACCACAAAAATAATCAAAGTACACTTAGGCCTCGTTTTATGCGATCAAAATAAATCTCAAAACTCGATTTTATTATTCAAAATTGTTGCTTTCGAGAGCGATACAAGGAGTATAGCGATTTCCCAACTATCCGATACTTCTTTTATAGTACGATTTCTCTTTCTGGTCGAAAAACTCAAATTTCTCACCAGTAAGCAGTCACTTGAGATCTGAAAGCAGGCAAAAGCCGGTGTTGGCTTAATATGGAGAATACGGTGGGTGGATAAGCAATTCGAAGCCTAATCTATTCAATTTCGGCATCGTTTTCATCGATTTGTGGCACAATTGCTGAGCTCATCTGGCACACACTGTAAAATGGTAAAAACACTACCATCTGATATTTTTACAATGTCAGCTAGCTCGTGCAACTTCAATTTGCGATTGTTCATAACCAATTTGCGGATTTTTGTGATGCCTCATTTGGGCGTTCACTACGCTCTGCATCACTTGTGCTGGCATGACCACGCAAACCACTTTTATACCATTTATCTTAATGGAACAGAGTTCGGATAATGTTTATCAAACCATTGATTGGTATCCACTGTATTTTTTAAAATCAAAATGTAATGCTTTATTCTAAAAAGTGAATTCCATACTTTTTTCCATTTTTTTTAATAACAAAAGTTGCTTCGAACAAAATGCTATAACTCACCAATCATTAGTCAGATTTGCTGTCAAATTTATACACGTATCGTATGAAGGTTAGTACTAAATAGAAATCATGGGGACAAAATTCTAGTAACGTCTTCTATGGGTCAGCCTACGGACTTATAACGTTACCTGATATTTTCATTCAAAAAATTCTGATTCGTTCTTGAATTTGGAAAAAAACGGATAAATTTAAATCGAAACATTTAAAGTCAAACAAAATCGGATAAAGAAGTCAAGAAGCGGTTTATTTTATATTCGAAAACGATAAAAAACACACAAAAATTTTAGTATTAATTCAATAAAAAGAAAAAAGATTTTGAATTGGTGCCATATTACTTTATCGGTAGAGGAAACACTTAATGTCGATTATCATTTTCATCACCAGAAATATTCTCATTAAGACTAAAAGAAACGGTCAACGATTTTGCAGGAGCTTCATCTCATAATAATTTGTCATCAAACTTTGTTAAGTCAAATTTTTCAGTTGTTTATACAGCTTCTGCTATCGAGAAAATAGATGGTTAAGGTTGATAACTCGTTCAGTATTTGGATTCACATTGAAAATTTTGTTTTGTAAAACATTAATTCTGTTTTCTGCGTAAAAGGTTGATTTCCTTCGACATTATATGTAGTTAGTAATTAATATTATTGGCGTCGGATACTTGTACGAATGCTGTTCAATTGCTTTATTCAGTAATAAAATGAGGACAATCGCGCCAAAGGATTTGAGGACATAAGCAAGAATTGATCTGATGTTACTTTACATTTTGGTGGAAATGCCCAAATGTGGCACAAAAAAAAACGAAAATATTTAAACCGCATAAATTTGAATTCGCTTAAAACGAGGTCTGAGTGTAATGTAATTCTTTGCCTGCGAATGTACCAAATCAGGCTAAGGTCATAGTGACATGATTTTAGAATACACAGTATTCAGCACTTTTGGTCGAATTCAATATTGATTAAAAGCAAAAACGAACAAATTCAATTTATAAGAAAATGTTGTTCCATCAAGTCAAAGCAATGGTACGAATATCCAAATCTTGAAAATAATTCCTGTTTCTTAACTTGAAAGCTGGTAATAGATGATAGATTTGCATCAAAAATGCATACCCTTGTAACGCAATCTAAACAAAAATATCAACTGCCTTCAATCGTTGAGTATTTACTTTTTAAAAAAATCCTTTGGATATATATGTCACAGGAATTAAGGTTACTTAAGCAATCATTTCTAAAATTAAATTTAACATAATGTTCACCGTAACGTATGAGTATTATCCATTGAACAATACAAAATAAATATTAATCATACGGCATGAAGTCCTCGAAAAAAAATATGCCATTGCATGGACTCAAATAAATTTTCTTTAATGTCGAATAGTTTTCTACAAATGTTTTTTCCATAAATAAAATGACAAGGTTTTTGAAACATACAATTGCTGTTTTAGCTTATTTTTATTTTTTATTTCATATTTATTTTGTTTTTCTATCAAAAACCTAATGAATGGTAACTAATGATTTTAACCTAATTTTTGTGTTGACTTTCTTTGTTCTTCTGCATTTTGAATGTTTCCTCCATTTGAATTATTGTTTTTGGCTTAATTACCTTGACTAAATGAAACTATGCTTGGAATATTCTAACCGGCTTCGAGTGCAAATGGGAAACTATTAAACTTAATTTATTTCAAATTGTTTCTTATTTTTAGATTTTTGTTTTTGTTTTTGTTTTTGCTTTTTAGAATGCCAACTAAACTGATAAACACAAACAAACTTTGCATAAAACTCTAATAAAGTAGAAAAAAAAAACTAATGATGAGGTTATTTGTTTCTTGTTATTGTTGTTTAGTTTTCCTGATTTTATTTTTTTGCTGTAAAATTTAATTGCAATTAATATTGTTGGTAATAAAAAATCAATAAAGAAAGCAAAAGTAGCAACAACAATAAAAAATAATTTTACTTGAAAGCTGTTATACTACTTGACATGAGAGTAACCAACTGAAATACAAGAACAAGTCAAGCTGTACTACGCAATGCCTTCGAGTATAAATGTTTGTCTGTATGAGAGTATAAGTATGTGGCAAATTGAAACAAAATTGAAAATAAGCAATTTTCGAGTTCACAATACATTTGTTTTCTTTATGTCTTTTTTTGTTTTTTAAGAAATTAAATAAAATTTTAGAAACTGCTTGTTAAGCATTCATTATTTGAAAATTGCTTGAAAAAATTTCTTAAAATGGCTTAATCGTGTTCATGAGAATTGCAAAAGATATTTATTGAAACAAAATAATTATTTTTAAAAAGAAAATATTTTGGTGAATTCTTACACTTATAATGCAACAAGATCTTGATTGTATTGTAGAAGTGTATTCACTCTTACGAGTATAGTTAAATAAAGTTAGGATTTCTGGATTTGTAGAAGAGAAAGTTTAAGTTATTGCGGTAACCGACTGTTTAGAAATTTTAAATATGAGTCCATACCATAACCTTTTGAAAAAAAAATATTTTTTTTCATCAAAAAAAAAAAAACATTTCCTTTAAGCGATAAACATTCAAACCAGCAGTTTTCTCATTTTTTCGTTGCGAAATTTTTGAAAAAATAGGCTCTTTTTGGACAACATCCACTGCCACAAATTTAGAAATAAACATGTGTGAACCCTGTTGCGTATTGTCGTGTTACGTTTCAACCTTTTTAAAACGTTTGAGTTCGTTTAAATTGCATTAAAATAAAATTAACACCACTTTATTGTTGTTTAACAGTTTTTTTTAAATTTCTCACTCTATTTTGTTACAATTTGTCTTAATACCGGAACTTAGGATTCACTTATACAACTTTTTTTTATTTACACTTAAACACGACTTTATTTTATGACAGCAAAATGATAACTACTTCACTAATGCATAAGGCGCCGCCTTTTATACACAATTAACATTAGATAGATAGACAGATAGATAGATAGATAGATAGATGGATAGATAGATAGATAGATAGATAGATAGATAGATAGATAGATAGATAGATAGATAGATAGATAGATAGATAGATAGATAGATAGATAGATAGATAGATAGATAGATAGATAGATAGATAGATAGATATATAGATAGATAGATAGATAGATAGATAGATAGATAGATAGATAGATAGATAGATAGATAGATAGATAGATAAATAGATAGATAGATAGATAGATAGATAGATAGATAGATAGATAGATAGATAGATAGATAGATAGATAGATAGATAGATAGATAGATAGATAGATAGATAGATAGATAGATAGATAGATAGATAGATACATAAATAGATAGGTAGATAGATAGATAGATAGATAGATAGATAGATAGATAGATAGATAGATAGATAGATAGATAGATAGATAGATAGATAGATAGATAGACAGATAGATACATAGATAGATAGATAGATAGATAGATAGATAGATAGATAGATAGATAGATAGATAGATAGATAGATAGATAGATAGATAGACAGATAGATACATAGATAGATAGATAGATAGATAGATAGATAGATAGATAGATAGATAGATAGATAGATAGACAGATAGATAGATAGACAGATAGAATGTTCTTGTTCTTGCTACAACATTCGACTTATTTCCGTTAATTCAAATGTAACACACAAAGATGGTGGAATTGGCTGTGCTGCCAAATACACAAATAAATACTGCAAAACATACCAAAATACCACAATACAGTTTTAAATGCTCTGATGTGGTGTGTTTTCTTTTTTGGCATTTTTATTTTGGTAACAGTATTGTCACAATTAAGTACTTAGTTTGTACAAATTCTCTAGCAAATAATGCCGAAAAGTACATTTGCATTTTCGTGCTGATCAATGTAAATGAAACCGATTGCATTCAAAAAGAAAACTGTGGCCATGACAATATTGACTGGCAGACATTCGTAATTCTTCTTTGGTGTACGTTTACCTAAAAAAAAACCTATTTTTCTGAATGTCTTTTTTGTCTTCGGTACAAAAACTCTTGCGGCTTACACTCAAATATCTAGTTTAAGCGATTACACGACTGCATTTGATGTCCAGTGTGAGTAATAGCAATAGTCATTGTACACATAGCTTTTTCATATACAAAGAGTCCCACAACATGTGATTTACCCAGCTCTTGAACACTCTCAGGTGGCCTAAACGTTTGGCAACTTCTATCCTGATACGTCGCTAACGAAAGTATCGAAGCCCAAGTATCAAATCTTCTTAAGGAAAATCAGCATTAAATTTAAACCATCCTCGTATTACCTGTATTTATTGATTTTTAAATAAGTTTTCCTTCTCAAGAAAAATAACTTAATTAGCAAAGAAATTTATGGACTTAAAAATTCTCTTCTCAAGAATGAAAACAAAAATTATTTTTGTTTCTATTTAAGTGATTTAACCTCAAATAGCATTCATTTAGTAATTAGTTAATTACTCGTAATTGATTTTAAATGAATATTTCGATTATTTAAAGTTCTCTTTTCAAAAAAACAAAGCAAAAATTACTCCAATAATTCTCTAACGTTTTTCTTTTAGTAGATATTGTTATTGCTGGTCTCAATAGAGAGAGTTTTAGTGATTAACGCACAGATATTGTATTTAATGCCATTGCCAGCTACATTGTTGGCATGGGTGTGAGTGTGATAATGTGGTTTTAATTAAATGCCAAATATATTTTTCAATGGCTATTACGAAATAGGTCGCAATAAACACAAGAAGAAACAACAACAATTTAAAGGAAATAGAAAGGCGAAGGGGATTTTCAACAAAATAGAACTGCGAATGAACAATTTTGGAAAATAATGTTGGCATACCGGATACACAGCACTAAGTGTGGAATAAAAATATCAAAGTGATTTTCGTATATTTTATTTTCAACGTAGTCAGTGTTGTTTAGTTTACTCGGGCAATAGCAAAAAACGTTGCAGGCATTTGTAAATGCTGTTATGTTGGATAAATGCCAACTAAAATGTTATGACTGGCAGTGAATTGAGAAATAAAATGAAAATTATTCAAAATTGAAAATCCCCAATCACAAAATGGAAACAAAACAAATTAAATACTTACTTGTATAGTTAGAAAGAACTGCACGTACATACTCAAAAGCCCACTTAATTGTGTAAGTATTTACAATTCGATGTGTTTGTGTGTGTGTGCGATTCTGAATAAAATTGACTTAAACATGTGTTTGGCCAGGTTGAAAATGCAAATTAGCCATTGTGTTTGCAATGACATCAAAACAAACTGACAAATGAACAATTTCCCTATATATTATCCTACACTGCTAACATCAGGGCTTTAAGTTCTTTTGGCCCCCAAGGTGCAGTCATCATTAGTAAAAGGGCAACAACAATGTACAATTAAACAAAAGTCAATACATATATTTGTGAGTGTTTGTATGTGAGAGTATGAAGACAACTAAATTAAGGCAAAATTTCTGCAAATAATGTAAATGTAAAATAATATTATACAAGTACATACATAAGTATATGTATGTGTGAGTGTGTTTTAAAAACACATAGCCAAGATAGATGACCACTGCAGTTAATGATAGTGACACTTTTGGGATCGCAAATACTATATACTCTTCTAACAAGTATGCAGACTGACAGCAACTGCCAAATTGTGTTTTAACACACAGCACACATGTAAAATGTCACTCTTGTCATATGGCACATGTTTTTTCATATACACCTACATACACACACATATGCATATATTTCTTATTATGATTTACAAGTGAGGAAGACAAGAATTTATTTTATTTCAAGTGCTAAATGATAAATTACACTATACAGCATATGGAAATAAATTTTCAGACCTGGGATAACCACTTAATTTTTTTGATGCGCTATGGTAGCCTAACTTTAAAAATCATTAGCATTTCAGATTCTATGGATAAGTTTTTTTTCGATTTTTTTTTTCTAAAATGTGAGATTTTTGAAGAAGCTGCTTCATGCATCTTATGATAACTTTGAAGTGACTCGTTCGATTTCGTTAATCCATATGTTGAAAAATTCCAAATTATAGCAGGTACGCTCATTTGATTGGGAATAAAATATTGTTACGAAAATAAGGTTGGACACCACAGCGTTTATTACATCGCTGAAATAAATAAACAAAAGCTGCAAGAACAACTATACTTGCTGTTTACAAATACCAAATGTATAACAACAACCATTAGCAGAGATAAAGTAAATAAAAATAACACGGCAACAACAATAATTAATAATTAAGCAGCAAAGAAAACAAGTAACAGACAATAAACAAGCAACAACAAATAAATACTAAGAACTGAAAGAAGTAGATGTTCACATACGCATGGCTACAAAAGAACTAAAAAGAAATTAAAAGAAAGAAATGGAATCTACCTGAAATATCGAGAGGTTCGAGAGCTTTCGATTGTGTCTTTAACTCATGTTGATGTGTCTTAAACTCAGCGAGTGCAGTTTTAAGTGAAGTAAACCCAGCGAGTGCAGTTTGTGTGAAGAGTGTTTATAAAGAGTAAACTCGTGAAGCTAGAAGTGAAGTAAACAAACCAGTTTAGTTGTAGCTAACGCACTAAAGAGACTTAAGTGTGGATAACCTCTGGTTGAAAAGGTTGTGATCGAACCTAAGTTATAACTACGATCGGGTTGGAAGATCTTTAGGAAGAAAGATTTGTAGAGTAATTGTTGTTGTTTACAAAGTAGTAAACAGACAGAGTAATTAAGAATAAAAATTGTTATTGCCTGTAAAAAGATTACAAGCAGTGGTGCACATAACTGTGTTGAATAAAAGATTTTAAATTAAAATCAAACACAAAATTTATTTTATTTTCATTTGTAACATAAGGCTTAACGAAATCGAACGAGTCATTTCAAGGTTATCATAAGATGTATGAAGCAGCCTCTTCAAAAATTTCAAATTTTAGAAAAAAAATTCTAAAAGAAACTTATCCATAGAATCAGAAAAGCGCACCAAAAAAATATAGTGGTTATCCAAGGTACTTTTGCTTCTTTTTGACTGATTTATGCTCTGCAATTCGATATTTCTGTAAAACAACTTAGACTCTTCAGAAACATCGCTGCATTGAATAGTATAACGCTTATTTCTTATTATATCCTATGAACAGAGCCTTCTTTTTAGACCCTTTTTATATTCTTTCTGTCGTATACTGTTTTTTATGTAAAATTATAACATTTCTTCCATTTATGGAATTTCTAATCTTCTAATTATGATCATAAAAGCTTAAATAAGATTTTATTATACCAAACACAAAAAAAAAAATAAAAAAAATTAATAAAATAATAATACCAAAGGAAATTACTTTGACCTCTTTTAAGGGTTCATCCTCTCTAGAGCACACATACATACACACATTGGAGAGCATGCCTGCATTGTTTGATATAAAATTTGCGTCAATATTTTTGCTAAAAATTCTAACCGAACATTATAAAACCAGCAATAATGACAAAATACGTACATATACTCGTATTTAAAATATCAAAACACACATACAAACATCATTTAAATGTTTATGTATATGTGTCATTCAGTCAGTCTATTAAAATGTTTTTAAGCCAACGAAAACAACGCAAACGAAAACGCAAATGAAAAAAAGAAAATCCTTTACTAACAATAATGTTTTTGTGTGGTTGGTGCTGGCGGTTTGGTTTGTTTGCTATGTGTTCACCATTCACATGAACCCAAATACTTGTACGTTCTGTTAAAGCTGAAGTTGATATTCTTGTTTAATGTTTTCCATAAATTTGCAGTAAAAATTTGTTAAATGGATTTCAAAATTTTCTGTTTACAACCCAACATTTAAAATGGCAATGACTTTTTCACGTATATATGTTACATACTTACGAGTACATGTGTATGTATGTTCTTACGTATGTATATATGTACTCGTACTAGTGAAATTAAAATCCAAAATACTGACACAACACAAGGATACCCAGAAAAATATGATTCGAACGATAAAAATTGTTTTTTTTTTTTCTTTTTCCTTTAAATACTCTCTCTGATCGAAGTTTAAAGATAAATGTTAAGTAAAATATGCAAAATGGAAATGCTATTTTCGTCTTAAAAACAATAAAAAAGGAATTAAAAAAGGCAAATTCTATACTTGATATAGCATTAGCAGAGCAATTGCTGTAACCATCAAAGTGGGTTGAAATTTATTATTTATGTTTTACCATATTGGCCACATTTGTTATTGGCCATTGTAATTTTGCTGGCCTAACTTGTAAAATGTGCACAAAGAAAAAAAGTCACCTGTACCAGTAAAGATATTGTTGTTGATTGCGTCGGTGTCCATGGCATGTGGTCACGAACCTGTCGATGCTTTACAATGTTTTCGCAGAATAAATAATGGAAAATCATGTACGAATTGAATAATGGCACAATGTTTTGAACGTTTTTGTTGTTGTTTTTTAATTAAACGATCATGTAGATTTTTCCGTATAATTATGCCACTAAATGAAATAAAATTTATGATGCCATTAAATTGAAACTCATGTTAAATGATAAATTTCAAAAGGGAAATGTGAAATGGACATATGATTTATTACAGCGTCATTAGGGTGAACATAAAAGGGTGCTAAATGGAAATTTGGATCTGAAGGGGTCAAGATGGCAGACTGAAGGGAATAAGTGAAGAGAATAAGTGATGATTTCTGTGCTATAGATATATTAGCTTAGATGAGAAATGTCTGGAAACGTGAACTTTTTCAGATATAAGCCGGACAGGGCCATAGGAAATATTCGAGGGTTAATAAAACCTGGAAGTGGCGTTGTGCAGTGGTTAGGGCGCACGCATAATAACACAAACGAAAAATTTAATAGTGGTTTCGAATGTTTAATAAAGAGACTTTAACTTCCCTCCAGAAAACTCCATCTAAAAAATTAAAGAAAAGGCCGCCTGAACTTCCTGCATACCTCTGGCAATGATGACAAGCATACGAGGAATGATCTGGAAAACACGCCACCTATTGGGGAAATATTACAATGCTAAAGTAAAGATCACCACCGATTAGCAAGGATCTTCACCAGTACGCAAAAAACATATGGAAAAAGCTTCAGTGGATTAATCATCCATCTACTTACCTTGAAAGATCAAATTGATTGAAGAAACTGAAATAAAGCAAGGGTTGGTTTGTGGAAAGCCAATATGCTCTCTAGAGGAGTGACAGAGAAAAAATAAATAAATAACAGGTTATCTCATTCAAACTTGGTATATTCGTAAATGAGATCTTAATAAATATGAATTTTTTATTCTGAGGACATAATAAATTTTAAAGTTTTTCGTAACATTTCACATTTTGAAATATTATTGTGGCTTATATTTGGTTGTATATGAATATCTATGTGTGTAAATAAAAAAGAACCAAAAGATCCTTGCTAAGCGTAAAACTCGAGAACGGTTCGACTTAATGGGGCTAATTTTTTTCATTAAGGCTAGGGACCGTTATTATGTAGAAAAAAATTCCATGCCCATCTAAGCAAATATTTAGTTGCTACATCATTAAAATGGTAACAGTAAGACTTCGTAATTAATACAGATCATCTGTTAATAAACATACGGTATTTGTAAGGCACTAAATATTGATTTTTGTATATCTTGGGAATGATAATAGTGGAAGTTCCTTAATTTGGTCTAAATAACTTCGTAGTCAATACAAATCATCAGTAAAAAATGGGCGAAATTGCATAAGTATAAGTGGCACTTCACATACAGCAGATAATGACTTTTATATATCGTGAGAACGACTTTCCACATGGAATCCGGCCACTTTATTCATATTTTCGTTAAATGATAAGGAAATGACTCGTAGAAAGAATAATCGTTCATTATTGGGACATTAGATCAATAAAGAGGGTTATAACTCTGCCACAGTTCAATAACTTTTGACAGAATGAAATCTATGGGGCTAGTTATGTATGCATGTATATATTGTATGTATGCCGCTGTGGTATGATAGGTTAGACATCCGCTTACCAAAAAGAAAGTTCTCGGAACTGGTTATGAGTATTACTTACTATTGAAAACTTATCTAATGCATAATTGCCGTTCGAAGCTGGCGTTAAATTGCAGGTCCCTTTCAAGGAGTCTAAAAATAAAATCGGGTGCAGCTCATTGACTGAGAGAAGTCCCCAAATTCCTTCATGGAGTGTTAAGGGATTTATTATTATGTATATATTGCATGTTATTGCGATCACGTTAGACGTGGCCATTATTAAAAGGTGTAGTGTGCTGTCATAAAGCCATAATTTTTTTTTTTTAATACCACAAGTCCCGAATACGGAAACAATAAGTGGAAATATTTTTCAAACGAAAAGCAGATGTTTAAAATGTTAAATTAAATTCAAAAATTAAACCCAAGGTCATGGTAATGCTACTTTTTTCATAAAATGTTTAGTTAATTTTCTGCTTAAACAGGATAAAATCATTTTCAGTATTCATTCAAATCGGTCGTACGTGGCGATGAACTCTTATAAAAATTGAATCAAATTAAAGCTAAACTTAGTGACAACAGTTTAGTAAATAAAAACGGTTGGAAAAAGCACATAAAGCTCCTCGGAAATGGTAAAGTTTTATGTTCACCACTTTGAATGATGTTTTAATTGGAAAATCGCTAAAAAAAAATCGCATAGAGCCATAATGTGGCAATGAATTAACAAAAAAAAACGTGAAACCTATAAAAAAAAACCAAAAGCGCAACTGCCATAGTCTTATTGGTGCTGAACAAGCAAAAACTTCGATGAACTGCTTCAAATTCAACTCACTTGATCGCTAAAATTAAGCATTTGGCTGGAGTAAGTACAAGTAAATCATCATTCCGACATTCTATTTTATTCAGTAGACATCTACAACTAAGTACAGCTCCTTATAAAAAATGTTGAATAAACTGAAGAAAAAGGCTCAATTTATAAAAGACTTTATCTTTAAGAAATTGAGCCCTTTTCTTCAGATTTCTTCATATGTTTTTATAGTTCATTCAACATTATTTTAATTTTTAATATTCTATCATAACCATCTAATATATTGTAAACTATGATTAAAACATAACAAAGCGCTTTTCGTATAATGAAACTCAATGCGAAAGAAATAAATCATAATCAAAATGGAAAGGAATTGAACTAAATAACTGCAACAAGAACGTGGTGAAGGTACGGGCAGTAGCAGCAGCTAATTCACCTGCTTTTCATTCATACATTTTCAAACATATTTTTAGTGCAACTGGATACCAGGTTCGAGTGTATGCGTGTGGCTACTAAAAGGTAATGTGATATTACAGCCATTGGCTGGATATACGAGGAACTTAGGAATTATTTTCAACTGCAAAAAAGAATGCAACAAAATAAAAAGAACAAAAAATCTAAAAATATCCTGTAAAAGCTTTTATAATCTGAGAAAAACAAAATGAAAACGTACTCGTAGAATGAAAAATAAGTAAATGATTTTTTTTTTTTAATTAGATTTCTAAACAGACTCTTTGAAAAACAACACAATACTCTCTCAGTGTACACATGCATTCTTTCACTTCCCTTTAAAGAAAAGCAGAGAAAAGATGAAAACACAAAGAAATGCTATAGAAAACCAGAACTAAAAATAGAAATAAAAGATTGATGAACAGATACAGGTAGCTTCTATAAAAAGGGAAAATTTTCCTGGAAAAGAGAATACGTTATAACCGTATTAATATAAAACATATTTATGAGGAAAAACTAAATCAGTAGAAAAAGGAATATTATTTTAAAATAAAACATCATCTTTAATCAACTTAATACATATTATTTAATAAAGAAATCTTTTTCAAAAATTACTTTTCTATTTAAAGCTTTTTAATGGAGTTTACACTTACTTTAGTTTTAGTTTTTATTATGAATAAAACATAAATATTCATAATTTCATATTAAATGGAAGTTGGAAAGTCAGTTGTTGTTTTTTTTTTCGTTTGAGTCCAGCATTCAAGCGATAGATAACCCTTACTTATGTAGTGCATTGGGCAGGTACTATATCGTAAGTGGCAGGAAAAAATTTTGAGGGGAAACTAATCTACAAACAAACGGAGCAGCTGAAAAGGATGTTATAGCTATAATGCATTGCGTGTTTGTCTAAGCAATCAACTATTTTACAGAGAGAACCGCTCTACGGTAAATACGAGTACTAAGTAAGAATATAAGATTATTAGGAAATAATTCCTCAATTTTGTCAAAGCACATTCCATTACAGTACCAATAGAACAATGAAGAGACGCCACATTGTGACGATGCTCTAATGAATCACTACATTAAGGCATTAATAAGCACCTACGCCCTCTTCTGTACACGGTCGAGAAGGCCCAAAAGAGACTTTGAAGCAGAGTGGGAAGAGTGCTCGAATTGAATTCGTTCGCAAAGAACAATTCTTTTTCAGAGCCGAATTTTAAAAGAATTTAAAATACGAGAAGAATCAAAAACAAGAGAATTTAAAAATAAAATTCGGAACGCAAACCGAGTCGAACAGCATTAAAACGAGTTGAAAACGAACAATTCTTTTTAGTAAATGTTGTTTGTGTCATATAAAACATGCACGTGTATGATACTTATTGGTCGCTGCACACAAAGTATACACACATACACACATACGAATGCATGGTATTACGCACTTAATCTTACACAAGCAACACGCACTGAAATGAATTGCTCGTTTTCGATTCTTTTTTACTTATTTTTAATTCGTTTGTAGTATAAAAAACAAAACTCGTAAGCACAAATTTCAAATTTTTAAAAATTTCAAAATCCTATCAAAAATTTCAAAAATTTTCCAAAATTTGAAATTTGTGCAAAAAATATAATTCGAATTGAAAAATAAAACTCACGAGCACGAGTCATAAACGAGCGAACCAAAGAAAATTCTGCTCACGAGCCGAGTTTTTACGTACTATGCTTTGAAGTACCGGCCCATACATGAGAGTTGGATACCATCTTAGATCGGATATAGGTCTTGAAGTGAGGAATTAAAAAATCGAAACACTTGAGTGCTTCTTCCGACACTCGAAATACGTTATCATTCCAACGAATAGAACAATGAATTCCCATGCGCAGAACATCAAAAGCATCTAACTTCTCAATATCTACATTAGGCGTGGTCACAGACCATCACCACACCATCACACTTGTAAGTCAGATATCAATAAAGGGATGAGATCCCTTCTATAATCACTCTCTTAGAGTGGTCTCTAAGAAAGCTCGATATAAATCAAGAGAAGTGACTAACGACACTAAAAGCAATAAATCTCGACAGGAGCACCCCATGTCAAACCTTATCAAGCTCCTTGGAAATATGAAGGCCCACAATTTTTCTCTCACGAAAACCATAAATGGATATCTTCCATCCCTTGGAGAGCGCCACCAGCTGGTCGCCAGTAGAACGGCCATTCCAAAAACCATACTGATGATAGCTTAGCAAATCATTAGACTGTAAATGCCTCAAAATGTGCTGATTAATCATACTCTGCATAACCCTGGCGAGTGCCGAACAATCTGCTATTGGAAGGTAGTTTTAAAGGTTGGTAACTTCGCCCTTTTAGGGGATTGGTGTTACCTTAGCAGCCTTCTAGCAGAATGGAAAAGTACAGGCTCGATATGAGGTAGACTAATAGACGCGGAAACGTCGAAGGGCACTGCTAGATATTTCCTTTAAATATTTTTTGTAATTGCATTGCTCAAATTATAAATAAACATCTCTGTCTCTGTATAATTTAATGTGACATACACTGAAAATATTTTTTTAAATTTTACACCAATGTGTGTGTGTGAAATGTTTATGGGTAAAACACAATTCGGTTTTAAAGAAGCTATGGACACTCAGGAAACTCTGTTTAGCATTCAAGTGCTAATTCAAAATTGCAAGCATATACGAAAAGATGCATTCATTTGCTTTATAGACTATGACAAAGCTTGAGACGGAGTGCAACATGACAAACTAACAGATATTTTGAGATTTATTTAAATAGACAGCAAAGAAATCCGTTGCATCAAATCGTTATACTTGATTCAAAATGCAGAAGTCCATTTCAAAGATATCGACTGTTTACATCAATATAGGCGTTCATCAAGGATGTACTCTATCCCCTCTGCTTTTTATTTTTTACTCGGAATTCATATTCCAAGGACCACTGGAATGATCTCAACATTGGAATCAAGGTCAATGGGCAATGTATTAACAAACGACATAATATTATTGCCCGATAATATTCATGATTTATAACGTTTATTAAATGCCGTTAATGCAAAAAGTAACCATTTCGTTCTGAATATTAAAATAATAATCAACATATCAGAACGAGTTTAAACATAGAAAACAAACATCCCGAACGAGTTTCACAATTTAAATATCTTGCATGTTGGTTATAAGAGTCTTGGGAATGCGATAAGGAAATAAATGTTCGCATAGAAATGGCTAGAAATTACTAACAAGTCGAGACATTAATATCAATCACAGAATAAGACTTATGAAATTTTGTGTATGGTCAGTACTTTTCTGCGGAGTTAAAACATGGACCTTAAAAGCTGCCAACATGAATAGGTTAGAAGCCTTTGAAATGTGGTATTATCGTCGGATATTAAAAATGCCATGAACTGACCGCTTAATAAACAGTGAAGTATTAACGAGGCTACGAAAAGAACGAAAAATCCTCCCGATAAGTTGTTTATTTCGGTCATATTATTAGAGGTGATAAATACGAATTGCTTCAACTCATTGTACAAGGAAGAATAGAAGGAAGACTAGGTATTGGAAGAAAGTAATTATCAGAAACTGGACTGGTTTAAGAAGTGTTGCTGAACTGGTACACAGTGTGCGAAATAGAGATGATTTTCCGCAATTAGTTAACAGTATTCAATGATCTGAAAAAGTGTTATTTTATTTAATTTATTAATTATATTTTATATATAAAGTTTGTTTATATTTTATATGTTTTGTTAAGTTCTGCATGTAATCGCTTAAATTCAGTATTGAATATGCAATAAAAGAAGATCTCTCGCTGGAAATTTGTTATGTTTGGAGGAAGTTTTTTGCTCAAATCTTGTGCTGACATCAGAAACAAATTGAGCCTAAGCAGTTAAACTCTTGGCTCTAAACACAAAAGTTAACAGTGTTAATGATGATTATTTTTATAAATTATAGAAAAATCATATTCTAGCCAGAAACAATATCCAAACTTTGCTTATGGCAAAGATTATACCAAAGTCCTGTTATAAAGAAAATTATGCGAAGTAAATGGTGTTGGATTGGGTACACCCCATGAGAAAACTCCCTAACGGCAGGTGAAGAAAGAAACTGCTTCCCATAGAATGACTCTGACGGAAGGATTTTGTTCTGGTCTTGTGGTGCTTAAAGATTTTAAGATTAATTAATAACTATATTAAGCGTATACTGAAAGGAAAAAGATTTTATCTCAAAAAGTTACAAATTTACAAACTGTTCATGCATTGTAATCTTTCAAAATAAGAATTTCGAACATTCTTCGCAATTAATTAAGATGTTGATTAAAATGAAAACAAATATCTTAACATACATATGTATGTATGTGTACATGAAAATTGAAGTATTTATTAAAGGACAAGTATTTGCATAAAATACTCGTATTAAGATATTTTCAGTTTTGCTGCTTTGTTTGCTTTCAATATCCTCAGTATTTGTCAGCAAATTGTCCTTTTTGTACGAGTATTCCCTATTATTGATCTGTCATGTAACAATCAGAGACGTTAAATACATCTGTCAAATGGAAATTGTTTGTTGTTTTATTTAAGCCCTAAACAATCCCTCATACTCGTGACATACCATGCATACATATGTACATACAAACATACGTACTGTCAACTTAGATATAAAAAACAAAAACAAAAACAAAAACAAAAACAAAAACAAACAAAAAACATATGCAAAAAATAAAAAGCAGCAAAAACAACACAGGCATGGCAAGAAAATCAATAAATTGGAAAAGATTTACTTAGAAAGTGTCTTCTTATGCGAAAAATACGAAAAGTAATCAACAAAAAATTTTTTGAAATTTGTTTGAGAAAAAAAAAACATTCACACTTTCGGTTGCAATACGAGCACACCCACTCTTGGTGGGTTAAGAAATGACTGAAATATTGAAATTGTTAACAAAGTACAAGCGAACATCCCACATTGTTATTTTAGAAAGACGAACATAAAAAAATAATTTTTTATAAAAAAGGGAAAGAAATTTTTGTAAACTTTTATCTTTTCTGTGATTTTTCTTGTTGTTGGTTTTTTTTTTTTTTCTTTATCTTCCCACAAGGGATTTAAGTTGCAACAAATTTCTGTTGATGTTGATTGAGAAGCGCAAACAAATCTCTTGGCGTACTTGTAAGAAAATAAATTTTGATGATGTCAGTTGTCTTGATTACAACAAAAAAATTTTTGCGATTTTTATTTGTTTTCCTAAAATAAAGACACAATTTTCACCATTTTCATAAGCTAAAAAAAACCTTTGATTTTTAATCATTTAACCTCTTTTTTGATAGGCTTTCTCAAGGACTCTTTTATAATATCGCAAATGGCTATCAAATGTTAAATGCTAGTATTTCTGTTTGACCTTAATTTATATTCAAATGTCTCTTTTGAATTCTTTTTTTAGGAAACAAAAAGAAAAGAATTTTAGTTTGTTTTTCTCTTTTTTTATGTGTCCTTAGACAATTGAAATTGAGCAAAAATGCTGTTGTAATATGACAATTGTTTTTCTTACACACTTTCTTTCCACCTCAATAATTTTGGTCGTTTTCTAGTTAATTTTTTATTTTTTTTATTTTTTTGTCATTTAGGAAAAGTGACACAATTTTGCATTGGAATAACACCTTTTGTTTACAATTCAATAACTTTATTTAGATGGAAAAACGGAAACAAACAAAAAAATATGAAAAAGTTTTCAATTTTTCTGTTTTGTCCCCCATTTATAGTCAAACAACTAATAAAAGCGATCTACGAGTACAACAACAGTAAATGAAAATATGATCTAAAAGCAATGACAACAACAGCAATCACACGTAAGCGTAGAAAAACACCGAAAGTGTTAAAAAACAACATTTTCATCAAGAAAAAGTAATAAAAAATGTAAATACATTCACTGGTGGCCAACCTTTTAGGGACAAGTGTTTGTATACTGTTGGTATAACTTTTTTGGTTCGGATGGTACAAAGAAAGTTAGACATCCATCAAACCATGAAAACTTTTGTCAAGGATTTTTAAATAGTTATGCTCTGTCAGTATGCAAATACTTGTTGTCCCTAAATAGCTGGCCACCAGTGTATATCCTTGGTTAGTTGTTTGAAATATACTTTCAATAGAGATTCTTAGTTTGAATTGAATTTGTTGTTTAATAAAGACATTGATATTAAATTAAAGGTAAAAAGAAGGGATATGCTTTGATTACTAATTTTACTCGCCGGATATCGATATGATATGGATTCCATGCCAAAAAAAAACTGCTTCAGTTTTGAGGTAAAGAATAAATCAAGCGAATTTCTGATACCCTGTTCTGAAGTGAAGCGTATTCCAGTAAAGGCGTTCTGCATTGATCAAAACAAATGGTAGTCAGAAGGGACGAGAATTTGGCTATAAGGCGAGACAAAATTTCCCATCCACTGTTTTCCAAATAGTTTTTGATTGGTATTGCAACTGATCGAATATTCTGGTCGTTTTTCGTTGATTACTCTCTTCAAACGAACCAATTGTGTTCGGTACAGGTCCCTTGTGAACGTCTGACCCGATTTCAACAGCCCATAATACAAAACACCCTTCTGATCCCATGGCGTCATGGATATTTGACATCAGCGTTGATTTGGCCGGTTGGCCGGGCTTTTCATATAACTTTTTGCGCTTGGGGTTATCGTAATGTATCCGTTTTTCATCACCGGTAACAATACAACGCAAAAATTACTTAATTTCCGATATGCAAAATCGCCTTTCAACGTCTATCGACTTCAAACCCAATTGAAACCCAATTTTTGTTTTTGAATGAATCCCAATTCTTTTAAATGCAGGGAAATGGCTTGTTGTGTGACTTTCAATGATAATGCAAGTTATTCTTGCATTTGACAACAAACTTCGTCGAGTAATGCTTCCAATTCCTCATCTTCAAACATTTTCGGCTGACCAGGTCAAAAAGCGATACCTTTTAGCGGCCGTTTTCCTCATATGAATGAAGGTTATCAGACTTCCCCACAAAACATCTTTTTTAGGCGCAAATTAAAAAAATTTGTGTTTACAGTTTGGCGTATATCGAATACTGAATTATAATGACAGATGTTTACCCTCCAAAATACCATATTTGTTATTATTGGCACAAACCGCATGTGATAGTTATGCCATATGTTGTCCAAATCGACATTATTAACTTGTATACGCAGTACTTTGGGCTCAGTAGACAATCGAGTGAAAACCAAGCACACGATCTACAAAATGCTTGTCACCATGTCCTGCTTTATGGCGTAGAAGCATGAACACTGTCGAACAACGACGAAAATATTTAAGGAGCGTTCGAGAGGAAAATACTTCGTAAAATCTTCGATCCTCTATGAGTAGAAGATGGGTACCGCACACATTGGAACAGCAAGCTGTACAAGCTGCACAGGGACGTAGATATAGTGAAAGGCATTAGGATACAGCGGCTGCGCTGGTTTGACCACGTCTTTCATATGGATGAAGAAACTCCGGCAAGGTAGGCCTTTGATACGGTGCCCCAAGGCGGGGAAGAGGACGAGAGTTGCAGAAACTGACGACCTTGAGAATATCAAACTGGCGCCTGTTAGTGCAGGATAGATCCAGCTTGCATGCTTTTTTGGACTCGACCGGCAGAACGGTTGTAGTACTACATAAGTAAGTTTGTATGTATTAAAGCGAACAAAACATACAAAAATCTTTAGGTCAGTCAAGTCGTTTTCGAATTTTTGTTAGACTTACGAACAACTGTATATTTATACAACATATAGACACGAGACAGTTTGATAATTCCGTGGGCTTTTTTATTTTCCACTCATTATTTGTCAAAGAACCCTGTTCGAGTAAATTACCCTTTTACTGGGCTTCTGACATACTTTCGGCAAATTGCTCGTTTAGTATGCTTCTAAAGGCCATTGAAGCCATATAATCTCGATTGTGTTGGATGAAAGTATGCGATCTGACTGATGCTCTTAACTAAGCGAGCTCATCACATCTTGTATAATAATTGGATACAAAACGTTATGTCCCTCTATTGTTTGTAATGTTTTGTGCTTTAAAGAGAATGGTGGCCATAATATAGATCCATCACAAATCCAGGAGGCCACAGAATGGAACTAAGGAGCATCTGTCAAACAATAAGGTCATGGTTAAAATGTTTTAATACGCACGATGTGTTATTCACCTTGAAAAGAGTAAAGCAATTGCAAGTGATTTTATTCAGAGTTTTACGACAATTTTTATTGTAATTTTTCTCTTTCCACATTCGCATTAATAGGTGGCTAATAAAAGTTTTAAGACAAACAAGGAGATCGCAGTATTGAAGCAAGAAATCTTGTCTTGTGTAATAAGAAATCTCTTTTGGGAATAAAAAGAACATTTTTTATCCAAAAGCTAGTGATTTATAAATCTATTAAAATGTTCCTTAAATGCTATGAAATATCATTATATTTCTCTTAAAGAAAAATACAAAAAAATTAAACAAACAAATGGCCAATAGCCTATTGTATTAGTATTTTTAACAAAACTATTGAAATCTTATTGCGAAATCTAAAAATTGTTTATTTTAATTTACTTTTACTATTTGCAACATAAAAGTCATGCATGTGCCACAAACTTCATATTCACCATTCACCCATTCACCCATCTACCATATGCTACAAAATGTTTCATCCTGTTGCTGAAAGTCGTTGAACCAAAATCGCGTTTAGTTATTAATGCATCTTTTGCTCTTGCTGTTGTTGCTTAAGCTAACTATTGCCTTGTTTAAGTTCAACCGTTCAACCGTTTTGCCACATTTGTTTGTGGAATGAAAAAGTTTTTCTATTTTTTTGTTTTTTATGTTTTTTAGTTTCAACGTTACTGAAAGCGTATTAAAGAGTTTTTTGTTTTCAATTTAGTTCAACGAAATAAAAGTTTAGACTAAAAGCCTTTTAATGTTTTTCCCTCTGGATGATGTGCTTTTCTTCCCCGCATTATATTGGAATTTTTATTGTTTTCAGAAAAATATTTGCAACAACTGTTGTGTTTTATGTAACGTATGTATGTAATATTTTTTTCTAATTTCTTTTTCAATAGAAATCAAGTTGAGGTTTCATTTCCTTTTTTTTATTTCTTGGTTTTCCATTTATGCAACGTATTTTAATGAAAAGTTAGACAGAACAATTGCAACTGCAACTGCAACATTTGTTTAACTTATTAGAATTATTTGCGAATAAGCAGCAGCTGCAATATATGTTAATGTTGTTGAAAATCAACTGAATTTATTAAAAAATAAATAATATTTTGCAACATATGTGGTATGCAAGACAAGAAATATTTTTAGATTTTAGATTTGCAAATACTCTTATATTTATTCCTAAATGTGATTCACTTAAAAAATGCAATAAAAGCTGTCTTATCGCAGCTTCTCCATTGGTGGATATCTTTTAAGATACCATTCTCGGATGATTAGCAAGCTGCGTCTATTACATTGTTTATAACAGCCATTGAGGGCGGACATCTTGGTTACTTGAACGAGAATAATATCTAAGTTTCGCCTGCTTTTCAAGGAGGTAAAAATGATTTCCTAAGTTTCATTGTAATCATACCTGCATATGTGTATCAAATGTTTGGGTCGTCAAAAATAGAATCCCTTGCTCCACAGACAGGCGATAAAATTCGCGGATTATATTGAACGTTCTGAGAATAAAAGTGCATGAAGTGGTAGTGGTTGTAAGTCTAACCACCAAAGAGATACAACATCCATCACATTCTGCAAAAATATTGAATACGAAAAAGCAGTCAGTGCCATGGAGTATTTGGCGACATTCAAGCACAAACCAAGCGAGATTTGAACTGTTAGATGATACGTTATAACGCACTAGAAGTCCAAGGCCAATCAAAGGGTAGTTTTTCTTGCCATAAACATGCACTAAAGAAGTCTAAGATAAATCTTTCAATCAGCAGGGTAATTGTCATATTTTTTTATGGATGCAAGTAGTGTCACTCATATCAGTTACCTTGAAAAGTATAGAACGATTACTGATAAAAGCGACCTCATCTATAGATTTTTTTTTATCAAGGTATGTAGTCACTATAGCAAAAATCTAGGAATTGTTAACCCAACCATTATACCCTCCAAATTTAGTTTTTTCTACTACTTTCTGTTTCTAAAACCTAAGGAATGGCTGTTCTGTTTTATAAGATACATTTATTGCCCTCGGTGTGTTCAATGTGTACTAGGGAGATCGATTATTCGACTCTTTTCAAAAACCGGTTTCCGAATAATTCGAAAAATTGCAATTTTTTAGTAACTGCTTTTCAGTTATAAATTTATCAAATAACCGGTTAACCGGTTCTGTTATTCAAATAAAATTCTTTTCAATTCTTGTTGCATTAGCAAATAAAATTAATAAATTTTCATACCATGTTGTAGTTTCTAACAAGTAAGTATGCCAGAAAAAAGTTCAGATTTTTTAGGGCCTTAAGGGACATTTCTTCGTCGACAACGCAACTAATATTTTTTCAGCGTATTTTGTAAGAGTTTTACTTTCTAGCGCCTAGAGACTACTCGGTATAGAATTAAGTTTTCTTTGCTGCACAATAACGTCAATCTCATAATCATATTTAAGGTGGTTAGTTCTTCTTGGTGTCGAAAAGCCTTTTCAGCTTAGTATTTAAAGACTAAGTGTCTTACATCTAGATTTCGGCTTCCATCGGCTCCAAATATTTTCACACTTCAGATGACATGTGTAGAAACATAAGTGCCTACCAACTAATAAGTCTTGGCTCAATAACAAGCCACATCATCTGACTATTTTCAACAGCAGATATCACCTCACAACATTGCTAGGGACTGTTTATGAGTATCTACTCGTACGCTTAAAACACTTTACTAACTAAAACATCTGCCGTTCGAAGACGGCGTTTGTGGGTTCCTTTCGATGAGTCTAGTTGATCATCATTCTCCGCATATAAAACTAGTGCTTATTTCGTGAATGGTAACACTTAGATCATGTCTAATTTGACAGATAATTAGTTTTATCCTTCCGCTGAACGAATATGGTTGTGTATACGCTTGAACAACCCTGGGAATCTGGGCCTGCAATTGACTTAGAGAAGATGCCGATTTTGCCAAAAAAAAAATCATCTTTTCAGATGAAGCTCATTTTGATCTTGGCGGGTATATAAACAAGCAAAATTGTCGCATTTGGGGCACAGAAAACCCGCACGCATACATTAAAAGGCGATACACCCAAGACGAGTCACTGTTTGGTGCGGATTTTGGTCCAGAAGCATAATTGGGCCATTTCTCTTCGAAAATGAGCAAAGAGTGGCCGCTACAGTCAATGGCGATCGTTATCGGTCCATGTCGAACGAATTTTTGTTCACAAAAATTGAAGAGGAGGATATTAGCAACATTTGGTTCCAACAGGATGGCGCTACGTGCCACACAGCCGAGGCTACACTCGATGTTTTCGCCCTGTTTTTGATGATTGCATTATCAGCCGCAGAGCTGATGTTCTTTGGCCACCTCGGAACTGCGATTTGAGACCGTTGGACTATTATTTGTAGGGTGCCATCAAAGGTAAGTGTTACGCCAACAAGCCAGAGACAATTGACGCTTTAAAGGACAATATTCGTGAAGCCATTGTTGAAATACAGCTGCACACAATCGATAATGTGCTTAAAAATTGGACCGATCGTGTAGGCTACTGCATGGCCAGCCGAGGCAGCCATTTCAGTGAAATTATTTTCCATTATTAACCGGAAGGATTGTGCTTTCAAATAAAAAAAAAAAATTTGAGAAAATATTCAGTAGTTTTTTTATGGCATTTTCAAAAAAAATAAAAAATTAATTGGCGTACCCTATATATATACGTGTGTGTGTATGTTTTCACAATGTTAAAAATATATGTCACCCGAAGTCGTTCGAAATTGAATTGATTTTCTTGCCATAATTATTTAATCTTAAGTACTTACCCAACTACAAGATGTTGGCTTCTATTCAAATTGTCACAAACAGTTTTTTTGTCATAACTTTACCTCGATTTAAAATTGTTATTTCAAATCAAATTCTTCTGTTGTTAATCATCAATTATTTTCTTTTAAAACATGAACAAAAAAATTTCTTAAACTAATCCTTTAAAAATACCAACTAAATGGTAGTAACTATCGAAACGAATTAAATTCTCCAATATTTTCAAGGCCAAAAGACTGTATAATTGAATTTATTTGAAAACTTTTCATGCAACAAAATAATGAAATATTTTATTTGATTATTGAAATAGCAGCTTTGAAATATATATTGTGGTTTTTGCTTTTAATCATTTTCAAAGAAAGTGCAGCAGCCGAAAAAGGATTAACCGCAGCAGCATTTTAAGTAAATTGCTTAAAAAACATATTTATGCCCTAAACTCCAAAACATGAACTCTTTAGAGGAAAACACTCAAAACGAGAAAAAAATGATGTTAAATTTTGGCCAAATAATATAAAAAGGGTTTAGTACTTTTAAAATGATTAATGACCTGGCCAAGAGAGAATACTGCAGAAGAAATTGTTTTAAACTTGTTGTAAAGGAGAAAGGTAGGGAAGTAAACAAAAGAAAACAAATTTTCTTTTTTTTATCTTTGGAAGAGATGTTTGAAATTCTATTTCTTTACTTCCTTTTCTGAAAGATATTTTCGTTGATATGTCGGAAATTTAATACTGAAAGGGAAAAAGTAAATCACAGCCATTGATTGGTTCAATGAATTAATGATTGAATTGATTGAACGAAAAGGAAAACAAGGCTGTTCAATTTGAACAAAATTCCTCTCCAGTAAATAAAGTTTTTTTTTTAAGAATAAATCGTTTTTGTTTGCAAAAGGAAAAACACTTTTACCTCAAAACAAAGAAAAAAAAAATTATTTCGATTTTGGGGTTTTAACCAACAATCAACTCAGCATAACTCAACACAAATCGATTCATTTAAAATATAAAACACTTTGAGCTTAAACTTTTTCTTTTTTATTATTGGAAGGGATAAATTGTACTGAAAAAGCAGAAAAGGAATTTTTCGTTAAAAAAAATAAGTGAAAAACAAAGATTTGAAATGTTTTTTGAAGTGGAAACCGCTTTATTTAATAAGAAAACTTTTTCAAATGCCTCCTTCTCAGTTTTATTTTTCTATTACTTTCCTATCTTCTGGCCCAAACACTCTTGTTACTGCTGATAGTGCCATAATTTTCTTACGAAATGTAAAAAAAGAATAAAAAAAAATATGCTGAAATAAACTAAGCAGAAAAGTATACATCATCTTTAAATTGTATTTGTATTGTAAGTATATATAGGGTGGGCAAATTTGAGGTTAGGAAATAAATTGGCTTAAACACACATTTTTTTTTTTAATATAAAATAGAAATATCGGTCTTAATAATGGAATATGATGAATCGCAAATGTTCATCTCTGGCACGTCGGCAGACGTCCGCTGTTCTCACTTCCGCTTCGCTTATCTCGTCAATGCACCGCCGAATTTCATCTTTCAGAGTGTCAGTTGTTTGTGTTTGGTTTACGTTAATACGGTCTTTTAACTGGCCCTAGAGAAAGTAATATAGCGGCGTTAAATCACAAGAACGAGGCGGCCAATTTACATCGCCAAATCGGGAAATTACGTTACCGCGAAATTTTTTCAAGCGATAACTGAATTGTTTGGCTGACTGTGTGGCTGGTGACACCGTCCTGCTGAAACCAAAGGTCACTGATATCAATATTAGCCAATTGTGGCCACAAAAAATGGTTGGGTAGCGTAGACGGCGTTTCCTTGCTCGTTTTCGAAAAAATATGGGGTGATGATGCCGCCTAACTACAAATCGCACTATACGGTCACTTTCTTTGTTTGGATGCAATGGTTTTTCAAGTAATAACTGAATTATATGCCTGACTGTGTGGCTGGTGACACCGTCCTGCTGAAACCAAAGGTCACTGATGTCAATGTTAGCCAATTGTGGCCACAAAGAATTTGTTATGTGGTTTGATAGCGTAGATAATTCATGGTGACGGCGTTTCCTTGCTCGTTTTCGAAAAAATATGGGGCGATGATGCCGCCTAACCACAAATCGCACTATACGGTCGCTTTCTTTGTTTGGATGCAATGGTTTTTCAAGTAATAACTGAATTATATGGCTGACTGTGTGGCTAGTGACACCATCCTGCTAAAACCAAAGGTCACTGATGTCAATATTAGCCAATTGTTGCCATAAGAATTGATTATATGGTTTGGTAGCGTAGATAATTCACGGTGACGGCGTTTCCTTGCTCGTTTCCGAAAAAATATGGTCCGATGATGCCACCTAACCACAAACCGCACTATACGGTCACTTGCTTTGGATGTAATGGTTTTTCGAGGACTATTAGTGGATTTGTGGGGCTCACCCATATGCGACAATTTTGTTTGTTTACATAACCGCCTAATTGAAAATGGGCCTTCGTCACTGAAGATGATTTTGTTGAAAAATGCGTTGTTTTCGCTCAGTTTTTCAAACAGCCAATTCGCAAACGTTCGACGCAAACAATAGTCGGCTGGCTGTAATACTTGAACGAATTGAACTTTGTAAGCGTGATGCCTCTGGTGATGCCCAATTGTTGAGAACATAGACAAATTGAGGTTCCAGGCACATTCTCAACACTTTGCAGTACAGCGGTTATGTTTGCATCACTATGGTCACTACGAGCGTATTGTTTTAATCTATTGTCAGCAACAGTACCACGAGCCTCGGATTTAGTGGTTTTAAAAAAGCCTGATTACGAGGAAAAGCTGCTCGAATTTTACGAAGTGTTACAGTAAAATTTTCACTATCTCGATAGTAAATTTTCACAACTAAAATTCTTTGTTCAAGATTGTAGTGTTCCATAGTTAAAGTTTCCCAATCTTTTACCAAATAAGTGTCAAAGGTTGACATCTCAATTCTTGACATTTCATCATTTGACAGCCGGCTTAATTCCTAACCTCAAATCTGCCTACCCTGTATTTAAAGAAGCAATTTTCTTTTTCTTTCCATCTACTGAAATGATTTATAAAGTGGTTAAGTGAATATGATTTATAAAGCCAAACTGAAACTGGCCCAATAAAACTGTTATCTTTTTTAAATTGTTTGTTAAATTTCTTAGAATTTGTGGCAGTGCCGATATTCAGTTTTCTTTTATTTCCTTTCTTTCTTTTATCATTTCGTTTATTTTAATATTAAACAGATTATTCTAATGATGAGGGACAAACACCAGCAAACAAAATTAAGAGAAGAATACATGATAAAAAGAAATGGAATGAAATGAAATAATCAGCAGAATTTTATTACGATTTTTTATTTACTGCATAAGCACTATAACGAGTTTCTTATTAATTTTCTTATTTTTAAAATTATTGTATTTGCTAAAGCGAATTTTATGGCACTTTTTCATTATTTCAGTGATAAAAGTGCTTTTAATGTAAATGAAACAAAAGAATAAATGTTTTTCACTCAATTATTTAAATAAATTCAAATACGACTACATAATATGCATATTTCTTATTGAATAAGTTTGTTTATCTTATTAATTTATCCAACATTTTAAATAATGTTTGAACGAAAGTGCGACCAATTTTTTGGCACGCTTTAAACGTGTTCAAATCAAACGCCAAAAAATAAAATAATTTATGCAATAAATTATTGTTTACAATAAAGTACTATAATATCCTTAATTTCAATGGATTATTTGTTTGCGTAATGAAACTTTATGCCAAAATTTAACTTGAAATCATAAATATTCGATAACTTTTCTTAATCAAATGCATGCAGTACCACATGTGTATAAGTGGAGAGTATTATGAGCTTGTTTTCGTATTTGTAACACTCAGCCAAAATAATTTGCTTATGTGCACAATATCAATAAATGTTAATAAAACCCTTTGCCCAATAGCTATTGAAAATTCGATTAATTAAATAGCCTGCACCTTAATTCAACACAATTATCAACACAATATCAACCAGACATACGTACATATAGATGTATGTATGAACAATTTTAATAATTAATTCAACGTTTTGTTTGAATACTTGAAAAACAAAACCTTGAAGGGAAATTCTACTCAATTTAATTCCATAAATTGATACCCTAAAACGACAACAAGAAAAAGAACAAGAGATTCAAAAACTTACCAGAAATGTAAAACGTGGCACACAATAGTTACTCCTCTAATCACACAGTTGCCAAATGGAAAACAAATGAAACGAAGAATGAGAGAAGAGATGCAGGACTGTTTAAATACCAAAGCAGCAGCAATAACTCCTATTGTTAAAATGTATTTTTTATATTATTTTTTATATTTTAGGCTTCTTTTTTTACATTTTTTTCTTTTATTCTTTTTTTGGTGTGTTTTTGGCCAACACCAGAGTCACAAACGAAAGTTACACATGCATACACATTGACTCAAATGCACAATTATATCTACATACCCATCTATGGTTGGAAAACAATAGAAGAACTTTAAAATGCCTTCAAGTTCAAGGATAATTATAAAAAGGACATACACACACACACACACACGAAAACTTATGTATTCTCTTGCATGCACACTGTACTCGCATACTCTCTCAAACACTTTTTCCGGTTAATTTTTATTTTGTGCACACGTTTCTTTTTTTCTTTCCGAATTTTGTTTTTTTTTTCAATTTCTTTTAATTTTTGTTTTTTTATTTTTGATTTTGCTTGTACCAGCAACAATAACAACGTTACCTTGTTATTACAAAGTAAACAGGAATAACGAAACAAATACACTTGTGCTTACATGCACATACACACTTACAACAATTTCGTTTATTGCAATTGAAACATGTTCGTGTTTGTTTGTTTGCTTACTCGTATTTATTCCTTTCCTTAGATGAGACTACGAATGAGTTTCTTTTTGCTTGGCTTTGTTGGTGCTCATGGGCCATTTTTCACTTTATACACATTTGAATGCATATGTGTGTGTTGGTGTATGTGTGTGTAGATTCAAATATGCGTTTAATTTATGAGAAATAATTTTTAATTTGAATTTTTTAATTTCCTGCCTGTAAATTTCGTTGCCTTCATTTTAATATTTATTTATAGAAGTGTATGTACATATATCTACAGTAGATACATGCATACATACATACATACATATGTAAGAATATAAACATACTTTATATGTAATTGAATTGATATGGATTTATGTGCATAATATTTATGGTTTTTTGTTTAATTGTATTTCAAAAATCATACACATCATAGAGACTAAAGTGGTATTTGAATATGTACATTGTACAAGCATTGAAAATGAATACATTTTGATTTAAAAGCAACATCATTTTCATATTTAAGCATTACAGCCAGAGAAATTAATTAAGTGATTAAGATTGTCAAATTTTGAACATATTTGTCAAAAGGCATCTGATCGATCTCTTTTACGTTATTCGTTAAGTTAGAAAGTTGCTTCAAGTACTTTTTTAATATGTATAGCAATCGTACTTTTATTGATACCATTTAACTTAATAAAATACTGTGGTACTCGCCTAACAGAATTGATAATCTGACAAATATTTCCCCATTTCTAAATTGTATACATTCCAACTCGATTGCACTATGCGACAAAAATGAATGACGTTCAAATAACTGGCAGGTTATACTACATGAAGAGTTTATTTTTTTTTTTGAAGTGTATTCGAAACACCTCAAAAATTTGGAATTATTTGTAAAATCCCAGTTTTTCGTACCTTCATACACTTATAAGCTTAGATGAATAGTACCGATTGTAAGTTTCTGATTTGGAAAGAGGAGCAACAGAAATATAGTCGCACTGTTTGTCCGGTATTACGGGATATTCATAGGGATTTCTTCGTATTTACATAAGATCCCAGGGCAAAGCGAGACATTCGAAGGGTTCATACACATGAGGACCTTAAAGTTAATTACATGGCGGATGAACTTAAGCAAGTAGGTACCACTTTGGATCAAGACGGATCGATACTTCTCTTGAGTAGAATCGGGCTGCTGTCATGCAAATTTCGTCAAATGGCTAACAAATGACGGGGGTCAGATGAACATATATGACATATATGGGTTACCAAAGAACGGGAAAGCTGTTGAGACTGCCTTGAACTTAAATAGCTTTTTACTGATCATTGGGCTGTTAGCAAACATGCACAAAGAATGATCTTTGCAATGATAAAGAGCTAATGCTTAGAATTCGACGATTTAGGCTTTCTGTACTTGTTGGGAGAGGACTAAGATAAGGACAACCTGACAAAGTAAGATCTAGACTAAGTTCTTGCCTTCATTAGGGTGATTGAATGGCTAATTGCTGCCAGACAGAAGCTGCGACAACAATGGTGCGGTAATGGAGACATGGTAACACAACGGGACCTACAATTCGGATCCACATGATCCGATGGTAGCTGCCAGATTTATCAAACGTATGTTTGGTTAAGAATAAAATGTTTATGAAAGTCCTTGGCAAATTGACAGAGTTATTTATTTATTTTTAGTAAAGCAACTCATACAAAACAATTTTTGTTTTATAAAATCAAAATTTGTTGCTCTTGTTGTTGTTGATACGTAACGAAAATTCCTTTTCCCATCACTGATGTATATGTTTCGTCCTGTATCCTGGTCAGAAGATTTACATGCACGGACATATGGCCAGATGAGTTTACTTCGATATTTTGAGTGTTTCTTTAGAACGATACCGACAACAGCTTACAAAAACAAAATATACTAAAATACTTTGAATATAAAAATGCACATGTGCATGTATAATCGTATTGTAATATACAATTATGCAGCGAATTTTCTTAAGACACTTAGTCAGAGTTGTAATGTCTTTAGAGGCCACTGAATAGCATTTAAAATGAGAAACATTTTTTGCTTTAAGACCAGAGGCCGTGCATTTATATGAATACATCTAATTTTGCTTTTACTCTGGTTGCAGAAAAAACCCTGTACAAAAACGTGTAAGAAAAGACATGCAGTGTACATAGAAAGTAAGCGGATTGGTTCCATATTCTTCAACCTTTTATACTTTTAATACTTTGAATAAAATGATTTATTCGTAAAAGAACTTCATAGAGTATTATGAAAGGTTTTATGAAAGGCAAATTGAATTTGTATATGCATTAAAGCACAGTTTGTCTCATAAAAGCAAATGGTTAATCAACAACTTAAAGTAACATTAAAACTTAAATTGTCGCAGTTTAGGAACTAAAACTTCGTAAAAAAAAAAAACAACAATATGGTGAAATGAATGAATAAAAGGTACATATGACAATTCTTAACTCAAATTAAAGATCAAATATAATGGCAGATAATAAGAAAACTGTCTCTGAAATTTCAACCAAATAAAGCATGTAAACGGAAAATTGTTTACATTTTGATTTTTCAATCTTTTATTAACAAAAAATAATAAAAAATAAAATCAATGCCACAAATTAAAGGTATTTCTTCAAAGATTTTTACACAATCAAAAAAAAATTATATTTCTCTACGAGATAAGGCGTACTTAGGTAGTTTACTCTTTAAGCCACGAATAAACTTTTAGACACCTATTTTAACGATTTGTTCCACCTGAGGAACAAATATTTTGCCCTTTTGGTTACGTTGGACATTTTTCGAAGTCTAAATTTTGATGTAGTTCGAGAGAATTTTTTCCTGAACGATCCTACTGTTCCGTAGTGTTAATGAATTGTTGATAATGGCTTCACGAATATTGTCCTTTAAAGCTTCAATTGTCTCTGGCTTGTTGGCGTAACACTTATCTTTGACGGCACCCCACAAATAATAGTCCAACGGTGTCAAATCGCAGCACCGAGGTGCAAAACGACATCAGCTCTGCGGCTGATAATGCGATCTTCGAAAACAGGGCGCAAAACATCGAGTGTAGCTTCGGCTGTTTGGCACGTAGCGCCGTCCTGTTCAATTTTTGTGAACAAAAATTCGTTCAACATGGCCCTATAATGATTGCCATTGACTGTAACGGCCACTCCTTGCTCATTTTCGAAGAAAAATGGCCCAATAATGCCTCTGGACCAAAATCCGCACCAAACAGTGACTCGTCTTGGGTGTATCGGCTTTTCAATGTATGCGTGCGGGTTTTCTGTGCCCCAAATGCGACAATTTTGCTTGTTTACATACCTGCCAAGATCAAAATGAGCTTCATCTGCAACATTACCATGATTTTCAAAGTAATGTCGCAATATTTCCCAGCGTTGTTCAAGCGTATACACAACCATATTCGTTCAGCGGAAGGATAAAACTAATTATCTGTCAAATCAGACATAAGCTAAGTGTTACCATTCGCGAAATAAGCACTAGTTGAAAAAAAACGTTTGATGGCGGACCCTTTATATTTTATATTTTTTTCCATGAAGGCTATGTAGTATTGAGATCAAAATATATTAACGTTTCCAGCAGTTACTCGAGACGTTTCCGTTAAGGCTGTATCATACGATTGTCCAAAATGTACCACTATGTCTCAATTTCCATTACGCTTTATTGCCGCAGAATAGCGAAATTAGCCCAATTTATTCTGCGTAATTAAATATTGGTACGTATTGTCCTCTATCGATTGCCGCATAAGAGCACAATAAATATTGGCACATTATTGAAATTGTTTTGCCGCATTATTACCTATTTGGCGTCGATTGTGTGATTACAATTTTAGCCTTCGAATAGTTGCAAGGAGGGCATTTGGTTGAGATAAAAAGAGATCCACAAAATTTTTTACATTGATTTTCTAACTCCATAATCTCTCGATGTCAGGTATTTTATTTTGTACAAATTAAGGAATTTTATAAGTAACGCTTTTTGTTTCCAGACCGTGTTATTTTAAAACCGTGTAAAAACAGAATTGGGTGTTTGTATGAAAAAGTGGATTGTGTGTGTAAGTCAGTGTTTTTTGTGTAAATAATGATGATGACGACGACAATGTTGACAAAAACCAAAAAGATTTTCTTAATAGCATAAGAAACTCTCTTCTCACTTACTCACGCTCATAAGTTTTCGCTCACTTGTAAGTGCATTCATATGTTTTCCTTAAAGCAGTAGTTTTGGTCCTTCATTTCTATTCGTTTTCTTTATCTCCCGATCCCTCTCGTTTTGCATTCGAAATCATAAGAGTGCAGAGTATTATTTAAATAAAAAAATGTTCTTTCTCTCTATTTATTCTTTTTGCATACATGAGTGAGTTTTGTGTGTGAACCATGATGACTTTATCATTACTATAGTAGAGTCCTTTAGTGGGATAATCAATTTTTTTCATCCTTGCTTGCAACAAAAACAGAAAAACTTTAGTTTTTAGTTTGGATAAGACAATTTTATACAAATACATACGTATGTATGTATGAATGTATGTATGTATGGTGGGCATATTTATAAGAAATTTAGTGCAAAAAATATTTTAAAATTTTACCACAAATGTTTTGATATTTGAAATCAATAGATTTGAATAAAATTGAAATTAAATTTTGTCAGATAAAGTGAGATATTTCTAGGACTTTTTCAAAAAACCGAGTTACTTGAATACATTTTGTGGCACTCGAAAAATGTGATCGTTCCAACATATGTAATAGTGAATACTCATGCCCAGATAACTCTATACCATCATCACCACCACGTCTATGTGTCAAAACACAATTTTTGAGCTTGAACGATACCACTGGGAAATGTTCATCAGTAAGCTTTTTTCGTTCCAATCTCTAATAGACTTAGTCTACGGTCAAATGAATATGAATGACAAATTTTTTCTTGTTATCTGCAAAAGGAGTAGATAATGATTGTAAATAAGATGGCGAAAATCATCCATATTAGTGCTGGCACATTCGAATACGAATTTTTTATATTTGGTAGTATTGAAAACTTTCCATTCGGGTACTCAATACTATACTCGATACGTTTAACGCTTAATGTATGTATTGTAAAGGAAATACTCGTATTACAACTAGTAAGGACACTAAGTTTATTTAAAAATCCTTAAGTCTTTTAAGAAACTTTTCCAAACACCTTTCTCTTGGTTCTTAATATCTCTGTAACTCTATGACTTTGCGTTTTTTTTTTTTTATTCTAAAACTACCTACGAACATAATGTGTATGAGATTAAAAAATATAATTTGTTCTAACAAGGATAAGTTAAATTTTGACATTGAAAATTTAAATATACTCTTGGAATTATAAAAAATGAATCTGCTAAAACTGTTCAAGTATTGCGCACTGTTTAATCTGGCAGCAGTTGTTAAAAAGCAAAACGTATTCACTTGTAAGCATATCTAAAGGAAAAAACAAACAATTTTCAAATATTTTAAATGGGGTCCCAACACAACTCTTTAAATGTGTCTACAAATCAATTGTACGTGTCTCTACATATCTTGTGCAAACTACGTGTAAAAAGCAAAAAAATGTTTACAGGGGTAGCAACGAAGTAGAAACTAAAACCAAATGAACCACCATAACTTCAAGTGTTTAATGTGCAACATGAAACGAAATATGAAAGTCATCTTGATAATGACCATCAACATCTTAAGAAATGTATGTTGGCAAAAATGAAAGTTTTTATTGCTTTTTTCGATGTCACTTGCAATGCACCAAAAACGAAACAAGCCAGCTAAAGGACTAAAGATATTGTTTTATTCAATGCTTTTTGCCACACGGTTTACGGGATAGGAAAAAAAAACGAAAAACAAAAGTTAAATGTGGCACGATGGTGATGGAAAGAAACCATATAGAAAAAAGAGTTTTGTTGCAAAATTCATTTGTATGTGTGTGTGCGTGTGCTCCAAGTAGCTGGTTGTCTGGTTGACTTGTCCTAAAACCATAAACATTATTTATGCCACAGTGCTCGTGTAACAGTTTTTGTCTTTTAGTATATAATTTATTACCCTTAGACTGCTTATAGTCTCTGTTGATGTACACCATGTTTTCTTAGTTGCTCTATAGACACACACACACACACACACATACACATACACCTACACAGATGAAAATACTTAAGGAGACAATCCGCTGTTATTGTTTCAAAATATGTCCTGGTATTTAGGCAGGACACTTGAAAACAATTTGTTTTCTCCTCTAATAAACACTTCATCAATAACGAACGACAAAAATTATGAGAAAATTTTCTTTTAAAAATGAGCTGTTTTTCGAAAACGGACAACTAATTGGTCATACAGCTTGAGCAAATGCTTTGACGTTGAACTGATGGATTTTATTTTATCAAGCAACGCAATAATACTTTTTTTTTGCTATTTAAAGTCAAAAAAAAATACTTAAAAGAACAGTATTTACAGCAAATAGCACCATGAAACGCCAAAAAGAAAAAAACTGGGATGTGATATTATTTTTCTGTTACCGCTATCGAGTACAACAAGAAGTTGCGAGTAAAACAACCGATTTTTCGTACCTTCATTCACTTATAAGCTGATAACTTAGCTAAACATTCACCGATTTTAAGTTTCCGAGCTGATTTGAAAAGAAACCGACCTTTCAAATGGTACATGAAACATGTGTATCATATTTATATACAATAATTTAAGAAACATTGAGAAATCTTTGTGTATATCTCAAGCAAACACATTGTCCCTCCAGTTTTTTCCACATTCTTCAAGTTTAGATGAATTTTTGCGCACTAATTTATATAGGAACCGTACTGTTTATGACTTAAGTAAAAAACTGTGTATAGTTATTAATAAAATAAATCTTATGTTTTAGAAAGAAGCTCTTCAGTTAAGAAACTTTTGAAAAAAAACACACAATTGTTAGAAGACTGGCATGCTTTTTACGACTTTGACAAAGTATTTTTTAAAAATGTTTACAATTTGGTAAAAATCGTTTGATTTTTTCATGAGTTGCATTACTAAAAAGTTTAATAACTTTTGCGAATACAGCGTGTTTTTTATAGAGGTATAGAACTTTAAGTTGGCATAACTTTTCAAGATGGCGACCGATTAAACAGCTGTCAAGTGATTTATTCTCAGTTTGATTTGGCAATTCATCATGTATAGACTCACGCCTGAACAACGCTTCAATTTATTCAATTCTCAATTTTTTCAATTTTCATAAGCGAATTTTATTTGGCGATGAAGCGCACTTCTGGTTGAATGGCTACGTCAACAAACAAAACTGCCGCATTTGGAGTGAAGGTAATCCTCAAGTGTATGTGGAAACACCGTTACATCCAGAAAAACTGACTGTTTGGTGCGCTTTATGGGCTGGTGGAATCATTGGTTCGTACTTTTTCAAAAACGATGGTGGCCAGAACGTTACAGTCAATAGTGATCGGTATAGAGCCATGATTACTTACTTTTTCATTCCTGAATTGAATAACCATGATGTCCGGGAGATGTGGTTTCAACAAGACGGCGCAACATGTCACACAGCTCGTGCCACAATAGATTTATTGAAAGACACGTTGGGTGACCGCCTAACTTCACGTTTTGGACCTGTAAATTGTCCTCCAAGATCTTGTGATTTAACACCGCTAGACTACTTTCGGTGGGGCTATATGAAGTCATTGGTCTATGCGGTAAAGCCGCAAATGCTTGACCATTTGAAAGACAACATTCGCCGTGTTATTGCCGATATACGGACTACATCCGCGCCAGCCGTGGCTGTCATATGCCAGAAATAATATTTAAAATGTACCTTTCGGATAAATAAAATTCATGTCAATCGAATAACCCATCGTTGTTTTATGGCAACTCAAAGTTCACATTCACTTTTTGTAAAAGTTGAATTCTTTGGCTTTCCAGAACTGTTTAAAATTTCAAAATCTGCCTAAAAATGTGTGAGGTAAAGGTTCTTAAGTACTACGACGTAGCCTAAAACAATTTTTACAAAATAACTCAATATATGGAAAGTTTTTAACAATCTTTGAAAACGATTTTTGTATGTCCTAACTTACAGCTACAATCCGCAAACGCTCACTTTTCAAGTTCTGACAAAACGTGTTATTCTATAGCAATGCGTAATTTTAGATCCATAAATATGCATGTGTGTTGTCTTTAGTAAAAGTCTTGAAATCCTTGAGGATAGTAGTTAATAAAATATTTAATTTTTATGAAATTGAAATTGATTTATAAGGAATCAGAATAAGAAGCTTAAATGTGTTTGAATAAAAAAAAAATGTCAGTTTAAATGCAAGGACAACTTAAAATTAAGAGCTTTCGATAGCTGTTATCTCTTATTGGCCCATTGGCTAATATCAAAGGCAGTTTTTCTTAAGTTTGTCCGATATCTCTTGTCCGCCATCTAACGTTTTTTTTTTCAACTATTGCTTATTTCGCAAATGGTAAGACTTAGCTCATGTCATAATTTGACAGATAATTAGTTTTATCCTTCCGCTGAACGAATATGATTGTGTATACGCTTGAACAACGCTGGGAAATATTGCGACATTACGTTGAAAATCATGGAAATGTTGCAGAATGTGTGCGATGTGTTCAGATGAAGCTCATTTTGATCTTGGCGGGTATGTAAACAAGCAAAATTGTCGCATTTGGAGCGCAGAAAACCCGCATGCATACATTGGAAAGCCGATACACCCAAGACGAGTCACTGTTTGGTGCGGATTTTGGTCCAGAGACTTAATTGGGCCATTTTTCTTCGAAAATGAGCAAGGAGTGGTCGTTACAGTCAATGGCGATCGTTATCGGGCCATGTTGAACGAATTTTTGTTCACAAAAATTGAGGAGGAGGATATTAGCAACATTTGGTTGCAACAGGACGGCGCTACGTGCCACACAGCCGAAGCTACACTCAATGTTTTGCGCCCTGTTTTTGAAGATCGCATGATCAGTCGCAGAGCTGATGTCGTTTGGCCACCTCGGAGCTGCGATTTGACACCGTTGGACTATTATTTGTGGGGTGCCGTCAAAAGTAAGTGTTACGCCAACAAGCCAGAGACAATGGACGGTTTAAAGGACAATATTCGTGAAGCCATTGGTGAAATACAGCTGCACACAATGGATAATGTGCTTAAAAATTGGACCGTTCGTGTAGGCTACTGCATGGACATCCGAGGCAGCCATTTAAATGAAATTATTTTCCACTATTAACCGGAAGTATTATACAAAAAAGAAATTGTAAAAAAAGAAATTTGAGAAAATATTCAGTAGTTTTTTTTTTATAGAATTTTCAAAAAAAAAAAATTATTTGGCGGACCCTTTATAAAACGTAATTCTTTATGCTTCTTTTCAGATAACGCTGGGGAAAATAAAATCAAGGGAAACGTCAAAGTTGTGAAAATTTATTTATTATTTATAAACAGTTCCGGAACTTTGAACTGAAGGCTGTTGGTAGTGCTATCAACAGGCAAGGAGACAGTGGTCTCTTTATGGAAATGATGAGAAAAATATATTTTCAAAATCAGTTTGAGGAACTTATAAAGCATTAATCTTGTTTAGCAAAAGGGCTATTTTTGATTTAAATCTATACGTCCGTCTATCAGCGAAATTAACGAAACAATTCAACACAATTATATAAGACACCATTGCAGGCACGAAAAATTACTGTTTAGCGTAGATTCTCAGGTAACGGCTGCCGGTACAGTGTATGGTGTACTATGGAGGTACTCAAGCCAGAGAGGTAGTCAAACTATTTTGAAAAATCATCTTAATCGATCGGATGTAATATTTTTCCTGGATATTTGAAAATAGCTATGGGCGCCGAGATTGCTTACAAACAGACAAAAACAAAACAGAATGTTTCTTCAAATTAATTGTCTCAGAAGGAAGAACGATTGCTAGATTTAGAATTGACTTGAGTTTGTGTGAAGTCATTGAAAAAGAAAAAAAAACATAAGTTAGACTATGCACTTATATTCCTTAAGTGTATTCCACAGATTGAAACCCTTTTCACTACTTCATATTTCTAAATATAAAGGGGAAATAGTAGTGGCTAAAATAAAAAAGACATCATGTAACAAATGCCTATTTCGTGAGCTTGCAACTTCAAATTAGCGGTTAAATGAAAGAAATTGAAATATTGCATTAAAATACTTTTTTTTAAAGATTTTTCTTTTTAATATTGGGTCGTTCATTTAGTGATTTCAAAAGCGACAGTGTGGCAAGGCTGTTAGCTGTTAAATATCTGTCATCTAAAGGGGTTTGCCTTTTTCGAATATGAATCATTGAACAACTGAAGAAGGCTGGATTAATACGTGACCGAAATTTCGAACAAAAGTCTCTTTAACGATGAAGATCATGTCTCACTCGGTTGTTATATCAACAAGTAAAAGTGTCACATGTGAGGCCCGAAGGACGCAAAAGTGATTGAGGAAAAGCCCTTACAATTGGATAAAGTGACTGCATGGTGCGCATTATGGTCTGGATGTGTTATTGGACCGTATTTTTTTCTAAAACGATACTGAAAGAGCAGTTACCACTAATTCAGAGTGCTATGACCATAGGCGGCATATTCTATATCGTAAATAATGGCACAAGACCTAAGCGTTATACTAAAATTAAGGTGTCGTCGAAATCATAGCGTTAACTTTACTTTTAAAAGCGAAAAATTAGTGGATTTAGTAGTCCATATGTTTAAAAACAAATTATGTAAAATAAAGTATTAAAAAAATATCAAAAAATTTGTATTTTAAGACGGGTTATATATATATACGAGTATATGTATATATAATTTAATTGTGTTTGAATTTTTAACATAAACTTGCCGATTTTTAATCCATATGTTGTGTGCAGATTTAAAAGGTAAAAAAGTAACAGTTCCACTGAAAAATATTTCAACAATATGTTACGATATTTATTCGAATTAATAAATACTCGTAAATACTAAAATTTAATATGTAATTCCTTGTTTGTTTTCTATTTTTAGAATTGTATTATAAATAATTTCGGCATTGCGGAATTTTTATTTTTTTTAAATCACCATAATTTTTAATAGAAAATCGAAAAGCAGATTACCAGATTCAAATTTAAGACCACAATTTTCTTCTTACAGAACTTGTTGAATATTTTTGAAAAATCAAATTATTTTAGGTTTTAAATTCATAATTTCAAATCACACTGCTTTATTTCTTTTTAAAAAGAAAAAAAAAACTAAAGATTGTTTTAATAGAAGTTTTAAAATTTAAATATTGTTCAAGAAAATAATTTTATTTTATTTGATTTTATTTTATTTTAAAAAATTACTATTTTTTTCATTAATTGATTGATTAATTGATTTGAATTTCTTTAATATCAATTTTAAAAGCGACGGTTATAATTATATATTTTAATTAAAAAACTATATTGTGTTAAGCGATTTATGTTTCCCCCTTGTTTTTTGATATATTTTTCTTAAAAATTATTTATTTTCATTTAAATTTGTAATTTGTTTTATAAATCAATTATTGATTTGTTTATCCTTTTGAACAACTAGACTCGTACGCGGCTAAAACAACACTAAACTTTGGCCTGCAACACCACAAAATATCTTGTGCGAAACACAAATACAGTCAGTGTTTTAAAACACCAACACACACACGCACATACAATTGTACAAAGTTACAGGATGCTTTAACAGAACGTATTTAAACATACTTACTCGTACACTGAAAATTACACAAATCACAGGCATTGCCAACACTAATACATGAACAACATCAACAGCAATAACAATAGCAATGGCAATAGCAGTAACACAAAAAATAACGGCACATTAAAGATGCGTTTGCTATTCGTTTGTGAAGACATTGAAAAACGAACAGCATAACCAAACATACTCACTCGTACACGAAGACAATGATGACGGCAAAATATTACTTGGCCATCCATATGAAGGAATAAAAATAACAGTAAAATGCAAAAAAATAAATTTAAAAAAAAAGCGGAAATACAATTCAGCAACAGAACACACGAGTTACCACAGTAAAATTGGCGCCAAAATGTCAAGCACTAAATGAGCATGTGCCGCTACTAAACTGTACCCACTATGAGAGAGCAAATAATGGTACTAAAATAATGAAAAAACAATTTTAACATTTCTACTCTCTATCACTGTTACTGTTTAATGGCAACTGTTATTAATTTAGAAGTAAAAGTAGCAGGGGTTTGTTGTGTTTCGCATGATTTTATTGTTAGCGTTATAGTTGTTTTTGTAAAATTAAACATATTAAACTGGCTGACTGGCTGAGTGGCTGACTGGCTGTTATTCATTGATAAACTGCTAACCTAATGACATAGTCGTTTCACACACATACACACCTAGACACATTGCCAATAAAGTACATACATATGTTGGTTGGGTTTTTTTTTTCTTCTTCTTGTTGTGATTCGGTTGGCTGCGAAAGTCAATAATAAATGATGAGACAATTCTTTGGGGATTAATCGCTTAAAATACAAAACTGCCTTAAATAGATAATTTCGGCTTTATTTCTATTTCTATTCCTTTATTCCTTTATTCCTTCTGTAATTCTTTTCTATTTTGGTTGACTGATAAAACTCCTTTAGATACCAGCATTTCAGTTATTATTGCTCCTACGAATTTCGCATATGGCTCAAGGGCACGCACATTGGGTTGGTTGCAAATAAGAACCACATTTACTAAATTAACTTTAAGACTTAATCCCAATGAAATATTTTGCATTAAAAGCTTTATCTTATTAAAGTTTGAGTTACAGTCGTATACAGTCGTTCTTTAAAAATGTTTCAGCTTTCCCTTAAGCAAATATCCCTTTCAAATAACAACTTTAATACAATAAAAATCAAATAAAACAAAAATAAATAAAACCACAGATGGAAAAGAAAAGAAAAAAAAGAGCAAAAAATAAATAAAAAGTACAATAGCAGCAGCTTTTTTTGTTGCCGATAAATAAAAATAAATTAATTTTGTATATTTGTTATATTAAAAAAAAATTAAAGTAACGAAATAAACGATGACAATTGAAATAAATTACCAAAGAAATCATTTTCGCTGCTTGGAAACTGTAATAGGGAACAGCATTTTAGCAGTTCCCACAATAAGTCACAAGTACACGCACTTAGAAGTGGACACCAAAGCAAACAATTTGGTGTTGACGATAGTGGATGTGGATGGATGGTTACATTGAAAAAAATTACAGTTTCTAGTTAAATCTCGACATTACAAAAAAGTACTTTTGGGAAAAATTCTCTTCAGACAGCAAAGTCTAAGCGTACGCATAGGCTGTACAAGCAAAATATTACTCAATTTTGACAAGTACTATCCAGTCATCACTTCAAAGTAGGGTTGGCTACCCAGTTAATTAATTGATTAACCCAATTAATTGGGTTCACCTAAAAATATCCTGATCCAAATCGATTTGTTTCGAACAACAAGTACTATCCAGTCATCACTTCAAAATAGGGTTGGCTACCCAGTTAATTAATTGGTTAACCCATTTAATTGGGTTCACCTCAAAATATCCTGATCCAAATCGATTTTTTTCGAACAACAAGTACTATCCAGTCATCAGTTTAAAGTAAGGTTGGCTACCCAATTAATTGGGTTGGGTCATCACTTCAAAGTAGGGTTGGCTACCCAATTAATTGGGTTAACCAATTAATTAATTGAGTAGCTAAACCTACTTTGAAGTAATAACGGAATAGTACTTGTTGTTCGAAAAAAATCGATTTGGATCAGGATATTAATTGGGTTCACCAATTAATTAATTGGGTAGCCAACTCTACTACCCAACCTGATAACTGCATAGTACTTGTTGTTCGAAAAAAATCGATTGGGATCAAGATATTTTTAGGCAAGTAATGTTACTGAAGCCAAAATTGAGTAATATTTAAGCCCAGGCAGGCTCTTTTAATGAATTAGTAAATTTATCACATCACTGCTTACATCTTTTCTCCACCTCTGAGCTTAATTCCTCATCCGCAATCCTGCTTCATCTTTTGAGATGATTCAACTTTAAAGTCGATATTATATTTCGTCAAAAGAAGTGATTCGATGACATACCGAAAGATGTTGAATTCGGGAGTAGCAATGTTTGGAAAATACGGCGGGAGAGGCGAAATATTCCATTTGATTGTTTCTAACAATTGTAACAGTACAAACGAAGTAATTGCAGTCTCATAATACACACTGTCACCTTGATCTCACCAAGAGTGCAGAATTGCATCATAAATACTAAAACAAACAACAAAAAATATTATCCAATTGAACTAAATTCAGAAGCAGATACATAACTCAAAATTAACCATCCAAAAATCTCTTAACACCTGGTGGGTTGGGTCTTTAAAAAAAAAAACCGAGGCTTTTGTCAACTCGGCTTCAAAGAAGTGTTAGGTGATACTCAAGAAACATGAAAATATCACAACACACCAGAGGCCAAAGAACAATTAAAACAAATTCCCTAAAATGTGTAGAAGAAAAAGAATTTTAGGTTTTCTCTGTTGCTTCAGTCTGTCGGAATTTAAGAAATGTACGAGGACTTTGTATCTACACGAGCAAAATGCAATTATTTAATGAAAAAAAAAAACATTTGAGAAAAAGTAGAACATAATGATAAGCTCTCTGACTAACTCACTGATTATTCAATTAAAACTAAGTGTGTATGTTAAATTGTTCTCAATTGCAAGGAACTCTTTTCTCTGACTGTAAATAATCAAAAAACCATCTACAACGAGTCGGAGGTATTGTAAGCCACAATACCACCAATATCACCAATACCACAATAGCTTTCATAAGAAGCATACGCGTTTTGTTACATAAAGCAATAGAAAATAGAGAATAGAATAGAGGAATAAATATAACGACGATAATGACGGCAACCACATTAAGCGTCAAAAGATAAACACCAGTTTCATTTAAGACAAAAACAACAAAAGGAATTAAAGGCGAGAATTTCAATATTTGAAAACAAAAATGCCAATATAGTCTGGTGTTAATTCATAAAAACAAAAACAAAAACAAAATAAATAAATAAAATTTAATGTTGATGACAAAACCGAAACACATTTATCGGGTGAGCCGGCTTGAATTTGAACCTGCGGTTATTTCGAATCTGGCAATCATTATGTCATTCTATTCTCTCACAAAATTCAGTAATATTATCTCCACTGAATGAAACAAATCGATTTACATTTGAGCAACGTTGTGTTATATTGGAAATTTATTTTCAAAACAAAGACAATTGGTCGGTTATTGCACGAAAATTCGTACGATATTTGGTCGCAGAGAATGACCAACAGTACCAGGTATACGAAAGCTTATGGCTAAAGTTCATGAAATTCGTTTCATTGATGATGCGCCAAGACGTAAGTGTGCTCGTACATTGCATACACCCGAAAATATCGAGGATCTCGGTATGACGCCAAAGTTCGATTGGTTTAAGAGTGTAAGTCGCATATCTATTCGTTTCATTTTCGCTCTGCTAAATGGGCTAAAGAGAAACTGCACGATGATGTCCATATTGACAAAAAAAATTCATATTTTCGAATGAAGCTCATTTTCATTTCGGTGGGTACGTATTTGGGGCTCAGTAAACCCAAACGTGGTCTTACAGAAGCCAATGCCACCATTACGAGTGACTGTTTGGTGCGGCTTGTGGAGCGGAGAAGGCATCATTGCCCCATATACCTCTGAAAATGAGAATGGCGCAGCCATTACGGTCAATGAAGACACCTATCGCACCATGATAACCAATTTTTTATGCCCGCTCTTGATGGTATTGATGTGAATGACAGGATGATGCAACTTGCCACACATCTTATGCCACAATCGATTTATTGAGTCAAACGCTTGATGGCTGTTTAATTAGCCGAAATGATAATGTCAATTAGCCTTTAAGAAGCTGCGATTTGACACCGTTGGACTATTTCCTATGGTGCGCCATTAAAGACAAGTATTATGCTGGCAAACCAGAGACAATTGAGCATTTGAAGGCCAAAATTTGTGATGCCCCCCATACACTCGAAAAAATTCTCGATAACTGATCCGATTTAATGGGGTACTTTGAAGCAAGCCGCGGCAGCCACATGAATGAAACAATATTTCATTTCTAACTGGAACAATTGTACTTCACAACAACAAAATTAATTTGGCAAAATTTCAAAGCGTTTTTGTTGTATTACATTTTTTAATTTAAACTTTAAAGTTTCTCCATAGCGAATTGAGTGGGCAGTTACATTTTATAACAAAAAACAAAGAAAAATTCAAAGAAATATGTTTAATGCAAATGAAATGAAACCGAATTATTTGTTATTTTATTCGATTTTCATTTGATACCCAGTGAGATGAAAAACTGTCCTGAACGCATTGCATTTTATTCTGTTGCCTTTTCTTTTCCTTTTTTTCGTCTTCTAAAAGTTTTTCATTGACTAAAATAATAAATCATTTTCTTTCACCTGCTTTTCTTTCCAATTATTAATTATAATGAATTTGTAGAATTTATGCGATAGCTAACTGTTGCAGCAACAAGCTTTTATAAAAAAATTTTATTATATGTCCTACCTTTGGCACCAATATTTATACTGCAATCATATTGTAATGCATGTAGTCGTTCTAGATACATTCCTGACTAACATAACCACCTTATCACTCTTTAGAGCTGTTCACTTGAAGAACCCCACTATTTTTAATATTCTGTGAAGAAATGAAAAGTTCTTGCAACGATAGAATAAGACGTCACAAGTCCTTTGTAGCTCTATGTTTTCTAGAGGAATGAGATAAAGGAAGGTGTACGTAAGCGACATTGATTTTAGGCAAAAATTTTATTTTCTATTTTAAGTAATGATTGGGTGTCTAAAAAACCATTCAATTTTGAAGGAATAAGAAACTAGAAACTGCTGAACTAAATGGATCGAACTTAAAGGAGACCATGCGGAAAAATACAACGCTTTTGTAGAAAAACAAAAAATTATCTGCTAGGCAAGTCAATGTGAAATACCAGAACCGTAGATTCTGTGTAGATTAGTAATTGTTAGCCCTACGTGTGTGTCTGTATAGAAATAAGGGATTTTATTATTATCTGCTATAAGTTAGTTAGTTAGTTAGTTACGACGGGTAGCCAGACACATCCAGCCCACCTGAGTCCAGTATTGATCCCATTTTGATCTTGATTCTAATGTTCAGTAATCAAGAAAATGGACAACCTATATGTCCGCGTTTCGGTGCGATCCGAACCAACCAAACGCATGTACAAAAGAAGAGATCTTGCCGATATTCACACCGGCTAGATACGACAAGCCATCCAGAAACGGACTGCCAAGGAAAGCAGTCCTAATATCCGAAAGACTCAAGCACTGGCATAGGAAGTGCTCGAGAGTCTCCTCTTCTTCCTCATCTTGACAACCCCTACAGTAGACATTGAATGGCAGACCCAGTAACCTAGTCTGCGCACCAGCCACCCAGTGCCCAGTAATCACAGCCACAAGAGTTTGCAGCCTAAGTCGCGGCGCCCCTATAATAGACTCCGGGCGAGCCAGATCATAAAGAGGCCAGATTTGCCTCGATACAGAGCACGTGAATTCATCATCCCACAGTAGCTGAGCCCTACCCCATATGTACCGCATGACCATAAGTCTGCAAGAGGAGAGTGGCATCCCAACTGAGTGGTCAATCTCCTCATTTCTGAGCAGAGAGCCAGCCCTCGCAAGAGCAATCCTCGCCCCTCGCATCTGCTATAAACTAATGCATATTTCGAAAACTTCAATCGTCTCAGTGCACACTAGTTGCACTACTTCCGTTTCATTAGGAAAATATTAATTTGCCATCATAATATGAAATAGTTCTGATTTAATTTCATATTTATTTCTCTTCATTTCCTTGCTAGAAAATATAAGACTAAAACGCTAATCACTTTCTACCACTTTTTTCATTTTCCAGCCATTTTCTTAATTCCATGCAACATTAAGTAAAAGATGTAAGGCAGCTCATAACTGCTAACGAACTTTCTGAATGTTTGGCCAGCATACTCGTAAAAACAAAACAATAACAACAACTTGCACAAAGTAATAAAATTATCCTTTTTTCTTTGCTTTTCGTCCTTTTTATCGTTTAAAGTTTTCTTGAGAAAACAAACCCCCACTTTATAAACAAAATACGTTAAACTATCCATGAAAAAGTAGTCGAAGTTTTCTTGTACTTTACTTTAGTTTGTTGCAAGTGTTAAAAGAGTACTTATTGTTGTTACTATTATTGTTGTAGCTGTTGTTGTTATATTGCTGTTGATGTTAAAGGAAGAAGAAAAGAAAAAACAAAAATGTTGCATAATAATTGAAAATTGCAACTCGTTTCATATGACTTCCGCAGGATTTTAACTTTTAATTCTTCGAACGTTTTACTTTTTCCTACAACCGCTGCTTTTCTATTCTTTTTATCAAATTTTTTGCATTTTTTTTTTTTGTGTTGCTGTTGGCCAGTTTGATGTTTTCTGTTTTTTACATTTTCTTTGTATTTAATTTACTTTAACAATGTTTTTCGTTAACAAGTTTTTAAAAGTTTTTCGCAGTTTTTTCATTTGGCACTGATTTAAATAAGCGATAGCAAGCGATAGCAAGCGATAGCAAGCGATACATTCAAAACAATCAGTGTGTTTATCCCCATGTAACAACACGCAGGTGTTTGAGGTATATAAGGGTACTTTTCATAGCACTGGCAACGAATAAGGCTTGAATCCCTTACAGCGCCAAATGCAGTTTGAGTAGGAAAAAATAGTAGGAACTTGACTAAAAGGCTGCATTTGGCGTAACTGATTTTAAATAGTTGATGGATGCAAAATAATTTTATATTCGTACGTGTATACAAATGGAACTTTTTTTGCATATTGCTTGTTGTTGCCTAAATAGCTCGTATTTCGAGAAAAATAGTGTAAATTGTGTGCAATACAACACACAAACTTAAGGCCTAATTATGGCTTTAAAAAGAAATTAAAAATTACTGTAAAATGATATGATTCAAACAAAGAACAAATCTTTAACAATAATATTGCAGGAAATGCCAAAATAGTGCAATTTCATGTGACGAAAAAAATCACACGAAAGCTAAAATTCAAACCTGCTCTAGGAGTATTAAAGCAGGTAAAATTTCAAAAATAGAAAATTATAAGAATTTTGCCAAAATTATTTAAAGATTTTCAGCTTACGAGGGCAAATAAATAATTCCGTGAATTTTTTTAGTACAAGATATTAAAAAAAAACAAATAAGATGTGCTTCAAAATGATAAGGTCACCTTAATATTTGCTCAACTCAGCTTATTAAAAAAAATTCTACGTTCAAATAAGTGAATAATAAGCCGGTTTTGCTTTTAGAGACGTACCGTTGTATTATGTTTATTTAAATAATAATTTATGTAAATAAGTGCAAAATTCAATGCGTCAAAATGATAAGGTCAGTGATTCATTTATCCAAACTTTTATTTAAACTAAGCCTTAAGCAATTATTTTTAATTTATGCAGTTCCCATTTCCTTCTATTGTCTTAAAAATACGGAATGGTATCGCACTTACTAAATTGTCCAGAACGTTGGAGCGAATTTCGCGCCAGCTGTTGCAGACTGCCACTTTTAATTCATCTTTTGTCCGGTACTATTTGTTGTCTGCATAAACATTACGCAAAAGCAGTCCCCACAAAATTTCCATGGGGCTTAAGTCGTGGGAATGTGCTGGCCAATCAAGTACTTTAATATTGTGCTCCTCAAACCATTGTCTGGTCGACTTGCTGACATGAATTGCTGCGTTATCTTGCTAAAATCTGAAAGTTTTGTGAACATTTTGGGCCAAATAAGGCAGCAAATGTTCAGACAGAATGCCCTGGTACTCTAAACTATCCATTGGGGTGGAAGGAAAGTAGAATTCTAAGGTATCATATGAGCTAAAGCCAGCCCAAACCATCAAACAAGGGCTCCTTTCATAAATCTCGCCAATAGCAATTGAAACCATCTGGTCCATCCAGGTTAAATTGTTTCTGATCAGAAAAAATTACCTACAAACCTACAAAAAATGTTTACCTGATGCCAATTAGTCGCCATGTTGTTTTTCGACAACTCCTTACGCTTAATCTTATGCTGCTTAGTCAGACAGGGAATTTTTTTTAATTTTAGCCGAATAAGGTTTGGCTGGGCGTTGATGGCTCTTAGAATTGTGCTTTTTGAAGCTTGTGAGATCAATTTCTCTTTTATTATGCATTTTTCATGGAATTCGATGCCTTTCGTGAAATTAGCAGAGTTTCACGGGCAGTGAGGATCTTTGGCCATCCCATGCTTTTTAATTTTCCATAATTTTTTCTGTATTTGACAAAATTTTGCACAACACACATAGATCGTGCCAGTTTTTTCACCATTCCACGCATACTCAATCCATGCTTATGAAGTGCCACAATTTGTCCTTGTTCATAAGGTGACAAAGGTTTCCCGCGAACCATACCGCGCAGATATTATTTAAATTATAAATTATTAAAAAAAATAATAACAATTGTGATACCTTCTGATTAGATTAACTGCTTACTAATCACTGACCTTATCATTTTGGCGCATTGAATTTTGCACTTATTTACATAAATTTAAATAAATATAATATAACGGTACATCTCTGAAAGCAAAACCGGTTTATTATTCACTTATTTGAAGGTAGAATTTTTTGAATAAGGTGACCATACGTAACATTTTATAGTTTGGATGAATTGAGCAACTATGAAGGTGACCTTATCATTTTGAAGCGCACCTTATTTGTTAATTATCATAGTTTCCTTTAAGATCGTTTCAGTTTAGTTTTTTTTATCATCGAATTTTTATTTTTTTTTTTCAGTCTCGAGAGGAGAACAAAATTTTTTTTTAAAGTGGATAGAAATTTTTTTCCATGATTTTAATAAGAGAAATGAAAACCGTGATGGAATATGCAGAATATTAACTCACAGTTTTGTATAAATTGCATATTTTTTTTTCTCCGTCACTCCTCTAGGGAGCATATTGGGTTTTCACAAATCATTCATTGCTTTGTTTCAGTTTCATTAATCAGGTTGATTTTTCAAGCTTAGTTGATGATTAATCCACTGTAGCTCCTCTCCGTATGATTGTCTATTGGTTAAGATCCTTGCTAAGTGGTGGTGGTGGTCTTTACTTAGCCATTATAATTTATTTCCTAGTAGGTGGCGTGTTTTCCTGATCATTCGTCTGAAGTTTGTCATCATCGCCAGAGATAAGCTGGAAGGTCAGAGTGGCGTCTTCTTTATTTTTTAGATGGTGTTGTCTGGAGGGGGAAGTTGAAGCCTCTTTATTAAACATTTAAACACTTAATAAAATGTTCTTCCATCATGTGCTCTACTGGGGCTCTGACCTGGACCGCTTGTGTTGTTATGCATGCGCTCTAACCACTACACCCCCTACTTCCGCATATTGTGTATATATTTTTATTTTATTACTTCCAAATAATATTTCTTAATAATGGCCTCTCCGCCTTATCCAAATCTTTCACTGCGCAGTCATTTCTTAAAATTAGGAAATGGGGGCTTTCGTCTGAAGTTCGTGATTTCACAATTGTGCACCTTTTCTTTATTTTTATAGAAGAGCACAACACATAAATTCATTCTTCCTTCCATTCAATATTGAATCTTTTCAAAAGCTCTATATATCATCAGGTAACTGTTTTACCATTTGCGACGTAATCGATAAGCGTGGACATCCAAAAAATTGTTTTTATAACCTTAGAATAGAATGTTATTGCCTATATGGGTACACGCTAATCCGATAAAGTCCACTATTGTTATTGTTGTGTAATCTGCAGTGTGTAGTGGGTGGTAGATCCATGTTTCGTTCACAATTACCAATAGCAAACACTCCTTGAAAGTTGATGGTGCATGGTTTCCTTTAAATTAACAAAGATGTCTGATTTCAGAGGTTGTCAAAAACAAACTTATGTAGGCTATTTGATTCAGATCTTATAGTAGAGCAGTAGTGGACAAATACTGTATTGAATAACATTATTATCAATCTACTTTCAGAATAAATTTTGGCCAATTGCTAAAGGTGTTCGAAGGTGTTCGTTTAAAAAAAGCGTTTTTCTGAAGTTACAAGGAAATTTTAAACAAAATCAGCAACCGGTTCGCTATGGACGGTTAAACGTCTTGTATTACGTCTGAAAGGACACCACCCACGCACTTTTAATATTTCTTAAAACATTGTATTTTGATTTGTTGTTGGCGTTATTGTTGCTGTTTTACTGAAGTTATAAAAATCATAAAAACTGCTGCCATTTATTGCTACTGAATCCATGACTTTCCTTATGGATGAGGAATAAGAAATACATATGTATTTATGTACGTGTATATGTAGGTGTGTGGGTTTTACTTTTTTAAAACATGTTTATTTGTTTGTTTCAGTTCATTGCTTAAACATAAACTCACATACATATTTATGTACATCTGAACGTATAAAATATCGGAATTTATTTATATACATACGTATATGGTATGCGCATATGTACGAGTATGTATATATGATATATCTCGGGTATATCGTTTATTTTTTTATGGACAGGAAACATCGTAAAACAAAACAAATTGAGCAATTCTGATTTGTTTTTTTTCTCTCTCTCCCTCACTCTTTCTCCTTCTCCCTCTTTTTTGTTTTTCAAGATTTTTTAACTGAAATTGTTGGTAATAAAGGGGAATTATATTTTAAAAGTTTCATAAAATGCATAAAAACATGTGCTGAATAAAAAAAAAAAAGTTAAAAGCAATTGTCTCCGACATTTTGATTTCAATCAGTTTATGACGAAATTTGCTGAAGCAAGAGAGCAAAGTCCCACATAATGTTAGATTTTTATTAGAAGGCATGTAGCAAAGTTTAACGATAATTTAAATATTCATAAAGACTTAAAATTTGTTTTCTTTAATGGCCAAAAAAAAAACAAAAAAGAAGAGGAAAATGATAAGGGTAAGTGCAAAACTAATTTCGTTGAATGGAAAATGCGCTATAAAAAAAACAAAAATTTTACTAAAGAAATTGTTAAAAATTTCGATTTTAAGTGGTTTAACTCGATGATTGATTTAACCTGCAGAGCATCACAGCGGAATTAAGAGCTTTTAATCAACTTTAATTATTTTCAATTTACCATTTTAAGCAGTCTTAAATATAACAGGTTAGCCTACATCTATAACAATAATCATGTAAACTTAAAAGCTGTTGTAACAAAAAGTCATCTCGAAATCGCTTTTTTAAGAAATGAGTCTGAAAATATTGCACCAGAAAAATGTTCTCTTCACCACTTTAAGTGCCTTAATATTTTGTTTAGAGAGCTCTTAATAATGTAGCAAATACTCAAGTTCACATTGAGTTGAAATTCAATCCATTTACAAATGATTTTTATTGTTTACTGTCAGCATGTCGATTCTCAGCATGTAATCATATTGTAATTTAAAATAAATAAATAAATACAAAAATTCCAAACAGCTTTTTTCAACCACCCAATATATACATAATATGGGTTTTTCTCTTTTTAAGTGTTTAAGTATTTAAAGTGAATTGCATTAAACATTTATAGCCAATATTTACTTTCATTAAATGTTTATTTCTCATTATTATTGCAACTTTAAAGTATTTAAAGTAATTGCTAAGCGTATTCATAAGCACAATTTATTCCCTAATTGATTTGTTTGCAAATCATAATTATTAGCTGCTACGCGCATTAAATGTTCAGTGTAGCGGACATCTCTCTCAAATGAAACAACAGGTCAGATGGGTCAATAATATTTTTGAACTTTTTAAAATGAATTGTTTTTAGTGACGTCTGACTCCTGGTATTAAGGCAAATAAGACTGCTCCTACTATACAATAAAGTGATGCCAGTTGTTGTCGCTTTATGTGACAGTAACGAATGCGAGCCTTTGCTAAAATGTACCAAAAAAAAAAAAAAAAACTAAGCAACTCAAATAGACCACATGCCACCAACAGCCATAAAATATTTACTTTGAGCTGTTGTAAGTTGAACTGAGAAGAAAATGAGAATGAAATGGAACACAAACACACAGAATTCTTTGCCCCAAAGCCCAATGTGGACACCGTCGTGTAACATTGGGATATTTGAGTATAAATAAGAGGACAAGAAGAATACAAAGTTTTGCCACAGCAAACTCATGCACACCCACCTGCAAGGAAATTTGTTTGCGAAAACTCTTCAATAAAAAGAATAAAAATTTTCATGTATTTTCTGTATTAAACATAAAGAAATATTTTACTGGGGCTCATGTATGCGTTACGCTTGTTAACATACAATAACAAGAAAAAAATTATGAAAACAGGCGTAAAAATCAGTTTTCTTGCCTTAGCAATTTACATTTGGCTTTATTTCAACTGCAGACAAAAAGATTTCCTTTAAATACCACCAGGGAGCTGTTTATTATTCGATGCCAATTTAAATACATGATACTGCAACGTTATGTTGCCACTAACCGGGAATTTTGTCAAACGTAATGATCTAATAAAAGAAAATGGATTTAAAAAGCAGTTGTCGTCATTACAAATCGAATTTTTTTAAAAGAAGAGGCCTCGGGGCCAAACTCGTGAAAAGTACTTACAAAATTCGTACCACACGCACTTTCATTCTCCGATCCTTTAATATCGTTGCTAGTTTGGACGACCACAGCCATCGAAATAAGCCACAGCCATTGAATAAATGTCGAAATAGCATTTTTCGTAATTATCATTAAAACAAAAGAGTGGTTGTCTGCAGTCAATGGCTTTTAAAATTATGCGAATACATGCAACTGGCTTGTTTATATAACAGTAACAGTTAACGGCTGTCAGACAAAAGTCACTCTTTTGTACAATTATTCTTAGTCCTGTTTGTAAACTTAACACTGAATTTTATTTTCCTATTAGAGTTGTTATTTCCCAGGCAAATCAATAAAAAAGTTTTTGATAAAAAAAATCTTTTAATCTTTAAATTTTATAACTATAAGAGATGAAATAGAACAAAATCGACCAAAAAGTTTTGTTGATTATAAACTACCAGTTTAATGAACCCTTGCTTTACAAATGAAAAGATCTGTGCTTCACAGAAGAATCACACACACACACACTCATTCATATTTGCATATACACACTTACTTACACTTGCAAACTTCTTATTCAACAGATAGAAATAAGCCTCGACTTGATATTGTGTCAACAGGTAAAAAGATAAATTGAAAATGAATTTTTTTCTTCTATTTTATAGTCTATTGTATCCTTTATTGCATGTCCTCATTGCATGCACATAAACTAACAAACAATAACAACTTCTTAACACACACACACACAGAGAGAGACACGCAGCCACAAACTCTCATTCACTCTTATATGGAACTTTTAAATGTGAATAGAAACGTTTGTTCATTTACACTGACTCTCGCATTAGAACTCTTATTTATAACCTGTTTTCTGCAATATAAACAGAAAAGGCATTAATGTAGTAAATTGGTCACTTAGGTCTCTTTAGATGAGTACCCAGAAAACTTAAGTCAAGATATACCAAACACTAGGGCAAAAAAGGACACATTATGTGACACACACACACACACGCACACACACACGTACAAATAGTTGTGTCAAGTATTTCTCCTGTTGTTCACGCAACACACAAGAGCTTTAAGTCATATTATGTATGTATTGGTTGTGTAGCCAAAGAAGAGATACTGAAATATTTATTTTAAGCCCAAACAAATTTATCAGCCAACATTTTAGTTTTTCAAGAATTACAGAATGTGTTTTGTATGTTTTGTACGTCCTGTATAAAACAGCAGGCCAGAGTAACGTTTTACTGGTAGCTGTGTATCTTTTGGAAATAGAGTGGCACAGGAAACTAAATTCCCTGAATATGAGCTGAACACTAACAACTACAAAACTAACAACAAAAGCCAACAAGAACAAATGAATATTATTATCGAAAACCTTATCTTCATTATTGTTGACTCATATTTAAAAATCACATAAAAATTTCTTTAGGAAACAGTGTTACACAAAACAATAAAAGGAGCAGATTCTAAGAAATAAAAAATATTGTTACGTTTTAACCTTTTTAAAAAGTTTGAGTTCGTTTAAATTGCATTAAAATAAAGTTAAACACCACTTTGTAGTCGTTTTACAGTTTTTATTGTCTCACTTTAACTTTTATACAGTTTATCTTAATACAGCAACCAAAATTCGTTTACACAACACTTTTTATTTTTGCGGCTAAACAGACTTTACTTTATGAAGAAGCCAAACGATAACTCACTCTCACCAAACGCAATGCATCATCTTTTATAGCATTTCATTATTAGTTTCGAATGTTCTAATAAATAATCAAACCTTCTATTCGGCTAAGTTAATTCAAATGGTGTAAAATTATAACACACAAACAGAAATCGAACTGGTAACACAGTTAGACAACAATTATCGAAATCATAGAGCCTTGACACAAACCAATAAAGTTTATAGCTAAAATATCCCGATAAGTCCCTAACGTGGTGAATTTTCTCTTCAGCATTTTCATTTTCGTAACAATATTTTTTTTTTCAAATATTGAATATTCTCACACATTTTGAATTGATAGACATAAACAAAGTAACGTAACATAACATAAATAACACTTTATGGTGTCGTTTTCTTGAAACGGTTCAAAAAATACTTCTCTTTCTTTGAACTCTTTAGTTTTTATAAGAATTTTATCAGGTGAAAATTGTAATACAACTCTCATGTAAGGAGAGTGTCTTTAATACTGCTTTAAGCTTCTCTATCGTGAATAGGAAAAAAGCGACGATGTTTATTTATAACACTAGGGTAAGAATATTTCCAGAAAGAATTCATTTTTAACGCGCAAAATGCGTTAAAAATTTATTAATCACTGCTATTCGAATTTGGTGTTTTGTGTTTCGATCGTACTATCGGAGCTACGTTTTTTCAAGTTGCTGAAGATGAAACAAAGATTCTTCCGATTTTTGTTTTTAGTACACAATTTATTATTTGACTAAAATTTATTATTATCATTAAATATGAAATGAAAATATACAAAATGTGAAAACATTTTATAAAAATATAAATTTACGCCCTTCCACTTGGAATGAATACCAATTTTGCAAAATAAGGGTGAATGTTTCTAAGCAATGTAATATAATAGCTGGCGTTTACAAACTGTAATCAAATGTATTTTTTTTTTAATATCCTCTTTTAGTACTTAATTTTGTTAGGCAGTGTAGTACATATCGTAGTAAATATTTTTATGTCGCTTTGGCTTCTTCGTTTCAGATTTGCTGTTGAGAGCTGTCTGTATAACTACCTATCATATAAAAATCATATAAACACTTAGCTCATCTCTTATTTCACAGATAATTAGCTTTATCCTTCCGCTGAACGAATATGGTTGTGCATACGCTTGAACAACGCTGGGAATTTGGGCCTGCGATCGACTTAGAGAAGATGTCGATTTTGCCAAAAAAAATCATTTTTTCAGATGAAGCTCATTTTGATCTTAGCGGGTATGTAAACAAGCAAAATTGTCGCATTTGGGGCACAGAAAACCCGCACGCATACATTGAGAAGCCGATGCACCCAAGACGAGTGACAGTTTGGTGCGAATTTTGGTCCAGAGGCATAATTGGGCCATTTTTCTTCGAAAATGAGCAAAGAGTGGCCGTTACAGTCAATGGCGATCGTTACCGGGCCATGTTGAACGAATTTTTGTTCACAAAAATTGAAGAGGAGCATATTAGCAACATTTGATTTCAACAGGACGGCGCTACGTGCCACACAGCCGAAGCTACACTCGATGTTTTGCGCCCTGTTTTTGAAGATCGCATTACCAGCCGCAGAGCTGATGCTGTTTGGCCACCTCGGAACTGCAATTTGACACCGTTGGACTATTATTTATTATCAAAGATAAGTGTTACGCCAACAAGCCAGAGACAATTGATGCTTTAAAGGACAATATTCGTAAAGCCGTTGGTGAAATACAGCTGCACACAATCGATGTGCTTAAAAATTGGACCCATCATGTAGGCTACTGCAAGGCCAGCCGAGGCAGCCATTTGAATGAAATTATTTTCCATTATTAACCGGAAGGATTGTACTTTCAAATAAAATAAGAAATTTGAGAAAATATTCGAAAAAAAAAATATTTGGCGGACCCTTTATAAACTTATATTATTCGTGGTTGGCTGTTTAAACATTCTAATGTAAGTATTTTGGTCTCTGTTTGTCTATATTTAAAGCTATATAAAGCAAGCAAATTTGTTGTATATGAAAAGCCAATAACTGTTTTATTTTAATCCAGTTTTAGGTTTTTCACACAATTTTACCAAAAATACTTCGAGAAAAATAAAACATTTAAATTTCGTTTCCCTTTTTATTAAGAAAGTAATTATATATGAACATAACTGTTTCATATTCAAATGTTATTTTTTAAATAAAAATTATATATAAAAAAATTAGTATTCATTGTCCTATTCAGTCATTCGTTCAACTCAATCCAATTCGTTCCTTCTTTTGAGCATAAATATATGCTTTTTTTATTTTCAATTCTTTAAAACGTTCCAGCACATGGAACGACTGTTTCAAATTGATTTACCGCAAAATTGTAATTCAATTGACAAAAATGGAAACATATAAACGTACACACATATGCCCTCACATGAATATATAAAAGCAAACCTTTACACCTACAATACATATATATAAGCCAATACATAAACAAGTATTGGTGGCATTAGAAAATATTAAATAAAATTTTTCGACATATAATGGAATTATTAATAGAATTGGTTTCTCTAAAAATAGCTCAGCAGAAAATAAATAGAGTTCATCGTGCTATTGTTAGTAAGGACAGGGTGATCCGTAAGTAGATGTAATATTAAAGATAATATACACATACGTATAAAAATACTTACTACAATGAAGAAAACAACTGTGAGTATTATTATTCATTTTGTAAAATTAAAATACGATTTTCTTTTTATACATTTACAGGTCCACCTATTTGGAATGAGATATTTTTTAAAATAGTCAGACTTCTTTGATTTGATCACGCCTTTCAGTATGTGGTTGAGTATCAGTAATTATAGCATTTGACGTTCTTGTTCTTATTCAAATATACACTCACTTCACTTGCTTTTATCCTTCGATTACAAAATTTGAATCCAGGGAATCAATCGACTATTTGCGGAGAGATGGTTTCTTTAGCGCTGGAATAACGATGACAACGAACTAAGTTAAGCATTGTTTAGCTATTGAAATCGAAGTTAGTCTCCTTAATATATACTGTTACGAAAATAAGATTGGGCACCACAGCATTTATTACTTCGGTAAAATAAATAAACGGAAGCTGCAAGAACAGCTATACGTGCTGTTTACAAATAACCAAATCTACAACAACAACCATTAGCACAGATAAAGTAAATAAAAATAACACGGCAGCAACAATAATTAATAATTAAGCAGCAAAGAAAACAAGTAACAGACAATAAACAAGCAACAACATACGCATGGGTACAAAAGAACTAAAAAGAAATTAAAAGAAAGAAATGGAATTTACCTGAAATATCGAGAGGTTCGAGAGCTTTCGATGTGTTGTTGCTCAGCCATATAAAAAGCACATGAATGCGAACAGCAATCAGCTTATGTGTCGTAAACTCAGCGAGTGCAGTTTGTGTGGAGAGAGTTTATAAGGAGTAAGCTCGTGAAGTGAATCGTGAAGTAGAAAACCAGTTTAGTTGGCGCTAACTCAGTAAAGAGAGTTAAGTGTGGATAACCTCTGGTTGAAAAGGTTGTAATCGAACCTAAGTTATAGCTACGATCGGGTTGGAAGATCTTTGGGAAGAAAGATTTGTAGAGTAATTGTTGTTGTTTACAAAGTAGCAAACAGACAGAGTAATTAAGAATAAAACTTATTATTGCCAGTAAAAAGATTACAAGCAGTGGTGCACATAACTGTGTTGAATAAAGGATTTTCAATTAAAACCAAACACAAACTGTTTTTTAACTACAATCTACGAACTCATAAAAACACGTTTTGAAAAGGGTAAAAGCGTAACAATATTAAGCTCTTCTTTGGTTACGATAATCGCTTTTCAACAAATTGGTTAGCACACGTAAGTTGCTTTTCCATTTTTGAGACAATTAGCGTTGTTGTGTGCTTTCAAAATGAGAACAACGCTGCTGGCACAAAGTTTAAAAAAATCCCTTTGTTATCCTTTAGCTATGTATGGTATATTGTTGCTTAAATTAACATTTGTTTGTTTCTTATTTAATAAAAAAAAGTCCAATAATTCATAAATTCATGCAAACAAAATAGACGATTATAATATAATTCAAATGCAAATTTTTAAAAATTATGCACATTCATAAAATAATGTTAATATGTATGTATGTATGGATGTGCATAAGCAAATATGATATTTGTGCACATTTAAACTGGATTGAAATAGAAGCTGTTGTTCAATAAATAGAATCAAAGCACGCATTTAATGAAAAACAGTTTTGAATTTATTACTTCTATTAATTTGCCATCAGCTGTCGTGCATAGAGATTTAAAAATTATTTCTAAAGCAAAGCAACAAAAAACAATAAAAAAAGTGCATCAAATTCAAAAGAAACAATTTGTAAAACCTTAACTCACATAACCATAAATACATATAAACTCAGATACAGACACATACACACATGGAAAACCGTACATATGTCTTTAAAACAGTAAAATGTATAATAAACACACAATACACATGCATCAGTTTTATAAATACGAGTTCATGCAACCATCCCATACATCCATCCATCCATCCATCCATCCATCCATCCATCCATCCATGCAGCAACAACAACAGGAAAAAGCAAATGTTTTACTAAAACTAAGAATTTTGTATGAACGAGTGTTCGGTATTTCAGTATTTAAAGATTTTTCAAAAAGTTTTTACTTTTCTTTTCCACATTTCTGAAAATAAAGTAGAAAAACGAATAATGCCAAAAATATTGCATCAAACATACAAACATGCAATACAGTGCTGTTCAAAACTAAAACATTTTTATGAAAAACTTTTCAAAACAAATATTGAACAAAAATTGCTAAACAAAGTGTATTTCAAACGAAATAAAGAGCAAATTATTTATACACAGACACACACACACACACCCATACACATACAAGCCGACTTTGTTAGCATTATCAAACACACACACAAACGCTGAGGAGAGATAAAAACCAAAAACAAAATAAAGCTCCTGAAACATTAAACAGATGCATACAGAAACCAAATTCAGAAAAATCTTTTGATTATTTACGGATATTGTACGAGGGCAGTTCATTAATTCTGTGACTTTTTTGTATTTCCAAAGCAGTAGCCTCTAATTTAAGATCGTTGTTATTTCCGAAAAGCCATCTTATCAGAAATAGAAAAATTAAATAAAACTGCAAATGAATTAAAATTCTTAACTAATCAATATTACGGCAAACTATGCTGTTTTTTTTATAAAAACCAAAAAATAAATATCGTGAAATTATTTAACTACCCTCGTACACATGCATACAGGAACGAAATTCCACAAAAAAGAAAAAAAACTTACTTTTTATGAATTTCGTATGCAAAGAAGGTAAATACAGTGAAAAGTGAAATGATTATTTATTTATCATATGCAAGAAACTTACTATAGCGAGCGATACTTATTTTCTTTAATATTTTTCTTACTTTTTAATAAAAATAGATTTTTTTGTTTTTATTTTTAATTCAATAAAGTATGTAAAAGTTATAAGTATATAAGTTTGTATTCCTTTGCAAAAAAAATTTATTGAATTCACTTAAATGGAAATCTTTAAAATGTCATTTGAAAAAGAATTTTTAAAACAATTCAAATTTGGTTGGTTTCACACAAATATCTCAATATTATTCAACGATAGGTTTAGTTGTTTTATTTTATAAAGAAAATTTTTAAATTATAAACAGAAATGCCTCATAATAATTCTCCTGAAACATGTTGAGCCTCAAAGTGTTAAATTTGCTTACAGTTCTAGACGTATGATTTATAGGAACGTTGCTCATACGCTACTGTAAAATAGAATTTCCTCATCTACTACAATATATGGTACATATTTCATTAAAATGCTTATGAATAAATAAATACAAATAAAATGAAAATTGAAAACAAGGAACTTTGATTTCTTACCTGTGAATTATTACGCCAACCTGAAGAGACCTTAACTGCAAAAAAACTATTTAAAACATGGTATCGATTGGCATTGCAACGGAAAATTCTGTTAATGATGCAGCTGAGGCTTACAGTACAGTCAGCGTTGCCATTGTGACACTATAGTATCACTTTTGACCCTTTTTCATACCAATGACACTCTTTATGACCCTTTTTGAAAAAGAGTAAAGGTCCAATATTCTTTACGCAAATTCTCAGTACACTTAGCTTTTATATACGAGTATGTATGTTGTATATATACATAACATGCATGAGTTTTGTGAACATGTATATAAAAATTGCATTCGATATTATATTACAACAACTGACTTTTATGCAACTGTCATATTCTATGCGTACCTATTTTTCCCTATAAAGTTTGACAATTGTGTAAAATGTAAAATGAACTGATGATCGATCAACTGCGATTATGCCCTGATTTATGTATGTGTCTCGGCTTAAGTTTTGACAGCGAGAAGCTTTTATATATATTTTTTTAGTAGAATCGATTTAATTTTGCAGTTTTGCGTGCCATCCATATACATATATGTTCATATTTGCAACAAAATAAATGCGAATGGACAAGTAATTATTGCATTCTCAAATATCTAATTATATTAACTTACTAGCAGACCCGGGCAAACGTTGTTTTGCCTTCGAATTTTATTTTCACTGTAAGTCTGGTTTGCATGCAAAGTCATGGCTGATTGATATTTAGAGGAAGAATGGAAGGTGTACTAAATCGACATAGCAATTATTGTTCAAATGGAATTGTATATTTTTGATAGCTGGGCCCGATCCGCGTTGCTGGCCCCAAATGATTCTTTTATGTTGAACTGCCTTTCGAAGAAAATTAAATCAGTGTTTTTAGTTACTAATTATTAAGGCTGCCATTTATTGTCTGACCTGTTGCTTATTTACTTTTTTCAATAGCTTTCAATAATACAATTAATTTACTTTCACTAACACCTTGGGTTAATTTATTAAAATGTATGTAATATTTAATTTAAATAAATAAATCTTCAATTTAATTAGTTCCTTTTGCGTTTGACACCCACGAACTTTTCACGAAAAGAGGTTATGTATGAGTCAGTGTCGGGATACTTAACGCCGCTACACGCCGCACCACTCTGATCAAGCAGCTAACGCCTTCAGAAAACATAAAATAGGCTTATTGTGCAAATAAAGTTTAAAAAAGAGTGATAGATATTTAATTACTTTTTTTAAATATATTTTTTTCACCAGTCGGTTTCAGTCGGTATCAGGCTAATTAACGCCTCTGCACGCTGATTAACGAACCAACGCCTTCAACGAAACACAGCAAAGTGAAGTAGTTCTTGAGTTACGGTGCAAAAACACAAAAAAAATATTGCGCCATCTGTCGGACGAACTTTAGACTACACAGAAACACTCCACACGCCCCATTGAGCCTGTATATAAAGCTTGGTCGAAATCGGTGCAGTAGTTCTTGAGTTACGGTGCAAAAAGATAAAAAACTAAATTTGCGCCATCTGTCGGACGAACTTCAAACTACACAGAAACACTCCATACGCCCCATAGAGCATGCATATTAAGTTTGGTCAAAATCGGTCCAGTAGTTTTTGAGTTTAGCGATCGCGAAGATACACGTCATTTTTATATATTTATATAGAGAAGAGAAGAGATGCATAAAAATATATTTGTTTGTTTGTGGTTAAATCAAAAAGAATAAATGAGCAGCAGCTTCATCAAGTAATAGGGAAAACCATAAGAAAACTGCCTAACAGATAATCGCGGGTATTCAAATTTTATGTTAAAGAAGTAGTAGTTCCGACTTCAAACCTTAACTTGACGGCCTCATTCTACTTTTTAGTCACGTAACAATTTATTTGATAAATTTGATAACCTTGTACAAACAAGACCGTAAGACAACTCTTCTTCCTAAAGGATATCACAATAATTCAAGTGAAACTACGATAAAAAAAATTGTATTTAAATTTAATGGTTAAATCTCCGTAAAATATAAATTAACCATAAAGCGATTTTTAACGTTCTTTTGAAGATAATTAGTTACCTAATACTGCAGAGATGTATACTTTTCTGTGTGCAGATGTTATGCAAAAGTTCATATACTTTTGTTTTATTTTTCGCCTAAATTTACATTATGTCGTTTTTGAAAGTCCAAACCTTATAGTTCTATGTAAAATCCAGTTCTTGAGGGGATATTTCAACTTTCCTGTGCGACTGTACATTCAAATTTATATGAATTCGTTACATATATAAATATTTATTTTGCCCACTAGTAGTGCTTCCGATACAAGAATTTTTTAAAACTATCATTGATTAAAAATAAACTTACAAACAAACTTAAAATATAAACTTTCATTCCTCTTTGCCTTCCTCTCTCAATTTGCTCGAATCGTGCCTTGAAAAATGGGCTCCAAGTAAAGAATTAATTACAAACTATAGCAAAAGTATTTCTAAAAATTGATAAACATTATTAGGAGCTTTTGTGAAAGTAACTTCTTTCATTTTGATAATTTGACTAATATTTGAATGTATGTGTGAATTGTTTTTAAGTTTTAACATTAATTTATAATTTAAGTATGTATAAATACTTTTATTTTAGTTTAGTATATTTAACTAACTGTTAAAATTCGTTTTTGTTTTTTTTGTAATTAAAATAATTTTTTCTTTTTACAAAAAATTGAACCCACTTTTTGAACTTTTTTCTCACATACCCTTGTTACGACACTTTTTTGAAATTTTCAACAGCAACACTGCATGCAGTGTACGAGGGCGGATTGACATTGAAGTTATCTAGCGCTAGATGGCAGCACAAACACAAAAACTTTATCTCTCTTAGAAATTACGATCTGTCAAACGTCAGCTGTTAAAATTTTAGCGAAATTCATCGATTAGTTTATTTGTTGTAGTCGTTTGAAGTAAGCAACTTTTGTTGTCCGAAGAAGGCAAAGACGGCGAAGTCGGCTATCAAGGTTATGGCCACTGTATTTTGGGATGATTGATTATCTTGAAAAGGGATCCACAATCACAGGAGAGTATTATCGTGCATTATTGGATCAATTAGTTGATGCAATCAATTAAAAACGACCACATTTAAACAAGAAAAAAGTGCTCTTTCTTCAAGACAACGCACCGGTTCACACAGCATTAGATACGATGCTAAAACTACGAGTAATCCACTCCGAATTGGTTGATCATCCATCCACCTTATAGTCCAGATTTAGCCCCTAGTGACTTCTTCCTGTTTCCAAACTTGAAAAATGGCTCGCAGGAAAAAGATTCATCTCAAACGAAGAACTGATTACCGAAACTAATGCGTATTTTAAGGAGTTCCCAAAATCGTATTATTCAGATGGTATAAAAAAGTTGGAAAATCGTCTTGCTAAGTGTATTGAGCTAAAAGGAGACTATGTTGAGAAATGAATGAATTTCCTATTTAGGTAGCTCTCGTAGCTCTGATATGCAAATCGAATATCTCTTTTAGTTCTATTATAAGCTGGCCTACGGACTATGAGCCTTATTAGGAATTTTTAAACCATTTCCGAATTGCACTTGGGCTCATTAACCTATGCCATCTTAATCATTCTTGTTTTGAAAAAAATAACAATAATTTTGGAAAGAGCTGAATTCGATAAGTGTAGTGACAGAAGTAGCTGACACACTAGTCATGTCCAAATGGGCGAAGAAATAACATTTTTAAACGCTTTTGTTCAGTCCAACAGCGTGTTCAGCGTGTAACAAGCTAACAGAGAATGGCTTTACGTGTAAACTTAGCTGAAACTGTTTTTTTTTTCGTCCTAGTAATTTAAACTGAAATTGAATAGAAAAAATAACAGCTAAAATCGCTCAAATTCCTAGTCATCATCTGTAAAATTTTTAGTCTTCAATTCAAATATTTAAATATTTAATAAATATACTTAAACAATTTCGTTATTTTTTAACCCAGAACATGTTTATCTATTAAATTAAATCAAATTTTATTAAGTCGCAAAAAAAATAAAGTTTAAAATACAAATAAACAAATAACAAGTCATGCTAAATTTTTAATAAAAAAAAATAAATTTTTTTTTAATTTATATTCATACACGATAAGAATTAAATTGAAGTAATTTCTTTAAATGTCAGAATTATAAAACAAAAAAATAGGAAGAAATCTTGTATTTTTTCCACAAATTCATAAGAAAATTGTTATGAATGCAAGTAACAGACTATTACTTACAGTAACAAATGTAAGAATAGGTGAAGAATTGGTTTTTTATTTTTCTTTTGCATAATTTTGTAAAAAAAATAATCTTTTGTTGCTATTCTTCTTTGTATTCGAATATTGAAGTTTTCATTTAATCCTTTAATATTAAAACTATTGACTCTGTGTCATTAAAGCCAGACTATGGTTGCATTAACGTCTGTATTACTGTTTTGTTAAATAATCTCTATTCCTCGAAATATAGTTTATCTATCGCATACTAATAAAATTACTTTAATATGAAAACATTTTGATAAGTACGTGTATAAAAGATAGTGTTTTAAGCTTTTGATTCTAACAAATAATGAGATTTTTCAAGGCCCTAAACATACGAATTAGTTTGGATGATTATCTCGCACAACGTTGAATGTGCGCATTCGCTGCACTCGTCAAACGGTTAGCATATCCAAAAATAAATGTAAAATATCATATGCACTCTAGATTGAGACACATATAATGCCAGCTGTCCACACCCACCTTTATTTTTCAACAGTCCAATTACATTTCATGAAATTCAAAACCTTTTTCTGATGTAATGACCCTTTTCGAAAACCTAATTTTTGCAAGTACGACCATGACAAAAGCAATTAAATCACTTTTGTAACCATTGACATTGCGGCGCCAAAAAATTTGGACTTAGATTCCATTTCCAGTTAACGAAAGCTGTATTGTACTGCACTGGAAATATAAAAAGCCACAAAATGAACTGCTGGTAAATATATTGTTACGTTTTTACCTTTTTAAAAACGTGTTTTTATAAGTTCGTAGATTGTACTCGTAGTTAAAATAAAATAAATTGTTTGTTTGGTTTTAATAAAAAATCCTTTATTCAACTCATTTATGTGCACCACTGCTTGTAACCTTATTACAGGCAATAACAATTTTTATTCTTAATTACTCTGTCTGTTTACAACTTTGTAAACAACAACAATTACCGATCTTTCTTCCTAAAGATCTTCCAACCCGATCGTAGTTGTACGTTACTGAGTCTTGTCTCGTTACTGAGTTAGTTCCAACTAAACTGGTTTTTTTAATTCACTACTAGCATCACGAGTTTACTCCTTATAAACTCTCTTCACACAAACTGCACTCGCTGAGTTTACTTTACTTAAAAACTGCACTCGCTGAGTTTACGACACATAAACTAATTGCTGTTCGCATCGATGTGTTTTTTATATGGCTGCGTAAACAATACATCGAAATCTCTCGAACCTCTCGATATTTCAGGTAGATTCCATTTTTTTCTTTTAATTTCTTTTTAGTTCTGTTGTAGCCATGCGTGTGTAAACATCTACCTCTTTCAGATCTTAGTATTTGTTGTTGTTTGTTTATTGTCTGTTACTTGTTAGCTTTGCTGCTTAGTTATTGTTGTTGCCGTGTTATTTTTATTTACCTTGTTTCTGCTAATGGTTGTTGTTGTAGATTTGGTTATTTGTTAACAGCACGTATAGTTGTTCTTGCAGCTTCCGTTTATTTATTTTAGCGATGTAATAAACGCTGTGGTGCGCAACCTTATTGTCGTAACAATATATACATATGGTATATACAAAATTACATACATCTATACCGCACATATTATGTAAGTCTACACACTGATCTGTCCCATTGGACAAGAACGATATGAAGACCTTCAGACTTCTTTTATTATTTGTCGATATTTTAGCAACAGATAGACTGCTATTTTTAAAAGCTTGATTTTCAAGTTTTTAACCATCGGCAGTGCTTTGCCACGCCTCATTTTTAATTACTATTTATAGAAACAATCATATTTAGCAAACTTTTTAAACTTAACGACAAAATTCTGATTGATAACTAAGTCTAAATGACTATGACGTTCGTTGGAACGATCACATATTTCGAGTGTCGAAATAAACATTCAAATGCATAAGATTTCGGATGGTGCAAGAAATGCTTCACTCCATGTTATCTCTTTAATATTTACAAGACTTATATCCGACCCAAAGTGTGGCATACAAATCTCATATATGGGCCGGTACTTCTCTTTCATAGCTTCTCGACCGCGTACATGAGAGGGCAAATATACTGATTAATGACATTATGGTTACCAACTCTATCGATTTGTCGCAGTGTGGCCTGTGTTTCATTGTTCTATCGTTACTATCGTGTGGGCCAACTATAGGCTTAATTTGAACCAGTGGTTATTTCGAATCTGGCAATACTTATGCTATTCTATTCTGGTCTAAATTGGTCGGAAATAACGAAAAAAAATCAACAACAAAAATAAATAAATAAAAAATTGCAAAAATCATCTTTTCGAATGAAGCTCATTTTCATCTTGGTGGGTACGTTAATAAGCAAAATTGCCGTTTTTTGGGGCTCATAAAACCAAAACGTGGTCTTACAGAAGCCAATGCACCCATTACGAGTGACTGTTTGGTGCGGCTTATGAAGCGGAGGTATCATTGGTCCATATTTCTTTGAAAAGAAAATGAGAATGGCGCAACCATTACAGTCAATGGAGATAGCTATCACACCATGATAACCGATTTTTTTGTGCTCGCTCTTCATGGTATTGATACGAACGATGTTTGGTTTCAACAGGATGGTACAACTTGCCACACATTTCATACCACAATCGATTTAATCAGACGAAATGTCAGTTGGTCGACAAGAAGCTGCGATGTGACACTGTTGCACTATTTTCTGTGTGGTGCCGACAAACCAGAGACAATTGAGTTTTTGTAGGCCAAAATTCGTGATTCCATTGCCGAAATACGAACGCAAACACTTGAAAAGTTCTCGAAAATTGGACCGATGAATGAAATAACATTTCATTTCTACCCGAAACAATTGTACTTCACAACAAAAGCATAAGTTTGGCAAAATTTCAAACTGTTTTTGTTTTATGGCATTTTTTAATTTAAACTTTTAAATAGCCCACCTTATACAAGGTAATGTGTTCTGAAGAAATTAGAAAATTAAGTCCTAATAATCATATTTTCTTACGTAGTACTCATATTTCTCGTAGAGAGCATCTCTTTGTAGTTGATTGTCTAGTGTATCACATAACGCATTATAGGGAGAATTCGTTCTTTGATCGCTCTGCTCGTTTGTGGATCAATCTTCCATTCAATCAATCTTCCATTTTCCTAGTACTAGCACAATGCAATGTAGAGATTATCCGCTGGGTGTTGGTCTCAAGAAAATAACAGCTTTAATGAGATGTTCTATTCGAGTGGCGCATTTTTCACAGTAATTTGTAAGCAAAATAAAAAATAATATCAAAAATAGTATCTAACGGTACATAATTTGGTAGTACTTTTTTTGCTCCGAAAAAGAGATAAATAAAGCATGAAGGTCCTTATATGACAATAACTTTAGCGGGGTTTTATTTTTAGAGATACGAGTATAAGACGATTTTCTGAAACTACCTAGGCTGTGCTATTCAAGTGGCGAGCAGTGTATGTGTAAGCAATATGAAATGAATGTGTATTTTAATGTAAAAGCATCTATCTCTTGCAAAATCTGTTCATTTGCGGTTAAAACTATAAGAAAAACTATATTTTCTTTTCTTTTACATTCTCGTTTCTTGCTGATTTACTATTACCCAGCAAGCATTTTATTGATTGGGTGTAAGCATTTAGAAAAAGAAAATTCTGCCTCTAAAAAGCTCAAGCTAAAACGTGCCAATGGAAGAGCACAGAGAAATTAAGATTGAAAATAGCATGCAAGCTGGATGCAGTGTCAGCTTTATCTCGTTATGATTACAAGGCTATAACATAACAGAGAAAGATTCGTTAGTGATATATCGTATCGTTAGCATAAGATGTGCTTCAAAATGATAAGGTCACATTAATATTTGCTCAATTTAACTAAACTACAAAATGTTACGTATGGTCACCTTATTAAAAAAAAATTCTACGTTTAAATAAGTGAATAATAAGCCGGTTTTGCTTTTAGAGATGTACCATTATATTGTGTTTATTTAAATTTATATAAATAAGTGCAAAATTCAATGCGTCAAAATGATAAGGTCAGAAAACTAATTTTTGTAATTATTTACTGTCTATATCGGTAGGAATAGTGAAAGTGAAATAATGAAGTAAAATTTAAATGTCAAACATATTTTTCTGTGACGATAATCATTGTTTTATTTTTTGCTAATTTTTCAAATTATTTTTCAACTAACAATGCTTGCTGGGTTTCCTCGTATACCTACACACACACATATGCATGCATCAACCACCAGAGTCAGTCACATGCAGGCTGACTCTGGCTGGCAGGCAATCAGTTACACATGCACATAATATACCATATGTTTTAAAAAAACTTATGTATTATTTCAGTCAGAAAAATTTACAATTAAAGAGAATTTAAGAAGATTTAATGGAAAAAGTGAGGTGAGTGCTAAACTTAAAGATGTTTCCTGAAAATAAATTATGCCAACAGGCAATGATTCTTATTTATTCCTCTCTTACATTTTTAATTGCCTTAATTTAACTTAGACAATGATGCATTGCAGGTTATCATTTCATAGGTGTAGTAAATTGTTAAATTAAGCTAAACATTTATAAATTTATAACAAAATATAAACTAAAATAAAATAAAATAAAATATTTGTAAATACTTTTTAATCAAATAAAGCAAATAATTTTTTTTTAAATTTTCACTTTCTTCGTTCTTTGTTAAATTTGCCAATTAAACTCCAACAAAATGTTTGAACAAACAAGTCAATATGTACTGATGTAGCATGAAAATGGCAATCGAATTTTATAAAATGTAATCTTACAAAAGAGAAATAAAAGAGCGAACTTTCAGCAGAATTAACGTGAAAAGAAATAATAGAACTATTCGTGCACTATAACCTAAAAGAAGAGGAAGAACAAGAAATAAAATAAAAATATTTATTGTTGAAGACAAATTTAGTACAAAGTTTATCAAGAATTCAAAATAAGGTGAAGAAAGTTGTTCGTTAGTACTTATGTACATACGCGTACACATATATAGTATGTTAAGGAAAAACAGGGTAAAACAATAAGAGGACAGTTAAAAATGTTCGTACATGTTTTTGTTATCTATGCATGTATATTCAGTCCGAGTCAAAAAACAGTATACAGTCTCATTGTCTGGAATTAAACTTTTATTTCAGACATTTAAAATGCAATAAATTTAAACATTTTCGGTTTATTTAAAGTGTGCACCCGCCTACCTCGGTGTAGAAGGTCCTCGGTTCAATACCAGGCCAGACCATCTGAATAGAATAAAAAAAATTTTCAATAGCAGTTATGAGCATTACTACTATTGAAAACTTCTATAATGAATTTGCCGTTCGGAGTCGGCGTTAAATTGTACGTCCCAGTGAGTCTAACTGAGAGAAGTCCCCGTGTTCCTTCATGGAATACTATGGAAATTAAATAACATGTTTATTTAAAACAGTATTTAATGCTTTACAAAATCCATAAAAACAACAACGAAATTCTTACAACAACTAAAGTTATACAACAGAAACGAAAAAGAAAATCTATTTTTTCGCGTCAAAAAAATGTATACAAGACAAAAACCTATGCGACAAATAAGAATAAAGTAGAAATATTTGGATGTATACTTTACTTAAGTAAACTTAAGGTATGTGTGTATATTTACTAAGCGAACATATTTTTATACAATTCATTCTAAATTTTCCAAGCTTAGGAACCATACTATTTTTGGATTTTTTAAAATAGTATGTTTCATACTTTCATACTTCATTTTCAAAAATCACTTGTAAATTCACGAAGTTAAAGCCCCTATTTGGAAAAGCACTTCGCTTAATGCCTGCATATAGTAACTTATAACGTTGCTTTCATTACCTATTAATCATATTATCATTATATTTCACTAGACTTTTATCGAATTTAACGAAAGCTGAGTATGTCGGCTTAAATTTGGCAGCTATTGAAAGTAAACTACCTTTTTAGGTTAAGGCAATTGCAGAAGAAATATTTCTTTTTTTTTTGTAATCAACTTACTTCTAAAAGGTTAACACCACAAAAAGAAATACTCTATTAAATTACGCGTTTGTTTGCTAAAAGGCGACAAGAACAACAACAACAACAACAAATGTTTTCTGACAAAAGAAATCGAGTCAATCTTGAGTTTATGACAGTTGGAAAACGTGACAACTGTCAAATGATTTGCTCTTTCATTTATTCTAAGTGACAATATTACAATGTAAGTGAGTTCAAATGTATGTATGTATGTTTGAGTGAGTACCAGTCTGTGTATGTGTTTGGAAAAAAATAACATTACATGACATGTTATAATAGACGCGGCATAACAAGTCATGTATAGAAAATACGAAATAGCAAATGTGTAAAAGTATGGTATGTATGAAAAAATTTTTGAATTTAAATTAAAAAAAAAACCCACACAGGGCTAAAAGAAAACACAAAACAAGTGTGAAAAATTTGTCACTTTAATTTGGCAAAAAAAAAAAAAATTTAATAATAAATTACCAATCGTTTATGCCACAACAAATAGTACAACAGCGAGAATATCTATCTTTTACTTATAAAAAGTACAAGGACACTTACTATCTTCATTGACTGTGCGTTGAAAATTTAATAAAAGACAAAAATTACTTTCTTTCTTTACTCACTTTGCATATTAATTGCTTACTTTTCGTTTCACTTGACAAAGCCAAAAAATATACAAAAAAAGGAAGAAAACAAAAAACAACAGAATTAACTGGTAAATTGGTTTAGCGAAATTGTGGTGTATTAGCCATTCAAGGATGTCTTAAACTCAACGAATTATTTAAATTTTACATTTTAATTGTATTTCCTTGTCGTTTATTTCATTAAAGACGCCATAGATAGAAGTTCTGATTTCACTCGTGAATGCAAATATTCCTTCCACACGAAAATCAATTAAAGGTCTGTTCAATTTAAATTTCAACTTTAAAACTGCTGTTTTATTATGTCGTAATATGTGTATGTGTGTGTATGTATGGCTTTTATTGATTTGATGAATTGCCAACCATCTATCACTACACAAAAAATACTCGTTTCAACATTTACCGTCATCATACAATTAAAAATTGCCATCTTTCTTATCTTTTAAAGCATTTTTTTAATGATCATTCTACTCTTTAATTGTACTTTGGAAAAAGTACTTCTTATAGTATAGAGAGAGTTGCCAAAACATAAAGAAAACTTTAGTATCTTACTCATCAACTTTGTATATAATGCGCCATAAAACAACAATTTCAAGTAATTTTGAGTAGTATGTGTGAAGTATTACTTTAAAAATTATATTTTTTTCTTTACTATGCATTCGTTTGATGCCATTTGAATGGAATTAATTAGTTTTAAGTGATAAAAAAGTACTTCTGCTAAGTTCAAAATTCTTAAAAATTTATTAAATCCATACTCCTTTTATGCAGACCGCCTTATTATGAAAATTTTTTTGCAAATTTTCTCAAATCTTACAATATTTAGTTAAAATCTTGCAATGATTTCAGATGCTAAAGAATATCAAAATAGGAAATTTTATTAATTTTAATTAATTAATTAATTTTTTATTCCACATTGTTATGGTCAATGGTAACAAATTTAGTTTATTTGAAAATTGTTTAATATTAACCCAATAGGTCCAACCAGTGTTGCCAGAATTAGGGGTAAATCCCCACATGTAGGTTTTTTCATACTATATTAGAAACGTAAGGAAAATCGGACAGATTTTCTATATTTGCAAAAATGTAGGCAATTTTTCTTCTTTTGTATTATTTATAAAGTAAAACTTAAAAGTCTTGTTTTCCCAAAAATTGTATAAAAATATTTTCTCAAAAAGGGAAAGAGATATTTGTGGTTTAGGAAGTTGAGGGCACCAATATGTATTTACTTGTCTTTAAGGCCAGTACTTAGGAGATATTCAAAACTCATGCAATCCATTGTACTGGTACTAGAAATATAGTTTGTGGAAAGGAGAAAAGAGGCACTTTTGATTAAAAAAGTTGCTTATATCTAAGAGCGAGCTAATAATAATAAAAAGCCTTGCTTGAAAATAGGTCAAGCTACCTCATAATGGGCATAGGCGCTGAATAAGAATAAGCCATTGGGAGCGTCTATCTGCAATGTCCTTCAATTTCAATAAATAATCAAACCTTCTGTCTGTGTTATTTGGCTAATTGATGCTTTTGGGTACTCTAAGCCATGAGGGATCTTTTTCCCCGATGTAGAAAAAAAAATTTTCGCAACTCAGTTATGAATAACTCCGAAACTGTTGAAAATACAAAAAAAAAATGTTATTCAGGTGATTTATAGGGAAATTTGTGCCTAAACACTTTCTGGTACTTGCATTAAAGTCGGTCAAGTCGTTTCCAAGTTATGATGAAATATATTGACTGACATAATTACCATATTTTGGACGAAAATTTTGAAACGCCCAAAAAAAAAACAATGAGGCCGATAAAAAAAAATGAAAACGGATTTCCATATAGTTTTGTTTAAAGGTTAGAAAATTTGTTGTTTGTTGTAGACCAGTGTTATTATTAATTATTATTTTAGTTACCTAAAATGCGTAGTTCTTTTTTAGGTCAAATCTTTTTAAAATTGTAGGAAAAAATTGGGTTTTTTTTTTAGTATGCGTAGGTACTTTTGAAAAAAAGTTTCTGGCAACACTGGGTCCAACGTTCCTATGCTCCTTATAGAAGTATAGACACTATGTTCAATAGGAGCAGATATAGGTAGTTTAACAGCGATATCACCATCCACGCGCGGTGATATTTTAGATTTTAAGTCATTGTTGGAGTCTGAATTACCTCTATGATCATCACTTCTGCAGTTTATGCTGGGATTATATCGGGCTGATGCGATTATACCACTAATTACCAAGACATCAAATTGGTCCTCCGTGGATGAATATACTAGTTCGCAATTGGGTCTTTTCAGTGGTCTTTGAGACGTCTTATAACCGTTTGACACTCTTCTCAGTGTCGCTTGTAGGCTAAACTACTGTGACTATTTCTGATTACTAGCAAATTTTGCTATTTCATCTACGCCTTTCTCAAAGAGCGCTGCTTTCACCTTTTTATTTATTGACAGTGATGCCAATGCAAGTGATCTGCTTTTGCAGATTTTGTATAAGGTCACCTTAAAATGAAATTTAGTTGAAATATAATTTTTTGTTTTGTTTTTATAGACGGCTAGGTTTAGATAAATTTGAATAATAATTTTATTTCTACAAATAAGAATTTTAATGCAAAAACGACACTGTTGTATAATTAGGTTTGGCAGACAATACATTTTTGGCATTCGAAACAAAAAATGCATACTCTTTACCAAATATTATCACTATAGATCAAATGGTTTCTAATTTAATACATTTTCTTTAAATTTTCAAGAATCCAAAATAACGTATACATTTTTTATTTTTTTAATTACTTGAGTAATCAAAAGATAAGTTGATATTCAAAGGAAAGTCATCAACTTCATTTTGGTTTTCCTTTTCCCACAACATTAATTTCCTAATGATGTTTTGTCAGTAGACTTTATAAAGCGCGTTACACTGTACACTGACTGTAGTGTCATTTCTTAATTTATTGTTTTATTTGAGGCGGTAATTTCCTCTTAACGATTCATTGAGTAAAACAATTTAAATATTTAAATGCTTCTTCCTGCCGTGTCTGTCATGTTGCATAATTTATTTCTTATTTAAAATTCAAGCATAATTTTATTTCTCTCTTATAAGTAAAAAAAAGAAAAAACTTAAAACAATCTTAGTGATTAGAAATGAAAGAAAAGTCAGTGTTTAATTCTCAGCAAGAGCCTATTTTTTTATTATTATTATTTTTTAGATAATATTTTGCTCGTTTCTTTTTGAGTTCTTTAAAGATTCATTTCGATTACATTTACAGTATATGGCAACATGAAAACCCCACCTTTAAGATTTTGTTTTCGATCTAAATTAAACTTTAAATAAAAAAGTTACCAAAAATAACGAAGCAAAATGTATTTGTGTTAAGGAACTATAAAGTCCTTCAGATTTGATATGAATATTTGCTAATTTTGCATAAATTTCATTTCAGTGCCACACAAACTCACAGTCACTTACTGGATGACTGCTGTCATCATACACGATGGCTGATGGAAAACTTAATTTAACTCCCACTTATTTTCCTGTGGCTTTAACGACGAGTACGAGCAATTTCTAAAATCTTAAAGCAAGAGAGAGATAAAAATTTAATTGAATTTTTTATTCATTTTTTTTTTTTTGCGTTACAAAAGACGACAGCGAGACAAACGTTGTAATACTTTTTTTTTAAACGGAAGAAGTATGTTAAGTACTTATTCTGTTATACATTTTAAGAGCAACGGCAGTAGCAATAACAGCAACAACAGCAACAATATTATTGACATCTTTGGATTTATTGTTGTTGCTACTATTGGGACCAATGACTTTATATACATTGACAATGATTTAAATGCGTTGTATGTGTGTGTGGTGTCTTTTAAAAGATATTCGAAAATCAGTGAAAATATTTTTCAACATTAAAGCCTTCATTAATGTCCTGTGTATTCCTTTAAAAGAATCACTGCACTGTACGCGGAACACAAGGAAGAACAAAATTTATAAAAGAAAAGATTAAAAAAAAGAAAAACAGAATAATAAACGCAAAATGAGAAAAATAACAACATTAGACAAACTTACTTACTTTTATTGATTATACTGAGTGCAGAATTTGATTAGGTAGTTGGTGATTAGGCGTAATAAGTTAAGGGCCTTTTAAACATAAAACAAATACTAAAAGCGAGAGAAAAACACTGTAGAAGAATACAATATAGGATTCGGTAGAAATAAGATGTCAAACATAGAAAGGCGGGATGCGTAAACCAGCTGCTTATCTAATAAAATACTTTATAACTCAGAGTCTCTTCAACAAGAGCTTTAGTTGGTTGGCTATTTCATGTGGTAATTTAATGCACGCAAACAGTCCTAAAGTCCAGCCTGTAGCCGTGAGATATCTTTGCAAGTCTTTGTTTGTCTTTGTCCTTTTGGCAGCTTAGGCTACCGCTTTTCTCTGTTATTACAACTGCTTTAAATGGGAGTCCAAGAGTTGACTCTCTGTCTCTCTATCTCTGTCTCTCTCTCTGTCTCTCTCTCTCTCTCTAACTCCTAGCATACCGCCAGCAATTGCAAATATCCATTCTAATCTTACAAATCCAGTTATATGGTGCATTAGCCAACTTTAAAAAAGAGTCTAAAGATACTGCTTTTAATAGAACCCAGATAAAATGCGATTCAAACCGCTTGCGGGGTATACAAAGGAGATCCCGTTCTTATAGCAGGCTCTAAGCACTGGAACCCAAACTAAAGTAATATCAGACAGACTTCCCAGTCTGGACAGCTTATTCAAACACTGTCTGACTGGTAGAGATATAGTGTTGTATGAATTTAATGAGATAAGTACCGTCTGGCTATAGAAAAAAATTTCAATATTTTACAAGTACGAGGGGTACTATTTATATTTTGGGAATAGCACATAATAACAAATATTTTTAAATGAAAATGACTTTATTTTTTTTCAAAATTTTCCCGTTGATGATCAGTAAACTTTTGCATTCGTTCAAACCATTTCTCAAAGCAAATATTTCCATTCTTCTTGAATGCTTCCACTGCTTCTTCAGCGCTCATAACTGTACGAAGGATGATACATCAATTCGATGTTTTGACTGCTCAAAAATTACCTGTTTGACGAGATGTGTAAAAGCTTGCGTTGTCATGATGGAGAACGATTTATCTTCGGCTGTTGGTTTTATGAATTTCTCCGCAGATTCCGGCAAACAAATAGTCGTGTACCACTCAGAATTTACCGTTTTACGTTGCTCAAGCGGAATAGTGAGCACACGACCAAACGAACAACTTTTGTTGGATTTAGCTCGTCTTGGAATATCCACACGTTCGATTGCTGTTTTGTTTCCGGCGCATACGCATATACCCATGATTCGTCACTTGTCACGATTTCAAATCAAACTTTTCAATCGTTTCCTTATACCAATCAAAGTGAGCTTTTTTTTGAGCGATAGATAAATTATGGGATATCTAACGAGAACAAATCGTTTCTACAACTAAGTGTTCATGCACAATCGTACGTATTGAAGTGGAACTAATGTGCAAGGATGTCTCTATCTCACAATGTGTCACATGACGATCTTGCATTAGCAGTTCACGCACTGCATTGATGTCTTGTAGCGCAGCAACCGATTTTTTACGACCTACGCGGATTTCTTCGCGACCGAACTGACATTAGTGTTACCAGTTCCTGAAATATAAATAATACCCCTTGTATTTCAGACAATACATTTGTAGAACCTTATACAGGCTGCAGTTGGAGTAAAGTTTAAGGCTGTAATAGGCGAAAGACTAATTGCGGATCCCCTATATTATGGCAAATATGACAATTTTTCAAGTATTCAGTGTATACGACCTGGAAAAGCTCATAAGTTGTGATGGTCTTAGAACCAAGCCTTAAATTAAAGTGTTTGATAACTTTCGAAGAACCCATAATAAACATGATCAGAAATTTATACAACTTTCAGTCCGGAAATAACAGAATCTAATCTTTTCACACTGCCTCCAGTCAAGAGCATATGTTGAATTAGATTTGAGCCTTAAGTTCGAAAAAAAAAAAATTTTTTTCAGCCCAAAATTAGTAAACTATGCAATACCAAAGTTAAAACCCTACAGGATGTTTGTTTATGCAGAGACTAACTTATCGATTAAATTACATTTTTTTAGCTCCCTGTGCTTGGTCCTTAAATTAGGCCCCCATTTCTAAACATAATCTGTTTCAAACGACAATTTATTATGGCAACGAAGAAAAATAAGAAAAATGGCGGATGTTTAGAGTTTGAGTTGTTTATAATACACTTTTCTTCTTGCATCGTCGCGTTGTTTATATCTGCATAAAACGTTATAAACGACAAGTACAGAGTGAACCAATAAACGTAATTCTTAGAAACTGGAGATCAATAGTTACTTGGCTAGCTGACTGGTAAGGAATTTTTGAAATTTTATCGTTTAGGTGGTGATTATTGTTGCTTTTCATTGTTGCTGTAATGCTTTCAAATTGCTGACATATATTTTGCTTTCTCCTCCTCCAGTTATTGATGTCGAGGTTATAAATGAATGCGTTGTGGTGGTAATATAAGCAGCACATTATTATTGTTGTTGTTAGTGGTTTAAACAAGTTGGTGGGAAAAGGTGTTGCAAGAATTTAACGAAATCACAAAATTAAAAAAAAAATTAAATTGAAAAAAGAAAATCATTTTCTCTCACTCGTGTTGTAACCAAAATCGAGTTAATTTGCATATTAACACACAAAGACAAGTAGATTGTCAGTCAGAAAGACAGACAGAATGTGTATACGACAATCCTAAGGATGTGTGATTTAAATCAGAATTTTCATTAATTTTTGTTGTTTTTTTTTGCGTTTTTCATATTAAAGATAATATTTAAGGTGCACGAGTGTGTACAATTTTTTATATTTATGGTATATTTCGTTTAATATTGTTGGCTGCTGTTGTTATTATTAGTGTCTGTATGTCTATAGTCTGGCTGCCACAAGTGGTGGTGTTATCTGCGCTTTGTCATGTGAGAATATTTTTAATGAAAATTTTCAGATTTTTTTTGATTGTTATTGTAAAAAAAAAATGCAGAGCAAAAAATGTATATTGATAATATCGATAGTGTTCTTAAGTGCCACCTTCAACAAGTTGATGCTCAAAATAAAAACGTAGAAAAACAGAATAAATATAATAAATCAGTGATGGTAAAATTACTTTTACATAAGAACTAAAATAAAAACAAATCCCAATTGATATTAAGAGTCGTAGAAACTGCAATAATTTTAATGCTGGTCAAGTCAATTGTAATTGAATTGGATAAATAGGAATAAAGCTTGTGTTGAAACATTGCAATTGTTAATAAAGGTTAGAAAAAATTTAATTCAAAGTTTACTTAAAACACATCACTAATTATTTATTTATTTTATTATTATTTATCACTAATTTTATTTATAAGGGTCCGCCAAATAATTTTTTTTTTTAAATTCAATAAAAAAAACTACTGAATATTTTCTCAATTTTCTTTTTTTATTTGAAAGTACAATCTTTCCGGTTAATAATGGAAAATAATTTCATTCAAATGGCTGCCTCTACTGGCCATGCAGTAGCCTACACGATCGGTCCAATTTTTAAGCCAATTATCGATTGTGTGCAGCTGTATTTCACCAATGGCTTCACGAATATTGTCCGTTAAAGCGTCAACTGCTTCTGGTTTATTGGCGTAACACTTATCTTTGACGGCACCCCACAAATAATAGTTCATCGGGGCGCACAACATCGAGTGTAGCTTCGGCTGTGTGGCACGTAGCGCTGTCCTGTTGAAACCAAATGTTGTTAATATCCTCCTCTTCAATTTTTGTGAACAAAAATTCGTTCAACATGGCTATAACTGTAACGGCCAAAATAAGAGAAAAAATTTAATTCAAAGAAAAAATTTAATTCAAAGTTTACTTAAAACACATCCCTAAGTTAATTACTTATTTATTTATTTTATTATTATTTATCACTAATTTTATTTATAAGGGTCCGCCAAATAATTTTTTTTAAGGCTATAAAAAAAACTACTGAATATTTTCTCAATTTTCTTTTTTTATTTGAAAGTACAATCCTTCCGGTTAATAATGGAAAATACGGCTGGCCATGCAGTAGCCTATACGATCGGTCCAATTTTTAAGCACATTATCGATTGTGTGCAGCTGTATTTCACCAATGGGGTCACGAAAGTCCTTTAAAGCGTCAATTGTCCCTGGTGTGTTGGCGTAACACTTATCTTTGCCGACACCCCACAAATAATAGTCCATCGGTGTCCACCAGCTCCGAGGTGGCCAAACGACATCAGCTCTGTGGCTGATAATGCGATCTTCAAAAACAGGGCGCAAAACATCGAGTGTAGCTTCGGCTGTGTGGCACGTAGCGCCATCCTGTTTAAACCAAATTTTGTTAATATCCTCCTCTTCAATTTTTGTGAGCAAAAATTCGTTCAACATGGCCCGATAACGATCGCCATTGACTGTAACGGCCAAAAAAAGGGCCCAATTATGCCTCTGGACCAAAATCCGCACCAAACAGTGATTCGTCTTGGGTGTATCGTCTTATCAATGTATGCGTGCGGGTCTTCTGTGCCCCAAATGCGACAATTTTGCTTGTTTACATACCAGCCAAGATCAAAATGAGCTTCATCTGAAAAGATGATTTTTTTGGCCAAATCGGCATCTTCTGTAAGTCGATCGCAGGCCCACTTAGCGAAGCGAAAACTCATTGAATACACAACCATATTCGTTCAGCGGAAGGATAAAACTAATTATCTGTCAAATCAGACATGAGCTAAGTGTTACCATTCACGAAATAAGCACTAGTTGGAAAAAAACGTTAGATGGCGGACCCTATATTTAAATCATTAGACTACGATAAATATGAAAAAATCCATAGAATTGACTAGAACTTTTGAAGCAGTTAAGTTAGCAAAAAATCATGAGATACCTTTTTTGTAGAGCGTAAAATTTCAAATTTTCTACAAGAATTATCATGTGTCGCTATATTGCGTTCATTAGTGCATAACATACAAAACTCCAAAGTAATAACCGAACTTTTTTCGTGTTAATTACACTTAAAACTTTGGCCGCCGTGTGGTTCGGGTTAATTTCAAAATTAAGAAAAAAAAAATTTGATACGAATTTTTTTTATATATTTGGAACCTATTTAGAACAATCGTAAGATTTTTGTGGGATTTTTGTCTATTGGTTTGTGTCAAGGTTGATAATGCACACTGGTATTGCCATACTGATTTATGGATTTGACGGCATTGCCAATTCGACCATTTTTGAGTAACACAATCTTACATGTTTAAAATTAACGAACGTAAATATGCCAAACTGTAGGTAATTAGGTGTATAAGGTGGCTGCTTTGCCTTCGTCAATTTAGTTATCGTTTTGCAATCATAAAGTAAAGTCGTGCTTAGGCGTAAATAAAAGTGTTTGTGTATTAAGCGAGTATTAAGTGCATGATAAATCAGTTGGAGACTGTATAGTCATAATTGTATACCGTAAAATTGTGGAAATAAATAAGTGCTTAAGGTAAAACAACAACATACGTGTTTTTATTTCATATAACGCAATTAAAAAGAACTCAAACGCTTTAAAAAGTTTAAAACGTAATAATATAAACACATATATACTTTTTTTCATATATACTTTTTACAAGTAGCGCTTAAAAGCCTTAAATTGTTGGCTTATTTTTTGTTATTTATCACAAATAAACCTTGCAGTGAGATATTCAGATGTACTTCGGTCATTGTAATCAAAAATCACAGTAAGCAAAATTTTAATCTAAAATAGTTCGGTTTTGGTTCGGATGTCGGAAGCGTAACACAACTAATACTAATAATTGGCAATACTAATAATTGGCAATCCAAAATTGATCTGTATTCGAAAAAGAAAAATATCATGACACGATCCGACCAAGATTTTTAAGTTATGGCAATTTGGCACCAGTTTCTTTATTTCTACAATGTTTTCACTTGTTGTAAAAGCGCCAAAGCGTTCGTCTTCATGGCTTTCTTTTACTGTTTTATACACAGGTTACTCGAAATCACCAAACAGAACAGAGAAGTAATACTTTTCAAAAGAACTAGTAAATAGAGACTTATTCTGTTGCCTTTCATTAATATGTCAGTGCCTGGAAACTGTTTCAGTAACCTTAAGCTGAGAGGTTTTACAGTGTCGAGTTGAAGGTAATTGAATAGGCCAAAGGTTGCGGATGGTTGATGGCGTTTGGGTCAGCTGCTAGTAATTGAATAGCCACATATAAAAAGTCCCAAACAATCAGCGGATGTCTGCTTACTGACAACATCGACAATGTGTTAGATAGTCTCAGCCGTATAGTTTTTAGTCTGCACAATTTGCTGCTCCAACGTAAAATATTTCATACATTTTCTTTACTTTCTGTATTTCTATATTTATTTCATTTCACTTTTAACTAAATTCTCCTTTTTGAATAAAAACTATATAATAAAACATTGTTAACCGATACCATTCATCCATCTAAAGCAAATGGTAATATATTCACTTTTATTTATTCAATTTTTTTCGACAATCGATAATCGATTACATACAACGATAACACTAATTTGCATGCATTACAAATGCAAATACGAGTACAAAAACGGAAAGAGAAATAGATTACGCCAATAAAAAAAACATAAAAAATTAAGTAAAAAAATATGGAAAAAAAAGCATATAAAAAAGTTTGAACGTTTTGGCTTAAAGGGAATTAAAGTGAATAAAAAAAATATTACGCAAATCATTATAACGTTGCCGTTTAATTGCATAATATTCTAAGTTTTCTTTTTATTTGTTGCTGTTTCAAAAACATAATTTCTTTTTTATTTTTATAACAGAGTTTTTCTTTGCATGCCATACTCATCTCCCTTTCATTTTGAAACGCCTTACGTTTATACCGTTTAAAGTGTTCTTGTGTAGCAACAGCAGTGGTAGTAGAAGAGTACAAAGTACAGTCGAATTTCTATAATTTTAACTTCTATTACCTGAATTTTCTATAAGTTGAAGCACATCTCGAGGCAACAGCATCTTAAGGAGAAATTCTATCAGGTTTTGCTTCGCTAACTTGAACTTGCATAACATGATTTCTTCATAACTTGAAGAAAAACAGTAGTACAACGTTTCTATAATTTGAACAGAAAAAATTAAAATTTTAGTGATGGGAGAAAGTAAGAAACCTCGTTGATTTCGTGGTATCAAATCGCTACCCGTCTATTATAAAAGTAACAAACAGGCTTGGATGACAAGCCAAAATTTTGAGGAAGGGATTGTTAAGTTAGACAAACAATTTTCTGCTGCTGCAAGGAAAGTGATATATTTTGTAGATAATTGCTTGGCACATCCTAAAGATATACAAAATAAATTGAAATCTAATAACTGGCATTTCTTCCACCAAATATGACATCAAAATTACGACCTCATGACCAGGGAATAAAACGATCTTTGAAAGCTCATTATCTAAACAGAATTTTAAAAGAAGCTATAGTTCGAATTAGAGGAAATTACAAAAACGATATTAATGTGCTCGAATGCATTCACCATTTATCAAGAGCATGGGATATTGATGTCACTAGCAGTAGCCAGACATTTTAAACTGCTTTACAAAGTCTGAATTTGGACAACATTCAGTGTGGGACGAAGAAGATAACATACCTTTGGTATTAATAAATGATTTTAACGACAACGAAAATGTTTTAAATGATAACTATGAAGTCTGATTGAAATATAATCTATAAGTTGTACTGTTCCAGACTTTTTGGACATCGATAAGGAATTGATTACTTCTGAATTTCCAACTGATAAAAATTTTACTGATGAATATGTGGTCGAATCAGAACCGCACTCTGCATTAATAGTAGATAATAGCGATGGGGACGAAGTTGAGGAAACAGTTAGACAACCGTCCAGACAAGTTATAAAAATTCATTTAAGACTTTAAATGTATTCTTAAATACAAATGAAAAAAGATGACTACTAAAGGGTCCGCAAAATTTTTTTTTTTTAATTCAATAAAAAAAACTACTGAATATTTTCTCAAATTTCTTTTTTTATTTGAAAGTACAATCCTTCCGGTTAATAATGGAAAATAATTTCATTCAAATGGCTGCCTCGGCTGGCCATGCAGTAGCCTACACGATCGGTCCAATTTTTAAGCACATTATCGATTGTGTGCAGCTGTATTTCACCAATAGCTTCACGAATATTGTCCTTTAAAGCGTCAATTGTGTCTGGCTTTTTGACGGCACCCCACAAATAATAGTGCAACGGTATCAAATCGTAGCTCCGAGGTGGCCAAACGTCATCAGCTCTGCGGCTGATAATGCGATCTTCAAAAACAGGGCGCAAAACATCGAGTGTAGCTTCGGCTGTGTGGCACGTAGCGCCGTTCTGTTGAAACCAAATGTTGCTATATCCTCCTCTTCAATTTTTGTAAACAAAAATTCGTTTTCAACATGGCCCGATAACGATCGCTATTGACTGTAACGGCCACAACTTGCTCATTTTCGAAGAAAAATGGCCCAATTATGCCTCTGGACCAATATCCGCACCAAACAGTGGCTCGTTTTGGGTGTATCGGCTTTTCAATGTATGCGCGCGGGTTTTCTATGCCCCAAATGCGACAATATTGCTAGTTTACGTACCCACCAAGATCAAAATGAGCTTCATCTGAAAAAATGATTTATTTTTTTTTTTTTGGCAAAATCGGCATCTTCTGTAAATCGATCGCAGGTCCGGATTCCCAGCGTAGTTCAAGCGTATACACAATCATATTCGTTCAGCGGAAGGATAAAACTAATTATCTGTCAAATCAGACATGAGCTAAGTAAGTGTTACCATTCACGAAATAAGCACCAGTTGAAAAAAAAAGTTAGATGGCGGACCCTTTACAAAGCACTACTCAAATTAGAATCACTTTTTGCTCAAAGCGATTGCGAATAAATTAAGTCAATAATAGTACCTTTACAAACTATAAACTACAAATAGGTTAAGTAATTTGGTGATAAATAAAAATGAATTGGTATTAAAAGTAGTTGTTGTTTATTTAATTTGGAACATTTTGAAGTTTAATTCCCAAAGTTGAAGTTTTTTTCTGGATAATGGTGGTTCAATTTATAAAAGTTCTACTGTAGTCAAAGGAAAAGGAAAATAAATGCAAATTGTAATTTTGCCACAGGACAAATAATAACACAACAATCAAATTCAATTTTTTTTTCTATTTTAAGTCTGTAATTGCAAAACAAAAATGGAAGGAGCACTTAAATAAGAGGAAGAAGAAGCAAAATGATATATTTTAAGCGGCAAAGCACTGAATGAAATGCTGAATCAGTAAAACATTTATAGAATATAATGAACATCATCAGTCTTTTTTCTTAAAAACATTTTATCATATAAATTTTTATATTTATTTTTTTTTTAATTTATGATATTTTTAAGATAAATTTAAATCATAAATTAAAGTCAGTTGGACGGATTTTGTTTTTTCTTACTTTTAATTAGAAAAATGGAATTAACACTTAATGCTGCAATGAATTTGATTTCATTAACGAGTTAAATGATAAATTTCTTAAGAAGATATTATAGAGATGACATTTTCTAGCCTACTGTCAACAAAGATTGACCATTTTACTTGATTTATGGATTCTTTAAAGACCAGTTCTACTAGAAATAAAATGACCGCCTCATTTCAACATTATATGGATATTTTAACTAAATTTTTTTACATTTAGCAAGCATATCTTAAATTACAAATATTTAATTAATTTCATATCTCAAATTTCTCAAATTAAATACTTACTTTGATTAATTTCATAAAAAAAGCTGCTTTGGTTGTCTTTTTTTCACAAAAACAAAATTGAGTTTCATTTGTAAGAATATTTTCATTTCATTCCATCGCCACCATAAAAGATAATGATTTTTGACAATTTTGATTACCATAATGATGATGATGATGATGATGATGATGATGATGATGATGATGATGATGATGATGATGATGATGATGATGATGATGATGATGATGATGATGATGATGATGATGATGATGATGATGATGATGATGATGATGATGATGATGATGATGCTGATGACAACATTCATAAGTCATTTTGTCAAATTTCATCCAGAGTTAATAATTCTATTGTTACACTGGTGACCACACCATAGCTATGTCAACATACATTAGGACTGGGCATATTTATGCTGTTGATTTATACGAATAATACAACAACAAAAATGTGCCACGAAATTTTATTTTATGGCTCATTTTTTACTGACCTTTTCAGCGCTGAAAAGGATAATTATTTCATTTTAACAAATATAGGAAATTAGGTTTTTCTCTTTACCAGTATGCGGTATACCGGCAATTATGTTTGTTGTGTTTTTAAGGATTTATGATGATTTTATTTTATTACCAAACCAGAACAAAAAAAAGAGCAGTGATTCATGTTTTTTTTTTGGGCTTGACTTTCCACCCAAAATTGTTTAAAAATTTGTCTTTAATGTGTTTTCAAGTTTATGTCAATTGCCAAGAATTCAATTTTTTTTTTGTAAAAAATTTGAAATGAAATTAAAAGATTTTCTAATCAATAAGATCAAAATTAATACGTTTAGTATTCCATTATTTATGTATTTATTTATTTTTTGATTTTATTTCTTAATACAGAATTATTCTTAAGCATTTTTAAGTTGGCATTTACTTTTGGCTTTTATCTGTTCGCCTTTAGGTTGTTAAAATGTCCTTAAAATGTGGTTGTGTTATCGTTCATTTGCATTTTAATAAATAAATTCAAATTCAATACAATAAAAGAAGAAACTGTTGAGACTGAGTAAAATAGAAGCAATAGTTTGAATTCATTGCCAGTGAATTTGGGAAAATATTTTAAATTCTTCTCTGATTTAAATCGTTTACGAGTATAGAGTTTAATGTCTTTCATATGATTTTATTATAAGCACGTGTTTAATGGATTAGAATCAAATATTACTTCATAAACAATTATCTTTAATGGAGAACTAATAACTCAAATAAAGAGATTTTGCGCCACATTGCAAACTTGCAAAATGTTAGTCTTATGTTCCGATTGGTTAAAAAAACAATACGAATAAAATGGTTACTAGATGACCCGTGGGAACATTTCGCACACCCTAATGCTAATTTTTGTAACATAAGAAAGTAAAAATATGAAGTTGGACTTATTGGTGACCTCAATATATATTATTATAAGAAACAGTAACAAGGTACGAATCGGTAACGGAAATTAGAAAAAAACGGGTTCTGATAATGACAATTTTGACCATTACAATTTTTGATCATTTTGACCATTAATGCTTGACCATTTATGTCTTGTTCATAGCCAATGACGGTTATTTTTATAGCATTTTTCTTATCATTCGAAAAGCCACAGTTTACACTGTACACTGTACAGTCTTAGTGGAATAAATAATATTTGCACCAAAGTGTGTTAGGTTTAACCAATCATTAATCCCTATTTAGCTTTAAGATTCCAAATTAACATTTCTGTTGAGTACAACTGAGCATTATTCGTTGCCTCCTGTTCACTACAATCAGAACTAAAATAACTAAAATAAATCTTCTCCGATTTTTGGGCACGGAATTGACGTTGAGTAAAATTGAGAAGCACAATAATTGTATCATAAATATATTGTAAACTGTTGTAGGCTCCTTCTCAGCGTTACCCAATTCAAGCAACTATTCCGTAAAATAAAGATCATTCGATCTTATATTTTAAGTCAACTTATTATTTTCAACATAAGACCATAAGGGTGATCTCTTTTTCCATATTTTCAACAAAGGGTGATCCATTGGCGTTTCTCACAACAGGTAACACCTAGTAAATATCTCCATGAAACATAAAATTGTTTCCCCATAAGAGAGGTTATATTTTACGTAATGTCCTTAAAAAGGCAATCGACAACGATTAGTACACGTTTTGCTATCGTTGAAATTTCATCTGTAGTGATGAGATGTGTTTTATAGCCTGGTAGTAGCTATAATGCTGACCATTTAAATGGAATGACTTAGTATTACTTTATTTATTAAAACAAAAATTGCATAATCGACAGTATGCAGAAAATTTTTGCAACCGTCAAAAACACCTTTAAAATCTAAAGACGTAGAGATGATTAAAAGCAAAATCTTGTTTTAATCTGAATAACACGTTGTTTCTTTCTACGTTATTTGTGCATTTATTTCTTTAAATCAATTCAACTGGTAAAGGTTAGCTTCACCTGAAACTAAATATTAAACAACCCTGTATTAAAACAGTTGATGAAGTAAACCCTGCATTGCCGACAACTTTCAGTAGTGCGGAAGGTGTCTTCAATGGACAGGAAACATTTCCAAGAAATGATATGTACGAAAATTATGATGGTTATGATAGGAGACCCTGTTTAAAAACAATTTCTTGTTTTAATTTATGTGCTTGGTTTCTTAAAACCTCTTTAAATTAAATCATCACTTGACACTATAAATTAAACATCTCTGTATTAATACATTTGACAAAAGTATTATCAAGAACCGACAACAGTATTATCAAGAACGGTTTTGGTAACAACAAAATTTATTATGTTAAACTGCAATGCAATTATGTTAACCTTAAGACTTTAAATAGTATTTTTTTTTTTAACAAAAACATTAACTTCGAGATTTCTCACTATTTTTCGTCCTTAGAGTAGAAAATTATGTTTAAAATGAATCATCAATCAATAATTTTGATGCAGCAATACGGAAGATATTTGCAACCGACAAAAAATACCCTTCAGAAATAATATATTTGCATATGATTTGGAAAGAACTTATGTATGGCATGGAATTTAAAAAATTTTATATATTTCGAGACATAAATACATATAATTAAAGTTTCCGTCTTTATTTTTTATTGAATTCATCTTTGTGTGTTCTGGCAGAGAAAACTCCTTTTACAATCTTAGCAAATTCAAATCAAAAGTTCACTGACACAACTCCTTGTATTTTTCCTTCAACTACTCGTATCTACTTTCTATTTTCATCGACTATTGTCACAATAGCAATAGCAGGGAGAAAGAGAAACGGTTTTCAACTACTCAACGAATATTAGGACCTATCTGTCAAGAGGAACAGATTACTTGGCAACTACTATCCAACCATGATGAGTTAACTGGGTCTAGAGTTAATGATCTGCCGAGATAACTCACGGCTACTGGCTGGATTTAATACTCTATACATTATAATGAATAGATAATACATTTGACGAGTGATGTGGTCTTATCACACCGTAGTTCTTTCGACCCTACTTTACTGCTTGCGGGCAGTGAACTACCACGTTAATCAACCAACCAACCAATCTATTTTCCTAGTAACGTCACACCGCATTTTATGTAAAGCGATTTTTGAGTGCAACAAGTGTTTCTTTTTTTTAATGAATCTAATTTATATTAATTGTTTAATTATAATCACGACAAAACAAGAAAATACATTTTTTATTCATCAATTTTATTCGCATTTAAATATTTACACAAGACAGACGGACAGACACTACGCTTTCTAATAACAAATTTCATTTAAAGCCTCCTTATATTTTTATTTTTATCTTTATTTCAAGAACTCTTGAAGTTTAATCACATTTACAACAACAAAAAACCCAAAATGTTAAACAAATAAAAACAACAACAATAAAAAAGTTGAAAGAAAAGGAAGAAAAAATTATTAAATATTTACACAATTTGTTTAATGTCCTCAATCAAAAGAGTAAATAAGCAATTAAACCCCACCAACACTTGCCAATATAAACATACATAAATACAGTAAAAGGCCTACTACCGCGCTGCTAATCTATTAGTACAACCTTATGGGTTTTGTAGTATTTTCTGCTGTATAAATGCAACAATACTAATCACGAACAATCATCATATACATACATCATATGTATTATTTCTAAAAGGTATTCTTTTTCGGTCGAAGATATCTCCCGTATTATTGTATCAAAATTAATGGCTAATCATTCATTTTAAAGATAATCTTCTACTCTAGGGACGAAAAATAGTGAGAAGTCTTGAATTTGATGTTTTTATTCAAAAAATTACATTAAAGTTCATAGTTTTCTTTATTACAGTTTAACACACCATACGAGTACATATTTATATAGTTGTTGCAAAAAACGTTCTTGGTAATACTTCTGTCGGCTATGCAGTGTTTGTTTTGTCAAATGTGTTAATACGGGGTTGTTGTTGCTTTTTCTTTTTTCACTAAGACCAGCACTCGGCGATAACCCATACTCATGCGGTGCATTGTGCTGGTACTAGGAAAATAGGTTGTGGGAAGGAGGATAGATAGAGTAGTGTCGGTGGACATTCGATTCGTAAGTGGCATTAAAAACATTCGCAGGAAGATTGTTCTACAAACGAATAGTGTGACCAAAGAACGAATTCACAAATAATGCGTTGTGTGACTTACTGGACAATCAACTACAAAGGGATGAGCTCTACGAGAAATACGAGTACTACGTAAAAATATATGATTTTTGCGAATTAATTCCTTAATTTCGTTAGAACACATTCCGTTATAGTACCGATTTCAAACGGCAGAATTGTATTACCTGAACCTGTTTTTTTCTCATGGACACTTATAGGAAGGCATGCGCTTAAAGGTAGTTTTTTTCTGTTAAATATTCGTACGACCAAAAAGTAAACAATAATCACTTCATAACCCCAAAGATTGTTTTTAAAGAAATATTATAAAATTATTTAACAAAGACGATGGATTTTTACCATTTTTATAATAAAATATAACGAAGATTACTAATATCTATCTATATAACAAAAATGACAATCAGTGTCCACGAATGAGAGTGTTTACTGTACATAGACTCTCACACTAACACACACAAATTAACAAGCGAAAAAAAAAGCAATCAAGTGGTCTTCCTTTTAAAATTTTCTAAAGTGAAAGACAGGGTGATAAAGGACATTCACACACACACACACACACACACACACACACACACACACACACACACACACACACACACAAATCCAAGCCTTTATTTTGAAGAATAAAGATACGAAGTATACGACTGGCCCTTAATTAACTTGGTTTCGTTATAAAGAAAACAACAACAGCAACAATATTAACCAGGCAAGAATGATTGATGCCCTTCGATGGCGCAAACCCAACCAAACGTCCACTATAGGGCACATTAACAAATATTAACTTTATTCTCTCTCACTCTTCCTCACGCATTCACATTCACATTCACATAAATTCAATAGAAAGAACAGATTTAAGCTCATCAAGACAATTACACAACAATAAAGAAAAGTTTTAAGGAAAAATGGGAGAGGGACTTAACAGCAACAGCAACAGCAACAGCAATAGGAACAACAACAATAAAAACAAGAAGCTTTTAATGGGTGAAACGTTTATAAGAAGTTCGACAATTAAACTTTGCAAGACATTTATAACTTAGTTACACAACAGGGCAACAGGACAATATAGCCCACGGCTAAGGAGATCATTGTGTATAAAATGGTTTACGATACAAAAGAATTTCAATATTTAAAACCAAAAAGTACTTCTTATCTGCAAACATTTAAAGCCGCCACAACAACAAATTCTCCTTCCACCACGCCTCCACAACAAACGCTTGCGAAGAAGAAAGCAGATAATAAGTCCTTGTGGAGTATATTGTGGCCATATTGCAAGGAGTATTGCGATAACTCATCACTACACTGTTTCAATTACCTGACCAACAAGAAACTTAAGTGTTACGAAAAGTATTTCACAAATTACTGGACTTGACAAGAATTTTCAAATGAAACCGCCTTTAACTCTTTGCAGATTAATCTGGTTACTCATCATACTAACAACCAGTGTCAGCTGCATTATTGTGTATTTCGATTTGGCCGAATTGTACCATAATCAGCGTTTGCAGACCACGGTAGCCGATTCTGTACATCCGGTATTTGTAGTGCCTTTTCCATCGGTAGGCGTTTGCTTAAAATATCGCATCGATTGGCCTCGTTTACGTCGAAGTGCTGCCAAACGTTTTTTGCCTCCCAATGTCGACAATGACACTCTCGAAACATTCTATCAATTTTTTGAACTTCTGGCCGATATCAAGCTCTACAGTTTTCATCGTTTGGCTCCATTATTTAATGCGACTACCAATGTTAATATCTCCCTCATCGACGGTGTCGATGTCTTGGAGGTGATGAAATACTTGACCTTGCCTTGCACTCAAGTGTTTAGCACGTTTTGTACGTGGCGTTTTAAGTCATACAACTGCTGCGAATTCTTTACAGTGGAGCGCACAGAATTAGGTTTCTGTTACGTTTTCAATTCGGTCGTTAGTGAAGAAGCTCAAAAGAGAGCGGTAATGAATGTTAAATTCATTTTCTTCGATCTTGCGTGCCAATTTTTCTTCTTTCTTTTGATAGAAACATGATCAATTTTATCCATATCACAATTCATATTCCGGCGAAAGCAGCGGTTTAGGATTTCAAGTATTTTTAAATGAAAATAAAAGACAGCCCGGCTTAAAGATGGTTAATGGACTTTATGTACGTCTGCTATCATTTACTCGTATTTTATAAAATAAAACGTTTTATCACTTTGCAAATTTTATTTTTATTTCTAAGATTATGATAAAACAGCCTGAACAGTGGCATTCGGATGTGAAATTCATCAACCACAACACATTCACTAAATTATCCATAACGACTCAGTTAACGGAATCGGATAATCGTATCAGGCTTATTGCACCAGTAGCCAGAGGATGCATTTTCGATGTAAGATTTCATATAATTTCAGTTTTCTTTTTACTTTTTCTATTTTCTGTTATTGTGTGACACACATGTGACAGAAAACAGAAAAATTACTTTCAATTTTGTAAAATTTATAACTTGTAACTTTGTCAGGACGAGACCAATCATCCTCTATACAATAAAATACCAGATCTAGTTTACTGGCGTGGCAATTGCATTACCAGATGTCACCAGGAGTATGTACTTCAATATTGTAAATGTAATTTGAATCTACTATTTCCGGAAAACAAATCGGGTGAGTTTCTTATGATTTTTTTCAAGTAATAGAAGTGTGCCGAGTGTATTTAATGGAAAAACATCAGAAATGATACTATCAACACATGACTGATTGGTTGCACGATGTACGACGACAAGTATGTTGTATTTATTAACATAAAATAGAAAATCAAAGTGGGTAACTTGAAAAATATTTAGAGAAGTTCTGGCAAGTCGTTTACAAAAATTTTTTACTAAAAATGTTTATACTAAAAATTGTGTACTAAAATTATTTTTACTAGAAAATTTGTACTAAAAACTTTTTACTAAAAGTTTTGTACTAAATATTTTGTACTAAAAGTTTTGCTCTAAAAACTTTTATACTAAAAATTAATACTAAAAATTATAAAAATATAAATATAATATAATATAACATAAAAATTAATTATACTAAAAAATTTTTACAAAAAATTTTGTTCTAAAAATTTTTTTGTTCTAAGAATTTTTATACTAAATTTTTTTGTTCTAAAAATTTTTATACTAAAAATTTATTTTATAAAGGGTCCGCCAAATCAATTTTTTTTTTTTTTTTAATGCTATAAAAAAAAACTGCTGAAATTTTCTCAAATTTCTTTTTTTATTTGAAAGTACAATCCTTCCGGTAAATAATGGAATGGCTTCACGAATATTGTCCTTTAAAGCGTCAATTGTCTCTGGCTTGTTGGCGTAACACTTATCTTTGACAGCACCCCACAAATAATAGTCCAACGGTGTCAAATCGCAGTTCCGAGGTAGCCAAACGACATCAGCTCTGCGGCTGATAATGCGAGCTTCATAAACCGGACGCAAAACATCGAGTGTAGCTTCGGCTGTGTGGCATGTAGCGCCGTCCTGTTGAAACCAAATGTTGATAATATCCTCCTCTTCAATTTTTGTGAACAAAAATTCGTTCAACATGACCCGATAACGATCACCATTGACTGTAACGGCCACTCCTTGCTTATTTTCGAAGAAAAATGGCCCAATTATGCCTCTGGACCAATATCCGCACCAAACAGTGGCTCGTCTTGGGTGTATCGGCTTTTCAATGTATGCGTGCGGGTTTTCTATGCCCCAAATGCGACAATTTTGCTTTTTTACATACCCGACAAGATCAAAATGAGTTTCATCTGAAGACATCGCACACATTCTGCAACATTACCATGATTTTCAAAGTAATGTCGCAATATTTCCCAGCGTATTCACAACCATATTCGTTCAGCGGCAGGATAAAACTAATTATCTGTCAAATCAGACATTAGCTAAGTGTTACCATTCACGAAATAATCACTAGTTGAAAAAAAAAACGTTAGATGGCGGACCCGATATATATTTATAAAAATATTTATATTCTATTTTATACTAAAAATTTTTATGCTAAAATTTTATACTCAAAGTTTTTTACTAAAAAATTTTTTACTAAAATTTTTTTGCTAAATTTTTTTTGCTAAACATTTTTTGAACAACACAGCTATGTTGTTAAATACTTAATTTACTATAAAAAATTACTAATTTTCTAATAAAATTATTTTTTTAAATATTAGAAAGAAAAAAAACATTTTAAAAATAATTTATTTTTTTAATATTAAAAAAAATACTAAAAAAGAAAAAATTGTTTACTAAAAAATTTTTTTTTAATTTATTTTCAATATTGAAAAAAACAATTAATAGAAAATTAGTAAAAAAAAAAAAATATTGCTGAAAAAAAAAATTATGTCCAAAGACATAAATCTCCTACATTTGATTCCTTCAGTAAACGTTGAGCATCGACAATATTGTTCCGTCTAATTCCATCGCTTTAATATGTTTTTATTTCCCCAGTTTTCTAGCCTCTTTCATTTTCCAGTCGCGAGCTGTTCCAGAAATATTTACAGATATAATATATAATATAATATATTTCCATTTTCATTTCCTTATTCGGGCGGGTTTGGGGGTTTCTGATGGCAGTATATTTCCACTTAAAAATGGAGTTCTTACACATGCTTTAAAAATGCGTATGAATATGGTTTAGTGCTAAATGCCACTTATGCTTTACTTAGTTTCCTTTTATTGCCAATCTTTAACATGATTTAACATGATTTCAAGATAACGGCGAAAAATATAGGTTACGCACTTTGATCGACTAGTCTATTATAATGTGCAGCGTCAGGGATTTACTTTAATTGTGGCAAATAATTTACTTTTTAATTTACCCACGTAGGAGAGTGTGTTTTACAAACTTGTGATTTGTGTCAATTTCTATTCGCACATCAGCACACATTCAGCAGAGAATGTCATTTCAATGTTAATGCAATTTTTTCTATTTTACTTTTCAATTCATTTCGTTTTATTTATTTTCTTTCAATTCGACCTTTTCTTCCACTATCCACATGTTGCCTGATATGTATGGGTGAATGGTTGAATGACTGCTCCTTAGATAACTTTACCAGTTGCAAACCATCGGATTTTAAATGTATTTACGAACATTCAAGTAAGTGAACAAACACACCAACAGCTAAACAATTCTTATTAAAGAAAAAAAGAAATTTAAAATCATAGAAAGAAAAAACAAAAAAAAAAACAAAAAAAACGTAGAACAGAAAAGAAAATAAGAAACAGAAAAAAGAACGGGTAATACCATTTGAAAATTGACATTTCACTTGTTTTCTTTTCTTTTTTTCCTGCCTTTCTTTTTCTAATAATCACTATGGCTCTACAACAACTGCTACTAATGATGTTTGTTGATCATCATTTTCTTTCATCTTAATAATGATGGCATATAACACACGATATGATGAAAAAAAACTTTGTTCGTTATGATGGCTATTTTATCAGATATATTCAGTCGAGAGAATCATGTCTTTGAAAACAAATATATCGATGATATTGACAATGATAGTATGACTTGCAATTGCTTAAATAGTTGCAATCAATTGTTGTATCACGCCTTCTACAGTAGTTTTCCTCTGGAAGGGTACGTACTTACACACACATACATACATACATATATAAAGACGTGTTTAATCAAAATTTCATTTTACATCTCACGCGTTCTTCTTAAATTCATTCATTACCATGACGATTCATTAATTGCATTTGTTTTGTATGTTTTCTTTAGGGTCAATCCATCGGATCCCATTAAAAAGGTACACTTGGATATACATTTTCAAACTTCTTATATTTTAAAGTATCGCACTGCGATACGTTACACATTCGTTGAATTGCTGGGTAAAAAGTTTGCCTTTTTCTAAAAGAAAAATTTTAATTATTATTTCCAACTTTTCTAGCTAATTTTGGTGGTTTAATTGGCTTGTTTTTGGGGGCATCGCTATTGAGTGCCATTGAGTTGCTCTATCACTTTACAATTGGTCTTTACATACGATTACACAAACCGCTGCAGGATAAATATCGTAAAAAATCCTCAAATTTATCTAAACGTTACGTGAAACCAAAAGTTGTTAAAATATCGTCTATAGAGCCAAAACACTTAAATAAATATTAAATCTGTAAAAAAAAGTGAAATTCTTAGAATCTAATAAACGTAAAAACGTTAAATGCTTCTGTGTTTTGAATTATGGGTTGGCTGTATTGGGACTTTGTAGCTACATCGGTTTTACTACACTGGTTTTGCCAAATCGCCATAGAGGAATATAGCGTTAAACAACACGTGCAAATGATAAAATTGTTTTATCAAAATAAATCTATTGTTCGTTCACTGTTTGGAGAAGTGATTAGAGGATATAGGCATCTTACGTGGATGTAATGTGGACTGGTCAACGAGATCGTGCGATTTGACCACAAAACACAGTTCCCCTAAAAACCAACATAACTCATGCTATCGGTCAAATTCAATTGAACTTATGCGCCAGAGTCATGGAAAATTAAAATTTCGGATAAGCGCTATCCAGTTAAGCCGATTAAGACGATTATATCTCATACACACTTTGCTTTATTTAGAGTTCAAGATAATGGAAGACGCCTTATAATATCTTAAACAAAGTAAAGAACGAACTACAGGGTGGTCCAACCATAATGCACGATGTTAATTATGAGTCATACCTTAACGTCATGTTTTTTGCCCAACTTATGCCGTTATGTTGCACTTCGTTTATTCTTTGCCATAAAATGTCATCAAAAACTAAAAAATATCAAAGATTTTTAAAGGCAACATAGTTAGGGAGGGATAAACACAGCACCATTTCCTTGTAATAAATTTTTTAGTAAAAGAACACAAAAAAGTAAAAGCAACAAAGTGCAACATTTTTTTGTTTAGAAAAGAAAACGCCTAAGAGAGGTACACACACAATTGAGCAGCGCGTTAAGAGTGTTGAAGCCTTTTACGAAAATGGGCGTTCAAATCAAAATGCATTTAGTGCACTTTGTGATTTTTTGGTCAGCATAACCGACCATAACAAGCAGAATTGCCGCATTTTGGCAACTGAGAATCCACGACTGATTGTTGGTGTTCACTATCGCGAGATGATAACGGACTTCTTATGGCCACAAATTGAGAATACAGATCTGGACGATAGGTGGTTGAACAAGGTGGTGTCACCTGCCACACAGACAATGAAACAATGGTTCTTTTGCGCAAGAAATGCAGTGGCCGTGTTATCCTATGTCGTGGCAATGTTAACTGGCCGTCACTACCATGTGATACGACATCGTGGAACTTCTTTCCTTGGGGATATTTAAAATAAAAAGTGTATGTCAATAACTCGAGAGTAATTCAAGAGCTAAATGGCGAGATAATTCGGCACACTAACGACATTGAACCTCTATGATGTCTCGCCATCAAAGTCTTGGTGAACATTTAGCCTATATTTTGTTGCACACATACTTAGATCGTAGATCCGTCTATCATACTATAAAATATTAAGATAATTCTCTAAAACTAATGATTGACACTTCATTTTATTCATTTCATTTTTTCATTTTTATTTTATCCCACTAATGACATAAACTAAGTAGAAGTCTTAAAGTGGAATGTTTTAAAATAGATGTTTATTTGTCTAGTCAGACCACATCTAGAGTACAATTTGGTAGTTGGTAACATATATAGAATAATTGAAGTTCATCATTCCTACTCGGCCGAGGAGATATTACATTCCCCTGTGACTGCAATATTTTCGCTTCAACTATGCAAATAATGGACCACTACGTAAAATTTGCGCTGCATTAAAAAAATAGGAAATAATAATATGGTGTGACAAAAAAGAACGAAGTTGAATCACCTGGAAAGTGATACCTCTTTTCTGATAGACGCTGTCAAGTACAACAAAATCCGATTTTGAAATTTCCGAAACACCTTCAAAAGCTAAAACGGCTAAAACAGTTTTTAGTACCTCCATGCACGTATAGGCTTTTAGTTTTATTTACAATTAACATCGTTCGTTTTGGTTGGACCACGCTTGACTTTCCGAACTGAACTAAGTGGACTAGTTCACTGAAATTTTTCGGTGAACGATATAATTTTTAATGAAAATTTTAACTAATTTCTTACGGCGAAAGTACAGGGTATTAGCTGTTCAATTACGAGACTCTTTTGCATTTTAAGTACCGCAAACGCAACTTCCATTAATTGGTATCTATTAGTAGTTGTTTTCTTCTGACGGCCATTAAAAGTAAACCGTATCGTAAAGATCATTTCAATGTCGGAGTTTGCTTACTGATTTTTTAGTTATCATTGTGTAGCGTATCAGATGTACTTATTTTGGACTTAAATAAGTCTCATTATAAACAACGCGTGCAGATTTGCTGCGACTGAAAACAAAATTTTATTGCAAAAAGTATTTAGCCAAAGAGCATCTAAGATTAAAAAAGAGAAGGAAAAAAATATTTTATATTTGAAAGAAATTTAAAAAAATAAATAAGAACTTAATAATGAATAAATATGTAAATGCGTTTTAAGTCTGTTTTGTCTGTTGTCAGTTGTCAGTGTTTTACCCCCTTTATAACCAAGATATGACAAACTCTGAATACTATCTCATATATCTCCCCTCAATTATTTATTTTAATATGTATAAAAAAAAAGAATTAAACTTTTCAGAAATTCAGAAAGTATATAAACACTCTTTCAGTCTTTATTTATGTGTTCAATTTTTGTCACTTTTTAATTGAACAAAACTCATATCCAGTGTAATGAAACGAAACAACAAAATTTATTACTTCCCTGAATGCCACACAAGACTAAGGTAACTTTTCTATTTTCATTTAAATTTTTTCTTTTCTTTAGTTTTTTTTTTTTTTTTTTTTTTGTAATTTAACCCCTCGTCAGCAAGCAACCCAAACGAAAACTTAAAAAGGAAATTAAACTAAAATGAGGATAATTTCCAAACTTTTTCACACAAAAATTATAATCGCACCGAACTGCAATTATTTTGAAATTAAGAAACTGGTGCACACAAAAAACCACTCATACAAGTATCAAACTGCCACAAAAACTTTTCCAATATGCAACATTTAACATTTTAGTTTCTTGGGAAATTTATATTTGAAATGATTTGGCATACGGAACTGAAATCAACAAATCTGAAGCAAAAAAAGAGAAATTCTCTGCTATTTAAGGCACCTGCCAAAAAGCCACTGGAGGATGGGAATGGGGAATGTAAAAAATTCAAGGAACTTATGCAGGCGTATTGGCAAAAGTATTGCGAAAAATCTACAATTCACGGTGTGCGTTATATATACGACCCTACTCTGAGAGGCATAGAACGGTAAGAGTTGTCATCATTCTCGAAACGAGAAAAATAAGTGAATCAATGAAATTTATTTTCAATATCCTTTGACATCATCTCAGTCTCATTTGGACGGCTTTGGTTATAACATGCATAACATTGACATGCATTGCTTATATGGCTCTTGCCGAACGTTACTCAGCGCAGAAACTGCAAACGGTGGTGAAAAATTCACAATTTCCGATATTCCAGATACCATTTCCGGCTGTTGGTGTGTGTACACACAACCGCATTAACTGGCAGAAATTTGAAGACGCAAAAGCTGAGTTTTTGCCATCATCAAGCGACAAAGCAGTGCTGGATGTTTTTACGACTTTTGTTGAGCGCATGGAAACACTGAAGTTTGGCCATTTTGATAGCTTTAAAGAAATGGAAGATGTCAACTTGGAGGTCTTGGACGGTATTGATGTATCGAAGCTGGCAAAATTTCTAGCCATCAAATGTGAGGATATTATAGTAAATGGCACGTGTTATTGGAGAAAAACGCCTTTCCAATGTTGTACACGCTTCATATTGGAACGCACAGAATACGGCTACTGTTTAGTGTTTAATTCCGAATTGTCATCCGAATCATCTTTTATAAAGGTGAAGTCTTCATTAAATAGGTGAAGAAAGTCAAGAAACCATTTAGTTTTTCTTTTAGAAAATGTTGGGTGGCCAGTACTATCCATATCACAATTCCAGAGCCGGGCAAAACACAGGTCTTAATTTTCAAATCAAAGTAGATGCTAAACTCAAGAGACCTTCCTCAAAAGCTGAAAATACCATAACGGTAAGTCATTAGGTGATGAAAATAAAGAAAAAAAATGAAGCCGTCTTTATTTACCACAGATCCTTATCAAAAGACCTGATCAACTATCCAACACTGGTTACACTATAACCCCGTCTACAGAGACTTACTTTATTGTGCGTCCGGAAATTACCGAAAGTGATGAGGACTTACATACCATAGATCCCAGTAAACGTAATTGTTATTTCGAAGATGAGACTTCTCTGCTTAAATACAAGAACAATATTAACAAAAATTGGGCTTTAAATAATTGCCTCAACTCCTGTCACGAAGAACATGTTCATAAATATTGCAACTGCAGTTTATCGCTATTTTTTCTATTTCCCGATAATACAGGTTCATCATGAGTTCATGAGTTGAAGTAAAATGGCTTAAAACTAAATTTCATTTTTCCTCTTTTTTTTCTTTTGTTTGTTTATTTTGCATTTTAGTCGAGCAATGCCGTCCCTCACAGTTTCGTTGTCTTGCCAAAAACAACGGTAAGAGAGAGAGCATCAAATGATTTTCGTGTTTGATGGAGTGAAACCACAATAACAAATTCAAATAATTTTCAGATATTTTCAGTTACGATAAACGCAAGGAAGAGGATGAATATTTTAGTGCTGCTAAGCCAGGAATGACATGTTCATGTCTGGTACCCTGTAACGCTGTAGAATATTTCACATCCCTAACGACTTTACCTTTAAAATATGAACTGTAAGTATGTAATGCAACAGTTAAAATTTACACTATTTGTTATTGGCTGACAGTAAAACCGCGATTTACTGAATTTAAATACACTTTATAATTCTCATTTAGTTAACAAGCAAAGAATATATACAAACTCAAAGCAAGCAATTTTTAAATGCCTTTCTTTGATCAAAATATACAAGCTTTTCTGAGAGCAATTCTTTCTTCGAAATCGTAGTTCTACTGTAAAACTATTCAACATCAAAATTTCATTTCACTTAAGGGTATTTCACATCAAAATCAATTTCGTTTTTTTTTCGTTTACATTTTCAGCACTAACGATACAAGCGTTAAAGTTTACGAAGTTGATGTTCATTATCAATCTGAGGTTCTTATACAATATCGAACAAGTTTAGAGTTTACAAGTATCGATTTGATAGGTAAAATGTTTTTCTTTCAGCAAAAAACACTTAAAAGCAAGAAAAACAATTTCTCAAAAGTATTAAGGTGGCACTCTGTTCAAAAGAAATTGTATTCAAAGAAGAAAATATTATTTTAAATAAAAGGTGATCCTCCTTAATACTTCAATTGTCTTTGCTGTGGTATTACAAGCATTATCCCTTTTCCTGCTCTCAAAACTTATTAAATGTATCAGATTGACTTTTTTTGTTTCTCTTTCTTCCAGCCAACTTTGGTGGTGTTTTCGGTTTATGTTTAGGTGCTTCACTTGTAAGTGCAGTTGAACTTCTGTATTATCTTACGATTGGCTTTGGCCTCTATTTATACGACAACAATTATTTTGTGGTTTTTAAACAGAATTTTCAAAATTTTAAAAAGAAATGGGCCGTAAATATAAAAAACTCCTTGAAAGATCATACAAATGCTCCAGGCAGTGCAATAAAACCACCACCGTCCTATACGCACAAACATCCTCAGCACCGCAATAATCGTTGGTGATGTTTTCTGTTTTTCAATTCTCAAGACCTGCAATTTATTTTAAATTAAAAAAAAAAATATTTTATTAATAAAGAAAAATTATGGAAAAAACAAAAAAAAACTTTGTAAAATTAAAACGAAAACTTTCAGTGAAAGTGAAAAGTAAAATGCAGAAAAACCAGTTTTAAGAAGTTGTAAGAAACGTTGGGTGGTGGGAAAAGTCATGACCATTAAATTTGTAAAGATTTTTGAAAGCATCGGTGTTTTTTTTTAATGTCTTTCAAAAATAAACTAAAAGACACTGATTGCTCAGAACTCGCATGAGTTCCAATGGAAGATTACACCAAATAGTGTTACACTGAAATTGCTGTTACGGAATAACATCATTTATTATTATTAATTAATTAAATATAAATTAAATTCATTTTGTTTTCATACTTTCATTGGAAAACGACTCTCTCTTAAACCCAATGGTATTCTGAAGACAAAAACAAATCATATGAAATTCTGGGTAAAAGAATATTTCCATCACAGCAAACAGCAAAGTCAGTCAGAAACATGTACTGCCTTATGATGCACATGTGATAAGTAAAATAATAACGATGAACTGAGGAGATGATATGAAACTTTTGCAAAATATTTAATAAAAAAAAATAAATTTAAGATGAAAAAATTAAGAAGGAAGAGATATGTGTTTGCTGTTTGTTGCTTCTTTAAAACGTTGCTCCAACAATATGCGATTAAATTTACTTCGAATAAGAAAAAAATCGTTAAAAATTTTAACAAACTTACTAATAAAATGAAACTTAACAAGAAATAATCTTTTATATACAAATGCATGTGTGTGTTTGTATATATGTGTGTTGGTTTGTTTGTTTATGCCTTATAGACAGCTAAGCCGCTGAACCGATTCTCTTCAAATTTATACAGTATCTCCCTTTATGTCTGAATGGAACTAGAGGATATATAAAATTCAAAAATTTCAGCTGGTGGGTGCCACTCATAAAAGTAAAACCCTAGTCCAAAAGTTTCCGGAATAACCCCCGTGCGGCGGTCGCTTCGTTCCGATAAAAAATGCAAATGTCAAGTTGTGACGCTAAGATTTAGCGGGAATACCAACTTAGCAAAAAAAAACTCAAATCGGAACGATGGAACCGCCTCTCGTGGGTTATTCCGGAAGTTTTTTGATCAAGGAAGCATATTGTATTTGTCTATATCTTCAAAACGGTAACAGATTCTTTAAATTTGGCCAAATGGATTCATAGTCAAGGCAAATTATCAGCCAAACAGTGAGCGGAATTAGAAGACTAAAGCTAAACTTTCAGTATTTGGTCTGAATGACTTCGTAGTCAATACAGATCATTAGCCATACAAAGTAAATTTTAATTTTTTTTATATCTTGAGAAGGACAATAATAGAAGTTACTAAATTAGGTTCAAATAACGTTGTAAACAATGCACAACATCAGTCAGTAACTTGGCGAGATGGGATTAGTGGGCGTAGCACCTTCAATTCATACTAAATACTGGATTTTGTAAAACTGGCAAACGACAAATACTAAAGCTTCGTTATCTCTTCACCTAGGCAAAAACCGAGAATTATAGAAATTACACTGAACAAAGGCTATCTGTATACATACGTATACTATATAAAAATGAACGTGCGTTTGTTTCAAGCCTGTATACCGCCAAAATCAGAACTTACATTGTCTTTTTGGCAAGAACCAATGATTGGAATTTAAACGGAAGGAGAGAAAATGGATAAAAAATTCAACTAAAATAGCATTTAAGATAATAATTAAGATGGTGGTAGCGAAGCACGCCGGATTTTAGCTAGTTTTGTAATAAACAAATAAATAAATTTCAAAAGGTTTCGAATCAGAATGTTCGCAAATATTGTTATTAGTTTTATATGTATATGCATATAATCTGTCCCTCTCTCTCCTTAACACTAAAACTACCGATACAGCATGTATACCTATTCCTACCATAGCGGGTCAAATGACCCGTTGCTGTAGTTAGGGCTGGTTACATATGTACATGTATAAATAACTTAATAAAAGAGGAGTGAATAAGTACTGAAAAATATATTGAATGTATTTTTACACAGTAAATAGTAATAAAAGCAAATGACGAAGTTATATTGTTATTTACAAGAAATTGTAACAAAAAATTTTAAAACGGGTCGACAGATATACGAGTATTAATTTAGACAAAATAATTTTAAGAAATATTTTCTTTAGTGCTTCAAAAAAGACCAAACGTTATAATACAATATTTGATGCTTAAATACATACATATCGTACTGGATCGACAAGAGGGTATTAACTCAAACTTTTTTAAATTTCACTTGTTTCGCTCTACTGGAAGAATTTCAACGTATGCCAAATACGCTTTCATCTCGAAAAGCACATTTAATACCATTTTCGTGATAGTGTAGTGACTGCCTTTATATGACCAAAAAGTTATTATTTTGAGTTCATACAAAAGTGGAAATAAAAATGTATCGAATATTTTCATGAAAATGGTATAAATTTTTTGCTTAGTGGGATCAATTCGGATTTTCAAATTCTCTTAAAATGTAACCACAAACAGTTTTTCATCTCTACTGAAAATTTTAAAATTTTGAGTTAATACCCTCCTGTTGATCAAGTGCGATATGTATGTATGTATGTATGTATATTTCTTATATAATTATATAAGAAGTGATATACATACATACATACATATGTATGGATTGAAAATGGTAAATGTTATCGATAAAAATCTCCGAATCTATTCATTTCAAAAATTCCTAATTTAGCTTAACAGGTTGACAGCCATGTGTACTACCGGTATGTCGCATTTTGTCACAGTTATTTTGTTTATTGATCATATATTTTTCGGTTTGTTGATGATAAATCAAATTTTCTTGCGGTGGCGGCTTCGTAAAGATACACTCTTTTTATTGAATTGAATTTTTTAAGTCTTTGTTCAAACAACTTGAATTTTCACATTGGTGGCAGTCAATGTGTTAAAATATGTGAGTGTGTGTGTGTGTGTGTGTTTTTTTTTTTAGATTCCCTCTAGTTTTGCTTGATGTTGTACCATTTAGTACAATATGTCTTGGCAATTTCCAGTCACATAGTTATTTCTGTAGTTTGCATTTCTTTTGTAGATTTTTTCATGTCACATGAATACTTTTCTCTGCAATTACCATTTGACCTCTTACGGGTTGCGCCCATCAACCTTAAATCACAAGACAAAAACAATCAAGTTATTTGACACATCACATCTGCGTTTCAAAACGCACAAAAAAAATTGAATGATCGCTGAAAGGAAGTTGTTTGGTTGCAAACAGGTTAATTTACGGCGTTGGTGATGACGTTCATACGCAACCCTATTTCCAACCAATAGTTGTTAAGCCCTTTGACCTGCCTTTATGGGTTATTTTACTTTCAACATATCTGGCTCTCATTTAAATGCTTAAAAGCAAAATTTATCTTCTAGGAATTTCTTTATAACTTTTTGGACACAAAAGAAATAAATTTCCACTAATTTTGCAAGAAAAAATTTGATCGCTAATTTTGGTCAAATTTAGGCACCTGCATTAAATTTTAAATAAAATCAGGAATAGCCAACCGATTTTAATGATTTATAACTCATTTTATTCTCAATATTTCAAGCTTTAATTTAAGTGCTTAACATGTAAAATTTTCATTCTGAAAAAATTTTTATGACTTTCTGAAAAAAAAAAAATTGCTCTAATTTTGCGCGAAATTTATTTTTTCGTCGCTAAGTTGTGAATAACTCGGAAACTCTTGAAAATATAAAAAATGTTATTCAGGTGATTTATAGGAAATTTTGTTCCTAAACATTTTCTGGTCAAGCCATTTCAAAGTTATGATGAAATATATTGACATAACTACCATATTTTGGGCGAAAAATTTGCCACGCCCATAAAAAAAATTTGCCACGCCCCAATAGAAAAAAACTGAAAACTGTATAGTTTTATTTAAAGATCTTTTTTTGCTGTAGAGCACTTATTGCGCTTAGTATTGATACCGATCGGGTCAATAGTCAACAAAACATTAATTTCAAAAGTTTTCCATTGAAGTTGTACATATGGATCACTTGCAAAAAAGCTACATACGTACGAAAGTAATTCAGAAAATAAATGTATACACAGTTTTAAGCAACTGTCAATAGGAAAAATACTGAAATAATACTTTTAGCAAAGTACCCTAATGAATACCAATTGCCTACATTGGCTCTACATCACCGGTTTTACTTTTAGATTTTAATATTCCACAGCTTGTATTCGTATCCAGTTTCATTGTTTCGCCCCTTTTTGTAGTTTTTCAGTCTTCTTTGTTCACTACTTTTTATCGAACTATCATATTACTTCTTAAGTACAAAAGAAAAGAGAAGAAAACCTTTGAAAATTATATGGAGACCAGATAAAGAAAATCAAAATTAATCACTATAAATTACAATAGTCCATATTAAAGGAATGTAAATTCCAAAGATACTCGCTGAATGTAAAATAAAGCGAGAGGGAATGAATGTATTATGAAGAGGAAATTGAATCGTAGTTTGTATTCAACTATTGAAATTTTATACCTGTTCGAGTTGTAAATTGAAAATGATCAGATAAAAAGAGCGTATTAATATAAGAACAAATAAAAAATATTAAATTGTTATTTAAAAATAAGGGAATAGAATTTATTGTATTGATATATGCAGTGAATGAAATTTATTTAAAATCATTTAATTTTATATGCAAATTATAAAAAAATTCCTTGTGATTTACTAGTGAAACTTTTAGCAGAAATTGGAAAAAAATTCTTTAAAACAACTTGTTGTTTGGGCCGTGAAATTGCGCACAAACTTCAACTATTATTGGGATGTCAGTGAAACTAAAGATCGAATGATTAAACTGCTTCAAAACCCATTATCTTAAGTTAATCTTGTAGGCGAAAAGGCTATAAGAGTTTACAATTCATTGAGCAGATCTCAGAAGAGATATTTTATCAAATTTGGCTTTATTGCCATAACAGTTTGATGATTCATTTCGTAGAGCCTACAGTTTGTATATTACAGTTCGATCCTAAGCACAATTGAATTGATATTCGATTTCTGTTCGATATTCCAGTCTTAGCCACTCGATTTGCGTACTAAAACATTTAAAGGGTCCGTCAAATAATTTTTTTTTTGCAAATGCTATAAAAAAAAACTACTGAATATTTTCTCAAATTCCTTTTTTTATTTGAAAGTACAATCATTCCGGTTAATATTGGAAAATAATTTCATTCAGTAGCCTACACGATCGGTCCAATTTTTAAGCACATTATCGATTATGTGCAGCTGTATTTCATCAATGGCTTCACGAATATTGTCCTTTAAAGCGTCAATTGTCTCTGGCTTGTTGGCGTAACACTTATCTTTGACGGCACCCCACAAATAATAGTCCAACGGTGTCAAATCGTAGCTCCGAGGTGGCCAAACGACATCAGCTCTGCTGCTGATAATGCGATCTTCAAAAACAGGGCGCAAAACATCGAGTGTAGCTTCGACTGTGTGGCGCGTAGCGCCGTCCTGTTGTAACTAAATGTTGCTAATATCCTCCTCAAAAATTCGTTCAACATGGCGCGATAACGATCGCCATTGACTGTAACGGCCACTCCTTGCTCATTCTCAAAGAAAAATAGCTCAATTATGCCTCTGGATCAAAATCTGCACCAAACAGTGATTCATCTTGGGTGTATCGGCTTTTCAATGTATGCGTGCGGGTTTTCTGTGCCCCAAATGCGACAATTTTGCTTGTTTACATACCCGCCAAGATCAAAATGAGCTCCATCTGAAAAGATGATTTTTTTGGCAAAATCGGCATCTTCTGTATGTCGATCGCAGGCCCGGATTCCCAGCGTTGTTCAAGCGTTTACACAATCACCTTCGTTTAGCGGAAGGATAAAACTAATTATCTGTCAAATCAGATATGAGCTAAGTGTTACCATTCACCAAATAAGCACTAGTTGGAAAAAAACGTTAGATGGCGGACCCTTTATTTACCATGCTTTTATTAAAATAACGTGGAGTATTTATTGTAACCCTGCTTCTTGTACTTAAAATAAATGATAAGGAAAGGGACGTTTTAGAAATAAGAGAATAAACAGCAGGTAGTTGTTCTTAGCACAAATCCAAGAAGCAGGTACCGAAATTGAAATTCTTTACAAATTAAAAATTCAGTATAAATAGACTCAGACAACAACATTAAATATCAGTTTATTTTAAACATTTGAGTTGAAGAGACAGAACAGTCAGAAACAACATTCATTAAACGAATTCATTTCAAAATGAAATTTTACATTGCAATCTGTTTCTTATTTGCATTGGTAAGTTTAAGGGATCATTTATTTTAAACTTTAAACAGAAATAATTATTACAAAATACTCGTGAGCTGAACATTTTATTTGATAATTATTTTTTTAATTATAATTCTTCTTAAGACCACCGCTGAATTTGTGGTAAAAACTCATAATGATCTCTTGCAATACCGCGATGAATGTGTAGCTGAACTGGATATTCCCGAAACTCAAGTGGCACACTACAAGAAATGGCAGTATCCCAATGATGTCATCACCCATTGCTACTTGAAATGTGTCTTTACCAAGCTTGATTTATTTGATACCACAAAAGGCTTTAATATCGAAAATATCCATCAGCAGTTGATAGGCAGCCAGGCCGAGGCTAATCATGATGACATTTTGCATGCCAAGATTGCTGCCTGCATTGATAAGAACGAACATGGTTCGAATGCATGTGAATGGGCCTATCGTGGTGCCACCTGTTTCATTAAAAATAATTTACAATTGGTGCAACAGAGTGTAGCCCCCGTCAAGGCTTAGTGAAATATTTCTCAGTTATGAGTTTTCAAAAAGTATTACAAATTTGCTTTTTTTTAATAAATTTTATATTTTTATATATACTTATACAAAAAAAAAAAAATTATGAAATTATTTTTTGAAATCCTTCACTTTTTTAATAAAAACGACATATGTATGTATGCATGTACATATTAATTCACTCATTGTTTAAGGATTAAAAAAGAAAACTGCAAGTGACTGAAAAGAAGTGATATTTTTATAGAAGCTTAAAGGAAGTCTTGAAAATATTGAAATATATTTGTTGTACTTAAAGGGTGTTTTTTTTATAGAGGTATAGAACTTTAAGTTGCAATAAAACCACGATGGATTATTCGATTGACATGAATTTTATTTATCCGAAAGGTAAACTTGTGGCATTTCATTTTAAATATGATTTCTGGCATATGACCGCCACGGCTGGCGCGAATGTAGTCCAATCTGGACGTCCAATTATCGATGACTTTTTGCAACATTTGTGGCCGTATATCGGCAATAACACGGCGAATGTTGTCTTCCAAATGGTCAAGCGTTTGTGGCTTTACCGCATAGATCAATGACTTTATATAGCCTCACAGAAAGTAGTCTAGCGGTGTTAAATCACAAGATCTTGGAGGCCAATTCACAGGTCCAAAACGTGAAATTAGGTGGTCACCAAACGTATCTTTCAATAAATCTATTGTGGCACGAGCTGTGTGACATATTGCGCCGTCTTGTTGAAACCACATCTCCTGGACATCATGGTTATTCAATTCAGGAATGAAAAAGTTAGTAGGCACGGCTCTACACCGATCACCATTGACTGTAACTTTCTGGCCACCATGGTTTTTGATAAAGTACGGTCCAATGATTCCACCAGCCCATAAAGCGCACCAAACAGTCAGTTTTTCTGGATGTAACGTTGTTTCCACATACACTTGAGGTTTACCTTCACTCCAAATGCGGCAGTTTTGTTTGTTGACGTAGCCATTCAACCAAAAGTGCGCTTCATCGCTAAACAAAATTCGCCTATGAAAATTGAAAAAATTGAAAACTAAAAAAAAAGAAATTCACTTATGAAAAATGAAAATTGCGCTATTTGCAAGCAGTTTGGCGTCTCAGCCAAACTGAGAATAAATCACTTGACAGCTGTTAAATCGGTCGTCATCTTGAAAAGTAATGCCAACTTAAAGTTCTATACCTCTATAAAAAACACGCTTTACATATTCATTGCCTATTTCCACTGTATCATAATGTCTTTTGACTGGTGAATGGTACACGAAAAAGGCCGGAATTATTTGTCGTTGTTCGATAAAGAAAACAAAAACAATTTAATGTTACCCACTTACTGTGCATAAGTCCCGGGCAATGGCCTTTTTGAAAGTGTGAATGCGTTGAAATACAAACAATACTTGGACATGTAACGATATTACAACAAGTAGTTAAGGTGCATGGAAAGTATAATGTTGCATGCTGCTGTCAAATATTTTATTTACAACATGCATTGTTTGAGCGACTGCAACATGGAAACTTATACTAAAAAATAATGCGAACAAATTCAGGCCAACTACTAAGTATGTAGAGATTAACTAAAGCTTTTTAAGTGAATAGCCCATAATAAAATAAAGTGCAAAACAGCCAAGAAGTTGTGATAATTTTATCTCATTTATCAGGTATGAAATTGTATAAGAGAATCGTATAAGTACCATATTATTCTTATTTAAATCAATGGCTTGCTAGCCAAATGGTCAACTTTATTTTTAAAACTAAGTTAGAGTTCCATACTTTATTCTTCTCCAAGACACTTTTTAAATAATATACACTTTTTAAATAATATATATAGTCATGTGAAAAATAATGGGGACACACTTATATTAAAATAGTTAAAAATCCAACTCTATTTTTTATATTCTTTTTTTTATATTTATCAAAAAGATCTTATAAATTGTCTGCTTGAATTTCGACGATATAAAGTACCGTTATTTGACAAACAAATTTTGTGCCGTTTTTCAGTTTTAATACATTCTTCTCTTAAGCTTTGAAAGAAAAACGCTATGTATCCCTATTATTTTTCACATGACTATATATACAAGAAATACAAACGACATCATAGGACCATAGTATTGTGGTTCTAGACCTGGTACAACCACCACAAACTAAATATTTATTCTACACCCTGTTCTAAAAAGGACACAAGGCTGCCTCTGAAAATCTTGTATAAGCAATGGTCGCTGATGCTATTATATTATTATTTGATATTCCTTCAAAACTAGTCAGAGGTTTCAGATAAGATGACAGTTTATCGTGCAACCTTTTAAATTTGCTGCTTGAAAATATATTGACGTGATGCAACAGTAAACTTAAACGGCAAAATGTTCATCATCGATCATATTGATCATTGCAGACAGTAACTACAACATTTTCAAGAATCGATAACGAATCGACATACAACTACGAGGTGGTAAGAGAATCCGAGGTACTCAGATACCTCGGTATTAGTAACTGATTTGGTAGTGGAACACTCTCTCTCCAGGCAGAATTACGTATATAGGTATGTACATACATACAAACATACGTCTGTAAATAAATTAAAATTTGTGCAAATCAAATAGCATTGTAGTTAAAATCTTAATTCAGAGCTTTTGTATATGTACACCTATACCTCGATTTTTATGATAGATACGAGAGTAGAATTTATTTATATGAAAAATCGTGTAAATCAAAAATCACATTCAAAATGCTCAATCAATTATTTTTAACATACATACATAAATGGCCTTTACAACCCGTTTACCGAATTTCGGCCTGCTGCAGCACCGTCCTCCAGGCTCTTCTGCTTAGCGCGTGCCTTCTCCAATTGATCACAACCATTGCGGTTAGGGTTTCCTCGACCTGATCTCTCCACTGATATCTCGAACACTCTTCTTGCTGGAGCATCTTCAGCCTTTCGAACGACATGTCCTAGCCAGCGTAGCCGCTAAAAGTTACTGCGCTGAATAACGTCCATGTCGTTATAAAGCTCATACAGCTCATGGTTAGTTCGAATACGGAGTTCATCGCCAAACCGCAAAGGACCAAAAATCTTCAGTAGAACTTTTCTCTCAAACAAACCCAAGGCAGCTACAGCGGTTCGTAACAATGTCCATGTTTCTGACCCATAAAGAAGAACAGGGAGGATGAGCGACTTGTAAAGTTACAATTTCGTTGCGCTAGAGAGGGCTCTACTACACAATCGCTGATTGAGACCATAATAACACCTGTTGGCAGGAGTGATTCTACGCTTGACCTCAAGACTGACATCATTACTGCCGGTAATAGCAGTGCCTAGATAGATGAATTCATTCACTACATCGAATGTATAGATAGTTGTCGAAAGCAACCTGGGAGCCAATACGCCGCACATCCCTACTTGTCGACAACATATACTTCGTCTTGGCCTCAATATCGTCAGCGTAGGCAAGGAGCTGGATACTTTTGTAAAATATGGTGTCACTGCGATGTGGTGGCAGCATGCTCTCCATGACGAATTTGAAGAGGTCGCACGATAAGGGGTCGCCTTGTCTAACATATTTTTAAATATAATGTTAGATGGCTGACCCTCCTAGAAGGATGTTGATCCACTTAGGTCAGAGGTTGTGTCCATTGTGATACCAAAAGTATAGCAACTAATCCGGGAATAGGACAGTCTCCATAGAACATCATTTTGACATCAAAATAAACTTAAGTAATAAGAGACGATTAACTCTTTCGTGGACAGCACTTTTTCGCTCTGTCTTTTTGTTTGACAGATTTACTGAAACGACAATATTTGTAGTCCTGTCTTTATATTTTTCACTAAGTTGGACAAAAGAGTTAAATTCAGGGTTGCATTTCGAAAAATGGTGCAGATTCATCAGTACGCATAGATGGTACCATGAGCAAGGAAGAGTATCTGCCGTTTCCGCAACAAAATCTGTCAGGCGAGTAGAAGAAGCGTTTTTTGCTGCTGATAAAATAATTTTCCCCCAAGGCAATGACCCCAAACACTGTAAATATTGTTAAAAACCGATTGAGAATTTGTCGATTCATGTGAAATCACCGCTCACTAAATTTCCACGTCCGACCAAAGGCATGAACGGTCTGTAGCAGTAGAATTTAGAAAAAAAAAACACATCCAGTATCCCTAAACGCATTCAGGCTTAAAAAAAGGCAAAAGGATACTGGACATCCTATAAAACTTATTTTTATTAATATTAGGGAGTTCGGACGATTTTTATTCGAACGGTTTTAACCGGTGTTTTTGGTTTGTCGAATACGGTTTTTTCAAAATCTTAATTTTTCGAATACCGAATAAACCGGTTGATTTAACACGAATAACCGGTTAATTTTAATAAGAATAGTTTTTATACGTTTGTATATTTTTTTATTGCAAATATGCCCATCGTTTAACTATTTGTATAAATTTAGTTATTATTTTTGTAAATGGTGGGCAAATTTGATGCTATGAAGTAAATTGGCTTAAAAACAAATTTTTTTTTTTTTTTTTTTTGAAAAACTCAGTTTTATTCATACCAATATAAAATAGAAATATGGGAATTAATAATGGAATATAATGTCGGGCAAATGTCCACCTCTAGCACGTCGGCAGAGGTCCGCTTTTTTCACAAAATTTTGAACCATATTTTGCAACAAAGCTTCGCTTATCTCGTCAATACAACGCCGAATTTCATCTTTCTGAGTGTCAGTTGTTTGTGGTTTGTTCATGTAAACCCAGGAAATATTCTCCAGCGGCGTTAAATCACAAGAACGGGGCTGCCAATTGATATTGCCAAATAACTAAATTGTTGCGCCGTCCTGCTGAAACCAAAGGTATTTTTCGAAAAAATACGGGCCGTACCATACTGTCACTTTCTTTGGATGTAATGGTTTTTCGAGAACTGTCTGTGGATTTTGTGAGGCCCATATGTGACAATTTTGTTTGTTTCACTAAAGATGATTTTGTCGAAAAATGCATTGTTTTCGTTCAGTTTTTCAAACAGTAAATTTTCACAATCAAAAATTCTTGTTTCAAGAATGTAGCATTCCATAGTTAAAATTTCGCAATTTTTTACTAAATATGTGTCAAAGGTTGACAGCTCAATTCATGACATTTAATCATTTGACGGCCAATTTACTTCCTAACCTCAAATTTGCCCACCCTTTATATATGACAACCATAAAGGTCTCACAAATAGCAGCAATAACTTTTACTCATCTTCTGTAAATAAATATTAATTAATCACTAAAGCGACCCACAAACGCCGGCTCCGAACAGCATATATAATAGTGCAGTTTTTCACAACGTAAATACACATAACCAGTCGCTAGTAATGTTGTGAGGTGATGTCGTTGTTAAAAATTGTCAGATGCCGTGGCCTGGGATTGAACCAACAACTTTTAGGTTGGAAGGTAGGTGTCTTAAACACACAATGACACACACACTATTACATACGTAGTGCATGAATTTACATCTTGTCGAGGCATTAAAGACTCGTACATTACAAATAGATTTATTCAAAGTATTTAATTCTTGTTATCTTAGGCACCTAAATTATAACTATAATAACTAACCTTTAATTCTGTAATACAACAACAAAAACGAATTTTCTTCCTTGAGTAGCTGTTCGAAACTTAAACTTAAGCAACTTTCAGTACTTTGTGTAATAACCCCTATTTTTATGGCATCCGCACACCGCTTTGGCATAGCTTTTATGAGATGTGTTAGAATTATTTTTATTTAAATAAAGGAACCGTTTAACCGCTTATTCGAATAATTATGAACCGAAAACCGGTTTTTTAAATTGCTACTTTTCGAATTATTCGAAAACCGGTTTTTGAAAAAAGTCGAATAATCGATCTCCCTAATAAATATTAAAAATAAAATCAACGGTTCAAAATTGTAAAATTTGTTTTTATTTACACTTTTTGCTGCTACTACCGTCTTTGTTGTTCTATTGGCACCAAACTAGTTTTGGAGGAAGAGGAGATGTGTACCTATAATACCATACAACAAAAGTACTTAATTCGTTTAAACTTAACTTAACTTCGATTAACACGAAAAAATTCGTATGAATGTAAAATCGTGTAAAAACATTTCGTGCAGATCGAGGGATAGGTGTATAGCTAAAATTAGTTATAACTATTGTGTTGACTAGTTTTTATAATGCAAATAAAACACTTTAGCTTGGCCACCATAAAATCAGAGTCACTACGCTATAAACAAGTACAAAAGAAATGATTAATTCGCACAAAGTAGCAATTTTACGGGAGTTCGTTAAAGTTTTTCCCACTCTCCTTAATTATAACAAATTACTCTATTAGCCGTTAATTGAATTTTAATGTTCGACTAACATTACAATCTATTTTACCATTTGATTTTATTTGTCGTTCACTCAATTCAATTTGCAACAAGAAACTGTCTTAATTCAGTCACAAACATTTATTTCATTCTACACGACTTAACCAGAAGGCAAGAGCAACGCATTTCGATAACAACAAAACACAATAGAAATGATTTACGATAAGGAATTGGTTCGCTATAAAAATACAAACTTTAATCATCCAAAAGGATTGCTTACCTTCAAAGGCCATAACAGTACTCCTCAGAAGAGTAGCGAGCAGCAACAGCAGCAACATGACAATTATTTCGATTGTGCAGTAAAGCAATTCGCTTATTTCACAAACAGCACACATGGTATCAGTTATGTGAAGGAAAAGGATTCCAGATTTAAGGTGCGTCTATTCTGGTTAATGGTAGTCATTGCAGCCATAATCACATGCATTGTAATGTACCAGTCGTTGGCCAGTCGCCATAATAAACAACAAATCAAAACAATAGTGGAAACATCACAGTTTCCCATTTATAAAATTAATTTTCCATCGGTGGCCATATGTCCAGGGAGTCATGTCAATTGGATGCGTTACAAGGCAGCAGAAGAGAAATTCTTACCGCCTTATCCCAACAATGAATTGAGGGCTACGTTCTATAATATTCTACTGGCGTTGGAAGATATGAATCTGGGCAAACTGGATCCATTGGTATGGCTTAAAAATCATACCATACCCGAGATAATAAACGAAATGTCTTTATTTGATCTGATCAAATTTATGGCATTTCGCTGTGATGAATTATTTGTGGATTGTATTTATGATGACACGCGTTACGATTGCTGTAAGATTTTTGTAGCCGAGCATACCGAGAAGGGCATATGCATGGTCTTTAACTCGTTGATATCGGAGGAGTCGAGAAAAAAGAAGGCAAGTTGAGTGAGAATTTCTAATCTCACATTTCCTTTTATTTTCTAACAGCTTACAGATGCATTTTATCCATGGAAAATTCGAAAAGCTGGAGAAGGTACTGGCCTACGATTTATAATACGTTTCAATAAAACTTATCAGAGACCCCAGACTAAAGTGAATTTCGGAATCGATGTATTTGCTTACTAATAACACTTTATTATAATTTACAATGAATTTATAGAAAAAGTAAACTTTTAGGTTATGATTAAACAATCAGATGAATGGAGTGAATCACTCACACATTTCTTTCTGCCGAATACAAAAAGTTATTTATCCGTAACACCCACAATAACCGAAACATCAACGAATACGAGACGTTTACATCCCCGTAAAAGAAGATGTCTATTTCGGGTATGTTAATATTAAATACGATTACAATAATGCTTTTGTTTCATTTCCTCCTCCCATCTCTTTCAAGAATGAAAAATCGAAAATTTTTGATCGCATTGAGGGTCTGCCTTTTAACAAAATCAATTGCTACGTACAATGTCAACAGAAGAATATTATAAAAACCTGTAGGTGTACCATGCCTTGGTTCTTTCCCAGAGTTGGTAAGTGTTTTTCAAAGAATATCTATTCCGTTTAAGAATATCTAATCCAACATTTCGATTTGACTTTAAGGCGTTCGAGAATGTACAGTATCGGACTTGCAATGCATCTACGAGAATAGAGGTTAGATTTCACAAATAGTATTCGATTGAATTTTAATACCAGCCACCGATTTATTTCAATAATGATTTTTAGATGTCTTCAGTTACATTAAAAGTCCTTTGCACGATCTATATATTAAGGAGTCACGCAGAGGCCTTATTTGCGATTGTGTGGATAGTTGTTACTCCATGGTTTTTCTTAATACCTTGAATGCTAACATGCTACAAAAGTTAGGTTCTTAAAATACCGTTGGATTAAATATTCGTATTCATTTTAAAATTTTGACATTTTCAGACCCAATTACAGTTATCCCATCATAGAGGGTGACATTTATATTGGTCGAGTCGTTGTAACAAAATATATAGCCCGCTTGGATTACACAGTGTTCGATTTCATAGCACAATTTGGTGGCATATTGGGCTTAACTTTAGGTGCCTCTGTGTTAAGTTTGGCTGAAGTTGTTTTTGCTGCACTCAAGACAGTTGTTCTTTTACTTATAAAAAAGCGTCATAAAAGCGTTAAAGTCACCCCTAAGACGAAGGGGAAATCGCGTAGGAAATAAAAATATTGTAAAGCTTATTATGAATTGAACCAGGCAATCTGTTCATTTTAGAGCAATTTCTGTAACATAATTAATTTTTTATTTTCCTTTTTTGACTGGTGCGTAACATGTGTACCACTGTTAACAGAACTTTTGTTGTGATTAACAACTTCACTCTGTAAATAACAGCTGTAAACACAATAACATGATTCTAAGTACAACAGCGCCACTTGGTCTACAGCGGCTGCTAGACGCATTATTAAATTAATTATTTCTTTACAGAGTCTTAAATGCCTGCATTCTCAGCGAATGTTTTCAATCGAAATAAAACAGAATGAAGTATTAATTGGAAATACATACATATAAAAAAAAAAACAATTTATTTTAAATATATTAATTGACACACTTTAACATTAAAATATACGTATATATCGATAATAACACTTGAATAGTAAATGCATTTAATAATTAGTTAAGACACAAAAAAAAGATTTTTCAATATCTACAAACTAGTTAACGAGGAGAGGTTTTTAAAGTTCACATCTCCAAAAGTGGGGTGATATTTCAACATATGGAAGTACTTTGGTTACAACTGGTGGATAAGACAAGATTTAACACTTCCGTGTTCAATATTACGCTTGACATATGGAATTGTATTTTTAATGAATGATTCAGTCTTTTAATTTCATTTGCTGGCGGCCACTGTTGTTCAAACCCTTTCGATTTTTTGGTTGCAAAAATCCATAAGCGGTACTCAATGCAATGGCAAACTGGGCCAAATAATAAGTAGACATAATCAAGATCTATAAAAATCAATTAAAAACATTTTTTTCCTTCATTCTATTGTAACTATAAATGAAAATAAAATAATAAATCAATTTACCCTAGCAAACGGCACTTTGAATAGGAACATATCGGCGGCAATAAGACCATCGGATATAACAAAGCAAACACTACCCACAGCACAAAAAACAAATAAAATGTTTGGATTTCTAACAGCTTGCGCTAAAGAGCGCCAACACATGGTCAACAATAATAATGCATACACGGGAAGACCCACAACTAATATACCATCCAATTCCTTAAAAACTATAGCCACCACTGAAAAAATTCAAAGATAAAAATTTTATTTAATATCTCTTAACGATTTTCACAACACAAATACTTACGTGCAGCACCTGCTAGGTATAGAGGCACAGCAAAAGGCAATAATAAGGGCTTTAAACCAAACGCTGATATGTAAGAAATTTGGGCCAAGGCAAAGGCACCCATACCTTGTGGAAAGAGATCGATATTTAAGAGAGCATCTCCACAACAAGAGAAAATCAGGCCAATTATAATGCGTCGGATATAGTTACAACTGAAATAAATTGATGAAAGACTACAACAACTATAATCGGTATATAATGTTGAAAGGAAAAAAAACTTACTCTTCGGGTAATTTCGTGCCGTTAAAGAAAACATATGTTATCAGGGCCACAATAGGAGCACATTTCAACAGTGTAGTGTTTAGTTCACCATATGGATTTGACACAAAAATAAAATATAGCACAACAAATATGACGAATGGCATCAATTTAGGTATCTGACTTTTAAGCTGTAATATATATAAAATGTATTAATTTTAATTAAATATAAAATTTATTAAGAAAATTATCACATAATAACAATGAAAAAAACAAGTGATTGAAAATAGATGATTAGAAAATATTGTTACGAAAATAAAAATGCCTAAGGAGAAGATATACTAACATCGGTACATTTAAAAGTTTGTAGAATTTTAGTCTATTGGTTTGTGTCAATGTGTCACCTTGGCAATGCCGTTATTACTTGTATTGTTAACAGTGTTAGCAGTTTCATATTGAACGGTGTTACCAATTCAACTTTTGGTTTTTACATTTAAAATTAACGGATCTGATAAAATATTTGAGAAGGTTTACTACTTTACCAGAACATTCGAAACTGTTGGTAGTCAAGGAATGCTGCTTTGCCTACGTCAGTCAGTTACAGTTCAGCAGTCATAGTTTAAAGTCGTACTAAGAGTTGAGTAATGCTGATATGAAATAAGTTGGATACTGTATAACTATAATTGTATAAAGTGGAAGTTAAATAAACGACTGTGTAAAGTAAAAGATTAAATTCCTTGTATTTATTTTATTCTACGCATTTTGAAAGAACTCAAACGTTCTAAAACGGTTAAAACCTAACAATATGTAGAATGCGCTTTTTTTTCTAACCCTAATATAAGTTCGTTCAAATTTGATTGATGTGCTATTTCATACGCAATGCCGGAATAAATCAGAAATTTATTTTTATAAAATATCAATATAAAAGCTAACATAAATGGTACAAAAATATCGGGTAGCCTCGCAAAAGCAGCTGGTTTTACTTAACTTTGTTTTGTTGTCCCGCTGAAACGACAAATTCGTTAATGGGAAAAATATAAATTTAAAAAAAAAAATTTTTTAATGTTTTTTTTTTGACGTTTTTATATATAATTTCTTAGAAAAAATGTCAAAAAATTTTGACATATTAGCGTACACGCACAACAATAATATATATACCTGTTGTTTTAGTATGTTGTAGTTATGAGGCTACCTGATAAATTGTACCATACTGACATACATATTTAAAGTTTAGAATTCTTTTTCTCATATTTTAGAAATTTTCCAAAGTTCAATTACTCATAAAGTAACGGATTAAAATTTATTTCATATTTAATCTCATCCAATAAATAAGTTTTTAGATCCAATAATTAAGTACACGTTAGTGAGGGACCAACATGTTATAGTGCAGCTAATCAACCGATAAGACTTGTTTCGCAATTTTCAAATTCTTCAATAGGTTCGATAACAAATTCCATAAATAAACCACAGTTCAGTTGCTAAAATTAGTAATTAGGGAAAGAGATATTTTCGTTTTAAAAATAGAAATAAAAAAGCTTTTATTTTTACTCTATTTTTCTTACATTTTCTATCTCTCTCTCTCTCTCTCTCTCTCTCTCTCTCTCTCTCTCTCTCTCTCTCTCTAATTTAATAAGTTTCCGTTTAATCCTTAAAAAGCTTTCAAAGGAAAAATTTGTCTAGTTTTTGTTTTTGTAGGTGAAAACCATAAAGAAACTAGAGATGGACAAGGTCAAGGACACTTTAGAAACCGATACACACACGCACTCACTTACACTTTAAAAAAAGGCATTTGTCCAATGGCGAAACACATAAAGGGCGCGCAAGGACTAAATGAACGTAAATCGCAATAGAAGAATTTACAGGTAAGTGGATGTACATGTGAAGTGTGAATTGAAAAGATAGCTACGAGGCGGAAATTTACTGAAGTGCGATAACAATGCAAATGCAAGTTACTGATATGCGGAAAGTAATTTGAATGGGTGCCGAAATGATATAAATCACAATGACCGACAACATCAATTCAAAATTACTTTCAAACATGCAACGAAAAACCACTTTGGATTGCAGAGTCTACAGTGTAAATGCACACATGCAGTGTAATAATAATGGCGGGGTTATAAAGCATATGGTTTTGATATCAAAATATGATGAATGTCTGGGGTTCAAAGGGCATACTTACAAACTGTTTTATATCTGCCATCGTATTTAAGCTTCACTCCTTACAGCCTCCTCTCTATTTTTAATCACAAATCTTTCGTTGCGTGCTGTCCCTCAATATTCGAACAACTACAATTTACAGAAATGTGTTGAAATTTAATTTTTACTTTTTTTAGAAAAAAATTCTTTTTTTTAACTTAATCTCACACACACCTTTTAAGACAACCGCTTCGCTTAATTTACTTTAAACAACTGAACGGTAATTAGTTAGTATGGAATATGTTGAAAATAACAACTAAAATTACAACAATAACAAATACAGTTAAATCATGTTATTCTCTATTGCAAAAATCTCGTTTCGCTATCTTTTCTCACTCCCATTTAAAGACTTTTTTCTTTTTCTAGTCAGTTTTATCAACAACAAATAAAATTCAGTTGTGTCTGATAAAAATGTGATTACCCTACACTCATATGGATAATATGGATTTACTTAAATACTTGTGTACTATATGCAGTGATATGATTATCTCTGTCACTCTAATGATATTGTTACGTTTTAACTTTTTTAAAACGTTTGAGTTCGTTTAAATTGCGTTAAAATAAAATTAACACCACTTTGTTGTTGTTATACAGTTTTTATTTCATAACATATCTTTTGTACAGTTTAACTTAATACAACAATTTGATATTCGTTCATACAACACTTTTAGTTCTGCTTAACACGACTTTAGCCTTTTTATATACCTAATTGTCTACAGTTTGTAAAGTTCCGGAAATGTCTCATATCCTCTATTTTTTATCCGTTAATTCAAATGTAACACAAAGTCGGTCGAATTGGAGTGCTGCCAGATACGGAAATAAGTACGGCATTGACGGGGTGACACATAAATACCAAATATACCAAAATGCCACAATACTGTTTTAAACGCGCTGATGTAGCCTATTTTCGCTTTTTAAGCATTTTCATTTTCGTGACAATATATTGAAAACGGTTTCGAAAAAAAGTCTAATAGTTCTCAATAGGTGGCGCTGTACGCAGCGATATCTTTATTTTGCCCCTCAAATGTAATATTTCAATAAGACTTGGTAAGTTTAAGATTTAATGCATATATTTTGAGTTATCCAGCAAATATAACGGGATTGAACAAGTGTTTCATACAAACTTTATATTGATTTTTGTATATCTTGTGAACGGTTAGAGTGGAAGTTTCGGAGTTTGGCCTAAATGGGTTGGTAGTTAATACAAATAATAATAATAATTAATGGTAGCTCCCATACAAAGTACACATTGATTTTTGTATATCTTGAGATCTGTCAAAGAAGAAGATTCCTAATTTGGTCGAAATGAAATGACAGCCAATAGAAATCAGCAGTTTTAAAGTCGGCGAAATTGGACAAGTGGTTGTGGCAGCTCCCATACATAGAAGCGGTAATAATAAAAATCTCTAAATTTAGTTTAAACAACTTCAATATCAGTCAGTAACTGATCAAGGTTAGGTAAGCGGTCATGGTAGCTCCCATTCATATTAAAAATTTAACGGTTAAATCCACTACACACTTAATAATCGCCGAACAAATAAAAGAGATTACGCCAACCAGAGTTCCGTTAGTTTTTCTTTAAATGAATCCTTTGCTTTTAAATCCTTTGTTTTTTAAGGAAAATAGTAATTTTTTATACTTAATTTAAAAAATAGAATAAAAAATTTTAATTTTTTTAGTGTTTCCCATATATTTTTTAATTTTTTTTTTCATTATATTTTTAAATTGTTTCGCTTTTAGGACATTCTTCACTTTATATCAAAATTAGAATTGATTATATACATACATACATATACATTTGCTTATCGAAAAATATTTATAGCAATTTGGCAAGTCGAGTCAAGTATAGCACAGATTTATTAACTGTTGTTACTATTTATTTAGAAAAACCCTAAACTGAAACAATATATTCTTTTTTTTGCATTAAAAACTATACAAATTTTATTGAATCTTGGCGATAAAATATTTTTGTTTTTTTTGAATAAAAACACGGCTTACACGGCTTATTGATTAGCATTTAATATTTACCGCCCTTTTACTATAGCGCTTGCTTAAAACGGCTTTAACCTATTTTTCTCTGCTTATTATTTAGCTTTCAAATATTTCCCCCCTCCCCACAATAAACATAAGAATAGAAAATATTTTAAATTTAAACAAACTGGGAGACTTTTTAATATTCAAAAAAGCCAATATTTACTTTACTCTCTGCTTTTGATATGCTCTTTTTAAAAGCTATACTTAAACAGAGAGCACGAGCATATACCGAAAATAGAAGAGAGATAGAATGGAAAAGTACGAATGAAATTTATAAACAAATCAACAGGTGGTTTGACAGATTTCACTTTCAAAATGTAAATAAATAATGCAAAACAAAACAAAACAAAACAAAAATAATAGCGAAGAAGCTAAAGCTTACAACTTTTAAAAAAGCTTTGTCAATATAGAGTCTGCGCTGAATGGTTTAAAAGAAATATTTTAATAAATCAAAAGGAAACTTAAGGAAAAGCTTTGAAATACTGGACAAAAGCCCAACTGACACAAAAAATGCTTGCCTTTTAGTTCCTGTAAGTCTAGCCAGTGGTTAAGTTCACATTTCTATAGAAAAGCAAATTGAAAGGATTAACAACCAAGAAAAAAAAACTCAAAACTAATGTCTTATATAGAATGGAACACTTAAAATAAGGGTGCAAGAGTTTTATAAAAAAAAATATATTTAATTTATAGAAAATAAGATTAAGTTTAAATAAAAAAAAGTTTTGGTTTTAATTTAAAAAAGAGTGAGTAAAATATTATAGGAAATTTTAACTGTTTTAAGGAAAAAAACAATTTTGGCCAAAAATAATAGAAATATTCTTACTTTTGCATTGTGTGTGTATCCTTAAAAAAAATTTGATTTCATTTATTTGTGTTCTTTTTTTCTTATTATACTCGAATACATACATACATACATACATACATAGCCCTACTGCACTATATATTTCATTTGATATACATAAACATGTATGTTCTTGCATATACATACGAGTGTACCATATAGTACAAGTGTTTGTGTGTGTGTGTGAAAAGAAAATATATTTTTAGAAATCCTTGCTTACGAGTGGCTTGTAATTAAAACAATCGAATGCATTAAATGAATCCTTTGCATTGAACTTGAAAATGAAAAATATTTCATTAAAATCTAAGCACCCACTTCCCCCTTTCAGCCATAATAATATTTAAACTACGCATACGTATGCATTGAAATCATTTAACATTCATTTTAATTGCCCTCTTAGTTTGCCTTCCTTTACCTCGTCCTTATATCCTCTTTAGCTTTGACTCTTTGGTTTTATTCATATTTTTTTTTTCTTTCTTTTGCTTTTGTATTATTTTTTTTACAGATTTCATTGCCTGCTGCTCTTGCTACTATTGCCACTTTTGTCTCTTTGACTGGTTGACTTTTTTAAGAGGCTCTTCAAGGAATATTCTTCATTCATCTCGTTTGAAAATTACAATGGCATGTCCTTACTTTCGTCGCACCGATTCATTGTCACGTCAGCCTTCTGTAGTGGCGGAAATTTCTGGCACTTGGGCCTTGGAGGATGAGGAATCAGCTGATGATGCATTAACGTTGACCCATTTACAAATGGCCATACAGCTCTTAACAGCTCCATCGGTATAGTAGGAGTCCATAACACATATTCGATATTTTTTAAGATTTCTATTTAGGAGTGAATTACTTTTTTCTTTTCATTTCAGAATGAGGATTTAAATACGGCTGTAACGTCTTTGATATCGAAATATAAAAAAAACTGGCCCAACATTTCAAAACTGTAAGTTTCTTATGAATTTAAAATGTCATATTATGATACGAGTGTAATCGGTAAAATTGGTCCAATAATTGAACTAGAAGTTACCTAGTGAGTTATTAAACTCATGGGATGGTGTGATGAGAACATACTGTGTTTTTCTGATGATGTTTGTAAGACAAATCATTCGATGAAAAGATTCGATTCAGAATTAATTTCTGTAACAAATAATGAATGTATGTTTGAACTCAGAGACGATTTACTATTTTGGTTATTCTCCGAACTCCGAAGAACTCAATTTGACCTTCATCACACTCTTTATAGAAAAACTTGGCTACAAACAACTAATAATTGATGATGGAGCTAAAACCTATTGTCACCAAATGACATCCAGTAGAAATTAATTGTTTGTTTGATAAAATAATGAAACCACATACCTGAATAGATAATTGAATTTCAATTGTAGCGTCTTATTAATGTTTAAATGGCGTGTTTAATTGTGTCTTTAATTTTAGGAAAATACAAATCAAAAAATATTAATTCAAAACAACATTGTAATTTATTGCTTAATAATCAAAAACTTTAACGTTCAACTTTATTGCTGAATTAAATAAATAATTTGTATGGAGAAGTTTATTTGGATGGAAGACGACACGCATATTTAAATATTTTGTAGGCTGCAGTTATAGCATAAATAAAATTAGATAACAAACCTATAGCGCGTCTAATAAATAATATCCGACACCATAGTATACATACATTGGCGCGCATATATTATAGTGTCCAAATGATGACTATGTTTGGATAAGGGTCCAAGGGTCCGCAGACTATTGACTTATTGTGATCTTGCTTTTTAGCCAATACTGCTAACAATAAAGTAGAGCTTAAGATGATCAGATAGTGTCTTCAACTTGGAAGTCGGTTGTAGTTAAAGTTTTTTGAATAACGCAGCGTTTTAAGAGCACCCAGCTTTTATGTCTGCGAAACAGTTTAGCACTTAAAGCGATTAACATGTCTAAGTAGCTCATTTCTTCTTTTTATACTTGGCTAAATGCTATGAATTGTTTTTTCTATTTAATTCAGGACGTGCTTTGAATTTATCTGCTTAGTGGATTAGTGGACTTAGAGGTCATCAATAGGGATTGTTTAACAAAAAGAAAAAAATTTTTTGTCTTTCAGACGCATTGATTTGGATACTCTTAAGAAGATACCTAATTATGATTACTTGGGCGATATTCAAGATATTCTCTTGGAAATGGATGAATCTAGTGCCAGCGAAATACTGGTATTATTGGGCGAGGAACTGATAATATCTTGCTGTACCGGAATTATAGAAAGAGCTTTTCGTTGTTTGGGTACTGAACTGCAAGAGTTTTTGGGATCTTTAGATGGTGTCTACGATGTATTGAAATTTCAAGAGGTATGTACATGCAAACATACATACATACATACATACATACATATCACCCAGTTCAAAATTAACTCAATTTAAAATTTTAATTTTTCGGGTTCATCCTACATATGCTTATAAAGATAAAGACATAATACACTGATATTTTTTTTATAGATAAACAAGTGTATTGTGCATAGTTTTGAGTTGAATCACTTTTGAACTGGGTGTGCGATATGTTTGTATGAAATAAAAAAAATTAATTATTCCAATGTTATCTACTTACAGGAGGAGGAGGAATGCAGTGAAACTGGTTTTGTATGTGCCGGTGATGGTGAATTAATATTTACCTCCGAACGTCCAGTCATCGCCTGGCTTTTACTGGGTTCTTTAAAGGCTCTGACTCGTATGCTGTTCAATGTTCATGTCAATATTAAAATTGAACCTGTTGAAGGGGATTGTCGTCGTTATCGTTACTTGTTCTCATTGGCCAAAGATGGCCATAATCGAGAATCTCAAGCCATCAAAGCGACTGTTGACTTGCCTTCGCAAAGGAGCAACTCGACCAATGCCGCAGACTTATCAATGAATGCCAGTTCATTCTGCAAAGCCTTTCCCTGGCACTTTATAATGAATGAAGAATTGGAGTTGGTGCAATTGGGTACGTTTTTAATTCAATTTTAATGCAAAATTTTTACTTCAATTTTTAACCAAACGCAACAGGTCGTGGCTTTAGTAAATTGTACAAACCCTATTTAGCCGATTATGGCTGTTTGGCAACCACTTATTTTGATTTCAAACATCCTAAGGGTTTAACCATGAAATTCCGAGAAATTGTACGTCGTACTTATACACCATTCTTGATAGCATTGAAAAGTCCTCCTGATGTCCAGGAATTTTCCGCACAGGTTGGTTGATATCATTTTCAAAGGCTGTGCAAGGCTAATGAAATTTCAATTGTGTTTTATAGGGTTTGGAGATCAAGGGCCAAATGGTACATTGCCCTGAATCAAATTCTTTACTTTTTATGGGCTCGCCTTTCCTGGATGGTCTAGATGGCTTGACCTGTAATGGTCTTTTCATTTCCGATATACCGCTGCATGATGCCACTCGCGAAGTGATATTGGTGGGTGAACAGGCTCGTGCCCAGGATGGTTTGCGAAGGCGTATGGATAAATTGAAAAGTTCCATAGAAGAGGCCAATGCTGCCGTCACCAAAGAACGTAAAAAAAATGTCAGTCTTTTGCATTTGATTTTTCCAGCTGAAATCGCCGAACGCCTATGGTTGGGTGCCAGTATCGATGCAAAAACCTATCCTGATGTTACCATACTCTTCAGTGATATTGTCGGCTTCACCAGTATTTGTTCTCGAGCCACACCTTTTATGGTCATCAGTATGCTGGAGAGTTTGTACAAGGATTTTGATGAATTTTGTGACATGTTCGATGTCTATAAAGTGGAGACCATAGGTGATGCCTATTGTGTGGCCAGTGGTTTACATCGGGCCTCTATTTATGACGCTCACAAAGTAGCCTGGATGGCATTGAAAATGGTGGATGCCTGTTCTCGGCAAATAACCCACGATGGTGAACAAATCAAAATGCGCATCGGGTTGCATACCGGCACGGTATTGGCTGGTGTGGTAGGTCGTAAAATGCCACGCTATTGTCTTTTTGGCCACAACGTTACCATTGCTAATAAGTTTGAGTCGGGCAGTGAGGCCTGTAAGATCAATGTCAGCCCCACAACCAGAGAGTAAGTAAAGAATTTTAAGAAGAATTTAATAAATCAGTAAATAAATGTTGGTTTCCTTAGGTGGCTAATCAAGCATCCTGGTTTTGATTTCGATTTACAACCACGTGATCCTTCTTGCCTACCCAAGGAGTTCTTTAATGCCGGCAATGGCACCTGTTACTTTTTGGAGAAATATCGTCATCCTTCCATGGATGACAGTCTACCTTTGGATGATCATATAACAGAAGCCATGAAATCGATAACAGTTTCGACAAATTAAGTCACAATTAAACGAAGTCTACAAAGTTTAGCTTTAAAATTTTATTAAGTTTATTTCCCCATGTTTGGTCCTTAACAATATTTGGAAAATTCGAAAAACTACAAAAAGAAAATTCAAAACAAAACCATAATTTATTCAATAAATCAATTGAAATGAAATCAATACTGTCAATACTGTCGGGATGTTTTATCTCTTAGTTTGTAGACTTTGGCATAAACAGGACTCTTGGTTTTCAAACATCTTTGCAGTTCCAACACCATATCCCCGAAATAATTATGCTGATATCTTGTATTTGCACGATGGCTGCATATACTGATGATGGATTTTATCTGTTCAGAATCTTCTTGGGCCTCCTGGTAACTCAAAATTATCTCAGATTCCTTTAAAACAAGAAAAATGTGTTTAATGGTATTATTATTTCATCCATCGTTCAAATTAATTTAAATTTATGTTCAGTAGGTTAGTTTGTGGAATTTATCGACTATCTTATCTTATCGACTTACAACAGTGACAATGACGAAGTTGCAATATACATATACATACTCGTATGTATGTATATTAATAATGATAATAGTATGTGAGTAATATTGTTTGTAAATAATTGTTCAAAAATGCCGTGAAAACAAAACGAATCGTTTGTATTTGATTTCGAATTATTTACATGGAATTGATAGGTTTTTTATCGATATTTCTTAAAAATATTCGCAAGTTTTATTTTTATTTATAGCATAAGATTTACATATGCATATGTAGGTATGTATTTATTATTTCTTGGGGTATATTCATAATTTATTATCTCATTTATCGTGGGAAAAGAAGCTTAAAACCGAGCTTAGTTTTGGAGTTAGATGTATAGCTAACAGACAGGGTTTAAGGGTGTACAATAATAAAAAAGTTTAGTTATGACAATTACGCAGGCATCGCGTGAATGTGATCTTGTCAGATGTTATCGTCTTTACTTCTACCCAGGAGTTTTCCAAACTGAGTGTTCGCCTCTTCGTTTGCCTTGCAGATTTCACTCTATGGCATTTTTAGTAATGTCATTACATGTTCTTTTGGGAGTGTTCCCAACACAGCGTCCAAGTGACCCTTGGCTAAAAGATTCGCAGAGTTCTTCGGAGTCACTGAATTTTGCATCTTCTACATGTCCCGGTGGCAGAGTTCCATGTTTCGCAACCATAGAGTAGATTAGACTTTACATTTTTGCTTACGATGTTAAGTTTAGCACGCTGCGAAAGTGATATTGCACTCCTTACGGGAAGATTTAGTTTCGGTTGCTCCGAATATCTTACGAAGAATTGATTCCGTGACTAAAAAGCTATATGCCAAAAGACATATACATATGAATCTGCGGAGTCTAAGTCGAGTAAACGTCCTTTCAATCCACAAGTTATTTCTTTGTCATGATGATTGTGTTTGGCACTCTGCTAAAAAGAAGGGAAGATAGTGTGCAAACTTGCCGAACACCTGTTACCACTTTTATTTTGTCTCTTTAAGCTTTGCCATATCTTTTCGGCAACTGGCATTCTGCTATGAGTACAATAAATTTCCGTGGCACTTGCTTCGACCCTAATGAAGTCAAAATTGCACAATTAGGACATTTGAGGTGAAGGATGTGCAAAGCAAAGTAATCTCAACTAACAACTTTATTCGAGAATACATATATCGAATATTTCGACGTATGTATGTATGTATGTATGTTTGTTTGTACAAAGCGAAAAGGTTTTAAGCTCTTATAACCGTTACTTACATCCACTCTGCCATATGCATCCAAATAATTGATGTTTTCAAAAATACATTTCAACTTGTCCTTGTACTGGGTTAGCAGTGTCACATCAGTTTCCTTTGAAGTTTCCTTAGCTTCTATATTGTCTCTTCCCTCTAGAGAGTCACAAAACTCGCTTGCAGATTGTCCAAGTTTTTTACTATATTTAGTCTGCAATTCAAAATGACGTTTTTAATCAAACACTTCATCACTTAAACATTTTAGCTCACGTTCTCGGACTTCCAGGTGCTGTTGATACTGAAGGTATAATCAAATAATTCCAAACAATTATTGCGAAACTCCATTAACTTGCGATAACAATCAATGCAATTGCCCGTTAAAGGTTCATCAAAATAGAATCTCTCCATGCAGGTGTCCTCTACAAAGGCCTCATCAATACGTTCCCAAATATCCATAAATCTTTTGCTCTAAAATGAAAGAAGGTTTTTTGGAAAAAATATTCTTTTATGTTTAGTAGGTTTGTAAATTTGTAATGCACTTACATTTAAACCTCTTGTCGATAAGTCCATCAGGCCCATTCTGTAGAGGAAACACTGTAAATAACAATGGGTATCTGACGTATTAGAAAAGTTGGCAATATCCGCTAAAGGGTACTGTTGCAAACATCTAAGACGGGCATGTCTGGCATGAGCATTGTTTAGAATGAAATCCTGTAACTTTTTCAATTGGTTTTAAATTTCTTTTGCTGTTGTTGGATTTGAAGAATTTTTACCGGATATTCTTTAGATACGTCTTGACAGTAAATGAGGTCCACTGAGAATGTCAATAAGATAAAACACAATAATTTAAACATTTTTGTTTTAAAAATTAATTTATTTCTTTGCGTTTTTTTTTTTGTATCACATTTCACTTAGACAATCTAATTTAGTTTAGTGTTTCCATATATTTTTTATTTGTTTCGAAAAAACAAATTTGTTTTTTATCTTTTTAACGATTTGTTTATATTCTGTTACCGTTTCAATGTTTTCCCGCTCCCTTTTACTGATAAGAACTACCGACGTTCTATTTTCGAGCGTTTAAAAAAGCACCTTAACAATTCAGAACCATAACTGAAAATGAAAACAGCTTTGCTTTTGTTGGCCTTAAGCAAATACAAACATATGTACATACATACATGAAGAATCGAAGTTATTCGTAACTGGTGTCTCTGTCTCTGTCTCTGCTAGTGACACATTTTTTATGGCAGTTAAGTATGTGTGGTGGTAGTAAAATAAGTCAAAAACGATAATTCTCTTTTACTCTCTCGAATATATTTTTTTAAGAGCAGGAAGAAAAAGTGATTCAGTGACGTTATTGGTAAATAGATCGAGTCTATGAAAAAAAGTACAATTGTTGGCCATTACGTACGCTCTTGAATACTAAAGTAGTGTCTTACACAAGCTTAACTAGTTCAGTATTGTAGTTGGTTAGTGAAGGCTTTGCTGCTTCTCAATCTGAATTTATAAAGGGAATTTGTTCAATTTTCCCCTTCTCTGAAATTTCTCGAATTGAACTAAAAAGAGCTTCACTAACTTAACTAATTGACTTAACTCCGGTTCAGTTTTTTAGGTAATAGGAAAGTAAAGTATAGAAAGTATTCAATAGGAAGAGAGACTTCAATTTAAGAAAATAATGACAGAAACCAAAATCACAAAAACGCTCTTCATATTAAATTCAGGTTCAAGTTCTTTCATCAATGCAGCGCCTTAAATTTAGCGAATTTAGTGGCTGAAGCGTGCATGTGATTACAAGCAATGATGAGTGAACTGGTGTATTAATTGTAATACAAAAACTATAAGTTATATATCGACGTACCCTGAACTGTTTTACGATTCTTTTCCCTTTTAATCAAATCACGATCACGACTGGCGTTGAATAAAATCGAAAAGTTTTCTTATATACTTTGCTTACACACTTCCTTCCCATTGCATTACGTAATAAGAATAGAAATTCAGGCATCATCAGCAAAAAAATTCTTTAATTCTTCAGCTTTCTTCTCAGAAGAGCGTTTAGTACATTATTTAATAATTTGTATGCGGCTCCGCATTAAGGAAACAATTTTGATGCCTTTTTGCGGAAAGCTACAAACAAAGAAAAAAAGTTAAAGCCAATCCTAAATCAGAGCGCTAAGCGTTGTCTAGCTGCCAAAAATTCTCAAGCCCATAGAAATTGTATGAAGCAGACCATAATAGCACGGCGTCAACGCTTTGCAATTAGAAAATCCAATTCTGACAACACGTTAGTGAAGTTGGCTACGAAGAAAAAATAAAAGAAAACTATGAAAACAAGTAATGCCATTTTAGCTATTTTCACGCCAAAATTAGCGTTTTCTTAACTTTTTCATTTCAATTTAGTGATTTTTGTATTGAAAAGTTAACATAACATTACCCATTGCCCATGACAAAATTTTATAGCTTTTCTTGAAGTATGTCACTTCGGCATCAACGCTAAACAAATGTCAGCGCAACGCCCAACGCTCTAATTTAGGCTTGTCAGTTAGAGAACAAAAGAAAATCGATCAAGTTGCCATACAAAATTCAAAAAGTCACGCTATCTTTTGAATGAAAGCGCATTTCGACACAGATAGACAGATATTGGTTATGGAAAGCTTATTGGGGTTGAATATAAACGTATTTTAATCATATCAGGTTACTAAACTTTTGAAAGCTACTTTTAGTGTACGACTTAGTTTGCTAAAACCACCTTTCCGGGGTTCAACCCTTGAACAATAAATTATTTTTAAAAAATGTCATTCAAAATTTCCTAGAACTGTACTATCTCATATTTGAAGACAGAAATTACATCAACAACTTAACTTTCTTTATATAAGCCAAGATGTAGGAATGGATATAATCTAGGATTTCGAGCATCTTAAACCAGCCATCTGACTATATTACTCCACATACGATTTTGATAATATTAAGACTCTTTTCTTTCAAAAAGTTGATTCTGTGATGATTTTGGGACAGGTGATGTTTCTTACCGTCCTCCCAATTGTGGGGCTTTCAGACTAAAATATTTACAATAATATCAGCCAGAAAGGTATTATATGGCCTCAGTATTAGAATTCTTGCCAATAGTACATTAGACAGAGCTGTCAAAGCTGAGTTGTCTGCCTGGCATTACTTTATTTTGGGTTCCTCCGCATAGAAGCACAGTAATGAAATGGCAGGCGAGTTAAACCAAAACAGGATCTGCTTTTGACTTTTTAAAAATAGTATTTTCAGACTTTTTCTTCAAAAGGAGTTGACTGTCTGTCAACTACCACGATAAGCAATCAACTACGATCTAGGACTAGATTTTAAAATAATTTAAAACATAACACAAAACACTAATAACGTTGTTGCGATATTCATAACCGGCTTAAAAAAGAGAAAACTTTGTAGACCATTTCTTTATATCATCAATCGCAAGACTTTAGATTTAAAAAGTTAAGTTTGTTTTAGTCGTCCAATAGATAATCCCGATATGATCCTAATAAACAAAGATCTTTACTAAAAACAAACGATATTATGACTTTAATTCTTGGCTTCAAAAATAAACGTTGATAACAAAGTTACAATATCGCAGAGATTACAAAAAAAAAAAAACACATTCTGTTGGTTATTTACTCACTATATTGATCATTTGTTCTATTGTTGTTTTTACAAATTTTTCTTAAAACTAAAAGAAAACGGAAATTTCTTTCCTTTCGTCATCACAAATTAAACATTTTATTCAGTTTTTTGAGCGGCAGCCTCTTGACGTTTCTTAATGTAGTTCTTGACTTTATCACCGATGGCGGTGTTCATGAAACAACTGTGGGCTTCATAGGCAGCAACATCGTTGGGCTTGTCAGCCTTAGGATGTTTGGCAAGACATTCTTCAACCAATTTCTTTACTTCTTCCTCTTCCATGTCCATTTTGAATTGCTTGGCAATACGATCGGCATGATAACCCTCGTGGGAGCAGAAGATGCCCATTTTTTCAGCTGTGCAGAGGAGATATTTGCGAACGGGCTCTTCATTGGGGAATTCAAAGTTTTTCATTTTGTTCTTTTGCTCTTCGGAAAGCGGGTGTTCCTTTAAGCACTCAGTGCGGATTTCTTTGATTTGTTCACCATTCTTAACGGACCATTCCTCTTCGGCGTAAACCTATTTAGAAAACATTTTTTGTTTCATATTATTTGTACATAAAAGCAAAGGTAATGGAAAGTTTTTTCTACTTACGCACGCTACTAAAACTAAAAGTGCAACGAATATTTTCATTTTGATTTTTGATTAAACAGTCGACCTTTTCAATGAAAATCTACTAATCGATTGATTCAATTGTTGTATGATTTGATTTCTTTTATAGATTTTACTTGTCTTTTAATTTTCAAAAGTACATAATGGACACGTCTATCGAGAGTTTATTTTATTAACTATGGATGGATGTATGGATGGATGTACATATGTATGTACATATACTATATTCGTATATGATTATGTATATGTGTTTGTAGATGGTTTATACTAAGTTTTACTTAAACACATATAAAGAAAGAAATTCAATTGACGATTAACTTGAGGTCCAAATGCCAGTTTAAAACCAACAGTCAGAGGCAATTTAAGCTAAAACTGATAACGAGTGTGGTACCCACCGAATAATTATTCTGGATAATAGTGGACAACCGAATACTTTAATAGATGCAAACGATCGCACTATAAGAATACTAAACTAAAATAAAAATATACGAATACAGGAATATAAGAATCACGATTCGCTATCACTTTTTTAAAATTTCCAAAAATAGAACATCATAATGACGACAAAGCAATGTTGCGGATCAACAACACTTTCTTTTTTTATATTGAGTACTGTGAGCTTAAAATAAGTCTTTGATCATAAAATATTTCTGATGTTTAATTAAAATAACAAAAAATAAGAAAAGAAGAAATTAAAAATCATATCTTGACTACCATAACTTATATTGTAATATCACTTCTCTTATTACCTTTACCCAAGACTTCGTTTCAAGTCTGTGCAAAAGAATTATTGTTGACGACATCGATTAACAAAGTGAGTCTACTTCTGTCATCACAATAAGTCTAATGATTTATTTATTTTACCGAAGAACCTTTGGGGCGTTGGTAGAAAATAAATTCAAGAAACAAGATCTGGCTTACTCTGCCTTCTTGCATATAAAGATATAACAGAAAATTAAGCTTTTAATCAACTACGAAGGTAACTGAAAAAGTACCATGTCTTTCAATAAAAACTTCCGAACTTTCACAGTTGATAGCGGCCATATTGTTGTTGCTACATCTGTCGAATTGGCTCTCATTAATTCAGTTTGTTTCGTCAAATCACCGTAAACGAATATATCGCATTCAACAATACGAGCAAATGGTAATTTTTTTAATCAATCAATCGGGTATATCTTACGTACAATGACCCGCGCGATTTGTCATTTTTGGTCGCAGCAATTGTCCTACCGATGTAGTTAATAACTTTGAGTCCAGTCCTTCATCGCCATTGTCAGTGAGAATATGAATGAGAATCCGAGGCAGTCGATATCGCGTCGAATATAAACCACCACAGACAAAGTTGTATGTTCACTGATTAAGCAGAACTGAGCACAATTTTCATTAAAAAATCGTTTTCAGCTATAATGCCCATTTCTGGATAATTGGGTACTTCCACTAACAACAAAATTGTTGAGTTTCGCACGACACCAAACTTCATGTAATCCAATAGCGTCCAATACATCTGGAAAAGGTCAGCGTCAGTCACACAATTCACGTCATACGGAACATTTTTCACATTTTTCACAAGCAAAGTGAGATAATGGTCATCTTATGTTAAGTTGATACAAATTGGCCACTAAAATCGTTCGTTTAGACTTCTTTAGACTTTTTCTTCAGGGTTTTACTTAAGTTACAGGTTCGCTTGAATTGGCCGCTCTCAAAGCCAACGTAACCACCAAGCTATTGGCTGAATTTAGTCTGATTTGTAAACCAGAGTCATGGATGCGAGTCACCCAGCGAAACCGCGGCACATATTTGCACGATGTTATATTTAATACATGATGACATCGATAGACTTTTCAAACGAATAAAAAATTTCAAAGACATTAAAGATTGAAAGAAATTAAGGAAGAAATAATGAAACACCCTTTCAAAGGTTCTTGGCTTCTATAGTTTGAATAATTAATGAAATGAGTAAGCAACTTGCTTAACTGAAACATTTAAGTTCATCTAAATGAGATGTGTTGTTAAAATATGAAAAAGAAAACATAATCTGGGATAGTGAGTATTTGTACAACCGAATTTTGAATATTTCAAGTCTGTTTTCAGTTTATTACACTCGTATTCGGTTGTTCAACAATAACAGATAAGATTAAAATTAAACCCGGCTGTTGCGCTTCAACAGAAGCGAATAAAATTTAATAGATGCTCTCCGTATCAGTTTGTGTCTGTGTATATGTGTGTGTATAAGTATTTGTAGTTCTAAGCAGATCGGCGATAAGAAGAGTTTGTTTATGTTTTCTAACCGGCTTTTTTAAAACTATTCCAAATTACAACAATACCTATGTATGGATGAATGAAAACATAACAAAAATATTAAATTATTTCATATGGTTTGGTAGTGCATTATGTAGTGATTGGTTGCGTTTCGTTTAATGAACTTTTAATCAGAAAAACTTGCACTTGAATTCAATAGAAACAAAAAGAAATTCAAATTTGAATTGACTGATAAAAACAATTCGTCTGTTGTGAAGAGATAGATAATCAATGAAGACCCGGTAAGAATTACTACATACATCCTCGATGACACTCACCTCACAAAAGGAAACAAACAAAGTTGATTATCAGAACAGATATACCTACGAGTACATATTGAAGCAACCTTAGAATCACTTGAACATATTTTTTCTTTCTACAATATTATCATAATTAAAGAAAATATATTACAGCTGGCATTACTATTTAAGAGAACATGGTGCGATAAGGAACAAAAATCGCTGTAATATTCGAAGAAAAAGAATTTTTTTTAATATTCCCAGGTTTGGGACTCTTCCACAACAATATGTTCTTTTCTAGCTAGATAGTGTCTAGCATAAGTATTTGTTGCAATCTTTAGTACTACATACTTTATTTTTGTTTGTTTTGTAAATAAAGGGTCCGCCATCTAACGTTTTTATTTCAACTAGTGCTTATTTCGTGAATGGCAACACTTAGCTCATGTCTGATTTGACAGATAATTAGTTTTATCCTTCCGCTGAACGAATATGGTTGTGTATACGCTTTTTTCACTTCGCTAAGTTGGCCTGCGATCGACTTACAGAAGATGCCGATTTTGCCAAAAAAAAGCATCTTTTCAGGTGAAGCTCATTTTGATCTTGGCGGGTATGTAAACAAGCAAAATTGTCACATTTGGGGCACAGAAACCCGCACGCATACATTGAAAAGCCGATACACCCAAGACGAGTCACTGTTTGGTGCGGATTTTGGTCCAGAGGCATAATTCGAAAATGAGCAAGGAGTGGCCGTTACAGTCAATGGCGATCGTTATCGGGTCATGTTGAACGAATTTTTGTTCACAAAAATTGAAGAGGAGGATATTATCAACATTTGGTTTCAACAGGACGGCGCTACGTGCCACACAGCCGAAACTACACTCGATGTTTTGCTCCCTGTTTTCTAAAAAAATTTATTTGGCGGGCCCTATACTTCCTAGATAGCAGCAGCTATCTACATACTCGACTGCTTGACCTTGTAGCATGATGTTTTTCGTGCTAATATTGTAGATTTTCATAGTCTTGGTTTTCTTGATATTTATCTCAAGTCCAAATCTTATGCGAGAATAGACAAATATCATTCGTATATTCAAAATTTTCGAGTTGGCGTAAGAGACTCCATGTTATCCCTCGTCTCCTTGAACAGACTTTGCTCATTATGTCATCCAGCACGGTGGTAAATAGCTGAGGTGATTGTGGGCATCCTTGTTAGACTCCAGCATTGGTGTGAAATGGTTGGCTAATGCTTCCGTTGTGAGGAACTGAAAGTTCTGCATCCTCATACCTCGCTTTAATTATTCGAATTATCTTCTGGGGTACTCCTTTTGTTCTTAATGCTTTTAATACTGCGCTTCGACTGATGGTATCATGCTTTCTTGAAATCGACGAACAGTGGATACAAAGGTGTACGTCATTCTATAGACTGTTCAGTGATTATCCGTAAAGTGTTGGCCTGATCTATGCAGCTTCTACTGAGTATATTAACGTTGCAGATAACAAATTTCTATCCTATTGCTCTTTTCTTAAGTACCTTTTATTAGTGAGTAAGTATAAAAATATTTCATTTCAATTTCATAAATTTTCGTTTATTTTATTCTCATTATCTGCAATGCATTTCAATGTTTTTAAAACTCTACCAGCATCCAATTTTTCTTCCCCGTACAGGTCGACACAGTTCTGCACTAGAGATTTTTTACAATCCCATTCAGGTTCTCTATAAAGGCGATTACACAAACGATCAACATCAAAGCCATCACCGTCACTGTAAATATCTAAACTCGTGGCAATGCAATAAAGAAATTTACGCATTTGATCAGTATCAATTATTTGGCGATTTCTAAATTTTTCCAAACTATCAGATGGCAATGGAAAATCGATTAAACATTTATCGTTAACTTCTTTAGGATTCATATGAGAGTTTGGTACATGGCTAAGGATCTTTGATGATTAAATAAAAAAGAAATTATTATTGAAAAAATATATTGATTTTGTTCGATCAAATTACCCCTAGAACACCGCATAGGAAAAGAAAAATTGTGCGAAACATTTAATTGTTAATATTGTTTTTATAAGTTGAGTGATTAAAAACTATCTGAGACACGATTAACAGTTTTATTATTTAAAATTAATTAATCAGACTCGTTAAACAACGTGACTGTGTGAAAACTCAAAACTGATAAGAAAGTGAAATGCTGTACTGGGTCAATCACTAAGGTTTTGAGTATTTGCTTAAACGCATCCCTATTTTGTTTTTCTTACTAAGTATGTACGTATGAATGAAACAAACTGATTACATTGGTCTAAAAGGCAGAAAGTGAATATTTTAGACTTGCAACTAATGCTGCCAATTATACAGCGAAGGTTTAGATAGCGCAAGGAGGGCGTATTACAGTGAAGTTCCCAAACTAAAACTCAGATATCTTTTGTAATCGTGACTTGAGGTGCACATGAACGATCAGTACTTTAATATAATGACTCATGACGCTTTAACACTTTTTTGGATTAAAACATTTTGGGATACAATTTTTTGCTTAACATTTCTATGGCAACTAATAAGAGATGGGACCAATCTTTGGTAAACTTGACTTTAATCAAAGAAATCAGTAGTTCCTGAAATTATCAGTTTTTTGTAGACTTGTTACAAACACCAGCACAAACAATACGCAGACCTACCACTGGTGATTGTGTATGGTATTCTCTGAAATTTTGTTTCTTTTGTCCATGCAAGCAATTAAAGGTGGATAAGAAATATTAATAAATTCACCACAGTGTCAGTGAACTTACTAAAGTTGTGGTTGTAGTTGTGGTTGTGGTTGTGATCTTAACTAAGCGCTTATTCTTGTTGCCAACTATACTCCATACATTTTCTGTTAAATTTTTCAAATTGGAATCTGATAACAATAAAATCGACAAAATAAAAGAAATTCATTAACTACGTGGGTAGTTTGATAAATTTGTTTATTTTTAATCGTAAATTCAATACAACAAGAACATATCTTATTATATAGTATTGTTTAGTTAATTGTCATACATGTATAAAAAAATAATTTAAAAATGGAATAGTTAGTAAATTGAATTTAGAAGATTTAAATAAAAAAAACGCCAATGCCCACAAAATAGGCGTTTGTTTCAAGGATGGCGAGACCTCGTCGCTTGACTCAAGTCTCTTAACACCCTACTAGTTTTTCAAATTCAGTAACAGAAAATAGTCACAATGGCCTATATCTAGAGAATATGTTCGATAGAGTAGAAATTCGAAGCTTAATTCATGGATTGGTGCACGATAATGACCTTGATGGAATAGCAGACTTCTTTCTACGCTAGATGTCGTCTTTTTGCTCTAATATTTAATCTGTCTAAGCCTCTGAATAATTTGTACCGGTAATTGGTTTGCCTTTTTTATGGTAATCGGGGTGCATCACCGAAAAATGTACTTCGATGGCGATATAATATTTCTAAATTTGTTGTAGTTGCTTTTAAAGCAACTTTTCATTATTCCAATATACGCTTACTAATACCAAGTGACTAAAATTCATTGACCTATTCATTATATGCCCACAAGAAGAATATTTTATAAAATTTCATTGGACCTGCCTGCACTTTAAAAGCAAAGTTTCTAATAATATAGAAATGTTTATATTCTATTCGAAACTAAAAGTGATTCTGAGTTCGTTAGTATAATTACACAGTGCGACAAAATAGATAGGCGCTTGAAAAATGTGGATAAAATAGGACGAAAAATGTGTGTTTGCTTGAGAAATACATGCAGATTATTCAAGGCTACTTAAACGACTTACGAGGGCGGATTGACATTGAAGCTACCTAGCGCTAGATGGCAAACACAAAAATTTTTTCTTTCTTAGAAATTACGATCTGTCAAACGTCAGCTGTTAAAATTTTAGCGAAATTCATCGATTAGTTTATTGGTTGTAGTCGTTTGAAGTAAGCAACTTTTGTGTTTCTTGGAAAATGGCAAAAAGCGAATTTCGTGTAGTGGTTAAACACTATTATTTGAAAGGCAAAACGGCGAAAGAGACAAAAGAAAAGCTTGATAAACATTACGGTGAATCGGCTCCGTCAGATTATATGGTAAAATATTGGATTGGATTGCTGAATTTAAACGGGGCCGAACAAGCACTGCAACAATACCATCAACAGGAAGGCCAAAAGAGGTGGTTACTGAAGAAAATATCAAGAAAATCCTCGATATCGTTATGAATGATCGCCGGGTCAAAACACGTGAGATTGCTGAAATGATTAACATATCATATGAACGTGTATTCAACATTTTGCATGAACATTTGCATATGAAAAAGCTATCGGCAGGATGGGTGCCGCGTTTGCTCAGTGTTGAACAAAAACGAGTTCGACAAATCACTTCACAGCGGTGTTTGGACATGATAAAGCATAATCCTGCTGATTTTTGGCGTAGATTAATAACTGTTGATGAAACCTGGGTCCAACACTATACATCTGAAACCAAAAATCAATCGAAGCAATGGTTGTAAGCTGGTGGAAGTGCTCCGAAGAAGTCGAAGACAGCGAAATCAGTTGACAAGGTTATGGCCACTGTATTTTGGGATGTACACGGAATATTGCTCATCGATGATCTTGAAAAGGGATCCACAATCACCGAAGAGTATTATCGTGCATTATTGGTTCAATTGGTTGATGCAATCAAGGAAAAGCGACCACATTTAAACAAGAAAAAAGTGCTCTTTCTTCAAGACAACGCACCGGTTCACACAGCATTAGATATGATGCTAAAACTACGAGAAATCCACTTCAAATTGGTTGATCATCCATCTTATAGTCCAGATTTAGCCCCTAGTGACTTTTCCTGTTTCCAAACTTGAAAAAATGGCTCGCAGGAAAAAGATTCATTTCAAACGAAGAAGTGATTACCGAAACTAATGCTTATTTTGAGAAGTTCCCAAAATCGTATTATTCAGATGGTATAAAAATGTTGGAAAATCGTCTTACTAAGTGTATTGAGCTAAAAGGAGACTATGTTGAGAAATGAATGTTTTTTGAAAAAAAAAATGTTTTTTTCCTACTTAGGTAGCTTCAATATCACTCCGCCCTCGTATATATCAATTAAAATGTCTATTTCTCTTCTTTCCTAAACCGAAAACCGGCTAATATTCAATTAAGTTCTTAGCCTTTAAGTGCAAGAAGGTCTGCTTGTAACTCGAAATTTTGAAGGTGCTTTGAAAATTTAAAAAAAATGAGCCCTGTTCTGCTCGGCAGCGACCATCAGAAAAGTATTATCATTTGACAGGTACTTTTTTGTCGCACCGTGTTATAGGTTAACTTAAGTCTTAGAAGCATCAGCATGAACAAAATACATTTCCTTTTCTTTAATAGTTACAACAAATACATACGATACATACATACATACTATATTAGCTTATAATATTCAATGTTCTATTGTAAATGTAAATGTAATCTTATAATACACAAATTCAAAATGTCAAGGGCACTTACCACCGGCAACCTGGGTGTCGTTATGTAATGGCTTCAAAAGTACTTTTTTGTCACACCTGCAAATTAAATAAAAATCGAAATAAAACTCTTAATAAAATACAAATGAAAAAATTGTATCGATTATTATCGATTTCAATATCAATCAGATTAAAAACATTAATACTCTGAGATTTCAAAGGCATTAGAAAAAGGGAAATTTAGTTAAGAAAGCCTAAGCCAAAAAGGAACTCGTATTACGAAACGCCTTACTAAAGACTGAACACGTTATTGACGAAATTACAACATCAACAACTTGCGACTCATGTAACATCTACAGAAAAAAAGTGTTTCCAGATTCAAGAATTTCGTTTCAACAGCATTGAAACATGAAACCCACAAAACGATGGATGGAACATCAACGCAACACATAAAGGCAATAACGGATATGAAATGTTATTTGCAAGCATTACAGGATACACTCAGAAAGAAGGATAAAAAGTAATTTGCTACACTCTTACACAAATACACTTACACACTCTGTTTAACAACTATTACCAGCAACAATGTGACGACCATTGTACAGTAATAAGTCCTTTTCTATTATAATACGAGTACAAATACAAATGGGCTGTAGTTTCTTTGTCATTTGTTCTCTTTTTTTGCAATTTATGATACAAATTCATTAAAAAATATTCCCTACAAAAAAACAACAATAATTTTTGTATATTTTTTATGTAGAAATACTATATGAGAGCGAGAGAGAGACAAAGAGAGGGAGAGAGAGTGTCGAAAAATATATTTTTTTTCCCATCCAAATAACAGTTTCCAATTACAATATCGTTTGAAGTGGGCCTCTTCTGAAGTGCCTCTTAGTTTTCCATTGTATTCCATATGTTTTTGTTGTTGTTCTTGTTGCAATCGAGATGTGTTAATCACTATTGTAATGAATTAGTTGTTGCCAGTTGTTGTTATTGTTCTTAATATTAAATATTTGATTTTTATTGCTATTATTGTTGGTGTCAAAGTATAAACATTGTTTCCGATAAAAATCATATTTTTTGTGAAGAGTATGTAGAAAAGGAAACCAAAAAAAGGAAGTCATCAGAGACAATATTACCCAACAAACAAAAATGTCAGCATTTAAAAGGATAATAAAGAAGTATATTCTAAAAGCTCCTGTGTGTTTTTGCACCATAATATAGTCCGTAGTAATAGTTAATATAATAATGCAAGTATTAGGTCACTCAATAAGTCCGTACGATGACACATAGATGGCGTTACTAGAAATTTGTCCATATTACTTTTTTAAGATTTACTTCGTATATTTATTAATTAAAATTTAATTACAATAACTTATAAAACCTGTTAAGCCATATGGCTTGTCAGCAGATTTTATGATTTTTATTCAGTACTAACCTTCAAACATTACGTGTATAAATTTGACAACAATTTGACTATTGATTCGTGAGGTATAACATTTTGTGTGAAGCAACTTTTGTTATTGAAGAAATTTAAAAAAGTGAATTTCGAGTTTTGATAAAGCACTGCATTTTGATAGAAAAAAAGAAATACAGTGGAAACCAAACAATGATCGAGAAGTGGTTTGCTGAATTTAAACGTCGTTGTACCAGCACAAATGATGTAGAGCACAGTGGACGCCCACAAGAGGCTGTTAGTCCAGAAAACATCAAAAAAATCCACAAATTGGTAATGAACGATAGCAAATTGAAGGTGCACGACCTAACTGACATTGTAAAGATAGCAGATGTTAGTGTTTTTACCATTTCAGACGATTATTTGTGTATGCGAAAGCTACACAAGCGTGAGCTTACAAATCGTGCCACAAATCGATGAAAACGATGGCGAAAATGAATGAATCGGTTTTCGGATCGCAATGATGACGAAATCGCTAAAACTGAGGCCTATTCTGACGAGAAAGAAAAATCGTGCTATAGGGTCCGCCAAATATTTTTTTTTTTTTTTTTGAATGCTATAAAAAAAAACTACTGAATATTTTTTTTTTTAATTTTTTGTTTTATTTTAAAGTACAATCCTTGCGGTTAATAATGGAAAATAACTTCATTCAAATAGCTGCCTCGGCTGGCCATGCAGTAGTCTACATCATCGGTCCAATTTTTAAGCACATTATCGATTGTGTGCAGCTGTATTTCACCAATGGCTTCACGAATATTATCCTTTAAAGCGTCAATATCTTCGACGGCACCCCACAAATAATAGTCCAACGGTGTCAAATCGCAGCTCCAAGGTAGCCAAACAATATCAGCTCTGCGGCTGATAATGCGATCTCCAAAAACAGGGCGCAAAACATCGAGTGTAGCTTCGGCTGTGTGGCACGTAACGCCGTCCTGTTGAAACCAAATGTTGCTAATATCCTCCTCTTCAATTTTTGTAAACAAAAATTCGTTCAACATGGCCCGATAACGAACGCCATTGTCTGTAACGGCCACTCCTCGCTCATTTTCGAAGAAAAATGGCCCAATTAGGCCTCTGGACCAAAATCCGCACCAAACAGTAACTCGTCTTGGGTGTATCGGCTTTTCAACGTATGCGCGCGCATTTTCTGTGCCCCAATTTTGTTTGCTTACTTACCCGCCAAGATCAAAATGAGCTTCATCTGAAAAGATGATTTTTTTTTGGCAAAATCGGCATCTTCTGTAAGTCGATCGCAGGCCCACTTAGCGAAGCGTATACACAATCATATTCGTTCAGCGGAAGGATAAAACTAATTATCTGTCAAATCAGACATGAGCTAAGTGTTACCATTCACGAAATAAGCAATAGTTGAAAAAAAAAACGTTAGATGGCGGACCCTATATAAAAGTAGTATCGAAAAGTTGCAAAATCGCTATATTCGTTGTATCGCGCTCGAAGGCAACTATGTTGGATAATAAAATCGAGTTTTCTCAAAATTTTGTTTTTTTTTCTTATTTATCCTACGGACTTATTGAGTGATCTGTTAGATTTTATTGAATTTTTATTGAGAAATTTATTCTTGGCTTTGTCTTAAGTCGAATTCAATAGGTAAATTAAAAAGATTCTTGCTATAGGACTTAAGTACCATTAAATTACGAAAGCAGGTCAATTTTTACGTTTACAATGAAATACTGTTTAACCAGTATTTAAGCTGTTGCTATTAGTCGATTTTGGGCAACTTTTTGTGCAGGTTGTCTCCTTAGTTTTGGGGAAAAAGAATGAGAAATCATGAATTTTTAGGTAAAAGAACCATCTTAGAAAGAAAGTCTAATGGGCGAACAATCTTATTCGGCATATGATAGAACAATTTTGATTCAAGCAAACATCCAGAAAAACTGAACATCAATTTTGTGTTTAAACAAATGTACAATATGGACATAGAAGGCACTTCTGGTGAATTAAAGTTCGTTACTACTGGTCAGATTATTGATAGCAGTAATCGTATATGATTTGGTTAAAATTTTTTCACATAAGTAGCCAGCCTTTAAACAACAAAGTTAGTAAAAGTTATTCAGTTGGTAGATATTTGTCGCAAACAAACAAATATCTGGACTCTAAAAGGTGAAGTAGTAAAATTTTAATTTTTAAAATTTAATTCACATATTCATCGATATTTTGTATACTGGGTTACACCAGAAGCTTGAAATTTTTGCCAAACTGAACCCTCAAAAATAACATTTCGATGTCTTTCAGGGGAATTATGAAACAAAAAAAAGGAAAAAAGAAAAAAACTACTCAAATTGAAATGTAGAATATGATTTTTATTAAATTAAATACAATTACATATGTATGTATGTATGCATGCATGTATGTATGTTGTAAATATAACAAAATTATATAATAAAGGGTTTGTATTTCAAACATTAAGAAAAAAAGATTTTTGTTTTTTATTTTTTATTTTTGTATCATTTGACAGCGAGTTAAAGAGAGGAAGAGAGACAGCTTCTATATACAAAAATTATACAATTTGTGTTTTCTATTAAAGACCATATTATTAACTCCATCTGTTTAAAGAGAAGAATGAGACATTTTGGATATTTTGACCTTTAGCCTCAGGGCATATACACATAGTCAGCAGCAACATTTCAAAATTGCTGGTATAAGTTTTTACCATTCCCTTCCCTTCATTGTTTCATTCATTTGTTAATTTTTAATTTGTATTTTTTAAAATACATTCGTAATGATATGAAATGAAAACCATCATGATCATCCAGCTGTGAATTTTATTTGATTTTTATTAGATTTTTATTATTGCAACAGAGGGTTGCGGAGTTTTGGTTGTTTTTTTTTTTTTTTTTGCCAACAACCTCAATGCGAGTATCTTTATGATGAGAAAGGAAAGGAAGACTGTTAACAAATAATGAAAAAAAATATATAAAAAAATGTAAATTTTTTATTTTCAAGTTTTTTTTTTAATTAAATGAAGCCATTTTGTTTTCTGTTTATTATTATTATTTTAAAAAAATTTTATTTTGTATGTCAAAGTATAGTTAAACGAAATAAATCTGTATGATGATGTACTTCAAAGCATTTATAGTTGAACTTTTAAAGTTTAAATCTCATCATTATTAATCAAAGTTTATATTTGTGGGATACTCTTTGAACCCACAAAGCGTTGACAGATTTTATTTTCTTACCAAGAATAAAAGAGTACCCTGAAAATGTATTAACAAAGTTATAAAGGTTTTTTTTGCACTCATCACTCAATATTTCATCTTCTAAATTGTAATTTGTTTTGACATTTCTTTTCAGCTGATTTTTATAAACAACTACTTATGACCTATATTAGACTCCAGCAGAACTTTAAGATTGTGGACATTTATTTCTGATTTGCTTTGTTCGAGGCTCAAGTAACAAAGCTATTCTCCGAATATGGAGTGAAACTGCGATTGTGTACATACACGAAATTTTATTATAGGGTCTGCCATCTAACGTTTTATTTTCAACTAGTGCTTATTTCGTGAATGGTAACACTTAGCTCATGTCTGATTTGACAGATAATTAGTTTTATCCTTCCGCTGAACGAATTTGGTTGTGTATATGCTTGAAAAACGCTGGGAATCTAGACCTGCGTTCGACTTACAGAAGATGCCGATTTTTCATCTTTTCAGATGAAGCTCATTTTGATCTGGGCGGGTATGTAAACCAGCAAAATTGTCGCATTTGGGGCACAGAAAACCCGCACGCATACATTGAAAAGCCGATACACCCAAGACGAGTCACTGTTTGGTACGGATTTTGGTTCAGAGGCATAACTGAGTCATTTTGCTTCGAAAATGAGCAAGCAGTGGCCGATACAGTCAATGGCGGTCGTTATCTGGCCATGTTGAACGAATTTTTGTTCACAAAAATTGAAGAGGAGGATATTATCAACATTTGGTTTCGACAGAACGGCGCTACGCGCCACACAACCGAAGCTACACTCGAAATGAAATTATTTTCCATTATTAACCGGAAGGATTTTACTTTCAAATAAAAAAAGAAATTTGAGAAAATATTCAGTAGTTTTTTTTTATAGTATTTTCAAAAACAAAAATAAAAAAAAATTATTTGGCGAACCCTATATTTGTTATGGATTGTCGGCGGTCGATATTTCTTTAAAAATTAGAATGATGTTATCAACATATACAGGGTGGCCAAATTTGAGGTTAGAAAGTAAATTTCAAGAATTGAGCTGTCAACCTCTGACACTTATTTAGTAAAAAATTTAGAAATGTTAACTATGAAATGCTAAACCTTTGAACAAAGAATGTTAATTGTGAAATTTTGAGTGTTTGAAAAACTGAACGAAAGCAGCGATTTTTCAACAATATCATCTCTAGTGATGAGGCCCATTTTCGATTAGACGGCTATGTAAAGGCTCACAACAGTCCTCGAAAAATCATTACATCCAAAGAAAGTGACCATATGGTGCGGTTTGTGGTTAGGCGGCATCTTCGACCTATATTTTTTTACGAAAATAAACAAATAAAAGCCGTCATCGTGAATTCTCTGCGCTACCAAGCCATGATAACCAATTTTTTGTGGCCACAATTGGCTAATGATGACATCAGTGACCTTTGGTTTCAGCAGGAGGACGCCACACAGCCAGCCAAACAATGCAATTATTGGATGAGAAATTTCTCGATTTGGCGATATCAATTGGGCGCCTCGTTATTTTCTCTGGGGCCATTTGAAAGACCAGTTTTACGTGAACAAATCACAAGCAACTGACACTGTGAAGGCTGAAATTCGGCGCTGCATTGACGAGATAAACGGAGCTTTGTTCCAAAATGTGCTTGAAAATTTTGTGAAAAGAGCCGAGAGTCTGCCAACGTGCTAAAGGTGGACATTTGCCTGACATCATATTCCATTATTAATTCCCATATTTTTATTTTATATTTAACCTCAAAAATATCCACCCTTTAGAATGCTCATTTACCTTACGGCGCCATTTAATTACCGCGTCATTTTGATGTTAATATCACGAAAAATATGTGTTAATTGGCTTCGAAAGTAAATTATTTTCTTAAGCAATTGGAAATCAACATAAATCATGCCATTAATAAGAATCACCAGAAGTCCTTGCGAGCGTAGTCATATACAAATTGTTTTTAAAACATAAAAACCATGGAATTTTTCTATAAAAGGAACGAAAGTTGCATTTTGTTGTTTCAATTCACAAGTTCGAACGCTCTTATGAAAACCCCTTTTAAAAATAATCGGCTATGTTCTGTAAACCGAAATCGAGTAAAATTGAAATCGAATGAAAATTGTTATAATCTTCTAATCTGACAAGATTTTGATAAGTTTTTTTTTATTAATTCGCCCAATTACTTCTAAAATAACTTCTTTGATTATCACAACTTTAATTTAATTTTCGTTTTCAATATCACTCGTTTGTTTTAATTAACGGAAATCGAACGTTGTAGGAAGAACAAGACATTTGGAAGCAATGTCAATTGTATATAAAAGGCGGCACCTTATGCATTAGTTGAATAGTTAGTTATCGTTTGACAGTCATTAAGTAAAGTCGTGTTTAGGCGTAAATACAAGTGTTGTATAAACGAATATTAAGTGCAAGTTAATAAGTTGCTGTATAAAAACAAAGTGAGGAAAAAAACTATAAAACAACATTAACGTGGTGTTTTTTTTTTTATAAGACCAGCACCCAGTGAATGGCCCCTAATCATGCAGTGCATTGTGCTGGTACTTGGAAAATAGGTTATTGGAAGGAGGACAGAGGGAGTAGTGTTTATGGACGTTAGATTTAAATTTACTCATGTCGTAAGTGGCAGGAAATACTTTCGCTGGAAGATTATTCCACAACCGAACAGTGCGACCAAAGAACGAATTCTGCCTATAATGCGTTGTGCAATTTACTGGACAATCAACTACAAAGGAATGCGCTCTACGAGAAATACGAGTACTACGTAAAAATATATGATTCTTAGGAATTAATTCCTTAATCTCGTTAGAACACATTCCGTTATAGTACCGATAGAACAATGAAACACACGCTACATGGCGACGGTGCTCCAATGAATCGATAGAGTTGACTACCCTACCGTCATTGATGAGCATATTCGTCCTCTACTGTACGCGGTCATTTTGGTGCAATAAAAATGAAATCAAACGTTTTAGAATAACAGAATTTTGCGTACAAAACCATTAGTTATTTATGTTAAATATGTGTAAGTACACTTTCTGAACCTGTTTTGATAGAAATCATTATTGTTGTGGTGTAATGAACTCTAAACCTTCAACACAATTTTTACAAGATTGTCAAAATTGCTTTGAATTTCTTAACATTTTTATTCCACTCACAGCGAAAAGTTGTATTTGATATTTAAACAAACAATTGCGAGTAAATAAAAATCAACAAAAATAAAGTCAAACGATTCCCACGCTACTCGAGTATTAAGTTGGAAAAATCTCAGGTTGTGAAAACAGCGCATTACAAGGACTGCGTGGAAACAATAGCAAAAAATTCTTTGCCAGGATTTCAAATCATTTTCCACACTTTTGCTGTTGATGTTGCTGTTACCGCTGCTACGAGTAATGATGATGATTGCGTTAAAGAAGGTTGCATGGCTCTATCCTGGTGGTATAAAAATAAGCAAATAAAACACCGGCACTGACTCACAATAAGCAGGTGGCTGTTGATTTCTTCATATGGTTTTTTTGAATAAAATAATCAAACACACAGCGAAATGGTTTATAAAATGAATTTGATCTGTATCTTTGGGCCGCAGAGAAAATAAATAAATTAATAAAAAAACAAAACAAAAACAAAAACAAAAATAAAAAATATTGATATTTTTTGTAATGAAAGGTCTGAAAAAAAGAAAATTGTGTGGCAACGAGCAAAGGAAACAAATACTGTGCAAATAGAAAAAAGCATACAAACAAACATTTTTTTATTTTTAATTTTATTGTCTTCGTTTTATGTAAAGGGGGGAAAGCCAATTTTAAAACTCTAACAAATGCTCGAAAATATTAAAATCATCAGTCATCATCAGGTTTGTCTAAAATGTTTTTTGTTTTTTTTTTTGTTTTTGTTTTAAGATTACAAAAGGTAACAGATACGCTCTCATCATATAATGACGAACTGAATGAAATTGAATAAAATGGGAGGCAAAAACTACAAACAAAAAAGTATCAATTACGCGTTGTTGCAAATAAAATCTGAGAGAGAAAGAAGACGAAGAACTGATTAAAAATGTTGCAACATAAGACTTATGACGCAATACTGCAATAATACTTTCAAAGACCAACTCTACCAAAACCAAATAGTCAAGTGCGCTTTTCTTTGTTGATTTTCGTATTGTTTTATTGTTTTAGTATTTGATTGTCTGCTTGTGATTCTTTACAACCTCAAAATTCCCACGAATGCCATATACGAGTATGTTTAAAATGTGTAATTGAGAAATTTGGTAAGACTTTCTTCGCTGGAGATTATTTTTCAAATTGTTTCGAATTTGTACGATAAGAAACAATATAAATGATTTTCTACTTGAAAAATTACACCAACACTCTTTTGCACAGTGGAATATCATATTCTCCAGCATAAGAACAACTGACTAGAAACAGAAGTCCTGCACAATAAAATAATACGGGGCGACAAGCAAAAGAGTACCTGGCAAATGATACTATTATTCTGATAGGAGCTGCCGAGCAGAACAAGGATCTGTTTTTAAAATTTTCGAAACACCTCCAAAATCTCGAGTTGAAAATCGAGTGCATATCAGAAAAATAGTATAATTTCTCAGGTATTTTATCTTCGTTCATTTTTGTCGCAGTATAGCCAAACGAATTGTATTGTAGCAACAAGCAATCAAGCTTTAAGCGTGTGACCACACGAACAGCTTTTGTTAGGGTCATAACTAAGCAGCAGTCGGTCGAAGGGCGATCATCACTATAACTTTGACACACTGAATCACAACGTTATGTGGCACGTTTTTTGGTGTGTCAACGAAACTAATCTCGCTGATTCATGTAGCCTGCAGAATAACAAATAAAAGAAGACTATGCAAGTAAATTTTATTCGGCGTTGAAGTACACAATGTGTTTTATACCAACTTTTCGTTAACATTGTTGTCACAGCAAAGGTATAAGCGAGAATATGACAGCTAAACTGAAACAATTGGCAGATGTAGCCCACAATCGTGCTGGACTATTTTTTGAGTAAAGTCTGCTCAGAAAGAAGACGAATTACATAGCTTCTCCCACGCCAACTCGATACTTTTGGATTATGCGGATAATACTATTGATCTACTCACGCACAAAGTCTCCAAAATGCAGACAAAATTTTAGGAAATAACAACGTTAGTACAGAGAACGTCATGCTATAAGGCCAACTAGTCAAATACGTAAAGGGCTCGCCATCTAACGTTTTTTTATTCAACTAGAGCTTATTTCGTGAATGGTAACACTTAGCTCATGTCTGATTTGACAGATAATTAGTTTTATCCTTCCGCTGAACGGATATGGTTGTGTATACGCTTGAACAACGCTGGGAAATATTGCGACATTACTTTAAAAATCAGGATAATGTTGCAGAATGAAAAAAAGAAAAAAATCATTTTTTCGGATGAAGCTCATTTTAATCTTGGCGGGTATGTAAACAAGCAAAATTGTCGCATTTGGGGTACAGAAAATCCGCACGCCTACATTTAAAAGCCTATACACCCAAGACGAGTCAATGTTTGGTGCGGATTTTGGTCCAGAGACATAATTGGGCCATTTTTCTTTGAGATGAAATGAGCAAGTAGTGGCCGTTACAGACAATGGCGTTCGTTATCGGGCCATGTTGAACGAATTTTTGTTCACAAAAATTGAAGAGGAGGATATTAGCAACATTTGGTTTCAACAGGACGGCGCTACGTGCCACACAGCCGTAGCTACTACACTCGATGTTTTGCGCCCTGTTTTTGAAGATCGCTTTATAAGCCGCAGAGCTGATGTCGTTTGGCCACCTCAGAGCTGCGATTTGACACCGTTAGACTATTATTTGTAGGGTGCCGTAAAAGATAAGTGTTACGCCAACAAGCCAGAGACAATTGACGCTTTAAAGGACAATATTTGTGAAGCCATTGGTGAAATACAGCTGCACACAATCGATAATGTGCTTAAAAATTGGACCGATCGTGTAGGCTACTGCATGGTCATCCGAGGCAGCTATTTAAATTAAATTATTTTCCACTACTAACCGGAAGGATTGTACTTTCAAATAAAAAAGAAATTTGAGAAAATAGATATTAAATAGACATAATATTTAGATATCATCCGCTATCTAGACTATGACGGCGAAAAAAACCGTCAATGTTGAAAAAGCTCAAAAATATCAGCAACCTACTTATACTAAAGCAAGTTATACGTAGAAAAAGGAGATTTATTGGTCATACCATCAGAAAGTAGCTGGATAGCATCACAAGGATGGCTCTAGAATGGAATTAACAAGGATTAAGATTGCGTGGTCGACCAATGATTACCTGGAAACATGGTAAGGCTTAGTCTGCTACAAATTATAATTCAAGAAAACAACATGCCTTGATGTAAACTAGTAACTGAGATGTGGGGATTCCTTTAGAGGAATAAAAAATCGCATATGAAAGTACTTTGTAAGACAGCAAATTACAAATAAAGAAATACAATTATTTGTCAACTGAAACTCGTTTGGAACTCATGAATCCTTTTTCACATGGTATGGTGCATGAAAAGGAAGACCTCTTATTTATTTCTCATACGAACAATGCAGCTAAGAAACGAATGTTATTATAGTATTAAAAGAACAGTTTAACACAAGCCACATTAAGCTAAGTACCGTCGGTAATGCAGTTCTAATGAAAAGAGCAATCCACCCCGTATTTTATAGCGTAGCATATAAAAAAAATTAAATTTAATTTTCTTTTAAATAAACATTTTAATTTTAAACACAATACATTATCATTATGAATTCTTTATAAAAAAAAAAAAATAAAGAAAAAAGTTAAAGTGAACACCCAGCAAAATAGCAACCAACGGCTTGTCATACTCAACAACGACGTCAACATTATGACGGTCATCTCATTTTGACTATCGACAAAATTTCTAATCGAAAATCAATGACACAAATATTTTTGAAAAAATAAATATAAAGAAACGAAACTCCGGTAGCTGATCATGAAACAATTTAATGGATTTAAACAAAAAAAAAAAAAACAAAAAAACAAAAAAAACCGAGATGACGAAAAACCAACAAAAGCAATATTTTTTTAATAATTTTCGGTAACAAGTTGGCATTGTTGTTGTCAGTAAACAATTAAATTGAAAAAATAAAAATAAAATAAAAATAAAAATTAAACAAAATCGAAAACAAAAAGAAACCAAAACGTTCGAACTGAAATGTACGAAACGGTCTTAATCAAACAATTGCCCGGCCAATGAACAACAAATATTTGTAAACATTTTAACCAAAAACAAAAATAAAAAAATTAAAATTTCTGTTGCTGACGACGATGCTGCTGCCTGCTATTGTTGCGTTGATTTTAAAAGCATTTCCTTTAAATTTTTCGTTTCTTTTTTTTGTTTTTGTTTTTCTTCGTCTGATGTCCCAATAAATGGCTGTTTTGGAGGCAAAAGTAGCAACTGCCAAGTGTCATCATTTAATTTTGTTTTATTTTCCTCAACAATTGTTGTTTGTTCTGGTTGTTGCAGTTTCTTCTGAACTCAATTGAATGGTGCTGTCAGTGTGCGTATAGAGATCAATGATACTTTTGCCACATGAATAGGTTAATAAAGATACATACATATATACTCGTACATACAATACAATAAATTCATAAATTGGCAGATAAACCATTGTTTATGCAATCTCAATACGAGGGTTGTTCAATAAGTATTACAATTTTTGACTATATTTTCTTAAATATTAATTTCATTGAAATATTAGACGTAAAATAAAATTGTAGTCGTTTTATTACAAAAAAAACTATGTAGAGGGTACAGTACGACCATTTACACTACAATTTTCGTAATTTGTTTTTAGTGAAAAAAAATTAATTCGGCAATGGGTACTTAATTTTTTTTTTTTATAAAACCTGTATAATTACTGTTGGTTTTTACTGTATAGTTCGTTTTTAACATTTTTCTTCTCTTAAATTTTGTCTCTCTGTGCGTGTGTGTGTGTGTGTGTGTGTGTATGTCGTTTACTTATCTTTTTTAACACAAATATAACAATAGTTTTACCGCCCATTTCATAAGTTGTTGTTATTTTAAAAACATTATAAAATAAACAATAAATAAGAATAACAACAACAATAATAAAAATAATATTTCTTGTCAGCTACTGACTACGATGGTCTGTCTGCCTATATGGCTGACTGGAGCGGCACAAGCATCCATCCATCGTCTTATTACTCTTCTTAACAGACAGACAATACGAAACTATATTTCGTTAATGAATGTCTAGCGTATGAGTGTGTGTGTGTGTGTGTGTGTGTGTGTGTGTGTGTGTGTGTTGAGTCAATGTGAGAGCACTTCAACAAATTTACATTTATTATTAGTGAGTAGAAAAATTAATTTCCTTCCATGTGATAAAAGAGAAATATAAAGATTCTTTCGTAAATTATGTTCATCAGTGCTATCGCTAAAACATCCTGAACAGTTCGCTAAACTAGTATAACTCTGTTATACTCTGTAATAGAAGTAAATGAATCAACGTGACAAACGCTGACAATGATAAATCATCGATGACTGACGAAGAATTCTCTTTGATATCATACATGACTTTCTAAAGCAATTATTCTAAATTTTCATAGATGACAGAAGTTGATTTTGTCTTTGCAGGCATTTGTGTATTAGTGAAGCATAAGAGACAATATTATCGAGAATCATTATAAAAGAATCATAACAGATAATGTAGTTTCATGTCAGTTTTCTTTAGTATGGTGGTATTATAATTACGTTGTCATACTCCCTTTGTTTGTGTCATTGTTACTACGATTCATCCATGAAATTTGTCATTGACGATGATTTCAAGGAAATTTCGACTTGATAGTGATTCTGCGACGATTATTCATCAATTAAAAAATATCAGGTGACAATGTTGCTCAAATATTATATCATATCTACGTGTACATATGCTTAAGTTTTCTAAAAAACTAGTTTTACCCATCTGGCTTTGTCCGGGAATCTTTATATGTACACTAGTGGACAGCTATTTAGAGACAACAATTCTTTGTATACTTCCTCAGCGTGATTATTTAGTGATTTAAAGCCTCAATAAAAGCAACAACATTTTATTATGTGTGAAATATGCCACGTCCACCTATCCAATATCTCCCACTTTTAAACTTATGATTCTTATTAGACCCGTCACTTAGATTCCTCTCAAGATATAAAAAATATCACCATTTATTTGTACGCGAGGTACGTAGCATGCCCACGAAGTCATTTTTAACAAATTCAGAAACTTCTTTTATTGTTCAAAAATCAATACTTATTTTGTATTAGAGGTACTACCATGCCCACTTATTCTATCTTGTTTAATTGCTGGACAACTTAGAATACGTGCACTGAATCCACGTGCCAAATCTTATTCAAATACCTTTAACACGAGTCGAGATAAAGGAACGACCCCAGCGCCATCTGTTGAATATTTTCGCTTTTCTTTTTTCCTATACCTTCACTTAGCAATTGCCAACAATTCGCAGAAGAAAGTATCGCATTTGGTTCTGTCGTTTTCAAGTTTTAAGCAACCGAACAAACTACAATCCATTTTTATGTATATAATAGATAGGTTCTACAAAAAGAATTTGTTCTTTCACTCCATCACTAGTCTTGTATCAAAAAAAATAAATAAATAAATACTAAAAAATATCGTAAATAATATTTTAAACATGTAAAGGGTCCGCCATCTAGCGTTTTTTTTTCCAACTGGCGCTTATTTCGTGAATGGTAACACTTAGCTCATGTCTGATTTGACAGATAATTAGCTTTATCCTTCCGCTGAACGAATATGGTTGTGTATACGCTTGAACAACGCTGGAAATCTGGGCCTGCGATCGACTTAGAGAAGATGCCGATTTTGCCAAAAAAAAATCATCTTTTCAGATGAAGCTCAGTTTGATCTTGGCGGGTATGTAAACAAGCAAAATTGTCGCATTTGGGGCACAGAAAATCCACACGCATACATTGAAATACCGATACACCCAAGACGAGTCACTGTTTGGTGCGGATTTTGGTCCAAAGGCATAATTGGGCCATTTTTCTTCGGAAATGAGCAAGGAGTGGCCGTTACAGTCAATGGCGATCGTTATCGGGCCATGTTGAACGAATTTTTGTTCACAAAAATTGTAAAGGAGATATTAGCAACATTTGGTTTCAACAGGACAGCGCTACGTGCCACACTGCCAAAGCTACACTCGATGTTTTGTGCCGTGGTTTTGAAGATCGCATTATCAGCCGCAGAGCTGATGTCGTTTGGCCACCTCGGAGCTGCGATTTAACACCGTTGGACTATTATTTGTAGGGTGCCGTCAAAGATAAGATAAGTTACGCCAACAAGCCAGAGACAATTGACGCTTTAAAGGACAATATTCGTGAAGCCATTGGTGAAATACAGCTGCACACAATCGATAATGGGCTTAAAAATGGGCCGATCGTGTAGGCTACTGCATGGCCAACCGAGGCAGCCATTTGAATGAAATTATTTTCCATGATTAACCGGAATGATTGTACTTTCAAATAAAAAAAAGAAATTTGAGAAAATATTCAGTAGTTTTTTTGATTGAATTTAAAAAAAAAAATTATTTGCGGACCCTATAAATACTTCCATACACACATTGGTATGTATATGTATATATATATATGTATGTATAACGACAAAAATTTATTACTTATGAATGCAAGGAAATAACTCTTTCTCTAGGCCAATAATAATCATAATTGACCAACTTCATTGTGTTTTTCTTTTTTATCTGGTTTTGTCGGTTGTACACAGCCGTGCATCTTAAATAAATAATTTTTGAGTACTTTTTCGATATTTTTTTGTGTGTTTTGTGTTTTATTTTCAAAGTTAAATTGTCACTTTAACTAATTTGCATAAATTGCTACCATGTTTCTGTTGCTGGTGCTGTGCTGTTAGCAGAGAGTATGTGTTGTACAATCGTATCTTAAATAGTCATGATACGACGAATATCACTATAAAATTCAATATTTTCTGCTGATGGATCGAATAGACTTATGGATGCTTGGACGGCATAGCATGGCATGGCTTCCTGTTTACACACACTCTCAACAACAGCAACAAAAAAGAAGAGCCGCAACTACTGCGAAGAATTAATGTTTCGAAAATAATTGATCATGTTTTTCTTGTTATTTTTATAAGATTCTCAAGTGGTCGGTATTCAAAATATGGTTAATAAATATTTTTCCGCTGCTTTTTTTGTTTTTTGTTTCTCAAAAGACCACCAACATTGAAGAATATTGTTTTTTTATCAATTGCCTATTTCTCCTTTTTTTATATTTTATTTAAATATGACTACGATTGGTTAATTTTGGTTGTGAATGAATTATTTTGCCTTAGAGGGTAAAGTGTAATTCATTTATTTATTACTTTATTCGATAATTACTAGCAATTATACGAAAAGTGTGTTTACAAGTAGTTTTGTAAATGAAGAAAAAAGGTTGATTAAAAGAGAAAAAAACAACAATTCAATATTATAATTAACCCATTCACTAATGGGTGAAAAACATAAACACAAATTATGAAAAATTAATGTATTCAATAACACAAGGTGACACAAAAGTCATGTCAAAATGCGAATTGGCTACCGTTTTGTCAGAAATAAAAATAAAAAAACAAAACTGCGCTCTGTTTTTATGAATTTTTGAATTATTGCTTGCAAAACATAAAGATTTCTTCTAAAGCGTGTTTTTATAGAGGTTTAGAACTTTAAGTTGGCATTACTTTTCAAGATGGCGACCGATTTAACAGCTGTCAAGTGATTTTTCTCAGTTTGGTTTGGCAATTTATCATGAATAGACTCACGCCTGAACAACGCTTGCAAATAGTGCAAGTGCGGAAAACGTATCGCGCACTACGTCCATTTTATCGTCAACAAAATCGTCCATCAGAGCAGTTAATTCGATTAACCATGGAAAGTTTTCGCACCACGTTTGCTCTTATTGATAACTCGCATCTCCAGAGATGCTGTACAGTGCGTACAGAAGAAGCTATAGCTGCTGTAGAGCGTAGCATTGAGGAAGACCCGAATGTGTCCATCTGCCAATTTATGGAAGATTTTGCGGAAGGATCTTGGTTTGCGTGCTTACAAAATCCAATTCGTGCAAGAATTGAAGCTAAACGATCATCAAGTAAGGCGTAGATTCGTCGATTTTCATAAGCGAATTTTGTTTAGCGATGAAGCGCACTTCTGGTTGAATGGCTACGTCAACAAACAAAACTGCCGCATTTGGAGCGAAGGTAATCCTCAAGTGTATGTGAAAACACCGTTACATCCAGAAAAACTGACTGTTTGGTGCGCTTTATGGGCTGGTGGAATCATTGGCCCGTACTTTTTCAAGAACGATGGTGGCTAGAACGTTACAGTCAATGGTGATCGGTATAGAGCCATGACTACTAACTTTTTCATTCCTGAATTGAATAACCATGATGTCCCGGAGATGTGATTTCAACAAGACGGCGCAATATGTCACACAGCTCGTGCCACAATAGATTTATTGAAAGACACGTTTGGTGACCGCCTAATTTCACGTTTTGGACCTGTGAATTGGCCTCCAAGATCTTGTGATTTAACACCGCTAGACTACTTTCTGTGGGGCTATGTAAAGTCATTGGTCTATGCGGTAAAGCCACAAACGCTTGACCATTTGGAAGACAACATTCGCCGTGTTGTTGCCGATATACGGCCACAAATGTTGGAAAAAGTCATCGAAAATTGGACGTCCAGATTGGACTACATCCGTGCCAGCCGTGGCGGTCATATGCTAAAAATCATATTTAATGCCACAAGATTAACTTTCGAATAAATAAAATTCTTGTCAATCGAATAATCCATCGTTCTATACCTCTATAAAAAACAATCTACAATCCAAGTCCAAAATTAGAGATCATTCCCCTCTGCACGAGTTGAAAGCACGGTTACTTTATCCTGATGAAATCACAAATGAATTTAATTTGCGTTAAAAATAGCTTTACGACTGGCTATAAAGAAAATTATAACATACTCGCTTGTGGCAGACATTTAAGCAGCCTTAAAGGCTCACTACTTCGCGAACAAAAGAGCTCCAAGGGTTTTCATTAGGGTCTAAACATTCTTAGCTATCTTTGTGAAATACACTGAGAAAAGATCAGCTTATGGGTTAAAAGAAATTTTAGTCTAGACTGAGACAAGCGAAGAGCTTTGTTTCATAGATCAACTGAAAGTTAATATTGCTGAATAGGAGCGCTGATAAAGCACTATCAGGACTATTTACCGTTTATTGTGGTCCTAGAGACAAATCATGATGACTTTCTGGGCATAGATTCCAAATATTTTTTATTCTTTCACTAGAAAACAACAATTAAATTCGTGGTCACACAAGCAATAGGAGGTCAGCTATTTTTTGCAACATCATTTATCCGCCAATGGCAAAGAATATTTGACGCCAGTATTTCTTGTACAAAATATAGTTCATGACTAAGCTAAATAAAGTATTACAACTTAAATGTACTTTTTTAGTTTACAGTGCTCTTATACGTAACACCCGTACTTTTAGAAAACAATTACACAAAATGACAATGTTTATGAGTAAATTTGAATTTACGTTGTTGACTTAAAACAACTTCTTTTGGCAAAAGTTGTAAGATTTACAAAAATGTTGAAAAAGAAACGAAACAATAAACCAAAAGAAAAAAAGAAAAATAAAAATAAAAAACGTTTACAACTTAAAATATAATTTCACGCCATGTTTAACACAACAGACGATAGACGGAATAGAGACGAAATTCAAACGCAAAAAGGAAGGCAGACAGACAGACAAACGATACATGAAGAACGCCATTCATAGACTCATACACAACTACTTTCAGTAAAATTCAGTGATTTAAAGAAGTTTAGTTGAGGGTTTCTAAAGCTAAAAGGAAGAGCTTTTAAGTGTTAAATGAGAGGCAGCCCTTTAACGAAATCAAATTGAAGGAAATGGATATGGTATATATAACGCTACACGCCACAAAGTAAACGTTACAGTAAAGTCACCAACTAGACTTTTTCTTGTGTGGTTCACTGAAGTTGCATCTCTGTGATAATGGACTTAAAGTCAACATAATCAAGGCCACTGCTCAAATTCAGACGTATCTGTGCGTCGAGTTATTAAACCACTCGAATGTATACGCTATACGCTATAAGTCGCTTCGGATATTTGTACGATTGCCTTTAAATACAACTTTTTGGGTCTTTGATCATGCAAAGCAACGTTTAGTGAGTGCAACGATTTTATGTTACTGCACTGGATCAGCATTTCAGGCTCGGAAAATTGCCTCTCAAATTTAGTTCATTGTTTTGAAATTCCTAGTTCTTGAATCATAGAGAATTTTTACATTAAAAAGTTGTTTTATATCTTCTTACTTCTAATCATATCTACATAATCTTTCTCGGATAAATGCAACACTTGTCATCAGTATTTCTTGAATCGAGCCTCTTGGAGATTAAAGCGAAAAAACTTAATAAGAATGACAATCCAAGTGGGCAGACGCTGGCGTTGGTGTTTTGGGCATGAAGGTATATTGTGATGCCCGTTAGAAAGATGACATTTTTCGAGTGTCGAAAGAAGCATTGAAGAGCCTCGAAGAAATACTTGACCCCATTTGTCCTTCTTAATATTTACGAGATCTACAGTGCCGAGCATAAAAAATGCAACGCTACATAATTTATATAATTTTTAATAATGCGCCCCCAGCATGTTTCATTGCGAGTAACTGATACTTGGGCAAAAATCTCTTATTTAGTGGTCGGCGAATACATTTAATGCCATCGAAGCCGAACAAATTAAATTTGCTTTCATCGCCAGAAAGTGCCTTAGCCAATTCCTCTATTTTCCAGTTTAAGTGACGGTCTGCAAAGTCAAAACGCCTTCTTTTATTAACTCTGCTGATTAATGGCTTTTTACAGGGAGGTCCAGCAAATAAGTTGACTTCATTTAATCTCAGTCTAGCGGTATGTACAACAAATGGTACGCCCATTTGTGTTTTTGTTTAATTAACAACATTCACTGCCCTCTTTCGGCTACGACTTTCTGGTTTTCTGTCCACACTTCCAGAAGAGTGAAATTTTGAGAAAATTCCATTCCTTCCATCAAAGCTGTTATTATTGTCATCGTTTATTAACTGTTTCCTGAAAAATACAAAAAACAAAATGTTCACTTTTTATAATTAATAAAATATTGTGATCGAATTAGAAAAGATGATCAACTGATAATATAAAGTATGTTTCTTCTTCTTCTTATAAAGAATAAAAAATCCAAAGGAGAATTTGAATTTGGATACCGTTGTTAGTGATAAAATACAATTTCAGATTACGAAACTTAGAGTTGCATTTTTAATGCTCGCTACTGTACATCTGATCCAAAATGGAATATGGGTATGGGTCGGTACGTTAAAGTCTTTTTTAGAGCGGGTGACGGTAGGCTATCCAATTTCATCAATTTATCAAAAAATCATTGTAAAGTGTGTTTCATACTATAACGGAATGTGTTCTGACGAAATTAGGGAATTTATTCCCAATAATCACATATTTTTACGCAGTTCCAATAAACACACAGTTCACATAAACACATTCAAGACTGCCGACCATCAACTAAATGTGTGCATATGAGTACAATTATTTTAGAGACAACACGGCTACCGACTACACGACTATCGTTATTGTCTGCAGCTGACTTAGGTAAATTTCTATTTTTCTTGGCGACAACAGTCTAGTGCTGTCAATACAATAAGATACTTGAAGTAGGTGCAATACATTAAATATATATTTACGTTAAAAACGCGAAAAAATATATATGTGACACCACTGGAAAAGTATAAATATGTGTATCAAATCTGATGTTTATTTTGTAGCTGTAGTCGTAGCTGGTTACTTGGCTACTTTTGTAGCCAGCGTCTCTTGTAGACGTGTGGTGGATGGTCGGTAGCTTTGAATGTGTTTATAGCACTATAAAGAAAATTTGTCTTTTAGTAGCACCGTTCTGTCGTGTTTTTTTTTTTTTTTTAATTTAAATATTTTTTTCGTCATCTTTTTGGAAAATGTCTTTTATATCTCAGGACTTCTTTATTCCGTTTAGTGTTAAATCTTAAACAGACGGGTTTTCATGTTGAGAGCTTGAGTATAGACATACATACATATTTACTTTTTAGTTACTTGTGAAACATTTAAATTGTTGTACTCATCTCTACTGGTCCTCCCGCCCTTTCTTGCCTCAACTCCAAACAGTCTCAATATCTTGCGAACATTCCAAGTGAACAATTGCAGAAGGAATTACAAGGAATCTTAAGGAAGAATCTTTTTCCCTTTCATGCTCTCTAAGTAAGTCTTGGGTTGTTGGCAAAGAAATTTAAATAAAGAAAATATAACCGAAGAAACCCAAAAAGGAAATAAAAGATTAAAAGTAAAGACAACAAAAGACAAAAGATGGAATAGCAGACGCTACTTCGCTTAGCCCATAAGTAAAGCCAAGAATCTAATTTTGTATACGAATATGACCTCGTTGTTGTTGTAGAACAAAATGCTGGTGGTTAACATATACGAGAGCGGGTGGTAAGTATTTTAAAACGGAAATAAAACAATATCCGTTGAATGTGTCCTTAAAAGTAAAAATATGTCCTCAAGTCTATTTTAATTTTATTAAATTGTATTGCTGACAAATATTTTATTTATTTTTAATTTCAAATTGTATGTGTATTTCGACTGTAGCCTCTTTACAAAATAAATGATGAAGGTCGACTGGTATTTAACAGAATCATTCAATTGTTTTTCGTTTTGTCTAAATCGCTAACAGACTGTTGCTTCAGTTATGCTTTAAATTAAATTCGAAGCTTTTTTCTTTGGTTTTCGTCAACAATCATTGGTTTTTTTGTATGTTTTTGACATTTTTTGTTGTTTTTTTTTTTTTTTTTTTTTTTTTTGAATATTTTAAACGATAAGCCCCACCACAGAAATAGCATTCCAATCGGATCGAAACATTTAGACACACAAATACGATTTACATACATACACACATATTTTTAAAAACCTGCTAAATAATATTTTATAATAAAACTGTTTTATTTTGTTTTTTGTTTTCTTTTTTTAAGAAAAAAAAAAGTTTATTTGCAAGATGCTATTGCTTGGATGAGGTAATAAAATATTTTTAAACCAAATTTGCAAATTTTGGCGTATATTGGCGTATAATTCTTTCAAATTGTTTACCAATTTTAATTGATTTTATTTGATTCCATTTTTTTCGAGATTAATAACTGGAATTTTTTCGACAAAATAGCGTTTTTTTTAATAGAAAAATGAGAACAATTTTTTTGTTTTCAAAAAATCATAAAAAATTTCTCAGAATGAAAATTTTACATTTTAGGGATTTAAATTAAGGCTTCAAATGTTGAGAATAAAATGGGCTGTAAATCACGAAAATTGGTTGGCCAATGCTGATTTTATTCAAAATTAAATGCTGGTACCGAACTTTGACCAAAATTAGCGGAAAAACTTTTTTTCTTACAAAATTAGGGGTATTTTTTCAAGCTTTCATTTAAATGCTTAAAATGTAAAATTTTCATTCTGAGAAATTTTTTTTATGATTTTTTGAAAACAAAAAAATTGCTCTCATTTTGAGCGAGAAATGTTTTTTTTTTTTCTCGCAATAGAGTTACAAATAACTGCGAAACTGTTGAAAAAAAAAAAACATTTGGTGGTAATTGTATTAAAATCGATCAAGTCGTTTTCAAGTTATGCTGAAATATATTGATATAAGTAAGTACCATATTTAGGTAGAAAAATTGCCACGCCCATAAAAAAATTTGAGCCTGTTGAAAAAAAAACACTGAAAACGGAATTGAATTCAGGCCACCAAATTAGTTTTGGAAAGATATTTGGTGGCTCCAGTCTAAAACTATCTATCGCACTAATAACTTTTTCATTTTACCTTTACGTTTAAGCTGCATAGAGTCTCAGCCACCGACGAACTGTCATTATCTGATTACTCATCCAATATTATTCCATGGATTTTATCGACTCTTTCTCGCGTGACGGCCTCTTTTCGGCGATATAAATGCCTTTCGTTGGCTTCGGTTATAGTTTTTCAGCGAACAAGTAATATTTAATCAGCACTCGCTACTCATTTTTATTTCTAATTTCCCTGCAGCCATTTGATTAATAGACGCTAAGATTTGAAAGTAGTCCAGTAATAGATAAAAACAAAAAGCTACAGAATTATCAAAATACCGTCGTTAAAAATATTATAATTTTCATGGGTTTTGGTTATTTATTATGTAGATAGGGTGAGCGCACCTAAGGTCGGCATGTACTAGTCAGTCGGCATTTTTTGTATTTATACTTAAATAACTAAGAATAAAATTAATTACTTATGTATTAAAGTAAAGCTAAACGAAATTTATAAATATTCTCAGCTTTCTAAAGGGTTCGCCAAATACATTTTTTTTTTTTTGAAAATGTTACAAAAAAAACTACTGAATATTTTCTCAAATTTCTTTTTTTATTTGAAATTTCTTTCAAATGGCTGCCTCGGCTGGCCATGCAGTAGCCTACACGATCGGTCCAATTTTTAAGCACATTATCGATTGTGTGCAGCTGTATTTCACCAAAGGCTTCACGTATATTGTCCTTTAAAGCTTCAATTGTCTCTGGCTTGTTGGCGTAACACTTATCCAACGGTGTCAAATCGCAGCTCCGAGGTAGCCAAACGACATCAACTCTGCGGCTGATAATTCGATCTTTAAAAACACGGCACAAAACATCGAGTGTAGCTTTGGCAGTGTGGCACGTAGCGCCGTCCTGTTGAAACCAAATGTTGCTAATATCCTCCTTTACAATTTTTGTGAACAAAAATTCGTTCAATATGGCCCGATAATGATCGCCATTGACTGTAACGGCCACTCCTTGCTCATTTTCGAATTATGCCTCTGGACCAAAATCCGCACCGAACAATGACTCGTCTTGGGTGTGCGGGTTTTCTGTGCCCCAAATGCGACAATTTTGCTTGTTTACATACCCGCCAAGATCAAACTGAGCTTCATCTGAAGAGATGAGTTTTTCCGCAAAATCAGCATCTTCTGTAAGTCGATTGCAGGCCCACTTAGCGAAGCGTAGTTCAAGCGTATACACAACCATATTCGTTCAGCGGAAGGATAAAACTAATCATCTGTCAAATCAGACATGAGCTAAGTGTTACCGTTCAGGAAGTAAGCTCTAGTTGAAGAAAAACGTTAGATGGCGGACCTTTTATATGTTAAAAACAACTTCAGCTTAGATAAGTATTTTTGACAGTATTTTCTTCTAATTAGTGACTGTCTTTCGGTTTTTACGAAAATACTTATTCTCTTAACAAGAAATTAGTGGGAATGCCGAATTAATAATGTCGACAATTACTTTAAAATAATCAGTTTTCAATCGGAAATGTTTTCTAGAGGTAGAAAACTGTTGAAATATGGCTATAAAAGTGGAAAAGCTGAAATAAAGAAAAAAATTCTTCTCTGATTTTAAGCGATGCCGGCAATAGGAATAAAAAAGAACACTATGGTCGGCAGTAATTTTTACTATAAGTTTTGTTAAGGTTAAGATCTCAAAATACGTTAAGACTTCTAGAAATAATTATTTATTAAATCTTTATATCTGGCCAATGATCAATAATTGTACACACGACAGCCATATTAAAATCTGGCCTCATCACGAGTTAATGTTGGGCTTCATTTTGAAGCAAAACATGACCACTTAAAGGGGTCAATATGTAATACAGAGGCTCCAGTTCAGGGCTACTACAGTTGGCAAATTTTTGGGAGCCGCGTTTGCGTCATTTTAGCCTTATGGGCAGTCTCAAAACCCTGTTGTAAAATCTACAGTTGGTTTTGGAAAAGGAAATGATTAAGTGGCTTCATAAGCGCTTTCAAAATGGATTTCTGTTAAACTTTGGCTGATGTTTCGATTCCTTGCAAGTCGGCGACCTCATAGTAAACTGGATTACCTTTTCGACGCCTGAGGTGAGCTCATATACTTCTCTAGACTCCAGTGCTTACATCTTGTCATTCCGTTTATTATACTTCTTTGGTTCGGTCAACATTTTTCATACGAAAACAGAGTTTTTCTAACCAAACTATCATCGTACTTCTCCAAAAGGCCTTTGCATTTTTCTACAAGTGTCCGGTATGACGTTTTAAAGCGCCAAATTCAAGTCTATTTCAATGATTCCACACCTAATATTCATTTTACGTGCATTGACTTTCTGTTTCCGAGGTGGATATAGCAGAGTTCTCGATTTGCGGCTTAATGATATGCTATGTTCGAACTGTAACCTAACGGCCTCAGAGAATGGATGCTCATTATGTCACCGGTCCATGGTGAAAGCTGACACATTTTGGAAACACCAAAGACTTTAGAAGTTAGCTTTCAGAAGCCATATAATATATTCCTTTGTGATCTATTTCTTTTTCCTTTTTAGCTTTAACATGTAACCTTTTTACAAAATCTGAATTATACACAAATAATATTCAGAATTTTCTGATATGAATGTATTTTTCGTATCAGGTATTGATCTTATTGAGCATATAAAGCGTGTTTCTTATAGAGGTATAGAACTTTAAGTTGGCATTACTTTTCAAGATGGCGACCGATTTAATAGATGTCAAGTGATTTATTCTCAGTTCGGTTTGGCAATTCATCATGAATAGACTCACGCCCGGCGTAGATTCGTCGAATGGGCCCAAAACGAGATTACCGTTGTTCCCGATTTTCATAAGCGAATTTTGTTTAGCGCACTTCTGGCTGAACGGCTAAGTCAACAAATAAAACCGCCACATTTGGAGTGAAGGTAATCCTCAAGTGTATGTGGAAACACATTTACATCCAGTAAAACAGACTGTTTGGTGCGCTTTATGGGCTGGTGGAGTCATTGGTCAGTACTTTTTCAAAAACGATGGTGGCCAGAACTTTACAGTCAATGGTGATCGGTATAGAGCCATGATTACTAACTTTTTCATTCCTGAATTGAATAACCATGATGTCCAAGAGATGTGGTTTCAACAAGACGGCGCAACATGTCACACAGCTCGTGCCACAGTAGATTTATTGAAAGACACGTTTGGTGACCGCCTAATTTCACGTTTTTAACCAGTGAATTGACCTCCAAGATCTTGTGATTTAATACCGCTAGACTACTTTCCGTGGGGCTATGTAAAGTCATTGGTCTATGCGGTAAAGCCACAAACGCTTGACCATTTGGAAGACAACAACGTGTTATTGCCGATATACGGCCCCAAATGTTGGAAAAAGTCATCGAAAATTGGACGTCCAGTAAAACGACCAGTAAAAGTTTTCACATCAAAAGGACCAGCAAAGTCAACCAGAGTATTAGTAAATGGGCAATCCAAAGTAGTTCTCTCAGGGGGAAGTGCAGTCATTATTTGTCTACATGTTCGTTTGCGTTCAATTGTACAACGCTTAAATCAATTAATAACAGTGCGGACCAGATTACGTAATCTTGGTACCCAATACTCAAATCTATGTATGTAAGTCAGATGCACAAATTCCTCTAGAAGTCCAGCAAATCGACAATGATACGGTAAGATAATTGGATATCGTTCAGCGTATGATAGTGAAGGTGATTTCCAATTCATTGTTCACCCAGTAAGACTAAAGAGCTCTCGCAGGTAAAGAATCTTACCCGATAGTCATTTATATTCATCAGCAAAATAGGCTTTTTGCGCGACAATAGTCAATTGCAACTTCACCATTTTAACTTCAGATAAAGTAATCATGGTTGAATCAAATCTTAATCGATTCCTTTATTTTGAATTTATAGCGAAGAAAAATCTAAAAACATATCCAATGACCCGAAGGGCCCTGTACAACGATCAAAATCTCTCTAAAATGTCATCAAATTTATCGAAGAAAGAGACATGAACTTTAACTTTCCTGACTTTGATATCAGTATTTAGGGACCGAAGATCCTTTAAATTTCATAGAATCTTATCCTGACGTAGCCACTGTGAACCGTTCACTCTTCAAGTGGAATAACGTCTCTACTACCCAAATCAGCTGGATTATCCTCAGATCTTACATGGTGCTAATTATGACCACCTGTATTCTCATAGATGAGACAAACCATATTTGCAACCAAGGTCGTCTACGTACAGGGAGCCTTACGCAACCAAGCCAACGCAATAGTGGAATCTGTCCAACAAGAAATACGCTCAGTAGGAACATCAATCTCCCTAAACAAATTCCCTAAAAGCTCTGATGCTAATACATCACCAAACAATTCAATACGGACTACATCCGCGCCAGCCGTGGCGGTCATATGCCAGAAATCATATTTCAAATGTAATGCCACAAGATTATCTTTCGGATAAATAAAACTCATGTCAATCAAATAATCCATCGTTGTTTTATTGCAACTTAAAGTTCTATACCTCTATAAAAAACACCCCTTAGAATGTGGAAAACATTTGTTTTAAATAAGTAACGGTTCGAAATCAATCTCGATTTATTATTTTCTGTACTAAAACATGATATGCCGGCAATAGGAACATAGTATGCCGAAAACTAGAGCTGTAAAACTATCGATAGCCGGCCCATTCGATAGTTTCGATAGTTTGCAGAAAAACTATCGATACTATCGAATGCTTTTAAAGGCTGAGTTAGTGCAAACAACGTGCAACGTAAGACTGCACTATTGTCAAATTTTAGATGGTAGTTAGTAAAACGTATCGCAGCAGAGAGTTCAGTCAGCCATTTATTGTTAAAGTAATGCCAAAGTTGACATTTGCAACGCAAAAATCAAAATTCTGTAGATTTTCTACGTGACAATGAACACGTTACGTCTTCAGTAAGCAACAACGTGCTTTGGTTATGTAGAGAATTTCACAGCTGATCCCCACGTACACGATACGTTTTCACTAACTCTGAATTAAGTGCAGCTTGTGGCAACAATATTAGCATTTAAGTTATAGGGAAAGAATAATATTAAATACACAGTGTTGGAACAAATAATAGGGACACTTTATTCTTTCCGGTATGCCCTAAAATTTGATGTATTGAAGTTTTTTGATGGAAGAGTAAGCCTTCTATAGCGAAAACTGTTTAGACCATGAAGTGCTCTAAGACTAAAGTAATTAATGAGGTCCAGTGAAAAAAAACTACACAGACTATTGGCAGAAGTCGTGGAACAACTGTCAGTTTTGATAAACTTTTAATTCGTACCTCAAAGATTAATCCCTTCAAGTCATCAGAAAGCCTCAAAAATGAATTGATTCTCCTTTTTCAAGTCGTACAACAAGAAAAAAAACCTATGGAAGCTAGACTTATGGGTAAGAGTCCTCAAAATGGATCATTTCTCAGCAAACGCAAGAACACCTGCACCGTAATAGTTAGAACAACATGCTATGGTCTGACGAAATGAAGTTTCATTTGTTTGGGTTAAATGCAAAATCGTATGGACGAACATATTTTAGTTACAATTCATACTTTATTTCAGTGTGTGTCGCTAAGTAACAATACGATTGACACACTGCATCGAACAAATTTTTGCAAATGTGACTTTGACTACATTTAGTGGCCTCCGTATTTACTCATAGAATTAGACGATAGTATCGATAGTGAAAAACAAAATTATCGATAGTACTTTCAATAGTACTTTCAATAGTACTATCAATAGTACTATCGATAGTACTATCAATAGTAGTACTATCGATAGTACTATCAATAGTAGTACTATCGATAGTACTATAGTACTACTATTGATTAAAGTTTTAAAAATCTCTAGAACCACGAAAAGCCCTTAGTTTTTTATTTATTACAATCGATCTTTATTATAATCTGATGTTGTAGAATCATTAAGGTTAGGTTAGGTAATGAAACATTTTTATTTATTTGCGATATAGAATTCAATAGAATAGTACTACTATTGATAGTACTATCGATAGTACTATCGATCGAGCTGTAAAACAATCGATAGTACTATCGATAGTACTATCAATAGTAGTACTATCGATAGTACTATAGTACTACTATTGATAGTACTATCGATAGTACTACTATTGATAGTACTATCGATAGTACTATCGATTGTTTTACAGCTCTACTGGATAATTAAAAAATTAATAAAACATAGCAAACTAATGAATTGTAATTACGTAAGGGCAGTAGCACGAAATAAACAAAAGTCTTAAATTGCCGACTATTGATTGGTACATTTACCCAATTAAAAACATGTTTTTTGTTTAAATCCTATAATAAAATAATAGAATAATAAAATAAAACTACAAACAAATTAAATATAAACATTATTATTATTTTTTTTAATGTATAATCAATTAAAATTTAACAAACGCAAATACTCTCTGTTTTTATATTTTAAAGTTACAGTTTTGCATGAAAAAGTACAGAAAAAAAGAAGAAGAGAATGAAGACCAACTCACATTATGCTTCTTGGTACAGCAACCAATGGAACACATACACGTAAGCAAATTATTGCATTTGGTGAAGAAAAAAACCTGGAAAACTCGAGTGGTAAGGTGAACGCGACGTTGACAATCTCTATGGCAACGACAACTAAAATGACGTGCTGGTATGTGTATGCGTAACAGTAACGAATTTATTTATAATGATACAGAATAACAGCAATAGTGCAACAACAATAACAATTTTAACTATTAAGAGAGATAAAAAAGAAAATAAATAAACCGTTATATACATTATTTGCTACTCAGTAACATGCGCTCTTTAGTAAAATCTTACATAGGTCTGCATCATGAGTGCAAAATGAGAGTACCAAAATTGTACCTTTTTGACCCCAATCGTACCAAAAATTTTTTTTATTTTTTTATTAATATTTTTAACTTTTTAGTTTAAGTATGAGCACTAAAAAGGGACAATATTTTACATAAAAGTCCTTTTATACTTTAAAAGTATAAGTAAATAAGTTACAAAAAGTCTATCGATATACAAGCAGTGAGGTGCCAAATGTAACATGATTTTGTACTTTCCATTTCAACACCCTGAACTTTGTTATGTTTAAACGGACTAAGTATTTTAGTTGTATGGTATAATAGCTATACATGTCCTCAAGCTCCAAAACTAGTTTGATGCCAATACAACAACAACTACAGTACTCGTAGTAGTAGCAAAAAGTGTAAATTTTTATTTTTATTAAACAAATCTTACAATTTTGCACCGTCGATTTTATTTTTAATTTTTATACAAACAAGTATTAAAATCAATAAGATATTCAGCGGCCTTTTTCCTTTTTTGAACCTGGATAAGATTAGGGTTACTGGATGTGTTATTTTTTAAAAATTCCACAAGTATTTCTTACCAGACTTTCTTTGTTCGCTTTTACAGCTCATACATTTATTTGGTGGTACTTGGATACTTAGCGAGCAGTAATTTGACGTGAATCCACTAAACTAATAGTGCATTTTTAAACCGGTTTTTAACAATATATACAGAGTGTGTTGGGTCATTGTCTTGCTGAGAAATTACATTTCCAGTAGCAAAAACCATTTTTTCCACTACACCTGGCAAATTTTGTTGCAGAATCGACAGCTACTGTGCCTTACGCATGGTACCATCAGCGCATTCTAATGGATATGCACCTCTTTTCGAAGTGCAACCCCAAACCATTATGAAGCCACCGGTATGAACTATTCTCTGTCTTACATAATGGGTTTGTGTTGCCATTGTGTCTTTAATAAATTCTTAAGTTATATTCTTATTTCTACTTATTTTGATATTTGGTCTAACGAGGCTATAATAGGCCGATTTCAATCTAATGGTCGATCCTGGTATAGTATTATTTAAACTTAAAAAATACATTGTTGAAGTGGCACGTCGCTGTATATTGTTGTTATTATTGTTCGTGCTTATTTTAAAATTAAAGCAGCAAGAATTTGATGACCTCAACAAATCTTTTGTCTGAATAAGACCGGAAACTTATTAAATATGATAATCTAGGGAATTGTTTTGAAAATAATAAATAAACTGAATAAGTAATTGGTGTACCATAGTACTTTCGAGTCTGAAATTGTACCACCAAAAGTACAATTGTACCAACTTTTTCAACCCTGGTAGGTATATAATATAAGTATTTACTCTTCTCTCAGCTTATACGAGTATGCTATTTTTGTTATTGTATTCGAATGAAGTCTCTTTTGTGTTGACGTCTTGTGAAAACAAGAGAATTTATGATATTTTTGTGTTATTTCATGGTAACCTCTGAAGAAGAACAAAGTATATATGACCGTTTGGCTCCTCCTATTTGTAAACATTTGGGAGGAGTCTATTACACTCAGAACAAAAAAGTTTTAAACACTTTTTTAATGAAAACTGTTACAAGCTATGTTTTCTTATCTTTCGTGTGAGTGAGAGTGTCAATGTGCTGCAAGGGATGATTGATACTGTTTTTGTAGGCAGAAGAAGGGAAATCCTGCCAGCATCTAAAATTCTCAAATGTAGCAAAATATTTAAATGTTTTTTTTTTCGTTTCGCATAAAGCATATGAAATAGTTTTATAAGCAAAATTTAAAACGAAAATGGCAAAAAATATTTATTTTCTTATCTTTATTGTTCACTATATACCTACTTTACCCCCACTTCTGTCCGTCTTCTTATAAACATTGGCAAAGTACATATATTCCTTTATGTACAAAAGTATTTGAAGAACCGTTACATTGTATACAAAAAAAAAACAAAAACAAAAAGTATATAGAAATTATTTCTATCGAATGGTCAGACACAATTTCAAACTAAGAAACCGAAAAAGAGAAGAGGAAAACACAAACGAAACATTCATGATTAGGCAGGCATGCGACCTAGTGAAAGCAGGACAGTTGAACGTTACAGTTGCAAAACTATATTCACAACAACAACACTATTGTTATTATAACATGTAACGGTATTTAAATGATAACATACTCTCATCGACTTGCGCTTTACATGGTTCTCTAAAAAGAGAAAATTCGCTCCTTTCAAGAACGCAGTGAAACCCTGAGAGAGATTTTGTCTCCTCGAGTAGCACAAATTACCTTTTTTTGTATCTCCTTTTAAGTAAATTTGTAGGCATCACTGTAACAGTCAGATATTGTGATATTTTAACTGGAAACTGTTAAAAAAGAACACTCATACAGTTAAAATAAATAGTTTTTAATAATAACACATACACATGCATACACATGTGCAAATACACACATAAACTCTAATAAACACAGTGTAGCAAAATCGATGTAAAGCCTGAAAAATTCATTGTCTGTTAAAACAATGAAGAAGTGAATCTAATCTGTTCCATATTATAATTCAACGATAAAGTTATAGTAGAAGTTTTTTTAAGCGAGTGCAGAACAGTAATGGTTCTATTTGTCATTTCTCAGTTCATAGTTCAAAAATACAGGCACTGAGAATTAAAAAGTAATATTTTGTTTTTAAATCATTATTTTCGTCATCAAGGGAAAACATAATCGAAAATAACTTCAATTTTGATGTCACAATAATTACAAGAAACATAACCGAAGTTTTTTTACTTCGTCAACCGTGTAGCGAAGACAATTCATTGAGTGGATGAATTAACATCAACAAGAGAGGTCTGATTGCCAAAATTTAACTTTTTGGAACTCAAAGAATAATAGAGTTTTTCTGTGTAAGTTGGGTGACACTGCCGTGGTCATTATATGGTTTTAATTCCTACATAAAGCGTATTCCAGTCGTACACTCTATCGTTTCGGTAATCAAAATTGGCACCCTAGACTGCATAACACTATTACAATCACCAGCTACATTATTGAAATTAAGTCGCATACATCATATGTATCGGCTGGGCCATCTATCGGCTTAAATTTGAACCAGCCGTTCATTCTATCTATTCTGTCACAAAGTTCGGTATATTATCTCTCTCCACTGAACGAAATGCAATTTTGGTCGGAAATTGAACGAAAATATTGTACAAAATTTGGTGGTAGAGAAAGACCAAAAGTGCCCGGTGTACACAAGTTTTTTGCTAAAATTTGGGGCTCAAAAAACACAAACGTGAACTTGCAAAAGACAGTGTACCCATTACAAGTGATTGCTTGGTGCGGCTTGGGGAGCGGAGGCATCATTGGCATATATTTCTTTGAAAATGATGGCGCAATGGATTGTTTGTGCCCGCTCTTCATGGTATTGTTATAAACGGTGTTTGGTTTCAATAGAATGGTGCAACTTGCCAGACATCTCATGCCACAATCGATTTATTGCGCCAAACGTTTGATAGCCGTTTAATTAGCCGAAATAGTGGTGTCAGTTGGCCGCCAAGAAGCAGCGATTTGATACCGTTGGACTATTTTCCGTGGGGCGCTGTTAAAGACAAGTGTTATGCCGACAAACGAGTGCCAATTAAGGATTTGAAGGCCTACATTCGTGATGTCATTGCCGAGATAGGACCACATACACACGAAAAAGTTCTCTTCTTTAGGCGAGCCGTGGCAGCCATATGAATGAAATAATATATCATTTCTAACCGGAACAATTGTACTTCACAACAACAAAAAATAAATTTGGCAACATTTTCATACCATTTTTGTCTTATTGCATTTTTAAATGTAAACTTTTAAATGGCCCACCCGATATATGTCAAGTGGTCATGGAAAATTTCAACAAAACAGTCCATATGTACTAGTAACGCCATGACTCGCAGAAGTAGGTAAGCGCAAAACAAATACTTGGCATTATACTCGTATATCATCTGAAACGTTTTTTTATTAGTTAAGTAAAATCTGTTATTATATGGGTACTGGTCAAAATAAGAAATATTTTTGATGCTAATACTGATACAGCCATTGTCTCAGATATTTATAGCTTTGATATTAGACAACATCTAACATATCCTGGCATGATAGCCAGATGTTGCAATGTTTACTCTTTAAGGTTAACAAAAAAATGCAACAAATTTTATTAAATGACTTCTCGGCAATAGCTTTTTCTTATTAAGTTTCATCTAATTTGGTCTAAACAGTTGAATATTTTTATTTGCAATTGAATTCGAATATACATTTTTCACTTTCTGAATTCAATTATCTTTAATAGGCAGGCATATGTATGTATGTACTCGTATAAAATACATATTTAAGCGAAACAATATACTTTATATACAAATGTATTTACAAATATGTGCATACATACATATGTATCTATGTTATGCAAAAATTGCTATTCATTACTTATTTTTCTCTTATAAGAAAAAAATAATAATAATTCTTATATACAAGTAGGGTGGATATCATATTCTCCACTGAATTTGTCACACTGTATTTTAAAAAATTTGTTATTGTATTTTGAATATTTTAACTGTATTCTTTATGTGTATTTTATTGGTATTGGTGTTCAAACCAGCCATAACAAAAAGCAAGAGAGTGAGAAACTCTTCAACAAGAAAACAAAAAGAGAAAAGAAATAAAAGACAGATGGCAGTAGAGAAACGTTTTTGGTTGGTTAGTTTTACAAATGGATGTACCACACACACACGCATACGCACACTAGCAAACGAATGAACACTGTATACTCTTTCATATACACAATGGCAACATACAAATTCAATGCGAAACAGAAACAAAAGCAACAATGAAGGCAGTCAGCCAGCGGTGGTACTTGAAACCAACGCAATATAAATATAAAGGCAACAACAGCAAACGTGACGACTTTTAACTTGAATGAGTAGACAAAATGCACAGCGTTATCAACTTTTAATTTTCAAAAAGCACTAAAGTTGAGAAAAAAACGCGTATTTTTTTAAAGCATTAAAGTTAAATTTTTTAGTTTTATTTATGTTTACTTAACTTTTGAATATTTATTTATATATTATTTTGTATTCTTGTTTTAATAAAAGCTTTCAAAAAGCAATTCAAACAACAATAACTAAATCGATATATAATACAGTGGCGAGTACAAAGGATAACATACCAATGTAGTTCGAATTCAAAGTTTTTGTTATAAATATTCAGTAAAACAATAGCAAAATAAATTAAAATGAAATTCACGAATATTAGAAGATAATCTAAGCTTTTAGGCATTTTTATGAAGCAAATCAAAATATCCATTTTTGCACGTTCTAAAGAAAACTCGAACTTTCAATTGTTGGTCCAGAAACGTATGCTTTTATTTAACACTTTTAACACGTATTGGCATATTTTCGACCAAAGCCTCGATAGTCCGGTGAGTAATAGTATCCCACTCTGTTTGTCTTCTGGGTCAAAGTGAATTAAGATTTGTTGGCGCTTTATACTATTGAGCAACACGTTTTAACAACAAAGCCCTTAAATTTCCTATCGCGATCATGTCCGAGCAACTGCTTTACGATTTTTGATATATATTTCTTAGCCACATCTTGTTGAAATAAAACTTCATCTTTTGTGTGGGCAATTTTTTATACAAAGTCTGAGGTATTGCACTACAAAACGCGTAGATCATTTTATATTTTAATAACACCAGCGATTTTTACTAATGAACCACCAACAAAATCAATGCCACACCATCCACCCTTCTTCTAATGTTTTTGTTATTTCATCGGATTGAAACGGTTAATTTTCGTTCAATCGGATCAAACACCCTTTGCCAGTCATCAAGACTAATGTTAATTGCAAAATTTAAGACGAGCCATCACATTTTTTTAACCAAAATGATGTTTTGTGCCTTACAGCTGAAAAAAGGCTAATTTTACGAAGAGCTGTTCTTGCTGTCCATTCACTGTCTGGATTGTTTATGACAGACAATAAACGCTCCATGGCCCTGGCGTCTCTTTCCAAAAGCAAGTACAATCGACATTTTTTTGTTTCTGACTTGTTTCTTTCTATTCCCTCTTTTTCCTCTTTTTCGTACTTGTAGCACTGTTTAGTGCCAAATTTCTAACTTCTTGGCAATTTGGCAAGTACTTAGAATAATTATTGCGCGTCATTTGCACCATTTGGGTTTCTTAATAAATCTGCCATTTTTTTTTTCATTTTAACGTGAAGGCTAAAATCTTTGAAATAATTTACGGTTAGTAATGTAAGTGATAGCTGGTTACTTTGACGCATATTTCGCAAGTATATTAAGTAACGGAACTGAAATTCATTAAGTTTTGCGTAATTTATTTGTGCTGTCGGATTAGATGAACTTAAACGTGCAAGTTTCAATATTAGTGAATTTCCATTTGATTAATTGAAAAAAATCCATTTTTTTATTATATTTTTTTGCGTTTTATTGAGCTTTTAATTCGAACTTCATTGGTTGTATCCAATTCTGCTCGCCACTGTATCTATATTTGATACAAACCTGGAAAATGCTATTCAATTGCTGATACTTTTTGACTGATGATTTGTATTGGCAATGAAGCAGCTTGGACCAAATTCTAAAACTTGCACTAATACCGTTTTCAAGATACTTATGCAAAATTAAATATTTTTAACTTTTAATACTGCGCACACATTCATATTGCTATGTAGCGCATAAGCTGAGCAGACCGCTGAGAGGTGTTCGCTAACTAATATTGCTTTTATGCATTACGAAAAGGCTTTTGACACTGAGAAGCCCTCAGAAAATCATCGCGCATGGTTGATGCTCTATAAGCAATTAAAGTAGAATGCCTCTACTTCTCACTCAGCTTTGCCTTCTAATATGTGTTACAAAGACGCCAAGGGTCAAAATATCCTAAAATATAAAATAAGGCGAAAAAACCTTGAGAACTTCAAAGACACTTGTCTCTTAAGTATATTCAGGCCAAGCTGAATTCTGTACTAGTAGAGGCATAAAGGATGAATTTGCTTATCGATGTTGCCAGCCTTTAGATTAGAAACCAAAATTTCGAAGAAGTTTTTGTCTTTTTGCTAATCCTTTGCTGGCTTCCGCGCAATGAGAAACTTAATTATTCAATCTCCCAACATCTCATCTAACAAGTAAATAAACATTTTTAATACGTTTGTACGGTCTAAGCTTTTTTATTGCGTTGTTACTTGATTGTAAAAGTGTTTATTACCATCCGAAATACAGGGAAACCTGTTTTTGTGCGGTGAATAGGTACCACATAAGACAAATCGCATAAAATAGTTTTCGCAACATAGTTTTCGCAATAAAAGCAATTTTTTTTTGAGCGGTTAATACGGACCGCATACAAAAGTTTCGCATCGAATATAATTCAAAACTTTTTTTGCATTTGATTAAGTAAACACGTGAATATTTTCAAACGGTGGTGGCGTTGGGCGTGATCGTTACAGAGGTCGTGGCCATAGTTCAAGTCGTTCTATTAGTCGTAGTCCTTCACCGACGCCAAGCCGTGGTGGTTCTGGCCGTTGGTCCCCTAAAAAGAAGCCAAATTCTCCACCCCAACAACAGCAGCCACCGCCTATGCCACGTCAGTTATCGCAGCCACCACCAACTTCAAACCAACCACCACCACAGTATGGTGTAATTATTTTCAATGTATAAAAAGCAATTTAATCATTATTATTCATAACCGCTGTCATCACTAAAAGATACCACCTCACTTGCCATTTTTTGAGGTACCATGTAGTCGGTAATCAGTTTTTACGACGTTGCTTAATTTACCCTACGCTTTTTTTAGGAATTTTAAAGCTCCTTCAGAATTGTTATAGATCGCCAGGAATTGACGTTCTAATTTATTGCAAAGTTGGAGTCCGGCATAGATGTTATCCGCTGTCATTTTATAGGGCTCTTCGTGTCTATCGGAAATATCTGTCACATAATTTATAATATCATGGTCCCTTGAGGTTTCATCCTGAATCATTTCGATAAGATAAAAAATATATTAACAATCGGTATAAAAAAAGCGACCGTTATTTTCGTCAACAACATATATTTCAAACAGAAAATAACTGAAATATTTCTTAATTATGATTCGTTTTTTAAAAACACTGCTGATAACTTCGATTTTTATGTTTAACTTTCATATAACGAACGAAAACTATCGTAAGAATAAATACATCGCACAAAAAAACCGCATAAAATAAATCGCATAGAAAAATAAAATCGCCCAAAAATAATCTGCGCATAAAAACAGGTTCTGATGTAATGACTTGCTGCAACCAAAAAGAAAAATCACTAATCACTCGCAAATTTTTCGCGTCGGAAATTTAAAAAAGCACTAAAAACAGTGCTAAAAGCCTTGAGTTGGCAATGCTGGCAATACACATGCTTGTAAGCCGTGGGCAAGGAATGAGAAGACACAAATAAGAAACAAAACTTTTAACGAATAAGTAGACAATGAACAATAAGAAAAAACAAACGAGAGATGCTACAACAACAATACACAAACAGTAGCAAAAGAGGATAAAAAAAAATTACAAAATGAAACCAACAACCACTTTTTGACGAGGCAAAAAATTCATGCGCGTTTATGTAAAAGTGTGTGTGTGTAATAAGTGAATGAATTAAGCGAAGAATATATGATCGAATAATTGTGTGTGAATTGAAAAAAAAAAAAAATGTTTGTTTGGGAAAAAATGCAGTAGTGATGCCACATGGCAAGTTTTTATGATGTAAAAATTATAACAAAAATAACAAAAAACTGCTAAACCTATGACATCAAAAAGGTATAAAGGATTCGAATATTTCCCGTGCCTGTAATTTAAAAGGGATTTCGAGATATATACTACTTAGGTAGGTATGTATATTCAAAATCAGCTCTGAACACTTTCTTTGAGTGAATTAATACGCTAAGATAAGCGTACATAAGTAGGTATTTAGACTTTTGCACATTTTACTCGCTAACAAAGTACTGTGTACATACGTACATAAATGCGTTTTAATAACAAAAATGTATAGGCACAGACATATGTAGTCGTATGTACACTGGTGCATATTCCTATAAAAGCACTTAATTTTTTTCTGTATTTTTGTTATATCTCTGTTGTTCTCATCCAAAAGCACAATTTAACTATTTTAGTGAGAGACAACTTAACGGTACTTTTTAGAAGTAAACAATTTTTTTTTCTTATTTTTGTTGTTGCCTTAATTATCCGATCAAATGTTCTTGGTGCTATTTTAAGTGGAAGATTCGTATAAACGCACACTCGAAATTTGTTTTTAAAAAAGTGACCAAAAATAAAATATCAATTTTAGTTTTTTTTTTCAACCAAAGGTACGTTTCTAATGTAATATCTCAATTTACTGTAACTTTTCCTATTTTAATCAATAAATTTCATCACTTTTAAAGATGCCTAAGGGAACTCTTTTGTCCGATCAAGAAAAGATTCAAATTAAATTTTTTCACGACCAAGGATGCTCTAATAGAGAAATTGGACGTAAAATCGGTCGTTCGGAAAGTGTGGTGCGAAATTTCTTTAAGAAAGATCAAAATTATGGAGTTCGCAAATCAACAAAGGGTAATACAAAACTAACAAGAAGACAACTTCATCTAATAAACCAAGAAGCAACCCGCAACAAATTGAATTCCACACAAATAAGGAATAAATTAAATCTTCTTGTGACATAAAATGGAAAAAGCCGAAATGTAAACCAATGCTAAAAAAAAACACCATAAAGAAAATCGTCTAAAATTCGCTAGAAAATATATGAAATGGACAGATGAGTGGAAAAAAGTAATTTTCTCTGACGAAAAAAAATTTAATTTAGACGGTCCAGACTCATACTCATGCTATTGGCACGATTTGAGATCTAAAGATGTTCGGATGTCAAAACGTAATTTCGGTGGTGGCAGTGTTATGGTTTGGGCAGCGTTTTCTGCAGTTGGCAAGTCGAAAATTTGTTTTGTTCCGACAAAAATGAATAGTTCGATTTATAACGAACTGTTGGAAGATGCTCTTCTCTCTTTTATGGACGAAAAAATGGATGAAGATTGCATTTTCCAACAAGATAATGCTGCAATCCATGTTTCTAAGCAATCGAAATCTTGGTTCAATGAACATGGCATTCCTTTGTTGGACTGGCCGGCTTGTAGTCCGGACTTAAACCCAATGGAAAACGTGTGGGGATACATGGCCCGTAAAGTTTATGCAAATAATGCCCAGAATGAAGGCATAAAGACTGTGACAGAGCTGAAACTAAGAATTAAACAAGTCTGGGAGGAATTTGATTGCGATCTGCTTAAAAAATTAGTGGTATCAATGCCAGACCGTGTTTTTGAAACGATCCATAACAAAGGATCATCCACACATTATTAATAATGCTACAATGGCCCAAACATTAAAGTGCGTTTATAGGAAAATACCCTTAAAAATGGCTGTTAATATCGAAAATTAAGTAAAAAATAATAATTAAAGTGCAAATGGATTTTTTTTGTAAACAATATTTTAAGTGAAGTCTTAACTAATTTAATACACAAACCCCTAATACAGCCCCCTAAATATTTTCTTGTTTAATTTTTACCTTTTTTTTAAAAAAAAGTAGAGTGCGTTTATAGGAATATGCTCCAGTGTATATCTGGCAATATCTGCTACAGTTGTTATTTTCGTATAAGAGCCCATGCGTATGAGGATGTGTAAGTAAATAAGAAAATGAATTTAGTTTTTTAGTGAATTATTATGTCTTTATGTAGATTTAAATTTTCTTAATTACACACTCAGTAAGTCAGTATGACATACTCACCGACTAACGTTACCAACCAGCCTGCAGGAAATCACTTTTCGTTATTTACTCTTCAATTTCTTGATTTGTTCTTCTTTCATTTATCCTGCTAACTGCTGCTGCTGCTGGTGCACTCTGTTACAGTATAGGATAAAAAGTTAACATACACACCTATCCATAGGTATGTATACAATGTAAACGTAAGTATATAGTAGAGTATATATGTAAACATTTTAACATTTTTTGTAGATGTTTTGTTTTTGTTTTATTTGCTATTGTAATTGTAGTTGTTATTTATTTGTTGATTGTTACTCTTTGTAGCTGAAATATAAAAGTGTGGCATACACTCACCCTCACTCATACATTAATACGCTGATGGTACTCTCCTTCAATTTTAGTCTACTTCTGAAGGTGGTTGGTTGGCTGGTTAGATATTGTTTTTTATTTTTTATTTTTTATTTTTTATTTTTTTATATGCAAACACAAGAATAACACATAAGAAGGCAACGATAACAACAACTACACGAAACAACCCCAATGATATAGCAACAACAACAAGAATATCTTGAAATATACAATAATAATAATGAAATATTTTGTATTTCAATTGTTACTCGTCGTACTAAACGATGTTAGTGATGACGATGATGATGATGATGATGATGATGATGATGATGATAATGTGACGATGGTTGTTGAGAGGAGGATGAATTGTTAAGTTGGCTGGGATGGTGTGTTATTTTGTTTTCTTCTTTTTGTTTGTTGTGCATGTTGTTGCTGCTATTGTTGTTGCTGCTATTGTTGTTGTTGTTGTTGTTATATAATATTTTTTTATCCATCCATCCACAACAATATCGAAAGAAATTTGAATCAGTTGCAAACGAGTTCTCAGTGCGTTACGACGACAACCACAAGAAATCGCGCTTGTGTTTCAAAACAAAAAAACAAAAACAAATATCTTGTACAACTTAATATATAAAAATAAAGCAAAAAAAAAGAAAGAAACAAAAAATAAATAAAATTTTAACAAAATATTTTAATGACGGATGGTGACAAAAACAAGCAGAAAATCCCTTTCCACGAAAATTTTAATAAACGATTTGAAAATGCTCTGAGTGTTTTAGCCCACATTTTGAAAAGTTAATTTTTTTTATTAATTTTTTTTTTCCTATAAAAATATAAATCAAAAAAAGAAAAAAAACGTTCAATTGACTTGAGAAAAACTAAACTAAAAAAAAAAAAAATAGTTATGAGTCTACCCAATGGTGTTGATATGCAAAATCTCATGTCACAACATCCAGTTTTAGGTGCTTTGCCACCAGCTTTCTTTTTACGTGCCGCTTCCGAACGCTATCAACGGACACCCAAATGTGCGCGTTGCCGTAATCATGGTGTGGTTAGTATTACTTTTACTTTTACTTTTTATTTTAAATGCAAAATTTGAAATTTTAAAAACAAAATCAACAAGTAATGAATTGTGTTCAACCGTTTATTGTTTCAGGTCAGCGCTTTGAAAGGCCACAAACGTTATTGCCGCTGGCGCGATTGCTTATGTGCGAAATGCACTTTAATTGCAGAACGTCAACGAGTTATGGCAGCACAGGTTTGTAAAAAACAACAAATTAATAATAAACCCTGACTTTCAACTCGCATATGTCCACAAAAAAATAGAAAAAACTTTTCTTATGGAGGGCCCTGTGCAGTTAAAACCTAAGTTTTCTGCCTGCAATGGTATAACCTGACTACTATTTGTTATGTTTTATGGTTCACGGATCACCTTAATTGATTCTTCATGCCTACATTTAAAAACCGTCTACTGCACTAATATTGTCAAAAAATGAAACATTTAAATCATACCGTTGTTACTCATTAACCGCTTTTATTAAATACTTGCTGGGAAATAATAATTATTACGGCCTATGAAGCGTTTTGTTTTTAAATACATACGAGTATAGTCCAACGTTTTTGTAGTTTTTTATTTTCACTATTGAATAGAATTTGTCAAGGCTCCTTATAGGCTTTCGTTTTAATGCTAATGCGGCGTATAAAGTATGCGAAATGTATTATCTTGATGGAACGACGCTTTATTCTTTTCTAGGTGAGCTTGTTTTTGCTTTAACTCAACTTTTTACCGGTTTAAAGGCTATAGCCATGAAGTTGCTGGCTGGCAGACCAACACATTCATTCACATGGTGCATATTTATCGGAGGAAACCCATTGTCCTGGTTGTTCTTTGATTGTTCATGTATTATGGTCGATCAGCGTTTCATCTGCATTACTCTACTGGAAAGTGAGCACTCATTACGCCCATTGCGGTGTCCCCTATTCTAATATTCATGCAAAATGTAATGAAAGCGCTTGATAAAGAAAGGTGTCAACAGACTTTGTTACTTTTCAAATATTTTGTTATGGGTTCTGTATCTAAAATGTATTTGTTAAGTACTTTTCTTGCGTTTTAGTTAAAATAAACGAGGTTGCTTGCTTTCTATATCAAAGCAAAATATCATATGAATGCTTAGTACTTACGCTCGATCCAATTCTTTTTTTAAACCGAAATGTTTTAAACTAAAACTCTAATCTGTTTTTAAAAGTTTGTCTATAAAAATTACACGGACTTTTTTGAATCCTCTGCACTCCTGTCATAATGTTAATAAAACCTTTATAGGATCTCTATGCCAAAAAATTCATTGGGTTGAACAGATACAGAAACAACTTTAAATCAGTTTAGTTTTTACAAAATTCTTTTGAAGGACATTGAGGATAAATTCCATTTCAAATTGTCAGCGTTTCTAGTTGACGAATCTAGAGTCTTACTGATTTTTCCACAATTGGATTTAATTAAAAAAAGGACAATATTTATCAATGTTTGTTTATTTATTTTTGTTTGTTTGCTTTTAATGACTAAGAATGATTGTCCTTTCATTACAATTAACTGAGAAATATCACCGTAACCAAAATATTAGTCACATCCAAATATGGGCGCTGAATGTTGCACTATCTGGCACTTAAACTTAATGCTGCTTTAGCACTTATATCAGAAGACAAAAAAACAAAAACAAATAATCCCCAACACTTTGCGAATTATGATAAATGTTTTGATTATTATCCTGTTTTTATATACAAACTATACCAATGAAAAGAAAAAAACCATGTCAAGAATCAATGTCGTTTACTTTCAGCAGACAGCTTCTGTATCTCCTAAGTCTCTGCATAAATTGGATTTTTCAACCATTCAGCGTTACTGCCTTGTTATTTCGGTAAGCTTGGTGCAGGAAATATGGGCATGACAGTTTTTCATAAAAGAAAATAATATTTATGCTCATAGATCCTGCTAAGGTATCACAAAAAAAAAAAAAAAAAAAAAAAAAAAACAAATATTTTTTCAAAAGCTTAAGATTTAAATAAGTATTGTGTCGCAACTTCTTGAAACTTCAAGTTAAGTATTCTTTGAGGAAAGTTTCCGAAAAAAGATTCCGACGGTATATGAAGTTTGTCTTCAAATTATTGATAAAATTTTCCATAAAATTTTACAAATAAACTAGAAAAGACAATGAAATTAATTCATTTGGTTGGTTTGTTTTAAATACGATTCGATAATTGATTTTGAGTACATCTCATACACACGCTTATAGCGTCAGAACAGCACTTAAATTTTGACTCGGGAATATTTTTTACATAAGTTAGGCTAAGTTCAAATATCACTGAAATCCGCTAAGAAATTTCGGACTGCCAATTAAGTACCAGCTGTTTTTTATAAAGGTATAGAACCTTAGGGTGGCAACACTTTTTTAACTGACGGCCATTTTGTCAGCTGTCAAGTGATTTATGTTTAGTTTGGTTTTGCATTTTAAGATGAATAGACTGACGCCTGAACAACGCTTTCAAAAGGGCCAAATGGACTCAAAACAAGATTGCCGTAGATCCCGATTTTTATAAGCGAATTTTGTTTAGCGATGAAGCTCACTTTTGCTTGAATGGTCAATAAACAAAACTGCCGTTTTTGATGATGATAATCCTCAAGTGTAGGTTGAGACACCGTTACATCCAGAAAAACTGACTCTTTGATATGCTTTATGGGCTGGTGGAATCATTGGTCAGAACGTTACAATCAATGATGAGCGCTATAAAGCCATGATTACTGGCTTTTTCGTTCATAATGATGTGCAGGAGCTGTAGTTTCAACAAGACAGCGTAACATGTCACACAGCTCGTGCCACAAGTGATTTATTGAAGGATAGTTTCACGTTTCGAACCCGTGAATTGGCCTTCAAGATCGTGCGACTATTTTCCGCCAGACTATTTTCTGTGGGGATATGTGAAGTCGCTAGTCTACGCCGATAAGCCCGAAACGATTGACTATTTGGAAGACAACATTCGCCTCGTTATTGACGACTTACGGCCACAAATGTCGAAAAAGTAATCGATAATTGGACTTCCAGATTAGACTAGACTTAGTCAGAACAAAAAGGCAATGCTCACGGTTTTCACGTTTCTAAAATTGTAAAAAATCGCCAATACACATAGAGATAGATGTACTCTTGGCTACGTAGCTTTTGCAAATGTCAAGCTATGACGCTATGATTTAGCGGGAATATCAACAACAGATGTACAAACTTAACAAAAAAAAAAACTCAAATCGGAACAATGGGACCGCCACACGGGAGTTATTCCGGAAACTTTTTGATTCAGTAGTAAACATTAAATTTTGACGCATTAAGAAAGGTCATGAAAAGTAATCTGATTCGAGTTTATCCTCAAAAAACTAGAAGTCTATTTAACGTATGGGAATCATTTGTATGGCAAAGTATTTGCGAAATAGAAAATTTGTTAAAAATCAGGGACCAATTCTAAACAAAAGCAACAGATACAATGGCTATAGAAGTCGTATGGTGGATGGACACACATACATCATAATTCCTGCGACCTCCCAAGCGGAACAAAGGGGACTTCTCTCAATTTATGAGCTGAACCCGATTTTATTTTTAGACTCATTGAAAGGAAGCAACAGTTTAATGCCGGCTCCGAACGGTAGATGTATTAGTTAGAGAAGCTTTTCATAGTGCAAATACTCATAAGCAGTTGTTAGTAATGTTATGAAGTGATCAGATGGTCTGGCCTCGGTTTAAACAGAGGACCTTTTGGTTGGCAGGTGAATATCTTAGCTACCATACCACATCGGCACACAAGTTGATCCGTATAATTCTAGACATTTTATCTGTGTAAACCATAACAGCATTAAATATTGTATGTGAATATGAAATATTTTTATCTTTTTAGGTCGCCCTTCGCCGTCAACAAGCTCAAGAAGAAAATGAAGCCAGAGAATTGGGTCTTCTTTACACGAGTGTTCCACCGCGTGTGCCATCATCACAAAATGCCAGCGAAAATATGACCACAACAGCAACATCATCACAATTATCGCCACAACAAACATCAGCAGCAGCCAATGGTGTTTTTCATGCAGGAATACCCTCACCGCCCAGTGATGGCCTCGACTCCACCAACAACTCAACACATCTTCACAGTCGAATGCCATTTAGCAACGGCAACTCAGGGGACTCAGATTCTGAAATGCGCATTAGAGCGGAAAGATTATCAATGGGTTTCTCACCAGATCGTACTGAAGTTGATAGTCCCGGTAAGTGGTTATCCATGTTCATTCGTATTTTACAGTATGTTGTATACGAGGGACAGTGTATTCTACTTGAGAAAAAATGTTAAAAAAAGAAAAGAAAAAAAAAGTATAACATTTATGCCTGTTTGGTTTTCTACATGTTTGTACAAAAGAAATTCAGTTTCTCGTTTACACTCTAAATGCAGTTATTTGTGTGTGTTTGTGTGTGTGTGTGTGTTTAACATGCTCTTAATGATGTCGCGAAGCATAAAAATGTTGTAATTCTTTATGTTGCCACATATTTAATATGTTTAACAATAGATTTTCCACTTTTATTATTTTGTCAAAAGAGTTCTTTAGCTTTTTTTTTCTTTACGTGTTGTTTTCCACCATCGCATTTCCGCTTGGCCAACTTGCCACCTTTGCAGTGTTGCGTGTTGGAGTGCATATTTATTTTCCGTTTCCTAAACCGTAAGTTGGCAGCGTTTTCTTCTTTGTGTCTGAAAGTCGTTGGTTTAATTTCTTCATAAATTTTATTACAAAAAAAAAGAAAAAAAATAAGAAACAAAACTGGTTAGACTCGTTGGATAAATGGAAGAGGAAATTTCTTTTGTCAAGGAAAGCAACAACTAAAGCGAACATTTTTGCTTGAGTTAGAGGCTAACCAGGATTAAAAAAGACGACTTTTTAAACATTGAAGCGAAAAGGTGTTACAATTTTTATTTGCCCAAATGGTAAAACAGAGCAAATGAAAAAAATTACTTCTTATTAAAGAAACAGAAAATTTAAAGCAAATATGCGCAACATTATATGATTTGAGAAGAACCGTCATCGTCTATCGTTAAGAAACCCAATTTCTACAACGGAGTTCCTTAGAGTTCTCCAAACGATGTTATTGAGGGCACACCCGAAGTACAATTTCCCCAAAAGCAGGGCATACCCAAAAGTTAAACGTTCACAGATATAATGAGTGATTTTTTGAAAAGCTTTCGGATTTGATTAAAAAAAAAACATAAAATTTATAATCAATCATATATAGAACGGTATACCACCTTGATCAAAAAGTTCGCGGAATAACCTTCGTGTGACGGTGCGATCGGTCCGATTTATTTATTTTTTTTTTTTTTTTTTTTTTTGTTACGTTGGTATATCTCTTGTTGATATTCCCTCTAAATCTTAGCGTCATAGCTTGACATTTGCAAAAGCTACGTAGCCAAGAGTCCATCTATTTCTATGTGTATTGGCGCTTTTGTACAATTTTAGAAATCGATTTAAATTTGCAAAAACGGATTTAAAAGTACGCGAACGTCGGAAGTGTTGGAAAGGTGTTTCGGCAACGATTCTCTAAAGAAAACGGTCGTTTAGCAGTGGCACGAACGGTTCAAAAGCAGTCGTGGGAGACCATCGTCAGCGATAACCGGCGAAAATATTGATGAAGTAAAAGAAATGTTGATCAATAACCGCAAATTAACCATCTCTCTAATGGAGGACTTCAACATTGCCTATGGATCCGTTCAAAACATTTTGGTTAATGATTTGGGGTTCCGTCGGGCTGATGCCAAAAGACCTCAATTTCATGCAAACAAGATACTGTGTTGAGGTCGCAAAAGACATGATTTGCGAAGCTGAATCCGATCTCACATTCATCAAAAGGATCATTACTGGAGACGAGACGTGGCATCAGGCAAGTGAATGGCGTTCACCAAATGAGCCGAGACCCAAAAAAAGAAGGTAATGCTCACGGTTTTCATGGATTACAACGGTGTAGTGGATCATAAATTTTTTTCAGAAGGCCAGACAGTAAACAAAGTGTATTATTTGGGCGTTATGAGACGTTTGCATGAAGCAATTCGAAGAAAGAGACACAATTGGGGATTTTACACCATGATAACGCATCGCCGCACAGTGATTTGAAAATGAAATTTTTTTGCAACAAATACCATCCAACAGCAACCGGATTCACCTGATTTTGCTCCCTGTTACTTCTTTCTGTTCAATCGAGTTAAAAACCATTACGGGAAACGTGTTTCAACAGCCAAAAGGAAATAATGGAAAAATCGCAGGAAGCACTGATGGACATACCGAAAACCGAATATAAATAATGTTTCGAAGATTGAATCAAGCACTTTGAAGGGGACAATATAGATTTAGAGGAATAAACTTGTATTTTTAATTTTCTGAATAAATGCCGGGAGCTTTTTGATCAAGTGGTATATATGTAATTCATGTTTAAAGATGATTTCATGAAATGTTGTTCTCGGCTATGCCTCAAATGGTTCATACGCTGGAATACTCTCTCCAACAAATCGGCCGTTATAACACAAATAAATGTTTCAATATTGGCTTCTAGTGCGTCAACCGTTGCGGGCTTGTCCCTATTGACATGAGCCTTAACATAGACCCATAAAAAATAGTATAAGGGCGTTAATTCGCACGATCTAGACGGCCAATTGATCAGCTCCAGACATGAAATAAACTGTTCATCGAAGTCGCCTCTCAAATGGGCCATTCTTGCACGTGCTGTGTGGCATGTAGTAGCGCCTTATAGAAACCACATATCAGCCAAGTCCAGTTCTTCCATTTTGGTCAGAAAAGAATCGTAATCATCGCACAATAGCGCTTGCCATTCTCAGTAACATTCCTGCCTTCTTCATCTTTGAAAAATGATCCAATGATGCCGCCGGGCCATAATCTACACCAAACAAGACATTTTTTAGGATGCATTGACAGTTCTTGCAATGCTTCTGTCTGCTCTTTATACCAAATATTGCAATTCTCTTTGTTCACGTATCCATTCAACCAGAACTGAGCACAATTTTCCGATAAAAAAGTGGATCTTCATCCAATTGAATTTTAATAATAAAATTCAATAGTCTGCAAGGGTTGTCAGTTTCAAGGTTAAACTATATTCGATTCATGGTTGAATATGTTTGACAGTAACATGTTACTCGAAATCAACTGAGCTGCCAAAAACGATGTATCCAAGAAGAAAATTGCCAAAAAATCACCCGATACTTGGAATAATCAATTTTCACAATTTTTGATATTGTGTTGAGACTTAAATTATCTCAAGATTTCAATTTGCAGCCATTAGTTTCGTAGTGTTGGTAAAAAATAAAAATGATAGCCGACCGTTTAGGGTCAGTAGAAATGAAGCTTTACACGCTGAATGAATTATTGAACTTCAGCAAGTGAATGCTGAAATTTAGAACAAGATCATGGTTACCGGTGAAGCATATTTTTACCAAGTCGGCCTAAGTAACTGTCAAAATTACCGCTTTTAAGTTTTGCAAAACCCCCATGTGATTGTCAAGACATAAATGTTTCTGTTACTGTTTGTTACGGATGGTGGAGATATCATTGAATCTTATGTTTTTATAATAAGACTGCTTAAGGAGTGACTGGTGGTGCTTAATATCGCTACATAATAGGTCGAAATTTATTGATATGGATGGGAATGTGCATGAATGGGGAGATGCACAGAGGATGATATAGAGCCATAGAAACAATACAATGACTACATTTTCCAGATCGTTCAATTAAGCACTAATAGAACTTTTTATCTAAATGTCAGTGTCAACAAACCCATAACCACCCGTGCATTACGAAAATATTAAAATTAAAAATCAAGAAACTTCAGCCACATTTTGATAAAATTTTCATGGAAAATTTTTACAAAAAGTTTGTATGTGTGGGTCCAGAGCCAATGTAGCCAGTGTGGTAGGTCACACATAACCTTGTTATATGTACTTTCTAATTTAATAAAAAAAAGACAATCCTCAGACGTTGATACCTTTTAGGCTTACGCCACTTTAGACTCGTACAGATCGAATGAGGATATCGAAATTCTTCTTGAAAGAAGTAAACATATGTTGTCATCCGTCACGAGACAATGAAGATCTGGACATATTTAGATGGCCATAGAACGGGGCAAGTATTGAAACCATCCAGGACACATGTGACAAACCTTACCGGGACTATACCTGACCATTGGGTGTTTGGATATTGCATTACATGCAATGATTTCTGCAGGAGCTTTAATGATGAGAGAAGGAGAAATCTACAGACCATCGTCATCGACATTGCTCGACATTTGTCGATTTAAAACTTTCTATAGTTGATTGGGTGTGTCGCTGTGGTATGGTAGGTAAGACACCCGCCTGCCAAGCAGTAGGTCGTCCGTTCAATACCAGGCCAGACCATCTTAAAAAAAGAAAAAAGTTTTTTGACAGCGGGTTCACCTCATAACATTAGCTAGTGATTGGTTATGAGTATAAATACTATTGAAAACTTCTCTAAATGCATTTGCCGTTCGGAACCGGCGTTAAACTGTTGGTCCCGTTCAAAATTAAAAATAGAATCGGGTGCAGCTCATTGACTGAGAGAAGTCCCCATGTTCGTTCATGGAATGTTATGGGAATTAATAATAGTTGATTGGAGAAGAATTGATGTCAAGAACAGCCTTTCAAAAGGAGATTTTTACAAAATCCACGGTTCAGTGTTGGTCCAATAATAGAACACATGGCAAACAACGGAACCTACTTTTTAGAGCCAAGTGAGCGAAGCCGCGGACGACTGCCAGTTTGATCTAATCTACTTTGTCAGTTAAAGAGGCCTAGTTTATGCGTCGATTGAGTTTTTTCGGCAGAACCTGCTAATGAGCAATTACAACGAATGTTAATAATTGATATCATCCTTAGATGGGTAAAGAAAAACAACTTTCAAGCTTATTGTGTAATATTTTCAAATTCTCCTCAAAATTACTAAATTAAGTTCCACTGCAATTACAAGCAGTTCCATACGAAAAACCAAATTAAATAAATTGTATTTAAGAAAAAAATATATTCTCCAACAAAAATGAGATTCAAAGTTATTGCATTTTATTCGGATAATTGTCGAACATTAACAATTTCAATCATTTATACAGGATTTTAAAAGAAAAAAGAAAAAAATAGAAAAGAAAAGAACTCCCACATGCACGACAAAATCAATAAATATCACCGATCAAGTGGGGAAGAGAATGAGGATGGAAAGGGAAGGGAAGGGAAGATGTTTATACAACTTAATTAAATTTCAAATGTATTTACAAAAATGACAACAACAATGAAAAAAGTGTTTTACAAATATTGAAGAAGAAGAAGAAAAAAACCAAAATCAGAATCAGAATCAAATCACAGAAGTTAAAAAGATATAAAAATAACTTCGTGGAGTATCGAATGACTGTTGTTGTTCTCTGCTGTTTTATTTGTTTTTACGAGTTTTCTTAAAAACGTTGCCCTGTTACCAGGTAACCTGGCCATATTGCCATACACATACATCCATGTTGGGTTGTCAAGAGCCAAGAGAAAGAGTACTGGTAGCATTAACCTGTATTTGAAATAATAAATTTGATACTTTTTTATTTGTTTTATTTGTTTTATTTTTTTGTTTTTTTTTTCAATTTATTTGTTTGTTTTCTTTGATGAGAAATACCAAAAAAAGAAGAAGAAGAAGAAGAAATCTTCAAAAAACAAACATTTCTAAAGAGGATGATAATATTGGTGTGGATGCTAAGCAATAAGAAAAAAACAAAACAAAAAAATATAAATTTTTTCAAGGCTTTTATTAATATGCTTCTACTGCATTTACTGTTTTTTTTTTTTTTTTTTTGTATTCTTTTAGGTTCAAAACGTGCACGTCTCTCTAATGAAACTGATCAAGACACTGGATCAGAATCTTCACCCGGCAGTCCTCATCCCAAAGGAGCAAATTATAATAATAATGGTAATCTATCACCTGCACGCACTGGTCCACCGAGTTCACCTGAATCCGATTTAGATGTTGATTCGGCACCCGATGAAGCAACACCGGAAAATCTAAGTTTAAAGAAAGAAGATTCCACATCACCGCCTCATACACCCTCGAACGAAAGCATGCACATGTTAAGGTCCTTTAATAATGGCACTGCTCAAGGTTTTATGCCATATCATCATACACAATTCTTGGCAGCAGCAGCGGCTAGTGCCCATTCGCATGCCCAACACTCACCGCATCATCCCCAGCAGCCACCTCAGCTGCCTCAGCATCACTCAGCTGCTCAGCAACAACAACAGCAACAACAACAACAACAGCAGCAACAGCAGCAACGTTCTCCTGTTGATGTTTTACTGCGTGTCTTTCCCAATCGCCGGCGCAGCGATGTCGAACAGCTACTACAACGCTACCGAGGTGATGTACTCCAAACTATGGAAGCCATGATTTCAGGTGAGGATATGCTCACGAATACCACCAATTCACCACCCAATGTGCCACCATCACCTCCCTTCCCCCTAAAATCGGCCTTTTCACCTTTGGTACCTCCAGCTGCTGTCTTTGGCTCACCCACACACCACCGCTATCCACCTTTCATGCAGGCCCATGCAAAACGTTTTCTAACAGCCCCATATGCTGGTACCGGTTACTTGCCAGGCGTCATCAATCCAGCCGATGTTGAACAATCCGAATCGAACGGTGGCACTTCGGTGGATCGTAACAGTAATGCTGGTGATTCACAAGATTGAGATTTCGGTTTAGCCGGTGGTGAGCACAACGGCATGTTTAGACCCTTTGAGTAGCGCTGGCGCAAATTGAATTAGACGAGAAGCTCAGTATAGAGTTTCCCTTCCAAATGCAACATGTACATAATCATTAACGTTATAACGCATAGAGTAGCGAAGGTTGACAAGAAACACATATTCAGTGAGATAGACAGAAAAACAAAATTTAAAAAAAAATAATAAAAAACAAATTATTTAGGGAACTTCTTAAATACTATAGAAGAATTTAATAATAAGTTAGACATGGCAGCCCTACGAGTATTGTCAAAAAGTAAAGATGGTATCTAGTGCAGTATATAAACATATACTAACATATATACAAATAATTAGTTAATGTTACTTACTTCTAATGTTAAATAATAATTGTTGCTTTAAAAGAAAATCATAAAAATTAAAACAATCACCGTAACACATGTGGCGTACATCAAAATAAACAAATATTACATCAAATTAACGCACATTTATTGGAAAACAAGAATGAAATCTTCAAAATGTCGTAAAAATATTCTTAAAACAAAAGAAATAAAATAACGAAACAAATTCTGATATACTTACGATATTTTACTCTAAACGTACATACATACATACATACATACATACATACATACATATATATAGTTATTGTATTACTCCAGTTAAGCATTAAGTAAAAAAAAAAAAAATTTATTTGTAAAATATTTAAACAAACAAAACATGAAATTATAAAACAAATCTCAATAAATACTGTGTTAAATTAAAAATTGTAAAAAACAATCAATCAAAAGTCTTTTTAGTGTTGGAAATGCAAACAACGGGTGATTTTTTATAGAGAAATGTAAGAAATCTTCTTTGAGTCGATTCAACAATCTATATAATTCATGTAGATGTTGACCGCCGCTACACTTTAAATGGTTCATACGCTAAACGCATTTTTGGCACACTCTCTTCAACATATCGGCCGGTACTTCACAGATAAATTCTTCTATATTGGCTTCCAGTGCATCAACCGTTACGGGCTTGTCCTTAAAGACATGAGCCTTAACATAGACCCACAGAAAATAGTATAAAGGCGTTAAATCGCACGATCTAGACGGCCAATTGACCGGTTCTAAACGTGAAATAAACTATTTACCGAACTCGCCTCTCAATTGGGCAATTGTTTCGCATGCTGTGTGGCATATGGTAACATCTTGTTGAAACCACATGTCATCATCGCTCAGTAGCGCTCGCCATTCACATCTTTAAAAAAGTATTTTCCAATGATGCCACCGGCCCATAATCCACATCAAACAGATACGGAAATTTTGCTTTTTCACGTATGCAATCAGCCAGAAATGAGCTACGTCGCTGAACACAATTTTTCTATAAAAAAATGAAGAGGATCTTCAGCCAACTAAATTTTGATGATGAATTTCAATACTCTGCAATGATTGTTCGTTTGTGAACTATAAGCCAAACTGAACATGTTTGACAGTAACATGTTATACGAAAACAGCTGAGCTGCCAAAAATCACCCGATATAAAATAAGAACACCGTATAACTTGGATATCTATCGTTACTTCAAGTATACAGATTAAAAGATTTATTTAAAGCATTTTATGATGTTTCGCTTATATTTCTTAGATCAAATCAATAGGACAATAAACGATTACTACATATTTAATCCGAGTACTTTCGGCATTAAATTGCAGATATTTTACTCTTAAGTTGGTTTCTGGTTTATTGTGATATTGCTTACAGCTTCGGACGACGAAAAGAGACTTTTGTGAAAAGCTAATGGCCATAAAACTATTTGTCTGTGACTTGTTTAGGTTTAGGTTGGTTTTAATTTGCAGTTATCTATCCGACTCACTTGGCTGCAAACAGTTAGTCCCATTGTGCCACAACGTGACCATTATCGTTCCAAAGTACCTAAAGCTCCTGTTCATCTTTAGTCAGACAAACATTCGCTTAAATGAGGGCATAGATTTTGTCTCTGGCTATCATCGAATCTTCTCCGATCAAACACAGTCGGCCGTAATCAAATGACAAAAAAGAAGTTCCGTAGACATCTCCTCCTTTTCATCATTGCAACTTCTGCAGTAGTTAATATTTGAAACTCTCAGACCTAACGCTTTCTTGTCAAGAGCCCCTATAAGTTTTCTCAAGAATTAGTGCAGTTTCAATGCTTTTCTCGTTCTTTGGTCATGCAAATGTGGCCATATTTTCCTGGTCTGGCAACATGTGCAGATCGCCAGTATGAGGTCAAGTTTTTGCCATGCGACACTAGTTGTCTACTTCCAAACCTCATTGAAGTTAGCGTAAATGGAAAAGATTGCATACGAGGAGTTCTATATATATTTCGGAAACTGGCAGCACTAATGTCACTAGCTAACATCTGGCAACACCATAATAATGTTTGACATTTTTTAGCATAAGCGTACTCACAAAGTTTTCATGTACAAGAGCTATTAGTTAAGAAAATCAATGTGACAAAAAAAATGGAAATTTCAAGAGGAGGTTTTCGTTGGATTATTTTTCACGACATTCGACGTGGATTATCTCGATATGAATGTGTCGATGAACTCAGTTTTTTATACGGCGGTAAGCACCATCAAAAACCAAGTATATCGCTGGTATAGTGAAATCAATCGTTGTCGTTTTTCGGTCGCCGACGAATTGCTTGAAGGTCGTCCAAAATCGGTTGTTGTACCACAAAACATCGATGCAGTGCGTGAACGTATAATGCAAGATCGTCGCGTGACATAATGTGAAGCAGAGTCATCCTTGCACATTAGTTTCACTTCAATACATTCGAATTTGCATGAATATTTAGTTGTACAAAAAATTTGCTCTCGTTGAATACCCCATAATTTATCAATCGCGTCGATTGGTGTAAGGAAATGATTGAAAAGTTCAACCGTGTTGCTTCAAAGGACGTGTATAAGATCGTGACAGATGACGAATCATGGGTATATGTATCCGTATGAGCCGAAAACAAAGCAGCAATCAACCGTGTAGGTATTCCAAGACGAGCTAAATCTAAGAAAAGTTATTCTTGGAAATAGCACAGAGATGCAGATGATCGCCTGTTTCTTCGACCGAATGGGTCATGTGACCACTGTTCCGCTTGAGCAAAGTAGGACGATCAATTCTGAGTGGTACATGACCATTTGTTTGCCCGAAGTCTTCGGAGAAATTCGTAAGACCAACCGTTGCAGACGAATCATTTTCATTCGTCAAACAGTTGAATTTTTGAGCAGTCAAAGCATCGAATTGATGTCTTATCCTTCGTAAAGTCCTGATTTTGCACCCAATCACTTCTTCTTGTTCCCGAAAATCAAAGGTAAACTGCGTGGTCAACGAGTTATGAGCACCAAAGAAGCAGTTGCAGCGTTCAAAATCCATGATTCGAGGTGTCTCAAGAGGAATGTAAAAACTGCTTTGAGAAATGGCTTGAAGGAATGCAAGGGGAATACTTTAGAAAACAATAAAAAGATTTTCATTTAAAAATATTTGTTATTATTTGCTACTTCCGCATAAATAGTACCCTTCGTATGAATTTCGTATGGTGACCAAACATTGTATTTTGCATACGAAAACCTTCATCAAACCCATACTATAGGTAGGTGGTACTCCGTACCATCAATTTTATTGATTATTAGCAAAAAAAGGTATAATTATACTTTTACCAAGAAACCAAGAATATCGAATAGGGATTTATGGATTTGTTTAGCAACTTTTTCCAGTCATACTGAGAATTTGAAAACATTTAGGCATCAGGACAGAGAAATATATCATCAAGACATTCGCGGACAGTTCATTTTCGCTTTATCACTTTGTGAGACAGATTTACTGAATCTGTATCTTCAGATGTACTATTTTATTATTAAACTATTAAAATTAAGAACAATACGGTTAATGCCGTCATGTCCCGGCTACAATTTCAAGTTGATGAGACAGGACACTACACACTTTTCTCTAAACATGAGTTAAGCATGTCGGCATATTCGACAATCAGTAAAATATGTATGAAACTCCTAATTATGGTAGTAGTGGTTATCATTTTAGAGACCATTGGAAAGACACGCCCGAACCACAGAGTGTGAACGATTACAAAAACAAATTCGTATATGATTTAAATATTAGGGGTCCACATTTACCGCCTGACTGCCTCTAAAAAAAATTCCAATCATAAATATTGTACAAAAACAAAGCGAAGAGTTTTCATATTTTAATTTAATTTTGTTTGCAATTTAAACGCATTTTGGCAATATTTGTGAAACAATAAAAGCGTCCATTCCATTGTCAGCTACGATAATGCGTTTACTATTCCCTTTATTTGGAAAATATTCAAAAATTGAAATGAAACAATAGAACCGACTGACCAAAAATATTAAAGGATTTCTTAATAAAACAAAAACAAACACACAAACAGGCAAATAAACGACAAAGTCATCTACTACTCATCTATCCATCCGTTTATTCATTCATTCCGTTAACGTAAGGGCTTGAATTGTTTATTGTATTGTTTATTGGTTGGTTGGTGGTGTAAATATGGTCATGCTACTCGCCAAACAATCTGGTTACAATGATGATGTTGTTGTTGTTGTTGTTATTGCTCTGAAAGTCATAACATTAATAACAAAAGCAACAACGACAACGACAACGATAACAAGAACATTAGTAACGATAATAAGAACAATAAATACCCGGTAAATTACAACAAAACAGTATCACAAGCTGACCTCTGCCTTTCCCTTCTTATCTATTCTTTTGCTTTTTTTCATTGTTCCGGTGCAATTGAATTATTTGATAAATTGTTGTTCGAGAATTCGTCTCATTTAGCATGTACGTGCAGTGTACGTGTGAGTCTTTTGAATGATCAACCCACATGGCCATTGGCCATACAATTGAATTGTAAAATCATGTTCTTGCCTACTGGTTTATTAAATGCAAGTCAACTCATCGAGTAATAAACTGTTAGAGATTTTGGGATCAGATTGAGTACAGCAATCTTCTATGGAGGAAAGAAAGCCACTTTTGGGCTTGTCACCACAGCGATTCTTGCTTGCTATCAAGCCGTGCTTACATGCCGCGCTGGATCGTCTAATCGCCGCTTTAAGTGAATGAGTAGAAATTTAGCCATTATCAGAATGAGTACAGCAATATTCTATGGAGGAAGGAAAGCCTCTTTTGGATTTGTCACCACAGCGATTCTTGCTTGCTATCAAGCCGTGCTGAAAATGTGATTGCAAAAGGCTTAGGGGAAAAAGGAGCTTCGAAATTAAGAAATCGACGTGTACTATTTTATCAGTTCACATCTTGATTAGGTCACATAGATGACTTTGTCTAGACGGCTGTATCTATTCTGTGTCTCAATACAAAGTGATGAGTCTTCTCTTTGATTTTCGACGTATGCCTTTCTAGAAAACACTTCGAATTCTAGAAAACACTTCGAATTCTTAATCGATTTCTTGCACTATACGATAACAGGGTGCGACAAAAAAAAATAGCTGGCAAGTGATACTTTTCTGAGACTTTTCTGATAGGCACTGTCGAGTAGAACAAGGACCTGTTTTTGGAATTTTCGAAACACCTCTAAAATCTCGAGTTACGGGTAAAAAACCGGTTTTTCGAATATTACCCGATTTTAAGTTACTTTTCAGATTTAAAAAGACAAGAAACAAACCTTCTACATGATATATATGCTGCTTAAGTAGCACTAAAAAATCTGGGTGTATTTCTCAAGCAAACACATTTTTCATCCAATTTTTCCCACATTTTTCAAGTTTAGTTGCGTTTTTGCGTACTCTTTTATATTGAAACCAGACTATTGATGAATTAATTAAAAAATTATCTTAAGGTATGAATAGAATGAGACTTACAGTATAGAAATCCGTTGGAAATTGACGGAATTAATAAATTTTTTTAGTAAAGCAACTCATGCATTGTATGATCTGAGACTTTTCAATTCGTGTGGTGGCATCATTACTCTTTGCAATTGTATTGTGTAGTTCGATCGACTTGTAAAGAATTTAGTTTTACCAGGCCTGTCCAGTAGTTGTTAATAAATTTCTCGGTTGCATGTTTTGGCAAATAGTTTCATAATTTGTTCTTCATCTACACAGGACACCAATGAATACAATGATTAGAATTTGTTGGGACTCAATAATAGAATTTCAAAGATTTTCTATGAAACAATGGACACGCACACACGCACACAATCACATTAAGAGCAGAGTTTGTGTTCGTAGTGTTAATCGACAAATGGGGGCTTCTGTGTAAACGATACTTTTATTATGTTTTTGATTCTATTTTATTCAGTTCTGTTTTGTTTTATTTTATTTCATTTTATTTTCGAATATTTTATTTTCTATTTTATTTTTAATTTAATCTATTGTTGACTTTTGGAAGAACTATAAACAAATAAGTGAATGAATTGAAATGCTGGTCATTTTTGTTTTTGTTTTTGTTTTGGTATTATTTCTATAAACACACATGTTAACCTTTAACCTTCAAAGAACAAAAAAAACAAACACAAAAATATATTTTTGTTTTTGCAAAAGTTCTTTCTCTGGCACATTTAGAAAATTTGTTTTTAATCCCCATTGATCATTAGAGGATTAGAAAGTAGTGGTTTCGGTTATTTGTTGCTTTTGCTGCTGTTGTTTTACTACATTTTGGCTTCTATTTATGGTTTTAGAGCAACAAACACGTTTGTTGGATGGGCCTGAAAACTATAAAAGTGAAAAAGGACTTCACACTTGCCATATAGTTGGTGAACTACTCACACACTCATATATATTTATATTATCGTTATATATGTATGTACGTATATATGTGTTTGGCATTATCGCCTTCCCATAATTACACTCGTATCATTGGTTCTTTATTGGATTCAATATTAATGTTTTGTTTTGTTGCTGTTCTTTGTTTTAAATTTATTGGGTTTTATCATTTGGCAACAATGACTTCATTGGTATACAAATTTAATTTAAAATAATAATTATGAGTGTTAATGTATGGGTTTATGGTTGGGTGTGTGTGATTGTATGGGTTTTATGGCCGTTGGACCATTTAATTTTTGTTGTGCTATTTTATTACTGCAAAGGAATATAAAAATCCGGGTGTCATCGATATCTTTCACACAATTTTTCAATCTTTTGTTTTCAATAAATCAACGAAAAATGTCAACAGAATTAATACGGCGTGTGAATTGTTAAAAATTGCTAAAAAAAATATTAAATTTATTTTCTATCGATTTAAATTTGAACCAGCAGTTATTTCGAATCTGGCAATACTTACATCATTCTAAACGAAATGATTCGATTTACGCTTGAGCAAGGTTGGAATTTATTGGAAATTTATGTCCAAAACAAAGACCATTGGTCTGAAATTGCAAAATGAAGCTCATTTTCATTTTGGTGGCTACTTTAAAGAGCAAAATTGCCGTAGTTGTGGTTCAGAAAACCCAAACGTGATCTTACAGAAGGTAATGCACTCATTACGAGTGACTGTTTGATGCGACTTGTGGAGCGGAGACATCATTGACCCATATTTCTTTGAAAATGTGCACGGCGCAACCATTATGGTCAATGCAGAGACCTATCACTCCATGATAACCGATTTTTTTTTGCCAGCTCTTCATGGTTTTGATGTGAACGATGTTTGGTTTCAACAAGCTAGCGCAACTTACCACACATCTCATGCCACAAACGATTTATTGCGTCAAGTGCTTGAAGGCCGTTTAATTAGCCGAAATGGTTATGTTAGTTGGCCGCCAAGAAGCTGCGATGTGACCGTTGGACTATTTTCTGTGGGGAGCCGTTAAAGACAAGTATTATGCCGATAAACTAAAGACAATTGAACATTTGAAGGCCAACATTCGTGATACCATTGCCAAGATACGTGATTGCCATTGTTAGCCTCGGCAGCCATATGAGTGAAATAATATTTCATTTCTAATCGGAACAATTCTACTTCACAACGAAAAAATAAATTTGGCAAAACTTCAAACCGTTTTTGTTTTATTGCATTTTTAAATTTAAACTTTTAAATGGCCCACCATATATATAGTATATGTAAGCCATGGTTTGAAAAGTTCCGGGCCCAACACATAGATGGCGCTGGTGTTATGGCATTTACCTCTTTTTGAGTTACTGCTGTGAAAATATCATGATATTCTATTAATTAGTTTGTGAGTTATTGTGCTAAGAGTGCTTTTCTTATTTTCAGAACCTGCTTCTTGATGGCAGAAAATACCGCTAATGCGAAGGAATGACTTAAAAAGTGTTATGGGGACTCCGCTCCATCAGAAACTGTAATATAACGTTGGTTTGCTGATTTCAAACGTAGTCGTAGAGACACCGATGATGCAGAACACAGTGACCAGAAAAGATTAAAAAAAACCAAGAAATAGTGTTGAATGATCGAAAAGTGAAGTTGCGTAATATAGCTGACATCGTAAAAATATTAAAAGAACGTGTTGACTTTATATTGTATGAGCATTTGACATGGGTGCCGTATTTGCTCACTCTTGACCAAAAACACGAATGTGTTGATGATTCTGAAACATTGGCAAAACTACATGAATTGAACTTCGATTTGCTCTCACATCCACCGTATTGGCTAGATTTGACTCCCAGCGATTACTGGCAGACCTCAAAAAAGTGCTCGGTGGTAAGAAAATTGGCACAAATTAAGAGATTGTCGCTGAAACTGAAGCCTATTTTGATGAAAACGTTTCTTCGTTGTAGAAAAGTGGCATTGAAATGTTAGAGCGGCACTGGAATGATTACATGGATTGGATGATTGCGGATTATGTTGATGAATAAGGCTAATTTTGCACAACAGAACAAGTGTTTTCTTTGCTAGGCCCGGGAGTTTTTAGCCTCTGTGTTATGTATGTAATTTTTAGGAAAACATTTAGGAAACAAGTGATTATTAAAACAGTTATGAAATACATATTTAGTACACACATATCTTAAAAGTACTAAATTTTAAATGATGACTAGAGTCAATAGAAGCCTTTTTATTTTAAATTATTTTTATTGGTACTTGATGCAAAGGACCTTTATCCCTCTACCACTTCAATAACAACAAAAATTTTTACCACTTCTACCATTTATTCTCAAATATACACCACATAAGGCGTGAAAGTATAAGCAAGACTACCAGATCCACATTTAGTTTATTTTCAAGGTGGATGGGAGTTAAAAAAAAAAAACAACTGTAACTCTGAATTGAATGAAACCGTACATTTAAATCATTTCATATCTCTCTAAGACTTTTATTGAAGGTACTATCTTAAGTGTCAAGCTAACAGTAGACCAGTAATTAGTCAAGAACGGAATCTGAATAAATGTTTGCGCTGTTTGAACTATGAAAAGCATTGCATACATAGTTGGACAACATCGCTATTTCTAGCTTTCTAAAGGGTTCGCCATCTAACGTTTTTTTTCAACTAGTGCTTATTTCGTGAATGGTAACACTTAGCTCATGTCTGATTTGACAGATAATTAGTTTTATCCTTCCGCTGAACGAATATGGTTGTGTCCAATGCGTTTTCGCTTCGCTAAGTGGGCCTGCGATCGACTTACAGTAGATGCCGGTTTTGCCAAAAAATCAACTTTTCAGATGAAGCTCATTTTGATCTTGGCGGGTATTTAAACAAGCAAAATTGTCGCATTTGGGGCACAGAAAACCCGCACTCATAAATTGAAAAGCCTATACACCCAAGACGAGTCACTGTTTGTTGCGGATTTTGGTCCAGAGGCATAATTGGGCCATTTTTCTTCGGAAATGAGCAAGGAGTGGTCGTTACAGTCAATGGCGATCGTTATCGGGCCATGTTAAACGAAGCTTTGTTCACAAAAATTGAAGAGGAGGATATTAGCAACATTTGGTTTCATCAGGACGGCGCTACGTGCCACACAGCCGAAGCTACACTCGATGTTTTGTGCCCTGTTTTTGAAGATCGTATTATCAGCCGCAGAGCTGATGTCGTTTGGCCACCTCGGAGCTGCGATTTGACACCGTTGGACTATTATTTGTGGGGTGCCGTCAAACATAGGTGTTACGCCAACAAGCCAGAGACAATTGACGCTTTAAAGGACAATATTCGTGAAGCCATTGGTGAAATACAGCTGCACACAATCGATAATGTGCTTAAAAATTGGACGGATCGTGTAGGCTACTGAATGAAATTATTTTCCATTACTAACCGGAAGGATTGTACTTTCAAATAAAAAAACTAATTTGAGAAAATATTCAGTAGTTTTTTTATAAAATTTTCAAAAAAAAAATTATTTGGCGGACCCTATAGAAATTATAAATCATTCGGACAATTGTATTTCACTATCCTTTAAATGACGCCATTACATTGAATAACAATATTAATATTCTTAAAAAACAGAAGATAGTTAGTTAGTTACCAATTTAAATAAATAAATAAAAACCGACAAAATGAAAATGTTTATTTGGTAACAACTTCGCATTTAAACGAAAGGCTTGAGATTCTTTTTAAAACAATTTGTCGGTGATTCAAAAAGAGCTCATTGTTTCCAATTCATTCGTCAAAAATAAAAATATTTGTTGGTAATTGTGTAAACAAATGTGTTTTTTTTCACTGACTTTTATTTAAATTTTTAAGTTTTTTATTTTTCAATATTGAAAAGAAAACAAAGAAAATCTTGCTTTTCTCTAAAAAAAATATTAAAAAGGAAAATGAGACAACAAAGGAAACGAAAATGCCGCCTGTTCAGACAATGAATTGCAAGTTTTTTTTTCGATTACCGTCGTTTTCAAGAATGGAATGGATACATCGTTCAATGGGTCTTTAAAAAATAAAAAATTCAAATAAAAAATATTTTGTATTGTGCCCTTCATTAGGCTTATTAACGTGATAAATGCTACTGAATAAATTGATTTTAAGGTGACTACTGTGTGGTTTTGCTACTTAGAGCAAATGAAACAAGTTCACGACGCTCTGACAAATATAAATAATTTTTTTGTAACATGTTTATATGTTTGTACGTAGTATGCGCAGAGAACAGGACAAAGATAAGTTATTTTAATTTTGTGCGAGGTACGTCAAATAAGGTCAAGATCAATAAGAACAAGTTGTACTCGTATTAAAACGAAAAGCAAATTGAGTATTTTGAAACTGGATTTGTAGAGTTGGCAAGGCTTTTATTTGGTTCAATTTACGTAATGGCAGGACGCTTTCGGATTGATTTCTGCAATATGCGTGGGCTGCGGGCGAACTTTTTCTCCGTGTATACGCACATATGTCTCCATAGCCCGGATGTTTTCGCCTTATGTGAGACCCAGGTTTCTGAAAATGCTGAGCCACAGGATTTTCATATCCCTGGGTATCACCTTCTGTCCCTTTTTAATTTTCATAGGGGTCTTGCTATGTGCATTCGCAATGAAGTTGTGTACCAATGCCAGCAACCTTTTGGCATGTATGATGCGGAATTTAACTGTATATGGGTTAAGTTCAGAATCAGGGCACATCTTTTGCAATTCGGGTTTTTGTATAGAAGCCCAAACGCGGGAAGAGAGGTTACCATATCTGGCTTCGACTCTCTTTCCGACTCAATATCGAGTATCCTTTCGAATTATCCGAACAGTGAAATTGTTTTTGCTGGTGAATTCAATGTTCATAATTCGTCTTGGTTACGCCATTCAGGCCGTACAACTCCGGAAGTCCAATACGTTGAGTTATTTGCCGCGCACAATCACCTTGCGTAATTAGTGAATGAATCTACACATATATCGTGTGTAGATGGGCACCAGAACAATACCCTCAACCTTTTCCTCACTACACACCCTGAAAAGTATGTAGTTGAGGTTCTTGCACCTCTCGGAAATTCGGATCATTGCACAGTTTCTGCCTCATTCTCGTCCACCGCTCTTCGCGAGGTTCCACCCATGGCTACGGAACGCTCTATTTTTAACTACGAGGATGCTCGTTGGGCTGAGCTGAACGATTTTTTTGGGCATTTTAATTGGAAACTTTGTTTCCTTGACTCAAACGTCGATGCCATGGCAGAAATGGTAGTGAATATAATAAGGCTAGGGATGGATAATTTTATCCCATCCAAAAAGCTTTCGATTAAACCCAGAAACAAATCTTGGTTTAATCTGACGTGTAAATTGGCAGTCAGATCCAGAGAGGAAGCATTCAGGAATTGGCGCAATAACAAATGTGCCCACACTGATTTGCTTCGCAAACAGACGAGATCTTCATGTGCCGCAGTACTTAGACGCGAAAAGGCTTTATACGAGCAGCGCCTTCGTGCTAAAGTTCTTACTTAAGTAAAAACTTTTGGTCATTCGTTAAAAGGCTGAGGAACAACGCTAGTTCGGTTCCTGCTCTTATAAAGAATGACCACTCATTCACGAACCCGGTTGAAAAAGCAAACCTTTTGGCCGAAATGTTTGCAAGTAATTCTCACTTGCCGGAGAGCGTTCAACCACTGCCCGAACTTGAAAGAGTATCAGTAACTATGCCTAGTTATTCTTTCGAGCTCGTGCTGTAAAAAGGGTTCTTGCAAATCTCAGCACTGGTCCTGAAGCAGTGCTCTTCGATGCTTGCGCGTCCATTAGCTCACCTTTTCAGTGCGTCATATCGCGCCGGTATTTTTCCATCTTGCTGGAAGGTTGCTGGAAGGGCGAGGCTAGTAACCCTGAGAACTACCGTCCAATAGCAGTTTGTTACACACTCTCCAAGGTTATGGAGAGTATGATTAATCACCCCCTTGTGGGATATCTGGAGTCCAACGATTTACTTAGCGATCGTCAGTACGGTTTCCGAAAGGGCCGTTCTATTGTTGACCTGCTGACATTGCTCTCGGAGAAGTGGAACAAGTCCATTCATAGTTTTGGCGAGAGTAAGGTTGTGGCTCTGGATATCTCAAAGGCGTTTGATAGAGTTTGGCACGAGGCTTTCATTTCGAAACTTAATTCTTTTGGTGTCGGTAGTCACTTCTCTCGATTTATATCGAGCTTTCTCAGAGATCGCTCTATAAGAGTGGTTATAGATGGGGTCTCATCCGACGAGTTCAGGGTAAACTCAGGGGTACCGCAAGGCTCTGTTCTTTCTCCTACTCTTTTTCTAATATTTCTTAACGACTTTCTTCTTCTCACTTCTAATCCTGTCTACTCTTTTGCGGATGACAGCAACATTTGTCACTCATATACCTTTGATCGTAGACCGAGCCTTTTGGAGGTTGGGGTAAGAAGGATGAATATGAACTTCACACTCACAAGTGACCTGGTGAAGGTCTCCGAGTGGGGTCGTGCGAACAGGGTCGATTTTAACGCACGTAAGGACCAATGTTGCTTTTTAACACACAGGCGTGGTGGTGTGCTGTCATCTGTGTCACCAGACACCAGCACAATCCATTGCATGAGTAGGGGCCATCCCCTGGGTGCTGGTCTTATATAAAAAAAAGATAAGGCGCAACTGTCCGTAACACCATAATCGAGCCACATCAGTCAGAGCTTATGTACAATAAATAAAAATGAAATTTTAATTATTCAGTAAACTTTATTCAAAACTGTTCACTCCACCCTAGCATATGCGTTTAGTGGAGTACTTGAAAAGAACAAAAAAATTAAGAATATGTGTGTTCATATTGGACTTTTTGTTGTTATGTTAAAGGGGTGATACATTGGCAAACATCGCAAATAGCCAATCGCATTCAAGGAAAAGTAAGTTATCCATGTATGCGATTGGCTATTTGCGATGTTTGCAAGCAAATGTTTGCCAATGTATCACCCCCTTTAGCATTTCATTTGCTTCTTCTACTTCTTTCTTCTTTTTTCTTCTTCTTCTTTTGTAAATTGGGTTGCCTGAGTCAATTGCTCTCCTCTGATGTGTTTATTTTGTGTTTTGTATTCACTGTCAATGTAATGTTTATAGTAAAGATGATGATAATAATGACGATAGTCATCAACATCATTATGTTTATGATTAATGATAATGCAAAACAACAACAATATGGTGTTATTGTACGATAGATCATCCACCGATTTGTTGTCATTCCTTAACATACTGCCTTCGTTAATATTATTTTATCGTCTCTTTCTCATGTACAATTTATTTGTAGCGTTCGATAGATATTCTTTGATTTGCTTCCACTATTTTGAAAATGTTTCTTAAAATAATAAAAATTAAATGAAAAACAACAATAATAATAATGGAAATGGATATGAAAATTGAAAATTTTGGAAAATGTGGTTGCATTTTGTATTGCTTGTTCTTTATTTTTGTTTTTTGTTTTTGGAAATCATTGTGAAATAAAGAAAACAAAAACAATAATAAAACACTAATAACCGAAATTAATACCCACAAACTAGTATACAATCCCATTCAAATCATTAAAGCAGTCATTCATTAATTCATTGATGCCACCAAAAAAAAAGGAAAAAACAAAATCCCTTAAATTTGTTGTTTGTGTTTTCTTTGAAATGTTGGTGGGCAAACAAGCGTATATGTATAGTAATGGTGGGACAACAGACCACCCTTGAGCCACAATGTCTGGCATATTTATTTATCAATAAACTGGCATTTAATTTCTTCAAAAAACAAAAACAAAATTTCATAAATTTTTCACAAAAAGTGCTACAAACAAGCACAGATCGATCGTATCATTATCTTTAGTCAGGTCAGATCATAGTCATTCATTAACCGCAAACAACAAATGTTGTTTTACCCCTTCATTTATTATCTTATTTTTATTTTTATTTTTATCTTTATTTACTCCTATTTATTATTTTAAAGATTTTTCTTCATTTTTTTTTGTACTTTCTAATGCCACCAAACAGTCTAGTCGTAGTATGAAAATTTCTGTTTTTGTTCTATTATGAGCCTCCGGGGGAATGAGCAGAAAAGCCCATTTAATTATTTTTTCTTTCATTTCCATTCTTTTATTAGACGTTTGAAATTTCTCAGAATTTGCTATTTTTTCCGTTCATTAATTACTTTTTAAATGTTGGCAATTTACTTGTGCAATTGTGGATGATAAAGCAGTTCATTCAAAAGGTATTTCGAACTCATTTCGTATCTGCCGCTGTTTCTTTTAACCCCTTTTTTGTTGTCGAAGGGTGTCTGAAATGATGACGTTAATTGCTCTCATTAACCACGCCAGGAGGGGAGAGAAATATAAGAGATATGTAACTTGTAATCATAGCGACGTAAATCGTAATCATATTTATTTAAAGGACTTAAAACGAGTACCTGAAACAACACTAATTGAGGTTTCTGAAACGTTTCATTAAATTCTGATGCTTAGGGACATTTCTCTTGCATGCAGGTATAGTTTTAGCAGATTGCCGCAAATACGAATAAAGTATCATCCCTGCTACCAAGAAAGTAGTGATAAAAACTATGTATGTATTATGGATTGTATTTTAAATCTAATCATGCATACACATAGATACATACATATACAGTCACTCAAAAATCCGTTGTAATGTTTAGCTAATGTTAACAAATATAAATACAACAACAAAGCTAAAGATCCAATCATTATGATTTTCGATCTAATTTCTTATAGGACTTTTACTTACAACTACAATTACATAAAGGGTCCGCCATATAAATTTTTTTTTGAAAATGCTATAAAAAAAACTACTGAATATTTTCTCAAATTTCTTTTTTTATTTGAAAGTACAATCCTTCCGGTTAATAACGGAAAATAATTTCATTCAAATGGCTGCCTCGGCTGGCCATGCAGTAGCCTACACGATCCGTCCAATTTTTAAGCACATTATTGATTGTGTGCAGCTGTATATCACCAATGGCTTCACGAATATTGTCCTTTAAAGCGTCAATTGTGTCTGTAACACTTATCTTTGACGGCACCCCACAAATAATAGTCCAACGGTGTCTAATCGCAGCTCCGTGGTGGGCAAACGACATCAACTCTGCGGCTGATAATGCGATCTTCAAAAACAGGGCACAAAACATCGAGTGTAGCTTCGGCTGTGTGGTACGTAGCGCCGTCCTGTTGAAACCAAATGTTGCTAATATCCTCCTCTTCAATTTTTGTGAACAAAAATTCGTTCAACATGGCCCGATAAAGATCGCCATTGACTGTAACGGCCACTCCTTGCTTATTTTCGAATGATGCCTCTGGACCAAAATCCGCAATGAACAATGACTCGTCTTGGGTGTGCGGGTTTTCTGTGCCCCAAATGCGACAATTTTGCTTGTTTACATACCCGACAAACATACCCGAATATCAAAATGAGCTTCATCTGAAAAGATGAAGGCCCACTTAGCGAAGCGAAAACGCATTAGACACAACCATATTCGTTCAGCGGAAGGATAAAACTAATTATCTGTTAAATCGGACATGAGCTAAGTGTTACCATTCACGAAATAAGCACTAGTTGAAAAAAAAACGTTAGATGGCGGACCCTTTACTTAAATTTGTTAACACTAACTAAACATTACAACGGTTTTTTGAGTGACTGTACGTACGTTTAGTTAAAGTAAATTTTATCGATTACAGATTCTGAGGTCTAACCAGAATTTTAAGACAAAAATTGTAATATTGTTTTATAATTGGGCAACGTTCCGTGCTTATCGCCCATTTTGTAATCACCATGCTCGCCTTAAACATTGAACCAACACCTACACTACGACGAACGTAAGATCTGCGCAAAACATCGCCGCTTCTAGTGAAAGTATGTAGAAGAAACCTTTGCAGTCGATATCGTGCTGCCCACAAGAATTCGGCGTTTTTCAGGCTATAATTCAGCAGAAATTGCGGCCCGCCTTGCAGTGTACCCATACGAAATTCTACTGACCCAGTAGCTGAAAATGAACGACAAAAGATAATGATTATTGGTCGCTGAATAGAGCTGGAGAGCATATGCAAACTACACTTAATATTCATAAAATCTATCTTTAGTGATGAAGCCTGCTTCTGGTTAGGATGACACCAATCTATATGTGATTCAAGAGCGTCCAATGCCTGCGGAAAAGTTAATGTTTAATGTGGATTTTGAGTTAAAGTCGTCATCAGTCTATATTTTTTTAAGAACAATGTTGACCAGACCATCACCACCCATGTTGAGCACTATAAGACAATGATTACCAACTTATTTTAGTCGGAATTGGATGACGTACTCGTAGATAGGACGACGTAATGTACCACACAACTTATGCCACGAGCAATTTGAAGACACGGAAATTTCCCGTGGAGGCGATGTAAGTTCTCGCAGTTTCGTGTGGGGCTTTTTTAATCGATGATATCTGGCACATACTTTGTTTTATTGAAATTAAAAAACAGAAACCGCTTAATGAAAGGCATTTCATATCTTTTGTCGTTACGATATGTATAATATTACCCACCCAAATAGAAATTCTGTCACTTTAAAATTGTGTTGCTGAATAATTCAGCAGCGTGTTATACAATTAAGCATCATTGGTGTTCAAATGTTTTACAAATATTTATTGAAAAGAAATATTTGTGTCAACATGTGTCAATAAGATTTTTAAAACTATTCAAATTGTTTGGACTCTTATACATACTTATACATACATATGTACATATGTATTATAAAAAGAAATATTTTTCCTAAACATAAAGTAAAGATTGAGTACTTGTATCGCTATCATATTTTATTTCTCTATCTATTAAATTTATTTTTTAATATTTTTTTTTGTATTTTCAAAATTATTAAAAAATATTAATGATTTTGGTGGTCTTTCCTCTTTTGTTTACATTGCGATGATGCATGAGTATGGAAATATTATTTTTACCCAAATTTCTTTGCTTTAAATAATAAAAAAATACAATTTTAAGAAATCCAATAAGAAGTAAAAGAAGAAATTACTTTTTGGAATCAATTTATGCCGTTTCTTGGTCTTTTTAGTGTCATCTTCTTAACTGTGATTTTAACTGGAAACAAAGATTGTTTAAACAAATGAAACAGTTTTAAAAGGGTAAATACTCGTACATGCATCCATACAAGCAAACAATACTGACTGTCTCGTAACAGCCATTAATATATTCAAAATGCTACCGTTCTTTTAACGTTGCGCTAACGGTATTTATTTAAGAAAAAAGTCGAAACAAGAAATCATTTTAAATTACAACAACGGCTACCGTTAATACCATACTTGTAATAATTTCAATTTGCTTTAGTGCACCTGAACAAAAAGCCTTTGATTTATTTCGCTTAAAAAAAAATTTTATGGCGGCCAGAATCAAATAGGAACCAGCTTGTTTGCTGGGAAAAGTATGAATCACTTCTAGGGAGATCGAACGGTTATTATTCGACCGGTTTTTTTGGTTTCGTCGAATACGGTTTTTTTAACATGTCCATTTTTCGAATACCCAATAAGCCGGTTATATTAACACGAATAACTGGTTAATTTAAATATGTATAGTTTTTATACGTTTTTATATTTCTTATAGCAAATATGCTCGTCGTTAAAGTACCATATCTTTCTAAATTTAACATATAACGTCTTATTTTTATATTGTACGTACATATATGACAACCTTGAACGTCTCACAAATAATGTGAAAACCATTTTTTATATATGGAGAATGCTGATCTACTAGACTCATTGAAAGGTACCTGCAAACACCGGCTCCGAACGACAGATGTCATAGTTAGTAAAGTTTTTCGAGCGTAAATACTCATAAGCAGTCTCTAGCATTCTTGTGAGGTGATACCGCTGCTGAAAATTATCAAATGGTGTGGCCTGGGATTGATCCGAGAACTTCATGGTCGGTAGGCGGGTGTCTTACCAAACATGCCACAATGGCACACACTATTAAATACGTGGTGTATGTATTTATGTTTCTACACATGTCCTCTGAAGTGTGAAAATATTTGGAAATCGATGGAAAGGATGAGTCCAGATATATTGAGTGTCCTTAAATACTAAGCTGAAAAAGCTGCTCGGCACCAGGAATTATTGATCACCTTATATATGTTTATGAGATTGACGTTATTGTGCAGCAAAGAAAACTTGATTCTTTACCAAGTAGTCTCTAGGCGCTGGCAAATAACACTTTCACAAAATACGCTGTAAAAACTGAATCACTGGATGAAATATTAGGACGTTTCGTTCTCGATGAAGAAATGTCCGTTAAGTCCCTAAAAAAGCCGAACGTTGTTCTAGCATACTTACTTCCTTGCTAGAAACTACAACATGGGACATACATTGATCAATTTTATATGCTAATGTAACAAGAATTGAAAAGAATTTTATTTTAATAACAGAACCGGTTAACCGGTTATTTGATAAATTTATGACCGAAAACCGGTTTCTAAAAATATCAATTTTTCCACGTATTCGGAAACTGGTTTTTGAAAAAAGTCGAATAATCGATCTTCCTAATCACTTCTTACCATATCTGGTGATTCATCAAATATCAAAAACAAAACCTAATATGAGATGAGAACAAAGAATATGTTGATATATGTACATACGAGTATGTACATACGATTTCACGTCGGTAGATTGTGATTGAGATAAAGTTGATATATTCTCTGTGGTGGAAGGAATGTGTAACTCTGCAACACTAATTTCTACTGCTTTATTAATATTCGCGACTTGTAAAAACAAAATGGTAAGAGCGAAGGATCATTTTCGATAAATTTCAGTTATTACAGGTTGGAGGCTTTTGCCTCCATTTTTTTTCAATAGAAAGATCCCTGAATTTCTTCAAAAATCTTAAAACATTTTTTTTTTTTTAATAGATAGAGATCTACATAGAAACGATTGGATTAGATGAAACGATTAATTGAAGAGTAAACAAACTTGAATAAGGTCATTAGACTTTATAATGGAACGCATGGTTTCAATCTCGAATTACGTTGGAACAATCACGATATATTACTCAAATTTGTACCAACAGGTTTTTGAATATCTAAAGAAAAACAAAAGTTATGGAAAAACTCTAAACAAGAAAAGTCACCTTTGATCCTGATGTGTATTTATTGATTGTCATATTTAGATGCATTTCCGATCTTCCTGACAAATGTTTGTTGTCACTTTGTTCTTTTAGTGAACGCAGTTTTATCTATAATTCGAAGAGAAACACTCATTTTTTTAACTGATTTTCAAAAAGTCCTTAAAACGTAAATTAGCATCGGTTTTCGTAAACAACAACAACAACAAAACCGTAAAAATCCATTTGGGATTTTAAGTTTTTAATTGACAAGGTTATGTATGAGGTTCAAAGTGTAATTTTTGAAAGACTCATGCACACACATACATACGTATGTATGTGTGTATGTTTAAACGAACACTTACACTTACCGTTAATTGTCAAATAATTTCTTTTTCACTTTCAAAAATCACTTAGAAAACCAGCAACAACAACAAGAACAAGAACAAGAACAATAACAACAACAACAATATAATATAACAAATGAGAACAATAAACGAGGGATGTTGCTGTTTAACAGGAATTAACGAAATAGTAATTCATCGTAACGACAAATGACGAAGTATTTGACAGGCATTGTTTTATTTTTTTGTTTTTCTTTTTATTTTTTCAATGATGAGGCCAAACATTTGTTTTTTTATTAACTTCTGCACTATAACAGCAGCAACAACGACAACAATTAAAGGCGTTTTATGTAAATAGACCAGCAGCAGTAACAGCAACAACAACAACAACAACAACAATTATTAATGTTCCCAGACTCCTTCTCTGATGCCTGCTTGGCGTAGAGACAATTTCACTTAAAGTTACCATTTGATTGGGAAGTTCTGATTTCGCTTGAATACACACACAGACTGGTTGAGTTAAAAAATTCGATTCTTTTGCTATGTCACGTGGATCTCTGCGGTTGACAACGACACATGCACATCCGTCTGCAATCTGTCAAGCATTCTCACTCACCCACCCACCTACATACCTACCAGAGGAGTTATTGTGGTAGTAAAAGCCTGTAAAAGATTTGTTAAAATATAAGAATCGTTAATAGAATTGTTTTCGTTTAAAAATGCATTTTAAAAACATGTATTTCTCGGTTTTTATTTTCTTTATTTATGATTTAAAATACAATTGAATTGTAAGTTTTTCAAAATGGAATACAAAACAAATTTGTCCAAAGAGAGGGTTGAATTTGAAATACTTTTTTTTTCTTTTCTTTTAATTTAAAGGATAATAATCACCAGCAAGGGTAATCATAATAAAAATAATAATGAACTATTACGGACTATTATGGACTATTTAATTTCCCAGCTATTTATTGTGATGATTTATTTCAACTTAATAATGATGACAACAATTATGTTGATGATGATTGCGGTGTCAACATAAACAAAAAACATAAAAAAGTATTTAAAATAACACACGTGGTATGTAAAATCGAACCTTTGTAATCCTTTTAAAGTAAATGCGTTATCCGATTCAGAAGAGTACCTTTATCATATAATATTTTCATGATTTTTTTATTATTTTTTTGTTTTCTTTTCTTATTGTTTGATCCTGTTGAGTTATTGTTTTTGCATATTCTTTTCCTAATTGTTTTAAATAAAATCTATATAATAATTGATTATTAGTGATAAACAATAAACAAAATAAAACAACTTTACTTCTATTCTAACAAATGACAAATCCGTCAAACTTTTCATTCGAAATCATAAACGAATGTACACGGTTGGAGTACAAATCGTCGTTTGGTTTTCTCTTTTATTATTCACTTATCCATACGGTATGACTGCATGATACCGACATTATTATACAATTTAAGGCGCAGTATCAACTGTGGTAACTTCAACATGAGTATGAGAATTATAGTCTTTTAAGCCCAACAATATGTTACTCTACTATTAAAGTAAGAAACAATACTGAACTATCTATACTCACTACAGTGATAAGTGATCTAAAATGCTCCCACTTAAGCTGCCTCCAAATACTACTCTCGTTGACTACTATCTATTGCTGGACTGCTTAACAGCAGACTTTTACTCATACTTTCTAGATGTAGCCTCCTGCGATGATTTTCAGATTCTAAAATTTTGAACAAATGGATGGATAAAAAGTGGCTGGTACACGATTTAACACTTCCACTACCATGGCGATCATGCATCGCAGGCGAAATTTAAAAAATCGTTAAGAATACAATTTACGATGTATTAAAATGAAATAATGTCCCATTGGTAGTTTGAAGTCTTTTTTATTTATTATCCATTAATTTGGACATGTTCAGTGAGTGTATTATTTTTATTTGCAATACGTTTTCCAATATAAGTATTTCTACTTCTGAAAGTTGTTTTGTGTAAATAATATAACTGGTAAACATCAATATGTTCTCTATATACCACCCTAATTAAAAAAGTCCCAGAATAACCCCCGTGTTGTGGCCCCATTGTTCCGATTTGACTTTTTTTTTTTTTTTTTTGTTAAGTTGTTACATCTGTTGTTGATATTCTCGCTAAATCTTAGCGTCATAGCTTGACATTTGCAAAAGCTACGTAGCCAAGAGTACATCTACCTAGAAATGAATTTGTATTTGCAACAACGAACTTTTTTTAAATTTTGCGTAAAAAACGGATTTAATGGTCCACGAGCGTTGGAAATGTTAGAAAAGTGTTTCGGCAACGATTCTCGAAAGAAAGCGATCGTTTAGCAGTGGCACGAGTGGTTCAAAAGTGGTCGTGAGTCAATCGAAGATGATGAACACAGTGACAGAACATCGACATCGAAAACCGACGCAAACATTGATAAAGTAAAAGAAATGTTGGTCAATAACCGCAAATTAACCACCAGAGAGAAAGCGGAGGACTTGAACATTGCCTACGAATCCGTCCAAGACATTTTGGTTAATGATTTGGGTTTCAATCGCGTAGCAGCAAAGCTAATGCCAAAAGACCTCAATTTCTTGCAAACAAAATACCGTGTTGAGGTCGCAAAAGACATGATTTGCGAGGCTGAATCCGATCCCACATTCATCAAAAGGATCATTACTGGAGACGAGACGTGGCATCAGGCAAGTGAATGGCGTTCACCAAATGAGTCGAGACCACAAAAAAAAAACAACGTCGATTTCAGTCAAAAAAATAAGGCAATGCTCACGGTTTTCAGGGATTACAACGGTGTAGTGTATCATGAGTTTTTGACAGAAGGCCAGATAGTAAACAAAGAGTATTATTCGAGCATTATGAGACGTTTGCGTGTAGCAATTTGCCGAATGAGTCCAGAATTGTGGGCAGATAACTCATGGATTTTGCACCATCATAACGCACCATCGCACAGTGTCAAAATTATTCGAAATTTTTTGGCGAAAAATGCCAAAAATACCATCCAACAGCCACCGAATTCAGCTGATTTGGCTCCCTGTGGCTTATTCCTGTTCAATCGAGTTAAAAAACCATTACGGAAAACGCGTTTCAGCAGCCGAGAGGAAATAATGGAAAAATCGCAGAAAGCACTGATAAACATACCGAAAACCGATCATAAAAAATGTTTCGAAGATTGGATCAAGCGCTGGCATAAATGTGTTGAAGTCGGTGGGGATTACTTTGAAGGGGACAATATAGATTTAGATGCATAAACTTGCGGAAACTTTTTGTCAAGGTGGTATTCTTATATGTGAAATTTTGTCCATTTAGTTTTGCTAAATCCACATAAACGGAATATATTGTACCAGTGGTGTTCATTTAAAATATAAAAGCAATTTCTATGGTTAATAGTTTGCAGGATGAATAGAAAAAGAGCTGGTGTATGTCTAAAGGAAGACGAAATTTTTGCGATGATAAATACCAGCGACTCTGATCTCTTGCTCCTAATTCAGAATATACAAACATACAACATATGCATTAAAAATAGAAAAGATCTGCCAACCATAAGTGACCGGTTACAGAAAAGGAAAAGTTATTGAATTGAGTAACTGTCATAAGCCCACAATGTCCACAGTCTTAAGAACGCAAGAAGATGGATCTAGGATTGTTGTCAACTTACCTGAAGCTTTAGTTTTCTGTAATCAAAGCATCGCACGAGGTGATATATCCGATCAAATATCTAAAATCGACAAAATGGTGACGTAAAGTTTGTTCAGGCTCTTCATGACAACTGTTGCTCATATTATTTATCAGCAAAATATCCACAAAATGTTTCAATTGAAGAAATTTGTTGTTCCACTTGCAGAACAGCTAATTGCGCATGCAGAGCTGGGATGAAAGTCAAAAGTATATCTACAACGAAAAGTCCTAAGTCAAAAAGAGCAAAAAAAAATTTTGAGTGCAGGAGATCGTATGCCAGTGAAAAAGATCAAAGAAGACGCTTTACTTTATGTAGTTCCATGAACAAAGCGAAGCGCACATTATTATATTTGTTTAAGAGCCATTGGGTATTAAATGTTTTAATAAAATGATAAATATTAATAACTCAAAAATTAAAACTGTGTTTTACTCTTCTGAAATAAAAGCTACCAATCAATTCCGTATGAAACACCCCGTGGGACTTATTGTTCCAGGACATAGCTTCGCTCTGATGAATACAAAAAAAGGTTTTTTGTGCTTTTCAGTGTTAAATCTAAGCAAAAACGTTACCTAGATTTTATAAACTCGCTTCCTATAGCACGATAGTGAAAGGGTTATTACAATTGAAGTGGTGGAGAAAGATGTTATATGTAAAGGGTCCGCCAAATAAAGTTTTTTTTTTGAAAATGCTATAAAAAAAACTACTGAATATTTTCTCAAATTTCTTCTTTTATTTGAAAGTACAATCCTTCCGGTTAATAAATGAAAATAATTTCATTCAAATGTCTGCCTCGGCTGGCCATACAGTAGCGTACACGATCGGTCCAATTTTTAAGCACATTATCGATTGTGTGCAGCTGTATTTCACCAATGGCTTCACGAATATTGAGCTTTAAAGCGTCAGTTTTCTCTGGCTTGTTGGCAAAACACTTATCTTTGACGGCACCCCACAAATAATAGTCCAACGGTGTCAAATCGCAGCTCCGAGGTGGCCAAACAACATCAGCTCTCAAAAACAGAGCGCAAAACATCGAGTGTAGCTTCGGCTGTGTGGCACGTAGCGCCGTCCTTTTGAAACCAAATGTTGCTAATATCCTCCTCTTATATTTTTGTGAACAAAACTTCGTTCAACATGGCCCGATAACGATCGCCATTGACTGTAACGGCCACTCCTTGCTCATTTTCGAAGAAAAATGCCCTAATTATGCCTCTGGACCAAAATCTGCACCAAACAGTGACTCGTCTTGGGTGTATCGGCTTTTCAATGTATGCGACAATTTTGCTTGTTTGCATACCCGCCAAGATCAAAATGAGCTTCATCTGAAAAGATGATTTTTTTTTTGGCATAATCGGCATCTTCTGTAAGACGATCGCAGGCCCACTTAGCGAAGCGAAGTTCAAGCGTTTACACAACCATATTCGTTCAGCGTAAGGATAAAACTAATTATCTGTCAAATCAGACATGAGCTAGGTGTTGCCATTCACGAAATAAGCTCTAGTTGAATAAAAAAACGTTAGATGGCGGACCCTTTATATTTGTTGGTTATTGTTTTTAAATATTTCGTTACTAAAGAATCAAAATCTATATACATATCGCACACTAAATCATGAACAGTCACAGCTCGAAATTTATCAAAATCGCTTTTTTGCATACGAAAATTTCGTTTGCATATCTGTCTTCTTCTGGTTAGTAAAATAGTGTTCAGTTAGACGAGATTCATTGTTACGCAGTGTTCTATAAGCAGCACTGTGATCGATTAGTGGTGGCAGTTTTTTACCTCTGCTGAACACTTTACAGTTTTGAGTTGTGTCCTGTGTTCATGGTTTAGTGTGTGTTATGTAAATACATATGTACGCGAATTTTATAATACTTTACTTTAACCGAACTTTTAAAAAATAAAATACAAGATTTAGAGGAGAACTAACCGTTCTTGGCCTTGGATAACCACCAACTGTTTTATTTAGTTTCTATATTGTTATAATGAGACTTATGCTAGTATATAATTATGCTAATTCAACATTTTACAATATTGCTTATTAATTGATTAATTTTAATTCAATTTAATTCAATTCAATTTTAATTTCAATTCCAAGAATTGCGACCGAAAAATAATTTTGATTTTTAATTTTATTCTAATAGACCGGAAATGAATTTATGTTACAGTTTTATTTATTTATAATACTATTTATAAAGTCGTCAATTACGTCTGTATTTTTATATGTAACTCGCGTATATTAAAAACAAACACTACAAAAATATTTTATTTATTTTTTGAAACCATGAAGAAAAGAACAACAATTAAATTTTATTGTTGCTGTTTTATTTTAAAGAATAAATCCTTTGCCAACAAATATTAAAAAAAAAAAAATTAAAGAAATTTAAGAATCTTGAGTTGCTGAAGCATTCATTTATTTCTTTTAAGAAACACTTTCTTAAGAAGATCTAAAAAACGGTGCAAATGGAGGTGGAAAAGGAGAGAGGGAAATAAACAAAGGCGTTGGTAAACCATTTAACACAGTCAGTTTCTTATAAAAAATAAATTCTTTTATTTTATTTCTTTGAAAAAATTTTATTAAAATTTGTATATTTCTCTTATTGCTTTTGTAACAACAACAACAACAACAACAACATAAACAGAATAAAACAAACAAATAACAACAACATAAAGCATATAAGAAAAGGAATCTTTTAATTTTATTTGTTGTTCTTTTGTTCAAATTTCATCTTCAAAAGAAGAAACCCTCTTCACTCTCTCTTGAACACAACTTGAAATAATTATGGCAACAACAAAAGCAACAACTATAAGAAATACATCAAATATATGTACGATATACAGAAAATAACAAACTTTGTATAACCAACCTACACTAGACACTCCCATCATTGTTCAGTCATATACTTGGTTTGTGCTGCTGTTTCTAACGCCTGTCTCAGAACGTATTTTAATGAAATTTATCAAATTGCCTTCTCATGGCTCGGGAATGGTGCCAAATGTTAGGCTAAGTATTTGGATTGACTACTACACAAGCGTACATATCTCAAAAACTATGAAATGACTTTATTAGTGACTCAAATCGTGTAAACCAGAGAGAAATTAACACAAAAACATCAAATCATTTCATATTTGATTTCATACAGACAAAGGCAGTCTAATAATTGCGTGAATAACAGTAGCAGCAGTAGTCCAGTAATGGTTAACGCTCATTGAGAACAGTGTGGCTCCCGCAAGCTCAGTCCATAATATCCCCTAGCTGATGCAGAAGAAATAGAAGAAAATAGGTAGGTAGTAGGGTATTTTCTATGCACGCTATAGTTTTAATTTACGTGCAAGAAGATACAGAAAATAATCATTAAACGAATATAATAACCATGAGCACTAATAGCGACAGCAAACGAAACAACAACAACTAAAACAGCTTTGTGTAAAGAATTGAATAAAATATTGCACGTTTTTTTAAGAAATTTTATATTTTATATTCAAAGCTTTATGTTTATATATGTATTTATTTATTTATTTATTTATTTGTTTGTTTATATGGTATGTAGGTATTTAAATATTTGTATACCCTCGTATAAGTAGTTTTAATTTCTTTTTATTCTTTTACTTTATAAGGCTTTGTGGGTTGAGTTGTTAGTCTTGTTTTAGTTGTTTTCTTTTATATTTCATTTGAATTAATTTTAATTTTATATTTTATGTGTAAAACAATTCGAACAACAAAGGAAACAAACAAACAAGCAAAATAGGAAACAATGAAAGGAATTAAATTTGAATGGTTTTGGTTTTTATTGTTGCCATTATTGGTGTAAATTTTAAGGATTTTTCTCTCATTTTAGTTGCCGTTTTTTCTTGTTGCTGTCGGAGTGGAGTAGTGCTCCTACCTTTTCTAAATTTGCTATTGTAGCTTAATAATCTCAAAAGCTTTTTGAAGACAATAAAAGAAAGATTTGCAATTGAAATATTATTTGTTAGTAAAAGAAATTGTTCAAAATATTTAAGGAAACATTAAATTGAAGACCAATTCTTACGCGAGATCTTCGCTGTTCTCAGAGCAGCTCAGCGTTTTCGGGACTTAGCTGCTGTGGGGGATGGTGTGGTCTTCTGCTTGGACAGTTAGGCGGCTGACTGGTCGCCATGTCAGCTCAAGGCTGGTTGCATTGTGCAGGAGTACCCTTGCGTCGCTCTTGGATGTGTGCAGCGTTAAACTGTGCTGGGTTCCGAGGCATGCTGGCGTAAGGGGCAACGAGGTTGCAGATGAACTGGCAAGAGCGGGTGCGGCTTGTGGTATACAACAGGCAGATGCGTCGGTGAAACCACCGCTTGGTTTCTTTGGAAGCTTAATTGATAGCTGGACCCGTCGTAGAGTGGAAGAGTCGTGGAGGAGCAGAGGAGACTGTAGGGTCTCCAGGCTGCCGTGGCCGCGACCTGATCGCTCTAAGACGGAATGGGTCCTCAATCTGAGAAGAGAATCTCTTAGAATTTTTATAGGCTTTGTAACTGGGCACTGCGCTCTGAGGGCGAGGACTGGGATTTGGGAAGCAGGCTCCCTTATTTTCTGCTGAGTTTGCGGCGATACAGGGGAGCCGGAGACTGTGGAACACATCCTCTGTCACTCCCCGGCTCAGGTTGTTTGGCCGGGGCTCTTTCGATGGCCTTGGTGACATTGCGTCGGCTAGGATATGCGACCTGGAGGGCTTTCTGTCAGGTCTCAGCTGGCTTCTTAAGTGATGCCTGGTCCACTTTGGGCATCCGTCTCTTTTCTCGGTATGCCTCTTCTGACCCTCTTCTTCTCCTATTTCCTTCTCTGTCCTTCCTCTCTATTTGTTTTCTAATTCTTCTCTTCACTCTTCTTCTTATCAGTTGAAAGGTTCTTTCCACAATGGACTACAGTAGTCTCCGGGTGGGGTCTTTCCTACCTACCTACTCTTACGATAAAAATAGAAGGTTTCTTCAGAAAACCTTTGGCACACACCAGCAAAAGGATAAACTAAGTTTGTCGGCCAACAAGATCATCTCCATGGTCATTTACATGGATTACTCTTAGAAGTATAAAACGATTACCTTGTATTTACAGGTTGTTTTCGACCTGATCCAGCGAATGAAAAGTTTCTGTTTCATCAAGACGAACTCAAGTACTTATGTTTGAGCTACCGAACTGGCACTCCCTTCAGCATAGTCTATAGATTTAGCCTCGTGCTAATTAGTGCTGGCAAAGTATTGAGTAATGGTACTTAGTACCGATTTTTATATATACTTTTCGGTACTTTAAGAGATGTAGTTTTTATGGAAAATTTTAATTTTAACGGCTTAAATACAACACTTTGAGAACACAACTACTCGTATGTGTAACATACTTGATTTGGGATTGAATTATTAAATACCTATTCGATAATAACTTCGTTGTCGCTAAGCTGGAAGTTAAGTTTATATTTGTTTGGGTTTAATTGCTTAATACGGATATGCAGAATAAAATCGACGACCTGACTCGTGCTTCTATCTAAGGGAGTGGGTCTGATGATCAAACACACCAAGACAAATACTATGTATGTTTCGCAACTCAGGTTGAATAATCACACCTGAAGGGAAAACTGCTGAAGATAACGACAGCCGTATTAAGAAGGCTAAAGAGCCTTTTAGTCAATTGTAAAACGTATAGATATCAACAGCTTTAACCACGACCATAAAATTGCGAACATTCAGATTAAGGTCCATCTTACTTTATGTGTGCGAAACCTGGCTGATGAATGGAAGATTGGCAAATCAACTGCAAGTGTATGTAAATTGCTGTCTGAGACATATATTGAGAATATAGTGGCCAAGCATTATCCGAACTCGGAGCTTTTGCGCAGATGCGATGAGAAGTTAGTAACAATCCAAATTACACAAATCACATATGGAGGCGAATTGGTCATACGCTAGGTAAACCAGCGGGTGAACTTCCAAAAGAGGCATTGGACTGGAATCAGCTGAATACCAGAAGGCGCGGGCGCTCAAGAGCGACATGACGTTGGACAATAAATGCAGAAATTGAAGCTGCTGTTAAAAACTGGAAGAGATAATGGCGACTGCCGGGATCATAGAGGTGGCGATATTTTGTGAAGGCCCTTTGCCCCAACTAGGAGCCCAATCTGTGTCCTGGTTTAATTGTTTAACAAAACATAAAAAGTGTTTAAGATATTTGTTGTTTAAAGGCCGGTACAACCATAATGCACGATGTTAATTGTAGGTCACACCTTAACGTCAAGTTTTTGCCCAACTTTATTTGACATAATTTGTTTGACAAATTCAAACATGATACACAGAGGTACACAATTGAGCAGCGCGTTAAGATTTTTGAAGCTTTTTACGAAAATGGTCGTTCAAATCAAAATGCATTTCGTGCACTTCGAGATTTTTTTTTTTTTTTTGGTCATCAGAATCGAGCAAATGTGTCCACAATCGGGAGAATTAGGCGTAAATTTCAGCAATCTGTGTCTGGAAAAAATGTGGAAACACCTGTGCATGCTCGCCCAGTTCGTTCTGGGCAGTACTTCTTCGAAATTGAGGTCCGTCAGTCAGTTACCGTGAATGGTGTTCGCTATCGCGGGATGATAACGAACTTCTTGTGGCCAGAAATTAAGGATATAGACCTGGACAATATGTGGTTCCAACAGGATGGTGCCGCTTACCACACAGCCAACGAAATAAAAGGTCTTATGCACGAGAAAGTCAACGGCCGTGTTTTTTCATGTCGTGACGATGTTAATTGGCCGCCACGATCATGTGATTTGACGCCGTTGGACTACTTCCTTTGGGGATGTTTAAAAGCAAAAGTGTACGTCAAGAAGCCAAGCACAATTCAATAGCTAAAGGACATTGAACGATATTGAACATAAATTATGTCTCATAGCCAACGAAAATATGAACTGAAGGTTAGAGGTCTGCCACCGAAGTCATGGCGAGCATTTATCCGATATTTTGTTTTACATATAGTTATCATAGATCCTTCGGTCATATAAAAAATATTAGAATAATTCTCGGAAAACTTCTTTTTTTAAATGTCAAAGGAACGGGTAGTATTGTGTACTCAAATGAAAAGTATTCAATACTACCAAGTCTTGAAAAAAAATTTGTTAGAAATAGAATTGGTTCAAATGAATGGGAAACAAACTCCTATGTTGAAGGGATTAAGGAATCATAACGTAGTGCAACGTTGATTTTCGGCGGGACATAAGCCAGTATTTCAGGTGAAATTAACGATACCATTTAAATAATGTTTTACTTTCTGTTTAAAGGTATAAAACTGATTTTAAAATAAAGCCTATTTCAATACAACCAACAAGACCCTTGCCCTTGTTTACATATTATGTGGTCATTTACTTATTTGCAGGGTTAGAATTTATATGGCTAATTTTAGGAGTATTACCGATTTTACGTAACCAAGTAACCCAACAAACAGCTTATCGTGAATATCGCCATTGTGTTTATATTTTTCTATTTTGCTTATGAGATATTTGGCAGCTAAGAACAGATAACGCGATAACGTTAACAACGTGTTTAAATACAGGCTGTCCACCGGGAAGGTATACTACTTTGTTTTGCCGCCATTTTGGTAAACATTAGTCTTAGATGCGGCTAATTTATTGTGGAAAAATATTCAGTAAACCAACGTGTTTTAATCGTTAAAACAGCTCGGCTATGACAACCCCGATTTTCATGAAAAATCATAACGAGTGACCAGGCACATTTTCATTTGAATAGTTATGTGAATAAACAGAATAGTCGGTTCTGGGCAATGGAAAACCCTCAAAAGTGACAGTCTGGTGTGCAATTTGGTCAGGAGGAATCATTGGACCTTACTTCTTTGAAACCGAAAACGGCGTAACGGTAACTGTCATTGGGAAACTTTTTAACGCCACAACTGCATGCTTTGGGCTTGACTAACATGTGGTTTCAACGGTGTCACATCGCGTACAGCCAGGATTACAATGGAATTACTGCGAGACCTCTTTCCACAACAAATTATTTCAAGGAATGGTGATGTTAATTGGCCTCCACGAGCGCCTAATTTGAGTGCTTCGGACTTCTTTTTGTGGGGATATCTGAGAAGCAACTCAAACAAAATTTTCGTGATTAAAATAATGTAATACCGCGTGAAATGTGTGAGAATATTATGCAAAATGTGCTCAAAAGGACTCACATTTGTGAGGCTAACAGAGGCGGGTATTCATCTGATATTGTATTCCATACATAATTGCCGACTTTAAATAAAAGATACTCTCTCATGTAATCAAAAATTATAAAGAAGCAAAGTAGTATACCCTGTCGGCGTACACCCTGTATCTATAAATTAATATTTTGTGGCTGAAATAATCTCTCTTTTCCTAAATACGTACATATACAAAATCAAACTTTAATTTTAATCTCTTTTGAAGAAAATACGAGTAATTATCGTTTCCGGAAGCAAAATTACATGCAGTAAGACGATTTTTAAAATATTAAATTCCATTTTGGAAAAATACAAATATTTGTGACTGTGGGTGAATTAAATTAGAGTACTTATTACAAAAACAAAAAACAACAAAAATACCTTTTCGTAGGCGTAATTAAGCGTTAATTTAATTAAAAGTATACACAATTTAATAACTTTGCTCCCACTCTCTACCTCTTGTCAGAAATACAAATCGTCGTTGAAAAATTTGAGGGCGGATGCCATATAATTGAGGTTAAATTTCTTTGGCAAACAATCAACAATTAAAATGAATCTTTGTGAGAAAAACGAGTATCGATTACAATTGCATTCAAAGGAAGTTGTCAAATAATCAGCAATTTAAAGTTTTTTTTTTATTATAATTTTTGTAGGGGAAATTTAATACAATTTTTACAAAAATATATTTATTCGATAATTGACCTCAATACTCAATACAATTACAATTAAAAAGGGAGAGAAAAAGAATAGAAATCCGGTATTTGGGTGAGTAGCAAAAAATAATTGCATTTTTCAAACACAATACCGGTGTTTAAAGGGGATACAATATATCAAGAGCAAAAGCGTGCAACAGAGTAGAAATTGAATTAGGCGCGGCTGCGCATAATGCGAAATATTAAAATTGTTTTAAAATTAAACCACAAAGAGAAAAAAGGAAAAAAAAAACAATAAAATGAAAATCATTTGTATTATTTGTCAAGTACTCAAGTACATATTTAAAGCAATTCAAAAGAAGAAGAAATTTAAGAAATCAGAGTTCTAAGCAAAAAAAAACAAAACAAAAATCCGCCACTTCTTTTCTTACCTGAACAAAAAATTGTATGCCAAGCACACGCCTTAATTCCACTGAATTTTCCTTTTATTACTTGAATATACAAAATTGCGATAAAATTAAAAAAATAAAAAATAAAAATCATTAAAGATCACTTAAACAGGATATTAAAGGATATTGTATGTAGAATAATACATATGTTCCTATTTGAAATATCAACGAGTATTGTATTGTATTTCGGTCATTTAGAACAATAAATTGAATATCTTCGCTTTTGTAAAAGCGTTCTTATTTATTCTTTTGATTTCAATTCAGAATCTGATTTAAATTGTGATTGTGGTGATACTACACAGTTGTATGTGCTCTCCGTTGCTGAGCACTTAATTCCAGGAAATTTAACAGCCAAACAATCGTCAGTCTTGTGTAAATAATACTGTTGAAAAATACGTTAAAATTATGGAAAAGTAATATTAAAAAAAAAGAAAATTTCATAAGAGACTTAATGGTTTTTTTCCATTCGTTATTGTAAAACAAAACTTTTGTATGTAAAGTTAATACACATATACAACTTTAATTCTTTAGTATGTAGTATATAAAGATACATACATATGTACATACTAGTTCAGTAAAAAAAAAAAAAAAAAAACAAATACAATTGAACGGATTAAATTTAAATGAATTGCATTGTAGTCGCAATCATAACAATTACAATCATAGCAGAGAAACACACACATACACACACACACACACACATACACACTGAAAAATAAAATTCTTCATAAATCATAACAACTGCGTAAGGACATCATCCTGATCATGGTCGTCATCATCATAATCATCCTTAATACATATACCTCGTCGCCAGACAAACACAAATTTGCATGCAGAGATTTTAAGTTCGTTTGATTTGTTTACTTCTTTCTTTTCTTGATTTTATTGTTGTTGTTGTTACTAGTTTTTTCATTTTTTTTTTTTCAAACCGAATTGTAAAATATTTTAAATCCGTTTTTAATTGCATTTATACGTGAGCACCCCCATGGTGAGATTTCATTTTATAAGTGAAAGGACCGATTAACCCTCGGCCATTATAATTGCTACTACTCAACCAATCTGAGTATTGATTTCTGAGCATTACTTAAAGTCAAAAAAAATTCACACACACACACACACACACACACACACACACTAATAATAGTAAAATACTACTATCCATACGAAAAATTGAAATGAAATTTCGCTTAAATCGAAAAGCCATACGTTAAAAAGTATTGGGTACCAGCCAAAACCAGCCATACTTCGCTACCCTCATCTAAGTTATAATCTTAAATGCTTGGTTACATTTTTTTACCTCTTTTTACCATTTTTCCCCCTCCGATCATCTGTTCCTTCCAGAAAGACAGTGGAGTTTCTGGTTTTTAGCTGCATGCAATCTTCAAACAAACACACATCCATTTTTATATAGTATACGTATATACTATAGATAGCTTTTATCCAGTCTGCTTTCTGCAATAACCGCTTCTCTTTTCTGATGTGTATAGATAACAAAGCTTTGATAGTTGTCGTTTCCACATATACAAAAACTAATATCCAATCTCGCCTCGTGCCTGATGATTTGTTTTGACTATAAATTCATTCAGAATAAATTCAGAAGCATGTGCTTTAACCGTTCTCAAGATAAACAAAAATCAACACTTAGTTTGTATGGGAGGTACCACGCCCACTTCTCCAATTTCGCCTACTTTTTGGCTGGTGTTTTGTCTTGACTATCAATAAATTTGAGCCAAATTTAGAGACTCTTTCTGTTATTATTTGAAAGATATAGACAAATAATTGTTCATGTTGGGCGTGGGCATCGGTCAGATGAAATTTTTGAAACTTGTATAGCCTATTGTAAAAATTAAAAAAACACGGTTCGGCCGATTAGCTCTCTATAAAGCGCAAGCAAACCAACAAACATACATACATACATACAAACATTAATTTTCATAAACCATCTAACGTTTACCATGCCATCTAACGTTTTTTTTTCAAGTAGTGCTTATTTCGTGAATGGTAACACTTAGCTCATGTCTGATTTGGCAGATATTTTATCCTTCCGCTGAACGAATATGGTTGTGTATACGCTTGAACAACGCTGGGAATCTGGGCCTGCGATCGACTTACAGAAGATGCCGATTTTACAAAAAAAAAAAAAAATCATCTTTTCAGATGAAGCTCATTTTGATCTTGGCGGGTATGTAAACAAGCAAAATTGTCGCATTTGGGGCACAGAAAACCCGCACGCATACATTAAAAAGCCGATACACCCAAGACGAGTCACTGTTTGGTGCGGATTTTGGTCCAAAGGCATAATTGGGCCATTTTTCTTCGAAAATGAGCAAGGAGTGGCCGTTACAGTCAATGGCGATCGTTATCGTACCATGTTGAATGAATTTTTGTTCACAAAAATTGATGAGGAGGATATTAGCAACATTCGGTTTCAATAGAGCGGCGCTACGTGCCACACAGCCAAAGCAACACTCGATGTTTTCCGCCCTGTTTTTGAAGATCGCATTATCAGCCGCAGAGCTGATGTCGTTTGGCCACCTCGAAGTTGCGATTTGACACCGTTGGACTATTATTTGTGGGGTGCCGTCAAAGATAAGTGTTACGCCAACAAGCCAGAGACAATTGACGCATTAAAGGACAATATTGTGCTTAAAAATTGGATCGATCGTGTAGGCTACTGCATGGCCAGCCGAGGCAGCCATTTGAATGAAATTATTTTCCATTATTAACCGAAAGGATTGTACTTTCAAATAAAAACAGAAATTTGAAAAAAAAAATTCAGTAGTCTTTTTGTATAGAATTTTCAAAAAAAAAAACTTTATTTGACGGACCCTATATCTCGTATAATTTCATAATTTCAATAAACAAATACTTAAATATTTGCTTTCGAGTTAGAACATCGAAATTAAATGTACAGCCTTATTCTCTATAATTAATTAATTATTATTCTCTATAATTAATTATTATTAATTAATTAATTTTTTTAAGGCTTTACAACAACTGAAGTTATACAACAAAAACGAAAGGTACTCAAAATTAAGTCTACACGAAATAGTCTAAAAAACGTATAAATACCTGGAAAGTGATATAATTTTTTAAAGTCGAATAAAACAACAATCATATTTTGCAATTTTCGTAACAGCCCCAAAATCTCGAGTTACAGAAAAAAAGAAAACCGGTTTTTAGTACCTTCATGCATTATAAGTTAATAACTCAGCTAAATATTCGCCGATTTTAGAAATCTTTAATGATTTTGAAAGAAGAGGAATAGACCTTTTAAATGGTGTGGTCTTAAGTAAATTGTAGACGTTATACTTCTGTGTTCATCACAAAAAAAGAACCTTTAATCATCACGGTGTGGTGGGGGTGGCATGGTGTAGTGGTTAGAGTGCACGCATAACAACACAAACGACCCAAGTTCGAGCCCCAGCAGAGGACATGACGAAGAAAAAATTTAATTGTGTTTCGAGTGCTTAATAATAAAAAAATAAAAATAAAAAAATAAATGAAAAAAACAAGGCTCAACTTTTTTCCAGACAACTCCATCTAAAAAATTAAGAAAAAAAGCCCCCTGACCTTTCCGCATACCTCGGGCGATGATGACAAACATCAGATGAATAATCAGAAATAACACGCCACCTACTGGGAAAAAATTACAATGCTAAAGCAAAAATCAACACCATTTAGCAAGGATCTTCACCTTCGCCACTACACACACACGAAAATATCATATGAAGGAAGCTACAGCAGATTAATCATCTATTTAGCTTGAAATATCAGATTGATTAAAGAAACTGTTACAAAGCAATATATACTTTGTGGAAAGCCAATATGCTCCCTAGAGGAGTGACGGAAAAACAATCATCACGCTTATGAGGCTGGCCTCAGTTCAATAAAGCGTATTTTTTGAATTACATCCAAAATAATAGTGCTTCTTAATTACTATATTCAATACAAATATGATAACAATCGAGCCAAGTATTTGAAGTATGAGCATTTCGGTGGAAATGCCCATATATAAAAATTGAGGCGTCATGCCGTCATGCGATTTGAACCAAACTTATACACAAGCTAGGTATTGGGAACTATATGGTTTTTGTTTATGTTTGATTAAAATCACAAATCGCAAGTGCGCTATAATGAAGCCGAAAACAGCCTTCTTTCTATGTTCATATGTAAGTATATAAGTATAGATAAGTTGTCCTATGTTCGTCATTTAATAACTCGAAAAACACTCAACCGAGAATCTCTAAAAAGATTCGCAGTCAATACAAACTATTATCTTAAAAAAGGGCACGATTGCACAGGTGAGCATGGTACCTTTCATACAAAGTATATGTAGTTTTATGTGTATCATGAGAACGGCGAAAGAAGTTATTGAATTTGGTCTAAATGAATTGGTAGTCAATACATATTACACGGTGCGACAAACAAACTACATGGCAAGTGATACCCTTATTCTGATAGGCACTATAGAGTAAAACAAGGATCTGCTTTCGAATTTTCGAAACACCTCCAAAATCTCAAGTTTCGTGTAAAAACCCGGTTTTTCGAAACTTCATGCACTTATAAGCTAATAACTTAGGTTAAAATTAATCGATTTTATCCGATTATTTTCGGATTTGGAAAGAAGAGAAACAGATTTTTTTTTAATGATATATATGTCACTTAAGTAGTCTTGCAAAATCTGGGCGTAATTCTCAAGCAAACGCAATTTTTTCCACATTTTTCAAGTTTGGATGTGTTTTTGGTTACTAGTTTATATAGCAACCGTTCTATTTATGAAACTTTAAAGTGGTCTAACTTCACAGGTATGTATTTCAACTTCTTTCTTTTTTTCGCAACGTATGATCAGTTTAAAAATAGGAGGAACTGGAGAAGTGAGCGTGGCATCTCCCATGAGAACTATATATTTCGTTTTTGTATATCTTGAGAACGGTTATGGTAGAAGTTTTTAAATTTGGACAATACACATCATTAGCCAATAACTGGGCGAGATTAGATAAGTGGGCGTGGCATCTCTATTCATACTAAACATTTAATTTAGCATTTGCGGAGAACGGTAACAGTGATTTATCCACATCATCAAAATGAACGTGATTTTATATACAGCGAAATACTAAAAATATCAACCTTGTGGTCTGAAGGAGATGATTGGTAGGGAAAGTTATAATTAAGGTAGCAAAGCACGCCGTGGTGCTACGTACATATATATGGCACGTAGAAAATGTTTTATTTCTAAGTACATGTCATTCATTATCTTTAATATTTTCTGTCGATATTAAATACAATAATGCTTAGGTTTATGTATAATTACTTACTTTTAAATTGGATAATAGTAACGAGTATTTATTGCCGTCTGTGCAATATATAAATCAATTACAAGCCAAATACAATATAAAGTTAAGAAAACCATCCCTCTCTACCACTAAAGGTGTGTTAACGTATATTCGTCCTTTAAATGATTTTATGTGATAATGCAGAAATAGTATGCTTGCTAATAAGTTAGTGAAAGAGAGAGAGAGAGAGAGAGAAGGAGAGAGTATAGAGGGAACAAGAATATGTTACGGGTGAATATCACAACTTTACACTCGCAATACAATACCATCATTGAATAATAACAATAATGATGAAGATGGAAACCGAATAACTTTTATTCCATTGGTTAATATCCGATTCTCTACCAGTAGTGGAAGTAACAACAACAATAGCGAACAGCGAACAATAAAAAGAAAAAGAGAATGTGTAACAGAGTCATTCAATACAATTCATTCAGTCCGTCACTCACTTAGTCAGTCAGTCTTTCATTCGTTGCAACCATTGCGTTGTCGTAGCACTTGAAATCAATAACAAAAATGTTTTCAATTGTGTATCCTTTTCCAATGATATTGTATATAAAAGACACACTCATACACTTGCATATAAATATTTAAACACAATTGTGTGTGTGAGTGTGTGTGTGTATGTGAATAGTAGTTAAATACGTTTATAATCAAAATACAATAAAACCGATAACAACTTAAAAAAATGATTTTTTTTTTCTTGGAATACGATAAATACAGTTTTTTTCTTGTACATTCGCACACTGGCGTATAGTGTTGTTGTGTAGATGATTGACAGAAACAATTGCTTGAAAGCACAACTGCTGTTTGCTGAACAAAAAATGCGCACACAACCCCTTCACTATAAAATACAAAATAACTACAACAACTATTAATAAATAAAATACCAGAAAAGAGGAAAAATAAAAAGAATGAGCATGAGAATGAAAGAGAGAAACAAAGAAAACAATAACGAATAAAAAAAGAAAAACTTCAACAACATTTTGATTAAAATTTTATTTATTCCTGCTGCTGCTGCTGCTGCTGCCGCTGCTACTATTGTTGTTGCTGCAGTCAGCCATTGTCGTTGTCATTGATGTTTCTTTTCATTTTTGTTTCATTTGTACGTCCTTTCGTATTCACATATCCCTTTGCGTCTTACCTTTTATAAAATTATTGTTTTACCCTCAATTCCATTTTATTGTGATTTTTTTTCATGTCGAATAAAGAATGATTCTCTCTTTCTCTTTGTTTTCAATTTTAATAATAATCAAATATTTTTATTTATAAAGCAAATACAACAATACGCCATATACATAAATACAATTACACGACTATCATTATTATATCCATCGCAACTTATCGCATATCAGTGATACAAACAATACAACAAAAGTAAATGATATACACACATGCACACACATACACACACACACGCACTTATTCAAAATAAATTGAATTAAAAATGATCGGTTCGTTCTCTTCGCCTTTTTTTTATCTCCCACAATTGTAATCGATCAGATAGTTAGCTTGGCTATTAACGGTCTACCATATGCTTCTTTCATATGTTGCTTACGGTAATACTGCAAATGTCTGTCTCATTTCAATTATTCGGCAGGCCTATACATTTCATTTATTTATTGGGCCTAAAATTAAATTATTTCCACACTCAAGGTTCAGTTAAATGTGATTTAACGTAACATCCTAACTGCAACTGTAGCCATAACATAAGCGCATTTACTTTCATCGATTAGTAGAACCATAACCGTATACAGCTGTTTATGGGTTCACGTGGCCACCCATAGCTACTACGAGTATCAAGTAGTGTCTTCGGATACAATTTTGATAGTTGTCACAAAACACTTGAAATCTCACGATGCCTGGAATACCGAACTACAGCTCTGATAGGTTGGGATATCTAAGGAGATCACTTTGTCTAATGCAGGATAGCGCAAAATATTGTATAGAAACCACTCGTCGAAGACATTACGACTACGGTTAATATCTAAGTTGCTTTACAGTCACATAGAAAGTCTCATTTTCCTCCACTTCGCCACAGTCAGCAGCTATAGTTATACCGTTAGCACATTAGAGCATTCCAAATGACTAGTGCCCGGTAAGTACAGCCACCAGTCTGGACCAATCCCCTCTACCATGGTCAATGAGCGATCAAGTGTTTCTCACATCTTATCCACGTTAACTCACTTTATATCGGGTGATTTTTAAGAGCTTTCGGATTTGATTTAAAAAAAGCACATAAAATTTTGAGAAATGTATGAAATCTTTATTTGGGTCGATAGAACGTTCGATACATAAATGTTGACCTCGGCTACCTACCTCAAATGGTTCATACACTGAGTTTAATCTTGGAGACAGTATGCCAAGATCGGCCGCTATCTCACAAATAAATTCTTCAATATGGGCTTCCATAGTGTCAACCGTTGTGGGCTTGACTATATAGACATGAGCCTTAACATAGCCCCACAAAAAATAGTCTTAAGGCGTTAAATCACACGATCTAGGCGGCCAATTGATCGCCCCCAAATGTGCCAAAATCTGTTCATCTAACTCGTCTTTCAATTTGGCCATTGTTTCGCGTGCTGTCTGGCATGTGGCACCGTGTTGTTGAAATCGCATGTCAGCCAAGTCCAGCTCTTCCATTTTGAGCAAAAAAATTTTAATCATCGCACGGTAGCGCTCGCCATTTACAGTAACGTTCCTATCTTCGTCATCTTTGAAGAAGTACGGTCCAATGATGCCACCGGCCCATAATACACACCAAATAGAGATTTCGGGATGCACTGGCAGTTCTTCCAATGCTTCTGGCTGCTCTTCACACCAAATACGGCAATTATCCATTCAACCAGATATGAGCTTCGTGGCTAAACACAATGTTCCGATAAAAAGTGGTTGATCATCCAACTGAATTTTGATGATAAAGTTCAATAATCTGCAAGCGTTGTTCGTTTGAAGTCGATTCTTGGTTAAATTATGGACCAACTGAACATGTTTGACAAAAAGAAAGTCGCTAAAAAATCACCCGATACTTGCTGCTCGCTCGATCCAGGTAGAAATTAGGAATAGCTCTTTCAGCAACCCTTTGAACGATGTCACCTAGGCCGACCTCCGTTCGATGCTGTTCCCATAGAAGTCACGGTGGCCCATAATCCAAACGAATGTTGCCTCAGAAAAAAGTCTGAAGGTTTTTAATGAGTTCCTGCGGTTTTTCACCAACCGAGAGATGGTATTGGTCGCCCGGCTGTCCATCCAAATACAGAAGTATCCTCGCGCAGTGATCATGAAGACTGTAGTGTGATTCAGGTTAACCTCCAACGAGAAAACTCCGGATGCTACACCACAGCTCATCTTTAAACCATCCGTGTAAACACTGATATCGAAGCCATTAAATGAATTGCCATGATTCCATTCAGACGATAAGAAATTCTTACCTCGAATGTAATCAGTCCAAGAGTTCGTTGAGAATCCTGGCATAACCGTTTACGCTATGAGGAAAACAATTGAATGAAAACATTTCGATAATATGTTTACCTAGCAATCAGCTGATATACACAGCTGTTTACAGAAAGGGCTATGCTTTTACGTTAAGTCGCGTCTAATTGAATATATATTATAGGTATATATCTATTTACGCCTGTAAAACTTTAAAACAGTCCAGAATTATCGATAATTACACCAATGGAATCAGAATAGTTTTTAGAATCGAATAGAACACTTTTATTTGCCTACGTAATGGTAAGAAGGCCCCGCTTAGCCCCGCTTTAAGCTTGAGACTTTCAGTTCAACGGTTATCTTTTTTATTTTCACTTATAGTACTTTTTATCAAGGCCCTTAGTATAACGTTTACTTCAAATATGTCCTCTTTGTTTGGCCCAAATCTCTTACCATCCAATCATGTTTTCAAGTTTAAAAACAGGAAATAGTCTCAAATGGCTCAAATAGGCATGCGTGATGGATAGGGCAGCAATTAAAAGGGGAATTGATCCATTTCTATATACTGGGAACATACGTTTTATCTTAATGGAGCAGCATTTTTCTCTTTAAGTAATAATTTTTGTTCTCCGTCACTCCTATAGAGAGCATATTGTTTTTCAACAAAGCACCCATAGCTTTGTTTCAATTTCATTAGTCAAATCGATTTTTTCAAGTTAATTAAATGATGCACTGGGACATTCAGATGACTGTGTAGTGGTGAAGATCCTTGCTAAGTGCCGGTGGTTATATTTACTTAGCATTGTAATTGTTGGCCAGTGGGTGGTGTTTTTTTTCTGACCATTCGTCAGATGTTTGTCATTATCGCCAGAGGTTAGCTCTAAAATAAGGAGGCTACTTCTTTATTTTTTAGATGAAGTTGTCTGGAGGAAAGTTGAAGCCTCTTTATTAAACACTCGAAACAAAAATAACATTTTTTCGTCATGTCCACTGCTGTAGCTGGAACTTGGCCGCTTGTGTAGTTATGCTAGCGCTCTAATCACTACACTACGTCACCACCTTGAGTAATAATATTCGCTGGTTAATGCATAACCCTTTTTTAAGCTAATCGATCTGAACAAAAAACTGTAGCCATGATCATGATCTTTGGTTTCTGATATGCTCGAATGAATATTTATTCCGTCCACAGTTAGAAAACGACGAAAAACTCATCAAACACTTTTTGCTCATGGTTGAATGTTACTGACTTTTAACTTTTTTTTAACTTTTCGATGTTATTTTAATTGTTCGAAAACGCAAGTAACAGCTGCTGTTTTGTTTACATTTGATGACATTTTTTATGTATAGAAAATTAAATGTCGTTTTGGTAAAAATATCAAGTGAACTTAAACTAAAATTAGCTTTTTTATAAAAACAAAAAATATATTTAATTGCCTGGAGTTTCATTTGCAATGCCAGTTCTGTTCACAAACGGAACTGAATTATTAACTTTGAAGCAAATAAATTTAAATTTGACAAAAACAAAAAAGACATTACTACAGTTCACACCAAAGCTGCCACTCTTCGTCTTATTATTATTGTTACTTATTGTTGCCATTTGTTATTTTATGCGTAGATCTTTTTTAAATTAGGCAAACAATTGATAGATTTTTACTTTTTCAAATATTGATAAACAAAACTAATTAAGTTTCATTAGAAATAGTTCACTTATTTAAACAAAATCAAACACATTTCTCTTTGGCAAAAATATTTTAATAATCTGGCAAACTTACCTTTGTTTTCGTAGGTCTGAAACAGCTGACTACTAAAAAGTAAATGTCAAGTCACAAAACGAAATAATAAAATTTCTTTAAATAGAATTTTTTTTTTTTTTTTTGCTCCGCCACTCTTCTAGGGAGCATATAGGCGTTCCATAAAGCATATTTTGCTTTGTTTCAGTTTCTTTAATCAATTTGTTATTTCAAGCTAAATAGATGATTAATCCGCTGTAGCTTCCTCTATATGATTTTTTTTGTAGTGGTGAAGATCCTTGCTAATTGGTGGTGATCTTTACTTTAGCATTGTAATTTTTTCCCAGTAGGTGTGGCGTGTTTTTCCTGATCATTCGTCTGATGTATGCGAGAAAAGAGTCATGTCCACTGCTGGAGCTCGAACCTGGGTCGTTTGTGTTGTTGCGCGCGCTCTAACCACTACACCACGCCACCCCTAAAAATATTTTTCATAATTTTATAAATTTTTTGGTGTAAATTTGTTCTTCATGCTATAAAATCAATAAAGAAAACAAACGAAAGACATTTTAAATTATTCACTTAATTCATTTATTGGCAAGTTCGAAGTAAAATGGTTTAAAAAATATGCAAGTGATTCTAGATCGCTAGCTACCTAGCTAACCAGCTTAAAATCACAAAAATTAAGAAAGTTTTGTGTCCAGAACACCTTTCAAGAAGTGATTTTAGGATCAATTACTTTTGATACTTTTTATGTACTTATGTAAGATTTATGAATGTCGGGTTAAGTGCTTTGAAATGTTATGTTACATGTTGTATGTTGTCAGTCTAACATCCTAAAATATTTAATCCTGGACTAAAAAAATCTGTAATATTAATTGTTAAAAAAAAAATCCCTATTAAAATTATCAACACGTCTACAATAAATTACAAGCAATAATCATTTCAAAAATCGATTTCATTTAACAACGTCATCTCTTATTTTAATAGACACGAAAGGAATATTCAAAGTGAAATGTTATTGTAATGTTAACAAATATACAATTTGTACATACGAGGGCGAATTGATATTGAAGCTACCTAAGTAGGAAAAAACATTTTTTTTCAAAAACCATTCATTTCTCAACATAGTCTCCTTTTAGCTCAATACGATAAGACGATTTTCCAACTTTTTTATACCATCTGAATAATACGATTTTGGGAACTCCTCAAAATACGCATTAGTTGCGGTAATCACTTCTTCGTTTGAATTGAATCTTTTTCCTGCGAGCCATTTTTTTAAGTTTGGAAACAGGAAGAAGTCACTAGGGGCTAAATCTGGACTATAAGGTGGATGATCAACCAATTGAAAGTGGATTTCTCGTAGTTTTAGCATCGTATCTAATGCTGTGTGAACCGGTGGATCCCTTTTCAAGATCATCGATGAGCAATATTCCGTGTGCATCCCAAAATACTGTGGCCATAGCCTTGCCAACCGATTTCGCTGTCTTCGACTTCTTCGGAGCACTTCCACCAGCTTCCACCCATTGCTTCGATTGATTTTTGGTTTCAGGTGTGTAGTGGTGGACCCACGTTTCATCAACAGTTATTAATCTAAGCCAAAAATCAGCAGCATTATGCTTTATCATGTCCAAACACCGCTGTGAAGTGATCTGTCGAACTCGTTTTTGTTCAACACTGAGCAAACGCGGCACCCATCCTGCCGATAGCTTTTTCATATGCAAATGTTCATGCAAAATGTTGAATACACGTTCATATGATATGTTTATCATTTCAGCAATCTCACGTATTTTGATCCGGCGATCATTCATAACGATAGCGAGGATTTCTTGATATTTTCTTCAGTAACCACCTCTTTTGGCCTTCCAGTTGATGGTATTGTTGCAGTGCTTGTTCGGCCCCGTTTAAGTTCAGCAATCCAATCCAATATTTTACCATATAATCTGACGGAGCAGATTCGTCGTAATGTTTATCAAGCCTTTCTTTTGTCTTTTTCGCCGTTTTGCCTTTCAAATAATTGACTTTCGAAATTAAGTTTTTTCCATTTTCCAAGAAACACAAAAGTTGCTTACTTCAAACGACTACAACAAATAAACTAATCGATGAATTTGGCTAAAATTTTAACAGCTGACGTTTGACAGATCGTAATTTCTAAGAAAGAAAAAGTTTTTGTGTTTGTGCTGCCATCTAGCGCTAGGTAGCTTCAATGTCAACCCGCCATCGTACATATGTATATATCTTTACATATGTATGTATATATGTTCTCGTAAAGATTTTTTTCTTTATTTTTAAAATATGAATATAAAAAATAACTTTTTTTATATGAATTGAAGAATATCATACAAAGCAATATAAATGAACACAAAAAAACAACACTGACACGAACAAGTAAGAGTATGTTACACATAATAAATATTGATAAAAAAAAAATTGCAAAAAATTGCGAAACAAAAAATATTTTCAGAAAAGGACAGGCAAAAATGAAAATGTACATGGAGTATGGGTTGTTGTTAAAATGCCAACACGAGGCTTTATGACCATTTGCAATAAAAATACTTGTTAAGAATTTATGAAAGTGTGTTAAGCAACCTAACAGTATTCATCTCTTCTTCAATTTTTTTTTTTTTTTTTTTTTTTTGAGAAAAATAACCTATACAAGAACACACATATTCGTATTTGTTAAGAAATAGCTCCTGTAACTAATGCGATGTGACTAATGTATGTGACGAATAATATTTTATACAGGATTTTATATTTAAATCTAAATAAGCTTGAGCTACTAGCACTTATTCGCTTATGCACTTTTACAACATTTTTTTGTCACAAACTGAAAGTAATCTCATGCGCTTCAATCTAGTCTTTCCAATTACACTGTGCAACAACAAAAATACCTGGAAAGTGATACTATTTTTCAGAACAAGAATCTGTTATTGAAATTTTCGAAACAACTCCAATATCTTGAGTTATGGGTAAACAACCGGTTTTTCGGACCTTCCTGCACTTATAAGCTAATAACTTAGCCGAACATATCACGAGTTGCATTACGAAAAACTTAATAACTCCGTCAATTTCCAACAGATTTCTAAACCTTAAGTCTCATCTTATTTATAACTTAATCATTAATTCATCAATAGTACGATTCCTATATAAAATAGTACTCAAAAACGCTTCTAAATTTCAAAAATGTGGAAAGAATTGGATGAAAATTGTGTTTGCTTCAGCAAAACGCCCAGATTCTTTAAGTCATTTAAAAGCTCCGTTTGTCTTCTTTCCAAATCCGAAAAGGTTCATGAATGTCCGAAAAACTGGTTAACTGGTTAACTGGTAACAGATCCTTGTTCGACAGCGCCTATCAAAAAAGTAGTGTTATTTCCCAGGTATTTCAACTTCGTTCATTTTTGTCGCACTGTGTTATTAGTGCCAAGTTTAGATGTGCGCTGTTTCACTTGATCTTTCCAGGGCGTCCATGGCGCCACCCTCTACGAACTTTATCGGTTTCATTATAGAAGACTCTACTTCCTTTCGCTGTATTCTTATGCGTTTTCCTACATCAATGTTGGTAATAAATTATTTGCTTTTTCCAAATTAGCAAACACTGATCTCTGATCTACGGAGGTATAAGTAATGTCTTTGGCCACCTTAACCACATATAAACAAGAAAAAAGTGCTCTTTCTTTAAGACAACGCACCGGTTCACACAGCATTAGATATGATGCTCAAACTACGAGAAATCCACTTCGAATTGGTTGATCATCCACCTTATAGTAAAGATTTAGCCCCTAGTGACTTTTTCCTGTTTCCAAACTTGAAAAAATGGCTCGCAGGAAAAAGATTCATCTCAAACGAAGAAGTGATTACCGAAACTAACGCGTATTTTGAGGAGTTACCAAAATTAAAGTTGTAGTTACCAACGTTAACATCAAAAGAAACAAGCACCGTAATCAAAATAAGGAGATAAAAATGTGGATATTTAGTAAGTCCTGACAAAGAGTAGCGCACAAAGTGTTTTATCAAATCCTTAATAAATGTGAAAACACGTCATCTGCATTGTTGGGCAGGCCTAAGACCTCAGTCGCGCTTCTCGCCTTAATATGTCATAACCTGATATCTCTACAATACGACAATAAACTATAGGTCATGCTTTACATGCAGCAATTGCGTGCAGTTTGTTTGCTGTTCGCCAATAAACGCAGCCAAACCCAACACAAGTTGACAAAAAATAGCCTTTACGGACGACGATTAAATGACAATCGAAATCATGAAGACGGAAATTAGACTTCTTCTTCAATTTTATACCAAGAAAAATGTCAAGAAATTCCGGACCGACCAACATTATTAGAGTGACGCTACTTAAGCTTACACCTTTTACTGAAGACTTATGTTCGCTATTGAGTATATTAATACAAAAAGCGTTCTACGAATAACATATGGTAATCTTCGCGAAAGTCACATCTAGTGCCGATCAACAAGTATTTGAAAATGATGTCCATATGATATGTCAGTAGAATAGATTAAATAAAATGCAACTCAAAATCCATACATTGAAGGTGAAAAACCACAAAAATAGGTGTGTAGTAAAGTGGTTAAATATTAGCCGATGTGTATTTCTAATAAAATTGATCCTGATGCAACAAATCTAAGGAGGTAATCAAATAAGAACATGTCTCATAAATAGTATGATTAATAATTTGTCACACTGTAACTGCCCCATACATGAACATATTATTTATTGACACACGCACGCACAACAGAAATTCCAAAGTGAATTATAAGGACATATAATAAATTGTATAAAAATAAAAGGATATATGAATACCAATACACACAAATATACACAAATACTAATACAAATATGTACAATAAGAACATAATTTAACATTTTTCTACATGTTCATTTGGTTTTATTTTTTGACTTTGAAATAACATCCAACAACCACCCCCACCTATAATTCCATTAGCATTTCATCAATATCTTAAAGAAGGTCGTTAAAACCACTCAACAAATATTTGTATCGTTTGGTGGCCATACAAATAAATATAAAAATAAAAATTTGTTTTTTATTCTTTTTTTTTCTATAAATTGAAAATAAAAAAAAGAATTTGTCTGAATTTGCTACAAGAAAAATTGCTTTCTTAAGATGAAAAAGTGTGTCTTGAGAAATGTGAAAATAATAGATCGTTACTTTTTTCTATCATTTCTAGTTTCTATTAAAAAAAAAAAATTAAGGGGAAAAAAACGTTTTTTTCTTCTTAAATTTTTGGAATAAATGTGTAAATTCTACTAAACTTAGACAATAAATGGGTAAAAAGAAATATAAAATTTGCATAAATTCTCTATTTGATATGTAAAAAATAATGTGAAAGTGTTAATGTTCCATAAAAAAGAGGGAAAATCAATATACAAAACGTTAGAATTCTGCACAGTGAGACAAAACATTCTCAGAAACAATTGGAAAGAATTCAATTGATTTTTTGTTTCTTCTTTCTGTTTGTGTTTGCAGTACAGTAAGTAGCATTCAGTGCAATAGAGCTCTAGTTGACTGTTATCTAAAGGGTGGTCCAACCAAAATTCAGAGAATTATCTTAATATTTTTTATTATGATAGAAGGATCTGTGACAATTATGTGCGAAACAAAATATCGGCCAAATGCTCGCTACGGCTTCGGTAGCGTACCTCTAATCGCCGAACCATATTTTCAATGACTCTGAGACATAATGTGACGTTCACTTTTTCTTTTAAATATACCCGAAACACATGATCGTGTCGGCCAATTAACATCGCCACAACATACGATAACACGGCCATTGAATTTCTCGCACAAAAGAGACGTTGTGTCTTTGGCTGTGTGGCAAGTTACACCATCCCGTTGGAACCACATATCCACAAGAAGTCCGTTATCATCTCGCGATAGCGAACCCCATTCACGGTAACTGCTTGTCCAACCTCATATTTGAAGAAGAACGTTCCGGTGACGCCGCCAGCCCCTATACCGCACCGAACAATTACTCTTTGAGGATGCATCGGCTATCCAACAATCACTCGTGGTTTCTCATTTTCCTAAATACGGCGAATTCACTGAGCTGAAAGTGTGCCTCGTCGCGTATTGACGACGCTTGAAATGATCAGTAGGCTTCAGCTCTTGAGTCAATTGAATCTTGTAAATTCAAATCTTTATTCAAAATGCGCATCAGTGATGTTCGTGGAATGTTCAATTGTAGGGCATGACGACGAGTCGGCGTTGACGGGTCTTCTGCCACACTATCCGCAGAACGATCTGGGCGAATATGCACAGGTGTTTCTACATTTCCTAGAGACTTGGTTTGCTAAAATTTACGTACAATTCTCCCGATTGTGGACACATTTAGTCGATTATGCTGATCAAAAAAAAACACGAAGTGTACGAAATGCATTTTGATTTGCATGCCCTTTTTCATAAAAGGCTCAGTAAAGAGCTGCTCTTCGTTTGTGTTTTCACACGTACATACTAACACCTACGTTCTCAAGGCAAAAAATAAACAAAGAGAAGAAAAGAGAAAAAAAGTCGAAAAATACAATACAAAGTGGCCTGAGTGAGAGACTCTCAACTACTACCACAATTGTAAAATGCATTAACATTAGTTTGCCGAACGCTGCTCTAACTGGTTGAATTTGTCAAACACTGAAACAAAGAACTGTCAAATTAAGTTGGGCAAAAAACTTGACGTTACGGTGTGACTTACAATTAACATCGTGCATTATAGTTGGATCACCCTTTATTAATAGGCCAGTGCCGAATATAGAACAAACTGAAAATATATTTCTGGTCATTATTTTGAATGGGGTTACAGAGAACGAAAGAGCGAATGAAATTGCAATTAAATTCAAACAAGTGACGGCAGTAAACTAGGTTGGTTGAAAGCACTCCGTGGCAATACGGTTTTGTATGATTGCAACTGAGATAAGATGAGTAGCTTACTAAGGCTGAGCAAGGACAGAGTACACGGACACACCTGAAACGAATAAGCGTAGTGGAGAGCAGTATTTGCAAGGCTTGCTAAGAACATAACGAGACCCTCGAACACTTCATATGTTATGCACAGTTCAGCTTTTGGTTTTTCTCTTTACAAAATTGATTGTGGCAAACATGAGATGGTATAAATACTGTTAAAAGTATTCTTCCTTTAACTTATTTATCTATTACGTATAACTCATTTACAAATAATGATATTTTTCAAAATTTATTTCTTAAATCCAACTTACTGTGCTTAGAAAGCAGTAATAAAGAAATAAAGAAGCCACCAAGCACCACAATGATAATATTTTGGCCATAAAAATTTGAATAAAAAGATTGTAACTTGCAGATATGTCGTCAATGAAGTATCATAAGAGAAAGATGGCTTTTTTTGTAATAATATTTTTAAGGAATTCTTCGTAACCCCCTTTCTCTCTTTCTCAACTCCAAGACACATGAGAAATATCATTGGTAATTGTTTAAGCGGAAATGTGAGAATAAAAAAGACATAAAAAATAAACAAAATTTAATAACAAAAATACCAACCACAATATTATAGAGAGAAATTATATTTCATTTCCTTCTGCTTTTATCCAACCACACACACACACACACACACACACACACACACACACACACACACACACACACACACACACACACACACACACTTTCTTTTCTTCTGCTCACAGGGCTGAGCGTAGGCTACTGTGGGGGTCAGCAAGGTGGCGGATAGCTGAATGGCCCACAGATATGTGGGTTAGCTGCGAATATTAAATAAGCAGTCCCCGACCAATAGCGGCAGAAATGGAGACCTTAACTTAAAAGGTTATTTGGCTCAGTGAAGTTTCTGTGACTGGGCGATTGATGCCGCCCATTGATTAAGTGTCGACATCGAAAATCCTGGTAGCGTCTGACTCAGATTGAGCGGCTTTCTAGGCAGCGTCTGCCTCCATGTTAGGAGCGGCTGGTTAAGAACCTGTCAGTAGGTATAAAATGATATGGGTAGGATCCCAGAACAATAAAACAACAATGGAAAGTTCTTTAAGGAATAAAGTTACGGTGCAGGGTGTAATGAGCCCAGTGCCGGCGGTTTTGCGGGGTGAGCAAGCAGGCTCCCGGCCGTCGATATCCAATGACTGCAATGATACGGTGGTGGCGAACTTGGCTGCTGTATCAGATAATGCTACAAGCTTAGATGGTTTCATGACGAGAAACCCCTTCCAGCGCGCTTCAAGACTCGCGCGAACACCGGAAAAGGCAACGCCAACTGGAGCAGGTGTGAGATCTAGATCATCTCCACCGTCCCTAACCGATAGCACGTCTACGGATAACTTGGCGGACCCTAAAGGGGGCATCGAGGTGTTCTCCAAGCTCGGGGAGAAAATCGTGGAACTGCAGGAGATGATGGGAGGAGGAAGGCGATCCATACATCAACCAATGCGCGATCTAGTGGCCTTAATATCGTCACTATACCAGCAGGCAGCTAGGAGTAAATCCCAATCAACGGCGAATAAGGTCAGAACTAATGACAGATGTACGCAGACGATTCAAATGGAATCATTAACAACCACGTCGAAAAGAACAAGGGAGGAGACTGAGAGTGGCAGGAGAACTCCGCCTAAAAAGACTAAGCCTGGTCGCTCGGAGAAGAAAACTAATGGGACATCGAAAGACCTGAATAAGGTACCTGCTAAGACTACTGATGCCATCAGGGTGGATGAACCGAACCGCATTGTGGATGGGCAGTCCAGTCAAGATGGGGGCAATCAGAGGCCTAACGAGTGGATTATCCAAACAAAAAAGCGCAGGAAACACAGACCAGATGTGGTAATAATTAAGCCCACGGAAAAGCAATCCTACGCGGATTTGCTTAGAAAAGTGAGAGGCGCCCCTGAGCTTAAAACAGTTGGCGATGATGTTCACCTGTTTAAGAAGACACAGAGGGGAGAAATTCTCCTCGAATTTAAAAGGTCTTCCGAGATGACGGCCGAGTTGCATCGGTCTAAATTGAAGAATGTGCTATCGGAGGATGTTGAGATTAGGACACTTACTCGGGAGGTAACCTTCGAGCTAAGGTACCTAGATGAAATAACTACGGAAGACGAGATAATAAATGCATGGAAGGAGCAAATAGGCGAATTGGAGGCTTCTGCGCTCAAGACTATAAGAAGTGTTCCTGGAGGTACGCGAACGGCTATTATTTCAATTCCAGTGAGACAGGCTTATAGGGCAGAGGAGGTAGGCAAACTGCGTGTTGGGTGGACAGTTTGCCGTCTACGTAGAAAGGTAGTTCCAAAAAGATGCTTCAGGTGTCTTGACTTTGGGCATGTGGCCAGAGAGTGCCGAGGTGAGAAAGATTGGTCCGGAAGTTGCTACAAGTGCGGCGGACAGGATCACTTCGCTAGAACCTGCCAGGGTGACCCACTATGTCTACTCTGTAGGGGCCGTCCGAATACTGATGCCAGACACATCACGGGGGGGCCTAAATGCCCCAACTATCTGTCGGCCCGCCGGAAGCTACTAAGTCAGCGGAAATGAGAATCCTTCAGCTGAATCTGAACCACTGCGAAGCCGCGCAGGATATCCTGGGGCAGACTGTGAGAGACCAGAAGATAGACCTGGCATTGTTGAGTGAACATTATAGAGTACCAGAGAATCCCCGCTGGGCTAACAGTGGGTGCAACAAGGCTTCGATATGGTCTTGTGGTAACTTCCCCTTGGAGAATGTTGATAGTAGTAGGGAGTGTTTTGTTGGGGGTACTGTTGGTGGAGTGCACTTCTTTAGCTGCTACTTTCCCCCGGGCTTGTCGATCGAGGAGTATGGCATCAGACTGGATGACCTTGTCAACAGGGCCAAGGATCTACGGCCTGTGGTTATCGCTGGGGATTTTAATGCATGGGCAGTTGAATGGGGTTCAGTCTACACGAACCCGAGGGGAGAGTGTTTACTGCAGACATTTGCAGCACTGGATGTGGTGTTGCTGAACTGCGGTCAAAGGGATACATTCTCGAGGAACGGAAGAAGCTCCAGGATAGACCTGACATTCGTCAGCGAAGCCCTGGCAATCTCGACTGACTGGAGCGTATCTGACATATACACACACAGCGACCACCACGCTATTATCTTTGAGATACGCGAACGTTCCACCGGCCCAACTTTACCTGTGGTCCCTCCCGGTCCCCGATGGAGGGATTCCACCTTTGATAAGGAGGCCTTTGTTTTTGTTTTTGCGATGGAGGACAGCCAGCTGACTGGAGGCGCGAACGATATGGCAGCTGAACTGATGCGGCGGGTCACGGACGCTTGCGATGCATCCATGGTAAGAAATTTCCATAGACCTGGCAGAAGGAATGTATACTGGTGGAATGCAGAAATAGCTGAGATAAGGCGTAGGTGTAACCATGCACGGCGGGTATGCCAGAGGGCGAGAGGTCGTGACAACTTTACAGAACTTCAAGAGGACTACAGAACGTTAAGATCCTGCTTGAAAAGGGCCATTGCGCAAAGCAAGAGAAGATGCTATAGGGAGATGTGTTACGAAGTAGAGAACAACCCTTGGGGTACGGGATATAAAGTTGTGATGAGGAAACTGAATAGTTTTCGACCACCACCTACGACATCTGCGTCCAGACTGGAATCAATTGTCGAAGGACTTTTCCCGCGTAGGGCCGAAATAACCTACTCTGTACAAGAAGGACCACCCCACCTTGAAATTCCGGGGGTTAGCAGCCAGGAATTTGAGGCAGTGTGTAAGGATATTAGGCTGAAAAAGGCACCAGGAGTTGATGGAATCCCGAATATTGCATTAAGGACGGCTATTGAGAGCAAGGCGGAGATGTTTAGGAAAGTGTTCGATGCTTGTATCAAGGAGAGGACATTCCCTAGGATCTGGAAAAGGCAAAGGCTGGTGCTCATCCCGAAGGGCAATGGCAGACAGGATGCATCCGGATATCGCCCACTCTGTATGATTGACACAGCCGGCAAATTGCTGGAGAAGATAATCTACAGGAGATTGGAGACGGCCTTGAATGGATCGGGTTTATCGGACCGCCAATTTGGCTTCCGAAAGGCACGCTCTACAGTTGATGCCATAGAGAGAGTTGTGAACATGGCGAAAGATGCCATCAGTGGAGACCGCTGGCTTGAAGGTGATAAGGAATACTGTGTTATCATCACCTTGGATGTTAAGAACGCGTTTAACTCTGCGGACTGGGATGCCACGTTGGCTGCACTCGATGAGAAGAACGTGCCGAAATACCTGATCGAGCTGATTGCCGATTACCTCAGGGACAGAGTCCTCTTGTACGACACGTCTGATGGCAGGAAATCATATGTAGTATCGGCTGGAGTACCGCAGGGCTCAGTTTTAGGCCCTATACTCTGGAATATTATGTATGATGGTGTGCTAAGGCTCGAACTCCCAAGGGGAGCGCAAATCATTGGCTTCGCAGATGATATTGCCTTGGTGATAAGGGGAAAACATCTCGACAAACTGGAAAGAGCTTGCAATGTTGCAGTTGCTGTGGTCAGAGGCTGGATTGTGAGCGCAGGTCTCAAACTTGCGGATCACAAAACTGAGGTTCTACTGGTAAGCAGTAGAAAGAAAATGGAGTTTATAACTATAACGGTTGGTGACCAGCGGATAGCCTCTAGACAAGCGATCAGATACTTGGGGATCATGATCGACAACAGACTCACATTTAGGGAGCACCTAAAGTATGTCGGTGGGAAATGTGCACTCACAGCTTGTGCACTTGCACGGATAATGCCAAACATAGGCGGCCCTAGACAGGAGAGGAGGCTGTTGCTTACTAGTGTGGTAAGATCGATTGCCCTATACGCGGCACCCATATGGGCTGAGGCCATGCTTAGGAGGACATATAGGATGGGTATTGATGCAGCCTATAGAAGATGTGCGCTCAGGGTCGCCTCTGCCTTCCGCACGGTATCCACTGACGCGGCTTTTGTTATTGCGGGACTGATGCCACTGCAGCTGGTGTCGGATGTTGAAGGAAAGAAGCATGCTGCGAAAAGATCAGGGTCGGTAAACGTGGGCCGACTGGAGGAAGGTGCTATGGAAAGGTGGCAACGTGATTGGGATAACTCCTTGAGGGGAAGATGGACCCACACGCTCATACCGAGCGTAGCTGATTGGGTAGGAAGGAGTCACGGGCAGGTAAATTATTACCTGACTCAGTTGTTGAGCGGTCATGGATGCTTTAGGGCCTACCTTTTCAAATATGGGCACGACGACGATGATGTGTGCCCGGATTGTCCGAATGTGACCGAAACCGCGGGTCATGTTTTCTTTGACTGCCCGCGGTATGAAGATCAAAGGCGTTCCTTGGAAACGGCGATTCGATCCCGGATTGTGCCGAACAACATCGTTGGACTAATGCTGACCTCAGCCAGGAATTGGGACTTGGTGTGCGTTTTCGCAAAGGAAATTTTGGTGCGTCAGAGATTGGCCGAGATGGCAAGATCTGCGGAAAGGGAAAGCAGCATTCGCTGAATCACCACTCCCCTGAAGTAATACTTGATAGTGGTCCCGGGGGAGGAAATGGATGGAAGGATTACGAACGTGGATGGGGTTTAGTACGTAGGCGCATGACAAGCCAGATAGTAAGACTTGTCGCGAATCGTGCATATTGGTTAGTCCGGACTACCAATATCTTTTGAAGATTCCCTAGCCGTAGCTCGTATAGCTAAAAAAAAAAAAAAAAAAAAAAAAAAAAAAAAAAAAAAACACTTTCTTCTGCTGGCACTCAAAACAATATAAATGAATTTATTAACATTTATGTCAAAATATTTCAAGCGGAAAATTACACATTTGAGTCAATCTTTTCTATATCTTCAGATGTAGTCAGAGTCTATCAACACGTTCATTCACTCATTTCTTCATTCATCAAAGCAAAAACGAACCAAACAAACGACCCACTTATTGACAATATTCATCGGCGTTAACCAACAAACAGCAAGCAACGACAAACGGTTCATGTCAGTGATGTAGTGTCATCATCAGCAAGCAGCAACCCCTTTCCCCATTTCCCAAAACGTTTAACAAAATTTATTTACACAAATAATCAACTTGACACCCACACTCCTTTTCGGCTCTAGTCTACTCTTCTTCATTCTACTCCAACCCACTTTTATTAACAAATAATAGATTTTAAGCAAAACAACAACAAGAACAGCAAAACATTTCTAACAAGTGACTAAATGAAACACAACAACAGCGCAAACGACAATGATGATAAGAAGATTTTTCCTTTCCAACCCCAATTGATGCCAATAAAAGAAGCTGCAACATTAGCGTATCATTGACTCCCTGAAATAAAAAAGAAACAAGAAAAACAAGAAAAAATAGCACAAACGATGATGGTACGACCAAAAAAAAAAAAAAAAATCAAAAGGCACGTCACTTGAAGCGTTCAAATGTCTGCGGGTGACATTCCAAACACCAACAAATTTTATTTCGTGTTTTTCAATATCATTTCACTCCCACCTCCCCAAAAACTCACACAAAGTACCATCCACGTAACTCTATTGACTAGATGAGCAAGTGAATGGTTTGTCGTGAGTGGTTAGGTGGATGGAAATAAAAGGAAAACACAAAGAAGGGTCGCCTTAATTTCCCCCCACGGTTAACCTGAACATGAATTGAATGAAGCAGCCAGGAAAGGTTAATAAGACCTAAAAAAGCAACACTAGCAGTCGGTCGGAATTAAGTGATAAGTATTGGGAGAGAGAGGAGGGGTGACCGATGGGGAGAGTGAGTTTTATTTAATTGAACGGGTGTGATAAATACAATTTGATGACACAATGACTTGTTTTTCTCTTTATTTATTTCTTTTTTTACTTTTTTTTGTTTTCTTATTTTTAATTTAAAATTACTTTCCCATACCTGGTAAAAAGTGAAGTTTGATATCACAGTCTGCCATGAAATTATTGAAACAAAAACACGTACGAAAATATGACAAACTACATTAAAATCTATTTGAAAACTTTTAACAACTGTGAACCGACCAAATTCGCTTAAGTAATTTAAAGGAATATGTTAGACTATCGAAATTACATTTCGCCCTTAGCCTTTGTAAAGGGTGCGCCATCTAACGTTTTTTATTCTTCCGCTGAACGAATATGGTTGTGTCCAATGCGTTTTCGCTTTCCTAAGTGGGCCTGCGATCGACTTACAGAAGATGCCGATTTTGCCAAAAAAAATCATCTTTTCAGATGAAGCTCATTTTGATCTTGGCGGGTATGTAAACAAGCAAAATTGTCGCGTTTGGGGCACAGAAAACCCACATGCATACATTGAAAAGCCGATACACTCAAGACGAGTCACTGTTTGGTGCAGATTTTGGTCCAGAGGCATAATTGTGCCATTTTTCTTCGAAAATGAGCAAGGAGTGCCCGTTACAGTCAATGGCGATCGTTATCGGGCCATGTTGAACGAATTTTTGTTCACACAAAAATGAAGAGGAGGATATTAGCAACATTTGGCTTCAACAGGACGGCGCTACGTGCCACACAGCCGAAGCTCCACTCGATGTTTTGTGCCCTGTTTGCGAAGGTCGCATTATCAGCTGCAGAGCTGATGGCGTTTGGCCACCTCGGAGCTGCGTTTTGACACCGTTGGACTATTATTTGTGAGGTGCCGTCAAAGATAAGAGTTACGCCAACAATCCAGAGACAATTGATGCTTTAAAGGACAATGTTCGTGAAGCCATTGGTGAAGTACAGCTGCACACAATCGATAATGTGCTTAAAAATTGGACCGATCATATAGGCTGCTTCATGGCCAGCCGAGGCAGCCATTTGAATGAAATGATTTTCCATTATTAACCGGAAGGATTGTACTTTCAAATAAAAAAAGAAATTTGAGAAAATATTTAGTAGTTTTTTTATAACATTTTCAAAAAAAAAGAAATTATTTGGCGGACCCTTTATTTGAGAATGATTTGTCAAGAATTTGTGGAAACTTGCGGATGTTAATGTAAAAATATTGATTATGTGTTTTTAACTTGCTTGATCACATAAAGTATTAATGGCCATTTATCTAAATCGATTACGTTTACCCAGCAAACTATTGGTTTTTGGTAAGTGTCCGTCGCAATATTTAGAACAGTTCTAAATAGCTGGCAAAATTATCCGACTTAGCGTGGCTAACTAGTTTAAAAGAGGAAGCGATAGTAGAAATTTCGGAACTCATTTTGATATAAATTAAGCAGTAATAAGATTTGGAGCCCATTATGGTATAAATTGAGCAAATATAGTAGAAGGATGAGAGCCCGTTTTTGTATATATTAACCAGCTATAAGCAGCCATAGTAGAAAAATAGGAGCCCGACTTAATATAAATTAATCAGCGATAGTAGAATGATAGGAGCCTGTTATTTTATAAATTAGTTAGCTATAGTAGAACGATTGGAGACGATTTTTGTATAAGCCAAGCAACGATAGTGAAAAGATTGTATACCTTGTAAACTAGCTGTGGTTAGCTATCGATCCATTTTAAGCTACTTTACTAAGAAGAAATTCATTTTCGCAAATTTTTTAGGCTCCCTTTTTTCACCTTTTTTTCTCAATCGAACGTTTAAAAGCATCTTAACATTGACGCAGTTAACTTCTTATGCAGACTTTTCAAAACTAATTGTCAGCAAATAGTTCCCATGAATGTCCTTGCTTCTCATATGTCTAAGATTTTTAAACGTACTCCCAGTAAGAGCTATTCGTTGTAACTCATAGTCAATGCCATTTATACATCTTACTTTTAGTAAAATATTATGCAAAGTAAACCATAATTCAAAACTTAATCTAAATCAAGTTCTTCTATCTGTCTGTCAGTATAAAACTTTCAGAATATCATGCACATTTTTTAATTATTTTGCTGACAAATATTTGTACTTTTCATGAAAGTTATCAATATGATATTGTAAAATTTAAAATTAAATATTCACAAAAAAAAAACAAAATCAATTAGACTTAAATGTTGTTTCATTTATTCATCGTCACACTGTTTAAACAATAAATCTACTCAAAAAGAAAATGTGTTATTCTGAGAACTCTTCGTTCGTAAGTAATTAAATTAACCAACAATAGCAAATTGTTTTCAAAATTTAAATGCAACAAAACGCATTCCATTTATAATAACAAGAACGGCGAGTTTATTTCAAATCAAAGAGTAAAACCAAAATCTAATAGACTTTCTAATGTTGATTCTTTTTTATTTATTTTTTTCAAATGTAGTTTCCCAGTGTCGGTTTGATGGCGATTGTAAGGATGATTAAATGAAGAGGCAACGGGTAAAACAGATGTTTTTTTGTTCAAGAGACAATATGTTTGGATTTTTATATTAAAAAATAAAAAAAAAACTGTATCCTTAGCAGGACTATTTATATTATTATTATTCAAGTGCTTGTGTGTGGATGTGTATACAATATTTTAGGATAAATGTCAAAGAGCAGTTGGTTATCATCCTCCCTGTTTCATAGTCAACTATTAATAAGACTTTTCTTTAATTTTATTTGTGGTTGAAAACGAAGATTTAAAAAATTATAATGGGGATGCAAATCATATATTTGTTGTTGTGGCAACAGTTGATAATGATAAAGAACCATCTTTTTGGATATTTGAATGTATTTTAATAATTATGTCGAATACTTTAATCGAAACCTGGTTTATGTAATTTACCCTAAGGCAGAGGTGTAATTCGAACAATTAGTAGAGGCGATTAAAAGAGAACAATATAAATTCATTCGCCTAAAAAGATACACCAACATATGTACATTTAAAACTATAAACTTTATTATGGAAGATTAATCCAATGACAATGCTCTGTTTATTTGAACTGTGCTATCAATACCACTTTAAGGCGGATATGTAATTCAAATTCTTAACGGAAACTGCATACTAGGTTGTGGGATATACTAGAACATTCAAAATTAATGTTAATTTAGTATAAAATGCACCCCAATCAGCTTAGTCAGTCAGTTATAATTTAGCCTTCAGTTATAGCTTAAGTTTTAGGCGGAACATAGCCTTCCGGCAATTAGTGTGACAAAAAAATTTATTATCAGACTTCAGTTCATAATTTTTAATATAATTTCATTAAATTTGGTCCATTATTTGAGAACCTTAGTGCTAAATTTATCCCCAGATTAGAGATGCTCCCATAAGTAGAACAAAAAATATGGTACTACGCTAAAGTACGCAAACACATACCATATTGTGGGGGTGTTTTGAGCAAATTTTGATTAAAAAAAATACATTTTGGCGCTACTCGTGCAATTAAGCACGATTTACTGTATGGACTTATTATCTCTATTATCTAACGAGATTCAGTTAGCCACCTCTGCTAAGTCCATAGACATATATGTTCACAATTTGGTGTCGGCTATGTAATAGCACTAAAAAGGGTCCGCCATCTAAGGTTTTTTTTTCAACTAGTGCTTATTTCGTGAATGGTAACATTTAGCTCATGTCTGATTTGACAGATAATTAGTTTTATCCTTCCGCTGAACGAATATAGTTGTGTATCCAATGCGTTTTCGCTTCGCTAAGTGGGCCTGCGATCAACTTACAGAAGATGCTGATTTTGCAAAAAAAAATCATCTTGTCAAATGAAGCTCATTTTGATCTTGGCGGGTATGTAAACAAGCAAAATTGTCGCATTTGGGGCACAGAAAACCCACATGCATACATTGAAAAGCCGATACACTCAAGACGAGTCACTGTTTGGTGCGGATTTTGGTCCAGAGGCATAATTGGGCCATTTTTCTTCGAAAGTGTGCAAGGAGTGGCCGTTACAGTCAATGGCGATCGTTATCAGGCCATGTTGAAAGAATTGAAGAGGAGGATATTAGCATCATTTGGCTACAACAGGACGGCGCAACGTGCCACACAGCCGAAGCTACACTCGATGTTCTGCACCATGTTTTTGAAGATCGCATTATCAGCCGCTGAGCAGATGTCGTTTGGCCACCTTGGAGCTGCAATTTGACACCATTGGACTATTATTTGTGGGGTGCCGTCAAAGATAAGTGTTACGCCAACAAACCAGAGACAATTGATGCTTTGAAGGACAATATTCGTGAAGCCATTGGTGAAATACAGCTGCACATAATCGATAATGTGCTTAAAAATTGGACCGATCGTGTAGGCTACTGCATGGCCAGCCGAGGCAGCCATTTTAATGAAATTATTTTCCATTATTAACCGGAAGGATTGTACTTTCAAACAAAAAAAATTGAGAAAATATTCAGTAGTTTTTTTACAGCATTTTCAAAAAAAAAATTATTTAGCGGACCCTTTATAAGGTAGGAGAACGTAATAGAACATAATTTTAGAGGAAAGTGCGAGTTAAATAGCTGATGTTTAAAAAAAATGAATGTGCACAACACAAAGAACTCTTATGATAATTAAACATATAAAATTTTTCTAGTATTGTACCTTAGTACGCCAATATGGCGGTTATGGATTCAATTCCCATCGGCCACTTGGTTTGAAAAACTAGGCTCGTAAAACTTGTATGAAAAATTGAAATTTATATACTTTTTCTTAACTTTATTTAAGAAAAAATTAGTTTATTTTTATTGTTGTCTAGTCCAGCAATATGTTTATTTCGACAATAAGTTGAATAACATGACAAATATTTATATGTACATATGTGTGTGTATATATGTATATATGTATGTATACATAAAGAATGGCGAGTTTTTTTAAGCATCATTTCTAAAACTTAATAAAAAAAAAAATTAGAAGAAAACTCAACTTGAAATAGCATATAAAAATGAAAAAAAGCAAAAATTGAATTAAATTGTATTGCAATGAAATAAAATATAAATGAATTGAAATTTCAATTTTCAAATGATACTTATCATTGTTTTTTTTTTTTGCTTTTTATTATCAATGAATAAAATTAAAAAAATCTCAATTTGTACATATCGCCCATTTATGGCAACAGTGTCATAACTCAAAAACGTGATGTTTTTAGTTAAGTATTCTAAAATATGCGGATCATTGTGATGTATATTGTGTGAAAAATTCTTTGCGATTCGTACAAAGTGTTTAATCCCATTTCAATGTTACGAGTTCGGATTGACATTGAAGCTACCTAGCACTAGATGGCAGCACAAACACAAAAACTTTTTCTTTCTTAGAAATTACGATCTATCAAACGTCAACTGTTAAAATTTTAGCCAAATTCATCAATTACTTTATTTCTTGTAGTCATTTGAAGTAAGCAACTTTTGTATTTCTTGGAAAATGGAAAAAGCGAATTTCGTGTAGTGATTAAACACTATTATTTGAAAGGCAAAACGGCGAAAGAGACAAAAGAAAAGCTTGATAAACATTACGGCGAATCTGCTCCGTCAAATTATATGGTAAAATATTCGATTGCTGAATTTAAACGGGGCCGAACAAGCACTGCAACAATACCATCAACAGGAAGGCCAAAAGAGGTGGTTACTGATGAAAATATCAAGAAAATCCTCGATATCGTTATGAATGATCGCCGGGTCAAAATAGGTAAGATTGCTGTAATATCATATCATATGAACGTGTGTTCAACATTTTGCATGAACATTTGCATATGAAAAAGCTATCGGCAGGATGGGTGCCGCGTTTACTCAGTGTTGAACAAAAACGAGTTCGACAGATCACTTCACAGCGGTGTTTGGGCATGATAAAGCATAATCCTGCTGATTTTTGGCGTAAATTAATAACTGTTGATGAAACGTGGGTCCGCCACTACACACCTGAAACCAAAAATCAATCAAAGCAATGGGTGGAAGCCGGTGGAAGTGCTCTGAAGAAGGCGAAGACGGCGAAATCGGTTGGCAAGGCTATGGCCACTGTATTTTGGAATGCACACGGAATATTGCTCATCGATTATCCTGAAAAGGGATCCACAATCACAGGAGAGTATTATCGTGCATTATTGGTTCAATTGGTTGATGCAATCAAGGAAACGCGACCACATTTAAACAAGAAAAAAGTGCTCTTTCTTCAAGCCAACGCACCGGTTCACACAGCATTAGATACGATACTAAAACTACGAGAAATCCACTTCGAATTGGTTGATCATCCACCTTATAGTCCAGATTTAGCCCCTAATGACTTTTTCCTGTTTCCAAACTTGAAAAAATGACTCACAAGAAAAAGATTCATCTGAAACGAAGAAGTGATTACCGCAACTAATGCGTATTTTGAGGAGTTCCCAAAATCGTATTATTCAGATGCTATAAAAAAGTTGGAAAATCGTCTTACTAAGTGTATGAGCTAAAAGGAGACTATGTTGAGAAGTGAATGGTTTTTGAAAAAAAAAAAATGTTTTTTTCCTACTTAGGTAGCTTCAAATCAATCCGCTCTTGTAAGTAATGGGAAATTGAATTTTAAAACAGCTCTGCTGAAAAATATAGTTTTTTGAGTTATGACACTGTTGCAATAAATGAGCGATATGTATATACATAAATGCAAACAATTGGATCGAAAATACGAAAAAAAATAAAAAATAAAAATTAGGAGAATACATATGAAAAGAAAGGAATAACCACAAATTAGACACAACTATAAGGATAATAATGATGATGATGATGAACATGTGATATTTTTGTTTTTTTTATTTCCTCTTAGAAGTGAATCCTTTTTTTCTAGTCTTTTTTTCTAACAATACAATTTGAAATCAGGATGATAATAATACAATATAAACTACAACATGAAATTGTCTCCCAGGGAATTATTATCGTTTAACATTTTCATTACATGCATACTCGTATGAATAGTCTTAAAAAAAGAAAAGTAGGGATAGGCAGGGAGTATAAATCATAAGTGCGATTATCTATTTACGAGCATGAATGCATTGGCCCCTTTAGGCAAAAAAAAACTATAAAAAAAAATCGGAGTATCTTGTTTATCGTTCTCGAAACTTTACTCAGGCAAAGTAAAATAATGATGAACAATTTAACAATAAATTTTCGAGAGCATCAATAACAAAACAAAAAAAAAAAGAAATAAAAAATATCATATCAATTGTTATGGAATGAAATGAAAATAGAAGAAAGCAGCATGTTCAACCACATTAAGATTTAAGGAAGAAAATAAATATTTTTCTTCGAAAATTTTTTAAAATAATTGTGCACTTGCCGTATCAGCAGTAAACGTTTTGGTCTAAATTAAGGGAAAACGTTCTGGAGCAGAAAATAAGTGCCTTGCGTTTTTTCACTTGACTTAAAAGAAAAGATATCTTCTAACTATTTGTGTGTTTATTTAAGTTAAAAAAAAACTGGCCCAGGGAAATGTTACAATTCTTTTTATCTTTTCTTTATGATCTATTATACCCTAATTTAGGTTTTTTCTTACAAAGTTGCTAAAAATTCTTTTTGTATTGCCAAGAACTCGTTTTTAAATCATTTACTTCGTTTTGCAGCGATGTGTGTGGTTTCCTTTTGTAGAGAAAATTAAATTCACACGTTTATTAAGATTAAGAAATAATACTGAAAATAAGATTAAAACAAAATCTTTTACAATTATAAGATTTTCATATTAATTGCTTAAGTTGTTCACGCCCAACATCTTTTGAGAATTTCTTCTATCGAAAGTTGAAATCGGCAGACGATGGTCGTTCATTCCTACACGCTTTTGGTGTGATAAGAAAAACTTTGTGCTGTAATTGGTGCAGGTTCAATTTCTTAATCCAATTCCGATATATTCCCAAAAGTACGAACTTGAGATATTTATTAAATAAATACATCCACTTGCCGTTGACAATAATTCAATTATTAATATCGAAATGAAGGTTATTTCGCAGTCGCTGTTGTACTAATATTTGTAGCCAAAACTTCTCAAATACGCGTATTTAATATTCTATTTAAGAAACCATGCAAATAATAATTATTCATGATGTTGTTTCTTATAACCGAAATGATTAAATGTCTGTTGTTTTGTAGATTTCTTTACTTATTTATCACAAAATAAAAGTTAAAAATACGCGCACCTGGTAATTTTAATATTAGTTAAGCCTTTCTGAAATATATTCAGCAGAAAACATGTTAAACGAACAGGTTGAGGAATTGGAAACATCTCTGAGAAATGTTCACGTAGAACAAGCAGAAGCGTAGATAAAAAATTTGCCATATACGAGTAACAATGCGAGAAAATCTACGACTAGAGTAGTTTGTAGTGTTGTCAGAAATCAAATTCAATTTTACACAAACAAGGCCTTAAAATTATACAAAATTTTATGATGATGTTTTTAAATTTTTGCTGATATTAATTTTGATAAAATTTATTTCCAAATTAAGAAACAGAGTCCCGCTTTTCTATTTTAAAAATTTTCTCAATAACTTTGATTGTCAAAATTGTCAAATTTGTGCTTTTTAAAATCTAAAAAGCATGGGTCTTTCTAAATCTCAACGTTAACAAGTCTTCTGGGCCGGATGGCATACCAGCACTGGTCCTGCGTCATATCGCGCCGGTATTTTTCCATCTTGCTGGAAGGTTGCTAATGTAACGCCAATCCCCAAAAAGGGCGGGGCTAGTAACCCTGAGAACTACCGTTTATTAGCAGTTTGTTCCGCACAATCCAAGGTTATGGAGAGCATGATCAATCACCACCTTGTGGGATATCTGGAGTCCAACGACTTACTTAGCGATTGTCAGTACGGTTTCCCTAAGGGCCGTTCTACTGGTGACCAGCTGGCGTTGCTCTCGGAAAAGTGGAACATGTCCATTCATGATTTTGGCGAGAGTAAAGTTGTGGCTCTGGATATCTCAAAGGCGTTTGATAGAGTTTGGCACGAGACTCTCATTTCGAAACTTAATGCTTTTGGTGTCGGTGGTCACTTCTCTCGATTTATATCGAGTTTTCTCATCCGACGAGTTCAGGGTAAACTCAGGGGTACCGCAAGGCTCTGTTCATTCTCCTACTCTTTTTCTAATATTCCTTAACGACTTTCTTCTTCTCACTTCTAATCCTATCTACTCTTTTGCGGATTACAGCAACATTTGTCACTCATATCCGTTTGATCGTAGACCGAGCCTTTTGGAGGTTGGGGCAAGAAGGTCTCCGAGTGCGGTCGCGCGAACGGGGTCGATTTTAATGCACGTAAGAATCAATGTTGTTTTTTAACACATAGACGTGGTGGTGTGCTGTCATCTGTGTCAATGGGAAATGTAGATATTGAGGAATCAGATGCTCTTGAAGTTCTGGACATGAGAATTCACTGTGACGTTCGTTGGAATGATCACATATTTCAAGTGTCGAAAGAAGCATTCAAGTGCCTTGGTTTTTTAAGACGGTGCAAGAAATACTTCACCCCATCTGATCTCCTTAATATTTACAAGACCTATATCCGACCCAAAATGGATTACAACTCTCATGTATGGGCCGGTGTTCCAAAGTCTATTTTGGAGTTTCTCGACAGCGTACAGGAGAGGGCGAAGATGCTCATCAATGACGGTAGGGTAGCCAACTCTATCGATTCATTGGAGCACTGTCGCAATGTGGCGTGTGTTTCATTGTTGTATCGGTACTATAACGGAATGTGTTCTAACAAAATTAAGGAATTAATTCCTAAGAATCATATATTTTTACGTAGTACTCGTTTTTTTCGTAGAGCGCATCCCTTTGTAGTTGATTGTCCAGTAAATCGCACAACGCATTATAGGGAGAATTAGTTCTTTGGTCGTACTGTTTGGTTGTGGAATAATTTTCCAGCGAAAGTATTTCCTGCCACTTACGACATGAGTAAATTTAAATTTGTCCTTCTTCCAGTAACCTATTTTTCTAGTACCAGCACAATGCATTGCATGAGTAGGGGCCATTCCCTGGTGCTTGTCTTATAAAAAAAAAAAAACAAAAGCAAGTTGTTTCCAGTTTTTAGTCATCAATTTCTACGATAGGAACACCTTTGTTAAAATTCTTTAATGATTTAACTGGACAATATTGTGCGTACTTTGGCTAAACAATTTGTAAAATTGTGCAATCAAAATATAACCTTTTTCTGATTTGACCAACCACTTTAATATGAAAGCTTCTCAATCATGTTGAGAATAAGAAGAAATAGATTTTTAAACTAATAAACCTATACATACATACTCGTATGGATATACAATATTTCATTATTTGGGACATAAAACTCAGTACATAAATATTTGTATGATCAATTTTTTAACGTATATATGGTAAAAATGAATGTGTGTTTGTATGTTCGTTTGAACCTTATTGGCAGCTAAATGACAGAACCGATTTTTTGAAATTTTTACAGTATTTCTTTGTATGTCCGGAGAGAACTGTATATTTTCGAAATGGTAAGATTCATTCTCAATACAAATCATCAGTCAAAAAGTAAACGGAATTGGAAAAGTGGGCGTGGTACCTCCCACACAAAGTAAATATTGATTTCATTAAAGCTTGAGAACGGTTAAAGCTGAGGTTTCATTATTTAGTCTGACTTCATGTCCAACACAAATCATCAGTCAAAAAGTGAGCGGAATTCGAAAAGTGGGCGTGGTACCTTCCGTAGAAACTAAATATTGATTTCTGTTGACTTTCAGGCCATTCAAAAACGGCACGGAATTGGAAAAGAGGACGTATAACCTCCTATATTAAGTAAATATTAAGTTCTTTATATCTTGAAAACAGTTAAAGCTAAAATTTCAATATTTGGTCCAAATAGATTCGTGGTCAATACGAATCATCAGTCAAAAGGTGTGCGGAATTGAACAAGTAGGTGTGGTACCTCCCATACAAAGTAAATATTGATTTTTGTATCTCTTGAGAACGGTTATAGTAGAACTTTCTAAATTAGATTCAAAGTCGTGAACAATACACATCATCAGACAGTAACTGAGTGAATGAGATAAGTGAGTGTGGACCTTCCGTTCATACTAATTATTGAATTTTGTAAGTAAAGTAAATTAAATAAAAACTTTTGATTGAAAATTGGATTAAATGAAATATTGTTGAAACAAAATTACAGAAAAACTTTATGATTCAGAAATAGTTCAAGAAAAATATGTTGTCCCGTTTTTGGATAATTACACAGAAATTAGCAACACTGGCAGTTTGTTACTAAGCGAGTTTTTGTGATTAAGTTTAAGTTTAAGTTTAAGCTTCAAAAATAAGTTGCGTCAATTACTTTGTTTTGCATCGATATTTTTGTTGAAGAAAATTAATTTCGTGCGGTGATCAAAAATTATTTTTTACAAAACAAAGGAAAAAAGTGATCATCATGAAATTCAGGGATGATATTGAGCGATCGTAAATAAGCCTATAGGCATCTCTATCAAAAAGTACATCACATCTTGCATCAATCTTTAGACATTAAAAGATATTTTTTGTACAACACAGCAGGGACCAAAACAGTGGATTTTTTTGGGTGAACGTGGGGCAATGAGAATTAAGGTGACTCTATCGGCCAATAATAACAAGGCCACAGCAGATAAAGCAGACAAATACAAATATTACCATAACACGGTTAGTACACCTATTGCGACTTTTTCCTATTTCTTCGGAAGTATTTAGGTGTAGAAGGACGGCATTTGTAGCGGAGGTTGAACCCGCACCGCCACCTTAGCGGTCTCCTGGTCAGCATTTTAGCTCGGTTGCCGGTGGTGTGCTGATAGTTGCTTTTTGCTACTTCAAGATTGTTGCTGCAGATCATGGTTTGTTGTTGGGTACTGATCTCTCCTTGACTGGTTGTGTTTTGTTCTTGTGTATTGTGTCAGTGGCGTACGAAGTCACTTGGTGTTCACCCGTGAGGGTGGCTCCGTTTATTGTTGTGTTGTTTAGTGTTGTTGTTTGTTGTTTCTCATAATGGCCACCAGTCCGATAGTTGCTGCCGGCCTCTCTTCAGTGAGGCCATTTTTGTGGTAACAACGTGGTGGTTGTGGTTTAGACCCAAATCGCGGGAAAAGCTTTGGTAACTCGGTGTGGAGTAACATTCGTAATCGTTTAGATTTAGATAGTCTGCAATACCTCACCAAGGTAAAGGTTATGGCCAAATAAAATGTCTTCGAATTGGTACTCGCTGGTAAATTTAATCATTGGTGGGTGCGTTGGTGAGGTGGACGCATTGTATTCACTCGTGCATTGACACCGTGAAGTAAAGTTTTAGGCCAGATACTCACGTAAAGCAACTGACTTTATTTCCCAGTTTTAAAGAATGGCAAATGATGATGGTTAAATGAAAATGTCGCCATAGAAACAAATTTCTGTTGTGAAGACCTTGAGAATTTTTACTATTTGTGGGATATGAAAGCAGACTATGTTAAGAAATAAAACCTAAAAAGCTTTACATTTTATTAAAGAATTGATGATAACGCAAATCCACACATTTGTGTAATATATTGCTACGCCACTGCTCTACGACATCTTCATTAAAAATGTGTGTAAAATTGTACAATTAATTATTCAAATTCAGTATAATTGAAATGGAAAATTGTTAAACGTAACAACTAAAGGTGAAGAAAATTAAAATTTCTTTAATTACAAATCAATTGAATTCTTAATGAAAATATTTTTCAATTAAAAACGTGCCCAGAATTAAAAACTAATTTTAAAATTAAATTCAACCATATGTCTTGATCTATTTGGTAGCTGTTTTCTATCATTTCAGTTCCTTTTTGTATCAGGATAAAAGGATAACATTTAATTCATATGTTAGAATTACGATTAAAATATTTGTAAAAATTTTCAATTTGTTTGCTTAAGACACCCTCCACTTTCTAACCACTTTATATTTGCAATGTTAGTTCGTAATAATAGAAAAAAATGATTCTTTTAAAATTTTGTAACTTATTATTGTGAAAACAAAAATATAAATAAAACACGAAAATCTACCACACACAGCACGTGTCAATTACAACGAATTTAACAAGAAGAGTCTGTTCAACAATGAATTCTTTTTAAAATTCAAATCCTTTATTGGGGTTATATTCTAAGTAACCAGGCCTAGACAACAGCTCTCATCTCTCTGTCTGCTGTTTTTATTTTATTGACTCTCTATGCACACAAAAGCATAGCAAAGGACGCGCTCGTTTAATCCTGTTTTCAAAAGATTACTGTCACCGAAACATATTTCACGTTTTTAAAATATTTTTTCATTTTTTATTTTTGTTTTTACTTTAAATACTGTTTGATGGCACTATAAATAGCAAATAAGGACAAAAACAACAACAATAGTAACTGTAATAAAAAGGATATTATTTATAATCAAATTAAGTTCTGGCAAATGATTATTGTCATCTTCGTTCGTTCATTCACAAATTTTCCTGATTTCACGAAAATTTCAATTTTGTCTGTCTGTATCTAAGGCAAAAGGATATTTAATCTTTTCTCTCACTCTCTCACTCTCTCACTCTCTCTCTCCCTGTGTGTATATGTGTAGAAATGCATTAACTCTTCGACTTGAGTGCAAATATGTGTATGTGTGTGTATGTATTTTTCTGGAGGGTGTCTGATGATGTCTCATATTGATATCCTGTAATAAAGTGTTGGTTTTAATGGTCAAAAAGTTAACTGTAGTCTTGCAATAAAGAAAAAAATTATCGCCATAAATTATAATTTCGTCACTGTTTTTGATTTCGTTTGTTGGCTTGCTTATCCTTTCGCTCTTCTGTGCCAGTAGTTCAGAGTTTATTTACAAAACTAGGAAAATAGCAAAAGAGATACTTCGGAAGCATAAAAAATAAATATTTCATTTGGTAAAATTGAATACGTAAATTTTATTATTTCGATTTACATTTTCCTAAATTTGTTAGAGGCATTAAGCATATCGATAATTATTTTTTTATTTTATTTTTCTTTTTTATATACACTGGTGCATATTCCTATAAACGCACTTATTTTTTTTCTGTATTTTTGTTATATCTTTGTTGTTCTCATCCAAAAGCAAAATTTAACTATTTTAATGAGAGACAACTTAACGGTACTTTTTTAAAGTAAACAATTTTTTTTTCTTATTTTTGTTGTTTGCCTTAATTATGCGATCAAATGTTCTTGGTGCTATTTTAAGTGGAAGATTCGTATAAACGCACACTCGAAATTTGTTTTTAAAAAAGTGACCAAAAATAAAATATTATCAATTTTAGTTTTTTTTTTCAACCAAAGGTACGTTTCTAATGTAACATCTCAATTTACTGTAACTTTTCCTATTTTAATCAATAAATTTCATCACTTTTAAAGATGCCTAAGGGAACTTTTTTATCCGATCAAGAAAAGATTCAAATTAAATTTTTTCACGACCAAGGATGCTCTAATAGAGAAATTGGACGTAAAATCGGTCGTTCGGAAAGTGTGGTGCGAAATTTCTTTAAGAAAGATCAAAATTATGGAGTTCGCAAATCAACAAAGACAACTTAATCTAATAAAACAAGAAGCAACCCACAACAAATTGAATTCCACACAGATAAGGAATAAATTAAATCTTCCTGTGACTTCCAAACACGTTGCACACATTTTACGAAACGATGAAAACATAAAATGGAAAAAGCCGAAATGTAAGCCAATTCTAAAAAAAAACACCATAAAGAAAATCGTCTAAAATTCGCAAGAAAATATATGAAATGGACAGATGAGTGGAAAAAAGTAATTTTCTCTGACGAAAAAAAATTTAATTTAGACGGTCCAGACTCATACTCATGCTATTGGCACGATTTGAGATCTAAAGATGTTCGGATGTCAAAACGTAATTTCGGTGGTGGCAGTGTTATTGGTTGGGCAGCGTTTTCTGCAGTTGGCAAGTCGAAAATTTGTTTAGTTCCGACAAAAATGAATAGTTCGATTTATAACGAACTGTTGGAAGATGCTCTTCTCTCTTTTATGGACGAAAAAATGGATGAAGATTGCATTTTCCAACAAGATAATGCTGCAATCCATGTTTCTAAGCAATCGAAATCTTGGTTCAATGAACATGACATTCCTTTGTTGGACTGGCCGGCTTGTAGTCCGGACTTAAACCCAATGGAAAACTTGTGGGGATACATGGCCCGTAAAGTTTATGCAAATAATTCCCAGAATGAAGGCATAAAGACTGTGACAGAGCTGAAACTAAGAATTAAACAAGTCTGGGAGGAAATTGATTTCGATCTGCTTAAAAAATTAGTGGAATCAATGCCAGACCGTATTTTTGAAACAATCCATAACAAAGGATCATCCACACATTATTAATAATGCTACAATGGCCCAAACATTAAAGTGCGTTTATAGGAAAATACCCTTAAAAATGGCTGTTAATATCGAAAATTAAATAAAAAAAAATAATTAAACCCCTAAATATTTTCTTGTTTAATTTTTACCTTTTTTTTAAAAAAAAAATTAGTGTGCGTTTATAGGAATATGCTTTAGTGTATATGCTTGAATACAATGTGTTCATTAGGTGCGAAGTTAAGACTATGCTACGGGTAACGTCTGAATTCACACAAAAGAAAGCGTTTTAGTTCTTTAAACTTAGTTAGGTTAGCTCGGAGAAGAGTACGAGTAGTGCTTTTTTCTCAGTGTTTTATTGCTTTTGAATACTAGGATTGCATTTCTTATATCAAAACATTTTCCACAAAATTGTTCAACCTTTTCATTCCAGTAACACTGTAAGAACTTAGACATCACCAGATAAAGACGACTCCAGCTACTCATCATTATGCCAGTAGCATGCATTTTGTAACACTTTTATTGAAATTGAAAGTAGTGGATACAAAAAAAATAGTTTTCCTACTAACAATATATTAAAAACCAGCTAAATCCTGGTTTGCTTTGCTAAACCCATCATAATTATTTTCCTAAATGTTATTTTAGTTATTTTTTTACTTTTTTCACCTTCTGTCCCCTTCCAATCCAAATACGAACATTTGAGATAGCGTATAGTACTTTCCAGAAATATATTGTATAGTCGGACGTTTTGGTTGCAGTCTTCAAACAAACACGCATTCATTTTTATACAGTGTTGGAACAAATAATAGGAACACGTTTTTTTGCAATATGTTGTAATATTTATGATTTATTGAAGTTTTTGATGGAAGCGCTCCAAAACTAAAGTAATTAATACAATCCAGTGAAAGAAACCTGCAGAGACTATTAGGAGAAAGCGTGGATAAGTGTCGTTTTTAATAAACTTCTAATTCGTACTTCAAAGATTAATCCCTTAAGTCATCAAAAAGTCTCAAAAATGAACTTATAGTATTGCTCCTGTTTCAAGTCGCACAATAAGGAAAACAAATTATTGAAACTAGACTTGTCCTCCTCCTAAGAGTCCTCGAAATGTAGCATTTCTCTGCAAACGGAAACAACACCTGAACCGTAATAATTAGGACAGCATGCTATGGTCTGATGAAACGAAGATTAATCTGTGTGGATCAAATGCAAAATCGTATGTCCGTTAGTTACAATTCATACTTTATTTGAGTATAATAAATAAAAATGTAAGAAACTGTTAAGCTTCGTCCCTATTATTTGTTCCACTTCTGTATATAAGATACATATATATATAGCTTTTATCCAGTGCGGATAGATAACGCTGCTTTAATTGTTGCCGTTCTTTACATATACAAAACTCAATATTTAGTATGAATGTAAGGCACCACTCCCACTTATTCAATTCGCTCAGTTACTGGCTAAAGATGTGTATTGTTTGAACCTATTTTAGAAACTTCTATTATTACCGTTCTCAAGATACACAAAAATCAATATTTACTTTGTATGGGAGGGACCAACGAACCAAAAAACAAACATACACACACAGATTCATTTTTATATATAAGAAGAATATGGTATCCGTTTAAGAGGGCAACATTTTCACCGTGTAGTTTGCTTGAGTGCAAAAAGCGCAGCATTTTTGTGAATGACAAAATTATGCTACTTTTCTATTAAGCTATGGATGGCCTAAATCCCTTAGTACTCAGATTTTTCTTCACATTTTTCAACAGAGAGTAGTCCTATGGGGCTTAATCAGGGTAGTGTGATATATGGAATAGCATTGTTTTTTTTTACCTATTCATTTCGTAGCCATTTTCAGGACAAAACAACATTTTTTAATCGCTAAATAAATATTGCATCTGATCAAGAGATCTTAATATTATAGAGCAAATGGATACAAGACAGAAAGTACGATTAGCAGCTATGCTGATGGTAAAACATCACTATTTATTTTAAGAAAAAGCTGAAATTACTTTTGCAAAAACTGCTTCATAATCCATTTCAATACAATTAAATTTTTTCTATTAAACATTCATTCACAATAGTAGACAATTTGGTTAATTATCCACAGTATTGGTATCCGAAAATAAACTTAAAATCGATTAATATTTAGCTAAGTTATTAGTTTATAAGTGCATGAAGGTCAGAAAAACCGGTTTTTACCCGTCACTCAAGATTTTCGAGCTGTTTTGAAAATTCCAAAAACAGATACTTCTTCTTCTACTCGACAGAGCCTATCAGAAAAGTAGTGTCATTTTCCAGGTATTTCAACTTCGCTCATTTGTGTCGCACCGTGTTATTAAGTCAGTTATGTAAAGGGCCCGCCAAATAAATATTTTTTTTTTTTTGAAAATGCAATAAAAAAACAACTGAATATTTTCCCAAATTCCTTTTTTTATTTGAAAGTACAATCCTTCCGGTTAGTAATGGAAAATAATTTCATTCAAATGGCTGCCTCGGCTGGCCATGCAGTAGCCTACACGATCGGTCCAATTTTTAAGCACATTATCGATTGTGTGCAGCTGTATTTTTTACCAATGGCTTCACGAATATTGTCCTATAAAGCGTCAATTGTCTCTAGCTTGTTGGCGTAACACGTATCTTTGACGGCACCTCACAAATAATAGTCCAATGGTGTCATATCGCAGCTCCAAGGTGGGCGAACGACATCAGCCCTGCAGCTGATAATGCGATCTTCAGGTCGCAAAACATCGAGTTTAGCTTTGGCTGTGTGGCACGTAGCGCTGTCCTGTTGAAACCAAATGTTGCTAATATCCTCCTCTTCAATTTTTGTGAACAAAAATTCGTTCAACATGGCCCGATAACGATCGCCATTGACTGTAACGGCCTTGCTCCTTGCTCATTTTCGAAAAAAAATGACCCAATTCTACCTCTGGGCCAAAATCCGCACCAAACAGTGACTCGTCTTGGGTGTATCGGCTTTTCAATGTATGCGTGCGGGTCTTCTGTACCCCAAATGCGACAATTTTGCTTGTTTACATACCCGCCAAGATCAAAATGAGCTTCATCTGAAAACATGATTTTTTTGGGCAAAATCGGCGTCTTCTGTAAGTCGATCACAGGCCCAGATTCCCAGCGTTGTTCAAGCGTATACACAATCATATTCGTTCAGCGAAATGATAAAACTAATTATCTGTCAAATCAGACATGAGCTAAGTGTTACCATTCACGAAATAAGCACTAGTTGAAAAAAAACGTTAGATGGCGGACCCTTTATCTTATAAAAAACTCTATTTTCGATTATTTCAAATCCAATCAATTTCTCTCTTTCTCTATTTATCTCTTAATATTTTATATTAAAAATCATTTTTCCAAAAAAATATAAAAACATATTAAAATACTAATTAATCGATAATTAAATTAATGGCTGAATTGAATTTTTTTCCATAATTTCAAGTGTTTATTTTTGTTTAAAACAATTTTTTTTGTTTGAAATTTATTCAAATATACTTTTAATGAAAATTAATAACAAGTTCCTTCAAATGTTTTTCTGTCAAAAGAAATAAGTTTCTTCTTGCCAGCCAACCAACCTGCCGTTTTCTTTCCCTCTTTTTTTTTTGTTTCTTAATAGAATCGCAATAATGCGTAATTAGGAAACTATTTTTGAGTCAATGAAATGCCTGCATTTAAAAGCAAAACTTTCGTAATTTACTGCAACATAAAATATGCGACAGTAGAAAACTTTCTTATTTTTCTTCTTATTTTTCTTCTTTACTTTCATCCTGTGAAAATAGTTTGATGGTAGAGTGGCCAGATTTAATAACAAATGCGCTTTTGTCATCAGCAATGAATGAATGCAAAATTAACAAAAAGTGTCTGTTTTTATTCAAAAACAAGTGGCGAATTATATAACGGCAGTAAGCAAGCGGACATGGCACATATTTAACATATTTCGAGGGGTGTTTCAACGCAATAATGGCCCGAAACATACGTCGAAGATAGTTATAGAGCACGTTGAAGAAAATAAGGTTCGAGTCCTTGATTGACCGCCACAATTACCGGACTTAAAGCTCTTTGGAGTAATAAAAAGGAACACCTCAAGAACACGATTCAAAGATCGGAGTCTGTACTTAATAGCCTTGTTGGTGTCAGGCCGCGAAGACCTGGCAAAGTTTTAAAAAATAAAGGTTTGTCAACGAAATATTAATTTGTTGCTTTTGTTTTGCGCACCTTTATTTGAAGACCTCGATTGTGTTTGTTGATTATTGAAAAAATGTTGAGATAAACTGATATATTTTTTATGTACAACTAAGGGCATATAAATATAACTAAATTACAGAAAACCTTTTTTTTAAGATTTGTTGCTTTTGTTTTGTACAATACTGTATATACTCGTAGTTTATTTACGTACATAGTGTGAACGTCCTCTTGTTATTTTGTTGAATTTTTGTATATCGCAATCGTATATTGTTTTTACCCAAAACTACGATACGTACGATTGTTTTTTTAAACTAATACCCGCAATTTAGTAAAAAATTATTTACATATTTTAAAATGCGAATAACCCCGTTTTTCATTTCTACGAGTATTTCTTATTATTTTACGTGGAAAATATTTCCAGGAAATCCAGAGTTAGAGCCTTATGGACTTAGGAGTGTTATATATGATCACATTACACCATTTTAGCTGTTGTAACTTAAATTAAGATCTAAATTGCTTACCTACTTAGTAGGGAGATCGATTATTCGACTTTTTTCAAAAAGCGGTTTTCGAATAATTCGGAAAGTGGCACTTTTTAATAAACCGATTTTCGGTAAGTTACAATTCAAATAACCGGTTAACCGGTTCTTTTATTTAAATAAAATTGTTCCTAATTCTTGACACGCAGAGCTGGACCACGTCGTTTTAAAAATAAGCAGAAGCTGATGGACATCTAACAAATCTTATAAAAACTATGCCAAAACGGTGTGCGGAGGCCATAAAAAACAAAGTTTATTACACAAAGTTCTGAAAAATGCTTAAGTTTCAAACAGCTACTCAAGGAGCTAATTTCGTAGAGAATGGAATTAAATGTTTGTTATTATAGTTGTAATTTAGGGACCTAAGATAACAAAAAATTAAATTTTTACTTTGAATAAATCTGTTAGTAATATACGAGATATACAGTATTTAATACTGTGTGTGTCACTGTGGTATGTTGGGTAAGAACTCATCTTCCAACCAAGAAGTCGTCGGTTCAATCCCAGGCCACACCATCTGACAATTTTCAACAGCGATATCACCTCACACCATTACTAGTGACTAATATATCTGCCGTTCGCAACCGGCGTTTGTAGGCTTGTGGGTTTGTGGGCTTGCAATGACTCTAGTTGATCATTCTCCATATATAAAAATCAATATTTATTGACAGAAGATGAGAGAAGATTGTTTTTGCTCAAGAGTGCATATCTCTTTCGATCTACCTTGGTTCTCACGTTCTTTGTGAGATGTTCAAGGTTGTCATATATACAAAAATAATTAAATTTATACAAATAGTTAAACGATGAGCTTATACTTATTTAAATTAATCGGTTATTCGTGTTAAATTAACCGGCTTATTCGGTATTTGAAAAAACCGTATTCGACAAAACCAAAAAAAAAAACGGTTTAACCGGTCGAATAATAACCGTCCGATCTCCCCCCTACTACATACACACTATCTTTTAAATTCATCAGTTCATGTGATGTTATAGCCTCCAGTGTCAAATGCGAAGTCCGCCTTAAGCAAAAACAACTTCAAAATTTTTAATAAAAGTAATTACTGCGGTGAGGTTTATATATAATGCTTACAAATGATGGGATTGGAACTTATTCTCATTTTTCTAGTAAATCAACAAATTACAGATGTATTGTGGTGGATAGTGTGATAGTATAGATGGACTTTAAGAAGTCAAAAACCAAATCATATGGTCACCTTTTGTTTCTATTGAAAGGCACCCTTTTTCTCATCCTTTATATACCTCCTATTATGCCACAAGAAACTTAAAACAAAACTTCTATGGATGTGCATAGAGTGTTACAAAATGGAGAAAATCAACTTGCCTACCCAAGACCAAATCTTCTCCACGGAGGACGTAAAGCAGGAAACCACAAGAAAAGCTGAACAAGCTTATGTACGAGTACAATGTAGAATTCGCAGTAAAACCAGCTCAAAAGTTTTCTTTGCAGGGTAAGATGAATGTGGAAAGAAGACGATAGGAAAAAAGAACGAAAGTTCTGAAACATTTTTTCAAAGTTTTTTTTTTCTTTTTCTTTTTCGTTTTTCTTTTATTATTCCCAGAGTTTTTCTTTTTGTTTATTTTCTTTATTTCTACTTGGCAGTATATAAAACTCCGCTCCGCCTTTAGTTCTATAAAAATTAAAATACAACTTGCAACGAAAACTTTGTGAACAAAAATGAAAATTGTTGGCAAAAATAAAGAAAAAGGAAAAAAATATGTTAAAACAGAAAAATTAAAATGAAATAAAAGAAATAAACAAAATTATAGAGGGAAACTTTACACAATTTCATTTCATGCTTGGCAAACTAAAACAAAATTATACAAAAATTATAAATAGTTTTTATATATCTGCATACATATGTATGTACTCCCTCTAAATACATATTTACATATGTATGTATGTATATACGAGTAAGTACATAAAACCCGCAATCATATATTTAGCTATTCATTTATATAAAAGGATACGCAGTAATAATATTGGCTTGACTGGTATGGAATTACCATTTCGTTTTATTTTTATTGCGGCCTTTTTAAAACGAGAGTAATTAGACGCAATTAGGGCGCTTAAATGCGGTATTGGCATAATAATCATCATCCAGTAAAGCCCACTTTTAGGCTCATGTCGCGTATTTAACGGGAGTTTATTTTCCCACTTATTACTACCGTCACCTGCCACCATACTCTCTTCACTATAATACTTTACTTTGCTACCGCTTCTACTCTTAAACGTTGCACACTGACTTCGCCGGCAATCTGTTCCCAATTATTAAAATGTTAAATATTGTGTGTGAATGGTTTAAATAAAAATTATGAAAAATAAATAAATAAATAAAAAAAGTATTTAAAATGCATTTTAATTACGAGTGAGTATTTGATTTACTCATTTAAAAGAAAAATTCCAACAAAAAAAAATAAATTAAATAAAATGGTAATTATAGCAACTGATGGCTTGTTGTTGTTGCATGGATAAAAGTAGCAGCTAAGGCTGGAGGCGAATGGCGTTTGCAACTATTGAAACGATGGTGGCCTTGTATATGTAATTGGTTTGGTGAAAAAGTAATTTCTGTACTTATGTCAAACTTACATTGAAAACATTTTAGAAAATTTCAGTCTGCCAAGTCAGTTAGATGATTCTGTGACGTTTTGTATTACAAGGCAACACGGCTACCGTAAACTGTAATCTATTATCTATTTTACATATTGTTACGTTTTTATAAGTTCGTAGATTGTAGTTAAAATAAAATAAATTTTGTGTTTGGTTTTAATAAAAAATCCTTTATTCAACACAGTTATGTGCACCACTGCTTGTAATCCTTTTACAGGCAATAACAATTTTCTATTCTTAATTACTCCGTTTGTTTACAATCTTGTAAACAACAACAATTACTCGACAGGTCTTTCTACTTGAAGATCTTCCAACCCGATCATAGTTATAACTTAGCTTCGATCACAACCTTTTCAACTAGAGGTTATCCATACTTAACACTCTTTACAGCATTAGCTCCAACTAAACTGGTTTTTACTTCACTACTAGCTTCACGTGTTTACTTATAAACTCTGTTAACCCAAACTGCACTTGCTGGGTTTACTTTACTTAAACTGCACTCGCTGAGTTTACGACGCATAAACTGATTGCTGTTCGCATCGATGTGCTTTTTATATGACTGAGTAAACAACACATCGAAAGCTCTCGAACCTCTCGATATTTCAGGTAGATTCCATTTCTTTCTTTTAATTTCTTTTGAGTTCTTTGGTACTTCTGCGTATGTGAACATCTACCTCTTTCAGCTGTTAGTATTTGTTGTTGCTTGTTTATTGTCTGTTACTTGTTTTCTTTACTGCTTAATTATTGTTGTTGCCGTGTTATTTTTATTTACTTTATCTCTGCTAATGGTTGTTGTTGTAGATTTGGTTATTTGTAAAGAGCACGTATAGTTGTGCTTGAAGCTTTTGTTTATTTATTTCAGCGATGTAATAAACGCAGAGATGCCCAACCTTATTTTTGCATGTTTTGGTCAGCTACAGCTACTACTAAGCAGACTTTGCAACTATTTCTAGGCTGGATGTTTAAAGAGTTTATCACCATTAAAACAAACTCCTATTTTAAAGACCTTAAAAATTGTATCATTTAGTGGAGAAAAATACCAAAACGCTGACTATGTTCAGATGTAAAGCACTTTTTGTCAGAAAAAATTAAATTATTTTAAGTCATGGAATTATCAAGCTGCTCTCATATTTTGCTGGAATTGCATTTGCTCTATTTGCTTTAGTCCAAAATATTTATCTATGATTTTCTCACTCACCCAATACAAAGTGATTAGTGAAACGCGTGGTCAGTAACTCAATGAAAGCACATTAGCACCGCTAAATTAAAATCAAATGCCAAGTGGTTTACCGCCTCTTCCTCTGAAATCTCGCCTTTTGTTGACTTTAACAATTTAGCACAAACACAAAAAAACACGGTCATCAACGTCATAATTGTTTTTAAGCTCATGCCCCCAAATACCCGTTTCTTTTTTCACAATGAAATGAAAAGAGAAATTGAAGAAAATTGGTCAGTCAGTAAGAGCTAAAGAACGACCACAAGTACTTCAGTAAAGTCCTTAGGATTTTTGTTTTAACTGCCATTAGAGGTGGTTAATAATTGGAGACTGTGGTCATAATTGCCGGGAGAGAAAGAAGTGCTTGGTTGATTTGCGGTATGTAAAGTGCGTGGCAATAGGCATTAATTTGTTTAATAATCTTTTTTTTATAAAAATAAGTGCTAAGAACCTTATGGCAAATTATTAGTAAACATTTATGTTTAATGGTTATCATCATCAAATACACAGAGAAACAAGAAAATTTTGAATTTTTTTTTTTTCAAGTTTTTATTTTATTGACCTTTTTTTAGAACTTTTTTTGCAAATCGTTACCAAAAAATAAACATCTTTTTTGAAGATGTAACAAAACTATGAACATGAAAATAGCAACAACATTCTGTCTGTTTGCCGTCTGTCTGTCCGTTTATCTATATGTCTAGTAACGTTGCATTTTAAATTGGGAAACAATTTCTAAATGGCCTTAACAATCAGCCACTTCAGTTCTTGGTCTTCTTTTATCCTTTTTAACTTTTTAACTTTTTTTTTTCTTTTCTTCAAAAACATTTGACCATCCAATTCCTTTCTCTACTTTTTTTGAATTTCGCTGCGCTTTCCTTCTTACCGCTGGCCCGCACCAGCGACCACATCATCGACACTGTTTAACAGGAAAGTTTTATATATTTTATATATAAAAAATACTCAAATCATATGAAATGAATGAATGAATGAAAGTTGGAACAAAAAGAGAAGAAGAAAAAATTAAAATAAAATGTACAAGTGTGTTTGGCATGTGCCATTCACCAACAAGTGGTACTTTAAACAAATAAAACACAGTATTTTAAATAAAAATTAATTGGAGAGCCCATACGAGTATATGTACATACAAACATATGCATATACGAAAGGACTATGGACCAACTGGTTGGCTGGTTGGCTGGTTGGCTGGTTGGCTGGTTGGCTGCCTGACTGCCTGGCTGACCGACTAGCTGGCTAACGTTCTTACGTACTTACGTACTTTTATTGCAGTAAATACGAGTACAATGGAAGATTTTAAACATGAACAAATCGAAACAAAACTCAACTAAAATACTGTATTAAATATGAAAATAAATACATTCAACAGCACATACAAGGTTACCTACAGAAGATATTTAAGTACGTGTATTCACATGATTAAATGTAAAAATATATTTTACAATATACCACATATACGAGGGATAGTTGACATTTTTAGTTTCATTTCGGCACACATTTACAAATTTTATTTACCAATGTATACTGAGCCCATAGATAAAGATTGATGGATGATGACTGCAATCAAATATAAGCAGCAATACAAGTTCTACATATTAACTAGGGTGCTCGATTATTCGACTTTTTCCCAAAACCGGCTTTCGAATAATTCGAAAAGCAAAACTTTTTAAAAAACCGCTTTTCGGTTAATAATTATTCAGGTAACAGGTTAACCGGTTCTTTTATTTTAATAAAATTGTTCTTAATTCTTGAAGCGCAGAGCTGGATCACGTCCTTCAAAATATAAGCAGAAGCTGACGGAGAGCTTAAAATTAACGTGGCAATCAATACTAAAAATAATTCTAACAAACTATGCCAAACGGTGTGTAGTTTATTACACAAAGTACTGAAAGCTGCTTAAGTTTCGAACAGCAGCTACTCAAAGAGCTAATTTCTTTTTTATTGTTGTATTACTTGGTAGAGAATGGGATTAAAAGTTTGTTTTTATAGTTATAATTTCGGTGCCTAAGTAATACACGAGTCCTTAATTGCCTCTACAAGAAAAGTTTCTTAGGTTTCGAACAGCACTGTATGTAAGTTCAAGCACAAAGTATTTAATAGTATATGTGTCACCTAATCGGTTCAATCACAGGCCACACCACCTGACAGTTTTCAACAGTGATATGACCTCACAACATTACTAACGAGTAGTTATGTAAAATTACGCTATGAAAAGAGTATGCAAGCAGAGATAGATTTTTTGAAGAAGGTATTATTTACAGATGAAAGTAAGTGTAACTTGCTCGAAAATGATGGACGTGTGAAGGTTTAGCGTAAAAATAGTACAGCACTTGACCCAAAAAATATTGTTCTAACAGTGAAAATAATGGTAATAATGAATAACTTGGGCGCCATAGCAGCATCTGGTGTTGAACGGTATTTTAGATCTATGGTATTGTTACGAAAATAAGGTTGGGCAAGCCTGTTGTTTGTTACATCGCTAAAATAAATAAACAAAAGTTGCAAGAACAACTTTAAGTGCTGTTTACAAATAACCAAATCGACAACGACAAACATTAGTAGAGATAAAGTACCACACCAGGCCACACCACCTGACAGTTTTCAACAGTGATATGACCTCACAACATTACTAACGACTAGTTATGTATAATTACGCTGTGAAAAAGTTCACTTACTAATATATCTGCCGTTCGGAGCCGGCAATTAGTCTAATTAATCATTCTTCATATATAAAAATCAATATTTATTTAGAGAAGAAGAGAAAAAGTTATTGTTGATCAAGTGTGCATATCTTCTTCGATCTACCTTGGTTTTTACGTTCTTTGTGAGACGGTTGTCGTATACAAATAGTTAAACGATGAGCATATTTGCCATAAAAGAATATACAAAAACGTATAAGAATTATAGTTATTTAAATTAACCGGTTATTCGTGTTAAATCAACCGGTTTATTCGGTATTCGAAAAATGAAAATTTTGAAAACGGTTAAAACCGATTAAAACCGGTCGAATAATAACCGTCCGATCTCCCTTATATTAACCCTTGTGTGGAAAACCACACAAAATTAAATTTCTTTGTAAATTTAAAAGTAAAAAATTGAGAGCAAAAGTGATCTTCTTCCTTTCTTCATGATTAAATCCTCGTTACCAGTGTAACAAACAACCCACATAAATTCTGACTTTCATTTTAATACAATTTTTATATATAAAAAGAAACTGAAGATGAAATAAAAAAGAAAAATCAACAAAATGTTGAAATTATTATTTTGAATTAAAAAAGTACTTGAAATTAAAAAAAAAAAAAAACAAAAAACACTGACCATTAAGTTAAACCGTCCATGTTAAACCAACAGCAGCAAAAAAAAATTCAACATGAGGTCAGAAAATGAACGTGTTTACATTCCTACAAATCACATACAATTCGTATATGAAAATGAAATTATTTACATGAGATAAGGCAGAGGGGTGTAAATGGCATATAATTCCCCAATAAGTGCCTTTTCTTCTCATTTACAACAAACTTTAGTTATTATTACTTTTCATCATTGCACAGGGAAGCAACGAAAAAATTTCACCGAAAAATTCAAGGAGAAAACAGTTGAATGGTTTAATTTGCAAACAAACAAAAAAAGGCGAAAAAAATCAAGAAAAATAATAGAAAATGCCAATTCAAAGTAGTTTGGTTGGGCACTCTCTGCGTTCCAAAGAATTATGGCCAACTTAAAATCTACAACGAATATCACTCATCAAATCAACGTCAGTGATTGGAGTAGATAAGTTGTTAAGTCACCCTAGGTTTTCTTTTTAATAAGAAAGCCATCCAGATGTCTGATATGGATCATGTCAAAATTTAAAATGAAAATAACCTATTGGACTGATAAGCAGGCCAAGTAAGAAAATGCACTTAAAATGTAAAATTTATGCTTTAAGACGCCTGTTCGGTAATAAGCTGCCGATCCTGAGAATCGTGGCGGCAAAGTCTTTACAATATCTAGAGATCGGAGTATATACAGAATAGTTTGTACGACACTATGCGCATTTTATATGCATATAACGTCCTATTGAACTACAATGAGCAAAAAGGAATTTGTTAACTTAACAATTGCTCACGTATACAAAAAAGTCAATAACATGCCACAAAATCAATTGGGATTTCTACTTCACATACTTTTAGCCAACTTCCATCGTTTTTTTATTTTTTATTTTTATTTTCAAATTCATAAACTTTAACGGACATTCATAAATTCTAGAAAATCTACGCAACATTTTTTTGTTTTTTTTTTTCATTTGTTTTTCACCCCATAACAGGAAAATTTTCTTTTTTCATGGAAAATTGATTTTTTGTTTGCAATAAAAATACAACAAACAATGCGGACCAGCAATTGACAGGCAGAAGTTTTACAAGTAGTTTTGGTTACAGATTTATAACTTCTCTTCTAACTGGTTTAGGAAAATATGAGGGGGGGGAAAACTGAAATCACTCGTACCACTTCAGGATGTTGTAAATGTTAAATTTTTCTTCATATTTAGTGTGGCATGCAGCGTACGACGAGTATACACAGAAATGTATGAAAATGTCAAGTTAAACAATCTTTTGATTGGTTGACGATTACGTTTGATTTGATTTCAAGATGTTTGACGTTTAAATTTGTTTGTGAAACAACAGAAAGTCACAAACAGGAGACGTATGGATTGTATGGTGGAGGAAGGAAGGCAGACAATTTTTTTTTTTTTTATGGTGTGGCAGGCAATAAATTGAAAAATAATTGAAAAGGTTTGTGTCAAGTGGCCCATATGTATACATATCTACGAGTACTTATGTAATATGCCACACATGCTTTACACCATATTGCATTATATGCGACACATACTCAAATCATTTCACACAAAAGGCAAAAGAAAATAATTGTAAAGAATTGTTTAAAAGAAAACGACGACGATAACGATGACGATGATGTTGGCAAAGCAAGTGTTTTAATTGTTTTTTTCTTAAATTTTTTCGATAATTCTAAAACGTAATTGTTTAACTGAAAATATAAAAAACAAAAAAAGCTCACACTTTGTTAGTGTGTATGTGGCAGGATTATTAGCTTTGACAATTATATTCTGTATGAAATATGAAATAAAATCAAATATTTGAATTGCCGTTAGAGAACGAATGAGCGAACGTATATTTTGTAAAATACAATTAAATGCACAAGAAAGGCCAAAAAGAAAAATTAAAAAATAAAAAATAAAACAACAAGTCAAACAACAATAAAATCAATTTGACGATTTATTATTGCGAAAATATTCTTCTACTTCGTTCACTTTAAGAAAAACTCAAAGTACATGCAAGCACACACAGAAAGAAATAATCCTTTAAAGGATATAAACAGCAGAGTGCAATGGAAAAAATGCAATGCATTTTTAGAAAAATAAATAAGAAAAATTATTTCAATGTGTGTGTGTGTGTGTGTGTGTAAATGATTATGGCTTGCAATCAATTTAGTTCGTTTCATAAAACAATAAATTATGCTGCAGTTATTTGCTGTTGCTGCTGCCACCGCCACTACTAGTGACGCTCATTAAAAGCGTGTGGCAAAAGAAAAAACAAAACAAAACATAACACAACACAAACAACACACTCATCATGCAACACAATTATTAACGTGACACTGAACATTGATTGTTAAAGTACACTTGCAACATGCATATAACACCATTGATTTCTACGTGCCACACCCTCGCTCTCACTCCTACTTCCAACCTTTCTTTGTGGGCTTTTAACTCTTCCGAGCCATTAGTTTGTTTTAAACAAATAACACGTCTAAGAATGCAATGGACCAAACGTCTATAATTACATTTTATTGAATGTCTTGATGATTTCTATTCTTGTTTTTTTTTTTTTTTTTTGGTGTTTCTAGGGTTTCTGAAATTTGAAATTGATGCCCAGCCAATAAAGATGACACTAATAACTCTGTGACTTTTTGTATTTTCGTTAAAGAAATGTTGCAAACTGCTTACGATTTGAGTTTTTTATTTTTGCCAGACATCAGGCAAATGAATGGCGTTCACCAAATGAGCCGAGATCAAAAAATAACCACGTCGTTTTCAGTCAAAACAGAAGGCAATGCTCACGGTTTTCATGGCCTACAACAGTGTAGTGCATCATGAATTTTTACCAGAAGGCCAGAAAGTGAACAAAGACTATTATTTTGGCGTTATGAGACGTTTGCGTTAAGCAATTCGCCGAAAGAGATCAGAATTGTAGGCAGAAAATTCGTGGATTTTGCACCGAGATAACGCACCGTCGCACAGCCACCGAATTCACCTGATTTTGCTTCCTGTGACTTCTTTCTGTTCAATCGAGTTAAAAAACCATTACGTGGAACGCGTTTCAGCAGCCGAGAGGAAAAAATTGAAAAATCGCAGGAAGCACTGATATACATACGGAAAACCGAATATAAAAAAGCGCCGGCATAAGTGTGTTGCAGTCGATCGGGATTACTTTGAAGGCGACAATATAGATTTAGATAAATAAACTTGTATTTTTTATTTTCTGAATAAATTCCGTGAACTTTTTGATCAAGGTGGTATGGCCATTAAAATAGGTACCACTAACATTATTGTCTTCTCACATTACGCCCGGCATTATTTCCAAATAAATTATCTTGGTTTCATCAATCTAGAGAATATTATGTTATTTTTGAATACATTTTGGTCCACACCATGACTTGTGCTTATTGAAAACTCTTTTCGCTTCTATAAAATTAGTTTTTTTGAGCAATCGAACTTTACGAGCTTTTCTTCCTAAAAGATTATTGTCACATAGTCGATGCCGCACAGTTCGTTTTAAAATTTGATTATTAATTTCAGCCGTGATCGCTTTCGAACACTTATAAGGATCTTGCTTAGCCAGCATTGATATAGAAATATAACCGGTTATAGCTGGTTTTTCTCACTGCACCACGTTTTTCCAATATTTTTGAGGCTTGAGTGCATTAAAAACGAAATCTTTAGACGCCTAACGTATCACTCGTGGTCCGAGGAACACGTAGTATAAGTTGACTTTAGTTTTGTTCGTTTCAATTCATTTATTTTGTGTTAAAATAGAGCGAAAGCCAAAAAATAGCTGGACACTAATTTAGCACAAATAAAAAGAAATATTTTCAAGAAAAAAAACTACTTATTTATTTATTTTTTTTTTTTTAATCTAAGTTCTTGGTAGGATAACACATTTTCTTAATAACACCTTTCCATCTCCTTGGCATATTGTCAATAAGTTCCACACAATATTCCTTTGGTATTGGTTACTATTTTTTTCAGATTTCTGTTCATAAATCACAAACATTTTTCAATTAACAACAATAACGTGTTGCACTACATCATTCCATGGGTTCATTAGAGGACTGAGATCTGGTGTTTGGCCAGTGAAAAATGTCGTTTCTATTTTGCTTTAAGCAACACTTCACTGTACGCGAAATGTGTTTTGGATGAATATCATAAATAAAAGACCATCTAAGTGGTACGTTTTCATCTGCAAATGTAAACATTGTGTTCAAAAGTATTTCCTTCTAAACGTACTGATCCATTTGCGTACCTATTTTGCGTACCTAATGAAGAAAACACTACACAACCAAACCATCACATTCTCGGCTCCATGCTGCACTGTCATTGATGTGTTCGTCGCGTTGTATTGCAAGCTTGATGAACGTCATATACAACATTTTCCATCATATCCAAATCTGTAAAATTTGAATTTGTCACTACAGAAGATATTTTGCCAAAAGAGCAGTGGCTTTAGTGTATGCTCAGGCAAAATAAAATTCGGGACTTCAAGTTCTATTTTGGTACGCGTGCCTTATGTTGTACAATGCATCAAAGCAAACCTTTTTTTATTTGTTCCTCTTCTAATTGTTCGCGAGGAGATGTCAATACTAAATTTAGCCGAAAACTCTCTTTGAATTTGTGTTGAGGATTTAAAGCCGCCTGGAACTGAGGCTCTATATACTATATAAAGGAGTCCTTTTTACGAGTTGTTTTTCTAGGCCTAGCAGACCATGTAAGACTTTTGTATGTATATCCCATAGGCTTGAATATGAACTCATACGTTGTACACCAAACAATGATTCTTCCATTCACCTCGACCAAGGTTGGCAACCCACTGGGTAACCCAATTAAAGCCACCCGGTTTTTATAGGGTATTATATTTGAAAAAATCCGGGTGGGTTTTTTTATTTAAAGGTTTTCGTAGTTTATTTACAACGAAAATAAGTGTAATTTACGTATTTGAACTACAAACTTATTAGTTGCGTTTTTGAGCTCAAAAACAACCTCTGAGTCGATTTCCAAATCCCATTTCAGAAAACTCTTCTTCTTTATGGTGATCCAACTTTGAAGCCGATTTTGTATTTCTTCAAACGAAGTGATTCGGTGACATGTTAAAAGATAAACTCATATCTCATTATACGGCCTAGATAGTTTTTGAAAATTTAGGGCGTTAATCGAAATGCCTTTAAACGAAATAAATATGTGTTGCGTTCGCTTACCTTACACTTATTGTTAAAAGCGGAGAATCCACGGTTTTTTATCCGTAGAACGAAGTAATTTTCGCTTAAATCGAATGTGTTCCATAATTCAAACAGGCCGTTATATCGAAATGCCATGTTAAGCAATCCTGTATAAAGAGATGTGAGTATATTGTAGCAGCCGACGGAGCAATTTTGGGAGAATTCGGCGGACGCGGCATTTGATCCTTTCTAATAATTGTTGGAAACTTTTGTGACATGTGGTCCATTGTTGTCATGCAAAAGAATAACTTAATCAAGTCTGTCTTAATATTCCGACCGCTTTTCTCATAATGCGTAACTAGAGATGCGATTCTACCTGGTATTTACCCTATATATGGATGAAAAAATTAGTAGAATCCGATATATATGCATGACTCAAACGAAGTAATTGCAATCTGCTTCGATCACCAAGCTTTAGCAACTCATAGTACACAATGCCGCCTTGATCCCACCATGAGTGCATAATTGCACAATACCTAATAAAACAACGTGATTGTATAAACAAACAAAAAATATTGTCGACTTGAAAAAAATTGGGAAGCAGTTATAAAACCTAATAAAACCCAAAACCCCATAAAAAACCCGGTGGTTGGAAACCCTGCTTTTGAGCCATCTACATCTATTAGTCTAATATTGATGATTACATCTATTAGTCTAATATTGATGATTGATCGAGTGGGCCATTTAAAAGTTTAAATTTAAAAATGCAATAAAACAAAAACGGTTTGAAGTTTTGCCAAATTTGTTTTTTTTTTTTTTTTTTTTTTTTTTGTTGTGAAGTACAATTGTTCCGGTTAGAAATGATATATTATTTAACACTTGTTTTTAACGGCGCCCCACAGAAAATAGTCCAACGGTGTCAAATCGCAGCTTCTTGGCGGCCAACTAACATCACCATTTCGGCTAATAGAATGGCCATCAAAGGTTTGACGCAATAAATCGATTGTGGCATGAGATGTGTGGCAAGTTTCACCAACTTGTTGAAACCAAGCATCGTTCACATCAATACTATGAAGAGCGTGCACACAAAAATCGGTTATCATGGTGCGATAGGTGTCTCCATTGACCATCGTCCTCATTTTCAAAGACAAGTGGGCCCAAACAGTCACTCGTAATGGGTGCATTGGCTTCTGTAAGACCACGTTTGGGTTTTCTAAACCATAAATACGGCAATTTGTTTATTAACTTACCCACTAAGATAAAAATGAGCTTCATTCGAAAATATGATTTTTTTTTTTTTTTTGATTTTTTTGCAATTGCAGATCAATAGTCTTTGTTTTGGAAATAAATTTCCAAGAAATCCCAACATTGCTCAAGCGTAAATCGATTCATTTCGTTCAGTGAAGAAAATATACTGAATTTTGTTACAGAATAGAATAATTTAAGTATTGCCAAATTCGAAATAACCGCTGATTCAAATTTAAACAGATAGTTGGCCACCCCATAGTTAACAGAGATCCGTTGTAGTCATACCATAATGTCAAAAGTTCAAATCGTCCAAAATAGGTTATTACAACAGAAACAGCTGATTGGAGAATAAAAGTTCATGAAGTGTCTGCGGATATTTAAAAATAAAAAAACATATCTGCTCGATTGATACACCGCTTGCTACCACTAGACCGACCACAAGCACAACCATGTGATCACACGGTGTCGTTAAAATCTTTTACCTTAAAAAGGGTGAAATGATTAACGGCAAATATTATTAATTTTTTTCATTTTTCCCTGTTTCAAAACCCAGTCAGTTGTGAAACAAAAATATATTTTGAGTGAAAAGACTAGAAAAGTGTTAAATTAAATCGATCATCCAATAAAACAATTTTATTTACCAAAAAATAAAGCCACGAAAGTTTGTTATTTCACTTACAGTCCCAAACAGAAATTTGTTTGTGGCAAAAAGAAAATCGTTGCGGTAAACCCTACTTAATAATAACACCAAACAACAATTACTGCAATACTAACTTAAACACTTTTTATACTTTTCATTATTACTTTCGAAAACTTTATTTTTTTCTTCAATGTAATTGGATGCGATAATCAATAAATAAATACTTATTCTCAACAATCATTTCAATGGCAAGCGCTGTTTGCAGCAACGAAAAGTAACTTGAACTTTATTTAAAGCTTAAACCCTCAATATAAATAAATAAATTATGTAGAGAGTATAAGAATATAACAAAATTACTCTTAAAAAAGAGAAATATGGTATATTAAGTTTAATTATAAATACTTGACTGTAGCCATTACGAGTAATTTGAGGAAATGTTTTGTTGATTGATCTTTAGTTTTGCGAGAGAAAAAAGTACTTTGTTTACTTTTAAAAATACTTTCCTTTCTGTCTTAAAATATAAAAAAATATAAAATGATAAAGAAAAAACCTTGGATTGTATTAAATAAGGTCTATAAATTACATACATACATATGTGTAAATTGATTATTGAAAAATCAATATAGAGGATGTTTTTTAAGCCCCATAGAACTTAACTGTTAAACTGACAGTTTGTACTACGCTCCCTTTTTGGAATTAATAATCATAAGTGTACTACAAAACAACCTGAATTGGTTGACGCTTGAATAACACTACCAAATTATCCAGATTTACTTTGAATTACTTTGATCAGACATCAATGTGTGCAAATTATAAACGACAAACGATTGTGTTCAGAGATGAACAGATCCTATAGACTTCATTACATCCAGAAAATGCGTTTAGTGCGGCTTACACGCTGGAGGCATCATTGGGCCTTATTTATTCAAAAATGAAGCCGGAGCTAGCTTTACGGTCATGATCAATGATATTTTGTTTGGTTTTTCAACAGGCGAACGTAGCTACCGATTTATAGAAATCAAAATTTGACATACACATGTGACAGGTCACTCAATAAGTCCGTAGGATAAATAAGAAAAAAAAACAATATTTGTGACAAAACTCGATTTTATTACCTTCTCCCTTTCTCGGCATAATATGCCTCAGTTTCAGCGATTACTTTATCATTGGAGTTAAATTTCTTTCCAGCAAGCATTCACTTGAGATCAATAAGCAGGAAAAGCCAAATTGGGAGCCAAATATGGCGAATACGGTGAATGTGGGAGCAATACGAAGTTCATTTATGTAGTTCTGCCATTGTTTTGAATCATCAAAACATTCTTGTTTTTAGTCAACAATAAGCAAATGCGGCACCCGCTTTGTACAGAGCTTTCGCACACCCAAATGCTCGTATAAAATGGTAAAAACACTATCATCAGATATCCTTACACCGTCAGCTAACTCATGCTACTTCAGTTTGCGATCGTTTATAACCATTTTGTGGAATTTTTTATGTTTTCTGGAATAACAGCTTCATTTGGGCCTTCACTACGCTCTGCATCATTTCTGCTGGTACGACCACGATTAAATTCAACAAACCACTTCTCTACCATTTGTGTCGATGAAGCAGAGTTCCGATAATGTTTATCAAGCCTTTGGTTCCACTGTATTTTTTTTTTTTTTTTTTTTTCATCAAAAAACAATACTTTAGCAAAACCCGAAATTCGCTTTTTTCCATTTTTTTTATTTTCAATAACAAAAGTTATTTCACACAAAATGCTATAACTAACAAATCAAAAGTCAGATTGCTGTCAAATTTATACACGCATCGTTTGAGGGTTAGTACTAAATAGAAATCATATGGACAAAATTCTAGTAACGTTATCCATGTGTCATTCTACGGACTTATTGAGTGACCTGATATATTCGGTATCATATCTACGTATAACACTCACTAAATGCATATTAAATGCAATTAAAGATGCTGTATTATAATTATAATGAAATTAAAAAATGTGTTAAATAATATGTTTGTTGCTGCTGCGATTAAATAAATATTTCATTATCGGTCTACAATATTATTTTATGTATTAATTACGCTTGGTGAGTGACGATGATAATACTAATTATTCACTAACACAAAAATCAACAAATTTTACTTGATTCTATTCTATTTAAGTCTGTTGTATTCGGTTCTTATCTCAATTAGTCGAAACAAAAACAACAACAATATTTGTACAACAATAGTATCATCTTTTACTCCGCTCCGTCGCATATTATTAAATCTCCTCTCCCGTGCAAAATTTTCTAAAACACCCGTATAATTTTAAAACAACATAAAAAGGGAGTAGAGGGCAGGGAGATGAGCTAAAGAAAGAGTTTATTTTGTTTAAACATACTCGTCGTAAACGTTCCCCATCGTTTCTCGATATCTTAAACATGATTATGAATATAGTGAATGCATCACTATGGCAATTTAATTTCGTAATTGTATTCATTGGCATTATTTGTGATGTGATACTACAACCTACTCGTACTACTAAAACTGGTGATGATGATGATGATGATGCTGCTGCTATTGCCACTGTTACTGCTGTCAACTGCATCATTTCCATTGTATTAGAATTATAGACGGTAAGAATTAAAGTTAAAGAGTTAAGGGATAAAAGAGGAAAGAGTTGCCAGTAGAAGTCAATTGAAACCTTGCCAACATTATGGAAAGACAATAAAAGCTAAGCTAAATACCAAAACAATTAACGAAATTATTAACATTCTAAGACGACTATATACTATCCTACGCTAAAATTTCATTTCTTTCATTCTACAAATAGATGTACATACGTCTCTTTGAGCATGAAGCTGGCATATCATGAACATACTTTGTGGTGATAAATATTTTATGATTCTGATCCATCGGATATCTTTAAAGTAGATTTAGGACAAAAGATGTGAAAAATAACCAATACCCAATATACTCTCTAGTCTCTGTAGGGCATTCGAGAAATTATAGTCGGATTTTACGAAAATAACAAATTTCAAAATATTTTTAGTCTGGTCCACAGTATGTAGTCTGAACAAATGGATTATTGTGCACTTACATCATAAAAGATACTTCAATTGCCAAATAAATAGAAAAAAACAAACATTTTTATTAGTACACTACTAAAACAGAGCTGCAAATAAATGAAATCAATAGTGACACCAATAACTATGTAAGTTAGAGTCAGAAATTTGAGTCGAACGGGAAGATTCTCATTGAAATGAGGGTCTCTACTGAGGGCCTTAAGAAATGTTAGATTATTTTCACGTTCTACCCAACACCGAAGAAATAATTCTTTGAAAATTTAAAGCCGCTTAACACGTTTTGAATTTCTCTTATTTGCCGATACACGATATCGAGTTCATGGCAATTCTGGCAATTCTGGCAATTCTGGCAATTCTGGCAATTCTGGCAATTCCGTTGTTAGGATTTGCCACATTTTTTCGAAAACACAATACAAGTAAAATAAAAGAAACCTCCCAAACCATTGTTGTTGGTTTAAATATTTTGTAACTCATACTTGAAGTTTTCTTTTTAAAAAACGACTATAAAGATTATAAAATGTTTATGGAAATGAATTCATTCTATTCTATTGCATTCTCTACTCTCTATTAGAGTCTATACAATTTTAGTTGTTTCTAGTATTATATATATATATTGTATATATGTATGTACATATTCCCATATACATACATACATACATACCACATACCATACACTACTCTCATTTGTATTGTATTATTGTTTTCTATTGTGAAAATGTATTTGTCGTGGGTCAAATATTAAAATCTTCTTCAACATTTTTATCCAGGGATTTGTTATAGTCCTTGTTGTTGTTGGTTTTACTTATTATATGAAATTAAGCATATTTGTAAAGTTCATCATGCTCGTAAACTCGTACAAAACAGAAACCAGTAACCAGTAACCAGTTAATATTTCTCACCCTCACCCCATTCACCCACCCAGAGAAACAACCCACCTGAAATGAGTTAATGAGAGCATGAGATAGAGTTACAGATTATGGCTGGATAATGTTCATGTAAAAGGGGCTGTAAAATGGGGGTAAACCAGTTGAGGTATAAAAAGAATAACAATTCAAATGCTAAAGTGTTGTATTTATAGAGTTGTAAGTGTTTGTACAACATTTACACAGATAGGAAGTTGGGGAATGGAAAAACATGAAAACCAGAATCCACTTGGATTTATGAGTTAAAGAAAAACGAGAAATAAAAAATATATGCAATCATCCTCCAGCTATAGTCAGATTATTTGTTTGCTTGTATATGCCTGTTTAGTTACGCAACCCCACAGCACCACTTGTGTTCAGTTTTGCAAGTGTTTAACTTTTCATATCAATTTGTTCTGGTCGATTTTAAAAACAGTGTTGAGTTTTTGTAAAAACAAATTTAATTTCGAAATTATTACTGTGAAATGTCAACGTACATATACACACTGGTGGCCAAAACTTAAGCAACTGACATAACACTTTCATATTTTAGGAAATGTGGTCGGCTAAAAAGGTTTAAACTGGACGTTTTTTTGGATTATTGTTTACACTTTATTCAGATTAAACGTAAATGCAAAAAAATTTTAATCCATTTGCTTAAAATATTTCTTTTTTTTCAAAATAACGAAATAACCATAAAATTCTAGTGGTCAAAACTAAAGCAAGCTAATAGTCAATAGCGTAACCCTTATTTTTAATGACGACAGCACATCTACGGGGCATTGAATCAATTAGCCTCTCAATTTGATCTTTAGAAATGTTGTTCCATGCGTGTGTTTATTTGTCCCTAAATCTCTTTTTATTTTGCGGTCAACGATGCTCCAAAGGTTTTCAATAGGGTTAAGGTCTGGCGATTGAGCTGGCTACCCGAGCCACCCGAGAACACTTACTTTTGATTGACTCAACCATTCCTTAACAAATTTCGAAGCATATTTTGGGTCATTGTCATGTTGGAAAACCCAAACCAGTGACCATGTTTTCTTCTGCGTATGACAGCATTACGTTTTCCAACAGATTTTTATAAACAAATCGATCCATTTTCTCAGTAATTTGGTAAAAACAGCCCCACAGCATTATTGAATCTCCACCATGTTTCGCCGTTCGTTTACAATATTGCGGTTTAAGGCGTTCATTTTTTGGTCTCCTTACGGTGATGATGAATTTGGATTCATCCGAGAATATGTTTCTCCACTGAGCAGGACTCCAACCAATATGGGCCTTTGCAAAAGCTAACCTGGCTCTGCGATTTTCTGGGAAATAAATGGTTTCTTTGATGATTTCCGAGCATTTAAACCTGTTTCTACAGCTCGTCTTCTTACAGACAAATCTCTCACTAATTCACTGATTATTTTTTTAACTGTATGATATGAAGTTTTCCTCACTACTGATCCAGTTGTTCGAAATCGACATATTATACGAGAAATGACTGATTTACATTTTGAAAACTTTTCGGGAATTTGTTTTTGGGACAAACCATTTTGATAGTCACTTATAATTTGCTCTTTCAGATAAGTAGAGTACTTGTTTCTAACCATTTTCCATAATTAATACTAAAATTACTCTAAATCGAGAGTTATTCACGTGGTGTTGTAAGTAAACTTTAATAAAAATGTTTTTTCAAATGTCAAATAAGACCATAAAGCAAACTATGCAAAATATAACGGTAAAAACAATTATTGTTTTTTGTAAACATTAATGTTCTAATAATGTTGCTTTAGTTTTGACCAGATAAAATATGCTTTCATTTGAGAAAAGTGAAAATATTTCCATGTACTCGTAGTTGATTGAAAATGAATATTTTTTGTTGGGAATATATTGATTATAATGGTATCTGTAACACTGCGAAGAAAAAATTACAAATTTCCTCAAAACTTAAAATGTTTTATGGCATTAAGTAAGTGATTGATATTGGTTGCTTTAGTTTTGGCCACCAGTGTATGTAAATATATATGTATTTGTTTACTAGCAAGATTTTTGAACTTCGTTAAGAGGGAATATGGTGTGAAAATTTTAGAAACTTTCTCGAATGTAACACGGAATAATAGAAGGAAGTAAAACTTGCTGAAATCACAGCATTTCGAGAAAACTGGACTTGTAGAACATTTCCTGTTTAAAACATTGACTTCCACCATATATTATTACATATGTGTACAAATCTAAACTTTTGACGGATTTGGCAATTGGAACAAAATCAGCTTAGCAACCACAACGATTTGTTGACAAACAGCATGAGGACTATGTCCGCCGATTTGAAGAAAATTCCCTCCCTCTTTCTCACCCTCTTTCAAACACATCAATATGTGTTGTTTATTAGTAAAGAAAACATATTTTAAATTATTTTTAGAGAAATAAACATTTGAAATAAATATTGTTTAGAAACGAAAAAAGACTTACATGATTAGTATTTCAATAAACATTTGATTCCATAGAATTTTATACAAAAAATTAGCAAAAATATTTTTATTTAATTAATAGACAGAAATAATTGTGTACACCAGGTAATAATAAACGTGTGTTTTTTGTTTCTCTCATAGTACCCTACGCTACATTTGAAGGTAATGTGAGTAAGACAAACAAAATAGTCAAACTAAAAGATAAGCCAATTATTTGTCCGCTATATGCTGTACAATTAATATTTTTTTTTTTTTGAATTTTTGAATTTTCAAAAATTATTGTAATTATGACATTGTTAACACGAAATTACTAAAAAAGGTCGACTATGCCAACTATCTCCCTAAATTCTTTATTTTATGCAATGAATTAATTATCTCACATTCATTTCCATTGAATGTTATATTAAATGTTTATTAATTTTTTGTAATTAATAATTAGCAAAATAGCTCAAAACAAATATTTCCACTTTTAAGCAGAGTAAAGGCATACAACAAGATCATGCGAGTAATTTAGGTAAAATCACAAATAAAAATAGTTTCAATTTAAACGTGAGCTTAAATTCAAAGAATTTAAATTTAAAACCATTGTAAATCACTGTAGTAGTTTAAAATAATGGTCACTTAATTCAAAATAATGTGTCATTGTGTTACCTACCTTTTCACAGCTTAAATGTTTCAGCTTCGGAAAGACTGAAAATTTGTAGGCACGTAAAGATAATAAAATAAATGACAGTTATGTTTACAAAAATAGAGAATTAAATAAAACAAAAACCGTTTTAATGTGACTTCAAAACAACTGTATTGAATTCTTTTAGAGTAGGACCCGATGTTATTATTTGTGCCTATGAGTCCAGTGGTGTCGTATCATACGCAATTATAGCTAATGTTGATACTAAAGAGAAATATCCCCTTGATGTTTTGTTCAAATACCTCGGTTTTTTAAAACCATGACAAAAATATATTACATAAGGTCTGCTTCAAATGTTAAGGTCACCTTAATATTTGCTCAATCCATCCAAACTATAAAATGTTATGTATGGTCACCTTATTAAAACAAAATTCTACGTTCAAATAAGTGAATAGTAAGCCGGTTTTGCTCTTAGAGATGTACCGTTATATTATATTAAATGATAAGGTCAGTGATTAATAAGCAATTAATCTAATCAGAAGGTATCACAATTTTATTTTTTTTTTTTTTTTTTTTTTGTAATAATTTATAATTTAAATAATATCTGCGCGGTATGGCTTGCGGGAACCCTTGGTCACCTTATGAACAAGGACAAATTGTGGCACTTCATGAGCATGGATTGAGAATGCTTGGAATGGGGAAAAAGCTGGGACGATCTTTGTGTGTTATGCAAAATTTGCTCAAAAACAGAGAAAATTATGGAAAATTAAAAAGCACGGGTCGTCTTGACTGCCCGTGAAACTCGGCTAATTTCACGAAAGGCCTCGAATTCCATGAAAAGTGCGGTAACTATAAAAGAGGAATTGAAATTACAAGCTTCAAAAAGCAAAATTCTAAGAGCTATCAACGCTAATGACGCTATGACTAAGCAGCATAAGATTAAGCGTAAGGAGTTTGCGAAAAACAACATGGCACCCAATTGGCATCAGGTGAAAACTTTTTTTTTTGAAAAGGTTATAAGATATTCCACACATTTTTGGATTTGTAGATAAGTTTTTCTGATGAGAGAAAATGTAACCTGGATGGACCAGCTAGTTTCAATTGCTATTGGCGAGGTTTAAGGAAAAAGCCCTTGTTTTTTCCAAACGGAATTTCGGCGGTGGCAGTTTGAGGGTTTGGGCTGGCTTTACTTTCTTTCCACGTGAATGGATAGTTTAGAGTACCAGGGCATTCTGTCTGAACGTTTGCTGTCTTATTTGGCCCAAAATGCTGACGAACCTTCACCTTTCAGCAAGATAACACAGCAATTAATTTCAGCAAGTCGACCAGACAATGATTTGAGGAGCACAATATTAAAGTACTTAATTGGACAGCACATTCCCCCGACTTAAACCCCATAGAAAATTTGTGAGGAAAGCTTGACATAATGTTTATGCAGATAACAAACAGTACCGCACAAAAGATAAATTAAAAGTGGCAATCTGCAACAGCTGGCGCGAAATCCGCTGCAACCTTCTGGACAATTTAGTAAGTGCGATGCCATCTCGTATTTCTAAGACAATAGAAGGAAATGGGAACTGCGTAAATTAAAAATAATTGATTAATCCTTAGTTTAAATAAAAGTTTGGATCACTGATCTTATCATTTTGACGCATTTAAATTTAAAAAACATAATATAACGGTACATCTCTAAGAGCGAAACCGGCTTATTATTCATTTATTTGAGCGTTAAATTTTTTTGAATAAGGTGACCATACATAACATTTTCATTCAAACTATGAATTGATCAAATATTAAGGTGACCTTATCATTTTGAAGCACACCTCAGTCTGATGTGCTTACTATTTTCAAAAAAAAAAACTATGCTAGAAATTGAATAAAGTTCTTTTATATGGACTGGCTTTTTAAAATGTCGATTTAGTAAAGAAGTAGGGTATCCAACTCTATTGATTTATTAAAACACCGTCGCAAGGCGTTCTAACAAAATAGAGCAAACGCGTAGAACTCGTCTTTCATGCAGCGCACATGTCCATAGCCGACTATTATATATTAAAAAAAGGTCCAAGTTTAAAAAATGCATGTAAAAAAGGAAAAGTATTTACCGCTAACTTTTTCTACACAACTGCTACTAAAAAACATCAAATTACAGAAACTACTTAGAACACAATCATACGAAGGTTATCCAGTAGCCTAGCTTAACAATTATCAAATAGATAAGATACTCATGTATAGAATATAATAAAAATACTTCACAACATTAATATTAAGCTACAAATGCTATACTTTAAAAACAAAAAACAAACAAAAAATAGTTTTTAAAATACACAAATAGTTTCGGTTTTTGTTTCATTTCTATTTCTATTTTTGTTGTTTATTTTTTTAATTGTATTTGTACGCATATAACATAAATAATAAATCAGCAGCAATTAAATTCAAAATCATTTGTTATATTCAGACTCAAAGCGTTATAAGGCTTTAGAAAGAAAAAAAATTCGAAACAGAACGTTATTGTAAATTGGCAGCTGATCGAGTTCAAACATACAAGCGCTACAAACTGAAATCGTACAAAAATGGTAAAACGACTAAAAATCGAAAGTGCTTGTAACATTGTAACAGTAATACTGACGGTGGTGGTGAGTGAGAAAATGAAAAGTAATTGAAATAATTTTGATAACAAAAAAAAAAAAAAAAAATTAAAAATAAATTCCAGTTAACTGTGATTGCTTGTATTAGCGGTGAAGAAATGTGGAAATCGCCAACAGCTTTGGATATACAAACAGCCTTGGAATCATGTCATACAACAAATCTAACAGTGCTCAGTAGTCAGGATTATATTAAAAACGAAGCTGAAAGTGATAATGGCAATATAAGATGTATTGGCACCGTTTTAAAGCTTTGGACTGATGAAGAAGGCTTTATTTCCAAACGTTTTGTAAAGTTGTTTAGCAAACATCATAAGCCGGTAGAAATCTCAGTTGTAGTTGACTATTGCAACACTAACTATAAGCAATTGAATCTTAACAAATGGGCTGAGGAAGCCTACTATTGCTTTGCCAAGGGGCGTATGGGTAAATGGTTAAGGGATTATATAAAAAATGTATACAAGCAAAAAACTCTTTTAAATGTTTAATAAATTCTCAATTCGAAAAGAAAATTTATTCAGTTTTATTGTATTTGGTTATTAATGTTTGTGGACACTGCCTTTAACCAATTGTAAATTGTTACGTATGAAACACATGCCACCGCGGTAGGCCCAGGTACAGGCATCACTTCCTTGGGTGTTCTTATCAGCACAGGATTCGATTTTAGTATGAGTTTCGTCGTTATGATCAACTGTACCATGTTCGCCTACCAATTGATGATGAACTTTGTGGATGTCGAAACCTTTGTGCTCATCGAAGAAGCCAAAGTGCTCAAATATACATTTCATGTAACAATGGGTATCTGCATCGTCAGGAAAATCCCAGGATTTGTATTTTTCCAAAAGTTCGGGGGATATTTTCAGTTTAGCAACACAATCGTCACGGTATTTTACCAAATCTTCCTGATGTTTCACTACATACTCATGATTGTCATGATGCACATGATGATCATGGCCATGACCTTCATGATGATCGGCATATGCCTACAACGGGGAAGGTGGAAAATGAACTTTTGAAATTATTAAAAAATTTTATGAAAATTTTACACACTTACCACTGCAGTTAAAATTAAAATCACAAAAAATACTTTCATTGCTGCTACCGGCTCACAGTTTCAAAATGCTACTGATTGTATTTGCAACAGCTGTCAAGGTTTTTATACGTTTATTCGAATGTGAAATTATCTGCACTAAGTGCACTAAGAGAGAAAGAGAGATAATTGTTTGTCTACATTAATAGAATGCTCGTATTAATATTTATTTGTTTTTTTTTTTTTTTTTTTTTGAATTTGTTTTTCGATCTTGATAATGTTTGGTGCATCTGTGGTACTTATATTTGAACCTTTTTAAGCTTAGGACATTGACAGTTTCAAAAATGTTTTGTTGTTTTACTTATTATTTCTATTTATTTTTAATTTTTTATTATTTATTATTATTATTTATAACAAACTTTTACGAGTATTTGCCGGCATACATCTATGTAAATAAGTATTGATTAGGGGCGGGCGGCAACCCACCAAGTTGCTCTTACTGACTTTAAAAAGATTACACGATTTTACTGATTTCTCTTTAAGTGGAAAATTTTCTGAAGGAAGTTAATGGAATATCTCAAAGAAAGAACGCAAGTAAGCGATGCTTCAAAAGTTGTTTCTTTTTTTTTTTGTTTTATTGCTGTTTGCTTGATAATTTGCTCTACACCCTACAAAAACTTTTCAGTATGTATTATGCTCTTACAACAACGTTATGAAAGGTGTAGTTAACTACCACCTCAAATTAAGGTAATGGTTTTATATATTTCCAGAATGGTTTATGTATCTATCTAGTCACGGCATCTGTAATCACTTCGATTGATTTATTTGACTCGAAAAACCCTTGGTGACCTATCACAACTTAGATTTAAGATTTCATGGGAAAAAAGAACGTTCGAGGACTGTTCAGAGCTTAATTTTGATACCACTGACAACTAAATAGACTACAACAATACCGAATGTTAGACTACAATCTTATGTGGTTGTTACTTGGACTGAAATCGAAGATAGAAACTATTGACTCGGTGCAGCGTGATTTAGACAGTAATGAAACAAAGCAGTATAGCTCTGAATTACAATCCGGATGCTGCTTCTACCGTTTTGCATTAATGTTCGGTGTCAACAGCACTACTACACTGTTATGTCCCTAAATTTAGATTCAGTTTCAAATACTACTCTGTTTTTAATACATATTTCTTAATGATCATCTCTCTATTCTACTATGTATTTCGAGGACTGTAATATTTGTCATTTATATGATTTATAATTGATTTTTTGCTAGTTTCGAAGGAAACGTTTAAGACCATCGGTTTTTGGATACAGTACAAGACTTAATTACAATTTAAGAAAGCTATTGGGTATACAAGTTAATAATTTCGGTTGTTTTGCTTGAAAAAATGCATTTATTACAATAACAAAATCGATTGATACATTATTCAAAGTATTGTCCATCGTTAGCCACTATTTTTTTCCATCTTTCTGATAGCATATGGATTCTGCTATGGTTTTGAGGTAAAGAATAAATTAAGCCAATTTCAGATATCCTGTTCCTGTTCTAAGGTGAAGCGTATTCCAGTAAGGGCGTTCTGCATCGATCAAAACAAATGGTAGTCAGAAGGGACAAGGTCTGGGCCAAAACTTCCCATCCACTGTTTTCCAAATAGTTTGTTATGATGGAAGATTATGGCCTCGTGTCTGGTCGAATATTCTGATCGTTTTTCGTTGATTGCTCTCTTCGTTACATATCACCTACTATCGTCTGACCCGATTGCAACAGCTCATAATACAAAACAGCCTTCTGGTCCCACCAAATACAGAGCATTACCTTGGTGTCATGGATATTCGACTTCGGCGTTGACTTTTCGCGCTTGGGGTTACCGTAATGTATCCACTTTTCATTACCAGTAACAATACGGTGCAAGTATTATTTCCGACATTTAAAATCGCCTTTCAACGTGTCTCGGCTTTAATTCATATAGGACCCAATTTCCTTGCTTTTGAATGAATCCCAATGCTTTTAAACGTAGTGATTCCCACGTACTTTTTGCGTTTGACAGTCTCCGTCGAGTAATTCCTCATCTTCAAACTTTTTTGGCTGACCAAGCCTCGCCTTGTCTTCTGCATCAAAATCACTACTTTTGTTTCGCACAAACCACTGTTCACAAGTTTTTTGAGTTGGTGCATGTTAACCGTAAGCTTCTACCAACAATCGATAACTTTTAGCAGCCGTTTTCATCATATGAAAGAAGGTTATCAGACTTCCCTGCAAAACAACTTTTTTAGGCACAAAATTCGACATTATAGAGATTGAAACAATGTGTGTTTACACTTTGGCGTCTATCGAATACTGAATTATAATGACAGATGTTTACCCACCAAAATACCATATGTGTTATTATTGACACAAACCATATGTGCCATATGTTGTCCAAATCGACATTATTAACTTGTATACCCAATATATTGGGTTGAAATTATAAAAATACGCTCCTCAAACAAGTATAGGTAATGGCGAATGTACTTATTAATGACAATAGAGTATTCAACTTTATTACTTTACCAGCAAAATACAGCAATGGCACATATATTCCAGCAAAATAAAGAGCTTCATTTCAGATTAGCGAGGCTGTCGTCATAACATTGTATGTAACTCTTGTATTGATTATGTATTCCATTAAATTTTCTAGTTAACTTAACTTCATTCCACAAACAAAATCCATTTTGTTTAGATAAGACATCAACCACTTTCTTATTTCACCACATCTGCACTTACTTATCGACTTTACGAAGCCTTAATATATGCTACATTTTTATTACTGTGCAGTGAAGATACTGCGGTTTCAATTTAAACATTGACGTTACAAAGAAATTTTTCCAAAAAAAATTTGAAAACAATAGTAAAATAAATTAAAAAAAAATAAAATTATTAATACAACTAAACAATATTCAAATTAAATCCGCAATTATTTATGAATATACAACATTATTTTAAAACATTTTGGATGTAACCAGAGTCTCTTTGTTGTTGACTTCTTGGTTTAGATTTGTATTGTAGTAAAACACCAATAACTAATCTTAGTTTTATGTCCTACAGCATCGTAGTATTTTTAAGGAACTATAAAATATTATTACAAACGAAAATCTTTTTAGATGATTTTAAAGACAAAAAAAAGTTATTTTTCGTAACAAAAAAAAAATAATAAAAAAAATCGAGTACAATAATACTCATATAACGGAATTCCTAATTCAATAATTACAATAAATAATGTTAGGAATTTATAGAAAAACAAAATTATTTATTTTATAGATTATTTAAGTTTCAATGTCGTGATATTACTTGCCCCATTATTATTGTATTTGCAACATTGATCGTTAGGGAATTTTGTAAAATAAAAAATCAAAAATAAATCATTTTTCTTATAAGATAAACAAGTCGTTAATAGATAATTAAAATTGTTAAAATTGTGAGCAATGGGCACGATTGGTAGTAACAAATCGATTAAAAAAATTATTAAATTTTGATGAATTTCTTTATAATTTCAGAATGAAACTTGTAAACAACTAATTAATAAACAGTAATAATAATACATAGTAATACCATTTGTTTTATTTTCAACGGAATCATAAATTTTGGGGAAATTCTAAAATATCTTGAAATATACCAGGTATGAAATGAGCGTCAGGATACAAATGCCCGCATTGTGAACGAGCCTTAAATTTTTTTTGTCTATTGGCAATGACATCTGTCAAACATATTCAGTATAAATCAAAAAAAAAACAAAAATGACCAGAATGGGCCACAAGACACGGCAATGCACCTGTACGCAAAGCAAAACCGGTTATAGATACAATCAAAGCATGAGGCTGGGAGCTGCTAACCCACCCGCCACCCACTATTTCTTTTCATCGATGTAACACACATTGGCAGAACAGCACTTCGATTCCTACGAGGAAATCAAAAATTGAGTGACTAACTGATTTGCCGCAAAAGACAAACAGTTTTATTGACGTATAATCCATAAATTGCCTGAAAGATAGAAAAAATGTGTAGCCAGCAATGGCTAATACTTTGAATAAAATGTTTTTCAGTTTCTCATTTAAAATTAGTTTTTTTTTATTTTTACAAAAAAGTGTTAATTTCATACCTGGTACATACGATGTGGAAACTTTATTTGCAGTTACACTTTGAGTTTTAATGCAATACAAACTTCAATATTCAATGAACACAATACAATATCATCAGTTTGAATTTAAAAACCGTTTACAATAACAATAAATTTTGAATTGTTACTTCATAATATTGGAAAATTCGTCTAAACTATAAATATTCTGCATATTGCTCCTATACCGCTAAAGTCAGTTAACAAACTATTTTTCAATTTTCACTTTTCGCAAGAAAACGTTATACAGTAGGGAGATCGAACGGCTTTTTTGGGTTTATCGAAGCCGTTTATTTTTGAAATATTGAATAAACCGGTTATTTTAACACACGAATATCAGGCTAATTAAAATATGTATAATTTTTAGTCTTTTTTACAAATATGCTTAGCGTCAAAATAGAATGTACAATCTTATTCCCTAGAGTTCAGTCTTTTGAAATACGATGAATTTCAATATTTTATACATTTCTAAACCTCTTTTTAAAGCTTTACACAATTATTAAAAAACAACAATAAAATAATTACAACAACTAAGGTTATATAACGAAGACAAGATGTACTCTCTTTTTTACGCGTCAAAATAAACTGTACAGGAAAAAACCTATGTCACAAAGAAATTATGTAGAAATGCTGGGAAATTATACCAATTGTCTGATAGGTGCTATTGAGTACAACAAGAATATAATTTTAGAATTCTTCTTACACTTCAAAAATTTCGACCTTCGAGTAAAAAACCGGTTTTACATACCTTTACGTACTTATAAGCTAATAACTAAATGTTAACCGATTTTAAGATTAAGATTTAAAATTCTGAAGAGAAAGGAACAGATCTATTAAATGCTACATATTATACTTAAGCAATCTGTGTATATTTATCAAACAAATATATTTTTTATCCAATTCATTCAAAATTTTTCAACACGCTATTGTATACAAGAACCGTCCTATATTTGGATTTATTAACCCTTTCGACCCCGCATTGTTATCAACTGCTTAAACATATTTTTTTAGTGATACTTGTGATGTTCAGATATAAATTAAGAATTTTACGAGTAGAAGATTTCAAATTACTGGCTTCGTTAGATCGATAGTTATTGAAGGTTGTTTATAAACAACTTTGGGCCCATATGGTGGACTCTACAATTTTTTTAATATATTTAAATTGAACCTTTAAAAATGATTGTTTTTTTTGTGCTAAAAATTGATAACGCAATATTCGTTTGACTTCACATCATAACTGTTATTTTTGTTACTTTTCCTATTTTTGGAACTATAATTAACTTATTTACTGTGTAAAACTATAAGTTAACCCCTTTTGTTTAAAATAAAACGGATAGAATATAAAGTTGCTTATAAACAACTTTGGGGTCGAAAGGGTTTAAGTAGAATGTTTAGTTATAAATATAATGATACTTTATTTTTTGAAATCCGAATTCTGGCATATTGTGTTGGTTACAATATCTGGGGCTTTAATAGCCTTCTGAAAGATATTGATTATATTGATGACATATGTCTTCTAACTTCTAGTAGTGTGCAATTCAAACAAAACCGAATTCAAGAGTACAAGAAAAGAGCTATTCTGGCAATCGATCTATGCTCGCAAACATCGAAAATACAACACAACAATAGACAACACACCACTGGAAGAAGAGATGGTATTTACCTATATCGGTACCATACTCGTATTAACATACCCGGATGAAAAAAGTAAGACAAACGTTTGGAGCCTTGAACTATGTCCGGAAGTCATTACACATCATCACAATTAAAATGAGAAAGACGTGAAGGGCAGTAGGTCGTAAACTAAGGAAACCTGGGAGAACCCACAGAACATCGGAAGCAGAGGTAGACCTGCTCAAACTTGAAGACGATAAGTTCTGCCCGAACTATAGTAAGTGTATAAAACGTGGAATGCGATGAAATTAGCAGCATTAAGAAGAGATGATTGCATATCTTTTGTTGTAGCCATATACTCGATCTAGGTACTTGGTTAATAAAAATAATAAAAACCTTAAAAAACAAAGGGTTACAATGGCTATCTAGTCGATTGTTGTTTATTCCAATAGCAAACGTTAAGTAAAGATAGAACACACGTTAAGTAAAGATAAAATGAAGGTGACTTTAAGGACCGTCATTAACACCTCTAAGAATGTTTATTGCCACTAAAATATCAAAGTTTTCCCAACTTATATATTTAGTAGAAAATTTCCAATTTTCTACTTTAAAGTTATAACATTTAGAAGCAATATATTTCATTGACCTTGAAAAGTTTTTTAAATTATTAGTAACAATGACTATGATTAAAAAAAAATTTAAAAAAAAAATTAACAAAACGATTAAAAAATAATTTATTTAACTTTTCTACTAAAATACTTTGTTTGACATGATTATCCACCATTCATTACCTTCATTCATTAATTTCGACCTACACATTCCCTCTGTCAAAATTTCTTTTTTCACAGCTGTCGTTGAAAGTTCAATGAAAAATAATTTGAAGCAATTTTCAATACGTACGTGATAAAAGATTTTGTTGATATTTTTTTAAATTTCCTATGAAGAAATCATATCAAAGAAATCAAAACCGTTACAGTTACAATACAGTTATATTTAGCAATTCACTTAAATAATTTGAACAACGATTGAGGGAGGCCGGAAAATAGATAATTGACGATATGTATGTATTCATGGGATATTGATAAAAATAAAGGGCGAAGAAAACAATTCGCATTTTGTTTTTATCTGAGAAAAGAAAAAATATTTAAATTATTTGAATGAAAATAAAAGTGAATATTATTTTCTGTTTTTTTTTCAATTTGCCCAAGAAAGTGAAACTTTGTTTGTGTCATATCTCTAGTCGTTATTTATTTATTTTTTTTTTTTTTTTTTTGTTTAAGAGCAAAGAAAAAATCGGTTATGTATTCGCTTACGATTTCAAAAATAAGAATCAACGATAATTAATCATATTGATGAATATATACGTACGTGCGTTGTTACTTGTTAATGTTTTTCTTTTCTGTAAATAACGGAAGATTTCAAAATTACGAAATATCTTTTCACCAAGCAATTTCGCTAGTGACCGAATACTTAATTCGCGACCTATATTGTTAGATAGCAAAGCCTGTCTTAAATTTAAACATTAACATTTACCTTAAACGACTTTAGCGACGTTTCATCTACATTCCTCTTAAAATGATTATTTGAGCGTAACTGATCTTGTACTAAGTAAGATGACAGTCATGTAGTAGGCATTCTTAACCCATTTGCATCATCGCAAAGTAAGTCCGCAAACTTGCCAGCATTATTTTCATTTATTATTTTATTATTTTGAACTTACAACTAGAAAAGGAAGAAAAATAATATTTTACACAAAATTCTTTATTGTTTGTTTATCGTACAAGGGGTCTGTACGATTGCTGACAAGCTCAAAACAAAAATTGCTGTATGAGAATTTATTCACTTCCGGTGATAATGGTAAACTTTTTTTGCGGATTATTCCGACAATAAAAATTTACTATGAAACGAAATGAATGAGTTCAATAAAAGAATCTCTAACTACCTGCTGAAATAAAAAAATAATAAAACTTCTTAGCCTTAATCCAATGCACTGATTTGTTCATTTTGACTGTAAGTGGTTATGAATAGTATGTACACTACTTGTTATTTCTGTATGTAAAATGGAAAGCAATTTGTAGGATATAAAATATTTTACAAGTAGAATAAAATGATCATAAAATCTATCTATCTGACTTAGAAATTTTAAGCTTTTTTTTACTCAACCAAACTTTAAAAACAATCTTCTATGAGCCGTGAAAAGATTTTTTGTTTTAATCTTGATAAGAATAAGTATGTCAGAAAAGTGCTTCGTTTAGGAAAATTGTTTGCAAAGTTTTCAAAAGAATAAATCGTTTGTAAATAAAAAGTGAAAGAAATTCGTTTAGTAAATCGATCCCATCATAAATTATGCATTAAACAATGGTGGAAAAAAGTTTAAAGTTTTTCCTTCATATTCTTTGCTTTCAAGTTTTAAAGAAAAAATAAATTAATGTATTGTACATACATACATACATACATACATAATATATACATACATACATACGTTACTTTCAATATGCATAGAAAAATAAAAAGTAATTCCTTGAAGATCAAGCGAATGTTGTAAAAAAGCGAAACTATTTTCAATGAAAAAACTACCTCGTCATTTACTGCCATTAAAAAAAAAAAACAAAATTAATTGTAAGAGCCGCTTAACGACAGCATATAATACACCCTATAATTTACAAGATAACAAGCTACATTGTCTATTTATTACAAAACATAAGCCCAGTACAGTAACATTTTGAAATAATCATAATTAAAACACAAAAAATAACGCAACGTTTTTTTATTTGTATGTTTTTAATTTAAAAAAAAAAAACTAATTTTTTCAGACTTTATAAAACAATGGCCACAATCTTTTCCTATATGACCAACGAAAAGAAAAAGCGGAAATTGTTAATCCACAGACAAAGCGTCGACAAGTAGAGAGAGCGTAGAATATAGAAATAACAGTTTAATGCACCACAAATCTCTGATGGCATAAACCCATCATGATACAAAATAATACCTAATTGGCGATGTTTTTACAAAAACACTACTTGAGATCTACATAAAATGTTTTAAAACGTCTTTTGTTTTCCGTTTTCTTTGAAAAATTTTAATAACAACTAGAAATACATTTTGGCTAAACGATAGCTACGGCCACGTTTTGATGAATCTCAACATGCATCAAGATTCAAAGAGTAACAAGTAAATAATGAATTGTTTACATCAAATTACAATAAATATAACACACAAAAAGCACACTAACTTAGATCCGTATTTAGCCCACGTGTTCATTGTTGCACTGTTGCAACAGAAAACGCCAAAAAGTCCCTCCAAAGAAGCAGTAAGATTGTATGGAATGAAAAAAGCTGTTGCCAACAGCACCGCTGAAGTTTTTCAATGACAAGCCAAAAGTTAGAAAAGCTGACAGACAGACGATTTATGCTATGCATACCACCATGATGTGTGTACTTATTTAATGTATTTCACTTTTTCTATTTAAAATTTACGTATTGCCTACGGAGGCAGTAAATTGGGTCAGTAATATTCAAATAAAAGAAAAATAAATAGGAAATCTTAAACGACGCACGTATCAAAGATTATAAAAAAGGTTCATTTAATAAACACAGTATGTAGCGATAAGGAAATAAAATAGTTTCACTTTAAAAGTTACTGCTTTTATCCGCCAATTTAGTATGATCATGATTAGAACATGAACTGGCCTCTAAAAAACTATAATTAGACTCCGCTATTCAATTCTTGTTCTTATTTTATGTAGTTGATCGATGCCATTAAACTGTATATAAGACTACGAGAAACGTAGTTTTTTTATATTACTGCTCCTGGGATTTTAAAATGGGACACAAATAGGACACTTTTGAACAAATTTTACCAAAAATCTCTTTATGTTTCCTCACATACGTATTTAGATTAGTTTGGGTCACGTAAAATATCCTTTTCTTGTTGCCAGTTGTAGGTTCTCTTTCCTTGTAATTTCTATGTTTTATTGTATAAAATAAAAACTGATCCGATTAATAGCTTATCTTAAAAGGTTACTATAATAGATGAAAGAATTAACGAAATCTCGAAAAAACAAATAGAATGCAATTATCAAGCAATTTGAAGTCGACTTAAGGCTGAGGCCGTAAATGCCTCTTCGGCAATGTGTCGAAGTACATATACTTCGCTGTTCTATCGATATTAATTGAGGTACGAAAAAAGACATATGAACCAATGACTCCGCCAGCCCATAAAACAGTAATTTTCTGTTGATGTAATAATGTTGCCAAAAAAGCTTGTGGGTTATCCTTACTCCAAATGTAACAATTCTGCTTATTTACGTACCCATTCAACCAAAAATGAGTTTTATCGGAGTACAAAATAAAATTGGTGAGCAAAACCATTATTTTAATAAAAAAAAAAATTCAACCATTCATGTGTTGTTCTGGTATAGGTCCACCCATAATGAAATGTCAAACCAAACTAAACAAAGGGCAAATATCAGCTGTAAATAAAGCAGCGTCGACAACTCAAAGTTATGAACCTTTAAAAGAAACATCATATAGAAAAAGATTTACAGTTAAATGAAGTGAGCATAGTGAATTTTCGAGACTTAAGTTAATTTTTTTTTTAATTTACGTTATAGGAACAAAAGTAGGTACATACATACTTGAAATGAAGTCAAAATCTTAAAAATATAAAAAGTACCGAAATAATATTTAAAAGCAATTAGTCAAAGTAATTTCATTTGGCGCTTTCACAAAAAGAAAAGAAAATTTGAACGAAAACATTTTATCTCTTTGTGTTTTAAGCATTATTCTTAAAGAAAAAAATCAAACATCTAAAGAATCAAATCTTAATGAATCAATCAAAACGCTCAAAACTCTTTTTTTTGAGTTTGAATTTTATATGAAAAAAAAACTTGTGAATGAAAAAATATTATTGCCGCTAAACTTTTACTTTACTTACGTTCAAGTAAAAATTATTCTTATACTGGTGGGTAAAGAAAAGTACTTTTTTATGAAAAACAAACAACAACAAACAACAAATAGCTAACAGAGTATAGATTTTTTAATGATCTCTAATAATAGTAATAAATTAATAAATATTCTGCGATTTGTTAAAATAGCCTACAAATTAATTTGTTTACAAATACAATTAAATTCACAATAAGAGTTACAACGTTTTTTCATTTACAAAAACAAATTAGAATTAATTTTTATTTCTACCCACACCTTTATTCACACACTTCGCTGCAGAAAACTTTTATTTGCAGATATTTAAGTCCATAAATTTCAAGTATTGCACACTAACAAAAAAACTATCGACTATTGTTAGAATTTGAATTTTAAAAATAGTCTTTAAATGCCAGCCAATAAGATAAAGCAAAAAAAAGACCGAAATGCAGCTGACCCATAGACCAAAAGACAAGTTCATCAAAAACTGTGGCTAAATTAATATACTCGTATATACACACATACATACATACATACATACATACTAACTTTGCTTGGCTAAAACTGCCAACCAAAAAATACAATTTTAACCTCAGGCAAAAAAATGAAAAACACAAAAATATGCAAAAAGAAAAAAAGGAAAATTCAAGCCAAACACACGATACCAAATGGATGCAAATTTACTATTTCAAAGAGTCATAAGCCGTAGCCGCTAATCTCTTAAGCCATTCAAACACTTTATGAGTTATGGCCAAAGATAGTATTGTTTCTGGTACGAAAACAAAGTTTTCAATTTAAAAGTCCCATATAACTATTAAGAAAAAATAAATAAATGTCAATGAAATATTCCAAATTGGATCAATTGTATTACAAGGGAATGTGTTTTTATGAAATGGTAGGCGATTTGTTCTCGAAAATCACACTTTTGCTCGTAGTACTCGTTTTTTTTCTCGTAGAGCTCAATTTGTGCTCAATTTGTCAATGAATCACATAAAGTGTTACAGGCAGAAAAAAAATCCACAAATTGGTTATGAACGGTTGCAAATTGAAGGCGCACGAGCTAGCTGACATTGTAAATATATCGGATGGTAGTGTTTTTACCATTTCAGTTGAACACTTGTGTATGCGAAAGTTATGTTCAAAGTGTTCAATCTCAAGTATTAGCCCCCAGTGACTTGTTCCCGTTTTCGGATCTTAAGCGGATGCTTGCTGGAAAGAAATGTAAGTCCAATGATGAAGTAATCGCTAAAACTGAGATGTATTTAGACGAGAAAGAGAAATCGTACTATAAAAGTGGTATCGAAAAGTTGGAAAATATAATCGAGTTTTGTCAAAAATTTGTTTTTTTCTTAGTTACCCTACGGACTTATTGATTGGCCTGTTAAGTGTAAAATTGTTCTGTAAGGTTAACATGAAATGTGACTTTTTCTCAATACTAATGGACGATCGCATTATGAAACATGCATAGTATGGCGGGAAACATCTTATTTATTTGGTCTATTTTATAAAAAAAAAATTAAATCAAAGAATAAGCTCATATTAAGCAAATATTTGGCGAAAGAGCGTAAAAACTCTTTTATAGAAATATTCGTTTTTTTAAATAAAATTATCAAAAAATATAAAAATTGTTTCGTACTACTCTTATTTTGAAATAATTTGTTAAGCAATGTTGACATTGACGCGAAATTTTTCCATAAAAAATTTCACTAAAATAGTGTTTACGTTTTTTCGTCAAATATTGTGAACTTACCTTAAGAGTATATTCGAAAAGGACAAATTTTAAATCGTATTTTTTTTCGATTAGCTGTTTAAGTTTTCCGAAACTTTCAGATTTTATGAAAATCCCGTTGGTACTTATACAAAAAAGTACAAAAGTACCTCTTTATCTTATGACAACATACATATACATATGAATGAATATTAACAGAGAAAACAAGTAATTTCTCTCTCTCTCTCTCTACAATTGAATGTAATTCGTATTAACAATAAACAAGATCAAAATAAAATAAAATAAAAAAAGCGTATGCGTAAAATTAATTTTTTATTTTTTATTTTTTTTTATTTTTTTTTTTTTTTTTTTTGGTTTAGTATTAAGCTTCTACCAAAATGCAATCAATGTTTTATGAGAGTACAACACGTATGTAATTACAATTATTTTTATATGTATTTTTATTTGTTGTTAGCCATTAAAATGACGTTGTCAATGGCAAGAACAAAAGCATTTAAAGAGAACAGAATAAAATGTTTTCATTAGCGAACACTTGGTACCCTACTTAGGTTAGATTCTCATAAATTAAAGACACTGTTACCAACTCAAAGCTGTATAATTTAATAGTACGAGTAAATAGCATAAGTACTAACACTAAGCTCAAAATGTTATCCCTTTTGAAAAATATATGTACTGGAGGCCTTAAGAGAATAAATAAAATTTGTATTTTACTCCTCTATTTTGCTCCTATTGCTTTCAAATCGATTTCTATTGATTTTTCATTCAATGCAATCAAATTAGTTTCAAAAGAAAAGAAGACCTCTGCACAACTGGCTATAACTTTCTACTCACAGGCCAATAGCGACTGAGCACATACATAATTCCATATGTGCTCATATCAACTTGTATGCACTTATATCAGTAATTTAAAAAATACATGCATAGGTATGTATATATACGAGAAGCCTAAAACCAAACTATCTTTAACTTATATAGGGTATAGGGTATACAATATTATAGGTCGACTCAAACCACACAGATAAAATGTGCCTGCTATATGATAAAGCCATTTTATTTCATTGTTAAGTACCAAAATCTAATCCAACAAACCAATAACTTAACGACCAGAGACAATCAAGCAAATAAACGCGAATTTCATTCAATACCAGCAACAAACAATTCAATAAAAAGTTTACTGTTGCTGTTGCTATTACTATTGCTCTTGGATTTTCTGTTGCCGTTTTTTTAATAGATATATTGTATATGTTGTACGTACTTGCCATCTAGTAGTTGATGTTGGTTGCTGCTACTACTACAGATACGTTACAAATGCTGGATGAAAAGAAGGTATAAAAGGTTTGCTACTCCCGTCTAACTGCTCAATCACACACTAGCTTTATCCGTGTTAACGTTTTAAACAATAATTGTGGCTTGTCTAAGAAGAGAAACAAAATATATTGAATGTGAATGATATGAAAAGAAACAATCTGAAATAAAAATTAAAAAAAAAACAACAACAACAACAACAAAACGATATACAAGCAATATATGAAAATTAAGTGCGAAAACACAAACGCAAGGAAATACAATATTAATGAAATAATTTAAATATTAAAAACGTATTCTTAGCCAGAAAGAAACACCTTGGCTGAGACACGAGTGACATCCTGTGAATTTTTAAAGCTTAACAAAATTAACAGATAATTTTTAACACCAACAACAATAACAACAACGATTTTTGATTGATATAAACATACTTTAAGGAACGTTCGTGAAACGTGATCGAATGTCAATCACTCCTGCTGTAGTAGGCTTTTAAATAAAATCTACACAATTACAGTGGCAATAATCGTACTAAACAATATCATGGACATGAAGGTGAATAATAAATTATAATAAACATTTGTACAAATATATATATATATATTCAACATTAATTTACAACTACAACATAAATATTACAATAAATAAATATTACAAATGAACATGTGAATGAATGGAATGAGTGATGACATTAAATGCACTTAAATGCATGAATGCAATAAGTAAACCTTGCTTTGCCCTGATGGTCAAAACATTGGTTTGCTTATTGCATTTAAAAAAAGGGATTTACTTACATTTCTCTGTTTTTGTGAATAACGATTTTAATATCATTCAACCATCCGTCATTTACGAATTGTCATCGAGTCTATTTGTCTGTCTGTCTGTCTGTCTGTCTGTTTGTCTGTCTGTCTCTGTCTTTTATAGGACTTCAATGGAATATTAATCGTATTCTGATATTTTACTTTTTACAATTACACCACTTGATTGTATAGTTTATATGTACATACACAACTACATGATCATATAGTTAGATATAGAATACATACTCGTACATATGTACATACATACGATACGTTCATATATTGTATTGTATATAACATGCATAACTGTATCAGCCAACTTCCAAGAATAAATAGTGAATGGTATGACTCTAAAGCCAGCAGTAAAATAAATTTCCATATTGAACTTTTACATTTTTTCTTTTGTTATTTTCTGTTTTCTATTCTTTTATTATAATAAATTTATTAGAATAATTTTGTAACGGTGTTAAATTCTTACAAGAGCATTAAGTAACATTTTCTTTTTCTTTACACATCCCTGTATGTATCCATAGATGTATTATTATTGCTTATTAGCTTGTTCGTCGCAATGTTTTAACCTGAAATTTTATTGCAACGCTTTAAATTACATTTGCAACATGTTAGAAATTCAATTTAAAGTGAGAAAGTTTTAAGCACCAAATTAAGTTCTGATCATTGAAAAAAGTTTAAATTTTTACGCAAAATTTTTTAAATGGAAAAATTATTCATACTTTCTTTCAATTAATATTATCGAACACTTCTCATTGAATCAAATCATTCTTAATCAAATTACAACGCTCATAATGAACTGCCTCTATAACAACATGAATTTTGCGATACCTTTTAGTTAGTTTTAGCCGTTTTAAAATTTTTAAATCATTTAATAAGTGAAAAATAGTCATTCATTGTAACAATTTAAGAACCATAACTGTGGTTTCATAATCAAATAAACTTTTATATCGAATAATTTTAATCTTAATGGCACAATTTTGACTACAGGTAAGACAATTTGACCATAGAATTAGAGTTGCTGCAAATTTGGTTAAAAAATTTAAACACTTAAGTATTAGTAATGTTCCCAGATAACGTAAGGCCTATACTCTTTTCAAGAATAGCCTGAGAATGATAAACGGTCTTTTGACCGAGCATTGCTGACCACATTATGCGGCATTGGTGCATTTTAGAAAGTGATACCTAGGCGCTTATCCAGTAGTGGCTAAGGTGTTACCACTACAGGCACCAACCGGCACTCTGAAGTTCGTCAAGGCAACAAAGTTGGGTGGGATCACAAAGTCTTTACAATAATAATAATAATAATAACAATGACTATGTCAGTTTTTACTTTCATTATAATAAAAAATTAAAATAACGTTGTAACAATATTCAAATATTTAGAAAAGAAATCGATAATATTTAGTATATTTTTTTAAAAAAAGATCGATTGTTTTAAAACTTAATTATTAATTCATTTTTTGCTAACTTATTATTATTCTATTTCTTGTAACTAGATTTTGGCTTATGCCAAACATAGATTTAAAATTTTACACTAGAAAAACATATCCACCAAAGAAAATAGATATTCCGAAAACAAAAACAATACCAGACTATGTCTGTATATAAGACTGGTCCTTATGTGGTACAATTTTTTTTAATTTTTCAATGTGGAAACAAGTTTGTTTGCTTGTATTGTGAAGACGTTATTTACAAAACAGCTCTTGGGAGTTCCATACAAACAAGCAAGCGCTTGCGACTATAGAGCTTTTTACCTTTAAGAGGTTCCCCATTAAAAAAATTTTGATTTTCGAAAATAAGGACGAGTCTAATGTACATATGTATGTATGTACTTAAAATAGTACATATTTGATAATAATGATTTTTATGGCAAGGATCCTAATTGATAATCGCCAGATCTTAATACATATGTATGTATACATACATCTTAATATATATGTACTCGTATGTATACACACATACATATGTATATGTATGGTATATCATATTAAATGTAATTTTTAATTAAATTTATTTTAGAAAATTTTAAAGACATTTTCTAGGCATAAAAAAGTAAAAGAAAAAGAAAATAATTTTATTTCTCAACAGCAGTTACTATAATGCTTCATATAGCAATTTAATTAAAAACAACAACAGAAAAATAAAACTCCTCTTACATCGTTTCAAGATGCAAGACAACAATAATAATGAAAGCGTTTGTAATTGCGCTTGTGATTGTAATCGGTCTTAAGAGTTAAGCTTCCAAACTAACTGGCATCTAACAGACGCAATAGCAACAGCAACAGCAACAGCAACGGCAACAACAGCTCAAGACATATTAAACACTTTCATTTTCCTTAATCAACGTTTCGACTCTCAAAAAGACAACAATAAAAAGTGTAAATAAGTAAAGAAATATTATTATACGAACAGGCAACTTTACTTACACGGTCTGTCTGACCTAAATATTTTCCATTTCAAGTTCGCTTTTCAAATTGTCAAAAATTTACGATGTTTTTTTTTTTCTTTTCTTTAAGCAAAACAAATTTTTATTTGTTTTCAGTTTTTTTTTTTTTTTTTTTTGTTTGCAAGCTTATAACTTTCATACATACAATGCACATACATCATACACATGTATGTTTGTATAAAAAATACATTTCTTTTTCATTTCTAATAAAACCTTAAAAATAACATTATAAAAAATTCCAACCGGAGGTAACACCTCGGGGGGTGATCATATTCATGCTTTTAACTTCAAAGTTCCGTTTCTAATTGTATAAGAAGTGCAATTGTTAATTTAATTTTACACAAATTTCTAATTAAAAAGAGCGCATGAGTCTTTTAGTATTAAACTCAAAGTTACCCGATATCGTTTTACTTTTTTTGAATACTGCTCTTATTTTATTATTGTTTTTAATGCCTTTAATTAGATACAGTTTAGACAGTGGTGGTTAAAACTTACACGAAACTGTCGGTAATTTTAATTGCGTTAGAAGAATTACTTCAATAAAAAGAAAAAAAATACACCATTTTTTTAAATTTGGCCAAAAACATATATAAGCTTTTTATGCTTATTTATCGAAATTTATCAACATTTTTTTTCAAACACAACTTATTAAGTTTAACAAACTTCTGTTGCGTCTTAACAAAACAAGTTTTGATTAAGAAATTTATTACTAATATATGATATACTACAAAAGGTTTTATTATTAAAGAAACAGAAAAATAGAATTTTTATAACTTATGCAATCGAACACTTTTCATACACACTGTGATTTGCATACTTCTGACAAGATCATAAAAACGTAGAACATTATTTTCATTTAGAAAACGTAAAGAAAGAACGACATCCAATAAGCTGGGAGTTACCACTGACTGACTAACTGACTAACAATACACACAATAAGTATAACAAGATTAACTGGTTCTAAAAGGAGATAGTAATATACAGAGAAATATAAACATACATAAGTACATACAATGTATATAATTCACAATTTTTAATTAAAATGGAATATTTATATATATTTTATTGTAAATGTAGATATGTATGTATGTATGTATGTATGTATGTATGTTTGTATGTATGTACAAAAATAACTACAATACGAGACAATTGTTACCAAATGTACTGTACATTGAAAATTTGATTAACAAATCGATCAAGAATATACCATAATAATTTGTTATGAATTTGTTGTGTCACACGTAAGTTGTCAGAACTATTGTCGAATTTTAAGCATTAGACATCAATCAATCTCCTTAAGAATCATGTTTCTTTCTGTAAATATAAATAATGGGCTTTAGAAGAATTGTTAAACTAAGCTTATTAAAAGCAAATATGTACATATGTATGTATGTATGTATGTAAGTATATTAAACTTCCGCCCTGTTTCTTATTTTTTAACTAATAGTTACAGAAGTGCTATGAATGAAATTAAAAAACAAACAAAAAATATATCAATTTTTATTTAAAGCTTATTTATGATTTAAATAATATCAAATTGAATTGTATACACTTTTTTTCAATTTAACACACCCATTTTGCTCAAGCAAGCAAGTTATCATTTATTTCGAAGTGCACTAAAAATAATTCCATTTAGAATTCGAATATCAAATTCAATTACCTACACCCTCTTTTAGGTAGCAGTTGGTCAAGTTTCAAATTGAAAAATTCTGCATTCATTTCGGATTTCACAAAATACATTAAAGCGTGAAGGTTTCTAATTGAACAGCTAATATGTATTTATTGTCACGTCACACTATCGACATAACTTTTTAACCATACATACATACGTCTCTTTTATTTATGTTTACTAATTGAAGTAAATTCTAAAAATTAAAACACACCCAATATTGTTGAATAACTATAGGAATTTATTAAATACTTTTCTCTCTTCGACAGTTATTAATAATATTGGTTACTTTTATGGTGATAACAACTACAAAATGTGAGGGAAAAGCAGCGTTGCGACGCAAGCCGAAAGTCTATAATGCTTTGATAACAACGGATGAGGATTTGGTGCAAAGTCGGGCATATCCAGTCATACAGCCCACTATACATGAGTCGGGTATAACACATTTAGGACTCTACGATCCGTATGGTCTATACAGTTCTCATGTAGTACGACTGGCCCAACCCATAGCACCAGCTTTAACAACCAAGCAACAGGTTGGTCTAAACTTTTATTGCTAATTAATTAAATTTATTAATTAATATACTGTATACATATATACATATATCGCAGCTACCGTATTCTTTAGCATCCCCTCAATTTCCACCACAACTTATGCAACAACCATTAATACCACAGCCACAGCCAGTAGCTGGTTATCCACTAGTTCAAAATCCACCAACCGCACCGGCAGCCGAAAAACTACAAGAATCATCAGAACCTCCTACAGATTTAGAAGAACAACCACAACCAACAGTACAGCCTGCAACAATGCCAACCCAACCAACTGAAATACCAAAAGAGCCCAACCAGCCTAGCAAAATGCCATCCGAGCAATTACCGATACCCTTAAATCAATACGGTTTACCACCAGCACTCATACCTCTAAGACAACCACAACCCTATCAGCCCTTCCCCTATCCACCACCACAACCATTCCACTTACCACCATACAGATTTAGTCAATTTTCTCCATTATACTATAACACTTTGCCTGGCCTAAGACAACCATTTTTACCACCTTATAATTATCTACCTACTGGTCCACAGTTTCCTCTGAGCAACACAATACCCACGGACAAGGCATATCCTTCTCCACCTGTCATGCCACCATCACCATTACCAACTACCGCTGCACCAGTGACGCCAGCTCTTACTGAACAACCAACTGAAAGTTCATTACCTTCAGAACCTCAGCCAAGTTTTGAAGACATAAAAAATGGCTCAAAAAGCAAAGACAGCAATGTACCAGATGTACCACCACCACCAATACCATCTGGTGCCAAATCTAAGCAATCTTAGATTGCCTACAATATTTCTGGACAATAATAAAAAATTAATTATTAGACAAATTTATCTAAACTAATATTTATTACATTCTATCTTTTATCTTTGTACATGTGTAATCAAAAATCTTTAAGATTTCATTAATACGATTAAATCACTATCTACGAGTATCTATAGTATATATGTACTTGTATGTTTATTATTGTATGTATTTGTATATTGTTTATGTAAAGACACTATTAAATCTATTTTTATAAAATATATATTTAAATGCACGATAAAAAATAAAATTTTCAAAGAAACACTAATTTAAATAAGTAAAGAAATTAAATGGTTCTCCGTTGATAATTTTTTTTAATTTTTGAAATTCGTTTCCAATAGGGAATACAATACGATGTACAAGTATATAACGACCAGTGTTGCCATAACCCAATTTCAATTTTACACCGACAATGCCTCAAAATTAACCAAAATTTTATAAATTATACAAATAATACGTTTATTTTACGAATATGTATACGGTTGATCCTCGTTTAACACGGCGACTACTATACGGTATTTACATTACATTAAATATAAAATTTGTATGCCTAAATTAAATATGTACAGTGTGCATACGGGCTAAGACAAGAATTAAAAAAAAAGAATTTAAAATCGAATTCCTTTTAAATCTCTACCATTTAGAGATGAAAGTTCTGAAATTCTTAATGTCTCATAGAGAAGTTCTGACAGAATGACAAAATTACAATTTTTAGGTAACTGCTGCACACCAGACAATATCTATCGTGATGAAGAAATATCTAGTGAAGAGCAGTTTCAACCAGCTTGAAAAAATATATAAAATGTAAAGTAATTGTGATTTTTGATGACAGTGACGATTATAGCACGAAGAAGGTTCCAATGTAAGATGGTACATATTGTATTGGCTTACATTACTTTATAATTTCGGAAAATATGGTTTTGATATAAAATGGTTTCGATATTAGACATAAAATTGCATTGACTCTACAGAGACCGTTGTTTTATTTTAAAAACCCTTGACCAATAAATTTCAACATCCAAATTCTCAAGTTTGTGCTCTTTAAAACCTAAAAAGGCTATTGGCACCATTTATCATCCAATTTTTGATCATCAAATTCTATGAACGGATTTTTTTTTAATGATTCAATTTTTTAACTTAGAAATAGTTTGCGTACTTTGGCTAAACAATTTCCAAAATTGTGTACAATTCATCATCAAAATTAAACTTTTTTGAATGGCCAGCCAATTCAATATGAAGTACTTTTACATCCGATCATCAGATGCATAAGTTAGAGAAGTTCTTCATAGCGTAATACTCAAAACCAGTTGCTACCATCTACCATCTACCATCTACCATCTACCATCTACCATCTACCATCTACCATCTACCATCTACCATCTACCATCTACCATCTACCATCTACCATCTACCATCTACCATCTACCATCTACCATCTACCATCTACCATCTACCATCTACCATCTACCATCTACCATCTACCATCTACCATCTACCATCTACCATCTACCATCTACCATCTACCATCTACCATCTACCATCTACCATCTACCATCTACCATCTACCATCTACCATCTACCATCTACCATCTACCATCTACCATCTACCATCTACCATCTACCATCTACCACCTACCATCTACCATCTACCATCTACCATCTACCATCTACCATCTACCATCTACCATCTACCATCTACCATCTACCATCTACCATCTACCATCTACCATCTACCATCTACCATCTACCATCTACCATCTACCATCTACCATCTACCATCTACCATCTACCATCTACCATCTACCATCTACCATCTACCATCTACCATCTACCATCTACCATCTACCATCTACCATCTACCATCTACCATCTACCATCTACCATCTACCATCTACCATCTACCATCTACCATCTACCATCTACCATCTACCATCTACCATCTACCATCTACCATCTACCATCTACCATCTACCATCTACCATCTACCATCTACCATCTACCATCTACCATCTACCATCTACCATCTACCATCTACCATCTACCATCTACCATCTACCATCTACCATCTACCATCTACCATCTACCATCTACCATCTACCATCTACCATCTACCATCTACCATCTACCATCTACCATCTACCATCTACCATCTACCATCTACCATCTACCATCTACCATCTACCATCTACCATCTACCATCTACCATCTACCATCTACCATCTACCATCTACCATCTACCATCTACCATCTACCATCTACCATCTACCATCTACCATCTACCATCTACCATCTACCATCTACCATCTACCATCTACCATCTACCATCTACCATCTACCATCTACCATCTACCATCTACCATCTACCATCTACCATCTACCATCTACCATCTACCATCTACCATCTACCATCTACCATCTACCATCTACCATCTACCATCTACCATCTACCATCTACCATCTACCATCTACCATCTACCATCTACCATCTACCATCTACCATCTACCATCTACCATCTACCATCTACCATCTACCATCTACCATCTACCATCTACCATCTACCATCTACCATCTACCATCTACCATCTACCATCTACCATCTACCATCTACCATCTACCATCTACCATCTACCATCTACCATCTACCATCTACCATCTACCATCTACCATCTACCATCTACCATCTACCATCTACCATCTACCATCTACCATCTACCATCTACCATCTACCATCTACCATCTACCATCTACCATCTACCATCTACCATCTACCATCTACCATCTACCATCTACCATCTACCATCTACCATCTACCATCTACCATCTACCATCTACCATCTACCATCTACCATCTACCATCTACCATCTACCATCTACCATCTACCATCTACCATCTACCATCTACCATCTACCATCTACCATCTACCATCTACCATCTACCATCTACCATCTACCATCTACCATCTACCATCTACCATCTACCATCTACCATCTACCATCTACCATCTACCATCTACCATCTACCATCTACCATCTACCATCTACCATCTACCATCTACCATCTACCATCTACCATCTACCACCTGCGTCACTGCGTCGCTGCGTCGCTGCGTCGCTGCGTCGCTGCGTCGCTGCGTCGCTGCGTCGCTGCGTCGCTGCGTCGCTGCGTTTGGAGGCGGACAAACTCTTGATGGTAAACCAAAGTACTAACTTGTATTTGAAATTACGTTCCAACGCCGTGGCCTCTTAACCTGTTTTTTTACCGATGTTACAATTCTCCGAAGAAGAGAGTGTGCAAGCACCAGTCAATGTCGTCTCCCGAAAAGCAGCGATCTGAATGCTATTGTCATGTATATATTTAGTAATCTCCAGGATCTTATTTCTAGGCCGTTACAGTTAACATTCGGTAACGGAGATCCACTTGTCGTGGATTCGTTTTTGTTTGTTGTTGTTATTAATAAGTGTTTTATTTAGTATGTGTATTTAAGCAAATAGCTAAAGTCTTGTTCTATTTTTTCAATGTGTATCTAAAGTTAATGTAATAATTGGCCCGACTTTCACTGTGAGCCACCGTATTATAAAGAATAGATTCCAATCGATAGCATAACAGATATCTTTCTTATATTATTTTAATCGCAGGATAAATACTCTTAACATTAAATAAATACCATAAATATTGAATTAAAATAAGACAAGAAATGAAGTGTGTTGTGTGAATAGAAGAAATCAGATTTCAGAAAATTTTTATTTTTCGAAAACAAAAAAAAACTAACATGTATGTGCATTGTATGCTGTAAGTACATTCGTATGTATGTAGGTTGGTTTTTAGCTGAATGATCGACCCGTTTATAATTAAACACCGAGTAAAATTCATTGGATTTTATGTACGTATGTATGTATATTTATGTATACATATGTATGTCAATTTTGTATATAATGAGACGTAAATGACAAAGTAAATTAATGAAAAGTCAAAGAACCCTTAAACGTTACCCTTAAACTCTAGAGAATACATGTGTTATTTTTAAGCAACACAATATGCAAAAATTGCAATAAGTAAAATAGAAAAAACCGATCTTTACAATGTAAAAATCCATATGCGTGCCAATACAAATTAACTCTCCTCTTATTTTTTTATGTTAATAATAACACTGACATTCGACAAGAGGTTCAGGCATTAATAAGCCCTTGGGAATATACTCAACACATGGTGATAATGAACCAAAAAAAAAAAAAAAAACATTTACCATTGAAGAGAAAATATATAAAGAAGTAAACAATTTTTAAACCGGCAACAGTCTAAAATTCTGCATCTAAGTAAAATGAAGCTAAAATTCAATTTAATTTGCATTATTATTATATTACTTGGATTTGTTTTTGGTATGTATAAATAAGTTCAAAATCAAAAAGCTACTGCTTAATCTTTATAACCGCTCGAATGCTTAGCATCCAAAGCTGGTACATTCAAGCCATTTATACGTAGCCGTTATAGTTTGCGTTGGCGTAAAACAACAGAGACTCCTAAAATCTGGGCTTCATCGACTATCTCGTCTAATACAAAGGAAGAAACTCCTGCAAAGACCTTGCAAAATTTGGAAAGTTCAACAGAGAATTCTATACTAGTTACCACGATCAAAAACTTATTGAAAACATCAACGCATCCACCAGATTATGATTATTATAACAATGAAGTAGAGGAAGCAGAACACAAAAGTTAATTTTTTATAAATTCTATTATATATAAATCTATAATATACATACATAGTATATACAAATTAATATACATATGTATATATGTATTTATTTTAATTATTTTACATATACATATGTAGATATATATACTAGTACATTAAATTTGTATTTTATATTTTTGATCTAAAAATCTGTGAGATCATCCATTTAAGGTTTATAATATTTTCTTTTATTGTCCAATAAATATGATAATGAATAAATAAGTAAATAAAAATTACCTCCAAGCCATCAACAATGAATGCACTTATAAGGTTAGAAGATAGTATCGATTTACAAGCCGTGAAAAGCCGTTTTCCAGATAACAGATACACTTTTTGAAGAACCATTACATATAATGTGGATATATTACACTTTAGTTTTGTTGCTTTTGTTGCTTCATCGAGACAGTACTGTTGCCATATTTGTTTTTGCCGTCGTTATGTTTTTAAATACAGTAAATCTTTGATAATCCGGACCTCGCTAATTCATTCCATTTTATAGTCTATAATCCGGATTGATTACAACTTTATAGTCCGAATTGCATTCAAACTGTAATGTAATGTTTATCTCTGTTATTTGTTACTTCAAAACTTAGCTTTTTTCTTTTTTTGCTGCAGAAACAAACTATTTTGCTAGGTTTAAGAGTTAATTGTTATTTTCATGACTTGAAAAATCGAAAAATATTATTATTTTTTGAATAAAAAAAATTCAAAATAATATCGCTTATACGACAAAACAAAACCGTCTACGCGTGACGTTACGTTTTTTATTCACCACACTATTGAGCAGGCCTTATTATTAGACCATGGCTTCAAATATTAAATATATATATATATACATATGTATGTATGTATTGATGATAATGTTGCCTTATCAGTCGGAAGGACAAAACATTTTGTCTTACGTAAGAGATGGCTGACTTACAAAGAGAAAGAGGTTGAACAAGTTCAACAGGTTATCTAACCATATTAAGGAATAAAGGATGAGATAAGTATTTTGAAGGATGTTTCGCCTAAAACAATTACTCCAAAGAGGCTTCGAAAAATAGCCTTGGGCCGGCTACATAAGGGATATATGGGTGTTATTTGTTTGATATATCATAGCACTACTACAAGAACTGAGTTTAGGTCGGATTAGACTGTTTGTGTGACTTGAGTGATATCTTTTTGAATTTAGGAAAAAAAAACATACATTCAGTTGATTATTTTTTAAAATTTGTTAAGGAGTGAATTTACTACGGGAGCAACGGGAGCAACGTGAGCAACGTGAGCATCCAAATGAAACAGCAAAATCGAATCTTCAAAGGGTGCATATACCCAAATTCAATAAGCATAACCCACACCTTTGATTTGCTCAGATTGAAAGGTCGTTTGCCTTGAAGACGATATATTTTTATCTGTTGAGGATTTAATTACCAATCCGCCCGCAAACGACAAATTCAATGTACTCAGGGAAAGATTAACTTCAAAATTTGCTGAGTCACCTGAATCCAAATTGCGCCGTTTATTACAAGGTGGAGAAACCGTGGGTATGAAATCGTCTGAAGTCTTGGCACACATGAAACGACTACGCCTGGTAAGTGCAACGAAGCGATAATCCATACACTTTTTATTGGACAGATGCCAGAATCGATTCGTCCACTTTTAAGTATATGGGATCAAGACGATTTAGACAAATTGGCAAAAATAGCAGATAAAATGTTAGAGGCGAACAACAACATGGTAAGTGCCATATCACACAGTTCCTCAAGTAGTGAAACGCAACTTTCGGTAAATGCTATTAACCCTTCAATGGCTGATCTCATTAAATCAATGAATATTTTATCGGATAAGATTGATAAGATGAAAACACAATCAAGTCACAATAATTGTCGTAATCGTGCAAGATCTCGGAGTCGTTCACAATCGGGTCAGAATCCTTCTGAATCACTATTTTGCTAGTACCATGTAAAATTTGGAAAGAATACTAAACGCTGTAAACCAAATTGCCCACATTATAACAATAATTCGGAAAACTAATTGAGCTGTCGTCAATCAACTCAATTGGCGACAGCGACAGCAACAATAGAATAATTTCGGAAAATCGTTTGCACGTATATGATAACTCAACGAAATCTTACTTTTTAATTGACTCCGGATTGGTGGTCTCAGTTATACCCCCATCTTTAGTCAAGGCGAAACTTTTCCCCTCGAAAATTAAACTTTTGGCAGCCAATCAGAGTGAAATCACATCCTATGGTCACTCGGTTTTTAAACTAGGCCTACGGTTACGTCGTGAGTTTAAGTGGCTATTCATTATTGCTGACGTTCAATCACCCATAATTGGTGCCGACTTTTTAATTCATTATAATTTGTTAATTGATCTCAAGACCAAACGACTAGTAGATGGTACAACCAAACTTGCAAGTAGTGGTAAAATTCGTAAAACGGAAGATTTTAATATCTCAACAATTTCTTCAAGCACACCATTTGCAGCTTTACTCCAAGAGTACGTCAGTACTACGACAACCTTAACCCGAAAGGTCACAGGAGATTCAACCGTCGCACATCATATCGAAACAACTGGTAAGCCGGTAGCAGATCGCCCACGTAGATTATCTGGAGATAAATTAGCAGCCGCAAAAGCAGAAGTAGATTTTCTTTTGGAACAAGGTATATGCCGTATATCTAAGAGTCAATGGGCTAGTCCCATTTACATCGTGGCTAAAAAAAACGGGTGGTTGGCGTGTATGTGGCGACTATCGAAAATTAAACGCTCAAACAGTTCCTGATCGCTATCCAATAGCTAATATCAACGACTTTGCTGAAAGACTATATGGTAAGTCCATTTTTACTACATTAGATCTAGTAAGAGCCTATTACCAAATTCCGATGGTCGAAGAGGATATTGAAAAACAGCTCTTTGCACCCCGTTTGGTTTAATAGAATTTTTGTATATGCCGTTTGGACTACGAAACGCCACGCAAACGTTCCAAAGGTTTATGGACTCAGTTCTAGGAGGTTTGAACTTCGTTTATTGTTACATCGACGATATTATCATAATGTCAAATTCAATCGAAAAGCATAACCACCATCTGCGATTAGTTTTTGATCGTCTTCGTCAGCATGGCTTAACAATCAACATTAGGAAATGTCATTTTGGCCAAAATGAGGTCGATTTTTTGGGTTACACTATCAATAGCAGTGGTTGTCGACCTCCTAAAGATCGTGTTACTGTCATCGAAAATTACGCTAAACCCGAAACGATTTGTGAACTACGAAGATTTCTGGGTATCATTAACTACTATCGTCGGTGCATTCCACATGCAGCTCAACTGCAAGCACCGCTTAACAGTTTTCTCACAGCCTCTAAGAAAAATGATAAGAGAAAAATACCTTGGACACCAGAAGCCGAAAATGCCTCCGAAGCGTGTAAAAAAGTATAAGTGAGGCTACGACACTAGCGTATCCTGCCCCAAGCTCCGAACTGGCATTCATAACGGACGCTTCTGATACAGTTATCGAAGCGGTTCTCGAGGTTTTTTCTCCAGGAAATTGTCAAAGGCAGTTGCTTTCCGCCTTTGACAATTTCAGCACATATGACAGGGAGTTACTTGCAATTTACGATTCCATTAAACATTTCCGTCATATGTTGGAAGCTCGTCATTTTGTCATTAACACCGATCATCGACCGCTGATTTATGCATTTTCACAGGAGCCAGAGAAAGCTTCCCCACGTCAATTGAGACATTTGGATTTCATATCGCAATTTACAACAGAGATAATACATTTGTCTGGTTCCAAGAATACTGCTGCTGATGCTTTGTCTCGTTTAAATGCAATTTCGATGCCGTTAACAATATCATACGAAGAACTACAATCATCACAAGAAACAGATGATAAATTGAAAACCTTACTGGAAGGTAACAAGGAAGGTAACAATTCGTAAAAAATTCGTCAAATAGTCCACTTCGATTCTTCTTCAATCTATTGTGACATTTCGACCGGTTATGTACGACCTTACGTTCCCAATGAACTATGCCAACAAGTTTTCAATTCCATACATAATCTATCACATCCTAGTGGTAAAGCTACACTTCAAGAGAACAGAAGGAAATATGTTTGGCCTAGTATGAAAAAACAAGTTATCAATTGGGTTCGTACTTGTTTATTATGTCAGAGAGCAAAGATAACTAAACATAATCGTTTAACACCGAACAAGATAAATCTACCTGATAATCGTTTTGACCACCTCCACCTGGATATTGTAATTATGCCAGTAATACAAGGTTTTAGATACTGCCTTACTATGATTGACAGGTTTTCGATGTGGCCGGAATCAGTTCCCTTAAAAGACATGTCTGCTCAAACCGTTGCAACTGCTTTTTGGACTCATTAGATATCTAGATTCGGATGTCCAAAAACTATAACTACAGACCAAGGTACATAGTTTGAATCGGCTCTATTCAAATCATTGACTAATTTCATTGGATCTAAACGAGCCCGAACTACTGCATACCATCCGCAATCAAACGGTATGGTCGAACGTTGGCATAGAACATTTAAAACAGCTCTTATGTGCCATCCTAATACTTCATGGATTGATATACTGCCGACAGTATTACTTGGTTTAAGAACCTCTTTCAAAGAGGATATTGAGGCTTCTCCATCGGACTTATTATATGGAGGCCCATTACGTTTACCAAATGAATTTATTGAAAATACTAACGATAACACTAATCCGGATGAATTTCTTAAAAAACTTCGGAACCATTTTAGTCTTCTACGACCTATACCAACAGCTCATCATAACAAAAGCAAAATGTTTGTTTTTAAAATATTAATGATCGCACTCATGTATTTCAGCGCACCGATTCAGCCCGAGAACCACTGCATTCGCCTCACACAGGACCTTATGAGGTAGTCCAACGTTTATCCAATCGTTTATATACCATAAAAATTGAAAATAAAGATGTAAACGTCAGCGTCGACCGATTAAAACCAGCCTTTATCATCAAGGATATCTAAGACAATTTTCAACACCAAAGACCTCAAGACTCTAAGTCAAAGTAGTATACCACATCACGACAACTGGAAACTTCAATCAACAATGATCTCGAAAGAACCACTGACGAAAGAGCATCGTTCTCAGCAGTTCCTGACTTAGTCACTGGAGAGGGAGTGGATGTGGCAGCACCAAGTTTGTCAGCTAGTGAACGGAGTGAATCTGGCAACACCTTAGAACACAAAAGAAAAAGAAAACAAATATTAATTCCTCGCGTCGTCTTTGCTACCACAACTATAGACAATTCTTCTTGCAACTCAATTTGAATTCTTTTATACTTCCAAACATGAAAATAAAATAATAATAATTTTAAATAGTTTAAGAGTAAAATAACGCGTTTTATTTACCACAAACTATTTTTTAAAACTAGATTATAGGCAAAAATTGTAAATTCAACTGTCTAGTTTGTTGAAATAAAAAGGATCAAAAAAACTCAATATATATTTTCATAGTCACCCTGTAAATTTATTAATTATAAATTTATCAAGTACACAGGTCTGGCAACACTTGGGCAATCAGCTGCAACTGCTGTGAAAAAATCAAATAAAAACAAAATTTTTTCTTATTGAAGAGAAAAGGATGTTTATCCGCAAAGAGTTTCAATTATTAGTGCTGTGTTTAAAAAATAAGCCAATTGAAAGATTATTTAGTAGTACAGGGCAACATGTACATAAACCCATATCCTTTTGTCATTCCTTGCCACTATGCAACCGTACCAAGTAAGTCCAGGTGATGAGAACTTGTGCTCATGAATGTATATCAAAAGCTTTTAATACAAGACTAAAAGCACTTTTCGTGTTTTTATTTTTTAAAGTACAAGTAAGAGACTGAGGTTGATTGAGAACATACGATTTATTGGACCAACAGTCACCAACAGACAATCCACAACAGCGGCAGCAGCGGTTAACGCACAAATTAAAACCAAAAAGAAAATGGTAAATATTGTAGATATTTAAATAGAACTGGGGTAAATTGAAAAAATGTATAAAACACTTGTTGAGTCCGAATATTTTTCATTTAAATCTGTTTTAAATAAGCACTTTCGATAATTTCAGAAACATTTGAACTTTAAGGTCATTAATTTATTGATAAAAGAAACAGAAAAGTGAAAGTAATCTTAAGTTTCATTTTGTTTGTGAGTAGCACACAGCAAAATAATTAAAATTTGTTATTACAAAATTCAGCAAAACTGGTTTCAGATTTTTTTAAGAACAAAACATTCATTGCTTATGATGCCGAAATTTTAATCGTTTTTTATTCACATTTATAGACTAAACTTACCGAACAAGAACGTGCCGAAGTATTGCAGCCTCTTCTTAACGCTGGCTGGTCCATGGTAAATGGTCGGGATGCAATTTATAAAGAGTATTTATTCGCCGATTTTAATCAAGCTTTTAGTTTTATGTCGGGTGTCGCCCTATTAGCCGAAAAAATGAATCACCATCCCGAATGGTTTAATGTTTACAATAAAGTTCAAGTAACAATGTCGACACACGATGTTGGTGGTCTTAGTGCTAAAGATGTACGTATGGCCAAATACATGGAGGAACAGGCAAAACGTTTTCTTTAAATTGTCGTCAATCGACTTGTATGCTTTTTTCTTGGTAATAAAGGTGATTTTGTTAATTTAACTTAAAATGTCTATGTCTTCATTGCTTAAGTGTTATATTATAATATATAATTAATTTGTTTTTGCTTATGCTATATTAATAAATTTGCTAAGAATTTGGTAGTCGGCCTTTTCCAACACATCAGGCGAAGAATCATCTAATGTATAACCAATTGTTTTAAAAAATCCCCGGGCATTTTCATTGTTATTAAGTACAGTCAGGACCACTTTCTCCATTTTCCAATATTTTGCACATTGCTCTAAAGCCATCATCATATGTTTACCCAATCCCTGCCTTTGGGCGGTGGGCTCTATTTGCATTTCATAGCTGAAATTGTAATTATATAGATATTGCGTTTATATTACAAAAACATATTTATTACCAGTATAACACACTGTGACCGTAATCCGTATCAAAACGAAACATTGAATATGCAACCGGCGTTTTGTTGACATCCACTGCCACCAAATATCTTGCCCATGATTTATTCAAATCGCTCTGCTTCACTTTCGGTTGCCATCCCATACTCAGTTGTTTATAAAATGGAGATACATTCCGTTCAGCCAGTTTAAATGCCCACTTTAATGTCTTTCCATCCATATCATTCTTCATCCGACTATAAAGAACATATTCTTCGGTGCCAGTCTTGTAGCGCAAAACATCTGCCAGAGATTCGAAGGGATTTTTGGCTTTTGAAGCTTTCTCAATATTACGTTGTTGGATAGTTGCATTATTAACAGCTGAATTTATCATTTCTTATAGTCTAATTTGAAACAGTTTATATTAAAATATTATTATTTTTTTTCATTTACAACACAAACATGAGCGCAGCACGTATATTGTACTATAGCAATTATTCATGGCGGCAAAAAAAAAAGGTTAACAGTGCTGTATTTTTACACAAAATAAGCAATTGGCAACGCCATACGCCTTTAATGATTTTAAAGTTAATAAATACTCTACAAATAAAATAAAAGAGAGACAGTAATTAAATAAGATAATATGTAATTTAAAATACTTATTAAAAAAAGCATTTTGTATGAAATTTACATTTTAAATGGCTACTATTAACATTTGACAATAAGTGTTGACAACAATGAATCAGTTGAAAATCGGCGAAAACTTCTGTTTACACAAAATAAACAATTGGCAACGCCATAAGCTTTTGATGATATAAAAGTTAAATAAATACTATACTAATGAAATAAAAGAGAGAAAGTAATTAAATAAAATAATATGTAATTTAAAATACCTATTAAAATAAACATTTTTATGACATTTTAAATGGCTACTATTAACGTTTGACAATAAGTGCAGTTGAAAATCGGCGAAAATTTTTATTTATAATCGCCTTTTACACTTGGTTGAGAGATGGTTAGATGAACGAAGTTTGTTTGAGAGGCGGTAAAGAAATAAAGTGTGTAGTACACGAATGCTTGTACCGTAAATCTTTTGTGTCTCTTTTCTACTTTGCGTTCTGTTGTTTCGTCCTCTTTTTATATTATTACTGTCGAATAAACATACATAGCTAAGAGAGAGAAAAAAACAGAAAACATTAATTTCTGTCCTTTCTGTCTGTTTTCTAATTACACAAGTGTAAAAACTTTCGGGCAGAACAAAAGAGAATTCAAGAAACGTCTACCTATATTTCAACCAAGTGTGGAAGGAGACTAATCAAAATTAATACATTTTATAAGTTGTGATATCTGCAATTATGTTTTGCTAGCTAGACAAGTTGTCAACACTGTTTATTCTTTCATTTACATCAAAATATTAAGGATTTTGCTTATGCTGTCAATATTTGTAAATATATTTTTTATTTTTACTTACAAAGGTATATTTAATTAGTGAATTTTATTTTAATTTTTAATCAGATAATGTTTAAGAAAGTGAAAATTAACAAAAATATAACGCCACCGTCGGCTCCTTCGTTGGACGAGGTTTTGTCTGATATTGAAACCTTTCAGGTTGATATAGAGCAACCCACCAATAACAATAATAAGGGATCTGAGGCAGCTACAAATACCACAGATGCCTGGTGGAAAGTGTTCGAACAGTTTATAGAAGACTTAAAATGTCTGGAAATGGTACACAGTGAAGTGGAAGGTTTCAGAATTCAATTAGAATCACTTAAGCTTGAAATTAATACCGAATCGAAATTATTGAAGAATGAAATAGAACAGCAACAGCATCTGATAAACGTGGCACTGGAATGACGGTATCTTTAAAACCTCTTTTTCTGTTAAGTAGTTGTTTATGTTAAATATCAGTTAAGAGTTAAAGACGTACTTTTTAAGAGATTGATATCATTACAAATAAAAGTTTTGTTGATAAGAAAATGGCTTATTTCATTTGATATAGGTATTTAGGTCTTTTTTGCAATATTGAAGTCATCCTTGCAATGATAGTATCATGCTTTCATTGATTTTTTAAATGAAGGTTTACGAAATCGTTATGTTAATATGATCGACGAATTAATTTCCATAATGACCATAGGTTATATTCAACAACAAAAAAAAAAATGTGTGCGGTTATCATTGAGTTCTACAATATTAAAGAAGGGTTTTTTTTAATGTTTTGAGATATGAATAATGTTTTGATATGAAGCGGAGATTTTTTAATATATCTATATTATTAGACCAATTCTTGCATCTAAAAAGCCCAGCGAAAATGCATGATACATAAAGAAATATACATGTATTTTAGTTTTCGTACACTGCGCCTGCATACATAAATTTATGATGTTCCGTTTTCACCATCTCATAACTGTTATCATAACACCGACCAGGTACTAATACAGGACGCGGCGACCCATGGGATCTATTGCGCCTAGTCTATAGTTTGTTCAGCAGAACTGCTGCCTTCCTAATGAACACCAGATATAAAACCGTTATGGTGGATATGTCACCCTGTGAGACCCAAAGTCTACCTAAACATCTTTTATGTGATAACTTACTTGCTACTCAGATTTTCACATTTTCTTTGGGATCAACTTAATTTAGTAGTTAATTTCCTTCAACTTCCATTGGAGCATATGTAGAGCGCAATATAAAAACGAGATTCTCATATTAACTAATTAGAGTATATGTATAACACACACTTCTGAAAACAGTTTGACCGGACAACATGTTTGTTCTTTAAAAACTTTTATAACTTTATTCATATATTTTCATATTCGATTCGAAAAAATGTCAATAATATACAACATTTGTTAATAAAGGTTTTTTTTTAAGTTAACGACGGGGTAACGAACTCCAAATAAATAAAAATGATTTGCATATTTTCAATGAACTTTCAGAATTTATTTTAAGCAAACAAATGTTATATATATATATATATATATATATATATATATATATATATATATATATATATATATTAACATTTAAAACAATAAATTATTTGATTCATTGCTGAGTAAAACGTGTAGTTTTTTATTGTTTTTGAGTTTGTAATATTTCCTTTCCTACTCCGACTTGACGGGAACATAAGAAAGAACGATGGTTGACAAAGTAGGCAATTCCAAATCGGAAACTGAAATCTTGCCACTATTAAGAAAGAAAAAGCGACAATTATTAATTATATGTAAAAACCGGTAAAAATGAATGCATTTCTAAAACATACCTTAAAGTTCCGTTCAAGTTATCGCTAACGGCTTGTACGGTCATTGTTTCTGGGAAACTACCATTGCCCAAATTAACCCTCTGATTAATTTCTGTAGGATTATAAACCACTAAAAAGCCGGGACTTCCAGACTTAATTCTATACGAATAAAATAAATTAATAATTAAATTAGTAATAATTATTTTAGAATATCTTTAACACAAAAAAGCGCAAAACATGATTTAAATTATACAAGTTAAGAAATACATATTTTCTCACCTTTGTCTAGATGTATTTAACCATAACCCATTTATATTTTATTATTAATGTGTAAGAAATGTAAGCATAATGTTAAGAGACAATGAACAAGTTTACATGACAGTTAGTTCTATAAAGTTTTAAGGGAAATAAAAATGAATTAAAAGAAAAAAACATTTTACCTGGTATAACCAACCAACGGATCGACATTTAACATTTCAAAATCTCCATGCATGTAGGAAGGAGACATACGCCATTTCTGAACTTCTTTAAACACGGTATTGTTAATGTTATCATAAACTTCGGAACCTACGGGAAGTACAGGTGTGCCTGGCAAAAGTGACAGGAAAAGATAAGCAGTTAATTGACTGGCGGCAGTTGTTTCCTTTCCCAAATCAGCTATATTCCACTGTACCCAACTATTGTCTACTTCTTGTAAAATATTTACTAGTTCAGTACGTAATTTTTTTCCATGTGGTACTGCTAAATTTTTTACAAATTGTCCGTAAATTGGTATATCGACACCCATTTCACCAGTGCTAGTTTTGTAAATTTGTGGGCGTATAATATCATCAGCCACCGAAAGGAAGGCCTCGGCAGAGCTGTTTTTAACTACAGCACGATATTCATCAAGAACATTTCCTAGTCCATCCTGGAATGTTGTTTGACTATGCGTCCAAAAGCCATATTGTGTTAAATCGTAGTTTGTGTTTTCAGCTGGAATTTCGTCTTTAAAGTTCTTCGATAATATAAAGAACTTTGTGTTCTTTAGGCGAATGCCTCGTACACCCAAATCAATGGCATGGCGTAGTACATCACTTAATTCTCTTTTAACAATACTGTCATTCATATGCAAATCATATAGATTATCACCGAATTGCGATAGAACATAATTGTGGGGCATAACCTCAGCCCATGCAGAACCATTTACCAAAGACAACCAATTATTGGGTACTTCAACCTTTTCTGTCCATACAAAAGCAGTACGCTTGGTTTCATCTTCTAATGCCTCCTTCATAAGACGAGACGATTTTGGAACATAATTGGCGGTTATGTCCAAAATAACATGCACATTAGTATCTTTGTAGCGGTTAACAATGTTTTTAATTTTTTCTTCCACATCCGGTTCGCGTATGTTATAAGTAAGCTCTGCTGGCATTTCATAAATCACACCACCGGCTTTCATTTGGTTAGCCAACTCGATGTTTTCTTTGCTCACTTCGAAACTTGGAAATTTAGCTAGAATACCTTGCTTGTACCAAGGCAACGGTTCAGGAGCGGCACATTTAGGTGCATCAACAATAATCAAAATAGCACCAACAAGCATTCCCAACCAAACTAGCCAAAAAGTAATGAAAAATATCCAACGCAAACGCACCCAAAAAGGATCATTGGCATATTTCATAAGCTCTTCCTTCGTCATGCCAGTAAAAGCCTGCATAAATGAATAATGGAAAAAAATCAGGGTTAGATCTTTGGATGTTTAATAATTCCGTATACTCGAAGTAATTCACAATCATAATTCAATTTAAACAAATATTCTAAATACTTTAAAGTATTTTCACTACGAACCTCTTGCTTATCCTACGCAAGCATTACAAAAAATTAAGAATATTTAGTAGCTTTTTATTATACCATTGCATCTAATCTGCAACTTACCTTTCCATTGATAACATCAATATCAATTTTCGCATCACCATTTTGATGATCACCCTTAATAAACTTGACCTCTTCACGTTTCTCTGCCAATTTATCATTATCTCCGGCACCCAACATTTGTTCGTCAGCTCCATCATTAATATTTTCTTCCTGCACCATTTTAGTACCTGTTAATGAAATTTCCTCTTTTAAAGCAGCTTCCTTAACACTTTCTTCTGACGATTTCGATTGTCTTTCTTCTGCCAATAAAAATACAAAAAATCCCATTAATTGCCATAGGATAATAATAATCACATTTTACTACTGTTTTCTTATCAACGAAATAAAAAATGATTTATTAAAAGTATTAAAAGTAAAGCAGCGGGTAGATTTAAAGTATATTACTTTACGAGCACCAATATTTCTTGGGTGACTTGTTTTTATGATTTAATTTGTATACAAGCTATAAAGCATCTTCACAAGTATAATAAAGAATAATACAATTAGCACACACGATAATATACAAAAGAAAATTTACTTAATTAATCAACCAAAGCATATCTTCACTGTATGTAATAACAATATGTACTATATTTGATAGATTTATTATAACAGTCATGTCAAATTTAATAGAGCAATTTAAAGCTGAAAGATTTCTATGAATTTTAATTAAAGCCAATCTATCGTAAAATATATTTATACAAATACCTATTTTTATATTTAGTAACTTGTGAAAATTGTTTTTTTTTTTTTTACATATATTGTTAGGCTCCCTTTATAGGTGCTATCGAGTACAACAATACCCTTATTTAAATTTTCAAACACCTACAAAATATAGAATTACGGATAAAAGTGTGGAATTTGTGCCTTGATATATTACTAGAGTCACCGTTTCCGCGTTGCTAGGAGTATTCGTGTTATTTACCTATAAAATGTATTCCTCGAAAGAAAAGTTTAAAGGACAAAATTCAGAAACTGCTATTTAACCGTTCTCTAGATTAAAAAATTCAATATTTACTTTGTTTGGGAGGTGTCACACCCACTTATACATTTTCGCCTATATTTCGGCTGATGACTGTATTGCCTTCGAACTTATTTAGACCAAATTCAGAACCTTCTACTATTCCCGTTTCAAAAGTATACAAAAATCAGTATACAGTATACAAAAATCTACGCCGTTTGCACCAAATTAAGAAACTTCTACTATTACCATCTACTATTAAATAAAATGGAATACTTACTATGTATGTATGATGTCACGCTCACTTATCCAGTACCTCCCACTTTTTGACTGATGATTTGTTTTATGTCGAATTTATTTCGACCAAATTCAATAACTTTAGCTATAACCGTTTTCAAGATAGACAAAAATCATTATTTACTTTGCATGGGAGGGGCCACTCCCACTTATCAAACTTCGCCCACTTTTTGAGTGATGATTTATATTGACCACAAAGTTGTTTGGCCAAATTTTAAAAATATGTTCTAACTCGCACAAAGTTTAAATGCTGTAACAAATTTCGTTTTTAAGTAAAACTTATGCAATACAAAGGGGTTCACTCTAACGTCAATAACTAGCGAACCAATGGACCTACAAAAACCGTATATACATAAAAACCTTGGCGCATTTCAGAAAACATCAATTACATCGGATTTTATAGTTTTATATCCTGATAATAATGCAGTTACTATACTACTTTAATCAATAAGGATAACAAATTCCTAAATACGAATTTTGAATGATAAGTTAGATTTGCCAAATGGTCATCAAAGAAAGCCATTATTGATTTTTACTTAAAAAAAAATCAATTAATGCCTTAAATTGACCATACATGTATGCAGTCGAATTTTGCATTAGAAGTGAAGAAAAAAATCTTCACATTATGTAAATTACATAAGTGGTATGTAATTTAATTCAATGAATTTAACATGATTATTAATGTACGTATATATCCATGCATTTATATTAATAATTCATAATGTATGTAGCTACATACAACGTACATACTTAATAAAAACTTTCATTTCCTTAGTTTTAATCATCTCATTTAAGTTTGGGTGCTCCTAAAATTTTGCTGACGCAATAGATACTTAATATTTTAGTATATTAAAGAAAATGTGTTCCTTTGATTTAATTTAAACAGAAATGTTAATTATTGTCAAATATAATATTTCCCTTAAGATAGAACATTGCCACGTGAATTGAGATGGGAGGGGGGAATACGATTTACACATTTTTTATATCGATGATATACGAATACATAAAATTAAGTGTGTATAATAAAAAGAATCCATATAGAGTAGATACATTATGTAGAATTGAAAATTTTCTTAATTCAAAGGTATGCATGCATATTCGTCTTCGTTTAAATAAGTAAAATATACTTATTAAATTAAGCACTTGAAAAAAAAAACTACACATATTTTTAAATTAATTTTTTTTCTTACCTTTACTATTTGTATCTGTAGTATTACTTTGACTTTTTACAGCAATATCTTCCGAGATGGGTTTATAAATTTCAACTTCTTTCTCAGACTGTTTCTCTGAACAATCTAATGTTCCACAATTGCTCACATTCACTTTTCGAGTGTTTCTTTTCAGTATGTTTTTCATGTTTCTTTTCGATTGAGATTCGTTTTCAAGAGGGTTGAATATGTTAGGTTACCAGAATATGAAATTTAAAAAATCAAATATTTGGCAGCACTGGAATAAAAAATTACTGTTTCTTTTTAAATATAATACAAAGCAAAAGGAGTTATATATATATATATATATATATATATATATATATATATATATATATATATATATATGTCACTGTATATTATTACGTTATAACTGTTATTTGACTTACAGTTACGAAATTTATAAACATTGTGCATTTTAGGATTATTTGGTCTAGTTAACAAAAAATAGAAAATTTTCAAAGCAAAAAAGTAGTCGACAATCATCGTTTTCTTCTATTGTTTAGCTATATATGTTTGTTTATAGTTTTTATTTTGATTGTTATTATCACCGTTATAATTTAGGTTTATAATTAACTAATGTGCATATGATCGTAAAGATGGGACGCAAGGGAAAACAGACCTCTGTCGATATAAGAAATTTAATAATTCATCATTTTATATTGGGCAATTCTGTAAACGCCATATCAGAAATAGTTTAAAAATCAAGAACAATATTCGTTATATAATAAAAAATAAAAATGAGAAAACTGTGGTAAACAAGCAGATGAACTACGAATCGTGCGTAAAGTGAAAAATATTACCAAAGTTAAAGCATCTACACTAGCCAAAAGTACCGAGGAGCACTTAGGCATTTCGGTAACATCTCAGACAAAAAGAAATATTAAAAAAAAATCACGATATCCATGCTAGATTTGCCAGAAAGATAATTTACATTTCCAAAAAAAATAGGAATTTTAGATTAGACTTCTCTAAAGAATATGTGTCTAAGCCTCCTGAGTTCTGGATGGATATTATTTTTGCTGATGAAAGCAAATATTACCTTTTTGGCTGTGATGGGAAGGTTTTAGTATATCTCTAACCCAATAGAGGGTTGGAGGAGAAAAAGATTGTACCAACTGTAAAGTACGGCTAAGGTGGTGTTATGATCTGGGGGTGTATGGCAGCAGCAGGTGTGCAAAATTTACGACAGACCACTGAAAATTTAGGACACTCCGGCCGATATCAGTTCTACCAATATAATGATCCCAAGCTCTTGGCCATCAGTAGAAAGCTTGAGTTTTGATCTAATTGTCCAAATATAATAAAAATTCCGCCACAATTTCCAGATTTAAACTCAATTGAATATTTGTGGAGTCACTTCACTTGGAGAAAATATTAGATCACGTGACTTTACAAATAAAAATCAATTGAAAGAAATCCTGCAAGAAAAGTGGAGCAATATTGATTCTAAATATACAAAAAATTTGCTTAGATCTGTGCCAGAACGTTTAAGACAGGTAGTAAAAGTTAAAGGTAAAGCAACTCGTTTTTAAACTATCAACAAATATTTTATATTTTAAGAATATTTTCGAATACCTTTTTTAATTTTTTATTTATTTTTTAAACAATAAATTTTTTGTATTAGTTTTTTTTGTGATCTCAATTTTTTACTGAATACAGTTCGTTGCTGCTCAATAAAGTTCTTTCTAATTTAGTTTTTTTTTTAATTACACGTTATATTGTTTCATGTCGAACAGTTTTTTTGACCATGAGCTACATACATATGCTCTATGCTTAAAAATTCTTTTTATAAATGTATGTATATTTTTAAAGTACATCTTCATAAATGAGAAATTTCAATAATATTTTTTAATTTCGACACATTCGGCAAGCGTTGAATGATGCACGAGAAATAATTTTGTTGAAATGAAGTGAGGAAAAAATATGTTATAAAATCTAAATATTATTGTGTAGTTTGTAATTGAACTTGTTCAATTAAACAGTTTAACAAAATGAACCAAGAACTAGTGCAAAAACAGATCTTTCCTCTAAATGTGAACAATGATAATTAAGAAATAGTAGGCAAAAAAATAATGTAATTTCACAAGGAAACAAAAATTATAATCCCCGCAAAAGTGAAGTACCTAATAAACATATTTTTTATTTGGTTTTACTCCACTGAAATGAGGTTTCTCTTAAAAATTTGCGTTACACTAAAAACTGTGATCACTGAAAAATATATTTTAATATTATACATTTGTTCTTGTATTTAACGGTATTAAAAAGTACAAAAGAACCTCTGTGAATATTCCACAAAACATGGGAAAAAATAAATTGCTTAAAATTTTTGATGTATATTTTTTTCTTTTAATATGCTCGTGTACATATAATAACACTATTTTAATTTAATTTAATGAAAAAAAACTGATGTAATTTTGCATACCACTTTCTACAGCTATTCAGTATGATTTTCTTTTTTAACAAACAACAAATGTCTTTTTAACACTTTTATGCGTCTGATCTGTCCAATGCACTTAAGTAAACCCAACTAAAGTTATTCGAAGACATGAATTTAACTTTATATGTATAAATATATACGTATACTTGATTTGAGCTGAGTCTTAAAATTAAATTGCAATTTGCAGACTAAAATATCAGGTTTGAAGAAATGGTATAAAGAAATCATAAAGTTATGCGAGTACATATGAAAGAAACATGCAGTCGGGAATATTGTGTGTATTAGGGCATCATCAATTTCTGTATTTGAAATACATACATTGGGGTATTGTCAACAATTCATTAAACCTTTTTGGTGATAAAATTCGTTCTTCATGTTCATGCAAAAAATGAGAGACTTTACTACATATTGCTTTTGTTAAAGTTAAACAAACTCCTTCAAAAGTTTAGATATAACTCACTGCTCTCATACAAACAGGCTACAACACTAATAAAGTTTCTTTAATAAAATAGCAAAATATTTGAATACGTTCCTTTTATATGTTCATAATTTTCAAAGATCAATGAAAAAATTATCAACCACAATGTGCCCCTCAAGATAAAATTTTACCAAAATATATTAAGCAATCTCAACGCAACATAAAATCACTGTTGATAAAATCATAATCACAGTGCACAAGCCCCAACTTGGTAATTTTTCCTATGTATTGTATAGCAACTTAGCCAAAATATGGAATCGTTTCGCAAAGGTACGTAAATCGTAATCATTATTTTATAGAAACATTTAAGGAAACATTTCCTTTTATGTCAACATTTTTCAAAAAATTATTTAAAGACAAACAATAGTATGAAAAATGCTTAGATTTTTTAATAATTAAATTTGGAAAAATAAATAATAAACAAATATTTCTTCAATGGTTACGTTTTTTCATTAAATACTTCCCTCAATGTGACCGTACCTTTATTAAAAAAATATAAAAGATATTCGGGCATGTTCTGTAAACCGAAATCTAGTGAAATTGAAATCGAACGAAACTTCATATTGCTATAATTTTGAAATCAGGCAAGATTTTGATATTTTTTCTCAATCACAAACATAATTACCTTTCAAATAACTTCTTTGATTATCAAAAGTTTAAAATAATGTCTGAAAATTTAATCGATTTCAATTTCTCTCGTTTTCGATTTACAGAACATACCCTATTATTTTTTTAAATGAAATTAATATTTGTAATAAGATTTAAATAGATATATTAAAAAAACACAAGATAACATTAAATTAGATGGCAATGCATAGGCCTTTGGTTAACTGTTTGGTTAATAACTTATTTTTGTCTGACTGCTAGTAGTTCCTTAATAAATTTATAAAAACCCTTGTGATTGAAGAATTTTTACATAATAAAAAAACTATAATAAAGAATTAAAAGCACATTGGCACCCTAATATACAATGTATTCGTATAAGAACGTATGTATTCATTGTAATACATATATAAACAACGCATTTCACTTAAAGTACTGGATACGTTACAAGTATGAGTATAACTTGTTTGTGGCCTCTGTGTTGCGTATTAGGTACTATCGGCTTTGATAATTTGTTATTTATCCTTTTTATTTATTTTTATTTATTCTAAAAGCGATAGATAATTTTCAGGCGATAGTTTCGAATTCCAAGTACTCATTCAAGATTTATTTCTAAAAAGTTCAGATATATGATACATAAATCTTGTTAAAAAAGATTCTTTTTAACAATATATTAAGTAGAGTGTATTAAAAGTCGTATTTTACATATGATTCTACACATACACGTACATACGTACTATGTATGTACATATGTATATGACCCCACCTTAGTGCCGAGAATTTAAGCTATAATTTGATATTTTTTTAATTATTGATTTATAGAAAATTCTTTTGAAATTTTAGCGCTGTCAGCTTATTTATGTTTATATTCCTATAAAAATTATATCGTCACCTAAAACGCAAACGGCCCTAACTAACAAAAAATTCGAAATCGACATTTTCATTAATTCTGTAAAGCAACGGTTTACAAATAAATTTGGACTCTTCCGAATAAAATTAGCGATTTTATTACCAAAAAACAAACGGCCCCATCTACAAATGTGATTTCATGATAAACGAAAAAAAAAAACTAACTAAACGTTTGTATAAAATACAACATTGTCAATTGTCAAAATGCCATATTGGTTTATAGGTTAATTAAACAAAATATAAAAATAATATCTAAAACATTGATAAAAGTCTCGCTGATTAAAACAACACTTTTTATTTTAAATAGCTTTTTGCCTCTCCTGTAAAATTTTTAAATGTTAGATAGGGTCGTTTGCGTTTTAGGTGACGATATTCATTTTGATTTAATTTCATGTATTATATGTGATATGTAAGTATTGAAAATAAATTTTGTAATATAAAAATCAATATAGTTTAACATTTGTAACCAGTAAAAATTGTTTGTTCCATCAGAAATTCGATTAAACACATTTTATAAGATAGGATAATACAAAAATACCCTAAAAATATGTTAGTTCATACTTTTCAGGTATGACAATTACAAAAATTATATATTTATACCATTTATATATGTGTCGATATGGGAGAGTGGCTTAAGTCGATTTAAGACTTTTTATTAACTGTGCTGCTGTGGTATGATATGTAAGACACCCGCCTACCAACCAGAAGGTCCTCGGTTCAATACCAGGCCAGACCATCTGAAAAAAGAAAACTTTTTTCAACAGCGGTATCACCTTATAACATTAGCTAGCAACTGCTTATATGAGTATTACTACTATTAAAAACTTCTCTAATGCATTTGCCGTTTGGAGCCAGCGTTAAACTGTAGGTCCCTTTCAATGAGTCAAAAAATAGATTCGGGTGCAGCTCACTAATTGAGAGAAGTCCCCATATTACTTCATGGAATGGTATGGGAATTAATAATAACTAACCAACACACACTTATAAATTAAAAGACAAGATACGAATAATGGAACATCTTATACGACTAGAGTTTCTTCAATAGAAGTGAATTCTGTTAGATTTTTTCCGAAATTGTCTCTAGATACGATAAATCTGTGTCGGTAAGTTAGAATGTCTTAACCCTTTCGCTACATTGTATCTATATGGATACCTGCAATTTGTGGTCGTCTTACAACAGCCCGAGCAAAGAAATGCTTGTAATTTTAACACATAACATTATTATGTCTTCTTTAAGGTTTAACATATTTTTACATTTTTTAATTTTTGTTTTTTAATTAAAAAGTTTAGTTGAAAAAAAAATACAATACATATATAATTGTAATTTATTTTTTATGCAGAGTGGTTTTACTATTTAAGCCATTAAATTACAATAACATAAACGAAATTTTTTACAAAAATCAACCCACAAACTTAGAAAAGTCTTTAATTTAATATTCTATATTAAAAAAGTTTGGTTTAATGGATTAATAGAGCCGTACGGGCTTGCCTTGTATCTGCAGGAGGCATCCATAAAACTCTATTTAATAATTTTTTTTTTCTTTTAAGTCATTAATTATTAATTCGAAGGCAAATAAGAGTATACATATAAATATCATAAATTTTGAACCATCTGTTAAAAACTTGTAGCGAAAGGGTTAACATGACTTAAGCCACTCTTCCATATTGACACAGATATAATTAAATATAAAATAAATTTAAAATAAGTAGCTAAGATTTTGAAAATTCAATTTTAAATTCACGTTCGCGTATTTGTTAAATTATAAGTTAATAAGTTTTTATAATGTGACAAAAATCGATTTATAATGCTCCCTGGAATAAGGCATTTAACCAGAAAACGAAAAATTTTAATAATTTTTTAAGAGGAATGTAAACAAAATTTATTAATCAAATTTTTGCATATACATAAGTGCTATACAAATTTCTAGTCAAATTGTCTATTGCGATGCTACTGCGAATATAATCTGAGGCGGTTGATACAATATTGGAGTTCCCGTTTAATGTTGCTCCCAAAATAATAAAATGGATTTTTCTTTTCTCAGTCTTGAATATTGTTCATACTCGTACATCAATTGATTGCAATTAAATTTTTAAATAAGTTATCAATCGAACAGTAAAAAAGTGTACGCTGATTACTTTTTCGTTACAAATACTCGGTATTTTCTAACCGTATGAACCATCTCTCACATAGGTTTATAAACAGCGAACATGAACCCGTGATGGTTCGGTTTCAGTTCATATTTTAAAGCGATACTTTTACTCCTTACTCGGAAAAGCTTACCTGGCAACGCTATTCAAACACAAGAGGTCTTATTAATGCTGGTATTTTGTACATATTCTTAATTTTAATAGTACCAAATTATAAACATTAAATATTGGTAAATATTTATGAAACTCTAGAGTAATCCCTCTCGCTTTGGGATCCTTTGTGTTTTACCTGCTTTTTGACTAATATGGATAGATAAAGGAAGCTTTAAATGTTACCGTCCTTTACACATGCAAATTCCATATACAAAAATCAATATATAATTTGTATGGGATATACCGCACGCACTTATTCAACTTCCTCCATATTTCGACTAATGATGTGTATTAACTACTAAGTTATTTAGACCAAATTCAGAATCTTCCATTCTTACCGTTCCAAAGACATACAAAAGCTATATTTACTTTGTATGGGAGGTGCTACTCCCACTTATCCTATTCGACCCGCTTTTTGACTAATAATTAAAAATATGTGTACTAAAAACACTCCTTGCAAAACTCTACAGAACTTACAAAATCTTTAATAAAAAATTAATTTTCATAAAGTACTATTTAACAATTTGCTTTTAAATGAAACTGTGTTATCAACACAGTTCACATCACTGTTTATATTTGTTGTTATTTATTTCACTCTCTCTGTTATAATTTTTGCAAAAACAACTGTGAGTGCTTTTACAGTCCCCTTTCCCCTTTAACACACAAAATAATAAAATTATATTCACTGCAGCAATTGAAATGATTAAAAGTAATCAAGAAATGAACTAGACGACGGCAGCGGTCAGTAAAAACATCGAAAAAATTGCAAAAATCAAGAGTTGCAGACGAATAACAATAGCCCAGTATATCAGCAGAGCTTAAGAACTATCAAAATTTAAAACAAAATTACTGGAGTGTTTGATTGGAACTGTTTATTGGATAATCGATAATGTTACGAAGAAGTGCTCTGTGTGTTGTTAAACACAAAGAATTATGTCAAAGGAACCGTTCAATGTCATCTCTCTTGTGCTCAAAAGCCTTAATCGATGGTAATTGGGTATCAGCAAGCAGTGGTGAAATATTTGAGGTTAAAAATCCAGCCAATGGTCAGATAATTGGTAGTGTACCCAACATGAATCAGAAAGATGCTCAGTTGGCCATTAACGCAGCTAAAAAGGCTTTCTATTCAGAGGAATGGACTTCCTTAACTGCGAAACAGCGTTCTCAGTTGCTCAAGGTATTACTAACGGAAATGTTTTATTTATAGAGGATAATAAATTATTTGTAATATTTATATCCCACAGAATTGGTACCACTTGGTTGAAAAGAATACCCAAGAAATTGCCGAAATAATGACAGCCGAATCGGGTAAACCTATTGTGGAGGCAAAAGCCGAAGTATTTTATGGAAATGCTTTTTTGGAATGGTTCGCCGAAGAGGCTAGACGTATTTATGGTGAAATAGTACCTGCGCCAGTACCTAATAGAGAATTGATAGTTATGAAACAACCAATGGGCGTAGCTGCCTTAATCACACCTTGGAATTTTCCATTTGCAATGATTAGCCGCAAAGCTGGGGCTGCTTTAGCTGCAGGTATTTATCTTTCGCAAGGCGTTAAGTTATTGCGTCAGTTATTGGAAAAATCACATACTTTTTGTTTTGTAGGCTGTACAGTCGTTATTAAGCCAGCAGAGGATACACCATTTACAGCTTTGGCCGTAGCTAAACTTGCTGAAGAAGCCGGTATACCAAAAGGTGTTGTAAATATTGTGACTTCAAAGAATGCTGCGCCCATAGGTGAATTGTTTTGTAAAAGTCCTGACGTACAGGGAATTTCATTTACTGGCTCCACTCAAGTGGGCAAAATATTATTTCGTCAATCAGCGGATGGAATAAAAAAATTATCTTTGGAACTGGGAGGAAATGCACCATTCATTGTTTTTGACTCTGCCAATTTGGAAAAAGCTGTTGATGGTGCAATGGCATCAAAATTCCGTAATTGTGGACAAACTTGCGTATCGTCCAATCGCTTCTTTATCCAAGAAGGAATTTATGATAAATTCGTGGCAGCCATTAAAGAACGTATACAAAATTTAAAAATAGGCCCTGGTGATAAAGAGACCACACAAATTGGTCCTTTAGTAAATGAAATGCAATTCAATAAAGTATCTTCATTTGTTGAAGACGCACGCAGTAAGAACGCAAATATTGTATGCGGCGGTAAACCACTAAAAGAATTAGGAGAGCTATTTTATGAACCCACAATTGTTACAAATATTCCACCCTCAGCGAAAATATACAACGAAGAAGTATTTGGCCCCGTAATCTCAATAATTAAGTTCAAAACTGAGGAAGAAGCTTTGGCAAAAGCGAATGATTCGCCTCGTGGCTTGGCGGGATATTTCTATAGTGATGATATACAACAAATATTCCGTGTAGCCAAACGCCTTGAAGTAGGTATGGTGGGTGTAAATGAAGGACTTATATCAGCAGCTGAAGCTCCATTTGGTGGCATTAAAGAGTCTGGCATAGGACGTGAGGGTTCGCACTATGGTATTGATGAATACACAGAAATCAAATACATTTGCTTGGGCAATTTGAAATATAATTAAACATAATGATAAATTCAAAATATTCTAGCACTTTCCATAGCGATTGCAGCTCTAATAAGTCTTCCAGTCATTAATAGTTAGGTTTTATTTTGATTTGCTTTGCGATATACAATAAATATTTGGTTTAAAGTGTTTTCTGTTTGATGTATCATGCTATAAATAAATATTAATTTTCTTCTATTAACTGTGAAATATTTAATTTTATTCCAACAATTGAATTTTGTTATATACATAGAGTTTGCAAAGAAGCAAGCATTTTTTTTTTGTCATTGTTCTACGCTTTCGAGCAGGACACATCGCATCTTGGGTGAATTTATGATCCAAAATCTAACCTTTCCGTCATGTACAGACCATACTGCTATCCTTCAATTTACGCAGGCCCTCAGCTGGTCGCGGCGTCAGGATTATTAGGATTTCCGGGTGTGTAAAATTTTCCAGTTCTTTACCGTTTTTCTTTGTCTTTTCTTTTTTGTAGGCAATTTCTGCTTAAGACGATCACAATGGAGTATATGGTCTCTGAGTGTTTTGCCCATCGGTCGTGGACCGATGAATGCTTGTCCAGAAACCAAACCAAATTTCAGATGTCATACGTGCAAGAATCCCGCTTGTTTACTTTGATTCTCCCCAAAATATTTTAATTTTCTTAAAGCTGGCAGTCACATTTCGCGTTGCCAATTTTTTAATATATTGCAGTTTTCTTATTTGCCTCAAAATTGGCGGCAATGAACTAAAAGCAAAGAGGGCCATACTCCAATAAACAATCTACGTGCTTTAAAGTATTATAATCTGTAATTATTTCTTAATTGCGTAAAAATGAATGATACTTGTAAGTAATTTCGTCATAAATAAATGTAAAGTAAATCAACAATTAAAATTATTACCATCTTCAGATCAAAACGATTTTAATGCAACTCAGACAACTGAGGGTGCATCGGCCGAAAAAAAAGCTGAAGGTATTGTACCGGTTTTAATAAAGCAAATCCTTAATTCACCAGAAGGCAACTTTCAAATGTTTGATATGACCTTTAGTATGGTGTATATAAAAGCGATTGTACGAAATATTGAGACATCGTCTACAAAAATCACATATTTGCTAGAAGACAGTACCGGACGTATTGATGCCCATTACTGGTTGGAAGAAGGTGACACCTTGAAAGCCCCAGATGTCATGCTAAACAAATACGCAACTGTTTATGGTAGTGTAAGATCACAAGGTGGTCAGAAAACTTTAATGGTTTTTAAAATGCTACCAGTTAATGATCCCAATGAGGTGGTGACTCATATTCTAGAAGTATTAAATGCTCGTTACAAAGCCGAGGACTACGCTCAAAAACCTAGCTATGCTAATTTCGAAGGATCATCTAGGGAGCCATCTGGTGCTGGTAATGATTTAGGTCTAGATGGAAAACAATTGGCTGTATTTCAAGCAATTAAAAATCATCAATCCACTGATGGCATTAGTCGGGCCGAAATCAAAAGAAAATTTACGCATATGTCTGATAATGATTTGAAGTAAGTAACAATACAGGATTAGTTATAATATTACTACCTATGTATGTATTCGTAATTTATATTTGTATTTAACTCTTTCTTTTGCAATCTGTATGTTTTTTGGCATCCGTATATTAATTCCTATAATGAAGTGCACCCGATTCTATTTTTAGACTCATTGAAAGGAACCTACAGTTTAACGCCGGCTCCGAACGTCGAACGCATTAGAGAAGTTTTCAACAGTAATAATACTCATAACCAGTTACTAGCTAATGTTATGAGGTGATACCGCTGTTGAAAAACTTTCTTTTCTGCTTGGTAGGCGGGTGACACACTTGCCGTTCATAAAAGGGTTAAAAAGTTTTTCTAATAGATTAAAGAAATATGTTGCTTATTTTTATTAATCTAAGATGTCGAAATACGACAACGAATAAGCCAACTATGATAAGAACCATTATAAAAAATATTATTTTCGGTTGTCTTATAAGCGTATACGTCGTCACGCCAACGGACAATCCTACACAAAAATTCGAAATCGAGTTTCTTACTGATAATATGGTTCGTTAAATCAAACTATATGCTTACGCAAATTTTAGCCTCCTGTTATCAAAAATGTCTAAATTTTTATAAAAACACGTTTCAAATTAAAATTTTTTATTATGTATAAAATTTATTTCAGCATATTCATTTAAGACTTCTACAAAAAGAATACCTTATTATTATAAACTTTTTTCTTCTCCTAGAAAAAGTGTAGTCAGGTCCGTTTTAGAAATTTTCCAAATCTTGATTCTGAGAGTTTCCGTTGAGGTAATAACGTATTTCGTTTTCTTTTCAGTTCCATACTAGATTTCATGATTGGTGAAGGCCATATATACTCAAGTATAGACGCTGATCATTTCCTTTGTACCGAATAAAATTTAATTATATATCTTATACCTACATAGTTGTTTTTAATATTAAGCTGTGTATTTTTGTATGGAACTATTACATTGAACAAAAAAATTTAATTTTTTTTCGTTACCATTGAAAATTAAAAATACGGGAAAAACAAAAATTTTGTTTTATTTTAACTAAAAAGTTTAATGTAATTTTTTGAAAAAAAAGGCGAATAGTTACATGTAAGCAATTGGGTTAAAACCATATTTTTGGATGTTATATAAAAAATTGAATTTGTTGGATAGTACATGTCGAGAAAACAATACAAATGCTTACAATTATTGTCGAGTTTGTGCGAAAATGTACAGACTTTTATACTAAAAACATTTGTAAGAAAAAAGCAGGCAGGTTTTGCCTTGTGAACCCACAAGTACTTTTATTCTTTACGTGTGAACTTAGATAGTTTTTTTAAATATATTTATTTGGCATGGGAATAATGCAAAAACGTAATTGCGTCCTTAAAAACACCCGGTAGTTTAACATTTAAATCTGTATATTTAATCGGAAATAAATTTAAATACATGACATATGAAATACTAAACAATCGTATAGAATGCCATTACAAATTCACACTAATTTAATGATGTTCGGCATGTTCTTTAGCTTGACTTTCGGCCCAGGCTTTCTTATTTTCGGGAGAGTTGGCTAAAGAGAAAGGAAAATAAGTGGAAATGAGGTTAGTTTTGTCACACATCGAGTTGTTCAAAAAACAAATACAATAATCGGTTTTCTTTAACTTACCGAGTTTGCTGATCTTGTAGAACACTGGAATACACAAACCAAAGGCGACAAAGTAGTAACGCCAGATCCATTGGTTCTTGATATAGTGTTTCAATGGAAATTGAGCGATTTTGGCCGAAAAAGTGTAGGGGAACTTCATGGGATTGCCAACTGGCTTCTCAACAACTTTGTCTGCCATTTTTGTTGGTTTTTACACTTCTGTAATAGATTTAAACAATTTTATTATATCGATTTACTTAAACATTCTCTTAAAAATTATGTAATCCACAATTTTTCTATACAAAAAAAATCCACCTTCAATACCTTCAAGTCAAGTAATTTGCAAAATGTCAATATTCATCATGAAGTTAGTTGTATTTCGAGCTAAAATAAAGCTGCCATATTGTAGATTTTTAAACTGTCCTTGTTTCTTTTTATATTTACCATAGATGGAGCTGAAAAGAAATATGGAGAAAAAATCATTAAAACAATTTAATTTGATATTTAATATATAACTACGACAAAAACATGATTTTAATATGTTAATACAAATAACGTAAAAAAACAAAAACATATAATCCAAAAAAATATTGTTACAATTTATTTCATAATTTATATAAACAAAAGAACAACTATGTATATTAAACGTTTTTTCTATGACAGAAATTTCCCCATTTTTATTTACTCTAGTGCTTATTGGTTATTGATAGTTGACACTACTTAAGTTTGGTAATATTCGTACAAAAAAAAAAAAAAAAGAGAAAAGCACGCCAAACACACATTAATATTTTCGCGCGTCAACTTTGCAAAAATCTTTGGTTTTTTACTAAATAAATGAATTAAAACTAAATAAAATAATTAAAAACAACGATTTCGTTACCAGAGAATCAAAATAGCACCAATTTGTATCGAATTATAAGAGAAATATATGAATTTTTACAGCATTTTAGTGGTGTGAAAATTTGCTTTTGCTAGACTTTTTACTCACCAACACACAAACACTTGTATAAACAACACAAAAAGGAATTTTAGAAAAAAATTTTGGAGAAAAAGTCAGGGATACTAAAAAACATAAAAATCAGTCAAGGAAATTTATTTGGAGTAAAAAGTTGGTGAAAAAATGCCTATCTGTAAGCGCGATGGTTTTGATAATGCTCCCTCAAAAAACAAAGATGAAACGTTTCAAGATAATGAAGACGTTTTCTTTTGTGAGGTGACCAAAGAGATATTCAGGCAATACGAGTAAGTATAACAAACATTAAATTTAATTTGAAAAAATTTTGTAATGTTATTAATCATTGAATAAATATGTTTCTGTATGTATTCACTTGACGTGTTAAATTGATAATGTAGAGATTATTTTCGTCATGTTATGGCTATAAACTCGACCGTGTGGCAATGTGAAGCTACCGGTAAGGATAATCTTACATATGCTGAGGCTTTAAAGAGCGAGAAGCGAGCACGAAAGAAAATGGAAACGTTTAAGGACAGCCTACGGCCGCCAGTGATGCTGGTTATAGAGCATGCCAAACAAAGTTCACTGAATGTTTTGAATGCTTTGACTTTTCGTTTTTTGCGCAAACGTTTCTTTCTTAACGAAGAGGTGCAAATAATAGAGAAGACCAGGTATGCTCCATACACTGTGGTGGATATAAAGTCGCCAGATAACAAAGTGCCAGCTAATGGCGTTTATGAGGAAACAGAGAACTTATTATATAAACTGAAAAGTCTGGGAAAGTCACAAACAGAAGCTACAGTTCAATTCGATAAGGTTAGGCGGCTGAGGTTTGAATTTACGTCGGAGAATTTACAAATGTTTATTAAACATAATGTTGTACGTGTCGATGGTATTCTGAGACCCAAGCCAGAATCATACAAGAAATATGTGACAGACCGCAAAATAACGTTTGAGAAATTATTTATAGGAAGAATGCCTCATTTTACTCCAGCTAAAATTAGAAAACCCGAGGAGGTCAAAAAACAATCGACGCTCAATAACTATTTCGGCAAGAAAGCAGAAAATGAAAAAACTACTACTACAAAAACTGCCAGTGCTCAAGACAAGGCGAAATTGGAAAAAGAGAAAGCTGAAAAGTCTGAAGCAAAGGCTAAATCATTAAAAGAAGAAATGGAACGTTTAAGGCGTGAAAAAGAAGAGCAGTTACTAGAACAAATGCGTCAAAAAGCAGAAAAGCGTGCCAAACTTTTAGAAAAAATTGAAGAAGAATGTACAGCGTTGCTAACAAAAACAGATGATTTAGAGAGAACTGATCAACGACTATTGCCAACATATACACCCATATGCACAGCTTTTTCCACAAAATTGATTGGTGACGCCTTCATGTTAAGAGAATTTATGCATACTTTTGTTGGTATTCTGTCTGGCATAGAAGTTTTTCGAGGGAATTTGAGTTTTTATGAATTGGCCCGTTCATTCACAATCAGAGAAGTGGCCGGACCACTTTCCGATATTATACTAATATTATTGGGCACTATAATGGATCTCCAACGAGAGGAAGAGGAAGAAAGTTATGTAGACTATAAGAAGGCTGATGAACCCATTGGCTTTTGGACACATAAATATGTAAAGCGTCACTTTTCATTTAAGCTTAATGAATTACCTTTGGATGCTCTTACCGTCAGTGAAGTTTTACGTTTACATATTTTGTCTTCTGGGGCTGTTGTGGGCAACAAATCGGCGGAAAAATGGCGTATTATGTACAGAAATGGATATACTGCATCAGAAGATCCTGGTTTAGTATTGCGTAAGCAATACCCTCATATATTAAGAGCTCTTAAGCTTTATACAGTTTACCAATTGCCGTATGCTGATATCATGCGCATTCTAAAGTGCTTAATGGCCCAGATCTTAACTTATTCTTCGACAATAAATCTTATCGAAGAGAGAATGGAACAAACCTATAGCGCTAAGCAAGATTTAAAGAATCTTGTTACCATGGAAAATCAAAGATTAACTAGAGTTCAAACACAAAAACGTATACTGACAAATGAATTCAATCAGCAGTGCATGGAAGATGAAATCAAAAAAGATGCAGAAAAACGTAAGGCCTTGGAAGAGAAGCTGAATAAAAAAATAGCCGAACTCTTGGCTCAGTCCGAGAGGGAGCACAAAAAATATCAGCAGCAAGTATGCAATTTGAATAAAGCCCTTTTTAATTTTCTTGTTTATTTGGGTATGGATCGCGCTTACCGCAAATACTATGTGCTAGAGTCAATGCCAGGAGTTTTTGTAGAACACCCTCCTGATTGTATGGATGTCTGCTTAACGAATCCACCTAAAAATCAAGTGCGCAATGGAATAATAGCCAATATTGCAAACTTACCTAAAACCCGTAAAGATTTAAAAGCATATTTGATGAAAATGTATGCCGAAGAAGAGAAAAAAAATATGAATGCGACCGCAAGTAAAAAAACTAAAGAAAATGATGCTGCTCAGGAAGATAAAGAGAATCATATTCAACAGAATGGTTTGATTAATGGTTTAACAAATGGTCATGTTAACGGCGATAAGATGGAATTGGTTGTCGGTGATGCTGAAGCAACACCAACGCAGTATCAGTTATTTATGTGTACCGGTGATCCACTTAACTGTATTGTCCATGATGACAGAAATGCAGATCGCCAGCGTTGGTCATATTTCTATAAAAAAGAAGATCTTGATTCCTTAATAGAATCATTAAATCCACTTGGAATTCGAGAGTCTGAACTGCGTGAACAGTTGACTACCCTTAAAGATCTTATTCATGAACATATTAAAAAATGCCCGGAAGAATTGTTAAATATGGATTCAAAGCAAATACAAAAGTTTAACACTCAAATGTTTGCAGATACACAGCGTAAATACAATAATTCAAACTTTGGTTTTCCCATTGAGGGTTCTGATTTAAATGAAGTGATGTACGGATCACTTGTAGAACGGATTTTACAATTTGAAAGTGAAATTTATACAGGAGATTTAGGGCGATTAAAAGTCAAAGACATGGAAAAATGGCGAAGAGATCTTCACAACAGCTGCTATGATCCTCAGACAAAATTACAGTGGGGACCTCCAAAGCAAAATGTGAACAGTGGTGCTGTTGCTGAGGAGGAGAATGATGACGAGGATGAAAACGAGGGCTCTGATAATGATGGGGAGACTAATGATGGCGAAGAAAGAATCTATTCTGGCAAGCCTTATCGTGATCCAGGAGAAACTTTAGGAGACACTTTGGAGATTGAGTCAGAGGATAGTGCTGATGAGGGAATCTCTTTGCACGATTCTGATACTTTACGATTATATGTTAAGCAGTTGGCCTCTGCGTTATTGCAAGTTGAGCAGGCAGTCGAACGACGCTTCCTCAAAGAGCCATTCGGTATACCGCTTATAAAAGATAAGGAAGCAATGGAACGTAAACAACAAACTGCCATTAATCGTTTGCGTCAATGGGAGGTTTCCTTAATGGAGAGCACTAGTTATTCACAGGTATATAGTAGAGATGTGTTTAATATTTGCAAAATATATGTATATAAATTGTATTATATTTTAGGTTTTTTTGCATTTAAACGTCTTGTATGATTGTATTTTGTGGGCTCGTTCGACAAATAAATCAAATTGTATGGTTTGCCGTCGAGGAAGTGATCCGGATAAAATGCTGCTTTGTGACGAGTGTAACGGTGGTACTCACATGTTCTGTATGAAACCAAAAATGAAGACTGTTCCTGAAGGTAATTGGTATTGCAAACGTTGTGTAGCCCGTCTAGGTCTAGAAAACGAAAATGACAAGAAAAATAAAAAGACACATAGACGCAAACGAAAATTTATTGTTGACGAAGAAAATAGCGATGTGTCTTCTGTGACTTCAGAAACGAAGACATCAAAAGGTCGTTCAAATGTAGGTGGTAGTGGCGGCGGCCGAGGCAAAAAACGTTTACAATCCAATGAAATCGAAGAAGCCTTGGGCGAATTTGGTGATGATGATGATCAAGATGAAGAGCTTGAAGATGATGAAGTAACAGTTGAACAGGCCTTAGAAAATATAGATGAAGAGGATCTACAAGCTGACGATGATTATGATGGTGAAGGTGATAATGAAAAAGAACTTATAACGGGGTCAAATAATCAATCAGATGTCGATGAGTAAGTTGAAAAAGAATTATTTTCCAAAACAGAAAAAAATAACTTTTTGCATAACGTAATTTAGAGATGAAAGAGTATGTAATGTATGCTCGTACGATGGCAGTGAATTATCATGCACACGTTGTAAAGATTCATTCCATTTAGAATGTATAAACTTAAAGCGTCTGCCACGTTACAATTTTGTGTGCACAAAATGTAAAACAAAAGACACAAGCAAAAAACGAAAGAGTCGAACAAATGGTAAGTAAAATAAAGATGAGTAGCGCGTTAGTGGAAAAAAGTGTATCAAATACTATTTTTTCAAAATCTACTTAAAAAAGTTTGAAATTAAAAGTTTTTTATTTTTTATTTTTCTCAAAATTTTATTTCAGAGTCGTCATCTGACGATGAAAGTGATGATGACGATGAACCTCTAGTGAAACGCAATAGACCTGGCCGTCCACCATCGCAGCGAAATTCATTAGTTAATGGAAATGCATCCACACAAGAAGTAGCAAAAACTAATAGCCGACGTTCAATTCGTCGTACAGGCGATGACTTACCATTAAACAGCTCAGCTCTCTATGAGTTACTAGAGAAGATAATGAAAAATGAACATGCTTGGCCTTTTCTGAGGCCAGTTTCTCAAGCTGAAGTTCCCGATTACTATGATATAATTAAAACTCCCATGGATTTTGCAAAAGTAAAATCAAAACTGAATATGGGTTCATATCAAATCAATGAAGAAGTAATGCGAGATATTGAACTTGTGTTTAGTAATTGCGATGATTACAATGTGAAGGGCAATGAGATTTACCAGTAAGTTGATATTTCAAATTTACAATAAATAAAATAATGGAACTATTTTTTTATTATTTTAGAGCTGGTTCTGCATTAGAAAAACATGTTATTGTTTGGTGTAAGGAACTTAATCTACCATTTAAACCTAGCGATATGAACTCTGAAGAATAGAAAATTAATAGAAAAGATACAAATTTCTATGCGATTGTATTATATATTTAATTAGATTTTTTGTGTCCTTACTATAAAATATTTCTTTTTAGTACTGTCCTCATTTTTTATTACTTAAAATTAAAAAAAAAAAAACAATATAAAAAATAATTTTATTTATGTTTTAGAACTTAATCATTGTAGTTTTCCTGTTTAAATTCTTAATTTTAATAAAATATTTTTGTAATTTTTCGATTTTCTTAAAATACTTCATATTAAACAAATTCTCTAATTTAGTTATAAACAATTTATATATTTCTATTTGTATTTTAAGTATAAAGGTTTAGATCAACACTTTCATTTATAAACATAAGTTATAGATTTAAGAATAAAAATTATTAAAAATTAGTTCTCACCAATTAAATAGAGATCTACTAAATTGCAGAAAACACAATAAAGTTCTTATGTACTAAAAACTTTCAATTAAAATAAAATTTGCATTATAAAGACATAAAACGTCTATTTATTTTTTGAGTTGAAAACAATTCAGTTACTGAAAGTAAACATTATTAACGTAATATTTTTTTACATTCGCGGTAAGTAATCTTATTAGCTGCTTTACTTAATTATATTCCAAATACTGCTATACTTATTAGGTTGTTAGGAGAGCTTATTTTTAATTTGGTTGGATTCCATTGCCATGCTGAAAGGTAAAAATCTAATTTACTTGAATCATTGCAACAAATAAACTTTCACAATCCATGAAAATTAATTCACTCTGAACTCTTTGGGAAACACTGCCAAATTATAAAACAACTCGATCACTGGATTGACCCAGATATACAGTCAAATTCTGAATAAGAAGTTTCTGAAATTTTTTCCCTATTACCTGTTCTATTCTAATGAAATTTCAAAGAAACTCAATTAAAGGAAGAATGTGATGACAAATTTTGGGAATAAATTTCCTTGAATATTACAAGGGAGTCGTGCTAAAAAATTAAAGTAATTGAATTTTTTTTTTATAAAAAGACTACCTTTAAGCACCCAAAATATCCAGAAATCTTTAATTTTAAAAGAACGGTTACTTATATTGCCCGTTTTCCCGATATTAATCTCGCCCAGGTCTAATTTTGAAACAACATACCTTATTGGATTCATTACCTGGTTCTATCTATGTTCAACAAAGTTTCACAAAATCGGTTAATTGGTACGCATCATGATGCACTCATAAGCAAATTGAATACACAAAAATAAGAAGGTAGCAGTAGTCTTCACTTAATTTCGAGTTGTCAATTTAATAAATTTTCAATACCAAGTATATGATAAATAATTTTTAATTTAAATCTCTAAGGTACGCCATAAAAATATTTTATAGATTTTAACTCGAAAATTCGCAATTACCTTTCTTAAAATTCCGTCTCCCTGTTTGTTTGAATACGAGGATTATATTCCTGGGAAAAATGAATCTCCAGGGAATATATTTCCCCGGAAATTTCAGAATTGGGCTGATAATTGATGCATTCTGAGTTTAGCCAATTTGTTATAGTTTTGACTCAAAGCTCATTAAAGTTTAATATAATTGTAAAATTACAGATCGACGATGATTTATATTTCTATGCATGTATTATGTAACGTATGTACCCTATTAATTATTATTTTTAATACATGCAACAAAAAGAGAAAAAAAGTATCTTTTCAAATGCAGTTCTCATTTATTGAATTATTTAATTTTTTTTTATATTGTTCAATCATTAAGACAAATTATTACATTAGTTAATATATTGTTGTATATATTTTTAAAGTATTCACAGAAAATAATATTTCTTAAGTTTATTTATTATGTTTAATTTTTGAAATTATGTATTGCATATTGTTTTGTTTTTCATCTTAATACCAATTAAAAAATGTCTACGTTTAAGAAGTGCAGTCGTCAGTCGTAAATTATTCGGACTACATCATTAGAATTATAAAGCAACTACTTATTACAGTTCAAAATAATTGTTTTTTTTTATTTCATAAAAACTTGCTTGAATATTCTTTTTTAATTAAGTTTTAATATAATATATTAAGTAGTGTAAGAGAGTGGGTGTATGTATGTAAGTCTTGTATAATTTCCATATCTTCTATTTATGAGCTACATATATTTTATAATGAAAGAGGCATTGTGATTTTATGTATGGACTTAATTAAGATTAAAATGCTAAAACACAAAAACAAAACAAATTAAAAAAATGACAATTCTAAAAAATTAGATGACGTTGAAGAAGGAGGACATGTGATTGTTTAATCACTTTCGGTATCATCAAAAAATTTTTTTCTGTAATTACGACGCACACGAGCTACTTTCTGCCGAAATTGATTAAAATTCGTTTTGCGATTATTTATTACTACAACACCTTCATCATCATCATCATCATCATCATCATCATTGTTATTCTCATTAACTTTCTTAACATCACAGTCATTTTGTTCATAACAAGGTGAAAGGTATGTGACAACTCTCGTTGAGTTGGAGGTGGAAGCCTGTATATCGTTGTGGTCTATCGTGCTAGGTGTGGTTGAGTTGTTTAAGCTGACACCACTATCTGGCGTAAACATATAGGAATTTATATTATTGTGTTGCGACGATGGAAGAGTATAATCAAAATTATCCAAACTAGTTCTTGTGTTATTTAGATTGGGTCTTTGTGGTGTGAATTGGCCATTATTGTTAGCGTTTTCATCAATGCTAAATATACTGTTATTATTTGTTTCATTATTGTTTAAAACATCTTCACTGTTTAGCTCATAATTGTTCTCATCGAAATGAACTGGTAGATTATTTTCATTGTTAAAATCATTTTTAACTTTTATATAATCGTTTATGGACATTTTACGTTTTTTCAGAGGAGAATCAGTCTGTGCAGTATTTTTAAAAGATTTTGAAGGAATACCCTTGGTCGACGCTGATGAAGTTGAAGATGTTGTTTCTTCTTCGAAAAAATCATTACGAAAACTAATATTTGAATTTCTCGAACTAGTTGTTGGCAAATCCTCGACTACATCATTAACTGTGCAATGTCTCTTTTTAGGGCTTTTAACAGAATTTCCATTTCGAACAATTGTAGATTTATGAGGCGAAGTTGATTTTTTACAATTATTTTTTTTACATTTACTGCTGCTACTACTGCCGTTATAATCAATAGTATCATGATTTCTGGTGTTTAGTAGAGAAACTTTATCATTTGTAGGATGATTTCTTTGAGGTAGTATTGTTTCATTTGCATTAAGCACACTTAAAGCTGCAGAGTTTCTAGGTCGTTGGTTTGATCTTAGGGATCTCGTCAAATTTGTGCGAGATTCCTCTGTATGATTGCTGCTGTCACGTTTATTGGCTCCATTATGCTTTTTATCATTGAATTCTGTGTTTCTAGCAGTAACGTTGTTTTGTTTATTGATATTACTTTCGTTCTCATTATCATCATCTTCTGAATCAGACATAAATATTTGGCGGCTTAGACGTAAAAAAGCATCTGCAAAAAAAAAAAATTATTAAAACCTCTTAAAAATATTGGTTGTGCTGATATTTTTATATTTATTAGAGGACAAAACAAATCGTGTATATAAATTTGGCATATCAAAAAAAATTCTCACCGATAAAAACAATAATTTTTCAAAAAATAAATATATAGTCGTCTGAAATGCAGATGGGTGTAACATGTATCATCACATGTATAAGGCCACACCAAACAACGTAGTTTTCACTAACAAAATAACTCAACATTGTATTGGATGCTACTGTGAAAAATAGTCATCGTCATGTTTAACATATAATCACAATACTTTTAATTTTAAATTTTTTATCTTTCCTGTCAAATTTTAAAAAGTGATGATTGCCACTTTTGCATTTCTGGTGACAATATGTATACATATGTATATAGAATTCCTAATGTTAACTAAACGCTTTGGTTCAAATATATATGCCTATTTAAATAAATTATTTGACTAACAATTCATTATTTGTTCTAACACGAAAAATTGCATGCCCAAAAACAAGTGTATCCACTTGTCATAATATACAGATACAAATTATTAAAGTAAATGTTTCTTTCTATTTAAAAACAAGGCTCTCTAACGTTGTAATATAAATACACAAGGGCGGGCTAAACTATTTGTTTGAGTTGTTATTTTGTACTTAATTTAAATATTTTTTTTTCCTTGAGAATATTTTTCTACAAAAATTCTATTGAGGCTTGATTATGATGTAAACATCAATTAATATGACTTCACAAAAACAAATACAATCTCTAATCAAAATGGTTTTCAGTTTGCTAACGTCACTTTCGTAGAAGTGTAGATAGATGTCCTTACTTAGTATTAAATCTGATATAATTGGTTAATTGATGAAGTAAACTCAAAATTTATAAGAATTAAATGAAACTTCATTATTAGATATACATATGTATGTAGATATGTACGTATGGTATATTAAATTTGTTATTACGATTCTCACAACTTCAGCATATGAAAGCACGCAAAGATAATTCCCATACCTAAACCTGACAAAAGTTACAGACCTATCGCAATACTACCACATTTATCTATGCATAATTCACGAGCAGATTAGTAGCCACTTGCATAACAACTCTTTGCCTTAAGGTCTAAACACAGCTGCGTTAGGCTATGTTTCTTAAAAGTTAAAATGAAAATTGGATCAAAATATTGTTACGAACATAAGGTTGGGTATCACGGCGTTTATTACATCGCTAAAATAAATAAGCAAAAGCTACAAGAACAACTATATGTGCTGTTTACAAATAACCAAATCGACAACAACAACAACTATTAGCAGAGACAAAGTAAATAAAAATAACACGGCAACATTATTGTTGTTAAGCAGAAAAGAAAACAAGTAACAGACTATAAACAAGCAACAACAAATACTAAGAGTTGGAAGAGGTAGATGTTTACATACGCATCGCTACAAAAGAACTAAAAAGAAATTAAAGGAAAGAAATGGAATCTACCTGAAATATCGAGAGGTTCGAGAGCTTTCGATGTGTTGTTTACTCAACCATATAAAAAGCACATCGATGCGAACAGCAATCAGTTGATGTGTCGTAAACTCAGCGGGTGCAGTTTAAGTAAAGTTAACTCAGTGAAAGTGTTATTGGTGTGAAGGGAGTTTATAAGGAGTAAACACTCGTGAAGCTAGTAGTGAAGTAAAAGCCAGTTTAGTTGGAGCTAACTCAGTAAAGAGAGTTAAGTGTGGATAACCTCTGGTTAAAAAGGTTGTGATCAAACCTAAGTTATAACTACGATCGGGTTGGAAGATCTTTAAGTAGAAAGATCTGTCGAGTAATTGTTGTTGTTTACAACATTGTAAACAGACAGAGTAATTAAGAATAAAAATTGTTATTGCCTGTAAAGAGATTACAAGCAGTGGTGCATAACTGTGCTGAATAAAGAATTTTTTAATTAAAACCAAACACAAAATGTATTTTATTTTAACTACAATCTACGAACTCATAAAAACACGTTTTTAAAAAGGTAAAAACGTAACAATATGTTTTAATTTCTGATACTTTTTGAACATTCATCTGCTGTAAAATTGCTATGTGATAGAAGTCAATCAGCTCAACACAGTAATGATAAATCAGCAAGTTGCTTGGTATATAGAGCAGTTGCGCAAGGCTAGATTCATGGCTCAAAATTATACTCGATGTATTTTAATGACTTTTACTCATTATGTTCAACTCTACATTAGCTGTCTTGAGACTGATATTGACAATTGCATTCTTAAACTTAACCATGATCTTAAAGTATATAAATGGCTAGAGCTAATGGTGTTTGTCCAAAAGCGAAAAAATCAAAAGCCATTGTAATTGCGAAAATTAACTGTTTACCAAACAGGCAGCCATCACTTTTCGCTGGTAACTCATCAATAGAAGTTTTTCAAAGTGCTAAAAATCCAATTATAATATTTAATCCAGCTTACCTGGATTAACCACATAAATATTATATGTGGTAATATATATGGTATGTTATAGAAGGTTATATACATATATTACTAGAGTAACCTTTCCAGCGTTGCTGGGAGCCTGTGTATTGTATGCCTATAAAATATATTCCTCATAAGCAAGGAATGTATTGAAATTAATTATTTGTTCAGAAATTGCCATTCTATCCGTTCTCTAGATATACAAAAATCAATAGGTGCCACTCCCACTTATGCAATTCCGCCCACTCTTTGACTGACGATTTACATTGACCACAAAGTTATTTGAACCAATTTAGAAACTTTTGATATTACCATTCCCTAGATATACAAAAAAGCAATATATACCTTGTATGGAGGGTACCACACCCGTTTATTTAATTTTGACCATATTTCAACTGATGATATGGATTGCAGTTGCTACTCCCACATACCCAATTCCGTCCACTTTTTGACAGGTGATTTATATTGACCACAAAATTATTTTGGCCAAATTTAGAAGCTCTTACTATTATCATTTTAAAGATATAGACATATAAATAAAAATTATATATGGGCGTGGCACCGTCCAGTTGAACACAAACCATCAGTGGAAGTACACTTTTCCAACGTATATATTGGTTTGTAAATCGGTTTAGTGGTTCTCGAGTTATAAAATGACGAACATAGAACAACATATATGAAAAGACAATATATCTTCTTCATCTATCTACTCAGTACTATTAAATAAGATTTGAATTTTTATTGTTTAATTATTATAATAAGTAAAAAAAATAAAAATATAAATAAATTTAGTAGGTTATGTAGATAAGAAATAAATAAAAGCAGATTTCAACTTCTCTACGGATTAAATTTCAAACAATTACAAAATTCCATATACAATATCTTTATCTTTTACAATAAAAAGCCATTATTATGTCTCTAAAGTAAAGGGTAAATTGTAGTATATAAAGAGTTTTAGTATACAAACAAGTAAAAATATTTTAACTACATCTCTGGTTGTAGCAGCGTACGACGACTGCAAAGATATAATTAAACAATAAATAGCCACCAGAATTAATGTTAATTGAGTTCATATGTCCAAATGTATCATATAAATTCAAAATGATTACTACTCATTTGAAGATTCTAAAGAGTGGCAATAAGTGGAAAATCGAAGTGTGTTTAAAATGTTAATAAAACAGATTTTCTTTTGTACGATTTTCTTAAATAGTATCAAAGGTTTCTTGCAAAATAATAAATTTGTGAAAGAAAATGTACAAAAAATTTCATATAAACTTATCGATAATTGGTTACACCAACCGTTAAACATTTTACCATCTCACACTTACATTAAACTTCGTTCGAATAGTTTCGAAGATGATGTGCAAAATATATATATAGAATGGTTTTTGACGAAATCTAAGCTTCCATTAACATTAACCGCCTATGTATCCCAACAAGAGCTGTTAGATGGAAAGCATCCTAAAGATGAATATAAAAATTATGTGATCCTAACAGATGCAAACAAATTTTTCGAGACTTCTATGAATTTAATACGAAAAACACGCATAACCGGAGTGTACTTTTTTATTGTAAATTACGATGAAATTTGTGTACCTTATATGCGTAATGTATTAAAGTATTTATGGGATATGTTCAGAATATATAAGATTTTTCTGTTAACCCAGAGAGGCGTTTTTATCTTTGATCCTTTCCACTTGAACGAAGTTGGAAAATATGGAGGCATTATACAATATAAAGGCCAAAATACTATCGATAACATTCTATTTCATAATATGCGTGGATACCCTTTGAGGGTCCAAATGTTTAAATCTGTCTATTCGCAACCTGTATTCGATAGCGCAACTAACAAAATTAAACTCTTTAAAGGGATTGATGGTAGAGTGTCACTTTTACTTCAACATTACTTAAACTTTACGATGATACTTCAAGATCCTGATCCTGATTATTTTGGGTAATTACTTTTGCAATCAATTTGAAGGCCTAGTGTAATACTTTAATACATCAATTTTAGATCACGTTTGCCGAATGGTAGCTTTAATGGTGCCATCGGTTCAACAATTCGAAATCAACTAGATATTTGCCTGACTGGTTTCTTTGTTAAGGATTATTTAACAAGAGATATTTCATTTTCAGCTGCCATGTATGATGATAAATTGTGTATTTATACGCATAAAGCACAACGTATACCGAAGTCAATAGCACCTCTATTTTCTGTACACTATAAAGTATGGCTTTGTTACATTTCGATGATATTCACATGTTCCTCTTTATGGATCATTTTGCGTATATTAAATGTATGACTAAAAATCTACGTTAGCAGGCATGACATAAGTTTAAAAAAAGGAATCCTTTGGCAGTGTAAAAATATAATTGTTAGTACTTGGTTGGCTGCGATACGACATACATTACTTAAATATCCATTTATTGCTAACGAGAGATTTTTAGTTCTATCGCTAAGTCTTGTTAGCGTTATATATGGAGCAATATTTGAGAGTAGTCTTTCGAACGTTTATATACAGCCATTGTACTTTGCTGATATTAAAACACTACAAGCATTGGATTATAGCAATATGCCTATATATTATGGATATAGACCGATGGCTGATGATTTATTTTTTAGTGAGACATCTAAATTGTACAGCAGATTAAATAGTAAATTGGTTTTTCGTTCATCAGATGTTTTAGATGAAGTCATAGAAAAAGGAAACGTAGCGGCTGTCAGCAGGTATAAGACTCTAATGCATGACCACTTCAGTTTTATTGTAACGAAACATATTTGGGTCGTGCCGGAATGTCCAAAATACTATAGCATATCATATATATGGCCAAAAGGAGCACCTTGGGGAGATACTATAAATAAAATGCTGTTACGTTTTCTCAGTTGCGGAATTATAGACAAATTTGAGCGTGAACTAAATACTGATACGAGTATAAAGATCTTAAAAAATCGCTTTTTTAATAATAACGAAAACTTTAAAATTCTTGCCATATCGGATCTACAATTGGCATTTTGTATTTTATTTATTGGCAATATAATTTCATCAATCTCATTTGTTATCGAATTAGTTAATATGCACATCAAACGAAAGCATTTAAGAAAATTATAAGAATTATTAATTATTCTTCTACGCATTGTTTTAGAGTTTTAAATCATTTATTTATTTTCTACATAGGTACATACATATGTAGGTTGCAAATAAAACATAAAACATACAAAATAAATGCTGTTTCAATGGCTGACTTGATTTGCTTTACAATTTCTGTTATAAAACTATGATTTTAAATTATTACACGTCAGTGCTTTATAATAAGACATTTTTCCCGTTACTGCTCTTTGGAGCATAGGGCTTCCACAAAGCATTTCCATCTTACACGATTTGCTGCTGTTGTCTTTGTCTTTTCCCATGTAAGATTGTTTTGCCTTAGTTCTTGGATAATTGTGCATCACCAAGTGTTTCTTGGTAGACTGCGGTTCGCTGATCATTGTGGATTCCACTCAAGTGCCATCCTTGTAATACTACTGGGATTTTTCCTTAAAGTATGGCCGATCATACTCCACTTTCTTTGCCTTATCTGTTTCAGTATGGGCTCTCCGTTTGTAAAATTTCATAGATCTATTTTGCTTATGGTATTAGACCAGAATATCTTGCATATGATTCTAAGGCACTTGTTAGTGAACAGCTGTTGCTTTTGCGTGATGGTGTTAGTCACAAACCAGGTTTCACTGCCGTGCAACGGAATTGACTTTACACATGTATTGATTATTCTGAGTGTGATTTGGCTGGATATGTTTGAGTTTCTCCATACAGACTGTAATCGTCCGAATGCCGACCTTGCTTCGCTGAACCTGTTGTTAACGTCTATTTCTGCACCAACGTTTGTTGCAATTGTGCTTCCCAGATAGCAGAAGCTATCTACATACTCTATTGGTTGGACCTGTAGTATGATGTTTTCTGTGCTATTGTTGTTAATTCTCATAGCTTTGGTTTTCTTAACATTTATCTCAAGTCCAACATTGCGTGTTGGAGATCTAGTGTGGAGAGTAGACAAATATCGTCCATAATCCAGGTTCTCGAGTTTTCGTGAGAGACTCCATGTTATACCTCCTTTGTGAACAGACTACGCTTATGATCTCATCGATTACGATGTTGGATAGTAAGGGTGAGAGTGGACATCCTTGTTTTACTCCAGCGTTAGTATGGAATGGTTGGCTGATGCTCCCGTTGTAAAGAACAGAGAGTTGTGCATTCTTGTAGATTACAACTACTTTTCTTCTCAATGCTTTCCATATGATAGTTCTTTTAATGGTATCGAAGGCTTTTTTAAGTCGACGAGCAGTAGGTATAGAGTGGTACGCCATTCTAGAGACTGTTCAAATATAATGCGTAGGGTGTTGGCCTGGTCTACGCAGCTTCAATTTGGCCGGAAGCCTGCCTGTTCGTCTAGTAATATGTTCTCTAGTTTGTTCTAAAGTCTTGCCTGTATTATGACTGCTAGTATCTCGTATATGGTGTTAAGCAGAGTAATTCCTCTCCAGTTATTGCAATCTTTCAAGTCGCCATAATGATGCTTTCCTTCCAAGTTGAGCCTCTCTTCCTCCCATGCTGATGTGATATGAGACCGTAGTAGTTCAGCTGCGGATGTAATGTCTACCCGTAAGATTTCCGCTAATAAGTTATCTTCGCCTACAGCTTTATTATTCTTCAATTTTATTATTGCCTCTTTTATTTCATTCAAACTGGTAGGGATCATGCTATGTTCAATATATTTTGCATAGGGCTGTTATGGTATATTTCGATGTCTACATCTTTGTCCGTTACGTTGTTAATTTCCTCGAAATGTTCCCTCCATCTTTGCATCTGTGACATTTTTTACAGTGACTTATTTTGTTTCTATAAATCATATTGCCATTAAACAATTTACGTATATTTTTTAACCTCTATTATCTATTCAATTAATAAAAAAATGTTATTAAAAAGTCCAAGTGTTGCATTTATTTCGTTTATTTATTTAAATAACAAATTATTGTGATTTTAACACAATTGAACCCGGCAACTGAACCCTAAATATAGTGTCAAAGCAACATATGTACATATGTAATATAAACTGTAATTACGTTGTAAGCTAAATAAATATTGTATAAAAATGTTATTATTATTACACTTAAAGAAAAAGTATATGTTTTTTAGATGGGCGTCACCCTAATGCTAGTATGACATACTGGCTCTATAGAAGTGTAGTTAGACCCATTCTAACCCATGCGGCTATAGACGAGAGGATTTTAGTGGACAAGAATTGTAACAATCGGTTACTACTAGGGGTTCAACGGACTTGTTGTATGGGAATAAATGGGGTATTCAGAATCACTTCAATCAGAGCCTTGGAAATCCTACTGGACACACTACAAACGGAAATACACGTTAAATACGAGATTGCACTTGCTCATGTAAAAAAGACGACATAAACCTCCTCAATGATATTGGTTGAATAATCGCAAGGCACTGTGTTTCTTATTGTTGAGCGATAACGGAACATCGTTCTACTGCTTATTGGAGATTTTGGTTTGATTTTCTTCATGATATGCGAGTACACAACAGGCCTATTTACTATTTACTATGTTAGGTATAAATCTTTTGACTTGGGATAGCGTAGCTAAATCGATTTAATCTAGTTGTTGGCATTAAAACGTTCAAATTATAAACGGCCGTATTCAAAATAAACTCATATCAACAATCTTTAAACACTAAATTGATTTTTATCAAATTGGTTTCTGTGCCTGAAAGTTTATTGGTCTGAGCTTATAGAAACCTACACATAATATTTTTGTTATAAAATTTGAGAAAAGCAAATTTCAGTGTAGAATATTTAAAACTCAAAAGGAATCAAGTAGTACTAAGGATTTCAAAAATGGCTAATGTTTAACTTTTCAGTGTACTAAACTAAATAATGATATTGAAAAAGTATAATAAACATAAGTTTATGTGATTGAGTAAAAATACTAATCAAATTTGTTGATGTTATTGTCACAAAAGTAAACATCTTCAGTGAAATTAAACTCTCTTATGGGAAATATTGTGGAAAAATAAAGAGTTGAAGAAATTTATCAGATCTATAAAAGGAAACTTTGCCATCATAACTGGATTAGTAAGTTGTTCAGTTTAAGACTTTTAATACATCAATTATGTATTTTAAAACTTATATAATTTTATTTTCAATTTACTATTGCAATGCTGAGGAATTGCATTTGAATTTATCTACTATAAGTGAGGAAATATCTAAGAATCTTATTGAGAATTGGCTAACAAAACCTTTAATGGATGTTAAATATCTGGACGTGAAATTGCGTTTAAATAATTTTCAGGAAGACGTTGCAAATCCGTATACGCAGTGGTTTTTAAAACAGACCTTTATTCCAATAACAATCAGCAAATATGAATTGTTGAAAAATAAATCCGATGTAACAAAAATAGACTTGAGCCATAATAACTATGTTATAGTGACCAGTATGATTAATTTACGTACCACGGCACGTCAATTTGCTAAAAAGGCTGGAATGTTCTTTTTTATTGTCAATGGTGTTATAGACTTTCCGGAATTGCGGGATATTTTCCATTTAGGGTGGAAACGTTTCGATATATTTAAAAATTTTCTTCTCACAGATAGTGGCATATTAATTTATGATCCATTTGCTTTGGATAAATTTGGATATTATGGCAGCATTATAAACTACAGTGGTAAAGAAACGATAGAACGTACTATATTTTATAATATGCGTGGTTATCCATTGAGGGTACAACTCTTTAGATCGGTATACTCAAAGCCTATTTTCGATCCAAAAACAAAGAAAATTCAAAGTGTTTATGGTGTTGATGGCAGAGTGGCATCGTTGCTACAAGAACGTATGAATTTTACTATGGATCTGCAAGATCCTGATCCAAATTATTTTGGGTAAGAAAAATCAAAAATCAAAGCGACTGGCATAAGTTTAATTAACACATTCGTGGACAAATGTCAAAAAGGGTGCATAGCATGAAGCTAGTTTTTTTTGAAATAGGGTTTTTTTTAGAAATGTGATTAATAGTATTTCGTAAGATAAAATAATACGAAAAAAACCTTAAGAATCAGTTAGTCCACTCCTTAACAGGTATTATAATTATCAAATTATATAAATTAGTTAATTATATAATGTACATATATAAAAATAAGTTGTCTTATGTTCGCCATTTGATAACTCGAGAACCACTTAACCGATTTACAAACAAATACATCCAATGGAAGGTTTACTTTCACTGATGGTTTTTATTCTACTGAGCTGTGCCACGCCAATATAAAATTTTTATTTATATGTCAATATCTTTAAAATTGTGGTAGTAAGAGTTTCTAAATTTGGCCAATTAACTTTTTGATCAATATAAATCATCAATCAAAAAGTGGGCGGAATTGAATAAGTGCGAGTGCCACCATACAAAGTAAATATTGATTTTTGTAGATCTAGAGAACGGTTAAAATGGCAGTTTCCGAGCTTTGTCTAAACGATTTGGTAGTCAATAAAATTTAGTTTTAATGCATTGCTTTAAATTTGCTGTATGAGGAATACGCCAATGTGCGAGGAGTTAGTAAAGTTAATTATAAAATTAAATTAGAAATTATATTTTTTAATTCGTTGAATTCTATAACATTCACGTCAGCGAACGTGTTAATAATAAATTTTTTTTATTTATTTTTTGTTTTCCTTTTTTAAGGGAAAGAAGTCCGAATGGTACTTACAATGGTGTTATCGGATCTATAGTAAGAAATGAACTAGATTTATGTTTAACAGGTTTTTTTGTTAAGGATTATATGGCACCAGAATTGGATTTTTCCGTTGCAGTCTATGACGATCAGTTGTGTATTTATACGCCCAAAGCAAAGAAAGTACCTCAATCAATTTTGCCAATATTTTCGGTGCGTTATGATATGTGGCTTGGTTTTATCTCAATGGCATTGGTTTGCTCACTTTTATGGAACATACTTCGAGTCCTTAACTTGAAACTGAAAATAACGAAAATAAAAGGTGGTACTCGCTTACAGAAACATTTTCGGTCCCAGTTTATACGCATATTTATCGATACGTGTGTAATTTGGGTTCGGGTGAATGTTATACACTATCCGCCTTTTCATTCGGAACGTCTATTTATGGCATCCTTGTGCCTTATAAGCGTAATATTTGGTGCCATTTTTGAGTCTAGCTTAGCCACCGTTTACATACACCCAATTTATTATAATGATATTCACACGCTTCAGGAATTGGATGAAAGTGGTCTTTATATAATATATAAATACACTTCAATGGGTGATGATTTATTTTTTAGTGACACTTCGCCTCTCTTCGCCAGTTTAAATAAGAAACTACGATTACTTAATAATTTATATGCTGACGTTTTTGAGGATGTAGCATACAATGGTGGCAAAGCTAGTGTGTCACGATATACAACATTAGTCATGGATGCCTTGCACTTTATAGTTTCTGAACAGATATGGATTGTACCCGAATGTCCCAAATACTATGCCATATCGTATGTATGGCCTAAAGATGCACCTTGGGATGAAACAGTAAATCGGTTACTGTTGCAAATACAAAACGCTGGCCTTATAAAAAAGTTTATTGCCGAAATGCACGCTGACGTTAACATAAAAATAATGAAGGAGCGTTTATTCAAAAAAGAACAAGGCTTTAAAGTTCTTACCATTGAAGATTTGCAACTTGCGTTTTATGTAATATTAACTGGTGCTATGCTGGCTTTTCTATCGCTACTAGTTGAAAGAAAATGCTCTTCTAAACAATAAAATTTCATCGTACTCGTAGTAAAATTGTATATCTAAGCTCATAATACGAAGGCGTTTTAGTGTGAATAGTATACTACTTTTAACAAGAAAATGTACATATGTACATATGTACAAACATATCGAGTCATAACTTCCAAAAAGGCGTAAGCGACAAAAAACTAATTTTACAGAAGGGTTTTTAAATATTTTTTATTTTAGTGTATATTTCGCTGTAAAATCATAAAGGTACATTTTAAAGCTATAAAATTTGTAGGATGGTACGACTGATCGAGTACTATCGATTTTTATTAAAAAAAGAAAATCGATATAATATAATAATAATCCTATAGCGTTTACATCTTTTTGTTGGTTATGGCTCGATATGTAAATATGTATGTACTCTGTTAAGAAATGATAACATCTAAGTCATGGAAAACATTGTTTGTGTGGACAGCTTGAAAAGAATACATAACATTTGACACAATAGACTTAAGTAAGACACAAAGAAAAACAGGTTTTTTGAAAGACTGCCATTTTCATAGTAGAATATAAAGTCTTAAAAATATGCGAATACTGAGTAGGTGTACTAGGGATATAAAAGTATATTGAATCAAACTGATTTACATTTTTTATTGTTAAACCTTGTACAAATTTCACATAACAGTGCTAGATATTAAGCAAACTGAGTCAAATTGGGTGAAAATTCGTCAATGTTTAATTAGGATTCTCTATTATTTATTTAAATATATATATGCATGTATGTATGTATGTATGTATGTATTTACTGTTTATTTTATTAGGCTGAATTGGATTTGACTGACAGTTGTGCAAATAAGCCCAAATTTACTACAAAAGCAAAAAATTTAAAAAATAAAAAACAAAAGTCATATCTAAGCTGTTCGGAAACAAACAAAATGAATAAAGAACATTTTATTAACACTGATACTCTATTTATTTTAATACTATTAACATTACATGTTAATGGCATAAAATGTGATTCGCATTTTTATGAAAACACTAAATCTTTAAATATATTGAGTGATCCACTGTTAAATATGGATTGTCTTCATCTTTATATCAACAATCTGCATCCTGTTATTATCAACGTTATTTTTAAATTAAAAATTCTTTGGTCTATCTCGACCTCTTTCAACACCTTCTCCTATTCCGTATGTCAAAACTCAGTTATTCAAATAAACAGCACGGAAAACTTGGCATTGGCATTGGAGAACTTAGCTGTGTATAAAGGCTTTTTGTTTATCATAATAAATCAAAAAATAAACTGGCGGAAGATATCAGCATATGCCGAAGAGTATTGGAAATTGAAACAAATATACAGGGTGTTTTATATTACCACACAACATTCAAAATTTTATCATCCATTTTTATTGAAAAATTATAAAAATGGAGCGTTAGTGGACTCAAAAAATTATGATATAAATAAAATATTCAATAATTTCTATGGTCATCCTGTGAGGGTTTATATATTTGATTCTGTATTTTCGAAAGTGAAAGCGAAACAAGATACCTTTAAGGTTACAGAGGTTGTTGGAGTAGATGCTAAGGTGGCATACTTATTAGAAAATACTTTTAATTTCACCATGGAATTGCAGTGGCCAGACGATGACTTCTTTGGGTAAGTATCTGTGATTTTACAAATTAATCACAAAACTAATTTGTTACCGTTTCTAAGAGCTCGTTTGGAAAACGGTTCATTTAATGGGGCATTAGGACGAATGATACGTCATGAAACCGATATAGCTATGACGGGATTTTTTGTCAAGGACTACCTTACACGTGATGCAGTCTTTTCAGTTCCGGTTTATATGGATAAATTATGCTGTTATGTGATTAAATCAAAACGCATACCCCAATCAATTCTACCATTATATGCTGTTGATGAAAGCATATGGCTTGTTTATATGACTGTGGGATTTTTTTCATCATTCGTGTGGATGCTTTTAAGACGTCTAAATCTCTACATAGATAACTGTTCTAGTAGGAGGCTTGCCATCAAAAAAGCAATACCATCATCCTGCTGGCGTCATCACTATTTGAATATTTTTACCGATACTTGGGTATTGTGGGTGCGTAGGATCATAATTCGATTTCCTCCCTACAACGCTGAGAAAATCTTTGCAATTTCTTTATGTTTAGTTAGTGTTATAATAGGAGCAGTATTGGAGTCCAGTTTGGCTACAGTTTACATTGGTCCACGTTACTACAAAGACATCAATACTTTGGAAGAATTAGAAAAAGCTAATTTAAGGATATTTATTAAACATGCAGCCATGCGGGATGATGCGTTTCGAGGTCAAAATTCAAGGTTATACAAGAGTTTAGATCAACGCGTTATGCTGGTGGGAGAACCGGAAGAACGTCTAATAAGCATAATGTCAAAGCGTGGTGGATTTGTTACAGTAACACGAGAATTTTCTCTTCTTACTGTGGATATTTACTATTTTATAACAAAGAAAATTCATATTATACCTGAATGCCCTAAAATTTATCACATTGCCTACATGTACAGTAAAAACCTACCATACGAAGAAATTATAAATATTGCTTTATTAAAATTTCTAGCTGCCGGTTTAATAAACCATTGGATTGACGAAGCTATACATGAAGCCCAATGTCAAATTCATAATTTTGAAAAATATATAGCCGAAAACTCTTATCAGTGGAGAGCCTTTCAAATAAATGATTTGCAATTAGCTTTTTATATTTTACTAACTGGAAATTTTTGTGCTACACTATTTTTTATAATTGAGTTAATTGTTCATCAAATGTAATTTCGAATTAAACAATTTATGTTGTTTTCATTATTTTCATTCTTTTTTGCTTTTATTTCAAATGTGGGTAAGCTGCTGTATCAAAATAATGGGTGGTCCAGCCATAATCTTCTTCTTCCTTGGCATGACAGTCCAGGGTGCCTATTGCTTCCTCAACCACTTCCTTCCAGTATGCTCTATCTCTGGCTATTTCCTTCCAATTTCGTTCTCCCACCTTTCTTAAATCGTTGCAAGCTGTTTCAAGCCATCTTTTCTTGGGGCATCCTTGCCTGCGTGTGCCAATTAGATTTCTGCTGTATGCTTGCTTTGCTGCTCTTTCAATATGTCCTATTCGCTGAGACTTGAGGTATTTGACGACATTACGACCCTCTATTATAGCACTCAGTTCTTTGTTATAGCGTATTCGAAATGTGTCATCTTCTAGTTGTACATGACCGTAGATATTTCGTAAAATTTTGCGTTCGAAAATAAGTAGTTGTGCGACATTAGGAGGGTTCATGGTCCTTACTTCGCAACCGTAAGCTAGAACAGGCCTTATAAGTGTTTTGTACATACGTATTTTTTGCTTGTAGGATAGGATTTTAGATTTGAATAGTTCTATGTGAGCGTAAAAAGGCCTGTTAGCTGCTTGTATTATTTCTTGGATTGCGATTGATGTGTCTTCTTTGGAACTAAGTACCATTCCCAGGTATTTAAATTCGTCGAATGTTTCAAAGCTAGTGTTGTCAACTGTGAAAGTGGATGAATTTTCTTCGCCACTGCTCTTATTGTTTCAAGCTTTGTTATTGCAAATTTAATATAATTTTAGGTAGAGGTTGGAATGATGTTTTCAGCAGTAAGAAATATACTTTCATCGGCATCATTGTACGATTAAAAGTTCGTTGAAATGCTCTTTCCAGCGCTCTTTGATTTCATTTTTATCTCTTATAAGACTGCCATTCGTTTTATCCTTGGTTGATATGCTTGAGTATAGTACTTCGCTTGATTTTCTGATACATTGGCCTTGTGTTCTTCTTCCAAAATTATTCTTCTATACCTCCACCCAATTTCTTTAGATGAATTCTTTTTTACATTTGATTATTTTCTTTGCTTGCTCTTCAGTCGTTCTTTACTTCGTTTCGTTCTGGTAGTTTTACCTTGCCAGTAGTTTCTTCTGCGCTTTTTATAATTGCATCTTTGCTGTACGTCCACCGGTCAGATACGCTTTACGCTTCTTTCGCATGTTGCAAGTCCTTTTCAATTGCAATGACTAAATAGCTAAATTTTTAATTCATTAACAGAAAAAATACATACATATTTATAAACATACTAGAGTAATCCCTTCCACGTTGATGGGAGCCTGCCAGTACTTGTTTTTTGACTGATGTGGATAGATAACGAACTTTTAACTAGTACCGTTCTCCACACATGCAAAATTTCAAATTTTCTTAAAAGTGATGGTTTGAATTGACCGCCAAGTTATTTAGCAACCTCAACTCTAAAGATTCTCAAGATATAAAAATATCAATATCGACTTTGTATGGAGGTACCATGCCCACTTATCCAATTTCGCCCACTTTTTAACTGATCGTTTTTATAATCTAAGAAATCATTTAGAACAAATTCAGAACCTTCCATTCTAACCGTTCTCAAGATATACAAAAAGCAATTTTACCGAATGTCATTGTACACATAAGACATTACGATTACGATTACGATACATAAAAAATTATAATATGGAAAATGGAGGAAATTTGTTGATAATTATATTGGAATATATAAGAAAATCTAAATGCCATTTCTCCGTAACCACTCGGCCGATTTTGTGCGGGCTTCACATAAACTAACTACAGACCATCCCCAACGTACCCTAAAATTGTTGTTAAAATTGGACGACCCGTTTCCGCAGTTAATGGTGACATCAAAGTGTACACTTCTTTTTATATATAAAGATAAAACAAGAAGATGTATATGTTACATTAAAAAGAAGGACGAAGGCTTCGGCGGACAGTTTTTTTGATTAATATTGTTATGTAATTAATTTACTATTAATATATAAATATGAATAAAAATATATATTAAAAATAAATACTTATAAGCTTATGAAAATATATTTAATTAAACTTTACGAACAAAACATGATAAAATAGGTTTTTAAATGGTTTGTAAAATAGCTTTACTGTTACGCTCTTTTTTGATTCATAACAATAATGACAGACACTCACCCCTGAAATTTGAAGTTATTCCTGTGCTTGTACTAGGCACATTTGCATAATTATTATTATTGAGAGAGGAAGAAGAGTTCGCAGCGTAAGAACGACTAGAATTATTTGCAATAAAATTTCCAGAATCTTCTTCTGATAAATCACTCAAATCTTTAAAATGAAAAATTTAAGTATATGGAAATCAAGTGCTTAAATAAAAATTTTGCAAATTACCAGATTTATTTTGTTTGTCTTGAGTATTGTATTGGGAACGGGAAGATTCTGCTAAAGCAGCAGCCGCAGCGGCTGATGTAGTAGGTTTATCATTGATTGCACTGTTCGCAGTATGTGACTTTCTGGCTTGTTTTTTTCGCATTGAAGTTTGACGCTGTCTTTTTTTGGAACGTGAAGTACGCTTGCGTCCATTAACAACAACGGCAAGTTTGTTTGAAGTCTTATTAAAAGAAGATCCTTTTATTGTTAAACGTCTTAAATTATTACGTTTTTTAGCTATTAAGTATGCAATCCGATTAGTCGGGTTTTGCTGTTGATTAAGTTTTGTTGTAAGAAATTTAGGCTTTTTATTACGCTGTTTTCTTTGCGTTTTTACGCTTGTTGCTGTTTTGCGTTTAGATCGCTTCTTGTTTCTACGCAGTTTGTTATTGTTTTCATTATCACTATCACTGTCGGAAGAACTACTGCTGCTTGAGCTGCTGCTGCTGCTGCTGTTACTACTATTACTGCTACTACTACTGCTGGTGCTACCACAGCTGAAGAACGAACTTATACTGCGATCTTCTTCTTGTGATACTTCAGTAGAACTGTTAGTTTCAAATTCTTCAATTTCCTGTTGAATTAGTGAATCAAAGAATGCCATCATTCGAGGATCTTCATTGGTGTTTTCACTACTATAGTCGTGAGATAAATGATGCCAATTTTCCGGTAAAGCCATCGTAAACAAATTATATGGTGAATACAATTCTCGAGGATTATCTGAGCAAGAAGCTTCTTCAGTAAGTGACCCTGTCCAATTATGCTGGGAAAACGGACTCCATATCTAAAAATGTTTTATTGGATAATTATTATTGATTATAAATGAATCATATGTAAATTACTTTTATAATTTTTTCCACCCCTGATGATGCTAAAAGACACTTCTGGCGATTATATCTAACTTGATTAACAATCGAACGATGACCATACAAAACCATTTGCGTCGAATTATAGGTAGCCTCTGTAGTATCCACTAAAAATTTAAAACAAAAATATTAAAACCAGTAAATTTAATCAAAATTTAACTTTTACAATCAACTTCGGATAAACTCCAAACATATAGATTGAAATCATCTGATCCAGATATAACGAATTCATCATCCTCCCCAGCGAAAGTGCAGCTTTTCATGGTGCATGAATTATAATAGTTCGGATGAAAAAATGTACAAATTGGGTCCGGCGAATTGACGTAATATAAAATCGGAGGCAAACGCCTACGTAGCCCCAATATCAGTTTCCCTGTACGATTGAAACGAACACTCATACAACTCCTAGGATTTTCCATATTGCTATACACTATAACGGGCCTAAAAAGTAATTGATTTTTAATGGCTAGAGAAAGGTTAAAAAAAATATTTGTTTAAACTTACTGTTTTGGTTTACGTATGTCATATAGAGTAGCTCCCCTTTTAGAATTAGCCGTTACTAATAGATTCGCCATTGTTGGGTGGAATTCTACAGCATGAAAGGACGATGCCACTGAAGCGATAACTGTAGGAATGGTCGACCGTTGATCAAATAATGATATTTCACCATTTTCGGAGGCTGTTGCAAAAACATTATCATTTTGTGGGTCAATTGAGAGACCGTACACTGGACCATCATGTTTGAAAAGATTGTCTAATTTGCCCCTAAAATAAAATAGAATGAAGAATAAATATTAATTTAAATTTACTAATTTTCCAAACGTAATTTACGTCTCAAAATCGTGAGAAATGGCTAACGTATCGTTACCACCAGATATTAATTTTCGATTTTTACTATCAAAGCCCAAACAAAAAATATTACTAGCTTGTTCAGTGGCCAAAGCTCTAGGCGTTGATATTCCAGCTAACGATTTTTCGACGTCCCAGACCAATACACGTTTATCATCTCCGCCTATTAATATTATAAAATTATTAAATATAACTCTTATATTTATATATAATATACAATATACTTTACCTGAAGCCAAGAACTGTCCACCATGAGAAAACTCAATTGCGTTAACACAGCCGAAATGTCCTCTCAAATCTGTTTTATAAAGATTTTTTGCAACACGGAATCGTTCACGAAATAAATTAGCTGCAAATGCTTTCGGATTCCTATTGTAATTCGTTTCACGATTAATTATTTGCTGAGATATGTTCGAAGTAATCTCTTTAGGATTAAACATTTTGCTGTAGTTTCAAATATGTATTGAATGTATGAAAATTTAATTTTTTGACTTCACAATATTTGTATGTAGGAAACCTTCGAATTTATATTTTATTAACGAACTCTTTTCAATCGGTGTACTGCCACTTGAAATTGTTTTGTTTCGAATATCGGTTTATAAAGTTCATATTCTTACTTTTGTTTTTTTAGGTTTTTGTTTTAACGGGGAATCTAAAAATATATTATGCTTTGAAAACCATATAATATTGATAATTTACAATTCGTTCATAACTTGTATATGCGTGATATTTATTGACTTTAAATATACAAATTTTAAAAGCAGGAATCATGGCGATCGGTTAATAAACATGACTATTACACATTTTCGTAAAAGACACTTTATATAGCCATTTACATATCTGAGAATCATACATAATTTATTTAACATATGTAGTGTTGCTAGTTTGTTTGCTTCTTTGTCACCTAGATTCTCATTTATTTTTGTGGCTTTACAATCATTTTTATTTAAACGTTTTTTTTTTCGGTAAATTTGATTTTCTTTTAAGCAAAGTAAAATGTATTAATATTAATAAAAAAATTATAATTTAGAAAAATTAATGCAATTGGGCGTTTTGTTTTTAGCAATACATCCAATGAAATGAGTAATTAAGACAACCGAGTAAGGTTTTTGGTAATTTCCTCCCATTTTATGTAGTTAACTTTTTCAATGGTGGTACATTTATATGAAAACTGCACAAAAATATTTGAAAAATTTCGTGATTTTCATATAAATTTTCGATCGCTAGAAATTGCTTGTGTTATAAAAACAGGCAGTTGATCTCGTTAAAGTACTCCATATATAAAATGTACAATAATCTTTTTATAGCGGCTATAGTAGAATAAAATATGAGGAATGTAATTCCAAACTGACGATAGTCATGATCCATTTCGTCGGAAAGGAAATTATTTATCGATTGTGATTGTTTTGTATCCTATGTCTTTTATAAAAATAGTATGATCTATTTCTTCTTTACAACAATTGATGATAGTTTAATACAGACGTTGATTCTTTATTTCGTCTATTGTTAAAATATTTTACCTGTATTTTAATGCTCAATTCGAGTTGAGTAGTAATTCTCAGTCGATTGTTTTAAAAGGGTAGGTGGTGTGCATTATTTTCATATACATACATATATGTATTGACTTTATTGTTTTCTATGTACATATGGTTGGTAAATAATAAATGTTGTACTATATCTATTCCTTACACCATGACTGTTTATCATATGGTTGAAGATTTATATATTACTTTCGTATATACATACATATGTTTGTAAAGTATGCATATACGTAAGTATGTGTATATTAAAATCTATGTACATTAAATATATAAGTAAATATATCAACATATACAAGTTCAAATGTGCGTACATACATATATGTATATACATATGGAAATATATGAATATAAATTGATTGCAGTTGCATACAATTAATTAAATTATTAAATTATTAATTTATTTTATTATAATAAAAAAATCTGTCAAAAGTTTATTATAAAATATATAACAAATGTACATACAAATAATTGATTGATACATGAGTTACATACGTACATACCTTATTATTATTATTTTTTTAAAGATGTTTTCAATCAAGTAATAATTTTAGATGAAATTGATTATTTATTATTCTTTACTTTAAAGTAAAATTATTTTTAGTGTTCTTTTTTGAGTGCAGGCAATAAATTAAATAAAAAAAATATGTCGTCATAAGATGCAGCAGGTAATTGTAAAAATCAAAGACTCCACTATGAGACCTTAAAATTTTTGCAACTTACTGATTAATACTTATATATTTATTATAATTTTAGTGGCAGCAAATATTTATTAATTCATTGGCAATTGTAATAAATAGTTTTTCAAGTTTATATTCAATTAAAATTGTATCTTTTTCTTCGCAAATGAAACACCGAAGATAGTGAGTAAAGTAAAGCAGTCGATATTAAAAAAAATACAATTATAAATGTACAAGTTGTCTTTAGGGTTACCATTGCTTGCGTATTAAATACAATTAATGGAAAAAGTTAAAATGTTGTGATTTCAGTATTAGATATCGTCATATAAAATATTAAACAGTCTAACATTGAAAGTATATTCGTTAAACTTTTAATATATATATATATGTTAGACTGTTTAATATTTTATATGACGATATCTAATACTGAAATCAACATATATATATATATATATATATATATATATATATATATATATATATTATTTATTTATTTTTTTTTTGAGTAAAGTTTATTTGCTAAACTAGGTATGTTTTTTGTTTGAGCATTTTTTATTTATTCTACAAATTCTAAGAAAATATTTTTTTATAGTACAATAATTGATTGCAGACCCCGATCCGGATTATTATATTTTTCGGTAAATCGAATAAGAATTTAGAATATTGTTCTTATATTAAAAATACTTCTAAAACACGTATCGAAAGGTATATTATATTTATTAATCATTTAAATAATATATTACATTTAAAAAGAACAAAAAATAAAAACATGTGTACATTTTATACAAAGGTAATAACATGATTCATTTTTACAAGTTATTTAAATAACAATAAAACTCTTAAAGTTAGCAAAATAGTTTGTTTTTGCAGAAAAAAATAAATAAATAAAAAACTATGTTTTTGAAGTAACGATACAAAATGTAATGAAAAACTACGCCCGGATTATTGAAGTTCAAATTATCAAGGATTTACTGTATCATATTCAACATTTTAGAATTTGAATTTTTAATTTCTTTACACTTCCTACAATCGGATCAATAAAATTTTTTCTGCTGTGATCATAATTATGTATATTCATAATTCTATGAGTTGTGGAAAAATACATTTACATTCTCACCTTAAATACAAACAGACGTAACTACACAAAAATCCGAAATCAAGTTTTTGATTGATTATAGTTCGTTTTATCAAACTACATGCTTATGCACAATCTTAATCTACTGTAATCAATAATGACGACTTTATTAAAGAAATTTAAACGGACGTAACTACAATTGCATTTACAGTGACGATATTAAATATCAGCTTATTTTAAATTTTTCTAAAAAAAACATTTTATCAAATTAAAAATATGTTTCTGTATTAAATTTATTTTTGTATATTCATTGAAGGCTTTTCTTACAACAAAAGATTAATTATTAACGTTTTTGATTTTCCTGTAAAAAAAAGTGGAGTTACGTCCATTTGAATTTAATGTGACGATATATAAATACGCAACAGTGGCATGTCTTAAAAGAAACTAAACTTTCTAAAATGTTTTTAAAGTTTTAAAATGTATTCTTTAAAATAGGAATAAATGGAATTTGAGTTATTTAGAACTTCAGTATTAGTTAACATACTTGGCAAATAGAAAAGTTGTTTGAAACACTCTTTCTTCAATAACCCCAAAATTTAGATTTTTAAGATACATTCTTTTTAAGATCTATTCTCCTAAGTGATGGGCATCGAAATCGAAAGAAATTTAATAAAATTTCAAATTCGTATAACTTTCAATGGTAACAAGATTTTATTATATACTAGAGTAACCCACCCGCGTTGCTGGGAGCCTTTGTATTGTATACCTATAAAATGTACTCTTCATAAGAAAAATTAAAGGAATGCTTTAAAATTAATTATTTGTATTGACTACCAAGTCATATAGAAGAAGTGTAGAAACTATCATTTTAACCGTTCTCTAGATATAAAAATCAATGTTTACTCTATATTGGATATGCTATACCCACTTATTAAATTTCCCCATATTCCGACTGATAATGTGTATTGACTGCGAAGTTATTTAGAATTGACCACGAAGTCATTTTATTATTACCGTTGCAAAGATATATAAAAATCAGAATTTTCTTTGTATGGGAAATGCCATTCCCACTTATCCAATTCCGCCCACTTTTTATTGATGACTTGCATTTACCCCAAAGTTATTTGGCCAAATTTAGAAATTCTTACTACGTGTCATCGCCAAGTTGACACAAAATCATCAGTGAATGTTGTTCCAACATATGTATTGATTTGTAAACCAATTTAGTAGTTTTCGAGTTATAAAATGATGAACAGAGGACAACTTATTTTTATAAACATATATAGATTATTTTAAACGTCCACTTTGTAATCGTTTTAAAAATCTACAATATCAATCTAGGAAGTATATTATTAGACATTTGAAGCAGAAGTTGTATAATTTCCACTATAAAGTTGAGTTAGTTGTAATGCAAAAATTTAGCAACAATTATGTGGAATAAAAATGCCTTGTGCCAAAAAATGGGAGTGCGATATGTTTATTTTATATGTTGTAAGTGTTTAAAAAAATCATCGTTCTTATTTTCAAAACGCCCTTGTGGCGCTCCTGTATCGTAAAGCTTTTTCTTTTTGTTTTGTTTTTCAAAATTATTAATAAAAATTAGAAGTATAGAAATTTTTATAAAAAAAAAATAAGAAAATTTCAAAACTTTAAAAAAATTTGCAATATATTATGTTTTAGGTATGGACAGTACTAAAAGGGCTATCAGTAAGTTATAAAATTATTAAATTTATGATAATAAATACAATTTATACGTTTTTATTAGTTCCTAAGGGAACACAAGCGCAACAAGTTGAAATTTACTTACAAGATCTAAAACATCGCCTAAAGGAAATGAGAAAACAGCAGGAAGAGGTTGTGAAAAATTCTTTAGACATTATTAAAGAAATTGATAAGGTATCTTCAAAACTTATATGGGATCAAGACAATAATGTAGTAACTGATGATCATATCTCAAAAATTCAAAAGCTTATACAAGAGTTTGAAGTAACCCGTACAGAAAAATATAATTGTGAACCAACAATAATCGAAAATATTAAGAAAGGTGATGCTCTTAAAGAAAGCCTTGTTTCGTTTTGTAAGACTAAAGAATCTTTCGAAAAAATAGATACATTTCTTGAAAAATCAGAAAATATAAAGCAACAAAACCTTAAGACAAAAAGTTTTAAAGTGAGTGATAAAATAAGAGATAAAATAAACAAATTATCTATAAAGCAAAAAAAACAAGATATTCCCACGACATCAAAGATGGTCGATGACACTTTAAAAAACAAAAATTTGTCTTTGCAAACCGAGACTCTATCATCTGAGAAAAAGCCCGAGCAGGATGGCTGTTCTTACTATGCCTCATGTTGTAGTAGTATGATAAGCCTTCAAAGATTCAAAGCATTCAGTTCAGATCCAGCGTTAAGCGAATGCAGTACCTCGTTTACGGGATATGATGGCGATAACGATGACAGTGAATATGATTATAACATTACGGATAAATAAATCAATTTAACAAGTACTTTACAATTTTAGAAAACATCAATAATACAGCTTTTAAAACAAGGTTTCTTTTAAAGTTAACAATTTATTATTACAATTTGTTGCGCTCATTTATTTTTATATAAATAAAATTAAATATTGTATCACATACCCATGTGTAAATATTTAGTAATAATAGCTTTATTTTACACACATTTTTTGTCTTAAAACCAAACATATCTTGATATTCAATGCTCCTTGTAAATAAAAACTGATCAATTTAATTTAGCTGACAGAACAGAACGTATTTTGCTCAGCATTCTTCATAAGCAGCCGTAAAACTATTTGTATAATTTATTAAAATGAATATAAGTATAGAACCAATTGCAGAACCCAATTGCGTTAAACCACCAGTCCATACAAGTGATTTACCGCCCTGAGAACGCATGACAGTAGTTATGCTTAATTTTATGTAACTAACCAGACCAATAAGTAAAGTCCATATTACTATCTGTAAAAAAATAAATTCAACATTAAGTAAGAATGGAATTATTTTAAAAATACGCATGTATGACTTACCACTAATACTGCCCCCGCTTTAGTATCATATAAAGGTGGGAAAGGACTCATAGCTGCAGTAACAAATACATAAACTGTGAGTAAACTTGCTAATCCAGTCAATGTCAATATACTGCGCAGTGAGGTGCGTGGCAAAAAAATGGCCAAGAAACAGGCCAGTGGATTTGCAATCACACTTAATGTCGCTGATAAGTGATAAGCTTGTCCACCATATGGAAGGCAGGAATATGATTGTATACTATTAAAGATACCATTCGCAAAGAAACTAATAGTACCAATCAAAAGTAACAGGAATGTGTAAGTACCCGTTGATATTTCTGGAGCTAAATCGTTATTAATCTTATCTACAGCATTATTATTCGCACTTCCATTGCCAATTTCACCCGGACTAGCAATTTCTTTCGTATCCCTTTCGTAAACATAATTGTTACCATGACCCACTTGTACAGCAGCGTATTGTTTTTTCGACAGCTTTAATCGATCTAACAGCAAAAAGCCTACAAAACTTAACACCATCATTGCAAATACGAAAAAGAAAAATTCACTGGTTCCAAAAAGCGGTGGAGGAACATATTTTTCATATATTTCTTGGCCAGTCTCGGTTATATTTACAAGCCTGCATTCGGACGATCCACCAATTCCTTGAATTAATGCCACTACACTAGGTAATAAACCACTTAAGCCCTCTCCAATGAAGTAGGTAACTAAGTATATCTCCTTAAATCGTCCCATATAAGGCATAAACAAGACAGAGCTTGTACAAGCCGTAAGAGCAGTGAAAAATGTTAGCGCAAATAGTGCCACACTATGTTCTGATCCAAATAATATTGCGGTTTTATTATAAGAAAAGGATGTTAAAATAGCTGATAGCGTTCCCATTATCAGTAAGCCATATATTATATAGGCATCATTTTGTTTGGAAAATTTTTGTAGAAGCGTATAGGCTAATGGGCCCAAGTTTCCTATTTGTACCATAACACTTAGATAAGAGGGTAAACTCCATCCCTCTGGTGCAACCTCCACCAGCAGAGGAAGCTGTATAAAAGTACCATTTATTCCAATCCACGTACCAATACCAAAGAATATGGCTAAAATATCAACAATAATGCAGCGATGTTTAAATACACCACCAAATTTGAATTTCATTTTGTGATGTTTTCCACCATCTAATAGTGTGCTAGCTTCTGAAGGTTCAGATGATTCAAAAGACCTGAAATATAATAATAGAAATATATAAAATATCGTTATACAAAAACAGAGTATTAAAAATGTGAGTGTACGATCTTACCTAAAAACTAAGATATGATTTAAAATTCTCTTCATTGAATTTAATAGAATATTCAACTACATAATTAAACATGTGCTGCTTTTGTGGTATTCAAATTAAAACTATTTAACTTACTCAATTTCTAATTACAATAAGGTTTGTTCTAGATAAGATTAACCTGCCATTCGTAATAAATAAGATGAACATATTATTAACATATTTGATAACTTTGTGTAGTATTAGTTGTGGTAGTGAGAAATATTTAGCAGTAAGATATGAGTTTTCAACTTACGTAGGTTAATTTAAAACTATCTTAGTAAAAATATAGTTTATTTTATTTGAGAAGGATTTCATATGTATATTTTTCTTAAATTTAATTTGACCTGTAATATTAATAATTTATATTTTTGTATTAAAATACATACAATTTAAAAATAAGAATTCTGGAAGCCATTTCATGCTTAATCAAAAAAGAATGGCACTTATTTATAAATAGGCATTTATTTCCTCTAAATTGAACATTGTAAAATAAAACATAACAAAATATTTTAACTATTTTGAAATCACAATAGTGTACGATATTTGTTTGCTGTTGCAGCTGTGTTTCATGTTTATCATGAGAAATGTTTACTAAACAATATAATCAGTACAACTAACCTCGCATGATATGCTATATGTTTTTTTCTGGATTTCACTCTACTTGTTTTTAGTTTCTTTTAAGGAAAGATTTAATTTATTTTTTCGCAGAACTCTACTAATATCCATGTCATTTATAAATATAAAATCAACAACTACATACAACAACCACATGCTGTAAATTTAATTGGACATGACGATTGCTTTATTTTTATATTATTTTTTTTTGTCAATTGGCAAGCAACACTCTCAATAAACTCATAAATATTTTAACATTTTTCTCTTACGTAAAATTGAAAAAAATAGTTTGAATACACTTTATAAACATTTATAAGTGTAAAATTTTACTCTAACTTAAGCTTTTATACAAATAATAAGTATTACAAGGTTTATGATTAAAATAAAAAAGTAATGAAAATTATTTTTACACAAAAGAAAATAATGTGTGTGTGTTGGGTGTTAAGTAGGTTAGCCTATGATGCACTGTTTTTCAATTAAATATTAAATATTAAAACCAGTACAAATCGAATTTTAAATTTACCTGTTTGGGACGTTATTTGCTTGAGAATTTAGATGAGTTGCTGGTAAAGAATAACTGATCGCGGGCGATGACGATACAGAGAAGACTGTTGAGTGACTTTTATGAACGTTATTACTTTGACTTTGGGTATTGTTAGCATATTGTATTTGTTGCTGCTGCTGCTGTTGTTGGTGCTTTTGATCGGAATCGTTATTTGTGCTCTTATTGTTGCAGACGTTATTGCTTATACTGGTAATAGAATTCATGAGGTTTTATATATGTAGCTCTTGTACTGTTGTATATTTAAAAAGTCAGTATCTTTAAAATAGAGCAAAAATATTACTTAATTGCTTATTTATAACGGGCGGCGGTGATAAGATTACCTACAGTTATATAGAGCTTTGGTGCGTTGGTTGGTTATAGTTATAAAACTATAGTAAATTTCAGTCGTCTGCAGGCGTTTGTTCTAGTTGAAAAGTAAACTGTTACCCAAAAACTAAACACAATTGCGTTTAAATTGTAAAAAATCCACCAAGAAGTGATTGATTGATTGATTTCATAACAGTCAATTTATTTCTGTTCTGGCTTTTTTAGTGTCGGTTCATTAAACCATGTGCTCTTGTTGCATGTTAAAAAAATAAATAAATTACTCGTTTCAAGTTTCACTGCAATTGCAAATATAAATTTTTTGTTTACTCATTAATTTAAGTTTTTTCTTTTTTATTGTAGAGTCATTACATGTACTCAAAAACTATTATTGGAAATTATCTGACTGCGTCTGATTTGATTAACCGCTATTGAGCTGTTAATTATTTTTTTCTATTTCATACATTTAATTTTCTTGTACTTGATTTATGAATTTTATCTGTTTAACAGTAAAATAATACTTATGATCATCATAACTTTCTAAAACAACATCAACTTTCCAAAACAACTCCATGCCGCAGGCAATATTTTTTCTATATTTGTTTATTTGGCAAAATATTTTATTTCTAATAAATATGCCTTTAATGCGTATACGTAATCAAAACAAAATATAAGAATAGGGTTGTCAAGTATATAAAATATTTTAAATACTATTATGTGAAATAAAAATTGTGTGGGAATTATTAAATATGTTGTTATGTTATTATTATTATTTCTATACCTCGTAGCTTGATCCTTTTTAGTAATTCTTTGACAAAAGATAAAATAATTTATTTCGATTTATTAACTACAATTTCATAAAAAGATTTGAGTAATAAAAGCTTTGTGTCAGCGTTTAAAATGCTTGACTATTTTCAATGCATTTGTAACTGCTTAACTAAACTTAAAGAAAACTACGTAGCAAAAGTAAAAAGCAATAGCAAAAATATAAAATTTTTGCTTTGCTTCAGTTTTTATCATCAAATTAAACTGCCGAATGCTTACTGAAAACTTTTAAAAATAATAAGCAAAAGTCAAAAGCAGAAAAGTAAAATAGTAAATAACTTACATAATCAGCAAAGTCGTTACTTAGTCAGTTTGCTGTAAGCAATAAGTTATTGTTTACTTTATTTTTACTTTTCTGTTTACTATAATGTGGGCGCATTTTGCGACTCTGTCACCAATGACATGAACAAAATTAAGAAATATAAGATTCAAATAAGTGAAAAACAATTTGGATCATTTTCCTCCATGCAACGACAAACGATGATAAAATTCAAGCAACAGCAACGTAGTCAATGAATAAGTAGGAAACAGTTAAGCAAAAGCAAACATAAAGTAAAAAACAACTGATTGCTCACAGCAAGAGCGGTTCTTCATAAAATGGTTGCTTTACTGAGTGCTTAAGCAGATAACATACACATAGTAATACTAAGCAAGTTATTTACTATTTTACTTTTTTGCTTTTGCTTATTTTTTAAGTTTTCAGTAAGCATTCAGCAACACTTTTTTATTTTGAATCTGAAAGCTGAAGCAAGGCTTAAAATTTAGTGATATTGCTAATCTAAAGCAAGCAATTTAAACACTGCTTAGTATTTAATGTATTCGCAATCGATAATAAAGTTGCCAAATTATTATGCTTGAAAACAATGTAGCAACACTTTATTTTGTATTTATTCTGACAGTGCTGTAGTAACCTTGCAACTTTTTCTTTTTCCAGTTATTAACGTTAGTTTTTTGTTTCACAAAAATATCTCTTTATTATTATTTTAATATTAAGAAGAAAGTTGTCTTAACAAAACATTTAATGTGAGCATATTTGTTGATACCATTTTTTGCTATCACGACATCGAGGGTTAACACACATTGGACATCGCATTAGAAATTTTGGATTGACGTTTTGATCTTGAGCCAAGTGATCTGCTACTATGGTGCTTAGAGCCTTAATAAACAAAGGATGGTCATTAGGTGCAGCCGCACGACGTATTTCTTCTACACCCACCTGCAAAATAAAGTATATAAATTAAAGCTATACTATATGTATATTAGTCATTACTTGTTTACCTCTTTGGCTAACTCGTCACAATATTCAATATCTAATTCGTGTAATGTCTCAATATGTTCGTTAACAAAAGCTATGGGAACTAGGATAAAGTTCTTTAAACCTTGTTTAACATAACCCTGAAAAACATTTTTTTTAGTTTAGTTTGTGATAAAAAAAATTTTGTATATTTACTTTAATAGCATCATCTGTAGCTGGAGCCAGCCAAGGCAATGGTCCAACCTTTGACTGCCAAGCCAAACTGTAGGGATTGCAATTGCCTAATTCCTGCATTACCATATGAACACTAGCTCCAATCTCAGATGGATAGGGATCACCACGATTTACGGCTTTTAATGGTAGGGAATGTGCAGTAAATAGGATAACAACATCTCTACGTTTAGTTTCACAGAACTTGTTTAGTTCCTCCCGAATGCGGTCAGCAAAGGTTTTAATCAGCAATGGATGTGAACCCCAACGATCAATAACACTCCATTTGATATTTGAAGGCATTGGTCTATAAATCTTGTTATTAAATAAAGTTACATATGAAATTTTTCTACGCTACCTCTGACGATAATATTGATAAATTGAATTGAAGCTAGACCCAGAAGTAGCACAACTGTATTGAGGATATTGCGAAAATAACACTACTCTTTCTGGAGCGTCTCTGTAAATTATTGAAATAATTGCATTGTTATATTTTCTTCAAGATCTCATCTATATAGATTAATTACTTTTCAATTTTCTCTAAGGTATCTTCTGTTAAAGGATTTACATAACGAAAACCCACATAATGTCTGTGCGGTGCAGTTTCGGGAGACAAGCGATCTAGTTCCTTGCACATTAAATTGCCTTGTAGTTCAGTCCATTTCAAAATCGGCGAACCCCCACCTATTTCTAGATATTTTTTTTGCACTTCTGGCGTGCGCCTTTGTGCAATCCATGGCCCTAATTTACTTTGCACCGGCAACTGTATCATGTCTCTATCTGTCATTATGCGCAACAAATAATCGTGAACTTGATCTGTAGTCTGCGGTCCACCCATATTTAACACGAGTACAGCAGTCTTTGGATTAACCTCTCTTTCGCTAGTTGTGCTAAAGTTGACATAATTCTTTGAAAATGCTTTCGAAATACCTTAAATGTTTTAAACAAACACAAGTTGTATTACTGCTAAATCATAGATTTTGTGCATGTATGTACGCATATACGTACCGGAAAAATGTTTATATTTTAATGCCATCATTTTTTACAAATGCAAATCCCTTTTTAGCAATATCACTCTATAAATCGTTAGATAAGGTTTCCTCTGTTTTTATTTTATGCAGTCATCAACTGGATCAAAAGTATCGAAAAATATAAAAAAGGCACTACTTGGTCGTGCACTCAACGAAAAATGCGAATCCAAATGTAAGTGAAAGCACAGAATGAAGTATCAAAACAAAAACAAAAACAACGTTACCATATTGCATAATTTGAACTGTTAAAAATTATCAGGGTCTGGATATATAATGTTTGTATGAGTTTTCAACATAAGAAAGTTAATATAATATTTACCAATATTCATACTATTGAAAACTTAGAAAATTAATTTATGCATGTTCGCCTCAAAAATCTTCTATGGACTCATTAAAGTCGTTTTTATAAATATTCAGATTTGGTTACTTGAAACATCTTATAATTATTTTTAGAATAAAAATAATTTTTTTCCACCAATTTCAGAGGGTCTAGATTAAAAAATATTTTCGATTTATTAAAAGTTTATAAAAGAAAATTACTGATGAAATTCGTTTTGTAAGCCTTTTATCAATAAACAAGGCTATATTTTATAAACAAGGCTATCTTTATTTCTTAAGGACAGAGTTTTATATTAGTATACATACTTACATACATTTTTCTGAAGAAGGTGGGCAAAAGAACAGCGAAATATTGAAAATAAAAATTTTTTAAATACAGTGAAACTTTGATATAACGAATCTAAATGGGATAGAAAAATGCTTCGTTATAGCTATTTATTCGTTATATATATTGTTACGATTTAACTTTTTAAAACGTTTGAGTTCGTTTAAATTGCGTTAAAATGAAATTAACACCACTGTTGTTGTTTTACAGTTTTTATTTACTATACTATAACTTTTATACAGTTTGTCTTAATACAGCAACTTAATATTCGTTTATACACCACTTTTATTTCCGCTTAAACACAACTTTAGTTTATGGAAGCAAAACGATAACTACTTGATGTAGGTAAAGTAGCCTCCTTATATACCTAATTGCCTACAGTTTGGAAAGGTCTGGAAATATCTCCTATCCCCTATTTTATATCCGTTAATTAAAATATAACGTAAAGATGGTCGAATTGGTAGTGCCGCCAGATAACGCAAATAAGTAGGAGATCGACAGGGTGACACATAAGTCACGGAACACATGATGAAAGTTTTCTTGCAGAAAGTCAGAGTTTGTCGATAAAAGGGGGAAACGAATGTTATGGCGTACACTCTTTAATGTACTCTCAAATTCTTTTATGTTATGAAATTCGTTATGTCATACAACAACAATGTTGTTTGTAAATCTTAATTTTTATTAAAATAAATATAGTAGTGTAGACGCGAATGTAAATTTAAAAGAGAATTGAAGAAAATTTCTGCAAGAAAACTTTCAAAAATTGCGTTAAACCACCAGTCCATACACGTGATTTACCGCCCTGAGAACGCAAGACAGTAGTTATGTTTAATTTTATGTAACTAACCAGACCAATAAGTAAAGTCCATATTACTATCTGTAAAAAAATAAATTCAACATTAAGTAAGAATGGAATTATTTTAAAAATACGCATGTATGATTTACCACTAATACTGCCCCCGCTTTAGTATCAGATAACGCAAATAAGTATGAGATCGACAGGGTGACACATAATTACCAAGTCACGGAACACATGATGAAAGTTTTCTTGCAGAAAGTCTGAGTTTGTCGATAAAAGGGGAGAAACGAATGTTATGGCGTACACTCTTTAATGTACTCTCAAATTCTTTTATATTATGAAATTCGTTATGTCATACAACAACAATGTTGTTTGTATATCATAATTTTCATTAAAATAAATATAGTAGTGTAGACGCGAATGTAAATTTAAAAGAAAATTAAAGAAAATTTCTGCAAGAAAACTTTCATCGTGTGTTTGTGACCAAATACCCCAAAATCCCACAATACAGTTTTAAAGGCGATAATGTGTGTTTTCTTTTTAGGCATTTTTATTTTCGTAACATTGCCTCCCACTTAAGCCTGTTCGTCCCAAATAGACCCATTATCTTTCTTCCCATAGCTCGCAAGACGCTCTATGTAGATGTACCACTTTCATTTTGATAGCGGGCTATTGTTTTTTGTATTCCGTATACCACATCGTTTAACCTTTTGACAACTTTAAAAGGTCCATCCCAGTCAGTTTGCAGCTTGGGAGATAATTCTTTCTTCCGCTGTGAGTTATAAAGTAGACCAGCTGTCCCTTATGAAAGTCCTCATACCTAGCTTTCAATCTATCACGGGCCATTCCTAGTCGTGTGTGGAAATCGTACACGTTTGAATTTAAACGGCGAATCCGGTAGTATCATTTTATTAACATTTTTACAGTAAGTCTCGTACCATTACAAAGTTTTGACTGACTGATATTACGAAGCATAATAACAGTCGCTTCCTATAAATGAGGGTAAAACACTAATTTTTAGAATAAATGTTGTTTATAGTACTCTGTACTATTATACCAAATTTCATTACTATAGCTTGAGAGCTTTCCGAGTTATAGGTATCTCTGGAAGGGTGAGGGTTGCTACACCAATTTTTGGGGGGATTGTCCACATCGATTCTACGAGCTTACCCACCAAATTTCATTTGTCTGCGATCAATAGCTGTGGATAGAGAGAAATAGCCCCTGTATCGCCCCCTCTGAGTACTTCTTAAAAAAAAAACGTAAACCATACGTGTTCTACGGTACGCAGATCTATCTAGTTTAATATTTCACCGAAGTCGGTGCGTTATTTAGGTGAAGCATAAATTGTCCCTTGGGGTGGGTCACCATTTATATTTAGGGGTATGAAAAATAGATGTTGATGATGCCGATATGCACACAAAATTTCATGAAAATCGGTCGACCAATTTTGTAGGAATTTGGGTACAAACACCGCGACACGAGAATTTTATATATTAATTTAAATATAATATACGAATAATTTCGGTCCTTTTTTAGCTCAAAAAATATAATGAATTAACAATCTAATCCAATTTACGAAAAACTTCTCGACTTTTGAGGCGATCCAGCTTTGAAGCCGATTTTATATTCCTTGCAAAGAGGGATTAATGTTCGATGAATATAGTGCGTGGGACATTTGACCGTTTCTGACAATGGTTTGGCAACTTTTGAGACATGAGTTGTCATGCAAAAGAATAACTTAATCACGTCATAATGTCTGCCTTTGTATTCCGGCCGTTTTTTCATAGCGCACGATTTAAACGAAGTATTTGCAGTCTGATTCAGCAGCCCATAGCAGACAACGCTACCTTGTTCCGACCAAGAGTACAAATAATAAATATTGTCCAATTGAACGAAATTAGGATGCAGTTATAAAACCCAATAAAAGCCAAAAAAAAAAAATAATAATAATAAAAAATCCAATAAAACCCGGTGGGTTGGTTTTTTTTTAAGAAAACCGGGATTTTTGCCAACCCAGCTTGTTACCCATTTTCTGCCATAATTTCATATTAAACAAAATAGCTTTTTGCCTCTACTGACAATTTTAAGTTGGCTCACTTTAAAGGTATAAGTGCGAAGTTTTAACTAAGTAATAATTAAATTTCAACCAGCGCTTATTTCGAATCTGAAAATACTTATGTCATTCTATTCTGTCACAAAATTCAGTATATTATCTCCACTGAACGAAATAAAATTGCCGTATTTGTGGTTCAGAAAACCCAAACGTGGTCTTACAGAAGCCAATGCACTCATTACGAGTAACTGTTTGGTGCGGCTTGTGGAGCGGAGGCATCATTGACCCATATTTCTTTAAAAATGAGGACGCAACCATTACGGTCAATGGAGACACCTATCGCACCATGACAACCGATTTTTTTGTGCCTGCTCTTCATGTTACTGATATGAACGATGTTTGATTTCAACAGGATGGTTCGACTTGCCACACATCTCATGCCACAATCGATTTATTGCGCCGAACGTTCGATGGCAGTTTAATTAGCCGAAATTGTGATGTCAGTTGGCCGCCAAGAAGCTGCGATTTGACACCGTTGGACTATTTTCTGTGGGGGGCGGCGTTAAAAACAAATGTTATGCCGACAAACGAGTGGCAATTGAGCATTCGAAGGCCAACATTCGTGATGCCATTGCCGAGATACGATCACATACACTTGAAAAAGTTCTCGAAAAATAGTCCGATCGAATGGTGTACTGTGAGGCCAACCGCCGCAGCCATATGAATGAAATAATATTTCATTTCTAACCTAACTTCACAAAAAAAATAAAAAAATAATAATAATAATAAAGTTGGCAAAATTTCAAACCGTTTTTGTTTTTTTGCATTTTTAAATGTAAACTTTAAAATTGCCTTATATAAAAATAAGTTGTCCTATGTTCGTCATTTTATAATCGATTTACAAATCAATACATGCGTTGGAAAGGTGTAGTTTCACTGATGGTTTAGCTTCAACTGGGCGGTACCACGCCCAGATACAATTTTTATTTACATGTTTATATCTTTAAAATAGTAATAGTAACAGTTTCTAAACTTGGCTCAAATAACTTTGTGGTCAATACAAAACATCAGTCAAAAAGTTGGCGAAATTGGATAGATGGGAATGGCAGCTCCCATACAAAGTAAATATTGTTTTTTATATCTAGATAACGGTAATAGCTAAAGTTTCAAAGTTTGGCCCAAATAAGTTTGTTGTCAATACAAATCATCAGTAAAAAAGCAAGTATTGATTTTTGTGTATCTTGTATGGCAATAGTGGAAATAACTTCGTAATCAATATTCATCATAAGTCGAAATATGACCGAATGGAATAAGATACAAAGTAAATATTGATTTTTATATATCCCGAGAACATTTAAAGTGGAAGTTTCTGAAATTGCTCCAAATAATTCGGTAATTAATATAAATCATCAGTCAAAAAGTGGGAGGAATTGTGTAAGTGAGTGTGGCATCTCTCATATACGTATTCTTATCTGTATATGTATATAGAAATAAATTTTCCTGAGAAATACATTCTAAAGGTATACAACACAGAGCCTCCCAGTAACGCGGATAGGGTTACTTTAGTATAATATAAAAGTTTTAGTTAAATTCTTCTATTACTCTATATACAGAATAGATAGATCGCTTATATTCCCTCCTTAACAATTTCCGACTAATTTTCTAAGACTGATAAATAATTGTTATATTTTTAGTGTTTTTAATTAACTTTAATTGATTTTAAATGTATATTCACTGCAAAAAATCGTTTAACTTCTTCCGAATGTGGCCAAGAATATCATTTAATAATTTGTGTTTCTGTAGTTGTGCTTTAAAGTAACAGATCATTCAATAAGTCCGTAGGATAAGTAAGAAAAAAAATTTTTTTATTATTCAACATAGTTTCCTTAGAGGGCGATATAACGAGCAAAGCGATTTTCACTTTTTTAGTGCGATATCTCTTTCTCGACAAAATATGCCTCGGTTTCAGCGATTACTTCATAATTGGATATAAATTTCTTTACAGCACACATTCTCTTGATATCTGAAAAGAGGAGAAAGGAGTTGGTGGCCAAATCTGGCGAATACAGTAAATGAGTAATTTAAAGTTTAATTCATGTAGTTTTGTCATTGTTTTGAATCATTTACACGTTTTTGTTTTTGGTCAACGGTGAGCAAACCGAAATATTCGTGTAAAATGGTAAAAACTCTATCATCTGATATCTTTACAATGTCAGCTAGCTCGTGCACCTTCAATCTGAAACTGTTCATAGCCAGTTTGAGAATTTTTTTTTTATGTTTTCTGGTATAATAGCCTCATTTGGGCCTCCACTGCGCTCTGCATCATTTGTGCTAGTACGATTCAGCAATCCACTTCTCTACTATTTGTCTCGATGGAGCAAAGTCGGATAATGTTTATCAAGCCATTGTTTGGTTTCCACTGTACATTTTTCATCAAAGCAATGCTTTATCAAAACTCAAAATTCATTTTTTTCCATTTTTTTCAATACCAAAAGTTGCTTCACACAAAATGCTATAACTCACGAATCAGTATACAGATTGCTGTCAAAATTATACACGTATTGTTTGAAGGTTATATATGTATTTTATATATTAATTCGCATAACATTCTGCATGAATGAACACGGGGACTTCTCTCAGTCAATGAGCTGCATCCGATTCTGTTTTTACACTCATTGAAAGATACCTACAGTTTAACGCCGGCTCATAGTGAAGTTTTCAATAGTAGTAATACTCATAACCAGTTAATAGCTAATGTTATGAGGTGATACCGCGGTTGAAAAAACTTTTTCTTCTTAAGATGATCTGGCTTGAACCGAGGACCTTCTGGTCGGTAGGAGGGTGTCTTACCTGCCCTATCACGGCGGCACTCTTGAAGGTTAGTACTATAAGGACAAAATGCTGGTAACGCCATCTATGTGACATCCTTCGGTCCTATCGAATGCCCTATTATACATTGAAAAAATTTTCTCTTTAAGTGTCCTTAAAAAAAATACATATATGTACATACATACATATATGCATATATGTATGTAATTATTTTCACATTGGGTCAACGCTTTCAACAGAATATCTTACGTTCTGAGAACGTTTTACGACTCGCTTTGATCTCCATAGTTGGCGCCTCTTTAAATACATATATGTACCTGCATTGCCTTTTCTTCATAATGATGGTTTGTAACTTTTCAACATTAATTGATTTTAATTGATCGAATAAATGAATTTGAGTTGCACGTGGTAATAAATTTAATAAAATTGCTGTTGTTATATAAAAAATATATGCATGCGCTTTAGATTAATATATCGTTAAATGGGATAAATAAATACAATATATTAAATAAAAGTATTAAATTATGTTATCGCACTTGTACCGCTATAGTGAGTTAATTCGAAATTTTAAAATTTTCAGCAGTAGCAAAAACTTTTCTGTTTAATATTTTCCAATTAATATGAAACTCTTTTATTACGGACAATAAAATGCTAACTTTATATCAAATCCATAAATACAATATTGTATTTCAATGATACGATGTTATTTTTTAACAAAAGCATTTATTGAAATGGTATTAACAAATTTATATGGTACTTACTCATAATAACAGATATTTTAAAGAGAGTCATTAGCAATTTCATAAGAGAAATATACGAGTATGCCATTAATTTAATTGTATTTTGCTGATTGCTCTCATGTAATGTATAACTCTCAGAAATATTTGAAAATATAGCTTTATATTGTTCGCAACACTTTGCTTGCTGTTTTTATTTGAGAATAAAATAAAACATTGGAATATACAATAAAAACATATTTACATATGTATGTTATGTATGCATAAGTATCTTAAAGTATCGAACGATAAACATAATACCACAGTCATATAATATTGCGGTGGTAGATTGAGTTTTAACCAATAAATTATTTAGCAATTGTATTTAGAGATTAGAACATGCATATGTATGTATGTATATATATATATATGTTTCTGTTTATACTTGTGTATGTATGTACATTCATTTTAATAAATGTTTTCTGGTAGTGAAAATTTTGAAAATTATGAGAGCAGTTGTTTTTCGTTTGTCATTGAAGTAAGAAGTGTGGACGTCGGTCGGCTACAATAATAATTGGTGGAAAAAAAGAAGAAACGTGCTATATACGTAAATCAATTAAATACTGACTGAATTAAATAAATATCGAAGAGCACGTGCATTTAATTTGTAGACATTTGTTACAATTTCTTTGCTTAGATCGTTTCTTTGCTGAAGTAATCAAAAATAAAAAAGAGCTCTGACCGGAAAATGCCTCAATCTTTACGTTAGAAGTGACGTTCTCTTCTCAATTTTTGAAATAGTTCTCTTTTGCTTAAAACCAGCATACTCAAGAAGAGTAGACATTTTTTAAATTCTGCCGTTTACTTATTGAATATGGGCCACAAACACGTCATTTTTAAACTGTAATATTATAAACATTTCATAGTTCAACAGACAGACGACACATATAAAAGAAGCGTTGAAATAATAATACAAGAGTAAAAAAATTAAAAGAAAAATAAACGAATCAATTATTAAATAAATCAATAAAAGATTTTTTGAATAACCATAATTATGGGCTACGATGATGTTCTTGCTCATTTGGGTGATTTTGGAAAATATCAGAAAATAATTTATTTTCTCATCTGCCTTACATCTATAACCTGTGCATTTCATAAACTTGCCGGTGTTTTTCTTCTAGCTAAACCGGATTTCCGGTGTGTGTTACCCTTTGAATTCGATACAAATGTAACAGTAAAGTATGAACTACCAGAAAACCTGTGGAGGTTAGCCTATCCAAAAGACTTGCTAGGAGTAAAATATCAGACCTGTTCATATTATAATGTAGAATATACAAGTGAGTATTTAAATAGAACTGAACCGATTGCTGCCTCTGACATCAAGGAGTGTTCGGAATATGTGTATGATCAAACAAAATACTTAAATAGCGCTGTTACTGAATGGGATATGGTATGTAGTCGAAGTTTTCTGACAGCTACTAGTGATGCCTTGTTTATGCTGGGCGTTTTAGTGGGGAGTATTGTTTTCGGCCAGCTGTCCGATAAATATGGCAGAAAACCAATATTTTTTGCATCACTTGTAATTCAAGTTATATTTGGAGTTTTGGCTGGTGTGGCTCCAGAATATATAACATACACTGCCTCACGTTTTGTAATAGGAGCTACTACTTCAGGCGTTTTTCTAGTGGCTTATGTTATAGCTATGGAAATGGTGGGTCCAAGTAAGCGACTTTTTGCTGGCATATTTGTGATGATGTTTTTCTCTATTGGTTATATGTTGACTGCACTTTTTGCCTACTTTATTCATGACTGGCGTTGGTTACAAATAGGATTGACATTACCCGGTTTATTATTCATGAGCTATTATTGGATTATACCAGAATCCGCACGTTGGCTTCTTTCTAAGAATCTCAAAGAAGCTGCTATTGAAAATATACAAAAGGCAGCACGTTTCAACAAAATAGAAATTCCAATGAATGTCTTAAATCGGCTCTTAGATGATGGCAATGACGAAAACAAATCTGAAACTCAAGTTATTGAAGAAAAACAGCCAAGCGTATTAGATCTGTTGCGTTATCCAAATTTAAGAAAGAAAACTTTGCTGATATTTTTCGATTGGTTTGTCAATAGTGGCGTTTATTATGGCTTATCATGGAACACAAATAATCTCGGTGGTAATGTGTTGCTTAATTTTGTGATATCTGGTGCTGTAGAAATTCCTGCCTATATATTTCTCTTGTTCACCCTTAATAAATGGGGACGTCGTTCAATATTATGCGGTTGTATGTTAGTAGCTGGTACGAGTTTGTTACTTACAATTATCGTTCCCAATAATATGAATTGGCTGATAGTTACATTTGCCATGATGGGCAAATTAGCAATAACAGCATCGTATGGCACAGTGTACATATTTTCGGCGGAACAGTTTCCCACAGTGGTGCGAAATGTGGGATTAGGCGCTGCCTCTATGGTAGCACGTATAGGTGGAATTTTGGCGCCATTCTTTAATATGTTGGCAGAAATTTGGATACCCTTACCATTAATTATATTTGGAGCTATGGCGTTTCTTGGTGGCTTGCTTTCATTGCTATTACCAGAAACTCACAACAAACCCACACTTGAAACTATAGCCGAGGGCGAAGAGTTTGGTAAAACGGAAAAATCTGATGATTACCGGCTAGAAAATGGTAAAGAATTAAAGAACTTAAGTAAAATGGAAACTTTACCTTTAAATTCCGCAACCTCTGACTAAAATTAAAAAAAATAATGTTAAGCTTATTCAAGTACTATGCGCCACATTTATTATAAGTATTATTGTGGACATTATACCAAATAAGATGAATAAATGTAAACGATTTTATACAATTTCAGACAAATATAATAAACTTTCCTAAAAAATTGAAAAAAAAACATTTACATTTTTGTTTGCATTTATTACTGTTTTTTATTTAATTTTACCTAAGCATCTATGGAAGTTTTTGATAATTAACTTTTTATCAATCGTGATTCTATACATTGTCTGCATGGTGTGGTTTTGCTATCTAATGAATTAACAAAGTTAAATGTTATTTTGCAGATATACATATATATACATATACAATAGAATATCGAAAAATGTAGCCGAAGTGTTCCAATGGCGATCAACTTTTCCGAACTGTTAACTTTTCTAAGCATTTTTAAAAATTTAATAAAGAAAGAAAAAAACAATAATAAACTTACATATTTTGAAAAAACATGTTAAATCTTTATTTATTGAATTAGTTTTCATAACTACAAAAAAAGAAACTTTGATTTAACTTATACTGGTTGTTTTAAAGCTCAAAGCCTTCGTTCAATATTATCGCGCGTAAGAAGTATCAATTTGTACGAGGTGGCTTAAAGAAGCTGTCGAAACTGTTTGTTCTTTTTTCTTATGTAATACGTCTTGATCATTTTCGTGCGGATATTGACAAGATCTGCTACAGTTGAAGAATATCTCCGAACTCATCTACGACTTCTTCGAAATTACATTATCTAATGGGTTTTTAAATCGCTTGAAACAACGTGGGTTTGCAGATTTACCAACGACCAACGGTTTTAACTTGTGGTAACCATCTGCGTTAGCACAGAACAAAAGAGTTTATTCGTTCTTTTAAATTTTTTCGACGCTATGCGATCTTTATGTTTGCAGAAGCAAATGTTTTGTCGGGTAAAAAACATTAAAATAGTCCAGATTTATCTACGTTATAAAGTTGTGAGTCGAAGATGTTCATTTCTTTCATTTTTGCTAGTAAATTATGAATGAATTATGGTGTAAAACCCGATGTTTCGCTTGAAAGGATTTCGCCACAAATTTTAAGATGGTGAATACTGTGTCTCCTCTTAAAATTCGCTAGTCATCTAGCACTGGCATTAAATTTCTTTCTAGGGTGCATTATGGCGAATTCGTGCTTAGTTCTGGATTTTAAAATTGCACCAGTTACTGCACAACTACGCTGTCCTTGATTCAAAACCATTTGTACAAGCTTGCCTCAAGATCAGTATATTCTGGCTTGTGGAGTGTTATCTTGTGTGCTTTTTCATACGGATTCGACACAGACTCTAAGATTTCATGACGTTTTTTTTTCTTTACTTCTGAGATGGCTGCTTTAGATACATATACAATAATCTAACGTCAAACGCTTTTCTTGAATACCGTTTTAAATTCCCCGACATTAAAAAAAAACTCAACATTAACGACTAAACTAATATTGCTTGTTGAGTATGATCATACGTTCTTTGCAGGTCAAATAAAAATGAAGTTCTGGGTATACCATTATTCAACAAACAAAATTAAAGCTCATCGTTGAAGTGAGAATATTTTAAAAGTTTAAAAATTGCCACATTTATGGCCTGAAAAATTATGATTAAAAAAATCAGAATAGTGAACTTAAAGATGAACTTTTTAGAGTATCACGTTGATGCTGAAATACTGTTAACTTATACGAGAGTTTAACTTTTACGCGAGATAACTTTTTCGAGATTCTAGTGTATTATTATCTTTTTTTGAGAACCTTTCCCTTAATTAAACAAAGAATTTTGATCAAAGCGTAAGTTTTATATTTTTAGAAAGTAATGCAGATCTAATTCTTTTCATATCTGTCAGTACAATTGTATTAAGATACGAGTCGTTTGGACAAAAATTCACTGATAAGCAAAATATAAACACAAAAATAGGAAATAAAGAAGTAATCTCGTTGCATTTTTATTTGTATTTATGATTGTATATATTTAAATGGTGATTATACTGTTGCTGTTAAGACAGTTGTATATTTTTTTCCAGTAATTTATTCATATAAACGACACAGATTACTCTCTGAATAATGTAAAAAAGCTCTTTGAACAGATCAAGTTTAGGTACAGATTTGAAATTAGTACAGAATTTTAAATGAATCAATTAAACAATCAGAACCTATACTTATATATACATACTCGTATGTATGTATGTAGTTAAATATATTTGTCGAAAACATAAATTTATAAATGCCATATGGTAATGCAAAAAATCGTTACACTAGAAGCTACAGATAATACGAATGCTAAACATTTTAGAAAAAAATTAATTCCTTGCATAAATATATATATGTACTCGTATATATATGAAACTTAAAAAAAACACTACAAACTTACTTAAATCCCATAGAAAAAGAATCAAAAACTTTAATTTATATTATTATTATTATTATTATTATTATTATTATTATTATTATTATTATTAATAAGAGCAAGAGAACTTTAAAATTAAGAAAAACTGCAGTAGCCTTAAAATATTCAAAAGAACATTATATCTAAGTTATGTTCACAATAAAATTGTATATCCAAATAAAATGCGAAATCAAATTTTGGTTTTAAATTGCTGTTTATTAATGAAATTCGAGAAATTTTTAAAATTTTTAGAATTAAAGGTTATCTTTTTGAAGAAATGTATTAATACGCAATCATGGTCATCGTTGTGACGCTACTTTGCTGATCATAGGCTTATTGTAGGGTATATCATTTGCTTGTAATATTTGTGTATTTTCACCGATATTTTCGCCAATTGAAGATCAAAAGTAGAGTTTTGATGAAATTGTTAATGAAAAGTTAAATTTAGAATTGATATCATATTTGAGTTACGGCGATTGGTTGAGGTTCTGTGGAGCAATTTTGAAAATTTGTATGATATTTGTATATATGTAGAAAATTAAATTCATGCGAAATTTTTTTATTTCTCGAAAAATTTTTAAAACATACAGTTTGTCAAGAAAATGTTTTTACATGGGAAAAAGGCATCATAGTGAATAATAGATCGCTAAAACAACTTCCTTCCAGACATACTTATTCCAGGGGTGTTCTGGTCTCTCTAAGGGATGCTGTTAAATATCTAGGAGTTATTTTAGATAAAAAGTTATGGGTACCAAGTTTTAATTTTTCAAAGCCTCTAAGACATATAGAAGGAAATTATAGATAATACAGATTAAAAATTTAATGACAATTTATGATCTAAGCCACAGATATTCTACTGATTTCCTGCACAGCAACTTTGACCACGTAATTATTGAATCATTCGCAAGGGAACTGGCTCTGTCTTTTTTTGAAAAGTACAGAACGTCTACATATAGTATGGTATAATAGTATTATTATTAAACAGTAACAAAGAGTCACTATTCACTAAATTCTAAAAATTTCTTATGACATTTGAAGTTTGTACATGTTTTTTATTGAATTTTATTCCATTCCTCCAAAATTACTGCTCTTAATTCACCTTGGTTTTTTTGGATGTCTCTTGGCAGTACTTCTTATAAGCCCATAAATTTGCAATTGTGTTTAAATTCGGACTCTGTGCCTGCATATTCAATACTTTGTCACAATTGTAAAGAAGCCATCTCCTAACCAAAAGAACTTTGTGCTTTGGGTCATTCTGATAGAACTTGAAATTCGGCTTTCCATTAGAATAAAATGTTAATTAGATGCCGCTGGAATATAATATGTCTAGGTATCCATGGTGTTTTCAATAAAAAAAATTTCTCCTACTCCCCTACTAGATAAGCACCTCCAAATCATCGGCGAAAATTATTAAAATTTTAGAGTTGAAATTATGTTACTACTTTGCAATGCTTTTAAGGGTTTCTTCCATACTCTGTTGGGGCCATCTTTATAAGCAGCATTTTATTCTCGTTACAAAATATTACTTTACTCCAGTTGTCGTCGTATTTGGAAATAAGCGATACAACAAAAGACACTCGCCTTTTTTGCCTCACTGTTTCATGGGAAATTGTCACGCCACATTCCACTCTGAGCTCACTAGAAAGTTTTCTTATGAATACTAATAGGTTTTCGTCTACTTTTTCAAGAAACACGTTCTGTTCTCTCAAAAATCTTACGTAGGAGCCTTAGTGAATGCTTAAATGTTAGCCTATTTTCGTTTTTATCGTGATTTAAAATTATGTAAACATTTTAAAAACATTTCAGACAATTTTTCAACCGTTTTTCCAATCGCGTGATTATAGTAAACCATATGAATCACATCCGACATTGTTATTTTGTCCGGCATTTTAAGCTCTCGTAAATTCAGCATTTTTGATTATGAAAACAAAAACTTTAATGAAACGCTTTAATGGTTACTTGACTAATGAATGAAGAGTTTTTTTTGTAGGCGGTAAAAACAAAAAAACAGAAATTGTAAAAACATTTTCTTGACAATAAAATTATGGGCTTTTTTTTAATTTTTATCTTATTTTAATACCAATGATTTATTTTTATTTTCTTTTACTGTTATTTATTAGTTAACAGCCAGATCAAATTGAATTAATAAAAAAAAACTAAAAAAAAAACAGAAAATTCTTTTTTATTGATAAAAACATTATCTTGACGAACTGTATGTATTTATATTAATTTTCAATATATATCTCATTAAAATCTAACAAAATCTCGTATCATACACCATATAAACCAAAAAGAATTGAAAAATTAAGCCGGCTTCAAAATATAGTTCACTAACGAACTAGTTCAATTGAATGATCTACTGCTCTCTTTTTAAATTTGTTTTATTAGCAGTGAAAGTCAACTCTCTTCTCTCAAAAATTAACGACGAAATATAATAAGCGAATAAGCCAAACTAAATTGTTAAGTGAACTATTATAGCCAACGTTACTTTTTACGATAATGGCGGAAATATCTAACAGCGATTCTGAAATTCAGGTTCAAAAGTAAAACTTCACCTGCAGTGAGGTTGCAAGCAAAATAAATACCCAGAACCACCCTCCTATGCTCTAATGTAGGACGTTTAATTAGGCTCAACCTAGCCTCTACGAAGGAAATCCTTTTGTAATGACCAAATATACAAGCAGTAACACCTTATTCAAAATCAATATACAATTTGTTTATACCAGATCTCATTTGTAAACATCGAAAAAACCTTCTCATACTTTGATGGTTAATAAAAATTAAAAAAAATGTGCACAAAACATCTAGTGGACTGTACATTTGTAGAGACTGCTGAGAGATCTGTATTTGAGTATTTTTTACACATAATAATTCAAGAACATTTTGAGCACACACTGTATGCGTTTTTCGATTAGCTGTCTCCTAAATGTAAGAATTTTTAGAAGTCAGTAGATCGTAGACCTTCTCACTAAGCGGTAGTAAATTTTTGTTCGTTAAATTATCAGCTGGATCGTACGATACACAAACGTATATATACTATACTAATTACTTACAAAAAACTGATAGAGGAAAACAAGTAATCATTAACTATTTTTGTTCCAAATGTTGTACATATGTATGTACTCGTATTTTAAAACAACCCGGTCTTTCTATTTAGTTTAACTTAGTGGTCATTGACTTGATTGTGTTCGACCCAGCTGGAAAGAAGTTAGTGAATGCAAAGAAATCTGCTTGTTACGTATGTGTATTATGTACGGTGTTTCATAATAATTGATGGTCAAACATAATTTAAGAAGAAAAATTGGACACCAGTGCCAACAATCAAAACAACAATAACAGCAACAAAAGCGAAATAGGCAGCAACGACAATATGAAAGACAACATTGTGAGGCGATATATTGTAGCCAAGCTGCTTTTCTTACATCGTTAAGCGAAAATATTTTAATTGTATAAAAATTGTATGTTTGAGTGTTACCAACAACGCAATCAACGTCAATCGCCGTCACACATAGGCTGCTACTGATACAAACATACATATAAACACACACCCTGTGTCGTTTTACAATTACCGTAGCTAACAAAGAGAGGTGCTTGAATCGCAGAAAAACAAACTACGCTCTGTCTGATATAGTCGTTGGTGCCGCAAATAGAGATGAAGTAAAGTGTGCGCATGAATTTTAGTTTTCAATTTTCCGTTGACTAACATTGTTGTTCTGTTTGGTTTGGTTCGGTTCGGTCATTTTGCAACAAGTTAAAACGTTCAACAATCTTCTTTACTATTAACCGTCCGCCGGCCTCTCAAATTTACAGCAGTAACAAACAAGTTCAAATAATCTATAGTTACAAGAATAAAGGAACACAATTATCTTAAGAAGAAAATTTTTCTTCATTTTAAACTTCAGTTTAACGTTCGTTTATTTAACTTTATTTTGTGGTGCTTGTGTGTTGGACAAAAGGATAAGGCCACGTTACTATGGGTTACGATGATGTCATAAAGTATTTGGGCGACTTTGGGCGCTATCAAAAGCAAATTTATTTTCTACTTTGCCTTCCAGCTATTTCATGTGCTTTACACAAGTTAGCTGGTGTTTTCCTGTTGGCGCGTCCAGAGTTTCGCTGTCTGTTACCGTTTGAAAATGATACAACATCAACCACATTTCAGAGTTTTCCTCAAAATCGTTGGAATTTATCGTATCCTTATGATGACGTTAAAAATAAATGGCAAACATGTGAATATTATGATGTCGAATATACAGAAGAATATTTAAATGGCAGCGTAGTCGATGTAATTAATGGCACAAAACAATGTGAACACTTTTTATATGATCAATCCCTTTATGTAAATAGCGCTGTAACAGAATGGAATTTGGTTTGTAGTCGGAGTTTACTTAGTGCTACGAGTGATTCAATATTTATGGTTGGTGTTTTGCTTGGCAGTATAATTTTCGGTCAACTATCTGATAAGTACGGTCGAAAACCAACATTTTTCGCCTCGCTCGTGATTCAGGTTGTGTTTGGTGTTTTTGCCGGAATTGCACCGGAATATTTTACTTATACAATATCAAGAATGATAGTTGGTGCAACTACTTCTGGCGTGTTCTTAGTAGCGTATGTAATTGCTATGGAAATGGTGGGACCATCGTATCGCCTTTTTGCTGGAGTAGCTTGTCAATTATTCTTCTCAACAGGCTTTATGTTAACCGCTGGCTTCGCCTACTTTATTAGGGAATGGAGATGGTTGCAAATAGCTCTCACTCTACCTGGTTTATTGTTTTTATGTTATCATTGGATTATACCTGAATCGGCGCGATGGTTACTGTCAAAAGGACGGAAAGACGAAGCTATTACAGTTATTGAGAAGGCAGCCAAAGTCAATAATGTCAGTATACCCCAGGAAGTATATGATAATTTAATAGATGATGCTGCTGAAAAGAAACAGGAGGAAAATGAAAGTAAAAACCATAACGAAAAGCCTTCCTCAGTCTTTGATTTGTTACGTTATCCAAACTTGAGACGCAAGACATTGATAATATTTTTCGATTGGTTTGTCAATAGTGGTGTTTATTATGGTCTCTCCTGGAATACAAACAATTTAGGCGGTAATGTGTTTCTCAATTTCCTTGTATCCGGTGCTGTTGAAGTTCCTGCCTACTCATTTCTACTACTTACCTTAAATCGTTGGGGCCGTCGCACAATATTATGCGGCTGTATGATAGCAGCAGGGGTTGCCCTCTTATTGACTATTGTTGTTTCAGAGGATATGAATTGGTTAATAATAACATTTGCCATGATTGGTAAATTCGCCATTACTGCCGCTTATGGTACCATATATATTTTCTCGGCTGAACAATTTCCAACTGTAGTGCGTAATGTTGGCATAGGAGCTTCATCTATGGTGGCACGAATTGGTGGAATTTTAGCTCCGTACTTAAATCTATTGGGTCAAATTTGGAAACCATTACCTCTAATTATCTGTGGTGCTTTGGCTTTCACAGGTGGTCTTTTATCACTCATGCTTCCGGAAACGCGTAATAGGCCAATGCCCGAAACTATCGAAGATGGTGAAAACTTTGGTAAAAGACCAAAGCACTGTAGTGATCTAAACGAAATAGGTGAAGAACTCTCAACGATGATTGGAACGCAAAATGGTAAAAAATGAATGTTATATGTATACGTAAAGGCAGACATACATACATATGCATTTATATTACTAAATGAAGTGTACTTATCTTACTTTTTGACATTTTTTAAATAAGTGGAATTTGGGCAATAAAGTAGAATTAACAAGAAGTTCCTGATTATAAAACATTTACAAATGATTATTTAAAAGAAGTTATATATATATATATATATATATATATATATATATATATATATATATATAAATATATATATATATATACATATATATATATATATACATACATATGTATGTATGTATATGTATATATATATATTATATATATGTATATATATATATTATATGTATATGTATATATATATATATATATACATACATATGTGTTTAAATATCTGAAATAAAATAATTGAAAAATTACAATTATCAGCTTATAAAAATAAAGTAACATAACATTTAATAGGAAATATTCATAGATGGACATATACAGGCTTATAGTAAAATCCAAATCTATAAAAAATTCTACGAAAATATCCAAAAGAAGTATGGGTCTAAAATTAAAACCTAGCTCCGCCGAAGGATAAAGATTTTAGTTGAAGATATTCAAAAAAAGTGCAAAGTTTATTAAAAGTTTAATTATAAAAAATGAGTATGAGTTTTGATGTTTCTCGGTGGGAGCTAGGTTTTGATCTTAGATCCATAGTTTCTTGGGGAAATTTTCTTCGAATTTTTCGTAGATTACGTTTTTGTTATACGCCTGTTGACCAAATTAGCTGATTCATCCTAATATACCTACATATCCTTATGTATTTCTTTTAAGTTCCAGTTTAAAAAAATATTTGACATTTTGTATTCGTGTGTTGCAGCACCTATTTTATTTTACTCACGATTTTTTTAAGTAAACAGAGCTTTTAAAACTTACACCTTTTCAAGGTTTATACAAAATTACAGAAGAGGAATGAATTGATTTTACTTTATTATCCATTTTAGTATTTAAATATAAATTATTATAATAAATACTAGTTGTACTGACTACGTACATACATACATACATATATATGTAGGTGAATTATAGACGAATTTTTACATTTAAATATATGTAATTAAAAACATTCTTTAAATGATCAGTGAGTGAGTGATTCGCACAATTAGTTTGAAAATAATATATATTGTAGACAATACAAATATGATAATTTAATTTAAAATATGTATTCCATTATGAGATAACTTATTTTCTTGCGATATTGCTTGTACACTAAGCAAACATACATACATATATTTTTTATATAAATATATGTATATACATAAATTTTTAAATTTTTTTAACATTATATAAAACTTGTAAAAGGATATTATCATAAAACTCATTGCAACGTGAAGACCATATATTAATTATTATTATAAATTATTATAAATTATTTATTAGTTGCATATACAATACAATTTGAAAATACTTTAAATTATTATTTACTCAAAATTTTATGTATCAATTTCTTATTTTTATTCTTCTTATTTTCAATTGTAGTTTTATTTACATTTTTTGCATTTACAAATTTTTATTTTGTGTGATAAATAAAATATAAGATCTTTAATAATATAATTGTACTTGTACAAGCAAGTTTTTTTCATTTAAAAGATCATTATTTTCTCTATTTTGAAACGGTTTATATACTGAAATCTTAATATTTCTTTTATTTTGTTAAGGAAACTTTTTTGACTTTTCTATAAATGATTATTACCACATACACATAAAATGTACAAAAGGAATATGTTTATTTAAAATTAAAAACACACTCACTATCAGTTGGTGCGTTAAAAAAAACACACTTAGTGAGAAAAATAAGTGGAATGCTTGCGAAGCTAAAAAAAAATTCATAAATAAAAAATTAACTTTTTCAAAAAAAAAAAAACTTTATTTAAAAAATCTCATCAAAAAGAGTAATAAATATTAAAAATAATAATAATTTTAAAATATGACAGTTTAAAAAAGCTTGCCTAAAAAGGGCTTTCTGTACTGTTTCATGTACTAGAAAGAACTTTTGTGACAATGACAACTAGCAACTATTGTGGCAAATAATGAATACTTTTAAATTTAAATTTAAAAGTTCTTAACCGCAATGTCTTGCAAATCTAAATCAAACTAAATTTTAAAATGCCAACGCATTTGTATGTCGAACATTTTATGTTGTATTAAACATCAAATTAATAATAATAAATTCAATAAAATCAAATAAGCTCTAGTTTAAAAATTAGCATGTAATTTCGTATACTTTTGTTTGTGTCATATTTTCATCGTTGAATATTTGTGGCTTCAAGGTGGATTTTCGTATATTTTTCGAATACTTTTAGTTTCTGTGACAATTTAGTTTATTTTATTTATTTAGATCTAGTTTGTCATTTAAATTAGAAACTAAACCAAAATATTGAAATATTGGCTTAGTATGTACATATGGAATGTTATGTAAAAAAAAATATATATAAATTATTAATGCTATTTCTTATCAAAACAAAAAGAAATTATTTATATTTAGATTAATCTTGAAGTCGTTATTTTGAAAATAAACTTATTTGATTAAAAATCTAAAAATAATTATATACTATACTAGCAAAAACGTCGTGCTTCGCTGCCATTAATTTAATTATTACCTTAACTATTGTCTTATTTATCTTTTTGCCATTTTGAAAATTTTATCCCCTTTCGGTTTGAATCAAACATTTAAGATAGCCTTTAGTTCCTTCCAGAAAAACACTGTAGAATGTACTTTTTAGCTTTATACAGTCTTAAAATAAACACATATTACTTTTTATTTAGTATACATATATAAGTACATAGATAGCTTTTATCCGGTGTGCTTTGTGCAATACTCGCTTTTTGGCTGATGTAGATAGATAACGAAGCTTTAATAGTTATTGTTTTCCACATACACAAAATTCAATACTTAGTATGAATGGAAGGACCCACGCCCACTTATTCCATCTCGCCCAGTTACTGACTGATGATGTGCATTGTTCACGACATTGTTTGAACCTAATTTAGAAACTTCTATTATCACCGTTCTCAAGATATACAAAAATTAATATTTAATATTTTTATTTTTTTTAACTGTATACTTTTTTCAAACAAACACACATTCAGCTAGAAAACTATGGCGTGCTTCGCTACCCCCACCTAGTTCTTTAGATATTCCATAATTAATATTCGACCTAGATTTTATTCACTAAATCAGTTTCATAGGAAAGTGATTGGGACAAAACTTTAAGGCTCTCGCTGTAACAGTTCTGAAGATATTCTACAATTAATGTTTGCTTTCTATGAGGTTAATTTTCCTACCCCGCCCTGCTATTAGTTTTCTTAGTATTGGAAGATTAATAGTTGCTCTGGGGGGGTACCTCTCCCCGTGATTATATCTGCCCTACCTTTATTCCAGTAAATTAATTTTATGGAAAAGTGATTGGAAAAGTGATTGATTGGAGTACCATAACTAAAATTTGCTTTGTATGGGGTATACCTTTCCCCTGCTTATATTCGCCCTATATTTTTTTCAATAAATCAGTTTCATACGAAAGTAATTGGGGCAAAGTTGAATGATTATGTCTGATATAATACTTTAGATATGCGATTATAAATATTTGATTTGTATGGGAGGTACCTCTCCCCATGACCCTATCGAAAAAAATGTAGCCTATGTCTCCTTCCAGGCATACAAGATGATGCAGTGAAAATTTCAAAAAATCGGCTTAGCCGTTTAGCTTTTATAGACTTTAAGCCAGGGTTGGCAACCCACCCGGGTTTTATTGGATATTATATTTAAAAAAAAATGCGAGTGGGTTTTTTTTTATTTAAAAGTTTTCTTAGTTTATTTACAACAAAAATAAGTTAATTTACGTATTGGGACTACAAATGTATTTGTTCCGTTCTTGAGACCAAAAAATACAATGAAATAAAATATTTATAAAATCACTGCTTACATCTTTTCCCACCTCTGAGCCAATTTCCAAATTCCGCCTCAGAAAAACTTCTCGTATTTTAAGTGGCTCCAACTTTGAAGCCGAATTTTATTTCTGCAAAGGAAGTAATTCGGTGACATGATAAAAGATAAACTCATAACTCTTTATACGGCCTAGATAGTTTCTAAAAATGTAGGCCGTAAATCGAAATGCCTTTAAACGAGATGAATATGTGTTGTGTTTGCTTCCCTTACTCTTGTAGTTAAAAAATGGAGAATCCACGGTTTTTTTTGCCGTTAACGAAGTAATTTGCGCTTAAAGCGAATGTATTCCATAATTCAAACAGTCCGTTATAGCGAAATGACGTGTAAAGAAAGCTCTTATAAAGAGGTGTTAGCAATGATCGATTCTAATAATTGTTTGGAAATCTTTACAACATTAGGTCATCTGTTTTCATGCAAAAGAATGAATTAATAATGTCCGTCTTTATATTCCGGCCGTTTTTCTCATAACGCATGATTCAAATGAAGTAATTTCTGTTTGCTCCGATCACCGAGTTTTAGCAGCTCATACAACACAATGCCGCCTTGATCTCCTCATGAGTACAAAATTGCAGAGAGACTTACACCGGAGAAACGCTTGAAAATTTTTTATCTAAATAATGGTTCTCTTTGTCAAACTTATTTTGTACTCCGATGAAGCGGATTCTTGGTTGAATGGGTAAGTAAAATAGCAGAATTGTCGCAAGTGGAGTAAAGACAATCCACAAGCTTTTATTGCAACACCATTACATCCACAGAAAATTACTATTGTGCTTTATGCGCTGGTGGAATCATTAGTTTATATGTCTTCAAAACTGGTGATGGTCAGACTAATACTGTCAATGGTAAACGGTATAGGGACATGATTAGAAATTTTCTCGTATCTCAGTTAGCTGGCATTAATCTTGCCGCTAAAACTGATTTACCCAAAGAAACTTTTGATGAAAGCGTAACATAATGGGTTAATTAATTGGCGGACTATTTTCTTTGGGATTATGTAAAGTCACTTGTCTAAGTTGATAAGTCAGAGACAATTAAAGACGTGGAAATCTACATTCGAAGAGTTATTGGCGAAATACGGCAGCATATGCTATGAAAAGTTTGTGAAAATTAGTGTTCCAGATTGCTCCTTGTACGCACCAGCCATGGCAGTAATATGTCTGAAATCACATTTAAACATTAATGTTATAAAATCTTCTATCCAATAAAACCCGTTTCATAGGTATTAAAAATACATTTCTTAGTTTTATTATGATTTAAGCTTGTATAACTGTAAAAAAAACACGCGATACTAACTAATTCGGTGATGATTTTGATCTGGTCTCAAATCAAACAATTTTGCAATGAAAAAGAATGGTATTTATACACATTTCTATGTTTCAATTTAGAAAATGATTTCTAATCGTTTTGTTAATTATCTACTCGAATAGAAAAATGAAATGGTCACCTTCTAGCAATAAATTTGTTTATTTATAATTTTATCAGCAGCAAATATAAGTGAGGAGGGTGTGTGCAATTAATTTAAGCAAGTACGCATCCTAAAAATATGCTTCAGTTATTAACTTTATCATTTAAATTTTTACAACTTGGCATCACTTTTAAAAACGGTAAAGAGAAAATTGAAAGAATTTAAAATATTAGAATCAATGATAAACAATGACAGAGCAAAGATTAATAAGACGCGATTTAAAAAAAATTGATGTTTTAATTATTGGTGGTGGTATATCTGGATTAAGTGCGGCATTCAAAATAATTCAAAAGGAGCCAACACTACAAGTGAGAATTTTAGAGGCAACGAACGCTATCGGTGGTCGAGTTCATGAAACAAATATTGGTGAAATAGGTGCTAAATGGATAACAGAAGATCAATGTCATATTTATCGTTTACTTCATCAATTACAAGTTCCTGTACACAAGCGAACTATAATGGCACCACATTTAAAAGGATATCGAGAAATGGATAAGGGATTTTTGTCTTTCTTAGCTAACTACGAACTTCAACGATACATTACTGAATTGGATCTTAAAGTGGATTTATTCAAGCCAGGCTTTAGAAAGTAAGATAATTGATTGATTTACACAAAATAAATAATAACTAAAGTTGAATAATTCTCTAGGTTTGAAGAAACATCTATGTACAATCATATAAAACGCCGTTTATTTTTTAGTTGCTCCCGAAAGTACATGTTTAATCTGATATTACTGATTTGCGGAGTTGATGCCAAACATATTAGTCTTGAGAAGTTTATGTCTATATGTTATACCAGTGGAGGACTTAAACGTTTAATTAATTTGTAAGAACCTAAAAACAACGCACATTTAAATATATTTTATAAAATTCTGAATTTTTTTTATATGTAGATTAATAGAAGCTCCTAATAATTCCTTATTGGAGTTCTCTAGCAAAGACCTATTGGACAAACTCTTAAAAAATCTTAAAAATACCGAAATCTTATATTGGCGTAAAGCATGTGCTATTTATCAATACCGGGATCATGTCCAAGTAGAGGATTCAGCAAATGTATATCATGTAACTGAAACAGTTATAATTGCTGCTTCATGGAACTGCATACAAAATATATACTTTTGGCCACCTCTGCCTGTGGAATTGCGTATGCCACCCACGCCAGTGGATAGTGAGAAATATATAATGACGAGCTTTCTGGCCAGCTATGCAGATGGCTACTGGAGAGTTAAGGGGTTTTCTGGTCAGTTTGTTAGACACGAACCTCTTATAATAGGCCATGAGTATCGCCCCACAGTATATTGTGGTTACATGATACATGAAGAAGGTATAGAGCCTTTAGTAAAATCTATAATACTCCATGAATTAGCTAATGTATTCGGAGAGGAAATGCTTTTGCCAATCGAATTTCAACAGCACAGCTTTGAACTTAATTCGTTGGCGCACTTACCTTTAACAACCCCGTTTAATCGAATTATTTGGTCATCATCAGCTGCTTGTGGTACCTGCTATCGTGGTCATTTAGGTGGTGCTGTACAAAGTGGATTTAGAGCTGCTATGAATGCCTTACTCACATGCAGACCACAAAGTGTTAGTTGGCAAGATATTGCTGAAATACATTGCCATGATAACCTGTGTAGACGTGAAGTCAAATGGTCTTCTATACTTATGAGTTCATGTAATTTATATAATGTTGCCTCATATACCCTCTTCGTATGTAGCATTGTCTTCTTTTTGACAAAGACGTACAAAAAGCACTAGCTACGATCATTCTCTACTGACATTCAATTGAGAGTTTTATAGAAAGAATATAAGCAGTAATGGCGAAAATACTCGTACATTATAATATTCATTTTAAATAATTTCATACACTTTGTTCATATACGTCTTTAATTCATGTTATATCATCGCATTCCCCATCATCATTCGCAATTATCACAAGTGATTTTAAGTATATAATCGTTGATTTAGACGAGAATTAGTTTTGTTTTATATTTTGGAAGCAATTCGAGCATAGCTAGAGTGCGTATATAAGTATTCATGTACATATTTTCCGTTTTTTTTTCGCTTTTGTGAATTAAGACTACCTACACTTATTATTTTTTATTTCATTTTTTATTGTTATTATTTTAAACAATTTATTTTTTTAATTTATTAAATTTAACCATACTCGTGTAGGTAATTTATGTGTTTCAACGACATTATCTTGTATTTATGTATATATTTTGTTAATCCAATTAAAAGGATGTTTGAAGGTTAAATACAAAGAAAAATTTAATGAAATTCTCAATTTATATTCATTTTATAAGCAAACCATGTATTTAGAGATTTAAAAATGTTACAATACATTTATGTAAAAAGGATCCATATCGTTACAAAAAAAATGCACAGGTATTGAATTGATAATAATTTCACTCGAATGAAGAGCTTTTAACAATATATGTAGTATTCATTAACGCACATATTTCTGAAAAAAAAAAAAATAAAATGTATTTGAGAAGATAATACTCTTCTGGATAAAGTTCTATAAATTGACGCTTCTTGGATTTTTTGAAACATCCAACAAAACTCTAATTATAAATAAAAGTCTATAAGCACGATGATGTTTTCTATTCAATTTTCTTCGATCGTTGTTGATCACATATACATACTAATACTATGTATGTACTTAATTGATGGTCAGTACCTTTACAATACATGTAGTTAAATTGAATTCAATTCAGAGAAAAATGTTCATTTTAAATCAAAAACTAAGCTAAATTATATTGTAGTTCCGTATAAGCAAGTTCAATTAAGGGATCTGAATCCTTTAAAAAACTAAGTGAAAAAGGTAAGTGTAGTAATATGTCTATAAAATAAGAAAACATGAGCACTCATTTTATTGAAATATAATCTTTAGTTGTAGGGTTTTAGTTAAAGTAGTTACTTTTGAAAAACACGAAGAACTTGTAGATGTGGACTTTTTCCATTTTAGTTACTTTTCCCCGAAGTACAAAAATAAAGATAATGATTTAATGTAACTTTTATTACTCAGTTTCTTATTGAGTGTATAACTTTAGCCAAAGCTTCACCTTTAATTTGTCGTAGTAGCTCTAGTTTTCGACGCGAGTAAGGATTGAGACCGGAAAAACATTTTTTATGACTTTTCAGCAACATTTCGGTCATGATATTTCGTATTTCAACATCTCTCAGCATTAACTCAATACCGTTGCTTTTTGATGAATCCTACTGATTACGAAAGTTCTGTTCGAGTGCCTTTTTTATTTTGAAAAGAAGCTTCATAGAGTAATGCCTTCAAATTATCATCTGGATCTGGATGGAATATGTATATTCAGGATAAGCTTCGGTGGGCATTCCAAACAAAAAAACGTCGTTGTTTATACTTTTTCGTTCAGTGGCTAAGTGAAATTAAATAACAGATATTTGCCCTCCAAAATGCCATATAAGTTATTAGAATACGAATATTTGTGAATCTTTCATTTTGAAGTTATACACCTGGTAATAGAATATAAATTTGCAGGAATAATAATTTTAAAAATTTTGTTTGACCCGTTAGTCGTTTATTATGTTTTTTTATCGTTTTTGCGAAGAGATTGTGTATAAGATCATTCCTTTATAAGGAGACCAACTTGTGTCATTATCAATAAAAAGATTAGAAAGCCGCTTACAAAACTGAATGTGCAAACTTTTCTTGTTCATGAGGTTTATAGGCAAAGAAATTCTTTTTGAATTAAAGTTATTTTTAAAAAACGTTAAGTACAAAATTTGGTCAGCAGCCATTTATTTTCAATAGAAATAAATAATAATAATATAAGTTTGTAATCGGTTTATATTTACATACATATACCTTTCATAATACCTGTTGGTTAAAATATTTTATTTAAAATCTTCTGGTGAGTAGTCCTTTTATTATCAAATTTTGTTAAATATTTCACTTCAACGCTACTGGGTATTTTGAGAATTATTAATATATCTGTTAGTAAAGGCTATTGAGCCTAAATTATGCACAAATAAATTTTAAAGCCTCATTATAACCCAACATGTGAAAGAATGATTTTTCTTTTGTGAGAAGATTGTTAACACACTGTTAAAAAGTTGATAATAAATAGGATTTGTATCAAGCTTTTTTTGTCGGTCTATATTCAACCAATACTGCTATGAATTCCATTTATAAAATTACATCTTATTGTTTTTTATAGTAAAACTGACTGGTTATGTTTGGTTACATTTTTAATGAAATTTGGTTACAAAAAATGCATTCGAAATTGTGGCAACACTGCTTGTGGTTTTAATCGAATATGTTTTGATGATATACCCAACTATTATAAAACTGTTTTTATTTCATAAAGTTCTTCTAGATCACATTATAAAAGAAAATTAAAACTGAAAACACTTCAAATGATTACAGAACCTCATCGAAGAATTTGTATGCTAAACCTTACTGATAAGATCAACATCAATGTTAAGATCCACTTGATCGTAATGCTTGTATTTGTACAAATATTATATTTGTATATATGTACTTATGTATGTATTAATTTATATATAACATATATTTAAACGAATTTTGGTGATAAATAACTATATTAAACAGTTTTATTCAATGCTATTTTCGATGAACAGATCCAAATCGGGCAGATGAATTTCATATAAAGTTACTAAAGTCCACAAAGGACCATGTAGATCGAAGTATTTGGAAGTCATTTATTAAGCAGGCCAGGGCCAACAACAGGTTGTAGAGCCAGTTTAAGTAAGCAAGTAAGTACTTAAGTTGACAACCCACTAAAACAGATGCCACACTTACATGCATACGTGGGTGAAATATGTATTTATTAGTTACCTAGCTGTTAATAAAAACACATGTACTAGTTGTATTCACACATATGACAATAAATTTAATAAAAAATTTAGTTAATTCCCAAGCAAAATGTGTTTGTTGATCATGAATAATATTTTATAAAATAATTTCCTCAAGTAGCAATTTATTAAGGTGCTGAAGACTGTTGAAAAAACAATTCTCTTATATAAAATAATAATTTTTGTTTTAAAAAATAATTTCCATAAGAAATCGACACTACATTTAAATTATTTAACATGAGTATTAAGCTCAATCTTAAACGATAATCCTCCTTACGAGAATTTTAATAAAAACGACGTTATAAACTCTCTAATCTTAAAGAAAACTTTTAATTCACATACAAGTCATACATTCATACAATAATACGAGCATTTATTTCAGACCCACACATTAATACAATATTTTTGAAAATATTCTCGTATTGTTTGCATACACAGTTCTTGATACTTTTTGTTACAAATCATAATACATTCATTACTCGAATATTTAAATAAAGAACGACGACAAATTCTGAGAGAAGCAATGATTTGTAGAGAAATTATTAAACAGTAAAAGCGATTTTTGTCACTTGCGTGTAGTGCGCCACAAAGGCAGACAAACAGGCACTGAGGTGGATGGTTGTTGGATGAATGAATGAATGGACAGACAATTTGTATACATACTCTCACTCTGTAAATGTACAATACATTGTACAGACATACTAACTAGTACTAGTACATACATACATACAAGACAACACTTGTTTCTTGCGTCGAATTTGATTTTTTATTTTTTTTTGCTTCTTTCTATAATAAATATAATATAATAAAGTGATCCATGAGCATTGGATTTAGTCAGTAAAACGCATTCATCACGATCAGACTTTCGTAACTATCTACCGGTGCTTAAACCACAACAAAAATAAAATAATAGAAAATTCTTATGCATAAATAGGGAAAAAGTGAACTAGACTCGAAAAATAAACACATATTATTTTAATAAAAAAGCATTAATATAAATAAATAAAATAAAATAAAAATAAGATCATATTTAATGTCCTAAAAAATGTCACATCATTTATACATACAATATAAAAATATCTGAGACAATTTATAAGCGAATGCACATGAAATTGAAACAACTAACAAAAACACTAACAAAACAATATCAACATAAAGTGAAAGTGTTAAGAAAACAGAGACCCAAATCACAACAACAAAAAATTGAGAAAAACTAAATAAGAGGATCTCTATTCTGTACAAATATACAAAATAATATATGTATATGTACATATATATTTATATAAAAAAAATCACAAAATATTCGTAAAAGTCAATGTCATTATCAGTTTATCTGTTAAGAGTCGTTTGACTGTTTCATTACAGTGTTATGAGAAGTATTTTGGTAGCAATTAAGTAAAGATTTTAACACAGTATTTAAAAAAATGTGTTTGTGATTTTATACATGTTGGTACCTTTCATATACATTTTTTCACAAGTCCCAGTTTAAAAACAAAGTTTATAAACCAACTTGTTATTGCGTTATCCTTAAAATAAACGTTTATGAAAATGTCTCAAGATCAAGGAGAAAAATCAAAATCATGTATCAGTGAAGAAGCTTATAAAGAAATTGTTACAAATGAATTGGAACGCATCGGAGTTGGTGGAAAATTTGTATGGTAATATAAAAATGAAAAAAATCACCCAATCACATTAAAAAAAGCTATAACATTATATATATAACATATCAGGTATGTTCTGTAAACCAAAATCGAGTGAAATTGAAATCGAGTGAAATTTCAAATTGCAATAATTTTCGAATCTGAGAAGTTTTTCATACGTTTTTTTTAATCGCTTAATTACCTTCAAAATAACTTCCTTGATTATCAACATTTTAAAATAATTATCACATTTAAGTTTTATCTGTCTTTGAAAATTTAATGGATTTCAATTTCACTTGTTTTCGGTTTACAGGACATACCCGAATATTTGAATTTTTTAAATATGTATGTGTTCGTATATGTTTTGTCCTATTATTTCGAATCAAATGAGTACGCGTGTGGTATTTAGTTTCATTTCAGTTTAAATGTAAAAATATCTGACAATTGACCACGACGATTAGCTGTTATAAGAACTTTTGTGTTACTTCATTGTTGGGTTGAAAGCGTAACATACATGGACTTATCCGTGATTCAAAATTACGTTTCAATACTCCAATGATTTACTCTGTTATCGATGTTTCGAAACTCTATTTAGTGTAACGGCAGCTCCTGTCTAATTTATTAAGAAATATGGTCCAATGGCGTCGTTGGTTGACAATCTACATTTTTGTAAATGATCACTTTCATATACTCACAGTCATATATCGTCACCTTAAATGCAAACGGACGTAAATACACTTTTATTTTTTTTACAGGAGAAGTAAAAAATGTTAATGATAATAAGTATTCTTTTTGTAATGTCGCCGCTTTTTATCACAGGAGGCCAAAATTTTCCATAAGGTAGCTTGATAAAACGAACCATAATCAATCAAAAACTCGATTTCGAATTTTTGTGTATTTACGTCCGTTTGTATTTAAGGTGACCATATGTTCATACATACGTATATCATTTTATTCTTATGGTAATTATCGAGTTGTGTGTATGTATGTATCTCAGTGTATGCCGTCATATTGTCTACTAGATTTTTAAGGCAACATATATGCATGTATTCTCGGCCAGCAAGGATATCTGATAATGTTGATCATTCATTGGAAACAGTATACAGCCTTACCTGGCTCCTTTAGAAATTACATTACTTCCCGTCAGCTTCACGCTAACATTAACCTGAACATTTTGACATTAACATATTGGATATCTTATTCAACATGAAAATTTATTGTTTTCAATAATTTATATTAAAACAAAGATGTTCTCATGCTTTACTTTACCACCAAACTGCTACTAACATCCGTAATCTTTAAATTTAAAAATATTATTATAAGCCATAGCTAATTTTGTATGACATTTTTGTTTAAAATGAAATACATACATACATACTATGTAGAACAATTGCTGTATGCAATATACTACGAAATCTGCACGTGAATAATAAAGCGAAACTGATCTATATATGTAAGCATTTTATATTCGTATTAACTTTAAAATATTTTTGTTCATACATATGATGTATGATGTATGTATATTTTTTTATTTTAAATCACAAGTTTCTACAAGGAAGCATTCTTGTAGTTTTTTCTACTAAAAAATAAGATGTTGAATTAAAAAAATATATATACATATGTATATAGATAACTCGCAATTACAACATATAAAGAAAATTCATTCTCAATTATCCGCAAAAAATTGTTAATACGTTTATTTAGAAAAATAACATATAATTATTTAATTAACGTTGTCAGAATTTTTAAGTTTGTTTTACTAATAAAACTTAATTTTATGATGAATCTTCTTTCAACAGCTTAAGATGGGCAGTAACTGTAAGACTAAGTGACTATAAATTAGAGCAACATTAAGCATATTAATTTTTTAATATAAAATAAATTGGGTACACTATCGTACCTGTGGGTTAATTGTGTTAAATGTTAATAATAACAGAAACAAATCCATATAAACTTATTTATATAAGAAATAATATGAACTTTGCATTATCGGAGCTTTTCAATTTTCATTAATTTATAATTGTTAGTCTCAAGAATAATAACTGATAACACAAATAGTTTTCACTCTGCTTTCTTCAATGTTTCTACACTAGAGAGTCAATTAATCATATGAAAAGCAGCAGAGCTGGAAAAATATTTCAGTCTACATAGTTATAATAGACATAAAACTATTACCGCTTAAAAATTTTGAGAAATTATTAAGTGAAAAATCCAAGTTAAGGTAATCTTCTTTCGGTTTTGATTGATGATTTAAAAATTGCAGTTCCAGAAAAGGCTCAAAATGGCGATTCAATGCGAAAAATCGCAAATTTTTATAAAATAGGACAGCGGTCAGTGGCTAGAATAATTGCTTATTACAAAAACTCTAATCCAGATACAAGTTATCAAGCGAAAAATAGAAGGCCATAAAAATTACTATCACTGAAGCCAGATCCCTTTGACCTTCTTTCGTTTCAGGCAAACTATAATTTCTGGCATTAGTCAGGGAGCGTAAGTCTCAATATACGATTGTTCATCACTTTAAAAAAGTTGATCTAGGTACAGAGATTTATCAATTACCTATGTCACCATCTATCTATATATTTATATCTCTGGTCAAAAGGAAAAGTAGCTTAAGTCGAAATAAGCACAATTTGTCTTAGATATTAATCCCGAAGTCAATGGGATTAAATGCAATATATTTTTAAACAAACTTTTCTTTTTGCCAATTTTATTTGCCTTTACTTTTTAGCTTCAAAGGCCTTGAAAGTTCGAAAATTCGCTTAAGTATAAAAGGTGTAAAATGTTCTGTGTTACAGATGTTGTTTAAGAAATTAGTTACCAATATGTTACAAAAAATTTTAAATATTTCAAAACTTAATTTTTCGGCTTAAGCTATTCTTCCATACCCACCAAGATAGACAAAATTATTATGTTGAGTATAATATCTAAAAAGTTATTTGTTTTCGATGCATGTTTTTGCAATTTTTTATGCATGCATATATGTATGTATGTATATAATACATAGGTATATATATAAAAATAAGTTGACCTATGGTTGTCATTTTATAACATGAGAACCACTCAACCGACTTACGAACCAATACATGCATTGGAAAGGTCTACTTTCACTAATGATTTAAAAAAAATCGAAAATTGTCTGCAGATATACCTTATACGTACACTTTTGTGACGGTTTCTCCCATATAAAATGTTCCTAGCAATGCGGAAAGGGTTTCTCTAGTATAATAATATAGGGTCCGCCATCTAGTGCTTATTTCGTGAATGGTAACACTTAGCTCATGTCTGATTTGACAGATAATTAGTTTTATCCTTCCGCTGAACGAATATGATTGTGTATACGCTTGAACAACGCTGGGAATCTGGGCGTGCGATCGACTTACAGAAGATGCCGATTTTGCCAAAAAAATCATCTTTTCAGATGAAGCTCATTTTGATCTTGGCGGGTATGTAAACAAGCAAAATTGTCGCATTTGGGGCACAGAAAACCTGCACGCATACATTGAAAAGCCGATACACCCAAGACGAGTCACTGTTTGGTGCGGATTTTGGTCCAGAGGCATAATTAGGCCATTTTTCTTCGAAAATGAGCAAGGAATGGCCGTTACAGTCAATGGCGATCGTTATCGGGCCATGTTGAACGAATTTTTGTTCACAAAAATTGAAGAGGAGGATATTAGCAACATTTGGTTTCAACAGGACGGCGCTACGTGCCACACAGCCGAAGTTACACTCGATGTTTTGCGCCCTGTTTTTGAAGATCGCATTATCAGCCGCAGAGCTGATGTCGTTTGGCCACCTCGGAGCTGCGATTTGGCACCGTTGGGCTATTATTTGTGGGGTGCCGTCAAAGATAAGTGTTACGCCAATATGCCAGGGACAATTGACGCTTTAAAGGACAATATTCGTGAAATATAGCTGCATTGGTGAAATACAACTGCACAAAATGGATAATGTGCTTAAAAATTGGACCGATCGTGTAGGCTACTGCATGGCCAGCCGAGGCAGCCGTTTGAATGAAATTATTTTCCATTATTAACGGGAAGGTTTGTACTTTCAAATAAAAAAAGAAATTTGAGAAAATTTTCAGTAGTTTCATAATAGCATTTTCGAAAAAAAAGTTTATTTGACGGACCCAAACATCCATATTTAGAAGGCAAAACTGATTTTTCACTGTTTTCATATAAAAAGTAATAAGTGTAGTGTATTTATAGTCTTATTTATTAAACCTTAATTGGACAAATGTAACTGCAAAGCAAAATGTAGACATGGTAAGGCTTATTTCGTTTTATAAAAAAATACAAAAATATTCATTTTTTTTTTTTGCAAATGATATATATGATTGTTATTTCAAAAAAAAAAAAAAACAAAAAAACAAAAAAACAAAAAAAAAATTAAAACACAATTTTGCAAAAGAAAAATAATTAAAATAAAGGTAAGGTATACGAACTCAAAACGATAATTGCTAATAATTCTTTTAAATTTCAATCGGAATATTTGAATTATATCAAATTCCTTTTGTTTTTAAAATGACAATAAGATGCAGTGAAGTTTAATTATAACGAATTCTGCGAGCCAAATCAATTTTATTCGTTCACAAACAATAATAAATAAGCAATCATGTGTGTAAAAAGTAGAAACGCTAAGATTTTAATCCCGGAAAATTAACTTGATATAACCAGCGTTCGTTATAAACAAACTCTACTGCAAAGAAATACGGTAGTAAATTTTTGAAGGAGTATTTTAATGGCATCAACAAGGTGAATGTCGCCAAAATCAAAAACATACACATATTTTATAAAGTACATACATACACACACGTGTGTAAGTCTGTATCAAGTATGTACGTTAATATATACATAAGTAGATATGTAAGTACATATTATGGCAAAGTTTTACATTTAAGCACCCCCATTCTCTCCTATACAAACAATTAAAGTATGTGGTTGTCGATTTACTAGCAATGAGTTATTAAAATTAAATAATAACAAATCAAAACATTGAACTTGAATAATAACAAAAAAAAATAAAAATAAAGGTTATAGCACATGATTCGCATCGTTGAATAAATTTAAACCAATAATTTATGGCCCATAGTAATTACAATGTTAAGTAATTTATCGTCTGCTTGGTGGGTATATTAGTAGTGACCAAAACAGAAGCTTACAGAAGCTTTCTTACACGAATTCAATTTTGATACTTCCTATAGCAATTTTCGAAATTTTTTTTCTATTATTTTATTGAATATACGAGTATGTATATATTTTTTGCAATAATGTAAACAATATACATGTACTCGTATATGCTAAAATATGCCATCTTAAGGTGTGTTAGTTCACTGCGCGCAAACAGTTAAGTAGAGTAGAATAGATTCCATTTTAACAAGACCGTACTCCTCACATGTTTTGTTATATACATACGTTTTAATGTAAATCACTGTGGTATTATATTCAACCTATAGATATTGGACATTTCAGTAGGTCATTAAGTCTAGTAGGCCATTAAATTTAAAGTCTAGACTCAGATAACTCACCAAGGTTGGATAATATATAATTTCCAAGGAATAAATTCTTCTTAACAGCTATGGTTAAGCATTTGCAAAGAAAACGAATAACCTTTCGACTTGTATGCTTACCTAACACCCAATGTCTAATTATTAGTAGTAGCAATATTAATATATCCGTCCTATTATGGGTTATTAGTTACACAGTGCATTTCTCATTAAAAGAAGGCCACATTAACCTCGCCACCCTACACTTGTCCAGGTTAAGCCATTTCTCAGCCTTTTGAAATAAAGAGTCTGAAAATACCACTTCTAATAGACCTCAGCGGAAATTGCTAGTGAAAGCTTTCTAAAGGAGTAGCTCAAAATTGAAATTTTGATTACTTGTATATACGTATTAATATTTGTATGCCTTAATTTAAGAAACTAAGAGATAAGTTAAAGAGCACGAAAAACTTAAAAGAAAATATAGAAATAAGTAGCTGTAGATATTGTTTTTCAAACATCAAGATAAAATTTTGATTTTTTTCAGAAACATACTCATTTATTTATTAATTATATTCATAGCGTCACCTAAAATCCAAAAAGCCGTATGAGACAAAAATTTCAAAATTGACTTTGATCAATCAATCAAAAAGTCGATTTTGAATTTTTTGTCGCTTACAGGCCTTTGGGTTTTAGGTGACGTTATGTACATGTACATACATATCGCTCATTTACCTCAACAGTGTCATAACTCAAAAAACGAAATTTTTAAGGAAAGCTGTTTTAAATCTTTAATTTCCTATTACAGTTGAACCCCGATTATCCGGGCTTCTATTAACCGGCAGGCTCCTCGTTTTTTTTAACCTCTATATATACCTCTATTAATCATGCTTTTACTCTATTATCCGTACATCAAACACAGGTTTTTTTAACCACTATATGCAATATACATATGTATGTACTTACTTCTAAATCGGTGATTCCCATTTTTTTGGTACGTGCTTATGTGTTCTTAACTTTGTTTTCGTTTTTCATTATACAAATAAAATTTGATCTTGCAAGTCGTGATTAAAATCGTAGGAATCAAAATCCCAAAAATGATCTAACTAACCACTTTGAAAGTTTTTATTTAAAAATGCTGTAAAACAAAAACGTTTTGAAATGTTTCCAAATTTATTTTTTGAGAACTCTTTCGAGTGTATGGGGTCGTATCACGGCAATGGCATCACGAATGTGGCCTTCAAGTGCTCAATTGTCTTTGATTTGTCGTCATCACACTTATATTTAACGGCGCCCCACGGAAAATAGTCCAATGGTGTCAAATCGCAGCTTCTTGGCGGCCAACTGACATTACCATTTTGGCTAATTAAACGGCCATCAAACGTTTGACGCAATAACTCGATTGTGACATGAAATGTGTAGCAAGTTTCACCATCCCGTTGAAACCAAACATCGTTCACATTAATACCATAAAGAGCGGGCACAAAAAAATCGGTTACCATGGTGCGATAGGTCTCCATTGACAGTAATGGTTGCGAAATATGAAATATGGGCCAATGATGCCTCAGCTCCACAAGCCGCACCAAACAGTCCCTCGTAATGGGTGCTTGGCTTCTGTAAGGCCACGTTTGGGTTTTCTGAACACAAATATGGCAATTTCGCTTTTTTACGTACCCACCAAGATGAAAATGAGCTTCATCCGAAAAGATGATTTTAAATGATGATAAATTTCCAGTAAATCTTAACGTAGCTCAAGCGTAATTCGATTCATTTCGTTCAGTGAAGAAAATATACAGAATTTTGTGGCAGAATAGATTGACATAAGTATTGCCAGATTCAAAATAACCGTTGCTTTAAATTTAAACTTTTAAATTGCCCTCCCTATACAATCGGATGTGGTAATAGCGTCTGGCTGTACAGCTGATGATATCGCAGGGTGGATGGAATGCGATATTGGTGTGGCATCATTTGACATGACTCAAGTTCCGAAGAAGAAATGAATAAAGACGAAACTCCTAATTTAGCACATGCAATAGAAGCGAATAATGTTTTTTTTCAAATTTCTTAGAAAATTATAGTTCCTCAGACATTTCAGAGTCAGATAAAATTCAAGTACATCGCATTCAAACTCTTTTTATTAAAGAACAATTAAAACCAAAAGGACAAATTACGTTAAAAGAATATTACTTTATAATGATCCTGAGATAAGTGCCTCTTCAACCTCAAGCAGTTTAGACATGATGAAACAAATGCGAGTTCAAAACCAGAACTTTCTAGGAAGTATTGAAATGAAACTTGAGAAAACTTCTGTTGAGCTACTAGAAACCTGTAGAGCCGAAATACGAGAAACTTCTAGAGCCGATAATCAAAAGCTTTTGGCTGAAGTTCGTGAAACTTCTAAAGCAACAACTGATAAGTTACAGGAAATATATACAACGGTAAGCAAGAGGGTAGATGCGGTGGAGAACAGAATGTCAAGCCTAGAACAATCAATTGAGTTAATTGAGGACAAAATCAACAGTCTCCAGTGTCAAAAACCGGAACCAGTGCATATCATACCAGAAGTTTCCAGCAGAATAAAAACACCTTGCTTTGATGGTAGCGCACCCATATCCGTATTTAAATTCCAATTCGAGACAGTGGCGAGTAGTAACGGATGGGACGATGAAGAGAATGCTCTCGAACTAATATTGGCGTTAAAAGGTGCTACAGCAGGGATTCTCGAAACTATGCCAGCGAGCTGCAGAAACAACTACAGCGAATTAATGAATTGCAGCTATCAAAGAGATGGTAGACCGTCTTTTGGCCGAAAAAGAGAAAAGGGCAAAAAGGAAGTGCCAAAACTGTGACAAGAGCGGTCATTTTCAAAGGCATTTTAGGGCACCGCTCCATAGTGCAAGAATTGCATCACCATGGAGATATGACAAATGGAAGAACACTAGCTATAGAAAGCCCGAAGAATTTAGTAACAAACGTCATGCTAATAGAGGACAGCCGCATAAAATGGGCTTGGGTGTACACGACAGAGTACAAATAAATGAACGCCACGTAACAGTGAAACTTATTACAGGAGTGGAAAGAGTAGAAACGAAAGTAAGATATTCGCTGATAAAACAGGTGATAAGGCCAAAGAGACCATTATCAATATCAGACAATTACGTCTGAAGGTTAACGAGGACTGGTCAATGGCTCAGAGGACAGACCCTGTACTGGCGAGGATAATAGAGGCTAAGGAAAAGACAGACAGCCTACTAGTAAGGACATATCAGCAGATAGCCCTCTAATAAAGGCTTATTGTGCTCAATGGGGTAGTTTAGAGCTGATAGATGGGTGCTTATACCGAAGCTGGAAAAGTTCAGACGGCAATACAGCTTCCAGTCTAATAGTAGTTCCTTCCTCAAAAATGAATGAAATTTAAAATCAGTCTCATAAGGAACATAGCGGAGGGCATCTTAGCGCGTCGAAGACAGTTGAAAAATTAAAACAGCGTTACTATTGGGTTGGATGCAAGCAAGCTTCCGCCGGATGGTTAGCAAACTGCACTGAATGTATTGCGGCTAAAAATGCAGTCAGAACAAGTCATAATCATCTGCAGAAATATAAATCGAGAGTACCAGTCGGTAATGCCAAGCAGAAAGAAAGTCCCAAAGAACTTCATAAAACGATGTATACACGACTAGAAATGGGCCGTGATAGATTGAAAGCCAGGTATGATCGAGCAGCAGATATTAATGGCTTCTATGAGTTCTACTCTACAACCCACAGCGTAAGAAAGGATTATTTCCCAAGCTGCAAACTAACTGGGATGGACCTTACAAAGTAGTCAAAAAGTTAAATGATGTGGTATACAGAATACAGAAGAACAATTGCCCGCGATCAAAAATTAAAGTGGTACATTTAAAACGACTTGTAAGCTATGGGAAGAAAAATATTGAGCCTATTGGTGGTGTGGTATTTTGGTATATGTCAAGTTGGGAGCACTGCCACATCGAATATCTTTACGTTACATTTGAATTAGCGGATATGGAAATAGAAGGTGGTCGATATTTCCTGAACCTTCTAAAATGCAGAAAATTAGGTATATAAAAGGCTGTTTTACCTACATGTCAGTTAGCTATCATTTGGCTGTTGTAAGATAAAGACGTGTTAAAACGGAAATAAAAGTGCTGTATAGTGAATATTAAGTGAATATTAGTAAATAAAAGATAACAGTAAAACAAGAAAATAAAAGCGGTATTTATTTTATTTTAAACGCAATTTAAACGAACTAAAACGTTTTAAAAGGGTTAAAACGTAACAGTATGTATAACTTAAGATACTTCTCTTAAATACTGACTAAAATTTAATTTTTTAATATACAAGTCAGGTCCCGTGCGACCCGAATAATCGAGGTTCAACTTAATTAGCATTGATAAAGGAATAAACATTTTGTAATGCTTATCTACAAATTTTGGATGCTTATCTAAAAAAATCATGTGTTTTGAGTTATGACGCTATTGAAGTAAATGAGCGATATAATAAATGATAATATATTTTGTTTATTTTGATTTTCATACAAAAAATGTTTGAACAGGTCCATATTTTTCCTATGTGTGCTACCAAATATTCTAAATGGATTTCATGTCAACTCCTATACTATGATAGGCCATTTGCCAGACGATCAATGGTGCTCTATAGATGATCTAAAGACAACAAATTGGACACTCGATCAAATTCGCAGTATCACACAAAAAGATTTAACGACCAAAGGCTGTACAGTATGGGATTGGGATTATAAGCAATTGAGTGAAATGTCATACGAAGATGCCTACAATTATACATCTCGTATGTCAGAAACAAGTCTACCGGCAGAAGTGTCTTGCAAAGCGAAAGGTTCCTATAATTATACATCACCTGAAAGCACATTTGTAGCAGATTGGGACCTGGTATGTGACCGAGCTGTAGAACGGACTTCGGCTCAAGTTGTCATAGCTCTTGGGAAATTTTTTGGTTCTTTTTCGTTTGGCATTTTCTCTGACAAGTTAGTATAATTTGTGAAACAATATATATACACATGTATGTACGTATATATGTATATACATATGTATGTATATATGTATGTATATGTATACATATGTATGTATATATGTATGTATATGTATACATATGTATGTATATATGTATATACACATGTAAGTATGTATATATGTATATACATATGTATGTAAATGTATACATATATATGTATATATTTATATGTATACATATGTAAATGTATACATATATATGAATATATTTATATTGTATACATATATACATACATATGTATATACATACATATATATACATATATACATACATATATGTATATACATATGTATGTATATACATATATATGAATATGCTTAGAAATACTAAGCTCATTTATTTTTTCGCAGATTTGGTCGTAAATCGTCTTTTACTTTGGGCGCAGCATTTTTTGTTGTGTCAAGTTTCTTTTGTACGTTCTCGCCTTGGTACTTTCTCTTTTTAATAGGTCGCTTTGGCTTGGGTTCCGCTTCATCGGGTCTCTTTTATCCAGCCTTTGCTATGAGTAAGTTTATTGTGTTTATGGATTCATTCATTGACCGAAAAATTACAAAATTGTTCAATTACAGTTGTCGAAAATATTTGCTTAAAACATCGCTCTTGGATGTCTATAGCTTTCTCGGCTTCTTATCCAGTTGGCATGATCATTTTGGCAATAGCTGCATACCTTGTAGAACCATGGAGATACTTACAACTTACATTAACTATACCAGCCCTATTATTGATTTTAAATTGCTAGTATGGTCTTTTTACTGTTATTTGTTTATTTTTTTTAATTCAAATTTAAATTTTTTATAATTTTAGTTTAATGAATGAATCACCACGTTGGTTAATAGCTAACAAACGTTATGATCGTGCATACAGAGTATTGTTCAAGCAAAAGAGTCATTACGAGATCATCAAGCCCGCCGTTATTGAATCTTCTACAACTATTGATAAAAAGATCGTAAGCAATCATCTTGTTCCTTGTTATCAAATTTATTTATATTCAACATACATATGTATATATTTTATTTATCTTCTCGAAGGATGAACCTGTGATAGCAATTTCTTTGTGGCAAAAAATAAAGGATGGTCCCTTAAAGCAGATAATTGCTTTATTTGCTACCTCAAGAGTGCGAAAATTAATTTTAACTTCGTATTTTATGTTTTGTGTAACATCGTTGTGTTACTATGTTACCGGTGAGCATATCGTTTTATTTCATTAATACAATATCAAATTTTAGAGAAGTATATAAAGAGAGAATTTCTAAATTTCTTGCAGCTTTAAACGCTTCAAACTTAGCTGTAAGTCGTTTTCTTTATGTGGGCATAACTGGCTTAGTTGATTTGCCATCATATTTAGTTCCTGTGGTTATGCTTCGCTTAACTGGTCGTAGAATAACAACAATGTCATTATTTTTCTTGACAGGAATAGCTCTACTATTGGTGCTAGTAGTACCAGAAGGTAAATTTTAATTTTTTTTTCAATCTTATATAATTAATTATAAATCTTTATCATTTCAAATATGCAGATAAAACAACATGGATAGTTTCGTTTGCCATGTTGGGCCGTTTTGGCATAAGCGCTACATATTCTGTTGTGACTCTATATACGGCTGAATTATATCCCACCGAAATACGTAGTTCAGCTTTAGGTACATGCTCAACATGGGCTCATCTTGGTTCTATTACAGCTCCCTATGCCGTCGATTTATTGGTGAGATTGATCCATATCGAAGCTCTTGCAATTTTTAACGATTTGTAATTGTATTTTAGGGTCCTCTTGGTTGGTATATACCAACGACCATATGTGGATGCTGCGTTTTAGTAGCAGGTTTACTCACTCTAACACTACCGGAAACTAGTACTGGTAAATTAATCGATCGTGTAACTGAGGTTTCCGCTGCATCAAAAGCCCTAGACAAGGAAACTGATACCTCAAAACCTGAAGAAGAACAAATTAAACAGTAGTGATTTTAAATAAATTATGTTGCTAGCAAACCAACCTGGAACATGTGCTGGTAACATACATATGTATTATGTATGTACATATGTTTATAAATTAATTCCTTTAATAGAAATATCAATAGATAAATGTAATATGTATTAGAAAAAAACGTGTTTCTGTTATCAAGGCGGATTAATAAGCTTTTCTATGTCCAGGTTTGCGACGATTATCAAACATTTCTGTTATTAGCAAAGAATTTGTGAATTTGCGAAATCAATTCTTAATCGTTTTTATTGATTGCATTAGTCCTCCTTGGTCAACAGTGAAATAAATAATTACAATATTAATAAGATGTTACAAAAATATACATATATTTATTGTTAATAAATAAGTATTTATTGTTTTATTTTCTATTGCAGGTATGGTAAATATGTATGTATGTATGAAAACCAAAATATTGTATTTCTTATAATTCATTAATTATCAAATTGATCCATTCAATATAGGGACCCGTAACAGTATAAATGCTAGGCATTCCTTTAAGACCGCAAGTCAAACCGTACGACACTATGCCATAAATATAATCTCTACCATTATATTGACATATTAAAGGACCACCTGAATCACCCTGAAAATAGTTATTGAGATGTCAGCATAAAATTTGTGTATGGTTTTTAATTTTTACCTGACAAGTGTCCTGTTCGCTTCCTAAAGCACAAACAGTATTATCGCCCTTTTGTGGTGCCCAAACATGACCTAACAAATAACGACATTGTTTATTTGTTATTACATAGACTACGGCTTCATGCAGTAGATCCTGCAATAAGCCTGCATGTTTTTCAGCTCCAAAGCCAATAATTTTACAAGGATCTATATGGAAAAATTGTCTTTAGTTCAGTAAAAAAATTTTAAATTAACAATAAACTATGGTCTTACTCTTTCTATAAGCCTTCATACCATAACTTGGCAATTTTCCAAATAGTTCCATGTTATTAATCCAATTAGAAGGCGGATGATAGGTCTGTTGCAGTTTTAGAAGCACAATATCGTTTTGCAGGTTTGTACTTGAATGATTTGTAAATATATAATTGTGAAAAACAATAACGAATGGCTTGTACAAAATTAAATCATTCATGAAAAAGGTAACGATAATTGTAAAATTTTTGGGAAAGTAGATTTTTGTAAACAATTTATTACAGAACTATTGTTATGACTTACATATACTTACTGCATATGCATCAGGGTTGGCAACCCACTGGGTAACCCAATTAAACCCACCCGGGTTTTATTAGGTATTATAGTTAAAAAACCCGAGTGTTTTTTTTTTTCTATTTAAAAGTTTTCTTAGTTTATTTACAACAAAAATTAGTTAATTTACTTATTGGGACTACAAATGTATTTGTTCTGTCCTCACTACTTGCATTTTTCCGCACCTCTGAGCCAATTTCCAAATTCCGTCTCAGAAAAACTTCTCGACTTTTAAGGCGCTCCAACTTTGAAGCTGAATTTTATTTCTTCAAAGGAAGTGATTCGGTGACATTGTAAGAGATAAACTCATACCTCTTTATACGACCTAGATGGTTTCTGAAAATTTAGGCCGTTAATCGAAATGCCTTTAAACGAGACGAATATGTGTTGCGTTTGCTTCCCTTACGCTTGTAGTTAAAAATTGGAGAATCCACGGTTTTTTTAGCCCTTGAACGAAGTAATTTACGAATGTATTCCATAATTCAAACAGACCGTTATAACAAAATGACGTGTAAAGAAAGCTCTTATAAAGAGGTGTTAGCAATGTTCGGAGAATAAGCGGATGTGGCATTTGATCGTTTCTAATAATTGCTTGGAAACTTTTGCGTCATGAGGTCAGCTGTTGTCATGTAAAAGAATAAATTAATCATGTCTGTCTTTATATTCCGGTCGTTTTTCTCATAATGCATGATTCAAATGATGTAATTTCAGTTTGCTCTGATCACCTAGTTTTAGCAGCTCATAGTACACAATGCTGCCTAGATCCCACCAAGAGTTCAAAATTGCACTTTAAATACTAAAACAACGTTATTGTGAAAACAAACAAAAAATATTGTCGACTTGAACGAAATTTGGAAGCATTTATAAAACCCAATAAAACCAGTGGGTTGGGGTTTTTTTAAACCCGGGTTTTCGTCAACCCTGATATGCATACACATACCATTTAAAATCAACAAGTGTTAGTTTTAAAATTATTTTAAAATAAAATATATTAAATATTGTCGTTAAATAGTTAATTTTCATGATTTTCGTGACTTTTTATGAACCATTAAAAAAAATTGTGGAAACTTTTAAATAAAATATTAAAAACATTTGTATTATTGTTGTTTATTAATTGTAATAAAAGTTTATCTTTCTTTTCTGTTCACACCTAGTCTATCAGAACTAAGCTTGCCTACCGTATTATCTAAGCATGCTGTACTAAATTTTAAAATACATACAGCTATTGTAGTTCTTCTAATATCGGAGAAAAGTATCTTTTATTTATTTTTTTTTTCTTAAATTAAATTATTAAATTTCATGAACTAAATTACTTACGGTTGAAAATAAATAAATTCTACTCGTTGTAATGCTAGTCGATCGTGAGGTAAAACGTTGGCAATATTTTCATGACCAATAACTGCAAAAACATTTTGAATATTTCTGTAATGATGAAATGTTTTATATTACTCTGTTTTAGTTTTTGTATTTAAATCATGAAATAATATTCGTTTTTATTCTAAAACACAAAAGTTATTTTGTTTATTTTTTTATCATTTTACTTACTTATGCCATAAACAATGACCGGCCGATAAAATCCAATTTAAATTTAATAAACTTCCACCACAAAAATGTTTATATAAATATAATGTTGTACTTGAATTTTTATTGTATGCTTTGTGTAATCTTTCCTGTAGAGAGACCATATATGGATATTTTATAATGCCTTAAATTTAAACTGTTAATAGTATTAAAAATACAGAAAGTTTGGAACAGAATGGAATTATACCATCATTTTTTATTATATCTCCACCAACAATAGGTGTAAGCTCAACAGGTATCATGATTACACTCAATATCGTTATAATAATAGTGAATAGCATTTCTATCAGCATTTCGACTAAACGAGAAGAGCATTTATAATCGACTAACACTAATATGTGGGCTTAAGCTATCGTATGAAGGAAATGAACAAAAAAAAAATAAAATTATACAAGTTAAACAAATAGTAAAATTCAGCTGTTTAAATAAAAATTGTAGCTGGTATAGAAAGAATATAAAAAAAGAAAGAAAATCAAATTTACAGGATGATTTATATACTAACAAAATTCTTTTTTATTAATTTTTTTAAAATAAATTTACAAATAATTCTCTTTAATTTGAAAAAAACAAATTTATTTGTAACGGCGACGGAAATTATAACAATTACATCGTTTTTATTTTACTTCATTCATCTTGTGCTATAGTTAACTTGGCAGCACTTGAAAACAAAAAGAGAGAAAATAAATGTTTAACTGGCAACATTGAACCCGGTGTAAATCGATGCTCATGGTTGTGTACATTTAGTAGTAGTGTGGATGCACCCAACAGCAGTTTCTGTAGTACTCGCCAAAGTCATCGTCAAATTTCCGATAAACAGGACAAGCCAGGGGAAATATAGAAATGAATAGCAATTTGGGACAAAAAAGTGTTTCCAATGGTACCGTGGGCAGGACGGAAGTCGGAGCAGATGAAGTCGGTTCATGTGTTTTGTGTGGATCAAAAAGCGTATGTAAATGTGAAAGATGTGGAGATTTTTATTGTTCCCCACAATGCCAGCGTAAGGATTGGCCAAACCATCGTTATATATGTTTTCCAATGCCGTAAGTAAAAGAGAACAAACCAGGAATACATATGCATGTATATATTTAGTACTTTCAAAGGAATTACGACATCATCTGAATTCTAAGTTCTATTTTTGAGGAACTTGTCTTCCTGTGTGAAACGCCATTTTTTCAATCTTTAAAAATGTTTGTGATTATCGTAGTTCCTGTATTCTGCAAGGACTATTAGAACAATAAATAAAGTCGAATGTCTGCAATTAGAGTTAATAAATTGTAGTACATGCCACATGAAAGATTATCGCTGAAAATTATACTTTTTTCTTTAGCGTGGAAGAAAAAAATTATAAAGCAATATAACTAGCATTCAATGGTTAACAGCATATTTTCTAAAAAAAAATTCATTAATATTCTAATGGAAGAGACAAGTCATTAGTTTTCCTAATGACATGGATTTTAACTTAGTTGAATTGCACCATGTAATGGGAACAACTTTCAAGCTTTTTTGATGATTTTTAAATATAGAACTGAACTATTCTTTGATTTTTCTATTTCTTCAAATCAAATATTTCTATACCTGCTGTAACTAATTATTTTCTTTTTTTCAACTCAATTTAGTCATTTAGTTAAGGCATCTAATTGGTCACCACTAATGGTAAATGGTGTTGCTGAGAATAAAGTTCCTTTTCTACAAAGTAAATTGCCCAACAAGATCGATCAAAAAGAAGAGAAGCAAATTGCTTCTAAAGGTATTGAAGGTACAAAAATGCCTACAAGTGAGAGCTGCGTCATATTGACTGGCTTTAAGTCAAGTAATCGATGTTACATTAGATCAACAAATCCTAGCGACGAGGAAAACTACAAAAGGATATTAAAAGAAGTCGACGACTTTGGAAAAACTGCTTCCGGTCTAACTGGTAAACCTAAAACGCATTCATATGCATTAGCCTTAAGGGAAGGCAAATGGTGCCGAGTGCAAATTGCAGGCTATGCCATGGATAAACATGTTCGCATACAATTTGTAGATTACGGTGATTTTTGTAAACGACACCAAAAAGACTTACGTCAAATTAATCATCACCTCATAAGTTTACCATGCTTAGTTCATATGATACAATTGAAGGATGTAAAGGTGGTTTCCATTGCAAGTCAACTTTTGGAGTCATTGTCCAAGTACACTAATCAGGAATATAAGGTAGTGTTTGAAAAAGGAGATGATATGGGAGGCAATGCTAAACTCTTTAATTGGAAAAATAAAACTTTACTTAATACGAACATTGTTCAATTATGTGCTAAATTTAGTAACAATGAAAAATGCACGGAAGCTGACATTGCGTCAAATGTATCATCAATATCAAATGAAGCAGTAAATAAAAACGATTTAGAAAAGCCAACATCCAGCAAAAATATAAATCAACACAACGAAAAAATTAATAAAGCAAATAGTTCTAAAAACGCTAAAATTGAAAATAAAAATGAAAAGGAGAATTCACCAGTGTCAAGTACAGTATCGAAAAGAAAAATAACAAAACCTCATCAAATACAAACTCTTAAACCATGCTTAGAACCTGTAAGTTAAAAAATTTTGATTTAAAATAAAGTAGTCTTAAGATTTGCGAATTTAACGTTTTCGCAATAGCGATTCGTAAGCGGAGGCGACACGTAAAGTAAAGAGAAAGACCACCCCAATGAATTTTGTTTCAAAAACGAACATTGATTAGCTGCCATTCCGGCCAGACCGCGATATTTCATTACATTTAGTCCTTTCGGGTCTACTAGGACTACATATCTCAACAATTTTCACAACATATAAAATTAGGCGAAATATAAAAAGCGACACTTACATTTTTTACATAATTTCCTTGGAAAAATGTATTAAAATTAAAAGCGTAGATAATACATTTTGGTTTGGTCTAAACAATTGTAAAATATCGCGGATTTATATGATTTGAAATCACAAGGCGATTTGTAAATCGCCATTTGCGCTTCTTCTGTAGTTCAGCGTTTTGTTTGTGTTAAGACGAACTCTATCAAATGTGCTTGCCTATGTTTTTGTATTATTTGAAAATATATATATTTTTTTATTAAAGGGAAAACATGTTAAAGTTAGTTATTGTAAAGTTCAATTATTAATTTTAAGTTTAGTTTCAGTAATATCAAGTTCACTGCATTTAAAATCGCCAAATTTCCTGCGGTTGCAATCTCCAGAATTTTAAACGATTTAAAACACTGCTAATTTTGCCGAAATGCGATTGTCAGAACGTCAAGCAATCAAGCAATCAACGTCAGCAAATAATCTGTAGAGTGCTATAAGTATGAAATTTTTGAACTAAAACTTAAAACCTTTAAAATATAAATTACTTAAGATCATAACAAAAAAGACAAATGATATCACAATGACCTCATTTTTTAATATGTATATCCTTTAAAGACAAGAATTAATAATAATAATAAAGTTTAGGGTCACTATGATTAAATTTACTTTAGGCTTTTTAACACGTTAATCGCCACGATATCAGAAAAATTTTCACATGGGCCATGGTAACTATATTAGATAATTTAGTTAAAAATGTATCAAGGAAACTTAATGTATCACAGAAAAATTTTGTTGTTGCCAAAATTCCTGGAAAAACACAATTTTTTATGTCACACATATCTGACACATGGTCCTATATTAAAACAAGATACAACAAGAAACATAATGCAAATGTATCGTTTGCAACGGACATCTGTGATTGACGTGGCCTTCTACCAAATCGCGTACGTCAGATATAAATGTCTGACATGGCTCATATAGAACTTCTTAGCGTCAGACACATATGACTGACATGGCGATTAACGTGTTAATATTTTCAAATTATTTTAAGCATTTAAGTTAATTCTAAACATGACCAGAAAAGATTCAATTAAAACGGTTTTGGCACAAATAAGAAAAGTTAAACTTCTATTTCTTAAATTTCTTTTGCAGCCATTCGAAATAAGTCCTTTGAATGAAAATGATCATGATTGCAAAGTTATTATTACAGACGATAGTTTCGTTGAAGCCGGTTATATTGGATGCTTATTGCAAAACTATTGTGGAAATCTTAAAGAAGTCGCTGCATTTTTGAAGCAATACAGAGTTAATGATCAACCTTATCAACCCAAGTAATTTGAATATTTTCAATAACATTTCGAAACAATCAAACACAATAATTTTTAGGCTTCATGAGTACTGCTTAGCAGAATTTGAAAATGAATGGTATCGAGCTAAAGTGATACAAAATATTTCGGATAATAAATATAGAGTCACCTATATTGATTTCACCAATGAAATGGAACTGACAAGCAATTCAATTCGTCGTTATCCAATGTCGTTGACTGTACCATGCCACACAACGTTTTGTGCTATCGATGGTGCTTAAAACTGTTTATTTTCTTTATTTCCAATTTAATTCTCTTTATTTTTAGGCTTGCCTGAGGATATATCTGATGAACTAATAGATTTTCTGAAGTCGGAATGTACTGCGTTCACAGAATTACACATTGACAATGTCCGAATTGTAGAAAACGTTTGTAATATTGAATCCAAGCAGTTATTAAAAAAATTGCATGATAACAAACTGATTTAATTCCATTTTTTACCGCCCCGAATAATTATTTTTTTATATAATTAAGTAAGACTATTGCTTTTACATATATTTGAGAAATTACATAATATATTGAATTATAACTTGATCATGTAATTATTAGTTACAAAAACATTTTTAAAAGAAAAATTTTGAGTTTTTTTTCATTTGTTGATAAATTCTTGTTCCATGATAGATAAATTGTTAAATTTTAGAAAATTGTAAACAACCTTTTTCTTTCATCAACGGATAAGTACTCAAATGGTTTCCGAATTGGCTCATTAAATATGATTTTTTAAAACATGTTTATATATATTTTTTTTTAATATTTATTGAGAAAACGAAAACAAAATTCAATCAATCAATTAAAAAGAAACAAAAATAACGCGAAATTCGTTAAATGTCATTGATATACTAAATATACCATTACAGATATGGTAATTAAATATATATACTGAATTCAAGCTCGTTAAGACGCATTAATTATTTTGGCCACATAAGCATCGACATCATCTAATCTTTTAACATTTGCGTAGATAATAGGATTTTTCTGAATTGATTTTATAAATGCCAACCCTTGTTCTTTACTGGTTATACCTAGAAGAATACAATATGTTTTATTCAATCGATCGATAGATTCAGAATTAGTAAACTACCTTCTACATAGACCATATTAGCATTCGAGGGAAACATAAGATCTTGAATCATCGGCATTATATCTTTGCTATTTACTTTTGATATGTTACCAAAATCCAAAAACATAATAATAAAGATATCATTTGGTTTATGATCAACACATAGGGCACGATACCATTCGCCATCATCGGCGAAAACCGCTAAACAAATTTCCATTTTCCTAAAATAGAATTATAATTGCATTACTTATGAACTTTAAATTTGTGGATTCAATTTTTGTATAACGAACTTGGGTGCATGTCCAGCTTTTGGAGCTTTCTCACTTTTACAATATTCACCAACTAATTGAAGGTATTCTTCCATTTTGGCTAAAAATTCTTTGTTACTATAATCGGCTGCAGTTATGTATGGACCGTCAGCATTAAGTATGGTAGTTGAATCCAAGACATAGAGCGGTACTTTGTCACCGCATGTAATTGGTATGACTTCTAAATCATCGACGGTAAAGACGTGATTATTTTTATTTGGCACACTACCACATGACGAAATGATAGTTTCTTCTTTTTCCAAACAAGGTGGTTGGCTTGCGATAGGCGTATTAGGTGGCGTCATGGAAAATGACGAGATCTCTACCGATTTCGTAGATAACAAAGTACCATTTGTAGCTGGTTCGAAAACCATTGGTAATAACTTTTTACACAATGATTGCTTTTCCTTGGTTATAAAAAGTAAATCTACATAACCTTTCTCCCCGTAGGTAATTTCAAATTCAACAGCATTCTTAACGCATGTTTCTAACGCCTCTAAAGCTTTATTATTTGCAACTGGGGTTGGTATGCTTTCTAGATACATAAGTGTCACCCGATAACAATGAACAGGCAATGAACAAACAAATTCTGAAGGTTTACGCAAGCAATCACTCTTCACAAAATGTTCGGAACCACTATCAACATTCAATAATCTAAATCCTTTGTTTTCACAAGCGATAACCTTCAGAGAAATGAGTAAACGAATAGGTATTATAAAGAGTTCTATGCTAAGGTATTTTCGTATATTACCTGTCCCCTAAAATATTGCATTTCTTTCCCATTATTAGAGAACATTACAATATCTTTTTTTTTAATAGTATCTTCAGCAGTAAATGGCTCACATTTTTTATACTCGGACATAAAAATACTGGAGTATTCTTCACTTTGAGGTGATGAGACGAAGACCTCTTTGTAGGTGAGAACATGGGAAATAAAAACTTTACTACCTTCTGGTATTTTTTCAGTCCATAATTTAAGCCCCAATTCTTTCAGGGATCCGGTGAAAACAGACACAATTACCATATCCATTATTTTTCGCTCTCCATCAAATATACTGCATGGTAATTGAGTTTTATGTTCTTTATTTACCATTGAACTTGTGGTTGGTAGTAACTGTAGGGTTAATCTTTTTGCAGTTGCAAGCATGGCTTCCGAGATCATACAATCAGGAGAACTTGTTGATATGGCAAATATTCGCATTGGTTGGGTTACAAACAATTCTGGTACTTTTTTGATTTGTGCGGTAAGACTTATAAAGCCATCATCTATGGTATATACTAAGTATTTGTGTTCCTTCTGGTAAAAACCCAACAGTCGTGCTCGCCTCCAACCAATTGATGTTTTAGCTACTACAAATGAGCCCACTTTCGGGGTATGTTCATAGTCCAAGCTTATACTTTTTGCCGAGTTTAAAACATTCTCCATTGCTTCATTGTCTACACCATTACCATTACTTAAGCGGAGTAAGGCATTGCGATTATCTTGGAAGCATTTTACCAATGTTAACACAGGCTCTTTATCGAACAGTTCTACCGGTAAATGCAAAGGAATTGATTTCACTTTACACTCTACATTGTAGTAGTCTCCTTGTTGCTTTTTGCCTACAATTCTAATTGTTAAGATGTTCTCAATCTCAACAGTGCCGTATTCTTCGGGCAAACATATGCGAAATGCATAGGCATTTAAATTACTCATAATAGGTATGGGTGGGTATACTTGAGAATATGGAACTTTTAATTCATTGCCATAATCAATTAAACGTACTATGACATTTTGCGATTCACGAATGTTTTCCAAGATCACGGCTCTGTACAGTATATTATCTAATGGTGCAGCTACCAAAGACCCTTCGTATAATTGTTCTGCATTGCACGGATTATCTGTATCTATGCTACAATTAATTTCTGACAAAAGCTTTCGCAAAGAGCCTTCATATTTCATATCAGTAACCCAAACTATACGTTTTTCATCAACTTCCTCCTTAAATTGAACAACAGCATCGAAAAATCCCTCAGAAGGAGGATACGTCACACACCATGTACTTGACTTTTCAGCCATATCGCAGTGCGTGTTTAGAACACACTCATTAGGTGCAATCGTTTGCGGTGGCTGGGAAGGCGGGGGTACAGTTGTTTTAACAACCATATTAAAGTCATCATCGTTTAACATTTTCTTAGCTGGTTTCGATTTGTTAGCATTTGGTGTGCTTGTACGCCGTGTATCATTCAAGCTGTATGTAGAGCCACAATGACGCCGCTGATTGCCAGAATTCTTTTCTAAATTCATATTACTAGCGAAGGATTTTAGCATGTTCAAAGGAATCAAATTGCTACAAGGAGACACTTTATGGAGCAGTAATTAATTAAAGTCATTCAAAAGATAATACTTACGGAAATTTATAACATTTCGTTTTATGGTCCTGCCAGTCTAAAACTTGACACTGTGAACTGCAATAGGGTTCGAAACAACGTTCACATTTAAAGGAAGCCTTCTGTCCACATTTCGAACATACAGCTTCTTCCATTTTTTCTTTCTTTAAATTGCACAATTTATTTAAAACGATGAAAAATTGAATTAAAACGTGCTAAATCTACTCTACTCTTACTCCCGTTTGCTTAATTCATAAAAGCGTCTTTAGTTATAACGGCACTTTCAATCCAATGTTCCGTAAAAACAGTGTTGTAAAGCGTTTCTAAATCTTTTTTAACACAAAGTTGAAAAATTCAGTATTATTACCATATTGTAAAAGATTAAAAGGAATTTTATTTGTAGAATCAGGGTACATTTAAAAGGGTAGTGTTGCCAGAGTTATCAGATTTATTTAAGCTTTTTCGCCATACTCAATTTAAAAAATCGCCAAATCACCTTTTACATTCTGACAGTAAAATTTATATTTTTTTAAATAATAAAAAATAAATAAACAATAATTTGTTTTGAATTGTTAAAATTCACCAAAACGAAAAAATTCTCCATAATATATATTCTGTTAATTCTATTAAGCAAAAAATCAAGTGTACAATGTTTACTCTAATATATATATAGTTTTATTTTATTGCAAGCTAGAAAACTATAAAAGATCATTTTTATAGTTGAAAGACGGTTTTTCGTACCTTCACATACTTATGAGCTAATAACTAAGCTGATTACTACCCGATTTTAAGGTTTTAAGTGAATTTGGAAAGAATATAAGCAGACCTTCCGAATGATGTTATAGTTCATTGCCTTGAAGAATGTGTGAATTTCTCAAGCAAACACATTAATTTTTCCTTATATTTTAAGTTTAAGGCCATTTATGAACATTTCGTTGCCAGTTACTGAAAATTATATTACATTATTAAAGTGGAACCTGAAAAGCTATAAATTTCAGTTCGATATAGACAACTACAAATTTCTTGTTGCCGAGAACACAATTGAAGTTCGGCTGCCATCTGTAATCGACGCATTAATATGAATTATAATTGTGTTCACGAATTTCATACATAGAAATATCAAAATAATAATTTAAATTTTTCGTATTTTTTATTAAAAATAGCCAACTAATTTAAAAATCTCCATGTCGTCAAACCGAAAATTCGTATGCCAATTGACTTTTAAAATCGCCACGTTTGGCGAGAAATCGCCAGATCTGACAATCCTGAGTGTTGCCTGTATAACAACTTATTTTTTTAAGGAAAATAACATATATTTGTTGCTTCTTTGTGAATTTTAAATGTCAAAAGAAGTAACAGCTATTATATTTTTAATAAAATACATATAATATTTGTAATAATATACACCTGACCTTGTTTTTTCATTGTATTTACGTTCCCAACGCACCGTGTAAAGCCAAGTAAAAACAGGATTAGATTGTAAACTAAATAAAACTATTGACAATCAAGAAACATGTCTTTATTTAAAAGTAAACACTCAGCCGAACCTGATACACCAAATTCTACATGAGCCTTGGTAGTGATAATGGTTTTACGTCTGAACGAAATCTCCTCGTTACGAGATTTGCATCAAAATCTAGTAGATTTCAACTAGATTTCGTATCGAAAACCAAGTCTGTTTCGTCATGAGACTTTGTCGAAATCTAGTAGATAGTGATTCAACTGTTTTTTGAAAAAAAAACCTTTTTTAAATATTATTATGGGGCATAGTCATAATATAGCTATAATAGGTTGGTTATAAAAGGAAATTCTAAAAATTCAGTCACTTGAAAACGAAATCGAGCTAAATGTCAAAAAATCTAACGCTTACAATTTGAACAAAATTTGAAATCTACATAATTAACAAGATTTCGTTTTAATAAAAATACCCTATAAGAGAAAATTTTTTTAATCAACAGAGGTTGCTGCGGTTCTTCATGGTTATCAAAATCGAAAGCTAACATATTGGTGTCATAGAAACCACGGAATAACAGGAACAGATTCTACCTGATCTATGTTCATTCATAAACTAAAATTTTTAAAATAGAAACTATCGTCAATCGCGAGCATGGCAGGCAACTATTTTAGAATTTAATACCACATGAAAGCCAAAACAAACAGTTGATTTGAACATTTTTTATTCTCGAAACAAATTTATCGATTTTCAATTCTGATGAATAACTCGGCTTTCTGAATTGAAAAAAAACATAAATTATTTTATTTAATAAGATTTCTACGATCCGTTTTTGGAAATCAAACGGATCGATAATATAATTCAAATTAAATTTGCAAAGCTGAACAGACATTTTTTATAAATTTTTTATAAACACATTCAATTTTATGTTATCGATATTAAAATATGTACACATTGAATACAGAAGAGGTTATACTTCAATAAACTCTTATTTTAAAAGTTTTAATATTGCCAATTTAAAAAGCATTTACATAGTTTTACTCTTTAATCCATTTCTCTTTTTAAGCACAATTATGCTTATTTAATTTTGGTTTTTTATTGTGTAAACTACCTAAAAATTTGAGAATAAAAAATAGACATTTTTTTAATTTCATAACATTGTGTTTTATTAATTTTTTTTTTATTAATTTTATGTTTTTTAATATACTTGGTTTAAATTTCTTATATTGCATTTTTTGATACAAAAAAGCTTTGCTTTAAATAATAATAATTAAAATTAAATAAAAAATAAAAATTAACATAAAAATAAGCGTAATTGTGCGTAAAAAGTTTTTAACTTTACGAAAAATATTTTGTTTTGTTTAAAATATAAATTGTTAAGCTTGCTTCTTTGCTTTTTGTTTAAATTATAATTACCAATAGTAGGAGCTGAGTTTAGTTAGATAGACGACAAACATACATTTTAATAATTTTATAGTAGATAATGCACACAATTTAAAACTGTTTGTTTTTTTTTTTTTAGAGAGAAATTACAATTTGAAAATTTTTAACTATACACAAATTCAACTAAAAAAAATACTAAGAGAAAAAATAAAAAAGGAAAAATATACTAGACACACGAAAAAAGATAAAAATAAAAAATTAAGGAAAGGAATACAGATCACTAAAAATATATAAAAAAAATTGAAGAATTCTAAACATGTATATAAATTAACTAAATTAAATTATAATAATAAAAAATAAATAATAATTCTTAACAACTACAATGGGCGCATATTTAATGAAAATTTTTCTTTCGTATGTATAAATGAGCTTCTTTCGTTGTATTTTAGTGGGAGAGAAGGCGTGTAAGGGGATGATTTATGATTTTTACAAATGTCGGTTTATAGAATTATAATAACATTAACATTCAATAAATTAATCACAAAAAAAAAAAAAAAATGCAAAATACAATTGTTAAAAATATATAAAAGAAAAACTGATGGTCTTGGAGTAAAAAAGGGGGTAGGGGTGTGGATTGGTTTCTTGGGTCAAAGGTTTAAAACATAAAAAAATCAACAAAAAGAACTAATAATAAAATAATAATAATAATAACTAAAAATTACAATAACAACGACAATACTTTTTACATAAATTTGTTTTTGTAGGGCAGGCGGTGTACGTTCGAGTTTTAAGTGCTTCGCATTGCTCTTTTTTACAGCATAAGTCTAGAGCGTGATTTTTTTATGCGCTGTGTGGCGCCACCCAAACCATCACCATTCCATGACTTTGATTTGGCTCGAAAGTGCCGATATTCCTCATTGTAAGAGGGCTCCAACATGGGGCGGTAGGCATGAGGAGTGCAGTGTTCTACGTGGGTTTCGAAAAACTCTTTGTAGCCATTGTGCAGCAAATAGATTTCAGGATAATCCAAAGCGGGATAAGCATTTGTGTTGCGTTCACGATCGAAATTACGTAAGAAACGTGACAATTTGGGACCACGCTCCGAGGAGAATTCACAATGAAATATGATGATGTTGCGCTTGTTGCCACATTCCTCATTTTTGGTCTGTTGTTGTTCAGTCTTTTGCCGAGTAAGAAATTCTTCTATTATTTGCTCTTGTGTATACAAATTTTTGGCACCTTCAATGTGGCCACCTTCGTATTCATATGGATACCGACAATCAATAATTTTAAAGCTGGCTACTTTATCTTTAAATTCACCCTTTAAAAGGCGTGCTACAGTATCGCTGCTAATCGACTTGAGATCACGATGACGCCCTTCGATAAGAGGTAAAACGTAGGGTTTACTAAAATCACCGATCAGATCGGGTTCGTCTTTGTTCTCGGAACGATTTAGCGCCGACATTATTTCAGCATCGTTCATCGACATGCACTTGCGTAGAGTGGGGCGGGTTGTTGTACTTCTGTTGCTGTTGCTGCTACCCAACAGCGAGCATGATGAGGATGATGTAGTGGCGGGTGATATTTTGCTGCTACTGCTTACAAATGAGCCATCGAGATTCTCCTTTTCGGCACCGCGGTAGCGTTTCGTTTGTATTGGCGAGCAAGTGGTGGATGGTGGCTCGGGACGTTTAAAGCAGCAATTGCCATTAATGCGCGAACTGAAGGTGGCGTTGGCAATACTATTAGCATTCGAAACATTAAACGATTCCGGTGTCTTTGACTGGAATTGTGTGTTTTCAGTCATACTCAGACATCGTCTCACTGAAGGTTTGCGCATTTCTGGTGTCTTGATGGGTGAATTTTTAATGATTTGACCCGAAATCAAAGAGTTCAAATCACTTGGAAAACTTAAATTGGACGATTGTACGGGCTGGTCTAAATTTTCTATATCAAAGAATTCCATATATTCATCATCCATTGTGGATTCAATAGAACCGTTAGACGACATACTGTGCAAAATACGAAATCCCTTTGATGGTGTGTTTGTACTAATAGCGGTGCTACGATTTGTGACATTTTGTGATATGACATTTTTAGCCGACAGGGGAAAAGGGTTTTTGCGTGAATGCAAACATTTTGGCTTTTCCACAACTTGAAAGCGTTGAGGAGAACCCTCAGGTGAAAGCAACCCAATTAATTGCGGGCTTGCTGTAAAATGACGATTTTGACTGGCATGATCATCATCAAAGAACGATAACTCCTCCATGCCCATATCGGACATCGAAGCATCTAAGTTCAAACGTCTTGAAGAAGATGTACAACTATTTGAATGTTGGATTTGGAAACTAAAATAAAAACAAATAAAAAAAAAAACAAAATTAGTAAACTAATTTAATGCTGTATTTATATCTATGTAATTTAATTTCAAAACAAAATTTTACATTAAAATTTTCAAAGGATCCTCTTCTTTCAATATGAACTCTAAAAACTGTACAATCATGTGAGGGTAGAAATGCGACTGAACTCGGAATAAATTTATTAAAGCGCAGGAGTAACACAGTTTGATGTGTACGATTATGGGCATGTGTGTGAGTGTGTGTGTCTGCCGAAGAGAAGGTTCATTAAACTCGTCGCTAGAAATTTTTGTATTTTTCATACAGGGAGGGTTAGTTGGCAATGTCTGGTGTTTAGTTGGCGTATTACAATTGCACTCGTCGTCGTACTGCACAACTATTGTATATGGCAGCACATGGTGTTTTCAATACGAGTAGTAGTACGGAATTGAAATGTTTATAAATTAGAAAATAAGGAAGATCGAAGAAACTAGGGGTTTGAAATACATACGTACATTCAAATAACAAAATTGAACGTGTGTTATGGGAACTAAACAACGGTGTATAGTGGTACAAAAATAATGCAGATGTTTACTACAAACACAGGCACACACAACATGTACGAAAAAAATGTAAACAAAACTTTTTTCTTATTATTTTTAATACACTTTTTTGTTATTAAGAAAGTCTTCCCTACAAGGAAGTTTTTTTTAAATTGCTGTATTGTGACCAAGAAACTTAAAATTGTTGAAGCAAGAAGTCAGAAAATAGTTAAGTCGGGCAGCTGCCGTTTTCTTAACATAAAAATGTTACGCTTTACTGGCTGAATGTTGGCCAAAACACTTTTACAAACGTACAAATACATTCGTACGTGTTGATTATTGGGTCAGGTCGAGGAAAATACAAAAAAAGAAAAAAACAACGAACGGAATATTTACAGAAAACATTTTTGTCTCCCATACAACAACACCGGTTCTTTTTCTCTGTTTATATTTTTTTCTTTCAATATTTATGAATGAATTCCCCATAACAAAACAAAACAAGTAAAAATATGAGTGAGTAAAGCTCCCCTTTTGGTTGAAGAGCGCATGGGTAAAAGCTTTCAAAAGACAACAAAAACAAAAAAACTTTTACTTTCATTTGAAGGTTGTTGTAGAAGAGAAACACACAAAAGAATCACAGCACAAGTTCAATTCTTTTAAAAGGTAGGGTACGGGCGTTTATGTGGAGAAAAGAGTCGGCGGTGTGATTTTATTTTATAATTTTTTTATATTTTGCAGGTAATCCACAGCTTTGCAAAAATAAAAATTTTTTTTTTTTTCATTTTGATTTTACCTTTGATAATCATCCATGGCAATTTCTCCAGATTCTTCAATAATTGATTCCCACATCATTTTGAAAAATTTTGTGTGCAGGTATTTTTTAATTAAAAAAAATAAAACAATGTTTTTGTTTTAAAATTGCTAAAACACAATTTTAACACTTTTGTTAATATTAATTAAAATAATGCACAAATTTTGCTTGCTTTTGGTTATACAAAAATTTAATTATCTATTCAAGGTAAATGTCTTTCCATATTATTTATTAAAGTTCATATCGTAAAATTTTCTTTCAATTTTATTTAAGTACAAATCATATTTTTTTTCATTTATTTTCTTTGAAATAATCCAATAATCTCTTTTATTTGAAAGCAGTAGTTTTTAAAGCAACCGCTGCTTTACTGCCGCTACTTCACGATGACGAAAAGAAGAGTAGAACTCGAATGACTGACTGTCTTGGAGAACACCGACTTTATATACATGACGTCGACGTCAGACCTAAACAGCAACGTAAACGCAATGTTCCTGCTCAAAACCCACCACAAAAAGAAGTAAAAAAAACAAACAAAGTACTACCACACAAAAATCATAAAAACTCTCTGTCGTCGCAAGCAGAGGTCTACAACACAAACAACAAAACGGTAAATGAAATCAGCTGGGAGAAAGAGAACACATGTATTGAACAAAATAATATACAAAATACATAAATACATATGTTGCACAAAAGGATTCTATTGAGAGAACAACAACAATTATATTTGTTTGCATGGAACTAATGAAAACTAAAAACTTTTTTACTAAAAAGAAAAACAACAAAAAAATATAAAACATATGATTTTTGTTATTGTACAAAATGTGAGATATGTGAGATATATTTTTACTCGTTTTCTTTTTTGTTTGATTTTCTTGAAAAAAAAAAAAAGAAATCCTTTCCTCTCAATTGATTGAGAACCGAACAAGTGTAAAAAGAAAGAAGCTTAAAAAATAGGAGAAATTAAAAACAGGAATCGGAAAACGAAAATAAATCTCAATAAGATAATTAGTTTTTAGGAATTGTTTTCAAGCTACACTGGGGGTCTTTTTTCCACAATTATTTTTTAGAGGTATTTATTTTATTTTTTCTGCCTTTTCTTTTTTAGAGAAGATCTGTTGTTTAGATTTGAGAAAAACAATCTCTGGAAACTCAAATACCTAATTAGAAATTCGAAAGAAGGTACTACTTTAAATACTTTCTTTGTCGTACTATTTCCATTTAGTAGGGGAACACTTTCTTTCACGAATTATTAAAAAAACATCATTAATTGAGGTGGGGTATTGAATTATAGCGTAAGTTTTTTTCACCACGAACTTTTTTTTCAAGTTAACTGAAGAATTCTTTTTCTAAAATCCCTTTACTATCGCTCTGGAGGCTGTATACAGAATGCCAAACTAAATTTTGGCGCGCAAGCTTTTATAGCTCCAAGCCCCCAAACAAAAAATATAAAAAACACTACAAAAACAAAAAATAAAATATTCAAGTTTAAGCGTTTTACTCTCTGAGAGAGCTCACAAAAATACCAATTAAATTTAAAGGGGGAGTAGGGTAGTCGCATATGAAAACCAAACTTAATTTCCAGTCTTTTAATAAAACATTACTAAAATGAGAAACTGATAAATAATAACAGAAAGGCTTGAGTTACGATCACATTTGTCAAATATTTGACGAGAAAAAGTAACCACTACTTTATAAAAACATTTTATGGAAACATTTCCTTTTATTATTTAAAAACAAATAATAGTACCAAAATATATTTAGATTTTTACATTATTTAATTTTAAAAAATAAATAAAAGAAGAAATCTATAAAATAGTGGTCACGTTTTTTTCATGAAATATTTGTAAAATGTGACCGTATCTTTACTCTTTCAATAGGGTGCAGATTTTTCTTTTTAATAAGAGGCATTTTATTAAATAGTTTCTGTACATGTAGGTATGTATGTATTTTAAATGATTTCCAAAAATCATATACTTTTCAAATGCGTACAAACCAAGCTTAATGAGGAAATTTTGGCGAATTTTGAAAAATTTCTTCAAAATTTGATGTGTAACTCTGTTGGGGGTTAAGGAGAAACAAAAAAAAAAAAATGTTAAATTGGGGTTCAGGTAACCTGCCAAAGGAATTTTATAGTTGTCCTCATACTTTACAGTTTTTGTGTGCCTTTTTTGTCGCCTATTTTTGCAAAATTTACTTTTGTTGTGGTGTATGTGAACAAAGAAATTCCTATACTTTTGCACACAATGGAGCTCTTGATATGTTAGTATGTCTGCACAGTTAATTGGTGGCTCCTTTTCTGTATGCCTGTGTGTACTCTTCATGGTATGTGTGTATCACAGTATGAATAAGCGAATGTGCAGCACATAATCTGAATCTCTGTTTAAAGTTTCTTTTACACGAAAAAAGCGGCAAACTTTGTTAAATAACAAAGGATTTTTTGCCTTTTTATTTTGTTTCTTTTACTTTTTTTTATTTATTTCGTTACTTCTTTTCTCAGTCAACGACAATGGGAGGTTTTTTGGAAGGCGAATATAATAAAATACTTCAAATGAAATAAACAAGTTATATATAGTGAGTGGAGCTCTGTTTATTAAACGGATTTACTCAATTTTTCTCTCTCTCTCTCCCTCTCTCTCACAAACATAAACACATATGTTATGTTAAAAAATATGTAAACTAGCATGTTTTTGCGAGTGTATAGAATAATAAATATTAAATTTTATTATCAATTAATTTTGGTTGAGTTCTAAACATTTTTTTATTAATATTTTTAGACTTATAATAGGTATTTATTTTTATATAAAAAGATACAAAATATTTTTTAAGAATAAGATTTTATAAGATTATTATTGCAATATAATTTAACACCTATTAAGATTCTTTAAAAAATTTTCCTCCTACATTTCTCTATTATTTTTCATTATTTAAAACATTTTGATACATATCTGCCATGATGCACAAAAGAAGAGCCAAATATTGAGAATAAAACAATTTATATAATAACAATCGAAGTTGATTTTTACAATTACGGTGACCATAATTTGTAACCAAAATATAGAACAAGGATTTCTTCAATCAACAACAACTATAGACTATATAAATATAAGGAGATGGCGTGGTGTAGTGGTTAAAGTGCTTGCATACATAACAATGCAGCTCATGTTTGCATCTGGACTATGACAAGGAAGATTTTCATTACCTATTTAAAAATTTTAATAAATAATTGCAACAATTCGATTCCTTTCAGACATTCCATCTAAGAATATCTACTGACATTCTGTCGCCGTTTGAATTCAGTTGTTTCAAATGCATATGCATATGCACCACAGTCCACATCGATTTGAACATTTTCAGAAGATGAACTTATATAAAAATTTTATGTTATCCTTGCCCCGCCTCCATATTCACTAAGTTACAGTTTAGTTTCTAAGTTGATATTTATAATTATATTTGAAGCCTTTTCTATTTTTCATTAAAGCACTTTTTTTGAGACAGAAACAACGTTAATTTTTCCAGAGCATTTTAAGGCAGGCAAATGCAGAACAATTACCGAACAGTAAATAAAATACATAACATTTTATTCCTTTTTCCTAATGAATAATTCATACAAAAAAGAACCTTAAATGCAGAAATGTTCTGTATTATACAGAACGTATGGTCACCGTATTTATAGAAGAGTACATTCTTTTTATATCAATCTATCAATCTTTAAATTTTAGTGAAAAATATATACATACATTTTAAAGCTCATAAGTTCTGATTTAGAAATGTTAAATGTGCAAAACAAGAGGTTCTTAGTATTAGGATTCATTAACAAACACAATACGAGTACATACGTATGTGTATACACCAAGTACGAACTACTAAAATTTTAAAGTTTTATATTCTAATGAAAGCAGGCAATAGAAAAAAACTGGGTATAAAATAAATGCAAAATACTAAAAAACCCATTTCAGTGTATCATTCGTATAACTTATTTCAATAAACATCACACCACAAATACATATATAATGGTGGCGTTTCTTAATGCCGCTCAAATTTATGCTTTTTAATTGCAAATTTATTAAGGATATATGTATGTATGTACAAACAGAAATATGTTTGATGTTTTCATTTCATTTTTATTTTAATTTGGGTTTCGTTACATATATGCATACATACATATACGTATGTATATATACATATGTCTGCTAAATTTGTTGAAATGTCAAATGAAATGGATATCAAAACCATCCCGCTTTCCCAAAACATTTATATATTATTTGTATATTGTTTAATATTTTCCCTGAAATCTGTATGAAAATCTGTATAAAATCGAACGTTTTCGAACATTTTTTTTAAATAGTAAACAAAATATTTTTTCCAAAGGCAAATATTTTAATAACAAATTGCTTGGGGAAACACACATACAATACATGTATATTATTATTTTTCGACTGTAGATGTATGCTACATCATGTAGGTTGACAGGTTGGTTGGTTTTTTGATTTGTATAAAGATTGTCTTAAATATTAGTCCGATTATGATTGCATACATACATACCAATGATACATTGAATAAGGCAATAATGATCTACTGAATCTGAAGCTTAAATTAAGACCCTAAACACTTTATAAATCGAAAATAATTTTTTTAAATACTGGGGTAATTCTTGAGATCGAATTTTTTACTTTTTCTAAGTTATTTTTCATATTAAAATTTTTTATATTGGAAATAAAAAGTTGAATATTTTTAATTATCTTTTGTTATTTTTAGTTTCTAACAGTTTTGATTGATCCTATCCCAAAGTAAGTACAGTGGTATACAAGTTTTAAATCCTTTTTTTTAATAAAAATCTAAATTTATTATGTTTTAAAATACACACTCACTAATAAGAAAATCGAGAGAAGAAAAAAATAAAATAAAATAAAATAAATAACTGTGAAAAACCAACAGCAATAGAACAATAATTCTAAGAAAAGGAGAAGTTTAGAGTGAAACCTTAAAAAGAAAAATCAAGAGTAAAAGAAATAAGTAGAAGAAAACAAAGAGAATAGTTTCAATGAATAGAAGAACAGCCTTGAATCAGCTGATTCTTCAACATAAAAAAGTGTACGAAAATAAGGACTTTTATGCACACACATACACATACGCACACTAATACACATACACCAACTTGTTTAGTAAAAATAATAGAAAGAAAAAACTCGTGGCAATATATGTTCTGACTGTAAGAAAAATGATATGAACAAAACGAGAGATAACAATAACAACAAATCACCGCAATACAATCAGAGTTAAAAAAAGAGAAAGAAGAAGACGACCAGATTCAATATACAAAGTGTGCCTGTGTAGATGATACGAGGAAGAAGCACAAAAATAGAAAGAAAAATAAGGCAAGAATGGAAAAAAATACCAAAGGCATAACCCGCGTAAAAATTCGTAAAGCAATATGTATTAAGGACTTAAAAAATAAACAAGACAATCTATTTAAACCACCAGGAGAAGTGATTACCCTGTATAGGTTTCCTTAGTTACACACACAAAGTGCAACACCACGAGGCAGCAATAAAAGACAACCAGTCATGTTAGAAGCAAATCAAAACCCTAAATTATCTAAAAACCCAGTGCGAACCAAGGCCAAAGCAAAAAAAGGAAATTTGCGCCAAACCAACTAAGAAGAAACAAAATCTATGCAAGAAGGAGAAGATTGAAAGAATGTAAATAATAAGATAAATAATCTTTTATATTTTTTCCTTTTATACTTAATAGCTGTAAATACTAATTGCCATGACTATTTGTAAAGCTGAGTAGACCAAAAGGACTTCGAATTATGAGTGAATGAGTACGAGTTGAAATGAGTTTAAGAAAAAGGAAAAATAATATTTTTTTTTACAATTTTCTTCTTATCTCTCATTCTGTCACTAACCGTAGACGGAACAAAATGTCGAGTAGCTGTATTGAGGATTTTTCTTACATTTTACACGACAACGAAGTTTCAAAACGAAATATTAGCAAGTGCATCTATCTGTTGTAATATATTGTTTTCAGCTGAATTTAAGAAAAGTGTTAGCCAGAATTAGAGTAACAATTTTTAATAAAAAATATAGCATGATGATGAATAAACACTAATTTAATATTAACAGAAAAAACAAAAATTAATTTTTAATCCTCAAGTGCAAATAAATCTCTTTTATTTTAATGACTTGAAAAGTGTGTTGTTTTACCTTTAGACATTGGCACTGCTAATAAATGACATATTAACGACATATCAATTTAAATTTTTAAAAAAATCTGGCGCTCAGAAATCGACCCACCAGCTATAAATGGTAGACGAAGATGGAAAAATTATTCCAATAAAGTTTCCATTATTGTTCGTATAAAAAACTTTGTAGTACACTTTTGTAGTCATCTAGTTCATATCAAATATTATCTTTAGAATTATTTCTAAAAATATTTGATTAAATATTGCACATAAATGTCAAAATAAACGATTGATTTTCCCAATTCATTCGACAAATATTAAGCGAACGGAAGCCCAGAAAAAAATCTTTTTGGCTGTATGGAATAGAGCTGTATCGGGAAGGAGGCAAAAAAAAATATGAAAATAAATTTCAATATAAAGACATTTTCGACAAAAAACCAGTTTATCAATGAATTCAATTTTTGTAAAAGAATCAAAAGACTTTGAGAGTAGCACAGCGGAGGGGTGCTGCTGATAAACAGAAGCATGAATAAGATTTCATAAAGAAATTTACCAACCAAAAGAAAAATTATATCAATTGTTAAAAGCCAGAGGTCAGTTAGACAGTTTGTTAGACAGTACGCCCGCCAAAGTACTCGTAGTAGCACCACAGTCCGATAAGAGCAGTTCTCACTCTAATTGAAAGATAAAAGAAACTTAAGATTTTTTTGTATACATATGTACATACATATGTATGTGTATGTATGGAATTAAGAAATATGTTTGTTATTCTAATTCCACTTTGCAATTGAATTGTTATACACAAATTAAATTTATAAAAGAATGAATAAAAGAATGACACGGCCTAGCATGGAATAGAGTAGAAACGTATAAAAAAAACAACCAACCGATACAAATGTACCCGCTTTATTATACTTTTATGATGTTACCCATTGCTGTTACTAATTGCGATGCTAATAATAACGTTACATTTATTCATTTTGTAAACACTCCCCCACAACTTCCGAAAAATAATAATCGAAATTATAATAAAATAATTAACACACATTTTTTTAAATCCATATTCTCTCTTATGATTTTGGAAGCAAGTTTGTTTTCTTGGGGCTTTTTTCTCACAAAAAATTTTCTTTTTTCGATTTAAGACTTTTCTTACACAATATTTTATGTCATACTTTAAATGCAAACATCAACAAATTATTTATTTTCATTTTTATTTAATTTTTTTATTTGAATTTATCTCTGGATTCCATTTAAAACACACGTCACGTATACCATTTCCTTAAATATGAAACCTACAAAAATTTTTCAGTTTTGTTTGGTTTTCGTCTTGTACCCTATACCACTCTAGGTGGTGATGATGTTTAAAATAGTTAAAAAAAGCATTTATAGAACCCACTTATCCACTGAAAAATTTCGTTCGATCTTTAAGCAGGTGCGGTAACTTTCCATATTATCATGCTAAATTTGGTGACAGTTTTACCTAAAAAGTCTTTAACTACCACTCACAAGATAGGTTAAGTTAAAATTGGAATATTTTGAACAATGTGTGAGTAGTTTCAATCCGCATATACATGAAGTGCAATACTACGAAAATACAGTAATGCCTTGATTGAGTAGCAGGGATAAGTCGAATAAAAATTTGACTTTATCCAAATTAATTTCTAGTACATATTCTTTTATCCTGTGTATTATTGCTGTGGCTAGTTTTTAGCTTGTACTCGTAGGTGTTTAATTTCTTATCATTTTAAAACATACATTGTTGTGTAGGGTACATATTGACAAACTTGATAATAACTTTTTCACTTATTTATTTAAAAAAAAAGAAAAAAAAACAATAATCGTAAAGTAAATAGCTATTTTTGAAAAAGAAACTACTCGCATTTAATTTTGAAATAGTTTGGCTGGCAATGTATGTAAAAGTCCACAACAAATTCCAAAGAAATCACAAACCTAGGCTAACAAGATGGAGAGTTAAAAAAAAAAAACTTTCGGAACTTAAAATTGCGAATTAAAGCGAATGCTATGATTCCATTATGAAAAGACGCTTATAATATTCACTGCAGTAACTACCCTTTTTATGCAATTTTATATTCGTTTTAAAGTGATAAGAAGAAGAGTTGGTGCAAATGAATTGAAATCATATGTAAATTAAAAATGTGTTGAAATCTGTTACGATCCGATTTAGAAACATTTAACGAAATTCTTAAGTTTGAGCTCAATTTAGCTGAAGATAAGAATATACATCTTGTCTGCCATCTCTAATGGCGGGTATTTAAAATTCTTAGCCTTAGAAAACAATCAAAACACCATATCAATGAACGAGAAAAGAGAATGATGAGAAAATCTACAATAATTTTGCCAGGGGACATTTAAAATTATTTATTTTTTAATTCATTTATGTTTTTTTTTCTATTTCCCTTTCTTAAAAAGAAGCTGACAGTTTTTTTTTTTAAATTTAATCAAAGTTATGACATGACTTTGTCTGTCAAAAACAAAAGCAAAAAGAAGTTTGAAATTTATTCGACCATCCACCTCTCCAACCATTTCGTGCAACATCAGGGAAGTGAGCTACAAAAAAGGATATAATTTTATAATTTCATTTTTTCTATACCGTAGGTGATTCAATTACAAATTTATGTGACAAGGGATTCGATGTTCATGTTTTCTTTGCTGCATTTTTTTGTATTTCAAATTTTCCCGTTTCAGGAAAATGTCTCAGGTATGATACATGTAGATGACATGGGATGCTGCCGTTAGTTTGCTAAGAAAGCGGATTATATTCAAGATATTTTTTAGGTATTCAGGATAAATATTTGTAAACACATATAAATATTATATATAAATATTATAAAATTCCCAGGATATATGTTTTCAGAAAACAGAAATGCAGCTTACAGATGAAAGATGTGCAATATTTTATTAACATGTTTCAAACTGAAAATATAACAACAAATTTTTTCTTGAAACCATATTGTACTTCCAAAGAAAAACTAGATTCATCATATGTCAACAAACCCAGCAAGTGTTGAGATTAGATCGCTCTATGTAATTTTTTGTTGTTGCAATATTTCATTTCTATTGTTTTTAATCACAAAAGTTGTAGGCGTTGTTGGTTTTATATATAGTGTTTTTCATACAAAACACAACTCCCACTCTTAAAAAAAAATCTGCTTTTTCATTGTTTGCAGTTGTAAAACATGGGTGAAAAGTCAATAATCATAAGAACACTTAAAAGCAGAGGTCTATAAAATATTAAGAGTAGACCTTTCTTCTTTCACTCTATCTTGGCCTTTATTCATAGTAGCAGGTATTGCACAAAATACCATTACAACCAAAGAATTTCAAAAATATATTTCGAATATTCATGCACATTTATCGTTTTAATATTTAATTACATATCTATCGGTTGTCGTCGGTTGGTTAAGGAATACTACAACACGATAATGCCTATTAGACAGACAGATAGACAGTCAGATTAACACAATCTGATTGCTTTTTGGTCATCAATTAACACTAGAAAGACGAGAAGGGAAGGGGTCATTTGATCCATTTTCATATTTGACTGCTAATATATTTGTTTTTTAATGATTTTTTTGAACTGAAATTTAACTTAAAATCATTCATATTTTATTGAAGTGCAAATATGTAAATAGGACAACTAACTAGAAAGACGGTTGGGGTCACATGACCCACTTGCATAGTTGGCTGCCAATATTTAATTTGTCAGCTAAATTTCTGAATTTTTTCGTAACAATAATATTCAAATTGACGGTAATTTGACTTATCCGGCAGCTGTGTTTGTGAGCGTGTATTTATTATGTCTTATGGTTCCTAGAAGGAACAAACGATCGAAACAAACTCCTTTCATTCGATCCTGTTTGGAGTATTATATTTGATAGTTTTTCCAACTTCGACCGATTTCGTTGTTTCGAGTTCAATTTGAAGTCTCCAAGTATGTAGTAAGCGACCAACTTCGCATGTTTTTTTATGTGGATTCAATAGTATGCAGTTCTTGCTATGTCATCTTGTGATCTCCGAAGCGTGTCACCAATCCAGTGTCATTTGCGATCGAGAATCTCTATGTGAGTTGGCTTGATTGTTCCCACAGGTTAATATTCGAGATATTGTTTTAACTAAAAGTTACAGTATCTTTTGAAGACAACTATCGAGTTGTCTTCGCGATTCCCGTTGCGATATGTTATATTTCAGTACCTACATCAGAAAGGCTAAATGGCTAATTTTACGTAAAACTTGAATATGTTCATTTTAGTCGATTTTTTGATTCGGTTAGGAGATTCGAAATATTACATCATCGCGAGTCTTTGTTAGATTGCTGTTAAGATAGTAAAAATCATTAACCTCTTCCAAAGTATTCAGAATTTTCTTTTTTTTAGGGATATTGAAGCGCATCACCAATTAGATAACAAGAGATTGAGCTTTGCGCAGATCCGTTAGATTTTCTCTCTCTCGATGGAAGTGTGCGTGACGTAAGTATAGTAAAATAGTGTATTGTACACTTTAATATTAAATAAAATGATCAATAATCAATTATAAATGAAAAATGCAATAAAAATAATAAAATTAAATATTAAATTGAGATCTTCGGCTATAAAGTATATAACACAACTTTGTACAATAATTTTCTTTTTCTTTCTTATTAATTTATTAAGGCACTGCGTTGCGTATAAGCAATGTTCACTTTAATCATATGCTTAAATTGCTTAACTTTTTCTTAAAAATTTAATAAAATAATTATAAATATAAAAAAAATAATTTTTCTTACTTTTCCAGGACCTTTACAAATAATTAAAAAAAAAAAAAAATATAAAAAATTGTAATCGAATTGTTTAACCAAGAGTGAAGATTGGAGGGGGTAACATAATGATGTGTGGGTGTATGGGGATAGTTGGGGTAAGCAAATTCGTTTTAACATAAAACCTCAGATATTGGGTATACAAGTTAATAATGTCGATTTGGACAACATATGGCATAACTATCACATATGGTTTGTGTCAATAATAGAAAATATGACATTTTCGAGAGAAGGCATCGTCTAACTTGTTAAAGATGGTTTTCAAAAGTGGTGTTTTCGACACAGAAGACAAGTAGAGCTCTGGTCAGCCGAAAAAGTTTGAAGATAAAGAATTGGCAGCATTAGTCGACGATGATTGTTGTCAAGCGCAAGAAGGACGTGGGAATCACTAAGTTTAAGGGCATTGGGATTCATTCAAAAGCAAGGTAATTGGAACCCAAATGAATTGAAGCCGAGAGACGTTGAAAGGCGATTTTACCTTACAAAAAGAATCATTTTTGCATCGTATTGTTACTGGTGATGAAAAATGGGTACATTACGGTAACCTCAAGCGCAAAAAGTCATATATAAAACCCGGTCAACCAGCCATATCAACGCCGAAACCGAATATCTACGACGCCAAGCTAATGTTCTGTATTTGGTGTGATCAGAAGGGTGCTTTGTATTGTGAGCTGTTGAAATCGGGTCATAAGATCACTGGGGACGTGTACCGAACACAATTGATTCGTTTGAAGAGAGCAATCAACGATAAACGACCAGAATATTCGTCTAAAAACGGGCCGTAATCTTCCATCATGACTGGTCAAAAACTATTTGGAAAACAGTGGATGGGAAGCTTTGTCTCAGCCCGCTTCACTACATAAGAGAGTATCAGAAATTGGCTTGATTCATTATTTACCTAAAAACCGGAGAAAATCTTTTGGCACGGAATCCATATGCTTCCAGAAAGATGGGAAAAAAGCAGTGGCTAACAATGGACAATACGTTGCATTCAACATGTATCAATTAATTTTGTTATTATAATAAATGCATTTTTCAAGCAAAAAATTTGACATTATTAACTTGTATACCCAATATTTATATTGTTATTTTATTTTATAACAACACCGAAAAAAAGGATAATCGGTGCAGCACATTGGATTTGAAAATTTAACATTCTCTTATTATTATTATTATTATTTTTTGATTTGTAATTATTCTTAAATTGCTATCCTTTACCGAAATGTATATTTCTTATCTTTTTTTGATTTCATTGATCATCCTGCAGTTTTACTTAAGAATACAATTTTTTTACTATCTGTGGCTAGATAGTATTGTGCGCAGAGAGTGCAACACAATTTTTCCGAAAATAGGAAAAAATATGCAAAAAATGTGCTGAACATCTTGCAACTATTTAAGGAAAGGCGAAGGAAAAAAAAAACAAAGAAACACTTGATGGTCTCTATTGTTTTCCCAATTGTTGTTATAATTGCTACTAAATTGTTAATTTTTTTAGAGACTGTTTTAAATAAATAAATTTTCAATGAATTCTTGATAAACCATATCCTTGTTCAAATCAAAAAAAAAAAAAAATTATCATTCAGCCATTTTTTTTCAGTTGGAAACAGGAAATAGACCCTTTCACGGTTTTTTGAGAACATAATTGTGCACTTGTACATTGTCTCGATGGAGCGCAGCAGTACTTCTTCGTTTGCTGGAAGAACTCAGTTTTGCATTGACTTTAGATTGAGTTTATCAAACATTTTTCTACTTTCATTATTCAAAATGATTTGGACAAAAATTATTTTTATTTTAAAAGTAAAAACAAAAGACAAATGCTTATTTACTGAACTTTTAATAAACTTAATATTTTAAATTATAAATTCAAATCCGTTTCTTTTACTTTTTATATTTTTTCACTTAGAAAATTCACTCTATTGACCATCATAAGAGGAACAATTGCTTCTACTTAGAAACTACTCATACTGAAAGAAAAAACTATTGAACATCTCATATTATTTTCCTAAATCTTCTGAAAATGTCGATATAAATATAAATTTTGCATACAATATCACTGTATTTTCTTACGTAGTTACTGTTATTTGATTTATAGTTACATAAAAACATTGTCCATTTTAGAACTATTTGGCCTAGTTAACATAAACTACAAAATTTTCAAAGCAAAAAAAGTATTCGAAAATCATCGTCTTCTTCTTTTCTTTTGGTATAGCTTTGTTTATATGTAGTTTATATTTTTACTGTTTTTAGTACCATTGGAATTTAGGTTTATAGTTCAAAACACTTTTTTACATAGACAAAAATAAAAATTAAAAAAAAACACACAATATCGATACTAGAATTGCTAGGAAGATAACCCACATTTCTAAGAAAAATAGGAATATTAGATTAGATTTCGCTAAAGATTACGTTTCTAAGCCTCCTGAGTTCTAGATGCATGTTATTTTTGCCGATGAAAGCAAATATGTATAACCTTTTTGACTGTGATGGGAAGGTTTTAGTATATCGGAAAAGGAGAAAAATATTGTAACAACTGTAAAACACGGCTGAGGTAGTGTGGATATTTTAGCATCTATTGATGACATTATGGATCATTACAAATACATTGACCTGCTCAAACAAAATTTACGACAGACCACTGAAAATTAGGTTCTACCAAGATAATGATCCCAAGTATTTGGCCATCAATACAAAGCTTAGGCTTTAATATAATTGTCCAAGCATAATAAAAACTCTGCCACAATTTCCAGGTTTAAACCCCGTTATATATTTTTTTGAATCACTTGGAAAAAATATCAGATCACGTGACTACAAATAAAAATCAGTTGAAAGAAATCCTGCAAAAAGAGTGGGGCATTATTGATTTTGAATACACAAAGAAATTGGAAAGATCTATGTCAGAACGTTTAAGACGTAAAGGAAAAGACTCGTTTTTAAGCCAACAACAGATATTTTATATTTTAAGAATATTGTCCATGTCGAATACTTTTTTCTTGTATTTTTTTTATTTATTTTTTAAACAATGAATTTTTTCCATTAGTTTCTTTTGTAATCTCAATTTCTTTTACTAAATATAGTTCTTTGCTCCGCAATAAAGTTCTTTCAGATTTAGTTTTCTTTTATTACACGTTATATTGTTTTTTATTGATTACTAAATGCATTTGTAATCTCATGTCGAATAGTTTTTTTGGCCACTGTATTTACATAAATCTCAAAAAAAAAAAAAATTCACTATTTACCCTACTAATTATGTATCTTATGCACAAATACATTTAAATAAAAAATATGTAGTCTATAGACTTTAAATTGTTTTCTTAATCAAACAATTATTCGACTGTTTTCAAAAACCGGTTTTCGAATAACCGGTTAAACGGTTCTTTTATTTAAATAAAATTATTAATAGTTCTGGAAGCGCAGAACTGGACCACGTCGTTTTAAAAATAAGCTGAAGCCGATGGAGGGCTTAAAATCAAAATAACAATCAATACTAACAATAATTCTAACAAATCTCATAAAAACTATGCCAAAACGGTGTACGGAGGTCATAAAAAAACATTACTCGGTAGAGAATGGAATTAAAGGTTTGTTATTATAGTTATAATTTAGGTGCTAAGATAACAAAAATTAAATGTTTTACTTTGAATAAATCTATAAGCAATATACGAGTCCTTAGTTGCCTCGACAAAAAAATTTTGCTTAGATTTCGAGCAGCACTGTATGTAAATTTATGTACCACGTATTTAATAGTGTGCGTGTCACTGCGGTATGTAAGGTAAGAACCCACCTTCCAACCAAAAAGTCATCGATTAAATCCCTGGCCACATCATCTGACAATTTTCAACAGCGATATCACCTCACAACATTACTAGCGACTGGTTATGTGTATTTACGCTGTGAAAAACTTCACTTACCAATATATCTGCCGTTCGAAACCGGCGTTTGTGGGTTTGTGAGCTTTCAATGACTCTAGTTGATCATTCTCCATATATAAAAATCAATATTTATTTACAGAAGATGAGAAAGGTTTATTTTTGCTCAAGAGTGCATATCTTTTTCGATTTACCTTGGTTTTCACGTTCTTTGTGAGACGTTCAAGGTTGTCATGTATACAAAAATAATTAAATTTATACAAATAGTTAAACGATGAGCATATTTTCAATAAAAAATATACAAACGTTTAAAAAATATACTTATTCAAATTAACCGGTGATTCGTGTTAAATTAACCGGTTTATTCGGTATTCGAAAAAAGAAGATGTTGAAAAAACCGGTCGAATAATAACCGGCCGATCTCTCTAATACATTATCAGACACCTTATGTACTTTCTTTGCCATAAATTTTATCGACTATTTCCGGCTTGACTAAATCATTTGGGTGACCAGAACGATAACAATTTTGGCATGCTTTGAAAACAAGAAATAATAATAATGTCAAGAATGGTTCATGGATTGGTGAATGATTCAATACAAGAACCAAAACCATCATACAACAACCAAATAGTGCCATTTTGATGAACACCCCAAATAATTTAATTTTTAAGCAGCTGCTCTACTTTTAAAGCTTCATAAACTGTACCAGTCAAAGTGTGCAATTACTTTTAATTGCCCTTGACGATGGCAAAATAGCATTATTAGATCGCTCAGTATTACAGATAATTTCTAAGCAAAATTAAAAAGCGTAAGAGATTTACAGAATGATAATTGAGAGCATGATTGTATGAACTTGTCATGAAAAACGTTTAGAGGAAAAACTTACAACAAAAACAAAAGCCCGCATTATCACTATACTCGTAATTTGCTCGCTAAACAATCCGACTTTAATTGGCAACTTTTGTAAACCTCGTAAGAACTCCTTACAGATTTCATTGTTGTCATACATCACCTGTCCTTTTTTCCGTTTAAGAGTGATATATGAAAAAAAGCTGTTTTTTTTGTTATTATTGTAATTTATCCTTTATGCAGTTGGGGTTGATTTTGGCACTACCACCACCGCCACCACCATTACTATCATCATAGTTAGCGACACCAGCCCGATACAACCACTATAATTTCTAATGTAACACAACATCAGCCATAGCTGTGCAACCACCAGCAACAGCACCACCACCACCACCACCCTCTAGAGCAAAACAGGATAATAATAATCAAGCTGTGTTGTATTGTGCACTGTACTTAATGAAAAATTGTGAAAGAGTGACTGGATGGCATGCGCAACAAACAGCTGCCTTTAACGCCCTTTACACTTGTTTTGATTTCAATATTTTCTGAAATTTCTAAATTAAAATTCAATGTGTTGCTACTTTACTCCCCATACTAGATTACAAACTTTTACTTGAGTCCTTTTTTTGTTTGTTTGTTTGTTTGTTTGTGTAAATTTAAATGGTGGTGGAAAGAATGATGATGTTGGTTTTTTTCCTTCTAATATTTCAATGCAAAAATAAGGGCTTTTTATTAATTTATTGCAGATTCGATTCAGTTTTACTATGTTTTTATAATAAAATATACTTTTTTTGTTTCATTTCATGTCTATTTAAAAGCGCTGGCAAATAAATCGTTTGTTTTTATTTTGATTTCAAACGGGAATAAGAACCCGTGAATGCAGTTGCTTTTGATTTCAAACACCAGCAGAGTAGTTCCTTTCTCAATATCACGTGTTAGTTTCCATAGTCTGCAAGCAATTTTCATTAATGCACATCAACCTATGAAGGATTTGAATCATAAACACAATTTTACAATTTGAAGAATATAGTGGGACAGTATCACCACCACCACCACCACCATAACCAGCACACTGGTTTTCTTTCTTCTCTGTTTACCACCATCAGAGCAACCAAAGGTCCTTAACATCCTTTTGTATGTTCAAAATATTGTATTAGAGTGCACATGTATTCATTCATAATTCATGAATTGTGTTTTGATTTCTATTCTCTATACGCCTGCACCTTAATTCTTTTCTTCTCCCTTTCCATATTATCCTTTGTCAGACAAAATTTGTTTATTGTACCCTTTTACTCGTATATCCTTGATTTGATTAATTTGCTATAGAACAGATGCATTTTGTTATGTCGCGTGTCTGTTGGTAAATTAAATTGAAAACTTTTGCTTTCAAAATAATAATTTTTATGAGCGAATCTTGAAAATGGTCAAGGTACAAGGTTTGTTCTCTTACGGGTCTCTTCACTTTCGGGAACACTGTCAAATTGATTAGACAAAATCCTGCACATTTAAGTCTAATTTCAAAATTATATGTTACCGTTGTTTTCAGTGATTTATGTTTAGTTTGGTGTGGCATTTCAACATGAATAGATTGACGCCTGAACAACGCTTCCAAATTGTGCAAATTTATTTTGAAAATCATGGTTCTGTTCGAAATACGTATCGCGCACTTTTTGTTTAGCGATGAAGCTCACTTTTGTTGGAATTGATACGTCAATAAACCAAACCGTCGTATTTGTAGTGATGATAACCGTCAAGAGTATGTTGAGACACCCCTACATCCACAAAAACTGACTGTTTGGTGTGCATTATGGGCTGATTGAATCATTGGTCCGTACTTCTTTAAAAACGATGCTGGTCAGATTGTTGTAGTTAATGGTGACCATAATAGAGCCATGATTACTGACTTTTTCGTTCATCAATTGAACAACCGTTCAACAAGACGAAGTAACAACGTTTGGTAACCGCATATTTTCATGTTTCGGACCAGTGAATTGGCCTCCAAGATCGTGAGATTTAACGCCGCTAGACTATTTTTCTGTGAGGATATGTAAAGTCGCTAGTCTACGCCGACAAGCCCGAAACGATTAAACACTTGGAGGACAACATTCGGTATTTTTAAGCTGGTGCAAAAGTGAGCCAATGCAATTGAATAAAAAAACCGAATATTAGTTTTTGAAGAGAAGAAAAAATATTGAATTAAAAAAATTCAAAGGCTTCTTTTTGAAAAGACGCGGAAAAATAGAAGAAAATTTGCACTAATTTTACTTATCATACATTGGCTCACTTTTGCACCCCAGTGTACATATGTATACATCTTTTGGTCAAAGATATCCGAAAAAAATTAACTAATATAGTGATATTTTAAGAATTGCTAGAACGGACTGTTTGCTTCGACTGTTTCCAATCTAATATAAATGATGGATTTGCGGAAGGCGACTAATACTCGCATGTGCTGCTACAATTTAGAATTTGATCAAGAGTTTGTTTGCAAGAAGTATATCATAAATGATCCAAACAGATCTCAATAACTAATAGTCTTTTGTGTAAATACCTTTTGAAATTAAACAAGTAACTATTGAACTTCAATATAAAGGTTTTTTATTCGCATATGCATACATACATACATACGTAATAGAGTATGTACGAATGAGTTATTATTTACACTTATATTTGATTTTTAATAAAAAAATTAAAAAAAAAACAAAATACTGTACAGTCGGACTGAAAAAGTGAATTTTTATTATGAAAGTTAGTACGCGTAGTAAAATCTTATTTTGCATCTAATCGATAGACTGATACAGCGCAATGCAAAGAATCCACGTTTTTTTTTTTATTTCTTACGTTTGGTAAATGCCTAACTATGCATGATAAAAATACTGAAAATAATATACAGATTGCTTTTATCCTTAATTTTATTTAGTTTAGTGCCACTATTTGAACACTCACTTCGATAACCTATTATCGATTTTATAATAAATTATTGTGGCAATAAATGCGTTATGTTAAGATAAGATGTCACAGCTGGCTAGCTCTTCATAACTGTGGTCAGTTCATTTTATAAAACTTTGCATTATTCTTCAATTGAAACACCTTTTTGGGCTTCCAATCTGGATCATTAATGAAATATTCAAACAAATCACAACTGACCACAGCATCAGCAGGACACACCTTTACAACCAAACAGTGTAATTGGGAACACCGGGCCTTTCTTTACACAGTCAAGAAGCACGAGCTATAAAAACAGCAATGGCAACAACAAAATAATTCAGAATATCTTTAAATTACGCAAAAATTGCGCTGAAAATGTAACATCTTGCAGAACACAAAAAAAAAAAATATTTGACTTTCTACATCATTGATTTTATATATTCATATGTACACATACATATGTATGTACATATGTACGTTTGTTTCGTAATTTCCAATTTTTCTTAATAGCTATTCTTCCGGCTATTCTATTGTTATCCCGTCTTAATAGTTTATAGTCCTTTTCTTAATTACAAATGCAAAAATCTTAAAGATTTCTATCGTTTATTGTTAATTATGTTGCAAATACAAAAGCGCTATTTAGGGGTGGATAGAAACAAAAAAAAAAAAAAAAAAAACTATAACTTTTATTAAAACGAAAAAAGTGGCAAATTCTTGTAGATACCATTGCTGCCATTACGGATGATATGCCACATAAATATCTCAGTTGATGACCAAAAAGTGTATCGGCATTGTTACGAATAATATTTGCCAATAATTTGTTGGATTTTGTGTTTTTGTTATGTTTCACCTGGTTTTCGCTCTGCGCTATTATATCTCACTCTTATTGAGCAACAGAAAAAACAATAACAAAAATGTGATACATTTTCGTCGGTTGCTGTAAAAACTCAATTCAACTCCAGCAGTACGAGTAAATGTGTAGCTGCGATGCAATTGATTTAGCTCGTGCCATTCTTCAAGAAACAGTAACATAAACAGCGTTATAAATGTGTTCTCTTATTACGCTCGAAAGACATTTAATTCGACAAAATATTACAAATTGTCGCCATTACAATAAGAGGCTTCCCCCCTTAATATGTTAAACCAAAACAGCTGACGTTTATTTTGTTAAAATTATTTATTTAGTTTATTATGTTAACAGCCAAATCTCATGTACATACATATGTATACACGTGAATATGGTAAGATTGGCTTTTTAACCCTTTTTTTTCAATTCACTAATAACGTTTTCTGTTTAGCCTTAAGCTTCAAATGTCATCATAGTTTTAGCTGTTGTAAAACAAACCCCTTCTCTCTCTCACACACACACACTCTCTCTCTCTCTTAAATATATACATTCAATTCGAATAAAAAATAATCAATATTTTAATTAACATCTGCAAATACCCCACCAGGGTACTTTCATTAAACTATTCACTCAATTGTCTACTCCCTTCTACTAGTCAATCGTTTTAAATTTCCCCTTTTTTACTTGTATTACAGCCAGCCAGCACACAGCTGAAAATGGTGCGATCATAACATTTAGCACCATCACGCTTTTAATTAAATCGATTTTCAATTATTCAATATTTAAAAACGATTAAAAATGCATAATTTGATTAAAAAGGCTTTTACGTTTAATGAGTTCATCAGTTCGGTTAGAGTAACAGCATTTAAATATTCCAAAAAAGAGTGTTGCAGTTGATGATGACTTATCAAGTGTTTAAATTGTTTTCACCTGAAAACGCATTTAGTACGTTAGGGGGAAAACCACAAGCATTTGGAAATCTTCTTGGATATCATAATGTCCTTTTTACGAGCATCATTTTTGATGCACCATCAAACAGATGGACTAAATTTAAATGAAATTAATGAAATTAAACGGCATGAAATTGTTATGTCCATGCCCCTATAGCTTATAAGTGTTATATACATATGTACCGCAATAGACAAACTGCGTAACTTTGGATGGTAGAAAAAATTATTATTTCATTCATTATAGACAATTTCTTCAATTTTTGATTGGTGGAATTTATATATAATATTTATATATATTTTTTATATATTATGAACGCATAGAAGAAATGTGTAATATATTCTTTTACAAATCGGTATCAAAATTCTTATAAAGTTAACATAACTTAGTGGATAGTGAAAGAAACAGCATCAACGGTGCACATTGTCATTCTCTAAGAATGACGTTGGACAATCTATTACCGCCAACAACGAGATCTGTGATCGATGATCAACTTCTTTTGATCTGAATTAGATGATATAGACACACCAACGACATGAACGACGCCACGTGCCGTTTTATTTTAATTTAAAGATAGCAAGCTTCAAATTTTGTAGGATGTTGTGTACATTACTTTGAAACAATACTATGCTGAGCTCTGTTCATCGAACTTATAGAGAACTTTGTAAATTTACTAATGAGCAGGGAAACCAGAAATATGCTTTTAAAATATGCACTAAAAAACCCAAAATTTTTTGACCTAAAAATTTTAAAAATATGGTCTGAAAAAATACGCTTCTAAAATCAGCTTTTAGATTGATCATGATGCTTTTCTTCGGAGTACAACATGCTCTGGTCACCAATATTCTGTTCAGCTTCAGATCGTGGAGTTAGTTTTGTTTGTGGTACTCTGAGTAAAACTAACTAATCAATTTGAAGAAAATAATACAGTAATATCATAAGTTAATAATACTGCAATATTATTTCTGGCATCAACTAGTGGACAACAGGGTCAAGGGTAACACTTCGTCGAAGTGTGGTCAACTGCTGCGACTGAGACAACCCAGGAGGCGAGATATCTCGATCACCATTGAGATATCGGTGGCGACCCAGATATTTAGCTTTCCCCAACGACAGTAGGACTGGACGTGACTAAGGAAGCAAGGTTAAAGCTCTGTCGGAGTGTGGTGAACCACTGCGACCGACCGATACCTGGTGGTCAAGTAACCCGATCATCATTGGGTGTCCGTCGTAGACGAGATACTTAGCCATCTCTGACTCGACTTACGTCTGAGTACTGACATAGTTTTCTGGACCTCTCCCCTAGGAAACAGACGTTTATTTAGTGATAAGCTTTAGATTTCGAAGCAAGATATATGAATTATTTATGATTATAAATAATAGTTTTCTTTGTTTAATGTGTGAATAATCAATAAGTTGTTTATAATTAAAAATAATAGTCTTTTTAATTAATTTTCTGTCTGACACTGGACCCCGCTGACCTACCACGGCATTCGAAACGGAAAACGTGTCGGTACAACGTTTTTTTCCAATTTTGGAAAGTTTTTTGCTTCTGATGTAAAATTATTAAAATATAACTTTGTGCTTTTTGAATTTCATACGACGATATATTAAAAATAAGATATAAAAACACTTTTTAATTGTTGTTGCAACATACATCACGGCATTGACTTAAATTCTCAAATATAAAGCATTGTCTATTACGTTTGAGCAAGCCCTTATATATTGAAAACATCCTTGTAACGTCTACTTGTGTAATGGGGTATATTTAAAGGTCCAATTTCTCTAGTTCAGGCGGCAATAAATTCCATTTTTTTTCTCATCAATTAAAGCCACTTTCTTTACGTTTTTGTATTGATCTCTAATACATTCGCATAAGCAATGCAGTCCACGAGCAATCCATGCAATCCGTGTTAGTTTAGTTTAAAACATCGTTATGCCTCTGGCAGCTTTTACCATATACAGAGCTGCGTCTGTCACTAATAGCAAAATTCAGTTAAATTCGGTAAAAGCTTTAAAATTTATTATTTCTTAGACGACGAGAATATTCTTTGTTTGTTTTGTGTTTGAAATTTTGGTTGGACGCAATAAATTTCAAATTACAGATAATTCAGAAAAGTCAAAAGTTGCTCAGAATTCATAACCAAAAATTTAGTTTTCGCTGTAAAAAGATTTTACAGCACAATATATCAAAATATGCTCTAACAAAGTTTAAGATGCTCTTTAAATATGAACAAAATGTCGAAAATATGCTCTTAATACTGAAATATGATGTTATGACTAAAATATGTAAAAATATGCACTAACAAATCGATGCCAAAATTCATACAAATTCCTAAAACGGATAAATATTTTACAATCGAATTGATTGGATGCATGGAAAAAACATGCAATTACATATATCTGGTTTCCATGTGATGACTAAACACGTCAACAAACAAGCAACCTAAGATAATTATGTGAGAACACATTAAATTCATAAAAATTGATAGATTCTGCCATATAAAGGTTGGAATCGAAAAAAATTTTACATTTTATTTTATTAATAACTTAGAAACTAATTACAACAAAAATAAATTAAGCACAAAAATTATTTTAGTTGCTTCAGAGATATAACAAATTTCTTATTAACGATTACATTTCGTTCTGAATATCTAATACTACAACTTTTTTTTGACAACTTAATTCCAATTTACATAAAATTTTTGCCTGGTCTTAGCTTTAGCTTTGCCGTCTTATGGAACAAAATATATAGTGTTTCTGATATGTCAATCCACTGTGTATGGTTACCAAATTAAACCAGAATATAGAGGATTTGCCGCTTGTACATATACAGTAGCATTGAATGAAGGCATTCGTTTATGTACAGCTCTTGATTTGGGGTATCTTTAGTAAAAAATGGTTTTGTCGTTTGTCCACAAATACTTGCTATGGTTACATAAGAAAAATATTTCCATAATTTTTCTAATATTTTTTTTTCAAATTTAGCTGCCGATGCTGATGACTGGCAACAAATTAAAGTGAAAAATAAATTTCTAATACATTGCTGACAGACAAGAGAATTTACAGTAAACGAGATTTTTGAACACATAGTACGAGTATATAAGAATACCATATCATATTATTCAATGTTAAATATATAAAATTTTAATCGTTTCCAAAATAATATTTCCAATTGATTTTGTTTTAACTCTCGTGCAGAAATAAAATTGATATTTTTCTTTATCAGCCAACGTAAATGTTTAACGAAAGCAGGCCTAGCAAATTAAAAGGAATTTTAGTAAATACATGTGATATATTGCAAACTTTCAATATACGAAGGGTGAGACTAAGAAACAGACAGATCAATCCCGATGAGAAAATGTTCTTCTTCTCTTTAAAAAAAACCACCACCCAAAATAGGTTAATTTCATACAACTTTTCAGGGATCAATATGAAAAATAATGAATTTGCAAAATTTTGTTCAGCTAGTATGTAATGCATATAAGTATGCACATACATATTTATGTAATAATTGAATATCGAGGGTTATAAGATAAGTTTGCAAAAAAACCTTTTCTCTATTGCCAAGATGTTTGTTCATCTCCTCGAGGTAGTCAATGAAAATTGATTTTCTTTTTTCAAATAATATAGTTTCTTACCCATTTTAAATTTATTTGACAGCAAAACCTTCCTTTGTTTGTGAAACATTTTTCAGAGATAATAAAGTGAAGAAGAAAATTTCTAAAGCACAAAAAACGTCTTATTCTGAAAAGAATTCGATTTCTGAAAAATTGTATTGATATACTACATACGAGTACATATGTATGCTTTTATTAAAATATAATGCAAATTTTGTATACTTTTTTTACAATCAAATTTTTAATCAAAAAAGTTTTTTTTTCCAAAGTAATCTTTTTTTAAATTTCTTACAGCTGTAACGTTTTTAAGCATGAAATTTTGTAATTAAAAGAAATCAATAGTTTTGTAAAGATGAAAGCCAAATTGAAATTTAAAGAATTACACGGTGCGACAAAAATGAACGAAGTTGAAATATCTGAAAAATGATACTACTTTTCTGATAAGCGCTGTCGAGTAAAACAAGGATCAGTTTTTGGAATTTTCAAAACACCTCCCAAAATATCGAGTTACGGGTAAAAAACTGGTTTTTTGGACCCTCGCACATTTTTCATGAGTTGCTTTAGTAAAAAATTTAATAGCTCCATCAATTTCCAACGGATTTCTAAACCAAAATTCTCATTTTATTCATAACTTAATATAATTCATTAATTAGTTCATAAATAGTATGGTTCTTAGATAAAATAATGCGCAAAAAGGCATCTAAACTTAAAAGGTTCATTTCAATTTCAAATCTGAAAAGAAACTTAAAATCGGGTAATATTCAGCTAAGTTATTAGCTTATAAGTGCATGAAGGTATGAAAAACCGTTTTTTTACCCGTAACTCCATATTTTGGAGGTGTTTCGAAAATTTCAAAAACAGATCCTTGTTCTGCTCCGCAGCGCCTATCAGAAAAATAGTATTACTTGCCAGGTATTTTTTTATCGCATCGTGTTATCATGTTCAACTGTAGATTGATATTGAAAATTATTATACATGAGGTGCACAAGTTTAAGTAAAGTTTATTAACTAGGAGAGAAAAATTTGGTCGTTTTGGATAGAATATATTTTTACTAGTGGTGGACGATATAAATCGATGTTTTAAAAACACTCTACGTAATTTATTGATACATCGAAAAAATGCGATTTTGTTATTGATCAATATCGATGATACATGGATGTATTTTATTTGGTGCATCGAAGTTAAAACTTAATACAAATACTTATAGCCTCAGTCAATTTGAGAGAAGCAATAAATAAATTATCCGGCTATAATTTTTGTTGCAAGTTTATTTGAGCCAGCGACTGAATCCGAGCCCGAACTCATTGAACCCATGTGAGAAGTGGTTTATGGATTTAGGTTAGGAAGTGGTTAATAGAAAAAAATATTGAAAAAAAAAAACAATAAAATACTCAGTATTTTTAACGACAAAGTAACCATTAACCAATTTTTCAAATATATATGCCACCAGTCATTTGATCGGTGACCGGCAATATCTATTTTGATTTAGAAATAGATATTTTGATTTAGAAATAGATATTACCGGTCAGAATTAAACCAAAATTATTTTGAAAAACAAATAAAATCCATACAAATAAAACATTAGTATTTTTTTAAATTTTGAACCCAATACGAACCTTGAACCGAACCCGAACCTCAACTTTTTATTTTGATTAACCCGAACCCGAAACTGAACCCATTTTTTACAGGCTTTTAGTCCCTGTAATACATTTTTAAGTTTTTTATTTTAATGATTTTTGTTATAGGAAAGAATTTCGAAAGACAAAAAATTTTTATTTGAGTTTTTTTTTTTTTTTTTGTACATGTTGGCGGGTTTTCTGTAATCCCATTTACGCCTGTATCACTGTACCGATTTTGAAAAAAAAATACATATGTTATATATAATGAACATTGTATATGGTTTTAAAGCATTTCCATTACAGATGTGCACAATGACAATTTTATTTAGGAGTAATACGACTATATAATTATTTCCAACCCCAACAAACAAAACAAAACAAAACTTATGCGGTGGACTTTCCTCCAAAGGTACATATATCAATTAAAAAAGATTTACATATATATAGTATATATTTTTAGAATGCGTTCGTCGGCTGCTGAGTACTCTAGTCATTGCAGATATTATTGAATTGATTACATTGAATCTGATTGAAAGTGGTACATTGGACTTGCAAGAGTAATAAATCAGAAGATATATTGTTTATTTGAGGACATCTGTCGGAAAACAGTAAGAAAATCCCTTGAAAATTTGGAATAACTACAAAACGCAGTTGCCAAAACTATATTGTTCTGATTTTATTACTGAATATAGTGCTATCGAATTACTGTAGCAGGTAAAAAATGAAAACAATAGAGGCAAGGGATTTGTATACATATGTATGTAAAAATTGACCTGCCGTTACGTTACATTAAGGTGGAAATTATCATGTGTAAAATCGCCTTTGAATAACTAACGACATTGGGAGCATCTGCACCTTCAGAAAGACTGTGTGGCAATAGATTAGCCAAACTTATATTTCGGCAAAAAATAGTGGGATATACATATCGTCAGTCTCATGTCGAAAGGCCCTAACTCAAATAAACTTAAATTCATAGATGAAGGTTTGACGAGGTGTATTTGTGTATTGAAATCACTAAAAAACTGAATTTCAAACAAATGCGACTTAGGGCCTTTTTACATGAGACCAAGGATATGTACGTAGTGATTATTTTATATTGAAAATGTCGTTAAACTTTTCTTAGCCACATCCCTGTATTAATGCTTTAGATGCTCGATGCATTCAGTGTTTTTTCTTATTTTTTAAATTGTCTAAATTAGATTTCTAAATGCTCTCAAAACTGGCGCTTGTTTCAATGACGAATTTTCATTGTGTCATTACGACAAATTTTGTGTAGCGGTTCGTAGCCCATCTCATGAGATGAGGTCACTTATCCTTCAAATCAATATTGAAACGTTTAACTCCATTCTGGACAACAAAATTGCTTAAAGCTGCAGATTTTGCAGAGAGATGCAAAGCGAATGGGAAATGATTCTCTGGCAAAGTTGATTTAATTTAAAGTTTATGATTCTTACACTTTCAATTGTCGTATGTGGTGGCATAGTTCCATTTTATAAAAATACCACATAATATAAATTTGCTTTTTGTTTTATCTTATATATCAAAATGGATTGTGGTTTGTTTGGATGCTTAAAACTTGAAAACGACAGGACCAAATTGGATACTTCCTTCTGCAATTTTGTTCATAATTACTGCGCAAAGTTTCGGGAAAAAACTAATGTCGAAAAATTCCCAACAGATGACGCTGTAGGCGGTCATTCATTTATCTCTGCTTCTGTTAAAGGTATTTATTCCAAGTTCTGAAATTAATAGTATCAAATGGGCATGGTACCTCCCATATAATATAGATATTGATTTTTATATGTATATCTTGATATCTGTAAAAAAAGTTTCTGAAATTGATTTAAATGACTTGACAATCAATGCAAATTATCAGTTTTAGTATGGGTAGAATTAGATAAGTGGGAGTGGCATCTTCCATGCATAGTAGTTATTAATTTTTGTACATCTTGAGAACGGTAATAGAAATTTCTAAATTTGGTTTAAACAACTTTTTGGACAGAATACATAGTCAGTGAATAACTGGACGAGATTGGATAAGTGCGCGTGGCAGTTAAAGCTTCATTATCTGTCCACATCGGCCAAAAAGCGAGAGATTGGACGGTTATTAATTATTCGACCGGTTAACCGGTTTTTCTTTGATTGGTCGAATACGGTTTTTTCAAAATCTTCATTTTTCGAATACCGAATAAGCCGCTTAATTTAACCCGAATAACCGATTAATTTAAATAAGTATAATTCTTAATCGTTTGTACATTTTTTTTATTGAAAATATACTCATCGTTTAATTATTTGTATAAATTTAATTATTTTTGTATATATGACAACCTTGAACGTCTCACAAAGAACGGGAAAACCAAGGTAGATCGAAAAAGATATGCACTCTTGAGCAAAAATAACCCTTTCTCATCTTCTCTAAATAAATTTTGATTTTTATATATCGGCAATGATCAACTAGACTCATTTAAAGCTCACAAACTCACAAACGCCGGTTCCGAACGGCAGATATATTAGTTAGTGAAGTTTTTCACAGCGTAAATACACATAAGCAGTCGCTAGCAATGATGTGAGGTGATATCGCTATTGAAAATTGCCAGATGGTATGGCCTGGGATTGAAGCGACGACTTCTTAGTTGGAAGGTGGGTTCTTATCTAACATACCACAGTGACACACACACTATTAAAAACGTGGTGCATAAATTTACATACAGTGCTGCTCGAAATCTAAGCAAAACTTTCTTGTCGAGGCAATAAAGGACTCGTATATTACTTATAGGTTTATTCAAAGTAAAACGTTTAATTTTTGTTATCGTAGACACCTAAATTATAACTATACTAACAAACATTTAATTCCATTCTCTACCGAGTAATACAACAAAAACGAAATTAGCTTCTTGACTAGCTGTTAGAAGCTTAAGCATTTTGCAGTACTTTGTTTAATAAACTTCGTTTTTTATGGCCTCCGCACACCGTTTTGGCATAGTTTTTATGAGATTTGTTAGAATTATTGTTAGTATTGATTGCCACTTTAATTTTAATTCTCCATCGGCTTCTGCTTATTTTTAAAACGACGTGGTCCAGCTCGGCGCTTCAAAAATTATGAACAATTTTATTTAAATACAAGAACAGTTTAATCGGTTATTTGAAATATAATTAACCGTAAAACCGTTTTTTTAAAGTAATACTTTTCGAATTATTCGAAAACCGATTTTTGAAAAAAGTCGAATAATCGATCTCCTACTATGTATATAAAAACTAGTCGTCCTTTTATGATGGTGTGTTGTGTGGTGGTCCCATATAAAATGTGTGTATTTCTTTAAATTTTTCTTATGAGAAATACATTTTATAGGTGTACAACACGAAGGCTCCCAACAAAGCGGAAACGGTTACTCTAGTGTATCATATATTATAAGTTTTTATTTTTCCAATCCGTATATATATACAGTTCGATGTAAATTTTGAAAATATGTAAATCAAGCAACGTATTTCTATTTACTGCAGTATAACCAAAGATATTAGTTACACATTTATACTTTCAATTGTCACCTAATGCCTAACATATAAGCTTTTTAAATTCAATATTGAAGACCATACATAAACACTTCCTTTGGCCTTTAAAGAAAAACATTCTTTTTTGGCTGTTACTTTATACAAAGATTTTAAATTCTTAAAATTAAACACTTTTTTACTACAAGATCTCGAATAGATTTCGAATAGTTTTGTTACCTATCAATACTTTTTACCAATAAAATTTGTCTTATTGTGTGTGTTTCTTTCTTTTCCTTTGCAATCATTTTTGATTTTTCCGCAAATCAATTGCAAAAAAACACAAACAAAACCTCAGGAGTTCTTGAGACTATCAACTTTCATTAGAGGAAAGGATATCTTTTTTTACATTTTCCCTTTTTTAATCCATTCACTAGACGAGTATTTTGAAAATAAAGAAGAAAATTTGAAATGAAAACATGTTTACCACAATGAATGAATTTTGCGCAAATTTTTTTAAAAGATTTTCTTTAAGAAATCACTGGCAAGGAAAAAAATAAAAATAAGAAACAAACAAATAAAAGAGAAAAATAGAAAATAATAGAAACAAATGTATCAATAGATTTTCCTTAATTGAAATTCTTGCGCTTGCCTGCACATAATTTGCACAGCATCTCGTGCACATGTGCTGCATGTGCGCTTAAGCAGTCGACCTTAAACAATTGAACCCTTTTTCTTCAGTTAAAATTTTTTTGCACGAAAAAAAAAAAAAACGAAAAACAAAGAGTGAAATCTAATGTACTCGTATCGATAGATTCGTAATAGTAATCCCCTTTAAAATTATGTCAACCGTTAGAAATATAAACGCATTTCGTAAAATGATTAACGACTTGTGCAAGCCTTTCGATTATTGCCAATGATTGTCATGTTAATTGTGCAAAATATGAATTTTATTGCCCTTTACCCAAATATTTCCGCATTAACATGTTTTGCCTTTTACATATGAAAAATCCTTTAATTGTAAAAAAGAGAAAGAAATTTCTATGACAATTAGAAAGGGCAGAATTAATTTTCTTAACAATACCGAAATCTTGGCCCTATTTTCTTGTACTCTTTTATGTGATGATTTCTTTTTATCGAATGCAAATTTGCATTTTCCAATTCGTTAAACTTTTACAACGAAATTGTTAAAGCTGACAATTTGATTGACTTTTTCTCTTATTATTCTTTTCTATCGCAATCGAAAAGCTTATTTGGCTTATCACCATATGACCCTGTTGTGGAGATTTAACAGAAGAGGGTATATTTGACACACTTGAGTTTCACTTTTGCTAATTTGTTTTTCCATTTTCCAGAAGGTAACCGTAGGTTTAGCTTCAAGCGGATTAGCTTTCTGTTCATCATCGTGTATGGGGTTCATTCTTGCTGTGTTTTTCACAGCTCCTAATTAATATAGACTTTTATTAGCGTTAATGATTTGCATATGAAATAAAAGTAAAATTCATTTGCTATTCTAGTAAATTATTTTTATTTATTAATAAACGTTTTCGTTTTCGTTCTCTTTGTATTCCTCAATACGACTTTTGACAATGAACGTGTTAGAAAACAGTTGGGAATTTGAATAGAAACAACATAAAGAAAATGCACAAAAAATAAACAGAAATTTGTATTTAGTGTGTCAATTCAAGAAGATGCAAAATGTATTTGAAAAATAAAAAATTATATTAAGCTGTCGCTAATATAGAATAGTACTGCAATGTACTCAAATAAGTGCATTACAATATTCACTTTCCCTTAAAACGTACAATGATTTTCATGTCTGATGCACTAGACATTAAGACGTTTTTACGTCAGACATGCCCAGGAACTCAAAAGGTGAATGCACGTAAATAAATACGCACGAGGGAATATTTGTTGTTTGAAATCATATTCGAATAAATAAATAAAGAGAGAACATACGCAAGGACAAAACATGAGTCATATTTTAGGTAATTTTTTTTGTTTGAAGTGAATGTGCATAAAAGTATATGAGGGAACGTAAATATCGATTTTAGTTATGACAGAAGGGAGAATGCGCGACAGCTGTGCACTTTTTTTCTTCCGATTTTTCGTTTTTATTAAGTGCAGGTTTTACTTTAAGGTCTTCTTAAAAACTCTAACAAACGAAAGCACAAATATTTCAATGCCACCACCAAACTGGCAAGCAACATAGAAACTCTACAACTACCACCACCCCACACAATTCATGATCAATTTGCTTTACTCGTACGATTGCCATACGTAATCGAAATATTTTTTTTTTTCTATTTTTACTTTAAACACGACAAATTGTAACTTTTGCTTAGTAAAGGGATCGATCTCTATTCCTTAGGCAACCACTGTCTTTTAAGAATTCATTTCGATCTCAGGATCATATCAATGAACTTCTGATGTTTATATATTTTTTCTTTTTAAATGTTCATGTGATAAGCGCGTCTCCGTTTTCTTTTGGATGCAACTTCATTAGGGAATTTTAAGAAAATTGAATCAATCTTGCAGCAGGCTTTTATTTAAAGTGAAATTATGTTCAATAATTAGCTCACAAAAAATGCAAAGATAAACAATAAATGTAAGTATGGTAAATAAGGATTATTTAATTAAATGGAAGTAGAAAATAATAATTAAGGACGATTTTAGTTTTTAAGGATATTTTTTACATAAATACAATTAATAATTCCCAAAAAAAAACTCTGAAAAGTTTAATAAAAAGTTTAATACAAAGAAGAATGAAAATGTAGAACCATGAGTATAGAAAAAGTTTATAGAGGAAATTATTGCGATTAAACCTATCCCTCGATTTACATGATAGATACTGAAATAAGTGGTGGACATTAAAAAAATCGTATAAATCGAGTATAAAAACTATTTATATGAAAAATCGTGTAAGTCGAATAAAATTTATTTATAACTTTTTAACATAAATTCAATAACAGCTCAGGTAGCGGACCCTCCTTAGGTCATAGGTTCAAGCCCATTTTGGTACAACAAGCATAGCGACTAACCCGTAAATCGAACAGTCCCCATAGAAAACCATTTTGACTCCAAAATAAACTTAAATAATAAGAGTTGTTGTTGAAATAAAAGAAGAAAAAATTAACATTCAATTCAATATAATACAAAATAAATTTTTTAGCAAGGAAGTTTCGTTTTTACTTAGTGCAGCATGATGCCACATGAAACTTAGCTACTGAATGATGTATTCAATCTGACTGTGTTTTAGTAGATTTTTGTTATAAAAAACCTAAAGAAAAGAAAAATTTAACTTAACAATTCAATGCCAAGAAAAAGAAGGGATTTCTCGGTTTTTGATAGTAACAGGCGATATAAATCGAATAGCAATGCAATTCGAACATAGAAGATGAAAAAAAGACGTAAATCGCCAAATTATAACGGATCAACACTCCTTTGTTGCATCTATAGATAGCTATCTGGTAATCTATCTGCATAAAATGAGATGCAGGGCTGTGCACAATGGTCTGTATTATCACCTACTCTTTACTCGATTTACATATCAGATATTAATATTCCCAGGAATCACAAAATGACTTTTACACGGATGATAGTGCTTTTATTTACTGCGGTAAGATGTCAAACGCAATTATCAAAAAAATGTAGGATTGTTTCAATCTTGCTTTGACATGTGGAAATGATTAATGACAGAAAGACACAAGCTACGTGGCATATTTTCATAGGATTTATTTCAAAAAATTGAGAAAAAATTACTATTTAAACAATAATATTTGTGAGAAAACGGTTAAATGCGGTCATTCTATTTATCCTTTTCTCAACAGAAAACCTAAACTTAGTTGTAAAAAATGAGATTCTTTTATATAAAATGTTAATCCAGACTCCTATAACATATGCTTGTTCAAAGCTTTTAGAACTTATAGAAACAAACTGCAGGTAATACAGAACATAAACTTGAAGACAATACATGGTATAAACACCAGATATTTGGTATCTAATTTGCTACACAGTAGCATTAACTACGTAATGTTTGAATTATTTGCAAGACAGTTGACTTTATTATTAAAGAAAAGTGCAAAATGTCTACTTGTGAGATAATAAAGAATTTGTTAACTAATCACTACGACTTTTATACTAAAAGAGTGAATTTAACGTTTTAGAGTTTGTGCAAGGTTTTTTAAAAAACTTTTCTTTAATTTTATGATTTTAAAAGTAATACTTTTAAGTTAAATCTCAGAACAATGTTATTATACAGGATGGGCAAATATGAGGTTAGGAAGTAAATTGGCTGTCAAATGATGAAATGGCAAGAATTGATCTGACACTTATTTAGTAAAAAAATTGGTAAATGTTAACTATAGAATGCTACACTCTTGAACAAAGAATTTTAATTGTGATAATTTTACTGTATCACTTCGTAAAAATCAGTCTCTTTCTGAGATCGTTGTGCGTAATTTACGGTACTGTTGCTGACAATAGATCTAAACAATATGCTCGTAGTGACCGTAGTGATGCAAACATAACCGCTGTACAGCAAAGTGTTGAGAATGAGCCTGGAACATCATCGTCGACGTTCGCAACAATCTGGCATCACCAGGCGAACTTTGCGCAACATTTTGCATAAAAATCTTCATCTTCACGCTTATAAAGTTCAACTGGTTCAAAAACTAATGCCAACCGACCATTGTTTGCGTCGAACGTTTATGAATTAGCTGTTTGAAAAACTGAATGAAAACAACGCATTTTTCAACAAAATCATCTTTAGTCATGAGGCCCATTTTCAATTAGGCGGTTATGTAAACAAACACAATTGTCGCATATTAAACTCACAAAGAAAGTGACCGCGGCATAATCGGCCCGTATTTTTTCGAAAATGAGCAAAGAAACGCCATCACCGTGAATTCTATGCGCTACCAAACCATGATAACCAATTTTTTGTGGCCACAATTGTCTAATGTTGACATCAGTGACCTTTGGTTTCAGCAGGACGGCGCCACAAGCTACACAGCCAGCCAAACAATTTAGTTATTGCATGACAAATTTCTCGGTCGTGTAATTTATCGATTTGGCAAAGTCAATTGGCCGTCTCGTTCTTGTGATTTAACGCCGCTAGATTATTTTCTCTGGAGCCCTTTAAAAGACCAGTTTTACTTGAACAAAGCAAAAACCACAAACAACTGACAACTGAAAGATGAAATTCGACGCTGCATAGACGAGATAAGCGAAGCTTTGTTGCAAAATGTGGTTCAAAATTTTGTGAAAAGAGCGGACGTCTGCCGAAGTGCTAGAGGTGGACACTTACCCGACATCATATTTCTATTTTACATTGGTATGAATAAAACTAAATTTGTCAATAAACAAAATATGTGTTTTAGAGCCAATTTCCTTCCTAACCGCAAATTTTTCCACCCTTTACTTAAGGTGTCATTGACCTATCGTGTAAAAATTTGTATAGCTAGGCGATTAATTTTTGATAAACTGGGGCAAAAGAGAACAAATTATATACGAAATATATTGTTTGAACAGAACTTTATCTTAATTAGCCTAAACTGTCATCGAATTTATTACTTTTTACTCAATGGCGTGTATGGAAAAGTGTTAAATAAATTTGGTGTAATAAAAGTGAGGTCTTCGAAAAGCTCTTTCGAATCAAATTAAAATTTAAGAGTTTTGTGATATTAACCATGAAATTAAAAAGAAAAAAAAAAGAAAAAACACGTGACATATTTTTCCAATTTTAACTTTACTGCAGTGTTATTATAGAATAAAAGAAAATTGATTATAAAAATTAGATTGTAACAAATCTTTGACATGTAATTCCTCGAAAGAGATTACTCTCTTACATGTGAATCATTAGATTAGCAAAAAAGAAGAAAAGAAGAAAAAAGGCCACTAAAAGGCGGTCTTGGTCATTAGAAGGTTTAAAGCCATTTGAAGGGTATATGCACGTTTGTATTGAATATAATCGAAGTCATGAACCTGATCCAAACAGATGATTTTAACCAAATAAATTATTCTCATTTAACGTTTTAGAAATTAGATATGAAAAATTTCAAATTTAAATTTTATATTTACAATAAAATACAACAAATGCAAATTACAAAAAGGAAACAAATTTTTACTTTTAAGTCTATGATATTATAAATATCACTTTCTAAAATGAGAGCCTTAAGCTGAAACTTTCTTTTGTGACTTCGTCATACAGAAAAACAAAATGCAAAAAATTGAAAAAAACATTCAATTACTGCGCAGCTTGATTAACGCCCAGATAAACAAAACGGATCACTTACATTAACTATTCATTTGAATTTTATGGATTCTTACGGATTGTCGAGTATTTTGTCAAGCTAATTTAAATAATCACAAAACAAATAAAATGAGGAAAAACTGTGTTCATATATCGGTTACAAAACAATTTAAAGAGGAAAAAATATATAAAAATCCTATAGTTTTTACAAGAAATTAGACAAAACAAAATCATATTTCAGGTATAATAAAAATTTTGGGTAAAAAAAATTACTTTTTTTGTAAAAAAAAGTGTCATAAATCCTTAAAGAAAAGGAGAGGGGTAAAAAGAGTTACAATTAAAAAAGGGCAAAAAATCTGTCGGTGTGAAAAACAAATACGTTGGAAACCACATGCTTACAAATCGCCCTGGCTTAAGACATTTATATAGAAATTACTGAGATAAAAGGGTTTAAAATTACAAGACGTTATTATTTAAGCATTAAAAAAAAAGTTGTAAATGAAAAAAAAAAGAAATACAAAAATCACCCAGAGTTAACAAAAAATACAACGAACCAACCCCCTGTAACGTGTCGTTTTTAGCATTAAAAAAATCTTATTCAGGGTGCTTTCTTAAGCACAGTGGGTCTAATATAATAAATTATTATTCATTAATTTTTTTTTTTTTTACTTTCTTCTTTAAAATTACTTCATCTAGACTATGAAAAGAATGCCATTTCACACATTAAAGTCATAAACTTAGACAATGTCTTGTTCGTGGAAAAACAATAGTGTTCAAAAAGAAAGCCGTGGCTTTTTTTCCATATTCCCTGTAAGATTTGCAGCACTTTTAGATTTGCTGTAATAATGTTATTTTTAGCAGTTATGGCGTATGTATTTCTTTTCTATAACGCTTCATTGCATTTTTTGATCATCAGCAGAAAAAAAAAAAACTGAAACAGAAATTTGAATAATACCCTCATCATCTTAAAATCTTCACACGCACATTTTTTACATTTGATTTGAAGTTTTTCTTCATGTAATTTTTTTTTCCTCTTCTTATGATTTCATTATTTTAACAACACCTTAAGAAGAGAAGCGACAGTGGCGGCAATGGTGGCAGAAGAATTTAGCACCCAGTCTGTTAGTAAAATTCTACACGAGATGATGTAAAAAACATCACTCACCATCAGTCACAGCAGGGTAAGTGTGAATTTGGGTTGGTTGCAGTTGACGAAATGAAAAACCTCCGTATTTTTATAAATTAACTTTTTTGTCTTCTTCTTCATCATCATCTCAGTTGTTGTTTTTTTTCTCTTATTGCATGAACCTTCCTTCGGTGTGGCTTATTACAACATTTATGGAAAAAAAACTCATATAATTAAACGAAAGTTTTGTTGAGAGTATTAAAAAAAAAAAAAAAAAAAAAAAATTAAAAAAAAACAAGAAAATGCAAAATTATGTCTCACCTTGTTTCATACATATCTCATCATCCCATTCAAAAAGATTACTTTCATTGTATTACAAAAACAAAAAAATGTAAAAACAAAAACCAGCATTTGTTTTTTAGTTTTTTTTCAAGATCCCCTTATTCCCTATGAACTCACTCAGACAAAAAGCCTTTAGTATAGAAGCAGTTACATTTTTACATGTCGACTCCCTGTTTTTTAAAGGATGGCCGAATTATTTGTAGAAAAATAAAAACTGCTTTAAACAAGGAACACTTGGTTGTGCTTGCATTAAAATCGGCGAAGTCGTTTTCAAGTTATGATGAAATATATTGACATAACCATACAAAAAAATTTGAGTCCGATGGACAAAAACTGAAAACGGACTTGAATTCAGCGCATTAAAATCATAGTTTTATTTAAAGGAGTTTTTTGCTGTAGACCAGTGTTATCATTAAGCAACAATCTTGAGTATGTAGTTCTCAACCGTTTACAAACTTTTAATGCGTGAATCAATTGACTTCATTTTGGAGAAATAGAAAATATTTTTTTTTTTTTCATAATATCATGCAAGTGCTCATAACGTATATTTTGTTGACACTTAATTCTTATTACAAATTCATTACATTAACGCCTCCAAACCTTCTTAAAGAAGTGTACTCAGCAAAGTTTTAAATCAAGGGAACTTTAGGGACAACATTAATAAAAATATGTACATATTTTGAATTATCTGTTTTTTTTTTGCTAAATCGCCAAAAAAAAAGTTTCAAAATTTGTCCAAGAGTGTTGAATGCATCCCGAAAAATTCACTATATGGTGCGGTCAACATTTCCTTGGGAACAACGTTGAATAGGTCATAACTGCAAAAGTCGAGGGCTGCTGCTTAATTTATGCGTCAGTCAATGAAACATTTCGGCTGCATCGCCGACATTTGCAAAATGTTATATTTCATACATAATGACATCGACAGGGTGTTTTATTCAAACAAATATAATATTTCGATGATATCTCTCACACACTCTGTTTTCTTTAAATCTAAAGATATAAAGCTCTTTATGAAAGACCCTATATAAAATGTAACAGATTGTGTCATAAAAAAGAAGAAGAAAAGAAAAAAACACACTTTTGACCTTCCTCTCTAAAAGAAGATATCACACATCCGAAATAATGTTCGGTCCGTTTTTTTCGAAATCAATTAAAAATGTATAAAATTGAATTTCAAACTAATAAATCGTGCTTCATAGCAAATATTAACCAGAAAAATTTTAAAAATCATTGAAAAGAAGCAAGTTTTGTTAAAATTCCTAAACCATTATGCTGAAACTAATGCATACGAAGAACGTTTTTTGTCTTTTTTCCCTTTTCTTATTCGAGGAAACAAGTGCCGTTGTTTTGTTGCTCATTAAATACTAAAAAAAATTTAAAGAATTAAAAAAAAAATTAAGCTTCAAAGTCGTCTTAGATTTCAAGCATCCGATAGCAACAACAACAATAAAATGTATACGATTTGTAACATATGGCACAGGCTGGTAGTATCAGAGAGTACAGACAGCCAGCAAATCTATTCATTTGTTCTCTTATTTATGTCTGGATATACTTAAGATGGGGTTGAGCATATTTGTGTGGCACTTTTTGAAGCCTTTCTAAGCTGAAGAAAACACGTTATATGTACAAAATAATGAAAAATATTGTTTGTTGAAGCTACTTGAGATTATGAGCTTCAATTCAATATTTAGTGGGTTATTGTTCTGTTGTTAGTACTCTTGTGGAAGAACTTCCAATTGTTTTTTTTTTGTTTTGTTTTATTTGTTTAAATGGTTTTATGCATATACTCGTACATACATACATATGTATGTGTGTATAAAAGATGTATGTACATAGTACTATACTATGTAAAAATGTATTAATACTTTATATTTCAATAAAATACTTAATACACTTCTTTGTATGTGTGTTATAATACAAAAATTATAATTAAACTTAAGCCTCTTTATGTACTTTCATATAAAATCACAAAATGAGGCCAAGTGACAAATTGGCTTACAGGTTATATTTGTTTTAAAACATTTACAGTAATTTCATTGCTTTCGCACTTCAAATCTAATATGCGCCCATTGAAGACTGTCCCTTTATAGTTGTCTAAATATTTCACAGTTCAAATTTAGAACAGTGTTGAACTGTAAGATGGCAATAAATACCTTCGGTGAACAGGACTCTTATGTCTTCTCTCTTCAACCTACCTACCTAAATACGACACAAATACAGGATAGGCAAATTTGAGGTTAGGAAGTAGCATTTAATCACTGCCCGCATCCGAAAGTATATCAGTAACTATGCCTAGTATATGTTTTCCAGCTCGTGCTGTGAAAATGGTCTTCGTAGATTTTAGAAAGTCTTCTAGGCTGGATGGCTTACCAACATTGATTCTGAAGCAGTGCTCTTCAAGACTTCCGCCTTCATTATGCAACCTTTTCAATGCGTCTTATCGCGCCGGTATTTATTCCATCTTGGTGGAAGGTATGTAGCTAAAGTAACGCCAGTCTCCAAAAAAGTGTAAACTACCGCCCAAAAGCAGTTTGTTCGACACTCTCCAAAGCTATGGAGAGTATGATTAATCATCATCTTGTAAATCCGAGTGAGTTCAATGCTTTGCTAAAGGGATTATCAGTACGGCTTCAAATGATGAAATGTCAAGAATTGAGCTGTTAACCTCTGACACTTATTTAGTAAAAAAGTGGGATATTTTAACTATGGAACGCTACACTCTTGAACAGTTTGACTGTTTGAAAAATTGAACAAAAACAATGCATGCTTCAACAAAATCATCTTTAGTGATGAGGCCCATTGCCGATTAGGCGGTTATGTAAAGGCTCACAAACAGTTCTCGAAAAACCAATACATCCAAAGAAAGTCACCATATGATGCGGTTTGTGGTCAGGCGGCATAATCGGCCCGTATTTTTTCGAAAATGAGCAAGGAAACGCCGTCACCGTGAATTCTCTCGCTACCAAACCATGATAATCAATTTTTTGTGGTCACAATTGGCTAATTTTGACACACAGCCAGCCAAGCAATTCAGTTATTGCCTGAGAAATTTCCCGGTCGCGTAATTTATCTATTTGGCGATGTCAATTGTCAGCCTCTTTCTTGTGATTTAACGCCGCTGGACTATTTTCTCTGGGACTATTTAAAGACCAGGTTTACGCGAACAAACCACAAACAACTAACACTCTGAAAATTGAAATTCGGCGAAATTTGAATTTTGCCGTCATGCCAGAGATGCGACATTTACTCGACATTATATTCCATTATTAATTTCCTTATTTCTATTTTATATTGGTATGAATATAACTGAATTTGTTAAAAAAAAAAAATATATTTTGAAGCCAATTTACTTCCTAACCTCAAATTTGCCCACCCTTTGTATTAAAACAATGGTCTCGCCAAAGTATTATTCGATAACTGCTAACTATTATAATCGTAATGAACGGGGTCGTAGTGTAAGATGGCGCTTTTATTTCACAAAATTCAATAGTTTTAGTGTTTTGTTAAGAAAATAAAAACGAATGTGAGTGTAAGCAAATTCTGTTCATTTATTATTTTAAAATGGAATTCTGCTCTTGATACTTAAAATAAAAACAAAAGTAAAGAAAAAAAAGGGGGAGACTAGTCTACAGTGTTTTATTAATTTATGAACTGTTGGAAATTGTTTTCAAAACATGATTATGATTTCCGATGATGATTAAAAATTAAAAGAGAAAAAAAAAACACTTTTTGTTCTTTCGTCGGAGTAGGTTTTTTTTTTTTTTTTTTGTAGAAAATAAAAAATCCCTACACTTTAAAAGCATATTTGGAGAATAGGGAGTGCGTTTATATTTTGTATAATTAAAAAATAAGTAAAAAAAAAAAACAAACAAAAATTATGATGAATGAAAAGCGACACGTTTGTTTTGTTTCTACTTTATTGAGTTTCATTTAGATTTCAGCTTAAGAAGAAACGGATGTCGCTTAGATATGAATGTTAATAAAAAAAAGAAAGAAATAACAACTACAACATAGAATAAGAACAACCTACAGCGCAGACGACAGAAATTGAATTTAATTTTGTTTTTGTACTGAAATCTTTATAAAACTTTGCGAAGGAGTTGATTTTTGATACATTCGACATATTTTTTTCTTTCCTTTGGGTTTTATATTCTATTAAAATATAAGTTGTCATTGTACGCGTATGTTTCAATGTTAGGCTGTTTATAGTATATTTTTAGATTTTAAACTTTATGGATATTTTCATAAATGTCTCTACAATATTAACCTTGTCCCCAATTTTTTTTTTTGGTTACAAATGACGTTTTTTGTCTGACTTTTTTAAAATAAAATGAACACTGTTTTTAAATTATGAAATGAAATCTTATTGTTATGAGAAGTAGAATGAGAGAGCAGGAAAAAATTATAACGTTTTAACCATATGTTCTGTCATTGAATCATTTTGAAATAGAACCTAAATATTCCAAATAAAACTGGAAAAATTATATAAGAATTTGCTCTATAAAGAGGCATGTCCATTATTATCGTTTTACATTTGCGCTTGCGCCACTTTCTCCTTAATCATCATCCCTCTTGTTTAATGTGAATTTTTTCTTTGTTTGTTTGTTGTTTTAAGTTTTAAACCCAGAATAGCACGAGCCACCTCCGCCTTCTGCGTTAGCAGTTTCAAAAATACATAAATATTTACAAAATTCTAAATGTATTTCAGAAAATGAACTGAACAGAACAGAAGATACCAAATCAATATGAACAACATTTGTAAAACCATCTATTTGAAGTGCAACAACCTTAAAGTCGTTGATTTGCGTGTCGTTTTATATATGATACGTATACGGAATACATGTATTTACTCGTACCACTCCCCTTTAGTATTACGTACACACGCATAGAAAAGATATTTTATTCTATTTCATCTGTAGGTCGGTCTGCTTGCTATTCTTTGTATAAATACTCGTAAATGAAGAGTTTGCTTATACATACATAAGTCGTTGGTGTCTTTGACGATCGCTTATAATTAAAACAACCCTTCTTCTACCGTTAGGTGGGATCCATTCATTAACACATTAAATGGGACACGAATATATTTCAATTTGTCTTCCTGTCTGTCTATCAGTCAAGACATATTGCACACATACGTACAATTTAAAAATATTTCACCTATTTTTAGACAGAGTTTAACGCCCTTACTTACGTAAATGACCTTTTTTAATTCATTTATGGTATAAGTAACTGGGAAACAATTTGTTACATTTAAAATAAAATATAAATAAGTTATATATGTTATTATCTATTTTTTCACAGTTTGCAGAAATTGAAAAAAAAAAATTTCGTAGGTAAGTCATCATTATGGCTTCAGTGCGCATTCAGTTCACAGCGAAGTGAAGAGAAATAAGAAAAATGTTAGTAATATTGATTTGGCAACGAGGCAACACTAAGCCATTCTGTACTAAGAAGACTTCGATTTTAAACAAACTCGGACCAATATTCGATACACCATTGTCGAAATAAAACTGCAACCACTGGTCCGCGTCATCACAAATTTAACCGACCACTTGAGTTGAGGAAAATGTAGCTTGAAAATAAAGCCAGAATGCAAAATTATACAGATACACAGCATAACATAACCAGGTTACTAAAATGAATTAATTCCTTATAAATCTGATACTAGTTTTGTAAGGAACATAACATTGTTTGTGCCAAGTTAAAATGTAACAGCCAAAGAACAACAACACGAACTATGAATTGAATTTAATGCATCATTTGTTATTCTTGAACGAACATTATTTACACATGCTAGGCATATCGAGAACAACAAAATCTCTACCAACCCACCCGGAAATATGTGAAGCCATAAAATCACGGGAAAATAAAACTGGACAATATAACCCAGAGTTATTAAGAGCCGATAATGTCTCTCTGAAAAAGTTTATATGCCAACGCTATTTGCCGTGCACTCAACGGGAACTTACTAAACGATAGAACAATCATCAAAGCTGGCGTTTGGCCAGAGTGTGTGCTGTCGCTCTTTCTATATAACTGTGCCTTGGTTCAGGGGTGTTACAAACGGCAATTATGCAGATAAAAGCTATAACACGGAGGCTACAAGCGGATTGGAAGGTCTTGACTATGCTGATGACATCTGCATGCATGCCGACACTTTTGCCGACATACAAACCAAACTGAGCTTAGTTTAGAAAATATCATTTCGTTTAGGAAGACCAAAATGTTACGCCAGAACACAGTAAATACGAAAAGTCTTCGTGTGAATAATGAGATAATGAACAAAGTTAGTCAGGTATTTGGCCTATAAAACTTTGACTAGTATTTAAACTTTATCTCGAAATGAACAAAACTAAGAATACATAACTTCAATGTAAAATTTATTCTACTGTACGAATGCAATTTATTTTCATGAACAAATAACCGAAAAAGTTCTTCGCATATTTTGACATAGAACATCTGTGGGAACAAACACAATAGTAACCAATCCTTATCGAAATCGGAAGGCGTAAATGAAGTCCTGGAGACGGAAAATTGAAACATGAGCTAATATGGACCCTTTGAATAGAGTATACTTGACTTGAACTTATTACGACCCTATGCGCCTTATATATAAAAAAAAAAATGATTTTCTTTATTTTTTAGTTTTCGTAAGTGTAACAAATTTTTCAATCAAAAAAAATTTCTTTAAAATATGACATTGCACCACAAGTCATACAGAATAATAAGAAGAAAGAATAATACTTTTAAAGGGATTATTTTGTAAAAACTATTAAAAAATTTACATAAAATTTCTATAGCTTAAGGCAAAAGGATATTATTTTCATAATTTACATATGAGTATCCTTTGTAACAATAAAGAGAAAAATTATTCTTTTTTAGGATAAAAAACCACCAACAAAATTATGATATTCTGTCAAAATAATAAATGGGAAGAAATAAATTCTTCAAAGTTTTCTTTTCTAAAAAAAAAAAAATAAATAAAATAAAAATAAAAACATTTTATTGAAAAAAAAAGAAAAAAAAAATAAACTTAAAAAATCAGATAAAATTTCATTTTAATGTGACATTTTCCGACAGAAGAATAGTTTTGTGCCTCGATCTTTTTTTAAAGAGATCACTTTATTATGAAGAGATTGAATGGGCCTGCCATTGGCAGTGGCCCAGTTTGTAACAATTATGAATATTTCTAAAGAAAAACATGTTTCATTTTCATTTAATTTATAATTAAAAAAAGAAAAATAAAATGAAATAAATTTTCTCGCTTGATTTGCTACATGGACCAGTTGCAGGCAGCAATTAGAGATGAGGTCATGCTTTGAAACATACAAAATCAAATAAAAGAAGAAGAAAAAGAAAGATAGAAAAAAAGCATATTTAAAGGCTGTAGAAAACAAAGCAGACAAGGGGTGGTGGTGGTTTAGTGATCGACAGCATCACTAATATCCCGGCTAAGAATGTACAAAAAAAAAAAAAAATGGAAAGACCGCTAATTTTCCATTTGGCGAATTGTATTTTAAGCTCTTCTAATAAAAAGGGCCACAATAACACAAGACTTAACGATGGGAAATGTTCTTAAGGCGCATGTAGAAAAAAAGGGGTGCGTGCATATGCAGCAGCATCACTAAAAATCCTTTTGTGATATCACCGACCGAATGAGCGATATCGCGTAGAACTCGTTCACATATGAATGATAAAAAAGAAAAAAAAAATAATTAAGAAGAAAATTGAATATGTTTCTCTTATCTTAACATTTGTTACTGCATCTTTTATGTCATTTGTCATTGACAAAGGCTAATGAGTGGATATTTAACTCTTGGTTGGCCAGGGTTACAAGGACTGCAGCATCAAAACTACAAAGCATATATGTTTAGAGCAGATTTTATGTCCTTTTTTCTTGCTTAATGTTGCTAATTTGCATTTTAAATCGCCATACAATGGAGTTGGCTTAAGCATTACACAGGAGATGGGAAAATTGTTTTTCATTTAAATCAAGTGCCTTCTGTTTTGTTTGTTGGTCTTTCTTCGGATTTTATTCTTTGTATGGACATGTGCGGACATTTTTATAGTTATTTTATGAGATTTTCTTGTCCATAATTAGTTTGTTTTGCTGCGTAATTTATTTTTCTTTTAATTTCGTTACAATTCTTTTGTGAAGAAACTAATACTTGACCCAGTTTTTTTTCTTATTGTTCGTAACATTTAACGGCTACTAAGAAGGGTTAATTTGTTGTTTTTGTTTGATTTGGTCCAGTTAATTTGAAATTTTGACAAATTGATAATTTATAACGGTCCTATAACTGTCACTTTCTTTTACGCTTTAAAAATTAAAACGCATTCAAAAGTTTTAATTTGTATTGCAATTAAAATGTAATTTATGATCCAAGCAAATGTTTCATTTTTAAGTGGATTTTCACGAGTTTGAGCTCCCACTGATTGTGTGTAAGCACGCGCCGCCATAAACCGGAAGTGGTATGTTTTTCATCTCTTCTTGAATATAACGTACACTGGCATATAGAAACTAAATTTAAAATCTAGTTTTATTCTGCTCCTCCTTTTTAGTAAAGGTGGTGGTGCTGGTGGTGGTGGTGGTGGTGCATTGGGTGGTTGTGTGGATTGATGTTGGGCATGTGTGATGGTATTTGTCATCACTATTGTTGATGATTATGTGGCTTATTGTGTGGATCCCATTTGTCTTGAGAGTAGGAACATTATATGTAAGTTGTTATATTTTATATAAAACATTGCTAAGGCGGCTAATCTATTTCATATCACTTTAATATTATGTATGTTAAAATAGCTAAAGGCCTCGATCTTTTTTTAAAGGCTCGGGGGGGAATTGTTTGTATTTAATTAAAACAGCCATCTGTTTTATATAAATACATAGATATGTATGTATGTATGTATGTATTTAAATTTTTTTCATTAGTTAAAGAAAAGTTTATTGAACTTTGTTGATAAAATAAATTTGTTTCCTTTATTTAGAAGTTATTTAAAAAAAAAAATTATAATTTAAACATCATAACAAATCATCATAAAGAAATCGATTATGGACCTTATGAGTAAAGTAAAAAGCACTTCCTACTCATGCACTTCATTGTACTGAAAGTAGAATGAGGACGGGAAAAAGATGCAGTAACCTTAATAGACACTGTATTTTAATCTATTCAGTAATATATTGCGTGTACTAATAGTATTACGAGTTAGTGTTTTTTCTTTCTTATTTTATTAAAACACCTTTATTTGCACAGAAATTAAGCAGCGAAATATTCGCCTAAAAAGCAAGCCGGCAGGAAAAAGGCAAAATAGAAAAAGATTGTTAATCTATAATTTATGCAGATACTGCTTATATTTGAATATTATTGTTATTGATTACATGTTTCAAGCAAAGTCTAATAAATACATTATGCCACAAAAGTCTACGGACGGCAATCAAAACTGCATTATTTAATATTTACATACGAGTATATTATTTTTAATTACTGTTTTCAATGGCTGAGATTAGCTATTTAGATATTTGATAAAATACATAAGGAATTTAAGCACACATTCCTTTTGCTTATAAAATGAATGAGTTGATGATCGTTATCATTAAGACAAAAAGAAAAAGCTCTTCACTTGCCATAAGAAGTCAATTAACACTTATTGCATAAACTTTAATCTTTTTCTTGCTTTATTTTTCGTATAATAAAAAAAGGAAATAAATTTAAGAAAAAGAGTTCTTCTCTATATAAGAGCTGGCAATTTAATTAAAAGAAAAACTCCATTCATTTACAACAATAACAAAGAGAAGCAAATTAAAGAAAAAGTGAATGCACTAATCAATTACTGAATGAATGAAGAAACGAATGAATGAATGAATGTAGAGTCACTTTAAATAACTCAACACAAAAACGGAAATGATTACTGAAGAAAATGAATGACAATTGCCAGTTATTCGTTAAATACACATTAAATGCAACACGGTCGGCAGACAGACTGAAAGACTGACAGACGGAGTCTTTATGGTACAAAAATAAGAAAATAAAATCAACAAAATTACATTACTTTTTGCACATATTGACAATCACCATTAAAATAAATCAACACATATATACATATGTATATGAGCCTGCTTATTACACTCACGCACACAAAAACAAATTAAAACAATGAGAACGAATTGCAGAGAATGCAATCATTAATGCAACAGAGTATTTTTGTTTTTGTTTCATTTATTTTTTTCTATACATACATGTGTTGTATTTACTCGTACTCAAAAGTCAAGTGTTAAACAAACTCCTCATGTGTAAATATCATTGTGAATAAAATAATAATAATAACAACAACGACAACAACAAGACTAATACAATATGAAATTAAAAATTATAGTAATTTTTCTCCACTTTTTCTCGTTTTAGTGGGATAACAGAAAAGGGAGGTTGGGGGAGGATTGCTGTTATCATTGCGACCCCTTTAAATTATAATAATTTACAGAGAGAAGAGAATCAAATTTTACTGTTGTTTTTGCGATTGTTACTGCTAAAAATTCATTAAACGCATCCTATTTCTCTCAACTCATTTCATCTCATCTCTTTTTGTTAAATATTAATGGTGATCATAATGATCATGTGGTAGTAGTAATTATGAGGATTAAAAACACACACCAACAAGTGGATAAATAAAAGAGGTAGAGGTTGACTGTTCTAAACCTTACACAACAATTTACTATAAAAGAGTTGCAATTTATGTCTTTTTGAATGTCTTTCAATGCAAACACTGCTACCGCCAAACGTTCAGATCGCTAAAAAAAGTTCATCAAATCTAGGGAATATTGGATTTATCAGAGAATGAAAATGTGAGTGAAAGGAGAAGCTGTAAGCATCTATACTGAACGAACGGGTACATCACACCGAATGTAGAGTACTAATTTTTGTAACGAGCGATTATGTATCGGACATGCAATAAGTATTGCGTATACGAAAGTATTTTGCGTGGCTTGTTTTGATACGGTTTTTAACACAATTTTCTTTTAACGTACAATGTTTGTCGGTTAATCTGTCGGTACGGTTCCCTTGTTTGTCTGTCTTTTAGCATTTTAACTTCAATCGATTTCCAAGGAATTTCGATTTTTTCTTTTGCAATTCTGTTTTCTTTTCTTTTTGTTTTATTCATTTAGTATGATCGTGGGCTTGTTTTTCTTTATTTCAACCAGTCAGTCTACAGCCTACAACGTTTGTTATTTGTGCAACATAATATTTTATTTGCTGTGGGTTTTGTTTTCTTACAATAACTGAACAAAAAATGAAAATAAAAATTCATGAACAACAATATCTAAAGAAATAATTACAAACTTTGCAAATATATCAGTGTACCGCCAGCCACCATCGTCTTAAATTTGTTTTAAGTGAGCTCAGTGTTGTTGAGAGCAGTAAGGAAAGAGTAAAGTGGATTGGCATTTTACTCATGTGACATTTTCAAGTGCAATTTTGTTGCACTAGCTATGTTAGATTTACAAAGGAGAAGAAAAAAAGTCTGAAATAACTACTGACTAAAAGTAAAAGTCGACTCGTGAGTTTACTACTTTAAAGAAGAAGTTTGTTGAAAAAGAACGCTTTAGTTGCTCGCCGTTTCTAGAGAAGAAATTGCAAATTAATATTTAATTGAAGGTTCATAGCTTGGTAAAAAGGTTTTGAACAAAAATATAAAAGAAAAATTCAACGATAGCTTTAATATTCTTTGAAGCAGTTCACAGATCATCCGAAGAATATGACAATAAAAAATCCATACGCTATAAGTGTAATTTATATAGTAATTTAAATAAATCATTACTGATTTAAATACAAAATAGAAAGAACTGTTTTAGCACAGATTCGATAATGTTAATATATACATACGTGTTCCAGTAAAGATCACACATAATAGATCAGTATTCAACAAAGGGCGGAATCAAAAATGTTTCATGTTACAATGTGAACTGAGTACTGAATCTAATGTAACCATAGAGTATTTTCAACGGCAAAGAAAAATGTATAAAAAACAATACAAAATAATAAATACGATACAAACTTCAACATTAATTTCAATTACAAGTTGCATAAATATACAAAAAAAAAAAAATCTGTTCGCCTGTGCAATAAAATATGGCAACTTAATACAAACTTGTTTCTCCGTTTGTTTGTTTGTTTTTCAACTTTTCACAGGGTCCAATATGTGAAGTCAGCATATTGAAAAGAGTGCGTTAAAGAGCCATTCAATATTAATAATTTTGCGACCATAAGCATAAGACCATCGAAGTAATTTGCATGGGAGTAAACGTAGGAAGCAGACCAGGCCAGTACTAAGCCATACAGCATAAGAAAGTGTTTTTTTTTGTAAAAATTTCCGTTAATTAAAAGAAAGATTGCAAACTTCTTGTGGGCACACGATATACATATGTATGTAAAATATTATTTTTGTCCTTTTTTTAATATCAAATAAGAACTTTGCCACAATATGATTTCTTGAAAAAGAAATCATTACGAATTAAATCTGAATATTAGGTCTTAAGCTGTTTGTTTATTTTTATGATAATTATATATCGATTCAGATATAAATAAAAAAACAATATTAATTAAATACTTTAGCTAACACATATTGTATTTTCAAGAAAAACACTCTTTAAGTCTATGATTTTTTTTTTTTAATTTCGCACTCAATTTGTCAACCCAATTTTATTGCTTGTAATTATTCGAAATGCCTTCCCCAATTCACATCCCTGTTTTTTCGTGATATATAATTTTACCATCAATTTGTACAACAAATTTTTATTCTTTTTTATTAAAATATACCGAAAAATTGCAAAAAAAAAATACAACAATTCTTAGCTGATACATGATGAATTGAAAAAAGTCGAAAAAAAGCACTTGTCTTACACAACAAGTGACAAAAAAGTTGTTTTAAAAAGTACTTCCAGACATAAAATTCCTTAAAGAAATTGTTTAATTTTTGGGAAGGTGACCTACAAGACTTAATGCGAAAAAAAATTGTGTTTAAAAAATATTTAGAGTTATTAGGGAAGTTCAAATGGACCTTTCTAAAAATTAACTGCACTTTTCCTGTCTTAATAATTGAGTTTCTTTTTTTAACAATTAATTAAAACAACAACAACTCGGTCGGAATAAAAGTCATCCAATTAAATTTAATTTTCTCCATCATAATTTCTTTATGTTGTGTTTGTTGCATCTTTTTTTTGACAATTCATCAAGAGACATGAATGCCTGACAAAATGTTAATAAGGCCCATTAACAACAAATTTTAAATAAATAAAAAAATATGTATTCTGTGGCACTTTTGCCAAAGTGTATGAGCCACGTTTACAAAAGAAGCCTTTCTTTCAAACAGTTAGGAGAGTCCATCTGCTAGGCACTGCACAAACAATCGCATTATAAAGCTACAAAGTGATATGAGCAGGAGGCGAAAACTAAGTGGATGTTTAAGACAAGGATGTCTAAACTTGAATATAATCGTGACTTGATGCTGTTGTTTTTTGATTTTTCTCCAGAGGCAACTTCTAGTATTTTGTTATTGTTACTTACTGTTGATGTTTTGCTTTTTATTTTATTTTTACTTCCTTACGATTTCGTCTACTATTTACGTTAAAGCCTCCAGTAAAATGAAACCAGTTGAGTCAGTTTTACTACAATTGCCATCATTTTTACTATTTCGAATCCTACACATAGAAGAGATCTGACTCGAACTAGAGAGAGAGAGAGAGAGAGAGAGAGGATAAAGAAGAATTTACATCACAGAGGAGTAAGGAGAAGCGATAGAGAATAAAGAAATATTTTACCAACTATCGTAACGTTTATTTATTACAGTGCGTATGATTCGATTAAAAGTTCCTACTTGGAAGAATGAAAGCGTGTGACAAACCCAACGACCGAATGGTTACAGCACTCAAGACATAAAAGCAAAATAGAAATATTGCTTTAGTGCCTACGTGTAAACGCGTCCCCTACAGAGCATAAAATATTTGTTGTGTAATGTAAAAATAGTTTTCAAACTGATATTTTAATAACCTCGAAATTCTATGTAGACAGCCCTTAGATTTTTTTTTTGCAAATTGTTCCCATAATCGAAGTTAAGCGAGTGCACTACAAGTACTGCATCTATTTATGCCAAGACGTAATAGCATCTTTAAAGTGCAAGGACCTTTTAAAAGTTGAAAAGCATTGGAAAGATTTTTTAAATCTGTCTGTCCATACGTCGTACAATCGCCTATGCCCGAACGGGTTGTATGTATCTGTTGCGTCTGCCTTGGCGAAGACTTTAAAGTTCAATTGCAGTTTTTCTCTCGCTTTACAAGTTACAAACCATTTATTTACTTATTTTGTTTAGATACGATGTTTGTAATTGTTGTTACTTTTGTTTTTGTTTTTATTTTCGTTATTATTATGTATTTATGACTCCTTTTCATGAGCTTATTTCTTTAGAATTGTTTTTACTTTTCTGTGTTTGTTTGCATACGCATCTCAACTCCTTAATGACTTCCGTTGTAGTGGAACTTGGCTAGAACTGTCAAGGTTATTAATACCAGAAAAAAAATCACTGACATGTCCTCTTATATACTATGAGAAGAAGAAGCAAAGCCAAATGAGTTGTTTTTAATTTTTATTTTGTTTTACTATCAAAGTATTATGTACAGATGACATATTAATACTCGGTTGTCTTGTGTAAGTTGTTAAGCTTTTAGTTTTATGTTATTGTTTTCGTTGTTTCGTTGTTTTGGTCATTTGATCGTTATTGGTTTGGCTTCATTTGTGGTTTAATTTGCAAAAAAAGAAGAAGAAAAAAAAAAAAAAAAAAACAAGACAATAAAAATACAAAATCGTACAGATTAAAAGTTATTGAGTTAATTAACCCATATATCCATGGGGCATGTAATAAACTACAAAAAAGAAATATTTTTTTTTTTAAATACTCCTGAAAGATAGCAAGAGAAATCTACGGATGAGTTCTGTATTCAATGTGTTCATTCTTCATGATGAACGTATACAAATCGTCTGGACATCGAACCTCTAATAGAAGTGACATTAGAGTTAAATTTTAGGGTTTTACTGTCAGAGCTCGTTGGTTTCTAAGCCTTCTAAACAGCATTACAATGCAAGTTTTACATGATTTAAACCAAAACCACAACATGCACTAAACGAAGGCTTGAACTTAACTGCAATGTGTAAGAATACTCGCGTATTTGATTTTTGCCACAATGAAGCAATCTCAACAAAAAAAAAAAAAAAAAATCGTTTCACACATAATGTGAAACAAGGTTAAGGATTAACGAAAATTATTATGTGGAACCCATTTAATGGGTTAATTTTATGCTTTAATTAATTTAAAACTAATTATTTCAAAAGATGTCACTTTTTTTTAATTGCCATTCAAATCTTTAAATTAAGGCTTCTGTTTAAATTAAAAATGTAAATATTTTAGATCTTATTGTTTCGTTTCATTCACGATTTCAAATTCATTTCACATTCATGCTAAAAAAGTATTTTTATGCGTTTGTTTGCTCTCTTTAAGTCTATTTGAATTTGAATGTTGAGCAAATAAATTTTGTTTGGAATCTTTTCAAAATTTGTTCAATATTTAACACTTTTTTAAAAGTGAAATGCCGACTCTTATCCAGTCTGTGACTGTCAATTGGCTTGACAAACATATTAAAATGATGCTAAAAACATACCAATTAACATGAAAACAATGGACAGGGGTTCATTTCGAATGAATGAAATTTTTGTATTTCATAAAAAAAAACTATAATTAGTCTATACACACAAAAACGTATAATTCTAGTGTCACAGGGGAATTTTTTGTTTTTTCAATTTTATTTGTCAACTCGGTGCTTTGTGGGGATGCCGTGTTAGAGGTAAGCAAAGAAAATATTTTTCATTGAGAGTGGGATTGAATTAAATTAAAATATTTTTTAAATACACTTAATTCTTTTGAATTAAAAACAAATTTCTTTTAAAATATTTAAATTATTATTTATATAAATAAAATTCGCCATCAACAGTACGAGTCAGTTGGAAAAAGTTGATCGATTCTTATTAAAAATAAGGTGAAAAAACTATAACTTTAAACTTCTAAAAACCTTAACTTTTATTGGAGATCGACTACTTCTAAACGAATATTAATATATTTTTCTTAAATTTACTCGGAATCTACTTAAGAGGATCTCGTAATTATTGCATATGAAAACTCGGTATTGCTCTCAAAGGCTAGGCGCCATTAATTTTTGTTTCCATTTTCTTTAACCAGTTTAGACTGTTTTCGCAGTCTGTAATGAAATAGTTAATTATTTAATGGACCTTAATTTATTGTATTGTATGATGTGATTTAATATAAGCAGACTTGCAACTAAATGTGGCACTCATTAAAAATAATTTTTATTAAAAGAATAATTTCCCTCCAAATGAACTACTCGTCCACGTTTAGTTTTATTAAAAATTAAATTCAAGCTGAAAATAATAGTAGATATCATATACATATGTATGCATGTACGTATGTACGTATTTCTTCTACGTGATCAACAATAATTTGTTCTTCATATTGCATCTTTAACTCTATTTTTGTATTGCAGTTTTTTATACCCTGTAGAATAATATTGTATATTTAAAAAGTATATTAAAAAAAAAATAAAAAATACATGCTGTACTTTATCTTCACATAGAATCCATTTGTGAGTAAACGAGAAACATTTCAAAGTTCATTAAACTTGAGAGAAATATTTAGATCGATGGTAGCAAAGCTATAGATGTGAATAGAAATCATCAGCATCATAAGCAAGTAGCAATCATTATAATGAACATTTAGTAGCTCAAATACTTTATTCTTAAACTAATCGTAGTCTAATAGAATTATAAGCCTGCCTGCCTGACAGCCTACATATATGTATGTATGTGTATATGTACACACAATGAAAGAATTACAAAAAATAGAGAGACACAGCACAATGAGTAGAAAATAATCAACATCCTGCCATTAAAATGCAATTTTGTTTTTGTTGTATTACAATAAACAAACCGTTTAAATAGTACAGAGATAGAAAAAGAGAGAGAGCGCATGAAAAAGGAGGAGGGGGAAAGGGTGAGTTCTAAAATATTAAACAAGTTTTAGGAATTATACCCCCTTCCTTGCTAATGGAAAGTCTCCACACAAAAGAAGGAAGCAGGCATCAAACATACACGCACAGATAAAGTTTTTCTTAAGTTCAATATACTCTCCAAGAAAGAGTTTTCCTCTGTACACTTCATATGCTCTTTAATTGCACATAAAAGTAGTGCATACAAAACAATAACAACAATAATACATAATAACAACTCAAATTGCAATTGTTTGTCATCATTAAAGGGAATGGCTATGGGGAATTTCCCCACATCACAACAGCATCCATACAAACCAAACACAACAACAACAACATAGGCAGAGGATTATTAAAATCCAGCAACAAAGTCACCATTCAACTCTAAAATATAACAAAAATAAACAATTGAGAGACAGAGAGAGAGAGAGAGAGAGAGAGAAGTCTAAAGAAATCCCACTAGTAAACATTGTATGGAACCTACAATAACAACAGAAAATAATAAATTTACTTAAAATAAGAATAAGGAATAGAAGAAGCAAAAACAAAAATAGAAAAAAATAAAATTAACATTAGCAAAGAACAAGCAATGACAAGACGCTCCCAATTCTCATCTCAAATAGACATTTTCTTAGAATTGATCTACGGATAGATGATGTCTGAAGAAAAGGTCCCCTACATGATTATGATTTTTATAAATATTCCTGGTATTTTTTCTTTAAGAAATATTAAGAAAATAAACTATTTTATTCTTGAAAGATTTTTATTTATTGATTCTCTATCTCATTTAACACTTTGTTCTTTCTTCTCTCCCAAAACAAAATACCATAGATAACCAAAAGCAATAGATTTCAAATAAACTCAAAGGCATGGCTGGCTGGCTCATCAAATCAAGAAAATTTCAAAGAAATTGATTATATGCAAATTAATATATGAAATATTTTCATATCATCATGTCAATGTCAACGTGTTATCGAACGATAGAGAGAGAGAGAGAGAGCGAGAGAGAAAGAGACTGAAACATAACAAATAAATAAAATGCGTATACAGTGGGTCATAATGCAAACATATTTAAAAAAAAAACGATTTAAATTAAGCATAGAAATTTTGCGGCGACTTGAGATTCAAGTAAATTATTTCCCCCACACTGGCAGGATAATAGGAAGGTGTAACACTACTTAATACTATTCAAGAAGTTGTGGCTTTTATAACGCACAGAGCAAGCAGGATCCTTGACTTTGGTGACTTCGAACGGCACTATCGGATGATTTTTTAGAGCTTTCTGATTTGATTAAAAAAAAAAAAAAAAACACAAAATTTAGAGAAATACATGAAATCTTTATTTGAGTCGATAGAACGATCTATATAAATCAATATTTAGAGATGATCTCATGTAAATGATAACCGCGGTTAAGCTTCAATTGGTTCAAAAGCTAAGTCCAATTTTGGCATACTTTTTCCAACATAATCGGTTGGTATCTCACGAATAAATTCTTCAATATTGGCTTTCAGTGCGTCAACCGTTGCGATTTTGTCCCTGATTAAAAAAAAAAAGAAATCGATACTACTATAGGGATTGGAGGATAACGGAAATGGAAGCATAACGGCAAAGTTATAGGTGTTTGTGAACAAATGCTTAAAACGTTCTGGCTAAGGCAGTTATATAACGCAAATTTACTTTCTATGTGTGATGAAAATCCAATCCCGGCGATTAAAAAGGAACTGGGTTGGTCACATCCTGGGAAGGAAAAATTCTTATATTGCAAAACAAAAGGACCCAAAACAACTCGACACAGATCAGCTCTGATAGAAATATATTCTAAACGGCTGCCTAGGCCACAAGTAAGACAAGTAATTAAAGAAATTTTACAAATACAATTTCAATCTATTCGTACAACATTGAATGCATCCTTTGCGGGCTCTAATAAGTTTGCTGAAGATTCAGTATTTACAACCAAAACAAAAAATTTATAACCAAGAAATTACCCATTATGAGCACACAAGAAAAAGATAATTAATTGGCAGGTACATGGTTTGTTCAAAAAATATATAAAAAGTAAGTAAACGTTTTATTGAGACTCTTTAAGTGACTCTTTTAAGTGACTCTTTTTACATTAAATAAGATGCAAATTGACAGTATGACATAATGTTCTTAAAAATATATACGTTTTGTTTAAATATATAGTAAATTGAAAAAGTCACTTGCTTAAGTAAAAGATATAAGTACAAAGTATATAAGTGAAAGAAATGCAATACTTACTACCGATGATTAATTAGTTAGGACTTGCAGAGCGACTGTCTTAAAACTTAATATCTGTCACACAAAACATAGTTAGTATGTAAACATTTTATAAACATTTTAAATCGTTAACAGATATCAATCGAAATGTACGCAAAATAAAGTGACTTATTTCTTACGAAAAACATCATATTTGAAATATTTTCCTAATAATCGTAAGATGCTCCGGCTGATTTGTATCGTTTTCAAACGCAAACAAACAACGTAATGTGAAAAAAAATGTCGCACTATCATAGTGCTTCCCACTGTAGTCTTGCACACAGGCATACATATGTTCAGTATATTTAAATAGATTTATTTGCTTTTAGTTTGATGTCATTTGTCAATTTCTGTGTTAATTGTTGTTTGACCAAAATTCCAAAAATAAAACACAAAAATTACAACAACAACAAACTTAAATAAATAAGTATTGCCGTCGTAGTCCAAAGGGTTTTTACTATAAAACCGTTAAATTAATAACAATAAAACTGTTGTGTGTCTGCCTGTGTGTGTGTGCGTGTGTGAGCGTGTAAGTATGTATGCGTGTCATATTATGTAAAACATTTAATTTCATTCTATTTGCTATGAACTTATTCTTTCAAGATCATCTGTTTTTAGGTTGACTATGCCTCGGTGTGAGTTAGTGTGTGTGTGTTGGTGTGTTTGTATGCCCACCAGAATATCGAATGGGTTTTAATTCCCACGCCAATACTTGTTTGTGTTAAAGAATTACAAACAACAACGAATGGAAAAAATAAAACAACATTTTTTTATAATAAAATCTTATGGATATTGTTTCGTACGAACTATAAAAGCTTAAAATAACACACACACTCACGCACACACGCACACACATGCAGGACACAGAATGGTTATGAATTGGAATTGAGAGATGGGAGCTCTTGGCTTTGGGCTCTGGCTGAGCACCACAGCGGAGCCCATTCATATTAAGATCTTCACTTCAATTGTTGTTTTTGTTGTATTTTGCAAATATTTAATATTCTGCGTAAATGATAAACAACAATTTCACACTCACACGCGAAGTTAGTTGTTCTGTGTGCGCAAGCAAAGAAGAACGGATCACTTGGTTGGCGGCCGTCTGATCTTTTTCTTCTTCTTCTTCTGTTTCTGTTTCTGAATAACAACACAAGGCTCTTCATTTCGAATATTTTTTAACTTTTTTATTGATTTTGTTTTTTAGTCTTGTTAGACGCATTTGAGTTTGCGCCGCAAAATGTTTATTTGTTTGTCGGATTGTTTGTCCGTTTCTTCATTCTTGAATGTTGTCTTTTTCTCTGTTTGAATTGTTCTTTGAGTGTTTGTTTGTGTATTTGCACTTTTTTTCTTTCTTTGTTTGTATCCAAAAGAATTTCTTTAATATTTGCAAAGTTTTGTTATGGTTGTTATTGTGTCTTTTAACATGCTGGTTGTAGTCATATATTCGTTCGAAAATTATACCACTTTGGCGTTTATTTCAAAACATAAGCGTTTTTTTTTAGCAAAAGTCTTAATTACAATTACGGTTCAGTAAACAAATGATTGTGGCCTAATTATGTAAAAGTTCATTTCATGTTCTAGTTAAACATTAATTTTTAGTAAAATAACCATCGCTGAAACCAAAATAAAACTTGATAAATACGGACTACATCGAAACAGTGATTTTGCAACGTTTTTAGATGGTTTAGTAAACCAAAAAGGTTATCTCACTGTTTTCGGTTTTAACCCTGCTGTTAGGTAAAAAAAACTTGATAATCTTTGGTAAAGGACCATTTTGGTCCACATTGTTTTTTAACACATTGTATGCGGGACACGTACTAGTACTTTTTTGATGATGGATACAGATGGAGTGCGGATCACGTAGTAGTACGGGTTAGTAACATTATGATTTCTTTGTATTGTTTTTAAAGAAAGCAGTAGTAGGCTGGTAAACACATTTTGAGCTAAATTTGCGCGCAAAATCCCTGCTTCCGGCGCAATTTCGCCGCTAAATGTACCCGCACACAATGTGTGAAGACAATAATTGTTTTTATTTTTTATTATAAAATGTATTTGTAATTCAACAATTTGCATATTATATATATATATTATAATATTGAGTTCTATTTTCTATGTAACTCCGATATTTCAATTTGTTGTGCTTTGAATGAAAATAGTGAATACGAAATTAATGTGACGAATTTCTTTAGAAAAGGAAGAAAAGATTGTATGGAGTAAAAACTCATTTGCTGAGAAAACTTGATTTTGGCACTTGTTCTGTATACTTAATTCATAAAAAAAATCAATAAACACGAATGGACCAAAATGGTCCTTTACCTAAGATTTATAACTTTCTATCATGTTTTCTTGCTCAAACCATTGAGCACGAAAAATTTCGTAGAAGTAATGGAATAAAAAATTCCACCTGAGCTAATGTTTTAAGTTGATATGTTGCACCGTTTCGTAGTTAAAGCAAAAAAGAAAAACAAAATTGACCAAAATGGTCCAAACCTAACAGCAGGGTTAATGCACGCCATGCTATTCACGCAACGATAAAGAATAGTGTTTAAATCAGGCCAAAGACCGAATTTATTAGTTGAGCTACGCTAATTAAGCTAAACTATATTATTCAGATTTAGCCACTTTCGACTGTTTACTGGTTCTAAATTTTGAGAAATGCCTGTCACAAAGAAGTCATTATTGAAAGAGAAAAACCGAGGCATTGGAAAACATTACCATTAGGTGGGAATAACAAAAAAAAAAAAAAAATAAAAAAATAAAAAAAAATTCTGGATTTAAAGAATTAAGTGGGAATAAAAATAAAAAATTAAAAACAGAAAAATGTTGGATTTAATGTATCGTTTATAAGGAAGACTATATTCACAAACAAAACGTTAATTAATCAGAGAAAAATCAGTAAATAAAAATAAAAATAAATTATGAAAATATTTTAGTTAACATTGCGCATAAAATGTTATAACGTAGAACCCAAATTAAAGCATATTTGGCTAATGAATAAAATCACAATCATTCTTTATTTTATTTTCTTTTTAACGTTTTTGGCATAATAAAGATGTTATCAACACTGATGAATAACCGTCGATGGATATTAAAATTGTTTTTATTATTTTTTTATTGTTGTTATTGCTGATGCTTTAGCTGATTGTGATGCTGGCCTACATGGTGAGTTGATCCGTCTTATTAAAAATGATTTATAAAAAAATTGTGTAATAAAATGTAAAAAGATAATGAAGTTTAATTAATAATATTGTGTAAAAAAATAAATTCCTTAGCTAATCTATAATAAATGAATTGACAAGAAAAAAAAAAAAACAAAAACAAAAAAAAATATTATTATTACTAACAGTTTCAAAGACGATTAAGGCTTCCTCAATGTGTTAGCAGTACTTTTTGACTTATTAATTAGTATTACACAAAAAATGAGAACAAGAAAAAATAAATTAATTTAAAGAGAATTAACAACCGTCACTTATTTTAGTTCTTTTTTAATTACATAAATTATACACACTTATCATTTAAATAAATGACACAATTATTATTGTAATATGTACTCGTACGAGTCTTTTTTATACTTTCATATAAAGAAACATGTCACAGCTATTCATCACGAGGTGAGCAAAAAAAAAAAAAAGAATAAAAGTAATAAAATATTCTCACAGGCGCATTTTGTAAATGTGAAAAAAAAACTGTAAATCAGTCCTGTGTAAGAATTTTTTAATCTTTTCTTCTTCATACATCAACAGGTTGCATCTTAATAACCAATTAATAAATTATGATTGTAGAAGAGTGAACAAAGCAGTAAAATTAATAAAACAATAACTGCAGCAACAACATCATCGACATTATCAACAACACCAACAACAACGACAACGACAACAACAACAAGAATATTTATGGTAAATAAAACAATAATGATGATTAAAAGGTAACCAGCAGTATGTCTGTCCAATCATTGTCTGTCGTCTGCTTTATTTTCGAGTCTTTCTCTGTTTGAACGACTATAATTTTACGGCGCTTAAGGAATCCAATACGCTGTTCTTTTTCAAGTTTTTTTTTTAGCGCTTTTCTTGTTTTTGTCCTGAGCCATTGGTGTTGTTGCTAGTAATTGAAATAAAAAGGAGGAGAGAAAAAAACATCAATTTTTAAAACCCTTTTCAAGCAAAACGAATTTCGGATGCCCTTCGAAGGTGAACAGTGGGTAGAAGAGAAATATGTTTATGGTGTTTTGGTAATAATACTACGCACGTCCATCCATATCTGGAATTTTTTCAATCACCACTCTCAACAGCATATGGCTTCTACAAAACATCTCCATGTTTCTCGGTTTGCCGCAGTTGTTTTCGCTTCTTTTCAAGTTATATTATACCTGTTGTTTGTTGTACGAACACGGATTTTGAGCCACTGGGATTCAACTTTAGTGTCATTCTTCTAATGCTGCACTTTAAGCACAATTTTGTGAAATTTTTTGGGCAAAATTAAAGCCATAATCAGTTTACATTTTCATCTATAAAACCCTTAAAATTTCTTGCCTTAGGCGAATGAGTGGTTGTTGCCTAAGTTTCGGTTCAAGATTTTGGCACAAAAATTGTCTACTTAACACTTCAGTGTACACTTTGACCCAAACATTATATGAGTACAATTTGTTAAGAATTATCCTTTGACGTTGCTGGATAGTGGGAATTTTTGATGATCAAAAATATTGTGAATCTAAGTTTGCCGTGATTGAGGCCAAATATAAGTATTAAACACTTAAAAGATACACTAAAAATAGTGTTTATTACAGCATGAAATTAAACTACAAACACTTGTGCGCAAGATTACAGTACATACGACCTATCTATCGAAAGATTAAGTCGTTTTTGATTACTAGCTCGACGGTGGACTTTTAGGATTCAGATATACGCAACTTGATTGTGGCTAAATAAGATTTACTAATGCACGATATGAGAGAGTGACATCTCTCAAAACAGCTGATGTCAACTACAACAAAAGTACTGTTTGATAATTAAAAAAAAAACACACACACACAAAATCAACAGGTAACGTGGCGGCCTTGACATTTCCTGTGAAATTATTGTCACATCCCTCAATTGTGTAACCCTAAGGAAGAAGATATTTTTTAGCGAAACGGACTTATGGTCAATATTTAATCGTGAACTGGTGAACAGTCTAGACTTATGAAATCCAAATCTGGGGATGTGCGAAGAACAGTGTGCTTTAAATTGTTAAAGCTCCATGACTAGAAATGCAGTTAAAATCCAACTTCGAATAATTTTTTTTTTTTTATAATAAACCTGAAATCACGCTCCTTCAACATACACAGAGGATTAATATTGCAAAGAGGATTAAATCGCTTCAAAGCACATAATCTTTAGTCGCACTTCAACCCGTAGAATGTTTTCATAACAAAACTCTGATTACCTAAGAGAAATTCGTCCATGTGACTTATGGAACAATTTTCAAATATTATTCAAGATAAGCTTCATGTCTAGGGTGCTGCGATAGGCTAGCACGTAGTAATAGTTATAATACAATTTGTAAATATATTCAAATTTAAATAAAAATAAATAACTTTATGACTAAGTCATCTAGTCTTTAAAAAAACAAACAAACAGAAAAACTGGTGAACACGAAACGCGACAGTGGCGGCGATAGTGGTGGGTTTTATTTGGTGATTTAGATAGATTTTGGTGGTAAAATGAAAAAATTCATAATATTAAGCAAAAAAGTGAATAAAACACAGATAAATTGGCAAAAATGATGAAAAATTTAAATGGATGTATTAAATGTCTGAGGTTGAGTATTGTCTAAGTGAGTTGTGTAATCGATATCTGCTATAGGAGAAGTGGTCGGGGGTTGCGGTTATTATAGTTGGAAAATTTTACAAAATTAGCCAAAAATTAACAAAACTTATGAAAATTCGACAAATTTATGAAAAATTATCACAAAAATTCGACAAACTAACGATAAATCCAACAAAATTATCAAAAATTACCAGTAAATTAATAGCAATATGATGATGATGTCTAACATCAAACGATATACGCAATTTTCTAATGAAACAAAAACTTATTGCATTATCGCATAATTTGCTTGGAAGTGTTACTGAAAAGCTTAACCAGATTTGAAAGATTAGTGGTTTACTTTTTTTAGGAAATGAAAAATGTAAACTGACAGTAGTTTTGCTTAAAAGACGAGATACTTTTTCAAGATTGAATTTTCAAATTTCGTCGACTCAAATTTGTTGTATTTTTTAAATTAATTTGCTGCAAAAATATTTTAAATTATTTAATAAATATATTTTAATAACTTCTCATCAAGACAACACCATCCCAAAGACCTGAAAGGCAGGCATTAAACTGAATTGTATAATTAAAGGATTCTCATGCAACAACGTTAAAAAATGCAAAAAAAAAAAACAAAAATAATAAATAACAAAGCGATCATATGATCGGTCGGTCATTCATATGTTTATTACCTTAAGCTACATATTGAGAAAATTTTAATGCTTTTCTCCTTTTCATGGCTTTAGAGAGGAGCATCAATTGCGAAAAGTAGAGTGATAAACGACAGACGAAAAGAGTGCAACATCATTATCAATATCAACGACCAAGTTGAAAATCTTAAGAGCTGTCCGTCTGTCTTTCTGTCTGCCCACTTTAATCAATGGCACACAACAAAAATCACCATTTACGAGTATATTTTTGGCAACTCTTTTTGTGTTTCTTTTTTTTCGCCGCCAAATTTAAAAAACGAGTAAACAAAAAAAATTATATTAAATGGGTCTGAAAATAATTCTTGTATGAGGTTTTTTATTTCATTTTTCTTTTATTTTTTGTTGGTGGGCTTTTGTTCTGCAGCCTCTAATAATCATTCAGTATTATGGGCCTGATACCTGACTAAGGGTTGGCCAAAAAAAAAAAACTTAATCTTAAACTCTGCTGAGGTTTGCTGAGAGGGAATGTATGCCCAAATTAATTGTAAATAGAAACTACTTATTAAAATTTATAAAATTTAATTTTACATTTTTTTGTTTAGAGAAATATTTGAATTAAGTTTTAGAAAATAAACCGCTTTGTTATAACTTTTTACTTTTTATTTTTTTATATAAAGGGTCCGCCATATAATTTTTTTTTTTTTGAAAATGCTATAAAACAAAACTAATGAAGATTTTCTCAAATTTTCTTTATTTATTTGAAAGTACAATCCTTCCGGTTAATAATGGATAATAATTTCATTCAAATGGCTGCCTCGGCTGACCATGTAGTAGCCTACACGATCGGTCCAATTTTTAAGCACATTATCGGTTGTGTGCAGCTGTATTTCACCAATGGCTTCACGAATATTGTCCTTTAAAGCGTCATTTGTCTCTGGCTAGTTGGCGTAACACTTATCTTTGACGGCACCCCACAAATAATAGTCCAACGGTGTCAAATCGCAGCTCCGAGGTGGCCAAACGACATCAGCTCTGCGGCAGATAATACGATCTTCAAAAACAGGGCGCAAAACATCGAGTGTACCTTCGGCTGTGTGGCACGTAGCGCCGTCCTGTTGAAACCAAATGTTGCTAATAACCTCCTCTTCCATTTTTGTGAACAAAATTGACTGTAACGGCCACTCCTTGCTCATTTTCGAAGAAAAATGGCCCAATTATGCCTCTGGACCAAAATCTGCACAAAACAGTGACTCATCTTGGGTGTATCGGCTTATCGATGTATGCGTGCGGGTTTTCTGTGCCCCAAATGCAACAATTTTGCTTGTTTACATACCCGCCAAGATCAAAATGAGTTTCATCTGAAAAGATGATTTTTTTTTTTTTGCAAAATCGGCATCTTCTGTAAGTTGATCGCACGCCCAGATTCCCAGCGTTGTTCAAGCGTATACACAACCATATTCGTTCAGCGGAAGGATAAAACTAATTATCTGTTAAATCAGGCATGAGCTAAGTGTTACCATTCACGGAATAAGCACTAGTTGAAAAAAAAAAATGTTAGATGGCGGACCCTATACATACACATATATAAAGGAAGGAGTAATTACAGAAAGGAAGGAATAACCAATAAATTCAAGCGTTTCGACCGATTGTGTAACATTTATGTTAAGCCGTTGTACTTTGACGGATTTTTTCCACCGTCAGTCCAATATGCTCCATATGGGCTTTCCGCAAGGTATCCATTGCTTTGTTTCAGTATCATTAATTAAGGTGATTTTCATGCTAAGTAGATGATTAACCCTCTGTAGCCCCCTCTATATGATTGTGGTGATGGTGATCTTTACTTAGCATCTTAATTTTTTCCCAGTAGGTGGCGTTTTTTCCTGATCATTCCTCTGATGCTTGTCATCATCGTCAGAGCTAAGCTGGGAAGTCTGCGGACTTTTTCTTTATTTTTTAGATGGAGTTGTCTTGAGGGAAGTTGTATCCTCATTTTATTAAGCACTCGAAACCCCAATTAGATTTTATTCTGTTGTTCTCTGCTGGGGCTTGAACCTGGGTCGCCACCCTACATCCATAATTATATGAACATATAACTCATCTTCAGTATTCGTCGGCGGTCGGTATATTTGTATATTGTACGAAATATTATTCCCTTGGAAATCATTTTTTGAAAAAAATCTGAGAAAAAAATTTTTTCTGCAGAATAAACGGAAACGACCATGTTGTTCGTAAATGGAAAACTTGTTTACCCGGTTAGAATCCTGTGGGCTACCATGGTTCGCCCAATACTTAATGATAAAACAACAATACGGCACCATAGTTGAACTAAAATCTGCGAGGATTGCTTTTTGGGAGTCGACCGCAGGACATGTACCTCTAAGTCTTGTGCGGAGTATGACACAAGAAATTTCTACGATTATTTTTAACAAAGGTGGGCCAACTCATTATCACAGCTACAAAATTTATTCAGAAAGTATTTTACATAAATTTTTTAAGTTCATTTGTTGAAGTGCGGCTATAATTGTATTTATTGTGCACATAGTAAAAAATGAACTTTTTGTGACAATTTTCAATAAAATTGAGATATTTTTTTTTGAAACCTACCAAATTTTTATTGCTTTAATTCTACATTAAATTTGAAATTACTGGAGATTTGAAAATGCACCGCTATAAATAACAATTGCTGAAAATGCTAGTACGGCGGCTATAATACTGCTCTTGATTGTATTTCAGACTGTCCTTCAGTTTTAGAATCTAATATTTTGGTAAATCAGAAAATGTTGGGAATATATCCCCAGATCGGGTTTTTTTTAAAGAAATTAATGAAGAAAAAAAGCATCAATTTATTGAGAGAGATAAAGAGCAGGAAAGCAAAGAAGTGTCTGGAGAGTATTTTAGTTTTATTATGTGAAGAAATACCATTTAGTTGTTATTGTTTGTTACGAAGGATTTTGTAGGTTGGCTGGTCATTTGGCTGTTTATGGCCAGGCTGGAATGGCTGATGAAGATTGGTTTCAGTTTGTGGCTGTTGTTGTTATGTTATTTATGTCGATATTCCTTGGAATGCAGAAGTGCAAGTTTTTTTCCACTCTCTTTAGTATTTCTTTTTTTCGCTTTTATTTTTTTGGTTTTGCAAATTCCCAGGAAAATATTATAAATTCATTTGTGTACACGAAACGAAAAACAAAATTTTGAAAAATAAATTCTCATTCGAAACTCCATAAAAAGCACGAAAACCTCCCAAAATAAGGCAATACGTTCAAGTTGATTATTAGGAACGGATGTATAAGAGAAGCAGACAAGAATTTGAATGATTATCATTCCATTACCAAAAACTGGTTAAGAGTTGTTTGGCCTAAAGGTTTTCCTGGCAATTCCAAAACAACACAAAACAAAACAGAAAAGGAATAAATTGTAAGAAGTATAGAAAAAAGCCGCCTCTTCCATGGCTTGACGAGAGAGTTATAAACATAAAGCAATAAAATAACATTACAAATGATTAAAAAACCAAAAATAACTATTTTTTTATAACCTAAAAAGGAACATTTAAATAATTTAAGAAAAAAGATGAGAAAAGAAAAGAATACTAACTGACAAAGAGAAACACTGAGATTTACGAATAACAAAAGAGAGACTGCGAGAGTTGAACAATCGTATTGTTGAAATACTGGTTGCCTGCCACTGCATATGATGGTTGTGTAAACAAAATTTTGGCGCCAAAATTTCTACAGTTTATCACCAACCGAAATTTAAAACCCCACAGTCATATACCCCCCAACTCTACTCTCTTGACAAAAGAGTGACAAAAAGACAAACAGTCAGGCAGGCAAGCAGGCAGGCAGGCAGACAAACAGACAAGCAAGAAATAAATAAGAAGCAAAAAATAATCTTTAGCAAGTTGGCAGAAATAATGTGTGGAATGAAGTAATTTTGAGTGTGCGTGTGTGTGTGTGGGGCCCTTGAAAAATATAATCCATAAAGATCAACAAACAAAAAAAAAAAAGAAAGAGGCAACCGACCAACAAAATGAAAGGAATGAAAGTTCAGGTTTTTTAAACCAATTCCCACGCATTTCAAAAGAAGAAAATCTTAAATGAATCTCCAGCAACATATAAATTCCATTTCAATTAAGGATAATACACTTTGTTATGCTCCTTCTAATTCCATTTGTGAAATAGAAAACGGAAGCTATTCGAAACAATTGGTCTAAAACATCTACAACTATTGCTCTAGTGATTAAGTTGTGAAACATGATTTCAAAATAAACCGCAAGAATATCCCTTAAAACAGAAATCAAACAAAAAAAAATTATGTTGCAATTGTGGCAAAACTATACATTGACGAAATACTTATTTTCTTTTTTATTAAGATGTATAAAGAAAGACTTTATTGATTGAAAAATAACACATCGACTGAGGCCACACAAGTGCGCTGGTACAACGAAGGATTGAACACACAATTTGCACTTGTTAATTTATGAATGGATCATTGACAGGACTGCATGAAATGTTAGTGCTACCTAAACTGAGAGATAAGAAAATCGTAATCCGTAAAATTAACTTCCTGTAAAAAAAAAATATATAAAAAATTGTATAACCGTAACAAAATGTTAAGAAGAAATGAAAATTTCGTAAATCCTTGTTATACTTTCAACAACAAGAAAAAGTATCATTCAATCATCCATCCATCCATCGTATACGAAGATTTTATTGAGATATTTCTTTTATCGTAAGAAACTACACAAGAAATGGAAGATCTACAGCTGACCGTGCGAACTTATTAATTTCAATCAACTTATCGGAAATAAATAAGAAAAAAAGTGAAAAAATAACGACTCTATCATCTTATCTTTTTTAATTGTCTTTTATAATTGGCGGGTTATTTACAATAACTCTCATAAACTGTTGAACAATTTAAAGAAAAAGGAAAATACAGTTAAAGAAATCATGTCATTTTAAGGTTTTGTTAAGAAGCAACTAGAAATTTCTTAGATGGCTCAACCAAAACGCACGATGTTAATTATAAATAAAACAAAAAGTCTTCAGAAAATTATTTTTATATTTTTTATTATTATAGAAGGATCTATGACAATTATATGTGAAATAAAATTTTGGCCAAATGTTTGCCACGGCTTCGTAAGCCCATATTTTCTGACTGCGAGTCATAATTAAGGTTAAATATCGTTAATGTGCTGAATTATTTTATCCTTTAGCTCTTGAATTGTTCTTGGCTTATTGACGTACACTTTTTCTTTTAAATATCTCCAAAGAAAGAAGACCGACGGTGTCAAATCGCATGATTGTCGCGGCCAATTAACATCGTCACGACAAGAGAAAACACGGCCGTTGAATTTCTCGCGCAAAAGAGCACCATCTGTTGGAACCATATATCGTCCAGGTTCATATACTCAATTTCCGGCCACAAGAATTCGCATCAGTTACGTTTGTGAGATATTTAATTGTTGGGCACGAGGAGCACACAACGAACTGGACGAGCATGCACAGGTGTTACCTCATTTCCTACAGACATGGTTTGCTGAAATTTGCACACAATTCTCCCGATTCTGGACATAATTGGTCGATTATGTTGACAAAAAAAAAAAAGTGCACGATATGCATTTGGATTTTAACGTCCATTTTCGTAAAAGGATTCAACAATCTTTACGCGCTGTTCGATTGTGCACCTCTCCATGGCTGAGTTTGTCTAACACTGAAACAAAGAAATGTCAAATTAAGTTGGGAAAAAAAACTTGAAGTTAAGGTGTGACTCATGATCAACATTGTGCATTATTGTTGGAGCACCCTTTATTTGAGCATTTGTGTAAGAATTCTTGCAGTTACTGTGCATCATGTCTCATTTATCAGGTTTCGCTCTTGTAAGGCAATATGAGCGCTATATTAATTCCCATAACATTCCATGAAGGAACATGGAGACTTCTCTCAGTCAATGATCTGCAACCGCTTATATTTTAACACTCATTAAAAGGGACCTATAGTTTAACGCCGCCTCCGAACGGCAACGATTAACATCGTACATTATGGTTGTACCACCCTTTAGATAACACGTTGCTATGAAAAACATACCTGGCAAGTAATACTTTTTTTCTAACAGGCGCTATCCAGTAAATGAAGTTTTCAAAACACCTTCAGAATCTCGACTTACGGGTAAAAAAAATTAATTTTTCCAACTTTCATGCGGTCATAAGCTAGCTAACTTAGCTGAATATTAACCGATTTTACGTTTCTTTTCAGGTTTGAAAAGAAGAGAAACAGATCTTTTAAAAGATATATACATACAGTGGTGGAAGAAATAATAGGGACACTTTCATTTAGGCCAAATAAGTAGAACAATGTGAAATGGTCTGAAGAAACGAAGATTAATTTATTTGGGTCAGATGGAAAATCGTATGTGCGAACTTCTTTCAATTAGAATGCATTCTTTATTTGATTTTTGTAATGATAAATGAAAATTTAAGAACATTTTAATTTAAGAAAATTTTGATGTGTCCTTATTATTTCTTCTACCACTGTATGTATGTCGTTTAAATAGCCTTGAAAAATCTTGATGCACTTCTCAAGCAACAACACATTTTTCATTAAATTTCCTCCATACTTTTCAAGTTTAGATGCATTTTTGCGCATTAATTTATGCTGGCACCGTATTATTTTGAACTAATTTAGAAACTATGTTTAGTTATAATGAGTCTTATGTTTTAAAAACGGTTGAAAATTGACGGAGTTATTAAGGTTTTCAATAATGCAACTCGTGAAAAAAATCATGCGATTACTAAAATATTTAAAAAAATTTATATCATATTTCTCATACGATCGCAAACTCGGTTTAACTTTTAAACTATACAAATACGATAACGAGATTGGTCCTACTTTACAGCAAGTATCACTGTGTGAGACTTTCAATGCGGATTTGGTCGTGTTTAGGCCCAATTGCCTCATTTAGTAACTACGGATTAAGCATGAATATATTACAACACACTATAGACCAAAAAAGCTTAAACAAGAGATAACTTTAAGTAAACAAGTACAAAAGAAGGCTAAAGTGGGTTTGCCAGCCAACAAGGTTATTTTATTGATTTAGACCATACACGCCACGACCCAAAGAATCTTTGAGCAGCTACATCACATAAAACTTGTTCAGATGTTTATGTTTATTATGCGTAATCTTTACTGATAAATTTCGACATTTCCTAAGCTATGTTGATAGTACAGTAGAGGCTATAGTGCCTGGTAAATATCCTACTCAACTCCGAAATCATCTCCCTAAAGGCAACATTTTAAAATGAGCTGTTGAGTTTTCACCGACTTTGTTCTTAAAACTTCTAAAAAAATATGTTTCATTGTAACTTCGGAGCAAATTTCCCAGGAAGAATACGAAAGGTATTTAATGAAAATCTGCCAGGCTCCTCTCTTTGTCTTACCCTTACAAGATGACAAGGCTTGCGAAGCTGTCAGACTGTTAGGCAAAACAAGGTCTTAGTTTTTTGATATGCACACGGTGTCATTCACATCATTACCTTGAAAAGGGTAAAATAATAGCCGACAATTATTATTTAAAGCCTTTGGACAGAATTTACTCTTGCGAATAAAGAAGTGTTTGTGCATCCAGCATACTACTCTTCAGATTTAACCACTTTCATATGTATTGCTTACTACCAGACATTTCCTTTCATTATATTTGTATGTCGCCTAATAATGTATTACAAATTTTATATCAAAGTTAGGTACCTGCCTTTATGGGTTATTTTACTTTCTACATATCTGGCTTTCATTTAAATGCTTAAAATGTAAAATTTATATTCTAATAATTTTTTTATATAATAAGTTTTGGGAAATAAAAGAAAAAAATTCCACAAAATTTGCAAGAAAAATTTTTCCGCTAATTTTGGTCACAGTTAGGTACCTGCATTTAACTTTGAATAAAATCAGCAATAGCCAACCAATTTTCATGATTTACAGCTTATTTTATTCTCAACATCTTAAGCTTTAATTTAAGTGCTTAGCATATAAAATATTCTTCTTGGACAATTTTTCATGACTTAAAAAAAATTGCTCTAATTTTGGGGCAACAATTTTTTTTGCGTACCTAAGTTATGAATAACTCCGAAACTGTTAAAAATACAAAAAATGTGGATCAAATGATTTATAGGAAATTTTGTTCCTAAGCATTAGGTGGTACTTCATTTAAAATTGGTCAAGTCGTTTTCAAGTTGTGATGAAATATTTTAACAAAACTACCATATTTTGGACGAAAAATTTGCTACGCCTATAAAAAAAAAATTTGAGCCCAATGGAAAAAAACTGAAAACGGATTTGAATTCAGCGCATCAAAATCATTATATTCTATAAAGTTTTATTTAAAGGAACAGTGTTATTTGTTGTTAAATCAACTCGTTAAGTTTTTTGTCCTGGATACATGTTACAAATATCCTTTAAAGTTCACAATTTAGCTGCTAAAATAATATTTTTTTTAACGATTTTTACAGTGAAACAGATTTCGTGTGTGTACTCGTATGTATTTGTGTTAAATTTTATTATAAATTTTATTGAAATTTCGCAAGAATAAAAAAAGCAGGAAAACTAAATCTTATTGTGATTGCTGCCATAAACTATGAAAAAAATAAAAAACAAGAATTGTATTGAAAATTAATTTTGATTTTTTTTTCGTTTTTCATAAATAACACAATAAAGTATTTGTGTTAAAGACAAAATCAATATTTATCTTCGCTATTAAAATCAAAAACTAAATATTCTTTTAATATTTCACACGAATCTGCTCTTTTTCGTTAATAATGTTGCTTCTGCCTGCCTCAAATGATGACGACCGATCATGATGATGATGAGATGAAAAAAAAAAAAAAAATACTTTTTTTTTCTTTAAACAAAAATTGGCCCAAGACAACAATCGAGTAATAAGTGTTTGCGCACTAAAAACAATTCAGTTTCGTTTACTTGTTGCAACAATACAATATCAACAACAACATCGAAATCGACGAAAATAACAAAAACTATAAAAAAAACTAAAAAGGAATTCTTGGAAATGCATTAAAAACCGAATCAGAGGAAGATTGTGAAGACAGTCAGTCAGTTAGTTAGAGTAAAATGGAAGAGAGCGGGACATCAAATTACAGAACTTTGCCGCTTTTTGGGATAATAAAGGATGATTTTAACTTTGAATTTGTTTTGGAAAATTTGTTCAATCAAATATATAGAGAGACTGCTAGCTAAGCAGACAGTGAGCCAAGTGCATAAAAAATTTAAGAAGGGACAACACAGCACAGATTGAATTTTATTTTCCCAACACGTTTTAGGAAAATTTATTATTTTATTATTTATTTATTATTTTTAGTTTTAATTTATGGCAACATTATGAAATGTTTTCTTAGGCTACAACGTACAACGAAGAACACCAACAACAACAATTAAAATAAAAGTGATTAAAGAATTTCTTATTTGTTAACATTATTGTTGCTTCTCCAGGACACTTGCTGTGATAAAAAAGAAAAAAAAAAAACAAAAAAAAACGTTTCATTTCATTGCATTTTATTTGATTTTTTGTTTTTACTTTTCGTTTTTCTCAGGAAACTCTTCTATGATGCTGCTCTGATTTTTTTAAATTCGTTTTATAGGATCACCGGTCATAACTGACAGCGCGGTTTTTCATGTTAAAAACTCAACAATAATGGCACCATTTAAAATGTATTTTATAATCTTCGATCGCTTTTAGACACTCTATCTGCAGGAGAATGAGAGAGAGAGAGAGAGAGAGAGAGATAGAGACAGTGACAGAAATCGACAGACATTCAGAGGAATTCAAATTTTCCATTTTAAAGTGTTTTTTCGATCAGTCAAACAGTTCATTCATTGAATAATTTTTTTTCTTAATGTTGTTGACGTTGTTGTTGCCGTTGTAAATAATGTGATAAGACGTGACTTTAGTTGTTGGTCACATACATACACACACATATGCACACATGCACTCTGCTCTTCATTAATAGCGTTAATGTGATAACAACATCAACATCGACATTTTATCAGGCTATTCTTCCAAATAACTTTGTATTCTCGACTGCTGGCGGCGGCGCTTCAAGGCAGGTCAGATGTTTTTTTTTTATTTTTATTCAGGACTTTTGAAATTACAATGTCTCGTAATTTTGAACTGCAGTTACTTTACTGTAAATGTGCTTTATCTACATGAATTGTAAAGTGTGGCCATAAAAATTGAACACTGGTTTCATTCAACAGGTATCCAAAAATTGCAATCATGTTTTTCGCCCTTACAACTTGATTCTGATTGTTTGTACTACATAAACTTGTTGATTTCTAATTTAAGTTTACTTTCTCCTACTGCAAAATAGATTTTAAATTCTTTGCTTAAGACTTTTAAGCTCTGGTAGAAAAATTGTTGCAACCGCTAAAAGATTGCTGTTTCTTTGGCTGAGTATCATAATGGAGATGATTAACATCGACATCCGCATCATTTAGTAACAATATGTTAAGAATCATCATTAAATATCATTAAATTGCCTTCTTACTTTGTATGATTTTTTTTGATGCAACATTTCCAATTCTCACAATCAAAACACGCAATTCATTCACAAAAATTTTCAAAATTAAAATTTGCATGAGGCGTTTTCATGCACACCATCATCAGTGTAAATTTCAATCAGGGATAAACCACAGATGTTTTTTCTTTCTCTTTCACACACACACAGATGCATTCACACATTTAATACATCATTTTATGCCACTTGACATTCAATCACACGAAGAAAAAAAATAACAATAAATATCCTTTAAGCCATTGACTGAAGTTGACCACAAATATTGGTTTGGTGTCCTAAAGAAACCTTTTGAAAGCACCGGGACTTTTTGTTTGCAAAAGGAAAGGTAGAACAAAAAAAGTCTCACGTTTTTAATCTACATACGCAATGACAGATTGTCATTTGTCACCTCATTGTATGTGTGGTTAACAAAAGTCAACTTAAGACAAATATAAGAAGAAGAACATTTTTTCCTGAACAAATTTCAGGACGAAACTTACAAATTATCTTTAAAACCCCAACAATTGAAGTACGGAAAAAAAAGATCAACAACAAAGTATCTGAAGCTCTGCTTCTCTCTTCCTGTTTCTCTTGTTGTGTAATATTATTGTATTAATTTTGTTTCAAAGTCATGGCCAAAAAAGATTGGTGAATATTCGAAATGAAATATTTACAGGCCAATAAGTAAATACATTTTTGCATATTTTTAAAAGTCCTTTATAAAGCAGAGATTCCGATCTTAATATTTTTGCGGGACGACAAAGGGAAATGAGCTGGATATTTAGTTTTCCAATTCAATTGCCGTTTCGAGTGTTTAATAAAGATACTTCTCTACCCCTCCAGACAAATTCCCATAAAAAGATGATGACAAACATCAGACGAATGATCAGGAGAGAACACCAACTACTGGGAAAAATTACAATGCTAAGTAAGGATCACCACCACCACCACTTAAGCTAGGATTACACGTTTGTCGCAAATGTACCAATATGACACAATTTCTATTGTGCTTTATTGTCGTAAAAATTATTTAAATTTCAAAATTTAAATATTGGTACGCATTGGTAACTTCGATTGCCGTAAAAGAACACAATAAATATTGGGGCATTTTTGATATTTTTATTGCCGCTTTATTACTTATTGGGCAGTCACACGATTGCCGTTCAATCGTGTGATCCCAGCTTTACCAAGGATCTTCACCACTGCACACAATCATATGGAGGCGAGCTACAGTAGTTTAATCATCTACGTGGCTTGAAATCACACGATTAAGGAAACTAAATCAAGGCAATGAATGTTGTTAAATAACACAAAATATACGTTTTTAAATAAGTATGAAGAGCTACTTGGAAAAGTGCAGTTTATGATGCATTCTGGTTTCCCGTATTTCTCCAATTAGATCTACAATCACAATCAATGTTGCAATAACGTATAATGTTTACAATAGAAAATCCTAAAAACTGTAAAATGAAACGGAATTTTGCGAAGCCAAAGCTTAAAAAAATGGATTTCGAATAACCCAAGTTTTATGTTCAACAAAATTATTATTATTTTTTTTTTTCGTACAAAAAGTTTAGTTCGTTACCAAAGAAGTGTAATTAACAGTAATCCTTTAATTCAATTGCTAAAAAGTGGTTTACAACGTTAGAAACGTTCGAGTCGTCCTGGAGAGTTTGTTTCATCAGAAATATGGTAGTCGATAGAATTTATGGACTGACATTAAACAACCGGATACTAAGGTCGTAGTCATCCTCATTTCCTGTCACATTCGATCGAAAGTTTTGTTCGATTTTGTAACTCTGAACCCAACATATATCCATACTAACATACGAGAAACTAAAAAGGGAGGTGGGCCTGTCAATCAACAAGATTTTTACCATACAGGCTGTGCCATTTACATCGATTATCTTGAAAAATGTAAAAAACTATTACAGACGAATATTATTTAGGCGCTTTGGAGAGATTTTTTTTTTTTGGCGATTTAAAGGAAATACTATATCATCTTCTAGTCACTATGGCAAAATTCGTGAATTATGCTTCGAACTGCAATCCCAATTCTAAGACTTTTTCTTACATAAACAACAAAACAAAACAATACAAAACACTTATTGTATCTTTAATTATCGATTCCAAGACTATATTTTTATCGCGTTCTATAGACCCTGTGAGATCATTTTTAAAATACCAACTTTTTATTTTGGTATTTCCCTCTTTAGACTTCAAAAATTGAGAAATACTGCCCATCATTTTCAAACTCTTTGGCTTTTTTGCTTTTATTAGATCGTTTATCTTAACGTTGCTTGCATGATAATCACTTTTTAAAATATACCAAAAAAAAAAAAATATTTTAAAATAAAAAAAAAGATCGTAAATGCAATTTTTCTTTCTACTCTTTCATAATTTTGTTTTCTTTACAAAGCATTGAATTTGGTGTTTTTTAACGACTTATTCAAGTTTTCGTATTTATTTTTGTTCTTATACTGGAGAAGATTATTTCTGCTACCTTTAAGACTCCGTGTGTGGTTCTACACTGGTTATCCGACTGAGTAGTCCTTTACCATTCACGCAAAATTTCTTTGGCAAAGATGTTCTTAATATCTGGTCTGCCGTTTCATGTAGAGAAAGGAATTGCTTTAAAATACTCTTTGAAATGAGTTTTAATGTGCGGTAATAAAGAAATTTAAACAGAAGAAAAAAATTTATACCGATTTACACAAAATATGTCCAAAAAAGAATAGCATGTAAGGGACTCAATTTTTAAGAAACAAATTAGAAAAAATATATTGAAAAGGAATGTAAAAGAAATCAAATTGTTCATTTTGTGTATTATCAGTTCATTTTTTCTTTTTTTCCCAAGAAACTTAACAAATTTTATTAAAGAAAAAAAAAAAAAAAAAAACGTGGAAGAATGTCATGGAAAATAGAGAAAACAAGTGACTTTTTATGTTGGAATAACTGCATTAGTTTGGAAAATTTATTTAAAAATAAAAAAAAATATCATGAAGCGAGCAACAGGCGCACATACTACCTTGATCAAAAAGTTTCCGGAATAACCCCCGCATGGAGCTACCATCGTTGCGATTTGATTTTTTTTTTTTTTTTTGTTAAGTTGGTACATCTGTTGTTGGCTCAATTTTAGCGTCATAGCTTTACATTTGCATTTTTTTTTATTTTTCCATTATTTCCTCTCGCCTGCTGAAACGCGTCCCCGTAAATGGTTTTTTTTAACTCGATTGAACAGAAAGAAGTCACAGGAAGCCGAATCATGTTGCATTTTTGGACAAAAAATTTCGAATAATAATGGCACTGTGCTACGGTGTCTTATAAAGGTGCAAAATCCACGAGTTTTCAGCCCACAATTCTTGTCTCTTTCGGCGAATTACTTCACGTAAACGTCTTATAACGCCCAAATAATACTCTTTGTTTACTGTCTGGTCTTCTGGCAAAAAACTCGGTGTAGTGCATCACGGTTTTAATCCATGAAAACCGTGAGCATTGCCTTCTTTTTTGACTAAAAATGGTCTCGTCTCGTTTGGTGAACGCCATACATTTGCCTGATGTTTCTTGTCCCACGTCTCGTCTTCAGTAAAGATCCTTTTGATGAATTTGGGATCGAATTCAGCCTCTCAAATCATGTCTTTTGCGATTTCATACGGTCAAAATTTAAAAAAATCGCCAATGCATATAGAGATAGATGTACTCTTGGCTACGTAACTTTTGCAAATGTCAAGCTATGACGCTAAGATTTAGTGGGAATATGAACAACAGACTTTACAAAAAAAAAAAAAAAAAACTCAAATCGATCAAACTCAATGATCAAAGAGTACATGCTACGTTTAATACTTACGTGACTTTTTGTATTTCCAGCGCAATAACTTTCTATGCTATTACGGGATTACTGTTGACATTCTTTTTCTTTTTTAGAAAACACTAAAGACAACCATCACTGAACCCAAAGAATACTCTGCGGACTACGCATCATTAATTTCAATAGTTAAAGAGTCGTTCTAGCACAAGCAATTGCTAGCGTTCATAACGATGGGAGAATGTGAAGCTGTAAACATCTGGCACCTAATCTTAATCGCAACTTAAAGGAGTGCAATACTATGTTTACGCGCAATTGGAAAAAGTCTATACTTTATTTTAAGAATTCAGGGACCAGAAAACAATCATGACAGTGAATATCTTCGAATAAAAGTAAGTTAGATAGTAAGACAATCGAGTATTATTCACAGCTTTCGGTAAATTCTATATTGGCTCGTAGCAGCAAATTTGTAGAAATGGTTAGGTGGTAAGGAATTTAGGTCAAACGAAGAGATCAACAATTCAAAGAAATTGTGAGATATGAGTAATTAATTTTGACGAAACATAATTCATCACTGACCTAAGGTCACAAATCGGAATCGATACAACCTGTTGTTATAATTTTTGCCCAATAAGCGCTGTGTTTCAGATTGTGTTTGGCATAAAAAAAAACTAAAATAATTAAAATAAAATAAAATTTTTGTAGTTGATTGTGATCTGCACACCCCGTTAAGATAATAAAGATAAGCAACTCATTGTGCTGCTCAATAAGAATAACAAGAGGGCGCTGCTTTGAGCACGGGTTTACTTTTAAATTAGAGAGTTTTTGTTTAATATCCAGATGTAACCAATACACTAGCAACATTCGTATACATGTGTTATCCTTAAGGATCTTTAAGAAATCCTTTGCATGCAACAAAATCGCTTTTAATGAAACACAAAGCATATTGAGAAGTGTGGGAACCGAATTCTCTTTTGGAAACTACTAAATAATGTGAAACACAAATAAGACAGGACACATATAAAGAAAAAAAGGATAGAGACAACAACAGCAAACACAATAAGACTAGAATTTCAACTGAGAAAAGTGCAGTGCAATGCCGGGCAATGCACAAGCCAGACACAGGTTGTGAACGTGAAGAGCATGAGTTATAACCATGTGCCACAGTCAGTTAACATATTGTGGAGAGACAAGCACACAAATTTTTGTGGCTGTTGTTGTTTATTTAAAAGAAAGAAATCGTGTTGAGACAGGATTCAGGAGGCAAGTCGCAAGTGGCCAAGACCAACAAGTCGATGAAAAGAATTTCTTTATTTTCTTTTTTTTTTTAATTTTGAGTAAGAATATTAAAATAAAAAAAGAAAGAAAATATTTTCCAGATTTAAAATTGTTTCCTTTCTTTAAGTACTTAAGGTGCACGAAAAATCGTGGGAAGATTTTTTTTTTTTTTTGGTTTTTTAAATTTAACAACGATATTGTCTTGAAAGTGACAATGAATCTTTCAGTAAAAGTGCTCAAAACATTTTCCATGCACTTTTTTAAGGCCCTCTTCATCCACAATCGAAAATTACTTATCACTTACTAACGTTCATTTAATTCTGCTGTTATCCAAAGTGCATCATTATCAATTGTCATACGTTCAAACTAAATTTGCTTATCAATACCAAATTAACTAAATTGTGAATGCAATCAATCGTTGCAATTATCTTGAGGAAAAATCAAGAAGATTTTTCCTTTCAATTTTTGATTCAAATCATTTGAAAAAAAACTTTGGCTGATCCTAAGAATATTATTACTTGGCATCAGTGGCAGAATTCTTCTCTCTCTATCGCTGCTACGCTCTGCTGTTGTTTATCATAAAATGTGTCAGAAAAGTACGTTACTTTTGGCACATTCTTCAGTCATTTAATACTCATGTACATAAAAAACATAAAATCTTATATGTATATAAGAGAGAATATGTTGAACATACAGTCTAAAAAATGTGTATAAAGCATTTTAGGAAAATTAAGACAATAATACGTGGTTTGGAAACTAAAAAACAAATTCAAAAAGATTTTAAAAAAAGAAATAAATTCCTCTCTTTCCCACTCCGTAATCAACCCATTTTTTCTCTAAAAAAAAGGTTTTAAGAGTTGCTCAATCTAAGAAAAAACCAATTCGAACGCTTTAGAATGTCAACAAGTAATGGAAATGTTGAAGAAATGAAAAAAAAAAAAAAAAATTGAGCTGGGGAATCATCGAATTACCATCAGATATTTCGTTGGTGGCAGCCATTCAACCTGACACCCATGATCATTCTGATTTAAATACTGGGTACATGGTTATGACATTTAGTTAAAGCCTAATCACTTCATTAACATGCCAAACACAACAAAATGTTTCAAGTTTTGATCACTGTTCCCTTGAATTACAGGGGCGTAAGGTGTCAGTAGTTTTTGTAATAGGACACAAGTTAAAGTTTGCGAGAAGAATTATCCCCGAATTTTTCAAAAATAGTTATTGGTTATTGCATTCTAATAACTGCAACTTATCTGTCAAGAAATCAAAAATCTTTATTCCGTCTTCATAAAAAAAATTAGGAAGATCGAACGGTTATTATTCGACCGGTTCATGTTCTCATTTTCTGTAATTAATTATACATTTTTTATATTTGGAGAATGATTAACAAATAGACTTATTGAAAAGGATCTACAAACGCCTGCTTCGAATGGCAGATGTATGTGTTAGTGTAGTTTTTTGACAGCGTGAATACTTATAAGCAGTCTCTAGCAATGTTGTGAGGTGATACCGCTGTTGAAAATTGTTAGATGGTGTGGCCTGGGATTGAACCTAGGACTTTTTGGGTGGTAGGCGGGTGTCTTGCCTAACATACCACAGTGGCACACAATATTAAATACGTGGTGCATGCATTTATGTTTCTACAGATGTCCTCTGAAGTGTGAAAATATTTGGAAGTCGATGGAAAGGATAAGTCTAGATATATTGCGTGTCCTTTAATAGTAAGCTGAAAAGGCTCATCGACACCAGGAATTATTAACCACCTTAAATATGTCTATAAGATTGACCCTATTGTGCAGCAAGGAAAACTTGAATCTACACCAAGTAGTCTCCAGGCACTGGCAAATCAAATTCTTACAACCGGTTTTTGAAAAAAGTCGAATAATCGACCTCCCTAAAGGAAACATAATCTCGTTTAAAAGGTTTTTATTTGGCTTCGTGGCTTTGTATGTAATCTAGATTATAGTCTTCCTTTCGCAGGAGAAATTAGAGGGTAATAATGTGATGGATGATAAGAAAAACCATGAATTTAAGAAAACGTGCATGCACCTAATCATATGTCCGCGGCTGTAAATATACGTTACGATTTACTAGAAAGAAGAAAAAAAAAACAATAAAAAGAACCCAACGAATTTTCAAAGAAATATCTTTTTTCTTTCTCTGCCTCAGCTAATAACATATCACAATGAGCTGCAGTCGCTGCCACAAATGGTGAGGGGTGTACGTGAGCCGTTGAGCGATTGTTATTTAGTGCCTCACAGTTTGTTTAGCTCAATAAAAGTCATACCATAGACACAACTCGACATTCGCTATAACGAGATGTATGTATGCATGTATGTATGTTAGAAAAACAGCGCGAATTAATTAAAAAGCATTTTCCTCCCCCCTCTATTTCAACTTTTCTTTTTTGTGTTAAGCTGATGATGAGCCCTTATATGAAGACTTTTACCACCATAAACATTTCCATGCAACTCTTGACAAAAAAAAAAGTACAACACACATGCACTTACAGTTTTAACCGAAGCCTTGACGAACGTTGTAATGAAAATAAGAAGACATACGCTCTTTGGAAAAGTCATATGGACACAGACATGTAGTAATTTTGTAACGGCTTTTGCGGCTCAACACGCTTAACGAGCACGGAACTGCAGACAGACACACAATATCTGAAATCTAAAGAATATTTAATTTTTTTCTCTCTTATTATTCTTTATTTGTTTCTCCTCTATTTTCTTGCATACTACGAGTATCTGTGATAGACCCACACACACGCTTGCTAGTAGAGCTCAATTTATGCTTGAATTCTATATATACTTTAGTTAGCTCATAAATGCATTAAAATAAAGAGAAAAACAATAACAAAAGCCATACATTTATATAAAAATGTTGAGATTGTGAATTTTTTATTGAGACCCTCTCTCGCTCTTCCTTACTCACTGTAATGCCATTCATGTATGAGTATAAATAAATGTGTGTGTGTGTGTGTGTGTGTGTGTATGGTACTGCTCATAATTGCTTTAGTGGTGGTGGTTGCAAAAGCAAAAAGCAGACTGAAAAGAAAAAAAAAACTTTTTGTAACGGACAAAAATTTCTTTTCTTTTGGTTTTTATTTTTCCGCCTCTTGGGCACTCGTATACTCTACACCCGGGGTTTATGCATTAGTTTAACTAAAAAAAAGACAACTACAACAACAACACAAACAAGTAATAGCAACCAAAAGCAAAACAAAGACAAAATAAACATAAACATAAACAAAAACTCAACATTTTTTTGCCTTGCGCCTCTTTTTCTTAACTTTAACCTCTTCTACTCTACGAGTTTCGAACTTCTCTTGACTTTTTTCTTGCGCTGTTTTCATGGTAAACGAATGCATCTACTGATTGTCGTTAACATTTTCTCTATATTACAATATATATATATATATATACTCAGTCATATTGTTGTTGTTTTTGTTGTATTTGATTCGATCATATAATGTTTGTTTGACTGGCTCAACATGAATGTGAGATTTTCTCGAAAGAACTGAAACGAACGTTACGAAAAAGAAACCCAACCCAAGAAATTTTATATCCACATACGAGCTACACACCAACCAACGAACCAACCACTACAATTAAGTCATATTATGTTCACATTCAACTACAATTTATGTTTCTCTCTATACTCGAACAATATGCATTTCTATGTGGGCACAAAAAACAAACAAAAAAGGGACTACGAAGTGGCTTGATTGCAAATTATCTGTAGAAGTTTTTTGAATAGCACGTTTTGCATTGAATTTTTAATGCATTGGACGATATAAATGATAGAAGAACGATATATAGTATAGGTACAGTAGGTCAGATATGGTGAAATTTGCTCTGCCCATAGCTATCCATAACTGACGTAATGCTCTAACATACCTGAGCCAAGATACGGCTTTAATTTATCATTAAGATACTACATACTTATGTATTTTTAATAAATTCTTAAAATGTTTCGAATTTTTGATTTAAAACTTGTATGACAGCCAGTTTAAATTCTGGACTGATCCCCAATGAATGTGGTATAGCAGTAGAAGGTAGTAGTGCACTTATTTCCACTAAAATATTGACTTAATTTGATTTAACTCAGCTGCCTACGCCTGAAATTACTAACGCTTTTTGTGTAAATGGCTGCAAAAACTTCATAATGCTCTAAGGATAAATTAGGGGTTTGGTAGACGTCTATGGGATGTATACGAAGTCATTGACGAAATCTCGCTCAGAAATTTTTGCTTCACTATTGGGCCATAAAATGTTATCAATTTAAAAGGTCGATTTAATTAAGTTTATTTTGTCTAAGATTATAAAATTCCACATTGAGCCTATTTTGGAAAGGCGTCTAATATTTATTTCAGAGGACTGTGAGCGAAATTGAAAAGAAAAAATGGTTCTGTAAATCTATTTAACTGGTTGAACATGCGAAAGCCAAGCTTATTGGCTAGCAATGTCGTACCGAAAGTTGCCGTTTTTTTTTAAGTCGGATTAAAAGTTTCAGCCCTTTGTCGTGTTAGGAATTAACTTTATTAATTTAACAGTTTTAGGACCAAATATAACGATCGGCATATTGCACTTTGTTTGTCTCCCTGTATTCCAAAGCCATTTTGATTCAACCACCTTGCTAATTATTTCAGTTCGATGAATTCTTTTACTTGGTTTAGATCTCATTAAACTTTTTTTGATTGTTTGCGAAAAAATCGTAATAAATAAAACGAACAAGACACAGAAAGATGTAACGGCCGTTACTTTTTTCTCTCTCTCTCTCTCTCTCTCTGTTTCCTTTTTTAATATTGACAAGTTCTATTGGCGCCCTCGCTTTTGTCCAACACCCTCTTTCTCTTTCAATGTTTCTGATAAAGAAGAATCTCTACCACAGCCAGTAAAACCAGTATGATTTCGTTTTTAGTCGTTTTTGAATGGGCTCAACATCACAACAACAACAACAACAACAACAACAACAACAACAACAACAACAACAACAACAACAACACCATCATCAAATAATGTAGATGCTGTAGTAGAGCACATCATTTATGCTCAATCCATATATGTATGTATGTGTACATGTTATAAATTTCTATGTAAGTTTATTTGTTTGTCTGCCTTTCATTTCACGCGTAAACTACTGTAACGATTTTATTGTAATTTGGAACACAGACAGGTCTATCTAACGAAAGTGTTGTAGGGTATGCTTTTTTCAAAATTCAATTAGGCAGAGGTTAGAATCGAGAGAAAGCGAAGTTCATATAAGTTTGGCATATTTTTTAGCTTCTGATTAAAATGTTTTTAATTTTGCAAATTTTGTTGAAATTCGAAACACAGGGAGATCTAGTGAATGAAAGTGTAAAATTTTTCAACATTTGGCCAAGGAGATGTTAAAGTGGTTTATTTTCTAAAATGATTTTTTTTTTTATTTTCAAAAACAAAGTTGTTTGTCTGCTAACATTTATCAATCAGATTAAAATAAGTTGTACAAAATTTTATTTTAAACTTCTATGCTTTAAGGAGCTAATAACGGGTAAATGGAGCATTTTTGATTCATAGTCAATTCTTACGAAACAAGTAGTAATTACGGTATAACATGCGAAACTATAAACGATAGTCACAAATGGAGCACATTAAGTTAAAAATTAATTCCAAATGCAGAGTGGGCGTGGCACCTCCAAAAAAATACAATATTTATTGTTGTACATCTCAATAAATATGTATATCAAAAGAAGACTTTAAACGTCGTCTTAGCATATTCTTTACAAAAACGAATAGGAGGTTTAAAAACTGACAGGGACGGGAAAAGAATATTTACCTCCCATTTATCATATACGAGGGCGGATTGATATTGAAGCTATCTAAGTAGGAAAAAACATTTTTTTTTTTTCAAAAACCATTCATTTCTCAACATAGTCTCCTTTTAGCTCAATACACTTAGTAAGACGATTTTCCAACTTTTTTATACCATCTGAATAATACGATTTTGGGAACTCCTCAAAATACGCATTGCTTCGATTGATTTTTGGTTTCAGGTGTGTAGTGGTGAACCCACGTTTCATCAACAGTTATTAATCTACGCCAAAAATCAACAGGATTATGCTTTATCATGTCCAAACACCGCTGTGAAGTGATCTGTCGAACTCGTTTTTGTTCAACACTGAGCAAACGCGGCACCCATCTTGCCGATAGCTTTTTCATATGCAAATGTTCATGCAAAATGTTGAACACACGTTCATATGATATGTTTACCATTTCAGCAATCTTACGGATTTTGACCCGGCGATCATTCAGAACGATATCGTGGATTTTATTGATATTTTCTTCAGTAACCACCTCCTTTGGCCTTCCTGTTGATGGTATTGTTGCAGTGCTTGTTCGGCCCCGTTTAAATTCAGCAATCCAATATTTTACCCTATAATCTGACGGAGCAGATTTGCAGTAATGTTTATCAAGCTTTTCTTTTGTCTCTTTCGCCGTTCTGCCTTTCAAATAATAGTGTTTAATCACTACACGAAATTCACTTTTTTCCATTTTCCAAGAAACACAAAAGTTGCTTACTCCAAACGACTACAACAAATAAACTAATCGATGAATTTGGCTAAAATTTTAACAGCTGACGTTTGACAGATCGTAATTTCTAAGAAAGAAAAAGTTTTTGTGTTTGCGCTGCTATCTAGCGCTAGGTAGCTTCAATGTCAATCCGCCCTCGTACATATACAAATATGTAGACTCCCGGGCAACGCCAGATGAGATAAGCTAGTACACTCATAAAATGTTTATTTTGTTTTTCTTTTTAGTAAACCCAGTGAGAACGTGTGTGGCTGTTATTGTTTTTTTCTCAACAATTGTTGAGCCAACAATACAAAAAAAAAAGAATACTTCAAAGCCTACATTTTACAATTGTGAGCTACATTTAGTTTTTAAACACGATTTCATTTTTATAATGCAAAGGGAATTATTAAAACTGTCTTGTAACAAAAAAATTACATAATACGTACTCGTAAAACGTAAATAGTTTAAATAATTATTTGTAATCTATTTATTGACACGTGTACTTATTAACGCGTCTTTTACAAATTATATATTAACTTAGCGAATGGCAATTGGACGGTGCACAAGCCGTGTGCAAGTTGCAACAGTCATTTAAACGCAATGATATAATGCTGACCTTACTTTTCTATTATTTATAAAATCGTTTCACTGCCTGACTCTCAAGCTATTCATAGATTTTACTAACGAACTACTCATTCTATTATTTTCCTTTTAAATTATCTTCTATATCTGAGTTTTATAAAATAAACCAATTTTTGCTGTTGTTGTATACTTTTTGGTATAATTTTCTGAACGTTCTTGTTGTGTCGATATCAAATAAAGAAATCATACTTAGAGGTCTTATTTTCAAACTGTGAAGAAAATCATTAATCAGAAGATAAAGGGGGACGGTATTTTTATTACACTAAAGGCAGTTTCGCTTCTTTTACAAATTATATATTAACTTAGCGAATGGCGATTGGACGGTGCACAAGCCGTGTGCAAGTTGCAACAGTCATTTAAACGCAATGATATAATGCTGACCTTACTTTTCTATTATTTATAAAATCGTTTCACTGCCTGACTCTCAAGCTATTCATAGATTTTACTAACGAACTACTCATTCTATTATTTTCCTTTTCAATTAGCTTCTATATCTGAGTTCTATAAAATAAACCAATTTTTGTTGTTGTTGTATACTTTTTGGTATAATTTTCTGAAGGTTCTTGTTGTGTCGATATCAAATAAAGAAATCATACTTGGAGGTCTTATTTTCAAACTGTGAAGAAAATCATTAATCAGAAGACAAAGGGGGACGGTATTTTTATTACACTAAAGGCAGTTACAGTTAAACTCACATACGATTTTATTTATTTATTTATTATTCTAATGGCCCAACAATATATTTTATTTTATTTTTTTGAAACACAATTTGCAAACAGAGCGTGAGATCAGCACATGGTTGGCAGGTAATCTCTGTTGTTGCAACAAGAGCAACATCAACTAAAATGAAATGGAACAGCAATTATTTACCAGATTCTATTATTTTATTGAGGCTCCTCAACACAATAAAATTCAGAGTATGAGAAAAATTGCAGGTGAAAGTGAATTGATGCGCAATCAAATGAAGTGAAATGATGGTGCAATATTTAGAAAAGTGGTTTATAAGCACTTGATGTTGTGGCTCATTGTATGATTTTATTGTTTTATCAGCACCACTATACAATGGCTCAACAATCATAATTTTCTTTTTACAATTGCTTTGGAAGAGAAAAAGGTTTGGTTTTTTTGTTGTATTGTTGAGCCATCATTAGTTCATTGTCTAGCCTACTACTGACCTTACTTTTCATGAGATATTTCTAAAAGGCTCAATAAAATCATAAACACCTACACATACACACAAATTGAAACCAGCTATTGATTTTTCTTCCCATCATTAAAATGGATAAAAATGTACAAGGAAACTGAGACACCAGCTGATTGCTCAGAAAAATTCCCATCGATTTTATTGCTTAAATTGTTGTTGTGTCCAACGGATGCAATAGTTGTTGTTTTAGTCCCATATTGAGCCACCAGTTGAACAGTTAAATCTATAGACATAGCATGACGATTTGGACACATACTCTGATCCAGTTAGGAAAACAGCAACTACAACTAAGCAAATAGAGAAAAAAAAATTTCTTTCAGGATGAGTGTTGTTGCTGCTGCCACCTTAAGATATATTCTCCTCGCCATTTGGTCTCTGTCTGCTAAACTAAAGGACAAAAAACGGAACGAAAACCGAAATTTTTCACAATAATAAACAAGTACAAGTGACCCAAAAAAAATATTAAATGACTTTCTTGTGCGAGTCCCTTTTGCAATTTGCAGGTCTTTCCTTTTCTTTTTTTTCACAATTTCTATAATCAATAGAACCTATGTCAACAACAACAATTAAAGCAACTGCAACAGGGTATTTGGCATAACGTTATGGTGTCTTCGTCTGACATTTAGAGAGGATAAAATGAGAGGAAGATTTGAGTACTTGTCGTCGTTCAGCCATTAATTGGCCATCTTTCAATACTTGAGTACAGAAAAATAAATCGTAAAGAAGATTGCTGGAAAAAAAGGCAACAGAAATTAATGTTTTTCCCTAGAATTCTTTGTAATCACCAAACACAGCTATACAAAGTGCATACCTTATCTCCAAATTTCTAGGTTCGGTTAAAGAGCATCAAAAATAGATAGTGATTATTAATGTTTGTGTTCTTGCAAAATAAAAAATAAAAATAAAAACTCGGACAATAAAACCATCATCAGTTTGAAAATATTTTAAAAGTATCGCATATCAAAAATAAAACCGTTCGTTCATCAATGACATTCAATAAAAAACGGAGACAATAAATTTCTTTTTTTTCTTTTTACGATTTCAGCCAGTAGAGATATAAAGTCTTTTAGTAAGTGTATAAGAGAAAATTTCCCACAGGAAATTTGAGTACTCTGCCCGGCTAATGACCGTATAAGTGTTTCTTGGAATGATAATAACGGTCATAGGATATGTTTGTTTGTTACTGTTGCTGATCATTTCGTAAATGTAGTAAAAGGATGCGTGAAATCATCATCGTTAGATGTAGTAATTACAGAACTAATTAGTAGAGATTATTATATAATTTATTACTACAGCCTTGAGACGAAAGACGTTGCTTTTGAAACAATGTGTCTGTTGCTGTTATTTATTCAATTTGTTTTGCTAAATCGCCATGGACGGACATACAGAGAATTCAACACGCTACGCCCATTTTACGGTGGTGGACATATTGGAGTCCGTCCACTGGTTCACTATGGCGACGAAACGCAAGATTTGCCGAAAACTTCACTGCTGTCCGGCCTTTCGCGGCTGTTAAAACCAACAAAACCTATGCCTTCGATCAAGTTCAGCCAGATTTCTGCACCAGAGGCATGGAGGGTTGGAAATTTCGTATGAGCGCCACTCAGCGAACCGTGGTAGATATTTAAGAAGTACACAGAGGGGACGGTAAAGGGGCTATTTCTCCCCTTCCAGAGATACCTATAACTCGGAAAATACCCAAGCTATAGTAACGAAATTTGGTATAATAGTTCAGAGTACTATAAGAATATCAGTCAGCCAAAACTTTGTAATGGTACCAGACTTACTATAAAAAAGTTAATGGACAATGTTATTGTAGCCACTATTTTTATTGGAATCCTCAAAGGTGAAGAAAATATGTGTTCCATACATATGGCATTGATGGCTTTTTAATGGAATGAAGAAATGAAGGAATGTTTGGAGGACAAAACCAAACATTTTTATTGATTTTGATCGAACTTAAAACAGTAATTGAACACAACAAAGACTTTTATCGAAACCACCAGATTAAATTTTATTTTTATTGCATCGAAAATAAAATAAAATTTTTTAAATCGGGATTAAAATGAAATAATTTTATGAATTTTAAAATTTATGAAAAATTCTTCTGTGCACACTCTAACGTTTCTCTTCCGCTTACCTTAAAATGAGATGCTTTAAGTGTCAACCGGATATGTTTATAAATAACAAAACTGGCTTCAAATATTTTTAATTTTCACAGTTTTCCACAAAGGAAGCAAAAACAAACATATCCGGTCATCCATTGACGGTCAAGCAAAAAGTGAAAACGTTTGAAATGTCATTGACTTAATTGTATTGCAAATAAAATATTTTATTAACTTGTCAGTATATCTGCACAATTAACGGTTGCTAGGAGCAAAAGAAAAACGGAAGCATCTGATCATCGCATTTTGGTCTGTCTAAACTAAAATCGTGGGAGTTACTATATATGTGTTTCAAAAGAAATACAAATAAACAGTTTTTAGGAAACGGAAGTTTCTTTAAGGATTTTTGTTTTCTGGATTGGTTTTCTTAAAAAACAAATTATAACTGACATTTTTTGTTGTTGTATGAAATGGGATTTCATGAATGAAAACGATCTGATCTTAAGAAGGATATAAGAAATTTATCAATAGAATTCTAAGGAAACCTACAATTGTTCTCCTGCATCGAGTATGAGTATAAACAATCAGCCGAAAAAAAGCTTTTATTATTACGGTTTAATGGATATTGCGCTTTTATTAACAATTTTCTTAGAATTTCTTAGTCCATGCAGGATAATGAGCTCACAAAAATGGAACACTAAAAAATACAAAAAAAAAAATAAATTCTCGTACATCATACGTCTCGTCTTTACAAGATATTTCTTAGAGACTAAACAATAATACGAAAATAAAGTACGAAACAACGAAATGATGAAAAACACCATTTCCCAAAACAATATGAAATTGATACCAAGTCGTTGGATATAATTTAAGTCTTTTCAATAAAAATCTATTCATTTGCAAAGGCGTTTACAAAGTTTATTAAAAAATAAAATGACTTCAGATAAGGTTCTTATGTCCTAGATCATCGCATAATAGGTCTTCTCAGTATTGATTACAGAAACAAATTGGAAGATGGCGAAATCCATTGGATAAATAATCGCTGTGTGGTCACCTCCATTATTGTCATGTAAAAGCTAAAAACTATTTTTCTATATTTTCGTGTATTTTTTGGCATAACATCCTGCAAAGGGCCATACAATAAATGGTGGGCAAATTTGAGGTTAGGAAGTAGATTGGCTTAAAAACAATTTTTTTTGACAAATTTAGTTTTATTTATACCAATATAAAGTAGAAATATGGGCATTAATAATGGAATACGATGTCGGGTAAATGGTCACTTCTAGCACGTCGGCAGATATCCGTTCTTTTCACAAAGTTTTTAACCACATTTTGCAACAAAGCTTCGCTTATCTCGTCAATACAGCGCCGAATTTCATCTTTCAGTGTCAGTTGTTAGTGGTTTGTTCAAATAAACCCCGTCTTTCAAATGGCCCCAGAGAAAATAGTCCAGCGGCGTTAAATCATAAGAACGAGGCGGCCAATTGACATCGCCAAATCGAGAAATTATGCGACCGGGAAATTTCTCATGCAACTGCATTGCTTGGCTGTCTGTTTGACTTGTGATGCCATTCTGCTGGAACCAAAGGTCACTGATGTCAACATTACCCAATTGTGGCTACAAAAAATTGGTTATTATGGTTTAGTAGCACAGAGAATTCACGGAGACGATGATTTCTTGCTCATTTATGAAGAAATACGGAGCGATGATGCCGCCTAACCACAAACCGCACCATACCGTCACTTTCTTTGGATGTCATGGTTTTTCGAGGACTGTTTGTGGATTTTGTGACATGTGCGACAATTTTGTTTGTTTACATAATCGTCTAATTGAAAATGGGCCTCATCACAAGATGATATTGTTGAAAAATGCGTTGTTTTCGTTCAGTTTTTCGGACAGTAAATTTTCACAATTAAAATTCTTTGTTCAACAGTCTAGCGTTCCATAGTTAAAATTTCCCAATTTTTTACTAAATAAGTGTCAAAGGTTGAAAGATCAATTCTTCACATTTCATCAGCCAATTTACTTCCTAACCTCAAATTCGCCCACCCTGTACTTAAGGTAATACCCCTCGTAGACTGTACAGGCTTGACACAGACTGAGAATGGTAGCAAAAACGAGACGTTTCATCGAACCTAGCGTGGTTGCTTTAGATTTTATTTTTCTTCAGATATAATTTAACAGGAGAGCAGTTTCCGTAACTTTTTGTACTTTTAGCTCATTACCTTTTAATGCAAAACAAATTCACTGGTGTTATTCGACTAGTGGTCGACATGACAGAAAAAGTCCATAAAATCCTAAACCTATTTATACAATACGGCCCATGGTTACTCTAACTCGAGTATAAGTACAACCGTGTGGTCCTTTTAGAAGAGCGTTTGGCAATTTTCAGGTGCAATCTAAATCAAATTTTACGCCGTTTTCTAACTGTGGATGGAACATGTATCCATCACATAATTTAAATCAATTCGTATCGAATACAATGAAATAGAAAAAACGGCGCCATCTAGCACAAAAAATACTTCGCTATGAATCTGGCTAAGAACTGCTTTTCTATCCAGCATGCTCTCCAGATGGAGTCCTTGTTAAATATTTTCGGTTTTCCAATAAGAAAAAACAAAGCCACGTTTTCCAGATTTCTAAAAACGTAAAACAAAGCATACTTTTGCATTACAAATGCCAAGTCCAAATTTCTCATGAGTTGTTTCGTAAATAAAGGATTAAATTGAATCATTTTAACGAAGAATCAAACAATTTCTTGTTAAAATCGAAAACGATTTCCTCGGAAATTCTCTCTCTAATTTCTTAATGAAATGGTGTATATATCGAGAATTAAACAAATCTTGATTTTGGCGTGTACACGAGTATGTGAATGAAATGTTGTCGTAATACCTGTATAGTGTATTTGTTGTAGCTGCTGTTGTTGTATTTTAAAATTTATTTCGGTTTTATAAAAAAAAAAAATAATAATAAACGTGAACGAGTAGTTATTGTTAGACTTCTTGGAATTTTATTTTTGACAACTACAAATACAACCAACCAACCAGTCAACCTGATCCAAAAGACAGGAGAACCAAAATTTTTGAGGCGCATTTTCTCATGATTTAAATTTTAGTTCTACTCACAAAAAAGATTCCTTTTCTTTCTCTTCTGTGGTGCTCCTCTCCATACAAGGTTGAAAATGAACATTAACTTGTATTAGCAGTTCTTGTTTTTTTTTCTCTTCTCGTTTTTTCTTAAGACATTGTTGTCTCGAATAATTTTTTATATTTTTGATTATAATTTATTTCTAAATTAAAAGGAATTTAATCAAATAAGCACACACATTCACTTAAAATAGTTTCAACTCAAACGACAAAGCACGTTCACTGACACGGCAAAGAAAACAACAACAATTAGGACCATTTGAAAAAGGATAACAAAATACAATAAATATTTTCTCGTAATAATTCATTTCTAGAAAAGATTTCTCTATGTATGAAGTATTGAAGAAAGAGAACGATAGCGATTTGCTTTTAACTCATTTGTACCTGTCGTTAGGGCGGTCGTTCAATCAAATTCCCTTTTTTCGTAATCAAAATAAGTGTATGTTGTTGCTTTCCTGTGACATGATAAGATTTATGAATGAAATTTTTAACGTTTAGATTCTGATAACTTTTAGAAGTTTATTTTTTTAGTGTTTGTGTTTGTTGTTATTTGAAATAAATTAATTTGTCATATAGAAAGTTAGTTCAAAAAATGAGGTGACATTTTTAATTTTCCAGCAAATTTTGAAGATTATGTCCAATTACACGATGCGACAAAAATAAATACCTGGCAAGTGATACTATTTCCCTCATAGGCGCTATCGAGTAGAACAGGGATCTGTTTTTGTAATTTACCTTACCTTTATGCTAATAACTTAGCTGAATATTAGCCGATTTAAAATTTCTTTTCGGATTTGGAAAAAAGAGAAACAGACTTTTTAAATGATATACATGTCGTTTAAGTAGCCTTGAAGAATCTGGGTGTATTTCTCAAGCAAACACATTTTTCAGTCAATTTTTTCCACATTTTTTCAAGTTGAGATGTGTTTTTGCGCACTATTTTATATAAGAAACATTCTGTTGATGAATTAATTAAGGAATTATTTTAAGTTTTGAATAAAATGAGACTTATAGTTTAGAAATCCAGTGGAAATTAATGGAGTTATTAAGCTTTTTCGTACAGCAACTCATGAAAAAATCGTATAAGTGCATGAAGATCCGAAAAACCGGTTTTTTTACCCGCAACTCGAGAATCTCGAAATTCAGCCACATTTATGCAAAATAATAATGAAAAATTTCGACGAACGAGTGTGTATGTGCATGCAAAGCCCTGTAGGCCATTTGCCCGATGTGTTATTCTATAAACAACCCTATCCTATGTACTTTATGATTCAATAAAAAATAACAACTAAAAGACTAAAAATAAAAATTGTGTTTTCTGTTTAATTCAAACCTCGCATTAATTTTGGGATACCCTTTACATACTCATACACATTTCTAATTATTGCTATGAGTACGCTTACTCTAACGTTTGCAGTACTCATTATACTCTTCTTAACTTATTATGTAAAGACAATGCAAAATGATTTAATGATTCAAATACGAACATGCAAATATTCATTATGAGGGTCTCAATATGAGTGAATCAAAGTACGTAGTTGCATTTGAATGATGTGTACTGACTTATATTTACAATGTTTTCTTGCTGATCTCTGGTACCCATAATAATTCGGCACCCTGGGACTTTGAATAGCTACCAAAATCAAGGACCGTTGGGGCAACAATGACAGTACAATGGAACTCGCCCTTTTATCATCGAAATTGAGTATTCGTTCCATACAAAAAACTCAAAGACTTTCTTTCGGTGACATTTGTTGTTTCTTTTCAGTTTACTATGTTAAAAAGACATCTTATTTTTTGAACGCACTTCGTTTTTTCCTAATTTTTTATCAGTTTTAAGGATCAGCTTCACACTCTTGTACAAAATTTTCACAATAATTCAAGTGTACGAGAATGAGGTTATGCGAGTGTGTGTGTATGGAAGTCGGCCATTCATAATGCTTGTTGTTGTTCTTACGTTTTCTTTGCAGACATAATTTTACAACCTTGACTGTGATTAGAACCTAAAAATGTCACAAGTTCATGTGGCGGTAGTGTGTTAAAAAATAAAAAGAAGAAAAATGTTCGAAATTTAGATAAAAAAATACACAGAAATTCATTCACTCATTTGCTTTGAAACGCTATTGCCATTCATTTACTCTCTCACTTAAGTATTTAAACGATCTTTCAATGAATGAATTCGATATGAAATGTAGTTTTTAAGATAAAATTTTATTCGTTTAGAGTAAATCCAAGAAAGACTTGCAGTTATGACTGTTATTTAAAATTATAAAAAACTAAACACGGTGATATTTATATCTTTTGACATCAAAGGATTTGTAATTTTTTTTTTTTTGGAAACAAGGTTCATCGAGTTAAAAGAATTTAAGTTCAATGCCAGTTGTGAGCATAATTGAGTAGAGTATAACATTTTTTTTTTTAACTATTCCAAGGCAAACTTTGTCTTATTTGTTTTTACGCTTTTCTCTAATAAGATTTAAGATTTCAGAAAGGTTTTAAAATTTTGGAAATTTATTCGATTAACTTATAAAGCGGAAAAGCTTATTTGCCAAACATGAAGTGAAAACAATCCCCTCAAGACAATTAAAAAAGAAAACTATTTCATTTAAAATTGCTGCCAACTTTGTGGGAAATGTCAGTTAATGCCATCATCAGTAAACAAAATTATGGAGGTAAGTATTAATAAGTTATTGAAACCACAGACCATACGTCTATCTTAACCATTGACCTATCGTGCGATTTGACGCCTCTTGGTGTTTTTTGCGGTTACATTAAAAATCCAACAACTTTTGAACTTTTGTTGGTCAACAAACTTATGATATTCATGGAATAATACCAGAAGTGTGTTCTTGAACTTACAGGCTATACTACGTTCTAACAGCTAATTCGTGATGTTTATTTATTAGTATTTTTAAAACATAAATGCCATAGGATTTAACGTGACGGAGAAGATTATATTGATTCATGTTCTGGTAAATGTGCAAATTTGTGATTTATTAGGGCATAAAAATTGTTAGGTTACAATTTCATCTATAAGCTCGGAATACTTTGTGCATATACTTCTTCAAACACCACAATTACACCCATATACGAACAAAAAGGGGTTAAGCGAATGGATACATCAATTAAAACACGGGTAACAACATCTCTATGCGAAACTTAGATTCTCTTATGAAGACAATTATTTGTTGTTGTTGTATGAGATTTTGACTAAAAATAATAAAATATGGACCATTCTTTCATATGAGGATGAGATGAGGATGGTAATGAGGTTTAACGCAAACAATCGCAAAAACAAAGAAATCCGTTCTGGGTCTTTCGTTTTGAGTACAATACGTTACAATTGTTTTGTAATACAAAGTCCTGTGTGTGTGTGTGTGTGTGTGTGTGTGTGTGTGTGTGTGAATGTGTGTGTGTATTTATGCAAATGTTTTATTAAATCCTTCCATCAAGTAATTTTAACGAAACCCTTGAAATCGTTTTTACTGTTTAATTTGAAAAATGAATAAATAACTTGTGGAGGCCGTTGGTCTCGTTGTAAAATGACCAGATGATGCCTTTTTTAATTTAACAAAAAAGGCACTAAGCAACAAATACTTACTATTCTTACTAATTTTAGGTTGAAAAAAAAAGAATATGTAAATGAAATTTATTCATTAATTCTTGCTTTTGAGACTCACACCAATTTATGGATAAATTCCATGAACAATGCATTACTAACTAAATAAATACAATATAGTATGATATTGAAGCTACCTATGTAGGAAGACAACATAATTTTTTCAAAAACCATTCATTTCTCAACATAGTCTTCTTTTAGCTCAATACACTTAGTAAGACGATTTTCCAACTTTTTTATACCATCTGAATAATACGATTTTGGGAACTCCTCAAAGTACGTATTAGTTTCGGTAATCACTTCTTCGTTTGAGATGAATCTTTTTCCTGCGTGCCGTTTTTTCAAGTTACTAGAGAGTAAATCTGGACTATAAGGTGGATGATCAACCAATTCGAAGTGGATTTCTCGTAGTTTTAGCATCGTATCTAATGCTGTGAGAACCGGTGCGTTGTCTTGAAGAAAGAGCATTTTTTTCTTGTTTAAATGTGGTCATTTTTCCTTGATTGCATCAACCAATTGATCCAATAATGCACGATAATACTCTCCTGTGATTGTGGATCCCTTTTCATGATAATCGATGAGCAATATACCGTGTGCATCCCAAAATACAGTGGCCATAACCTTGGCAGCCGATTTCGCTGTCTTCGCCTTCTTCAGAGCACTTCCACCAGCTTCCACCCACTGCTTCGATTGATATTTTGTTTCAGGCGTGTAGTGGTGAACCCACGTTTCATCAACAGTTATTAATCTACGCCAAAAATCAGCAGGATTATGCTTTATCATGTCCAAACACCGCTGTGAAGAGATCTGTCGAACTCGTTTTTGTTCAACACTGAGCAAACGCGGCACCCATCTTGCCGATAGCCTTTTCATATGCAAATGTTCATGCAAAATGTTGAACAAACGTTCATATGATATGTTTACCATTTCAGCAATCTCAAGGATTTTGACCCGGCGATCATTCATAACGATATCAAGGATTTTCTTGAGTAACCACCTCCTTTGGCCTTCCTGTTGATGGTATTGTTGCAGTGCTTGTTCGGCCGCGTTTAAATTCAGCAGTCCAATATTTTACCATATAATCTGACGGAGCAGATTCGCCGTAATGTTTATCAAGCTTTTCTTTTGTCTCTTTCGCCGTTTTGCCTTTCAAATAATAGTGTTTAGTCACTACACGAAATTCACTTTTATCAATTTTTTGTGTTTATGCTGCCATGTAGCGCTAGGTATCTTCAATGTCAATCCGCCCTCGTAAATAGATCATGTCTCAAGAAACATTGTTCATATCGCTCTAACCCACCAACTAAACATAATACTACTTTGATCAGAAAGTTTCCGGAATAACCCCCTATGGCGGTCCCATTGTTCCATTTGATAATTCCAATAACATTCCATGAAAGAACATGGGGACTGGACCTCCCTCAGTCAATGAGCTGCACCCTGCACGGCAAATGCATTAGAGAAGTTTTCAATAGTAGTAATACTCATAACCAGTTACTAGCTAACGTTATGAGGTGATAGCGCTGTCGAAAAACTTTTTCTTCTTTTTTTATAAGATGGTCTGTCCTGGTATTGAACCGAGGACCTTCTGGTTGGTAGGCGGGTGTCTTACCTACCATACCACAGCGGCACACTCGACGGTGTTTTATTATGGTGCACGATCCAAGTGTTTTCTGCTCACAATTCTCTTTCGGCGATTTGCTTCACTAAAACGTCTCGTAACGCCCAAATAATACTCTTTGTTTACAACGTTGTAATCCATGAAAATCGTGAGCATTGCCTATTTTGACTGAAAATGGTCTTGGCTCATTTGGTGAACGCCATTCACTTGCCTGATATCTGGATTGTGTGTCGTATTCATAAAACCTCGTCTCGTCTCAACTAATGATACTTTTGACGAATGTGGGATCGGATTCAACCTTGCAAATCATGTCTTTTGCGACCTTAAAAACCAAATCCAAAAAAAAAAACACTGCCTAACTTCAGTTCTTATGAAATTTATACTTATATATTTTCTTCTTTCTGTACTCAAGCAGGTACAGTGGCCGGGAAAGGATTAAGCAGATTCTCCAGCAATTTACTTTTATATTTTTTTTTTTAAGAAAAAGTAATTTGGTTTTGAACAGCAACAAGTATTTTTTAGTTAAAATGAGTTATTTTTTTGCTCAACTTTTGGTCTGCCATAAATTTTTTTATTTGTTTGCAGGGCTGGAAAAAAAAACTGTTTTTTTTAACCCAATCCACTTGGGGATTTTGAGAGTTTTTGAGGTTTATTGGGTTTTATAACTGCTTTCAAATTTCGTTCATTGCGACAATATTTTTCTTTGTTAGTACAAAACCCGGGTGGGTTTAATTGGGTTACCCAGTGGGTTGCCAACCCCGTTTGATTGGTCTCTGGGTGCGGTGCGCATGCACCGCCTTTTAACCTAACCTAACCTAACCATGTACGCATTTTCGAAGCGAGTAATTTCTGTTTTATAAATAAAACTTTCTCGGTTTTCTATTTTTAAAAGAGAGAACAATTTATTCTTTAGAAAATTATTATAAAGTAACATTTAAAGTAAAAATAAATTAAGTGTGAAGGCAGCCAATCGATAAATTTCTGCCAACTGAGTATTTAAAACAATAGCCGTCTTCCATAAGAATACTAAAGATTTACAGGATAGCACAAAAATGTATTTCAAATTCGAGAATATTACAAAAATACATATACATTTTCTTTAATTTGTATTTTTTTTCTTTTTATGGATATAAAGGTTTTAAGGTCGGAAGAATTATTATTTGCTATCCAACTCGACAGTGTTCGAGAATTTTATAAATTTTGCCACAGTGTGATGTTTTACTGTGACTAAAAAAAGTGCTTTTTTTCATAATTTCTTTTGTAAAATAAACAGTTTAAGTCATTTTCTAACACTTTTAGTAGTTTTTGTCACGTAATCCAAGTGATATTTGCTAAGCTGTTTGTGTCACAATTACACAACAGGCTCTACTCGTTTTACACATGAACGTTGTTTAAGTATGTTTTACTTTCGGTCACAATGTCACCGACCGACCTGCTGTGTTTTGTTTAATTTTTCAATGAATGGGTGTTCAAGAGCCTCAATGGCATACCGAAGACAATTTTTCTAAGTTATGGAAAAACGGAATACATTCTAAAACTAACAACAACACAAAGTGTGAAAATTTATAAGATTTTTTCTACAAAAAAAAAAAGAATCTTTTTCTATATATTGACTTTGACAAAAAATTTGTTATCGATACTCTAAACAAATAAGCCTGCAGTACTGCAGGTAGTAGGTCACTCTAAAAATCAAGAGCCATAAACAGCTGATTTAGAATGTAATTTCGAATTTAAAAACCTGATCCTGATAAAGTATTATTTACTTCAATATGTATTTCTTTTTTATTTTAACATTTTATTTTGTCCCAATTTAAAGGGTGGGCAATTTAAAGGTTTAAATTTAAAAATGCAATAAAACAAAAATTTGAAATTTTATCAATTTTGTTGTTGTTGTTGTGACGTACAATTGTTCCGGCTAGAAATGAAATATCATTTCATTCATGACTCCCGCGGTTGGCCTCACAGTACTCCATTCGATCGGACCAATTTTCGAGGGCTTGTTCGAGTATGGTATTGGTCTTCTAATGCTCAACTGTTTCTGGTTTGTCGGCCACATAGAAAATAGTCCAACGGTGTTAAATCGCAGCTTCTTGGCGGCCAACTGACATCACCATTTCGGTTAATTAGACCGCCATCGACCCTAATTCCTGATCACAGGGCTATCCTGGGATATTGAGTAGCCGATAAACTTGCCAGATCGGGCACAGTTTTACCAGTTGTTCATCCATTTGTGGATATTGGTATTCCTCTTTCCTCCATCTAACTGGCTACTGAGGAAAACTATCTATTGGCGGCTGATAGATCCTACTTGAGGAGGAATCTTGCTTCACTGCCCAAGTCACCTGGCCTACACTGAACAGTAAGTGGACCAATCAGCTACCGAAACTTAATCGTATCTCTAATGCTTTATCTAGCTTAGGTCGTAGCGTAATGGGTAGGAATGCGAAACTGGTTTCTGTAAAATATTTCTTTCCAAGTTGTAAAAGAAAGCGTGTCCCACTTCAGTTTGACGCAATAAATCGATTGAGACATGAGATGTGTGGCAAGTAACACCATCCTGTCGAAACCAAACATCGTTTACATCAATACCATGAAGCGCTGGCACAAAAAAATCGGTTATCAGGGTGCGATAGGTGTCTCCATTGACCGTAATGGTTGCGAAATATGAAATATGGGTCAATGATGCTTCCGCTCCACAAGCCGCACCAAAAAGTCACTCGTAATGGGTCCATAGGCGTCTGTAAGACCACGTTTGGGTTTTCTGAGCCCCAAATACGGCAATTTTGCTTATTAACGTACCCACTAAGATGAAAATGAGCTTCATCCGAAAAGATGATTTTAAATGATGATAAATTTCCACTAAATCCCAGCGTTGCTCAAGCGTAAATCGATTCATTTTGTTCAGTGGAGATAATATACTGAATTTTGTGACAGAATGACATAAGTACTGCCAGATCTGAAATAACCGCTGGTTCACATTTAAACTTTTTAATTGCCCACCCTATACTTAATCCTAATGGTGAAAGTTTATATTTGACACGACAAAATACTCAATACAGCGTCAAGTCAATTTAAATTATATCTTTAAAATTAAGATATCTATCCATGTACCATAAATAATACATGGGCTGAAAAGTACCGGGACTAACACACATATGACTCTAGTTTTATTACATTCAATTAGTGCTAACCTTCAAAAGATAGCTGTTAAAAGTTCATGATATTCTATTAATTAGTTTTTGTTTTAGCTGACTTCAAACGTGATCGTAGAGACACCGGTGATACAGAACGCAGTGGACGTCTAAATGAGGCGGTAACACCAGAAAACATAAAAAAAAAATTCACAAAATCGTTTTGAATAATGAAAAAATGAAAGATATTAAAAGAACGTATTGGCTGATTTTAAAACAACGGCAAAACTGCATGAATTGAACTTCGAATTACTCCCACATCTACCGTATTTGCCTGATTTGGCTCCCAGCGACTACTGACTGTTCGCAGATCTCAAAAAAATGCTCGCCGGTAAAAAATGTTGCACGAGTGAAGAGATTATTGCTGAGACTGAGGCCTATTTTGAGGTAAAAGATAAATCGTTCTACAAAAGTGGTATTGAAATGTTAAAATGGCGCTGACATGATTGCATTACTCTTAATGGAGATTACGTTGATGAATAATAAAGCCAATTTTGGGCACAGGACTTTTGAGCCCAAGTGTTAATAAACATAAGTAAGAAATACAAAAAATGACATCAAAACAAACTTGCTTAGTTCAGATATTTCTAGTCTTACTTTCAAATACATTTTTGGGAAAACTGGAGTCTGATATGAACAAACTATTAAAATCAACGATCAACATTTTCAGTCACAAAATAAATAAACAACCCAATCGTTCAAAAATAAAACAAATTTAAACAAAACTTTTGTGTTCCCAGAAATAATCAACAACCTAGACACTAACAATACTCTAGAGTTGCGACATTAATTTTTAGTGATCAAAAGATAAAAATTCTAATTTTTTTATTATTGCCACACATGCTCAACTTAAAGTGGCGCACAATGTGTAAACGAGCAGCAAGAAACATCAATGAGAGTAAATATAAGTTCCTTATAATTTTGTTTTTTTTTTTTTTTTGTCTGTTTGGTTTCATGAAGTGAGATTTTCCAGATTTCACTACGTCAAAAAAAGTGAACGATAAAACATATCTTGCTTTTTTTGGCGCGAAATATTTCAAATTCAATACTAAGTTCCAAAATAGCAAGGAGAGAATAAGAATTTGTCCTGAAAAGAGATTGAAAAAACAAATTTCAATTTGAAATGGTTTTAATGTGGAAACACAGAGGAAAAGGACACTTTCCCATTAAAGAAGGGGCGTGGATTTAAAAATTTGTTCGCTATTTTATGGTTCACGATGAAGAAGAAACAAGAACCAAAAAGACAGAAGCTGTTGATCATTTAATGCAATCATACGTTCACTTAATGTCTTACAGATGTTAAGTGTGGGTTGTTTTACGGTTAGTTTTATAATTAAATCATGAAAACAACCAACAACGTTTTTGCATTTCTTTGAAATTCGAATAGGATTGCGTTACTTTATTGTTTGCAAGAATTGACTTTTGTGGTCGGTTTTAATCGTATTGAATTGGTCTTCGGAAAACCACTTAACATGCCACACTCACTTAAGAAAATTGATAGGTAGAAAGAGATTACGTTGTAACATGTTGGCAAGTGTGTTTCAGTTTACAATACAGTTTATTAAAGAAAAAAATTATTCAATTACAAAATGTCGCAAGGACTTTCATTTATTATTTCCAATATGATAGAATATCAAATATTTTAAATGAGATATAAATGGGTACTTAACTCTCTGCGATTGACGTGGTAGTCTAGCAGACATCATAAAGATAAAAAAACTGTTTGCGCCATTATGCCATGTAAGTTTAATATAAATTTTTGTTCTGAATTCAAAAAAATATCATAATAAATAACAAGGTACGACAGAATTTAGAAAATATAGAGCGTTTGAGAGGTGTCTGGCATTCTACCGCGGCAGTAGGAATAGTGACAATTAGATCTCATCAAATTAGGTCTTAAATTTTAAACTGTACGAGTATTAAAAACAAAGACATTAAGAAGATTTAATGATGTTGATAAAATAACGCTCATTTTTAAATCAAACTAGAGTAACCTCTCCCTCGTTACTGGGAGACTTTGTGTTGTATACCTATAAAATGTATTGCTCATAAAATATATTTAAAGAAATACATTAAAATTAATTATTTGTATTGACTACCAAGTCGTATAGAGCATATTTTACTTTGTATTAGAGGTGCCACACCCACTTATTCAATTTCGCTCATATTTCTACTGATGATATGTATTAACTACTAAGTCATTTAGACCAAATTCAGAGCCTTCCATTCTAATCGTTCTCTAGATATACAAAAAGCAATATTTTCTTTGTATGGAAGCTGCCACTCCCACTCCCACTTATCCAATTCGGTCCTTTTTTACTGATGATTTATATTTTCCACAAAGTTATTTATTTGTTATCCTTTGCCAACATTTCAAATTTTAGCGAACATCGGTTCTTACCATAAGGCACTCCAGCTTCTTTACAAATTTTCCAAGAAATAACCATAGATTAGTTAGCAGCAAACCATTTTTACTCTAAAAACTTAGTTTAGTTCTTAGTGCGGTGCATAGTGAAAACTGTTTAAAGCCGTTGGGTAGGGTATTATTAGAAGTGGCGTGGATCGACTATAAGCTTTTTATGTTGATAGTTGGGGTCTCCTTTGTTTTACAATTATTTACATATATTGTTTTTTATTGCCCTTTTTCAGACCAAATTTAGAAACTCTTACTATTACAGACACAGAAATAAAAATTTTATATAGGCGTGGCACCGCTCAGTTGAATAGAAACACGATCAGTGAAAATACACCTTTCCAACGCATATATTTGTTTGTGAATCGGGTTACGAGTTCTCGAGCTATAAAATGAAGAACATAGGACAACTTATTTATATATATAGACGACTATATATAGATTTCAAATTCCTAAAACAAGTGATTTATGTTTTCAATTCCCTTCGATAGTTCAAATAAAATATTAAGCAAGAAATTGAATAGTGCTAACAATCAAAGTAAAGTACAACTGAGTCTGAAAAACTACATTTTAAATAAAAAAATATTTAATAGCAAAATCCAGTTGGCTTTCGGCAGTTTAGAACCACACATTGGCTCAGCTCCTTAAATTTTGGAATGCATTACATATCGCAGTAATTGCCGTGATTTTACTGAGAAAAATTTAATGGTAAATTTGTAATTAAAATATATATACATAAAAAACAAATAATACTAAGCTTCATTGAGAACATCCTTAATGCCTACAGAAGATTTGCGTCATTGACTTCAAAACAAGTTTTTGCAGGAAAAACACTAAAAAGTACACACACATTGGATCTGTGGTTTAGAGATATAATTTTGAAATGGAGCAAAAATGTTGCAGAGAAAATAAATACATATTTCTACACAGTTTTCAACAGCCGAGATAAATATGAAACCACAAGTGGAGAAATAAATAATAAGAATGAACATATTTATGCAAATTAAAAACAAAGATTAAATCGTTAACGGTTACAAGTTCTAAACAATTAAAAAAAAAACTTAAAATAAAAAACAAAATTTAGAAAACTACGGATTCTCAAGAAACAGCAGAAATTAGCTAAATAGCACACCTAGCGCTACAACTGCACATACAAATCCGTTTCAATAATTACTTATTTAAATTAATCAAATCCATATACTCAGATTAACATTGCAAAAAATTTCAAATCAGAGATTTCTGATGCTTTTAACGCAGCAATGCCTAAATAGTTTGCTCTTTAGTTAACTGCTGATATGCTGTTAAAAATTCAAGGTTAATTTTTTTTTCTACGAAAACGAATTAATTTACTAAACCAACTAATGCATTGATAACAAATATTAAAAGAACAACAAAAAATAAGCTAAAATATTAAATTTTTATTTAAAACTGCAGTAAAAAAAATATGTTACGATAGCGTATGCTTTAGTGTTGCTACAGAAATTTGACTGGTCCTTAAAGTCGATTATTAAGATTGCAACATAAAAATGTATTAAAAACTTTTACTCTTTATCCCAAATACAAAAAGTAGATAAATATTTCATATGTATATATGGACATATGTATAGAAATCTTAACTAAAACAATTTACATTAGAATTTGGAAAAACTAAAAAGTTATTACTATGAATGAAACAACCCAACTGGAAGCTTAAAAAATTTGTGACTTTTGGCAGGACTGACTACTGTGTTTTTTTGATTTCTGTAAGGTGCACGATAAGAGATTTTAGAAATTGGTTAAAAAAAAATTCTAAACAACCTACGCACTGACGTCTTAAAAATCAAAGCATAAATATGTTTTATAAGGTTGCCATATCTTTTATAAAGTTTTTTTGTTTTGGAATTTTAGTCATGATTATCAAGTACAAAATATTTTAAACTGAAAATCTTTGCAGATTAGCCCTAATGTGAGTGACTGGGTAACCGGGTACCCAAATCATCTTTAAATAGGAATTGGTTACAGAAGTTATTGGTCTAGAAATTCAAACCTTTTGAGAAGACCCAAAATTCTATTGTTTTTTGACAGTGGCGCAACAAAGTAGTTGCGGGGTGACCGGGTACCTGGGTACCCCAAAAAAAAAAAAAAAAAATATTCAGCAGTTTACATACAAATATGAGTTGTACTAAGTTCTTAATTTTTTTATTACGAATAATGTTATTATAGAAGAATACGTACAAAAATCAATAGATCGTGTTGAAACAAAAGAAAAAAGGCTATTATTCTGTTACCCGGGTACCCTTGTTATTCTGTTAAAGGTGTTTTCTTGTCACTCACATAAGAGTTTGATGAATTAGTTTGCTGTTAAGGATCTCCGGAACATGTGTAGGTGGTATCAAAGATGTTTTTTTTTTACCAACTTTTTTACCAAAGCTCAGGGGAAACAAACTAATTAAACGTTTTTTTTATCAACGTGAAATTAAAGCTCAATACTCAACATGTGTAGGGGGTATTGCAATATTACTCATAAAATCTCTTTTTATAATCAATATTTAAATACAAATATTGTTAACCATTTGCACACATGTCACCATGAAAAAAAGTTTCATTCATAAAATTTCTTAGGAAGTCGTTTATATTTATGCAATGACAGATTACAAATATTTATGAATGAAGAGGAAATTTGTGCATTTTTCGCGCCTTTTTTATAAAAATAAATTGGGTATGATGATTATTAAAAAAAAAAAACAAAAACTTTTTTCAAACGAGTGGAGAAATATTCATTCTAAATATTTATTTCGGGTTACTGTGTGTGATTACTGTTTAAAATAATAAATAAAAAAAAAAATCGTTTAAAGTTTAATTGTGTCAATAAAATCAATATCAGCTACGCCTGCGTTTTTACGTTGACTGCAACAGTAACATATGGCGCCTTCGGATTTAAAGAAGACAATCGAGTGTTGGTACGAAATATTGGAACTCTTACTGTGACTGTTTTGGTGTTGCTGTTATTTGGCACTTTAGTGCAATTTCCGGTGGGGATCAGACAAACAAATAAACAAACATATCATTCAAAAATATTTAAATGAACACACACACAAACACACAAAATCTTTCATTCATATGTAGCTGCCTTCCTTTTACTCTTTACATGATTTTATTTGGATTCTTTTACGCAAGGAATTTAATCATTTTTTTGTCGAGTTTTAGCAATTTTTAAAACATATGGACGGACAGACGGACAGACGGACGGATAACGAATTATGTGATAAACATTTAAACAGAGAGTGTTGTGAATTAAATGCTTGAAGTGTTTCCTCAGTTATCAATCTTTTAATATTGATATAATGATTTACAACTTTTTTCTTTTCCATTAAACACTGTCTTCCTCTCTCAATTCAATTTGTTACCAGGGAAAGTTTTTTGTTCTTTAACTTGTGGTTGATCTGCGAGTGCATGTGGTGTTTGTTTCTTTAAACAAAATATGGTCACTCTCGCTTACTGAGTGTGATAAGATTCATGATTGGACTCAAGGTGTCTGTTATAACCACCTCACGAACTTGTCATTAATCCATTGGCAAACATATAATGTTGGCACACAACGTTTTCCGATCTGCTCGTGCTCTATTCGGTGTTAAAAAAATGACAACATTTTGTGGGTAAATATTTAATCACTCAACTAATAATCTTAATACTGTGCAACATTGTTGCAAAGTGCTATTTTGTTGTGGTAACAATTTCAATATCAGAAACCACAAACAGAGAAATAAATTTAAAAAAAATAAAAAAAAAAACGCAAAGAACACCTTGTTAAAAGGTTCTTTATTTAAACATCACAAAAATCCTGAAAAAATCTGGTGATTATTTTGGTTTATTTATTTTTGAATAAACAAAAAAAAAAACAAAAAAAAAAAACAAATTGTGACCACCAGCATAGCATTTTTAATTTGATTTACAATCACTTTTAAGAGTTAATAATCCATATCCATAAGATAAGGAAATTAAAATTAAAATTACATTTGGTTTAAAAAAAGATTTAATTTAAGAAGAATAAAAGGATTTTAGTATATCAACGTAAAACCCCTAAGAAAGAAGTATAATAAACAAAGATATTTGAAAAATAAAGAATATCAGGAAACATAAAAACATGCCTCTGATAATTTGAAAACTAACTGGAACGTTCTAACCGACGAAGCTTGAGATTTTAGTAAACTATTGCTTTATTTAAACCAGCAGTCCAACTTTGGCACAGCAGTAAAAGTTTATGGAGAAGTGTGATTAATCAGCACCTTGTGAAATATTTAGATTCCAAAAATTTGCTGAGCGATCGCTAATAAGGTTTCCGTAAAGGTCGCTCTACTGGTGATCTGCTGGCGTTACTCTCTGAAGGGTTGAACAGGTCCATTCATGGATTTGGTGAGAGTAAGGTTGTGACGGGCCCTGGATATTTCTAAGGCGTTTGACAGAGTCTAGCACGGTGTCGGTAGTCACTTCTCTCGATTCATATCGAGCTTTCTCAGCAATCGCACTATAAGAGTGGATAAATTCAGGGGTACCACAAGGCTCTATTCTTTCTCCAACTATATTTCTAATATTTCTTAACTATTTATTTTTTCTCACTTCTAGACCTATCTACTCTTTTGCAGATGACAGCAACATTTGTCATAAATATTCTTTTGATCGTAGGCCGAGCCTTTTGGAGATTAAGGCGAAAAGGCGGAATATGAACGACATACTTACAAACGACCTGTCGAAAATCTCTGAGTGGGATCGAGCGAACAGGGTCGACTTTAATGCGCGAAAGACCCAAGGTTGCACACAGACGTAGTGGTATGTTGTAATTTTATCTATGGGTAATGTAGATATTGAGGAATCAGATGCTCCTGATGTTCTGGGCATGAGAATCCATTGTGACATTCGTTGGAACGAGCACATATTTCGAGTGTCGAAAGAAGCATTCAAGTGTCTCGGCTGCTTAAGACGGTGTAAGAATTACTTCACTCCATCTGATCTCCTTAATATTTACAAGACCTATACCCGACCCAAATTGGAATACAACTCTTATGCCTCAAAGTCTATTTTGGAGCTTCTCGACCGTGTCTTATTAATGACGGTACAATTCTATCGATTCATTAGAGCATCGTCGCAATGTGGCGTGTGTTTCATTGTTCTATCGGTACTATAACGGAATGTGTTAGTAATCATATATTTTTACGTAGTACTCGTATTTCTCGTAGAGCTCAGCCCTTTGTAGTTGATTGTCCAGTAAATCGCACAACGCATTATAGGGAGAATTCGTTCTTTGGTCGCACTATTCGTTTGTGGAACAATCTTCGTGCGACACTACTCTATCTATCCTCCTTCCCACAACCTATTTTCCTAGTACCAGCACAATGCACTGCATGAGTAGGGGTTATCCCTTAGTGCTGGCCTTATTAAAAAAACAAGCTCGCAACTTTTCAAAATCAATTTTACAAATTTATTAATTAATTTATAATTTGTGACGCTATGAGTGAACTTGTCCAACCGAAAATTAACCACCTCAATTTATTCACGGAGCGGAAAAAAATAAGCGCTAATTAAAGTGAAAACTCTAAAATCTCTATCAAATTTCGTTTAAATTCAACTTAATCGGGCTTCTCCCACGAAAAATTACAGTTTTATTTTTCGATTCCTCTTTTTTTTTTTGGAAAGCATTTCAAAACAGATAATTTAATCTCATAAGTTTCAACATAAGTTGAAAAAGAAAAGCCAACTTTAAAACAAAATGAAAACTACCTGCACAATAAAATTAATTGTTAAAAATAGGTTGTTCCGGTTGTACTAGGTCGCTTAGGTCGCCTAAGAGAGTCGATTCTGTGTCAAATCTACAACAAGTACAACCGTGCAACCATTGCCCATGTTTAAAAACAATCTGCAATTTTTTTTTTTCTATTTTACATCTGGGGAAGGAGCTAAAAAACGGCATACTTCGCTACTTTCAACTTAATTATTGTCTCAAATGTTATTTTAGTTATATTTTTTACCTTTCTTCCACCTTTAGTCTCTTTCCGGTCCAAATGCAAACATTTGAGATAGCCTATAGTAGCTTCTAGAAAGACATTGTAGAATCTTCGTATTGGAAATACCACGCCCACCTATACAAATCCGCCCAGTGTTCCATTCAGATCAAATTCGAAAGCTTTTGCTGTAACCCTTCTCAAAATATACAGAACTTAATAAAAGTTAAAGTTTATATGGAGGTACCACGCCTTCTTTTTTAATTTCGACCCATTTCTGACAGACATACAGATACTGTAAAAATTTCAAGAAAATCGGTTTAGCCGTTTAGCAAAGGTTCAAATACACCAACAAACAAACAAACAAATACACATTCATTTTTACAAAGTTACGTTTTTGTATAAACTCTTGTCAATGATTGATTTTTGTTCGATAATGTATGTTTTAAGCTCTTGAACTGTTGTGGGATCATTGCTGTACACTTTCGATTTCAAAAAACCCCACAAAATAAAACCTAAATGTGTCAAATCGAACGAAGTTGGTGGCCAGTTTACTCCTCCTCTACCTAAGAGAAATAATGCTATTCTTGAACATTTCTTTCAAACTTTTCTTACATCTTGAAAACTTTTGCCATTTTCAAAAAACAGTTTAATAATAAAAACACGTTGTTTCTTGGTTTAACGTTCCATATTAACTTACCGGAATGCAATTAGAATCTGAAAATAAAAATATTGAATAAAAATTACAAGTAGAAAAAGTGCCAGCAAAATGCTACCTCAATTTTGAACAGCCTTGATATAAGACACGTATATAGACAGCTTTTATCCAGTATGATCCCTGCAACAGCCAGTTTTTTGGCTGATGTGGAAAGATAACGAAGATTTAATAGTTGTCGTGTTCTCCACATATACAAAATCCACTTAACAAATCTCGCCCATTTTTTACCCGATGATTTATATTCACTTCGAACTCATTTAGATCAAATTCAAAAGCTTTGCTTTAACCGTTCTCAAGACATACTGAAATCAATATTTATATTTGTATGGGAGGTACCACACCCACTTGTCTAATCCCGCCCACTTTTTGACTGATGATATTCCTTCATTATAAATCTATTTGGGCCAAATTTAGAGTATATTTCTATAAACAAATAATTATACTTTGTATGGGTGTGGCACCGCCCAGTTGGAGCTTTCAAAATTATATAGCCCATAGTTTCTTCCAGACATACAGAGAGATAATGTAACAATTTCAAGAAAATCGATTTGGCCGTTTAGCTGTCCATAAAGCACAAACAAACAAACCAACATACAAACAAACATTGATTTTTATATATAAAAGATATCAAAGACCAAAAAAACTATAAAAAAACTATAGATTTCTTTGGATCATATGAAGCGGTTTTGTTTCAACCTGTTACCATGCAAAAGGTAAAACTATCATTGACGAATATTAATCAAAGCCTCAAACAATCTCATATCGAGTAAATAAAAAATGTACTGTTTGAGCTACAGACTTCAACTCAATTCAGCACGTTACACAGATTTAGCCCCTTCTGACTGTTTTTTGTTCTCAAATTTCAAAGAAATAAGTGAATGATAAAACGAAGAGATGAACATTGAATCGAAAGCCTAAGGGCTTTGCAAAATCGTATTAGAAACTACGATGGGCTAAATATAAAGAAAATTATATTGAAAACTGGAGCGCAAAAAATTACATCGTGAACACATTTATTTTTAACAAAATGCCTTTTTTAAAGCAACACTTTTTTTAGTATTTTACTAAAAATTTGAAAAAAAATAAAATAAAAAAATTAATGCATTTCTTAACCAAACAAATATGGTTAAAGTTAGATTTAGAAAGGTGTGCCTCATTCAAGAGTTGTTAGGCGCCAAAGGTTAGATTACATAATATAAAGAAAATCATTCAAATCAATGAAAACGAAAACAAAAGACAAATTTGTGTCACGCAAATTATTAGCCAACAATTAAAAAACAAGCAAAAAACATTGTTAAGAATAGCAATTGACAAAAGAGATGAAAAAGTTGTAGCAACGGCCATACCAAAGTAAGTCGTTCAAACTGTCATATCATGACACTTTTTTGTAAATGGACAATAAGAAACGAATCAATGCAAAAATAATTTATAAGTGTGTGTGTGTGTGTGTATTTTTTTGTTAATATTTAAGCCATTAAGGACTGGTCATTTGTACATGTCACCTTTTTAGCCATCATGTGAGAGGCAATGTTATTTTGATTCCCACACTTATTTTTAAGATTTTGCAGAGAAAGAAAGTATTTTTTAAGAATAAATTCTTTTTGTTAATGGTTGGAAAATAGATAATATGGGTCTGTTTTTTCCTTTCTTTTTTATTTAATTGATACAAAAGGCACTAAACTGGCATTTTTCTACAAATTCTTTAATTAAAGAAAGAAAACATTTTTTTCTTCTTTTAATTAAAAAAAAATATTTTTTTCTTCTTTTTTTTTTTTGCTATAATTCTATTTGAAAAGTGAATTTCTATTGATGGAAGATTGGGTTTTTTATTTCGATTCTTTTTAGACAAAAAAAAATTAATAGCGTTTAATGCTCTTGAAAAGTCGTCGTTGTTATTCCTTAAGACGTTGAAGCCAGTGCATCACAAAATTACAACAATTGCAAGACGTTGTTATTTCGATGACAATAGCGAACAGTATGAAATATGAGGTAACGGCCATTAAATATAGACCTGAAACACAAGGGCGATGTTTAGATTATGAAAGAAATTGTATTCCCAGCCAATGAATGTGAAAACAATTGACAAAAAGATTTGTTGTTTTGTGGGTGAGAATGAAAAAGGAAATGCCAAAGTATGTTACCTCCAGTTTTCCCTTAAAAAAGTGCAACAACGTCTAAAAAAAAAAAAAAAACCTTATTAAACCGAATTTCGCTCCCACAGACAGACACATGTGATCATTAAATAAAAAAAAGACAAAGAAAGAAACAAATTGAAGTTATTGCTATCAGCTGATTTTATGACCTTTTAACCTCTAAAAAAACGAACTGAAATCAGCTGATTTTCTCAGGATTTCAACTCATATTCCAGGAAGGACAACAAAAACAATAACAACATTAAGGATAAAGCAGGGCTGAGCTGGTACCTGTTGTTTTTATTAATTGTCTCGCCTTCACACAAAAATCAAATGCCTTGGAATTTATCATTAAATGAGTGTTGCCGTTGTTGTAGTTGTAAGTGTTACTCCTATTGTTATTGTTTTTCAAATTCTTTGTGATAGAGAAGCGCAACTGCAGCAGCAACAGCATCAGCGCTGCCAGAAGTTTTGGAAAGAAAATTATCATTTGGCGAAAGATTACATTTCATTACAAAAACATAAAAGTAATAACAATTAATTTTATAAAAATAAAAAACAGATGTATTGTTTTATTAAAAAACTAAGCATATTGCTATTTGGACTTTTAGTATGAAAAAAATATTCATGACATGCCATGAATGGACTAACAAACGAACAACGCTTACAAATCTTTAATTTTATAATGAAAATTCGTGCTGTGTGAGAAATGTACTTCATATCGGACAAATATTTTCAGCGATGAAGATTATTTTTGTCTCAATTGGTACGCCAACAAACAAAATTGCTGAATTTGGGTTGAAGAATAGCCAGGGCAATTCAAGAGCGGCCAATAAACCCTGAAAGATGCATTTGTGGTGCGGTTTGTGGGCTGGCGGCATCATTGGACCGTACTTCTTCAAGAACGATGAAAATCTCATCATTACTGTTAATGGAACAAGGTGCTGTGCGATATTTACCAGTTTTTTTTTCCCAAAATGAAAGAATTGGACTTGGCTAACATGTGATTTCAGATGCTGCCTCATATTGAGGGGCGATTTTTTTGGGCAATTTATTTCACGTTTTGGAGCAGTCACAATTCTAGCCCTGAAAGACAATATTACTGCTGTTATTGGTGAGATATGAAGTATGAAGTTTTAAAAAATACATTTTTAAGAATTTAGATTTTATGTTATTTCCTAATGACCAGAAACAATGATACATTTTTGTGTAGATTAGAAACAGGGTACATAGCAAACGAAAACAATAAACTACAAATTGATTGACACAAAAATTTTCCGCTTTAAAAATTAAACTGTCGATTTTATATTTAATTTTTTTTTAGAAAAAAATTTTTTTTCAAACTAAAAAAATCATAAATTTTAAATTTAACAAATTCAAAATCAGATATATGATAAAATTATCATTCTGGCAACGCTGAGCAGCAGCAACATCTTAAAACTTGTTCCTTACACGTGTAACAACGAGACCATGTGTGTACACATCATACAGAATCATTATTCTTGCTGTTGTTGTTGTTGGTGTTGTTGTCGTTGCGGCCGTTGTTCTCTGAAGGATAAAAGGATTTTCATGTTTGTTTTTGTTGCTACAATTGTTGTTTTCATTAATTTTTAATACCAGACCAAAAGGTTTTGTATCAAGTGCATAAATCAGCTGATTAACGAGTCGATACCTGTGCGACATCAAAAATGTTTGTTGTTTTTAATTCCAAGGATGTTGTTACATTCGTTGTTTTTGTTTTTCGCCTTAAATAGTCAAACGTCTATTAAAAGCGGTTTATTTACTTTTTTTTTGTTTCGTCCTGATTTTGTTTGTTTTCATCAACTTCATCGTTGATTTTGTGGGAAAATTGTTTCCATCGGTTTTTATAATGAAAATGATAAGAACGATGGTTGAGATGATTCAGCGTAAAAGCCGTAAAAGAAAACCATCAAAAAGAAAAATTTTATTGTCTGCTTTTAAAGCGGCAGGATATTATTTGAGATGTAAAGGAAAGGTGTAATTACGTTGTTATTAAAAGTAAAAAAAAAAAAAAAAAACAAATTAAAAATGTTTAAATGTAGTTTAAAGGTAAAAGAATATTTAAAAGGATTTTGTTATTAAGAAAACGAAATTATCAATATCAATAGAAATCTTTATTGGATATCAAGCAATTTCCTCAAATAAAAAAGTCCATAAATTATTTAGTTTTCTTTTGTTAACAATTAAAATTAGAAAAAAGACACGACATTGGTTTAAAGGTCGGTCTTCACTCTAGATACTATAGTCAAAGAATTTCAGTAAAAAGTTTAAATAATATTATACTGATATATCGTATTTATAGGGTCCTCTTTTGGTTTCAGTGATGATTTTTCCTCCTAAAAAATAGTGTTTAATTAGCACATGAAATTAACGGTAGCACTGTTAGTACATCTAGAGATACAAAACATCAATCAAAATATACTTGAAATAGGGGTTTTCCCGCAGTATATCTGTATATCTGTTCTCGGAAAAAAAATTTGAAAAATTTTAGCGATTTTATTTAATTTCGTAAAACCAAATAATCACAGTACAGTAGTTATAGGATATATGAACATCGCATATAAGAAAAACCTGCTTATAAGAAATTGGACAAAAACACTATGACTTCTTATACACAGTCTTACAAAAGTTTACATACCCTCAACAAAAATGTGATTTTTCATATAAAAGATGAATAAAAAATGCTCCAATATTCGTTAATTGTTCACATTATATTTAATTAGAAAATAAACTTAAAAATAATTACACTTCATTATAAATATATAAAAAATATAACATAAAAAATCTCAGTTTTAGTTTTTTTTTTTTGGTAAGTTTACAAAGTTGTACTCTTTTGCTTTTATTACATCTGCTGATCGGGATCGGGCATGGATAAGGCCAGTTTTTCTCATGTTTCGGGGTAATTTTTTCCCACTTCCCGAGTAAAATCTTCTTCAGAGCTGAAACTGACGTGATATGACGTTTTCTAAAGTTACGCTTCAGAACATCCTATAAATGCTGTCTACATTGTTTAGCAGCCATTCTCTTACCAGCTTCGAGGTATGCTTTGGATGATTATCTTGAAGCAATACAGAATTTTCAACTACAGTTAGTGTCATTAATATTCGGTTTTATTAAAGAAATATGTTTAACTGATTCGTCTTAAGCTAAATGTATATCTTTCTCAACATTTTTTTTCTTTTCATTAATAGTTTTATTTATTTTATTTAGACACTTGAAAGTTCACATTTGTATTTAGAAAAAAGGAATAACAATATAACAAAAAAAAAACTAAATTAATTCAGGTGGCATAAAATATTGCGCGTCAATAATATTCGAATTTCTTTGAAAAGTAACAAATAATACATTAGAAAAATGTTTTTATATAAAATTCAGTATTTTGATGGATAACCCTTTTGTTTTATAACTTCACTTAGACGGTTTGACATGTTTTTTACTATTTTAGCTGTATAAGCTGCAGGAATACGATCCTATTCTTCTTGAAGCCGCAACTTCAAGTATTGGATGGATGGATGTTATTTTGTAGTTGCGGATTCGCCGGTCCAGCTCATCCCATAAATTCTCAATCGGATTGAGGTCTGGGGATTGTGCAGGTGGATGGAGCACTTTAGGGCAGTTATAGAGCAACCATTCTTGAATTAAACGCGACTTGTGCTTTGGGTCGTTATCTTGGTAGAATTTAAAAGAATCTAAAACGCCCAGCTTATTTGCACTTTCTTTCAAATTTTGACGGAGGATATTCAAATATGATTCCTTATTAATAATTCTACTGATAAAAACTAATTTTCCCGTCCCTTTAGCTCCCATACAACCCCACACCATAACATGTCCATTTACATGTTTTACTGTTGGTTTTAAATTTTGTGGTTGTAGCTCCTCATTTGGCTTCCGCCCATCGGATCCAAATACGTTATATAAATATAACGTCATCCCACCAATTTTCAGGCTTCTTAATGTACTCCCTTGCAAAACTCAAACGAGCCTTTCGGTTGCGTAAATTAACCAATGGCTTGTGACGTGCTACTCGGCCATGAAAACCTTTTTTTTCTTATGGTTCTTCGTAAAGTAGATGCAGATATTTTCTTTTTAAACTCATTGAACACCTCTGTGACTAATTTGGGAGCACTTAAGCGTGGGTTAGATTTTTTTCGCACAATTGAACTTTCTTCCCGCTCGGTCAATTTTTTGGGCTGACCTGTCTGCTTTATGAAGTGTATTCTTCTTCTTCTGACAATGTCCCCAACTGTATTTGGTTTTACATTCAGAATTTCAGCAATCTCTTTGTACTTTTTACCTTTTTCATAATGGAAAATAAGTTTTCGCTGTTCTAAAGGAGTGTTTTTTCCTTTGCGCCCCATTTGTACAATTTGCAGTGAAGTAGAATTTTAGACAGACAAGAAAGGAGGTGTTATGCACTTTTATTAAAACGTATCTCTATATTGCTGGAAAAATAGCTGACTAACATGTTTTTTTTTGCAAATAGCATATAAATAGGGGAAAAACCGAATATTAATGGCGCTTAGTAAACAGGGTTAACAAACTTTGATCGATTTATCACGGTTGCAGGATTACCATAGAGCCAATTTTTCCATATATTTGAATACTCATACTGACAACATTTATTTAGGTTTTTGCTATTCTTCTGATTACCTATCCATTTCGCTAATGCCAGGGTGTTATTATCGATAAACTTAAAAACCGAATATTAATGACACTAACTGTAGTTCTAAAATTTCACAGCTTGGCAGATAGCTATCCTTCAAAATCTCCACATACTTAGCCTTATCCATAGTGCCGTCCTAGAACATCAGCTTGCTAATTCCATTGGCGGCCATACATTACCAGATCATGACTGACACGTCTCCATGTTTTACTGTAAGGTTAATATTCTCTAGTTGTAAACTTTTGACAGACCAAAACCTCCAAAAATCATAGACTTACATGCGTCAGTGAATATTACACGTTCCCCAAATTTCGAATCATTTGTGTGTACATTGTGGTACTTTTGGGCGTATTCCAAACGCTTTTTTATATGTTCATGTTATAAGGAAAACTGAAATTAACCAAACGTAAGTAAACTTTTGTACACTGTGTATATACTGATTTAAGAAACCTTTCACCAGATTTTATATAAGAAATGTTTTCCTTACGGCAATTCAGTGCAAAAAGTACAGGAAAAATGTAATCCGCGAATAGATACCAGCGATAGAAGCTGACTATATGTATGGTACGTGTATAACGGGACGGAAATCCCGGGGAAAACCCTAATTTGAAACTTAATTAATGTGCATAAATGAACTTATTCTATTAATTAATTTACGGTCGGTCTTACGGTAGCAAGTTTCCAGTATCATTCACTCTTTTGTTATTCTACATTTAAGAAAACTGTTTAAAACGCTTTCCTCAAATATATTGTATTTCACTAAGTATGCAAAATGTATTTACACAAACACCTTTTGTTAACCCTTGAAATACAATTTTTCGAATAAAAAATTATTAAAATACTTTTTTGCTTTCATGTCAATAATTGGATTAAATGATGGTTTCAACCAAAATTTCTCAATTGATTATCAAATGACAGGCAGAGAGAGACTGAATGGTTTTTCAAAAATATGCACAATTATTGAAACATGTTTCAATAATACAATTTGTAATTCTCTTTGTATTTTTTATATTGAATTAAGATTTTGTTCCTCGTGACTAGACTCGTTTCTCATTAAAAATAAAAAATAAAATGTATCTCATCAATATTCATAATCAACGAGCATGTGAAGATAAACTTAAGATGATTTTCAAGCATCTTCCAAAGAATTTTTTTTCTTTTTTGAAGTTTTTGCTTCATTTTAGAACTCATTTAGGGTGGTAGTAGTGGCAAACGATTTGATCTTCTTCGTTTGGTGTCGTATTGGTGGGAAAAACAATTTGAAATGATATTTAAACCATTTATTGAACAGAGCATATTGCAATGTCTGTGCTAGACGGTAAGTAGCGTTTGTCTTAGCAACCAATCAACCAATGTCGTATTATTTATTTTTCTCTTATTTAAAATAATTTTATGCAAATTAAGAAAATCGAAAACGAAATCACTCGCTAATGAAGGAACACAAATACAAGTTAACGTTCTTTTTTTTGAGTAAAAGAATTTAAATGAAAGGTTGCCAATGATAAAACTTCCCTACTTTATAAACAATTTCGTTATAACAAAATGAAATAGAATTTTAATACTCGCTCTAGTTGTAGTAGACCTTGAAGAAAATGTCCTTGCACAAACAACAACCACAACAAATCCAAAATTAATAATATTTTACATTTACCCTACTGCTATCGTTCCATATTCTATTTGTCCCATGTGAGAATAATTAAATTTAGTTTCTTTCGTTTTCTCTTTGGCACCAAAAATAATCAGTTTCGAAAAAGGATATAAAATAGAACATTGCAAAAGAGAGGGTAACAAACACATGTCCTTTGAAAAACGAATTAAAAAAGAAGAACACAAGTTTCTCATCAAGCTTGGCAAAACAAAAAAAACAAAAAAACATATTTATCTAAATTGAGAATATCCCGCTCGATTTGCTAAAAGTATAACAAACCCAGAATTGAGAGAAAACAACAAAAATGAAAGAAAAACGAAAGAAACGTGCATTTCAAGTTTATTACTAGATCAACTCCTTTAAGAGCTACCGGTTGTTTCAACTATTGTGTATCCCATAGAAAGACATAGAAACGCTTGTCATTATTTCTCAACTTAATTGCTTAAGAAAATGTTACAAAAAGCTCACATAACTACTCATCAATTTTCGGATTTATTTGTTGTCTCGTTACGATAGAACAAAATCCTTTTTTTTTCGTAATAATTTACTTAAAAAGGACACCAAAACAAAACAATTCATCATGTGTCAAATTTGCTTAATATCCGCAAAGTTGACCACTGTAGAAAACAGAGAGGAAAGAAACAGACACTAAAACCTGACCACAATGTAACACAACTTAAGACACACAAAGTCTGTCGGTCGGTCAGTGACTGCGTGAAAAACTCCAACTGTTTTGATATCATCATCCGCTATCAATCAGTTGTAACACGAAATTTTGACATTTATCAAAAACATAAAACTTGTGCGATTTACATTCAATAGTTTTAATACCGTTTTCCACCCTTTTCTTCTGTGCATATGTATGTGCCACCAGAACATACAACGGTGGTCGGTATCGGTCATTTCACTGTCCATTTCATTGATGTACTGTGTCTTCGTATATTTTGGTGTGTTTTCTTACCCATTTAATGTGTCTGTTAATGTTTGACAACATTTATTACAATCTCTCCTAATATCCTTACTTTTTAAAAGAAACTTTCTTCTTTTTTTTAATATCCTTTGTGATCCTTTCCTGTGTGTCATTTATCATGTTTTCTTCCCATTTACAGGCTGAGTTCAAAGTTCAAATTTGTGTATTTGAGTTTTGCACCGCGCTGTTCCTTCAAAAACTCCTGTTTTTTTCGCGTATTCGTCCTTTTTTTTTTGCTTTTCTTAATGAAAATGTAGATTTTTTTCCTTTTTGTATCCTTTTTATTGTTTGTGTTGTCTTGTTTATTTTCATTGTTGTTGCATTTCAATTGTTTTCATGTTTTCATGTAATATTTCGTTGTAATTAAGATAAAAATTTATGTTTTCACATTAATGTAATATTTCCCCTCTACACTGTCCCGTTCATTGTTTTTTCTTCTTCTGATTTCTGTGACTTTTTCTTAACTATTGGAACAAAGAAATCAATTTTTCTTTTTAGAAGAAAATTACGCAGTTTTTTTTTTACTTAAAATAATAAATTTTATACATTTCTCAAAAGTTTGTGTGTTTGTTTAAATCTGATCTTTACTCGCATATTTAAAAAAAATATATCCTTTATAGCCGCATGTGACATATTTTTAACAAATCGTAAAAATCACTCTAAAATATATGTATACCGTTACCTTAGCCCGGTAAAGCCCAGACCTTTTTGTCTTATATTTTCTTGAACAGATGTATACTTATGTATACATTTCAACCTCCTGAGCACAAAAATGAAGTCCATTTTTCAATACATTGTTACACTTTTTACGAAAAACACGAAAAATTAACTATCCCGTAAGGTAGAATTGGTCGCCTAGAGTACATGTTTTTTATGAAAGTGAAAATTATTTTGGATACAATAAAAAAAAAAAAATCATTAACTACCAATTAGTGCAATAATTATCAAAATTGTTTGAAAAAGTTATTTTCAATGTGTACACTTACTGACGTGCTATATCGACGAACTGGAATTTTTAACTTTTTTTTCGTGATTTTGATATGAGATAATTTCGCTAATTGAAGTCAGAGTAGCAAAAGCTTTATATTTGTGGAAATCCAATCAAATGTTTTGCATCAAATAACGGATTTAATCGTTAAAATATAAAGTCATATGTTGTATTAATCTTGGGTTATTTCGGGTTAATTTAGAAAGGACGTAAGTAACCACTTTTTAGAAATTAGGTTTTTTACATCTTTTGATAGAACATCCTAAAATACACCATCGCAAAAAAAAACTACAGCATTTCTCGAAAAAATTACGTTTTTTTTATCAACAATTTAAGAAAAGTCGTAACTCATTAGGAGAAAAAACTTGAAATAAAATAGCGCCAACTGAATTCACAGTACAATAAAATATATAGTAATTTAGTTGCCATAACTAGCAATTTTTTTCTTTATTAAAAAGTAAAAGAATTTAAAAAACCCTTAAATTAGTTTTATTTTTAATTTGAAACTACATTATAACTTATTTACTATTATCTAACTTTAAGATTTAATTATGCTCTTTTTTACCTCCTGCACAGTTTTTAGAATGTTAGTTACTTCTTTTCTAAATTAAGTATAATAACATGGGAACATGTTATTTAATAGCGTTGTCTGCAGTGAACACTACAGAAGGCGTCATTGAAAAGTTATTGGACTTTAAAATTGGACTTTAATTTTGTTAACTTACTTAAAGAAAGAATATTAGCACTGTGCTACAACCAGCAAAATAACCGATTCAAAAATTTTCACACTAAATAATATTTTTTATCTTTTAACCCTATATAACAAAAGACAGACAGACCATAATACCACAAAAACTAAAATAAAAAGTAAAAAACTATTTTGTTTTTAATTTCGTAAATCAAATGTTTCTTTGTTTATATAAATCTATGTTACATTGAAATATTGGGCTATAAAGGGTTAACAATGTTACGAACGCTGCTTTATGAATATTCTGATTCTGATTGGGAGATGAAAATAACATTGCATCCTTTTTGTTTAGTACATATGTAGGAACTCTTAATAAGCTTCAAGAATTTAAATTTAACGTAAATCTGCATAGAGACTTTTAAAGAAATCAGTTGGATAAACCTTATATAACTACTAACGATTTATTTTTTATTTTTAATTAACACGAATGTATAAAACGTAACAAACAACATCATATTCCATATAAAGAGTGTACTTTTTAAACACAAATGCTATGGAATTTCATTTCAAACAATTTTTAAAATTAAGGTTTAAAGTTTTTGTCATCGAATAGTACCCGCGTTCAGGTATGCTTTGCATTAGATGTGATTGTAAACAAAAGTCAGTATTCTTTAGATTTTTAATTTGGCCTTTTAATCCTTTTAATGCCATGATATACACTGGTGCATATTCCTATAAACGCACTTATTTTTTTTCTGTATTTTTGTTATATCTTTGTTGTTCTCATCCAAAAGCAAAATTTAACTATTTTAATGAGAGACAACTTAACGGTACTTTTTAAAAGTAAACAATTTTTTTTTTCTTATTTTTGTTGTTTGCCTTAATTATGCGATCAAATGTTCTTGGTGCTATTTTAAGTGGAAGATTCGCATAAACGCACACTCGAAATTTGTTTTTAAAAAAGTGACCAAAAATAAAATATCAATTTTAGTTTTTTTTTTTTTTTTCCAACCAAAGGTACGTTTCTAATGTAATATCTCAATTTACTGTAACTTTTCCTATTTTAATCAATAAATTTCATCACTCTTAAAGATGCCTAGGGGAACTTTTTTGTCCGATTAAGAAAAGATTCAAATTAAATTTTTTCACGACCAAGGATGCTCTAATAGAGAAATTGGACGTAAAATCGGTCATTCGGAAAGTGTGGTGCGAAATTTCTTTAAGAAAGGTCAAAATTATGGAGTTCGCAAATCAACAAAGGGTAATACAAAACTAACAAGAAGACAACTTAATCTAATAAAGCAAGAAGCAACCCGCAACAAATTGAATTCCACACAAATAAGGAATAAATTAAATCTTCCTGTGACTTCCAAACACGTTGCACACATTTTACGAAACGATGAAAACATAAAATTCGCAAGAAAATATATGAAATGGACAGATGAGTGGAAAAAAGTAATTTTCTCTGACGAAAAAAAAAACATTATTTAGACGGTCCAGACTCATACTCATGCTATTGGCACAATTTGAGATCTAAAGATGTTCGGATGTCAAAACGTAATTTCGGTGGTGGCAGTGTTATGGTTTGGGCAGCGTTTTCTGCAGTTGGCAAGTCGAAAATTTGTTTTGTTCCGACAAAAATGAATAGTTCGATTTATAACAAACTGTTGGAAGATGCTCTTCTCTCTTTTATGGACGAAAAAATGGATGAAGATTGCATTTTCCAACAAGATAATGCTGCAATCCATGTTTCTAAGCAATCGAAATCTTGGTTCAATGAACATGGCATTCCTTTGTTGGACTGGCCGGCTTGTAGTCCGGACTTAAACCCAATGGAAAACTTGTGGGGATACATGGCCCGTAAAGTTTATGCAAATAATGCCCAGAATGAAGGCATAAAGACTGTGACAGAGCTGAAACTAAGAATAAAACAAGTCTGGGAGAAAATTGACTCCGATCTGCTTAAAAAATTAGTGGAATCAATGCCAGACCGAATTTTTGAAACAATCCATAACAAGGGATCATCCACACATTATTAATAATGCTACAATGGCCCAAACATTAAAGTGCGTTTATAGGAAAATACCCTTAAAAATGGCTGTTAATATCGAAAATTAAGTTAAAAAGATAATTAAAGTACAAATCAATTTTTTTGTAAACAATATGTTAAGTGAAGACTTAACTAATTTAATACACAAATTTATAGCCCCCTAAATATTTTCTTGTTTAATTTTTACATTTTTTTAAAAAAAAGTAGTGTGCGTTTATAGGAATATGCTCCAGTGTAGATACGCAACGATTTCTAATAAAGTGTTTTTTTTTCTTTTTTTTTCTTAAAACAGTACTCTTTAGAAAGGCGGAAACTTTCAAATCCTAGAGTGTTTACATTTCATGCATCCATAATATTTCTATGAATAATATTTTTTTATGATTTTAATATTAAGCATAACCAGGATACAATATTAGGCAGCAGGAGGTAATTATTCCCTGAAATGAATTTACGATTTTTTTTTATATTTTTTACGAAAATTTCATAAAATGCACTTGATTTTAAAACCCAATAAATGATAATCATCTTGCTGCAGTGATTTAAAAGAATTAATGGTTGTCCGAATATAAAAATTTAATTCTCCCATCAAAAAAACTGCAATAAAATGCAATCAGGCGTTAAAAATTTTGTAAAATATTCTCACATTCTATATCCCCCAAAGAATTGTAAAAAAAAAAACCGAAAAAAAATTAATTGGAAATTTTATTACAAAATTTACGCAGAATTCGAACAAAGACTGTAAATTAAGGCGCCAAAAGACCATGGCAACAAGTCTTTTGACAAACAAGGGATGCCGATTAAATACCAGGAATAAAGAGAAAAAGAAAAAAGAAATCACAAAAGCAGCACAGAAAAACGTTATAAAATATTTATGACACGACGTGAATGCAAAATTATTTTCTGGTGTTCTATCTACATGGCATAATATCCTTTGGATAATCCTGGAAGTGAGTACTTGAGTTCTTTCTTTTTCATTTTTTTTTTTTTGTGGGCATCAAAAAAATTCGTTAAAAAATAACCCAAAATATTTGATGCTGATGATGAAATAATAAAAACAAAATTACTCTCTATTGTGTTGTGAGACAATTTGTAAATTATTTGAGATACAATACAGAAGAACAGAATTTTATGAATGGGCTCTGCTACACTAAAACATAAACAACAACAGGTCCTTTTTCATAATTTATTTTTATTCACTAATTTGTGTGTAATAGAGAGAATATTTGAGTCTGCGTGCAAGGATATAACATTTAGGTGATTATCCTTGCTGTGTAACTATGTGTGTGCAAATGAAAGAAAAAATTGCCGAAAAAAATTTCTATGAATTTTTTTTTTTTTTTACAAAAATTTCCTTTCTTTTCAGCATCATTTTACGCAAAACATGACACAGAAGGCTGAATATATTTTCTCATTAAAAGGAACACACATACTCTTTTCCTTATCTTTACCTTCCTATAAGTCGTTTAAAGTAAGTTATAATCACGCTCAAGAAAAAATTGAAGAAAAACTTAAATCTACGCCGCAAAATTTCCTGATAATGTAACCCTATACTACGAGGTGGTCTGTGTTATATGGTTCTAAGGTTCTAAGGATTTGCTTTTTTATTGGTTGTCTTCTTAGAAACATTTGTTTCACAAGTTGAAATTTCAAGTGCTAAACAATAACAATTTAACAAGTTATCAATGAGAACATCGTTCGTTGTACATGTTTCTCCTCAGGACCCCAAGTATATGACGAAACAATTGCTACCTTCAAAGGACTTCCGCAAAATTCCTAATTATTCCAATGCCCTTTGTTTTGTCTTATGTTTTTAAGAAACATACCAATTGAAAAAAAAAAAAAAAAACGGCAGAAATCACAGAATTCTTAGAGAATTTTTTTCCCAATTTTCTTATTGAACGTATTTGCTGAATACGTGGTATAGTATGTGGTTCACCTACAGCACTGCAAAAAAATTTTTAATTTTTTTAAGCAAACGTTCTTTAACACTAACATATTTACAATAACATAACTTAATACAATGGTGGTAGAAATAATAGGGACACATCAAAATTTTCCTTAATTTTTATTTATCGTTACAAAAATCAAATAAAGAATGCATTGCAATTCAAAGAAGTTCTTTTATACTATTTTCCATCTGACCCAAATAAATTAATCGTCGTTTGTTGAGACCATTTCACGTTGTTCTAGTTACTTGACATAAATAAGTGTCCGTATTATTTTTTCCACCACTGTATATATACATACATACATACATTTATAACAAAATGTATAAAACATGTAAATATGTTATCATATTTCATAAAAACCGATCATTTGGCCGGCTATGGGATAAATAGGTATTACCGCTCAAATGACCACTTATGGTATGTTTTGTGTTAAAAAATTGACGAGATTATTATCCCAAATTTAATCTCAAAATCGGTAAATTTGTTTATAAAAGTAAACTAAAATTAGGCCACAAATTCTGTCTTAATAAAAACAATAAGTATTTATGCATATTGCTTTGATGAACACAGAGGTTCCAGTTAAAAGGAATTACACCATTTCCAAAAAGTCACTGTCTAAGAAGTTTAATGAAGTTTTCGCTTAAGAAAACACGAAATTGCTTAAAGTTGGTGCCGCGATTGCTCATTCTCGGCAATATATCACGACTGACTACTTATTAAGAGTATTAGGCGACGAGCAGCCTCAATATGAATTTGCAAATATGGATGAAACTTGGATCCGTTAGATCACCAATCAATGACTAAAGAACAATCAAAAAAGGGATTTTAGTCAACGAATGAACGAAAAAGGATAAAACGATTACCGCCAAATATTACTAAGATTTAATATTGGTTTAAAGCAGGGTTGGCAAAAGCCAGGGTTTTTTTTTCTAAAGACCCAATCTACCGAGTTTTATTGGGCTTTTTGAATGGGTTTATTCAGTTTTATAACCGCTCTGAGGTTCTTAAGTATGGCAGGTGAAACATGACACTCCTACGAGTCACCGCAGAATAAGAGCATGGATGGTGGTCGCAGACTGTGCTCACAGGCATCAGATACAGCGGAACACAGATTGTGTGTGTTCTTGATAGGTTTAGGTGGACATGTGGTCTCACTGAGTGACATATCCACCATTATTGTTACAGATCTGCAGATTATTGTTTTATTAGAAAGGCAGCAGATTTGCTAAAAATAAACTATCGACCGGAAGGAGCACAATAGATCTCATGGGTCGTAGTGCCCTGCAATAGTGCGTACCTCCTAATCGGTATGATGTTTATGATGAAAATTTCGTTAAATTCAACAATATTTTTTGTTTGTTGGTACAATTACGTTGATTTAGTAATTTTTCTGCAATTTTGCAATCTCTCTCTTGCCAAAACTCGGTTATCGGGGCAGCAATCAATCGTGCATTACGAAAAAAACGACCGGAATATAAAGACAGACTTGACTGAGTTATTCTTATGCTTGAGCATTCTCGCCTCATGTTGCAAAAGTTTGCAGACAATTGTTAAAAACGATCAAATGAAATAGCTTGTTTCGCTCGCCATATTCTCCGAACATTTTTCCGGGAAGTTTTTCTGAGAAACGATTCGGAAATTTGCTCAGAGGTGGGGAGAAGGTGTAAGCAGTGATTTAATAAATTTTTATTTTGATAAATTTGTTAACTAATCTTCTTCAATGCATACATTATACACATTTTTGTTGTAAATAAACTACGAAAACTGTTAAATAAAAAAACCCACTCGGGTTTTTTTCAAATATAATACCCAATAATACCCGGGTGGGTTTAAGTAGATTACACAGTGGATAATCAACCCTGGTTCATCTGGCAAAAATAAAAGTGATGTTCCATTATGTTTATGTACATCACTATCGTTAAAATTCCTTCCTATTCATTGATATTTGAAACAAATGTGTACCTTGAGACAGCATAGAGCATTAGACGGATCGCCGGCTAAACAATCATTTAAAAGTTCTTCAATTTTAAATGTAAACGGTGTAATTTAGGAATCCTAAATAGAATAGAATTGGAAAAAAGGATAATTATCGTTGTAGAAGAACGAATGTGCAACACATGTTTGCTGTTCCGAATCTTTTGCAATGCTAACAGTTCTTATTCTGGCAAATACAAAATGTACGTGTCAGTAGCTGAAAAAGGATATGAAAATTGTTAAAGCAAAGTCTTCGCTACGTGCTCAGTATGCAGGACATTACTTGTTGATACCGAATGTTTGCATGGATGTACAAACAATGTATTTCTAGAAAAAAGTTGTTTATTTTACTCGGTTCCAAAGTCATTGAAAAAATAAAAATATTTCTTGGGCGGGTTGTATGGCAGTCACGTTTTATTATTCTGTTCATTTTCAAGAGTTTTTTTTTTTTTTTTGTTTTCTCTGCATTTTATTCTCTTATACTTTTTGGCGGGAATTCATTCAAGCAATGCTATACGAAAAAGAAAATAAATCAAAATTGAATTCCAAAATAAACATGTTTGAAATCAACAAATAGTGACCAGAGACAGTTAAAGCAACAGACAGACAGGAAATGATATTGTGAAATGGCACTGTCATTCACATTTTCCCATTTGTTTGTATGCAAATGTTTTCGAACCATAAATTTCATTATCCATCTAATGGCATCCCATTAAAATGTTATGCAACAAAAATAAATTAAGAAAATCAAGGTCAACACTTATAAATGATTATCAGGATGGATTATCGATGAGGACGAGTGATAATTTCTTGAACTCTTTCAATGTCTGATTCACATTTCTTCTATTGGAAAAGTTTAACTTTCAGCTTCACACACACAAACACACACACACAACCTGCTTGACTTGCATAAATGAATTGCCAATGAATTGTTTAAGTTTAAGGCCAATGGTTTAATTCGAAAACCTGCCGTGTCATTCCTTAATTGCGCATTTCGTTGCATTGAGGAAAATCTTAAAAATTTTCTCAACATTTGTTGCTATTGGGATCCGATTAAAAAAGGTGTAGTTGTTTTTAAGTATTTGTCACCTAAGGTGTCATACAAATTCATTTTGCGACACTGATCGTGAATGAATGAATGATGATTGTTCGAACGGATGTACACCTGAATCAGCTGAATTATATTTTTATTAGCCGTTACAAATGTTATTCAAACAACAAATTTTTTTATTCCTTTTGTTTTTTCAATAAATTTGTATTCTGTTTGCCAAAATGAATTTTGTTTGTTTCTTTTTTCCATATAAATGAAGTCTTTTGGGACGTGTCCATATATTTCTTCAAAATCGAAAAAGTTTCATTTCATTTTTAAAAATTTATGATTTTGCCAATTTGAAAAATCACATCCGTTGACAATTTCTTTTTCTTTTTTGCAAAAAATTAAATTTATATTAACCGTGTGAAATCAATTTCACTCTTTGAATGCTAAGACAAGATTTTTCTTAAAATTAAAAAAAAAACATCACAAATAATAAGGAAATCTTTTAAGAAATATTTACAAACCGCTTTATTGAAAAAGTTTCGAAACCAAATTTACAACAACAACAAAAAAAACTTAACTGCAGACAGAATACGAAATAAGAATATATAATGGAAATAATTTTTTCTTTAATTAAAATCTTTGCCATTAAGTTGTAAGCCTATTTGCGATTGCCTTTTTACCGTGCACTTGGAACTTTACGAGTTGCTTGACGACAGCGCTCAACTGATGAATGCTAAATGTGATACTTAGTCACCCAACTTCTGGCATTGCTTAGTTTACATGGCATGTGTCGCCGTCTTGTTGCAACCATTGCACAATGGTTCTTGTCGTAGACCAAAAATAAAAAAATTGAAGTCAAAATTAGTTCATCAAATATGGCATCACTATATCCAGATAGAACAAGCTTTAAAGATCAATAAAAGCTTTAGCTGTGTTCTGCCCTGATTATAAGTCAATGTTTTGAGATTCTATAGTGTCAATTTCAGCTGCCACCTATTGCCAATCTTTGTGTTATCTTCTACATATCAAAGCGATCTAAATAACATTTACGACAAAATAGAATGAAGAAGAAATACGTGGCAAGCAATATAATGCTTCTGAGTTCAGCAAGGGTGTGTCGTTTTTACGACAATCGAATCTAAGCTCCGGAACGTCCCGACACCCAGTCGGCTAAGGATTGTCTACTCAGCGACAGCTGTAAACACTGGAAGTTTTTTCCACAGGGAAGCATTTCCAACAACAGCGGAGAATCAGTTTCTGAAATTTTCATAACATCTACAAAATCTTGGGTTCCGAGTAAACAACCGGTTTTTTAACCTTCATGCACTTACTTGCTAAACTTTCTTCAATATTAAGCGATTTTAGGTTTCTCATCAAATTTAGAAAGAAGGTGAACAGACCATTCGAACGATATATATTGCATTTAGGTAACCTTTGGAATGATATATAGGTAACCTTGAGACCATTTTTTCAAATTTTTCAAGTTTAGAAATTTGAGGTTAGAAAGTAAATTGGCTGTTAAATGATGAAATGTCATGTCAATTGCGCTATCAAACTTTGGCAGTTATTTAGTTAAAAAATGGGAATTTTTACTATGGAACGCTACACTCTAGAACAAAGAATTTTAAATGTGAAAATTTACTATCAAAACGGTGAAAATTTTACTGTATCACATCGTAAAATTCGAGCAGCTTTTCCTCGTAATGAGGCTCCTTCTGAGACCGCGGTGCGTAATTTAATCGCTAAATTCGAGGCTCACGATACTGTTGCTGACAATAGATCAAAACAATGCGCCGCAGTGATGCAAACATAACCGCTGTACAACAAAGTGTTGAGAATGATCCTGGAACATCAACTCGTCGCAACAATTGGGCGTCACCAGACGAACTTTGCTTTGAAAACAGAGCATTTTCCAACAAAATCATCTTTAGTAATGAGGCTCATTTTCAATTAGGCGGTTATGTAAACAAACAAAATTGTCGTATTACATCCAAAAAAAGTGACCGTATGGTGCGGTTTGTGGTTAGGCGGCATCATCGGCCCGTATTTTTTCGAAAATGAGCAAGGAAACGCCGTCACCGTGAATTCTTTGCGCTATCAAACCATGATAACCAATTTTTTGTGGCCACAAAAGACTACTTTTGACAACAGTGTCCTTTGGTTTCAACATGACGGCGCCACCAGCCACTCAGCCAGCTAAACAATTCAGTTATTGCATGAGAAATTTCCCGGTCGAGTAACTTCTCGATTTCGCGATGTCAATTGACCGCCTCGTTCTTGTGATTTAACACCACTAGATTATTTTCTCTGTGGCCATTTGAAAGACCGGGTTTACGTGAACAAACCACAAACAACTGACACCCTGAAAAGTGAAATTCGGCGCTGCATAGACGAGATAAGCGATACTTTGTTGCAAAATGTGATTCAAAATTTTGTGAAAAGAGCGGGCGTCTGCCGAAGTGCTAGAGATGGACATTTACCCGATACCATATTCCATTATTACACACATTTTATAAAGTAACCGAACTATTTATTAATTTATTAAAGAGGACTAATTAGTTACGCAATTGGTAATTGGCATCATTAGGTTTTTTAGTAACCAACTCATGAAAATATCGTGCGATTATTAGAAAAAAATTAATTGTATTGTCAACTGTTTTTAATTTATTTTAAATTATTTATTTTAATCAAATTGGGTAAATAATTTTCTCACGTTTTTACTAGCAATGGGAGAAATACACACCTATTTTAATAACAAATAATTTCCTCAATTGTATAATGCAATGAACAATGCTTTACGTTAATATTCTAACTAGAAGTATAAGTGGAACCACTGTGCATGGGTCGAATATTTTGTTGCTGTCGAATTTCGAACACGATACTTTTTTCGTATAAAATCGTGTGTATATCGATATGTATAGAAATTACGTCTATTTTTACGCATTTTTTTAGTGTATATACATATTTATTTATTAAAAAAAAAACTTTGGATTCAATTTGCGTTTGACTTCTAAGTTCGATTTGCTATTCGATTTACGTAGTCTCAGTTATTATCAAAAACCGCGAAATCTCTGCTATTTCTTGGTAATCAATTGTTAATTTGTAAAGTTTTAATAAAATTAACTCTTTAATCAATATATTATTAGAAATTTTAAACTCGTTTTACGTCCACGCTCATCGGACCAATCGCGGACTTAGGGGCTTACTGTACATGGTTTTAATTAAGGTGCAGTCAGATTCAGATATGCCTTTTAGTGGTTCAAATTCGTGTGACAACACCCATGCATGTATGTGTGTCTGCGCTAAGTTAAAAGGGAACTCCCTCACTAAAAATTAGATTTTGAATTATGTCAAATTGATTTATTATTTAACCCTTTCGGAGAAAACGGAAAATGCCGTCAAATTAAGTGAAAATGAGAGGACGGTAAATGACGGCGTTTCAGTAAATCTAAGGATACACATTCAGTAAATCTGTCCAAAAAAAAGAAAGCAAAAATGTGTTGTCTGCGTGGGGGTTAAGCAACTCTTATTATTTAAGTTTATTTCAGTATCCAAATGATTTTCTATGGATACTGTTTGATTCTCGGGTTAGTTGCTATATTTTTGGTATCACAATGGGCCCAACTTCTAGCCTAAGTGGGACCCCATCTTTCTAGGAGGGTCCGCCAACTAATTATTAAGAAAAGTTTTTTTAAACACTTTCAATGTTTTTTTTTTTTCTTCCAATTTACACGATTTTCCATATAAATTATTTCTATTCTCGATTTGCATGATTTTTTCGGGAACGTATCTATTGTGTATACGAGGTAGAGGTGTATTATCATCACTGTATACAGAGAAACATTGAGTTTTCTTAATTTTGAAAAATAAAATCCTGACGATGTTGTCAGGCTCTAAACCACGTATATTTCTGAATGTATCTTTGAATTTATGTGAACTGTGTTAGCTTTAAAAATAGCAATTTTGCTTGTTAGCCAGGCCACTCAGGCATAAACTAGGCGGGTTCAGAATTGAATGAAACAAAAAATTGTCAAATGAAGCGATGTCTAGGCTATATGACGGAGGCGACAGAATTTCTTATTTATTTTTTACAATTATGTAGTATGACATACCACATACCAAATATTCTGGAAGACCACAAGTTTTTGATCTTAAAAAAAAACTTTTTGATTAAACGTGCAGTAGTTGCCAGTATCGGTACTAAGGCAGATATTTCACTTTGCTATTAGAATGAAAACAGATTTGGTTGTAATTCATCTGAAGAACCTTATATTTCATTACAACTATTTCTGCCATATAGATACACTTTTAAAAAGTTCAAAAGGAATCGTTTCCAAAAATTTTCTTAATTGCTTTCTTCAAAGACTTTAATCTTTTCGGCTATAGCACCTTTAAAAAAACACTCCTTGTAAATTAAAGAAGCTGTTCATTTAAAATAAGGCATACAAAAGAATTGCTCTTAAAAATTAAACATTTACTTATGCATCATAAAATAAGAAAAAAGAAAAAGAAGAAAAAATCGGTGGATCGTAAAACTATTTATCTTCGCTCTTAAAAGATATAAAAAATTATTTTTGTCTTCATAAACTTAACATAAAAGTCCTAAAGGAAGACGATGAAGCCACAAAAAAGTGAAAAAGAAAAACAATAAAAAAAAGATTCATTTAATTTTTATTTAATCGTTAAGGAGTGTTTGTTGCACCATTGAATTGTTACCTTTCTAAGGGGCAACAATAAGAAAAACACTTTTTAAATAAAACCCATTATTATTTCTTAAATATTCCAAAAATTTCGATGATACATACGTTTCGTTCTTTTTTTTTTTGTAACTGTTTATGCAACAATTTAAGGTTGTTTTTGATAGAAAATTTATGGCTTTGAATAGGTCGCTTTAATTCTCTTTTACTCTCCGGATTTTTATTATTTGACAAAAGTAATTAAAAAACGCGATAAATTGTGGATAATTTAGGTAAATGGCGGTTATAAAAGGGATGATTTAGTTCAAAAAAATTTGAATTTTTCAAAACCAATTTAAGAATTAAACAGGAAAATGTTACAATAAATTGTTATAACGAAAAAAAAAACTTAAAAGATTTTACACCAAATGAAAAGGATTTTAAAAAAGTACATGTGTAAGTGTTTTAAGTATTAAAATAAACACTTTTAGTATTTTTTTTTTCAAAAGGACTTGAGAGGTTTTTGCGTTTTTGAAAATTTAAAAAAGAAAATAAAATAATAACTTTCATTGTCAGCGGATTTTGAAAAAAAAGCAGTTAAATTTTAGGAGATCCTGCGTTTGCTTTCAAATTTTCCTGTATGTGCTAATTAAGAATCAATGGTAACATACCCTCTACCTACGATGCACCATCTTTTCAGGAGGACAAACAAGAAAAAAGGAATAAAAATAGTTTAACGCATTTTCTTCCAGTCATAAAAAGTATAAATCATATATTTTTTGATTTATTTTTAATCAATATTATTCGCCTTTCAAAATGCCTGTGATAATGTTCAATAATAACTTTTTATATGCTACACCTTCAAGTTAACGTATGAGAAATAACGCATTTCCTGATGACTTTCTAATTATGAATTTCAAAGAAATCCTTTGAGTGTCATGATTCATTAATTATTTGACAATGACTTGAATTGATGATATGGCTGTTTATAAAAGGAGCGTTATTCCTTAGGTTTTATAAGGTTTTAAGAATTCAAAGAGCGTGTGAGTGTTGGAGATTATTATGGGATACATAAAATTGTTTAAGGCGCTCGTAAGGATCACACCTATTATGTTTTCAAGTAGACATTGTTGCATTATTTTAATTAATTAGAAAGAGAAATACTCGTGAAATCTCTAAAGAATTGAGGGAACCCAAACGCGGCTTCAATAAAGTTTGATTAGTGGCCAACACCGACACCAACACCAATACCAACACCAATACCAACACCAATACCAATACAATAACACAAAATTTTGTAATTCATATAAAAGGAGTTCAATAATACTAAACAGGTTTGTTTTTGTGTATAAAAAAATGGAGTAGAATTGTGAGAAAAAGCAACAAGAGAGGCAAAACAAACCCTTTTCCGTTTAGTTCCGTCTACAAACGATTTAATTAGAATCACAACGAAAATAACTAAAATATTGGAAAAAAATGTAAAAAAATTTATTACACATACATACATATGAATGTACTCGTAAGTATGTGTGTACGTAAGGAAAACTCATGTTTAACCATACAAATCTAGGATCTGTGTAATATTGCTTGTTTTTGTTGTTATTTATTATTTTTCTAATTTCCTTAACAAAAGTTTTCATTTTCAGTAGAATTTCTCAGTTATTGGGGTCGGGTCTCTCTTCCCTTTCTCTAGTTAATGATTGAAAAATAAATATATCCGATACACAGTGATGAACTAAATTATTGGCACAGCAAGTTCTTATTAAATAGATTTTAATAAACAAATATATTTCATTCAAAAATTTTTATTATATTACTAGAGTAACTCTTCCCGCGTTGCTGGGAGCCTTTGTATTGTATACCTATAAAGCAAATAAAATTTATAATAATAAAGGAATGCATTAAAATTAATGATTTGTATTGACAGAAAGTTCTCTAGATATACAAAAATTAATATTTACTTTGTGTTGGAGATGCCACACCCACTTATTCAATATTATTCAATTTGCCCATAATTCGACTGACTATTTGTATTAATTGCCGAGTCATTTTGATCAATTTCAGAAACTTCCACTTTAAATGTTCTCAGGCATCTCCCATACATATTATCTACATATCAATTTATTACCGTTCTTGGGAACGGTAACAGTAAGTTTCTAAATTTGGTTTAAGAAACATCATCAGACCATAACTGGACGAGATTGAATAAGTGAGCGTGACAACACCCATTCATACTAAACATGGAATTTTGCATGTGTAGAAAACGGTAACTGTTAAAGTTTCGTTATCTATTCATATCAGTCAAAAAGCGGGAGAGATTGGCGGGAAAGCTGGTATTGCACAAAGCACACCGGGCAAAAGCTATTTCTATACGTATTCTTATCTGTATATGTATATAAAAATAAATTGTCCCGAGAAGTACATTCTATAGGTATACAACGCAACGCAAAGCCTACCAGCGACGCGGATAGGGTTACTCTAGTATCTTATAATTTCTAATGAAGCGTGTCAATAATTTTGAAGTTTTCGTTTTTGTTTTTAATATTTATAAATAATGTAATCTAAGCATTGGAATGAAATAAAATGCATATTGTAGTTGATTAATCAGTCTATCTAGTAAATATATTAGTTTATCAAAAATCTCTTTAATAAGATCACTTAATCGCCTAAGAAGTTGAAAGAGCTTGCTGTGTAAATAGTTTCATTCATCAGTGTACATAAGTTAGAAAGGTACAGTCAATTAAAATTATTAAAGTATAAGTTTCTTAGGTGGATCAACAATAACTATGACAAAGAGACAGACAGGGCCAATTATAGGATTATTATTACCAAATTTAGTGCAGTTATTTCTCCCACAAATTATTTGTATTCAACTTTATTTAGTTCCTTAACTAAAAAAATTTTTTATTTTCTGTAAATTCCAATCACAAACGACTGTTTTTTTCCATAAAGCGTATAATCAGCTACTCCCGCATTAACACTATCAAATACTATGAAATAATATTTAATTGAATTTTAAAAGTTCAACAAAACTTTAAATAAACAATTTACAGACATTAAATCTAATCAACTACATATAAGAGTTTTATTTTTAACATAATTTTTTTTTATTTAGTAGAAAAAAAAAAAACATCGACAAATACGCCCTAATGTTTTAAATTAAATCAATAATTAAAGCATTAAGCATTGTTTTTTATTACTTTGAACAAAATTCTACTAAAAAATGATTTATGAAAAAACCCCCCACAAGATTGTGTTTTTTTTTCCTTTTCTTTATCAGGAAATAAATAGACGACGAAGACAAAATAAACATTCTTTCTCTGTTTAGAATTTGAAGAAAACGAAAAGATATAAAATGTAAATAAATATTTTATAAAATAAAGAAATGAATGCAGAGAAATGGCATTTCAAAAGCGGAAGGGAATTACAAAAAAGGCACTATTCTATCATAATAATAAAGTTTAAAAATAAATACAAAAACAAATACGATAAACAGAGAGAAAGGAAATAAAAAAAATGGTAAAAAGAAGAAAACATTTTGTCAAAGTTTAAATCAAATAAAATATTTGTTCAAATTTAATACATTTTATTTATTAAAATACAGTTTGATTGTACTTACACTGTAAGGAATTTAATCTACAAGTATATTAACTCTTATAATGTAATTGTTCAGAATCATATCCTCGTCTACACAGAATGATGAATTATAGCTTCACGATTACGTTTATGAGTGCGAAATATAATGTTAAAGGAATTTAAGATTATTTCCAAATGCTTTTATAATTATTACCTCTGGTGTAAGGTTAATGAACATTTTATTTCAACGAATAAAACTCATAACTATGTATGTATGGGCAACAATTAAAACAACAAACCTCATATCAAAGTAAACATTTATTGAATAAAAAGATAAAATATGTAATTATGTAGATATTTTAATAGCAACGAAATAACATTTAATCCTAAATGAGAAAAAAATGCATTCTAACATTTTCTAATACGCAGGCAAATAAACTCGAAATACTTGATTTAAGTTTAGTTTTTGTTATAAAAATTTGTTTTTTTTTTTTTTTTTTGCTTTTTGTTTCATCTCCAATAAAGATAACAAATAAGAAAAAACAGAAAAGAAATTCTACAAATAAAATATCAAATACTTATACAAACTCAAAGTGGCATGCATTTGAACGATGAAACTTGTCTACATTTAAAGTATGAGGGAGTCATCAAGTTAGAGTTTAATTTCAATTTTCGAATACCCCAACACTACTATGCACAGCTAATGCCAACGCAAATTAGGAGAACGTATTTCGGTGGTACGTGATTACCGATCATCAGCATTTAAAGACCCACACAGAGTGACATGGAAAAGAGAAATAAAAACTCATGTACTCGTTAAATACACGCGGTTTGATTGAGGGTTTATGTGCCAGAAATACAATGAAATCGTTATATTTGTTGCTTCTTAACAAAAACTGGCAACAAATAAAAAACATATTCGTTTCTAAAGAAGCCTGAGGGGATTACCAAAGAACATATTTTATATTAAATAAATATTAAGATCGTTGTTCTTGTGCTTATTTTATATAGTATGTCATGGAAATGTATTTTTTCAGCTCTTCTCCAATACTTTATCAAGCTAAAAAAAAATATAATTCAGTAATACATACTCGGTTCATTACCAGGCCAGAAAATCTGCAAAACTGAAAAGTATTTCAACAGCGGTATCACCTCACAACATTAGCCAGTAACTGGTTATTGGAGCATTACTACCATTGAAAACTTCTCTAATGTATTTGCCATTCGGAGCCAGCGTTAAACTGTAGGTCTCTTTCAATGAATCTGAATCAGTATTAATATAGCGCCGAGGGCTGTTCAGCAAGATTTCAACAGGAACCGCTTTATTGGCTATTTGCTAGCGTTGAGTTAGAGGTACGGAACTTATTGGTTGTGGTGTCGGTAGTCACTTTATTGATTTATATTGAGCTTTCTCAGGAAGAGATCTCATCCGTTGAGCTCTGTTCTATCACCTGCATTATTTCTCATATTTCTTAAACGCCTTTTGGTTTCTACTTCCAATTTCATTTATTTTTACGCGGAGCAGCTTGAATGGCCTCGGGAAATCGTATTAATCGGAGGGAATAGAAAACTAGAAGAAAGCTGCAGTGTCTGTATTGGGCTAAAAGGAGTATCTTATATGAAGCTACCCTACTATTGCCTTAAATAACAGATTTAGATTTCTTTTATATAAGACCCTGCCCCATTATTATTAATTATTATCTCCTTCCGGTTCAACGCGAAACATTTGAGATATCCTACAGAAAGACACTGTAGGTTCTTCAAACAACTAAACATTCATTTTTATTTAGTATCGTATATATATATAGATTTTATCCAGTGTGCTTTGTTCAATATCCTTTTATGCAATTTTACCTGCTTTTTAGCTGATGCGGATAGATAGCGAAGCTTTAATTGTTCTTCTCCACATATAAAAAAGTTTATATTTATAAGGAATGAAAGGTGCCACCAATATTTATGCAATTTTGTCCATTTTTTGTCTGACAATTTGTATTGACTACGAAGTCAGAGAAAATTCAGAAACTTACACTTTAACCGTTCTCAGGATATGCAAAAATCAACATTTAGTTTGTATGGGAGGAACCATGCCCACTTGTCCAATTCCGCTCACTTTTTGACTGATAATTTGTATTGACCATTAAGTCATTCAGATCATATCCAGAAACTCTAGTTATAACCGTTCTCAAGATATACAAAAATCTATATTTGCTTTCTACGGAGGGTGCCAACTACTTTTTGGCAGATAATTTTTATTGACTATGGAGCTATTTGGGACAAATTTAGAGAGTCTTACAGTTACCAATTTGGGGATATAGACAAATAAATATATACTTTGTATGGGCGTGGCACCGCCCAGCTGGAATTTTCAAATTAATAAAGCCTATAGTTCCTTGCAGACATTCAGAGAGATACTGGTAAAAACTTCAATAATATCGGTTCAGCCGTTTTGCACTTATTCATCTTTGTATATGACATAAATATGCATATTTACTGATATATGTGTTTGTGATAACAGATGTGTATATAAATGGAATAATTGTGTCAAACTGTTCAACTCCTTTAAAGACCTGCATTAATAACTTGATTTTATTTGTAAACAAGAAGGCCAGCCAAGAGGAGTCTCGTCTTAAGGAGCCTTTTTTTTTTTTCATTTGTTTCTTGTGAAGAATCAGTTGTAGCAGTAGTTGTAGTAGAAGAGTTGCAGTAGAAAAGTTTTAGTAGAAGTTCAGTCACCTTATCGCGGTTTTATTTATTTATTTGTCTGGCCTCGTGGTTTGTTTTCGAAAAACTCTGCGCTTTGCCTGTGTCCATGCCATGACAGTCTGCACTGCGTACAAACAGTCTGTATGTGTTTTATCTCTCTAAGAATTTATTGAAATTCCAAAGCACTTTTTAGTTTTCTTTAGATATTTCTCAGCCACACAAAATGAATACTTCTTCTCCTTCTCCTTCTCCTTTTTTCTTCTTTTTCTTCTTTGTATTTGTTTGTTTAAATACTTCTTTGTATGTACTTTGTCATAAACACTGAATGTTTATGAGAGTGTATGTTTGAATATTTTCGTCTTCAAACATATGTAAATATTCATAACGTCCGTTACAAACAAATGTAGGTGGTGGTTGGGTTAAAATGTATTTTCGAAATTTAGCTAAAAGTTTGGTAGGGTCCTAAAGCTGGCCTCATAACCAATAACTACTAAAGAAAAACAATTTTTGAATATTTAGAAGAAATGATTTTTTAGTCCACCTAATAATTGAAATATTCAAATGGACAAAATAAGTGATTGTCATGGTCGTATATGTGTGTCCTCCCTATTGATTACTAAATCTGTTAACTGTATTAAGAAACTTAACAAAACAAAAAGAAGTAAAACGAAATGTTTAGAAAACTAACAAATAATGAAATGAAAACAGAGATTCAAATAAAAATAAAGATGTAGAAAAAAAAAAAAAAAACAAAGAAAAAAATATTAAAACCGCAACGGCGGTAATGATCATTATAATTATCATTATCATGATGAACAGAGAGAAAACGAATAATTTTTAAAGAAAAATGAGCCACATTTTTTTTGGCCTCAACATTTTGTTGAACGCATCTACCAACACGTATACTTGGAGGGGGACTTCAAATGGTGTGGACGCGGCGCGTCTCCTCGATTATGTTTACTTTTCTTAATTTCAGACATTTTTCTTCACGTTGTTCTTTTTCTGTTTTATTTATTTTTTATTTCTTATTGCAGTATGTAGTTTTCATTGTTGTTGTAGAGAATTTTCTTAACAAGAAAACGTTGGTGCCTTTTAATGGAACGTGTTGGAAGAAAAATAAAGGCTGTACATCAAAATTATTATAGACTGGTAAGGTAATGCCACCGATTGATTTGTTACGCTAATATACTTCAAATATATTTTTTTTATAGTTTTACTTCGAAATTATTAAAAACAAACAAACAGTTGAATAGAAAATTAAATGTAAGACAGCACCGTCAACAGCCTATAAATTAAAATACATGAGTAATACATTTTATTTTATAGACTACTAAGCTAAAATCCGGCGTGCTTCGCTACCCCTATCTTATTTATTATCTCAAATACTATCTAAGTTACGTTTTTTACCCGTTTTCCCCATTTTGCTCCGTTTCAGAGAACTACTTGTGAAGCGGGGGGTACAAGATGACGGAGCATATTCTCTGTGAATATATTGCTTTGGCAAACATTCGGAGGCGAAAGTTTATGGAGCCTTTTAATCATATATAAAGTTAAGGGTATTCTTCTACACACTGTTCCGATCAGTGTTTCCGGACTGAGCTGAAAGTTACACGCTCATGGATATTGATTCGACGGAGAAATAACTGGGCTTTTTTCTGGGTGATTACCCCCATTACAGCTAGTGCACAAGCGGGTCTGACCACGCAATGTTTGGCACAATAGATCCTTCCAGATCGCAGTGCCATTACTAGTTGGGCCTCTTCGACCCAGTAAATAATAAAAGTAATTATCTTATGTCTGTATAAACTAGTAAGTATTAAAATACAGTATGTAAAAATTGAAAAGCAATTCATCGATATACAATATTGGCCAGTTATTTATTTTTTTAAAGTATAAATTCGAATAAATTTAATTATCCTTTTGAACAGTTGAATAACATTATTTTAAGAATGTTATTCGCTAAGCAAAATTGTGAAAATATCTTACTAAACTTTTTGAAAATATATGTGATCGTTATTATGCAATGTTTCAAAGTATTCAATATTTTCTTAAGTCCAGACCAATTCAAAGCTTAAAATATTCTCCCCCAACTTAATCAACATCATAATTGCAACATAATAAATTTCTTGAGTTTTTACCTCGAAATGAACTATTTACTATTGACCCTAAAGTTAACCATCTTTACTAACAATTTTTGTTGTGGTTATAACGTAACCAAAATATATCAAAAATTAAGGATTTTATGGACGAAATATGTTTATTTACCCCGCCGTATATTTTACTTTTGTCCTGAAAAAAGTTGATTCAATACTTTGAATTTAAAATGACGATAAGTATTGTTTGGATTGCACAGCTATGTCTATCGGCTATTACAATATGGTGTAAGTTATTACTGTTAAATACTTTCACAAAATCGTTAGTGAAGATGATAGAGAAATAATTACAATAATTTTCTTAATATTTTTTTTAAAGAAAATTTAACGATTTCGAATTAAAAACTTAAAAAACTTACATTGTCTCCAGATTGTTTGAAGGTCTGAAAGCAAAATTGAAAACTATTATTTGCAGATTAACTTTTAACTTAAATGGATGTGGATTTCATCCAAATCAAATTTGGAAGAGAAATGGTTTATTTAATATATAAAATTCTCGTGTAGCGGTATTTGTGGCCAAACTTCTCCGAAATGGCTGACCGATTTTCATGAAATTTTGAGTGCATATCGGGTAGGTCTGAGAATCGGTCAACATCTATATATGTTAGTGGTTACCCACCCCAAGGAAAAATTTGTTGCCTCACCTAAATACCGCACCGACTTCGATGAAATTTTAAACTAGATAGATGATCTGTGTACCGTAGAACACATATGGTTTACGTTTTTTTTTTTTAAGAAGTACACAGAGTGGATGGTAAAGGGGCTATTTCTCCCTATTCCCAACTATTGCTCGCAGACGATGTCGACAATCGCACCAAAAATGGGTATGGCAACCCTCCCCCTTCCAAAGATACCTATAACTCGGAAAATACCCAAGCTATAGTAATGAAATTTGGTATAATAGTTCAGAGTACTATAAACAATATTTATTCCAAAAATTAGAATATCAGTCAGCCAAAACTTTGTAATGATACCAGACTTACTGTAAAAAAGTTAATGGACAATGTTATTGTAGCCACTATTTTTATTGGAATCCTCAAAGGTGAAGACATTTTGATTCCACGCATTCCAATGATACATCTGATATACCGCTTGAGTTCAAACGTGTACGATTTCCAGTGTGTGTTGCCTTTCGATTGACCATTAATAAGGTGCAAGGCCTGTCTTTGGGAATTTGTGGAATAAACTTAATTTCCAGTATTCTATAACGGACAATTATACGTTGATTGCTCAAAAAATGGAAAAACAAAAAAGTAGAGTATTATTAGAGTATTTCATCGTAGAGTATTACAATAAATAATTATCTTATGCGAATTACAACTGTTTTGGGCAATAAAAAAATCAATTTCGGGCGGAACGAAGTTCGCCGGGTCAGCTAGTTATTATACATAAACATACATACTATCATATACGATAAAATTTATATCATGTCGAGGCTTTATGCAATAAACAACAGTCAACTATTGAATTTTGATCAACGTGTGTATATTATTTCACTTTTGGCAGCTATTTAGAGCAGACATTCTAAAAAAGTGAATTTCGCCCGCTGATTAAACAGGATTTCTTTATTTAAAAAACTTTTATCAAAACCAATAAAAGGATTGATTAACTCTACAGAGTTTCGCTGTTACACTAAGAGATACGTGATGCACAGATGGATACGAGTTTAGTCACTGTGATAAAAATCAGTGAATTAGCCAATGAAGTACACATTATAAATTCAGATCATTGTGACCATTTTTTGTTAATAAATTCGAAGGGATGGCTGGGTGCTAGAAAACAAACATGTAATTATTTTATGGGTCTTGGAAATAACTCCGCACTCCATGTATCGAACTCAAAAGAGACTATGGCTAAGAAATAAAATGCTTATTTGCCGAAAAAATTGCTTTTATCAAAAAATTTACAAAATTATGATGCTGCCCTCGTAAAAAGATTAAATTATATGTCAATTAATAATTCAACGATAGGATGCGCTAACTTAAAACCAAAATAAATTTGTGTTTCCTATAGTTTTCATTGCTTCCATCGATGATACTGCAGCGTATAAATAAAATTTATTTTAAATTAGTATGTAATTAAATCCTACTTAATTTAATCTCTACTTCCTTCCGTTTAAATTTGTAATCGTTTTTAGTAAATTTCTTTGTAATAAATTTATCGAAAAGACAAATATTTACATAATTTTTTCATAGTTTTAGTGTGGAAATCAAATAAATAAAGAAAAGAACTGCAGAGGTTCAATAAAATTTATTTTTCTGTTTCTTAAAATTAAGACTCAGTATTATTAAAATACCATTAAAACCCTTTGATTGTATTGTATGGAATATAGTATGTAGATAGAGAAAAACATAGTTTTCGGTGTCAAAGACCTATAAAATCTAAGGAAAATAAGAATAAAAAACAAATAGAAATCACATCGAAGAAACAAGTTGACTTGACAAGTTTTTCTTTGTGAAAAAAACTGGTCTTAACAAATAGAAAGACTGTACCTGTTATTTTTTTCATTTGGCTATAAAACAACAATTTTTAGCCTTTGTTGTTTGAATTTTGTAACGGCCATCCTTCTCAACATTTCCAAAGTCATTGAAAAGAAAATTGTGTATTCGCTGGAGCCTGTTGAGGTTCTTCTACAATATCCAAGAGAGTTCTACAACAGCGCAACAAGTTCTATCACAAAATCTAAGAATATGTCTAAGAACAACAACAACAACAACAACAGCAACAACGCCAAAAACAACAACATCTAAACACCAAGAAAAACAACTTTCAACAATAAGAAAAATAAAAATAAAATAAAAAGGGGGAAAAGGCTAAACAAGTCCAGGCCAAGAAAATTGTAAAGAAAGCCAACAATACAGCCAGTAATAGACAATTTCAAGATACAACAAACGAAGCCTTCTCAATATTAACGGAACGAAGTGTGTTACATAGAAAGGGAAGAAAAGATAGAGCTCAAGAAACGAAATAAAATAAAATAATAAAAATGAGGAATAATAACGTGATTGAATTTTTTGAGTCAACAAGTTAGTCAATCACTCAGTCAGTCGTTCCATCAATCCTTTTATTTTTCCTTAGAATTCGTAACGACTGAATGCAGTTTAGTTCCCTGCCTTTAAAGTGAAGGCCCCGGCTATAGTCGTTCGTTCATGTCTATTAAATTGTTTACTACACGTGTGCTTAAGTAAATATTTTTGTTATTCTATAATAGAGGAAAAAGAGAGAGAGAGAGAGAGAGAGGGAGAATTCGTATGAAAAAGGCTAAAATATTTTACAAATCCAACAATAACAATGTAATAAGCAAGACGAGTTGTAAAAAACAAAAAAGGGTAAAAAGAACAACAAAAATAATTACGTAAATAATGCGCCTTGTATTACATGTTATTGGTTATCGTTATTGTTATTGTTGTTGTTGTTTTGCAATCACCTGTATTAGTGAGCGTAACCCCAACAATAAAAACAATTTAAGACGAGATTGATTGCGATGGTTTTGCAAACAATACGATTGGCAAGGATGATATAAAAGACAATCTTGAAAATGGAAACAAATATATAAATAAAAGAACAGCAACTACAACAATAACAAGTATTGTGTAACACAACAAAAGCAATGATTGTTGTAAGTATACAACAACAAAGAAAAGAATATGAAAATGGATTAAAAATCAATCGTAAACAACATTCTTTAGATATTTCTTTTAAAGTAAAGTCTCTCTCCCTCATATCAGGTGATTTTTTAGCAACTTTATTTTTGGCAGCACTGTTATTGACATCTCAGCTGTTGTTGTGTAATATGTTACCGTCAAACATGTTCAGTTTGGTTCATAATTTAACTATGACTCGACTTAAGACTTGCAGATTAATTATTGAATTTTATCATCAAAATTCAGTGGGATGATGATTCAATTTTTTTTTATCGGAAAATTGTGTTCAACGACGAAGCTCATTTCTGTTTGAATGGTTACGTGTACAAGTAAAATTGACATACGTGGTGTGAAGACTAGTCAGAAGAATTGCAACAACTGCCAATAAAACATGAAAAATGCACTGTTTGGTGGGGATTAAGGGCCGGTGGCATCATTAGACAATACTTTTTTAAAGACGACGAAGGCAAGAACGTTAAAGTGAATGGCGAACACTACCATGCGATGATTACAAATGTATTGCCCAAAATGGAAGAGCTGGAATTGCCTGTAATGTGATTTCGCCAAGACGGTGCCGCATAACACACAGCACGGGAAACAATAGTCCCATTGAGTGGCATGTTCGGTAAACAGTTTATTTTACGTTTTAGGTGGCTCAATTGGCCGCCTAGATCGTGCGATTTAAAGTCTTTAGACTATTTTTTTGTGGTTATGTTAAGGATCATGTATATAGCAACAAGCCCCACATCCGTCCAATATGTTAGAGAGAGTAAGTCGAAATTGAATCCAGGGAATTTTATAGATCGTTCTATCGACTCAAATGAATATTTCGTATATTTCTCTAAATTTTATGTTTTTTAATCAAATCTGAAAGCTCTTAAAAGATCACCCGATATCTAGAATTTATTGTAGGTTTGTATGAAAAAAAATAATAATAAATTTAATAAAAATTTAAATAAATATATATTTTTGTTGTTGTTGTTGAGCAATTAATATTCCATTCCATTCATAAAACCATTCAACCAGTCTTTTAACCATTTCTCATCCTCTATCCATCCAACTGTATTTGTCTTTTTGGTTTAAACTTTTTCTATTTATCAATCCTACGTTTATGTTCTTTTTTCAGAATTATACTTATTTTCTTCTTCTTTTTCTTAAAGCTGCAGTCTTCTTTAATTTATTTTTTGTTTTCTTTGTTTTTTAGTTGATTGTTAAAACGCAATACGAATTCATAATTGAATTGAATATTTTATTTTGATTTTGATAATGATGATGATAATGATGATGATGGCAAACAACATACTTATACAGGCAGTCAGTCCTTTAGCCAGTCAATCAATTTGCCTAATGCAAAAAAAAAAAAAAAACAATAAATAGTTGTTGTTGTTGTTGCAGTAGGTGTTAAATTACCTGGCCAGACTAACAAATACTGTTCTCTCCTGCTAAAGATTACCGACCAAAAAACGAAAAATAAGAATAAAAAAAATGAATTCAATTAATTAATAAATACCAGCCTGCATTGCCAACCTTTGCTTGCAAACAGTGATGATAAGAATTTCAGTAAAATTCTATTAATTGATAACACAGTGCGACAAAAATGAACGAAGTTGAAATACCTGGGATATGATACTACTTTTCTGATAGGAGCTGTCGAGTAGAACAAGGATTTGTTTTTGGAATAAAAAATCGGTTTTTCAGACCTTTATGCACTTATAAGCCCATAACTTAGCTGAATATTAGCCGATTATAAGTTTCTTTTCGGATAACATTTGACTTGATATTCTTGGCTTCTCTGGCAACTTTTTTGTTGCCTTAATTTCTCTTTTGACCACAGCCCAGTATTTTTTTTTCTGGATAGTTTGGTAGATTTGCTTCTCGACGCATCGAAAGTACATTGTCATTTATGTACCAGTCCAAAGTCGTTTTGCTGTGAGAACAAGTAGCTAGGTATGGTCAGAAACTTAGTTTTGTCTATCAAAAGGCTTTAGTAGCTTCTCCAAGTATTCTTTGATATAAATTTCCCCATTTATTGTCCTTTGGTCACTTAAGACTTGCTGCTCAAATAATTTTCGGGGAAATTTCGATTGTCCCTTTGATTTAAATCTGTCGTCCTCATTTTCCCGCGTGTTTTCAACGTAGAATTCCTGGCCTGGAAGTTTTTGCACGATGTTTTGCTTCCGTGTTCTTTACAGCATTGAATCTGGCACTTTTTGTATTTTAAAAGTTTTCAGGCCAATATCGTTTTTGAGCTTGCGCACAAAAAATTCTGAACAATCTACTTTTTGAGGGAAATTTCTCCCTGAAATGTTGAGATTCTTCTTCAACATGTCAATGATTTTGTTTGCCTTAATCTGGTCACATATGCCCTTTTTTCTGCCAGAACCAACCTTTAGAGTGATATCCAAGTCATCCTTAAACTACTTTGGAAATCTAACAAATTTTTAGTTCCCCAGCTATTTTTTTATAGTCCTCTGGAGGAAGTCTTGAAAACTTTTCAACGTTTTTTCACACTTTCAATTAGCTTTTCAATTTGAATCAAATAAAAGCTTCTAGTGACGAAATTTTCTTACATTCATATAAAAGCATTACTTAAAAAATTTTTCAATTTCAACGACGATTTTTTGAAACGCAGTCTTTATTGTACGAGTATTCTTGTCAAATCTTTACAGAAACTAAAGAAAATCTTGATACTTGAAATGGCGTGGTGGTGTAATGAGTTTACTTATTCTCAAGACGAAAAGTTACATCAATTGCTGTTTAAGAATACCTCGTGCAGCTAAAATATTAACGCCACGATTCTAGTTTCACACACAACATAGGAATTAAAATCTCATAATTTTGTGTCCCACTGTTTGGATTCAAAACATTTCCTACAATAATTTTTTTTTCTTTTGAATATGAAATTTATTAATTGTCATTCTTCTTTTTTACAAAGAATAATTAAAAAAAAAAAACGGAAAAGAATGCAATGAAATTAAAAATAAAAAGTAAAAAAATAATTTTTTATTTCTTTCAAATTTTGATCGTGTTTTGACGCATTTTAAGGAAACAACGGAAGTAATAATAATGACTGGAGTTATTCCTTCATTTCTTTACTTATTAATTTTTCGAGATAGTGATTGTGTGGTCGGCCAGAACTTTTTTGCATTGTGAAACAAAAGACATGAAAGGATGTGTGAGTGAGTAGCACAGCAACATTATGTCACAAGTTATGAATTATGAATTGTTTCTAATTTCTAAAAAAATTCAATCCAATTCAATAATCTTGCTGAAATCAATTAATTTCAAGCCCCAAACCCACTTTGGTGATTTCTTTCATATCTACTGCAGTATCTTATAAGAGTCATTAAAAAGCCGTTTGTAATAGATCACCAAATTTCGAATGTTCATATCTTGGACAATAAACTCCAGCCAGGAATTCCTAAAAAATGTTAGCATGAAATCTTTTCACCATAACCAACTGTCGACACTTTCAGTAGGTTTAGTCGATCGTTTTTAGAAAATATAAAGAAAAATCATACAGATTTCTAAAGAAAAGTATCGAAGTATGAATATTAAAAATTCAAGATTAGTTTCATTGTTTCGATTTCTTTTTTTTGTCATTTACTTTATGAAAAAAAAAGGATTAAAACAATTTTTTTTCTTTACAACAAAAATGATAATTTTTGTAATACAAAGCAAAGAATTTTAATGATTTGCAATAACAATCAGTATTGTTACAATTGTGGGTGACAGGACGACTATGACTTGAGGAAACTCAAGGAAAGATTCCTAACCATGAGGGCATTTAAACAACTAAAGGTATGGTCCAACCATACATGTGAAACATACGTTATCTATCACTTCTTTTAATACATGTTAATAGATAAATCCTTACTGAAAAAGAAAAAAAGGCGGGAAGTTTACTTCCTTAACGAAAATTTAATCCTTCTCAAGCATTATTGTCAGTTTCTGAAATCAGAGACAAAATAAAGAGAGAAGAGAAGAAAAAATTCATAATCACTGACAACAATACAAACAATAAACGGACAATAACCCTTCACAGCAGGACATTAATAATCATACTACACAACAACAAGTGAAAGCACTGTGCACAGGACAATAAGGAAAAGGATCAAAAAGAAGAAAAAAACAAAAAGAAAAAGAAAAAACAAAAAAAAAACAAATTTTTAGCGCCAATTATATGCAAACATGCACACACATACAGACACAAACCCAACTCATGCTTACCAGACCTTGCAAAAGTCCTTTCTGAAACAGAAAAGTAACGTTTTACTCCCTACCAGCAATCTTAACAGGTTTTTAACAAGAAAATGATTTGATCACTTTAGTTGCGCAGTCGTTCAGGTGATTATACGGTTTATTTTCAAATGATTTGTATCTCAAAAAAGAATGTTTCGTATACACTGTTTCGTATAATGCAAACTCATATTGAACATTTCAAAGTAAGTGATTATATTATAATTCTTTCCCAAATATAATTTATTTTCAATTTAATGATAATGCATATCACTCGGTTTTGTCAATAGACCACACCCAAAGTGAAGGGAGTGGATATTGAAATTTTCCGAATTGCAAAATAATTCTAAATACCTGCTGCAAGTTTTTCAGAACAGATTTTAATATGATACCAATCCGAAATTGTTACTTTTTTGATAGAAGCCTTGTTTTGGCATTCTTTTTTTCTCCGTCACTCCTCTAGGCAGCAAGTTGAATTTTCAAGTTTAGTAGATGATTAATCCACTGTAGCTCCGCTTCATGTCGATTGTGTAGAGGTGGTGAATATCCTTGCTAATTGGTGGTGATCTTTGCTTTAGCATTGTAATTTTTTCCCAGTAGGTGGCGCTTTTTTTTTCCTGATCATACGTCTTATGTTTGTCATCATCGCCATAGGAAAGCTGGAAGATCGGGGGGTTTCTTCTTTATTTTTTAGTTGGAATTGCCTGAAGGAAAAGTTGAAGCCTCTTATTAAACACTCGAAATGAAATTATAATTACATTATTTCGTCATGTCCCCTGCTGGCGCTCTAACCACTACACTACGCTACCCCCACCCCCATAATTTAAGTTCAAAAATATCTTTCTTATTTTTGATGAAGAGAAAGGATGTAGAATATTCCTGGTACTCAAAAGTACCACCACTGATAATACTCAAAACTATTTTCACGATTAAAACTTGGTAAATTTGTACCTCAGAAATATATACTTCTGTTGCAATACCTTGATGCCAGAACTGTTGAAGAGAAATTGATCTTATCTTATTGGGAAAGCTATGATGCTTTAGAGAAGCAAAGTTCATACATCGCGGAATACTATATTTGTAAGTGCCGTCCGTAGATAATATGTTAAAATGTTCTAGTTTTTGAAATATAATGGAATTACATTTTCTATTTGGGATTTTATTTCTTATGAAAACAAGTATGAGCAACAAACAATTTTTTCTTTGTAGATAAAACTTAAGCAAAAAATTTTAAAACGAATGAATTTAATTTAAATCCTGGCATTTAAAACTAAACTAAGCCAGACTTAGATGTTAACTAAACTAAAAACACAATAGTAACACTTGAATTAAGTGAAAATAAAACAAAAATTAGAACTGAAGTTTTTAAAAACATTCTTTTGAGCTTACTTTTCGGCAGGTGCTGAGCAATGGTTAAGGTTTAAACCAACATAGTCAGGATATAAACTCAAAAGGATTTGTTAATTGTATATTTTAAAAATAATAGAAAATATTTTGCTAAGATTTGTGGTTTTATCTGAAATCTTTGCTTATTTTTAAGAATCATTTTGTGTTCTTTTCGTAGTATGATTTAAAAAAAAAAAAAAAAATAAAAAATTCTTTTTGTTCATTTAACTATTTCTTGATGGTTTTCTGCAAATGTAGAATAAGATTTTTGTTTTATGCTATTTTTTTGTTCTTTCTTTTTAGGTTTACGAAAGAGTTTCAAATTTCTGTGTTATTGTATTGAAAGAACTTGTTTGTAATCTCTCTTCTTAATAAATTTAAATCCTAGATTTTGTTCATTCTGTGTTGAATATATCTCTCCATATAGGAATCTTTATGCAAATTTCAATTTAATAATTTTCAGCTGTTGAGTAAATGAAAAAAAAGAAATTAGTTGACCAACCACAAATAATTTTTATTTGTTTTTCTTCCATAATAATCATTAACACCATCTTCATCAAATGGCACGGCTCAACACAATCAGCAGGAAAATTTTTATTATAAAAAAAAAAATTCTCATCTCTTATGGATGGTTACCACCATCATTACAATCATGAATGTATTACAGAGCCTAAACTGACCATTTTGCATTTGTCTTTTCTAAAGTTTTGAAAATTTCCTTAAGCAATAACTGCCAACTGACCATCATCATCATCAGTCTTCATTGAAGAGATGAATAAATGGACGTTTGGCTGGTTGGTCAACATTTATGATGTGTGATGTAACGATGTCACTTTGACATTTATTTTCTTTTATTTGTTGATATCTTTTCTTTTTCTTTATTTATTTACAAAACTTTAATAAAAAATTATAAAATGATGATCATCATGACGATGATGATGATGAGTGTAACGACGACAATACTTTTCTTCGGGTGACTGAGTTTCGCATAGAAAATTAAACAGCCGGGGTAAAAGACAAAATTGAAGACTGAAGGGTTGTCCACAGTCCAGCTAAGAAAATCAAATTCTTATAAAAATGAATAATCATGTAGAAGAAAGAGCCTCTGATGCTAAACTATTAGAAGCACCGAATGAAACCAGTAATAAAAGTTTCTGTTGTTTTTTGTTCTTTTTTTTTTTTGGCTAAAGTTCATACGCCCCTCAAATAAATCAGATAAATACTTAGAAAGCACGCACCACATACTGATATGACTGATAGAAGACTAGCAACGACACACATACTGTTGCACACTCTTCTGTATATACAAATCGTCCTCGTAAGCTACTAAAATCTGTTGAAGAAGCAAAATATTAAAACCACCACAACTTGGGCATCGGCATCCTCATCATAATCATCATCATTTCATTACATCTGCAGCTTATTTTTTGGTTCTACTAAAAATCAAAAATAGAAAAATCCTGTCTATGAGTCGATAGTGAATGTTTCATATTCTTGTAGTCTGTCTCTCTGTCTGTCCGTTATGGTAAATGAAATCTAGTCATCCTTTCTTCTACGTCATCACCATCATCATTGTCATTGTGTTGTAATATGCAAATTTTATTTTATTTTGTGTGTGTGTGTGTGTGTATGTGTACGTGTAGGAAAAAAATTAAAATCAGGAATCAAATAATTATTATGCATTCATCAGGATACATCAGGATATTTAAAATTTATCCTGCTAAAGAGATTCATTTATTTTCAAAACAACAACACAAAATGACAGACACACTCTTTACCTTTTAGACATGCGAGTAAGTATTAAAAGGGAATAAACCAGTTTCTTATTTTTCAATTTTTTTTTTCTTTTTGTAACGTTTTACACTTTTACAAGACATAGAACATACAAAATAATAAATGAAATCAAGAAAACTTGATTTTAAATTTTAGAAATTTTCTTTTTTTAAAATTATTTTTTGTAATTAATGGATATTTTAGATAAAAAGCTTTTTAAAAAAAGCATTAAATGAAAAAGTCATTTTTGAATTGTTTCAACATAACTTCCAGGTGCAATGACATGTTTAAATCCATAGCATTCAAAATGATTTTTTTCTCATTTAAAAAAAATTAAACTAAATTTAAGCAACACAGTTAGTCTTCGCAACAGTGCCATTATCAATACGCAGCCAGTGAATTATTCCAACGTCTATTAGACACCCGTGTCGTGCATCTGCTACCAGTCATAATTATAAGTTTGTCATAGTATACGATATTATACATGGATCCTTCATTCCCCTTTTCCATTTCCCCAAAAATTCTACCAATGCTCATCAATCTTATGTTTGCGTAAAGTTGTGCCAACATTACGCTATCGCAAGTTTTCAAAAGAACTTGACTCAGTTCATCAAAAGATTTATTAATACATTTCTTCCACACAAATTATTGGTCATGCGCAGGTAAAACGAAATCTTTTCATTATTTTCCCTTAGAGAGAGAGAGACACATGTGCATATATGGTGATTTTTCTTATTTTTTTAATGGGTACGCCACTGAAAGAAGCTTAGATCTTGGCTTTGTCTTGACTGTCAGCCAATTTTTGAATTCATCAAATCATTCATCAAAGTAACACAGATCTCAGGCAGAACCTTAATGGTTACGCAGAACGGAGTAATTAAGTCAGTGGTTTAACGTGAGTATCTGCCCTAGGACGTTACCTCACGGTGCCAAAGCACGAGTGAATACAATGCGTTCACCAACGCCCCCACCTATGATTAAAATCACCAGTGAGTACCAATTTAAAGCCATGTTATTTGGACATGACCTCACACCTTGGTAAGGTGCCGGAGAATATCTAAACTCCTAGAACGGAGTAATGGAGATTTTCAGTAAAGCTGCAAATGCTTGTGGTTATTAGCACTGTAATTCATATATTGTACTGACTATCTTTCTATTGTGTACCGCTGTGGTATAGTTGGTAAGATACCCGCATACCAACCAGAAGGTCCTCGGTTCAATACGAGTCCAGACCGTCTGAAAAAGAGTTTCGGCAGCGGTATTATCTCATAACATTAACTAGTAACTGGTTATGCGTAATTACTACTATTGAAAACTTCTCTAATGCATTTGTCGTTCGGAGCCGGCGTTAAACTGTAGGTCCCTTTTAATGAGTCTAAAAATAGAATCGGGTGCAGAGCTCATTGACTGAGAGAAGTCCCCATGTTCCATCATGGAATGTTATGGGAATTGATAATATAATCTTTCAATTAAATCTTATATCCTCAATTTTAACAACATTGTTTAGTGGATGCACCATAGTGCTCACCTCAGCTATTCACCATAGTGCTGCATGACACAATAAGCAAAGTCTGTTCAAAAAGAACAGGGATAACATGGAGTCTCAGACTATGCAGCAGACTTTATTTGTCTACTCTAGCATAAGATTTCCAATATGCATTTGAAACTGGAAACCTAGAAAAACTGGCTCGTAATGGTGGATTGAAGATAAATATCAAGAAAACCAAGTCAATGAGAATAAACAATACGAGCACGGAATCATTATCATGCTACAGGGTCAACCAGTCGAGAATGTAGATGGCTTCTGGTATCTAGGAAGTGCAATGATTACAAGCGACGGCAGAGAAACAGACGTAGATAACAGGCTCAATAAATCGAAAGTGGCATTTGGATGACTGCAGTCAGTATGGAGAACAGACTAAGCTCAGAATATTCAACCCATGTGTTAAATCAGTACTGCTGTATGGCAGTAAAATCTGACTTGTATTGAATAACATCACACAAAAACTCCAGGTATACATTAAGAAGTGCCTCAGAAACATATGCAAAATATTCTGGCTTAACACCATAAGTAACACAGAACTGTGGAGAGTGACTAATAAGGAACACATACTGAAACAGATAAGGAAAAGAAAATGGGGATGGATCAGTCACACCATCCGAAAAAGTCCAGATAGTATGACCTGAATATCACTCGAGTGGAATCCTCAAGGTTCAAGAAATCGTGGTCGACTAAAAAATACCTGGAGACGCACAATTATCTAAGAACTTAAACAGAACAACCTAACATGAGATGCTTTGTGGAAGCCATATGCTGCGAAGAGGAGTAACATTGGAAAATAAAAATAAGCAAATAAAAAACCATTTTCTACGAGAATTTATAATATATTAGTTTAAGATTAGATGTCCAAAATTTTAAAGAACAAAGAAGCTTTGTAGAAGGTCTAGTCTACTTTGTTAAGCCATATAGAAAAAAAATTATCAGTAGAATCCTTCCGAAAAATTTTTACTCTTCATTGAATGGAACTGACAACTGATATTTATACACATATGTATGTATGCATACAAACATAAGAAGAATCATTACAATATTAAAAGTACAAATAGTTCTTCGTGTATATTCTTACCACATGAAATAATATACGACATACATTTCCCATGCTAGTCTTGTCTTCTGTCTTATCTCTTCAAATACCAATCAAATAACAAATAAAACTATAGACTGGCTGACTAAATGAGTGCGGCAGGCTAAATGACTTACTGAGTGAGTGTTTAACACTATTTAACAGATTATTTGGCGCATAAAAATGCTGTAAAAAAACTATCAATAAGCACAACACAAAACAGGTTCGTCTAATTCGACTATTCAATATCCTACAACATAATACACCTACACCTATGGAAATATTTAATATCAAGTTGGGGCAAACCAGAAAAAGCTTTATGGTGTGTGCACATAGAATCTATCAACATTCTTACATATTTAAAAATAAAATGTAGAGACTATAACATGTAAAAAAAAAAACTTATGGACTTATAATTGTTTCCCTCACTGTATTTTAGAGTTTCGATTAAATGTCAGTTTCTTTTAAAGAAAGTGTGTGTCGGAAGTAGCTTAAATCATACACTACTTCTCGAACTGAACTTACAATTACACAGCTTTATGTTCAGAAGAACGGGCATTCTCTTTTGATTTAAAAAAGTGATCCAAGCCGATCGATTCAAACAAAGATTGATATTGAACTGATTCCTAAGGTGTTTCAAATATAAGCACCAGCGCAATATAGTCATGTAGGGTAAAATAATATAATTTTTCACATTCATAACTTTTAAAAGAAAAAAAAGGCCATTAAGAAAAACATGAATAAAAATAAAAATATCTTATCTTAGGAACTTCTCAGTGGCCCTAACAAATTCTACTGATAAAAGAAATATTTTTTTCTTGTACTTCCTTAAAATACTAAAAACAAAGAACGAAGAAAGAAAATGTATTTAAAAAGATTAAAAATTAATACCGAATCTCACTGCAATACAGGCAGAAGAACTTTGAAAGATAAAAATTCTTTTTTTCTATCTCCGTGTCGCTGTTTAAACCAGAAGAGTGGGCGATTTGTAAAGTTAAATGATGCATATAAAATCGCTGCAAATCATTTTCATAGCATTCATTCATAAGCATTAAAAACGCGTATGCACAAATACCTCATATACCATACATATGCATACATATGTATGTATGTACTTATGTATGTATATTTATTATGGGCAATATGGACAAATTTTCCTCTCCCATTGATTGACCAGAAAAAGGAACATTAAGTCAGTGGTTTAACGTGAGTACCTGCCCTAGGACGTTACCTCACGGTGCCAAAGCACGAGTGAATACAATGCGTCCACCAACGCCCCCACCTATGATTAAAATCACCAGTGAGTACCAATTTAAAGCCATGTTATTTGGACATGACCTCACACCTTGGTAAGGTGCCGGAGACTATCTAAACTCCTACCGATCTATGGGTCACGGCACCCGGTTAAAAATGTAACTCCACACCGAGCCAGCATAGCTCTCCCCGCGATTTGGGTTTAAACCACAGCCACCACGTTGCTCCCACAAAGGCGGCCTCACCATAGTCGGGCAGGAACCGAAATTCCTGGGGCTCCCGACACCCGTGGCACCAGAATTAAGCCTCCGGTCAGGCCTCGTAGCATAAATGCTACTACCAGTGTAAGTCCCAAACAACTTCGGACTGGTGACCAAGATGGTGATAACAACAAACAAGAAACACTCAAACAAAAGGAACAGAAGAATTAACATTTTTGTTGTAACTTTTAAGTAAAAAATAAATGCGGAATGTGTTCAATTTTGCAGTTTGTGTCCATTAAAAAGCCTCAATTTTTGACAAGTGCGAGGGTTGCTTGTTATATTCATGGTCTCAACTAAGGATCTAACTGTAGCTAAAGATAAATATAACAAAATTTTAAGTTAAACGGAAAAGAACCTGGGCAGGACTAGACTATAAAATATCAAATTAGAAAAAATACTATAAATGTATACGGTGAGTAAAAAAACTTTTTAGGTTACAAAGTTCTTTTTAGGTTAAAAAAAGTTCAAATATTAAGTTTTAGGTCATTGTTTATTTTATCAATTACAGTGAGGTACGAGTTGGTGCATTCAAAAATAGTTTTACTCCAAAAGTTTGCACAGTTCTGGAAAAGCAGAGCGAATAAGAAAAACAATTTAAGGCTTTTGCAACAAGATAATGCACGTGCTTGCTCACTTATCTTGTAATCGAATTTTTTTAAGGTGCCTTGTATAGCGAACTTGCGAAAATTCAATGTGTGTATAAAGTTTTATAAAAATGATTGTAATGTTTTACTTTGATAGAAGAATTCTCACAACATTCGATCAAATGGTTGGAGTCTATACCTTTCTAAGGGTATGTTTAAATGATTCCAAGGTATTTGGTGTGTTCCACCGAGACAAATCTATTTCTTACCCTGTCTACTAACTTAGTAGCCAAAACGAACCTGACCAATTTGTTAACTTCTGTTGAATCTTTGAAAGTTTCGGCATAGAAGTCGATTATGCCTATGAAGTTATTGAGTTGGCTGAGATCATCATTGAACTCAGATATTACTTTAGATGCGTCAAGAATGCCAAATGATGCCATGTTGTTTACTTTAAAATATTTTAAAATTTTATTTTCAATTTCTTTTATTTCTTCTAATGAGTAACCTTCATATTTTACAAAGGTCTTGTTTCACAAAAAATAATATTTGTGAACAATTTTAGGCAGATATCATCAGAGAAAGGCGTGCCGTATGCGCCCACATGATGTAATCCGCCTAAAATTTTAGTTCTTTTTCTACAGAGAACATTTATGGAGGGAGTTATGAGCCAAACTTCATAAAAAAATTGGCCGATACATATGTATAAGAGACGCCCTAATGTGGGCATGCCTTCCCATATTTTAATGTGCCAAAAACTTTCCATAATGCATGTTTGGGCAACGGCGAGGGGAGTTGCAGTGCAATTTTTGAATTTTTTTTAATAAGGAGCACCCTTATGTAATGGAAAATATTGAAATTTAGTTATAAAGGATTAACTAGAGCTGGAACAGAGTTTCCAAATAAAGTATACATTTGAAATTTGTTTTTAATTTCTCAGCTAATTTTTACAATAAAAATTTAACTAAAATGGAAACAGAGGTCAATAACATCTGAGAATTTTCAGTCAGGGTTAAATTACAATTTACAATATTTCTTGAATTATAATTATGTAGGAAGTTTACCTAAAAATGGTTAAATTTCAAACAGAAAAGTCATTGTTTTCACCTCAGATAGGCCAATTGTTTAGTATTTATCAGACGATCTACGTTATTTATGGTAAAAATAAAAAAAAAGAAGAAATACCTAAAACAATAGAAAACTAATAACTAATAAGTGATTTTTTTATCTTAGCAAAGATTTTCCACACACAGATAGGTACGCATGAGTTGAAAGAAAAATAAAACTAAAAACTGCAGGAATAATGCAAAAATTCTACAAACGTTCATACTCCTATAAAAATAGAACGAGTTGTTATTGTTGTCAAAATGGGTAGAAGGACTTATGCTAAGCAAAAAAAAAATAATTACAAAGGATTAAAGAATTTTTGCTCGCTCACTTGTATTTGCAATTACGTGTGCAAATTTTACTTGGGACTTCTTTAACCGGTTGAATTAGTTTTAATTTTTTTTTTAAGGACACCCACATATACATGCAAAATTTAGTTCTAAACCACACAAAAGAAAATACATATTTTTAAAAGAATATTCTATTCAATATTCTATTAAAAAAAAATATTCCTGAGTATTTTCTTCCTTTTTTTTTTTTAGCAAATTGAAAAAATTCAAGTTAAATATGGCTTATCCTAGGATTGCAGTATAGCAGAAGTGTAGAATTGTTTAAAAAAATCTTTAACTGGATTTGAATACATATTTCTTTTTGAAACAAACAAAATTTCATTACTTTTGTAAAAACAAATCTTTTCACTCACTCACTCACTCACTCACTCACCCATCATTACCATCTCTGTCCGAAAAGATGCTTTTTTCCCACAACATATGTTATGAGAGAATCTAGAACAGCAACAACAACAATTTTGTCCACGAATATACCCTGAATTCTCCTTTTATGTCATTCATGTCATGTAACAAAACAAGCAAAAGACAAAAATGTGCGAAAATATCTTTTGTTGACATTATCAAACAAGATCATCTATATTCGATCCATTCACCGTCTTCTGTCTTACAGATCAGTCACTTAGTCTAGCTGAGTACTGATCACAAACAAAATATGCACAAAAGAAAGATCATTTAAATACTTACATATAATTTCTTTTCTATTTGTACAATTGTTGGTTGTATTGTCTACTTTCCAGTTGAATTTCCCTGAATAGAGAGACGAATTGAATTGGGTTGGGCTCTTTTATCTACAACGAAAGTGCATTTCATACTTCGTTCTGTGCATATTTTTATGCAAATTTATTCCATTGCCATTGCGACACATAAAATTTCATTCCCGGAAATGTTTTTCACTCCGATTGTTTATGTGACACAATGTAACGATGAGAGACGACAAGAAGAAAAAGTCTTAGCAAATAATTCTACGTTGTATTGCAACAATTTTTATTACAAACATTTACTTTAATACCTACACTGCACTACTTAAGGTTGAGGCGGCGCCGTTGTGTTTGCTTTGACGTTTGTAAAGAATTCTAGGTCGGCTTTCCACTGATCGACTCACTCATCAAGTCACTTTCCGATTTTAAAGCAGAATCATATTCATCAGTTTCTTCTGGTAGGATATGTATATAAAATTAAAAGGATGTTCTTTAGAATGAGTAAAGAAATATTTCCACATTTAAAACCCGTAATAATCACTAATTTCTTGATTCTAATATAGTAACGGAGTTTTATTGTATCGAGATTCTACACAGATTAGATTACAAAAAAATATTATTATAGATTTTGACTCAAAAATCTTAAACGTTTAGTTCAATATATTCCCCAGCTTGCAACATCAACTAACCATAAGCCATGAAGCTAATAAAGCTTAATTACTCCACTGCCTTCTATCAGTTGTTAAGTTCCTTTAGTTGTAGTGTTGGGTGTAACATATTCGACTTTGATTGACAATGAAATTATTATTTGTTCTTTTTTCTTTTACGAGTATTTTAAATTCTTTAACTATTTCCTTAAAGACCCTCTTTGTATGCAAATAAAGTAAATCCAAACAAACTAATAAAGATATTCGAATAGATACGAAATGACAGATAGATGTACATACATATGTAAATACATAATAAACTCTGTTGTCCCTCGAGGTGAAATATTTCGTATTTACTTAATCGCCTACAGAAGTATTAAAAAATATACTTTTTTTCTATAAATAGCATACGTTTCTATTTTGCATAATTCTTTTTATAGCGAAAATGATATGAAATGAAAATAGCGATTTTGTTTACAATTAAATAATTTATAAATTATTTGAAACTGGTGTCTTCTAAGAAAAAAAAAACCTTAAATTTCATTTATACGAACCGTAGAATAATCCTATAAATTTTTCTTATATACCAAGGCCAATTTGATTGTCTTATAAAGGGTCCGCCAAATAATTTTTTTTTAAATGCTATAGAAAAAAACTACTGAATATTTTCTCAAATTTCATTTTTTATTTGAAAGTACAATCCTTCCGGTTAATAATGTAAAATAATTTCATTCAAATGGCTGCCTCGGCTGGCCATGCAGTAGCCTACACGATCGGTCCAATTTTCAAGCACATTATCGTTTGTGTGCAGCTGTATTTCACCAATGGCTTCACGAATATTGTCCTTTAAAGCGTCAATTGTCTCTGGCACCCCACAAATAATAGTCCAACGGTGTCAAATCGCAGTTCCGAGGTGGCCAAACGACATCAGCTCTGCGGCTGATAATGCGATCTTCAAAAACAGGGCGCAACCCATCGAGTGTAGCTTCGGCTGTGTGGCACGTAGCGCCGTCCTGTTGATACAAAATTTTGCTAATATCCTCCTCTTCAATTTTTGTGAACAAAAATTCGTTCAACATGGCCCGATAACGATCGCCATTGACTGTAACGGCCACTCCTTGCTCATTTTCGAAGAAAAATGGCCCAATTATGCCTCTGGACCAAAATCCGCACAGTTTGGTGTATCGGCTTTTCAATGTATGCGTGCGGGTTTTCTGTGCCCCAAATGCGACAATTTTGCTTGTTTACATACCCGCCAAGATCAAAATGAGCTTCATCTGAAAAGATTATTATTTTGACAAAATCAGCATCTTCTGTAAGTCTATCGCAGGCCCACTTAGCGAAGCGTATACACAACCATATTCGAAATAAGCACTAGTTGAAAAAAAAACGTTAGATGGCGGACCCTTTATATAAAAATGAATATGTGTTTATATGTTTGTTTGTTGGTTTGTTTGTGCTTATAGACATCTAAACGGCTCAACCGATTTTCTTGATTTTTACAGTATCTCTCTGTATGCCTGGCAGGAACTATACGCAATTTAAATTTCTAAAATTCCAACTAGGCTGTGCCACGCCTATACAAAGTGTATATTTTTTTGTCTATATCTTCTAGATGGTAACAGCAAGATTATCTAAATTTGGCCCAAAATCCAGGGTAGGCAAATTTGAGGTTAGTAAATTGGCTGTTATAGGATAAAATGTCAAAAATTGAGCTGTCAGCCTTTGACACTTATTAAGTAAAAAGTTGGGAAATTGAAAAAAATATATATAATTGTGAAAATTTACAATAAAAATGGCGAAAAATACAGTAGTATCACTTCGAGCAACTTTTCCTCGTAATCAGACTACTTCTGAGACCGCTGTGCATAATTTAATCGCTAAATTCGAGGCTCACGATACTGTTGCTGTCAATAGATCAAAACAATACACTCGTAGTGGCCGTGGTGATGCAAACATAGCCGCTGTGTGAGAATCGACGTTCACAACAATTGAGCACCATCAGGGGAACTTTGCGCAACATTTTGCATAAAGATATTCATCTGCACTCTTATAAAGTTCAACTCGTTTAAGAATTTAAGCCATCCGACCATTGTTTGCGTCAAACGTTTGTGAATTGGCTGAACGAAAAAAATGGATTTTTCAAAAAAATCGTCTTTAGTGATGAGGCCCCTTTTCAATTAGGTGGTTATGTAAACAAACAACGGCGAGGTAAGCGAAGCCTTGTTGCAAAATGTGGTTTAGAATTTTGTGAAAAGAGGGCCCGTCTGCCAACGTGCTGGAAGTGGACATTTGCCCGACATCATATTCCATTATTAATTCCCATACTTCTATTTTATATTGGTATGAATAAAACTGAATTTGTCAAAAAAAAAAAATTGTTCTTAAGTTAATTTACTTCCTAACCTGAAATTTGCCCACCGTTTAAATTTACAGTCAATACAAGTTACTAGTCAAAAAGTAGGAGTGATACCTCCAATAAAAACTTAATATTGAGTTGGTTATATCTTGAGAACGGTGAGAGCAAAAGCTTCTGAATTGAACAAGGGGGCGTGGTACCTCCCATTCAAAATAAATATTGATTTCATTATATTTTGAGGACGTTTGAAGCTAAAATTTCTCTATTTGGTCTGAATGAATTATACTCATACAAAAAGTTGGCGAATTTGGACAAGTGGACGTGGTACCTCCCAGTCATACTAAATATTTCAGAAAGCACACTGGATAAAAGCTGTCTATATACATACGTGTACCGTATAAAAATGAATGTGTGTTTGTTTGAAGACTATATAAAGCTAAAATGCAGAATCTACATTGTCGTTATGAAAGGAACAATTATTGGATTTTGAGCGGAAGGGCACAGAAGGGAGTAGCGAAGCACGCCGGGCTTTAGCTAGTATTACATAAAGGTGTTTTTAATTTCTCAATGTAGTCTATCTCAAACTTAAACAATTTGGAGCACCGTTTTTATTTTTATTTTTTTAACTCTTAATAGCAGGAAATAGTCGAGAGTAGGAAATCTAGAAAATCGGTTATACGGTAAAGCATTTAGTAGCTCAAATAGATGGAACTGCACATTTTCTTAGTTAAATTAGTTATTACGTTTTACGTTTTTTCAATGTAATCAATGAAATTGATACCGCATTCATATCAAAACATGAAAAAAAAATAAAAAATAAAAAACTGTGACAATGATACTGTTTGATCTACGGATCCACCTACTCTGCTTTGACTGTTTTTTTCTTTTTTTTTTTGGTTTTTTCTGCGTTTAGATGTGCCCATATTTTAAAACTACATAGAAACTCATTCATATTGTTCCTGAATATGATAAAACACTCTTTCACAGTTGCGCACATAGACAAGTGGGAGGACTGGCGGCACCTTTTAATTGCCATTTTATACACAAATATTCATGCATAATGAGATGCACCCTCTGGATTGAGATCACTAAATATAAATTTTTTGCAAAGTCATAAGTTAACCATTTTCAAATCGATTCCCACAATAAAAAATCACACATGGACAAAAGCGGTCTATATCTCAAGGGTAAAGGAAGAAAGACATACAAATGACACGTAAATTCATTAGTTTGGTTTTTCAATAAAATGGTGAACGGACAGTTAGAATATAACGGAATAGACTATAATACTTTAATGGTCAACAGTAATTTGCAACGATTAAAGTCATTAATTATAAACAGTGGTGTAAGCAAAGAGTTAGAATGAAAGAGAAACGATTTAGTTCAAAGCACCGAAAGAGGAAAAGTTGATAAATAGAAACCCTTTATTGCAGATAATGAAGTAGAATTTGAATACCGACACAGGTTCCTTGTTTGGAAAGAATGATAGTAGAACGGCAGTGATTAAACAAATTTCAAAATGAAGTTTTAAGTCGGTTGGTAAAACAAAAGTAAAAAATGAAAAGAAGATGAATGCTTTACGATTATATAGTGGTAGTTGATGATAACAAAAAAGAAGCGTGTCAGTAAAGTTTGCTTAAAAAAAACTTTATAATTTTGACCGAAGGAAACGTAGTGAAAGCATCGCTCAGTAACTGATATAAACAACGACAATAACGATTACAATTTGCTCAAAATGGTCTTGGCCAATCGAAATTACATATTTGTTAGGCCGAATTCAAAATTCTCTTTTTACTGTGACGTACTGCTATAGGTGTTCTTACCATATTTGCAGTGTAACAATCATGTCGGGGGTTCAGTTGCAAATTCCAACTAAAATTCTGGTCTGTTATACTACAACTCTTTATAATTATTTTATAATTTGTATTGTATTGTAATTAAAATTAATTAATTTAATTAAAGTGGTTTTTCTAAAAATTTAATTTTATTATTACAACGCCATCTAGCGATGTTTGCTCAAACTAACAGGTAAATCGGTTAAGAAAAAACATGTGAATTTTCGAGTGTGAAAATCACAGTAAAAACACACAAAAAAACGGTAAACTTCAAAAAATCAAGATGTTTAAGGAAAACATCAATTTCATTCTCACAAAAGAGGAAAAAGGAAAAAAACAAAGAAAAACGAAATCCTACAACAGGTTCCTTTGTTAAATCTTTTTTGAGAAACAAGAAAAACAAATCAGAAGAAACTGAAAACCACTTGTTCACAGACACTTGTTAAAGGAAAGCAATAGAAAAATGCAAGGTTCAATTTTCCCCCTATTTCCCCTGTTAGAAAGGCTCAACATTAAAGAAAAACCAGTGATAAATAGTGCAAAATAGGGGTAAAAAATATACAAATGGAAGAGAGGATAGAAGGAGAATCTGTATGGAGAAATTCCAATAGAAACCTGTTGCTGCTAATAAGCAAATGTGGGGAAGAAAGGCAAAAGATAAAAATGAATATCTGAGTCATATAAAATAAGTTAAAAAATATACGTTTCATTATAAGGGACGTAGTAGATGAGGGGGAATTGTTAATATATTTGGGAAAATCCCATGACAACACATGGTAATCATAAGATTACCTTAAAGGAGTTTTTGGCAATAATTCATCATATTAACCGATTGACTTTTTACGTTGCCTTTTACCAGTGAATGGAACATGGATGCTAACCTCAGGGATACAATAAGAAATAAAACGGCTGATTTCTTCAGATAAACCTGTACTACAGACGGCTAATGTGGGGCTGTCGACCCCGAAAGAGCAAAACTATTATCGGCAAGTGATGTTTCAAAACTTTTGGACATAAATATTGATCTGAAGCAAAGTAGTTCTAATCTAACGGAGAAAAGTGTTTTTCTAGCAAGCCAACTTAAGGAATATACGTGCGGTGTCACTATTTCAAAAAATCATAAACTTTAAGAAATGGTTGGGTGGTTTTAGAATCAAAGAGGTCATTGCAAAATAATCTGTTTTAAGTTTTAAATATTGCTTAAGCTTAAAAAAGAATATTTTTTGTCGAAAAAAAATTACGTTTTGCCAAAAAATTCATAGAATTATCCAAATCGAGTTATAAGTGTTAAGGAGCTATGAAAATACTGTTGGGTATACAAGTTGATAATGTTGACTGGGATAACATATGGGATAACTATCACATATGATTTGTGTCTATATTAACAAATATGGTATTTTGGAGCGTAAACATCTGCCATTATAATTATTTATTCGATAGATGCCAAAGTGTAAATACACATTTTTTTAAATCGCTATAATAATGTCGACTTTTGTGCCTAAAAAAGATGTTTTTCATTTGAAGAAAACGACTGCTGAAAGTTATCGATTGTTGGTATAAGCTTACACAGTCAACATGCACCAATTCAAAAAACTTGTGAACGATGGTTTGCGCGATTCAAAAGTGGTGATTTCGACACAGAAGACAAGGAAAATATTTGAAGATGACGAATTGGAAGCATTACTCAACGAAGATTGTTGTCAAACGCAAGAAGAACTTACATTATCATTGGGAGTCACACAACAAGGATTTATTCAAAAACAAGGTAATTGGGTTGAAAGGAGATTTTGCATGTCGGAAATGATGCTTGAACGCTACAAAAAGAAGACATTTTTGCATCGTATTGTTACTGGTGATGAAAAATGGATACATTACGATAAGCCAAGCACAAAAAGTCATATGTAAAGGCCGGCCAAACAGCCACATCAACACCGAAGCCGAATACCCATGACGCAATAGTAATGCTCTGTATTTGGTGAGATCAGAAAGGTTGTTTTGTATTATGAGCTGTTGAAATCGGGTCAGACAATCACAGGGGACCTGTACCGAACACAATTGTTTCGTTTGAAGAACGCAGTCACCGAAAAAGGAACAGAATATTCGACCAGACTCGAGGCCATAATCTTCCATCATGACAACGCTCGGCCACATCTTGCAAGACCGTCAAAAACTGTTTGCAAAACAGGGGATGGGAAGTTGTGGCTTACCCGCCTTATAGCCCAGACTTTGTGCCTTCTGCCTACCATTTGTTTCGATTGATGCAGAACGTCATTACTGGAATACGATTCAACTCAGAAAGGGGTATCAAAAATTGCTTGATTCATTCTTTACCTCAAAACCGGAGCAGTTCTTTTGGCGCGGAGCATTTCTTATGCTACCAGAAAGATGGGAGAAAGTAGTGGCTAACGATGGACAATACTTTGAACAACGTCTCAATTCATTTTGTTGTTATAATAAATTTTATTAATTTGTATACCCAATATATAAAGGAAAATATAATAAAAATAGACAAATTCGCTCACTATTTTTGAAAAATCACATCATTGATACATTTTTTAATGATTAAACTATTGACGAAATATTAATTATCATGCTTTTTTCATCGAATTGATATTCTGCTTATTGATAGCTAATGAATTAATTTAAACTTTTTGGAACATGTGTTACTGGTTAATCGTTACTGTCCAATATGCTAAAGAATCCACTCGAAAATCTGGTAAACAGAAGCCGCTAACTCTAAAGAAACGGTAAAAGAGGAATACTTTTTAATTTCTTCAATTTGTCTACAGCCTTGTTGTTGGTATTTTTTATTTTGGTTATTGACAGTTTAAATTGTTTACTTAATTGGACCAAAAAACAGTTAATCGTCAGCATAAACGATGAAACAGGATATTTTTACCGCCTACGAGACTGAGTTTTTTTTTCGTTTTTTCATCTTTTGTCTGCAATCTTAAGAAGACCAAAGCGGAGTGTAGGAAAAAATCCTTGAACGTGTTCATTTTTTTTCTCTCTTTTTTTGATGAATATGATTATGTATGTGTGGTTATAAGAAACAGGATGGATGGCCATAATTTGTGATCATTTTGTGGCAGAGGAAGAGCAGAGTAGCTGTGTTAGTAACTAATGACACCGTATTTTCAAGTATACCAAGATCAAATTTCCATACTAAAAATATATTTTTTTGTTGTATTTTTTTGGTTTTAATGCGAGTCATTCATCTATGAAAACTGGGATAATCCTGCATTTTGGTTCAGTAATAATTGTATTTGGAGTACACAATAATTTGGTCCGAGTTTTAGCCCAATAAATGAATTTAGTTTAAAAGATAAGTCCCACAGATTTCAAACCTATAGACACTGCTTGTTGGGTTACCGCTAATGTAAATACAAACTCGTCTTACGTTAGACTTGAATCTTCATCACTCAATATCTGTAATTTATCGTTTTTGAATTTGTTTGTGTAACAAGAGCCAAGTCTATGGTATCTTCAAAGCTAAAATCAGCGAAGAGACACCACTTGTTAGTTGGAGCATTGTCATCGGAAACTTCTACAAGTATATGATGAGCATCAGTAGCCTTGTTCCCAACTGTAATCAGGGGGAACTTATATCAATCAATGAGCTGCACCCAATTCTATTTTTAGACTTATTGAAATGGACCTACAATCCAACTGGTTCAGAAAGGCAGATGAATTAGTTAGAGAAGTTTTTCAAAGCACAAAAACTCATAACCAGCAATGTTATAAAGTGGTACTGGTGTTGAAAATTGTCAGATGGTCTAGGCTGGGACTGAACCGGCCTACATACTATGCCAAAGCTGCACACAAAAGCTGTTCAGTGATCAAAAAATCTGAAATTTTCAACTCGACAGATTTCAAATCCGTTTAACACCACGGCAATCAGCTGTTCCTAATTCTAAATAAATGTTTAGCAAATTTGAGGTTAAGAAGTAAATTGGCTTAAAAAAAGTATGAAAATTAATAATGGAGTATGATGTCGGCACGCCTAGCACGTCGGCAGACGTCCGCTCTTTTGACAAAATTTTGAACCACATTTTTCAACAAAATTTTCGAAAAGAAAGTGACCGTATGGCGCGGTTTGTGGTTAGGCGGCATCATCTGCCCGTATTTTTTCGAAAATGAGCAAGAAAACGCCGTCACCGTGAATTCTCTGCGCTACGAAACCATGATAACCAATTTTATGTGGCCACAGTTGGCTAATGTTGACATCAGTGACCTTTGGGTTCAGTAGGACGGCACCACAAGCCACACATCCAGCCAAAAAATGCAGTTATTGCATGAGAAATTTCCCGGTCGCGTAATTTCTCGATTTGGCGATGCCAATTGGCTCCCTCGTTCTTGTGATTTTCTCTGAGGGCATTTAAGAGACCGGGTTTACGTGAACAAACCACAAACAACTGACCCTCTGAAAAATGACATTCGGCGCTGCATTGACGAGATAAGCGAAGCTTTGTTGCAAAATGTGGTTTTAAATTTTGTGAAAAGTGCGGACGTCTGCCGATGTGCTAGAGGTTGACATTTTACCGACATCATATTCCATTATTAATTCCCATATTTCTACTCTATATTGGTATAAATAAAACTGTTTTTTTATTTTAAATTTGTTTTTAAGCCAGTTTACTTCCTAACCTCAAATATGTCCACCCTTTACAATGTTGTTAGAGCCATCTCATGAAAGCGGACTAAATTGATGTGTACTTCCAATAATTTTACTAAATCTCAAAAAAAAGAAATAAAATAAAATAAAACAATTAAATGATGTTTAGGTCAAGGCGCGTCATATTGTGGCACTTGATTTAAACCGTTTACAACTTTCATTCAGAGCAGGGAAAATTAAATTGTTTAGACACTAGCCTTCCCATGATAATTTCACACAATTGTCCTTTGTTAAAACCAGACAGACGTAAACAAGACCAACGTCTAGATTTGATGACAAGACTTGATGTAGAACGAGATTTCCGAATTTCATAAGGGATCCTTGAGGTTGGCGGTTAAATTCTTTGCACATGTTATGTTTGTTGCTTAGCTATTAGTACTTCACATTTGAATGTTTTCTCATTAAAAACAAAAATCCTTCTTTTTATAATTTTATAAACATTTTGTTATTTAAACACTTCATTAATCATAAAAAAATCAAAATTTTAGACAAATAAGAGTAGGATGCTTAAAATTGAGAAACGCTCATTGAGTGTGTGTGCGTATGTGTGTGTGTATGGGTGTGTAAAAAAGGATTCATCTTGATTTTGTTTTCTATGGAAAATTCTTAAAATAATAAATAAAAATTTGAGAAAATAAAAATAAATGTTTTCATAATGAACCCACTTGTGGTGATTCGGAAGACACATAAACGATGGCGAAAATTACAAAGTCATGCTCAACAAAACAAATCCATTTTCTTTGGCCTCAGTAGCAGTATGTAATTCTGCTGTAATGAATGTACAACAATTGAAATTGTGTGTGTACAGGACTTCTACGTCGTCATTTTATGACACAAATCCTTTGTAAATTCAAAAATCAAGTCGGCGGTAAAGCGTGTGTGGCCACAGATCAGATCGAACTGAATCGATTGAATTGGCTGACATGACAGACAAGTCAGTGTCTTCGGCAACTTCATAAATAAATGTCAACAACAACAACAAAAGAATTTTGTTATTGTTTTTATTTTATTTCGCCTTACAGCAACATCATATGATTTCATGTTTCTTGGAAGGACAAGTGAGAGACGGTCTAATCGTTATGGGAATATTTTTTTAGGTCATCGAAAGGAAAACAAAAGAAAATAATCTTAAACAAAAAGAATAAAATAGAAAAATTGAAAGTGAGCCGCAAATTAATTATTATCGTATTTTGTTTTCGAATACTAAGAAAATAGCAACAAAAAAAAAAAAAAAAAAAAAAATCACAAATATTTGTTGCCCTTCTGAAACTGATTTAAACTAAATTCCTTCGAAATTGAACAATATCAACTTTTGAAAACCGTGTGGAATTAATTGATAGAAAAAATCTGGCGATTTGAAAGAAAGACTTAAAATAATGATTAATTTTAAATTGAAAGATTACAAAAGATAATGCTGACATCCGAATCTCATTGCGATTTTTCCACGTTTTGAAAAAAATCCCCTCATGAAAGTTATATTGTATAACATAGTTTCCCTTATAAATTATTGCATCAAATATGATCCAGTCTTAATTGTAATGTATTTATTTTTAATTTAACCCCAGTATCTAGGTGATTATGTACTTTATACTTAAGCTAGGATTATTCTTGGCCCGATGCCTCATCATGTCGCAATATCTTTCAAGACAAACAATTTTGAAGCATCGAATATAAAAAATGTATATTTAATACACGTATGTGGCTCTGTGCCGCTGTGGTATGGTAGGTAAGACAACCGTCTACCAACTAGAAGGTCCTCGGTTCAATACCAGGCCAGACCATCTGAAAAAAGAAAAAGTTTTTCAACATCGGTATCACCTCTTGACATTAGCTAGTAACTGGTTAGGAGTATTACAAATATTGAAAACATCTCTTATGCATTTGCCGTTCGAAGTCGGCGTTAAACTGTAGGTTCCTTTCAATGAGTCTAAAAACAGAATCGGGTGCGGGTCACCATGCTCCTTCATGAAATGTTATGTGAATTAATATGAGGCTCACACTGCATTGCAAGAGCGAAACCTGATGAATGAGACATAATGCACAATAACTGCAAGAATTCTTACACAAATGCCCAAATAAAGGCTGCTCTAACCATAATGTACAATGTTAATCGTGAGTAACACCATAACGTCAAGTTTTCTTCCCAACTTAATTTGACTTTTCTTTGTTTCGGTGTTTGACAAAGACAACCATGGAGAGGTACACAATTGAGCAGCACGCTCAGATTGTTGAAGCGTTCAAATCAAAATGCACTTCATGATTTTTTCGATCAGCATAATCAAGTGTGTTCAGCAAACCGGGTACGTAAAAAATGTGAAAACACCTGTGTATGCTCGCCAAATTCGTTCTACAGAAAACATTGCTGTTGTTCGCGATAGTGTGGCAGAAGAGCCGTCAACACCGACTCGTCGTCGTGCCCAACAATTGAACATCTCCGAACATCACTGATGCGAATTTTAAATAAAAATTTGAATTTACACACTTAGAAGGTTTGTAGAATAGGCACAAAAACACGGTGACTTTACAAAGAAAATCATCTTTAGCGACGAGGTACACTTCACCCCAGTGGATTTGTTAATAAGCCGAATTACCGCATTTGGGCGAATGAGAATCCACGAATGATTGTTGAAAAGCCGATGCATCCACAAGGAGTGACTCTTTGGTGCGGTTTATGGACTGGCGGCGTCATCGGACCGTACTTTTTCGAAAATGAGGTCGGCCAAGCAATTACAGTGAGTGGCGTTCGCTATCGCGAGCTGATAACAGACTTCTTATCGCCAGATATTAAGGATGTTGACTTGGACGATGTGTGGTTCCAACATGATGGTGCCACTTGAAAGCCAACGAAACAATGGCTCTTTTGCGCGAAAAAATTCAATGGCCACGTTATGTCATGTCGTGGCGATATTAATTGACCGCACGATTATGTCATTTGACACCTTTGGACTTCTTTCTTTGGGGATATTTAAAAGATAAAGTGCACGTGAATTGGCCAAGAACAATTCAAGAGCTAAAGGATGATATAATTCGGCACATTAACGACATTGAACCTCAATTATGTCGCAGAGTCATTGAAAATATGTACCGACAGATAGATGCCGATATTGGCCATTATTTTGTTTCACACATAGTTGCAATAGATCCTTCTATCATAATGAAAAATATTAAGATAATTCTCTAAAAACTTGTTGTTTTATTTACAATTAACATCGTGCGTTTTGGTTAGACCACCCTTTAGAAATCTACTTAATTAGACAATGAAGCGAAAAGGGGAAAGCCCTGCACCAGTATGGAATGATATCAAACATGGACTATATTTTGCACTAAAAAAGTGACGTATTTTATTTACGGAAATAATAGTTCAACTAAAAAGTTGTTAAAGAATTTTCTGCCACGAAAACTAATTGTGCTCTTAAACAATGGGTCATTAAAACTAAAAGAAATTTGTGTAACTTTTTTTTTCAAGCCCCGCCATATAAGAATCTTTCCTGTAAAATTTCGATGCTATTTACAAAAAAACTTCGCACTTTATTATCAACACTTAACGTCTTACCAATTCTAAGAACAGAACAACAGCAGATGCCGAAAGGTGTTAAAATTTTAAATGCAAAGATAAGCCCACGGAAATCAAACTCATCGCATGTGAAAACTATTTTATGGAAGGATGTAAAAGAAATGTTAAGACAGTAACAAAAATCATTATGCCGGTGATGTCCTAGAGAACAGGATGATCGGTCTTAAGTGTTTGAAGTCAAAGCCAAAATAATTACGAAATTTAAGACATTTCAGAGGCCACGAAATCAAATAAAAAATGAAATGTTTTTAAAACGAAGGACGATGGAATAATTCGGTAAATTAAGTAGAAATCAAATTAGGAAACCATGTATAGGTAAAAATATTGGTTATCTATCAATTACTTAAGGCTCTACATGTGAGTTTTATGAGCCACATCACAAACTGTTTGTGCAAATCCAAACGCTTTAAATATTTATGACACTCCAGATTAGAAAGCAATATGAAGTTTAAAAAAAAAAAAAAAAATGATTTAAGGCTTAAATCAGAAAGGATATGCTTGCTTTGATTGTATAAGGTGCAGGATAACATTAAGCTCCTAGCAGGTGTATCAGCAGGTCGAAGGCACATTTCTATAACGCATTATAATGCAATGCGCATGCACACTTTCGTTTTGTGAGAAAACACTGCTTGATATTTTCATTTTGCTTCATTGCAGAACTAAGGGAAGTAGAAAGATAGAACCTGTGCAAATTCTGTTTCCTTAATAGTGTGTTGGAGTACGTGAAGTTGCACGTATTAGCGCAGAGACTGAGAATAGAGAAGCAAGGACATAAAAGATGCAAAAATAAAAAGGGCAGAAATTAAAAAAAAGAATACCTACAATATTTGGCAAATGAATTACAATAGAATGTGTCATGCTGCCTTCATGAGAAAAGAATCTTATTGTTTGAGTAAAAGGCAAAGAAAAAATGCACAAACAAAGATTAGGTTTCGTAGGTGTGGAGTGGTTGGAAATCAGAGTTAATACTGTTTCAACTTTGTGTGAGATGACGGCGATTGGATGTATTCTACTTGGTTGGATTTTAATTACAAAATTTGTCGTTTTTGTTGTTTTATTGTTGAAAACAGAAACGAACGAACAAGTGCATATTTCAGATTTTGGGCCAAAAACTCATTTACTAACTTTTGTATTGCCAATTTAAAACATTGAGCACAAACAATTCGGTTGTAATCGAGATAAAACAGTTTTCGAATCTCCTTTACGGTAACCAGGTACAGATAGATCACACAATACAAATAAAAAAAAACTCATAAAATTCTATGAATAACGGTTTTATTTTGGCATTATTTTCTATTTCGAAGAGTACATTTCAAGCGGGTTGGCCGACTTCTAAAATGATGGGTAATAAGAAATACATTTTTGTTGTTGATATTGGTGGTCTCAATATTAGATTGTTACTTTGCTAACCAACCTACAAGCATATGGTGAACAAACTACCAGAGTAACACCCACTCGTAAAAACTAGAAAATGCAATGGCCTAATTCGCTACACTTATAAAAGGAGGAAAACTGATCATTTTTTGACACTTGGATATGGAAAATTACTAGATATTAAAAAAAACACGTAATAAAAATTAATGGAAAAACGATAACGGTAGATAAGGCTACCGGTAACTTATTAGCAACAATGGCGATGGGCCAAACATTTCTTAACAGATTTTCAATTTATGAGCCACCAACAAAGACATCTCCGAAAAAAAAGGTAAATTTTTGTGCAATTTTTTAATTGTTCTCCGAGAATGAAAAATATCCCTACAATTTTTAAGGACTTTTCCAACAACAGGTATAATCATCAGAACACAAAAGAACTCTTCATGATTAAATAAAAAAATTTTCTCTTTTTTTCCTTCACATTGTTTAACAAAGACGTCCTTTGTCTCTTCTGCTAAAAAAAAACTGATTGCATGGGATGATAAAAATCATTATTTTTCTGCCACTTGTTGCAACAGCAATAGATACATTTAAGGGCGCCTTTCATATTCAATAAACTGGTGAGTAAAGTGGAATTGGTAGTGGTACTTACTCTTCTTCGTCGCCTAATTTATCATTGTTACCAGCATTATCATTCCCATTACCATTGCGGCACAGTTCCTTTGTCGAGATTATTTGGTCATCTGGAAGAAAAAAAAATTAATTCATAGAATTTTTCATGTTTATTTTTTTATGTTAAAAAGGCAACAAAAATATCGGCACATAAAACAAAACAAAAAATAAAAATTACGGTAAAAATTCTAAAAAAATCGAACATTATTTCTTCGAATATTCTTGCAAATGCATAAAATATGTTCATTGATTTAGTATTGGAAGAGTGTGAATTAGAAATGAAAGAAAATGTGAAAAGGGAAGGACAGTAGGTAAAGAAGGGAGTTTAACGTGTATTGTACCCGCCGCCTATACTACTTATTGGAGAGTTTTTTGTTGGTAAAATTGTATACGGTAGGAAAAATATTTTCGTTAAATGTTCTCATTTTGTCCAACCTTGGCTATATACGAACTAGTTGCTCACATGTGCTGATATTAAAGCATATCATTCTCTCTTCAGGGAGAGACTATGGACCAGTCTTCCTCGGTCTCCTCCTCTCATCCGCAACTATTCGGATGTTGACAGAGCAGTGGATTTACTATCTGGTGCATCTTCAACTTGACTTCCCGCATATAGGGGTCTAGGCCTCCCTGGTGCACCGTGAAACTGAGGATCGTAGCCGTTGGAGTGGTAAGCTCTTTAACAGAGCTAAGGCAACTGGTAAAAGAGAACTGTATAAGTTTAAGAAGAGGGAGCTAGCTCAAGTATGCGATTAGGTGTGAGAAAACGGCTTCGTGAGGGAACTTCTACGGGAGCGTTGAATCCACTTTCTCGACCAGTCGACTTCGCAAAGTGCGAGATCTCTCGCTTGTATTCCGAGACCTAACGGAGGCTGGATTTCCTCAACCGCTGATACGCTCGATCTACTTCTGAGCACTCACATCCCGGGTAGTGTTCCCTTCACGAGCCAGGGTTGCTAATCAAGCTGATGTACCCACATATGGACATCAATTCAGACAATGTCTGATCAACTTCTTTCGACTATTGGTTTCTTTTAACCTTTCAAATCCCCTGGTTCGGATAGCATTATTCCGACTGATACTCAGTATGCCTACATGAGGGACAGATCAGTTGAGACAGCACTCCACTCGCAAATCACGCAGGTGGAAAAGTCGTTACTTTTCAGAGATTACACTCTCGCTGTCTTTCTTGATATTGAGTGGGCTTTCAATAATGTCTGTCCCAATTATTGTGGATGGGACCAAGCTTAATTTGAGTCCCACGGTCTGAGAGAGCTCGCAAGGCTGAGAGAGCTCGCAAGGCAGGTTGTGCATCCTACTGTTGTAGGAGAGCAGTGTGTGCAAGGTGTGGCTCAAACATATGGTTATAAGCTGGATCTCCTCGACGGTTAATGAACCTAATCTTCTTTACGGCGTGGTGTTCTTGTCGACTGTCCTCGATAAACATTGCAATGTTAGGCTCCTGGATAAAGTCGGAAGGTCTGCTGCAATCCAAATCACAGGTGCGTTACATACCACACCTACGAGGGTTCTTTTGTCACTTGTCAGGCAACAGGCTAAACTTGTAGTGGTGAGAATTAATGCCCTGTTACGGTGACGTATTATCCCCTCACTGCACTGGTCCATTCTATCTGAGGGACCCCGTGTCCTGGTTGATGTTGACTACGTCTCATGCGGGCCGGTGCTGTTCCATTTTGGCTCCATCATTCCCGGTGATTCGGAGGAGATCTACTTTGACGGCTCTAAATTTGATAAGAAGATGGCCAGTGGGATTTTTTTCGAAACGATCAATCTCAGGGTATCTCTCCGCCTTCCGGACTACTGTAGTGTGTTCCAGGCCGAACTAATGATTATTTATCATGCTGCAGAATTGATCCCGAGTGGTGGTGCTCACACTACTGACGTATATGGTATATCTTGTCTGAGGGCCAAGCGGCGATCAGATTTCTTTGAGGTGTAACTTGCAGCTCTTGGCTGATTATGGTCTGTAGCGATTCCCTCGAGATACTCTCACGGCAGTTTTTTGTCCACTTCATTGGGTCCCTGGTCACAGGATATTCCGGGTAATTGTGCTGCTGATGAGTTTGCTAAGGCGGACACGTTCCTTCCGTACAGCCATTTACCCATGAGAGTGGGGGTACCGCTGTACTTCGTTAAGCTGTCTATTAGGCAGAAGTATTTATTGGACGCTGAAAAATCATGGACAGAGGGGGAATCTTGCTTCACTGCTAGACTCACCTGGCCTAGATTGTACTGTAGGAGGACCAGCAGGATCATCTCCGCTACTATGTTTATTCTCACAGGTCATTGCGTTACGGGTGGGCACGCGCGAAGGCGGCGCTTACCAGCAAAACAATTCTTGTCGAGGTTGTAGAGCGATTGAGAAAGAAGAGAGCGTGCCTCACTTTATTTCCCAGTGTCCATCTACAGTTCGATGTAGATTGCTTACACTTGGTGCGATCTTTTTAAATAGCTTATCGGAGGCATCGACCATTGATATCAAGTTAATAGCAATGTGAAGTATCGCAAGGGACTGGTATGTGTACTCAAGTGTGCCTTGATTTGACGAGGTTTTCACCCCATCCTCACCTAACCTATATAAAAAGGATTAACCCATCTTCATGCTTCCCAACCATATGCTCAGTTACTCAGTTATAACGATAAAAGTTTTCTATGAAAGTTTTTTTACATGGAAGGCTTAGGAAATCATAGAATGACTCAAACAGTTACAAACAGGAAAATTCGTAGTGAGTAGGGCAAATTAATAATTTGTTTTCCTTAATTTCATTTGTAATTATGCCATAAATTTTACTATTTCAGTCTATTATTCCCCTAATACCAATAAATCACGTCGTGAAAATATTTTCCATATTTATTGCAATCCTTACCCAATCGATTGAAACACATTATAATGACAATACAGCACAACAACAATTTCCGATTATAAAAAGAACGAAAGGATTGTGGAGATAAAATTCAAAATATTTGCTTTTCAATTCGATCGATTGAAGCGAGAGTGTTAATATTTTATTTAAATTTGCATAACAAATAACAGGCAAAAGGAAATGCATGAACAAAATTAATCAATGCAAAGTGGAAAAAAGGAAGTGAAAGAAAAGAGAGACAATTTTAAAAATGGAATATAGGACACGTGCTTGATTGCTTCGATTTCATTCTACTTAACACATAACTTGAAACAGAATACAATAAAAGCAAATTTATGCAAAACACTTTCGAACGGAAGATCACCTACAGAGTGCCAAACGCAATAATAAAAAAAGAACAAGAAGTACAGAAAGTGATCAAAATAGTCTGTAAAAACAAATTGCAGGATGTCATGTAAATTTGTGAATTCTTTGAAAAGATTTCTAAAAAAAACGTTTTTGATAACTTTATTTCACGCACTCAAGGCAAGCAATCGCAATAAAATGAATACGCACTCAAGAAAAGGTTCCTTTATAGTATTATGAGTTACTAATTACACGGCTATTGACGATTTGACAATTTCAAACAAAGTTTTTCGTAAGTTATTTCAACTTATTCGTATACAAAATACGAGTACAAATTTTCATTGTTTTACTTGCAAATCATCAGAGCTGTTTAGTAAATTATTTTATTTTCCATGCACCTGACACAAAACTAAAGTATTTTAGCGCAACATAAGGTGGGCACTTTTTGGTGGCACTTTTATTCCTGCATATCTAAGGAAAATACTCTTTACGTCATAGATCTCTTTAACTGTTAGAGTGAGTAAGTAAATGAGTCAGTCAAGTGCATATTTTTCTGAAAAGAAAAATTTAAATGACTTGTAGAGTAAGTTTTGGATACAGTTACTACCCTTAACGCAAGAGTCAGTCAAGCATTTCAACGGGTCACTAGATAAAAGCAACAAAAACAACATTTAGCTACAAAATATTATTTGGAAGAAAAACCACCAACTGTTTGCTGTAAAATTTATGGTTAGAGCACGAGTCAAATAGAAAATTTAAATAAAAAATAAAAAAAAATATCGCGGTAATATGTAACATAAAGCACCTTGCATTTGGGTAAAACTTGCTTCTGCTTTTAGTGCAGTTCCTAATTTTTAGAGAAAATTTGAATATTCAAATCCTGAGTTTTTTTTTATTATTTTTACACATATATTTTATTTGCATGAATGACGAGAATGTGTGTCAGGTGGTCAGAGAAAAGAAAATCGATACTTTTGTTTCATAAGCTGAAGTTAACTGTAAACTGAAATTTTGTTCGAATACAAACTTCGACTGTAATTGGATCTACTCTAGAATAATCGTTCTTTCTAATCTATTTGATAATCTTAGCCACTCTAAATGTATTAAATGTGTATATTTTCGTCATTTCATTTTCGACGAAATTGTTATTTTTTTGTTTAATTAATTCCGAAGATGAAAAATAATATTATGCAATAAAAATCATATTTTCTTCACTCTTTCCCTTATCACAGTGTGTAATAGTGTAAATAATATTGTATGTACCAGAGGTTGGATATTTAAAATCTAATTGCTTAATTTGAAATACGACACTTTTAGGCCCTAAGTTATATAAACAGATATAAAAATAAATCCAAACTTTCGGGTTAAATCCTTTAATAACAAAAGACCACCACTGAATTAAGGACAGACGTTAAAGGAAAAGAACAGATTGTAAGTAAAGATCGATCAAAAGCCGCAACAGTGTGTTATCAAAATAACAGATACAAGCAAAATTATAGCAAAATCAAGAATAATCAATTTTTCAAACATAAATTTATTTTTAAATTCATATTAAAAACTGCTCTTCAATTCCTTGCGGCTGTATTGAGAATGTATCTTGCAAAGCCATTAAATATAAAGCAGCAGTAACAACGTCACGTACTTTCAACAACCGCTCCTTAAACGAAATAAAAAAATAAACACTTGGTGGTGTTCGTTGAAGCTTATTTCCTTTTTTTACTTACTTTTTCATATTTTTTTGCCATACAAAGTTTCTGTGTAATACGCAAAATGTAACGTGAATTATTCATTTTTCATATTCATATTATTTTCTGTTTCTTTTTCTTTTTTCTCAATTGAAAGAAAGTGTGGGCCCATTGTTTTGATTGATATTTTGTTTCAACGTTTCAAAATTATGAATGAAATATAAGCAGAGACTGCATAAATAACAATAAAACAATTGATGGACAGAACATTGGGAAGCACTTTATAGAATTTCATTAAAAAAAAAAAAAAACTATTGAAAATATCACGTACAATAGTGGTTCCAGATTCATAACTGCAAACTTGTAAATGCGTGTAAAACGAATATTTACAAAAACAGAAGGAAGAAATTTTGTTTTTTAAGATTTTTAATCACACACAAGGTATACACTAAGAGAAACATTTAGTGTATTTATAGGTATTTTGCAAATTTAAAAGATTTCAGCTTTGGTTATGATGGATGTGGTTTCAGTTCAAAGGTTAAACCCTTGATTCTAAACTACTTCAACTTCAATTTTGTCCTTAGTATTTGTATTTATTTTAAAACCTTTTATTATTTACATTACTCACCAGCCCCTTTCTCATATTCGAAAATATAATTTTAATCACACCTTTATCGTCAAGCTCTTCAACTTGAACTTTTAATTTGTCACAGATGTCTTTCATTGCCTGGCTACTGCTATAAACTCAACCAAGAAGAAAGTATTGTATTGTTTATATATTAATAAAAAACAAAATGTAATACAACTCCTACTTATCATATTATACCTGAGACACCATATGGTGTTTAGCAACCCACGCCACTTTATAATTAAACTTTGCAAGAAAAACAAAAAAAGTCATATTTTGTTTGTGTTGCAAAAAAAGAGTTCAAATCCGCTTTTTATTTTGGCTTTTAGGAGGACAAATTGTACATAACTTTTTCAATTTTTCACAGTCAGTATAACAACTGATATTCAAATAGCGATACACGAAAAACAAGCTCGTGCTATAAATAGTTATGCTCTAATGGAGGGCAATGCAAATACTTAAAGGTATTAAACAAATAGGAAACAAAACCAGCAAATGGAACCACAAATAAAAACGAAACGCAGGCAACAAACTAAAATGCAACCACTACCACCACCACCATCACCATCAACCACTGTGCACTGCTCTACCGCCTTCACTTCAAAAGCCCGTTCAATGTAAAGGAATTTCAAATGTTCAAAAATATTGTCGTAGTCTTCGTTGTCATTGTCATTTTGTAAATAAAAAATATTTCATTCAAGTATGTGTATAATTACGCGCTTTATTAACATAATAATAATAAAAACGAACAACAACAACAAGAACAACAAATAACAACCACGATATTATTTTCTTGAAGAGGTAAAAAGGTCAAAACATTCTTCAACTACTACTATGGACTGCACCCGACTACACCTGTGTCATAGAACTCATTATTCATATGTATTGTGTGTTGTAACCAAATAAAGAAAGAAAGAAAAAAAGACAAAAACTTTTGATACAAAATAGTACCCGCCAAAATTAAAAGCAGAAAACCAGGAAAAACACTTGTTCTATCGAATGTCGTTCTATTACGCCAACTACTCAAGCCAACCAACCAGCCATCCAAGTAGCGTGTGCTCTTTGCCATGAAGAAAAATCATTGAAGCGCTACATGTTGCAACACACGGAAAATGCTCAATACACAGCTCAACTTTTCTAAGACTTTCATTGCAATAGCTCTATATGTAAAAGGTGCAGTGAACTCAAGACAACGTTGTATTTGTGTTTTCTTTTCAAGTTACCCATTCAACAGTATGAAGTGTACCGGTATGAAGTGAGCGTCAAAATACAATTGTCTCATAGGAAACATTTATTGTGAACGAGCCTTAATTTTGTTTTGTGTTGGCAATGACATCTGTCAAACATATTCAGTATACACCAAATCACTAAACAAATGACGTCACATGTTTCTATCGTCTTAAAAATGCCGAATTCGTATGAGAAAATGATGATTTGCGAAAAGCATTAATGTTTTGTTTCCATTTGAAGAGAAGAGCTGCAGAGTCGCAGGAAGACAATACTGTGTGTTTGGTGGGACCAGAAAGGTGTTAATAGAGATCGCTAACAACTATCTGAACCATCGAAAAACGAGCCACATGATACGACAAGGTAATTTTGCTACGTGACAATGCAACGCTATATTCCCCAGACTGGGCTCCTTCCGACTGTTGCTGCTCAACACTTCGATTCATACGAGAAAGTCGAAAATTGGGTGACTAATTGGTCTGCTTCAAAAGACGAACAGTTTTAATGGCGTAGAGTCTACAACTTGCTTGTAAGATGGGAAGAATGTGTAGCCAGTAATGGCCAATAGTTTCAATAAAATGTTTTTTACTTTCCCATTCAAAATTAGTGTTTTATATTCACAAAAAACGCTCATTTCATACCGGTACACCTTGTAAAGAACCCTCAAAATAGAAAAATGATATACTTTTTTCGGTATTTTTACTTACGTAGAATGAAAAATTCAACCCCCAAAAAATATCTATGTACTCATGTGGTCATACATACATTCAACTGTAGATATTTAAATTACCTTAAAAAACAACAACAGCAACAGCAGCAAAACAAACTTAGTAACAAATTATAGAAACTTAAAGAAACATTCATATATGTTTACAACATACATATACGAGTATGATACCCAGTAAACAATTTTATAGATTTGCCGTTTTTTTAGCCTTTTTTGATCAATTTTTAATTCTTAAAAGCCGAATATTGTACGAGAACAATTTAAAAATTCCACAACTTTCTGTGAAACATTACTCCAGTTAAGTGTTATCTGAGACGCTGTGACTACTGGTGGATTATGTCATTTGAGTGCTGGCACAAATGAGTGGACCTGTGGGCTAGTGAGTAGAGTTCAATTCGGTCTGTTACTCTACACCATTGCATGTATGTTGTATTAGACATTCTGTTGTACTCATAATAATTAGAATATAAGTCGTAATTGTATTGTAATTCAAATAACATCACGTTTGGCGACGTTTGGGTGTAGTAATCCGCATTAGATTTTGTGCTCTTGATGAAATATGCATGCATTTAGTTAGTTGCCTGATGTGGATCTGTGAACAACACGTTTTTTTTTTTTTTTTTTTTTTTTTTTTTTTTTTTTTTTTTTTTTGAGATGTAGGATTACCAGAAATATTCAAAGCCTTTGAACTTAAATATTTGATATTGAATTGAAGCAAAATCGATCTCATCTTGTAAAAAAAGGGATATACATAATACACATCTTTTGTTTTCGAGGAAAAAAATCATTTATCTAATAAGACTTATTTTTCGCTACTCCTCTTGGGAGCAGAGGGTTTCCACAAGCATTTCCATCTTGCACGATTTGCTACCGTTGTCTTTGCCTCTTCCCATGTAAGATAGTTTTGCCGTAGTTCTTGGATAATAGTGCGTCGCCAGCTGTTTCTTGGTCGACCGCCGTTCCTTGATCATTGAGGATTCCACTCAAGTGCCAACTTTGCAATACTATTGTGACTTTTCCTTAAGGTATGGCCGATCCATCTTTTTTTTTTTGATTTATCTTATTTAATATGGGCTCTTCATTTGTCAAATTTCATAGTTCTATGCTGCTTATAGTGTTAGGCCAGTAAATCTTGCATGTGCTTTGAAGGCACTTGTTGGTGAATATAATTTTTTCGTGATGGTGTTAGATAGAAGGCAGGTTTCACTGCTGTACAACAGAACTTAATTTATACATGCTTTGGATATGTATGAGCTTCTCCATACTGACTGCAGTCGTCAGAATGCTTTGTTGAGCCTGTTGTTAATGCCTGTTTTGCACCGCCATTTGTTGCTATTGTGCTTCAAAGATAACAAAAGCTATCCACATGCTCAATTGACTGACCCTTCTTCTGTGCTTTTCTTGTTAATTCTCATTGCTTTGGTACTCGTTATATTTACCTCTTATTCCCTGTGAACAGACTTCACTCATGATCTCATCCAGTACGACGGTGAGTAGTAGTGGTGAAAGGGGGCATCCTTACCGTTAGTATGGAAAGGTTGACTGATGTGCTCGTTGTGAAGAACGGAGAGTTTTCCACCCTCGTACATTGCTCATATTATTCGGATTATTTTCTAGGTTACTCCTTTTCCTCTCAATGCTTTCCATATGGCAATCCGTTTGATAGTATCGAAGGCTTTTTAGAAGTCAACGAAGAGTAGGTGTAAGAGGTATGCCATTCTAGAGACTGTTCTCTTATGATGCGTAGAGTGTTGGCAGTTTTGGGGTCTACGCAACTTCAATTTGGTCGGAAGCCTGCCTGTTCGTCTCGCAATAAGTTCTCTAGCTTGCTCTGAAGCCTTCCCTGACTGCTTGTATCTTTTATATGGTGTTGAACAGTGTGATTCCACCCAGTGTTTCTTCTGCGACTTGATTATACTACCTTGATCAAAAAGTTTTCGGAATAACCACCGTCTGGCGGTCCCATCGTTCCGATTTGTTTTTTGTTCAGTTGGTACATCTGTTGTTGATATTCCCGCTAAATTTTAGCGTCATAGTTTGACATTTGCAAAAACTACGTAGCAAAGCGTACATCTATCTCTATGTGTATTGACAATTTTGAACAATGGGGCCGCCACACGGGGATTATTCCGAAAAATTTTTTATCAAGGTAATATGTATCCAATAGGATAATAGTTTTTTAATAAAAATTTTTATATGGTGACCCTTTCTTTAGTCGGTTATATGTCATAAAAAACTCTTCCGAGTAGGTATTTGCATCACTTACTGTGATGTCAGAAATAATAAAAAAATGTTCATTGGGTTACTCAACTAAAAAAAATAAAAATTTTTCATTTCATCATATCAAAACATTAAAGTGATGCATTTGAAAAGAAACAATAATTTGGAAAATTCTAACACTAAACCACATATGCCAATGATAAAGAACTCACACGTTCGAGTACATGCACTACCGTAAGGTTAAAGGATAAAAAAGGAATAAAAATTTAAAATAAAAGAACAGCGGGCGTAAATTACACTTCGCTTATTCACTGCTAATGTCGACATTCTTAATGATAATAACGTTGAAAGCAGCGCTCAATTTATAGCTCGTGCGTTATGCAATATTGAGGGAGAAAACATTCAACAAAATGAAACAAAATAACATATGGAGACTTGAACACTAACTAGAACAAAAATTGAATTGTATGAATGATCATCATAAAAAACACGTCAAGGTGCGCACAGGGAACTCCACAGAGGAATTACATCACAACTACAATAAGACACTTTTTAAGGAAGTGAATAAAAAATACAAAAGAAAGGCACACAAGAATAAGGCTCGTGCCATCATTAAAATTATTATGCAGGATAATGAAAAACAAGAAAGTTTTTGGGTGTCCTACTACTAAAACTAATACGAGGACGAATTAAAATATTTTTTGTTTCTTTTGTTTTTGTATCTGTTTAAACTACTTCAGTTCAACGTGCTTGGTAATGACATTCTTGTTTTTATTGTTCTGTTGTTGTTATCGTTGTTTTAGGGAATTCCTTACAATAAATAGAAGGATCTATTTAAAGTGATTAAACAAATGTCATTTTCTTTTTTTTATTACAGTTGGTTTTCTTTTTTTTCGATTTTCATGAGGAGTTCTTTGGGGCGTTCGAAAACTGAACTGTAGGTGAGGTGAATGAACTCTCAAACAAAAACCTAAAATTAGAGACAATAACGTATTTTTAGTGACATGTTTTGTCATTTATATCAAATAGAGATAGAAAATTATATTGAGAAAAACAAACGAACAAATTATTTCAAAATTTTTTTGTTCTACTTGTAACGCATTTACAATAATAGGCAAATATAGTGACTAGAGTATTAACAGATAAATTTAGATTCAGACAAAAAGTTTGTCGACAAACGAAATGTCAATGTGTTAAAAATGACCTCACCCCCTTACAGGACTAAAATACAATGAGTTTTGGTTAAGTAAGAGGAAAAAAAACAACAGCAATTCAATAATTACCTACCCACCCCTCCATTTAAAAATGCTGTGTGTTGTTTTGTTTGACTTGAAGACTGACAGAAAGACAGATTGATTGACTTGGCAGACTTAGAGTTAAATGCCGTTAAGAGAGCTCTACACATACATATGTAATTTCTAAAATAAAAATGTGCAGTTTTTGTTTTTCTATTTGCATTTTCAAATTGTTTTTGCTTTCATTTCGCCATTCTCTTGTATTTGTCCCTCATGTGGTGACAGACAGTCAAACGTATTTGTTTTTTTTTTTTTAACTTTTGACTCGTTTTTATTTTCGTTTGAATTTTACGCTTCAAGTGCTGCAAAACAAAACGCTCGTACAATAACACTAGCGTGTGCATAATTCGGAAACATTGAAGGTGGTCGATCACTCGTGTGTTAGTGCCGTAAAATATATGACCCGAATTGCCATTGTTGTAAATTATGGCGCGTAATCATTTCCTAAACTCTTGTTATTCTGTTCCTTTGTTATCCTTATGTACACAATTTCCTTCCACATGTGTGCACTTCATGTTTATTCCGAAATGCAATATGTACTCCCGAATTTTACATGTTTATCTTAAAAATATTAGAAGAACATTATTGGTTCTAATATGTATATGGACTTTGCACACCATAAATAACATCAACCTCCCACTAACTTCTGCATAACATAGAAAAAGTAAAAGAAAAGTGCCAGACACGCGGTCAAGGGCGTAATAATGTTCTTAATTGTTTTGCAATTCGTTTGAAGCCCCATAATAATTATTGAAATTTGAAAACCACATATGTTTTCGAAATAGTTTCTAGTTTAGCACCATCTAAATCAAAATAGCATACTATAGGCTGTGGATGTCATGTATTGATTAGTTATAACTGCCCACAAAATACTTTTTTTCTTTTTGCTTTAGTTTTAGTTTTAATAGTTCAAATATTTCACTTCTATTGTATATGCAAATTGATAAAGAAATGGTGTCAAGTCAATAGATTATGTCGCAATAAAAATAAAAAAATTATTTAAACATAAACAGAGTCACTTCTCTATAAATCATAAATGTTGTAGTTGTTCTTTTTTTTAGATTTAATAAAATTGCTTATTTATGCCAGAAGTATTGTAGTCATATTGTTGGTGATGTTGGCTGTGGTAGTGGTGATTCAAATAATTTAGTTTTGCGCTTAAATGGCGCCATGTGTAACAGATTAAAAATGAATAGAGGTTCACGTTTTCAATAATATTGCGGTGATGTTTGCGTTATATTCAGGGGAAACCTAAAACTAAGCGTTACATAAACATAGTCAGAGAATAAAGGGTGATGGAACCAAAACGCACGATGTTAATTGTAAATAAAATAAAAAGTTATCAGATAATTATCTTAATATTTTTCATTATGATGGATCTATGACAATTGCGAGTGAAACCAAATATTGGCCAAGTGCTCACCATGGCTTCGGTGGCATACCTTTCTCCGTCGGTTCACATTTTCAAGGACACTGAGACATAACTGATGTTCAATGTCGTTAATGTGCAGAAATATCTCATCCTTTAGCTCTTGAATTGTTTTAAATATCCCCAAAGAAAGAAGTCCAATGGTGTCAAATAACATAATCGTGCGGCCAATTAATATCGAAACGACATGACATAACGCGGCTATTGAATTTTTCGCGAATTTCAAATTTTTGTTTCGTTGGCTGTGTGACAAGTGGCACCATCCTATTGGAAACACATATCGTCAAGATTCATATACTCAATTTTTGGCCACAATAATTCCGTTATCATCTCGCAATAGCGAACACCATTCACAGTAACTGCTTGGCCGTCCTCATTTTCGAAGAAATACGGCCCAACGACGCCGCCAGCCTATAAACCGCACCAAACAGTGCACAACTGTTGCCATATTTCCTACAGATCCCGATTGTGATCGATTATGCTGACCAAAAAACTCACGTAGTGCACGATATACATTTTGATTTGAACTCCCATTTTCGTAAAAGCCTTCAACAATCTTAACGCGTTGGTTAATTGGGTACCTCTGCATGGTTGAATTTGTCAAACACTGAAACAAAGAAATATCAAATTAAGTTTGGCAAAAAACTTGACGTTAAGGTGTGACTCAATATTGACATCGTACATTATGGTTGGACCACCCTTTAAATTACAGTCTGATACATGAAAGAGTAAAACCTTCTGCTTACCGCATGTTCCTATCCTTAAACCTTCAACTCAACTCATTCCGGATATGGCACACCGGAAAACAAGTTAATAATTCGTTTGATATGGTGTCTTTAAATAAAATTGGTAAATTTTTATTACATAACTATTTCAATCTAAACTGTCCTAAATTATCTTTAAGATAATAACTCTAATTAGTTAGTTTTTAAACCTTAGCTCTAAAAAGTTTTAGATATTTAGGAAATTATTTTATAAGCAAATGACATTGTGAATTCTACAAAAGGCTGCTTTATCCTTTTAAAAGTTTTTCCAAGTCTACAGATAATTTGAAAAGCAAAAGTTCATAAAAATGTAAGCAGTTGAATAGGATATATTATGGCATTTACCAGAATTTAAGACTCATTGGTTGTTACGACATTTTGTGTACAAGTCTGGACAACCGGCTTTCTCTCAAGTCCACAAAAAATAACAATTACAGTTAAATTTGGTGCTGATGATGACGTTAACAGAATAGAATAGGAGATCTGGATATAAAAAAACAATAATTGCCAAACTCCTTTAAAGATTTTTTAATAGCCAAGTAGTAAAGTCATATGTCGAAAACCCTAACTTTTAAATTACAAAAAAAGAGAAAACAGAAAAAAAAATCACAAATAAATTCAAATTTGTTTTTTCTTTCATAGAACAAATAATAGACAACAAAAAACACATGCGATTTATTAAATGTACGAGTAATACATACATACATATAAACAATTTAAAAGCCACAAATGATCAATCTTTGTTGTAAATACAAATTAATGACAAATTAAAGAATCTTCAATGAAAATATTCATTGAAGAAATGGTTCAAGCAATTACTTGATCAGGCAGACAACGATGTTTAAGGGTCTATTTATTATGTAGTTTTACTTCTTGAAAAATTTGTCTTTACAACGCAAATATGTACTATTTTTGACGAAGCATAATAATAGATTTTCTCATTTCACAAAAAACGATAATAACATTCAAAACTACAAATTATAAACATATTGTTTCTTACGCCCTTTTCGCCAGTTGGAAAAATAATGCATTCGTTTAGATTTCATTTTGAAAATGTTATTTATTAATGGCTATACCATAATTGGCATGTAATAGTAGTTATTGTTAAATCAATATCCCTCAATTAGAGTTCAAAAGGTTTCCCAATACTTGTAATACTTTCACCTTTTTGCTTAATTATGGTGACATTACTTTTTTAGAAACCCAATATCAAGAATATCCCCTTTCCTCTTTGATTTTTAATTTAATTAAACGTCACGACGAAAGAAAACACTGAGATGGGAATTCAAAATTAATACATACTATAATTAAATCTTAAATAAAATTGTGTTTTCATTTAATAAACAGATTTTTAAAACAATCTCTGTGAGAAACAAAGAAAAAACTTAAAAAAAGAAACATCTAAAATAGTGCTGGCTTACAAACAGGCTATAATTATAAAGCCTGCATAAAAACCATTCAAAAAAATCACTACAATTTTAAAACTTAAGGTGGTAGCAGTTTATAAGACGCCCTCTCCTTTTCCTTTTAAAAGCCTTTAAAGACATTAGACATTAGTGATAGATAAACAATCTGCTTAAAGAAATACTAATAAATAATTTTTGGAATTCAAGGAATTAATTTGTTATAGTATCGTCGATGTTGATGGTGTTGTTGTTACTGAAGATTATGCCATTGATGATGGTGCTGTTGAGAATATTGTATTATGAAAAGACCAGCATATCAAAATTTCACACTTTTTTAATGTTACGCCATCATTTTCAAATTTTAAAGCACACATTTTTAATAAATTTGACTTAAGGACAAGAGCAAAGTAAGCAAAAGAAAAGAAAACAACAAAGGAACTCCACTATAATGTCAGTTAATTGACAAACAATTTGTTTTTTTTTCCAGCTGATTTTTACAAAATGTTAAGACCAGAAGTTGGTATGTAAATTGGCGTTCAAGAAATATTTTTAAAGAAATTCTAATCACATAGATCTTTAAATCTGTTGATAGTATTAATTCAATCAATCGTATTCGTATCTTAAAAACTACCAGCATTTTCAGGATTTCACCGAAATTATTCAATTAATTGTACTATTTTCAGTAGTAGCATGTAAACAGGAGAATAATTTAAATTGAAAAACCTTTTTTTTACGCAACGAAAATAAATCGCTAAATTTTATTTTGTAATTGTCCTGCATTTCTAAGCAGTTAAGCTAGTTGATTCTAAAGGACTAGAAGAAACGCTCTTCAATTTACCATCGTTAAGATTTTTTACCTTTGACTCACTGTTTTACCACTGTAAATCTTCAAAACTCCCCACTGCACACTCAATTGTTATTGAATTTTATTTGCGTTTAATTTAAATATCATCAATTCATCAATTCAATTTATAAAATCCTTTTTTGTTTTCTCAAACGTATCAATGCCAAACTATTTATTTAAATTTAAAAAGCAAACATTTGTCTGGGAATTTCGGAAGGAATTTTTAACAGTTGTTTGAAGTGCTGAGGAAAAAAAATTAGTTCTCAAGGAGAACTAAATTGATCCTGCAATGTAAACTCACGTTTTTGATTAATTTCTCACAGTGATTTACGTGCAAATTGATTTCACAATTTTTTCGCAATTCCAGTTTCGATTTCAATTTATTTTGATTTTGATTAAGTATTTTAAGAAAAGTACGATATCACAGAGAGAAAAAAAACATATAACGAAAACAACAACAACAGTGCAAGAAATTGCAAATGATATACAAAAATAAAATATCAATCCCCTTTCATCATTTCACTCTTCATAGCCATCTAAAGACGACTTTGTTGTGTTTGTGGTACCTTCCCTTTTTTTCCACTCGTTCGAGAAGAGGGAATAAAAGAAAAACAAAAACAAAATCATTCAGATTTTTCATTTTTATATTGCATTTTTCTTTCATAATGCCAAAGACATTAACGGATGGATTGTCAAGATCAGTTGGCGAATAAGAAAATAAAACAACAGCAACAGCATCAACTGCAGTAACAACACTTTAAAAAAATTTATTTATTGGCGCCAAAAACAACACACACATGACGAATTGCTGATGATTTTCAGCATCCCCTCTCTTCATGGTCTTTCTTTTTAATTTTAGAAGAAGAAAAAAAAACAAAACAAAACAAAAGAAGATGAATTGCAATATGTTGTATTCTTCCTACTGTTGTTACTGCGATTGTTGTTGTTGCAACAAGGATGGATTTCAATATTCAATGCAAATTAAATTTAAATACTCTTCTTATCGCTGCTATTATTACTGTTTCGCTACATTCTCTATTTCGCACATTTGCATTATTTTAACCCGCTCTTTCTCTTCATATGATTACGAGCGATTCAAGGAAATTTTCTTCTTATTTCCTGTGCAAGTGCTAGTAGGATATACGCATATTAGTTGTTCTTTGTTCTTCTATTCTCTTCACTTTTTTGTTTTTGTTTTTTTATTTGATGTGATTTTCTGGTATTATTTATTTGTAACTTGTTTGAGGTTATTTGTTGTTTTTGTTACTGCAGTAAGTGTTATTGCAAAAATAAAAAGGGATTTTATCGAGAAAAAAAAATTCTCTTAACTTTTTGTCTCGTGCTATAGTGAGCGAAATAATTTTTTTTTAAAGAAAAAAAGGTAAATTTCATTACCGAGTTCACGTCGTACAACATACACATGGGAGATAAGTTTCTTTGGGGAGAGTGTGTCCATGTATTCGTGTCACTCTATTGGTGTTGTGTGTTGTACAAGTATCTCTTAGGGTACAAAAATGATTTCTTTGGTTTATTTTTCTTCCCTATGTTTGTATCGAATTCATAGAAATCTTTGTTGTATTTGTTATTGTATTTTATTCGCAAATTTTTATATTTTTAGGGACGATGTCTCTTTCAATTTTTATTTAGACTTTTAATTTCAATCTTTTTTTTTTTTTTGATTTCTTATTCTTTTCATTTTTATGCTTTTGGCTCTATTTAATTTGCGCAGCTGTATGTTTTTAAGCGCTATTTTGATTTCTTTTTCTTATTGAAATTTTGTTTTCTTTTTTTATTTCTTTAAATTATGGGTTCATATAGCAATTCCTGATTATTTTGTTAATTCGGGAATTTGCTTTTTTTGTCATGATGGAATACAAGTCAGAAGTAAAATGCAAAAAATATTGTCGAAGGTTATGATTTCTGAAGAACCAGCACATCAAGTAGTAGAGACAACTATTTAATGGAGAATAAAAATTCGCAACTTGTTGTTAACGAACATCTTGTATGAGCATTTGAAGACAATACATTATCGTCGTATTAAAACTCATAACAATAATAATGATTGATATGAAATTTTTATTTTTATAAATTACTAGCTAAAGCCCGGCGTGCTTCGCTACCCTCATCTTAATTATTATATTATATGTTATTTTAGTTCCATTTTTCGAAATGTGTTCAAATTTTGTCCCTTTAGGGTCCAAATCCGAACATTTGAGATAGTCCATAGTTCTTTCCGGAAAGATACTGTAGAATCTGTCGTTTAGCTGTACACAGTCTTCAAACTAACACACATTTCTTTTTGTATATAACACGCACATATATTTAGCTTTTATCCATTGTGCATTCTGCAATACACGCTTTTTTGCTGATATGGATAAATAACGCTGTATTCTCCGCATATACAAAATTCAATATTTAGTATGAATGAAAGACGCACACCTACTTATCTAATTCACCCAGTTACTGGCTGATGATGTGTATTATTCACGACTTTGTTTGAACCTAATTCAAAAGCTTCTACTATTACCGTTCTCAATATTTACTTTGTATGGAAGTTATCACGCGCATTTGTCCAATTCGCCCACTTTTTGACTGATAATTTGTATTTTCCATGAAGTCACTCAGACCAAATACTAAAACTTTAGCTTAAACCGCTCTCAAAATATAATGAAATCATAATTGGTTAGTATGGTGGGTACCACGCCCACTTGTTCAATTACTCCCAGTCTTTGACTGATGATTTCTGTTGGCTATTAAGCCGCTGTGGTATGGTAGGTAAGACTCCCGCCTACCAACCAGAACGTCGTCGGTTCAATACCAGGCCAAACCATCTTAAAAAAGAAAAAAAGTTTTTCGACAGCAGTATCACCTCATAACATTAGCTATTAACTAGTTATGATTATAAATACTATTGAAAATTTCTCTAAATACATTTGCCGTTCGGAGCCGGCGTTAAGCAATTCATTCACTGAGAGAAGTCCTCATGTTCATTCATGGAATGTTATGTGAATTAATATAATATTAAGTCAATCGCACCAAATTCTGAAACTTTAGCTTTAGCCGTTCCCAAGATATACAGAAATCAATATTTACTTTGTATAGGAGATACCACGCCCTCTTATGCGATTCCGCCCATTTTTTGACTGATGATTTGTTTTGACTGAAGCTATTTGGACCAAATGCAGAGACTCTTACTCTTACCATTTTGAAGATATAGACAACTAAATATTTACTTTGTATAATCGTGGCATAGCTCAGATGATATTTTTGAAATTTAAATAGCCTACAGTTCTTTCCAGACATACGGAGAGATACTGTGAAAATTTCAGGAAAATCGGTTCAACCGTTAAGCTGTCCATAAGGCACAAACAAACAAACATACAAACACACATTCCTTTTTATATATAAGAAGTTGGTCTGTAGGTAAGGTAAGTCTAAACCGAGTAAATAGGCTTTTCTTACGATTAAGGTTCAAGTCACAACTTGGCTAAATCTTAAGTTTCGCGAGCTTTAGTTAATTTTACAACTTATTGAAAATGATGCGTTTGATCACTCTCAACTATAAACGTAATTGTGTACCAAAGAAAAATGTCCTCTAGGTTGTGATGCATATGTCTTCGATCAATCAATTAATCATAAATTTGGCTACAAATATAGCCAGACCACTCTTTTGGTTAAGCCCTTTACACGAAAAGTCACTGAGTTATCTCGAATTCAGTGTGAACCCAAATAATTATGATCCTTAATCTACAGTGTTTAAAAAAGTCGTAGTATTACGATATATTCTAAATAAAAAAATTGTGTTTTTCCCTAATTTTTACAACAGACAACATCCAGCATTTAAACTTTTTTCTAAACTTGTTAAAAAATCCAGTTCACATGGATTATATTTCTTAACGACGTTTAGCATCATCATTTCCATTTCATTTGCATCATAAATATGTACACGCAGTATTACATGTTAACAATAGAGAAAGACAGTAAAATATTATTTAATGACCATTTTATTTATTCAACTGAAAATCTATTTATTTATTTATTTAAAAAAAGGCATTTAATGAATTTTTCTTTAAAAGAAAAGAGAAGAAAAGCGCTAATTAAAAACTGACAGGAAATAAACAAACGAAGGAAATTAAAAGATTTTCCGGATTTAAAGAGATTTTTAAATGTTCGCTTTTTTCCTTTTTAGCGTTTTTAACCTTTGAACCCACACACTAATGTTTTGTTTATAGCAAAATAAATCTTAAGCCAACTAATTTTTCCAGCCTATTCCCGCTTCTTATCTCTGATGGTCTTAGCAAAAAGGAGGGAAAAAACAAGTTGTGATGGATCATTAACAAGTTTGGATGCTGCTGGTACTGCAGTAGAAGAAAACTTATTTAAAAAAATTTTTTCCATTAAATTGTTGTTGCCTCTCAGAGGTCACTGATCATACAACATTTTTTAAGAAAAAAAAAAGGATAAATGTATTCTTATTGCTGGTTTTTTCTACTTTTAGCTTTTGCTTTAAATAAAATTCAAATGGTAACTCATTTGTAAAGTACGCGCGCGCGGCAAAATCCTTTTCCCTCCTCTTTATTTTTTTGCTGAAAAAAAAAATATTCTTTTCTTCTTATTAAAAGGATTCTGCATTATACAGCAAGAAAACATGATGTCTGAGATGAAATATATTTTTTTCTTTTTTTTTAAAGAAAAATAAAAGAAAAACAGGTTATATTTTCTATAGGAGCAAACCAGCATGAAATACTTTTCAATGAAAGGATAATATTTCAGGATACAGAAGTGGTTTCTATAAAAAATTTTGCGGATATAAAACATTTACTAGGGCATTAGAAGAAAGAAAAAGCATTCAAATAACCTGCCAAAGATGTTAGACGGCTATTTTGTTCGTCATTGATTGTCTATAGAACAAAAGGAATACTGAAAAAGTTAATTATAAAATTCATTTTATCACAGTAGTAATGAAGTGGTTAATGAAGATGTGATTTTAACCCTTCAGAAAATAGTAATAGAACACAATTTTACAGACAATTTCGCATGTTAAAGATACATTTACATATGTAGCCCATAAAGTCTGCGTTCACCTTATTTTTTTTTTTTTTAATTATGTAAAACCCATCATAAGTGTTGAGTTTTCATAAAAATTCTTTCATATTTGTTTTATTAAAAGTATGTACTTAAAGTAGCTAAAAACAAAAAATTCTCCTTTTCTCTATCTATTTGGCATTGAATTTACTAGCTTCTCTGTTTCATCTACAGTTATCTTCTCTCATTCTTCCAGCATAACAAAAAAATCAAATCTCAAAATCTCTTTGCTGGTAATTCCATGCTAGCGAATTCTTTTCTATAATAGATCACAAAGATGTTCAATGGGATTAAGGTCAGGCGAATAGGAGATGACGACGATCTCCGCTGTATGCTTTGGATCGTTATCTTGTTGGAACCAAAACGACGTTGACAAATTAAGGTAATGCGAAGATCTACCTTTGCCATATTACTATTTTGCGCTCCTATCTTTCTGATAACTTTGTTGGATGCCCAGACCGCGGCTTAGATGTTAAAATTGTGGTTGCTTTGGAGTTGTAAATAACGCGCTGGACAGACGAATACATTCTCCCAATTTTAGCCAATTTTATTGATGCTTTTTTCTTCTTTTCACAATTTAGTGATAATTTCTCTTTCCCCAACAGAAATTTCTTTACCTTTGTTTTCCACGTTTAAAAATTTTTAATACTCTATAATAAAAATGTGGACCTGACCTTGTTAAACGATTGTTTGTGACAATTAAAAATGGAAAGTGATCAAAAACACGAAAAGAGTCTTAAGAAGTAACAAAACTATCTTTTATGGTATTTGAACTAAAAAATGTTAAAAAAATACATGAAAAAAAAAAAATTATTTTCATTAGGTAACAGTAATAAATATTTCTAATGTGAACGCAGACTTTATGGGCTCTATGTTTGAAGTAAGTTATTACCTATTTAGAGCTGTAAAAAGCAAGCGGACTACGCAGGGGAGGCTCATACTTATACCACGTATAGTCTAATTAAAAGAAAGATGAAAAGACAAGCTAATTCTGATGAACAACTCTCTTTACTTTAAATATATTTGACTTTTATTTTATTAGCATATTTATAAGAATACATACATACATATGTATATATTACGTATAGACTTGTCTTAAAAAAAAAACTTTCTAATATAAGAAATAAGAGCAATTTTCATATTTTGAAATCAATCATTTGTTTCGGAATTAATTTCCAGCAACACAAGTCTGTCCTAACATTGAAACCTCCCCATACTTCTCATTCATCTACCTTTAAAGTCCTTTAAAGTGTATAGTGCACTCGTAAAGAGCAAATTAAAGCACTTTTAGGATACTTAGCGAGCTTCACAAAGATGTTGCAAAAATATAAAACAAAACCCCTTACAAAAATGTAACTCTTCATCCTTAAAGTAGATGCCTGTAATTTGCAAAAAAAAGAAAGCTTTTTAAAAAAAATTATTTCATAGAATTGTGCAAAAAGAATAAAAAAGTACACTTTAAAAGTATTTCTTTTTAAGAATCAAATTAAATAAAAGAAAAATCTTAAAAAAATAGCAGCAACAATCAAATAATAGAAGTCACCAACACTGGCTAACTTTTTTTTCTCTTTGATTTGAGCGCACTTTTTTCATTCGCATCTGCCAGCCAGTCAAGAAATATGAATTTCAAAAGATGGCAATGCCAATGACTGCTGCCTGCTACTTTTTCTGTTGCAAATGCTGTTTTTCTGTGAGTTTTCCCCCCTTAACCATTTTATAAAGTTGAATAAAAAAAATATATTAAAACGAATTATTTCGATGATGATGAGGAAGTAATGATATTGTACACAACTACACCCTACTCTGAATAATAGAGCATATATTTTGTGTGCAACATGCCTCATGCTACCCTACCCGGCACTCTATTCTACTACTTTGCCTTGAGGTCTTTGAAAAGAAAAAATTAAAAGGATAGGAATTTGAAATGGAAAGAAAGAAAAAAACTCAAAATCTTTAAAGAAAAAAGGATTTTATTTCTTTAGCAGAGCACTAATAGTATGAATTCGTTTGTGACAAGAATGTTTTTAAAATTACAATGCTAAGTAAGGATCACCACCACCACCACCACCACTTAGCAAGGATCTTCACTACTACACATACACGTATGGAGGCGAGCTAACATACAGTAGATTAATCATTACTTAGCTTGAGAAATCAACTTGATTACTGAAACTGAAACAAACTATAATGGATACTTTGTGGAAAGCCAATATGCGTGCTAGAGGAATGACGGAGAAAATATAAAAAATAAAAACTTGATATTGAGCTCCGACCTGTGTAAAAGTAAAACTCGAAGAATTTATTCCTTTACAAGCTGCTGCTGCAATTTAATTTACTTTTTTACCTTTGCACCCAAACAAAACGAACTGTGATCGCAAATTAAGAAGAAACATGTTAAATAGGGAGAAATAGCAAAAATTTTAAAGAAAAGAATAAACTAAATAAGCATAATGAATAGCCGAATAATAAAATTTAAAAAAAAACAGAAATCAGAAATCAGAAGAAACAACCAACAAAGCCTAATCAACCAGAATATTGCCTTCTCTGCAAGTAATACACAAATCTATAGATTCATTAATAACAAGAGGGGAGTTGGGTTGCAAAAACTAATAGAAAATTAAGAAAGAAACTGCATAAATGTCACGGAATAAGTGAATAATAAGACGTTTTTGAAATGGGTGCTGTGTAGAAGAAATGAAAGTAAGAACGAAAAAAATATTAAACACTTACAGTGCAATCGCATAGCAATGCAATATAACATTTTTCTTAATTTCAAACTCCAAGTTATCCGAAACAAACAAAATATTTTACTTAACATAGCATCTGCTGTTGGTTTTAATTTGACATTTGAAAGAGTGGGCTAAACCTCAATATCATTAGGCGTTTATTGTTGCTCACAATAGGTAAGTCAACGATAAAGTTAATTTATATCCTTTATATCCTTTCATAAATAAACCTCTAGCCCTTTTCATCTTTTCTTAATCAAAGGACGATCTTTGATTGACCACTTAGTTAATAGAAGTTAGTACTCCTTGAGTGACTTTTCATTTCTTTCAATAGTTGCAGCTTTATTTCATTTTTCTGATCAATAAGAGACAAACGATCAATGCTCTGCTGCTAAGCAGCCAATAATTTATCCCATAATATTTGTAGGTGTTAAAAGACAATATTTTATTGTTCATTATACTTCGTCTTATTATTTTTGAAATTCTTACTGTCAATGCCTATTATTGTTCTGTTTTTGTTTTGAAATTTGCGGATGGCACGCGCGTAACATTCTCGCCTTCACTCTCACACACATGTTACACACTTTTTCTTGGTCAATTCCATTCAATTCAATTCAATTCAATTCGATTCTATTTAATTCTAACAAAACTAATTGGCATTTGTATTGAGGCATTTGCACTCCAACCAACACATAACAAAGTCATGCAACAACAACAGCAATTGTTTCGTGTAAGAACTATCACCTGGTTTTGATTACTTTGCTTGCATTTGTCTTTTGAATTTGGAAGGAATTCTATATATTTTCTTCTTCCTTTTCCTTGGTTTTCCCAATTTTCTTACTTCCATGTTATATCCTGTACAATGATACGAGTAAAGATCATCATCTTTGTGGGAATGTGTCACGCCTTTTGTTTTCTTTTTGCAACATTAACAATTTTTGCTTTGTTTTTGCAAATAACTTAACTTAACTTAATAAGCAGCTGATAAGAATTTATTAGTTAAGGATTTAATCAATTATATTATATTGTAATCTACTGAAATGTATTCTTTCATTTAATGCAAGAATTATTATCGATAAAAAAGAGTTGTATAGGATTGAAGAAAAAACGCGTACCAATCAATTTGTTATAGTCTGTTTTAAAACACGTTTACCATAATGAGCTGTATAAAAAACTCTCCATGGTATACCTGAATATCACCGAACCCTCTTTTGGGGTGGACACTATTTTACGCTTTTGTTTAGATGTGAGCTAACGCGGCTTTTGGCTTTTTTCTTACCGCTCTGTGGATATGCTTAAGCAACTGACTTTTTATTTTCAGTTTGTCCAATTAATTGTGCTGCTACGATTACAATAAAACCATTGAAATTGAAAGCGAAAAGTGCTACTAAGCTTTTAACAAAGTTGTCTGATTTAAATTGGTTTTGAACACGAATTAAAAGAAGCATCCTGCACAGATAAGAACTATAATCTAGTAATAGATAGCGCTGCAACTACAAGTCAAAAATTTATCATATTGCTTTCGTAGCAGAACAGTGTTTTATGTATTACTACACTGCATTATCAGTTAAACTCTCAACTGCATTATTAAATACACAACAGCTCAACTGTTTGTGATGTAAAAAAAAAAAAAATTCTTAAAAAACTTTTAAGAAAATTGAAAAAAGTTATGTATTTCTTATACTGCCTATAGTGTGCCTTTGCTTAAAGTCAAAAATTACCCTTTTCTCTAAAACAAAGGAAAACTTAAATATTAGTCGTATATGACATTTTTTTTCTTTTTGCATATGTTTAAAGAAATAAATGTAAGAAGAATGCGAATGCAGAGCAATTGATTTATTTCCAAATTATGGATCCTTTGTTATTAAACATATTTATAGATACGCCCCTCGATATTTGCATTATTATTGTGATTTTTGTTTGCTGCTGTTGATTCATTAAAAAAGGTGTTGAATGCAATTTTAGCATCTAATTAATAAACCTTAGGTGGTGGCATATACAACCATAATACTCTTACCCAATGGGAGTAGAACTTAAGGAAACAGAATAAAAGTTGCAAAGAAAAAAAAAAAGAAAATCACACATAAATCAAGCGACAAAACCATAATCGCAGTGGCATTTCCTTTGAAAGATCAACGACTAATTGCATTTAACACTATTGTAATAAATCAAAAAAATGTAAATTTTTTTTTTTTTTTTTTTTTTTTTGTTACAAATACTTTGAGAAGAAGAATTGGCAAAATGAAAGAAAAATTAAACGAACTATTGATTTTGTATATATTTCTTTCATTTTTTCTTTTTTTTTTGAAATTGCAATGAAATAAATCATTTAAAAACAAAAACTTTTTGTAAATAATTGCGCAGTTACTATTGCAATGACTAAAGGATCTTTTAACCCTGTTTCTTATAGAATTTCCCTTAAGGCTTTGCTGTATGAGGGCATGTGTTATAAAAAACTCTAATAACCGCAATCGACTTTACAACTTTGTCTTGCAAGTTTAAAACTTTTTGTGTTTTTTGTTTTGTTTTTATTTTTTATATTAAGGATATCCTTTGACTCTTTATCAATAAGGTTTCTTGAATCCTTTTCTTTGTCTTTAATTATCCGCTTCAATGCAATTTGATTTGATGAAACTGTAGGAAATTCTCTTTTTTATGATTTTCTCGTGATCCCCTAAGACATGTGTTGGTCATTTGGTTTCTAAAAATATTCGTTAAGCTAAAACCTCTGCCCTGCAGGAACCCTTTATATTTTCTTCTTCTTCCAAATATTTCATGTTTTATTACAATTTAAGCGTGAAATTATTATTTTTCCCAAAAAGCTTCCCATTCATATTCCTGCTGCATAAGTATAAGAAAAAAAATTGTTAGCATGCAGCCTAAATTACAATGTGAATCATTTATCTTCATTTACATGTCATATATAGAGTTCATATGGATATGCAACAACAACAACAACAACAACAACAACAACAACAACAACAAAAACAACAGCAATAATAGCAACATTAGTTATAATATTAGATAGCAAGGGTTATGCCTCTAAGAGATGGCGGCTTTGTTGTTGGTTTACAACCACCGTCCACTTTAATGCGTTCGTATAGCAGCACTATACAGAGTTCAAGTATTTGAAAATCATTTGCATTTTGTTGTCTCAAAAGATTATTAAAATCTATTGTGTTTCTTAATTTTTTCTAAATACAAAATAATGTTACTCTGCTCTTCCTCCATTCATTTATCTATTGCATTAATAGAAATGACCAACGCGGTCAAGTTTTTCCTGCTTCTCCGATCGAAATCTTTTAATATCTCCTCTACTCGGCATGTGTGATTTTCTTTCATTTTTTCTTTGCTTTTATAAGGGTTTTATTGTATTCGTTAATTTAATAAAGTCGCGACGACAACACATGTGCTGTTCGAGTCTGACCTTTTTTTAATCGTCATATGTCGTCCGTCCACTAATTCCTTCCGTTTCATCGTTCATGGCAAAATAAACAATTTTCTTCAATGCACTACTGGTGGTCAAAGAAGGTATCAAATCTTGTAATAAAATGTCCTCGTTTTTTGTTTTTTTTTTAAACTTAAACAAACATTTACTTTAAAGAAAATCCTTTTTTGCCAGTTATTTGACTTAGACATGGTCAACTGATTTTGATTTAAAGAAATTTAATTTGTTTTCTTTCGTTTTCGTTTTCGTTTTCGTTTTCACAACTGCTATAAAAATATATCAATGGTTGTTTATTGCCTTTTTTATAAGGATATATTTTTTTATTGTTGTTGTTATTGTTCTTGTAACCTTTATTCGTTACATGCATGAAAGCAAGAGATTATTTTTCATTGAATAGTCGAGTTGTTTTTGTTTTTTTTTTTCTACTTTGAGAACCTGACTTCTATTAAAAGTGTTTAATTATGAAACCCAAGGATATGTTTGTTTAACGTTAGAATCCTATTTGTTATGGTTGACCACTGGTCAACTGAAAGATATCGTTGCATAATTTTTAAGTGTTTTCTATTATTATTTAAATTTCAGATTTCAATTTTTATGATTTCTTTTGTTGTACGAATGCAATTTCTTCAATTGTCCATTTGGCGTAAAATTCATTAAAATTTTTTGTTTATTTTTCATTCAAACACAATGTTTTTTGTTGTTGGATTCTCGTAATGCAACTTAAACAAAAATTATCAGATTACATGCTTAAGTTCTCAGCGTTAATTTTATTGGGCGGATTATGATGTCGTAATTAGGTTAAATTAAAAAGGTCGTGGTCGACCACGAATTTCGATAGGGTGGTTCTAATTGAATAATAAAAAATATGTTTTTATTTGTTTTAAACTGGCCGTTTAATACGTAAAACGCTTGAAGTTACAATAAGTTTTAATTACTTAAGGAAACTACGTTGCAGAAGATATTAAAAACGCGTAATTTTTTATTGGCATCTTTTGAATGACTTTTTTTCTTTTTTTCTCTTTAAATGCATACCAAAAAAAAAAGGTTAAAGCAGGACCAAACAATTGCCTAATAACAAAAAACATTAGAAATTCAAATTTACGTCAAATATAAGTGATTTTAGGACACATTTTTATTCCAATAAGGCAATTCAGACCGACGATCACCTTCCAATAAAGAATTCTCAATATATGCACATTTTCGGAGCCAATTAATATTGTAGCCGGTGTTCGCCAGGAATCTTATACTTTCCGTGGTGATGTACGAACTACTCCATCCAAGTATCGCAGTGGCGCCAAATAGAGATATTCTGTAGAACATCTGAGTGATTTAACACATGCTGACGATATGCCAATTGCAGATTAAGGTGAGTATGACCAAATCCATGCAAGTACACACATCGCATTCTGGTAATTTGTTATTCGACGGCAAAATTATGGAGAAAGTCAATAATTTTACTTACTTTTGCAGATAAAGAAAGATTCTATCGGTGCCAGGCTCTGCAAAGCAAAAAGAGCATTTCGAAAGCTAAGCAAAAATTCTAACATCAAATGTGAACTTTCGTATGGAAGAAAAATATGGCCCGTATCCACGTGGGCAAAACAAAATCTAAACCTTTATAAAAAGCTGTTTAAGAAACATCCTATATACAGTAAGCGTAAAAAAAAGGTAAACACCCTTATAACTTATACTTTATCTTTTCTTATCGCATAAGTTTTTGCCTTGAATACCTTTATTTGTTGTAATATTTTTGTTGTTGTTTTTTATGGATTTTGTAAAGCCGTAAATACAGTTTTAAAAAATAAATAATTTTTAAATTCATAATATTTTAAAAGGCTTAAGTAAATCAAATTCTGGAGAATGAGGATGTTTACTTCATTTTCACGCTGACTGTAAATAGGGTACTCATTTCACTTGATATCAGTTTACAGAACATACCTGAGTATTTTTTAATAAAGAAATACTTTACTCAACCTATTCATACGAAACATTTTTTACAGCGGAATAGCAGTTTATTTATTTGATTTTGAAGTGGGGTCTGTTTAAAGCTTAACAAGAAATCTAACGCATAATTAAGAGTATTTTTTTGTTTAATATTTTATATTTTTAATATAAATAAAGAAAAGAATTACAATTGTTTGACACATTTCTCGACTGAAAAACAACGCAATTCACTTACAAACAACCATTTCTCCTTGACGACAACAGTCGTTGTAACAATTTTCCTTTTAACTAATAATTTACATAAAATTAAAAAAAAATAATAATAATATTTATACAAAATGGAAATGTAACTGAATTCCTTTATCAAGTATTGTAAGCTAGAGAAAAACTGAACCTATTTTTTTTTTTTTTTTTTTTTTTTTTGGCGCGTGCTAACGCCAACACTTTCAAAACAGCTTGAATAAAACAAAAACAAAAAATTATAAAACGCAGCCGCTATTTTTATTCATTCATTGTAAATAAATTCGTTTTTCCTCTTTTCCCACCACAGCTAACTTAACGCTTTCTTATAATACATTCTAGCATTTTTGGAAATGAGAGGGTGCACAATGCGCACATACCATATAAATTTGACATCTTTTCTTACCCTTATTCTAACGATAATCAACTTTAGGATCTTGTAATTACTAAAACAAGACTCTATTAGAAACAGCCAAAATAGAAAGGAAGAAATATGAAAAACTCCCTCAAAGTCTGGTAAGAATGTAACACCACCACTATAACATGAGGAAGAAGAACTTTGGTTGAGCAATTTCTTATATCAACACTGGAATTGACGAACAGAAACACTACAAAAAGAAGAAAAACTATACATATATATGTATGTACGAGTACTTATTTTAGCATGTGCTACGACGTTAAACTATTCCTTCTGCTGCTGTATTTACAACTGCCACCAAGCATTACTGCCTTTAAAGAAATATCCACCCTTACAACAGTGGCAATAGCAGTAGTGTGGTGGTGGCAGGCATACTATATTCCTATGCGCCAATATCTCAAAACAATAATAGCAATCAATAGCAAAAAAATCAAAAATAAATTTTGTTTTTATAGAAAAAGTGCAATCTGCAGTCATAACGTCACTTTGGCGTAATTTCTTAAGATTAATAAACCTAGGCCTGGGACCACGGCCTAGAAAAAAGATTTCTTTGCGAGAATCGTAATGATTCTGATTATTTCATAATAAACAATTTCAAGCAAGACCTCAGTGTAAAACACTGCCAGCCAAATCGTAGAATGTGCCGTTAAAGAAATTTTATTATACGAAAAGCAATCTTAAGGACGGATTTTTGTTTCCTTCCCCATTATTGTATTTATTATTAAATTTGTTGTTGTTCTTATTGTTTTTGTTTCTTTGTGGCATGCAACGGTTGTGTGTGTATGTGTGTATTTAACTGTTCATTGACTTTGAAATATAATGTTGATTTTTTTTATTTTTTTGGAGGGAATTCTATAGAATTCAATCGATTGTTTAATGTTTCTATGCCACCAACTTAAGAAAGAGAGGACATGAGATTTTACGCAAATGTTAGTCTAGATGCAGAGAATGTTGATGTTTTATGTGGCTGATTCTGCCCAGATATTGCAAAATATCCAGGTGTCAACGACACATTACAATACAGCGCTCAACGCCGGTCATGCAGTTAAAAAGAAAGAAGGTAAACCGTGCAGCAGTAAGTAGTACGAGCCATATAACTTCTTTGTATGGCTGTCAAATATTTAGAATGCATTTGTTTTGCTTTGATACTTATTGCGCAATAATTCGTTTCTTTTGTCAGCTACTCTTTCTTCTTTGTAAAACACCCAGAGCGAAATGAAATCGGAAATAATCGCATTTTTGTTGCAATAAATGCTTTATTATTGATTTTTCTTACTTCATACTAGAACTGGCACTAATAGTATTGCAGCAGTTAACGGTTTAAAAGCTTCAAAAAGTACGAGCTATGTACATATCTTGCTAAACATTAGGCCGGATGAATTAAAAGTAATAGTAAAACTGTATCCTTTCCCTGCTTTATTTGAAAAATTAAAAAAAAAATTTTTCATTTCATTGACTTTTTTCATTTCTTGTGACTGCAGCAGCGTTAAATAAATGATCCACCACACCCAATACAAAATAAACTTAATGAAATGTTAAGACTTTACAAATTACCCTTCAAATCAAATTGATTATCTTCGTCTCATCACGACGCAATGGGAAAATTCATTTAATTTCAAGTTAAAGTATAAAATAAAACTTCTTAAAAGGTGCAACCCATTGCATTCTCTTAAAGATCATGACAATCATCGTTATACAAGAGAAGAAAATTTCTGTTTCACAATATAAAAGAATTTGCAGTTATTTTTTTATTTTGAAATTTAATTTTCACACAAGGGATACGATGTTATAAATGATATTCGAAAGAAAAGTTCTGAAAAACAGCTCGAAAAGGATATAATGCAATTTGAGAAATATTATGAAAAATATTAGGTTGATTTCTATTTTATCATTAAAACGAGATAACATAGGAACAGTTACATACTATTTTTGTCGAAAAATCTTCAATATCATGTGTTTTTCTATATTACTCCTTTATGGGATCATATGGCTTCCACAAAGCTTTACCTTGTTTCAGTTTCGTCTACTGTAGCTAACCATAGGATATCATTTCTATGGCGTTCGTAGTGGATTGTTTAGACGCAGCTTCATAATTTTGCAAAATTAGAGAACAATGATGAAGTAACTTAATTGAATACACACTGGGTAAATGACCGGCTGCAATATGTCTTAGCTGGATATGAAGTAATAATTCAAAAATAAATTTAAGATAATTGCTTTAAACATTAATGATTAATCATTTCATTTCTTTTATGTATAAAACATGTTAGACAAACTTTCTGAAAAAATAACACAAGTATACACGGTTTTGCATTAGAGCAACTAAAAGCTGTTTCTAAGAGCTGAATTTAAATATGCATTCCGTTTTTTAAGATTGCTTCTAGTTTTCGAGATATTCATATGATAATTGTACAATTTTCAACACTTAATGTCCATTTTACTCAATAAAAAGTGAAAGTATAGAAATAAAGAGTAGTCTAGCTGAGTCGTTTTTATTGTTTTGGATCTGTTTCACGCATTAGAGTCACTTATCATGCCCTTGTCCCAAAATCCTTATTATCGTCTCTCGATTTTCGTCAAATGTTGGTGCAGTCGCTCTCCTTGCTCATCGCCAGTATCACCTACATTTTCAGGAAAAAAATTTAGATGGAAATGAATAAAATAGATTTTGAGAGACAATCTTGTCGCTTATTTACTTCAAATCCGTCTTATTTCTGTAGATAGTGACTTTTGTTTAAGTTCAAAACATTTCTATTTCTGAAAACCGTGATGCGAACCAAGTCATTCAGTTTACTTTTCAAAATTAAGTGTTTTTCTTCCATGTTAAAATATTCGGTCGATGATGAACGGTTATAAGCTGAAATCGGTTATAAACTGAAAGTTTACATAGAATTTGCACTCATACTAGCGAACTAACTTAGACACTGATGACAGATCAGATCAGGATATTTATACTTTGTCAGTTTTTTTTATTTAGATCGACCACATACATTCATCAAGCAAAAATAAGAATCATATACATACATGATCCATAACATTGGCATTAAAAGTGGAAAGTATACTTCTTGACCAAGTGAACACTTGTACAGTTTTGTGCTACATGCGGTACAAACATTTGTCGGCTAGTGAATGTTTGCTACAGAGAAACCATAATGAAAATATGCACCTTTCATCACATTTGTCATATTATTTTCGCTTCTTATCATATACGTAGCATCTGCAGACATAACAAAAACACTTTTAATTGATTTGAAAAATAATTTTAAGAATTCAATTTAGAGGACGTTTCTTTCTAATGATGCCAATAGCTGATGGACGTTATAACAGTGTAGTGAAAACTAAAAGCAATCTTGAAAAACGTAACACGGATTCGAATTCAGTGTCTCTAATAACGTTAAGATTTGTCTTCATCGGCTTTGATCCAAAAGTTGACCGAAATTTGTAAGCTGGTGTAATCTTTTATATGCTCTTATATTCAAACCATGACCTTAAAGAATATCCTTTTGTCCTGCTCTCCGCTCTAAATAATTATAAAAATTTTTTTACTAAAGTAAAAAAAATTCTTCACTCAACTTAAAATTTTGCTGAGTAGGGGTGATCGTAGCGTTTTGGTCTACTGATTTTAAATTGCATTAACTTACACGCCAAAGTTCCCTAAATTAGTTTTTGTTTCTCGAATAGAATCGAGCTTAATGCGAACAAACAAGCAAAAATTGAGCGGTAAAACAATGAATTAAAAAAATAAAAAATGTTGAGTTGCGCGGGGAAATACCACTAGAAAACAATGGTCTTACAATGATTAAATGAAATGAAAACAAAAAAAAAAAACACTCCTACCATCTTTTTATTTCTTTAACTTGCATTTACATAATAAAAAATATATGCCAACAATTTAAAAATAACTTTCAAGCGAAGAATGAACAACAAAAACAATTGCATTAAAACATATTATGTGTTAGACATCAAAGCCGACAATCTCTTAACAAAACAATGGAAATGACCCTTTAAAAATATAAAGAAATAAAAAGAAAAGAAAAGAATAGCAAAATTGAGAAGAGAAAATTATAGATTACGTGTAAATAAAAATCTCAAGAAAAGTCATAAAAAAATTTTAAATTCTACTTGAATGCTTTTTGAAGAGACGACAATCGTATCGTTTTGCAGTCTTACTCAACCAATAGATAATTTATCAAAATCAAGTGCTTCAAAATCTAATCAAGTGAAAGATGGCAATTCCTTTTCAAAGATTCAATTTTTCTATTAAGAAATGGAAAAAAAAGTATCGAAAACCACGATTATTTAACGCAATAAATATGGCACAATTTTCGTTTTTATAAAATTCATTGATTTCTTGATGTTTCTACCCGGTATTTTAGATGATTTTTCTTTTTTTTAATTATAAACTAAAGGCAATGACAATAATAGAAAGCCAGCAGGAGTTAAAATAGTTTCCTATACAAATAACTTCACACTTGAATTAGAAAATATGTACTCGATATGAGACTTAAAATAATGAATTCTTTTAAAATTTTCAAAATTTTTAAAATGAAAGAAAGTTAATAAAACTTAATTCCAATTTCCATTTAAAATCTAATCTTGAGCTCTTTATAAGGACCTGTTAACAAATTTGAACTTAAGTCTTATTGTCGCTTAAGTAAAAGCAGTTCATTATAGGTATCAAAAGATTAGTATGCTTACACTCAATCATGTCCTACTAATACCACCTTTCAATACGAATTCCTATTTTTAAATTTCTGTAATTCATGTTAACCCCTGCTGTAACATTGAAAACCACTAAACGTCAAACTGATTTAATTTCAATAAAATTTGTTTCATTTATTGTTCATATGAAATCTCTGTCATACGTTTATCCATGTGCCCAAAACTCGTGTTCGTATAAAAGTTTTTGTTAAGAGAATATTCGACTACAGAGAGTAGGCAACATTTTTTGGTCTTTGCTGTGCACACTATGCCAAGATCGAGATTGACGGATGTGTATGTCAATTTAAAATTTATAGATTTTTTTATTATTTCGTCTAGAATAAAAAATCACAGAGTGAGTTGAACTATAAACGCTAATGGAGGCACCCTTTTCGTTCATTGTCGGGCATTCGAACAAATAGGGAAGTGCTTATAAGAAATTTTTTGTTGTTGATTTGCTGTTGTCCAGCTGTGTAGCAAATACGAAGAAAAGAAACAAACAACAAATACTCTCAAGAATGCACGCACTAAACGAAATGTCTCGAAATCAAAGGACTTGACGGACTGTCTTGATATTTATTTTATATGAATGTGATCGTTGGTTACATGAAAGGATTGTTGAATTTCTCGCCCTCTATTTGAATGTATGTGTTTTATTTCTATGGATTTCTAATAGAGGACAACGAATATAAAAGTCAAAATTAGATATATGTTGTAATACCTGCTGATTCTCTATACAGATGCCAAAAGGAAACGAAACGCATGTGTGACATTTAATTAAGGGTTCATTTTGACCCTAAACGCTATACAAAATTTAAAACGCGTGCTGAAAATATATTTACTACTTATAAACATGCCAATCGGGGATTCCCGATGCCGAAAATCTCAGGATATAGGGTATTCTAAAATCCCGATTTTCAGAAATTTTAAGTTTTTAAATATTGGGATTTTCGGGATATAAAATTATTTTGGTATAGAAAGTAATATTCGTTGTGTATTCCTTGTTGTAACTTAAAATTGCGTTATAACTAACACCCCTATATACCATTCTCAATCTAGTCAAGGATTGGGAAATTGCCGAATGTTTGGAACACTGGAATAATGATCAAATGAGATTTCGCCACTCTAGGGCGGCGTTTTTGGCTTCGCTCTGAGGTTCTCAAGTATAGCAGGCCGAATTTTATTACGAGCCACTGTAGACTAAGAGCGCATCTGAAGAGAATAGCGGTCACAGATGTAGATGTTTGTAGACTGTGATCGTAGGCATTGGAGACATTGGAACACATATTGTGTGAATGTGGGCTTCTTGATAGGTTTAGGTGGAAATGTTTATGTAGGCATAGGGTCTCACTGGGTGACATGGCCACCATTACGATTTCAGATCTGCTGGAAGGAAACAGACCTGCTGAGCAAACTATAGACTAGAAGGGACACAATAGATCCCATGGGTCGCAGTGTCCTGCAATAGTACCTGGTCGGTATGATGATAATAATGAACAAATATTTGATGTACCAAATCAAAATAGTAAGTTTGTTACTGGCATAACAAATTTATTGAAAACTAGGACTGTCAAGGGTAAGCGTACATTTTTTTATTGTTAAATAATAAAAGAAAAATAAATTTTGTAGGGTACAAAATCAAAAACCATGATAAACAAATTTGGTTGTCCTTTATTAATATTCATATGACTACATTAGAAAAAAATACTCTCGATGTACCACAAAAATTATTTAAAAAATAACTGAATTTGGTTCTTATGCTGTTGTCATAGCTCTTTGTTTAAAACTTCGAATGAATTATATACGTCGTTGTGAGCTCACGAATAAAATTTTATAAGTTTTATAAGTTTTTTTTTTCGTTCTAGATTAGCAGACGATCTGTCCGTAATTTTTTAAACTTTAAATATATTTTTAAAGATATTGCTTCTAACATTGAATCCATTATTAAATAGTTACTGCGATTTGTTCTTATAAATCTTCATCTATTTTTCTTATTATTAATGATCTCCAGATGTGTAGCTAATTTAAAGAAGTTCCACTGAGGTAAAAGTTTGTATTTTAATAATTTAGGCTTCTAATCACGCACGAAGGACTAACGCAAATAAACAAACAAACTACTTACTCTATTAAAAATATTATATCATCTTATAAGAATGTATGAATTTTAACAGATTTACAAATCCCGGGATCCCGAAATCTGGCTGTCCCTAATTTACTTTCCTAATGACAAGAACAAAAGAAAATAGCAAAAACAAAAATTAAATTACGAATAATATAGATTAGAGGCGCAAAAAGATACTTTTTAAATTGGCTTATGAACATATTTATTCTAATTCGTAGAAACTTTAGTGATGCCCTCCACCTTTATTTTTTCATTTATTTCATGTTTTGTTCCTGTTTCCTTTAACTTTGACCAGTTTTTGAGCCATTGGCTCTATTTGCTAAGCTAAGACACATCTTTTTATACTATACTACACCCTGTTTAGAACAGAAACATTTTACGATATTTAGCAAATGAAACAAGCAAGCTGCGAGCAAAAAATAGTGCAACAAATTATCGATATACGATATAATTTTATAATTTTTGTGGGTATTAATTATAATTTACTGAATTGTGTGCTGCTTATCTTTTTTCAAAAACTTTACGATTTTATTTGTTGATTTTTTAAGGGTTGAATGAAGATTAAATAAAACCAGTGAACGGCTCTAAGACGTGACTTTTTTACTTATTTTCGAAAAAAAAAAAAATTTTATTGAAATTAAGTAATAAGATGACGATATCTGGCTCAAATTATTACAACAATGTATGTACATATAGATATTTTGGAAACTATAAACTCACCTGCATTGTATTGCTGCTGTGACGACCTATCGAATAACTTTGCTTTTATCAAACCGACTTTGCGAGAACGTTTGATTGGAGTTATGTCATCGTCAAAACCGAAGCCAGCTTCAATTTGTAAATCTTGAAAACCTGCCTCTGCACTCAAAGAAGTTTCATTTAAATTCATTGAAATCTCCGTAATGGGTGACAAAATTCCCAAATGATGTTGATTGATTTCCTGAAAACGAGCTTCGTTTTGAAGAAGACGTTTAGGACGAAACTTGACACCAACATTGATGGGTGACTCAAAGCATGAATCGTCCAAGTAAGAAGTGTCCAAACCTTTAAAACGTTTGGTTTGGTGTTTACTTTCTATTAGAAAATCTTTACTATCTCCCGTTAATGGGCTTTCATCAGCTTCCAAATATCGTTCCGAAAGGCGTTTTGAACTCTTCCATACTACTGTTTTATGAGGATTGGCGATTGTCGTTGAACTTAAGGTAGACGATTCCATAATTCCTAAGAACTGTACACTTTGCGGATAACTAAAAACGAGTCGTCGTAGTTATACAATTAAAAAACGTGTTGCGAATATACGAACGGGGACTTAACGAGACTAAAATTTACAAAACACACTAAACGTAACGCAATATTCAAAAGAATTCAAGTTTAAAAAACAAACAAAAAATATATTTTTTTATTTCTTTTAGAAAAACAATCACTGGTTGTTTATAGTACGCGGTGACTGCGAAAGTTCAAATAAAAAAATTACAAAAAATATATGCGAGGAAGTTCGTTTTTGAGTTCCTTTTGCCTTTTGATCGAAAAGGTTGATGTAAAGACCGCCGTTTGTTTGATGCCAAGGGTTACGTTGATACCCTGCGGTCGGTTAAATAATCACTAAATGAAACATTTTTTGGTAAAATAATCTTTAGACGGCCTTTACAATCAATCAATTGCGAATTATAGTACGTTTTCGTCTAAATTCTTGTTTAAACTTTTTATTTCTTTAACACGTTTGCTACTGTTTCAGAATATATCGGAAGATTGGGGACGTCAACAACAGTCTGTAAATGAATAGAAAAAAACAAATTGAATGAATGAGTGAATAAAAATCAAAATGACAAGAGAAAATGTGTGAACTATTTTCATTGTATTTGTATTTACAAAAACAAAGCAATTTTCATGTTCCAATAAGAAGAGATTGCGTTAATAAAGCCTAGAAAATCCCTCCAAAATGTTTGATTTTACAATGAATTTCACAATGGATTAGTGAGTCTCAATCAGACTAGCAGGCAGACAAACAGACACACGAATACACCCACTTACCAACGGCTTCTGAAGTTTTACTCTTTGTAACACTCTTTTCACATACAACCGTTAATATACTAGAAAAATACAACACACGCACACATAAATTAATAAATTATTTTAATTAAATATTTATTCAAAGTTTTTCAGTTCCTTGAATTTCTTGCTTCGATCAAGAAATTCTTTTTTTTTTTGTTCTTTTCCTACTAAACAGCTGATGCCGTCACAATCAGGCGCAAAATACCAGGCGAAAATAAAAATTATAGCGAATTGAGAAAAACAAGTATTTACAGTTATAATTTGAAAAGGATGGAAGTAAAAGGAGAACAGAAGGAAATAATTAATACAGGGCTGCATTTAGAAAGTAGGTGATATTCGTTCACAAATTTTAAACTTATGATTTTTATATATAATCACGGAACATACAATGAACATTTTTCTGCAGAAATTTTCTTCAATTTCTTTTAAACTTGCATTTTCAAACAACATTACATTCGTTTCTCCCCTCTCATACACAAACTCAAACTTTCTGCAAGAAAATTTTTATCGTGTGTACCGGGACATAGTTAACAATAGAAGAACAAGATAATTCGATTGACTTAAAGACTGGGCTTGAAGGCTGGTTTACACTGTTCTACAAGTCTTAAGATTTTCTTTGGATTTTGTAGAAGGAAAATCCAATAGAAAATCAAAACTGTAATGAAAAGTTTTCTCGTTTCATTTTGCTTTTACATTATCACATTTCAAATAAAACGAAATTATTATCGATTTTTTTCTCCATCAAATATGTGTAATTTATTTAAAAACAGAAGGATAAATTAAATTTAACTTTATTTTTATTATTTTACATTTATTTATTTGTGTTTTTATAAAAGTACAACTCTGATCATATTTAAAATCAAACTGTTTTGAAGAATTTCTAAAAAATATATATACTTACGTAAATTGTTTACAGTAATAGATCTTATATGTTATTTTGACATGTCGTAATATAAAGTCTTATGTAGTAAACTGGCCTTTACACCAAATAAATATATTGTAAGTTTTCAATTCGTAGTCCAGTTGTACACCTACTATGTTCCAAATACAGCAGTGTAATTATTTTTTCTTTCTATTCTCTTTGTCATGCTCTTATTAAGAATTAACTGTAATTAGTTGTTTTTTCTTTTTGTTTTTATCAATTCGCCTTAATATTCATTTTCTCTGTATTTTGCGCCTTATTGTCAAGGCATCAGCTGCTTCGTAGAAGAAAAAAAACAAAAAAAAAATGATTTCTTGATCGAAGCGAGAAATTCGAAGAATTCAAAGACTAAGACATTTATTTTAAATAATTTATTAATTTATGTGTGCGTGTGTTGCAAAATAGCAAAATTTGAGAAGCCGCTGGTAAGTGGGTGTATTCGTGTGTCTGTCTCTCTACCAGTTTGATTGAGGCACACAAATATAGTGTAAAATCAGTTTGGAAGGATTATCTAGGCTTTATCATTGCAATCTCTTCTTACTGGAACATTCACTCATTTGATCAATTGTTTTTTTTCTACTCATTTACAGGCATCCCGAATCCTTCGGAACAGTAGAAAACTTGTTGAAGAAACAAATCTATGAAAATTGTCATCAAACAAAAACAAGGCATTAACGTAACCCTTTGCATCAAACAAACGGTGGTCTTAACTTAAAAACGAACATACCTCGCATATATTTTCTGGGAATTTTTTTATTTAAATTTCCGCTGTCATCGCTTGCTATAAAAACAAACAGAGATTGTTTTTTTGAATGCAAAAAATATGTTTTTTTGTTTGGTTTACAAAATTTAAATTCTTTTGAATTTTGTGTTACGCTTAATGTGTTTTGTAAACTTAAGTCTCGTTAAGTTCCTGTTCATATATTTACAAGTGGTTTTTTTTTTTGATTGTATAACTACAACGACTCGTTTATAGTTATCCGCCCAGGGTATAGTTCTTAGAAATTATGGAATCGTCCTTAAGCCTTAAGTTCGACGTCAGTCGCCAAACCTTATAACACAGTATTATAGAAGAGTTCAAAATGACTTTCGGGAAGATATTTAGAAGCTGATGAGAGCCCATTGTCGGGAGATAGTAGATTTTTTAATAGAAAGTAAACACCAAACCAAGCATTTTAAGGTTTTGTGCACTTCTTGTACGCTTCGTGCTTTGAGTCACTCATCAATATTGGCGTAAATTTTTATTTCAAACTTCTTCAAAACGGAGCTTGCTTTCAGAAAGTCATACTGCATCTGGGTATTTTATCACCCATTACTGAGACTTCAATTAATTTGTTCAACATATAATGCGTATAAATGCGTAAAATTCGTATTTATATTTTGGAGCGTTATTTTTAAAAATATTTCATTATTGATGCCAGTGATTGCTCCAAATAAGCATGCTTTTATTTTTAATTACTACAAAAATAATAACACACACGCAAAACAAAGAAGAAAACATTTTTCAGGAAATTATAATTAACACCCACAGAAATAATAAGGAAAGACACCTTTCCTCATTCCAGCAATAAACCACCATATCGTATTTCGATAATTTGTTGCATTAATTCTGTTCCCATCATGTTTGTTTCATCCGCTAAATAGCGTAAAATGTTTCTGTTATAAACAGGGTGTAGTAATATTAAAAAGGAGTGTGTCTTAGCTAAACAATCAATGTCAATGGCTTCAAAACTGTTGTTAGTTAGAGGAAATTGGAAATGAATATGGAATGAATGAAAAACCACTTTAAAGTTGGTATGATTAGATAGAATAAATATGTTTATAAACCAATTAAGTTTTTTTTTTTTTGTTGGTTTGGTGATCCTAAGCAATATTTGTAATAAAATTTTTGGTCATGCTGTTTTCTTCGGATATTCACCACTATTTTGAAAAATAATTTCTATTCCCGTGGGATCTATTGTGCCCCTTTCGGTCTATAGCTTGTTCAGCAGGTCTGTTGCCTTCCAACAGAAGGCTTGTAAGAAACTCCGTAAGGAGTTTCAAGTCCGGCCTGCCATACTTGAGAACCTCAGAGCACAGCCCAAATCGCCGCTCTAGAGTGGCAAAATCTCCTTTGATCATTCTAGTGTTCCAAGCATCTGACAATTTCTCAATCCTTGACTAAATTGAGAATGGTAGTAAGTGGTGTTACTTATAACGCAACTTTAAGCTACAAAAATAATACACAACTAATATTACATTCTATACCAACATGAAACAGGATTTTTAAATCACGAAAATTCCGGGATTTATGGTCAAAATGAATTATTATTTTTTTTATTTTTCTGATACACACAATCGAGTACAACAATATTCTGTTTTCGAAATATTAAAAACACAACAAAATCATGAGTTATGAGTTTTCTCATCTTTATGCACTTTAAGCTAATAACTTGGCTGAATACTAACCGATTTTATGTTTCTTATATGGAAAGAGGAGCAATAGAAATACAGTCACGCGGCTTGCCCGGTATCACATTTAATATGTATGTATATCTCTAGATAAACTTGAGCAGGTAGATACTGATTTTGATCCGAATGGATTGAGTGGGAGCAACTGTGCTCTTCTTATGGAGAAAATTTCACCAAATGGCGAACGGACGATGGGAAAATGAGTCCACCTGCTATTAGATCAGAAGGATCGGGCTGCATTTGAGATGCCGGAGAATGGGACAGCTGTTGAGGCTGTATAGATGTATGTATATGGGTTATTAGGTACTGACCGTTGGGCTGTTGGTAGACATGCTTTAAGAGTGGGAATCCCATATAATGATCTTTGCAAAAGTTGTAATGTTAAAGAGAAGGACTCATGATAACATAACATAACCTACAATTTGGAACCAAGTACACTCAAATCTTTTTTTGATACCGAGACAAAAATATTCTCATTTCCTATCAATGATCAAGACAGTCCGTCACGTCTTTCGATTTTGAGACATTTCGTATAGTGCGTGCATTCTTGAGAGTATTTGTTGTTTGTTTTTTTCTTTCGTATATGCTACACAGCTGGACAATAGCAAAATAAAAAACAAAAAAACAAAAAATATTTTTTATAAACACTTCTCTATTTGTTCGAATGCCCGACAATGAACGAAAAGGGTGCCTCCATTAGCGGTTGCAGTTCAACTCACTCTGTGATTTCTTATTCTAGACGAAATATTAAAAAAGTCTATATTTTGGGCACATGGCTAAACGTATGACAGAGATTTCATATGAATAATAAATGAAACAAATTTTATTGAAATGAAATCAGTTTGACGTTTAGTGGTTTTCTATATTACAGCGGGGGTTAACATGATTAACAGAACTTCAAAAATAAGAATTCGTATTGAAAAGTGATATTTGTAGGAAATGATTGAGTGTAAGCATACGAATCTTTTGATACCTATAATAAACTGCTTTAACTTTAGCGATAATAAGACTTAAGTTCGAATTTGTCAAAATTTCAACTAAAATTTCAATTCAACTGAGTCGAGTGGTAAACCGTAATAGGGGCGTAAATAAAAATGTTGAAGTGTTGACAGTCTTCATTAATCTTAGACATAACTGTAGACGTATGACAACGTATTGGCTGTGACCTATTGTTAGTATTGGTCAATTTGTCGATCTCCCATTCTATAAGGGTGTAGCACTGTGTGCCTTAACTTGAACTTATTCCATTTGATGTCAGTGGTCACTGCATACTAGGTTTTTCGCCGGTTGTTCTATTAATATTTTTATTATTTTCAATTCTTAGGTTTGATCCATAGAAATTATTGAACCGTAGTCTGATACTTACTTTGGGACTTAGGTTCATGCCCAACGATTGGGTGTGATTCCGGTTTAGTTCATTTTAAGCCGGGGTCACGCGATTGTCGCAATTAATCAATCATTGGTACGGCAATCGTGTGACCGCCCAATAGATAATAGTGCTGCAACACAAATATTAAAAATGCGCCAATATTTATTGTGTTCTTATGCGACAATCGAAGTTGACAATACGTACCAATATTTAAATTTAGAAATTTTTTTCGTAGAATAAATTGGAATAATTTTGATATTTTGCGACAATAAAGCACAATTGAAATTATGGCATATTGGTACATTGCGACAATCGTATGATCCTAGCTTTAGATTCAGTATAAATATTCAATGCAGCCAATGTTGCCAATGGCCTTATGCAATTACTTTTTTTTGGGTACGAATATTAAGGTATGATTTTAAATTAAGTCTAGTTGTAACACTGCTCGAATTTCTTATTTTATCGATTTCTTATTTTAGGTGGCCACCCTGTAATTACACATATTGTGTGTAATTTTTCATTATGTGTGTAGTCTGTGTGTAATTAATTTCATGTGTAATTTGTGTGTAACTTTACTTTTGGCTCTGCCGTTTTCTTTAATAGTTATATTTTGATTTTTGATACGAAATTTCCTGATTTGCAAATAAACTGTTAAGCATGGAGGATAGTTTGGGACTGTATCTTAAATGCTGGTTACGACAATGCACATTATCTTAATGGTAAAGTGCACGAATTTGCTTAGCTTCATATTCGAAAAGAAAAGAAGAATTTATCAGAAAGAGTTCAACACACTGATTCAGTTTAAGTCGACATTATTATAGAACTCCATAGAGCTAAAGGAATGCTAAAATTTGTTAAAATCTGGATTACAAAGGATATGCAAATTATTCCTAATTGTTCGATTATTGCATTTTAAGTATTCATACTTTGCTTTGATCGATTATGCGTTAAGCTCAAAAGAATTAGTTATTTTTGTGTTTCTGATCAAACTTATAGTTATTATTGGATGGAAGACCCCGAAAATTCTATATACACTCATATCTCTTTATACGGCATTTCGCTATAACGGCCTGTCCAAATTATGGAACACCTTTGTTTTACGGCAGAAATTAGCTCGTTATACGACTAAAATATTAGGGATTCACCGTTTTTTAAGAAAAAGTACTCGCATATGGCAAGCGAAAGAAACTCGTTTACGGAATTTGGATTTACGGCCTATATTTTCAGAACTTGTCTAGGGGCGTATAAAGAGGTATGAGTGTACTTACTATATTTTTATGTTTGGAGGACTTTTCTATGAAAAAAACTCCTGTTCGATTATACCTTGGAGTCACTATATGTATATAATATTCGTAAAAACGGTTGTGTGTAATTCATAACGCTGTTGGTGGCAACACTGTTACCATAGACTAGGATGCAAATTATACAAGCTTGCGGTAATTGGGAGAAAAATATATGCCGCTGTAAGAGAAGCTGACGAAGCCTTCAGAACCAGATATAACAGTGAGCTGTATCATCTAATCGAAAATGCCACAATAACAAGCTATGTTAAAAGGCAACAGCTTAGACAGGTCGGACATATTGTTAAAATGCCAGATAATATACCGCAGTTATGTTAATAGTAATTAAAATAAGCAATAAAAGAATTCAAGATTTTGTCAGATTTGCAAATTATAGCAGTTTGAAATAGCAGACGATTTAAATTTCGATCAAAATCGATTTCCATCACATAGCTGATTATATATAATTTGGAGGTCAGCACGTGGTAAATGGTGATGATGAAGGTTCAAGTAGACGTGACTTAACGTAACGCCATAACATAAGTACATTTACGTTCATCGATTATAAATATTGAAATGTAAAAATGAATGAATGAAAATAAAAAAAAAACATTTATTTCGAAATGTTTAAAATACGAAATCAATAATTTTATTACGCATTATTTAAAAAATTAACATCAAAATTGTGCTTATAAAGCCATAAAATAGCATAAAAAACTTTAAAGCAGATGACGAATGAATGTAATGCTTAAACTTTTTTAGCCGATTCATCGGGTGCTACTGGAGGAGGAGGTGTAGATAGAGGTTTTTCTGAGACCGGCTTACAACGTGGATAAACATTGCTTTCGAAGGTCGGTATCATGTATTTTATGTTAATAAAGGCATTTGGACCACCGCAATGTTCTAAAATATTTAAAGTGTCTTCAATGACATCAGCAATACGACGACCACGATCTGGATCAATGAAATTGCCCAAATTAACGTTGATATTCTTGTATAAATTACAAACGGCCAAAAGTTGTCGGTAATATGGTACCAAGGCTTGGCCCACACAGGGTCCTTTGAAGAAAATCAATGTTGTGTTAGCAGTAAATAAGGTTTTGTTTTTTTATATTTTTTTCTTGTTCTACTCACCCATTAAAACCATTAATTGTAAAACTTTTAAGGCACCGATTATGATTTTCTTGTCTCTGGTGTTGAAGGCTCTTTTCAAAGGCAATATGACTTTCGGTAATACGGGCAACACCTTTTGCGGGGCCTTTATAATTAAATCCATGGCGCCATATTGAGCCAATTTACGTATTTCTAAGTCAGTATCGGACAATCTATCCAAAGTTTAAAATATTAATTTTTTGCTTAAAAAATTCTACTGTAGAAAGATTGTTTATTTCTTACCCATCCACGAATATGGGCAAATAATAGCAATAGTCTAAGTCCTGCGGTGTACAATACCATTTCACTGGAAACTCTGTAGTTTTCCTCTTACTCACAACTTTACCCGATAGTCCCACCGGTATATCTCCACGTCTTAAGTAAATCTTAAAAAATGTTTCCTTCCTTGGCCGCTTCTTAAATAATTCTATTCTGAAAGAACAACAAATTTTGAAAGCTTTAGTAATAAAAGTCGGAAATTTACGTGTAATTGATGAAACTACTTCTTAGGCGGTTCCACTATTGTATTCCTTTGAAGAGCCTGATAAGTAAATGCGGGCACAACACGTTTCGGCTATAAAATGATGAAGAAAAGTTTTTCGTAAAATCCAAAATATATTCCACTTCAATAAGACAAACTTATGTACCTTTTTCGGATTAATATACAATAATTCTCGACATTGTTTGCCTGTTAACTGATCAATCTTTTTAACTTTCGATAGCATTTTGTTGCTGCTTAAATTGGCTAAAACTCAAATGTACGCACTAATTCACAGATCTAAAATACCAAAAATGAGGCCAAAATACAAATTAAAGAAGAAAAAAATTTTTAAATAATAATTTTTTATTTCAAATTGGATTGTAAAATTTTTGAAAATGTTAAAAATGTGAATGACAGTTCATTGTACCCTACAATACTACAGGTAGTGGATGCATACATGTTGATACATGCTGCGATAAACAAGAAAAGAACAACTTTTTTCCTTCTAGTGTGGTATGTCTCTTGTTAAGTGTACAGCATACTGTAGATGAAATAATGTACTTGGAACATTTGGGGAAATATAAGGTATACAAGTTAATAATGTCGATTTTGTTGCTTGAAAAATGCATTTATTATAATAACAAAATGAATTGATACTTCATTCAAAGTATTGTCCATCGTAAGCCACTACTTTTTCCCATTTCTCTGGTAGCATATCAATTTCGCGCTAAAACAACTGCTCCGGTTTTGAGGTAAAGAATGAATCAAGCCAATTTCTGATACCCTATTCTGAAGTGAAGCGTATTCCAGTAGGGGTGCTCTGCATCGATTGAAATAAATGGTACTCAGAATGGGCAAGGTCTGGGCTATAGGACGGGTAAACCAAAACCTCCCATCCACTGTTCTCCAAATAGTTTTTGACCAGTCTAGCAAAATGTGGCTGAGCGTTGTCATGATAGAAGAATATGGCCTTGTGTCTGGTCGAATATTCTATTCAAAACAACTTTCTGGTCGCACCAAATACAGAACATTATCTTGGCATCATGGATATTTCACTTCGGCGTTGATTTGGCTGGTCGTTCAAAAGTTTTTTGAGTTGGTGCATGTTAACCGTAAACTTCTACCAACAATCGATAATTTTTAGCAGCCGTTTTCTTCAAATGAAAAAAGGTTATCAGACTTACCCGCAAAACATATTTTTTAGGCACAAAATTCGACATTATTACAGCGATTGAAAAAAAAACGTGTGTTTACACATTGGCGTCTATCACCCTCTAAAATATCATATTTGTTATTATTGACACAAGCAAATCGACATTATTAACTTGTATACCCAATAAATAAAGAAGAAGAATACTATTGGTAGAACGCCTAACAAACGCCGCTTTTAATTAGAAATCGGTCAATCTGAAGAAGAGCTTATGAAAGAGTCTTCACTGAAAGTATTAAAACGCTCGCAAAATAAGTTTCTATCGAACGATATTTCTGGGCCAGAAAATCATGTTATCTTTGACCAATTACACTATTTAATTCAACCAATTTTCCATCAAGTATATAGATAAGGTCAGTTTAATACTTTTGAACCGAATTCTCGAGTAACCTAGCTTATGATATAATAAAATTGATCTTGGCAGTCATAAACGGTTTTGAACAAAATGTACTGAATTTCTTGAACAATTGACTTTATGACACCGAATCAGTTCAAGATATGTGGCGAATTACCCTTATTTCCTAGGGCTTAATCAACTTTAGCTATATTATTTGCTGTTTTTATTGTATCCAATATTAGTTAGTTAGTTTTAAAGCTTATGTGTACAGACAGAATAAGACTGCTGTCAAAAAAGTTTGTAAATTTTGCAACTATGCCATAAGAAAAGGTATTTCAAATGAAAGTATTCATTACAGAATTATTAAATTACTTTCGTTTCTACCATTTGTTCTTTTTCATTTGAAAATATTTTTAAGAATGATAAGCTAGCTCATCAGACGTGTAAATTATAACTCAACTCAACTGTTTTGTTCTCCATTTACCGGTAATTAAATTAAATATCTTTTTAATTATAAAGATATTCTACCAAACAACACGAATTTCTTTTAATTTCCTTTTTTGTTGTTGTCTTTAAAAAAAATTTCATTAATTTTCAAAATAAAGAATGCGTATGTGTGCGTATGTGTGACTTTATTAAATAAAGTATGTAATACTAATTTAAAAGTTAATTCGCTTACAAGCATCTTAAGAAAACAAAAACAACACCAACAGTAATAAGAACGATAAAAACAGAATCAAAAATCTCAAATTTCTTTAACCAACATACAGACAGACCTGTACATACATATGCACATGTCTCTTAAAGTAGACAATATTTTCTTTTCTTTTCTTGTCGTTTTTGGTCACATATTGCCGACGTTATATTGTCTTAGGTAATTACAACAACAATTCAAAAATTTCATTAAAAGTTTATTTTAAAGTGGGATGTGTTGAAAATGTGAGTGTGTGTGAGTGAGTGCGTGTATTTGCTTTAATAATCAACATTTGAATGCTGATGACGACGATAACGTTGTTCGCTGGCTATACCGTGGTATGGCAATGATTTCGTTGAATGTGAGAAGTGTGAGAGTAGTTGTATTCGTATGAAAGGGTATAAATTTTATATCTTTTGTGTTGTTATTGTAGTTGTTATTCAAAGATCTTATTATTGTTTTTCATACCTGTAGTGGTACATGAATAAGCCATAGCAATAATATTTAAGGCGTAGCTTTTATTATATATGTACACATGTATATACATGTATGTACATGTATGTATGTAGAAAATATGTCAATCACACGAACAAATGTTAATCTAATCTATGGGCTGAAATGCCCAAATACATTTCTACTATGAGAACATGAATATGCATGTCTCTTTCATTTGTCATTTGTTTGTTTATTAGTTCGATATCATGTGAAGGTGTATAATGTATAAAGTGTATGAACGTGTGTATGTGGGTGGTGGGTTCGTTCACGTTAGAGTGTCATTAATATTTATGAAGTATTAAGTACAAAAGTTGTAAACAAAAGTTACTAATCCAACTACATATACAAATAACAGCATCATTTTCATCATCATCATCATCAACATCATCATTCACAACAATAGCAATAGCAAATATGTATAAGTACGAGTACATACCCACCCTATCACACACTCTTTCATATTGAGTATGAGGTACCTTACCACTCTGTTGTATAAGCGATATTATACGCTAATAAATAATACATTTTTATTACTCATACGTTGTGGTGGGGAGCTACTACTACTTTTCCATTTAAAAAATATTTATTCGAAAATAAAAAATACAAAAGAAAAAGAAAATGGCAAATGTAATTATGATTAAAGGGAACAACTTTGTGAATTCGATTTAAAATCACAAATTGGAAAATCTCTTCGCGTACATTAAAGTAATGCCGTTACTGCTTATAATGGTCGTTCATCTGTTTATTTGGCATTTCAGAGCGAATTGAAAGTGTTAAAATCACGTTGCTGTCATTCATCTTTTCATTGCACACATAGTTGCCACTTTCCAAATGGACTTATTTGTTATATGCAATTGCTGTTACTGTTGTTATGGATGTTGTTTATCTCTTTTGTTGTTGTTGTTGTTTTGGCAATAGATATAAATCAAGACAGGATGAAGTGAAATCCTTTTGCTTTTGATGTTGAAATGCTCGTACCTAAATAGTGGTCAGAATTGTAATATCTCTGGTAACAATTCGTTTTATGGTTTATTTCGATGCATTGTTGGAGCCATTTGAGTGCACTTAACGAAAAGAGATGTTTGTCTTAAAATGATTACATAACAAAATACTTTAATTAATTAGGAAACTCTAGAGAGACTACAAAGTTAAAATTTGTAAAATTTTTATTTGGAAAATGGATTTTATTGCATTATATTTTCTAAGCTATGTTTGCAAAGAAATCAACGATTTGTATTTTTTAAGTGTACATTTCAAATACAGTTAAAATAATGGCGATAGCCAACGTTGCAACAAATACTAACGATTGTCAGTAAATGTGTGAATTTAATGTCAAAATGTAATTGAGTGATTTACAGAAAAATACAAGATGAAACTGCTTCTTCTTTTTCCTATTAATATTATTGGCCGACTATTTGTCAGACTGTTCGTCTATCGTAGACACTAAACAATCGACAAGGACCATCAAATATTGTAAACCGCATTAGTAGCAGCACTTATTTGCTCACACTTACATATGTATGTGGCGACACAATACAAGGCAAGGCAATACGGTTTAATGCAACGCCATCATCAGGAATCTTCTCTTTATGTTTCAGTTCTATTTGTAATCCGTCCAAAAGGAGTTTAATTTGAAATGAAAAAAAAGAGAAAAAAATTTAAGCGACACTTCATATAATGCAATTTGCCACATTTATTCGTGTATTTTGTCAACTTGTGATGGTGATGACGATGCTTATGATGAGCTTCCAAATACGTTTGCCATTTCATAAACACCAACATTTCGATGGAGTAGTGTTTGAAAATCACATTGCACATATCGATTAGAGGACCTGATTAGATGAGTCCTTGTAATGTGTTGAACTTGTGATTTTCCGAAAATTTTTATTGTAAATTTAATTCAAGAGAGCAAGTTTAAAAGAACAGATAACATACATGTGTTTTTTAATACAAATATGGTAATTTACGTATTATACACAAATTTATAATAATAATTTTTAACAATGAATTTTATTTATATTTTGTAACTTTTGCTCAATTTTTTGTCAAGCAAATATGGCAGAATAAAAAATTTTGTATAAAAACTTTTTTTTAAATTTAATTTTGCGAAAATACCTTTAACAACCACCGCATAATAGAATTATCTTTTGATGTTTTTGATCAGAAATCCGCACGATTATTTAGAATGCTTTGGCTCGTTGGTATTTTTCAGGCTAAATAAAGTGTTGACCATAGTAATGTACATGGATTTTAGAACACAGTCGCACATTTTCATTATTTTGTAGAAGTTAATAAACTCGAAAAACGCTGCAACAGAGATATGTAAAAAATTGAAAGTTGCAGAGAGAGTTATTCTGTTTTGAGTAAAACTTAAATAATTCAATTCTAATTAAAATTTTTCCTTTTTTTCACTAATTTTTTTATTCGAATTTTTATTAATTGAAACATTCTATTCTCATAATTTATATTTTTAAGCAGATATTTTCTTGTTATTTTTTGGTTTCATTTTGGCAAGTCGAGTTTATTTTTGCGGTTGGCGAAATATGTTTTATTTTTATTTTTTTGTGTTGGTCAACAACATTTTGTTGAATTTTTTCCTTATTTTTTTTTTGGTTTAATCGAAATGCCAAATATGTTGCGAGAAAATTGTATAAAAAAACGGTGCGAATAAACGAATAAATAAAATCTGCTATGCGGGAATTTAATTAACTTAAATGGTTGTTGTTTTTGGTGATATTAAATGCACACACACATATATACATACACATGGACACAAAATTTTTTAAAAAGGATGTGTCATTAAAAATGATGACTTCAAAGTAATTAATATTGTTGTTCTTGCTATCGCTTAAAGGGGTTACTTTTTTAACTTTTAAGGGCCAAAAGGCCATCAAATTTGAATGCAAAAAAAAAATATTTTATTTAAAATTAGAAAAAAACCTTTTTTCCTCTTTTTATGTGATTTTTAACTAAATCTGGTTGGCCTTTTTTTCGTTCATCATCATTTACTGCTTTTTTTCTTCGTCTTTCTAATGTGTGCAAATTAAATTTGTTGCTACAAAATATATAAAATAACTTTTATTTACCTGGCAAATATTTTGAAATGGAATTTTCTTCTCACTTTTTATCTGCTGCGGTTCACTGAAAGGAAAAAACTGAATTCAATTTTCACCTGGCTTGTAGTAAAATAAGAAAAAAAAAGTTTTATTTCTTTTTTTTTGTTGAAAGTTTTTTTTCTTGTGTAAAACACGCAAAAATATAATGATGCGAGAAAAAAAAAGAAAGAAAATTTATTTATATTTTCATTCGTGATGCACTTTTGACATTCACCAACTTTTCTATGCTTGTCCTCCTGTTTCCTTCTTTATGAATGTGAATACTTGAGATATGCATGCATTTAACCTTAATAAGTATGTGTGTGTGTGTGCGTGTGTGTTTATATAATAAATTATGTATGATAGTATACGTGAATATGTGCCTGTTAACGTATATGCTTCATATGTATCTGTTTAATAGATTTACGTACACGTTGGTGTCATGGCAACTATAAATACATATACAAATACACAGATGCCCATAGCTGTTGACAGGTAATTAGAAACAGTTGTCTTTTCGAATAAAGTATTTATTTTGTTTTTGCAAAAAAGCGTTTTATAACTTTACATAGCTCTCTTTAACCTTGATACGCTTAGTTTAGGGTTTTTTTTTCTTTGTTTTAAAAATGATGTCTTTATTGAACACAAGTCTCTCAAACCGTTACACAAAGTGATGTTTAACTTATTAAATACAAGAATATGTCACGTTCAAAGACCAAAGGGAAAATTACTACATTTGCTTTATTGTAAAGCTTTGATGTTCATTTCATGAGATAATTGTCACTTCCCATTTTACACATATTCTTACGCTCTTGCTTTTAGTCGCCAATGAGATAAATAATAATTTAAAAAAATTCTTGCGAACTTGCTTCTAGTTGTCACTGAAACAGCGACGAATGTACATGTGTGGTGGATACAAGTTGATTTTTTTAAAATTTTTCAAAACATCAACTTTAAGAGAGCAATTTCCATGTTCTCACTAACACAACTACATTTTAACTTTTGCACGTCACTGTTGTAAAGACACAATAAAGCATGAAGGCAGATATGAAATAGTCTGGATTTCCTCCTCAGCGACCTTTTCGGAATTTTGAAGCGCAGAGTTGGATTACGTCGTTTTAAAAATAAGCAAAAGCTCATGGAGAATTTAAAATTAGAGTAGCAATCAATACCAACAAGAATTCTAACAAATCTTATAGAATCTATGCTAAAACGGTGTGCGTAGGTCGAAAAAGCAGAGGTTATCACACAAAGTACTGAAAGTTGCTTACATTTTGAACAACTACTCAAGGAGCTTATTCTTGCCAATGAAAAGAGTGTTGCATTATTACTAGAAATACAAAATGTCAAGGAATTATTAAGCTGCCGTTGTTGGGAGAACTTTGGAAAAAATGAGGAATGAAAATGAATGGAATTGGCTAAATGGGGTAAATTTTCGAAGATAAATAAAACCTTAATGCCACAATTATTTTAAGGTTATTTAAAGCAGTTAAGCAAATAATAAAAAAAAAAAAATAAAACAAAATCTTATCAGACTTGAAAATTATAGCAACTGGAAATTGAATTCGATTTCAATTTCATTCGATTTCGATTTACCGAACATATCAGAATAATTTTTTTTTTAATTTTTTGAAGTTTAGTATTCAACATCGAACTTAGATTAAAAACTAGATTTCCCTTAAGGCTTAAGGGCATAGTCTGTCTCTAAATAATAAATAAATAAATTTTTCTAAATAAATTTGCAATGCTTTTAGTGTCGCCTAACGCTTCTACAATATATCTACGATTCATTAAAAAAAGGAACCAACGCTTTAAGGGCCAGGTAATGTAAAAGATATTGCAAAAGTATTCGAATTATGATTCATTTTGTATTTGATTTGTTTAATACTCGTAAAAGAACGAAAAATGTCAAATTAGGTTTTCACTGCTGTACACATGCCCATATGCATGCATTTGAATATAATGATGACAGACAATACGTACAAATTTACATATATTCGTGTAATATGAGTAGAAATAGTCTCACACATTTAAATAAATTCTTTTATTTACATTTAAATTAATGCCAATATGTGTGTTTATATGTGTTTTCTCTACTTAGTGCGTTCTTTTCCATTCCCTTAGAAGAAAAAAAAAACTTTCTTTTTAAAATTGCTCAACTTAAGAATGATGGTATGAAGAATAGAAAGAAGAAGAAGAAGTCGACGAATAACTCAAAATTAAATGTCTTGAGGTACAATAAAAATACAAAAATAAAAAATGTTTGTAATTTAAAGAATTTTGCAAATAATTGCACAACAACAGATTCCTGTGCCACACTGGCATATCACGAAATATATGAAAATTTTTTTTCTTTTTTTCTACCATATTCATATTCATATTCATAGACATATTTAACCATTTATCTAACCAATCATACATATCGTTTCCCCTACACACACTTAAATGTAACCCATCCCTTTCTTGTCATCTCTTTAAAAAGGAAAAAGACACAAAAAATACATTTATGTTGTTATACCAGATAGAAAATTTACAATTTATGTCTTCTTTAGGCTGTTTTTGAATTTGAATTTGGATATGGATGCACATTAATATGAAATAGATGAATATCAGCGGGAAATTTGAATGTTGTATGCATTTCCGGAATTATGAATGCTCGTCTGTCTGTCAGTCTGTCTCTGTGTCATCATTTGTATCATTGTGTTCATGTCAACACATTCACATCTATTTACAACAATTGTCATATGATAATAGGTAGTATATGTATGTATATGAGTAAATGCATTCGTCTAATTTTGTATGTACTATGACAGTAATAATGTTTTGTTACATCCGTTGAACATCAATGTCAACAAGAACAGTGAAGCTTAAATAATTGCAAAGTAAAACAAAAAGCTTTAAATCATTTAGGAAATTTACTAAAATTTAAATCAAATGCAAAAAATCATTTTATCAAAAAAAATTTAGACAATGAATTTGATGTAGCACAGCGAATCAGAGTTTTGCATAAAAACTCAAAAATCAGACCCACAAAAATTACAAATTATACTAAAGCAGTAGTTTTCGCTTTTTATAAGAATTTTATATTGTATTTTAGAAGAATTAGCAAAGGCTCTTAACGGAGTGATTCATAGATAACTTTTACCGTTTTCTGTTTTTTACTTACTATTAAATAACTATTTTATTAAATAACTATTTTACCAGACACTGTAAATGACAGAGCCAGTTAATAATATGTATGTGAAACGCATGCAACCACAAGAGTGCGTAATATTGTTACACAAATGTAAGCAATGTATTCAGTAACCATATTTTTAGTGGCATGTAGGTACAATTGAGTACATGATTATAAACATTTATACACAGATACACCTGCAAAAATGCTTTTAAGTCGGCAGACTGGGACGACACACTGGTTGCTCTCGACGGCAAGGGCGTACAGAAATATCTGGTGGAGATGTTCACTGACTATTTGAAGTATATGACACGAATGTGGGTGATAACAACAAGCGTTCCTCAAGGTTGGGTGGTAAGCCCAATATTATGGAACGCTATGTATGATGGGATACTGAGGAGCAGATCATTGGTTTTGCAGATGACATTGCACTAGTGATTGCACCTTAATGAGTTGGAAAGAACGTGCAACTATGTCGTTGCTATAGTTAGAAGCTGGATCACAGGCATGAGTCTTAGACTTGCTGACCAAAATCGAAGGTATTACTTGTAAGCGATAGGAAGAAAATAGAGTTCATTGTAATTACGGCGGGCAACTAGCGAATAACATCTAAACATGCAACCAGGTGCCTGGGTGATATGATTGACAGTAGACTCACATTCAGGCAACACCTGAAATATATTAGTGAGGAATGTGCCTCAACAATTAGCGCACTTGTGCGCATAATGCCCAAAGCAGGAGAAAAAGCTGTTGCTGCTGGGAGTGGTCAGATCTAATACATTTGGGCAGGGCTATGAACAAGAAAACTTATAGAATGGGATGATGGAGGTGTGCCATGAGGGTCGCTTCTGCCTTTCGCATGGCATCTACGAACGAAGTCTTTGTGATTGCGGGATTAATGACGCTGCAGCTGGTGGCAAATATTGAGATGGAGAAGCATATTGCAAAGAGAACGGGCATAGCACATCCTAGCCAATAAGGTAATAACGCAATGGTAAGATGGCATTGTGATTTGGCCACTACCACAAAAGGAAGGTGGACAGACTCATACCGAGACTAGCGAATGGGATGGAAAGAAAGCACGGGCAGGTGGACTTCTACCTAACCCAGTTGTTGTCCGAACACGGATGCTTTAGAGCATACCTTTTCAAGTATCGACATGACAGCAATGATATATGCCCGGAATGTCTAAATATAAGGGCATATTTTCTTTGAATGACCGCGATATGAGAACCAGCGGAGAATTCGCTGGAAGGAGCAATCCGATCTCGGATCACATCCGACAATATTGTTGACGGAAATAGCTAGAATGCAGCATTTTCTAAATCACACCACCCCTGAAGTAATAAGTTGTTCCACGGCGAATGGATGGAAGGACGAACAAGGATAGGTTTTATTACGTAGGAGCATAGCAACCCTAAGAGTAGGTCTTGCAGCAAATCGTACATATTCGTTAGCCCCAGCTACCAATATTTTTTGAAGATATCCTAGCCTTTATCTCGTTAAAGCTAAAAAAACACATACACCTGCAGACACTCACATTTGAACTTTTTATTGAATAATAATAACTTGTACTACCATAGTAGGTAAGACAAGATTTTGTTAGTACATCCTGTCTGTAACACCCGAAATAAAACAAAAAATGGAGAGTTCTAGGCTCACGTTGAATTATATCTGTACATATGTAGATTGATTCAAAACTATGCACTTTTAGACATTGTAGGCAAAGTATAGGGTGCATTATTGAAGGCAACTTCTTTTGCGTTGATTCAGCATGCAGTGGATGGTCTCTTCTCGGTCAGTGTAACAATGTTTTATGGTATTAATAGAGTTCGATACTCTTCTGTCAGTTCGAAAGCCGTCTGGAAACTTTAAATGAGAGTTTAATTTCAATTTATATTGGATTTCAAGGATAACAGATCACAAAATGGTAGTTAATCACACATTCTAAGACTATGAAGAAGAAGTGTGTCACACAAATGGTTTAGTACGAAATTGGTAAAATTCTTGCTGCAATTAACCAAGTATTTCTAAGTTTATTTACGGTTCAGAGTTTGACGAAACTCAGTCCATAAATATCATTAAAAAATTTTATTCGAAATTTAAATGTTGACATGCTTAGTCCTCAGTCTGTTGCAAATTTGGTTAGTTATGTAAGTGTAGTGTATTATTCTGTCGTTTCTAATCTATTAAAACTTGTACAAGAGCTGATTTACAGGATTTCTTTTTTCAATTTCACACATTTTGTGGTAAACCATGACGCATGATTACCATTAGCAGCGATAAGAGTGCAATCTAGGAAAGAGAATATCAAGGTTTATGATTTATTTTATGCGTTTAAAGTTTAGTAAAGTTTTCTTTTTATAGAATTTTTGTTGTTGAAATTTTCCAGTTGAACGGTTGGTTTAATTATGAAAACTGTGAGGTCTGGCATTCATTTGCTGCATTTAACTTTTAAGAAAATACCAAAGTTTGTTTTGTTTGTAGCTTAATAGGCTTTGCACTGTAGCAAGTGCATGTTTTAAGTTCATTAAGTTTGTTTTTTTTTTATTTTATTGAACTTTACTTCTGCAATTTATTTTTCTATTCAACTTCATCATCAAAAAAATAATAAAAAAAAATAAAAATAAAATAAAATAAAATAATTTTTTTTTTTAAATTTTCTAGTGTTAAATTGTAGATTATTTTTTGTTCATATGCAATACTTTCAATAAAATATAGGTGCAATGAAACGTAATTAATTTATTTATTTATTATACCCGTAAAGAATAAAAAGAAAGTAAATTGGTTAAGTTATTTAATTCATACTTTCAGTGAAAAAATATCTTTTGCTTTTAATTTTTATTTTTGCGGTCATGTTCATGGACTTTTGTTGACTTTTAAATCCATTTCTCATTCTTTATTTTCCTCTACACTACTTTAATAGGAATTTAAAATGCTCAGTGCAGTGCAATAAACAGATTATGCTTAAACGTTGCAAGACAAATGAATTTTAAAATGAAAATAAAAAATTCCAGTTTTTAGGCTCAGTCGAACGTAAGTATCAAAAGCTAATCCTAAAAAGATATTAATATGAGGCCATGATGAAAACTAAAAAATAATCGCCAGGTTCAAATTATTTAAAACGGATCTCTTAAATACGTATGTAATAATTTTAAATATTAAAATTAGTACACCTTGTGTGTTTTACACTAAAATTAGTTTTTAGGTTTTTCTCTTTCTTTAAATTATTAATTAATTTAATTGAAAATATTCAATAGTAATTAAATATTAAAAAGATATTTTTAAGTAATTTGAAAAGTGCACAAACATTGATATCCACTCTGAGTACTGACATGATTTTCCCTTAATAAAAGACAGAACAAAAACGGTGGCCTAATGCTGTAGAAAATTGGGTCGGAATAATGTTCGTTAATATTGTTTACAAAGCTTCTTCTCTCAAATTATAAATAAACGTCGGTCTGACGCTTTTAATCCGTTACTATGCAAACAGCAAGGAAGGTTTTATTAGAGTATATCATGTAAAGATAACACAGTCAACTTACGAATCATTAGTACGTTGCGTAACGTTCTGCACTTTAACTTGTTTTTTTTTTAGATTTTGAGAAAGCTTTTGCTATTCATGCATAGTCGGCGATTTGAGACACATTGACCTGCAAAGTAGTTTCTGGAAAAATTATCAAAACGTGAGCTGCAGCCTCCTACATAATGACATCGTCAATCAACAAATTTCTTTGACAATAATAAAGTGAAAGTACCTAATTTTGAAAAAAATTATTCCACTGCTTTCTATGTTTTTTGTGAATTTTTAGAAATCAAAAATATCATAATTAAAAAAAAAAAATTATGATTTGTTTCTCAATAACTCCAATATTACGGGTTAATGACATTTGAATGACTTAAAGTTGGTATAACTTGGAATTTTTTAACATACGGCTTAATGAAATCGAATAAGTCATTTCAAAGTTGTCATAAGATGTATATAGCAGCCTCGTTAAAAATCTCACACTTTAGAAAAAAAATTCTAAAAAAAACTTATCCATAGAATCTCAAATGCTGATGAGTTTTGAAGTTAGGCGACCATAGCGCATCAATAAAATATAGTGGTTATGCAAGGCCAGAAATTTTTTTTAAATTTGTTGCATAGTGTTATCAACGCCTGTAAACTGTTGACTTAACACAAAGTTAAAAAGAATATGCTGTTGTAACAAGTCTTAGCTGGTCTATATCAATCATTTTCATGATTTCTGGTATTTCGAAATAACTGAAAATCATGACTTAGTTCTTAAATTTGGCTTGAGCCCCAATTGAGCCATACTTCAAGTCCATTTTTTATCATGAACATCAAATTAACCATAGTGATCAGTCGCAGCGGCTTACTAATGACTATGCTGAACTTGTTACATACATCTTAACTAAATTGCCACACATTAACTGTATCACTACATTAACATTACAATTAAATTTAAATGGAAACCATAATGCAGATTATATTTTATGTTTTTCATTTCATTCCTGTTTTTGTTGTCTAAAAATCTAAAACTTCTAAAATTCGTATTTATTGCCCAAGGATGTGTGAAAATTATAATTTTCGTTTCCATTTTAAATAATTTCTCATGATCAAAATGTACGACACATACTCGTATGGCTCGCACTCATACACTCATACATATTGTACTTACAGAGCATGAGATTAAACTAAATGAGTAAAAAGTCCATTAAAAAATCTTTTTTTTGTTTGCACACGTGTAAGTGTGTGTTTGCATTGCAAACTTACACACACACACACAAACACACACACACACACATGTATTCTATGTAATAACGAAACACGCACTATTTAACCAGAGAAAAAACATAAAATTCCTTCCAAAAATGTGCCATTAAACTAACAACAACAACGACAACAACAACATTAAACTATGGAAACAGACAGGCATTTATTTGTGAAAACAGAAGGAAAATAAACAGAAAGTTTGGAGCGAAAGAGAAAATAAGAAAAAAAATCACATACAAACAGCTGCTAATTTAACAACTACATCGACAACCATATTGCCAGTAGTATTACAACGTCTATTTACATGCTAACTACACATGCACACACAGAAAGTTATGTTATGCGTATGTTTGTTGCTATTACTTCTCATACTACAACTATAGTTAGTACTCATGCACTCCCACTACTATTGCAACAACTATGAGTACTACGAGTATGACGACATACAGTAGCTTCTCTCTTCTTTGCGTTTAGACAGCCGAACAACTACAACGAGTGCTTCAGGGTTTTGCAATTTAAACAAGTGAAAATAAATTAAATGGCATTAGAATAGTCATATCTTTATAATGCAGTAGGATTAGTAACACGCACACACACATACTCAAACACGCGCTGGCATAGACAGCCTACGTTTACATACTTTTTCTCTTACTCTACCTATCTCTCTCTCTCTCTCCCTTACAGACATACATACATATATAAATACTTAATATATGAGAGAGTATTTCTGTTTTCATGTGCTTTTTTTGCGTTTCAATGTTTGAATTGGTTTAATGCACATTTCATACAGGCTGTAGCCAATTGAATGCAAATAACTTAAATGTAACAAATGCAAAAATATGAACGGATAGCAAATAAACAATTTCTTATGAGTCCCTTTTAAAGTAACCGTACTCTGTAGAATTACAAGAAACTTTCTCTTTAATTTAAGTAACTAGAGAATCATTAAATTTTATAGTATGCGTGTGTGTGTGTATGTGTGTGTGTGTGTGTGGGTATGTATTTTTGTTTGCTTCATATTTGCCATAAAAAATCTAATTAAGGATTGGAAAAGTTTTGTGCTTAAAATCCATGAAAACTGATTTTTATTTTCATGTCTTTCATAAATATTTGTTAAACATGTGTGTGTATAGGACAACTTCGTAAGGAAATTTTTAATTCTTCTAAACAAACTCAAAAGGAAAACTTTAATTAGAATTAAATATTTATATGTTGAGTCTGGTCAACATTAATTACGTACAAGAGTCTCATATAAATAAATACACTTTTATTACTCGAATGGACTTTATTTTGTTTCAAGCTAAAGTTTAGATAAGAAAATATCTAAACAATAATACAATTTATCTTGTGGCATTTACCATAGAACACAGTTTAAGTAACTTAAGCCACAGAACAATTAACATTTGCTTCAATAACAATAAGTAGTGAATCTATTTTAAATTGAACATACAATTTCAATTTTAAATAAATATGTATTTATGTATGTATGTATGTATGTACGTATACAATATACAAAATTTGTTAAATATTTCTCTCATTATTTAATTTATTAATTTAATTTTATAATCTTTAATTCTTCTTTACTAATTGCTCAAGTGTTGGACTTAACAAAATATCTACAGGGTTTCAATAATAATACTAATTAGTCCACTGTCGTTATGTTGAGCAGAATTGCTTGAATTACATACATATTCAGCCTTATTACGATTCTCGAAGTCATAGTAGAATTAGACAGTTTTGTAATAGATTAAAGAACATTTTTTTTAAATCTTTATGCAACTCTCGAATTCGACTAAGGCTTCGAGAACCATAATAAGACTGATTTATTTGAAATTTTAAAGCGTTTTCGTAATTAAATTTGTACAAATCAAAGAAGAGGATACATTTTCTAAAGTGTGTTAAGTTTGCATAGTGCATTTGAATTACATAACAATGAATTTGAATCCGTAATTATATTTGGACTAAATGAGTTCACAAAATTAACATAAAATTATGAATCTTATTATCATTCTATTTCATAATATTTATTACGTCGTTTTTACCCACTCTCTCTGTGATTTTAAATGGACTCTTAACAAACGATTTTAGATATTTCTTTCAGACATGACGGCAATTTTTTTGTCACCCATATTCGTTAGATTACACGGTGCACCAAAAAAAAAAAAAAAATACCTGGGAAGTAATATTATTTTTCCATTAGGCGCTGTCGAGTAGAACAAGAATCTGTTTATTAAAATTTCAAAAAATCTCCAATATCTTAAGAAACGGGTAAAAAAGCGGTTTTTCGTATCTTCATACATTTATTAGTCGATAATTTAGCGAAATACTAATTGATTTTAAATTTCAGAGCGACGTTAAGCTTAGTAACCTCTGTGTGCATTTCTCCAGCACACAAAATTCATACAATTGTTAGCAAACTGTCTTAAACTGTATGTTTAAAATTTGATGGGAACTGCATGATATTTTCATAAGTTGCTTTATAAAAAGTTTAATAACTTCGCCAATTTTCAATGGGTTTCTTAAATCAAAGACTCATTTTATTCATAACTAAACATGGTTTCTTAATTAATTCAGAAATAGTACGGTTCCTATATAAATTAGTGAAACAATTGTGGAAAAAATTTGGTTACAAAACGTGTTTGCTTAAGAAATGCACACAGATCCTGTCAAACGCCTTCAAAATATCCAGGGCCACAACCTTACTCTCACCAAATCCATGAATGGACCTGTTCCACCATTCAGAGAGTAATGCCAGCAGATCACCAAGTGCATCGGCTAAAAATTATAAATTTATCTTCACACATATAATAAAGAGTTCATTTCAGTCTATACCTACATTTACTCGTACATTTTTTTTTTAAACTGTTTGTAATACTTTACAAAATCCATAACAAACAACAACAACTTTCTTACAGCAACTAAAGTTACAAAACAAAAGCGAAAGGTACTCTATTTGTTATGCGTCAAAAAAAAGTGTACAAGATAAAAACTATGCGACAAAATAGATTGAAGAAGATATTTCCCAGGAAGAAATTCTATTTTTCTGATAGGTGATATCGAGTACTACAAGAATCTGTTTTTTTAAATTTCGAAAATACTGTTAAAATCTTTGGTTTCTGTACTTTACAGGTACATCTACTTCAATCTATTATGTACTTCACAGGTACTTTTTAAACTGTATTTTTAAAATTTTTGAATTTAGTGGGAATTATATGGTATTTTCATAAGTTGCTTTACAAAAAGCTTAATAACTTCGCCAATTTTCAATGGGTTTCTTAACTCAGACTCATTTTATTCATAACTAAACATAGTTTCTTAATTAATTCAGAAATAGTACGGTTCCTATATAAAGTAGTGAAACAATTGTGGAAAAAATTTGGTTACAAAACGTGTTTGCTTAAGAAATGCACACAGATCCTTAAGGTTACTCAAATGATATGTACATATATAATAACAAAGATCTGTTTCTCTTCTTTTCAACTCTGAAAATTAAAATTTAGTAGTATTTTGCTAAGTTATTAGCTTATAAGTGCATGTGTCACCACCCAAGTATTCGAACTTCGTACATTTTGGTCAAAGGTTTGCAAAAGGCGAAAAATGATTGACACTTATTAGAAATCTGGTGGCATTCTTCAAATGACGTCCTTTGATTTGGATTCATTTTAATATTCAAAAAGCCTATTAAGAATGGGTAGTGAGCATGAGAATTCAGTGCTATATACTTATTTTTCAAGTGTGGAAAGAAAGATTTGTTAGAGTGCTTTGGTTTCTATTTAAACTTATCTCCAGCCAACAATTAAATACAATTCTCATATCTATACCGATGCTTCAGCATTGCATGTAGGAAATTAAGAACTTCCTTGATTGTAGAATATCTCTACTGATTCATTAGAGCAGGGTAGAAATATGGATTTTGGTTTTAGTTTTCTGCCGATACTGCAAGCAAATGTATTCTATTGAAATAAAAGAATTTGTTGCTCGTAATACACGTTTTTCTAATGGAACACACTCGTTTGTGGTTAATTTGCTTCTCAGCAAATCATTACAGGTATCTTCCCCCAATCTTTTAATCTTTTCATACTTCCAAAATAATCCGATGAAAGAGTTGGGGTATTCCCTGATTGTTAATTGTTCGAGAAAAAACGTTAAGCCAAGACAAATATCGCATATCAACTCAAATGCATTTTCGCCAGTTTTGATGAATAGCCGAGCGGCAGAGCAGCAAGCTGCTAGCTTAAGAGGATTCCTGATCGGTTAAAACACGCAACGTAACTGTTATCGTGTAACATGTTGCTGTCAAATATGTTCAGTTTGGTCTATAATTTAACCATGAGACGACGACATACATACGAACAACGCTGGCAGATAATTAAATTTTATCAAAATTCATGCTCGGTTAAGAAAGTGCATCGTACACTTTTTCCATTATATGATTAGCTTATTTCTGGTTAAGTGTATACATGACCAAGCAAAATTGTCGTATTTGGTGTTAAAAGCAATCAGAAGCATTACAAGAACTGCAAATACATTCCGGTGGCATAATTGTACCGTACTTTTTCAAAGACGACGAAGGCGAGCGCTACCGTGTTATGATTACACATTTTTTTGCCCAAAATGGAAGAGCTGGACTAGGCTGACGTGTGGTTTCAACAAGACGATGCCACATGCCACACATCACGCAAAACGATGGCTCAATTAAAAGGTGAGTTCACGTCTGGAGCCGGTTAATTGAATAGGCGACTTAACGCCTTTAGACTATTTTTTGTGGGGCTATGTTCAGGCTCATGGCTATAGGAATAAGCCCGCAACGGTTGATGCACTGGAAACCAATATTGAAGAGTTTATTCGTGAGTTACCGGCCAATATGTTGGAGAGAGTACGCCAAAATTGGACCCAGCATATAAACTATTTGAGGCGTAGCCACGGTCAACATATAAAGCGTGTTTTTTATAGAGGTATAGAACTTTAAGTTGGCATTACTTTTCAAGATAGCGACTGATTTAACAGCTGTCAAGTGATTTATTCTTAGTTCGGTTTGGCAATTCATCATGAATAGACTCACGCCCGGCGTAGATTCGTCGAATGGGCCCAAAACGAGATTACCGTTGTTCCCGACTTTCATAAGCGAATTTTGTTTAGCGATGAAGTGCACTTCTGGTTGAATGGCTACGTCAACAAATAAAACTGCCGCATTTGGAGTGAAGGTAATCCTCAAGTGTATGTGCAAAACACCGTTACAAGCAGAAAAACTGACTGTTTGGTGCGTTTTATGGGCTGGTGGAATCATTGGTCCGTACTTTTTCAAAAACGATGGTGGCCAGAATGTTACAGTCAATGGTGATTGGTATAGAGCCATGATTACTAACTTTTTTATTCCTGAATTGAATAACCATGATGTCCAGGAGATGTGGTTTCAACAAGACAGCGCAACATGCCACACAGCTCGTGCCACGTTTGGTGACCGCTTAATTTCACGTTTTGGACCTGTGAATTGGCCTCCAAGATCTTGTGATTTAACACCGCTAGACTACTTTCTGTGGGGCTATGTAAAGTTATTGGTGTATGCGGTAAAGTACAAACGCTTGACCATTTGGAAGACAACATTCGCTGTGTTATTGCCGATATACGGCCACAAATGTTGGAAAAAGTCATCGAAAATTGGACTACATCCGCGCCAGCCATGGCGGTCATATGCCAGAAATCATATTTAAAATGTAATGCCCCAAGATTATCTTTCGGATAAATAAAATTCATGTCAATCGAATAATCCATCGTTGTTTTATTGCAACTTAAAGTTCTATACCTCTATAAAAAACACCCCTTACATGAAATCATCTTTAAACATTGAATTATATAAATCGTTAAATTTCATACATTTCTCTAAATTGTATGTGTTTTGATTTTAAATGGAATCTGAAAGCTCTTAAAAAGTTCCCCGATACAAGTCAATGAAAATTTACAGACAAATTTTGGCAATATTGTCGTGAGCTTGTGGAATACTTTGATACGGTGTTTTTCTTTTCAATAAGACCAGCACTCAGGGGATAACCCCTACTCATGCAGTGCATTGTGCTGTTACTAGGAAAATAGGTTATGGAAAGGAGGATAAATAGAGTAGTGCCGGTGGACGTTCGATTTAAATTTGCTCATGTCGTAAGTGGCATGAAAAACATTCGCAGGAAGATTGTTCCACAAACGAATAGTGCGACCAAAGAACGAATTCTGCCTATAATGCGTTGTGCGATTTACTGGACAATCAGCTACAAAGGGATGAGCTCTACGAGAAATACGACTACTACGTAAAAATATACGTTTACTAGGAATTAGTTCCCTAATTTCGTCAGAACACATTCCGTTATAGTACCGATAGAACAATGAAACACACGCCACATTGCGACGATGCTCTAATGAATCGATAGAATTGGCTACCCTACCGTTATTAATAAGAACCTTCGCCCTCTCCTGTACGCGTTCGAGAAGTTCTAAAATAGACTTTGAAGCACCGGCCCATACATGAGAGTTGTATTCCAATTTGGGTCGGATATAAGTTTTGTGAATATTAAGGAGACCAAATGGAGTGAAGTAATTCCTACACCGTCCTAAGAAGCCGAGACACTTGAATGCTTCTTTCGACACTCGAAATATGTGCTCGTTCCAATGAACGTCACACTGAATTCTCATGCCCAGAACATCAATAACAACTGATTCCTCAATATCTACATTACCCATAGATACAAATGACAACATACCACTATGTCTGTGTGTCAGAAAGCAACACTGGGTCTTGCGTGCATTAAAGTCGACCCTGTTAGCGCGAGGAAGTGAGAAGTGAGGAAAATAAAGTCATTAAGAAATATTAGAAATGGAGTTAGAGAAAGAACAGAGCCTTGCGGTACCCCTGTCTATAACCACTCTTATAGTGCGAGTTCTGAGAAAGCTCGATATGAATCGAGACCAAAGGCAGTAAAGTGTGATATTTAGCAATGATTTTTGTTCAGTTTTACTGAGAAAATATTTGAATAATTCAGGTTTCACTGTATTTCTAAAATGTGGACTTTTAACCTTTCGTTTCAAAGTGATATTTATTTAAACTAATACTTATACTTTACGCTTCTTGTTTTATAATATCTTTCCAATAACAATTAATGAGGGTGTCGTAGTGTCAATATTGTTTCATAGTGTAGAGGTACGGTCACATTTGAGAGTTAGAGAAAGAACAGGGGTACCGTAACCCTGTCTATAACCACTCTTATAGTGCGATTTCTGAGAAAGCTCGATATGAATCGAGAGAAGTGACTACCGACACCAAAGGCAGTGAAGTGTGATATGTAGCAATGATTTTTGTTCAGTTTTACTGAGAAAATATTTGAATAACTCAGGTTTCACTGTATTTCTAAAATGTGGACTTTTAACCTTTCGTTTCGCAGTGATATTTATTTAAACTAATACTTATACTTTACGCTTCTTCTTTTATATTATCTTTCCAATAACAATAAATGAAGGTGGCGTAGTGTCAATATTGTTTCATAGTGTAGAGGTACGGTCACATTAGAAAAAATATTTGACGAAACAAACGTAGCCACGATATTATAGAAATATTTGTTTTTTCAAATAAAATTTGTAGAAAAATTAAAACATTTTTTGGTGCTTTTATTTGTTATACAAATTTTTTTTTTAATGATCATATAAAAGGAAATGATCTCATAAAATATTTCAAATATTTCAATAAAATAATGGTTATGTTTGTTTTCGACAAATATTTGCCTAATGTGGCCGTAGCTTAAGTCCGGGTACGAAAGGTGGGACCCGGTATCAAGTCTAATGATATTTTACACAATTGAAGTACTCTTTTCTTGTGCTCTGGTATTTTTCGTAAAGAAAAATTTCAAAAAATCGCTAGATTCGAGTTGCTTAATAGATATTTTTTTGACTTGAAAAGCAAAGTTGCTAAAAATTGTAAAATGTCCGATTGTACTACTTTTTTTTTATAATTTTCGTAAGAATTTAAAAATAAAGTGATTAGTTAAGCGATTAATTACGAAATACAACACCAATTCAAGGAAATAAAACCACAAACAGAGAGAGATTAATTTCTATCGAAAGAAAAATTAATCAAACAGACAATCACCTTAATTGCGGTGATTTAGAGAAATGTTGCAGCAATAATTGTTTTGAAAATTTGCAACCGAATCGTTTTCTACCATTAAATACTTCTATAGACTATTTAAATATTAGAACTTAATTATTAAGATGGGCATTGAGTGAAAGCATGTGATATGATGATTTCCTATAGACACACAAATACATATTTATGTATGTACATACATACGTACAAATATTTCACAAATACATACATTGAATATAATTGATTATAAATAATTTATTAGGACAATCAATTGCTTAAACATAACGATGCAAATATTAAAAAAATTATATTTGTGTGCATGAGTGACTGTAAGAGATAGATATATAGATAGAGAGAGAGCGAGAGAGCGAGAGAGCGAGAGAGTGCTAATATTTGTAAATTTCTCTAATATCTCTTAGTCAAACCGCAAATTATACTACAGGTCTTATATTTCATGTTATAAAAGCATTTTATGGGTCATCAAGTCGTATTTATTTAATTGTTTCATTAAAATTATTTGCTTTGCGTCTGGCAAGTATTTATTTTTCCTACAATTTAAGATCTTCAATAAATTTTATAAAAATATTTATTAATTTCTAACATTAATCATTACAAATGCAAAATTTATTACATTTCAAGAGATCTCAGTTAAAATGTGTAAAGTTTCGAGTATTAATGTGTTATTAAGGTCATTCATTATATTTTTACCTGTGTTTGTGTTTTTACCTGTGCCATTGATGTTAAAATTGTGAAAAATTAGTTAAAAATACCAATAAAAAAGTTATAGTTGGTCTTGGAGGTCTTAGAAGTTTAAAGCAATTTATGTTGAGACATTTTATTACACTTTCATAGTCTAACATCGTATAATGCACAGCAATTTTAGCATTTACACTGTCTTCTACTTAAAATGCATTTTTTAATGACAAACAATTTAATGCTGCTGCATTCAGTCCACAATGGGAAGCAAATCTGTATGTTTCATATGAATTTTGAAGAAATCATAAAATACAGATTTACGAACACAATACAATACAAAACAATTTGGTATTTTCGATTGAATTGCTTATTTTTTTAAATATTTTTTTACAATTAAGTAACATGAAAATGTTATAATTTATCTCGAATCATAATTCAATAAACAATAATGTCAAAATTATTTAATTGTTTGGGTGTGTTACTAAGGCTTAGTCACAAGTTAGACACATTTATCTTTTCATATTATGCATAAGTCATTGAACACATTCACTACAACCAGCTACAGACTGCAAGCTGTCAAAATTAGAATGCTCTCGTTTTTATGAAGACGTTTATTTTTAACAATATCACATCATGACAGCAGATTAGTGGTCTTAAACATGCTTTAAAAATTTCATGTAAGCCATCTAACGACCTGAACGACATGAGCCTAAGAGGTTACTGCATGAACCATGTAGATTTAAAGTAAGACTGTGATTAGAACCTCTGCGCTGTAATAGATTAGTGGAAGAGGTTGCATTGATTGCCTTGCTAGGTGCAGTTATCGCTGTTGAACTTGGTAAATCCATTGATTTCTGTTTAAATGGATGTTCTACATGTCCCGATGTTGGGGTAGAAAACTCTACTAACGTTAAAAATTCGGGCAAGGTTTTAAGGTTCGTATTGGAGTTATGAAGTAATGGATTATGCTTAAAAGGCGCTCTGTGAGCCGATGATGGTGTTGAGGCACAGTTACTAGAGCTTGGAGTTTGTAAACCCGAATACGATGATTGCGGATCGATTAAAACCTCATCTTCTTTCAATATAATCACCGACTTATCATCCCGATTTTCACAAATCTTTTTAGTGATGTCGGGAATATTGAAGGAGGTGTGTTTTCGTTGCTGGAGCTGCCAATCCACACTTTTTCAACTATTGCTTATTTCGTGAATGTTAACACTTAGCTCATGTCGGATTTCACAGATAATTAGTTTTATCCTTCCGCTGAACGAATATGATTGTGTATACGCTTGAACAACGCTGGGAAACTGGGCCTGCGATGGACTTACTGAAGATGCCGATTTTGCCAAAAAATCATCCTTTCAAATACACCCAAGACGAGTCACTGTTTGGTGCGGATTTTGTGATAGAGTAATAATTGGGCCATTTTTCTTCGAAAATGAGCAAGGAATGGCCGTTACAGTCAATGGCGATCTTTATCGGGCCATGTTGAACGAATTTTTGTTCACGAAAATTGAAGAGGAGGATATCATCAACATTTGGTTTCAACAGGATGGCGCTATGTGCCATACAGCCGAGGCTACACTGGATGTTTTGCGCCTTGTTTTTGGAGATCGCATTATAAGCCGCAGAGCTGATGTCGTTTGGCCAGCTCGGAGCTGCGATTTGATACCTTTGAACTATTATTTGTGGGGTGCCGTCAAAATTAAGTGTTACGCCAACAAGCCAGAGACAATTGACGCTTTGAAGGACAATATTCGTGAAGCCATTAGTGAAATACAGCTGCATACAATCGATAATGTACTTAAAAATTGGACCGATCGTGTAGGCTACTGCATGGCCAGCCGAGGCAGCCATTTGAATGAAATTATTTTCCATCATTAACCGGAAGGATTGTACTTTCAAATAAAAAAACAGAAATTTGGGAAAAAATTCAGTAGTTTTTTTTATAGCATTAAAAAAATATATATATATTTGGCAGACCCTATATATGTATATACTATAAACAAGTGATTTTATTTTTGTATATCTAAGAAGCACTACTAAAATATTTATGTATCGGGAGATTTTTCGAATTTGCGGATTTGATTAAAAAAAAACACAAAATTTAGAAAAATATGAAATATAAAAAGCTGATGGAACGTTCTATACAATTTCATATTTAAAGATGATTTCACGCCTCAAATAGTTCATACGCTGGGTCCAATTTTGGCATACTCTGTCCAGCATATCGGCCGGTATCTCACTAATGAATTATTCATTATTGGCTTCCAGAGCGTCAATCGTTGCGGGTCTATTCCCTATAGACATGAGCTTTAACATATACCCAAGAAAAATAGTCTAAAGGCTTTAAATCGTACGATCTAGGCGGCCTCAAACGTGAAACAAACTGTTCCGCTTGCTAGCTCTTCCATTCGCCGTCTTTGAAAAAGTACGGTCCCAATAATGCCACCAACCCATAATCCACACCAAACAGTACATTTTTCGGATTGCATTGGCAGTTCTTGCAAAGCTTCTGGCTGCTCTTCACACCAAATACGGTAATTTTGCATGTCCATTCAACTAGAAATGAGCTTCGTCGCTGAACACAGTTTACCGATAAAAAGTGAATCTTCCACCAAAAGTAAGCCGTTGTGGCAGGTGGTGTGGCTTCAATTCTTACTAAAAATTTTCCACGTAGTGGAGTAACAGAAGCCCAATTGCTGCGACAGGCGGCTAGTCGATTATTCACGGCCATCAACATACAACTGCAATATTTTCCTCTATTCGCTCTATACGTATGTATGTGTGTTGGTTGCATAATGTCAAATAATATAAATTTGGTGTGTAATTTAGTCACAAGATTCTGAATAGCCGCCTCAGAAACTCGCCCAAACTGACTATAAAATGAAAGAAGTGTACGTTGCTCTTTGTTAACTGAGCATGAATTTTGATAGTAAAATTCAATAATCTGCAAGCGTTGTTTGTAGGTAAGTCGATTCATGGTTAAATTATAGACCAAACTGAACATGCTACAGTGTTGCCGAAAAAAAAGTTGCTAAACAATTACACGATATTTCTTTAACAAATAGCTGCCTATCCGTTTTCTGTTGCTGTTTTCAAAATATTTATTTATTTAACAACATGAGATGTAGTCTGAAAGTGTTTAATGCTTAAGATGTACTAAAGCAATTTTAATGCTATAATGCACCCGTTTACTCTTATCTATAATTTGACTACTGTCGCATTTTAAATTAGTTGCGTTTTTTTTTAATATGTTTACTGAGCTTTGTTAGGTTCGTTCCTGCAGAAATGGCTATAAATTTTCAGAAACAACACCTATTTCCTATATCTAAGTTAAGAAAAACATTAAGTTTAAAATATTATTGAATATTTTTATTTATGTTGTTTTTCTAGAAAATATCTATTTTATGATGTATAACATACTTTTGACTGCCACTGTTTTGAATGAACTTTATCTTTTGTCTCTCACTTTTTTTTCATTTTTGGTTAAAGTTTCTATTTGATTGGTTATTTCTTGTTCTTGTTGTTATTGTAATTGCCGTAACATGTTTTCAGCGACTAAATGTCCTTCAATCCTGTCGATAGTTGGTAAGTTTTGGCCGAAGTACTTATTTTTCTCTCATACTCTCTTATAAAATATTTTTGTACTTTTATAAGTATTTGATGACTTGACTTAATTACAAAACTTTTTTCTACTTTTTTTTCCTTTACTTCTTCGTGTTCATGGCGCAGGGCATGAATTTTCCTTCAAGATGGTCTTGTACATACGTATGTATATATGTGTGTTCAAGCCACACGTTGCAAGCAGCAAAAATGTATGAAAATAAGTAAAGAAAAATCATATATTCAGGTTGAATATTCAATTTCATAGGAAATAGGTGACTTGTAGAGGGCATATTAGCCGATATTTAAATATTTTGAAGTAAATTGATCATTTGTAGGGATTTTTTTTGCTCAAGAGTGCAACTCTGATGTAACATTCATAGCTTTGCAAGGTTGTTGTAATGCCCCACACTCTTGATTACAAAACTGAAAAAAGAAGAAGCCCTTTTCAACCCATAAAGTTTTATTTCTTTCTTTTTTTGAATTTGTTCTTCTCCTGTAGCTGTTCATTTAACTCATGAAAACAAATTAATTGTTTAAATATTGGGTATAATTGTCATCTAAATTCAATCAATCAATAAAATCTGTATTTCATTTTAAATCAACATTAAGATTGAAATTCTATTAAAATATAATATTTTCATTTGTGAGTAAATACCGACTATAAATGTACGATATGTATGTATGTATGTATGCACTCTCTGCATTTAAAATTTAAATTAGAGATTCTGGTCATTCGTTCCAATTAATTGCAGGCAGTTAGTTGAGTGTACTATATAATTGCAATAATAATCAACGATAATAAAATATTACGACAATTATTGCAATTATTACTGTTGTTCTGCTGCTAATGTTTTTTCCATTGCTAGGCATTGAACTGCGTTAATAATAAATTTTTGATAAATTTGTCGTCATGTACTGGCCGCACACATACACACATAGAGACAAAAATGAAATTCGTTTAAAAACGTATTGGTAAACCGATGGCCAAAATAAAATTTAACAAATTTGGTAAACAACTGCAACAACTGCAACTGCTAAATACCCTGTTGTGAACGACAATTGCAACATATGTGTTGTTCATCTATATCATATATCACATACATATACGAGTATACGTACATTTTAAAATCAATTCAAAAAATTTAGAACAAAATAAAAAAGAAGAAGAAGAAGAGTATCAATATTCAATTTAAAACGGAAATAAAACAATCTACACGTTCTCACTGTTACACATAAGCATACTCACATATGTATACAGATATGCAGAGAAATTGCAACGCCCACACTTAAACATATTGCAGCTGTTGTTCTTCGCACTAAACCATAATTGAGTTGATATGTGCAAAGATACACATACGCCAAATCACATTCAAACATAACATGCTGTGAAGTTCAACCAGCAAAATCTGTCAGAAAAAATTCGATACTAAAAGTGATCATGACGATTGTAGTCTTCCCAGTTCCAACTTTCACTAGGTACATACATACCATGGACTGTGTAGACTATTAAAAGACGCAAAAAATTTGCTTCTTAATGTCGAAGTTGTCTTAAGCTTGAACGTGTTCGCTATTTTGATTCTTTTAATTGTCATATTTACATATGTATTACTTGGGAACCACCAAACTGAGTAAATAGATTTTATTTTTAACTCATTGAAAGGGACCTGCAGCAGTTTAACGCCGGCTCCGAACGGCAAATGAATTTAGACCAGTTACTAGCTAATGTTATGAGGTAATACCGCTGTCGAAAAACTTTTGTCTTTTTCTTTTTTTAAGATGGTCTAGCCTGGTATTGAATCGACTACCTTCTGGTTGGTAGGCGGGTGTCTTACCTACCATACCACAGCCGCATAAGTTTGGACCATTAATTAAAACAAGTTATGAAAATGACTATTAAATACGACAAAATATTTAAATGAAAATAGAAAAATCTTCAATGTATTTTGTTTTAAATATTGTATGTGTGCTGAGTTCGGCACCAGTCCCTCGAACTGGTTATAGAAATTGAATTTGATGAGTAATTTTAACACATTTGCTTATGATATTTGTTGATGCAAAAAAGTAATTCTACAGAATGGTTAAATATTATATCGATGATTCACAATTGTGCCTCTGCTAGCAACTGTGTCATATTTCACTCGAAATACACACAAGACTATTACAAAAAGGGGAAAAAATTAATATTTATTCTCTATGACATAAATGATATTATAGAGCAGTGTTATAGTCGATTAATAACGAATATATGATACCCACCATTTCAGTTTTAGTATCGCAATCAATAGTTTGTTTTTGTTTCTTAATTTGTAGGGGATCTACTCGTAGGACTTATTATTTGTAGATTTGCTCCATAATATATAAAAAGAAATAATTAAATTAAGTTTCATTAAAAAAAAAATAATAATAAATATGAAATGTAATTATTAAATCATTTAATTCCGTTTAATTATCTTTCGATAAGCTACGTGGACTTTTTTAAAAAAGTTTATATGAACAGACGCAAGAAATCAAATTAAAATTAGAATCGTACGACCTGACTAGTCCCCTTAATTTGATCGTGTAGAATTTCTAAGCTGCCTTGAGCTGTGTGGCACGTAGTGCCGTTCTGTTTAAAACACATTTCCACATCTTTAAAATCAGGCCAATCCAAGTTAGGTATCATCGATGTACAGCGTCCGCCGTTGACGTTAATAGTCTGGCCAACGTCGTTCTCAAAGATATATAAACCAATAACACTGTCAGCCTAAAGTCCATACTAAACAATGATTTTTTCGGGAAGCGCATCCTACTTCTTGGTACTCATGTGTATTGGTATTGTTCAAAATCCGACAATTATGTTTGTTCACGTACCCATTAATCCAGAAATGGGTTTCATCGCTGATACGCAGATAACTCATTTCGTCTTGTTGAATGATTTACCTGTCCAGGATGATTTGGAAAATAAACCGAATAAATGATCTCAATTCGACGGATGTAGTTTGAACAATATGACCTCTATCGACTGACAGAGTTTCGATGGCCTTATTAAAAGACACGTTATAAGTACAGAGTGTCCGCCGGGAAAGTATACTACTTTGTTTTGCCGCCGTTTTGGTTAACATTTGTCTTGACCGTTCATATTTGGCAGTCGTGAAGTAGAGACGTGGCAAATTTATTATGAAAAAATATTCAGTAAACCAACGTGTTTTAATCGTTAAAACATTTTATCAAATTTAACCCCTATTTTCATGAAAAAATCATAATGAGTGACGAGGCATATTTTTATTTGAATGGTTAAGTGAATAAGCAGAATAGTCGGTTGTGGGCAATGGAAAACTCTGAAATTATTCATCAGTCACCTTTGCATCCATTAAAAGTGACAGTCTGGTGTGCAATTTGGTCAGGAGGTATCATTGGGCTTTACTTCTTTGAAAATCATGAAAATCGGGGTTGATTGTGATAAAGTAGAATTCGTCTCCGATACTCATTAAAATATTTTTTATTATTTATAAAACAAATTGTCTGTGTTCTATAAAATAATATTTTATATCATAAACGAAAAATTGAATTTTAAAGAATTTTGGAAACGGAAATAACAGTCACAACTCTTTTTCAAATGCAAAAAGTTAATAAAGTTACTCCATAAATTAAAAATTGTTTTTATTTTCTACAGTTCGTGTAAAAGTAATCGTATTTGATACATTTGTACTTGCAAACGTCAATTTAACCAAATTCGAATATTTTTCATATTCGATTTTGTAATTTTACGTACGTTACGACAATAAACGGATAAAACGGTAATTTAATAGAAAATGAATTAAATTATCTTGCGCTCGTTGAAAAAGAAAAACGTGGTATAATACAGACACTGACATTGGCACAGAAAGTGGTAGTCAGAAAGACAGACATCAAAATTGGTATCAAAATTAAATTTACGCGTAATTTGACATGAAACAAATTACTTACCAACGTTTACATTGAGTAGGTCAAGTGACAAGTTCGTTGAGATGAAGGGATTAAGAAGTCATTGTGACAAAAATTTCTTTTATTTTTGGACTTAACATTAATGAAACATAATGAAATTACTGTTCAAGAAAAGAGACATTTCATAGAAAATAAAAACATTTCAAAAGGATTAAACGATATTGGAATTCTTTAGAAATAAATTGATTTCATTTTGGTATCTCATTCGTTTTATATGCATGGGCACTAAGCATTTCACTTGACTTTCATATTTTTTAACATCAATTTTCATTGTTACATAGTTTTGTTGTAGCCAAAGAAAGCTTAACAACCTCTGGAGTTTACTTACGCATCCAAATTTAAAAATAATACATATTTTGTACTGTTCTTTTCTGTTAAATAAAGAAAATTATCTTTAACGGCTTATTTATTAACGTTTCATATATTTTTGGCAATACTGCAACTAATCTACTTATTGCCGTCTAATAAATAGAAACTGGCCTAAGTTAGGCGACAACTACAAAACTGGTTGTTTTAATTCGAATCCATACAAATGTGTGTATTATGCCCGAACTTTGTTAATATGGGTCGATAGAGTATAAAAATGCGAATGAGAAATGATATAAACCATTCCCGGAACAACTACAGTATAGAAGATATAGTATAGTCCCACAAACATTTTGTAAATGGAAAAATAAAGGGTCCGCCAAATATTTTTTGTTTTTGAAAATACTATAAAAAAACTACTGAATATTTTCTCAAATTTCTTTTTTTATTTAAAATACAATCCTTCCGGTTAATAAAAGATAATAATTTCATTCAAGTGGCTGCCTCGGCTGACCATGCAGTAGCCTACACGATCGGGCCAATTTTTAAACACATTATCGATTGTGTGCAGCTGTATTTCACCAATGGCTTCACAAATATTGTCCTTTAAAGCGTCAATTGTCTCTGGCTTGTTGGCGTAACACTTATCTTTGACGGCACCCCACAAATAATAGTCCAACGGTGTCAAATAGCAGCTACGAGGTGGCCAAACGACATCAGTTCTGCGGCTGATAATGCGATCTTGAAAAACAGGGCGTAAAACATCGAGTGTTGAAACCAAATGTTGATGATATCCTCCTTTTCAATTTTTGCGAACAAAAATTCGTTCAACATGGCCCGATAACGATCGACATTGACTGTAACGGCCACTCCTTGCTAATTTTCGAAGAAAAATGGCCAATTATGCCTCTGGACCAAAATCCACACCAAACAGTGACTCGTCTTGGGTGTATTGGCTTATCAATATATGCCTACGGATTTCCTGTGCCCCAAATGCGACAATTTTGCTTGTTTACATACCCGCCAAGATCAAAATGAGCTTCATCTGAAAAGATGATTTTTTGGCGGAATCGGCATCTTCTGTAAGTCGATCGCAGGCCCACTTAGCGAAGCGAAAACGTATTGTATGGTCAGTTGGCTTCAACTCCTGAACCAATTGGACTTTGTATGGCGTCATACCAAGGTCTTTATGCAAAATTCGTCTCAATGATGTCTCCGAAATGTTCAATTGTTGAGAACGACGGTGAATTGATGTTGATGGCGCTTCACGCACACTTTTTGCCACACCTGCAATTTTCTTGGATATATATGGCTTTTCACGCTTTAATTTATCGGTGAGGATGCCAGTTTCTTTCACTTTTTTCACAAGATAACGAACATGCGGAGCTGACGGTGCTTCTCTTCTTCCAAAGTCCGTACACAATTTTCGCACACATTCTGCAACATTACCATGATTTTAAAAGTAATGTCGCAATATTTCCCAGCGTTGTTCAAGCGTATACACAACCATATTCGTTCAGCGGAAGGACAAAACTAATTATCTGTCAAATCAGACATGAGCTTAGTGTTACCATTCACGAAATAAGCACTAGTTGAAAAAAAAACGTTAGATGGCGGACCCTTTATCAAATGTCATTATAGTTTTTTTGTCCTTTTTTGTTGTGCCAAAACTTTGTTAATTTGGATCGATACGGTATAAAATTAGAATTAGAATTAGAAATGGTATTAATCCATTATTTGAAAAACTACAGTATAGCAGATATAGGTCAACAGACTTTTCGAAAATAGGAAAAATTTCACATGTCATTATAGGTTTTTGGCCCTTTTCGTATGAAATATTTGTTAAGCCCGAATTATGTTAACATGTTTGATAGGATATAAAAATACGAATCAGAAATGGTATAAAGCCAACAAACTTTTTGAAAATAGGAAAAATTGCTTATGTCATTATAATTTTTTTGGCCGTTTTAGTACAAAATATTTGTTGTGCCGGAACTGTGTTAATATGGATCGATAGGATATTTCCGAAAATACTAAAGCTTAGGAGATAAATCCTAACAAACTTTTTGGAAATAGTAAAGGCTTCATATGTCACTTTAGTTTTTTGTCGCTTTTCATATAATTCTGACTGCTTGCAGTTTGTGTCTTGCTGTGAACTATGTGCTTAATACTTAGCGACGGGTGCTGAGTTTTTATAAACGGTTGGCAATATATTGTTTTTGTCTTTTCATAAGGTGTATTGGCTAAATATCTATAGATTCACTTGTTAGAATGCTGTGTAATCGGTCTGGGCTAAGTCTGGATCAAGGTGTGAGTTAAATCAAATTCAGCATTTAAGTTTTCTATGTACTTGGCATATAATAGGTTAAGATGAAACACATTGATTCAGTGTTGGCGATGCTTGAAAAAGGATCACAGGCACAATAAAAGGCCATATGCAAAATGACAATAAGCGAGTGAATTATAAGCTGACAGAACTTGAGGTCTAATTAAGGCTTAGAAGTATTAATCACGAAATAATTTGCCTTTAGGGCAGGTTAGCTTAAGAGAAGCCTAAGTGAGATAACAAATCGTGAGTGAAATGTATGTGGCGTTTGATGAGTTCTGGCCTATTTGCTGTCAATGAATCGGTGTACACTAAATACATAGACATAATCGTATAATATTGTATAAAATAATTCGAAATGTAATTGCTTTTAATAGTTAATTAACAATTTGTACTCTTTAATAGTATTGCACTGCAATACTATATTTGTTAAAAAGGGCAGCACATGACTAAATTATAGGCTCTTAGCCGTTAATTGTATTGAGAATTAAAAAATTTACATAAACTGGTGTAGTTCTTAATTAATTTGATTTACGTGTTCAATTCACATTCAATAGGTGTTTACGTGCGAAAGCGTGTGTTTGAGAGTAAAAGATATATTTTTATTTTGTTGCATGCCACAAATAAGTAATTTCTCTTAAAAATGGCAAATAATATGTTTTTGATTATTTGTTTTAATACAAACCAGAATCAATACGAATAAAAATGTGTGGCATGTGGCAACCAAATGCCAATTAACCACATAGTACATACATATGCTTAAGTAGAAAGATTCTTTTTAAAAGTTGAAGTTTTAAACATTTTAAGTTTCTTTGTTGCCGATAAATCCAACTCCTACCACCCACCCCAAATGCGGAATTGATTGTATTGATGGTTTAAATTTCTTTTCGTTGCTATTGCATGTGTGAGTGTGTAAGTATATTCACTTTTTTGTATCTTACGTGTAACGTATACAGTTGCGCTGCTTTTGTTGTTTGAATGCAAATGTTGCAAGAAAGTTTCTATTGTTTATGTGTAAAGATATTGTTGTTATTGTTGTTCTATTGCTACTATACGAGATATTCTATGAACATTATAATATATTGTTGCTGTTTTTGCTTTAGGTACGAGTATTTAAGTGGAACTTCAATGGTTTTTGTGGCTTTAATTTTGCAAAATCAAAGAGACCACAATTGGAAATATGCAAATACAAAATTGCACTCACTTATACATAGATAATCTCTCTCTCTCTCTCTCTCTCTCTCTCTCTCTCTTTCTCTTTCTCTCTAGTTTAACACAAACAAACCAACACACATATATATGTATATATAGTGATGTGAAAAATAATAAGCGCACTAATATGTCACATTGAGGTTTAATTAGAACGTATGTATGTATAATGACCAAATTGCTGATAAATAATTGTACTGATTTTTAGCTAATAAACTACAGAAAAAGGACTCCTTGCATTTTATTACATTATTGCTTTATTTCAACATTTTAATTAAATTAAACTTAAACTACATATTAGGCTTGTGACAAAAATAAAAAAATGTGGGACGTCACCCATGGACAGAGGACCAGAAGCAGACTGCGGAACACCGATATATTATACCACGCAGCCTGAGTTTATTTCTAAGCCTCATGATAATTTGCGGGACACTTTACTCTGGTTGCTGTTTTTACGATATTCCACAAATACTCGGTCGCTTTTAAATCTGTAAACTGGGGGGGGGGGGCCAGTCTAATACAGTGATATTATTATCACTTTCTTAGCACACTTTGCAGTGGAACACTCATTGAAGTGGCTTATTCTCTTTGTGCGAAGATAGCATACAAGTTCTGAGGATTTCAACATAATTTTTTGCTTTATAAGTTTCTATAGACGATATAGTGGCCCAATACCATGACAGGAAAATTACCCTTAAACAGCAATATTACCGCCATCGTGCTATTCCATCCTAAAAGTGTTATAAATTAATTAAAAGTGCTTATAAATTAAAGTGCCTCTGTGGTATGGTAGGTAAGACACCCGTCTACCAACCAGAAGTTCCTCGGTTCAATACCAGACCAGACCATCTGAAAAAGAGATAAAGTGTTTTCAACAGCGGTATCATCTTATAACATTTGCTAGTAACTTTACTACTATTGAAACCCTCGTTAACGCATTTGCCGTTCGGAGCAGGCGTTAAACTGTAGGTCCCTTTCAATGAGTCTAAAAAATAAAATCGATTGGAGCTCATTGACCTGAGAGAAGTCCCCGTGTTCCTTCATGGAATGTTATTCGAATTAATATATAAGTTGATGAAATTAATTAATATCGATATCTTAAGACTGTATGAAGACCAAATAACACTGCTTACAATCCTATGTTCCCTTTCAAGACGGTCCAACATTAGTGCAAATCTGTTATTATATTATTTGTTGTATACAACTATTTTCGTATTGTATTTTGTTGAAATACATGCTACAATTAGTAAAAATAGAATGAAACTTGTTTCTGTAGTTTATTAACTAAAAGTAAATACAATTAGCATTTTACGTACTTTCTTATGAAATCTCAATGTGTCTGATTAGTGTCCTTATTACTATTCACATTACTGTAGCTATAGAAGTTCTTATGCATCATATGCACCACATTTGCATGTTGTTTGTCTGCTAATGCATACAAATACGAGTAAAGTGAATGATATCTGTACGGTTTTAACATTTACATGCAAATTTTTTTTCAACGTCAATATAAAAGACTTTCTCTTACGTTTTCGCTTTAATATTTCGAATAGATTGTATTGTTTTCTCTCTCTCTCTCTCTCTCTCTCTCTCTTTCTCTCTCTATTTTTTGGTGGTTATGTTAAATAAGAAAAAAAAAGTCGCCGAATCTATATTGAAAACAGAATAAAGTGAATTTAATTTTATTGAAAGAATTTAAAGCAATATAATGAAATAGTTGAGGTAGAAGCAAATACTTTTTTTTCGGTAAAACAAGTGCATACATACATACATACATACATATGTATATTAATGCTTTTAGTTTAAAAACATACAATATTTTTAAGCTAAGCAGATGATTAACCTACAGTAACTCGCCTCCATATAATTGTGTGTAGTGGTGAAGATCCTTGCTAAGTGGTGGTGATCCCTACTTAGCATTGTAACTTTTTCCCAGTATGTGGCATTTTTCTACTGAACATCCGTCTGATGTTTGTCATCATCGCCAGAGATAAGATGGAAGGTCAGGAGGACTTCTTTGGATGGAATTGTCTGGTCGAAACCGTAATTAAATTTATCGTCATGTCCTAGGATTCGAGCCTGGGCCGTCTGTGTTTTATATGACTGCGCTCTAACCACTACACCACACCACCACAAAAATATTTGAAGAAACTCTATGAAAAATTGTAACTGCAATGTAAAATCGATTACCTTTTACATTGCTTCGATATGTCGCAAATTACTACCTTGATCAAAAAGTTTTCGGTATAACCTCGGTGTGGCGGTCTTATCGTTCCGATTTGAGTATTTTTTTTCTGTTAAGTTGGTTATTCTGTTGTTGATATTCTCGCTAAATCTAGCTTGATGGCGATTTATTACAATTTTGACCGTATTGAGGTCGCAAAGGACATGACTTGCGAGGCTAAATTCGGTCCCATATTCATCAAAAGGATCATTACTGGAGACGAGACATTGGTTTAGGAGTACGAAACGCAATCCAGACATCAGGCAAGTGAATGGCATTCACTAAATGAGCCGAGATCACAAAAAGTTACGTCATTTTTAGTCAAAAAAGAAGGCGATTCTCACGGTTTTCATGGATTACAACGGTGTAGTATATCATGAAGTTTTGACAGACAGTAAAACAAAGTATTATTGGGCGTTATGAGACGTTTGCGTGAAGCAATTCGCCGAAAGAGACCAGAATTGGGGGCAGAAAATTCGTGGATTATGCACCATGATAACGCACCCTCGCACAGTGCCATCATTTTTTGAAATTATTTGACGAAATATGCAACAGATACCATCCAACAGCCACCGAATTCACCTGATTTGGCTCCCTGTGACTTCTTTTTATTCAATCGAGTTAAAAACTATTACGGGGAACGCGTTTCAGCAGCCAACACACATAGAGATAGATGTACTCTTGGCTACGTAGCTTTTGAAAATTATAAGCTATGACTTTTTGCTCAAGGTAGTATGTATCGAGTTTCGCACCAACAAAAGATCATAAAAGACTTAATCGATTAAAAGTTTGTAATGATATATGTATATTTAGGACTTATTAAAACCCGCTAAGTTTTTAAGGTACGTAAAAAACTTATTTGGACCGAGTCTGATGCTAATAAGAAGGCAGTTTGATTTTTCTTGTTTTCATTTTCAAAACAAAAGAGGATTTTATTTCCCAAGACTTTGTTTCAAGCTCGAGATCATATTGGTTGATGTGTCAAGTGCGTAATGCAATCTTTTACTTCGTTTTAACTTTAAACCAATGCCGTATCTGTTCAAAAGCTCCGAATAATATTCGCCAGTAAGCGTTTAATTCTTCTTACTGTGTGCTTGAAAAAAACTATGATCATGCTTATCTTAGCCTGCTTTGGTGCATGTTCAGGCTGAGAAATTAATTATTTAGATACTATTTGATGTCTGAGGTTTCATTAATCTTGTGATTTCAGACAAGCAGGTGATTAGCCTACTGTATCCTATTCTGATTATGGGGCTGCCATCAAAGCCCTCTGCTCCTTTTGGATCGATTGGAATTTATTATTTGGTGCCTGATAGATCTACTTTTCATCTAAAACACCAAAATGAGACAAATTTCGTTCGTAGTACAACTTAAGATGGCAAACACTTTATTAAATTCGCTATGCAGCTGATAACCAAATGTTAGCAATCGTGTCACCCCTCGAGTAAATTTGGTGAATCACACAGTGTGTGTTTTTCGGTTATCCAATATAATATTTTGATATCTTCGGCATCTCATTACGCCTCGTTTAATTAAAGGAAGCTGCGCTGGAAATATACAAACTCTCGGAATTATTCAACTGAATTCCTATAGTTTTGCTATTTTAAAATTGATTGGCGTGTACAATTCATCAAAGATGATAATTCCTCACAAAAGTTACTGAAAACTTTAAGTTTTTTTTATAATAATTTTGATATCAAGTTAGTTTGTGATTAATGCAACGTATATATCGACTATTGAACACATCCTTTAAATTGCTGACTAAATTTTGAAAACGTTTTTAACTTCTTTTGGAATTTAAAGTTTCGACGTTAATTTGGCATGCAAGCACATATGGTTTGTTTGTATACCTTGCACATGCCCACACATATGTATGTATGTGGCATGTGTGCTATAGGTGTAACTTACAAATTAATATTTAATTTTATAGATAAATATACACGTATGGTTGTATGTGTATGTATGTAAATCTGCCACAATTCCATCTACTTAATGTTGCAAATACACATGTCTATCCATATGTTTGTTTGTGTGTCTATGATGTCGGTGTCAATCTGCATGTGCACATATTTTGTGTAACCATCAGTATAGATACGCATATAATTTCAAGTACATGCTCACATAACCCAGTAAACCAAGACACATACAAATTGTTAACGTCAATTAATATGTTAAAATAATATATTTATTTCTGTTCGTTGGGTTTCCATCCCACTCTTTTCATCTTCCTTCTTATCTGGTGATATTTTCGTGTATTGTTTGGTTTTCTTGTTGCGGTGTTGGTAAGTCTTCACTTGCTTACTGGTGCCATTGAAAATTGAAATGAAAACGTTGGAGATCACCACCAACACCGTCGTTGTCATCATCATCGTTATTTACATGAGTGTACAAGCTATCTGTGCTATTTAAATGGAATATGTGTGTTCAGATGTGTGTTTGTGTGATGCTATTCTCCAATGGAGTAAATATGCTAATGAAACTACAACTAAGAGAAGAGCGTTTCGCAACAACACTTGTTAATAATGGTTAAACTTTAGTTACATTTTGTTTTTATTCAAAAATAAAGAAAATATGGGGAAAAGTGTCGAACTAATAGACACCAGCCGGGTGTTACAATTTCCACATTTAAAAAGTATTTAATGAAAATTTAAGTCTGTCATCAAATCAGTATTATGCCGACAATATTAAAAGTGATGACTGCCAATATTTAAAATGTTTTTTTTTTTCTATAAAACAACAAGAAAAAGAATTTATTAAGAAAATAAATGAAATTGTTAACAAAATTAGGCCATAATTAACGCGGCTGGTCTTCGTGTTAAAAAACTACAAGAATTTATTGTAACGTAACTTGTCTAACATGATATATACGAGTATGTATGTATGTAGGTAGTTGAAACGAAGCCATTTAAATTCAGTTTCATAAACAGAATGTAGTAAATAGTTTAAGGGCTGACTGACTGAATGAATTTATGAAGCAGAGAAAATTTTCTAATCTTAAATAAATTCTTTACGTTTTATCTTACATTCTAGATATTTATTAAGGATATGTTTGTTGTCCTATAAACAATTTTTTAATTCAAAATAAAATCCCTTGGAAAAGAACAGCCAAAACAGCGATCGTAAGCCAAATTAGGAAAATTAAAAGTGGGAATGGATTGGATCGCAAACCCAGATAAGTTATCGACTGGAACCTGTAGGGTATCAGAAGCCAAACTGAACATAACATGGTATTAAATAAAGGAATATGGTTTTGTTACGAAAATAAAAAATGCCTAAAAAAAGATACACCAACATTATTGTGGGATTTTAGTCTACTGGTTTGTGTCAAGGCTGTCATTGTATCACCCAGTCAATGCCATAATTATTTGTGTTATTAACAGTGTTACCAATTACGTATTGAACGGTGTTACAAGTTCAATTTCCGTGTATTATAATTATGCATTTTAAATTTTAAATAGAAGAATATTCGAAATTAATACGAATCTTATGGGGGTGGCGTGGTGTAGTGGTTAGAGCGCACGCATAACAACACAAACGACCCAGGCTCGAACCTCAGCAGAGGACATGACGAAGAAAAAATTTAATTGCGGTTTCGAATGTTTAATAACAAAAAAGGCTTTAACTTCTTCCCTCCAGACAACTCTATCTAAAAAAAAGAAAATAAAGAAAAATCAGCCCCCCTGACCCTTCGCGCATACCTCTGGCGATGATGATAAACATCAGGCGAATGATAGATCGGGAAAAACACGCCACCTACTGGGAAAAAATTACAATGCTTACCCACTACACAAAAAAAAAAATCATATGGAAGAAGCTACAGCGGATTAATCATCATCTGCTTAGCTTGAAATATCAAATTGATTAAAGAAACTGAAACAAAGCAATAGATGCTTTGGGTAAAGCCAATATGCTCCCTAGAAGAGTGACGGAGAAAAAAAAATACCAATCTTATATACATATATAAGAGAGGCCTATAAAGTGCGTTGTTATTAATGTTCTCTGAAATTAAGCAATCGATTTAGCGACTTAGCCGTTAAACGAAAGGTGAAGTCAATACTAAGGTTTTTATGTACATGCGGTTTTTGTAAGTCCATTGGTTTGCGAGTTATTGACTTTAGAGTGAATCTCTTTGTATTGGATAAGTGTTAGTTGAAAACAAAATTTGTTACAGAATTTAAGCTTTTTGTGTAAGTTAGAAAATATTTTTAAAATTGAGCTAAGAAACTTTGTGGTCAGTAGGTGGGCGGTCAAAAGGTGGGCGGAATTGGATAAGTGGAAGCGGCATCTCCTATACGAAGTAAACACTGATTTTAGTGTATCTCTGACACGGTAATAGTAGAAGGTTCTGAATTATTCAAATAACTTTGTGGTCAATATAAATCATCACTCAAAAAGTGGGCGAAATTGGATAAGTGGGAGTGGCAGCTTCCATACAAAGTAAATATTGGTTTTTGTCTGTCTTGCAAATGCTTATAGCTAAAGTTTCTGAATTTGGTCTAAATAACTTCAAGGTCAATGCAAGTCATCAGTCAAAAAGCGTGCGGTATTGGATAAGTGGGCGTGGCATCACGCATACATAGTAAGCATACTCGTACATTTTTATTTAATAGTAGACGGTAATAGTAGGAGTTTGCACCAAAATAGCAAACAACGTCGTGAACAATATATCGATTTTTGAATATCTTTGGAACGGCAATAGTGATATGTTCTAAATTTGGTCTAAATAAATTCATAGGCAATACAGATCACCAGTCCAAATATAAGCGAAATTGAATTAGTGGGTTTGATACCTTCCATACAAAGAAAATATTGTTTTTTGTATATCTAGAGAACGGTTAGAATAGCAGTTTCTGAACTTGGGTTTTGAAATTTTTTGTATGAAGAATACATTTTATAAGTATGCTACACAAATGCTCTCGGCAACGCGGAAATATTTCTATATAAAATCAGTTACAGTTTATCCCCGTCAAAACGGGAATGTTTTTATATAAAACGTTCCGCTTTATGCTTAGTTGAGTCAGTTACAGTTTATCGGTCATAGCGTAAAGTCGTACTAAGAGTTAAGTATTGAGTAAATTGGTGTATTATGCAGATATTAAATAAGTTAAATACTGTATAGTTATAATTGTAAAAAGTGAAGTTAAATAAACGACTATATAAAGTAAAACATTAAATTCGCTGAAAAACGGGAATGTTTCTATATAAAACGTTGCGCCATATGCTTAGTTGAGTCAGTTACAGTTTATCGGTCATAGCGTAAAGTCGTACTAAGAGTTAAGTATTGAGTAAATTGGTGTATTATGCAGATATTAAATAAGTTAAATACTGTATAGTTATAATTGTATAAAGTAAAGTTGGATAAACGACTGTATAAAGTAAAACATTAAATTCGCTGCAAAACGGGAATGTTTCTATATAAAATGTTGCGCTTTATGCTTAGTTGAGTCAGTTACAGTTTATCGGTCATAGCGTAAAGTCATACTAAGAGTTAAGTATTGAGTAAATTGGTGTATTATGCAGATATTAAATAAGTTAAATACTGTATAGTTAAATTTGTAAAAAGTGAAGTTAAATAAACGACTGTATAAAGTAAAACATTAAATTCGCTGCAAAACGGGAATGTTTCTATATAAAACGTTACGCCTTATGCTTAGTTGAGTCAGTTACAGTTTATCGGTCATAGTGTAAAGTCGTACTAAGAGTTAAGTATTGAGTAAATTGGTGTATTATGCAGATATTAAATAAGTTAGATACTGTATAGTTATAATTGTATAAAGTGAAGTTAAATAAACGACTGTATAAAGTAAAACATTAAATTCGCTGCAAAACGGGAATGTTTCTATATAAAATGTTGCGCTTTATGCTTAGTTGAGTCAGTTACAGTTCATCGGTCATAGTGTAAAATCGTACTATGAGTTAAGTACTGAGTAAATTGGTGTATTATGCAGATATTAAATAAGTTAGATACTGTATAGTTATAATTGTATAAAGTGAAGTTGAATAAACGACTGTTTAAAGTAAAACATTAAATTCGCTGCATTTATTTTATTCTACACGATTTGAAAGAACTCAAACGTTTTAAAAAGTGAAGTGAAACTGAGTGGAAGCCCTATGTTCCCCAAGGAATTGAAATAAATGAAGTACGAGTAGATTAAAATAAAACAACTGCATATTTTATTTCAATATCTTATTTCAATATTTTTGATTAGTTTTTATTTTTAGTGTTTTCTTCTTTCTCTTACAATTGTTGATTTAAATTTTAATGTTATTATTTTTAATTTTATTTTTATATGTAATTTATTCAATTTTACAATATCTTTGTTGCTTTTTATTTCGGGGCTTTTTAAAAAATATATTTTTATTTATTTATTTAGTTGATTTAAATGATCAAATTTATAGTTTTTTTGTAATTGAATCCGTATAATACATGTGAGAATATATTTTTGGTTGGATTTGAATGCAATTGTTGTTTTAAAAATATAAATCAATTGGCCTTCTTTAATATATGTTTTATTTATTTTATTTTTTCATTTTCATATTTAGTTCGTTGCTGATGATAATGATAAGAGATATTTAATGATAATATCAAGTGGTTTCAAAAAATAATATTTTGAGTTGAAAAAAAAGGAAATGTTAAAAATGTATTAAAATAAAACTTTCTTTTGTCAAAAAACCAACTATTTTCAGTGATTTTAAAGTGTCCTTGAAAAGAAAAAAAGAAAAAAGTTAAAAATGTTTGTTAATTAAAAATGTAATTTGTTTGATATGCTTGAAGTAAACTTGTAAATGTTTTGAGTTATTGTTTAAAATTGTAAATACATTTCAATTTAGGTTTGCCTTGACTATCTAAATTAGTTTAAAAAGTAGTGTGACTTGAAATTAATGCCATATATCGATATGACTTTATACCTTAACTTATACAACATATTTGTTTCATTATATTTACACATGATTTGTCCTAAAGATTTACTACAGATATACAGCCTATATTTTTACAAAAATAAGAAAAAACGAAAATTATTATTATTTTTTTTTATATTTTTTTGTAAAACTATCTGTACACAGTTAAAGCCTTTGATTGATTGTTTTAATAGTGGATGTGAGTTAGAAAAAAGGAAAATTTTGCAGGATAGTATTGATTGATTTTTATATTGGCATTTATTTTATTTTCTACACCATTTGTTTTGTTTGTTTTATTTCATTTTTGTGTAGCAAAAATAAGCATTTTGGATACATTAGAATGTTTTATTCACATTTATTTTCTATTTTCTATTTTCTATGTTTTATTTCATTTATTTTATCGTGCTTTTACATTTATTTCTGTTTTTTGTTTTTCATGAAAAGCCAACTTTTTTCCTTAGTTTTTTCAAATTTTCATCATCATTTTGTTTAATTGTTTCGTTGGTTGTTGTTTTTTTTTTTAATTGAGGTTCGTGCAATTCTATTAAATTAAAGTTTATTTTATTCTTATTTGTACAGTCGATGGCAACAAATGGAAGGAAATATTTTAATTTTGCAACAAAATGATATGCCTTGCAGATCTGTTTTGCAATTATCGAAATTGAAAGGAATATATTTTTGGCCTAAAATTAAAAATCAGCAAAAAAGTAAAAATATTAATTAATGCTTTCGGCGGCTTAAAAGAAACACCTAAAAAAGCTCTTCTCTACTTTTACACGTCATATTATACACTTTCAAAAATGTGAGGGAGCTGCATTATTCCACAAGAGCTTAAATGGCATCTTGAATGCCAGACAACGACACTATTTAGTTACTAAAGATAAATGTTAAACGGACGTCATCATGGCCAATACATATTACACACGACGGACAGTTGGAAACTTTATAACTTTCTTTATTCCTTCTTAAGCCTCCTAAAGTTTCAAATTTCAAATTTAGCTTGGCTCAAATCGCTTTTTCCCCAGACGTTGCTTTTAGTTTAAAAACAGAAAATTGTAGCCCAACGCGTGGTTTTTTGTAACAAGTAAAAGCTACTAAAACTGTTATTTCTTAATTAAATTAACAACTAGTGGGCTTTCGTGAATTTTATACCTAAGAGAGCCACTGTTATCACTGGTCTTTGATATCAGTGCTTCATCCATTGAAGCTTAAGCAGACAATTTCTTTCTGAAAATATTAAAATTCAAAACTTTACTCGTGTTTAGAGTTTATTACTTGGGCAGGGCTGCAAGTTAAAAAATCTTTCTGAAAAGATTCCAGTCAGAAAAAAATATCCAATTCCTATAATAACGAAAGTAATACAAAGAATATGAAAATGGATTAAGCAGACCATAGAATGGTAACCACAGGTAAATCGAAGAATCTGAAGACCAGTCCATACTTGGAGAAGACTGGTGAAGAATAAAGGTGCTTTCCGCAGAATGACTTGAAGTGATATTAAAGCATTCGCTTTGGACAGGCGTAATGTGTTTTTCAATTTAGCATTCAGTCACTCTTCAATAATGCAATGATACTTATTTGGCACTGGCTGTATAAACTAATTATTAACAGTGCTTGAGTGAGATTATCCTTTTTTGTTTATTTATTTTCAGTGTGTGTGTGTGTGTGTGTGTGTGTGTATGTGTATTTTTTTATTTTAATTAAACCAAATTAAAAACATTCACATACAACAAATACAAACAAACAAATATTCGTATTTAAAGAGCACTTTTTAGTAGCAGTAGTCAGTCAGTCGTTGCAGTGATATTTTAAATGTAATTTTTTCGGTTATTCAAGTGGTTGTATTGGTTGTGATAAAAGTGCTGTTGAAAACTTTTTTATATATATTTTAACTTTAATAATAACAATAATAATAAAATTTATGCATAAAGTTTTTTCAAAGTTTTAAACAATAAAAATTTGTGAAAACTAATTATAAATATTTGTATTCTGCATTTGTTTGTTGCAGTCGAATTAAAAATTTTAAATTAGCGAGTATTTGAGCAAAATCTTAAAAATATTTTGAATTACACAACAACAGCCAAATTCATGCAACATTTGTCACAACTGAAATGTCCCCTTCAATTTAATTGTCATCTGCTTATTAAATAACGGCAACTAGAGGGCAAAGGCAAAAGACTATTAATTTTGAAATCTAATCATTTGAAAATTACTTTTTAATTTGCTGCAATAAAACATATTACACACACATATCTATATAGTATGCATGTATGTTTATTGTATATGTACATATGTATGTATATGTAATAAGTAAATTAGTTATGATATTTTTCTCACAATCCCAAAACTAATACGAACGAGCATACAAATAAATTGCATTTACTTCTGAAAATAACTTTTCTAACTAAAAGCATACTGTTGCTGCAAATTATTTCAATATTGAAATATTCAACATGCAACACTAATATATATCTTTATTTCTAATTAAAAATTCAGTCTGATTTTATAAAATTTGTATGCAAATTTGTACAGCTTTTTGCGACAAAATTTTGACTCATAAACGTATGTCATACGATGAAATAAAAATGCCAGACATTCTGTTCGCATATACATAAATACGTTTTTAAATATATGACCTTTGTCGACTATGATTGTGTCTAAATAAGGCTTTCTGAAACAGGGTTATACTTCTCACCCTAGAGCAGTGCCAGCAATTAAATCCAGCAAGAGAAAGAATATTTTATTTATTTTTTTTAAAAGATGCCCTACAAGTCATTCGGTTAAAATTGAAAAACAAGTTTTTTGGAATTGATTTTTAGTTATAATATGTACTATACATGGGCTTATAAAAATAAATATTTTTTTGTATTTAATCGTATCAAAAATAATTATTACGAAAATAGCAGCACATGTAGCAGAATACATATTTTATTAACAAATTTTTTATTTACAAATTTTACTCAAAAGCAATCAATATTACAAATAATTAATTGCAGAAAAACACCGACAAGTTAACTTCCTAATTCACTTGACCTAGATTATATTGAATGTAGGCTAACGATTTCACAGAAAGAAGGTAGAAGTCTAAAATGCCAGTTTAATTACAATACGATAGTAGATACGTAGTGAATCTGTAAATCTGTTATAGATATGAATTTGATTAAGTAAATAATTTTAAATAAATAAACCCAAACGAAGCAAGTTCATATAGTCCAATACGACTTCTCCTTGAAATACGACTTCGAATATTAAATATTGTATTAGAATCCCACCTAAATACTAAACACATTCCTCAGAATTATGCAAGATGATCAGTACTCCAAGGAAATATTTTGCAACCTATATAAGTACCTACGATATAAGTATAAAGGAAAATTATGTTGTTGGTACGTTTGCTGGCAAAACCGTCAGTAATTCAATTGACAAAGAAATCGGAAAAATAGACTTTCGGCAATACCGTCAGTAATTCAATTAACAAAGAAATCGGAAAAATCGACTTTCTTTTGAAAATTGAAGAAAAGACTTGCCTGCTTAAGCTCAGTACATTGTCTAAAAGTCTACAAATAAAAACTAGAAATACAGCCCAGTTTACATAGAACAACAAACGGTTCCCTAACAGTTGCTTATTGTGCAAAGTATGTATCTTGAAATTATGCTACATTACTATATATCGGAAGGAATATGTAGAAAAGGAAAAATGATGAATTAGATATGAAATATAGAAAACAAAAACGGCATTTTCAATTCATAACAATCTTATGATATCAAAGCAAATGATGAAACCACTCTGAACCTATAGATATGTAAAGAAAGCGTGCTTCATATGTGCTAGCTTCACGGTATGCCAGCAATGCAAATATTCGGCAACAAAATTCGTACGCATACATTGTATGCAATAAGTGTTAAATGCAATTCAAACTAAACTTCTGGTTAATCATTACTGGCTAAGTATGTAAATTGTGCATTAAAAATACTGTTTAAATACAGATTTTAAATATCTTTTTTTATAATTCTTACATACATACATACATATATGCGTGTATTTAACCCTAGAACCGTTACTTCAGTCCATTCGACTAACATTGCCTTTATTTTTACATGCAACTTTTTATTTAATTGCGCGACTTGAACTTGAACTCTTCTGTATTCTCTGTCGCCAGTGTTCTCTTCTAGTGAGCATTCACATTTCGTCAGTAGGTATTGTGTTTTTTTCGTTATAGAGTTCGTATTACTCGATTCGATTAATTTTGGGTAACTTTCGATCTAATATTTTGTTATATTTTGAATGAATATTTGTTTTTTGATTTTAAGCAAATAAAAACAGGATTTGCGGTTTTTGTCCCTATTAAAAGCATATAATGACTAACTAAATATCCACGAAATGTGAAAAGAGCGTAATTAGAACACACAGAAGAAGCGTGCAACAAATGCTAACAAATATAGGATCCGCCATCTAACGTTTTTTTTTTCAACTAGTGCTTATTTCGCGAAGGGTAACACTTCAAGCAAAATTTTCGCATTTGGGGTACAGAAAACCTGCACGCATACTTTCAAAAGCCGATACACCCAAGATGAGTCACTGTTTGGTGCGGGTTTTGGTCCAGGGGCATAATTGGGCCATTTTTCTTCGAAAATGAGCAAGGAGTGGCCGTTACAGTCAATGGCGATCGTTATTGGGCCATGTTGCACGTTTTAGTTCACAAAAATTGAAGAGGAGCATACGTGCCACACGGCCGAAGCTGCACTCGATGTTTTGCGCCCTGTTTTTGAAGATCGCATTATCAGCCGCAGAGCTGATATCGTTTGGCCACCTCGGAGCTGCGATTTGACACCGTTGGACTATTATTTGTGGGGTACCGTCAAAGATAAGTGTTACGCCAATAAGCCAGAGACAATTGACGCTTTAAAGGACAATATTCGTGAAGCCATTGGTTAAATACAGCTGCACACAATCGATAATGTGCTTAAAAATTGGACCGATCGTGTAGGCTACTGTATGGCCAGCTGAGGCAGCCATTTGAATGAAATTATTTTCCATCATCAACCGGAAGGATTGTATTTCCGGTAATAATTAGTGGATCAGACAACACCATAGCTTGTTTAGGACGAAATGATTGCGAACGCTGAAAAGTGGATCACGTACCACAATAATATGCGAAAAGTATCATGGACGAAGCAAGGTGAAGTTTTGCAGATGGTGGCAAAGCCAGGATTGATACCAAGAGAGATAATGCTGTGTGTCTAGTTGGATTGGAAGGGTATTGTTCATTATGAGCTTCTATAATCTGGTCAAACAATTGACTCTGATCTCAACTGCCAGCAATAAGCGATATTGAAGCAAGCAATTAAATTTAAACGGCTAAAATTTACTTACAGAAAACGAGTTTTGTTTCGTCATGCCATCTTTGATGACCCGGTACAAATTGAGAGTTGGTTGGGAAGTTTTATTGCATCCACCATATAGCCTGGACCTGGGTTCTTTAGATTATTATTGCTTCGATTTCTGCAGAACTCTCTTAATGATGTAAATTTAAATTCTGTAAAAGCCTGTAAAAGTAAATTGGATCAGTGATCCGCTCAGAAAACCTTCACTAAAAAGCAGAGTAGGAAGAGTGCTCGAATTGAACTCATTCGTAGAGGAGGATTTTTTTTGAGAGCCGAATTTTAAAAGAATTTAAAATATGACTCATGAGAAAAATCAAAAACAAAAAAGAAGAACGATTTGAAAACGAGCAATTCTTTTTAGTAAATGTTGTTTGTGTAATATAAAAAATGCATGTGTGGTGATAATTATTGGTCGCTGCACACAAAATATACATATTTACACACACATACGAATGCATGGTATTACGCATTTAATCTTACACAAACAACATGCTTTGAAATCTACTGTTGCTGGTCTTTTCTTCTTTTTTGCTCATTTTTAATTCGTTCGCTCACGAGTTAAAGCACATAACTTGTAAGTACAATTTTAAATTTTTTTAAATTTAGAATATTTTAAATTTGTGCTCACGAGTCGAGCAAAAACTATTTTGAGCATCAAATACGATTCGTGCTCACGAATTACAAAATAAAACTCACGAGCACAAGTCAAAAAACTAGCGAACCAAAGAATATTCTGGGCACGAGCCGAGTTTTTACGTACTATGCTAAAATGTGGCGTACTGTAGTGGTTAGAGCGCACGCATAACAACACAAACGACCCAGGTTCGAGCCTCAGCAGAGGACATGACGAAGAAAAAATTTAATTGTGGTTTCGAATATTTAATAATAAAGAAAAACAAGGCTTCAACTTCTTCCCTCCAGACAACTACATCTAAAAAATAAAGAAAAAGAGCCCTGACCTGACCTTCCCGCTTACCTCTGGCGATGATGACAAACATCAGACGAATGATCAGGAAAAACACGCCACCTACTGGGAAAAAATTATAAAAATTACAAATCAACACTCCACACACAAAAAATCATATGGAGGAAGCTACAGCGGATTAATCATCTGCTTAGTTTAAAAATATCAAATTGATTAACGAAACTGAAACGAAGCCATAGATGCTTTGTGGAAAGCCCAATATGCTCCCTAGAGGAGTGACGAAAAAAAAATGCTAAAATATTTAAAAAAATCTTGAGAAATCATATTTTTTCTTGATTCTTGACAAGCTGTAAAACTGCAAAAAATCTTGTAAATCAAGCGAAATCAAGGCCATCTGGTAACCCTAATTGGGTAGCATGTGTATATATAATACCACTATATTTACATACGCGTGCAGTACATACATATTTTTCTTGTTTAAGTTTATATTTTCATTTCGAAATGAAATGTTTGTAAATAAATTAAAAAAACACAATAAATTATATAAATTAAATCGGCATATACACATGCAAGCACACACACACACACACATGTTGAATATATAAAATTGAAAATGTCGATATAAATAAATTGAATGGATCTGCAAGGATTAAATAAACGGAAAAAATAGAAAAGAGGCGTAAAACAGTAAAAATGGAATAACGTGAAACGCTATAAATTAATATCAGATTTTTGAGATTTTATTTTTTATTATATTTTTTTGTTTCAATTTTTATTTTTCTATTTTATTTATAGATTTTCTTTTTTTCATTGTTATTGGTTATTATACAATTTATACATTAATTGACACATAAGACATGATGATGTTATTTTTTTTTTCCAATTATGTTAAGCCTACAATTCATTATGGATTTATAAGTAAAAAGTTTGTTTATATCGTTTTTAAGTTTTGTTTTGCATTTTTATTTTTAATAAATTTATTGATTTGTTCAGTTTTATGTATTTTACACACACACAGTTAGATTAGGTTACTACATGCTTGACAATAATTTTTACATATTTTTTTTTTATAATAAAATATATGTACGTTAGTTATTAATTATTTTTTTTTAATCGTTATTTTAGTTAAACATAATTATTAAAGATTTTTTATTAAAATTTTAATTTAATTACTAATATCATACATAGAGAATTTTTAAATAAATGAAAATTAAAATTAAAAAAAAACAAAATTAATTATTTAAAAGCTAAACAGAAATTTTATTTTTTTAACAAAAATTTTACACATTTATACAGAGGTTTTGTTTTGAATTTAATTTTCTAGACTTAAAATTTAATTATTTTTTGTTTTTCTTTTTGTTTTTGTTTTTGTTTTTGTTCGTTTTTCTTTACATTTAAAAATAATTTATTAATACATAAATATTTAAATAAACTACGATCACAAAATAGTTTTGAAGACTTGTTAAGAGTTTTTCTTTCATTTTTTTTTCTAATTTTAAATTAATTCTGTTGGTTAATCTATTCGTTCATAAAATCATACATTTTTTTTTTGAATTTTTTAAATAAAATTATACGACTGGGCTTTAGATGTAAAATTGTTTAAGGCAAGAGTTCATTTTATTGAAATTATTTTAAATGAGAAATATTCGTCATGATTCGTAAAAAGGTTTGAATGAAATAATTTTTGAAGTCGTCAGAATGTATCGCCTAGAATTCATTTTATTCGTAATATTTTTTGAAATTAAACATGGAAAAGTATTTTCCTGTCGATTATAAAACAAAAAGTATTGCCAACACTATTCTTTAAAATATAAAAAAGTCAAGTGATGGAATGGAAACTTTATCAGCAAATTTTATTTGACTTAAGTTTGTTAGGAAAAGTTGGTGAATGTAAGGGGCTGAAGGTATAGGCTTCGAGTTTTTGTAACTTTTCATACAATTTCAATAATTTTTTTTTCGTAATTCTCTTGTTGTTGTCATTATTTATTGAAATAATAATTGTTGTTGATTTCAATAATAAAATAATACCATCGTTGTGCAAAAGTTAAAAGTAACTTTCGTTTTTGTTTTCAACTTTTTTCTTCTTTAAATAAATATTTTGTTATTTACGTATATAGTACGTACAAGTCAAAAGGAGGGCAGTGAGGCGGCGGTAGTTTTTTTTATTCCTATCAAAAAAAAAAAAAAAAAAAGTCCAAAATGTGGCAAGTTGAGAGCTTACGGGTGTTTCGAGTATTCAATTCATTTGTATTCTTCTACCTACAAAGGAAATAACCCGTTGACGTATCTTATACACTTTTGACTAACTAACCAAGTTTTCTATGTCGGATACCATAACTTCTAAGTCGGATGGCAACTCCGTGTTGCTGGAGTTTGATTGCAATTGCATTTTACTATTGATGGCTGATGCTGCGGCTGATGCATTCATGGCGGTGGTAGTATTGTTGGATGGCAGTGGCGGCGGATGATAGTTGTGAGCATGTTGTCTAACTGAATTTGATCTTTGATGTCCGACACCAGAGTGTTGGGACGGTTGTATGGGCGGTGGCGGTAAACTCGAACGACTACGTCTCTGCTCTATTGCCGTTGACTGGTTGTTGAAGGGGAAATTTGTAAGATTCGAGTTCAAATTGGCCGTAGAACTACTACCCGTACTGGACGAGGAAGATGAGTTGATCAAACTCAGACTAGCTCTGGGTATATTGCTAAAACTGGCTCTAGACGAACGTTGAGCATTATATGATGGCAGTTGTGTGGGTACACCGGCAGGCGTTGATGATGATGACGATGACTTGGCTAAGGGATTTACAGCTGACGACGTTTGATTTGTGTGGGTGGAACTACTTATACTACGTCTTAAAGGCTGTGGTTGTACCTGCAAGTGCTTGGCCACTTTAGTGCTTTCCTGTACGGCATTGGTAGAGGAATCTCTTCTAAGATTTAAGTTTGAATTGCTTCTTTTAGTGACTGGCATATTAGCGCTCAGAGGAGGATCTTTGCCGTTCTTGCTGAGGCTAGACTTTAGATTAAGACTGCTTCGTTTTTTTGATTTGCTTAAATTACTTTGACTGCTATTGATTAGATTTTGGGTGCTGCCAAAATTACGGCTTAAATTATCGGCATTGCTTTCACTTAATTTGCGCGAATTGCGATTGGAATCTGCAATGGCAAACGGATTTGTGGAACTGGATGAACGATGAAAATGTTGGCTTTGATTATGGGCCTCCAGGTTTGATTTACTGGAGGATCTTTTTACGCTGTTGGTCATGGAACCGGAGGCTGAGTTGACTCCAGAATCACCAGTGGCTACAGCAGGATCGCTGTGTCTTTTATCATTTGTTTGCATAAATTTCATATTCTCATAGAAGGGATTTTCCATTTTGGAAGGTGCTGTTTTGGGATTAAGGGTTTCATAGTTCGGTTCATTTAAAGTTAAAATTTGATTGTCCTCGTCATTATTTGAACGTAATAATAAAGCGGCTCTTTTCGTTTTCTCTCCCAGAGACTTTACACCACCACTACCGCTGCCACTTCCACCACCACCGCTGCCATCCGTTTGATGGGTGCCGCTCGATCTTTTATTGTCTGTCCTGGAATGTCTTTTGAATTTGTTATTGCTTATGTTGCCCATGACATGTGTCTTGACTTTGGTGTTCTTCGATAGGCGCAGGGCAAAACGGAAGGGTGGTTTGTAGACAACCTGCAGTTTGACCTTTTCATTGGGCAGGTTGCCCATACTTTTACTTTTGGTGGGTGTTTTCTGCACTAGTCTCTCAGGCGTACTTTGAGATTTGCTCATAACCTTTCTTACCTTGGAAGAGTGCTCAATGTGTGAAAGTGGTTGTGCAACAATGGGAGATTCTAAAAGCCATTTTTGTACTTTGCCAAAGGTATTGGTATGATTAATGGGTGGCCCACCCAAAGCAGGGCCGGTTCGTGAGGAATAATCAATTATTTCCTTGCTATGCTTTTTCTTTTTGGCCTTTTTAAGATTTTCTTGATTTGCTTTTTCTGCATTGACCACAGCATTGATAACTGTATGAGCTGATTTGCCATTGCTACCTGATACTCTATTCTTTTTAGTTCTGGCCGATTTCTTTACTTCACCCACTGCTCCGTTGGTTGTGGGCGTAACGATGGTGGCGTTAGCGGTGTTTGCTGCAGATGATGTTGCTAGTTTTGTGGCCCTGGCATGCGCATGAGATGATTTATTGATTTTACTACCGCCGAACTTTGTTTTGCTACCACTGTTGGGGTTGTTGGCCGTGCTGCGTTCGCCTCTTACCTTCTTTTTGAAGGGCACTTTTGTACGGACGGCCGTATGTACGATAACGCCGTTGTTGTCGTCGGGTAGACGTACGGTTTCGGTGGTGGCGCTGTGTATTATTGTGACGGATTTCAATTTTAGATTCGATCGTTTCGCTAGAAGTTTCGTGCTCAGAATCTAGAGAAGTGGAGGAAACAAAAACAACAAAAAAGAATATTTAAATGAAGTCTTTAGAAGGAATTGAAAAATTATAAAATGAATTATAGCCAGACGTTTGCACAAACTACACATTACAGCTGAGTTGTTCTTAATAATTTTCTAAAAATTTTGATTTTTAGCATAATTACGAGAATGAGTACAAGTTTGTTGCCTCTTGAAATATATTTAAAAAGTTTTCAAAAGCTAAATCCAAAACTAGTTTTTATCTAAAATCACTGGGTAAATCTAAATGAAATGAAATGATATTTTAGAATACAGTTGAGGATCAATTTGTAGCATAAAGTTTCTTTAACATTTTCATTTTCCCACAAACTACTTTGGATTTGATTCTTTTAAAACTTACTATCATCTTTGGCTGATGGATTTTCTAAAATTTTTTTCTCATATTCATCCTTTAAAAGGTTCGTTACAAACTTCATAATCTTCGAATCACAATTTTATTTTCGTATGTGACGGATAAAAAGGAAAAAAAACGAGTAAAAATTAAAACATTTTCTTCATTGACAGGGAACTTGGATTGTGAAGTGATAAAGGTGGAGGGGGAAATGAAATGCTAAAAAAAGACAACAAAAAATGGTCTGAAGCATCATTTCTGTTGGCCACTTGAACTATTTAGTTTCCGCTTACACACATACTCAATAAAAACAGAAACTCATTCACTCAAACACACATACGCATAGAGAGTCGCGAAAAAAAAGAAGGAAAATGTCCATTTGCCTCGCAAATACCATGGAAAGGGAAAACGATGTATTTTTCTCATAAAAAAATTAGTCATTTTCTCGTATGTATTATTTGCAAGTTTATTTTGCAATTGTGTTCAAGCTTTACTTACCAGCAATACAAAAACGCCAATAGCAGCTAAAGCGACAGTATACCAGTTGTGTTGCATCCATTTTTTAAATGTCGCAATACTCTCTTCGGACAATAACAGTTTTCGCAATGTTGCCAAAGGGCCAGAGGGATCAACTTCACGACATTTTTGGAAGACATCACAGTAGCTGGGTGTTGTACAGGACGCATTGGGCAAGAGAGGGTGAAATGTGAAATAAACATGAAATAGAAAAAGAAAAAAGAAAAACAGAAAAAAACATTTAGAATTGAGATGAAAAATATTTTACATTTAGACAGTTTCTCTCTTTTATTTTTGTGAATTTTTTCATTCCCAACATTTTTTTCTCCAACATTTTTTTTTTTTTTTTGTTCAACATTTAATAGAAAAACAAAATTAGAAAAAATGTGGAGAAAAATAGACAAAATGATAGAAAAATTGTTATTTCAGCTCGTTGTCAGTGAGATAACAACGAGAGCTACCAATGAAAATGGAAGCAGAAGAACTCTTTTGCTTGGTTGAATGCTTGTGTTTGTCAAGCAATTTCGTAATGGATGCGGTCATTTTAAGAGATTTGACACTTGACATACAAATAAAAAATACAAAAATATTTTGCAGCATTTTTTGTTCTGTTTTCTCCTTTTTTTTGTTTTTTTTTTGCAAAGTTAACGAAAAACTGCATTTAAAAGTCAGTTTATAACTTACCCATTATAATCGTTACAAGGAGTACCAGGCTTAGCATACATATCGGGTACATCGAAAGGTGCATCATTCCATTCAAACGAACTACGGCAGGGGTTATCCTCACCAGGTAGCTTACAGCATAGTTCACACGATTTGATTTTGTCATCTTTGGGACCAGGTATACATTGACATGATTCTAGGCCATAGGCTAAACAGATGCTGCCCGTGCATTCACCCATATAACAGACAAACTCTTTGTTGCAAATCGTTTTATTGGGTTTATTAATCGAGGGCGGACACTGGGGCATATGACCATCACAGAAACTGGGATCACGACAACCATTGTCATCACGACATTTATCACCGTACTTAGCTTACAGTCACCCGTACAGCAGGGCCCCTGCGAAGGACTACACATGGCTTTAGGTGTTAGTGTGCAAGGCTTCTCATCTATGCGAGCATGACGAGACATGGGAAAACAGCAAGCGTCTTTGCAGTCTTCTTCCCAACCACAATCGCATTGTTCGCCTGGCTCCACTACGCCATTCCCACAGATGGACGATTGCGGTTCAGTAAAGCAACCTTTGGCACTGCGCGCCTTGGCATTAAGTACTGGTTCAATTGACTTTAGAGAACAGGGTGAAAATTTATTGTTATTTTTCTTATCGCCAGAAGTGGCTCTGGCAAACATAATATAATTGCCATCCTCACCGCCAGGAGTGCATTGTTCTGGATCGTGCTGGAAATAGAATGAAAAGAAAAATAAAAGATTGAACATATTTTCATTATCGACAAACATACAAATTACAAATACAAATTAATACAAATTTTAGATACAACTGTAGCTCCATGTAAAGCACACCAATCTCGGAAAGAAAAAATTAGAAACCACTTTGTTCTGTATTCTTTAGCTATTTTTTTTTTTTAATTTTAAATGGAATAAAATGATTTTTTGCTGCTTTACCAAATCAAATATTTGAGCATACACTTAGACCGCACGTTAATAGCTGCAATTTGATCCTTAGCTTAGACTGTAGGCTTTTTCTTTATAATGTGGTTTTGAAACCAATCTGGTGCTACGGAGTATAGTTATGGGGCACCGTCTGAGTTTCAAAGATTGAGCGAAATCTAAGACGTAAAACAACATTTTCTTACATATAAAGGGTCCGCCATCTACCGTTTTTTTTTTTCAACTAGTGCTTATTTCGTGAATGGTAACACTTAGCTCATGTCTGATTTGACAGATAGTTTTGTTCTTTCGCTGAACGAATATGGTTGTGTATACGCTTGAACAACGCCGGGAAATATTGCGACATTACTTTGAAAATCATGGTAATGTTGCAGAATCAAAAATCATCTTTTCAGATGAAGCTCATTTTGATCTTGACGGGTATGTAAACAAGCAAAATTGTCGCATTTGGGGCACAGAAAACCCGCTCGCATACATTGAAAAGCCGATACATCCAAGACGTGTCACTGTTTGGTGCGAATTTTGGTCCAGTAGCATAATTGGGCCATTTTTCTTCGAAAATGAGCAAGGAGTGGCCGTTACAGTCAATTTGGCGGACTCTATATTTAAAGAAGAAAGACTGCAGACCTGATAGAAAAACAGCTTGATTGCAATTGCAATGACATTAAGGCCATATCATTTACATTCTCTCACAAGTTGATTTCATTTTTAAACTTCAAGAATATTTCGTTTAACATTAAATCTACAATTAAATTCGCATTTAATCCCAATTTTTATTTTTTTTATTTTTCGCCACTCACTCTTACTGTAATGCAATTTTTAATAGCTTTGAATGCAATTTTCTATGGCATCATATTTTAGTGATTTCTTTCTCTCTCGCGCTCTTTCGTTTTATTTCTTCTTCTTGAACTTTCTGTTTTTGCAGTATCACCATCACAGCTTCATTGCTTAATTGCTTGTGAAAACTGTATCGATTTTTGGAAGATTCATTTTTCGTTTTTAAATCATTTTCACTTCATCAATTTCGCCTGCATCTATTTTGGAATCAATTCGTTTTTAGTTCGTTTGCTTTTGGCGTTACTGCTCTAAAAACCAAAAAACAAAAAAACAAAAAAAAAAGACAAGAAAAAAAAGCTGAAGAAAGTAATTTGTCTTTGTAGCAATTAAATCGATGCTTAAAGACGAATGCATGGATGGATGTATGGATGGATGGATGAATTGATGGTTGGATGTATGCATGCTTTCGATTGAGTGTGTCTGTCTGAGCATTTACTTTCTACAGATCAAGTGTAGACTGACTGAGAAGTTGAATAAAAGACACTCTGACGATTACAGACAATCATTCAACAAATAATTGCAATTTCTGCATGTGCATATGCATGTGTTTTAGGATGTGCAAGTCTGAGTAGTGGAATAAATAAAAATAGAGAAGAAACAGAAGTTTCAAATTTGCGAAATTGTTGCTTGCATATGTGTATGGCTGGCTTTGTATGTCATACATACATTTAAACGTAGCAGTGGCATTCTCTATATTTGTGTGTGTATGCGTGTAAAATGGAAAATTTTGTTCTTAATAAAAAGCAATATTTTTATTTGTCTTTTTCTCTCTCTCTCTCTCTGTGTGTATGCGTGTGAATGCATTATATAACTTCCTGTTTCCTCCTGCAAATACACTCACTTTGTATGAATATAATCGTACTTTTGCAAACAAGCATCAGTATATTATCTGTGTAAGTAAGTGTTGCAATGTCACACAAAAAGTTATCTGTTACAGTGACTTACGAAATAGTGTTTTTCATAATTGTTGCATATTTTTTGTTTGTTTAATTGTTGTTGCATTAACAGTTTTGTTGTTGTTAAACAGTGAGTAGTAAAAGTTGTTACAATTTTCTTTTTGTCACAATTATTAATCTGATAAAACACGATGTGTGTATGAAGGTAATCATTTACTAAATTTTTTATTTGCGTAATAGCTCTCCTGTTTTATAATTTAAAAGTCTGTGCAAAATGATTTATTTCCGGTAAATTTGAAATTTGTATATGGTCCGAGATGTAGAAAGTTGTAAATACCACCCGATGTACGACAATACTTTGCTTTTTTTGCAAATGCCAATTCCGTATCTTGTATCAAATCGCCCTGAGGAACTTTTGGTTTCTCAAGTTTACCATGAGGGGTTTTCCTGGCCTTTATTGCCAGCTCATATACACTTTTGTTCTCCGTGACTCCATGCTGTTCTGGTACTCATATAATGTATACCGTGTCCTGTTCGGGCATCCAGGTTATTCCCTCCGGTGTTTCATGGACCTCCACTTGGACGAAAATATTGTGATCCGTGAGTCGGTAGTAAAATTTAGTTTCTGGTTTATCGATATAGAAGCTCAGACCTGTTTTATACCCAAGTTTGAAGCCGTCTGTATAACAATAAGTTTTCATACTGCCCTTGCAGTCGTTACGTTATCCCAAGAAGTTGTTTCTGGAAAGTGTACTCCACACTTGGCAACAACCGATTCCTCGGGTATTCGGCCATATACCTCGTCGTTGTGAAGTAATCCGCCGAAACCTCTAAGACATCTCTGATTGTTCGATCTAAAATACCTGTTGATTCCCTCGCCCAAAGCATGTAATCGTTTCGTAGTCAAGGCTGCATCATACTTTATCTGTATGCCTCTAGATTGGGCGCATAGAATATATATATTGATTGGCAAGTAAATTCTGATAGAAGCTTTTCCAAATATGTATGTATGTATGTATGTATGTACACTCAAAAATATATTGATTGTATGGATATTTTTAACAGTACAAGTCGTTTATTTCATTTTTTTGTTATCCCTGTTAAAATAAGCAAAGTGTGATTATGGCTTTTTTAATTTTAGTTGACTATATACATATGTAGTTGCAACCATCGAAAAGTAGAAGAAAATAGGAAAAATAAAGCGTTGAGACAAGAAAAAAAACGTATGTTTGTTGAATCACAATGTTGTACAGTTCCTGTTGTTAAAAAAGTTTAACAAAAAGGATTTTATGCACACGCGACGAACTGTAACTAATTGCATTAAGTGCAATTTTTTTCATGTATGTAAGTATGGGCTTACACACACACACACACACACACACACACACACACACACACACACACACACACACAAACACACATACTTGTATGCCTACCATTTTACACTTCTTCTTTTTTTCTGCTCATAAGGGAATGCGAGAGCAGTATAAATATTTTATATATTCTTACACACTTATGCATTCGTGTATGTTCACATTTTGTATGTGTGTGTGTGTGTTGTAATCCATTTCTATATGAATTTTCATCTCAATATTTTTGCTGCACACATCCTCTTTTATTGTTGCCGCCAGTGTTGCCAAGTCTCAATAAAAAAGTACAAAAAAAAAAAAAATCTAAATATTAAGACCAAATTTTAAAACAAGAAATCATTTGATTGTTATTATTTTCTATATCGATTTTATAGAAGTATTGACTGAATAAGATGGTCTAACACAACTTGTTACATTACTTGATAAAGCATATTTCCAAATATGTGCCAAATTTTTTTATTATCAGTTAACAAACTTCGCATAATAGAATATATATATCGTACTCCGTGAACTTGAAAATTTGAACATTACTCGTACGTTATTAAACTTAAACTTACACAGTAGGTCGCCAAAAATCCTTTTTTTAGGTTATACTCCAAATAAGTAATAAACATTAAAAACAATCATTACCTTTATTTGGAAGTGGCGTGGTGTAGTGGTTAGAACTCAGGCATACAACATAAATGACCCAGTTTCGAATGCCAGCAAATATCATGAAAAATAAAATTGCGAGAGAGCTGTAAAACTGCCTTCAGACAAATCTACCCAAAGAAGCCCCCTCTCCCGCTAACCTCTGCTGATGATGACAAGCATCAGACGAATGATCTGGAAAAAACGCCACCTACTGAAAAAAAACAAAGCTAAGTAAAGATCACCACCACCACTTAGCAAGGATCTTCACCACTGTACAATCATACGGAGGGAAGCTACATCTACTTGAAGCTTAAAAAAATCAACTTGATTAATGAAACTGAAACAAATGGCGTGATGTAGTGGTTAGAACTCAGGCATACAACATAAATGACACAGTTTCGAATGCCAGCAAAGATCATGAAAAAATAAAATTGCGAGAGAGATTTAAAACTGCCTTCAGACAAATCTACCTTAAGAAGCCCCCTCTCCCGCTTACCTCTGCTGATGATGACAAGCATCAGATGAATGATCTGGAAAAAACGCCACCTACTGAGAAAAAATTACAAAGCTAAGTAAAGATAACCACCACCACTTAGCAAGGATCTTCACCACTGTACAATCATACGGAGGGAAGCTACATCTACTTGAAGCTTAAAAAAATCAACTTGATTAATGAAACTGAAACAAGTGGCGTGATATAGTGGTTAGAGCTCAGGCATACAACACAAATGGCCCAGTTTCGAATCCCAGCAGAGATCATGACAAAATAAAATTGCGAGAGAGATTTAAAACTGCCTTCAGACAAATCTACCTAAAGAAGCCCCCTCTCCCGCTTACCTCTGCTGATGATGATAAGCATCAGACGAATGATCTGGAAAAAACGCCACCTACTGAGAAAAAATTACAAAGCTAAGTAAAGATAACCACCACCACTTAGCAAGGATCTTCAAAACTGTACAGTCATATGGAGGGATGCTACAGTGGATTAATCATCTACTTGAAGCTTAACAAATCAACTTGATTAATGAAACTGAAACAAATGGCGTGATGTAGTGGTTAGAACTCAGGCATACAACATAAATGACACAGTTTCGAATGCCAGCAAAGATCATGAAAAAATAAAATTGCGAGAGAGATTTAAAACCGCCTTCAGACAAATCTACCTAAAGAAGCCCCCTCTCCCGCTTACCTCTGCTGATGATGACAAGCATCAGACGAATGACCTGGAAAAAACGCCACCTACTGAGAAAAAATTACAAAGCTAAGTAAAGATAACCACCACCACTTAGCAAGGATCTTCACCACTGTACAATCATATGGAGGGAAGCTACAGTGGATTAATAATCTACTTGAAGCTTACAAAATCAACCTGATTAATGAAACTGAAACAAAGCAATGGTTGCTTTGTGGAAAGTAAAGATGCTCTCTAGAGGATGGTGCAGAAAACAAAAACATTATTTTACTTCGAGATGAAAAGTAAGCAAAGTGGGAAAAAAGTACACATCTAATTTTGGTTAGAAATAAGAAAAAACGGCAACACTAGTTGCCACTGCTGCTTAAGTTACCGTTGCATGTGGCAAGTATATAAATAAACGATGTAAACTTATTTTTAGAACTTTAAATGAACTTCATAAAGAAAAAAATGAAAAAATAGGAAAAAAGAAAAGAGATGCGTTAAAATTTTTTTTTATTTTTTTTTCCTTTTAATGCATTATGCCACCAAACTAACTGCACGTAACACTTTTTTAGTCATTGATTTATGAACTTTGATAATATCTTTTTTTTTACTTATTCTGCTCCTTTCTCTCGCGCGTTTTTGTGTTTCAAAAGTGGAACAATCTAAATAATTACAAATGTTTTAATTTGTTTGAACCTTACCGGTGAACCAAAATTATGACCAATTTCATGGGCCAAAGTAACATGAGAAACAGCTGGTGGTACATGCTTGCCATAATTTAAAAGGGTTACGATGCCAGTATTTAAAGATTTTAATGAACCACGATAGTGCTGAAAAAAAAGATAATAAAAATATTAATTTTTTTATTTTGTTTTGAACTATTTTATAAAACTTATTTATGTACTAATGTATGTATGTTATGTATGGTGTGTATGTATAAGGTAAGAGAAAATATATTTTCAAATATGGTATTTTAAACAAATCTTCAGCAATACATTAAAAAAAATTGAAATGAAAATATTATTCATACGCCTTAGCATGCATGCATTGCATTGGAAAAATATATGAAAAACATTTTATAGGTTCTGTTAGATTCTATATGTTGGCCGTTTTATTTCAGTTGAAACATGCCTGACTATAAGAAAAATTTAAAATTTCTCTCCCCTCATTTGCTTCAATACTTTCTTTTAAATAATTTGTAAACAAATTGAGAACGAAAAATGTTTTCTTGTATTTCTAATCGCATGTACATACAGTGCGCTCGGAATAACGTCAACTAAGTAAAATCTAATTTGTGTAGTTTAAAGCGTTTTTATGATTCATCCACTAAAATCAAATAAAAAGAAATTCAAAAAATAAGACTTTCAATGTGAACAAAAAATCAACTAAAAAGAAAAAGACAATAGATATGTAACTTCATTTCTATAATACTTATAAGGGGAATCCCCAAATTATGCACGTTTGTATGTATGTGTTACAACTGTTACTGAACCTAAAATTTTGTTTTATTTAGAGTTGATTTTTAGAGCTTTGTGTTGTGGTTGACAATGTTGGAAAAACATTGTTGATGTTTTGGGATGTTGATGAAATCGAGTGTTGATGTTATACCGAGTGCACTGTATGTAGGTATGCACTGTAATATTGAATCCAATACTTTTCATTTGCTTGTTTTTTAAAAAGAAAATTTATTATATATTTATCACATACATATTTCACACATATAGTATCAGAGATACATTCTTATTCATTCTGGTAGATTTATTCGTTTTACAAATTGCTATAGAATATATTTTATTTCACTTTTATTTTTACTTTTGCAAAACATTTATGCGAATGCAATACAATAGGATGGTTCTGTTAATAAATATATATTTTTTTCCAAATTGTATTTATTTTAAGATTATTGTTGGAACATAAATATCATGATATATAGCCAAACGAAATAAATTACCAAACAATACTTCTTATTGAGTCTTATGCTAGGAACTAAGCATTCTTGCTAGAGCTTGCTTTACTTAATAACATCTTTTTTGCTCAGAAACTGAACGAACGACATGGTTAACATTTGGAGTATATATTTGGGAGCATTTAGTTATACTTTTAAACACTGTGTGGCAAATTTCTTGGTTCACCTTTACGAAGGCCGTATAGGCCGTATTTATTTAATTTTGTTATGACGAAAAGAAGAAGAAAAATTATTTTGAACCACCCTAATGTTCATTCGCAACTGTACTAACTTTGTCTATCTGTCTATCTGTGTGTATGTATGTATGTATAAAAGGATTTGTTATAGAGTTGTTATGTTTCACCTGAATATGTGTAGCAATAGCACTTTAACTGGGTCATTACATAATATCGATTTGCTCAATTGTAAATTGAGCTAAGAGGCTCAATTGAAAAGTTAATGGACGTAATTAGATATCTTTTTTAACATTCTCATGTTAAAATTGAATAATTATTATGGAAATTTCACATTGAATTTTAGGATTTCATTTCATTATTTGACTGAATTCCCAATCGAAAGCTTTTAAACCAACAGCTGACAGATTCTCATTATTTATCACATCCAATCGTTTAACAAGTGTAGGTTTTTAACAATTGTAAAGAGAATACTCACTCTTAGTGAGTATCAGTAATAAAATGCGGTAAGAAAAAATGAAAACAAAACATTTTTTTAAAGTAATTTTAAATTTAATTACATTCTATAGTAACTTTTATTGCTCAAGCCCTTAAGGTTTTGATAAAACTTTTAATAAAATTAAACCCCATTTTAATTGGTTTCGGTCTGTTTCTGTCTTTTTTTAAATTTCTATCCACTGGTTACATTAAATTTATTAAACTAATAACTTCAAAACAATTTTTAACTGCACCAATTTATAAACAGAGACAAACACATACAGATAGTCAATGGAATACACTCTGGTTCATCAGGATAGAACCACATGGTTTTTAAACTAAAAAAGACCATAATGAGACCAGAAACAATAAATAAAAATTTTTTCACACAAATACGAGAGCTGTTCGAACAACAATGAAGAACAATCCCCTGAAACTTCAATACACTTATGTATTCCAACGTTTTTCTAGCAATTCTATCTTTTGATTAAAATAATTTCCCTGTAGCTCCTCAAAATAATCGTTTACAGCTGCCATTCGAGATAAAACGTTTTCCAGAAAGGAAGTTTTTAGATTTGGAACAGGTAGAAATCAGAGGGAGCTAAATCAGCAGCATAAGTTGGGTGGTCAAGCAATTCGTATTTCAATTCATTGAATTTTGCCATTACAATAATATTCTGAATTTATATACTTATACTTAAAAACTTTTGTAATCCCAGAAAACCGTTGCCATGGCCTTACCAACCGATTGAACTGCTTTTGCCTTCTTTGGTGTACTTCCACCAGTTTCAGTCTATTGTTTGGATTGTTCTTTTGCCTCTGGTGTATAGTGATGGATTCATGTTTTCTCGAGAGTTATGAAACGACGCTTAAAATCCATTTTATTTCGCTTAAATCGATCCAAACAAGCTTGAGAAATTTTCACTTGAATGCGTTTCTGGTCAACTGTATAGCAGAAAGGTTTTTTACCTGTAATTCTTGATGCAAAATAAAATGCATTCCATCATTTGAGATATCTATGGCATTACCTATTACAGGCACTTTCACTCATCGACCGTCTAATATACATGCACTGTAGCTATGATTTGTGGCATTGTTGTTTTTTGGACGTCCACTACGTGGTTGATCTTCAATGCTTGTACGACCACGTTTAAATTCTGCAACCCAAGTTTTTACTATTGCATATAAAGGAAAACCTTCACCTAACACATTCGTCATATCATTAAGAATTTCTTGTTCCGATAAACCTTTCCTAAGTAAATATTTAATCACACCACGAATTTCTAATTTTTTCATTATAAGAAATCACTGAAGCGCCTTTTTTGAACACTTGTTACGATACCAATGAGTTGACATCTCTAAATGAAATTGAACATCTGTTCATATGACGGATGGAAGTTTTCATTATACAAAGGTCACTGCTGTTTATACCGCCATTACTATGTCAGGCTAAGAACATTTAAATGATAATTTCAACTCAATAATCCAAGCCAAACTCATTGTATTGGTATTCGTCCTTTCATGTTTGCAGTTAAGCAAACAATTATTACATTATTTGTGGTTCAACAGTATAGAACCACTTATCAGTATTTATTCAGTATTTAGCTGGAGTAAATGCAAATAATTCAACAATCTTTAGTTTAATCAGCGCACAGACGGCATTGCATTCTTATACTCATAGCGCTTTCATACTCATTGCAATAAGTACACACACGATTTCATAAACTAAAGGTTGAAGTAGTCATCATACATATATTTATTGTGTATAGACGATGTATGTTGCATGTTTGCTGCGTTACTTTTCATTTTTGTTTTATTTCTCTTTTAAGCAATATTGCTTGCATACTTGAGTACTACTCGAAGAAGTTAAGTGATTTGAATAATTTATGAGTATTATGAGTATTTTCTGAAGTATGAATGACTGGTGCATACTCATTGCTATTTGTACTTATGAATCAATGTTATTGCGAGTATGAATAGTTGAATTTGAATGATGTGTACTCACTTATACTTATAAATTGATGAATGAGTATTAGTAGCGAATAAGCGATTCATTGCTGGTTTTTGGTGGACATGTGTAGTTCCGAAAACTGAAGCAAAAGCTTCAACGGTATACCGCTGGATGTGGTTCTATCCTGATGAACAAGGGTGTATGTATGTCAGTAAATATAAAAGTTTTTAAATTCAAATTCAAATTCAATTAACCGCAATTCAATAATTGGAAACTTTCCGTTTTTTCTATTTGCCTCAAATAGAAACTATGTGTGTATGTAGGTTTGTGTTATAAGTAATAAATTAAATTTTTTTTATATAGAAATCAAGCAAAAAATAAAAAAAAATTGTGTAATTGTTTTATTTAATTTGCGAGATATAAAAATAGTTTTAAAACATTTTGTCATGCCTGCAGGTTTGTCTTGAAAGCAATTTAATTAATAAATCAATAAACTCATATACACACATGTTTTTTTTATGACTTTTAGGATTAATGAAATATTTTCTTGTTTAAACGTATAAAAACCTTAATATATCATTGATCTAATTAACCATTAAATTAAAATATTTATAGCAAAAATATATATATTTATTCATATTTATTCATTTTCAATAGAACAAAATATTTTTTCCAAATCGCACACCAATAAGCAAATATTTAATTGTTAAACATTTTATACTTATGGATATAAATGACATTAATTAAATAGTGATCCACGAAAAAAAGCAAAATAAAATAAAATAAAAGAAAAATGGAAATATAATCTCATTACTTACTTAAAGAAAATCTATTTCGAAATTACTTATTTATTCAATTTAGTCAATAGATTTATTCAATTTAGTCAATAGATTTAATCCTTACGGACAATTACAAAAAATGTCTAAAATAGGGTCCGCCAAATAATTTTTTTTTTTTTGTGAAAATGCTACAGAAAAAACTACTGAATATTTTCTCAAATTTCTTTTTTTATTTGAAAGTACAATCTTTCCGGTTAAAAATGAAAAATAATTTCATTCAAATGGCTGCCTCAGCTGGCCATGCAGTAGCCTACACAATCGCTCCAATTTTTAAGCACATTATCGATTGTGTGCAGCTGTATTTCGCCAATGGCTTCACGAATATTGTCCTTTAAAGCGTCCATTGTCTCTGGCTTGTTGGCGTAACACTTATCTTTGACGTTACCCCACAAATAAAAGTCCAACGGTGTCAAATCGCAGCTCCGAGGTGGCCAAACGACATGAGCTCTGCGACTGATAAGGCGATCTTCAAAAACAGGGCGCAAAACATCGAGTGTAGCTTCGGCTGTGTGGTATGTAGCACCGTCCTGTTGAAACCAAATGTTGCTAATATCCTCCTCTTCAATTTTTGTGAATAAAAATTCGTTCAACATGGCCCGATAACGATCGCTCATTTTCGAAGAAAAATGGCCCAATTATCTCTCTGGACCAAAATCCGCACCAAACAGTGACTCGTCTTGGGTGTATCGGCTTTTCAATTTATGCGTGTGGGTTTTCTGTGCCCCAAATGCGACAATTTTGCTTGTTTACATACCCGCCAAGTTCAAAATGAGCTTCATCTTCAGCTTCAAATTCGTTCAACATGGCCCGATAACGATCGTCATTGCTCATTTTCGAAGAAAAATGGCCCAATTATGCCTCTGGACCAAAATCCGCACCAAACAGTGACTCGTCTTGGGTGTATCGGCTTTTCAATTTATGCGTGTGGGTTTTCTGTGCCCCAAATGCGACAATTTTGCTTGTTTACATACCCGCCAAGTTCAAAATGATCTTCATCTTCATCTTCAAATTCGTTCAACATGGCCCGATAACGATCGTCATTGCTCATTTTCGAAGAAAAATGGCCCAATTATGCCTCTGGACCAAAATCCGCACCAAACAGTGACTCGTCTTGGGTGTATCGGCTTTTCAATTTATGCGACAATTTTGCTGGTTTGCATACCCGCGAAGTTCAAAATGAGCTTCATCTGAAAAGATGATTTTTTTGGCAAAATCGGCATCTCCTGTAAGTCAATCACAGGCCCAGAATCTCAGCGTTGTTCAAGCGTATGCACAACCATATTCGTAAAGCGGAAGGATAAAACTAATTATCTGTCAAATCAGACATGAGCTAAGTGTTACCATTCACGAAATAAGCACTAGTTGGAAAAACAAACGTTAGGACCCTTTATGAAAAGAAGTACAAGGCTTAAATCATAAAAATTTTACATTACATTTTAGATAGAGGAGAAAAGTATAAAATTATTAAAAACTAAGGGATCAGCTAAAGTATAATTTGATCTACATATTTGACCATATAAAGTTTATAATGACGTTAATATCGACAAGAGCCATTAAATTTAACAGATTCTAAAAAAACCACAACAAATATTCCCATTTATAAGGCCAAAAATGATATATTTAACATGGTACGGCGACTTTTAAGAGTAGGCGGCTTAATTAAAGATAGTCTACAAGTATAAGAAGGCAGTATCAAATAATTGCAATCCAGATGACGTAAACAGAACAAAAAATATTGTTTCTGAACTGGTTCAATGCGCATGATATGAGTATTATAGTAAAGATCCCACAAGACTGATCCGTATTCCAAAATAGGTCTCACAAGTGAAACAAAGAGCTGTTTTGTAATGTAAGGATCAGAAAAATCCTTAGCCAACCGCTTTATAAACGCAAGAACACTTCTAGCTTTGTTCACAGCCAAATTAATACGATCAATAAAATTTAATTTACTGTCGAGTAAAATGCCGAGATCAACAAATCTCGGCACCACCCACTCTAATTGATGACCACCCAGTAAATAATTTACAGCAATTATATTACTCCTAGAGAAACGCATGCATTTACATTTTGTTAAATAGTGTTTACACCACACAAAGAAGTTATTTAGATCATTACAAAGCTAGACGTTATCAACATAATCATTGAAAGAAAGAAATATTTATACGTCAGCAGCATACATCAATATTGGCAAAGTTGATAACATTGGGAAGATCATTAATTAAAACAGAAAATAGGAGTGGCCCGCTTTTAGTTTTCTATACAACACTAGATAAAACTCGGCGTGCTTCGCTATCCCTATCTCAGTTATTTTCTTAGCTAAATTGTTTATCCTTTTTCTCCATATTGTACCCTTTCGGTCCAAATTCAAACATTTGAGATGGCCTTATAGTTCCTACGGGTAAGACTATAGGATGTGCGTTTTAGCTGCATACTTTCTTAAAACAAACGCATATTAATTCTTATGTAGTATCACTCGCTCTGATTATATCTGCCCAATATTTGTTTCATAGAAAAGTGATTGGAACAAAATTTGAAGACTGTCGCTATGAAAGTCTTTTAGATGAACAATAATAAAAATTTGCTTTGTATGGGGTATACTTCTCCCCTCTGATTATAACCGCCTTAAATTTTTTCCTATAAATCAGTTTCATACGAAAGTAATTGGGGCAAATTTTTATGACTCTGTCTGAAACAGTTCTTTAGATATGTCATTATTAATATTTGGTTTGTTTGCGGAGTACTTCACTTCCTGACCCTATTAAAAAAAAAAATAATATAAAAATAAATAAATAATCAGACAGTGAAAATTTCAAGAAAATCGGTTCAGCCGTTTCCCCGTTTATAGACTTCAAACACACACACATATATATACATACATACATATATTCATACAAACAAACACACATTTAGATTTTTAAAATGTCATTGCAATATTTCAAAAAATGCTATTTTATATTTCATAAAATTTGTTGAAAATTTTGAGTTTTTGACTAACGAAAAATGCACTTGTAGAGCAACAGTCCTTGCATCATTAAGCTTCATGTAAAACTATTGTCGGGGTTTCGAGTTTTTTCAAATTCAACTGATTTTTTGTTTAGCCATTACTTTCCTAATAAAACCAAAAAAGTGTGTACGTTGTCATTGTCATTAGTAAGAGTGTGTCATTGTGTGTGTGTACATATAACTACATATGTGTGATAAACTTAAGCCATTAATGTGTTGTGTAGATGTCGTTGTAAACATTAAAAAATTACTAAAATTTTGGCACATTTTAAACAAATATAACAACAACAAAAGCAACAACAACAAAACTTTTAAATATTACAAGTTAAAACACTCACTTACAAATTACTTACTCTCTCTCTCTCTTTTTCTTACTCTCACTTTATCTAATTCTGTAACCTCCTGCTTTTAGTGAAATTTTAAAAGTTTAAAAACATTTATGAGGAAAAGTCAACGTGTTGTACTTCTGAAATAATTGTTTTGTTTTGTTTTTTTTCTATAAGATATGACAGTGTATTTGTGTATGTGTATTGGTCATCAGTTCAATATTAGTTTGTTATATAACAATTACAAGCATACACACATGCATATATAGAAACGTATGTCTGGGCCATTGAATTGGAAAATTATACTCAAACGTTTGTTGACAAAACTCTAGTTTACACAAACATTTGCGTTTTCATTAAAAGTGAAAACTGGGTTGCTTACCTGACTGCCTGCCACACAGTCAGACGACGTATGGCCAACCAACCAGTCAACCAGGCAATCGAGTAACTAGACATGTTGCCTGCCTGCTTGCCAGCCTGCATGCATGTAATTCTTACCATCTGATGTCCTGGCAGCCCAGCAACCTGACAGCCAATGTATGTACATGTATATGTAATGTTTATATATTGATGCTTCAATTGTTTGTGAGTGTACATATGCATACGAGTATGTATGTTTGTGTGTGTGTATTTATGTATGCAAATGCATGAATGCATTAAATGTTGGTATAGCTGAAATAGTTGTTGCTGTTGTTGAACAGTTTTTTTTGGAATTTTTTTGGTTTTTGTTGCTGCAATAAGAAAATAAAAAAGTGTAAAAATGTTAAATGTGAAATGAAGTCAAGGGTGACTCCGTATAAACATACGCTATCAATGGTCTATAAATGCCAGTACAAATGAAATGAGTCTAAAGACAACAACAACAACAAATATGTATTTAAAAAAATAAATAAAAGAGACGTAAATATGGATGTACTGATTGTACATAAACGAATGACGGATTTTTTTTTTATTTGCATTGCCATTTTGTGTGTTTTATTTACATGGCATTTTACACAATTCCTCCCCGTCTCCCTCTGCAACTCTCGCTAGCGCATGCACCTTTGTTAACCTTAAGGGAAATTAACTATTGTTAACCATGAAAAAAAAAAACAACAAAAAGTTTGCAGCAAGCACTGTTGTAACAAATACTCGTAAAATAAAAATACAAATTTGTTTGCCTTTAAATGTCCAACCAGACGTATGAGTATTATTGTTATTAAATTCAATTAAATATTACGTATACGTTGAGTATTCTCAGCTTGTTTTCATTACGAACAATATTTTCATGCAACATTACATTTTTATTACGACTACAGCTGTTTTTGCTGTAGTTGTTGTAGTAGCTGTAGTTTTATTTACAATTAAATTTATAATCAACCCTGAGCTCTCTGTAAATTTATATACAATATGTATTTTCGAGTAACTAAATGAATTTCTGGTTATTAGCGACTCTTAATACCATATTGTGAGGGGGGAAATTTTTTATTTTATCTGAAAAATTGTTATTAACGCAGTAAAAAATAAATAAATAAATAAATAAATAAATAAATAAAAATTAACAAAGCCACTATGTTGGTAATTTTAATTAAAATTTCTTTTGAGGCCTTACTTTATTAAAAATGTCTCCCCTTTTTGAATTTTGACACCGAAGTTTTAACGAAAATGTATGTAATTGGAGAATAATATAGGATACTTCTGAAACCTAAAGTAGCCTGGGAGATTAAAAACTGAAACAAACTATTGATCATAATTACTAGCTGGCTGGTACATTCTTTGCATAAAACTTTAAATATTTATTTTTTGACATACAAATTTTAAGAAATAATTTTCATATAATTTTTTTTTACTTTACTACCACACATTACAAAGATCTTTAATGGCCTTAAAATGCATTTCAACTTAAATATTCTCAAAATCTATAAAAATCTGGCATAAAATAAAATTCTATCTACTGGCAGTTCTCACATTTGTGTTCAAGAATAAACTATACCGAGAAGTGCAATCAAAACAAAAACAAAAAATGCATACAAATAATAACAGCAATGCAGCAGCAGCAATAACAACAATAATAACAAAACAACAACAAAACATAAAGTCAACAAAATGAAAATGTAATTAAATCCAATAAGAGAACTGACCATAATAAAGATATGAGAGGCAATTGTTTCGTCTCCGTATTGGTGTACACATGTAAGTAAGCCAAAGGGTATTTCAAAATGCACTGGCAATATTGTATATGACGTCATTTATTAGAAATAATTCAAAAATAACTTAAATTTTTCTTTATCAATTGTTAAGCGATTATTAAAAAGAACCCATCCTTCTTTAAAAAACAAATCCTTGAAATGTTAACATCGATCGGCTCTCTACAACGTTTATTCACTACAGATCTGCCTGCGTCTTTATGCTGGCACAATGCAACACAACAACAGATGTTTAATGATCATGTATGACTGCTGTTACTGGTGTTTGGTACACACAGTTCTTTCTACTAAAATTAGTTTATACTGATGCGCAACAATCTGTGCAATAAAATAAACAATAATTAATGAAAATCGATAGGTAAATACTTATTTTATTACCAATAAAGTGAAAGTATTATTTTTGTAATTGTATGTAATGGGTGTCGTATAAGCGACAATTTCTCTTCAAAATTCATAAATATCACTCATATGCTCAGTGGAATTTTCGTTAATTACGGCAAAAATTTTTTTTTTTCCCAAAACTAAATACTTTCACTCTGTTGGGTATAAGATAAGTATTTACCAATCAATTTGCAGGAATTACGAGGGCGGATGGATATTGAAGCTACCTAAGTAGGAAAAAAACATTTTTTTTTTCAAAAACCATTCATTTCTCAACATAGTCTCCTTTTAGCACAAAACACTTAGTAAGACGATTTTCCAACATTTTTATACCATCTGAATAATACGATTTTGGGAACTTCTCAAAATAAGCATTAGTTTCGGTAATCACTTCTTCGTTTGAAATGAATCTTTTTCCTGCGAGTCATTTTTTCAAGTTTGGAAACAGGAAAAAGTCACTAGGGGCTAAATATGGACTATAAGGTGGATGATCAACCAATTCGAAGTGGATTTCTCGTAGTTTTAGCATCGTATCTAATGCTGTGTGAACCGGTGCGTTGCCTTGAAGAAAGAGCACTTTTTTCTTGTTTAAATGTGGTCGTTTTTCTTTAATTGCATCAACCAATTGATACAATAATGCACAATGCACGATAATACTCTCCTGTGATTGTGGATCCCTTTTCAAGATAATCGATAAACAATATTCCGTGTACATCCCAAAATTTTGCTGTCTTCGCCTTCTTCGGAGCAGTTCCGCCAGCTTCCACCCATTGCTTCGATTGACTTTTGGTTTCAGGTGTGTAGTGGTGGACCCACGTTTCATCAACATTTATTAATCTACGCTAAAAATCAGCAGGATTATGCTTTATCATGTCCAAACACCGTTGTGGAGTGATCTGTCGAACTCGATTTTGTTCAGCACTGAGCAAACGTGGCGCCCATTCTGTCGATAGCTTTTTCATATGCAAATGTTCATGCAAAACGTTGAACACACGTTCGTTTGATATGTTTACCATTTCAGCAATCTCACGTATTTTGACCCGGCGATCATTCATAACGATATCGAGGATTTTCTTGATATTTTCTTCAGTAACCGCCTCTTTTGTTCTTCCTGTTGATGTTTTCTTTTGTTTCTTTCGCCGCTTTGCCTTTCAAATAATAGTGTTTAATCACTACATGAAATTCACTCTTTTGCATTTCCCAAGAAACGCAAAAGTTGCTTATTTCAAACGACTACAACAAATAAACTAATCAATGAATTTGGCTAAAATTTTAACAGATGACGTTTGACAGACCGTAATTTCTAATAAAGAAAAAGTTTCTGTGTTTGTGCTGCCATCTAGCGCTAGGTAGCTTCAATGTCAATCCGCCCTCGTATGATTTAGTTTATTTCTACTCGTATTATATGCAACTTTAGGAGCAAATAGTCAAACTGGTAAGTATTTGCTGCCTTCTATTTTTTGTGAATTTGTAAAAATCAAAAATATCATTAATTAAAAAAAAAAAAAATTATGATTTTTTTGTCAAAAACTCCAAAAATACCGGTTATATTAAAAAATGACATTAGAATGACTTAAAGTTGGTACGATTTGAAATTGTCTAACACATGGCTTAACGAAATTGAATAAGTCGTTTCAAAGTTATCATAAGATGTATGAAGCAGCCTTACTTATCCATAGAATCTCACATGTTAGAATCTCACATGTTTTGATGTTAGGCGACTATAGCGCATCAAAAGTATATATTAAATATCAAATGTATTCTTGCTTGTTGCATAGTGCAATCAAATAACAATCTGAAGACTACGAATTATATTTCTTATTTTATTTAGATTTTGTATTAATTTTGGGACACCCTGTGGTTTTGTCTATATCTTACACTCATGAGTACATATAAGCAATGAGAGAGAGAGAGAGATATATATAGAGGGTGGTAAAGTGAGAAAGATATTATAGTTCATGATAAACATAAGCAATAATGATTGTTAATGTTAAAGATACTGATGACATGCATATGCATGAAATATAAATTTCATTTGTGCATTATTGTATATGTAAACTTTACATACAGATATACATACATACACACATATACACATGCATTTCCAGTAAAGATCAATTACAATTTAATGCAAATGAATATTTAAATGAAAAAAAAACACACACACATACGTAGAGGCATGCAATCTCTTGCATATTTGTGTCCAATAAACAAATATTTATATCAATTTGTTTATTAAATACATACATAGGATCTCACACTTGCACATACGCACACACACACACACACACACACACACATGCGTAAACAAATCACAATAATAATAATTACAATAAGGAACAAAATAACACACACACACACTCACACACACAATAAAACCAATAAAATGAAATTTTTAATGAAAAAAAAAATCCTCGTCTGCAATAAATACTTTTTAATGTAAATTTTTTCAATCATTTATTCAGGCAAAGCCACATTTTTTCTTTCTCTCATAATTAAAATCTTCCATATTTATTTTGTTTTTATTTTGATTATTATTTTTAAGCTTCATCAAGGAAAACTGAGTAACATTTTCATATTATGGTTTATTAAAATGGCAAAAAAATATTATATGTTCTCGGAATAATTATTATAAAAGGAAATGTGATGCATGGCATTAATTTCGTATCATAAAGCGTGTTTTTTATAGTGGTATAGAACTTTAAGTTGGCATTACTTTTCAAGATGGTGACCGATTTAACAGTTGTCAAGTGATTTATTCGCAGTTTGGCTTGGCAATTCATCATGAATCGACTCACTCCCGAACAACGCTTGCAAATGGTGTAATTTTCATTTTCATAAGCAAATGTTTTTTTTTTTCAATTTTCAATTTTTTCAATTTTCATAAGCGAATTTTGTTTAGCGATGAAGCGCTTTTTTAAAAACGATGGTGGCCAGAACGTTACAGTCAATGGTGATCGGTATAGAGCCATGATTACTAACTTTTTCATTCCTGAATTGAATAACCATGATGTCCAGGAGATGTGGTTTCAACAAGACGGCGCAACATGTCACACAGCTTGTGCCGCAATAGATTTATTGAAAGACACGTGAATTGGCCTCCAAGATCTTGTGATTTAACACCGCTAGACTACTTTCTGTGGGGCTAAGTAAAGTCATTGGCCTATGCGGTAAAACCACAAACGCTTGACCATTTGCAAGACCACATTCGCAGTGTTATTGCCGATATACGGCCACAAATGTTGGAAAAAGTCATCGAAAATTGGACGTCCAGATTGGACTACATCCGCGCCAGCCGTGGCGGTCATATGCCTGAAATCATATCTAAAATATAATGCCACAAGATTATCTTTCAGACAAATAATATTCATGTCAATCGAATAATCCATTGTTGTTTTATTGCAACTTAAGCTTATATACCTCTATAAAAAACACCCTATATATTAGAAGAAATGGCAAATAAAGAAAATATCGATATGCAAAAATTTTAATATATAAGTACATGCATATGTGTGTGTGTTTTGATTTTTTCTTATTTGATAACATTTCGTTTAATAATATGATTTTATTGTTATTTGTTTTCAAAAAGCAAAAGAAATATAATTTAAAAATTTAAATTTCAAACGGAATAAATTGCATTATTGAATAATAATTTTATATCTTGAGGATGTTATGATAAAATCAAAAAATTCCATAAATAAAACAGGCATTACATTAAGTAATAATAAATAAATATTTAATTAAAGCTTTTTATTAAAGAGTTTTGATTTGAAACAACAACTTTCTGAGAAAAACAACAACAACTTTTAATTACTGTACGTTTGCTTTACAATTTCAGCAACATGTTCTTCGCTCTCAGCCCATCCAACCACAAATTATTTTAAGATGATTATGTGAAACATGATAATAAATGTTAAAATTTATAAAAAAAAACAAGAACAAAAGACCCCTACCCCACCATTTTCGTGGCTTTTCAAACAAACAAAAGGCAGTGAGACAAAAAGCTGAGAACTTTATTCATGCAATCAGAACAGAATTGCAAGAAACAAACAAACAAACAAACAAACAAAAAATATGAAAACCCACTTGTAACTTTAGTGAAAAAAAGTTGCTCTTATTTTGTGTTTTGTATGCTGAAATTGAATCGGTTGAATTGTAAGCATTTTTTTGCTGCGGCCTTTTTGGTCTGATGGCCGTCGGTTGGCTGGTTGAATGGTTGTGCTTACAACAGAGGCAACCATTTTATATGTGAATACGGTTGAAATGAACAAAATGAGACAATGAATTCGCTTTATGTTTTTTTTTTTTGCAGTTGTCAGACTATATTACACTGATTTCAGTCAGATCTTGTCGATGGTTTCTATACTTTGGCTCTGTAACCAAAAACTCCATTATAAATTTTCAAGTTCACAGTGAATTTTTGTAATTGTTTATGTCTTTTTTAGTATTTTGGCTTTTTGTTTAAAAACAATGAACAACATTTTACATAAAAGTAGTTTTTATTCAATTATTCAGTGCCATTGAACAACTGCTGACTGAGATGGTAGTGGTGGTGGTGGTGGTGGTGGTGGTGGTGGTGGTGGTCGTGGTGTATGAGTGTCATTAAACATTCATAAGTAGGGCAAGCAAAAATATACTTTTAAGGGTCTTATGTGAACTATACTATAAAAATAGTGATAAAATTGTTCAAAATTTTTTATTTGAGTGTCTGAAAAATATATTTTCGCCAGAGAAAATTAACACAGAATGCAAATATCAATTTATTATTTTATTTCAATTTAATGTTCGCAAGGTCTTATTGAAACATTTTTTTTTTTTTGTAATCTTTTATTTAATACTAATAGAAACGAAATTATTTAAAAAAACACAAATAACTTTTTAAATTTCAATGTGCAATTAAAACTGTTTCCATTAAAAAGTATATTTTACGTTTTTGGCTTTAATTTAAAATTAAAATATTCCATTAGTTTTAATTACTTACCCCGTTCTTTTCACATACACCGCCAGCATTTTTCAAATCACCCGTCCAGGCCAAACCCAAAGTACCCATTTCAAAGTCTCGATAGGTGAACATGTAAGCCAAACAAAAAGCATCATAATCCTCCTCTATAAATAAGAAATGAAGAAATGGAAATTGAAATTGAAATTGAAAAAAAGATCTCATACATAAAATACATATGAATACTCTTCTACTACATACACAGGCACAAGATATATATATTCGTGAGTAAATGAAATAAATGAATGGCTTTAAATGAAAACAACAACAACAACAAAATTAAAATCAAAGGAAAGCATCATAGTTAGTCAGCGTTGTCAACTTTTCAATTTCGAAAAGCACTAAAGTTAAGAGAAATACGCTTAATTATTTAAAAAAGCACTGATTTTAAAATGATTTGTTTTGAGTTTTAATTAATATTTAATTTTTTAATATTTAGGTATTTTGCTCCCATGGACTAAGGGAGGGAGAATAATTTGGAAAAACAGAGTATTTTTCATGATATTGCTCGGTTCTGTGATAGTGCAGTGAGGTAACACAAAAATTTTTGCAACAGAATTTTCGACTGATTTCGTTTAAAACTAATTTATAGATCTTGTGAAGTGATGATCCAGGGAATTGACTCTTATACTACGAGCCAATTATATATCATACATTTTGGAGTATGTATCGGTTGTTTGCAGTCCTATTATTATTGGTGTCATATTGCTTCCATTAAATTATTACTGAGACAGCTTATGTTATTCTGTTTACGTGGCTTAAGGTAGAATCATGTTAATGGTTTTGTTCCGTTTTAGGTTAGGCTGAGGTTAAAAGTTTAGCTTAATTTTTAAATTTTTTATTTTTTCGTTTTTTTTTTTAAGACAAATACAGAATTAATAATAATTAACAAATAACAATAACTAAATCGATACATACAAATTGGCTTAATTTGCACATATCGAACTAATTTATGAACATATTTGCTAGCTTATCCAATGCCGGATTCCCTTTGACTGATGATTTGTATTGGCCATGAAGTCACTTAGACTAAATTGCAAATATTCCACTAATACCGCTCTCAGCGCACTTATGCAAAATTAAAAATTTACGATTTTTAAGTTTGGAACTTGCTTTCACTACAGCTTGAATTTAAAAAAACAATTTTTTAATCCTCTATCACTTATAAACTGCGATTTATTAATATTTTTTTTTATTTGAGATGATGACAGAAAAATAAAAAGCTCGTATTTTTTTCATTTCTAATGATTTTAATTACTTATAAAGAAAATAGCACAAAACGTAAAAATTGTACAGAAATAGCGTTTACCAATGCAGTTCTAACACTTTTACTTTCATAATTCATCAATTTAGAACACAAAACACAAGTAGAACGGTTTTTATATCATTTGAAAATTTCAAGTAAAATGGCGCGTATGCCTTAATACAGAATATCAAAATAAAAATTTCAATTTTCAACAAGTGGTGCCAACTTATTGTCTAATTTTGCAAAAGTTCGTTATTCGAGTGTGTAAACCATTGTAACAAATACGAGATTATGCTAAAAAAATGGTATGTTGCCTAAAGCCTACACTACGGTACAGAGGGTTAAAACATACATATGTATACTTATACCACAGACTATATAACTTACACTTGCAAAAAAAATTACTTGTTACTGTTTTTTTATTATCATTTGAAATTATGACTTAGTGCCAACAAAAAAAAGCGTTAAAATTAAAAAAAAAACACTAACTCGCAATTTTAAAAAGCACTAAAAATAGTGCTAAAAGCACTGAGTTGACAACGCTGTAGTTAGTAGTAGTATGTAGCAGGTAAAAAGTGTATATTTTAATATTAAATTTTAACAATTTCTGATACATTTACATTGGCCAAGTGGAAAAATTAAAAATTCTGAAATTGGAACAAATTTAAATTTTGAATTTTTTAAAAATTCCTTAAAAATTCTTTCCAAATCATAGATTTCCTAAGGCTTTAAAAATAGGTTATTGTTTCCTGCCAATTCTTTAACGCTGGAAATGAAAATAATTGCAAGATGTTAACTTAATTTTGGGCGCAAGGGTGAATTGTCTCCATGTAGCAGCACTTTTTCTTTACTGGATGAAGACATTTTTGATTAAAAAATATGTTAACGATTAGCGTTTTACGCTGTTTCAAGATAATCTTGTATGACACCATGTATATCCCAAAAGCTGACAATAAATCGATCTTAGCTTTTTTTTGGTGGACGTGATTCTAAGCAAGCCAACTCTATTAATTCTTATTAGATTTCTGATTTATAAAAACCATAACCACACGCTTTACCAAAACTTTATGATCCTGGAACTTTATTATTTTATACCTCATCATTTCTGTCATCATTTTATTACTTTTCAGATCAGGAAGCACTTGATTGATTATGGCTTACTTACCATGCTGGCTCATAGGGGCGTCAATGTTATTGGTTACGCTGATGAACTCGTTATAATGATTCATGGGAAATATGCGAGTTCGTTGTGTGATATCATGAGGACGGCCCTGGGCGAGATGTCAAATTGGTGTACTCAGGAAGGGCTCTCGGTAAGTCCATGAAAAACGGTTGTCGTACCTTTTACAAGGACATACAAGTTATCTTTTATGGATACTGCCATCAATTTTACTAAGGAAGTAAAGTATCTAGGTGTCATTCAGGATAAAAGGCTTAGTTCGAACTCACATATGGTTGCGTTCAAACCAGAAAACAAGGGCCTATTGGGAAGTCGCTCCTCCTACGAAAAAACATAGGGTCTTTCGCCGAGAATGACGCTATGGGTATACATCGCTATTATCACGTATGAGGCGATAGCTTGGTGGAGAAAGGCTGAGGAATAAATAAATAAGGCAGGGTACAGAGACCCACCTGCTTCGATAAGATTTGGGCAATGAGAATGTGTCCAATGATTGGTTTAACACGTGTGATGAGGGCGGCGAAGATCCCTAAATGCATCGGGAAGTCTGTCTATTCTACGCAGGGTGGTTGGAGGATCATTTTCGTCCTAGATGTTATACCTTTGGATCTATGAATTTGATTTGAACTGGTATGCCGATGGCTTCAAAATGAATGACTGTGTCGATGCTGGTAGATGGATGGATGAATCCAACCGAAACTTGTCGATACCACTGGGGAGATCGTTGAGTGTCTCTCAGGCTGAGCTCATGGTCATTGCCATATGTGCGGAGATCAACCCGGACAAGAGAAAGACCATTAATACATTCTCTGACAGTTAAGCTGCTTTAAGGGCAATTGGCTCGAATCGTATAACATCTAGACTGGTCGAATAGTGTAAAGATACCTAGTAAAGGCATTCGCTTAAAAATAAGATCAAGTTGTTTTAGGTATCTGAACACTGTGGGATAGATAGCGAATGCATTGGCTAGAACAGGTTCCGTGACACCCTATATCGGTCCAGAGCCTTACTCAGATGCTTGAAACACTGAAATTATTAAAGAGCATTACGCCACTCTAGGGCAGCGACTTGTTCTCAAGTATGGAAAGACGGACTTGAAACTCCTAAAGAAATTTCTTACGGGCCATTTTGGTTTGAGAGCGCATCCGAAGAGGATGGCGGTCACAGATGTGGAAGTTTGTAGACTGTGCCGCTCACTGGCATCAGAGACAACGGTACATATATTGTGTGTATAGATTTAGATGGAAATGTTTAGGGAGACATAGAGCCTCATTGGGAGATATATGGCTTCAGATCTGCTAGTATTCATTAGGAAACGAGCAGATTTGCTGAACAAACTATAGACCGAAAGGGGCACAATAGATCCCATGGGTCGAAGTGTTCTGCAATAGTGCTTGGTCTGTATGGTAATAATGGCAATGAAGCACCAAAGTACAAATAATAATTATAACTCTCATAACATTCCATCGAGGAACAAAGGTGACTTTTCTCCTTTAATCAGCTGCATCCGATTCGGTTGTTAGACTATTGATAGCCAAACAGAAATTATTTTTATAAATAAAAGTTAAAGACACACATGAATAAGCAGACTTAATTAAATTGCTACTACTTTTTGCATAGAGCCAATAAGCGAATTCTTCTTTCCGTCACGCTTTTTTGCGAGACTTTATTAAGGATTATTGCTTAATTTGATTTACGTGCCAAAAAAAGTAAGCTTTTCGTTTTGCATAAATTTCCATTCAGTCGATAAAGTCTCTTTGGCCATTAATTATAAAACTACATGGGCTATGGTGCACAAAAATATTAAAAAGAAATATTTGCTGCGTGTTTCACAGCAAAAAAAAAATTCATTTAAAACTACCAATTGAATCAATTCATTTATAATTTTCTTTAGAATTTAAATATTTCGTAAGAGACATTTACGTGGATTGTCTTGTGTAAAATAAGTGCATCTTGTCTTTGGATGCTTGCATTACTATTAAAAATTTTCTTTCAAATGCATTCTTTCAAAATATTTCAGTTTTTTAATTCAAGGCTTTAATTTTGTTGTTGCATTTTTGCCGTTGTTTTGGTTAAATTTTTCCAACGCGTAATTGATTTCTTCCAGAGAATTTTCTCTTACACTTGTAAAACATTTCTTTTATAAAATCAAGACGAATAAGAAGAGAATTGATAACGAAATTCAATTTATAAAAGGAAATCTCAGTTAAAGTACGTGCATTTGTAAGGAAAAGAAGAGATAAAAACTTGCGAAAAACGTATGTAAAGTTACAGGCTTATTTATCCATTTCAATGAATCTTAAGAAAAAAAAAAAAAAAAAACGAAAAAAAAAGAATTTAATGCATGACTACAAATGAAATTGTAAAAAATGCAAGTTTTCAAGAAATATCGGAAGTGATAGAGTTAAGGAATAAAACGAATTATATTTTCTTAAAGAATTATTTAACTTTGTGTTAACGTTTCAATCAATTATTGTTTTTAAGCAAAAATACCCTTTTCGAGCTAAGAAGTGCAGTCATTATGACACAAAAAAAGAATGTTTCCAACTTGGCCCTTTACTATACTATTCATGTGTCTAAGTTTTGAAACAATGGCTAAAAAGCGATAGGAAATGTATCAAAAAAATTGGACTAAATTCGTTGAATTAAATTCGTTGTTTTCGCCAAAAGAAAAGAAAAATAGTATTGAACGAGTATTTTAAAACGTGTATTGTTAGCAAACAACTCAATTCCTTCGAAGCAACTGGTTGGCTGTTAATGCTTTAAAGTACTAGAATTCTCCATTTGTCATTACTGACAATAAAAGTCTTAATACTTAAAAAAATTTTCATATGCTTTTAAAACCTATCATTACTAAATTTAATTAATTATTTGCCTTATATTTTAAAGATTCATAAAAAACATGCATGAAATAGTCTTGATTGGATTTAGAAAACAAATTAAAATTCAACTTAATCCCTCAGCCAATATTGTTTGAATTGTTTTTGCTATGAAATAATGTTTCATAATTATCTACAGCAAAAACAAAATCACTTTAACCACAAGGTCAGTTAGAATATAAAATCTATAATTGATTTTATGCAAATAACATAAAAGTAATTAAACATAAGTAATTAAAATTTAATTAATAATAATAATTTTTAATCAAATATAAATACAAAAAAAAAAAAAAACGAAACATTTTTTTTTAATTACTATCAAAATTTTTATTTTTTATATATGGTCCGCCAAATATTTTTTTTAAAAGGCTATAAAAAAAAACTACTGAATATTTTCTCAAATTTATTTTTTTATTTGAAAGTACAATCCTTTCGGTTAATAATGGAAAATAAATTCATTCAAATGGCTGCCTCGGCTGGCCATCAGTAGCCTACACGATCGGTCCAATTTTTAAGCATATTATCGATTGTGTGTAGCTGTATTTCACAAATGGCTTCACGAATATTGTCCTTTAAAGCGTCAATTGTCTCTGGCTTGTTGGCGTAACACTTGTCTTTGACGGCACCCCACAAATAATAGTCCAACGGTTTCAAATCGCAGTTCCGAGGTGGCCAAACGACATCAGCTCTGCGGCTGATAATGCGATCTTCAAAAACAGGGCGCAAAACATCGAGTGTAGCTTCGGCTGTGTGGTACGTAGTGCCGTCCTGTTGAAACCAAATGTTGCTAATATCCTTCTCTTCAATTTTTTGAACAAAAATTAGTTCAACATGGCCCGATAACGATCGCCATTGATTGTAACGACCACTCCTTGCTCATTTTCGAAGAAAAATGGCCCAATTATGCCTCTGGACCAAAATCCGTACTAAACAGTGAATCGGCTTTTCAATGTATGCGTGCGGGTTTTCTGTGCCACAAATGCGATAATTTTGCTTGTTTACATACCCTCCAAGACCAAAATGAGCTTCATCTGAAGATGATTTTTTTGGCAAAATCAGCATCAGGCCCACTTAGCGACGCCAAAACGCATTGGTTGGTCAGTTGGCTTCAACTCCTGAACAAATTGGACTTTGTATGGCGTCATACCAAGGTCTTTATGCAAAATTCGTCCCAATGATGTCTCCGAAATGTTCAATTGTTGAGAACGACGGTGAATTGATGTTGATGGCGCTGCACGCACACTTTCTGCCACACCTGCAATATTCTCGGGTGTACGCACTGTTTTTGGCTTTTCACGCTTTGGTTTATCGATGAGGATGCCAGTTTCCTTCACTTTTTTCACAAGATAACGAACATACGGAGCTGACGGTGCTTCACTTCTTCCAAAATCCGTACGAAATTTTCGCACACATTCAGCAACATTACCATGATTTTCATAGTAATGTCGCAATATTTCCCAGCGTTGTTCAAGCGTATACACAACCACATTCGTTCAGCGGAAGGATAAAACTGATTATCTGTCAAATCAGACATGAGCTAAGTGTTACCATTCACGAAATAAACACTAGTTGAAAAAAAAAAAAACGTTATATGGCTGACCCGATATTTCTAGTACAATTTTTGAGTCACTATCATAATAATAGTACAGCGAGTTATGAGATGTTTAGTATACATGAGCTAGCAGAGCCTATATCTGGGTATAGAATTATTAGCTTATGTCCTGCAAATTTCTCAAGTGTATAAAATTTGACGTTCTGCATCTACTGTAAAATGACAGAGTCATATCATCAATTAATGTTTTAATCGTCTTTTGGCCTGACATTTCGTAAAGATCAATAGTGGGAAATCGCCTCGGTAAATTATATATAATTTTTAAATTCTTGTTCTGAATTATTTGGAGTCGTTTCTTATGGGTATTCGCACAATGTTTCCAGACGACACAGCCGTAAGTAAGTATAGGTTTGATACATAAATTGTATAAAAGTAGTTTATTCTTGATACTTAATTTCGATTTTCTATTGAGAAGAGGGTGTAGAGCTCGACCAGAACGAATTGCTCGAGAGCAAGTGTTGTCTAAATGTTCTTTGAAAGTCAATTTTCTGTCTAAAGTCACGCCTAAGGAATTAACTGAATTTAGAAAGGGAATTTCCGTTCCCTGCAGGAAGAGCTTAAGTGTAGGATATCTTTTGGGTGATTTATTAAAAGGAAAAAGAATGGCTTGAGTTTTCTCTCTGTTAAGTTTGATTTTCCATTTCGAAAAGTATTCAGTCGCGTACGTAAGAACTTTCTGCATACGTTTTATGATAGTGTTCGATAGTTTGCCTTGATAAATGAGAGCGCTATGATCGGCGTAAAAGGCTACATTATTACCTGCAGGTATTAAGAAATCAGGGGTGTAAAGATTGTAAAGTAGTAGAGATAAAACAGACCCCTGCGGCACTCCTGCCAAAATTCGATAAACGAAACACTTTAATTATTGATTGCATAATAAGACTCACCTGAAAATAATTCTAAGAATTTCTCAACACCATAGTTGCCGGGAAAACGATACGAAGGATCCTTGACTGCATTCAGATTGTGAACTTTGATCCGTTTTATCATGAACGTAATGTTGTCGGGTTTGCCGTCGTTGTTGAAATCTGTGAAGTGAAAAAGATTTAAAAAAAAAAATCAATTAAAATGAAATATTTTCTTTTCTTCTTCTTAAAAAAGCAAATAAACAATTCAACAACAACTCAACAAATGTGTGAGTGTATGTATATATATGTGTGTGTATGTGTATGTGTATATGTATATGTATATGTATTTTTAACAAACATAAATCCGATTTTATGTCAGAAAAATTAAATGTATTTTTTCATATATTTTTTTGTTGCGCTTTATTTATAACCGGAATATTAAATGTCCACAATAATAAATACACACATACCCACACACACATGTGACTTACCTTACACATACATATGCATATGCATTGACATAATCAGGAGAAAAAAAACAATTCATTCTACATATGTATGCACGAAAGAAAGATAGAGTGAGACAGAAGCGCATAAGCTCTGCTGATTGTTTTTATTGCATTCATATGGGTTTATGAGCGAGTGTATGTGTGTGTTTATTTCAATATGAAAAAGTGGTTTTAATTCTTTTTTTTTTGTGTGTTTTTTTCTCCTGTTGTTGTTATTATTTTTTTTCAAAAAAAGTGAAAACCAAAACACACACTGTTGCATGCTGTAGCGGCACAAATACGAAATATTTTCGAATAGACAGACGCACTCACTATACTTGGATATACACGTTCAGATGAGGGGAAAGATGTATACCATAAAATTGAGTTTGCAATGTTACCCTACATCAAATTCTGTAAATATTTGATAACAAGAAAAACTAAAAATCACAACTAATATTCAGTGAATGCATTAGTAATCCTACAATATTAACAGTTATCAATAACTTTACTGCAATCTAAATTTGTTTTTACTCAACTCAGTGGGCATGTACATCGCAGATATGAGACAGTGATATGTGCAATGGGTGCCACGATTTCTCCCACTTCAAAGGAGTGTTTGAAGGGTAGACGGGAACGAACAGAGAAGGAGCATTGAACTTGACTACAAAAAGGTGGGTTCTATCTGCTAATAAAGTCATTGTACATTGTATCACAGACAGTTATTGGAACATATTATTTAGATCTTTTGGACTTATTTAAGAATGCGATTTTCATCAATATAATGCAGATTAAACTCTTTGCTTGCAAGGAATTATTTAAACTGTTTTTATTTTATAACTATGCTTCTTTTGTAAAAATTTATAAAAATGATAGACAAATATTATCGAACGATCGATCACGCGATTGTCGCAAATGTACCAATATGACACACTTTCAATTGTGCTTTATTATCGCAAAATATCAAAATTATCCCATTTCATTTTGTAAAAAAATTTTAAAATTTAAATATTGGTACGTATTGCCAACTTCGATTGTCGCATTAGAACAAAAAAATAATGGTACATGTTGTCATCTTCGATTGTCGCACAATAACACACTAAATATTGGTACGTATTGTCAACTTCGATTGTCGCATAAGAACACTATAAATATTGGCGCATTTTTAATATTTTTGTTGCCTCATTATTGGGCGGTCACACGATTGCCGTACCAATAATTACATTTCGACAATCGTGTGATCCCAGCATATGATTTCATTCTTATACGAGTATATGTTTCACACTCATACGATATATCTGTGGTCCCAAGCAATAACAGTCTAAGTCGAAAATTTGTCAAATTTATTTTTGTTGTTGTTGTGAAGTACAATTTTTTCGGTTAGAAATGAAATATTATATCATTCATACGAGTGTCGCGGCTGGCCTCACAGTACCCCAATCGATCGGACCTATTTTCGAGAACTTTTTAGAGTGTATGGGGTTGTATCTCGGCAATGGCATCATGAACCGCACCAAACAGTCACTCGTAATGAGTGCATTGGCTTTTGTAAGACCACGTTTCGGTTTTCTGAGCGCCAAATACGGCAATTGAATGGTTGAATTGAAAATTAGCTTTTCTGTCTTTGTTTTGGAAATATATTTCCAATAAATCACAACGTTGCTCAAGCGTATATCGATTCATTTCGTTCGGTGGAGATAATATACTGAATTTTGTGACTGAATAGAATGACATATGTATGGCCCACCCGATATACAGAAGTGTTTTCGAAAAATTTGAGAAATTGCATTCGAGAAAACGATAATGGAAATATTTTCGTAATTACATTTGGGCGCTTATTATAAATGTAATGGGGCTTTATTACGACTTAGGTCACGTAAATATAAGGTATTTTTTAGTAGTATATGATAGCATATAAAACTCATATTGACTTAAGTTGACTTAGGCGGTTATTGATTGTGACCACAAATATGGTATTTAGGGTAACAAATTGCTGTTGTGGTTGCCTAAAATGTGTCTTTTTTTATTTTTTCCCCCATTTTCATTTATCCTGCATATTCAAAATAAATATTTTACTTGGAGGTCGGTAGTTCGGTTTGTTTGTTTTCTAGATTTTATTTTTTCTATCTCCGCTAAAAAATAAATATGTTTTTAGAAAAAATAAAAGAAAAAAAGGCAAGAAATATGTATATTCTTTGCATACCTAGTTGTGTTTTCCATCCATATTTGTTTTTTGGTTTAAAGTTTGGTTTCAAGCTCAGTTAAGGTCGTTTACTTTTATTTATTTTTTGTTGCTTTAAATTTATGCTTAAATTTAAAAAAGCATTTCGCATATTTCATTCGAAAAGCAAAAAAGTGTCGGTAAGAATCAGGGTTGGAAAAAACCCGGGTTTTCCTTAAACCCAACCTACCGGGTTTTATTGGATTTTTGTGTTTTATTGGGTTTTACGAGTATAATTTCTTTCAAATTTCGTTCAATTTGACAACATTTTTTGTTTGTTATCGTAGTGCAATTACGTTGTTTTAATATTTACAATGCAATTTAGCATTCTTGGTGGTATCAAGGCGGCATTATGTACTATGAGCTGCTCGGTGATCAAACTGCGATTACTTAGTTTGAACCGTGCATCATGAGCAAAAACGACCGGAATATAAAGACAGACATGATTAAGTTATTCTTTTGCCCTACGTCGTTACAAAAGATCAAATTCCACACCCGCCATATTCTCCGAACTTTTCTCCCTCTGACTGACTCTGGCTGTTTTGATGATACAATATTTTTTGGCATACGAATCGCTTATTTTAAAAAAATATAAAATTGGCTTCAAATTTGGGTCGCATCTCAAGTTTTCTAAAACGGGTTTCGGAAAGTGTCTCAGAGGTGGGGGAAAGATGTAAAAATGATATGGTAAATTTTTATTTTGATAATTTTGTTAATTCATTATCTCATTTGAGCTAAAAAAGAACAGACCAAATTAATTTGTACTCCCAATACGTAAATTATATTTATTTTAACTGTAAATAAACTGCGAAAACCCAGGTGGGTTAATTTTTTTAAATATAATACCCAATTAAACCCAACGGAGTTTTTCCGGGTTACCTAGTTGGTTGCCATGCATAGTAAGAGTGCATTTGATGGCATTTTATTTTGTACTCACCCGTATTCTTGTATATGGCATTGGCTCGCTGAACATGTCTCGTTATGGCCTCTATGCTTGCCTCATCTGAACCCATTTTCTGAAAGAACGTATGATCCGCTTGTAGATACAGCATGCACGTTATCTTACGTTCATATAACGATTTGCCCGGCTTCGATGAATCACTATGGCCAAAATCCCCACCACCTCTATTGCTTAATAGGTTTGTCATGAGCATACTATTGAAATTAGGATTGTGTGGATTGGGGGCCATCATGATGTCTGGATTATAATTGTTAACTATAATATTGGGTTTTTTGGTGGCACCATTTTTGGTTATGATTTCTACATGCGTCTTGTGTATGGGTCGATCGTTGCCCATGAAAATGGTGGTCCAATTGCTGTTGAAGAAATTACTGGCATCACTGAAATCGTCAATACGATCAAAGGAGGAGGGAGATGATCTATTATTGCTGTGAATATTTTGATTGTTATTATTATTGTTGTTGTTGTTGTTGATGTTATTATTATTGTTGTTGTTGTTGTATGTACTAACAATAATATTTTTATGTTTCGTATAAGTTTTGCGAAAACTACTATTATTATTATAATTAGTATTGTTGTTATTGTTATAGGAATTGTTGTTGTTGTTGTTTGTATTACTCCCATTATAGTTGTTATTGTTGCTACTATTTGGATTATAATTGCTGACAATAATATTGCGATTACGGTTGTACTTGTTATTGAACGGCGTTGTGGCGGTATTTGTTGCGTATGGAGGAAAAGCTGGCTGTGCAGTACTTGGTGTATCATATTTTTGTTGTTGTTGACCAGCATTACGCCACGTTATCACAGATGCTTGTTGCGTTTTACGCAATTGTTCTTCCTTATAACTGTTTTTATTTCTATCATTACTATTATTATTATTTCTATTATTCTTATTAAAATTATTATTAAAGTTACTCGTAGTTTCAGTTGAGGTGGTTCTAAATGTCTTATCATCATGAAAAATACTAAAATCATCATTATAGGGAACATCCAAATCCAAAGGTAAAGGTGGATCCTCTTTATGGCCATCACCAGATGAAGCCAGCTGTAAAGAGAAATTTCAATTCATATGAAAATATTCAAATAAAGAAAAATTAAAAATAAATCCGCAAAAGAGAAAGAAGAGATTTCGATTTGCCTTTTTCGAAATTATTGTTTAAACAGAGAGTACAAAAGAAGGTAGTTGCGGTAACGAATCAATCAACTTTCGGTTACGAATTAGCCCTAAAATACAATCCGTATACAATTTTTTGAACTATTCTCTTCATTAAAACATAATTCGTTTTTTTCATTTCCTGTAAACTTTAAATATTCGAACACTTGGTCTTTTCGAAATTGCACATTCAATTGTATTGAAAGAATAAATGTTTCTGAAAAGAATTAGTCAACAGTTTTGGTGGGATTGTAAGTAATTTACAGTAATGCTACAATAAACCAATACGTTCTGAATTAATTTGCTCAATGGAAATCTATTTCTCTTGCTTTTTTGTAGTTACGTTTTGACTGGATTTAATAGTTAAGGAGGTTTTGGCTGAGTGTAAGTACTCTTCACAAATGACACAACTTAAATGACATTTTAATTGGACTTATTCGGCCAAAAGATATATTACCCTTTTTCTTCTTCTCTTTATTTATTATTTATACTCGCTTTCGACCACAAAATGCATTCATTCATGCACTCATTCATTCATTCATTAAGCCATTCGACCGTTGCTTATTCACTCCCGTTTCTAACGTTGAATGTCTGTTTGAATATCTGTGTCAGTGTCTCTCTCTGTTTAAAACATTTTTCTTAAATTTTTATTTTTCCAACTCCAACTAACGGTATAAATTTTCATCTTTTTCCCATTTTATTATGTTGTGTTGCATTTTCCTAAGGCATTAAAGTAAAATTGAAGGCACAACACAACATAATTATAAAATGAAATGAACTGGGCACACTGGCAACACTGGGTCGTTGAGTCAGTGTATTCTTAAGAGGAAAAGCAGATTTTAGTTATTAATGCCGTTTTTTTCTCCGAATATTCTTATACTCTCGTACTCATATGCTCCTTGTAGCACATGAACAAACATACCTACATTCACTGGAACACTCTGACTTTTTAAAACGCTATTTGCTAGTGTGTTTGTGACTAATTTCCTCCATTTTTTTTTGGAAATTATTTTTCGTGTATTTTTTTAAGAGAAAATAAAAGTTGTTGACCATAAGTCCTAATGGAATATTACGCTTTAAGTTTTGAGCGGCTGAAAACAAAAAGGACTTTTAATACCGGCAACTTTGTTGATACAGTGCCAGAGAATACTACACTCGAAAAAAGGGAGCAGGCAATTTAAATACTACGAGTAGAAAAATAATTATTCATTCATTCATTCATCATTTTCTTTAAGTGTATAAATATGGCAACAAATGCGGGCGTGATTCTTAAATAAATGACTATTTATGTCCTCGCACATATCTATGTATGTATGTATGTATGTATGCCAAACTTATATATGTTTTCGTTTATAATTTATTTTTATTTTTATCTGTGGCTAAGAGAGTATCTGCATTAGTACTTTACATTTCTAAATAAGACAAGAACTTACTCACCCAGTGACTGTGCATAAGTATGTATGGATGTATGCGTGTATATGTGTATATATGAATACGAGTAGAACAAGTAAAAACGTTAAATAACAGCTTCTAGAAATTGTAGGTTTATCTATAACTGAACGAATAAATGACTGGCTGACTGACATTTTAATTTTCATACTCTTCGATTTTGTTGCTGTTTTTTTGTTGTTTTTCTTTACTAGTTTCGCTTACAATAATCCAAGAAACAAAGTTAACGTTTGAATTATTCATTGGCATTAGAAAAAGAAGGAGCAGATGGAGATTTGAACGAACCATCTGTCGGTAAGTAGAGCACGGAAATTCTATAAACATTTCAAACAATAAATGAAAGTAAAAATAAAAGAAAATCAAGTGAAACTCTACGAAAACTAAATTATTGACGTTGTTTTCTTAGGGAAATTAAAAATGTAGCCAAAAAAGAAATATCGATTGTCTTAAGAAATTCTAATGAGACGTTGCAAATAATAACATTTTAATGCATTGTCAACATTCGTTTTTGATTACAACTGTATTGAGTTGAAAGTATATAAAATTGGAAGCAAACAAATATTTTATTTCAATTTTAAAAATTTTTCTCTTTCATTATAAAAATTGTTTGATTATTTAAATTTGAAACTTTATTCTTAATATATTGACCTTCAATAGCAAAAACAAAAAAAACAAAATAGTTGAGCACAATAATAATGTTTTAACACGTTGTCTGCCAGACAAAAATCAATTTGAAAAGAAAGTGGGTTTGAATAAAGTCCTAAAAATTGGCGCCAATGCAGAAAAATATTATGATAAAAAAAAAAAAAAATACTGACACACAGGTAATACACATGGCAGTCAACATGTTAACTCAGGATAAGTGTAATATTTTAAGATAAGAAAAGGAAAGAAGACTGTAAGTAAGCATCTCTCAAATTCAACAAGGAAAACTATTTATTTATTTACAAAACACAATTATTGTTACTGAGCACTATAAAGAAAGTAGTAATAGCTGCCTAGGCTCTCAACTCCGACATTAAAATCATATGAGACATACTGAATTATTTTGTATTAAAAATTTGAATACAACATGAATCGCATGGGGAAATACTTGATCCAAAAACTTAATTTCTGGAGCGATGCATTCGACCAGAAAGTGTGGGATATAAAGCTACAAGCAGGTTTTTTATCCATGAGGTGTTGGTGCAGAAGTTTATTATGTTCAAATCTGGGTCTTGTTATGGTGCTGGTTTTGTATCGTGAGCAGGATTTTTGAAAGGATGATTCCAAGTGGATTAACTCTAGGTATTCCATATTGATTCAACTGAAGTTTTTAAATGAGTGGAAATTGCATTGATGATATTTCTGGATTCCCAGGTGGAGAAGTGAATTAGAGGTATATTTTTAGCATCATTGGCAGTTATGTCGGCGTATTCGTTTCCAAGAATTTCTATGTGCGATGGTACCCACATTAGTTTCATCTTGCTGTTGATTAGTAAAGTGTTATGCGTAATGTTTTGTGTTGTAATTATTATCGAAACACTGTCGGTACAAATTGTAAACTTGGCATCGTTTTTGTTGGCAATTGATTCACAAATTATATTGGCAGGGCTTCCGCTGTAATATTGGAGCAGAAGTTTTCAATGTGTCCACATTTTTGGACTGAAAAGTTTTATGATTTGTAGCCATCTGTGTACAATAATGTCCAGTTTTGATTTGCAAAGTAATCGAACGTGGTTTTAAAAGTTTGTTGGTAAACTGTGGCAGTAGTTGGGAGTTCAATCATGAGTGAAAAGTATGAAGAAAGGTGTACTAACCAGGGAGGTTCTGTTAGTTGTTTAAGGAGCAGGGTATGGAGTTTAAGGTCAATGGTGTGCAAAAATTTGATACATCTTGTAATAGTGGACTCGATTCTAGGTGTCATTTTGTAATTGAAGATTCTTGATCAACAATATAAAATATGATTAATCATTATAAATAAATACATTTAAGTTTATTTACATTCTTACTCCTATAAAGAGCATAAGGCTCTAAAAATAGAGCACCATACCAGCTCATATTTAATATTGTTGCCTCTATTTCAATTTGCTGGACTTGCCTAAGCAGCCAATTAGGGGGTTTTAGTCTATGGCTTGTCTGACAGTATCACGCGATAATCTTCCTCTCATTAATGTTTTGTGATTTTAATATGGATTGGCTGCTATTGTTTTCATACCCACAGGTCGTTATTGTTAACATTTCCGTTTGGCACATAAATGTTAATTGTTCATGTAAACCAACATATTCTGGACTTCCTGTGTTGCAGCATGCCGCCATTCATATCCACATAGTATGGCAAAATTGTATGTTGGTGTTAAATATTTTCAGTTTTGTCCTTTTCAAGATAAAGTGTGACCTTCAGATAAAGTTCAAAATGCCAAGTAACCGATTTTGACTTGAATTTTCTGCCATTCAGTTAAGAATATCAGATTCTGATCCACCAGTTTTTTTGATTATACTTTTTAAGTAGCAAAACGAATCGATATTCACTTTTATGTTTATTTTCAGACCTACACAGAATGCTGTTTCATGAACTAAGTTCGGTTTAATTTTCACTTCGGAAAAAATTTCGAAAGGTATGAAATTGCTATTAATGAATCCTTGAAAAATTAAAATTCTGAGTACTAAGAAGAAGAAGCCTTCATTACATTGTCATAAGAGTATTCCATATAGAATATTTCTAAAATTTAAATTTATCTTTACTCTCAAAATTTATTTAAAATTTATTAAAAATATTATTAAAAATGTATTCGTCAACTTCTTTAAAGTTTTTCGTCATCGAATTCAAATTGAATTTCATAAAAAATTTCTGACTTTTATTTGCTTTTAAAGTTGCTAGAACTTTCAATTTAATTAACGTCAATCGTATCGTATCGTACTTTCTATCTCATTCTCTATACTCATATGGTGTTGAAATGCTGTAATTTCTTTACCTCTGTTCAACTTGTGGCAAAAACATTTTTCTATAAATGCAATTTAAAAAAAAAATATTTAAATAAATAAATTTGAATTTATTGATTTTATTGGAAGCAACCAACACTCACTCAATACATGTTAAATAGAAGTTTAGATGTATGTGCGCCTTTATATATTCCAATGGAAAAAAAAATTCGAACATTTAAATTCCGTAAACGAGCAAAATTTTCGTACTCCCTTTCTGTTGAATAAAAAATAAAACGAAAAAGTGAAAAATGCTTGACTCTATTATGCAAATTTTTGTAAATTAACTGTCAATCAAAAATAAAATGTTGTATTAAGACCAACAGTAATAACAAAAAAAAAAAAAAAAATCAACTTAAGGTTGCGCTCGTCAATACGTAAAAAGGAAAAAAGGAAAACCATGAAAAAGCGAAAATAAAATAAAATGAAGAAAAATGTTAAGACAAGTATTACACATCCATTTACACTCAGAGTCTCCCACATCAGGGGTTTAACGCACATTTTTAAATTGACAAATAAACCAACTCAATGCCGAAAAAATGACACTATAATTCTTGGTTCGTGCTATTCTTGATACGAGGGCGGTCCCAAAAGTAATTCAATAACTGTCTCTTTTCCTGAAACAGCCATAAACCAATCAATTTGCTCCGTTGTTGGCAAATCTTTTGAAATCGAGCAATTTTTTAAGTTTGAAAATAGAAAATAGTCCGAGGAAGCTAACTCTGGCTCTCTTTAATTAATTAATTTTGGTCATTGCAATAGTGGATGTGTGAATTGATGCTTTATGCTATAAGCACATCAAGGGTATCGACCATCGATTACAAGCTGTCAAAAATAGAATACATGTGTGCATATGAGAATAATTATTTTAGCGGCAACAGGGCTACCTACCGACTACACGACCACCATTGTAGCCCATAGCCAACTTAGGCTAATTTCTATATTTCTTGGCGACAGCAAACAGTTTAGTGCTGTCAATACAATAAGATGCATGAAATAGGCGTTTTAAAAACGCAATACATGAAATATATACATAAAAACGCGAAAAAGGTCCAATTGTTCACATTTACATATATTGTAGCTGTAGCCGTTAAGTTAGTTAAATAGCTGGTTACTTGTTTACTTGTGTAGTCAGCGTCTTTTGTAGTTATTAGTCGATGGTTTGTAGCCTTGAATGTGTTTATAGCATTAATTGGTATAATAAGTTGGAATAATATTCGCCATTGATTGTTTGTATTTTTTTAAGATAATCAATGAAAATTATACCACACGCATCCTTTTTAAGAAATAATTCTTCTAAACCAAACCATCATTGTCTTGGATTTTCTTGCCACAGAATCGACGTAAAAATTCATCTTTATTGCGGTGAAATATCGTTAAACACTATTTGGAAACATTTTCAAGGTGTTGTTTTTGTTCTATTGTGAGCAAAGGTGACCTATATTGAGCAAAGCTTCCTCATTTCCAAAATTTCGGTGATTATGACAATTTTAGCCGTTTTTGAAATGCCTATCATAGATAGCTAACATACCTTCAGCCGACGATTACATAACACCATTTTTGGATTGTTTTCAACGGTTCTGGTGTGGACGGCTCGTACGGCTTCGGCTCTGACATCCAATATTTTATAGTCGCAAGTGAAAGAACAATCAAGCCCTGGAGAGAATATAGTTCGGATTTAATATTGGCTATACTAAGATCTTTCAAGGCAAAGGCTGCAACTTTCCACTAAAATACGAGTAATTTTTTTTAATGAATAAATCCTGATCTATAAATCCTGTTCTATTAAATGTATTAACAATGATTTTGTTGTTTTTTTTTACAAGAATAATGACTAACATTAATACGCTTAACTCGAAAGAAACACGCTATATACGTAATAAAGATATCAGATGGTGAGACTAATAAGTACGAAGGCAGTTCTTTGGCAAAAATGCAGTTAAGAAATCCAAAAAACAAAAACAACTTATATTTGTACAACGATGTAATAAACTACTTCTAATCCTGATTCTTCACGCTAGACACGTTCCAGTGGATACCATGTAAGAAATCGTGTTAAAACAGGAGTAGGTGTAAAATAAACAAAAATTTTGCCATGATTACTCACCTCTTCTGGCAGCCATCGTTTATTGCGTTTCTTATGTAATTCAATTTCATTCCCTGTTATGGGTTCTTCGCTAAACCTTCGAAATTCTTCACCGTTTGTCTTTCTGCGTTTCAGCTCATCCAATAACATGCTGCGCCTTAATCGTTCACTGGCACAGTGTTCGGCCGATGATGATTTGATGGGCTCCTCAACTGCTGGCTTACGCATGTCCACATCACTTAACTTGTAAATAATGGTATGAACACCAGTCTCATTCAATAGCTGGGAGTATCTGTGTGACGGTTCAATGTAGAAATTCTCTGTTTGTGTTTCTATGGTACCATCCAACAGATTGTCTTTTGTTAGGATAGCATGTACGTGGGAGTTTTCATCATCTATAACAAAATAAAACAAAAAATTAGAATTTTAATTAAAATAAAAAATATTAAATCAATTAAGCCTAAGGCAAAACGTTCTCCTTACATATTCATATATTAATTAGGATTGAATTCAGGGTTAAATCAAAATATTCATTATACACATTAGAACAAAGGAAAAAAAATGACGCCAACTTTAGCTTTTTTCTTCTTTAAATTCATTTATCATTGTTTCTGTTTTTAGAAATCAAATAAATGCCACTACAAAAGCACAATAAAAATTCGAAAATCCATAAAAAGAAACTGTATTTCTCGAGCATTTCCTTTGCTGCAACACTTCTTATTTGTTGTATACAAACTGTCATATTTTGTTTCTGTTATTGTTTTATACAACAATAAAACGGAAGGCTGGTAAAAAAAGTCAGAAAAGTTTTCCTTATTTTCAGTATTAATAGTCTGCGGTGGAACAAAAATAAATTCTCAATAATACGAAAACCCATAAAAAATCCAATGACAATACCGGCAATTACCAACCAACCCACAACCCCAAGACCAACAATAAAATTCCGAAATATAATTTAAGAAAAGAAAATAAAAAATATTTGAAAGTCTTAAGTAAACTAGACCCAGGATGAAATGAATGGATGGCTTGATGATAGCACAGTAACCAAGACAATGCGGAAAGGAAAACATGTACACACTACACTCTGGCCAAGAAAAGGAAACTCAAATAACAAAAGAAATTGGCAGTAGAGTGTATTCGCAGAGAGAGTGAGAGAGAAAGAAAAAAGAAGGAACAACTTTTGTGCATTAAATCAATTTGGCATATGAAACACTTGCAAAAATAAAAGAGAAAAAGTAGGAAATTCCCATAGATTTTCTTTGATTCTTTATGGGATTTTTCTTTCATGTAGTTTCTTAACGAAAATAAAAAGTGTTTTCCTAGTGTTTTCATTCATGTGATTTTTGTTTGTTTTTGAATTTTACGTTTTTTGTTTTGTCTTCTTTTTCATTGTAAACACATCTTCTGGCTTCTGTTATTTGGAAATCCCCAAAAGTATAAGAAACAGAAAGTTCTTTAAGGATTTATAGAAACACAAGCTCATACAAATACAAGAAAGAAAAAAAAACTCACTCTTAACACCAACTTTTATACTGAAGAACACACACTTTTAACCTCCACTTTTATTATTATTTATTTATTTTAATTTTTTATTTTTATTTTTATTTTTATTTTTATTCTTTTTTCTGTTTTGTTTCTTCGATAATCATGTTTGGCAGTTTTGTGTGTTTTTCTCTTAGAAAATAACGACTCCAAAAAGGAGGAAAGGAATCATAAGAAGAGAAAAACTTATTAACAAGGACATGACTTTATATTTATTTATTTATTTATTTTTTAATTTAATTTCTTCTTGTTTTGTTTCTTTTATCGATAAGAGATATTTATGTCTTCTGTCTTATGCAGTAGCCAGTAACACCACGAGAAACAGAAAAAAAAAAAAAAATAAAACAAAGGCACCCAAACTCTTGCACAGTTGCCCTACAAAAAATGAAATCGAACACGATATTGAAGTGCAGCGCCAGAATTCCATGCATTTTTATGAAGTTTTTTTATTCGTTTTACGAGTATGTTTTTGCTTCTGTTCCATTTTGCCATATTATCTAACCGCATTGTATTTTGTCATAATAATAGGAACAGTGTTATCAAAAAATAATCTTACAGAGTGAATATGTATATTCACTTTGTTCGAAATAGCATTTTAACTTTTAATCTTTTTTTTCATACAATCGAATCTATATATAAGGTGTGGCATTTAAAACGGTTTGAAATTTTGCGAAAATTATTTTTTTGTTGTAAAGTACAATTGTTCCAGCTAGAAATGAAATATTATTTTATTCATATCGCTGCCGCGGCTGGCCTCACAGTACCCCATTTGAACGGACCAATTTTCGAGAACTTTTTTGAGTTTATGGGATCTCATCTCGGCAATGGCATCACGAATGTTGGCCTTCAAATGCTCAATTGTCTCTGGTTTGTCGGCATAACACTTGTTCAATCGCAGCTTATTGGCAGCCAACTGATACTATTCCGGCTAATTAAACGTATGACGCAATAAATCGATTGTTGCATTAGATTTGTGGCAAGTTGCACCATCCTGTTGAAACCAAACATCATTCACATCAATACCATGGTGCGATAGGTGTCTCCATTGACCGTAATGGTTGCGCCTTCCTCATTTTCGAAGAAATATGGGCCAATGATGCCTCCGCTTCACAAGCCGCACCAAACAATCACACGTTTGGGTTTTCTGAGCCCCTAATACGACAATTTTTTTTTTACGTACCCACCAAAATGAAGATGAGCTTTATCTGAAAAGATGATTTTTGCAAAATTTTTTTATTTTCTTCTTTTTTTCTTTTCTGCAATTTCCGTCCAATAGTCTTTGTTTTGGATATAAATTTCCAAGGAATCGCAACGTTGCTCAAACGTAAATCAATTCATTTCGTTCAGTGGAGATAATGTACGGAATTTTGTGACAGAATAGAATGACATAAGTATTGCCAAATTCGAAATTAAATTTAAGCCGATAGATCGTCACCCGATACATATAAACGAATGTGTTTCTGTCAGTCTGTTCCGATAGATTCAAAGACCATACATCCCGAACATATATCCCAAAAATATCAATATAACATTTAAAAAATATGTCGTTAAAAGTGTAGCCATGGTAACCATGAATAAATTGAAAAATTAATTTACAAAGAAATACATGCCTTGGAATGGTGGTTTTGGTTCAACTAGGCAGTGCTACGACCATATAAAATTTTTCTTTATATGCTCATAACTTTAAAACGGTTATAGTGAAAGTTTCTGAATTTGGTCTAAATAACTTGGTAGACAATACACATCATCAGTCGAAATATGGGCGAAATTGAACAAGTGGGTGTGGCACCTCCAATAGAAAGTAAATATTGATTTTCGTTTATCTAAAAAAAGGTTCGAATAACAGTTTCTGAACATGGTCTATATGACTTGGTAGTTAATACAAATCATTAATTTTAATGCATTCCTTTAAATCTTTTTATGAGGAATACATACACAAAGGCTCCTAACAACGCAGGATGGGTTAGTCTAGTATTCAACTAAATATTGATTGTTTTTTGTAACACATTATAAAATACGAGGGTAGCTTGATTGTTACGTGACTATTTTTGAGTCTTAGGCAGGTTGCGTGTATTATAATTTGATTGAGTAGAAAGTATTGCATACCATCAAAAATGATGTGAAACGTTTAGATATCCAAAAAGATGTCATCATATATTGGATGACCGCATAATGAAGATATACGCGCGATGAGTGCTAAGATTGCACCCATTTTACCATGAGTGACGCCGTGTGATATATGCATAGAGTTGGCAGATGGTCTTAATTTCGCTTGCATTACAAGAATTTTTACAGCTTGTCAAGAAACAAGAAAAAATATCGTGTCAATATTTTTTAAAATACAATTTTTTAAAGTTTTCCTATATAAAGTTTTATGAAAAGCTTTTAAGCAATAACGTAAAGTTTTAAGAGTTTTTGTTCCCTTCCTAGTTTAGTTTATTAAATATTTATAACAGGCTTTAGGAAACAAATTTGACCAAAAATTTTACACTTTTTCCTTATTTTTGTAATGGGCTTTATTAAGCGGAATATGTGCTGTTTTAATCGATAAGTGTTCGCCATTTTTGGGGTAAAATAACTTTTCCATCAGTGTAGAACTTCCCAGCGGAAAACTGATCAAATTTTTTTTTTTTTATATATAAGACCAGCACACAGGGGATGGCCCCTACTCATGCAGTGCAATGTGCTGGTACTAGGAAAATAGGTTATTGGAAGGAGTACAGAGGGAGTAGTGTTTATGGATGTTAGATTTAAATTTACTCATGTCGTAAGTGGCAGGAAATACTTTCGCTGGAAGATTATTCCACAACGGAACAGTGCGACCAAAGAACGAATTCTCCCTATAATGCGTTGTGCGATTTACTGGACAGTAAACTACAAAGGGATGCGCTCTACGAGAAATACGAGTACTACGTAAAAATATATGATTTTTGGGAATTAATTCCCTAATTTCGTTAGAACACATTCCGTTATAGTACCGATAGAACAATGAAACACACGCCACATTGCGACGGTGCTCCAATGAATCGATAGAGTTGGCTACCCTAACGTCATTGATGAGCATCTTCGCCCTCTCCTGTACGCGGTCGAGAAGCTCCAAAATAGACTTTGAAGCACCGGCCCATACATGAGAGTTGTAATCCATTTTGGGACGAATATAGGTCTTGTAAATATTAAGAAGATCAGATGGGGTGAAGTATTTCTTGCACTGTCTCAAAAAACCAAGGCACTTGAATGCTTCTTTCGACACTTGAAATATGTGATCATTCCAACGAACGTCACTGTGAATTCACATGCCCAGAACATCAAGAGCATCTGATTCTTCAATATCCACATTACCCATTGACACAGTTTTAAAAAACAACATTGAGTCTTTCGTGAATTAAAATCGACCCTGTTCGCACGACCCCACTCGGAGACCTTCACCAGGTCACTTGTGAGTGTGACGTTCATATTCATCCTTCTTACCCCAACCTCCAAAAGGCTCGGACTACGATCAAAGGAATATGAGTGACAAATGTTGCTGTCATCCACAAAAGAGTAGATAGGATTAGAAGTGAGAAGAAGAAAGTCATTAAGAAATATTAGAAAAAGAGTAGGACAAAGAACAGAGCCTTGCGGTACCCCTGAGTTTACCCTGAACTCGTCGGATGAGACTCCATGTATAACCTCTCTTATAGAGCGATCTCTGAGAAAGCTCGATATAAATCGAGAGAAGTGACTACCGACACCAAAAGCATTAAGTTTCGAAATGAGAGCCTCGTGCCAAACTCTATCAAAAGCCTTTGAGATATCCAGTGCCACAACTTTACTTTCGCCAAAAAGTCATTAAGAAATATTAGAAAAAGAGTAGGACAAAGAACAGAGCCTTGCGGTACCCCTGAGTTTACCCTGAACTCGTCGGATGAGACTCCATGTATAACCTCTCTTATAGAGCGATCTCTGAGAAAGCTCGATATAAATCGAGAGAAGTGACTACCGACACCAAAAGCATTAAGTTTCGAAATGAGAGCCTCGTGCCAAACTCTATCAAAAGCCTTTGAGATATCCAGTGCCACAACCTTACTTTCGCCAAAACCATGAATAGACTTGTTCCACTTCTCCGAGAGCAACGCGAGCAGGTCACCAGTAGAACGGCGCTTTCGGAAACCGTTTTGACGATCGCTAAGTAAATCGTTGGACTCCAGATATCCCACAAGGTGGTGATTAATCATACTCTCCATAATCTTGGAGAGTGTGGAACAAACTGCTATTGGACGGTAGTTCTCAGGGTTACTAGCCTCGCCCTTTTTGGGGATTGGCGTTACATTAGCAACCTTCCAGCAAGATAGAAAAATACCGGAGCGATATGACGTACTGAAAAGGTGAGCTAATGGACGCGCAAGCGTCGAGGAGCACTGCTTCAGGACCAGTGCTGGTATGCCATCCGGCCCAGAAGACTTGTTAACGTTGAGATTTGCAAGAACCCTTTTTACAGCACGAGCTCGAAAGAATATACTAGGCATAGTTACTGATACTCTTTCAAGTTAGGGCAGTGGTTGAACGCTCTGCGGCAAGTGAAAATTACTTGCAAACATTTCGGCCAAAAGGTTTGCCTTTTCAACCAGGTTCGTGAATGAGTGGTCATTCTTTTGCATTTTTTGCATTTTTAAGGATTTTAAAATTATACTATTAAGAGAGTTCTGCTGAGGTCGAAACAAATGACAATATGCATGTGCAAGATTTAAGCTATATAATGGATGCATCAAAACTTCTAGCCAAGCTCTCTCACTTGCTGCCGGGTAATCAAAGATGTAAGTGGTGATGTTGTCTTAAAGCAACAACACAACACCCTTTCTATTGATTAATTCCTTTTTTATCCCACCATACACAGCATTACCTTTCTTGGTTTCAATCCTGGCTTTGCCACCGTCCACGAAGCTTCACATTGTTTCGTCCATGAGCTTATTCGCACATTATTATCGTACCGTTTTTATCACCCTAATGACTCAAACCTATCAAGTCAGCTATAGTGTTGTTTGATGCAGTTAATAATATCAGAAATATTACATTTTAGAGCCGACAATTTATAACCGAAGTTTTTCGTACACCTAACTTTTTTGACTGTCAAGATTTTTTGTTTCAAAAGAAACATATTTTCAAGAATTTTTCAGTATTGAATCTGGCAACCCTGCATATGGACGACATAAGAATCTATAACTACAAACCAAAAACTGAAGAACAATCAAAACAAAGACACGTCGGCTGAAGCGGACATGATTGTTTGGGATACAAATGGTGTTACTCACCGTGCTTACTTGAAGTAGGGAAAAATTACTACCAGTGTACATTCTCGGTAGCCTTTAGGCAGATTCGAAGCAAGAACGATTGAACTTAGGCAATAATGGTTCCTAACAAAATGGTTCCTTTATTGAACGGATTTAATGACTATTTTTCCTTTTTTGCTTGAACAAATATCATAAGAATACTACTATTTCGCACTGTATGCTTCAATATTTTTCGTTTCTATATTTTATTTTAATAGACAGTAAATATATTTCAATATCTTGTCTTGCAGTTTAAGCATCGTATTAAAAAATACTCATTTAAGAGTTCAATTTGAGTGGGGGTGGCAGCCACGGTAAACTTTTAGTATCAAATAACACGTTAACTATTGAAAACAGACCACAAATCATTTTTATATTACAACTACAGCAGTTTTATTCCTTGTTCGCCGTTTCTTTTTCTTTTTTCCTTCTTTGTTCACACTTTTCCATTCATTTCTTATTGTACTTGCATTGTACTTGTATTTTAAAAAGAGAAACATAAAACGATGAAGTAAAGCAAGTTGAATACAATTTATCGATACAAAAGCATAAAATATATGAGAAAAATAAAAAGAAACCGAAACAATCAAAGTTTGAAATTTTATGATTTTAATCTGCGTATAAAAACGTTTTACAAAATTTATTATTTCATATTTATTTAAAATAAAATAAAAAGAAAAGAAAAACAAAAAACTAAAAAATGCTATAAAAGACCAAAATGGGTGGAAGGGATGGTCTGATAGAGAAATTTTGCTAAGAGCGCATTTCTTAAGAAAAGCAGCTACAACTGTTACATGATTTATAGGAAAAGTTTTTTGCCCAAATACAGATTCGGTTTAATATTCAGCAAAATATTATAGAAAATAAATTAATAGGGTTTTGTATTCATTTTTTTCTCTCTGTTTCTTTTTTGCTATCAAAGGAAATTGTTACGTATTAACCAGTGGTGGTGTTAATCTTTTACGTAATCTCATTGAAATCCATAACTAATTTGATAATATTAACGCTTATGCTTATAAAAACTCAGAAGGTAAATTGTTACGCAAGACTTACAGATTAAAAGTAAAAGCTACCGAAAGATAAAATTTATTTAAATCGAAAAGAATTGCAATTTTATTGGACATTTTCGATTGAGGTATATGTTCTGCATTTAGAATTCATCTTAATTTCACATTTTAAGCAAAAAATTATTAATTTTTTCACTTTATTGCAACAATCGGGTATTTTTTATTAGAGATTCATAACTTTGAGTTGGCAACACTGCTTTATTTGACAACCGATTTAACAGCTGATAGTGCTGTTTGTTTAGTTTGGTTTGACATTTCATTATGGATAGACTTATACTAGAGCAACGCTTGTAAATTGTTGAATTTTTTTTATCAAAATAATGGTTCAAAATTTTGTTCTCCGATGAAGCCCATCTTTGGTTGAATGTCTACGTAAATAAGTAGAATTGTCGCCTTTGGGGTGAAATAAATGGTGAGCGGTATAGGGACATGATTAGAAATTTTTCTGGTACCTCAACTAGCTGGCATTAGTCTTGCTGATTTGTATTTCCAACAAGATAGAACCACATGCCACACAGCGCAGGCTACATTTGATTTACTCAAAGAAAGAAAGTAATTTTTTGAAAGGACCAAGACCGTGTGATTTAAACCCATTGGATTATTTGCTTTGGGTTTACTTAAAGTCACTTGTCTACGTCAATAAACCACAGACAATTAGACAATTTGGAAATCAACATTCGAAGAGTTATTAGGGTTAGAAACACGGCCGTATATGCTGCGAAATTTTTATGAAAATCGGTATTTTAGATTGCGCCTTGTACGAGTCAGCCATGGCAGCCACATGGCCGAAAAAATATTTAAACATTAATGTCATAACATTTTCTATAGAACAAATACATTGTTCTCTGTTTTATTATGATTGAAACTTGTGTAAACAAATAACACCCGATCAAAATCGCCAATTGGGGTTAAAGAATTGCTTAATTAAATACCAACATCCTTGAATAATTATCGTCTTCAATAAAAAAGAAAAATTCTTTGCAAACTCAAGCATCACAGAAATTTGTTAAACGTTTATATCTCCTGCTGCTACCATCGCAAAATTTATTTCAAGTCAATAAAGAAAACTTATAATTTCATGTTCTCATTACTCTATTTCTCTCTATTTTATTTCTAACTGCTTAATTATGTGCTTAATTAATATTCTTTAAGCGAAATAAAATCGAATTTTTCACAAATTCCAGTTTTTGTTTTACTCTTTCTTTTAAGTTCTTCGTAAAAATGAAATGGAGAAAACATTGGAATTGCTAAAGAAATATCGTTGATAAGAGAAAAATAAAAACCAACTTAAAGTCTCTCTTTAATGAAAATATACACGAATGCGACTAATATGGTACGTGTGAGCACGTTTTTTCATTTCTGACATTCTCCTAAGCAACCACAGGAATCTTTCTACACAAACTTAACTACATTGGCTATGAACCACAAAGACGCCCAAACGCATATACGCATAAAGGAAAAAAAGTACAAACTTCCTATATAAAACACATGTATTACGTTTTCACTCAAAAGAACAGTGGAGGCCTACATAATAGGAAGGCCACAAAAATATATACAAAAATATTGAAGTTTGCAATACATATTTGAAAATAATTGTGCCTTGAAATTGTAATAATTTTATACTTAATTTTTTTACAACTCCACCACTACCAGTAGGGTGCACTTTTATCCAATAGCTTAGTGTACTTCTTCACCTGAATATTTACTGTGAATTTTATTCATTTCCCATAACAGCAACTCATAAAGAAGACTTTGTTGAAACACAGACATACAGCAAATATTAACAATTAAACACGCACACACACACACTCTTACACATATACTGTATACCACTATAGGGAATAAAAAAATCTGTGGGAATGTGTTTGTTATGTTACAGTGGTTGGTTAGCAAGAAAAAAAAAAGCGAAAAAAGAATTAAAAGAATGCAAAATAAAATAATAAAAATTCTTTGCAGAGCTTTAATGTGTTCAAAGAAATAAACGGAAACAGCCCAAAAAATGCGTTCTATGTGTTTTTGGCTTCAGTTAGAAAGAAAAAAAACCCGCTTAAATTGTTACTTGCCAAATGGAAAAATATGCAGGAAATCTCATAGAGTGTGGGAAATATACTTACAAACAAAAGTTACATACATGCGTACATTAATACTTACAAATAAACAAAGATATACAGAGTGAGAGAGAAAAAGTTAAAGTAGATATGAATAGTTTCCCTTTATTCACATACATATACAGCTACACACACACAAACACACAAACACACTTACTTTAGGTCATATGTTTTGTAGCAAATGCTACTTATGAACTGAACTTTATCAACTTTGCTTAGTTTAAACACTTCCTTGAAACTCACATACGCACGCACACAAACTCAATTACACAACTCACTTGGCTTATGTGCGTGTGAGTTACAGTCGTATTGACACGCAATGTGGGAAGAAAAACTTGAAACAAATTTACATAAAAGAGAGCGACAGCAAAAAAACAACAACAACAACATTAATGGTTACACAGGTAATTTTAATCTGAGGATTTCACTTCATCATCGTTAATATTTTTGTTTTTTGTTGTTTTTTTTTTTTTTTTTTTTTCTGTTAAGTTGAATGATTCTCTCTATGTCTTATTTGTATTTGCTTTCTCTATTTAATAGTTTTGTATAAAGAGAACTAAAGTATATTTATTTCTGCATTTGTATATGTATAGCTATGATTGTGTGCGTGTAGTAGTTTTACACAAATTTATATTTTGTTCATATGCATGAAAACTTATAAAAATTAATCCCATGTGTGCCTCCTGAACGGAGGAAGAGAAGTGAAATGAATTCAATGTAAAATGCATACATTCATAGGATTAAAAGAAATGTATACATATGTATGTGATATATAAAGTGTCGTCCAATAGAGGCTTTCATAATTGCATCCGCTGTCATAAATTGAGTGTCAATAGTAAAACTGTTTTATCAATTTCTGGTTGAATGAATAGACGAACAAGTTGCCGATTTATTGCCTCTATGATGGAAAGTTGGAACGCCTCTATTCATCCATCGCTATTATCCAGAGTTGAAGCGAGTATATGCACGATATTATATTGTTTTTCATATATGGTGGCTTTATTAGCCCTTTAAAACGATGTTGGGAAGGAAGTTCTTAATGAAAAACCCTATACCTATAAATATTAGCTACTTGTCTGTGCTCTTTAAAACGAAATCCTACGAATAAGGGGCAAATATGCTTTAAACATACAATTAATGAAAATGCGTTCTATGACTACGTCGATTGTATTCTTTGTAACATATTTTATTAAAAAAACAAAATGATTTTATATAAAAAAAAATATTATTTTAAGAACGTAAATCTAGAAAACGTAATTCTAAGCTTTAATTTTTGTTATTATTTAGTAAAATTAATTTTTTTATGTTCGAATCTCAGTTGATCTATCTGTTAGTTATTAAATTTTAATTAGACTTTAGATCAGAATAAAACATTGTTCTAAGGAAAATAGAAATGTTTAAATATTGGACTTGTTGATTTCTATGGTTCTAATGAGTTGATCGAAGCTGCATTTTCATTAATTTTTTTAATTTAAAAACGTTCTTAAAAATACTTCAATTAGACTTTCAAAATTATAATCTTTTCTTTAAAAAAAATTTTTAAGTATTTTTGTTCTCTTGAAATTGTGCTAAAGAAATTTAAACTTCTGTTAATTAAATGAATTAACTGAGAATTAATTAAATGAATTAACTGAGAAAATGTTTATCTCCCATTTTAATTTTTTTAGTTATTTTTTTCCAAAACTTAAGTAATTTAAACGTCTGAAAAAACATGAATTCCTTGCACTCATACAGTCTTCTGTAAGCATGCAGGCAAATACAAAAACTGAACATAATTCATTAAAAGGAGCCACTTATGGGCCGTGATTTCTGCGAATATTTTTATTCTTTTTAAATGGCCAATAACATTTTTCTACGTACTTGTTTTATGTACGTATGTATGGTTACATCATGTACATGCGGCAGTAAAAAGAGTGAGAAGAAATTTCATACAATAAAGTGGTGGCGAAATAATAGATATTCTTTAATGAAAAATTGATTTTTAGACTAGAGGTCCTTTATAAAGATAAAAACAATAATAAATTATATTTCTAACGATCTCTTTCGATTGGTAACACGGTGCGACAAAAAGGAACGAAATTTAAATATCTAGGAAATGATACTACTTTTCTGATAGGTTATATCGAGCACAACAAGGATCTGTTTTTGGAAATTTGAAAACACCTCGAATAATGGTTAAAAAAGAGGTTTTTCGAATCTTCATGCGCTTATATGCTAATGACTTAGCCGATTATTATCGGATCTTAAGAGAAAGAAAAAAACTGTCCTTTTGAATGATATTTATATCGTTTAAGTGACTTGAAGAATCTGGGTGTATCTCTCAAGGAAACACATTTCTCACGCAAATTATTTATATTTTTTTCATATTTTTCAAGTTTAGTATAGGAACCGTACTATGAATTAATTAAGGAATAAAAAAAATTGGACTTAAGGTTTAGAAATCCGTTGAAAATTATCGGAGTTATTAAATTGTTTGTAAAAAACGCATATTTATCTCATATTATATTATCAATTATAAAATAATAATAATTTTTGCAGCAAACTATGAAATAATTTCAAAAGGAATTATTAAATCAAAGATTATATACTTTGAAATTTAAATTTTTTGTGTGCGATTAAATGCCTTTAACTAAATTATAGGCACTGTATAAAAACAAATAGTTTCATTCCACTACAAAGGAGCAGTAGGAAGGAAGAAAAAGGATAAACAAACATAAGTAAGCTCATATGACCTAAAGCAGTGATATTAAATAAATAAAAGCAAAAGCAAAAACAGAAATTACAAAAATAAACAATGACAACGAATAGAGAATTATAAAGAAAGAAAAAAATAACTACAACAACAACAACACAGACAGCAAAACAGTAGAATTGAAGTCTTGTAATGTAACAACTACTTTTTAGTTGTTTTTTACAAGTTTTTTTTCCTCATCTTGTTTCTAGTTTTTATTCTGTTCCTATATTTGTTTCGTTGCTAATAACTACTAACATACATTTACTATTGTATACATACATATGTATATACTTAGTTATATATGTATGTATGTATATTCATATGTATGTGTTTGTACTTACAGTAGTACATAAACATATGTAAATATGCAATATATACTCCTCCTCTGTCTTTCTATTGTTGTGCTCTGTTTTAGATGAATAAAAAATATCAACAACAACAACTACAACAACAGTAAGTTTAGAGAGACAAATACAATAGACACACGCATTTCTCTTTTATTTTTTCTATTTTGCTGCTGGTAATTTACTAACAAAAGAAAAAAAAAACAAAAACACAAAAAAACGAAATTTAAAACACTTGCCAAAGTTATACAAAAAATTAGAAGGACACATGCAATGTTTGACCAGCACAAAATTTAATAGTGCGAGTAAAATTTACAGAGAGACAGACAGACAGACATACACAAACAGAGAAAGTGTATGTGCATTGTAAAAGTGTCACAAAGAAATAGACAGAGATAGCCAGAGATAGACAGAGAGAGAGAGAGAGAGTGAAAGCGAACATTACTCCCATATACTGAAATTACTTAAGGCAAGTTTATACGATAATACTTTACGAACGTAAAATCAGAGAGAAAATATTATAAAATTCTATCCGTATTTTAAAAATGAGAGTAAATTTCATACGTTAGATTTATTTACGAAGTAAAAAGGCCAATAGTGCGAGTGAAAAAAATTGGCTTTTTTCTACGTTTATTTTATTTGCTTACGTAAAAATACACCCCTGATCTAACGAAGTGTGATGATTTTTAAAAAAAATTTTAGAAACGAAGAGAGCCGTACGACTGTCAAATTTTCATGCATATTTTCTCTCAATGTCGTAAGTTCTCATTACATATTGAATTTACACCAGATTCAGGCAAACAGCAACTCTTCTCTTTTGTTTTCACACGTACGTAGTCTCTCGCATGGGTAAAAAATAAGCAAAAAATAAACAAATAGGGGTACAGAGAAATCAAGTGAAAAAATATAATGCAAAGTTGCCTGAGTGAGAGACTCTTAAATTACTACCACATTGAAAAATGCATTAACATTAGTTTGCCGAACGCTGGTTTGCACGATACTATCCGCTCTCTTCCACACAAAAACTTGGCATGTCGTACGACTTGTATTATCGTGTAAACTTCCATTTAAGAATATTTTTACTCACACATACAAACATATATACACATATATACCCAATATAATCTTCATATTCTTGATAAGAGCATATGTGTTTGTGTGTGTGCGTGAATTTGCATAGAAAATTTCTTAAGCTCAGTTAAATAAATCTGTTTTTACTTTTATTACTACCGACAAGTCTCTGGTACTTAGAGTTTTTTCCTACACTTTTTTTCTTTTTCCAGGATTTCCGGGAATCCCACTACAAGCGATGTAGAACATTTTATTGCATGACACAAAGCAATCACAAAAGCATCATTAATAATATGTATACATGTATGTGCTTCGCTTACTCAGTACCTTTACAATTGGCAATTGTAAACGTGAAACATATTTAAAAAACGTGTATATATTTCTATACAAATGTTACCCTTTTCTGAGTCCATCAGGGCTTTTTTTATTGACTTCTTTAAACAAGAAACTTTTCAGTCAGGGGTAAGCCAAGACACATTAATTTTTTGCTCTAAAATGACATATTTTCGTGGCACAGCCTTTTTCATTGGGATGTTTCTACACCATTAACTTCTTTGGCATTATTGTTAAGTGTTATTCCTTCTCCAAAATATCATCAAAATTTTTATCGAAGAATCTGAAAAATTTACTGCAACAGTGCTTTTTTTTTATATAGTATATAACTTTTACATATTTAACACCATTTACCAAATGTAAGGTATGACTTAGACAGAAAACACCTTCCACACTAAGATTTATTTCACAAATTATTTGATGACTTCGGGACCATGTATATGTAGATGTGGCGGCTACATGTCTCAAATACTGAACTGTGTTCTTTTAAGCGTGTTTTCATTGGAGATCTAAGCTGTTCCACTTTTAAGCGGTGTTATTACGGAAAGTGCTCTACATACGAGTATATAAATATTTTCAGCTTGAAAACTTTAATTGTATATGATATTGTCGTCAGAGTGGTACATAATTTTGTGTTCCATGTAAGATATTTTTTTGGGTCGGATGTCGGATAATGGGAAAAATTACTTTTCTAGAGAACATCAGAGGTTAAGGTTTTATAGAATGTAAACCATTTTTCCATCATAATTTTCATACGAATTACAGTAAAGTACTGAAAATTCAAGTTAATTTTTTATATTCATTTTGTACAATTTTTTATTTTTTAATCAAAATTTGCATATTTGCCACGATCATCTAAATTAAGCCAAACATTTTTTCTTTTTTTTTTAAATTCATTCATATTTTCTTTTACAAGATAAAGCATACAAAGTAAATGATGAAAAGAAAGAAAAATGAAATTTTAAAATAACATTTAGTAGAGTATCTGAAAAGATCAAAAAACATGTTCCATCAGTATGCAAGTGCATTACCAACATCATTGTCGTCAACAAAATGTTGAAGTAATTTGTTAAAACCCTTTTACTCGTGTTTATCCTGGTGACTGTGTTTTATGTTCTTTTCTTTCGTTTTTGTTTTTGTTTTTGTTTTCGTTTTCTCTTCATGGAAATGCTTGTAAAATAAGCAGGTATTTATGTTAAATAGTTTTAAGCTCTGCACTCACAGATAAAGGAGTTTATCCTTCTAATACCAACAACAACTTTAACAGCAACAATATTGTTGTTGTTCTACAACAAATGATAATCATTATAATGACAAAGCGAACGTTAAGGACAACAATGTTGTTTTTGGTTTTTTTGATAATTTTTCACATGCATAAATGCTTCTCAGCTTTAGACTTGTTTTCTTCATTAGAATAAAAGGTTTTGCTTTTAAAACATCATCAACAGGAATTTACTAAAACTCTTAACAAAGTGGAAAATTTTACTCGGCATTTATTGTTTGTTTTTTTTTTTTTTTTTTCTTAAAAAGCACAATTTTAGTTGATTATTTTCTTAAAAATATTTCTGAAAGTCATGAACTACTAAATAATATTTATGTAACTTATTTTAATTACAGAAAGGTATATACATACACATGTATGTGTGTATGTATGTATGTGTGTGAAAGATTATATAAATTGTTATTTATTTGGAAAATGGGAAATGGAATTTTAAAATAAATCTAATGTGTTTCTACAAAGTTTTTTTTTTTAATATTTTTTATATTCCAACTTAATTTCTTTCATTTCAGACTGATATTTTTGAACAATAAAGGTTTTAGGTTTAAACAGGAGAAAAGGCTTAAAATAAATTTGATCAAAAGGAGTGGCTTAAAGTAGAATTTTGTAATAAATAAATAAATAATTTTTCTTTTTTAAACTATTTCAGTCACTAGATTCAGCTTATAAAACTGAGAATAAAAATAAATAAAATAGGCCGTAAACATTTTACACACACACAGAAAAAAAAACCAACGTAAAATCAACATGAAAAATTGTTAATTAAAATTTTTGTAAATTAATTTTTTTCAAGTTATTTTATGTTAAATTGATAGTTACGTGTTAACATAAAATTATACATATTAATTTCAACCATTTCCGCAGTAAAAATAAAATGATTCAATGTTAATTTTACATTGTTTACGTACAACAAAAATAAGAATTTTTTGTTTTATATTATTTCATCGAAGTATGCCTTAATTTTTTTGTATATATATATATATGTCTGTTTGTTGTAAAAATCTTCAAATCAATACATAAATAATTTTGATTTTTGATAAAACAACGCGCCATCTAAAAAGTTATTTATATATGGACCATATAATCTATACCCGAAAATTGTGGAAATAAGAAAGTGTATGTATCGAACATAAATATTCATATATTGTATACGCTTCATGTATGTATGTATGTATGTATGTATATGCTGCACATTTTTGGTTATGGTCCATATATAACAAGTTTAGCATTAATGTAGGAATATAGACATCATTTCAAATCAACAAAATATTTCATGTAATATCGTTATGTTTTCATGTTATTTTAATGATAGTTAATTAAACATTCATTTTATATTGATTCAACATGAAACTCATGTTATTCAATAAGGATTACACATTATTCAACATGATTATCACTTTGATTTGACTAGAACTACGATATTAATTTAACATGATTTCTAGTTGATAATGAAGAAAAATCATTATTGAAAAATATTGAATCAACCTTGTTTTAATTGATTTTACAATGATTTTTTTCTGTGTATACATACACAATTCCCGCAAATTCTCAATTGGAACAGGGCGACTTTCCCAAACAATAAGCTACAGCCGACTCTATTTTTAGACTCATTAACGCCAGTTTCGATCTGCAGTTGCATTAGTTAGAGAAGTTTTTCATAGCGTAAATACTCATAACCAGTCGGTAGTTAATGTTATGAGGATGGAACCCAGGGCCACTTGGTTGGCAGATGGCTATCTTAGCTACCGCATCACAATTTTTTTCTCCGTCACTCCTCTATCCTATCATATTGACTTTTCACAAAGTATCCGTTACTTCATTTCAGTTTCAGTAATGAAGTTGATTTTCAAACTAAGTAGATGATTAGTCTACTGTGGCTTGTCTCCATATGATTGTGTATAGTGGTGAAGATCCTTCCTAAGTGGTGGTGATCCTTACGTGGCATTGCAATTTTTACGTCTGATGTTTGTCCAGAGGTAAGCTGGAAATTCAGGGGAGGCTTATTTAGATAGATTTTGTCCCTACCTAAGAAGATATTGAATTATACTGATCAATAAGTTTAAGCTTGTGTTGTAGATATGGACCGATTCTTCCAAATTTAGTGTTTTTAAATATTTTTTTTTTTATTTCTTTTTTCCATGCCATCCACCTGATACTGTTGATACTGATGGCATTTTTGTTATACGGACTTATACATTTCACAAATATAGTTTTTCATTGCTTAATGCTTTGAGATTAACAAAACGCTAGTGCTTAATAAAAATCAATTTTTGATCAGGATTTAAAAAAAAAAAATTAAAGAAATACCATGGAGTGGTGCTTTGCTTTAACACGAATACATTCAAAAATTTCAATATAAAATGCGCTTCATTATTCGCGAATCGCGAACAAGTTCTTCGAAATTTTTTTTTTTCATTTAAACAAATTCGATTATAAGAAAAATCTTCTTTACGAATAAAAAAATAGTCACTTTTTTCTGAAATACATATATTTTTTAATAACATTTTTATCCAGTTATTTTCAAGGCTTTATCTCGTTTCAGATTATACAGTGTTTTATGCAAACGTGTGTGTGAATGTGATAAGTCTTGCTCATATTGTAAACGTCCTTGACCTTTAAATCCTTTAGTTATATATTTTTTTCCATAATAAAGTTATATTTTTTTTAAGGCGGACCATATACCCTTTCTCTTTTTCTTCGACATCTATATCATCTTCTTTTGTTTGGCCAAATGCCTAAATGCCAGGCTGACGACTTCAATGTCTTGTTTTAAACAGTTTTTGTTTTTCATTCTGCATATTGTTGTATTCAGTTTAGTCTTGTTGTGTGTATATGTGCGTCCTTTTTTTTTATCTCAAGTGCGATGCCATGAAATGACTCACACACACCACAAATGACAACCAATTGTTGTCATTGTTAAGCATGACAAGAATAGACAAGAAAGTGAGCAAAATTACACACTCACTCACACACACAAACACACACACACATGCTGAATATATGAAATAGCAATAAGAACAATAACAACATTTAGGAAGACAAGATGAAGAAGAGGTGCCTTCTAACATGCTGCTGCATAAAATTAATTACTCACAATTTTCCTGAATATGTAATCCTAAGAGTCATATATTACACACTTACCCACATATGTATACATACATATCGTATATATAAAAATGAATGTGTGTTTGTATGTTTGTTTGAACCGTTTTTCTTTAAATTTTTATAGTACAAAGAAACTGTAGGCTGAATAAATTTTAAAAATTCCAACTGGGCGTTGCCGCGCCCATTTAAAGCGTGTATTTTTGTCTATATCTTCAAAATGGTAACAGAAAGATTGTTTAAATTTGGTATAAATAGATTCATAGGCAAGTGGGCGTGGTACTTCCTATATATGAAGTATAGAAATTATTTTTTGTACATCTTGAGAACGGCGGGAAAGCGGGAGTCGCAGAAAGCACACTGAGTAAAAGGTGTATATAAATACGCATACTACATAAAAATGAATGTGTGTTTGTTTGAAAACTGTGTGCAGGTAGAAAGCAGAATCTACAGTGCCTTTCTGGAAGGAACAAATGATTGGGTTTTGACCGGAAAGGGGACAAAATGGGGAAAAGGGCAAAGAATGTAACTAAGATAGCATTTAAGATAATAATTAAGATGGGGGTAGCGAAGCACATCGGGTTTTAGGTAGTGATGTATACAATCTGTTTTTTTCTCCCACTCTCTTATATTGCATATAAATTATGTATGTTTATGAATATGAAACATGTTACGTTTTATTATTTCAAGGTTTTTCTTCTCGTTTCTTTCATAATTTTCGTTATTTCTGTGTTCTTTTCTCTCTTAAGCATTAGTATAAGGACGAAAAAAGTTAATCTTAACGAATTTATGTTACACAAACACATACTCATACATAGGTACATATGTACATATATACCTGTTTACACATACACATTTGGAATTTTCTATGCTTAAATGTTGCTATCGTTGCACGAGTATAAAGTAAGAATTCGAATGCATGTTAAACTTTCCAGTCGTTGCTTATGATTTTTACAAGCAGAAGAGAGAGTGATGGTGATTGTTTTGTATGTTGGTTTAGGCCTGAATGCGCACCTTTTCAAAAAGGCCTAAGGTCGCTAAAGCATAAAAGAAAACGAGAAAAGGAATAAACAGGCTTTCAGAATAAAGTTCACATCCTTGCATATGCTCACGTATGACTTGGCACCTAAACTTTGTCTGTCTAACAAAGTCATATTTTTATTTTCTTAATACTTTCCAAACACTTATGTGATTAAAAGAGATATAGAGTCAGAGAGAGAGAGAGAGAGAGAACGAGTAAGTTGGTTAAGGATAAATATGTTAAGTAATTGACATGCTTATCCTTTATACAAAACACTTGAAAGGTTTTGTGAAGACAAATAAATGAATGGCCTTGCAAAATTGTGCAATTTATACTTTTTTTACTTTTCCATAAATTGAAATTTTCTATTAAAATTAAATAATCCTTTAAATACTCTTCCGGACATTTTGAAGTTGTGTTAAAAGTGCATTAAGAAGGAGACAAAGTCAAATGCCATTTAAAAAGAAATTTACAAAAATACAAGTCAAAAGCAGCTGAGAACAAAAAGAAAAAATAAATTATTTTTTAAAAAAGATATTGAAAAGAGTAAGAAACTTAAAAAAATGTATTGAATTAATATTTAAATAAATACCTACGGAACTGCAGGTACCATTAAATAAAGGGTTAATTAGCGAAAAGTTCGCAACACTTCTGCCCACTTTCACTCTTCTTGGTAGTGATATTGAACAGTTTTGTGAAAGGGTTATGCATAAAGAGAACCAAAATATCATCAAGTTTCCAGAGATATCTGGGAAGTCGGGATTATACGCCTGATATTTGCCTTGCCTCCTATCGTATGGTATTCTCTCTCCGAGAAGCAAGAGAAATCGAATATATTTATATACGGAACTCTTTTAAGAAATCTCTAGTTTTCAGATTATCCTTTACAACTTCAAATCATTGATTTTATCATATGTGTGTTTTCATTCAAATCCACACGCATACGCACACATAAACTAACACTAAAACATTTTCACTGGCAAATCAGTAACCATCAAAAGGACTTAGAAGTTTGTATTGGTATTGATAATGTTCCTCTTTATTTTAATCGATTTGCTTTACTTCCTTAATCGAATGTTTTACACAAATTCAATTCGTATTTGTTGTGTTTCTTCTTAAATATCTGACTATACAATATGATTTAAATATCAAGATAATAAAATAGTAAAACACAAAAACAGAAAATAAAAACAAAAACTTTGAATAGTATTTAAGACAAAATAATAAAAAAAATCTCTACAAATACTCGTACAGTGTTCTTAAGTTGTTGTTCTGTTGTTCTGTTGTTGGCTCAAAGTATTAAACAACATGCACTTAAAATTGTATTTCGAACATTTTTCATACTTTGTTTTCTTATTCTTCATCATAGAGTTTCTCGTTATTTTTATACACTACCATACAAAGATTTACGAATAGAAAGGCAAAAAAAGCAGACAGACATACAAACATACACCGATATTGTATTACAACATACTCCTCGTAATAACAGAATAAAACGTTGTTTAAAATTTCAAATACAAAGCCAAGCATGCATGCGTATTTGTATTTGCATTTGCATTTGCATTTGCATTTGCATTTGTATGTGTAATTCAATGAATATTTGTGCGAAGAGTGTGTCTTCCAATTGTGTATGTGTATGTGTCTGTGTGTTTGAGTGTGTTGGTGTATCCTACAAGTAAGAATATACAAAATACAATAAAAGATAAAGCAGAAGATGAATTCCAAGAAAGATCTTCTTTTCTTCAGTGTGTGTATATGTGTGTGTGTGTTCCTGTATAAAAAGAAAAGCAAAATGAAATATTTTGCTAAAAAAACTTAAATATGTGCAACTGCAACATAGTAATAAGCACACACAGACATGCATACTTGTGTATTTTATGTGTAATACCAGCATCAGAAAGAATGTAGTAACTTTGGCATTTAGAGATGCCAGATTTAAGAAATATTTTATTATAATACAAAACAGATACGAAATGAAAATGCTTCCATAACTTTTTGCATATTCAGTTGTTGTCAATTACTGGATTACCCTTGAGTTTTAAGTCAGCTGCGTCGATTTGTCGATTAATTATTATTAAACGATAAGAGAGAGAAAATTCTTAATGTGGCTGAGGCACGAATATCTAAATAAATATCCATGCGATGGGTACTTCGCTTGCTCACACTCATTTATAAAAGCAAACGTGCTACCACTACAAAAGAGCATTTGGTGATGTTCTGAAGACATTTTGTAACTGTGGACAAAACATGGACACAATACAACACACCATAGTACAAAAAGCAATCACAAACAGTGGGTTTTATTATCTAAACGTGCACAATTTAAGACAAAATTGGGTCTTTTGGCCCCTTCCCATCGATTACCAGATTCGGTATTGATTTGAAGCGGAATGTATCTGATCTACTAAGAAAAATATGATGTACCATCTATACAATGCACAGGTGAGCACTTGTGTATTTACTATTGCAGAAATCCCTTAATTGACAACAAAGTATTATGCCATCCAGCATAATCAACTATCGCTTAATTAACTACTAAAACTTAAAGAAATGTAATGGGTAATAAAGGAATTGGGTCAAGCGAGAAGAACCTAATTACGAAAACGGACTTAACGTATCGAGCTTAGAGGAGACTATGCTGAAAAACAAAAAAACAGTTCCTAGCCATTTGTAATCGCCTACAACAAATTTTTCATTTACATACAGTATTTTGAATAGAGTTTTAAGGAATCTTTATCTCCAAATATATGGCAATCACTTTCATTTGTAAATTGTAAGTAAAATAATAGTTGTTGTTTAAAAACTTGTTATTTTTGTTGTGCTTTTAAGAAGAACAAATGAAGTGGAAATCACTTTTGCAAAATAAATCTACACACACTTGTAAATTACTAACTTGCACAAACATAAACGCTCACATAAGTAGAGTGAAATAAAAGAAGCCTTAAGAGCATTTACAAGGCATCCTTAAAACGAATCCTTTGAGTACATTTTGCAAAAAAAAAAAAGAAATTCAAATCGAACGTGTGTAAAAATATGCACGTAAGGAAAAGAGTGCTAAAGAAGGAAAATTTACCAAAATTATTACAAAGTAAAGGAAACTTTCTGAATATTATTTTACCTATTTTTTGTTTTGAAAAGAACTTGAATTTTTTTACGAAAAAACAAAATGCACAACCAAAAAAATAACACATAAAGGAAAAGTATTTTATTGACTTTTAAATCATATCGATATTTTAACATTTCTCTTCTTTCTTTCCCTTTCTTTCCTGTGTGCCGTGCCATTAATTTATTTTCTTGAAATTATGACGATCATGTATTAAGTAATTAATACCTTTAGCTAAACATTGATAAATGACGTTTATTACAGCAGCTATGTTCTAACATATTTTCTCATTTTTTACTTCTTCTTTTTTTGCTGCAATTTTCCTATGAATTTTTCCGATTTCTGTTGCTTTTAATGTGCTTTCAACATATCTTTCAGTTACTGTTTCATTTTAATTTTTGTTTTTTAATTTATTTTATTTTTTGATTTGCAACAGCAGCAGTGTCCTTCAATCTTAATCCTTTGGCCATAACACTCTACTCTTTTAGTCGTCTTTTAATGTACAACACAAAACACACATACATACATACATACATACATACATACTAAATAAAGATGCTTAAACTTGGCTAAAATCGTGTTGTTGCCAATTTATTCTGGATGTAAAATATTTACAAACAGTCATTGCACGTCTGATTTTACTCGAGTTTTATAATATTTCAGTCGAACAGTTGTTGTATTTGTCAGACGTCATCTTATGTGCCATCATTTTGCGCCACACTGACTGAGTAGTTTTGGCTCTGTTCAAAGTTGTGATTGCTGTTGTTGTTGTTGGTGGGTTTTTAGTAACTGGTTAGTTATTGGGTTGACTATTTGGCTCAATGGCTGGTTGACTGCATCCATAAAGAAGAAATTTTAAGATAAACGAGGGTAGATATTTAAAGAACAATAATTTTTACAAATTCTGCAATCGAATATGAGTTCAAAAATTGAACGATACGAAGGTATATACCTGCATGTATGTGTAAAGAAATAATCTAAACAAATTTTATTTCTGAAATGTTTCTTTTCTGAAATGTCTTATACATTAAAAATTGTGAGTTTTGTTATGTTCCCACCCTCCACGTATTATTTAGTTATATATGTTTTTTATATCATGTCAGTCAATAAGTCCGTAGGATGACACATAGATGTCGTTACTAGAAATTTGTCCATATGATTTTTGTTTAGTACTAACCTTCAAACGCTACGTACATAAATTTGGCAGCAATCTGACTTTGCGTTCGTGAGTTATAGCATTTTGTGTGAAGCGACTTTTGTTATTGAAAAAAAGGGAAAAAAGTGAATTTCAGCTTAATAAACATTATGCGAACTCTGCTTCATCGAGACAAATGGTAGAGAGGTGGTTCGCTGAATATAAACTTTGTCGTACCAGCACAAATGGTGCAGAACACAGCGGACGCCCAATGGAGACTGTTATTCCAAAAGACATCGAAATATCCACAAATTGAAGATGCACGAGCTAGCTGATATTGTAAAGATATTAGATGGTAGTGGTTTTACCATTTTATATGAATATTTGGGTATGCGGAAGCGCTGTTCAAAGTGGTTGCCGCGTGAGGTTACAAATCGATTAAAACGATGGCAAAATTTAATGAATTGGGCTTCCACATCCGCCGTGTTCGCCAGATTTGGCCCCCAACTCGTGTTTTCTGTTTTCAGATCTCAAGAGAATGCTTTTTGGAAAAAAATTTAAGCCCAATGATCGCTTAAATGATCGCTGAAACTGAGGCATATTTTGACGAGAAAGAGATATCGTACTATGAAGGTGGTATTAAAAAGTTGAAAAAGTTGTTGAATAATAAAATAGAGTTTTGTTGAAATTTTGTGTTTTTCTTACTCAATAAGGCCGTAGAATAGGACTTATTGAGTGACCTGTTATATAAGCTTATATTATACATACACAAATACATACATATGTACATATATTTGTCAATTTATTGATATATACTCGCTCATTTATATATTTTCAATATACGTATGTATGTATAGTCGTAGCAAGTAACTATAGAACTCAGGCAACATCAACGTCGCTCATTAATGTCAATTTGATCAAGTCGTGTGTACATGCCATCGATTAGATAAAGAAATTGAACAATTTTTCTTCATTTATTCTCTCTCTTTTTATATAAAAGTTTATATTCGATGTTGGTTGTCATCTTCTCCATACCGACTCAGCATACCTTTTAATTGACATGCACATGTACTAGTCCTTGCACTGGTAACATATATATTTACGGAACTCAGAGAAGCACGTAAAGTATTCCGTTTCCCTTTCCCAGTAACCTTGTTATACTCTTTTGAGTTTTAGTTACCTATGCTAAGGCAGCTTCACTTGAGTTTTATAGTTGCCTTTGACTTGACCGCAGTAATGGAAATGGAAAGAAAATAAAATAAAATAAAATACATAACGATGACAATAGTAATGGCGGTAAGAGTATGTTAGTTATTCTTTGGTTTTAAGGAAAATTAATTGTCTTTTTTTGTAACGAGTTTTCTTTTCGTTTTTCTATTAAATGTGTATCTACGTTATATGTAAATGGTACCATTCATTCAGTCTTTTAATGTGTCTTAGCTTAGTATTTACATTACAGTAAGCCTTCGATGTTCATCGTATAATTGTTTGTTCCTTCTAATTTCGGCTTGCGTCGTCATTTGATTTATGTCGTCATAGATTTTTATAAACCAAAAACCTAGAAAGCCAGTTTAATTAATTGTATCTGTTTTTATGTGTGTGTGTTTAATGTCGCGGCGCTTATATTAAAATCGTATTTTGCCCTTAACACATGAATCAGGCCGTTATTGCTGCATTCAAAAAGCACTATTTACGGTGACGTTTGAAAAAACTAATTATTGTAATTGAAAACCATGCAGAACTGGAGATAAAAGTGTCAAAATTTTTTTGAAATTATACATATGCAAACATGGAAACTGTAAACTTGGACCCACAGTGGGATTCTTGTAATTTGGAGGTTTTTTTGATTTGAGCCAACTCAGAGATATTTGAATTGACCAAATCTATAAAATCAGCATCGTAAAAAGAAGGAAACTTTAAATATCGAATCTTTTAGAAACAATTCACAGATTGCATTAGCAAAACTGTCAGAAGTCTTTGACTGCATTAATAAGCCTGTGCAACTTTTTGATAAAAATAAAAAAAGAGTTTATTCGATTGCTAGACCCACCTATCCTAGATTGGATGGTAGGTGCAGTTCTTTATTTTGGATCGTGGGAACATTTCCTCTACTCTGTCTATCCTCACGTGTCATTGCATTATCGATAGGCATGCCCAAAGGCTGCGCCTACCAGCGTATGATTTCTGTCGAGGTAGCAGATCGATTGAGGAAGAGTTAACTGTGGCCCCATTTCAATTGGGTTGAGAACCGAGATTTATATGAAGAGAAAAAGTTATCGTTATCACAGGAGAGAATTGATAATTTTTAGCCGATTTTATTAGAAACAGCTATGGAAAGCGAGATAATAACTTTTTTTTTGCAATATGGCTGAATTAAATTTAGAAAATAATAATTTAGAATATAATTTTATATTCCCTCCTTGTTAAAAACATACTATTCTGTAGCATGAGAAGTTTTAAATTCGAATTACGTTGCAAATTTTCGGCACCAAGTGCAACGTAAATCAAGAGACTAGTGTATGTGTAATTAATTTAAACAAAAATAATTGCCTGTGTTTCTTTTATTTATTTATTTTGTTGTTATTGCTGTTGTCGTTGTTGTAATTTGTGTATCCTTTTTCAAATGGTTATTAACAGGAAATCAATAAAACGTTTGCCGTTTCAAATAAATTGTATGATTATTCCGGACTAAAGGAAGGCTTTACTAGTAAGGATAAGTCCCAGGAAATATATTAATGATCCTACTTAATGGTGCGCATAGAATGTAATAAAATGAATTTCCGTTAGAAAACAATTTTAATTCTTTAATTCAAGGGGAATTATATTTATTTAGTGGTACAGTATTCATTAATACCTTTTCTTCACATAATCGGCAAATTTTGTTTTAAGTTTTTAAGGGTTTAAGTTCAGAACAATAAACAAGTCACTTACAGTTGGTTTGTCACATCGTTATGCATAGTTTTGCGCCTAAAGAATGTGTTAAAATTAATAGAAAAATAAAATTGATGGTTTAGCACAAAAGAAAGTTTAAATTAATAAAATTTTGAAAATTATTTAAATTAAATCTTGTCAAAATATTTAAAAACTCTAGAGATTGCTTAAATAAAAGGAAATATTTGGAGCAAAGCTTTTACTAATGGTAACCTTCAATTAATATCCTATTACAAAAACCTGCAGAAATATGAGTGCTTTACTATTGACATTGTCAGTAGTATTAGTGACCAGCCTATGTAAACATCTATTGACATTTAACACTAGTTTGTCATTGAAAATCCAGCGGTATACTTTAGCACTATTGACGAGTTAGTTCTTTTGCGATCATATGGAGACATTTCAACCAAAGATTCATTTGTCTATTATATGGTCACTATTGCAGAGTATTAACATGTGGACATGTGGCTCTAGGCCAGAGTTAGGCAAGATATACAAATGCTTTTAAAAAGCATTGTGGTAGAAAGTTGAGAGTCGCTCACTCAGGCCACTTTGCCATGTTTTTTCCACTTGTTTTGTCTTTACTTCTCTTTGTTTATTTATTGCTTATTTATTACCTATGCTAGTGTATACGTATGAAAATAATTTGAAAAGAGCAGCTCTTTGCCTGACTACAGGATAGAATTGCAAAAAAAATAAATAATAATAATAATTAACAATAATGTGTGTGTATACACATATATACATATATAATAGTATAGGGTGGGTAATTTAAAAGTTTAAATTTGAACCAGCGGTTATTCGAATCTGGCTATACTTATGTTATTCTATTCAGTCACCTTAAGTATATTATCTCCACTGAACGAAATGAATCGATTTACGCTTGAGCAACGATTGGATTTATTGGAAAATCATCATTTCGGATGAGGCTCATTTTCAAAATTGCCACATTTTTGGCTCAGAAAACCTAAACGTGGTCTTACAGATGCCAAGGCACTCCTTACGAGTGACTGTTTGGTGCGGTTTGTGGAGCGGGGGCATCATTGGCCCATATTTCTTAGATCGCAACCAATACGGTCAATGGAGACAACTATCGCACCATGATAAATGATTTTTTTGTTCAACAGAATGGTGCAACTTGCCACACATCTCATGCCCCAATCGATTTATTATGTCAAAAATTTGATAGCCGTTTAATTAGCCGAAATGGCGCTGTCAGTTGGCCGCCAAGAAACTGCTATTTGACACCGTTGGACTATTTTCTGTAGAGCGCCGTTAAAGACAAGTGTGATGCCAACAAGCCAGAGACAGTTGAGCATTTGAAGGCCAACATTCAAGATGCTATTGCCGAGATACGACCCTATACACCCGAAAGAGTTATCGAAAATTGGTCCGATCAAATGGGGTAGTGAGAGGTTAGCCGCAGCAGTCATATGAATGAAATAATATTTCATTTCATTTGTACTTCACAGAAAAAAAGATAAAATTTTAAAACTTTCTTTATTGAATTTTTACATTTAAACTTTTTTGCCCACCCTATACATACATATATATGTGTGCATAGTTATAGAAGGACAAAAATAAGAAATTTTAGTTCCTACAGACATCTTCCTCAAACTCTTTTTCTCTATAACTTATTTCTCTTCAAATTACTCTCAATTTTTATTTAGAAAACGAACTTATGTATGTCGTACTACAATTAAATTTTTCTATTTTACAAATAATTTTTGATTTTCTTTTATTTTGAACTTTTGCAATAGAATCGTTAAGAGTATTACATTTTACCTGTAATTGTATGTTTCTCATCTCTTACAATTTTTGTATTTTTATTTTTATTTTTATTTTTTCATTTCTTTATTCTGTTTGAGTGTCTCATGTTAACAGTAGCGTAAGGCTATGTTTGTGTACTTCTTTTTGGGTTGGTGTATGTGTCTGTGCATGTTTCTCGATAAAAGAGGATTATTTAATATTGTATGTGTTAGTGTAGTTTGTAAAGGAGCGACTTACAAAGAACACTCATTTACACAAATACAAATGTACTGACTGTTACATACAAGCTCCTAGACAGTATTCTATTTCCATCGGTTGTTTGTTGTTAGTTTTAAGAAGAACAACATCAATAGACATTTTAAGAAGAAGACGAGTTGGAATTATTAAATAAATTGATTCCTTTTAAAGAGCTTTTTCATGCACATTTTTTTTAACGAAATACGAAAAAAAAATAAAAAACAAAAGGAAAAAGACAAGGAAAATACCTAAAATAAAATTACAATAAAAATAAAAATTTCCAATACTTTTTGTAATTAAAATAATATCTGTATATCATTAAATTAAAGTTTTAAAAAATATGCTGGAGGTAAAAAAAAATTAATTAAATCTGATACTCTGGTGTTATAAAATGTGTTTTAGAGCAGAAACATCTTTAGTGTTTAAACTGCATCAAAACTTATTTTCTATTACCAAAGTATTAGATTTAATTAAGCTTTTTTTACCCACAAAGTGTTTTAAAGTGTTAGTTACGTCCTTTCTAAGTTAAGGTAACGATATATAGAAACAAGTTGTCCTATGTTCGTCATTTAATAACTCGAGAACCACTACACCGATTTGCAAACCAATACATGCGATGGAAAGGTGTGCTTTCACTAATAGTCTTTATTCAACTGGGCCGTGCCATGCCTATATAAATTTCTTATTTATATGTCTATATGTATGTCAAAGCATATGTCAAAACGGTAATGATAAGAGTTTCTAAATTTGGTAAATAACCTTGTGATCAATACAGATCATCAGTCAAAAAGTGGGCGGTCTTTAGGTAAGTGGTGTTGTGGTACCTCCCATGCAAAGTAAATATTGATTTTTGTATATCCTTGGAACAGTAATAGTGGAAGGTTTTGAATTTGGTCTAAACAACTTCGTAGTTAATACAAATCATCAGTCGAAATGTGGGTAAAATTAAATAAGTGGTTGTGACACCTTCCATACCAAGTGAATACTGATTTTTCTATATCTAGAGAATGGTTAGAATGACAGTTTCCGAACTTAGTCTAAATGACTTGGTAGTCAATACAAATTTTTTTTCCTTCGTCACTCCTCTATGGAACATAATGGCCTTCCAGAAAGCATCTATTGCTTTTAGTTTCAGTTTCTTTAATCAATTTGATATCTCAAGCTAAGTAGATGATGATTATCCGCTGTAGCTTCCTCCATATGATTTTTTTTTGTGTAGTGGTGAAGATCTTTGCTAATTGGTGGTGACCTTTACTTTAGCATTGTAATTTTTTTCCAGTAGGTGGCGTGATTTTACAGATCATTTTTCTGATGTTTGTCATCATCGCCAGAGGTATGCGGGGAAGGATCAGGTGGCCTTTTTTTATTTATAGATGTAGGGAAGTTGAAGCTTTTTTCTTATTATTAAATATTCAAAACCACAATTAAATTTTTTCTTCGTCATGTCCTCTTCTTGGGCTCGAACCTGGATCGTTTGTATTGTTATGCGTGCGCTCTAACCACTACAGTACGCCACCACAAATACAATAAAATTTTTCTTATGAGTAATACATTTTATAGATATACAACACGAGGGCTCACAACAACGCGGGAAGAGTTACTCTAGTTTAGTATAAGATGACACTGGTGTACATAATTTTCCTTAAGTTCGATATTGAAACTGTTTTCGAATTAAATATTCCAGCTGATATAAAAACTTCTTCGAGTTTATTGCCACCAAGTAAAATTTCTTCTTTAGATCATACGTGAAAATGGTCATTATAGTGGTATCATTACATTATAGTATTGGTCTAGACTCAAAAGCTTCTCAGTAGCATTCTTGTACACATGGTTAGCAGTCTTTAGTTTTATTTGTAAATTTGACTTGGAAGTAGCAGTTTTCACAGAAAATAAAAAAACGAAAGGATTAACAGATTTGGGACACAGTCATGTAATTTGTAATTGGAATATACAAATGGAAATGAGTCTGAGATTTTATCTTAAAAACCAGAAAAGAACAAATCGCACTGCCCATGTTTGTCTGAATATTTACGTAAAAAGTTAAATTGCCGTATATGGAGTGAAAACCTTTCATAGCAATTGACAAAGACGTCTTAAAGATTGACATTTGATGTATATTTGTTCATTGATATTTGTTTCAGTCTTAGGAAATCGCCACATCTCATATTTCTCACAAAATCGAAATATTAAAACTTTGTTTTCATAATAATATGCTATATGAAGTATGTCAATTATTTTCCTTGGCTGTACTTTACATCAATGTGTTATACTAACTACCCAATTACTTTTGATCAGCAAAAACTCATGTCATTATTTATTGGCTGACAGTGTGAGCTATGTATGTAACTGCTATTTGAGAACATTTTTAGAGCATAAAAGCTGTAAATTTCTTCCTTCAAACGAAATTACAAGTCCACTTAAATAAATCCTTTACTATTCTCTCTCTGTTGTGGTATGAATATTAAAATTCATTTTATCAACACTCATACGCTACTACCACTGTCCATAGCCATGTACTTTATAAGGTTCACACATTCCTTATACGCTTTAAATACTTTTTTATTTTATTTTGTTTTGTTTTATTATTCTTCTAATTGATCAGTTTAATCAAATTTTTATCATCTCTTTAGAGTGTTTGTGCATAAAATTACCTGGATTCTCTATGAACTTTTTTCTTTTTGTTCAAAGACTTTACTTTTTTAAATTGATTCTACTATTATTGCTGTTTGTGTTGCTGTTGCTGTTGCTATTGCTATTGTTGTAGTTGTGTGTTCGTTTTTATTAAACCAATTTTCTTATTCACAAATAACATGTCATTACCTGAGTGCAATTCTTTCATTCTCTCAGTTCATTTTCAATATCAGTTTTAGTTCCATAGAATAGGGAGACATTGAAGAGGTTACTCTTATTGTTATTGTTTTAGATTTTTCTTTCTGTTTGTTTTCTCCTATTCTATAGGGTTCTCTAGAATTTTATAACAGAAAAAGAAAAAGAGTCGAATCTTAAATATTCTTCAGTTTTAGACTGACAAAAAAAAAAAAAAAAAACAGGAAAAACACAAATTAATTGAAAAAAACCAAAAGAAGAAGAAAAGTAAAAATTGAATTGCATGAATAAATTTGCATAAAAATGTCAAACTCTATGGCAAAACCATCAACAACAACAACACATACATGCACATACATGCACATACAAATTTTACTCTCCCGAGTAGAGAACACTTTTACTAAAGTGATTTCTACATGCATACATACACGCACACACAATCACACGATAACTCATAGTTTTTCTTGCTTTTGTTGTTTTTTAACTTTCATTTAAACATAAAATTCTAAAGTGGAAACGGTAAAAAAAACGAAAAACAACAAAAACCCTGTATTTGGCTTCTAAAAAAAAAGTTAAAATTCGAAATGAAGAAGAAAAAAATGAGCGACAAACGCGACTATGAAATTGAAATTGAAATTGGCGTTTTTGAAAATGTACCACAGCTACAAGTAACAACAACATTAAGGCAAGAAAAGCAAAAACGTTTATACAAAAAGAAAATGATGAATATGAAATATCTACAATAACAACAACAACAACAAATGAACGAGAGAAGAATTAATTTAAAATTAATCAAAATCAGAATATACTGTAACTGTTGTTTTTTTTTGTTGTTTTCTTTATTTTATTAATTTTTCGTGTAAATAATTTCTCATATTTTACGCTTAAACACTGTCGTTATTGTTGTTGTTGTGCATTGTATTGTGGCAAAAAAAAATATGGAAAAACTTTGAGAAAAAAGGATCAACTTTTTTGTTTTATTGAAAATTCGCAATTAAAAAGCAAAATTGGAAGAAACGAGAAACTCATCATCGGCTTAGGGTTTATTTTTTTTTTCTATCTTCACAAAAGCTTTCAAATGGATGATTAGACTGTAAAATTAATTCAAGACAAACAAAGCAACATCAATTTCAATTTGTTAAAAGAAAAACAAAGTTATGTTTAAGACATATCTTCTTCTTCTTATTCTTCTTTGTTTTTGGAAGAGAAATACAAATATTGAATTTATGAAATTTTAATTAAAAAATTGATGTTTGTTGGATAAAGAAATTTAAACTTTTCAAAGTTTGTAAAACAAAATTTATTTTCATTTCAAGACTCAGTATTAAAATATAATATTTCTGACTGAATGGATTTATTAAAAATTATCTGAAGAAGAAAGAAAAGATGGAAAACCGGAAATGAAAACAGCCAACCATTTCCCCTGTCCCTCTTTTCATTCCCTTATAATGTGCTTCTAAATCTATAAACATGTATTTCCTCTTATGCAGGTGCTGCTTTCATTAATAATTTCAATTATGGAAACTCACCTAAATATGTGGAAATGTATGAATGTTTGCCAACGTAATTAACTTATTAGCGCTGACAAAGAACCTCATATAGCCTCTATAAAAACTACTTATACGGTATCAATTTACGCGGCCATGATTACCTAGTAGCCAATACTTTTAAAAATATTTTTGAGCATTGCTTGGGGTTGCCATCTTGTTGCAATCACAGCTAGAATGTATAAATTTTGTCAAAAGTGTTCATCATTCTGTTCAAAGGACAGCCTTTACCAGACCTCCTTTCGTGGTCCGACCAGGGACTTAATTTTATGAGAATGAGCACCAGAACCGCAGATAAATTCGGTTTCTGTCCGGTTATAGAATGCGGCCTCAGTAGAGTACACAGGATAGTTGTGGTTTAGATCTAAATTGCAGATAGAATTTACTTAGACTTTGTGTGGAGTTACGAGTACATTGCCATCAATTCAATGATACCAAAAGCGCAGCGTAGTTTTGATTAGTCCCACTCTATTACACTTATAGAGTGAAGCCCTTAATTGCGGCTTGGATGTCTTTCACAGTAAAGGTTTCTGTGTTAAGATCACCATCCACTAACTGGACGATGAATACGTCAGTTGAATGATAGGGTAACAGTGCCACCTTCATTGATAACAACAAATTCCAATAATTCGATCCATTTTTTTTGCGTTTCTAACTCTTAAACTACCACGCTCGGGTCAAATTACCGTTTTAATTTTTTTTTTCGGAATTTCTTGTAAATATCATTATAAATTATTTCGTCATTTTTCTTCACTACTTTTATTTAATTATACATGAAATATATTCTTCAGTACTTATTCCTTGCGTCCAAACTGAGATATATAGTCATGTGAATAATAAAATGGATACATTACGGTTATCCTTCAAAGCTTAAGAAAAAAATGTACTACAACTACGGTACAAATTTTGTTTGTCAAATAACGGTTCTCTACGTTATCGAAATTCAAGCAAACAATTTATAAGATCTTTTTGATAAACGTTTGAATATAAAAATAAAATTTGTATTTTAACTCTTTTGGTATTTACGTGTCCCTATTAATTTTCACATGACTATATATGTAATCTGCCCTTACTACAGCAATGGGTTATTTATCCCGCTATGGTAGGAATAGGTGTGTATGCTCTATCAGTAGGTTTAGTGTTAAATAAGACGAAATTTCAATTATATTTCTTTATACTAAAGGGTCCGCCAAATAATTTTTTCTTTTAAATACTATAAAAAAAAACTACTGAATATATTCTCAAATCTCTTTTTTATTTGAAAGTACAATCCTTCCGGTTAATAATGGAAAATAATTTCATTCAAATGGCTGCTCGGCTGGCCATGCAGTAGCCTATACGATCAGTCAAATTTTTAAGCACATTATCGATTGTGTGCAGCTGTATTTCACCAATGGCTTCGCGAATATTGTCCTTTAAAGCGTCAATTGTCTCTGGCTTGTTGGCGTAACACTTATCTTTAACGGCACCCCCCAAATAAAAGTTCAACGGTGCAAAATTGCAGCTCTGAGGTGGCCAAACGATATCAGCTCTGTGGCTGATAATGCGATCTTCAAAAACAGGGCGCAAAACATCGAGTGTAGCTTCGGCTGTGTGGCACGTAGCGCCGTCCTGTTGAAACCAAATGTTGCTAATACCATCCTCTTCAAGTTTTGTGAACAAAAATTCATTCAACATGGCCCGATAACGATCGCCATTGATTGTAACGGCCACTCCTTGCTCATTTTCGAAGAAAAATGGCCCAATTATGCCTCTGGCATAAAATCCGCACCAAACAGTGACTCGTCTTGGGTGTATCGGCTATGAGCTTCATCTGAAAGGATGATTTTTTTGGCAAAATCGGCATCTTCTGTAAGTCGATCGCAGGCCCACTTAGCGAAACGTATACACAACCATATTCGTTCAGCGAAGGGATAAAACTAATTATCTGTCAAATCAGACATGAGAAAAAAAAAAATAAATGGCGGACCCTTTATTTAAACATTCAGTCTGTATGAAAAATTAATTTTTTCTAAAATGGTTAATTATGCATGTGTATGTATTTATATATTAAGGAAAACTTATCAAAATAATAATATTTAGCATTTTATTAAAAAATGGTAAAGAGGGTTAAGACTTTCTTTTTAATAACCAAAATTTTATTACCAAACCGATATGTAGTAGGCTTAATTACAAAAAAAAAAAAATACAAAGTATTATAACGCAGTTTATGTTTCCCGCTTGGATATGACTCAGTCTGTCCAGAGTCGAAAAAAGGTCTGCGTCTTTTGTAGTAAAAATACGATTATTTCCCTTCGTGTTAAAATATAAACGAAACTTGATTGCGAACCCTTAATTCTAACTTATTGCCCAACTTAACTACCACGGGATCAAGGATTTAATGAAAGAACGGAAAACTTGAGAATCTGGTCTGGTACCGTCTGGGATGATTACAAGAACTGACTCGGTATATCCAGACCGATTGAATAATCAGGTGCCTGAGATGATCACAAGAGTATGTGTTGCTGACAGCGTCTGGTATGGGTGTGTGCTGAAACTGGCACTCTGTAAATAGAACTCGGTGTATAAACTACTTCAGTTAGGCCAATTATAGGAAGATTACAAGAGCCCTTACGATTGGTGTAAGTAAATAAATCTACTATGGTGACAGGAAGAATGCGGAAGCTCTTGCTACCAGCGACAGTTAGTATAATCTACAAAGACGGCAAGAGAGTAGTCCTTGTTACCCGTTTATAATTAAGAAGAGGCAGTCAGTCAACTACCCTTAGTGCCTTTGATCGTTATTATTGTTAACAGTTTATTTTGTTATTGTTAGTTTATCTTAGAGGTTGTAATTATATAATACAACTCATATTCATTGCCCCACACTAAAGTCGGCTCTTGCTAGACTAAGTCTTTAACTTAAAAAATTTTAATATCTTTTTCATATTCATAATTGAAAGTAAAGTACACTATACTTTTGTTAAACTGGCTTTAAATGGGTGTCAACTGCAATTTGCCCAACGTTTATATAAACAGGTGGTTTTTATTTTTTATATTTTATTTTTTTAAACCTACAATGCCCTGCAGGGTCCTTTGACCATTTGTATACCTGACTGCTAATTTTTTTTTTTTTTTTTTTTGATCAATGAATTTTCTGGATTGATAATTCGTGGTTTTTAAATTGGTTTAAAATTACATTAAATTGTATTTACAGTTACTTTTCTGAATTTGTTTTCTTGGCCAACATTGTCAAATTGATAATAAATCGTCATATTTGGCAGCGGTGCTTGTAAGCGGGTGTATATCATATCTTATAGTTCAGATATTTGATATTCAACGCATCAGCTAAATATGTTTATCTTAGTCCATTTCAAGATAGCAGTCAGTCAACACAGGTTATCAAATACAGATAGATTAACTAGCTTTGGATATTCAAAACATTATATCGTCGCTACAGCTTCCACTCCTTTTTAGAATTTTTAGCTGCCAAGGTAGAAGAAATAACTAAACTTTTCTAACTTGATGTTACGTATCTTGAATTTGATGTTGTTAAGGGTATTGTAGCGAATATCTCGCATATTTTTTAATGGCGAGGTATTGTTTGCTATACCTAACGACGGCTGAGTGCTAAAGTCTGTTGATGTGTGGAGAGCAGAGTTAATGATATAATAGAAAAGGAAAAGAATTCGTGGAATACAATACCTGAAGCTATACGTTAGGTATTTACCTATAAAAAAATCATCATCATTTAAGACAATAAGTTTAAACCCTGCTCTTATCTATTTTAGACTTCCTACTATCGAAACTCTTCCACAATAATCAATAATAGCAAAACCTTTTATAATCAATAAATTTTTCCCAAATTTTTCATTTCAATTTTATTTTATTTTAATTATTTTTAAACAAATTTATCTGCTTTTATATTCTGAATCCACTCTAATGCCAAAAGTATACTTTAAGTTGCTTATGAATAAGTTAGAGTCGACTTTTTTAGAAAAAGTCGACTTTTGTTCACTTAAAGTATACTTTATATTTGACTATGAATATGGGCCCATGTTATTATTGTTATATCTATACGTATGTATGTATGTATGTATGTATGTATATATGTATGTTAATTTTGTAATGTTACGTGACAGTATTTCTAAATTACTTAAATTGAATTTACATATTTATTTTCTATTTTTTGTTTTTTTTTAATATTTTTATATTTTATATAAAATTAGGATTGTTTTGTGCTTAAATTTTAATTAAATGAAAAACGTAGGCTACTGTGGGGGTCAGCAAGGTGGCGGATAGCTGAATGGCCCATAGATATGTGGGTTAGCTGCGAATATTAAATAAGCAGTCCCCGACCAATAGCGGCAGAAATGGAGACCTTAACTTAAAAGGTTATTTGGCTCAGTGAAGTTTCTGGGACTGGGCGATTGATGCCGCCCATTGATTAAGTGTCGACATCGAAAATCCTGGTAGCGTCTGACTCAGATTGAGCGGCTTTCTAGGCAGCGTCTGCCTCCATGTTAGGAGCGGCTGGTTAAGAACCTGTCAGTAGGTATAAAATGATATGGGTAGGATCCCAGAACAATAAAACAACAATGGAAAGTTCTTTAGGGAATAAAGTTACGGTGCAGGGTGTAATGAGCCCAGTGCCGGCGGTTTTGCGGGGTGAGCAAGCAGGCTCCCGGTCGTCGATATCCAATGACTGCAATGATACGGTGGTGGCGAACTTGGCTGCTGTATCAGATAATGCTACAAGCTTAGATGGTTTCATGACGAGAAACCCCTTCCAGCGCGCTTCAAGACTCGCGCGAACACCGGAAAAGGCAACGCCAACTGGAGTAGGTGTGAGATCTAGATCATCTCCACCGTCCCTAACCGATAGCACGTCTACGGATAACTTGGCGGACCCTAAAGGGGGCACCGAGGTGTTCTCCAAGCTCGGGGAGAAAATCGTGGAACTGCAGGAGATGATGGGAGGAGGAAGGCGATCCATACATCAACCAATGCGCGATCTAGTGGCCTTAATATCGTCACTATACCAGCAGGCAGCTAGGAGTAAATCCCAATCAACGGCGAATAAGGTTAGAACTAATGACAGATGTACGCAGACGATTCAAATGGAATCATTAACAACCACGTCGAAAAGAACAAGGGAGGAGACTGAGAGTGGCAGGAGAACTCCGCCTAAAAAGACTAAGCCTGGTCGCTCGGAGAAGAAAACTAATGGGACATCGAAAGACCTGAATAAGGTACCTGCTAAGACTACTGATGCCACCAGGGTGGATGAACCGAACCGCATTGTGGATGGGCAGTCCAGTCAAGATGGGGGCAATCAGAGGCCTAACGAGTGGATTATCCAAACAAAAAAGCGCAGGAAACACAGACCAGATGTGGTAATAATTAAGCCCACGGAAAAGCAATCCTACGCGGATTTGCTTAGAAAAGTGAGAGGCGCCCCTGAGCTTAAAACAGTTGGCGATGATGTTCACCTGGTTAAGAAGACACAGAGGGGAGAAATTCTCCTCGAATTTAAAAGGTCTTCCGAGATGACGGCCGAGTTGCATCGGTCTAAATTGAAGAATGTGCTATCGGAGGATGTTGAGATTAGGACACTTACTCGGGAGGTAACCTTCGAGCTAAGGTACCTAGATGAAATAACTACGGAAGACGAGATAATAAATGCATGGAAGGAGCAAATAGGCGAATTGGAGGCTTCTGCGCTCAAGACTATAAGAAGTGTTCCTGGAGGTACGCGAACGGCTATTATTTCAATTCCAGTGAGACAGGCTTATAGGGCAGAGGAGGTAGGCAAACTGCGTGTTGGGTGGACAGTTTGCCGTCTACGTAGAAAGGTAGTTCCAAAAAGATGCTTCAGGTGTCTTGACTTTGGGCATGTGGCCAGAGAGTGCCGAGGTGAGAAAGACTGGTCCGGAAGTTGCTACAAGTGCGGCGGACAGGATCACTTCGCTAGAACCTGCCAGGGTGACCCACTATGTCTACTCTGTGGGGGCCGTCCGAATACTGATGCCAAACACATCACGGGGGGGCCTAAATGCCCCAACTATCTGTCGGCCCGCCGGAAGCTACTAAGTCAGCGGAAATGAGAATCCTTCAGCTGAATCTGAACCACTGCGAAGCCGCGCAGGATATCCTGGGGCAAACTGTGAGAGACCAGAAAATAGACCTGGCATTGTTGAGTGAACATTATAGAGTACCAGAGAATCCCCGCTGGGCTAACAGTGGGTGCAACAAGGCTTCGATATGGTCTTGTGGTAACTTCCCCTTGGGGAATGTTGATAGTAGTAGGGAGTGTTTTGTTGGGGGTACTGTTGGTGGAGTGCACTTCTTTAGCTGCTACTTTCCCCCGGGCTTGTCAATCGAGGAGTATGGCATCAGACTGGATGACCTTGTCAACAGGGCCAAGGATCTACGACCTGTGGTTATCGCTGGGGATTTTAATGCATGGGCAGTTGAATGGGGTTCAGTCTACACGAACCCGAGGGGAGAGTGTTTACTGCAGGCATTTGCAGCACTGGATGTGGTGTTGCTGAACTGCGGTCAAAGGGATACATTCTCGAGGAACGGAAGAAGCTCCAGGATAGACCTGACATTCGTCAGCGATGCCCTGGCAATCTCGACTGACTGGAGCGTATCTGACATATACACACACAGCGACCACCACGCTATTATCTTTGAGATACGCGAACGTTCCACCGGCCCAACTTTACCTGTGGTCCCTCCCGGTTCCCGATGGAGGGATTCCACCTTTGATAAGGAGGCCTTTGTTTTTGTTTTTGCGATGGAGGACAGCCAGTTGACTGGAGGCGCGAACGATATGGCAGCTGAACTGATGCGGCGGGTCACGGACGCTTGCGATGCATCCATGGTTAGAAATTTCCATAGACCTGGCAGAAGGAATGTATACTGGTGGAATGCAGAAATAGCTGAGATAAGGCGTAGGTGTAACCATGCACGGCGGGTATGCCAGAGGGCGAGAGGTCGTGACAACTTTACAGAACTTCAAGAGGACTACAGAACGTTAAGATCCTGCTTGAAAAGGGCCATTGCGCAAAGCAAGAGAAGATGCTATAGGGAGATGTGTTACGAAGTAGAGAACAACCCTTGGAGTACGGGATATAAAGTTGTGATGAGGAAACTGAATAGTTTTCGACCACCACCTACGACATCTGCGTCCAGACTGGAATCAATTGTCGAAAGACTTTTCCCGCGTAGGGCCGAAATAACCTACTCTGTACAAGAAGGACCACCCCACCTTGAAATTCCGGGGGTTAGCAGCCAGGAATTTGAGGCAGTGTGTAAGGATATTAGGCTGAAAAAGGCACCAGGAGTTGATGGAATCCCGAATATTGCATTAAGGACGGCTATTGAGAGCAAGGCGGAAATGTTTAGGAAAGTGTTTGATGCTTGTATCAAGGAGAGGACATTCCCTAGGATCTGGAAAAGGCAAAGGCTGGTGCTCATCCCGAAGGGCAATGGCAGACAGGATGCATCCGGATATCGCCCACTCTGTATGATTGACACAGCCGGCAAATTGCTGGAGAAGATAATCTACAGGAGATTGGAGACGGCCTTGAATGGATCGGGTTTATCGGACCGCCAATTTGGCTTCCGGAAGGCACGCTCTACAGTTGATGCCATAGAGAGAGTTGTGAACATGGCGAAAGATGCCATCAGTGGAGACCGCTGGCTTGAAGGTGATAAGGAATACTGTGTTATCATCACCTTGGATGTTAAGAACGCGTTTAACTCTGCGGACTGGGATGCCACGTTGGCTGCACTCGATGAGAAGAACGTGCCGAAATACCTGATCGAGCTGATTGCCGATTACCTCAGGGACAGAGTCCTCTTGTACGACACGTCTGATGGCAGGAAATCATATGTAGTATCGGCTGGAGTACCGCAGGGCTCAGTTTTAGGCCCTATACTCTGGAATATTATGTATGATGGTGTGCTAAGGCTCGAACTCCCAAGGGGGGGAGCGCAGATCATTGGCTTCGCAGATGATATTGCCTTGGTGATAAGGGGAAAACATCTCGACAAACTGGAAAGAGCTTGCAATGTTGCAGTTGCTGTGGTCAGAGGCTGGATTGTGAGCGCAGGTCTCAAACTTGCGGATCACAAAACTGAGGTTCTACTGGTAAGCAGTAGAAAGAAAATGGAGTTTATAACTATAACGGTTGGTGACCAGCGGATAGCCTCTAGACAAGCGATCAGATACTTGGGGATCATGATCGACAACAGACTCACATTTAGGGAGCACCTGAAGTATGTCGGTGGGAAATGTGCACTCACAGCTTGTGCACTTGCACGGATAATGCCAAACATAGGCGGCCCTAGACAGGAGAGGAGGCTGTTGCTTACTAGTGTGGTAAGATCGATTGCCCTATACGCGGCACCCATATGGGCTGAGGCCATGCTTAGGAGAACATATAGGATGGGTATTGATGCAGCCTATAGAAGATGTGCGCTCAGGGTCGCCTCTGCCTTCCGCACGGTATCCACTGACGCGGCTTTTGTTATTGCGGGACTGATGCCACTGCAGCTGGTGTCGGATGTTGAAGGAAAGAAGCATGCTGCGAGAAGATCAGGGTCGGTAAACGTCGGCCGACTGGAGGAAGGTGCTATGGAAAGGTGGCAACGTGATTGGGATAACTCCTTGAGGGGAAGATGGACCCACACGCTCATACCGAGCGTAGCTGATTGGGTAGGAAGGAGTCACGGGCAGGTAAATTATTACCTGACTCAGTTGTTGAGCGGTCATGGATGCTTTAGGGCCTACCTTTTTAAATATGGGCACGACGACGATGATGTGTGCCCGGATTGTCCGAATGTGACCGAAACCGCGGGTCATGTTTTCTTTGACTGCCCGCGGTATGAAGATCAAAGGCGTTCCTTGGAAACGGCGATTCGATCCCGGATTGTGCCGAACAACATCGTTGGACTAATGCTGACCTCAGCCAGGAATTGGGACTTGGTGTGCGTTTTCGCAAAGGAAATTTTGGTGCGTCAGAGATTGGCCGAGATGGCAAGATCTGCAGAAAGGGGAAGCAGCATTCGCTGAATCACCACTCCCCTGAAGTAATACTTGATAGTGGTCCCGGGGGAGGAAATGGATGGAAGGATTACGAACGTGGATGGGGTTTAGTACGTAGGCGCATGACAAGCCAGATAGTAAGACTTGTCGCGAATCGTGCATATTGGTTAGTCCGGACTACCAATATCTTTTGAAGATTCCCTAGCCGTAGCTCGTATAGCTAAAAAAAAAAAAAAAAAAAAAAAAAAAAAAAAAAAAAAAAAAAAAGACACACACTATTAAATAAATTAAGGAAACTATATAAATATACAGTTAGTCTGAGTATAACAATAAAAGCAGAAAGTAAGTAACTTATATACGTACATATTTGTTTTCATAAAGTTTTTATTATTGTTGTTGTTGTTGTTGTTGTTTGCCTATCAAGTCTTTATCATATAATTAAGTTATCACTTTTTAGCAAAAATCTACTTCATTTGCATAATTTGTAAAGAGAAAGAATGAACACAATTGGAACCAATTGAAAGGGATGACAACGATGAAGGTTCTTGAAAAATTAAAGAAAACACACTTGAGCAAGCACAGAACCATGTACGAAGGTGTTCTTTTGAAAGAAATAAATTCTAATTTATTTTAAGCTTCAATTTCAAAAAGAAATTTTAGTTTTCAGTCCAAAAAAAACTATCATGTATTTAATTAAAATTTAATTTGAAATTATTGTATAATATGTCGTTTAGATAGGTTGTTAGATATTTTAATTAAAATTTTAACCATCTCAGTATCTAAATAATCATCATTATCATCATCAACGACACACAACATAAATATCAACAATAAAGTTAAAAGTTTTATAGTAATGGTCTTTGTTGTTGTTGTTGTCGCTAATGTTGTATTTGCTTTATTATTTAATTAAATTTCAAACACTTGCTTTTCTTATTCTAGAATCTAGAATCAAATCAAACAATCAAAACGAGTGAACATGAGAGCGAGAGAGAACGAGAGAGAGTACTACATTGTAATTTAATGTATTGTTTTCCATAGAAAAGTTTTTTGTAAAAAAAAAAACTCACTCGACAACCACCTTTTGCTGTTTGAAGTTTTCAAAGTGAGTGCCGCACTCTACAGAGCAGTTCTCGAAGTGCAATGCTTTTGAGAGCTTAATATGAGTTTGTTATCACCTTTTTAGTAGTTGTCGTAGAATATTTTTTATAATTTTTCTCTTTCTTTTGTTGCCGATGATTTTTTTTTTATTTCTTGTTTTAGTATTTTGTTGCATTTGATAGTAGAAATGCAACAGCTTGTTGTTAAGTACTTGGCTAAGCAGTCTTTTGCCTGTTTTCTCCCCCTCTTTCCATCTCTTTCAATTTGCCCCACAAATAATAATAAAATAACAAAGAGTACATACTTATTTATGCTCTCACTCTCACTAACAAACGCCCATCAACTTGTAAACACTTTAAAAGTGTTGTTATATTTGTTTTAAGCATATTGCTACGGTTGTGTGTATGTGTATGTGTTTCAGGCACTCAAAGCTTTTTGTCACCATTGTTGTCACCTACAATGCATGCACATGCACCTACACATGCACATTGACATTTTTATTCGTAGCTGTTAAGCAATGATTCAGATTTTGTCAGGAATTGTGACTAAAAAGGGTTTTTGGAAAAGAGAAAAAATGTAAAAAACTTTTCTTTTTTAATATGCTCCTTACACACACATACGAGTACATTGCATTATCGTACATACGGGCTTGCATAGTCTTAAGCACTTATATATATGCATACACATTTAGGAGAGAGAGAATACAAAGCAATTTCTGATAAGAATGCTTCAAAATTTAAATAAATGAATAATTATTTTGAAGCCTTTGAGTCAATGTAAACCGAATTCACTTTGCAATTACAGTTTGAAAGTGACATTTTTGTTTATTCGGCAATGGTCACTTGAATTTTGTCTTATAATAGTATGCTACACTCTATATAGCAAATTATAACTGTGGGAACTGGGTTTTAATGATTAAATAGTACTCTGCTTAAGCCGTTGTGATCGTACCAACACAATTGAGGCTGTCAAATCAAAAATGGACAATCGAAAGGGTGCATCACATTTTGCATGAAATTTTGGAAACATGCTTATGATGGGTGTGCTACCATTGCTAATAAGCGTAACCGTATGCACATTTCAAAGGAGTGTTTGCAACCTTTTTACAGGCAATAACAATTTTCTATTCTTAATTACTCCGTCTGTTTACAATCTTGTAAACAACAAAATTACTCGATAGATCTTTCTATTTAAGAATCTTCCATTCCGATCGTAGTTATAACTTAGGTTCGATCACAACCTTTTCAACCAGAGATTTTCCGCACTTAACTCTCTTTACTGAGTTAGCTCAAACTAAACTGGTTTTTACTTCACTACTAGCTTCACGCGTTTACTCCTTATAAACTCTCTTCACACAGAGTTCAAGCCAACAAACTCTCTTCACACCAATAACAAGTTCGCTGAGTTTACTATAAATAAACTGCAACTTGTTCGCATCGATGTGCTTTTTATATGGCTGAGTAAACAACACATCGAAAGCTCTCGAACCTCTCGATATTTCAGGTAGATTCCATTTCTTTCTTTTAATTTCTTTTTAGTTCCTTTGTAGTCATGCGTACAGCTCTTAGTATTTGTTTTTGTTTGTTTTCTTAGCTGATTAATTATTGTTGTTGCCGTGTTATTTTTATTTACTTTATCTCCGCTGACGTTTGTTGTTGTAGATTTGGTTACTTGTAAACAACACGTATATTCTAAAATCATGTTCTTATCGCTCTTCTCAGTCTATTGAACTGAAAAAACACATTGTCAGAGGTTCTCTGTCAGCCTTGTCACTGTAGAAACTGATCAAATGCGTATGGGTTCGAAGACATTGCCTTTTGTCCATTTTTTCCACTAAAAATGCCTTAAGAACCATGATGTTTGGTGTTCATAGTCATTTTTAGCACACAATCTATCCATAAATCCATAAAAATCGTATATTTAATTTTTAACAATTTTTCATGGATGTATGTCTGTATGCTTTATTCGTCAATGTACCCAAGACACACCCCAAACCCCACAATTATCCAATATGCCTAATTCTAAACAACACGTATAGTTGTTCTTGCAGTTTTTGTTTATTTATTTTAGCGATGTAATAAACGCTGGGGTGCCCAACCTTATTTTTGTAACAATGTATATATACAATATATATACCAGCGAAGGCTTATTTGAAATTGTACACCAACAAAGTTTCTTACGATTGGGTAGACACAATTAAGATTTAAAACAAAAATTGTCTTTTTTAGAAAAGACGAAATCTGTTACACTAACACAATACACGGTTGCACCCGTGAGTAGTCCCCTTGACAAAAACCCTTGAATTTCTCTACGAATTATTAACTCCTGAAGCATAATCTCAAAACTTAGCGCATTGTGACTGGAAAATAAAACACTTTGGTCGAATCAAAAAGTAATCATAGAAACAGACCATAATTCATAATTCAATCCTACTATTGCTTGCGTTGCTAATTTTTTGCCCACTACTGTATGTAAAATTGTAAACGTTGTATACGAATATATTGAAAGAAATGCAAGCAAACCTGTGTCTGGAGTAAACTCAGATTTTTATATGAATGTATTTGTATTAGTATGTGCACAATTTTGTGTGTGTGTGTGTGTGTATGTGAATTATATGATGACAAGAGCATATCGTCATATGAAATCCAAAAAGCCCTAAATTACAAAAAATTCGAAATAGACTTTTTGATTGATTATGATGCGTTCGTTCGAAATAAAAACAACGTTTTATCAGCAATATTCTAAGCTTAACCTAAATAGTTTATTATCCTGTAAAATTTTTGAAATGTAACTTAGTGCTTTTTGGATTTCATATGACCATATATTGAACATTTGGATTCTATTAAAGCAAAGTGCTTTTGTTTTTTTTATAGAAGTTTTTTTGTTATTGCAACGAATTATAAAATAATAATGAACATGATTTTGTTCTATATATAGTGTGTATGTGTTCATATGTCAAGTGTCGATAAAAAAAAATGAAATATCAATTGAAAATACATACAAAGAGGAAGAAATATAAGGAAAAGATTAAATCCAATGACACATACGTTTATTTTTTTTTCTTTTTTTTAAATTTTGTTCTTTTAATTAATAGCAATCTTGACCGGATATAACAAGTGCAAGGATACTTAAAATTGAAAGTTTAAAGTTGAAGATTAAAATCAAGGAGAAAATCTTTATAAACAAAATACAAATTTTAAGTGAAAAATATTATGTAACAGAATCGAAAAAAAATTCCACATCAACAATATTTACAAATATTTTTATATTCACTGCATCCATTCATTTTAATATTCACTTAACAAAATACTTTTTTCTTTTTATTCTATTTTATTTGTTGTTCTTTATTATCCTTTATTAAGTTCAATAAGAGTTTTTTTTATTTATTTACTTGTAAGAAGTAAAACAACAAGCCAACTTAACAAATTTGTCCATAATCCAATATTTATTTTATTATTTTATAGAATAAATAGTTGGGGGGGGGGGGAAAAAACAGAAAAAAAATCCCGATAACTTTATAAAAATCTTTAGCTATTTAGTTGACGTTTTGTTGTTGCTTTACTTGTATAACCCACTGAAGAAATCTTAAGTTTTTTTTTCATTTTTTCCTCTTCGTTTTTTCCTCATCCAGCTGTGTGTGTGGCAAATAAGTTTTATTTGGCAAACTTTCATTATTATTTTCTTTTTTTTTCTACCTTTTGCTTACATTTATAACAGAGAAGTAAAGGTATGAATAGTAAGTTTAAAAGCTTTTTGGAATAAATCCAAATAACGAATAACGTGCTGCCCAAATTTGTATATAATTTTTAAGGAAACTTTTTCTATATTTTAACACAACAAAATATTTCATAGTTTTAAAGCTCTGTCTTGAAACTACTTCATAAAAGGGCAAAAGTTTTGAAATTTTTTTCTATAGAGTTTTCCTGCATCTCAAATATAACATGGAATAGAGGCAGTAGCAGTAGCTGTAGCTGTAGCTGTAGCTGTAGCTGTAGCTGTAATAGGAATATCAAGAGTAATTCGTTGTACATCATTAAGTCGCCATCAGTTAAACTGCGGCATACAAAACCATCTCATGTTCATTCCCATTCCACTCTACGCGTTTTTTGTACTCGCATAGGTATAGCTGTTACAGCTCCTGCTGTTGCTGTTGCTGTTGCTGTGATACTTCTGCCGTTGGCAGTGGCACTGCTACTTTTGTTGCCATTGATATTGCTGCATTATGGAAGAGTTATATCTGAGATAAGTTTTCCTATTTTTTTTCTCCTTCGTGTCTCACTCTAAACCATCTTATTATCCTGTATCCCTATGCGAATGAAAAAGTGTCTGTATCAGTGTGTCCATGTTAACTAAAAATCCTGCTGTTATTTTATGTCAGCATTAGTTTTAAGAATTTTTTCAATTTTTTTTTTCATTTTTTTATTTTTTTATTTGAAACTCACCTCAGGTTGTTGGTGCTGTTGTTGTAAAATGTAAAAGCAGGTTATTACTAAACGAACGGACACACACACACACACACACAGAGTGATAGAGAGAGAGAGAGAGAGACCCTTAGATTAGGTAATAATTTCTTTTTATTATAAAATCAGGAGTAAAAGGGAAAGGAAACTATGGAACACGTTAAAGATGGTAGAAAATTGTTCTAAAATTGGGTAATAAATAGTCACAAAAACGTATAAAAAATGGAAAAGAAGATGAGAAGGAGAAAACTTAATGTTGATTCTTTCAAGGATTTAAGAGAAGAATAATCAGAGTAGAAAATAAAAAGTGGCGAAGAATGAAATAAACCGAACAAGACAGTTAGTGGTTGGCATTAAACATAAATGTGGCCTCGATTTTCTCTTTGCAAAATAGATTTTTATTTAATATTTCGAAAACAGAAACAAAAACAAAAACAAAAACAAACAAAAAGAATATGTTTATTGTATGTTCGTAATTAAGAATCTTTCAAGGCTGCTTCTATGTGGATATTGCTCTCATACAATCGGCCATAAAAAATAATCTTTTTTCTAAGTTTTCAATTAGAAAAATACAAAGTTTCCATATTAGAATTAAGGTTGAAGTTGTAATGTTGCTGCTTAAAATATATATTGAAAAACAACGTAACAGACGATTTTTGTTAATAATTTAGTAAACTTGGTGTTCTTCATTAATCAGGGAATATAATTTATTTGTTTTAAAAACAAGGTTTGTTTAGAAAACAAACCTGATTCCTTTTTAAAACGATTTTGTTGTTGTTGTTGTTGTTTTGGTTTAGCATGGTCAAAACTTTTTTTTGACAAATTCAGTTTTATTCATACCCATATAAAATAGAAATATGGGAATTAATGGGCAGACGTCCAATCCTTTTTACAAAATTTTTAACCACATATTGCTACAAAGCTTCGCTTATCTCGTCAATTCAGCGCCGAATTTCATCTTTGAGAGTGCGAGCTTATTCAGGTAAGCCCGGTCTTTCAAATAATACAGCGGCGTTAAATCGAGAAATTACGCGACCAGGAAATTTCTCATGCAATAACCGAATTGTTTGGCTGGCTGTATGGCTCGTGGCGCCGTCCTGCTGAAACCAAACGTCACTGATTTCAACATTAGCCAATTGTGGCCACAAAAAATTGGTTATCATGGCTTGTTAGCGCAGAGAATTCACGGTGACGGCGTTTCTTTGCTCATTTTCGAAAAAATACGGCCGATGATGCCGCCTAACCACAAACCGCACCATTTGGTTTTTCGAGGACTGTTTGTGGATTTTGTGAGCCCCATACGCGACAATTTTGTTTGTTATTTGATTGAAACTTCAAACTTAGGGAGTTTTTAAAATTTTGTTTATAAATTTTTGATGTTTTATTGTGTACCTTTTGCTTACTGATTTTATTGTTTTCTTATAAGAGGTTTCAGTCTCTGGATTGCGACAATATCATGTTTAGGTTACTTTGAGATTTGGGTTGCCTTTTGTTTTTATAAAATAAACTATTTATTAAATGCACATACAAATTCAATTTTGTTTTTATAAGAACTCTTATAAAAGTTACTTTTATTAATGAATCAGTTGGTTTTAGGTACATATTTGATAAAGGGTTGAAGGATTAGTTTCATAGTCATCTTCTTTCCTTAGCACTTTTTGTCTTTTTTACACGGGTTTTTTGGAACGTATCTTCCGTGTAAATGTTTACTTCAGCCATCTGTATAAAAGAAATTCAGTCTCAATAAAGGTTAAATATGTAACTTGTCATTATCAAATTTATTCATTTTCCGAAAATATGTGTATGAAAATGCTGAAATAATTGCATACAGTGTGACTTCTTGCCTTACAACAATTACAATTTAATTTTGTAAAAATAGATAAAATGAACTTTCAAATGAACAATAAAAAAAATTAAACAAGGAAAGTCTTAACGAAAGAATTAAAAGAGGAAGATTAGTTGCAACGACATGGGTTCATATTATGGGAGCTCGAATTGTTGGCCATAAAATTACAGTTTCATGCCATACAACCCATGCAATGCACGAAATAATTTCAGCAATTGAAAAAATGTTCAACAATTAGTAATCTCTCGATTAGTTTTTTTTATTGCTAAAGCTACGGTAGCATTTGCGAAAAAAATTCTTTCTTAAAAATTATTCAAGAACAAATAACACTGTGCCACAAAAAAGAACGAAGTTGAAATACCTAGGAAATGATACTACTTTTCTGATAGGCGCTGTAGAGTAGAATAAGGATCTGTTTTCAGAATTCTCAAAACACCTCCAAAATATCGAGTTACGAGTAAAAAACCAGTTTTTCGGGATATTCATTCACTTATAAGCTAATAACTTAGCTTGGAAAGAGAGAAATTAACCTTTTAAACGATATACTCGTATATGTCGTTTAAGTAGCCTTGAATAATCCGAATGTATTTCTCAAGCAAACACATTTTTTATCAAGTTTAGATGCGTTTTTTCCCACTATTTTATATAAGAACTGTACTATTTATAAGTTAGTTAAGAAACTATATTAAGTTATGAGTGAAATGAGGCTTACGGTTTAGAAATCCGTTGGAAATTGACGGAATTATTAAGCTTTTTCATAATGCAACTCATAAAAAAATCATTAAATTTTCAGCAGTTATGGTTTTTTTATTACTTGGAACCTGTATTTTTAAAAAAATGTTTAAAATTTTTTAATAAAAATATGATTTTTTCATAAGAAACTTAAAATTGGGTAATAATCAGCTGTTATTAGCTTATAAGTTCATGAAGGTCCGAAAAACCGGTTTCTTATCCGTAACTCGAGAGTTTGGAGCTGTTTCGAAAATTTCAAGAACAGATCCTTATTCTGCTCGGCAGCGCCTATTAGAAAAATAGTATCACTTGCCACGTATTTAAGAAACCGTAAAAAAAATCAAATATTTCTATAACATAGTGATCACATTTTTTCGTCAAGTATTTGTCAAATATGAGCGTAGCTTTAGTCAAGTCCGTAGTCTGATCTTATTAGTTAATTTAGTGAAATAATAGCAACAACAAATTTCATAAAATTTTCTTAATATTTAAGGTAATTTTATTAATAGTTAAAGAAATTCTCTAAAAATCATTCATTGAACTTATGAAATTGTCTGCAATCGACAAAAGCTCCATAACGAAGTCTAAATTTTTATTATACGCTTTTTTTATAATTTGTATACATATGTACATATGTAGCATGTATGTCTGTTTTTTATTATTAAGTTATAAGCTTTATAATTAAGTGCGTATAATAAAAATATATTGACTTTGTAAGCAAGGTCAGTTATTTCATTTTGATTTGGTAATTATTTAACCGAATGTGTATTAGTTAATTATATGGAAATACTAACTATTATTCTCATAAATTATATTTCATTTTATGCTCTTTTTAACGCCTGCCTTTACACTCAGATGTACAACACGGAGGCATGAAAAAATCATATAAAATATGTCTGGGTTATGTTATGCCCTATATGACCTTCATTTTTATGAAGAAATTGAAAACACCAACAACAATACCAACAGCGACATCGACACCGAATAATAATAAAACTCATATTATGGACAAACTATAGAAGTCTTTATAGCAAAAATATTATACCCACTTCAGCGCTTTTTTATGCCTGCTTTTAGGCGTTTTTCTCTTTTTTTTTTAATAGTACAGAGTAACAAAAAGTAATAGTCCTTGGGCTTGATAGACTATTAAACGTTTCTTTTATATGTTCTCAGTAGACTGGAAACAATTTGCTATTCTAACGCTTTTTTTCAAGTTTTGGCATGTAAACAAAACGTGTTGTTTTTAAATAAATTTTGTTTCTTTGTACATATGTTAAGCTATAAACGAATATTGTTGCAGGCTTAGTGGCAATGAAATTAAAAAAAAAAAATTAAATTTTCTTTTCATGTCGTGTTTAAATTTCATTTATTTGTGTGGAAAAAATAAAAAACTACGACACTGATAATGAAAGGAATTGAATTGATGGAAGAAAAGTTGATTGAAAATTTTTTTGTTAGAAAAAGCATTCAGGCTTACATAACACAATGCGACAAAAAAATGATACTATTTTTCGGATAGACGCTGCCGAGCAAAATAAGGATCTGTTGTTGATATTTTCGTAACACCTCCAAAATCTCGAGCTACGGCTGAAGAACTGCTTTTTCTGACCTTCATGCAATTGTAAGCTTCTTTTCGGATTTGGAAAGAAGAGAAAAAGACTTTTTAAATGATATGTACTTATGTCGTTTAAGTAGCCTTGAAGAATCTGGATGTATTTCTTAAGCAAACTGATTTTTCATCCAATTGTTTTCACATTTTCCAAGATGTGTTTAGATGTGTTTTTACGCACTATTTTATATAGAAACCGTATTAATAATTAGGGAATTATATTAAGTTGTGAATAAAATGAGACTTACAGTTCAGAAATTCGTTGTTAATTGACGGAGTTATTAAATATTTTAGTAAAGCAATTCATGAAAAAATCATACTTTTATTACAAAATTATAAACTTAAGAAAAAATAGAATCAAAGTTAAAAAAAAACTATTTTGCTGATTAACCCATGATTTTTCCCATTTAAAACATTGCCACCATAAGCCTCGACAAGCATTCGATACGACTCTGCAACACTTTTCATCACGTGAAAACAAAAAGTTAATGTTTTCCGCAAATCCTCATTTTCCGGTACATAATTCGCCATCTTTAAGGCGATGAAAATATATGAATTTGTTTGTTCACTGCTTTGATGTATGTTGTACTGAATATTATTGACAAACATCATTGCCAACACGAAAAAAAAATCAAGGTTCGTTCACAATAATTCTTCCCTATGGATACATTTGTATTTTGACGCTCACTTCTTACCGGTACACCTGATATTCTGAACCATCTCAATTAATATGGTATAACTCAGCTAATGTTAGGCCATCGGCTTGAAGGTTTTTAAGTAACTCTTCAATGAAACCGAATTTTGCAGCATTAAAAATCAATTCATGTTTTGTATTTACATTTCTTAGTTAGAACTTCCAAGATCTTTTCATAATTATACGTGTACTTAGTAATTGATGGCTGCAAGCCAAGTTCCCAAGGAGTTGTAAGTGGTTAGGGCGTTAATGAAGCTTGATAAGCTTTGAAAGACACTTTCGTTACATTTGCAATGACTCTGCTTTCATTTTTGTACTGATCTCTATACATAAGTTAGATTTTTTAATAAGCATTTTTGGTACAAATGTTGAAACTATTTTTCTGATTTTATGGAATATTAACGACCGAGACACAGATTCGTCTTGTTTTATACGACATACTATACGTATATTCTTATGGGTATATGTGATGGAGTTTCCTCCAATGATTCATTCATCCATTCAAAAAGCATTTATAAATTTCAAGAATGCAATCGATTGTGTCGACTGCTGAGTACTCTAGTATTTCTGGGTTATTATTTAATGTTACTCCTCAAAAGAAATTACGACGCTACTATAGATCATCAAAAACTTAACGGTTTACCTATTGAGTAAGGGACGCACTTGGAGTACCTTGGAAGAAAAATTATATTTTTTATAAATAAAAAAATATCATAAATATCTTATCTTAATTGACATCGTATTGATCATTTCAATTATTAAATTTTAGCGGAATAAGACTTACCTTCTAAGGACCCTGTATATATTCTTGTTATATCATAATCCATTGGTCCATCACTTGTTTCAATTTCTACATCACTGGTGAATACTGATAAAGGATCCTGACGCAGCACCAAACGAAATTCCCTGAAAAAAGGCAATAAAAAACAATATATGTAAATAATTGTAAAACAAAGGATGCCCCAACTATCAACATATAGTCGATCCACGCCACTTCTAATAATACCCTAACCAACGGCTTTAAACAGTTTTCACTATGCAGCGTACTAAGAACCAAACTAAGTTTTTAGAGTAAACATTGTTAGCTGCTAACTAATTTATGATTATTTCTTGGAAAATTTGTAGAGAAGCTGGAGCGCCTTAGGGTAAGAACCGATGTTCGCTAAAATTTGAAATGTTGGCAAAGGATAACAAATAACTTATTACTGACTTGGCTGCTGTTTTAAAAAATAACCAAATAAGAGGTCTACAGTCAAGTATAGATCGAAATTAACTAAATTCGGCTCAGATTTGGTATTATATCCCATACTTGCTCAAAAATTGGAATTTATCTAAACCGCACATTAACTCAATAGCATTCTGCGATTTATGTACAGTTACCAGTGTCTATGGTAGCAGGATTAAAAATGTTGAATCAATCTTGTTTTAATTGATTTTACAAAGAGCTTTTTCTGTGTGTTAGGAGGTAAAAAACAGGTATCAATCAGTATTAGTATATAAAATATAATTGGAACCGAACTATACAATTAGAGTTGATGCAACATACACCAGCTAAAACGTAGTGTCCACCACCATGTCTATGACATTGAAGGGTATAATGATTTAAAAACAAATTTTAATATGAATTTTCTTGGTGAATAGCTGCGAGTAGGGACCCAAAATAAATGTAAAAGAAAATAAATGAAAACCGTAGAAAATAAAAACAATTGGAAAAATGGAATAAAAAATTTTCAATGTGTTTTTGTGCAATTTTATTAAAGAAAAATAAAAATTGAATAAAACAATCCAAGTTCGTACATGAGTATGTTGAAAAACTGTAACTGCTGACAGCACAAGTGTTGACAATTTTAAATGTCAGCAAATAATTGTGTCAACATAAAACTCTGTTTCTGTGTATCACTTTGTGCAGCATCCTTATTAAATATAAATAAAAGATAAAAAAAAACAACAATAGCAACTGAAAATTCAAGCAATAAAGAAATAACGTTTTTCAATCATCAACTGGAAATATATACTACATTGCCACTAGAGAGAGGAATACTCGTACAAACAAAAGAGAAAATTGAAATGAATGGAATCGACAATGATCACCACTCACTTACTTATAAGCTTTACAGCTGGATATCCGACAAAATGAAATCAATCAACTCACAAGAAAAACAAATATTTATGACTTAACACACAAATACGAGTACAATATGAACTACGAGTACGTATTTAAAAAATTTTCTATGAAATATGAAGAATTAAAAATGAAATTTTTAATGAAATATGTACAATGTATTGTGCCGCTGTGGTATGTAGGGTAGGGTAGACATCCGCCTACCAACCAGAAGGTCCTCGGTTCCATACCAGACTAAACTATCTGAAAAAGAAAAAAAGTTTTTTCAAGAGAGGTATCACCTCATAACATTAGCTAGTAACTGGCTATATGAGTATTACTTACTATTAAAAACTTCTCTAATGCATTTGCCGTTCGGAGACGGTGTTAAACTGTAGGTCCCTTTCAATGAGTCTAAAAATAGAATCAGGTGCAGCTCATTGAGTGAGAGAAGTTTCCATGTTATTGTTATTGCACAATGGGAATGAAGTTCTAATTATTTAAAGCCATTTGTATGTATGACGAAGACACTTTATATTTAAGTTTGACGATAAAGAAAATTTTATGGAAAATTTATCTAAGATTTGTATGTACGAGTATACATAAAAAGCTCGTATTATATTATCTGCTCATCTGTTTTCTAACACTGAAACCTACTGCTTTTTAACTTTACCTTCCTTATTTCAATATTCCATTTTGCTTTACATTTTAAAACTATTCCTTTATCTCAATAAGAGTTTTACTTATTTTTCTTGTTCCATGTGTTGCATTTCGTTTTATGACTTTAACGAAAGTAATGGTTGGTCTGATTGGTTTCGAAAGCATTATTAAGCGGACCAGATGTAACCTTAAAACTTAATGTTGCAACAATCGAAATAATTGTCAAAATGATGTCCTTGTTGCAACATTTTTTTTCATTTTGCTGTTGTTTAAATGGCTAAGATGGTTGTTAACATGAAAATATGAGCAGTATAGGACACGAACTAACACTTTGCAGCCATTTTAGGAAAGTATTTGTGTAAACGTCATCGATTATTGATTTTTGTATACATTTTTTCGAACATTCAATTTAAGACAAGTGTCTTCAAGTATGAGACAGAACACATAGAAGACTCTTTTAAGTAAATTAAAAAGAGAGCAAAATTACAGATTAATTTAATATGATGAAATTGTTTCTGCAACAGCTATTTAATAATTTTTTTTATTACATTTGGTTACAACGTCATCGAATGTATATATTCATTCTAGAACTTTGCCACGGAACCATCGTAAATACACTCTTATGTGTATCGAAAAACAAGCATTAAATACCAATGTTTCGCTGCTAAATAACTGCGAACTGCGAAGATATTTTTAAAAAGCATTTACAATACGTGTTTGTCAGATAAAACATCACACAAACATGTCATCATTTTTATTATCTGATTCTTAAGGTACTTTTGATAAGCTCTCTTCGTAGAACCTTAAAAACCTTTTAGGCAACAAGGAAATAACTTATTAATTATGACCTATATTTGGCATTTAAGATGGGGACATTGTTTTTAGTAAATAAACAATCAATCGCAAGCATAGATGAGCAGGTGATGTGTAGTGATACAAAGGAAATGAAGTGATTTTCGACAATTTAGTTTTCTTTTCATATTGGTATTGATTTTCGAAAAAAATAAGATAAATAATACTCCTTATTGACTGTTATATACCGATGTATGTTTCATCAGCTTTAAGGTATTGTATGTGGCACATGCCACTAAAAGAAATAGAATTTGAAATCAAACTCAAACCCGTCACTTGAAAGAAAAAAATTAAAAACCCAAGTTTTTGTGATCTTTTAATGAATATTTACCTAGAAATACATATCTTTTTTTGTAATAAACTTCTTATCATTTTATAAGAAATCTTTCGTTTTTATTTATTTATTTTTTTTTTTAAGTTAAAAAGGTGGAAAAAGTGTTACTTTTCTTTTCTTACATTTATGTCACAGTTTTTATATTTTATCAGTTTTTTTGTAACTTCCATTTACCTAATGACACAATTTCTTCACCTTTTTTTCTCGCCTCTCTCCTCTTATTTTTATTGCTTTCTTAACAGCGAATAACAAAAACAACTATAATAATAACACCTTAAGACGTTGAGGTTATTTTTTGTTTGTAAAATCATGCCTCTTCTCTTTCATATAAAAATCACTGACAAATATTATCGATACGATAAGATCTGACTGCATGCCTGGCCAACTGCCTTGGTTGCTGCACCCTTTAAGCGGAATTTTCTTTTCCTTTCATCGCTCGAGATTGAGTGCTGGTGATGATGATTATGATGATGATGATGATGATGATGATGATGATGATGATGATGATGATGATGATGCTGATGACAATGATGGCACTGTGAGCCTGTTTTAGTTGATGTTTCTTCAAATCATTTTCACTTTTTAATATTTGTTAAGTTGCTGTTGTTGCTGGTGTTTTTCTTCGTTTAAAAACATATTTTTTGCCACTTTTGTTGTCTTGAACGCTTTTAGCTGTTTTTAATGTTTTTTTTTTTTAATTTTCTTTAGAAAGAAAAAAAACGTTTATTATGTTGTTGCTCTTGCTGTTGTTGTTGTTGTTATTGCTGTTTTAATTTTTTATACATTTCATAGTTTAAGTGCCACCACGCCTTAAGCCAAAGTAAAGAATAATGTCATAAATAAAAATATGAAAACAACAAATATTATGTTTTTGTTTTTGTTTTTGTTTTTGTTTTCAAGTCATTTTCATTTAATTTGTTTATGTTATTTTGTTGCTGCTGTTGTTGTTGTTGTTGTTATACTAAAACATGTTTCACATTTTGATAGATGAATAAGAAAAAGTGAATGACTGTTTCTGTTGTAGCTGCTGCTCTTGTTGTTGTTATAGGATAGTTAAATAAATAAAAGAATATGGTACAAACATTGTAAATATAAACAAGTCAAAAAAGAAAATTATTTCGTAGTAATACACTTGCAGTTGAAAAAAATTGTACACTGAGAAGAAAAAAAAAATAATAAAAAATTTAGTTCAGTTTCACTAGCAAATGGCGTACATATCCTTAGCAAATATTTTACTACAAGTTCTGTCATGCACTACTCACTAATCAATCAGACATTACAACGGTGACCAAGTCTTTGTTAATATTTCGTATTTTAATATTTTGTATTTTAATATTTTGTATTTTTGATCCTTGATTTTTTTCAAGTGTAATTAATATCATGTAATATCAACAGCAGTCAGTATTTTACCAAGTATGCCTTAAAGTTCCGTGTCAATAGATTGTGTTTGTTAAAGTGCGTGAGTGTGAAAGTGTATTTCATTCCTTCACTTTTTATTTGGCTTTAACTTTTGTTGACATATTTTATGAGTAGAAAAATGTGTTAATGACACAACATCAACAACAGAAAGTAGAAGAACAAAACGAATTTAAAAATAATTTGTTGCTGTTGCAATACACAGCAGCAAGTAACTGGCAACAACAAATAAAACATATCTACTTAATATCCTGAATTAAAATAAAATATTCTCAGCATATCCTGCATACGTAACACATATAAGTATAGACAAAGCAAATCAAATATAAATGAATAGAAAAACAAATAAACACAAATATAAAGAAGTTAAAGAAACGAAACTTAAGGTCTGCAGCAAACAACTTAATTTAAAGTTTTATTCGCACTACTCTACTATACTTCCATGCCTCTTTGCTGTATCCATATAAAGAAATAAATGCTGCAATAGCACCTAACTAACAACGACAGAAACAAATGTCTAAAATTAAGAACAACAACAACGACAACAACAACAACTGGAAAAACAGGCAGAACGATTTTAACATTTCTGCATCATGTTTTACACATTTTCGGAAAACAATTCCTTTGCAACGTATAAACAAACAATCGAACAACCAACAAACAAATAATGCAGATGCTGATATTTGAAATACAACTGCCACTGCTACAGCTACACACATACACACAGAGAAAGAAAGAGATATTCTCGTTCAAAATAACATAGACGGAATGGTAGCAGTGTTTAACATATTTCTCGCATGTTTTTTTCCTCTGTATATGCCTATGTGTGTAGCGTACAACACGTACATACACATAGAAAATTCATTCAAAATAACATAACGGGCTTCGGATCTTAAATAAAAATGTATTCACTCTCTCTCTCTCTCTCTTTATCTTAATTTTACACTCACACACATGCATACATACAAATATATACTATATTATGTACAAATATTTATACGTGCATAAGTCGCATAAAAATTTATTGAATTTATTTCAATTCTGAATATTGAAAAATTCCTTTTGAAGAAAGTTTTTGTGCTTAATGAGAATTGAGAGTAACCCAACACGATTTTCACAAAAAAGGAATGTTGGTATTAAATATTATTAAGAAAAATGACTGAAATTAATTGATAATAAAAAACTACTATTTTTCACATCTAACCAGAAAGAAAATTCTGAATTGTATGCAACGAAATAAGCTAGAAATCTTAATCTTATAGCCCTGACAGACATGCGGTTTATATACCATGGTATGTATATTATGGTTTTTGATACTATATTAGTGTAATAGACATGTAGTATATGTACCACTATTGTATCGTCAGCTGAAATGCAAAAGGATCTATCATTTACTATTATTTTAATAAAATGAAAAATATTGTGACTGTAAACATGCCGATGTGAAGCAACAACACGTTTGAATAACACAATTTAATCAAACCTACTTTGTTCGGTGAGGCCTTATAAGTATATTGTTAAGCCTCTTTGAATTGTAAAAAAATTTGATCATTTGGTGTTTTGCACTTTTGAGTTTCTTTAATTTAAGCGTTCATTCGTGCAAATAGAAGATTAGAAATTTGTGTGCTCTAATGTGCTGTATTGTTATTAATCAATAATTAAATTTAGATTTTTTTTTGGTTGTTAGGCCCTTTTGCATTTCAGGTGATCATATGTTGAAGCCATTTTTTTTCAAATAAAATCAACTGTTACTGAAACGTTATGAAAAATATTGTGACGTTTTAAACTTTCTAAAACGTTAGAGTTCTATAACTATAACTATACCGTTTCCAACTTATTTATCTTGCACTTAATATTCGTTTATACAATACTTATATTTACGCCTAAACACGACTTTATTTTATGACTTCAAAACAATAACTATCTCTCACCAAACGCAATGCGCCATCTTCTGTAATAAGCAATTCATTATCAATTTCGAATATTCTTGTAGTTCCTACAAATTTGTATTTATCTACGTTAAATTCAAAAGATGTGAAATTATAATACACAAAAAGGAATCGAACTGGCAACATCGTTAAACATGCAAGTGGTTGTACTCTTAATAGCACAGAAAATTAGGACAGTAACAGATACACAAGAGCCTTGACACAAACCAATAAAGATTATAGCTAAAATCTGACAATCCAGTCCCTGATGTGGTATATTTTCTTTTTGGGCAATTTTATTTCCCTAGCAATATGTATTCATACAACATTTAAAATTTATTTACTCGAAATTCGTTATTTTACTAAAAATCAAATTTAGATTAAGGCGTCGTTTTTTATTTGTTTTAAGTAACAAAATAAAAACAATATAAAAACGATTATTGAAATAATTATTTTATTAAAAAATAATGATTTTAAAAAATTTATCAAAATATATGTACGAAAAAGGATTTTGCATACTGTATTTACAGCTACGAAGCTGTGTTTATTGAGTATTAATAATACACTACATTTATACCACGTTCACTTTCATAGTGTACGAACCAGCTTAAAGCTACAATGTTTTAAGGCTTAATTGTAGTATTGGTTGACGCACATGTAGTATAAAATGCTAGTTTAGTATACAAATCCTATGCCTGTCAGGTCTATTACTTGGCTTTAAAACTAGACTGCTTTAGAAAAGTATTATGGACGAAACTCAGTATATATTGAGTATGAAGACAAATATCCTATTTTTAGGGACACTTTGAAGCAATTCGCTCATAATAATTATGATTTATATGTACATATAAATATGTTTGTACATATGTGTGTATATGAACTAAATGAGAATTACAACACATGTTGCTAAATACTAACCGTAAGTAAGTGAACTCAAATATTTGTTGGGTTTCCAATTGCTTGTACTTGTCGTTTAAAGAGAAAACTACTTTTGCTTAAAAAGAAACAAATTGCAATTAAAATGTTTTATGTCAATTGTAGCCAATTTACAAAATACAAGATGCAAAATTTTATGTTAAGCAATAAGTAAAAGCAATTATATTTATACAACAAATAAAATATAGTTTTTCAAATGAAAATGCATTTAAAAACCTTTCTGTGAATTGTAATTATTGGCTGTAAAACTTTACCATGAAAATACGTCATTAAAAAAATTCTAACGTTTTATTAGTACATACTCGTACTACATGTATTTAAATATAATCCTTTAAGCGTACATACATACATACTACATACATATGTATGTAGTATGTTTGTCTAATACATAATTTATTTTGTTGTTGTTTTTCTATTGTTAAACACTAACAACACGCTGTCATTGATGGTAAACGGAAATGTGCTAATGTTTTCTACATGAAATAGTATTTCCGATGGAATTAAGGATTTCCGGATGTAAGAAAAAAGGAATAAAATAAATAATAATTGCAAAATGAGACAAAAGATGAGAAATGTTTTCGTATATACACACATACATACATATTTATTTTATGATTGTGGTTTATAAATAATATACACATGCATACGCAAGCCCAGAATAGTAATAAAAATATTATCGATTATATTGGAAAACTAAAAAATAGATTCAATTTTCAATTTTCTATTAAACACAATAAAAGCAACAAACTCATAAATAATATTTAAATGGTTTTTAATTAACACACATACTAAAAACCTATAAATCACTAAGACAATATTTTGCTAACTAAATACCCCTTAACTTATGCAACACTCTGTAACAGAAACACGTAAACAACAAGCAATTGTACACATGTACGTAATACGCACACACACACACACACATTCATATTAATATTTAATAATTTCCTTTTATGAAAACAGTTTCAAGTCATTCTTTCTTTTGTTTTCAAAATAAATACAAAGAATTATTAAAACAATAAATAGAAAAACACAGTATTACTTGCAGCTGTTGCCACTCCCTTAAAAGGTTGTTAAACTTTTGAACACGCACACATGCACACATACTTACACATATGCAGTATTAAGAACTCCAAAGAAAAGAAAATAATTTGAAAATGAAACAAAAGGAAAGAAAAACAACAACAAAAAATGGGTCTAAAAAGTTTTCCTTAACCGAAGCAAATACGTGCAACAAATAGAAAAAATTCAATACCATTTACACTCGAACATATTGGAAGGAGCTCAACCACAATGGACAGCAGGCAGAGTGTATGGTATTTATTCTTTATTTTTTCTTTTTCTAATTTTTTATTTTCAATTTCTTTTTTCTTTTTTTTCTTTAGTTACTCGTATTCATGTTACAATTGCCATACTTCTCGTAATTCATAATTCATTTCATTTTATATTGAATGTTGCATGTGTAAGCGGCATGTCAAAGGGAGTATGTTGTAGGTGGTAAAAAGAATTCGAGGGAGGATTTGAAAAGCATATTTTTCATATTTTTCATTATATTCTCACACATTTTACGCGGTATTTCATTAATTTCATCACGAATATTTTGTTTGAGTTGCTCCAACGTTTCTGGTTTGTTTGCATAAGCCCTACTTTTCAGATATCCCCACAAAAAAACCATGGAGGCCAGTCAACATCACCATTCCTTGAAATAATTTTTTGTGGAAAGAGGTCTCGCAGTCCATCCATTGTAGTACTTGCTGTCTGCGATGTGGCACCGTCTTGTTGAAACCACATGTTGACTGATCAATAATTTGAGGGTTTTCTATTGCTCAGAAGCGACTATTCTGTGTATTCACATAACCATTCAAATGAAAATGTGCCTCATCACTCATTATGATATTTTCATGAAAACCGATGATTGATTTTGATAAAATGTTTTAACGATTAAAACACGTTGGTTTACTGAATATTTTTCTATAATAAATTTGCCCCATCTCTACTTCACGACTGCCAAATATGAATTGTCAAGACTAATGTTTACCAAAATGGCGGCAAAACAAAGTAGTATACCTTCCCGGCGGATACCCTGTATAAATAGGCAACACTTTACAGAGTTGTCCTTAAAATTATCAACGTTGTTTTCATGGCCAGATTATTTGCAATACCAACCGACATCCGAAAAACACTTTGAGCAACATAACGTGTAGTGCGTAGACCAAATTTAATCGAAGTACGTCCTTTTTGTAACCATTTAATAAAGTTTTCGGTTTTAACAGCCCAACATTTTTTCCACATTAATATACCCTATTGACATTAGTCCATTTAAACGACCCTCGTTGCTTACTAAACCTCTAGAGAATAAACGCATTTTATATTTTTCTGTAAATGTTTTTGTAGTTTGAGCTGCAAGTTATAATGAAAACAACAGAATCAGAAACAGAAATAGAGAGCCTAGATATGTATGTATGTATGTATGTATGTATGCATGTATGTGGAAATAAAAAATAACGCCTTCTACTTGCCATACAGTCAGTAGTAATTCATAAAGAATTCATATAATAACGGAAATATTGCGGATTTGTATTGATTTCCGGTAGACAGCTTAAGTTTGTTATCGTTGTTATGCCAGTCGCCCTACACAACAACAGTAGCAATAATTTCTGACTTTTATCCAAGGGACCAACTACATGGCAGTGTGTGCATATACATATATTGGCATGTATTTAAAATTGCATTCAGTACTGCTATTTATGGCGTAGTTGAGAGCATTTTTGCTTTTGCAGTTTAATTTTTTTATTAAGAGGGAAAATTAATCCAGACTTTTAAAAATTTTATATTTTCCTATATGTTTTCTCCTAAGCCCTCTTCCTCTCTTGGTTTGCGTTGTATTTACTTTCCTACCAATTGAGTAAAAAATACTTCGTAACGCTTAAAGCTACATAATGAAGTTTAAAAATACAATTGCTCACTGCACAGCACATCATTTGAAATAAACAGCTATTGTCGTATGTGTAAGTGTACAAGTGTGTGTGTTTATGTGCGTAACGGATGTTGTTTATGTTGCACATGTTGTAGAAAATTCATTTAGAGATTAAAACCAATTTGAACCAATACAACCAAACCAAACCAAATCAAATTAAACAACGCGTTTAACTCAAAAAAAAAAAAAAATCTGTAAAAAAATACGTTGCTTTAATACAACAACATAATAAATGTATATGTAGGAGAAGAGAAAGAAGAGCAAATGCAACACAAGCATAAAGAAACATTTGTTTGTTGGCAACCAAAATTGGTTCAGATCATAATTGGTTCATGCAACTGTTTATTGAAAATTTTTATTTGAGCGAAAAATAGAAAAAAAGAAACTTAACCTCTTAATGTATTTGTATGTAAGTATGTATGTATGTATGTACATATGTATTTGAACTATAATAGATGAATGAAAATTATGAAATGAACATTAAATTTTACATTTCAAATTAAATTTATAAAAAAAGAAACAGTTCGTTGTTGTTGTTGTTTTTTCTTCTCTTTAATTAGATATTTGCATTAAGGGAGAATCAGTTTTGACAATTTCATCAGTTTTTTTTTTTGTAGTTTTTGAGTGAAATTGAATTTATTTCTTACACATAAATAACTAAACTATCAAAATTTTCATTGGAAATCAATGTTCTTGTTAGTAAGTTCGATATGTAAGTACTAAATCAGTCCCAAATTACCCGACCTGACCTGAATAAGTACACGTAACGGCAGGAGTTCGAAAAAATGACCTTGAAAACACACAAGACGCCATGTTGTTTAGAAATTACTTTTATTTTTTTTTTTTCTTGAGACATCAAAAATGAATAATCTCAGTGCTTATGAACCCAAAAAAATGACAATCATTAAGTACAATGGCTTCATTAAGTACTTTTTTTTAAGAGGTTACAGTCCTTCATATTGTACGAAAATTTAGTGATGAGAAAGCTGTCCGCATGATGAGTGCCAAGTTTGCTGTACACAAAGAGACAGTCAAAGGACTGAACTGGATTGGAAAAATCATGGTCATGCGGACCGTTTACTTTGGAATACGTGTGTTAAAATGTTTATGGATTATCTTCAAAAACGAAAAACAATCAACATCGAATATTATCCCAACTTATGGTGGTAGTAAGTGATGAAATTAAGGAAAATGGCCGCATGTGGCAGAAAAGAAAGTGTTGTTTTATCAAAACAGTGGACCAGTTCATAAATTCGATATGGCGATAGCCAAAATCAATGAATACAATTGTGGGTCATATATTTATAGTCTTCTGTGGATTAACTAGTATTTTCAAACTTGAAAAAATCGCTTGGTGGTAAAATCATTGCCTTCAGTTGATACTTATTTTAAGGAGAAAGATAATTCTTGTTAAAAAGTGTCCTAAAATTAACGCAAGATCTGAATTTCTCGCTATTTGTGCAGTAAAGTATTGACAACCTTAAATAAAATTCCACAGCTAAAAGCTTAGGGTTAATAAAAATGGAGCGTTACAGAAAAGAAAGTTTAGCGCCGGCAGTTCGAAAATTTCATACACAATATAGTCAGAATAGTGTTTCAAATTCGTCAACTGTTAGCAGATTAATTGACAAATTCAAGGAGACTGCATCTATGGGAGACACACTGGCTGTCCAAAAACAAGCCGTTCAAATGTCAATAACGAAACAGTGCGTGAGAGTGTCGGTAACAATCCAGGAACCTCAATTCCGCGTCGTGGACAAGAATTGCAAATTTCAAGAAGCTCCCTACAGCGTATACTCACTTAAGATCTGTGTCTCTATGCTTACAAAATTCAATTAATACAACAACTGAAGCCAACAACTGAACATCAACAAATGGATGCTAGTTTTTCGAGCGAAATCATTCTAAGCGATGATGCACATTTTCACCTTGATGGCTTTGTTAATCACCAAAATTGCCGCTTTTGGGTTTCTGAGAACCCACATGTGCTTGTCGAAAAACAAATGCATCCACAACGTGTCATGGTTGGGTGTGGAGAAATAATTCGACTATACTTTTTTGAAAATGACGCTGGTCAAGCAGTGACTGTTACTGGTGTTCGATATCACGACATGATAACACAGTTCTTTCTGCCAATATGTGGTTCCAACAAGACAGTCCCACATGCCATACAGTCCGTGAAACAATTCAATTATAGTATAAGACATTTCCAGGTCATGTACTCTCTCGCTTCGGTGATCTGAATTGGCCCCTTAACACCATTCTTTTTAGACTGTTATTTGAAATCACAGGTTAATGTCAACAAGCCAATAACCACCAGTGCATTAAAGCATGATATTCAAGGCTGCATCAACGAAATTCAGCCACATTTATGCAAAATGGTCAAGAAAATTTTCGATAAACGAGTGCGTATGCGCATGCAAAATTGATGATTAATGGTCATCACAGTGAAGAGAGTACGTTGAATGGATTACTGAATATCAACAAATGGATGCTAGTTTTTCGAGTGAAATCATTCTAAGCGATAATGCACATTTTCACCTTGATGGCTTTGTTAATCACTAAAATAGCCGCTTTTGGGTTTCTGAGAACTCACATGTGCTTGTCGAAAAACAAATGCATCCACAACGTGTCATCGTTTGGTGTGGAGGAACAATTCGACTATACTTTTTTGAAAATGACGCTGGTCAAGCAGTGACTTTTACTGGTGTTCGATGTCACGACATGATAACACAGTTCTTTCTGCCAATATGTGGTTCCAACAAGACAGGCCCACATACCATACAGTCCGTGAAACAATCAATTAATGTATAAGACATTTCCAGGTCATGTACTCTCTCGTTTCGGTGATCCGAATTGGCCCCTTAATATCATTCCTTTTAGACTGTTATTTGAAATCACAGGTTAATGTCAACAAGCCAATAACCACCAGTGCATTAAAGTATGGTATTCAAGGCTGCATCAACGAAATTCAGCACATTTATGCAAAATGGTCAAGAAAATTTTCGACAAACGAGTGCGTATGCGCATGCAAAATTGTGGAGACCATTTGTCTGATGCCTGATTCCATAAATAATCCTATGGTATGTACTTTATAATTCAATAAAAATAACAATCAAAAGACTAAAAACTGTGTTTTCTATTTAACTCAAATCTTGCATTAATTTTGGGACACTCTTTGTAAACAGGGTATTGGAGGTATTAAATAGCGCTCTGAAAAATGTCTTCCCAAATTTTTTGCTTTTTTTTATTAAGTCGGCTAAATTCTATTTAAAAAAATATGCAATAAGACACTTAATTTTTGAAACAAACTTCCTATAAAGCAAAAAAAAAAAATAATTAGGAGTTCAGTGTATTCGATAAGACCAGTGTTCAGATTCTTTCCTACTATTAATAGAGTTAATTGGATATATTTTTAAGTGTGATGGTACAATTTGTATTTTATTTTAATTTTATTTTATCTTTTATATTAACGCGTAGTAAGGCTTTAAAAATTAATTATTTTCAAGCTTTATTAACTGTGCAATTGTGTGTAAATTTCAAGGATTTTATGCCCTTTTCTTGTTGTGTATTTTAATTTTTAGTAATTCGTTATTTTCTTTTTACATTTTGTTTGCAGTGCCATTAAATCGGAAGTAAATAAAACACAATTTCGGAAGTTATTTGTTCTTGTCTTTCTTTTATTTATTTAATGCTGACGTTTTTTTTTTTGTGCTGTAATTTAAAATTTTAATTCTCATTTAAACTTTTGACTTTTAACACATTTGTGATAATTTTTATGATAATTTTTTATGATAATTTCTATGCTTTTGTATGTAGATGATGGGGGTATATTGTTTAGTAATTCGAAGCTCTGTTCACACGGTTGTCAGATCTAACAATTTTATCAGATCTAGCAATTTTCTGACAATGACCAGACAATGTAATATTGCCACCACCCTGTACATTGTCAGTACGCATGCTTGCAAGACATTATTCAGACAACAACTTTATCTGACAACACAGTCGTCAGAATTTCTATGCAAAAAATATTTGTCAGCTAAGCTATGGAATTGATTTGAACTACGGAAAAAATTGAATTTTGTGATTTGTGGAAACTTTGTTTTTGGTAGATTTGTAAGATAAATTTCAAAATGAAACTCCAGTGAGTTTTTATAAGACTATATTGAGACGATATGTTGCTACTTCGTTGCCTTGACTGGACTTTATTTTCTTAGACTTTTTTTAATTGGCATAAAAGTTATGCGGAGATTGGTCCGTTTCCATTTGCAATCATTAAAACATTCTTATGATACAGTCCCATGATAGAAACTATTCAAACACATTTGTGCGTAGCGTGTGGTATGATACCACATGGTCAGGCTCGCTCAATTGAAACTTTCAGACTTAATTTATATATAAATATCAATGTGTATTTTTATGTATGTATGTAGGTATATATGTGTGTAAGAAGTCTGAATTATCCCGTATGCCTGTAAGGAGACATAGGCTACATCTTTTCTATGCGGTCAGAGGAAGAGGAAGGGCTAAAAACCAAATATAAATAATTGCATATCTAAAGAACTATATTAGCCATAGTCATTAAACTTTGTCCCAATTACTTTTGCATGAAACTGATTTATTGGAAGAAATGTATGGCGGATATAATCAGGGGGAGAGGTATACCCCATACAAAGCGAATTTTTATTATCGTTTATCTAAAAGACTATTACAGCGACAGTCTTCAAATTTTGTTACAATTACTTTTCGATGAAACTAATTTACTGGAATAAATATAGGGCAGATATAATTAGGGGCAAAGGTGCCCCCATATAAAACAAATATTACTATTACACTCATTGTGATAAAATTTTATACCAACCCCTTCCTAAAAAAACCCAGTAGAAAAAATCTGGGCGGCATAGGGTTAGGGGTAAAATCAAGCCCATTAATTGTATTGATAATGTGTGTTTGTTTGAAGACTGTATGCAGCTGGACAGCAGATTCTACAGTGTCTTTCTGGAAGGAACTATGGAGAACCTTAAATTCTGGGATTTCGACCAAAATGGGATAAAATTTGGAAAAATGGTAAAAATGTATTTAAAATAATAATTAAGATGGGAGTAGCGAAGTACGCCGGGTTTTATCTAGTTCCATATAAAATTGTTGAAGCAAAAAACAACATTATGATATTAATGGTGTTGCTGACAAAGCATCACTGATGTACATACAAACATATTTTATGTAAGAATGGTAATGATATTTAAATTGAGTTGAATTATGTCGAAGGAATTTATTCACATTTAAATATGGATTTTCATTTTGTTTTCTTTTTTTTTTAATACTGACATACAAGCAATTCGTTATGCTTTTCAAGCATTTTTCTTTATTAAAAATCTAATATTTTCTACAAACATAACCTACTGAATTGCAAATTAAAAATGTTTTTTTTCTAATTCATTTCTAAGAGCGCATTTACTAGAAGAGCATGGTATGGGAGAATATACTCGTACATACATACATATTTCCAGAGTTTTCACTAAAGGGAAAACAAATAAAACTCACCTGTCATGAGCAGAAAAATTCAGTCTTATGGTATGCGCTGGACCATATTCGCCAGCATTCAAGTCTCTTTTCCGGCGATGTCTTTTCTGTTCGATATGTTTTTGATGAGCCTCATGTAAATGTGTTCGATCGAAATTTGCTGCCTCCCAATGTTTTATAAATGGGGTTAATTTTTGTGTATGACCTGCAAAGAAACGAATAACATTTTAATTGAATATAAAATAAATGGCAACTGCATTATAAAAAACAAAAAACAAAAAACAAAAAAATAGTAATAAAAAAGGCAGAAAATTGAAAAATTTTAAATTTTAACCAAAAAGAATTTCATTTAATTTCTTAAGGTTTTGTTGGTTTTAAGTGCATAACAAGGATATAGGTTTCAGAAATGTAAGCAAACATTTGCAATTACCAATACAATACAAATACATGCAAATTCGAATGCACTCAGTTATCCACAATAATATTTTACGGTCATGTTTATTACTTTGCATAGATCACAGATCAGTAAAGGTATAAAATGTTGTTAATTTTAAATAAATTCGTAACTCATAGATTTCGTGTTTTAGTTTTTCCCACAATTTGTATGCTAGTGTACACCACTAAGTCTTTAATATGGACAAGAATTTATTATTTCCCAGGCTTGGAACAAGACGTATTCAATTTTTTATTAAACGAACAGCAGATTTTACAGAAGTAGATGCTCTTTCAATTGAGATTCATTGTCATTTAAAGTATTGAGTATCGTACCGTACACCCACATGCGTTTTCTATTAATCGCTACGAAATTTTGACGACTTTTGCAAACTGATATGTGAAGATGCTGAGAATTATTAAAGCGGGTAATGTGCTATTTATCTGTGATGATTACACACACCTGAGTTAAGTGTCAAGTTTTAGAAAAAAAAGATGAGTTTTAAGAATTTTAAAACGATGTCAATGACACACATTAAGTTCTCTGTTTATGCTCGATTAAGTACATGAATAATGCATGTTAACTTAGCTTCTAGTTAATTCTGTTATAGTTGTTTTAGTTGCTATTCTTGGTATAATTGTAATTGTTTTTGTGTTTGTAGTTGTAGTTGTAGTTTATAAAATACCGCATTGACCACAACTTGAGACATTCATTCATTTATTGAGATGTTCCAACGACAAGCAATAGGAGCACAGAGGCAGGCAGTTAACAAGATGACAACAAAAACAACCATATGATTCACGCCAAATGTATGGTGGTAGTCTTATACACATACAACACAATTTACATAACTACGTCTGTATGTTAATGCATGTGTGTGTTTGTGTTTATGTGTGTGTATATATTTAAATGGGTGTGTATTGTAACTATTATGTGGTATTGTTGTGGTACTTGCACACAATTTGTTCACAATTGTAATTGTAACGTTTGCTTTGAGATCGTGTGAGTGTGTGTGTGTGTGTGTAACTGTATACTTGTATGTCGAAAGGGAATGTAAAATATGTTGCTGGAACACAATGCAACATTGCGGCAAGCTGCGACAGCATCTAAAACGGCTGGCTTTTACTGTAACTGTCGCTTCAGTGATTGTTTCAACTTCATTTAGTGTTGCTACAACACACAGCCATTAAAAAGAACAAAAACACTTTGTTGCACAAACGTTTAATGCTGCATGTGTACGACAGTCGTCTGTTTTGCCTGTTTGTCGTTTTAACATGCCAGACTTTGGTGACCGATATTTTCAGCTTGGAACCAACAAAAAGCAAAAAAATTACAAACCAGGAGGCAATTGTTCTTTTTTCCATTTGAATGATAGTCAAACTGACATACACACACACACATGTGTGTGTTGCATTGTTGCATGTGAATTTATACTTGACTTCACTTGTGCATGATTTCAAATGCACTTGACCGAGCACACACAAAAAGAGCCAAATCCGTTTTAATGCCCTCATCGTCGTCTCATCATGATTATCATTGTCATCGTCATGCTTAACCTCAACTCTTCCGTTATAATAATTATGACGATAATTATTATCGTCTTGATAAAAAAGATGAAGGATTATAATAATTATGATGATGAGTAGGACAATGACGATTGTGATAATGAATTTGCTGTTGCTGTTGCTGTTGCTTCTGCTTCTATTAAAGGTGAAAAAACGGATGGTGGTGTTGGTAGTCTAATAGTTGTAGTTGTTGTTATTGATGTCACAGTCAAAAAGCCCAATGAATGAAAATTTTTTGCAAAATTAACCGACTCATTTATTGATGTGTGGATACACGTATTTGTCTCTTCATTTGTATTGCTTTTCTATGACCATTTTACTAATTATGAGTCGTAATACATTTGTGATTGTGATGACATCCGTTTCCGCTATATCTATTAACAAAGTTTTTGTATGCAATTAACAAAGTTAACGAAGTTATTCAAATTGCCTCTTTTATAAAATATAATTTAACAGACGTATTTTTTTTATCACTTTGTTTGCTTTGTAAAATGTCGTTGAGATAAATTTCAGTTTGTAAGCAAAATAGCCCTTTAAGGCAACATTTTTTTTTTCACGCAATTTAAGCTTTTTAACGAAAGTCTTTTATTTAAAAATGTAAAATTTCTTTGTTTTTATTTCAGACCAATTATTTTAATTTAAAAGCTATTCTTGTTTTAATTTCCCATTCTAATCATATGAAATATTTAATCATTTTAAAGCATCAAGTTAGTCGACCAGCCAACAAACCAGCCAGCCAACCAGCCATCCAACGAAGCATATGCACAAAAAAGGCAAAAATAATTTATAATTTTTGAAGACAATTTGCCACAGGTGGTTCACATATGACAAAATGAAAAGTGAAAAGAAAAATTCGCACATAAGCGTACATACTCTTATAAAGTAAAAAAAAAATCGTACAAATTATCTTGGGTTTTTGAAACACTTTTCCTTTTACAAACATTTTGGTCTATGAGCAGACAGATACGAATGAGTTTGTTGCCCGTACGTTCTTAAATTTGTTTTTATACAAAAAAAAGGATGTCGTTGACATTTTTCATTGAATTTTCTCATTTAACAAAATACTATATATGTACGCACGCATATTAAGGGTCGTATTCGTTTATTTATTTTTAACAACACCATCGTCTACTGGTACATTATCATCTATAGCATGAATAAAACGAAACTGAAACAAAGCAACCAATGCATGAATACAGCCACCACTACCACCGCCACCAATGCCAGGCATTTAGTCATATTATACCGCATCACAAACCTATCACATCGCATCACATGATAAGACATGCGAGCTTATCAACGAATATGGTAGCAAATGAACGACATCAACATGAAACTGCTTTACACGTGGCAACAAAGCGTAACTGGCAATACGTTTTTATTTCAAGTAAACAATCATGTCTCCCATTGAAGAAGATTCATAATTAATTAAATGTTGCAAGATAAATGCAACAACAACAACAACAATAACAGCAACAACAACAATTTTATTAACAGCAACAATTAATGACTTCAAGGGTATGTTTAATTAAGCGTTTGAATAAAAACACTTCAACACCATCTTATAAACTATTGAATATAATTAAAAAAGGATAGCGCACAGGCAGGCACCCAACATGGCTGAAAAGAAATTCCTCCAAAACAACAAAAACGTCCTTAAAAAGAAATAGTTTTAAAAAATATATATTCGCCTTTGTTCTGCTGCAAAAAGTAAGATAAGTAGAGGAGCTGCAATGTGTTGTGATGGTTTATTGTTGGTTGTTATTAAATAACAAATTAATTATTGATATTTTTGAGGCATTAACTGAAGAATTAGCAAAAGACTGTTCGACCTCTGTTATGCATTACGACATGCAGGGTAAGCTAGGTTTTAAAGTTTGCAGAGCCAAAAGTTAAGGCAGCAGTGCAGATAAGCTTCTTGAAAACGAAAATAACGCTAATAAACGTTGTATATTTCTGTTTATCTCATTTGCTTAAAGAATGTTGATCAGTCACAATCACTAATCTACTCAATTTTTCCTCTTTTAAGGGAAAAAAGTTTGAACCGTAAACAACAATAACAAGTTATTCAATGTCAATAACATTACAAAGAGAAAATTAAAAAGAAATATATTTTTTTAATACGATATTATGAAAATATAATTTGGTTTATGAATAGTGCTACTAATAAGGTCGACTTATGCCAGCATTTTAGTTACAGTAATTTTGTCTAATTGCATTTGAATATTTGTTATTTGATGAATGAGTGCTTTCTATACAAAATATTTGCATTTGCATTCACATTTCTAATGAATAGACACAAATCGTTACAAAATGCAAAATTTCACATCAAATAAAATCTGTAATTTGAAATTAAAATACGAAAATGAACACAAAAATATTACGAAAAATTTCAGTTGCTCTCTCTTTCTTTCTCTATCTCTATCTCATTTCCAAATAATCACAGAGCTCTTAAATGGTATAATTACATGTAAATTTACTTTTTATAAATAAATAAGTATTTATTTATATGGATATCAAAAAACATATTCAAGTATATCGCTGTGAAAAAAAAATATTTAGTTTTCATAACTAAAATATCGGTTCCGCCATCTAACGTTTTTTTTTTTTCAACTAGTGCTTATTTCGTGAATGGTAACACTTAACTCATGTCTGATTTGACAGATAATTAGTCTTATCCTTCCGCTGAACGAATATGTTTGTGTATACGCTTGAACAACTCTGGAAAATATTCCGACATTACTTTGATCGATCGACTTACAGAAGATGCCGATTTTGCCAAAAAAATCATCTTTTCAGATGAAGCTCATTTTGATCTTGGCGGGTATGTAAACAAGCAAATTTGTCGCATTTGGGGCACAGAAAACCTGCACGCATACATTGAAAAGCCGATACACCCAGGACGAGTCACTGTTTGGTGCGGATTTTGGTCCAGAAGCATAATTGGGCCATTTTTCTTCGAAAATGAGCAAGGAGTGGCCGTTACAGTCAATGGCGATCGTTAACGGTCCACGCTGAACGAATTTTTGTTCACAAAAATTGAAGAGGAGGATATTAGCAACATTTGGTTTCAACAGGACGGCGCTACGTGCCACACACCCGAAGCTACACTCGATGTTTTGCGCCCTGTTTTTGAAGATCGCATTATCAGCCGCAGAGCTGATGTGGTTTGGCCACCTCTGAGCTGCGATTTGACACCGTTGGACTAATATTTGTGGGATGCCGTCAAAGATAAGTGTTACGCCAACAAGCCAGAGACAATTGACCCTTTAAAGGACAATATTCGTGAAGCCATTGGTGAAATACAGCTGCACACAATCGATAATGTGCTTAAAAATTGGACCGATGGTGTAGGCTACTGCATGGCCAGCCGAGGCAGCCATTTGAATGAAATTATTTTCCATTATTAAGCGAAAGAATTGTACTTTCAAATAAAAAAAGAAATTTGAGAAAATATTCAGTAGTTTTTTTTGTAGCATTTTCAAAAAAAAAAAAAATAAATTATTTGGCGGACCCTTTATACTCATATGTACAGTGGTGAAAAAATTAATAGAACCACATATTATTCCATAACGAAATGCTCTATTTTAATAAGAATCATTGTTATTTGATTGTATATAATTTGATTTGATTTGATTGCAGATAAGTTGAAGTTGTTGAAGTAGTTCAAGTTCTAAATATATAATTAACCAAATTTGTTTCTATTTCTTAATTTGAAAAATTATTAAAATTTTCGCATTTTTGTATCAGGTTTTTGTAAATTTTAAAGCAACATATGAATTTTTTTAAAAGTGTGTAGCAAAATAAATATTTTTAATTGAATACTTAAAATAAATGTGTTTCTATTATTTTACCACCACTGTTGATATATATGTAATAGAAAACTGACCTCATTTGCCATCAATAACACATCTTTAGCAATGAGATTTCACTTCTGCGACGAATTATTTCACGTGAAGATTGATGTCTGTTTAGCTTTATCTTGTGGGGCTAAGTCAACATAACACATGCCTCTATCGGTCAAATTCAGTCTGATTTAAGCGATAGCATCATATACATAATTACATTGATAGGGTTTTTCAGCAATGAACAAATTTCGGCGATATCTCATACATGCTTGTCTAGCTTGTATACCATAGTCAGTTTCGATACTTTCTTCTCCAGCAAGCGCAACTTCTTCTTGCTCAACCATTCTGAATTAATCAACCAATAACAAGGAAAAGAAAGGGTAATGTCTGGCCTTTCATCACGTAAAACTTAAAATTCCATCAAAATAACTTTTTTACAAATAACTTTTAACCCGTCGCTCAACATATGACTTGTCGTGACAAAAAATTATAGTTTTTTTTTGTTCAATGCTTCTCTCAAATGGATCAATTCCTATTGTACATAATAAAACCGCTTATAATAGACTACAACTTTCTGATCTGAAGAAAAGATTTTTGTTATAATACGAGTCCACTGGAATTAGTGTGATAAAATGGCAGGCTATATTAGCAGCTGTCAATTCGAATTTTTAAGTCTTTAAGAATGTTTCGATATCTAATCGAATCTATACCATGGCTAACCAATGCTTTTATTATTTCTAATGGTTTGTACAATAAAATATTTGGCTATATGCCCGTTTTAAAATTATTTAAAATATTTGTTATTTCCCGCTTTGCTGGGAGCCTTTGTGTTGTACCTGCTTTTTGACGGACGTGGATAGATAAAGAAGGCTTTAACTGTTACCGTTCTCCACACACGCAAATTTCCATGTCTTTTTCTACATGATGGTTTATATTGTCGGCCAAGTTATTTACACCGAATTTAGTAACTTCAACTCTAACTATTCTCAACATATACAAACATCATTATTTAATTTGTATGGAAAGTACCATACCCACTTAAGCGATTCCGCCCCCTTTTTAACAGATCGTTGGTACTATCGAAGAAGTTATTTAGAACAAATTTCGAATTTTCCCTTCTATTCGTTCTCTAGCTATACAATACCATCAATATTTAATTTGGATGGGAGATGCCACACCCACTTATTCAATTTCGTCCATATTTGCATTGATGATGATATGCAAAAATCATTATTTACTTTGTATGGAAGGTGCTACTCCCACTAATCCTATTCGGCCAAATTTGTGCCAAATTTAGAGACTCTTAATGTTGCCGTATTAAAAAAAATGGATATACAAATACAAATTTTTTATGGGCGTGGCACCGCCCAGTTGAACAATAAAAGCCAAATTAAGGCCATACAGCAAATGGAAGCTTTCTACATATTCTTTTTTTTATATAAGACCAGCACCCAGAGGATGTCCCCTACTCATGCAGTGCATTGTGCTGGTACTAGGAAAATAGGTTATTGGAAGGAGGACAGAGGGAGTAGTGTTTATGGACGTGAGATTTAAATTTACTCATGTCGTAAGTGGCAGGAAATACTTTCGCTCGAAGATTATTCCACAACCGAACAGTGCGACCAAACAACGAATTCTCCCTATAATGCATTGTGCGATTTACTGGACAATCAACTACAAAGGGATGCGCTCTACGAGAAATACGAGTACTACGTAAAAATATATGATTTTTGGGAATTAATTCCTTAATTTCGTTAGAACACATTCCGTTATAGTACCGATAGAACAATGAAACACACGCCACATTGCGACGGTACTCCAATGAATCGATAGAGTTGGCTACCCTACCGTCATTGATGAGCATCTTCGCCCTCTCCTGTACGCGGTCGAGAAGCTCCAAAATAGACTTTGAAGCACCGGCCCATACATGAGAGTTGTATTCCATTTTGGGACGGATATAGGTCTTGTAAATATTAAGGAGATCAGATGGGGTGAAGTATTTCTTGCACCGTCTCAAAAAACCAAGGCACTTGAATGCTTCTTTCGACACTTGAAATATGTGATCATTCCAACGAACGTCACAGTGAATTCTCATGCCCAGAACATCAAGAGCATCTGATTCCTCAATATTCTCATTACCCATTGACACAGATGACAGCACACCACCATGTCTGTGTGTTAAAAAACAACATTGAGTCTTACGTGCATTAAAATCGACCCTGTTCGCACGACCCCACTCGGAGACCTTCACCAGGCCACTTGTGAGTGTGACGTTCATATTCATCCTTCTTACCCCAACCTCCAAAAGGCTCGGTCTACGATCAAAGGAATATGAGCGACAAATGTTGCTGTCATCCGCAGAAGAGTAGATAGGATCAGAAGTGAGAAGAAGAAAGTCGTTAAGAAATATTAGAAAAAGAGTAGGAGAAAGAACAGAGCCTTGCGGTACCTCTGAGTTTACCCTGAACTTGTCGGATGAGACCCCATCTATAACCACTCTTATAGAGCGATCTCTGAGAAAGCTCGATATAAATCGAGAGAAGTGACTACCGACACAAAGAGCATTAAGTTTCGAAATGAGAGCCTTACTCTCGCCAAAACCATGAATGGACTTGTTCCACTTCTCCGAGAGCATCGCCAGCAGGTCACCAGTAGAACGGCCCTTTCGGAAACCGTACTGACGATCGCTAAGTAAATCGTTGGACTCCAGATATCCAACAAGGTGGTGATTAATCATACTCTCCATGACCTTGGAGCGTGTGGAACAAACTGCTATTGGACGGTAGTTCTCAGGGTTACTAGCTTCACCCTTTTTGGGGATTGACGTTACATTAGCAACCTTCCACCAAAATGGAAAAATACCGGCGCGATATGACGCACTGAAAAGGTGAGCTAATGGACGCGCAAGCGTCGAAGAGCACTACTTCAGGACCAGTGCTGGTATGCCATCCGGCCCAGAAGACTTGTTAACGTTGAGATTTGCAAGAACCCTTTTTACAGCACGAGCTCGAAAGAATAACTAGGCATAGTTACTGATACTCCTTCAAGTTAGGGCAGTGGTTGAACGCTCTCCGGCAAGTGAGAATTACTTGCAAACATTTCGGCCAAAAGGTTTGCCTTTTCAAACGGGTTCGTGAATGAGTGGTCATTCTTTATAAGAGCAGGAACCGAACTAGCGTTGTTCCTCAGCCTTTGCTTTTCATGTACACAGTTTTAAAACTTTTTACTAACTCGCACAAAATTTAAATACTGTAACAAATTTTGTTTGCAAGTAAAACTCATGCAATACAAAACGATTCACCCTAAGGGCAATAACTCGCGAACCAATGGACTTACAAAAAACTGCATCTACATAAAAACCTTGGTATTGAATTCACCTTGACGCGTTTCAGTGAACATTAATTACAACGGATTTTATAGTCCTCTTTTATATATGTATAGATATAGTTTTTTTTTAAGTATAATATGCAAAAGTTCTTAAATATATTCGTTTAATATCTGCACTGAATTCTCTAAAGAGGATTTAATTTGTTCAAAAAAAAATTTGCAAAAAATCATTTTATTAATTTGTGACAAACGAATTTCTTTAACTGTATATTGTAGCGTGTGCCTTGCAGTATTGCTCTTGTATTATATATCACATGCAACTTAAAATAATATTTCATTTAATTAAACCCATCATATGTGCTTTCAGCCAATATTTGAAGGTTAAATTGCAAGTGATTGTCTAAAGTTCGAGTGTTCTAATCAAAGTTACTCTGCATTTAAGTTGGATGACATTCACATTCTTGTGAAATTATTAAAAAAAATGAGTTTTTATTATAATTAATGGTAAATGATTAAAACTTTTAAAGAAATATAATACTACAAAATGTTAATTTAATTTATTATCCTTTAATTAAAAGGGTAACAAAATTCCGAAAAAACATCGACTTCTCAGGTTCATTATGAAATCAAATTTTAGATAATTACTGCGTAATTTAATAAAACAATCATGTAATTAAAAACGATATAAAATTTTTAATTTAATTCCATTGACTTTCTAAAGATATACATACATACTTATGTAATATTCAATATATTTTAACATTTTAATCATTGTAGAAAATCTGTCCAATCAGGATTTTTATTAAATATTCCCACAGAAAAAAAGGATGAAATTGAAGAAATTTTAAGGTTTTCCTTTCATACGTATTTTTTAACAAAATATTACAAAAAATGTTTTTCATTTTTTAACAAAATCTGCTGACTATATAAATTTGTGTATCGGGTGGGCCATCTAATGGTTTAAATTTGAAACAGCTGTTATTTCGAATCTGGCAGTACTTATTACCTCCACTGAACGAAATGAATCGATTTACGCTTGAGCACCGTTGGGATTTAGTGGAAATTTATATGCAAGACAAAGATAATTGGTCGGAAATTGCAAAAAAAAAAAAATATCTTTTCGGATGAAGCTCTTTCTCATCTTGGTGGGTACGATAATAAGCAAAATTATCGTATTTGGGACTCAGAAAACCCAAACGTGGTTTTACAGAAGCCAATGCAACCATTACGAGTGACTGTTTGTTGCGGTTTGTGAAGCGGAGGCATCATTGGCCCATATTTCTTTGAAAATAAGGACGGTGCAACCATTACGGTCAATGGTGACACCTAACGCACCATGATAACCGATTCTTTTGTGCCCGCTCTTCATGTTACTGACATGAACGATATTTGGTTTCAACAGGATGGTGCATTTGGCCATACATCTCCTGCCACAACCGATTTATTGCGTCAAACGTTTGATTGCCGTTTAATTCGCCGAAATGGTGATGTCAGTTGGCCGCCAATAAGCTGCGATTTAAGACCGTTGCACTATTTGCTGTGGGGCGCCGTTAAGTGTTATGCCGACAAACAAGAGACAATTGAGCATTTGAAGGTCAACATTCGTGATGCCATTGCCGAGATACGATCCCATACACTCGAAAAATTCCCCGAAAATTGGTCCGATCTAATAAATGAAAAAATATTTCATTTCTAACCGAAACAATTGTACTTTACAGTTAATTCGGCAAAATTTCAAACCGATTTTGTTTTATTGCATTCTTGATTTTAAACTTTTAAATGGTCCACCCTATATATGAACAGATTGATTGATTAATAAGTTTTTCGACTGCTTGAAATACTTTTTTTAATATACTTTTTTTGCACCATTTATTTACAAACAAACAAGAAAAAACGTATCCATCCATATGTCAATAAAAATGTAAAGATTATATGTGATTGAATGCCACACGAGTACACATGTACTTATGTATGTATGAGTGCGAGATTTAAAATGTGTATACGTATTGATTTTTTTTAATATTTCATATATACTCGTAAATAAAATTAAATACATTTTAATACACCTACACATGCATACATACGCACACATCTATGCATATGTATTACATAAGAATATGAGTATTAATGAAACAATAATGAATATATTATATATTATGTTGCTGTTGTTATTGTTGTTGTTGTTGTTGTTGTTGTTGCTTAAGTTGTTATTTTGTATCAATATCAATATATACGTATGTATATACACATATATGAATACAGAGTGCTACGTAGTGATGGCTTCATTAATTTCACATTTTTAATGTTCATTTTCCACATCGATTGGCTGATGTTGCTGCTGGTGGGTGGTGTTGAGATGATTTTATGCGCTTGAAACGATTGATGGTTTCGCGCTACAAATTTTCATTTTTAATTGTAAGAGATTTTTGTTAATGAAGATAATAATGATAATGTCGATGATACGCTATTCTAGCTGCAACCAATGCCAGTGTCCTCAGTCAGTTTTTAGTCATTGCTGCTGCTACATTTTTTTATCGCCATCATTATCATTGCGCTTCAGTATCGTTTAGGGAGATCGAACGGTTATTACTCGATCGGTTTTAACCGGTTTTTTTGGTTTTGTCAAATACGGTTGTTTTTAAATGTTAATTTTTCGAATACCGAATAAACCGGTTATTTGAACACGAATAACCGGTTAATTTAAATAAAAATAATTTCTGTACGTTTGTATATTTTTTTATTGAAAGTATGTTCATCGCTTAACTATTTGTATAAATTTAATTGTTATTTTTGTGTATATATGACAACCATGACGGTCTCACAAATAACGTGAAAACCATAGTAGATCGAAAAAATCGATATGCACACTTGATGATCAAGTAGACTCATTGAAAGGGACCTACAAACGCCGACTTTGAACGGCAGATGTTATAGTTAATAAAGTTTTTCAAGCGTAAATACTCATGACCAGTCTCTAGCAATATTGTGAGGTGATACCGCTGTTGAAAATTGTCAGATGGTGTGGCTTGTTATTGAGCCAAGACTTCTTGGTTGGTAGGCGGGTGTCTTACCAAACATATCACAGTGGTACACACTATTATAGACGTGGTGCATGCATTTATATTTCTACACATGTCCTCTAAAGTGCGGAAATATTTGAAAATCGATGGAAAGGATAAGTTTAGATGTATTGAGTGTCTTTAAATACTAAGCTGAAAGGGCTCTTCGACACCCGGAATCAGGAATTATTAAACACCTTAAATATGTTTATGAGATTGACGTTATGGCGCAGCAAAGAAAACTTGATTCTATACCAAGCAGTCTCTAGGCGCTGGCAAGTAAACTTTTACAAAATACGCTGTTAAAACAAATCACTGGATGAAATATTACGACGTTTCGTTCTCTACGAAGAAATGTCCATTAAGGTCATAAAAAAGCCGAACGTTGTTCAAGCATACTTACTCGCTAGAAACTACAACATGGGTCAAAAATTTATCAATTTTATTTGCTAATTATATATTAATAACAGGACCGTTTAACCGGTTGTTTGATAAATTTATAAGCGAAAATCGGTTTCTAAAAATTGTAATTTTTCGAATTATTTGGAAACCGGTTTTTGCAAAAGTCGAATAATCGATCTCCCTGGTATAGTTGTACAACAGAATCACTCGCAAAACTGTTTTTAGTTGTAAGTGTATAAGTGTTTCATATGACCATGATGATCATAAAAAATCAATTTTATGTTTTGCTACTGTTGCTTCAGCAATAAAATACAGAAGAAAAGAAAAAAATTACTCATGTATACATGTGAGTGTGTGTGTGTGTGTGTGTGTGTACGTTAAATTAAAATATTCATTCTGTGAAATTGTTGTTGTCATCGATTTTTTTGTTGCGTATAATTTTTTACGTTTAATTGCTGGCAGTCAATTAAATCAATTAATTATGTGAACGCAAGAGAACACTTTGTGGGACTGATGCCATCCAAACAAAAAGTAGGAGCAGCATTTTTCATGTTACTGTTATCACATACATAGTATAACGGTTTTAATCATATTTCTTAATAGTAGATGATCCTTTTGCCAGCTTTAAGTAAACAGTAATATAAGTAATATAGTTGTTAACACAATTCAACAGCAAAAAGTAACAACAATTATCTTCAGTGGCATGCTTTTGCTCTACCAACAGTAAGTTAGCGAGCAAAACAATGGCGAATAACTTTAGTAGACAGTTAGTGACCAGTAAAATGATTTGTAAAAGCAACGTTCTATTTAGCCTGTGGCAATCATCACTTTATAACTGACGTTGGCATAAGATACAAAAGCGTTAATGTGTATGCATATGCAATTAAAAAAATATAATAAAAAATATAAAAAATAAAACCAAATAAAAAATAAAGGGAATTATGAGATGAATATAAATACTCTTTAATTTACCACCATCCCCATCTTCCCATAATGAGAGTTTTCATTGCTGTGTTGTTATATTCCATTGAAAACACAAATAAGGACGATACCAAAAACAACAATACTCGTACATATAAACAATATTTATATTAAAACTGCTTCAGTTTTAATCGCTTTATAAAATTAACCCAAATAAAATATTTGTTTTTAAAACTAAAAAAGAGGCTTCAATTTTATTATTCTACCAATAACAACAGATTCGGATTTGCGCCAATGAGTATGTATTTAAAAACTACACACACACACACACACACACACACACACACACACACACACACTTACACACAAATAGTAATTTATTTGATATTGAAATAATATAATCAATGAATTTTAAATGAATTTTTTTGTTTTTAAATTAAACAATTTTAAGCCAAATTTATAAATGAAATTTGTTTTGAAAATAATAATAAAGGATTAGCGATGATATCGATTACACCTGGCCTAACGAGAGACTAAAACAAGAGATACATAAAGTTTTCTTAAGTTGCCTGTTTGTTTGGATGCACTGAACTAGAATTATTCATCAGGCTGCAGTGTCTGCCATAAAGAAAAGTTGGGGTTTATCGTCTTCAAATCAATACTTTTGTCGACTATTTTTGGTGGTTTTTTGTTAGCAAAGTGTTTTCACCTTTTACTTTCCCTTCAAAGATTAAAGAACATTTTTTCTGTTTTTTGGAAAATCAAGCCCATGTCAGTCCCCGAGTTCATAATTGAAAAGCAATCAAGAGTCAATTAACTTTTACGGAATTTTTTCAGTTTTTTCTTTTTCTTTGTTTTCAAATAAAATTTTGTTGACATCACTCAACAGCAGGTTGATGATGCATCCACTCAAAGTCATTATTTAGTTTATTTTTTGTCTTCGTTTGTTTAGAAAAATTTCACGTCTTTTCCAAGAAGACAAACAAAGATGGACGGACATGTCTTGCTATGCCTCCAACAGTCCCTATATGGTTGCAATTCAGCACAATTTCTATGGATAACGAAGAGACTCATGTCATTTAAAGGAGTGTTGCAACAATCATACGTTACAACCAACAACAAACAAACTACATTATTACCATCATTATCATCATCAACGTTACTTTGTTGCATGGCCTCATTCTAATGTTTACTGCCACTGTTGTTGTAATTCTTTCTGTTAAAATGGCATCACCAAAATACACTCCGATGCTTGTTACTGATGTTTGTGTCTGCTTTGTATTCTCCCCTCGTTTCTGCATCACTGCTGTAGTTGTCATCTGTTGTTTGTCATATTTATTTCCACTTGTTGTTGAACTGGTTCTTCATCAAAACTAAAATGCTTTCAGTTTGTGTAAGACATTTATTTCCTTGCAGACTGTTTTGGGTTCCCTTTCGTTACCCTACAGCATGAATTAGTCTCTAATACTTAACTACTTCACTCAACTACACTGCTGTGGTGTACAATAAATACGATTTTAGCAATTTATTTTTCTTTTGGATTTTAAGAAGAACGCTCTCATGCAACCATTGCTAGTTTTTCTTTTTCTTCAAGCCTATGATTACATGATTAAGTAGTTAAATGATGTTTCTGTTTCTGTTTCTGTTGTTGTTGCTTTACTTGTTGTTTAGCCATTTGGTCTCTTTTTAAACATGTTTGTCAAGTGAAAACATTTTCTTTTTTTTCACTTTTTCCTTCAATTTCTTTTTGTCTCAAACAAACACTGGAGATAAACGGAATTGCAAAAGTATGTGCAACAATGTTTCGAAGCCAGTGTCTAGAAAGACAATTTAAATTGTGGGGAAGCATTCTTGCAAAAATCATGTGAAACAATTTTCTAATTAATATGTTGTAATATACACACATTCATATGTACACATATGTATGTATGTATGTATGTATGTGGTAAAGGTGTGCTCTGTTATATGGGAAAAAATGATTAGAAAAATGTGTTGACGACTTCAGCACCAATTGTTAGTTACTCACTAGTCTGCTAATAAATTGAATTTTATTTCAAATTAAACTTCTGCTTTGTGTGTAAATTGATAGACAAATTGAAAATGAATGCCTTCATGCCATGCTGGCAAAACTTCATTAGAATTGGCATTAAATTAGACGGCCTTTAATTACGAACAAATGAATATAAATTCGAAAGCATCAAAACGCCAAACGCAACTTGTAATTTGAAATTTGCAATTCATAAAGTGACTGGTTAGCGGCTGCGGCTGCGGCTGCGGCTGCTGATACTGGTACTGCTGTTACTGCTGATGCCATTATTGCAAATTATGGTTGAAACGCACGCCAAATCTCAAATGCAAATGTGTAACATTGAGAAAATATGGCAACGTCATTAATTATTACAATGACGGCTACTACCGAGTATTAAACCAAGCAGCCAACGATAATCATTCACTACGCGTGGCAGATTCCAAACATTTTTTAATATTTTATTTCATTATAAAATTGCGTGTTAATCGATTTTAATTTTGTTGCAAAATTCGTTGCGTTTGTTTATTTTAACTGTTGCAAGTGTATGCATACACTGTAAAAAAAACAATGCCCTGAGTTAAGGCGAAACTGTTTTCAACGTTTTTAAGCTGTTTTACTAACATAGTTATTTGCTGGATTTTTTTCTGCTTTTTGTTGTTAAGCGAATAAAAATTAAAAGCGATTAAGTGCGCCTTTAACATGTGTATCGACAAGAATATCGACATCGAAATTCTACAGTTCGATACACTATAACCGAACGAATCATTTGCAATCGCTCATTGGATTCAGGCCTCTCTACCACACCCTCTACCCACACTTTAAACTCTAATACGCATACTAATGACCTGGTTTTCTTTTTCAAATGACCATGAGAAGAATTTCTGTTCAAGTTGTTGTTGATTTTTGTTTGTTTTTTTTGTTTTTTTTTTTGTTTTTTTTTCATTGAACAAATAAATGAAAACAAGCAGTTGCATTCAAATGCAGTTGCTTAAAAAATCTGTAAAAAAACTAAATATTTACGGGGGTAAAAAAGAGCAAAAGTTTCAATAGAAAAAAAAACAAATCAATATAAAGTGAATTACACAAAAAAAGCAAAGAGAGAAGGTAATTCATAAATTAAAAGCTCAGACTCGAATAAATGGAAAATTTGTAAAAACAAAATATGAGAAAAAAAACGAGATAAAAAACAAAAACAATTATAAAAAAAATTCAAAAAATATAAAAAGAAATTACTACTCAATCATTATAATAATTATGAACTTAATGGTGTATAAACATTTGAGTTGGTTCACTTAATGTAAAAAATGAGTAAGCGAGAGAAGTAAAAAGGAGCTTAAGAGCAAATTTCTAAAAAAAAAAACAATAATAAAATATAAAAAGTTAAGCCGAATCGGAAAACAAATTTAATAAACTGAACGATCTGAAAATCCGAAAAGGAATTTCTCAGTAAGCTGGTTAAACACCAGCCAAATTGTCATCGAGACAAGCTTGGTTGGTTGGAAAAAGAAGTATGTTTTAACAAGACCACACCACTCGCTGGATGTACACTGGTGCATATTCCTATAAACGCACTAAATTTCTTTCTGTATTTTTGTTATATCTTTGTTGTTCTCATCCAAAAGCAAAATTTAACTATTTTAATGAGAGACAACATAACGGTACCTTTTAAAAGTAAACAATTTTTTTTCTTATTTTTGTTGTTTGCCTTAATTATGCGATCAAATGTTCTTGGTGCTATTTTAAGTGGAAGATTCGTATAAACGCACACTCGAAATTTGTTTTTAAAAAAGTGACCAAAAATAAAATATTATCAATTTTAGTTTTTTTTTTTCAACCAAAGGTACGTTTCTAATGTAATATCTCAATTTACTGTAACTTTTCCTATTTTAATCAATAAATTTCATCACTTTTAAAGATGCCTAAGGGAACTTTTTTGTCCGATCAAGAAAAGATTCAAATTAAATTTTTTCACGACCAAGCATGCTCTAATAGAGAAATTGGACGTAAAATCGGTCGTTCGGAAAGTGTGGTGCGAAATTTCTTTAAGAAAAGTCAAAATTATGGAGTTCGCAAATCACCAAAGGATAATACAAAACTAACAAGAAGACAACTTAATCTAATAAAACAAGAAGTAACCCGCAACAAATTGAATTCCACACAAATAAGGAATAAATTAAATCTTCCTGTGACTTCCAAACACGTTGCACACATTTTACGAAACGATGAAAACATAAAATGGAAAAAGCTGAAATGTAAACCAGTGCTAAAAAAAGTGCTAATTTTCTCTGACGAAAAAAAATTTAATTTAGACGGTCCAGACTCATACTCATGCTATTGGCACGATTTGAGATCTAAAGATGTTCGGATGTCAAAACGTAATTTCGGTGGTGGCAGTGTTATGGTTTGGGCAGCGTTTTCTGCAGTTGGCAAGTCGAAAATTTGTTTTGTTCCGACAAAAATGAATAGTTCGATTTATAACGAACTGTTGGAGGATGCTCTTCTCTCTTTTATGGACGAAAAATGGATGAAGATTGCATTTTCCAACTAGATAATGCTGCAATCCATGTTTCTAAGCAATCGAAATCTTGGTTCAATGAACATGGCATTCCTTTGTTGGACTGGCCGGCTTGTAGTCCGGACTTAAACCCAATGGAAAACTTGTGGGGATACATGGCCCGTAAAGTTTATGCAAATAATGCCCAGAATAAAGGCATAAAGACTGTGACAGAGCTGAAACTAAGAATTAAACAAATCTGGGGGGAAATTGATTCCGATCTGCTTAAAAAATTAGTGGAATCAATGCCAGACCGTATTTTTGAAACAATCCATAACAAAGGATCATCCACACATTATTAATAATGCTACAATGGCCCAAACATTAAAGTGCGTTTATAGGAAAATACCCTTAAAAATGGCTGTTAATATCGAAAATTTTGTAAACAATATTTTAAGTGAAGTCTTAACTAATTTAATACACAAAGTTATAGCCCCGTAAATATTTTCTTGTTTAATTTTTACCTTTTTTTAAAAAAAAAAAATAGTGTGCGTTTATAGGAATATGCTCCAGTGTATTTCTATTTGTATCGTAGTGTATACGAAAACCGTATGATATCTTAGTAAGTCACTAAGTCTAGACCTACATAACTCACCAGAGCTAGGACCAGGTATTCGCTATCAATGCAACTGCGACAATAGTTATAGAAGGAGAGTGTGTCCAATGTCTAGTTATATATATAATTGCCATAACATTCCCTGAAACAACATGGGGACTTATCTCACCCAATTCTGTTTTTAGACTCTTTGAAAGGGATCTACTTTTTAACGCCGGCTCCAAAGGGCAAATGCATTAGAGAAATTTTCAATAGTAGTACTCATAACCAGTTACTAGTTACTCCTTTTTCATATCTGTCTGGCCTGGTATTGAACTGAGGACCTTCTGGTTGGTAGGCGGGTCTCTTACGAGTACCTACCATACCACAGCGGCACACTCAATGTCTGGTTATATCTGCCAGCAACCTCAATATAAGTATACCGCCTAGAATGGGTTATATGTTGCGTTCGAGGCAGGCTTATTCTCACAATAAAATTTACTCTCATTTTACGTAGAGCTGAAAATATTTTGAAATAATTTTCCATTAAGTCATAATTTTATACATACATATGCACGGGGGTACTATTTATATTTTGGAAATAACATATATTTTTAAACGGCGTTATTGTTGATGATCAATACACTTTTGCATTCGTTCAAACCATCATGGTTTTTGAACACTTTAACTGTTTCTGCAGCGCTCGTAAATCATTCACTACGTTGTTTATCTTTGATTTTCGGGAACAAGTAGAAGTCATTGGGTGCCAAATCAGGACTTTACGGAGGATGAAACATCAATTCGATGTTCTGACTGCTCAAAAATTCACCTGTTTGACGAGATGTGTGAGAGCTCGCATTGTCGTGATGGTGAGAGAATGATTTGTCTTCGGCGGTTGGTTTTACGAATTTCTCCGAAGACTTCCGGCAAACAAATGGTCGTGTATCACTCAGTGGCCACATAAGCCATTCGCCCGAAGAAACAGGCGCCCATATGCTTCGCTGTGCATTCTACACAAACAACTTTTGTTGAATTTAGTTCGTCTTGGAATACCCACACGAGCAATTGCTGTTTTGTTTCCGGCTCATACGCATATATCCATGATTTGTCACCTGTTACGATTTTACACGTGTCTTTTGAAGCACCACAGTCGAACTTTTCAATCAATTTCTTACACCAATTGACGTGATCCATTTTTTGAGCGATTGATAAATTATGGCTTTTTTTACAACTAAGTATTCATGCAAAATCGTATGTATTGGAGTGGAACTAATGTGCAAAGATGCCTCTATCTCCCAATATGTCACATGAAGATCTTGCATTATCAGTTCACAGACTGCATCGATGTTTTGGGGCACAAGAACCGATTTTGGACGACCTACACGGAATTCGTCGGCGACATTGTATTCACTATACCAGCGATATACTGTGGTTTTTAGTAGTGCTTTATCGCCATATATCAACTTGTTAAGATAATCCACGTCAAAAGTTGTGAAAAATAATCGAACGAAAACCTTTTCTTGAAATTTCCATTTTTTGGCCAAATTGATTTTCTTCACTCACTGTAAACGAAACAAATAGCACTTGTACATCAAAACGTTGTGAGTACGTTTATGCTGAAAAATGCCAAACTTTACTGTGGTGTTGTCATTGGTTTTGCCAGTTCCCGAAATATAAATAGTACCCCTCGTACCCATTTATTTTATTTAAAAAAATAAAAATGGCTCTTAAGCTCTTTTACACGTATACATGTATTTTCAATGTTCTAATAATGCAAACATTTCATTGTTTCTAAAGTCAATGAACTGTAGGCAAAAAGGCAACAACTTTTTATTAAATTTTATTTTATCAGTTAATTTATTTCTCTTTTTTAATATAATTTTCTTTGAGATGAAATAATTTTTTTTTTTATTATTTCAGCTCGTGCTATACGTTCATACGTGTATGTTGGAAAATGTTTATGAATTTTTAAATATTTTGTGTAAGTACAGCTAGCTTAGTTGAGTGGTGCTTCAGTTTTTCATTTTATTTTCATCTATTGAATCTGCTCAGATGCACTCACGTATGTACGTACGAGTATATACCTACATGCCGACAGTATCATAATCATATGATTATGTAACCATATATGCTTGTTTTATAAAAATGTTAATATATTAGACTTTATTTTTTTCTTTTTTAAATGATTTCTTTTTAGAAAACAAAAGCTCAAAGAATAAATTGCTGTCAATTTTTCATGTTTTTAAAAATAATATAAAACGAATTTAAAATAAAGGTGAAAGAATAAAACATATTTAATCTGAAAAATAAACACAATACGGTACAGAACAAAATTAGACTGACACGTAACTTTTTAAATGCTTAACTAAAAGTTGAATAAAGAAAAATCCTTTTGTTGAGTAACTAAAGTAAGAAAATATTTTGAATCATATTCAATATTCCATATTTTTATTGCTAAGCATAATACTTATACTTAATTTAGAGTAAAAAAAATCGTGGTCAATAGAATTGTTCTCATTAGGATTGTAATCCTAATAAATGTTTATTTAATGATATCAATCACTAACTTTCTCTCCAAACACACACAAACTATGCAAAATTATAGCAATGATTTGTTTTATTGCCAAAGACCAATAAAATACGTTCAAAGCATTATAACGTATGATTGATCCACAATACAGCTGTCTATGAACCTTGAACGCTTTAAAGAAAGATGCACGTTGTTGCGAACAACAAATTATTAGTTCGTGACGCATTAAGTGTGCCTTATATTACTTACTTGACTGCATTTTGGCTGACACACTCCACATTCTATTATTTAGTAAACAAACCTGCTTAAGTCTTCAATGAATTCACTAACAGAATATGAATACTTTCCGGTTCCTGTACATAAAATTTTAGCCATTACTTTTATGTATTTTATTTAGTTTTAGTTCAATTAAAATCATTTATTTTATTATTATAAAACCTCATCTGTTCGAAGAAATCAAAATGGTCTTTAGCCAAACAAGTGAATATTTATTTAGCCAATCTACGAGTCTAAGTGTTACATGCTATTTTAACACCCGTATGGGAGAGTATAAATCTCGAAAACGCAATTTTAATACAAAATAATAATAAAAATTTTATATTTTAGTTTTGCTGTTTCTGTACTGCCATTAGCACCACTACTAGTGCAATAGTATTGTAGTGTTTGCAATAATACTCCAATGATATGAAAACACCATCTCATTCTCTTGAAAGACTCATACAAACATACAAAATATCGACAGTTATAGAGAAATAAAACTATTTTCAAATAGACGCACATATACCATATACACGCATACTGGCCCACAAAAGCTTTTGAACAATTATATTGATATGCAAATACCCTCAAAAGTTATTATTTCATATTTCGATTTCCTAGCGAACATTATGATTTGATTTAAAGAAACGATATTAACATCTTTCAAATGGTAAACAACCCTTGCAGCGGCTGCAAGTTTTTGGAAGGTATTATAGGTATTAATGACCTTATTTAAAAACTAAAGATTGTAAATATCATTTGTATTGATTCATTGTGCAGAAATCAAACAAAAGTATTAAATAAATATGACAATGCTTGCTGGGTGTTATTTAAACAAAATTTACGCTCAAATAGGGCGATTATATGAGTGTGTAAGTGGGTATGGTAAGTGTTGTTATAAACAGTGTTGGTGTTGTTTATAAAAACATAAATAACACATGTGTTCTATAAATGAATGCTGGTATTTTATAGAGAGACAGAGCCAGAGAGAGAGAGAGAAAATGAGTGTGTATGTGTATTGATAAGATTATAGCCATACAATACTAGTATGAGTAGTAAATACAAATACTGTATGAATGTACTTTTAAGTATATTTACACTTAAGCCTTAACAGTATATCGCACACACTATATATACCCATACACTTTAATACACATACACATGCTTACGTGTTATTTTATATACACACGTGCATGCATAAACTAATAATATTTTGAACAAAAACAAATAAAATAGAATAATAATATATGGCTGAGTAAGATGTACACGCAAATACTATATGTGAGAGTTTGTCATGAAACTGTATATGCGTTTGTTAAACAAGAAATATACTCGTAGTATATTCATTTGGATCCAATTTTTATTCTCAATAGAGAATATTTCTAATTTTTATTCGGCACAACACTGCGATGGTTCTTTAACAAAATATATGTATTTTTTTTGTTCTATATTTTCTCCTTTTTACCATAATAAAAAGTTCAAAACTATCGAAACAGCCATGAATTTTAAAGTTGAAAACCAATGCGGTCATCTTTAAAGACGGTGGTAATCAATGAATCCCCAACAATAGAAAAAATATTGAAGCTGTAGCGAAACTAAGGTCACTTTATTGAGATTTTAGATATGAATTTAGACAAAAAGTGTTAAAGTTTAAACTAAAAATAAATAAAAAGTATTTTTAACAAAAATCTTTATAAAATTTTTTTCAGCTTAAATTTAAAAAATAAAATAAAACTTAAAATAAAAATTCCAAGGGTTTTATTTCTTATTTACTATTTTGATGTGTGTAGATTTGCCTTTTTTTGGTATTTTTTGTTTGTTTTTTTTTTTTGTTTGGGGTATTTGGGTTTGGGTTGGGAAGGTTAAAACCGTTTCAATGTCTTGTTTTGTTTTAATGCTTCTGACACGTAAAATCCATTTTCGTAATTCAGTCAAGAATTTTAAGACGCAATTTGAAACCTTAACAGAACAAACGAAGCAAAACGCATGTGGCAGAAGAATGTCTGTGAAAATAAAATAAAACGAAATAAATTTGTAACAAAATAAGGCAATAATGACAACAACAACAACAACAGCAACAGTGACAACAAAAATAAAAGAAATAATATCATAGCTAATGTCAAAATTGATAAATTTATTATTGAAAACAATACTAAAAAGGAAATAATTGTAAAGAGAAACACAAGTTTTTTACCAACTTTGAAAAAAGTGACATATTCCGTATTGAGCCAATAAAAATGATACAAATTAAGAAATTAGATACAAGGATATTTAGGTGAATGATATTGTTTCTTGGCATCGTTACTTGATTTCATATAGATAAGTACATACATATTATTGAACAACGTGAAAGATTGTATTCACACTTAATCAGAATACTTAGTGTTTATATTCAACAATAATAAAATAAATTGTATGTATGTGAGTTGAAATATGTTTTAATAAAATCTTGTATAAAAAATTTGAAATAAAATATTTTTTCTTAATTTTACCAATATGAGGGTTAAAAATGTAAAAGGAGACAGATGTCACACTCATATGTCATATGTCACATTCAAGTACTAATTATTATTATTGACAACCCTGGCTAATATACAACATAGCTCTTATGCCCACACACAAGACCAAAACACATTATAGCCGAGCTAGAGTCCAATAAGTACAACTTTTATTTTGTTTGATACAGCAAAGCTCTTACAAACAAAACTGTTTTGTATCTGCTGTTTTTTTTTTCCCCGGTCACACAAGATTAAATCATAATAAAACAAAGAAATGTATTTTTAATATCAATGAAACAGGCTTAGTTGAATAGAAAATTTGATGACATTAATGTTTAAAAATGTTTTCGGCCATGTGGCCACAACAATCTGGAACACCAACTTTCACAATATATTTCGTAGCATGTGCGGCCCTATTTCGCCAATAACTCTTCGAATGTTGATTTCCAAGTGTTCACTAATCTCTGGTTTATCGTCTTAGACAAGTAACTTTACAAAATCGCAACAAAAATAATCCAATCGGTTTAAATCACATGATCTTGGTTATGATTTAAGTGGATCATTACATGAAATTAATTTTTTATCAAAAGTTTTTTTTTGACATTTGGTTCCGTCTTGTTGGAATTTTAGGTACGATAAAATTTCTTATTATACCAACATTGTTTTTGAAGACATAGAGTGCACCAAACAATAATTTTCTGTGAATGTAATGGTGTTTCGACAAAATCTTGTGGACCATCCTCACTTTAAAAGCGACTATTCAGCTTATTTACGTAGGTATTCAACCAAAAATAGGCTTAATCGGAGTACAACATTTTGAACTATTATTTTCATAAAATATTTCAACAATTTGTAAGCGTTGCTCTGGTGTAATGAAATGTCAAACCAAACTAAACAAATGGCAACTATTAGCCGACTCAATATTATGAACCTCTAGAAAAAGACATCCAATATTATCTATAACAATAAAGATCGTTTTTTGCTGAGATTAGCAATTTTTTTATTATTGCAAACTGTAGTTTAATAACAAGTTTAAAAACGGCAAAAATCAAAAATTTATTTGTAAATTTTACAAATAAAGCGTGTTTTTTATAGAGGTATAGAACTTTAAGTTGGCATTACTTTTCAAGATGGCGACCGATTTAACAGCTGTCAAGTGATTTATTTTCAGTTTGGCTTGGCAATTCATTATGAATAGACGCACACCTGAACAACGCTAGCAAATAGTGCAATTTTCATTTCTGGTTGAATGGCTACGTCAACAAACAAAACTGCCGCATTTGGAGTGAAGGTAATCCTCAAGTGTATGTGGAAACACCATTACATCCAGAAAAACTGACTGTTTGGTCCGCTTTATGGGTTGGTGGAATCATTGGTCCGTACTTTTTCAAAAACGATGGTAGCCAGAACGTTACAGTCAATGGTGATCGGTATAGAGCCATGATTACTAACTTTTTCATTCCTGAATTGAATAACCATGATGTCCAGGAGATGTAGTTTCAACAAAACGGCGCAACATGTCACACGGCTCGTGCCACAATAGATTTATTGAAAGACACGTTTGGTGACCATCTAATTTCACGTTTTGGACCTGTGAATTGGCCTCCAAAATCTTGTTATTTAACACCGCTAGACTACTTTCTGTGGGGCTATATAAAGTCATTTGTCTATGCGGTAAAGCCGCAAATGTTTGACCATTTGGAAAACAATATTCGCCGTGTTATTGCCGATATCGAAAATTAGACGTCCAGATTGGACTACATCCGCGCCAGTCGTGGCGGTCATATGCCAGAAATCATATTTAAAATATAATGCCACAAGATTATCTTCCGGATAAATAGATAAATCGAATAATCCATCGTTGTTTTATTGCAACTTAAAGTTCTATACCTCTATAAAAAACACTTTAGTAGCACCATTTAAGGCATTACAGCGTATTGTTAATTCCCTTCACACTCTCTTCCATTTAATTTTTACAAATATTGCAAAAAGAAATTAAAACAAAAACAAAATAAAGCGAACAACCGGAAATCATTGAAAAACTAAAAATACAAAAATTAAACTTTTTAACTCTAATCTAGAAACACTTTTCTCCTCAGAAATAAAAAGAAACTCAAAGTACAAAATTTGTGTTAAAAAATATTTATCTCAAAAATTACCAGCGCAAAGCAATTGCCATAGCAATTATATAAAAAAAAAAAAAACAAATTCAATAGCATATCTGAAAGATGACCTCCTGCTGAGATCACTAATTGATTTTTTACAAGCGAATTATTTGGCTTTGATATCTCATATGCGTTACTGAAACAACAAGATTTCAATAAAATTTTGGTTATGAAGGAAACTTAAGGTACCATCATACCCAACTCGCAAATTGTTGACAGTTCGAGAAAGAAAATCATAAAAATATAGAGAATAAAAGCAGCACTTTTATGGCATTACTGGCATCATTAATCACTTGGTTAATCGCCAGAGCGACCTTAAATGTTAAAAATCAACAAGAACAAAAAACGAAATAGAAACAGACAGACTTGCAAACGACCATACAATAAAGCTTTATATTACAAAAAACAACAACAAAAAATAATGATGATGGTTTCGCAGAATAAAAGAAATACATGCATACATACAAATGAATTTATTTTATTATTTTAAATGAATTAGAGCCGAAACAAAAAAATAAAATAAACAAACGACCTAGACCCAGACCTGTTAGGAAATAAAAATTTTGTCAGCTAAACATTATCATCAGCGTCATCAGCAATCATTATTATAAACGTCATCGCTATAATAAAATTGGCAAAAATCACAATGGCTTAAATAGAGAGAGAAAGGGAGATATTGTAGCAAAAACAAAAGTCTAATAGATTTTGTTGTTAAAAATACATAAAAATTAAAAAAAAAAAAATAATAAAAAACTTTCAAATGCAATTTTTTTAAATAAAAACAAATAATCATGATTTATATTTCAATTCAATTCAAAAAAGATATTCAAATGTCTCGTTTATATAAGTGGTACTGTCTGTAGGATTGTCAATCTACACAGAAATATCATTATTTCGACAACATATATCACAATCGCAAAAATATCCATCACCAGCTCAACAAACAACAATAATATTGAATTGACTATAAAAAAGAGGAAAGAGGCAAGAGAGAAAGAGAAAGAGAGAAAGAAAGTTAGCGAAAAAGAAGTGAAGAGTGAGAAAGAAAAGAAAACAATTCAATACGGAAATTCCATTTCCTATTAGCCCTGCTGGCAATTTTCAACATTTTCCATTTCCGTTTGTATTTATTTTCTTCTGTATACAAATAGATGACTCCAGGCCTTTTAATTCAATACGACCACCCTCCGCCTCTTTTGCCTCTTTTGCCTCTGTGCCCTAATTCATCTCACTTTTGTAAATACCAACACTTTTTTTTATTGAAAACCAAATATGCCTCCTCATATCCTCCTCATTCCTCGTACTCCCGCTCCTCTCTTTATCTCTCTCTCTCTCTCTCTCTCTCTCTCGCTCCTTCTCTATTATTTATTCTTAACATTTCGTTTTGACTTTTGAAAAAAAGTCCTTTTTGAATAATTGAAATCATCATGTTGTTCTTGTTGTTTTTTTTTTCTGCAACAAAATATTGACAAATATTTTGCAAATAACTGTATTATTGTACAACAACAAATTTATCCTTTTTCAGTTTGTCATTAAAATTTGACAGCTAAAAACAATTTCAGAATAACGTTTCTTTTTATATATATGATCTCATTAATCCATAATTGATTTATTCTATCAGACTTCCATCAAGTAAATCCCACAAACAAAACTTGCCATACACGTTAAATAGCACTTTTGCGAGCAGCTGTCAGTTTCCGTTTGACGAAATAAAAGTGCGACTAAAAATTGATTTTGATTTGAGTCGTAACAATTAAAAAGAAAAGAAAAAATTGGCAAAAGTTTAATCACCTTATTCTGTTGTATTCCGTGTTTTAAATTTGTTTTGAGATTTTGGACAAGCCATCACAATGCAAATTTCATTAAGGAACTATCAAATTCGTTAAACATTGGGTTATACAAACAGTATCAGCGGTCTTTCGTCACTAGTTGCCGTTAAATCAGGCGGCAACTCAATTGCTCACAACTCAACCGTTTGTAAAAAAAATTAATTAAAGAACATAAAGTGTATGAGGTTATTAATGAAATTGCAACCAAGTGAGTACCTAATATTTTGCATGAAAACTTTAACACGTTGTCTGACCACAAACAAAAATTAATGTGAAAACAAAGTGTGATTGAACAAAGACTTGATAAATTGTATTCAGTCAAAAGAATGTATCTTAATAAAGGTGCCAATGCAGGAAAATTGTATCAACAAACCGATAAATATATAATCAACAAAAAAAAAAACTTTAAAAAATGTGATACACCTGTGGTACACATGGCAGTCAACGTGTTAAAATGAAATAAGGGCCCCCACACCAATTGCCAATACTCGATCATAAACGCAAAAGTGTGTGGATGCAAGCAGTGACCAAAAAAAAATCAAAGCCAACGTCTTCTTTGAATGAATTTGCACCAAAGAATGCAAAATTAAGTGAATCTTTCGGAAAACAAGGTAATGGCCACAGATTTTGAAATGTATTGATTATCTTCAAAAGGATATCACAAATACTTCCTTTGTCGTTTTATTTGTTTTCTTATTGACCGATTTTGTGTTTTAATTATGGAAAAAAGGTTAGAAAATTATCAAAATATATTGACCAAAAAAAAGTTTAAAAAAATATACACATTTAGCGATTAAAAACTGCCGATAAAAATTAGAGATCATATTGTTTTTGTAACAAACCATAGGTTAATTGAAACAGAATTCTTCACAATTTGGGTGATTCGCTCTTAAATTTATATATGGAGTATTATGTAATATGGTTCATAATTGGGGGTTGAATTATAAATGGGACAGCGAATTACTAAAAAAAAAATAAAAACGTTGCGGTGTGAACATGACATTATTATAAATATCCATGACTTTTTGTCGCCAGATCACCTCGCAATTTGCATTAATCCAGCGGCATCCATCACCACTAGCTATATATATAATAATAAGCTATTCTATATTCGTCATTTTATAATTCGTGATTCACCAAACAGATTTACTAACCAATACATGTTTTGGAAAGGCGTACTATCACTGATGGTTTTGATTCAACTAGGCTGTGCCACGCCAATACAACAACATTATTTATTATCTATATCCTTAAAACGGTAAAAATAAGAGTTCCTAAATTTGCCCAACTAACTGTTTTGTCAATATAAAACATCAGTCAAAAAGTGGGCGGAATTAAATAAGAGGTAGTGGCAATTTACTCTGATATATTTAATAACATGAAGGAAAAATACTTCATCTAGTCACTAATAAAAATCAATGAAATGGGACACTACTCAGATTAATTCCGTTATGACTATTGCTATATGACGGCTGGACTTGATGTATCGAGAGTTTATAGAACATATTGTTGAGAAATAAAACCCTTTTTTGTCGGTATTATTAAACTATACTCAAACTATAAATGCATACTTGTTTGATTTTTTTTACACTTCACTGTACTTATGTTTGTTTGTAATTGATATTATTTTAACAACAACAAAAATTATTAATTGTAAGTCAATATTTTTTATAATAAATACATATGGCTAGAAAGGACATTCATTTGAAAAAATAGAGACCAAATGGTAGAGAAGAGAGTAGTATATGACTTGTAAACATGTGTATACTTTGAAACATATTTACTTGCATGTATGTATATCATATATATAAAAATGAATGTCTGTTTGTACGTTTGTGTGTTTGTTGGCTTGTGCCCTATGGACAGCTAAACCGCTGAACCGTTTTTCTTGAAGTTTTTACAGTATCTCTCTGCATATCTGGAAGGAACTATATGTTATATAAATTTTAAAAATGCTAACTGGTCAATGCCACGCCCATACAAAGTGTATATTTATTTGTCTATATGGTAACGGAAAGATTCTCTACATTTGGCCCAAAGAGATTCATAGTCAAGAAAAATCATCAGTCAACAACTAGGCGGGATTAGAGAAATGGGCGTAGCACCTCCCATACAAACTAAATATTTGATCCTGTATTTCTTGAAAAAACCATTAAGGCAAAAAGTTCTGATTTTGTTTTAAGTGACTTTAGCCAATACAAATCATCAGGCGAAAACTGGGCGGAATAGTAGAAGGCAACAGTAGAAGTTTCTGAATTAGGTTCAAACAGCGTAGTGAACAATACACATCATCGGTCAGAATTGGATAAGTGGGATCGTCACCTTCCATTCATACTAAATATTGGATTTTTTATATGTCGAGAACAACCACATTAACTGACCGGAATGTATTTAGAACCTGAAAATAAAAATTTATAAAAAAAAATTGTTATCCTATGTTCGTCATTTTATGACTCGAGCTCCACTTAACCGATTTACAAACCAATACATGTGTTGGAAAGGTCTACCTTCACTGATGGCTTTAGTTCAACTGGTTATTTATATGTCTATATCTTTAAAACGGTAAAAGTAAGAGTTTTTAATGAAATTCGGCTGAAATAACTTTGTGGTCAATATAAATCTTCGCGCAAAAAGTGGGCGGAATCGGATAATTGGGAGTGGAAATTCTCATACAAATTAAATATTGGTTCTTGTATATCTCTGGAACGGCAAAATTGGAAGGATATGAATTTGGCGTAAATAACTTCATAGCCACTAATAATGCTTCGTTAAAAAGCAGAATCTACAGTGTAAATTTTACAATTAACAAATGATTGGCTTGTGACCGGAAGGGGACAAAATGAAGACAAATCGTAATAGTAAAAAATTGAACTAAGATAGCATTTAAGATGGGGTTAGCGAAGCACACCGGGTTTTAGCTAGTTTGATATAATTTTAAGTTAAAAATATATGTAAAAATAAAATTTTCGTTCCCTCCAGTGAGTATTGAGTGCTTAATTATTAAATCAATTATTAATTAATTTATTTAATTTTGATGCGAGTATTGTTAATAGTGTTTATTTTATTTTATTGTATATTTTATTATATATTTATTTAAAATGTTATATAGGATATTAAATAAATTTACACAAAGTCATACGCACACTTACATAAGTATGTATAGTTGCATATCATACATATCAGCGGCTTGGTGCTAAAAGAGCCAATGTCAATATTTTGCTGTTTTGAGTAAGTCGTTGCATTAGGTTCCTTTTCCTGCTTTTTTATTTTGTTTAAGCAGCCAATGTCCAATGCAACCCACAACAGCTTTAGAAGGATTTTGCTAACCAATGTTACTATGAACTCATATTAAAAATACGAGGGCGGATTGACATTGAAGCTACCTACTGCTAGATGGCAGCACAAGCTCAAAAACTTTTTCTTTCTTAGAAATTACGATCTATCAAACGTCAGCTGTTAAAATTTTAGCCAAATTCGTCGATTAGTTTATTTGTTGTGCTTCTTGGAAAATGGAAAAAAGTGAATTTTGTGTAGAGATTAAACACTATAATTTGAAAAGGCAAAACGGCGAAAGAGACAAAAGAAAAGCTTGATAAACATTACACCGAATCTGCTCCGTCAGATTATATGGTAAAATATTGGATTGCTGAATTTAAACGGGGCCGAACAAGCACTGCAACAAAACCATCAACAGGAAGGCCAAAAGAGGTGGTTACTGATGAAAATATCAAGAACATCCTCGATATCGTTATGAATGATCGCCGGGTCAAAATAGGTAAGATTGCTATTATAGTAAACATATCATAAGAACGTGTGTTCAACATTTTGCATTAACATTTGCATATGAAAAAGCTATCGACAAGATGGGTGCCCGGTTTGCCCAGTGTTGAACAAAAACAAGTTTGACAGATCACTTCACAGCGGTGTTTGGACATGATAAAGCCAAATCCTGCTGATTTTTGGCGTAGATTAATAACTGTTGATGAAACGTGGGTCTACCACTACACACCAGAAACTAAAAATCAATCGAAGCAATGGGTGGAAGCCGGTGGAAGTGCTCTGAAGAAGGCGAAGACAGCGAAATCGGTTGGCAAGGTTATGGCCACTGTATTTTGGGATGCACACGGAATATTGCTCATTGATTATCTTGAAAAGGGATCCACAATGACAGGAGAGTATTATCGCGCATTATTGGATTAATTGGTTGATGTAATGAAGGAAAAACGACCACATTTAAACAAGAAAAAAGTGCTCTTTCTTCAAGACAACGCACCGGTTCACACAGCATTAGATACGATGCTAAAACTACGAGAAATCCACCTTATAGTCCAGATTTAGCCCCTAGTGACTTTTTCCTGTTTCCAAAGTTGAAAAAATGGCTCGCAGAAAAAAGATTCATCTCAAACGAAGAAGTGATTACCGAAACTAATGCGTATTTTGAGGAGTTCCCAAAATCGTATTATTCAGTTGGTATAAAAAGTTGGAAAATCGCTTATTGAGCTAAAAGGAGACTATGTTGAGAAATGAATGGTTTTTGAAAAAAAAATATGTTTTTTTCCTACTTAGGTAGCTTCAATATCAATCCGACCTCGTAAAAACTTTAATTACAATTTACACAAAAGCAAATATTTTGACATTGGCCCTTTTAGCACCAAGCCACAGATATGTATGTGGTTATAATTATTAAAAGGGATATAAAAAGTTTAAAAAGAAAATAGAAAATAAATTATATTGTATGTGTGGCATTAATTTAGAATTGACACAACTACTCTGCGTCTTCTTTACTCTGCTGCTGAGTAAATATTGAATATTTAAATTGGAATTTAAATGGAATAGATTATTTAAAATTGATTATGATATTTTGTATATGTAATACGAGATTTGTTTGAAAAATAAGATGAAATATTTATTTATAAATCATCATTATATATTTTGTACTCTTGTAAATCTCCTCAGATACTTATAACCTACATATGTACGATTATCAATGTATTAATTCTTGTGTCATGTTACCCTCCTTTTATGGATCGTTACGACTTTCAGTTAAAAACTCCTGATGCACTTCGCCATATAATATTTTAAGAAAATTGTAATCAAATCCTTGAAATTTGATCGAACTCCGCTTACTTCTTTCAGTATCTATATGGGTCTTAAATTTGCATAATTTATCAGTAATTTCATTTATTCATGATTTGTTACCAGTTATGAGCTCTATTAACTTAACGTTGAATCAACAACAATATCATACGATAGTTTCTAAACAATAGTGTTAGAGCGTAACATCACCTAATTTTTTAAACCAAACTCGTATGTATTGAATTTATTTAATTTCATTATCAAACATAAACTTATTACCAAATAATGAGAATAATAATTGATTATAATTAAATAAATTGCTTTAGAAACAATAGCAATGGCTTACAGCAAACAATTTATGGTGGAGACTTTAAATTGATGATTTATAATGAATTGCTTTAAAAAGTTAAAAAAATATGGCTCTGAAAGAAATATTGATAATAAAAATATAGAGTGACCAGATATTAATTTTAGCAACTAATAAATTCACCAGAAATATTCAGCCGGCTCAGTCAGTCGGTCATTATTATAGTTCACGAGACTTGACCTCTTTAGACTCTCTTTCTTTAAAGCTAGACTAAGCACTAAACTAAACAGAACTCCAACGATGGCACCCAGTTGCACTTTAGCGAATAAATAGATGACAATACGAGTGGGAAATTGCATTGTCATTGCTTTGATTGCCGGGTCCTTAAAATGTAATTATTTATGGGTCTACTTGTTATGGGTTCATTTTTTATATTCTAGACAGAGTTTTAACATAAGACTCTTGATTTAATTATCTTATTATATGTTACTGTACTAACTTCGCTAAATAGTTTGCACCAAGTGGACACCGTTGTTTTGATCATTCATTCAAAAGGGTGTCCAAATTTGAGGTTAGAAAGTAAATTGGCTTAAAACCACATTTTTTTAACAAACGGCAGACGTCTGCTTTTTTTCACAAAAATTTGCAACACATCTTTCCAATTGTCAGCTGTTTGTGTTTTGTTCACGTAAACCCGGTCTTTCAAATGGCCCTAGAGAAAATAATCCAGCGGTGGCCAATTGACATCGCCAAATCGAGAAATAACGCGACCGGGACATATTTCATGCAATAACTGAATTGTTTGGCTGGTTGTGTGGCTTTTGATGCCGTCCTGCTGATAGCCAATTGTAGACACAAAAAATTGGTTATAATGGTTTGTTAGCGCAGAGAATTCACGGTGTCGGTTTTTTCTTGCTCATTTTTGAAAAAATACGGACCGATGATGCCGCCTAACCACAAACCGCATTATGTGATCACTTTCTTTGGATGTAATGGTTTTTCGAGGACTGTTTGTGGACTTTGTTAGCCCCATATGCGACAATTTTGTTTGTTCACATAGCCGCCTAATTTCAAATGCCTTGTTTTTGTTCAGTTTTACAAACAGCCAATTCACAAGCGTTCGACGCAAATAATGGTCGGCTGGCTTTAATTCCTGAACGAGTTGAGCTTTATAAGCGTTAAGATGATGTTCGACGAGTTAATGTTCAAGGCTCATTCTCAACACTTTGCTGTACAGTGCTGTGTTTGTACTGGTCTGCTTTTGACTGGTTGTGTTCTTGTTTTTGTGTATTGTGTCCGTGGCCCACGATGTCACTTTGAGTTCTCCCGTGAGGGTGGCTCCGTTTATTGTTGTGTTGTTTGAGTGTTTCTTGTTTGTTGTAATCACCATCTTGGTCCCCAGTCCGAAGTTGTTTGGGACTTACACTGGTAGTAGCATTTATGCTACGAGGCCTGACCGGAGGCTTAATTCTGGTGCCACGGGTGTCGGGAGCCCCAGGAATTTCGGTTCCTGCCCGACTATGGTGAGGCCCCTTTTGTGGGAGCAACGTGGTGGCTGTTGTTTAAACCCAAATAGCGGGGAGAGCTATGCTGGCTCGGTGTGGAGTTACATTTTTAACCGGGTGCCGTGACCCATAGATCGGTAGGAGTTTAGATAGTCTCCGGCACCTCACCAAGGTGTGAGGTCATGTCCAAATAACATGGCTTTAAATTGGTACTCACTGGTGATTCTAATCATAGGTGGGGGCGTTGGTGGACGCATTGTATTCACTTGTGCTTTGGCACCGTGAGGTAACGTCCTAGGGCAGGTACTCACCTTAAACCACTGACTTAATGTACAGTGGTTATGTTTGCATCACTACGGCCACTATGAGCGTCTTGAATTTAGCTACCAAATCACGCACAGCGGTCTCAGAAGAAGCCTGTTTACGAGGAAAAGCTGCTCGAATTTTGCGACGTGAAACAGTAAACTTTTCACCATTTTCATGTAGCGTTCCATGGTTAAAATTTCCCAATTTGCTTACTAAATAAGTATCTAAGGTTGACAGCTCAATTCTTAACATTTCGTCATTTAACAGCAACTTTACTTTCTAACCTCAAATTTGTTTACCCTGTATTTTTTAGTTCAAAGAAAATGCCGTCGGAATGAAATAAAATTTAATATAATTTTGAAAAGAATGAATCAAAGAGGAAAAGAGAATTTTTGAATTGTTTCAAAAATTCATTTCAAAAATTTACTAAATTCTTATCCGCTTACCCCAAAAGCAAGAACAATATTGTCATGGAAAAATCATTTTGATTTTCATCATCAAACAATCGATAATCCAAAATCCGTTTATACTTTGATTTTTAATACAAAAATAACTGTATGTATCTATGTATGTACTTATGTGTATATATTTTTGGAATTTGTAGGAACATTGTTAAATTGTTGTTTACGTTTTTCTGAATCATGTAAAATCACAATTAAATAAGTCCAGTAGACAAAAACGTGCCGCAAATATTAAAATCTTTGGCAAAACCACTACAAAAACGTGCGTAATTTTTGCGGATTTTTATTTAAGCGTTTTTAGTGGAAGAAGCAAGAAATATAGGAAAAGGAGGGAAGACAATTGAAAACAAATGACAAACTAATAAAAATAGATTGTGTTGTTAAAAAAAAACAACAAAAAACAAAAATAATTTGAATGTGTGCTTGCTTGTTTATCATATTTTTTTTTTTTTTTTAATTTTGAGTTTTTCAATTTTATGCAACAATAGATAGACTGGAATGGCACGTTGGCTGTCATGAAATGGTTGAGTCCAAAGGCTCAATGACTGATTGACTGATTGACTGAGTGGCTGAGTGACTTAAATTAACCGCACATTTAAGCCAAATCAAAACGAATTTATACGAAAATGCCAAAAACTAAAATTTATTTTTGTTGGCCCGGGATTTAAATGAGTGCTGGTTAGGGGGTAGGAGATACTTACTTAGATGTGCAAAAATTAACTTTTTTCAATTGTATTTCAAGTTTTTAGACTAAGTTTAGCTTTATTTTGGCAGCAAATACAAATTGTTTGTTTTGCATTAAGTCAAATTGCATAATAAACGAGTACATTAATGGTGATTTTTATTTGTCGTATGTGGACTGATTATTAATTAAAATTTTGCCGCAAAGAAATAATTATTGAAATTTATTTATTTTATTTTGCTTTTGAAAAATAAAAAATAAAAAAAACTGAATCTATGAATGATTAAATAAATTATCCAAAATTCCTGCAACGCAATAAACGAATTTGTCAAATAACTCTAAACACCAGAAAACAAACAAATTGAGACAATAAACAATATTTTAATAACTAAGAAATGTTGCTCAAAGGAAGTTGCTTTTTTCGTTTTTTCATTACTTTACAAAAAACTAACAGATTTTTTCATATTATTTTTCATGAAATTTTAGAGAAGAAACATGAAAATGTAAACGAAACTAAATGTCTTTTAACTGGATTTCTTCTTGTCTTTCATTTCATACTTTTCTTCTTGAGTGTCATGGCCATGTCTATAGAAATCAGCGCTAAACAACAACAAACAATACAGCAGCTACTCTTGCAGTCAAACAAGCCAAGCCAAGTCAGTCAGTCAGTCAGTCAAACTTTGCTTCATCCACTCATTTTTGGAATTTAAATTTTTCACTCACAAGCAAAACAACAAAAGCACAAGTCAGAATTCAAAAGAAAAATTTGACGGGCAGAGGGACTGACTGTTAGACAAGCATTTTCGCTCAAGTAGTGACTAAAAATGTGAATGGGGTGGTTTGTTGGGAGCTCAAGCAATACAAATAATAGTTTTTCAAAAAAAAAAAATACTCTTCAAGTCTATCGAGGAAAATAAAACAGCTTTAGCTATTTAGGAATTTCATTTCAGACCAGATTTCAAAGCAGTCAAGAGCTAAAGCAGAGAGAAACAAATTTGGCGGGCGATTTTTTTCCCTTCTTTTTCCATTCTTTTGTTGTATTCGTCGTAATACAATCAGACACAAAATGTTTATGCAAATACAACAGCTACAGCGGCGGCGGCAGCGACAGTGTCAACAATAACAATAAACAGCATTAAATTGCATGAAAATGTTTAACAATAAAATTATATTCCGAATGTAATAAAAAATAAATAAATAAATAAAAATACAAAACGAATAGAATAGAAAACTGCTTTGAAATGCCTTAAATAAACTCAAATTGTATGTTCGCTTAAATAAAATTCGAATGCTGCATGTAGTTCATCGCCTGATTCATCATTTACTTTTTACCACCAATTTGATGCTGCTGCTGAAGTAGCAACCATTACTAACGCCATATTTAATAATTTTCATATGGACCATTCCATACAAAATCAATTTTGCGAAAAATATATCTGAAAGAAATCTGAAAAAAATGTATGTCGAGACTTTAGAGCTTTTAAGCAAGTTTAAGAAGATAATGTGCGCGGCAGCTTAATAAATCCGAGACTTTTTGTATTTCCAACCGTATCTTTTAAGGCAAAACCTCTGCCTGTTAACTGTTATCAATTACCGAGCAGTTTGTTTTTGGTGGACATTAAAATATAGATTTTCGTAAAAAACCATCATCAAGACCAAGGGAAGGTTAAATGCTGTGGGGACTTTGCACCATCAATTTCAATAGATAAAAACAGTAGAATAAAAAATATTCCCAAAACTTCAGGTCGCTTAAAGAAAGTCGTGATGTCAGAGGTGGCTGATAAAATCTATGGAATGATATTGTTCGATCGGTGAAAGAAATTAAGTGAAGTGACTTAGACATTTCAACTCAATAAGTACCAAAATTCTGCATAAATACTTGGCTATTAAAAAGTTACAAGAGCAATGGGTGAGCGATTGCAAAACCATACGTCCACTAAAAACTTTGGCGATGATCGGCTGCAATCTTGGCGAGTTTTTACAAGATTTTGCAATTGTGGACGAAACATGAATTTATCACAATACACCAGAAACCAAAGAGCAGTGGATTTCTTCGGGTGAACATGTACTTAATAAAGCTTAGGTCCTTAGAATACGATTTCGTTGGTTTTTCACAAACATTATTTTTCTCTAAAGAGTAAGTACGAGAATTGTAATTATTTTTTGATGCTTTGTTGCAAAGCATACTTCATTCAAAATATTTAGTAGTATTTGGATAATTTTTTGAAATTTAATTTCTTTTTTATTAAGTTATAAATTCTTGAGTGTATTTTTAAAAGGTCACTTTTAATATGAAATCTCCCCACTCCCTACTTTGGAAAATTATAAATTTTAATTCTCATTATTATTATCGTGCAACATGTTGAGCATGATTTCTTTATTTTTTTCTGTTTTCTTTAAAAATAAAAAAATATTTGTTTAAGCCATTGTCGTATAAGAGGCGAAGAGGCTGCTGCAGTTTTTTTATTTTTTATTATTGTTTATGCTCAGTTATAAAAATATTCAACATATTTCAGTGAAAATATTTTCTTTGTATAATTTGTTACTTATTTTTTGTTTATTTTTCTTTATCTTTTTTAGTATTTTTATAGAAAATAACAAAGAAAAAACGAAAAAAAAAACTCCAAAGTTTATTATAAGATTCTTAAGTTGCAAAAAGTCGCTTCATAAATTGAATAATAAATTCAGTCTGCTCTTCTCCCCTACAGACGAACACAAAAATAAAAAAATAAAATAAAATAAATAAAGCATCCAGGACGACAAAAACTTGGATATAAAAATGTTCAAAAAACAACAGTATTTTGAATATAAAAATACAAACAATTCATGGTATAAAAAAACAGCAAACATTTCACAATTTAATTTAATTTAAATGTGAAAAAGTAAAATTATTTCTTGCGTTGGATGACCTTTGCCATAAGGAGCCATAAATTTTTAAAAACGATTGTTGCCTACCGGGTAATAAAATATGGGGGGTTTTGCATTAATACATTAATAATTTATTTTTAATTGTATTTTAATTCATAAGAAATAAAATTGGTTACTTTTTTAATGTTTCAACTCTTTTAGAGGTCTTTTTGGCAGGGTTTGTATTATGGCCATAATTGTGTTAAATAAACACACATTTTATATACAAAATAAAGTCCATTAATGGAAACCTCAATTATTTAGTGCTGGTTTGGCACTTATTTTATATAGAAATTATAAAATGAACAACAACAACAACAACAACAGCAACATTAGCAAAAACAACACCAAAAACATTTAATAATACCCAAAAAAAACACTTTATGGACAGATGTTGTTTATATTGTTGATGATTGTAGTGGTTTTGTTTTGTATACAGTTGTCCCTCGTATAGCACGATTAATTCGATTTTAAGTGTAATATCGAAAGCGTGCTATACGAATAACGTGTTATATCAAAACCGTTTTTTATGAAACTATGAAGAAATGGAAATCAATGCAATGTATATATCGAAACCTTGATTCGTACGGTGCAAAGCTTTGCGAAAGCTGAAATTTCGCAACATTTGTAAATGGAAATGGAAAACCAAGTAAACTTCAAGTTTTTAATTAGCATTCATTCATTTGTTATTGTATATCCATTTCTTTTAAAATATATGTATATACTAGCTTTAACCATCCGGCTTTGCCCGGGAATCTATATATGTATGTACAGAATTAGGGACAACAATTGTTTGCATATTTTCTCAGAGTTCTTAATTTATGATTTAAAGACCTATTATTATGTATGAAAGATGCCACGCCCACTTATCCAACTCCTCCCACTTGTAAACTGATAATCTGTATTGACTGCGAAGTCATTAAGACCAAATTATAAAATAAAAAAATCAATATTTATTAGTATGGCAGGTACGTACCATTCCCACATATCCGATTAATATGCGACCAACATATTGGCTGATGATTTGTATTAGTTACGAAGTCATTTTTACCAAATTCTGTAACTTCTACTTTTATCGTTCTCAAAATATACATACTCACTTATCCAGCCCCCTTTATATTTGCTGCACAACTTAAAATATATAGACTGAATCGAAGTGTAAGATTTTATATAAATAACCTTTAACAGGAGCAGTGATAAAGGAATGGCCACCTACAGCGCCATATGTTAAAAACTTTCGACTTTTCTTTTCTCTTAAAGCTTCGCGAGCAATTACGTACAAAGTCGCAGAAGGAAGTATACTATTTGGTCCAGTCGTTTTCAAGTTTTAAACAGCCGAATAAACCACAATCCATTTTTATACATATATATAGATTGTACCGTGTAATATCGAAACCGTGTTATACGAGGGATAGCTGTAAACATACATACATGAATATGTTTACGCACACATTACACATTATTAGTGTGTGTGCGCGTTTTTTTTTTAATTTTTAATTATATTTGCGAAATCTGTTGGTGGTCAAAATTATTAACAACATTCGTCACTATTAGCAACAGCAACAATTTTATACAAAAAAACCAATCGAACCCTTTGCTCAATTTTATTTAACGTTAATCATTTCAACATGTTTTAACTCATTCAATCAATTCCATTCCACTTTCGGTTATTAATCACCGATAACATACAAAATCTGCTTCTACTGCTGCTACCGTTGCTTTTATCGCTGCTCTACATGATGCTAAAGAAGTTGATAGTGGTTTTATATTTAATCACTATTGTTGGGCAGAGGATGGAGCTGTGGAGGCGCAGGTAAAGTTGAATTCATGTTGCTACAGCATTAGTGAGGGTAAAAATCATAATTAAAAAATGCACAATTAGAGCATGAAATTGACGCATATAATTCGCTACACTTAACACTGTTTACTTTTATTGTTGTTGTTCAATAATAAACAACAATAACCACAACAACTTATAATAATAATAACAATAATCGCCACCAACATCTATTGAAATATGTAACGAGGGAGGAAACCATTAAAACAAATTATAATTGAAACAAAAGGAAAAACTATGAAATATCTCCCAAATATATCGTATGTTACAAAACGTTGGTCTTATGGAGAAAGGGCCCAACTGAAATAATTTCAAATTCACACTAGAAGACGTGTATTTATGTGAAATGAATTGAAATTCGTGTTAGGACCTTTCTACATGTGACCAACGATATGAAAAGAAAGATAAAAAGTAGTTCTACACAGCCACGCCGCAAAATATCAAATATAAAAATATAAGCCATTATTATTAAAAGTGGCATAAGTCACTTTTTAAAGAATTCAAATTAATCATAACATTGATTACAAAATGATACAATTCGAGCGAAATCGGATAATACCATAATGAAAAGTGATCTTATCTCAATGTGACTAAATAAAATTATTTTTACTTATTTTGATTTTAAACGATAGGGACTTACACTACTTTAAAAATGAATGGCTTCTATACACAACATGTTCAATTAATTTATAAATATTTGTTCATGTAATTAATTGATATGCAAATTTAAGTCCATGCATCAATATACGAGTGCATATTTAGTACTTTGGAAAACGTTTATTTTTTTATTTTGTATTTGAAATTTTTGACATAAAAAAGCCATAACCGAAATCAAAGAAAGGCTAGAGAAATGCTGTGGTGTGGGTACTCGGCATCATCTATTTCGATGACTAAAAAAGGTTTGGTGTTGTACCAAAACAAATGTAGTGAAATATTTAAGCCATTTTGGTATGTATAGCCCACCAGTCAGCAGTTTGTTATCTACACTTTGGTTAAGACGATAGGTTCACATGTGCCAAGTAGGCTTTACAGACGCCGAAGTATATAAATCACAAGTATTGAGAATTACTTACTTTTAACGAATTTTTTAGTAATTTAATATTTAACTCACCTGAAAAGAAAATAAAGAAAAATATTGAATTAAAATTATGTTTTCTTTTCTTTTCTTCAATATGATATAAAAACATATGCTTTTAGTTCATTTTGTAATATCGGGTGTTTTTAGCTGCATAAGAACTTTTGATATCGATAACTATGGCTTGACAGCTGAGAATGTCAATTTGTGTTAACATTTCTATTCAGTAAGGCCATCATCATCTAGCCATCATGTGTCGTTTAGCGCCAGAACAACGCTTCCAAGTAAAATTCCAACGATCAAAATTGCAAAATTGCAAAATTGCAAAATCAATTTAGTGAACACTTTCTTTCTAAATTGAACGCTTCTGTATAACTTTTTGTGCAGATATGTAAAATCATTGACTTATAACGAAAAACCAATAACTGTTGAAGCATTGGAAGCCAATATTCAAGTCCTCTTTGAAAAAAGTAGTCATAGCTTGGACTGATCGAGCGGATATATGCCGAAAGTCATACTTAAAAAACTATCTACCAGATTATAATAAACAATTTATTTTTAATAATATTTCTGTCTTGTGTTATTATTATTATAAGTTCTCAAGCTCTTAAAAAAATACCCTATAGTTTGCTTTTTTGAAAAAAGAAATAACAATGACTCTCTGGTTGTTTCTCAAACAAATATCCGATACAAATATAGTATAATAGCTCTGGATGAAGCACTAATATTGTATAGTAAGTACTAAATTTGCGTTTTAGTTTAATTTTTAATATTTTTTTTATTTTATTTTTTTTAATTTGTATTTATTTGCAATCTATTTTTTCAAGAAATAATAAGCAAATCTTATAATCTTATACATCAGTAAACCTACTAAAATCAAAGGACTTTGCTTCTGTTTATAAAATAACTATTTTCTAAATGGAAGAAGATTCCATCACTGTCATCTAGAAGAGCTATAGCTAAAGGGTTAAAATTGTTACTGAGCATTTGAAGATATTTTTCACTAAAATCTCCTCCCTTACATACCAAGCAGCGTTTACAATTAGTCGTAAAGTTATAGATTGATATCTTTGAAGTATTTCGACGTTAGAGTTACTAATTGTTCCCCAGAGTTGCAGACCATATGTCCAATTCGGCTTTAAAATTTTTTTATATAAAATTGTTTTGTTTTCAATACCTAATACGGATTTTGGTCCCAAGAGTTAGTAAATTTTTTTAGTTTTAATATCTAAATATTATCTTTTAGACAATATATGGTTCTTCCATATGAGCCTTCTGTCTAGATGAAGTCCTAAATATATCACTTTGTTTGATTTTGGTATACAGTTTCCATTTAAATAAAGTCTTGGGCAATCTCCTTTTTTAAATTAACTTGAATGTTGCATTTTTTTAGCCCCTTTTCTATTACATCCAATCGTCTTAGTGAAGCTGCATAAGCTTCAACTAATGATTCATTCGACAACAGAATAGCTGTTTCATCTGCGTACGTTGCTACAGTTAAATTATCATCTATTGGCATATCTGTTGTATAAATAGTGTATAAGACAGGGCCAAGCACACTTCCTTGAAGAATTTCAGACTTAATACATCCAAAAGCGGAATCATATCCATTTAGATGGACATAAAATGATCTGCCATGTAAATATTACTTGAATAACAAATAATATGGCGCAGGAAGTAATTTCTTTCTTTAGTAGATCGTAATGTCATACTCTATCCAACGCTTGATTTATGTTCAAGAATACAGCTGAACAGAAAAGTTTTCTTTCTAATGAATTTCTTATTTCCTTTACGATACAATGGCATTGTTCAGGTGTGCCGTGCTTGTGTCTAAATCTGAATTGATGATCAGGAATTATGTTTTCCTGTTCCGAAATTGGAGGTAGTAATCATTATAATTTTTGCTGGGCGTGGCGTGGTGTAGTGGTTAGTGCGCACGGTAAACAGCACAAACGACGCAGGTTCGATTCCCAGCAGAAGACATGACGAAGAAAAATTTAATTGTGGTTTCGACTGTTTAATAAAAACGCTTCAAATTCCCTCCAGACAACTCCATCTAAAGAATAAAGAAGAAGCCCCACTAACCTTCTCGCATACTACTGGTGATGATTACAAACGCCACCTACCGGGAAAAAATTACAATGCTAAAGTAAATATCACCACCGATTAGCAAGGATCTTCACCACTACGCAAAATCATATGGAGGAAGCCACAGTGGATTAATCATCTACTTAGCTTGAAAGATTAAATTGATTAAAGAAACTGAAACAAAGCAATGCTCCCTAGAGGAGTGACGGAGAAAAAAAAAAGAAAAAAAATTTTGCATATTGCCACTGAGTTGGATAATAATTTAATTTGAATATTGCATTCAATATTGTTGTTGGGTAGATTATACCCTTTTTAGGCAGTAATTTCAAAATTTTTGCTTCAATTAAGTAATATCCCGAAAATTTTCTTTTATTAAGCCTCTCTCAGAAGGTGAAATGCTTTTAATTGAGAGCTCCAGTTAGCAAGAAACATCAAAAAAATTTACTATTTCATCGCTTTCAGTCGGGTTACATAAATCAAAGGGGGTAAATGTTCGCTCTAGATAATTTCTAAACTCATTTGCTTTGCAGTTATCACATCTGCATTATTGTCCAATTTTACTTTCTATAGGTATTTTCCGGAAAGCAGGTCGTTTAAGATACTTTGTGGCTTTCCAAAGATTGTATTCATTTGTTTTCTTTTTAATAATTTGAAGCTCTGTTCCAATTAGTGTATCAATTTGACTTCTACTGCTTTGGTATATTCTTCGTAGCAAACACTTGTTTCTTATTAGTTCTCTTATTGCAAATGATATTTTGAGTTTTTAATAAAAATAAATAAATGAACTAAAGAAAACTAAATAATTTGTAGCCCTTGAACATCACCCGAAAGCACTGTTCATTAAAAGCTTCGTAAGCATTTGCTTTTAATAGACCCATTGTAATACCAGTGGTAGTAGTAGTAGTAGTAGAGAAAAATCTGTTGCTAAAATTTTAAAATAAAACTCCTTTTTGTATCCATTGTTATTTTATTGGTACAGCTGTTGTAAATTGTTAAAAAAAAAAAAACAGAAAAATAAAATGGCCACGAAATTTAAGAAATTATTTGTCATTATTTTTTATTACTCTGCTTATTGCAACAAATTTTCATTGTTGCGAATAATATGCGAAAAACACATAAAAAAATGAAATGTTGAGCAAAATAAAAGCAATAATTATTATATAGTAATAGACATCAAACATACAGTAGAAATATTGTAGAAACACAAATATAAATGCGTGTTGCATGTTATTTGTTGTTATTGTTTTCTCTTTTTTTTTTCTGTTTCTGTTTCTTTGTGTGGCAACTATTTGAAAGCCATAAATTTGTATTTCCATCGTTTATACCCATCATAGTCATTGTTACAGGGCTTCTCATCACATGACGTTGTAATTAAATGCATCTGCAACATAATTAAACTCCACCGCTCTATCTCTTCTCATCATTATTATCGCACTCGTACTCGTACTCGTGTCATATTCGATATTTTCCATGGAATTCTTTAATAATTGCAGACCACCTGCACGAGTAGTAGTTGTTATTACTCACTCACTCACTCACTCACTCACATATGCATGCAAGCATTTCACATGTTCTCGTTTTATTAATGCTCTCACATGTACGTGTATTATATATGAATTAACCAGTATGTATGTATGTATATAATTATATGTATAGTATGCGTGTTTGTTTATGTGTGTTGATGTCTATGTATGAGTGTAAATGTTATTTACTCATATATTAAAATTATATATATTAAATGAAATGTTTGCAAAAAGGATGGGATTAAATGCGTTTTTCTTTTTCAAAACCAACAATTAAAGCCACTCTTGTTGCAACAACTTTTTGTTGGTAATTAAACTTGTTAATGCTTGTACAGAAATTGCCATTGCTACCATTGCTGTTGCCATTGTATCTCATCATCATCATCATCATGAATAAACATATTTTTTCATTTTCAATTAAAAGTATTTTTAAACGCTTTTTAAACACTTCGTGTGATATTTTGGTGTAACAAGTTCAGACATTTTTTAAATCCCTGTTCGCATATTATTTCAGTACATGATGCATGATGCACAATACACGAAGAGGTAGTTAAACAAGCACTCAGTGCAGAATTTAAAGCATGTTAGCGGAACTACATGTCTCCATTGTATATTATTAATTATGGTTGTCATAGCAGTTCATTATTTGTTGTACGACACGGAAATGTAAAATTTTCTTCGTTTACACTCTGTAGCGGGTGTATTCAATATTTTTTTTTTTTTTTTTTTTTTTTTATTTGTTTGTCTTGCGTTCTTTTTGATTTCAGTTCCTTTTCAGCAGTTGGAATATGTTTTGCCTCAGCACTACTTAAACAACTTGATCATAATTTTTTGCCAAGTTTTTCTGTTTCCTCTGCCACAGTTTTTGATGTTCTAAAGTGAGTGAAATGTTTTTCCAAGTGACAAAATTGCTTAAAAAAAAAAATAGCAAAAATGCTTAAAACATTAAAGAGCCCTCCTGCTAAGTGGAAGTATTGGGAGGGGTAAGGAAAAGTTTTATTGCATTAATTGTCCCATAATTTCCTGACTTGTTTTTGCATTTTTTTTTTTTGCTGCTACTGTTGGTTTTAATGTCAGTCACTGTGTTTAGTTTAAGTTTTGGTTCCGTTTTTTTATTTTTCGTTTTTTATTATTCAGTTTCACTGATTTTGCTGCGTTGCAAGTTTGTTATTTGCAGTTAAAATTTGTGTTTCTGTTTCATCCTAACCGTTTTCATAGAAGCTGGCTGCAGCATTAATTTATTGCCTGCAGCAGTTGCGGTTGCAATTTTTTTTTTATATTTATGCTGTAGCTGTTGCCGTTTCTGTTTCTGTTTTTCTTTTGAATTTTAATTTTCTCTTCTTGTTGCATTCATCCACCCAGGATAATTATGAATTATACACAGCAAATATGTTGGCAAAACCTTTTTTCAATTCGGCAAATATGCAAAAATTAGAATGAATTGAAAATATCACGGTCTGCTTTAAGGGTAGCTTTTGACCGTCCAAATGAAATTCAGACTTCGCTTATATTATAAGTGTAAATGCCTTTGAAAGGTTTTCGAACATTACACGAATATGTTTTAAATTTTTTTATAGAAGGCCTTTTCAAAGGCCTTTTTACTTACTCATTTCACTGCATTTGCGCTCTTCTAGAGATTTCTTTACATTGTTTTTCAGTTTTTCAGTGTTTGTCTGATTTGATGAAACGAAAGTACTTTTATACTCAATTATATCTTAAAATTGCGTTTTCAGAAAAAAAATATTGTAAAACATAAAAAGCAATTTTAACACAATCTTAACGATTTATCCATCTTCCTTTTTGCATTTCATGAGATTTCCTTTAATTAAAAAAAAAAAAAACTAAATTTATATTCAAGGATACACTTGAAGCAGCATTAACTTACGAAATTCTTATATAAAAATTCGCACAAAACTGAAATATTTAACATTTCCCTTAGAATAGAGAGATAAAGAAAAAATTAATTTAAATCCATTATTTTTGATTTACTCTACAGATTAAAAAAAAAAAAACATAGAAACTTAAAAACAAATTATATTTCACAATTTAACATATAAGGCAGTATTGAAAAGAAATTTACATATAATTGGACCGTAGAGTAAAGGCCCAAACATAATATATATTTGCTTACTTAAGCTACTGTCAAAAACTCAACGAAAAATCTATCAAATACTCAATCAATCTTTTGGTGGCTATAATGTACTTTTTTAACAGAGAGTTGAGTTGAATGGGTAGTTAGTATTATATAAGTATCCGGATGAAATTATTTTTTTATTAAAAATATAAGAATTTTATTAAAAATAACTCAGCTTAAATAACAATTAAAAAATCTGCATATACCCGCTACGCATGTTCAATCGTCGCTGTTTTACTGACGACTAAAAGCAAGAGCATACATTGCACAAGGTATTTCTCTCGTTAATGTTTCGCATATAACACACAAACAGCTGTTTACGTATGTACAGCGCGATCAGGTTCGCTTAAAACGTAAGCAAATGAAACTCAACGAAATGTTTGTTAAGTAAACATTTAATTGTGTGCACCGAGGACTTAAAGCAGACTGTGGCAAAACTGAAACTGCTGTGGATGGTCCCAATTTCCAAAGGACAAATAGTCATCGACAGATATTTATGCCATTTTCGTTTGTTAGAGAGCTTTTGAGAGGAAAATTGAAAAGTTTGTATTGCCTGATAGACAGGAACCTATAGCCAGATTTAACATTGCAAAATTCTTGAGATTTATAAAAAATTTTTGACAGTCAATAATATAGAGTGGGCCATTTAAGGGTTTAAATTTTAAAATACAATAAAACAAAATGGTTTGAAATTTTGTCAAATTTTTTTTTTCGTGAATTACAATTATTCCGGTTAGTAATGATATATTAATTCATTCATATAGCTGCTGCGGCTGGCCTCACAGCACCCCATTCGATCAGACCAATTTTCGATAATTTTTTTGAGTATATGGGGTCGTATCTCGGCAATGGCATCCCGAATGTTGGCCTTCAAATGCTGAATTGTCTCTGGCTTGTCGGCATAACACTTGTCTTTAATGTCGTCCCACAGAAATCGCAGCTTCTTGGCGGCCAACTGACATCACCATTTCGGCTAATGACACGGCTATCAAACATTTGTCGCAATAAATCGATTGTGGCATGAGATGTGTGGCAAGTTGCACCATCCTGTTGAAGCCAAACATCGTTCACATCAATACCATGAAGAGCGGGCACAAAAAGATCGGTTATCATGGTGCAATAGGTGTCTCCATTGACCGTAATGGTTGCGCCGTCCAATGATGCCTCCGCTCCACAAACCGCGCCAGACAGTCACTCGTAATGGGTGCATTAGCTTCTGTAAGACCACGTTTGGGTTTTCTGAGTCCCAAATATGATAATTTTGCTTATTAACGTACCCACCAAGATGAAAATGAGCTTCATCCGAAAAGATGATTTTTACATTTTTTTATTTCCGACCAATGGTCTTTGTTTCGAAAATTAATTTCCACTAAATCCCAACGTGGCTCAAGCGCAAATCGATTCATTGCGTTTAAGGAGATAATATACCGAATTTTGTGACAGAATAGAATGACATAAGTATTGACAGATTCGAAATAACCGCTGGTTCATATATAAGTCGATAGATGACCCACCAGATATAAGTGCTTAAAAAACTTCGGTTATAAATTATCGGCAGATGGCTGTAAAATGCAACATCTTTGGTAATATTAATTGCATCAGGTAATATTATAGCCTATTGGATTGATCCGAATGATTATGGGCGATGAAAAGAGGATCACGTACAACAATAATGTGCGAAGCAAGATGAAGCTTTGCAGACCGTGGCAAGGTCGGGATCGATACCAAGAAAAGTCATGTTGTGTGTCTGATGTAATAGGAGAGGAATTGTTCATTACAAGCTTCTACAACATCGATTCTGATCTTACTGTCTCCACAGTTAATAAGATTTAAGCCAGCAATTTAATTAAAACGGTCACAATTGATCAACAGAAAATGTGTTCTGTGCTATTCTGATAATGCCAGGCCCCTTTATCATATTGATATTGATTTAACAAAACTTTATATAAGAAACACGTTAATAAGTTTTTTTTTAATCTTGAAAAGCCATATTTTTTCTTGATACTTGACAAGCTGTAAAAATTCTTGTAAATCAAGTGAAATCAAGGGCTCCTGGTAAGCTTTTTTAACTTGTGTCGTAAAGTCAAAGTTAGTTGCGGATTGTCTTACATATCTCAGTGAACTGGATGTTTGTTCACAAAAAGCTTACGCCATGTACATCACATTAAGGTCACACTGGAAGCAAAAAAAAAATGACTGATGTGAAACAGAGGAGCTCGACGGATTTTTATACGGTCTGAACCGTTCTTCGGTACCCAGGAGGAGCGATTCTAAGTTAAGAGTGACTCCTCTCGGCTATGGGAAAATACTTCTGAATTAAGATAAGATAAGAGAAGAGGTTTGTCTCCCTATAACTCAAAAGCTACTTTTGATCAACAACAGCGAACTTAGATAACAAACAGATCTATTTACCAGACATTGTGATCTCAGATACAATCAACATATCTTAGGAAATATTAACATTAATAAATCAGTACAGATTGTTAGTGCCCCGATATTTCGGCTCACAGAGTAAGCTTTGTGGTGGAAGCTAAAGTAGCTCCAAAAAGAACATTTATTCTCTCACAAAATAAGATAACTGACACAGAAGGTGGTGAACATAGAACATAACACTAAACATAAAACTACCTTAACGACGTAGTGCGTATATCTATGCGTATCATCTGTCATATGTATAACAAATGTTTCTTCCGTCTTGTTTAATATATATATGGTTGTGTACATATGGCTTATACTTATATCGCAATTATTGTAAACTTTTTTAGTATATACTCGTACATATTTAATTCTCAGTCTTTTACTTTTTTGTAAAAGCGTATAAAACCGTTAAAATTTATCGTAAAGTACTGGCAATTATATGTGCAAATAGGAATTGCAAACAAATAAAAACAATTTTAATACAAAAACATTGCTTTTAAGCGCATATCTATTAAATTTAAGTAAAAATAGAATCACGAATCCAATACTCATTTTGATAGAAATTTTAACTGAAAAAATATTGCTTTAAATGAAATGTCAATATTTGTACTTGAAAATTTTATCGTTTCGTTTTAACACAAATAACAACTAAAACAACAACATAAAAAAGAGATAAAAAAAATATATAAATAAAATCTAGGTCAAAACGAACTGCAAATTGACTGAGTCAACTACAGACAGATGCTAAAGAACCCATAAAAATATAAAGAACAAAGAATATGAATCATTTCAAAGAAGAAGTTTAAGAAAATTCAAGTTAAAAGTTTACCTCCAAATAAAGATTAAATGAAAATTGACTAAATTAATCAGTGTTTGATATCTGAATACATACATACATACATACATACATACATTCCTTCTTTATAACTATCATTCTGTTTAATTTTAGTTTTAGCCTATTACCTTATAAACATAATTGGCTGTACCCTTGTGGCCAAGATCATTGAGCAGAAGGAAACAATAGAAATACTCGTATCCTTTCCGTCTTCAATGAATGGCTCAAAAGAATGCTTGTCTGATGACCACTTCAAAAGGATAGCAAAAGGGAACATTGACAATTCTTTTGTTTTCACTGGTCTGTCGCACAGTGCATGGGTTTTACTTGCCCTGTTTCAGTTGCCATGGCACTGACACTGACTGTGCAAGGGCAACACTATCGTTTGAATTCGTACATGAAAATCAGCCAATAAATGGAATATTTCCGGTTTTACAAAGACATGTTCCCTACGTACGCAAAAACAAAAACCAAAAAAAAACATTTATTTTCTCCAGATTCAGTTCGTAGAAGGAAAATTAAAAAAAGGGTAAGAAAAATTATGTATTAAATGGTAAAATTAAAAAAAATTCTTTTTATTATCGATTACCATTCTCATTATACGCTCCTAATCAAGTTGCCTCTTTAGAAAGGTAGAAAATACAAAAACTAAATAAAAAATACGAAAATAAAGTTAAGGCATAAATTCTTAATGATTTCACTTATTTCGCTTCATTTCGAAAAGAAGAAAAACATTTTCTGTTTTTACTTTTCGTTCTTTTTTTAAGGGTTTGATTGTTAATAAATTTCTCTTGCCTTTTGGCTCAGTTTTCCACCACTTGAAGGAGTATTACGAACATTTTATAACCGACTTTATGGAGCATTTTTATTATTCTAACAATATTGTGGATGTTTATGCTAATTTTTAATATTTTGTTGTTTTAACAACCATCCACCCACCAAAAAAAAAAAAAAAAAAAAAAAAAAAATGGATAATTAATGATTCCAAGCCATAAAACTTGTGATTAATTTCATGGAAGAATAATACACTGTTTCCTCCTCTTTTACTCGGTTATTCTGCTCTTCTAATCGCATTGAAATGCTTATTAATTATTTTTGGTTTTTTCCTTTCTGAAATTAATAAAAATGTTTACTTTTTTATAAACGTGTGTACACCGACTTGCACACAAAATCACGTACATATACGAGCATGAAAATTGGTTAGAGATGACAATGTATCCCTTGTATTTTGTCTGGCTGATTTCAAAGTTGGAAGAACCACATGGTGCGACAAAAAAAAGTACCTGGTAACTGATACTATTTTATGTTTTTAAGTTTCTTTTCGGATTTGGAAAATAGGTATCCATGTGTAGTTAAATGTCATTTATATGATTAAAAGGTTTCTCTTCTTTCTAAATCCGAAATGAAACTTAAAATCGGGTAATAATCAGCTAAGTTATTAGCTTATAAGTACATGAAGGTCCGAAAAACCGGCTTTTTACCCGTAACTGGAGATTTTGAAGGTGTTTTGAAAAGTCCAAAAACAGATCTTTGTTGTACTCGATAGCGCCTATCAAAAAATTAGTATCATTTCTTAGATATGTGCGATTTTAATCGAACTGCGAAAGGTAATTTTTATTTTTCATAAATCGGCCCGTCTAGAAGTTTCTACAAATACTTCTAGATAAGTATGAACCGATTTATTGAGATAGACTTTTGTCCGTTTTTGTATTTAAGACTATGAGTTAGAGCGGCATGACTATATTATTCGACGAAACAGACGAGTGACGAGTGGACAGTAAGTATAAACAAACAGATCATTCGTCTATGGGAAGTAGTTGAATAATTGAAGAGTTGAACCATAGTTCAGTAATTTTAGTTGTAGAGTCGTGTCAAAGTTATGGAATTTAAGTTGTTTAAAGTTGTTGATGTTGAAATCAAGTTGTGGAAATTAATTTGAAGTGTTAAGTGTAATCCAGCAGCAATTAATCATAAATGTTAAATAAAATAATTTATAAATTGAATAAGTAACTAATTAAAATAAGTACTTATGTGTATAAATTAATAACAACCCCTAGACAATAATATCACAATTTAATAGTTTTAAGTTTTATATTTTAAAATTAATAAATGAATAAAACGAATTAATATTAATACTGTGTGTTTGGAATTAAAGAAACCCACAGATTTTTCAAATTCGTTCGTTTTTGTCGCACAGTGTTATTTTTTTAATATTTTGCAAAAACCTGGGTATGATGTAATTGTGTCCTGCTGATCGATTGAGTATATAGAATTTATTTTTCCTGATCACCTGATACAAACAAATTTCCGTTTCTTATTTAAGTTTTTGACGATTATAAGTTGCCTTATCACCGTACTGATAAGTTGGCATCTGAGATATGGATGTCTGTCTCACTTAAAGATGTACTTTCAATAAAGTCTCTTTAAAGTATACTTTTCAGAAATTCCCTTTAAGAAATTAATTCGGAGACATTCCCCAAAAGGAAGCTCAATATCTATAGCTACACATATGCTCATTCATCCACTCATTTATTTGCATTTTTTTTATTGTTTTAAGCCGTATTTTGCCTTTTGGTTTAAATGAAAGAACATCAGTCTTGTGTCAGTCATCACATGTCATTGCTTACCATTTTTACCCTCTTTCACATTCTTCTTCATATGTCCAGGCCTTAAAATAATGCAATTATTAATAAGACTTAACAAATTCGCTTTGTAGAAGAGTCAAATAGAAATATTAAAAACAAAAATTAATTTCACATCCCTTTTAACAGAAATTCAATTCTTTAAAAGTCCTGTATACAATTTCAGCTTATTAAAGCCGTTTAAATATTTTGAAGGTTTTTTGTTTATTTTTTTCCATGTTACGTTACAATTTAGTTTTATTTCCTCGTAATTTTTTTTCACTTTTTATTCTATTTGCCATTTATGCTCCGTTGAGTTCACCTGAAAAATTATTGCCAACCTTGTAAAGATGCTCAAACAACAAATATACTAAAAATACAACAACAAATAATCACACACACAAAAAAAATGTTAACGAAAAAGTTTTGATATCGAGACTCAGTTTGGGGCAACATCAGCAGAACCCTTATAAAAGTAAATTGTAAATACTCATCAGAGCTTATATGTGTGCGTGTGTGTATCCTCTATTTGTTATTATGGTTGTTGTTGTTTTAAGTTAATTTGTAATATTTGTTGTAACAACAAATAGATGAAATGACTATCAATCTTGTGATACCATGAAAGCCTTAATGACGCTGGGGCACGAGAGAGAGAGAGAGAGAGAGAATGAGTGAGTAGCTGCTTTATCTTTCATGACAGGCAATATTTTGTGTTTGTTTGAAATAATCCTTTTTGATATATATATACTGTATATATACATTAATACATATATAAAAAAATTAATGAAAAACATAAAAATCTATTCCACTCTCGCACTTCCACCCACAATCACACCTGTAATAATACCGATGATAAACACAACACCTTTAACGTGTAGGCAGTCAGTCAGTCAGTCATACATTCGCTTATTCATTAATCTCGTCTTCCAAGAATCATAAGCGTTTATTTAAACACTTGCTTTCTCTTCCTCTCTACCCTCCATCCACTTCATCCAATCAGTCTATTATTTGTCGTGTTATTTCCACAACATCAATTTCATGTAGTTGTTGCCGTTGCTGCCGTTGTTGTTATTGTTGTTTTTATTGTTAGAAAATTAGTTCCGCTTTCTGAATTTCATATCCATTTCTATCATTTGTTGTTATTGTTTTTGAGTGACAGAAATTCTGAAATTTATCAACCAAACAATACACACACAGCACGCGTACCTACAATTTTCTCCGAAGAGGCAATTAAATTTGTTTAAAACAATTCTTGGCAATTAAAGTTAGCAAGTCACTGAATGTAAACTTTATTGTGTTCATTTGTCATCACAATCTTATCTGAGCTATAGCCTTAAGGTGGTTTTTGAAAGGGATTGCCAAAGAAACTGAGGCAAGGATAGTATTTTATGATCTGATGTCTTTAAAATTGACTCCCAGAGTCATATATTTAAAAATAATTTCTCACTGTAATGCATTATGGGCCTAGGCTGGGATCAGGCCTTTTTTGATCTATGGATGCCTTGTATGGTGGGAATCTCTTTGCAATGCGGCTGATCTTAGCCTTCTACAGCGATTGTAAGGTCCACTTCCATTGTCGTTACAGGGGCATTAGGTACTACAGCCACATCGGCAATGGATGTGATCCCGCATCTCTTTCTGCTGGGTTTGTATTGTAAAAGATCAGCGCCTAGTATAAGTCAGCATCAGTGGGCGACTAAGCAGTGGTGCAAATCGAAGGTGTCATTCAAAGGTCCATTTTGAATTCTCAATGATGTTCAGTACAACGATTCCGCACAGGATTGAGTGGGCACCTGACTTAAGACACTAAGCAGATCTTCACGGATGGCTCCAAATTGAATGGAGCTGTTGATGGAGGTATATTTTCGGAAGCGGTAAATATTGCTCACTTGATAAGGCTGCCGGACCACTGTAGCGTTTTTCAAGCGGAGGTATAGGCCATAGGAGCTGTTTTGATGGTTATTGGAAAGAACAACATCCTCTTTTAAAATTCCAACTGGGCGGTGGTGCGCCCATACCAAGTAAATATGTATTTGTCTATATCTCCAAAATGTTAACAGTAAGTGTTAGAATTTGGTCCGAATATCTTCGTAGTCATTAAAATTTATGAGTTAAAAAGTGCGCGAAATCGGACAAGTGGACATGGCACCCCCAGACAAAGTAAATATTGATTTTTGTATATCTTGAAAACGGTGAAAGTGCAAGATTCTGAATTTAATCTAAATGTTTTCGTAATCAATACAAATCATCAGCCAAAAAATGCTTTGAATTGAATAAGTAGGCGTGGCATCAGCTATACAAAGCAAAAATTATTTTTCTGTATATATTGAGAACAGTTATAGCAAAAATTTCTTAATTTAGTTCAAACAATGTCGTGGACAATACATATCATCAGTCAGTAACGGTGCGAGATTGGATAGGTGGGCGCAACACCTTCCATTCATACTAAATATGGAATTTCTTATTAGAGCGGAGAACAACAATTAAAGTTCGTTATCTATCCACATCAGCCAAAAATTGGGTACTGCACAAAGCACATCGGGTAAACGTTATCTATTTACATATCTTATGTATGGTATAGAAATTAATGTGTTTTTGTTTGAAGACAGTATATCGCTAAAAAACAGATTCTACAATGTCATTCTGGAAGGAACAGTAGGCTATCGGAAATGTTTGGACTTAAACTGTACGGTGAAAGGGGTGAAAGATATAAGAAATGATTACTACGGGTAGCAAAGCAGGTTTAAATAATTAAACAATTTTAGTTAATTTTGCAATAATTTTGTTTATAATTTTCTTTTCATCTCCTCTTTTATTCTCGTGTGGAATTTCCCATTTGCACTAATGAAATTATGATTAAAATTCTATTGATTTCACTTGGCTAAATGCATTAGAATGACAAGGATGAATGAATGAATAATGAAAATGGATGGATGGATAAATGGATGGATGGATAGATGGTTGAGTGGTTAGAATGGTTGTTGGATGAATACATTGATGCATTAATGATGAAGTTGTTGAGAATTAAATTTGATTATCAAGCTGCTGTTGAATTAACGTGATTTTTTGTTTCTAATTCTGGTTTGTTTTATTTGTCTGCACCATCAGACTTCATGGCCTTATCAATTCTCTTTCTCTTTCTCTCTCTCTCTCTCTTTCTCTCTCTTTCTCTCTCTCTCTTTATCTTTCTCTCTTTCTCTCTCTCTCTCCGTGTATCATTTTAAATGGTTATTTATTTTGAATTTGTTTTCATTTTAAAATTTCTATTTCCTCTCCTTCTCTCTCCCTCTCTCTCTCTCTCTTTCTCTCTCTTTGAACAAACATAAATACTCGTACAGCTGTATTTACCTCCATGGAACTTCATGTATTCATTAATTTATTTAAATAATTGCTATCCATGTATCCATGTATGTGTATTTGTATGTTCACTCACTCATTCGTTTTTGCTTATGCACTTGAGAAGCATCATTGAATCTTGTTTTCCTAACGAAGAGGAAAAACTAAATATTTGTTTAATGCTGTTCATAGTCATCATCAGCATCAGCAACAGCAGCACCAATAGCATCATATCAACAACATAACAAGCTATGGTGATTGTTGTTATTACCATTTATTGCTTCGTTATTTGTATATTTTTCATAAAATATAATTTAATAATTTAGTCCCGCTCTTTATATTCTCTTTTCTCATTGTTTTTTTTTCTCTTTTGTCATACATTTGCATGAAGCAATAAACAAAGATGACGCCGACATGTTTTCAAAATAATTTTCTACGACGCATGTACGTCATAATAGAATAAAATTGTCTGTATTATATGCAATTTTAAATTTATATGCAATTTTTATGTTTATTTTTTCATATATAACATATAACAAATTTATTTAAAATTGATAAAAAAATTAGTATTTATCAAAAAAAAAGTAATAATAATAATAAAAAGGATAATTATGTAAAATAGAATATATTTGAAATAAGTTTTAAGAACTTTTTCGCATAAATACTTTAAAATAAACACATTTTCAAATCATTTTAGGTTTTATAAACGGACAACGACTGGGATTACTACGTTTTTGCAGAAGTCTCCACAATGCAATTGAAATTGCACGCTTGACCTTAACCTACACCTGTTCTATTATGTTTATATCCGAAAATTTGGTTGCCTGGTCAAGAACTGCGAAGCCGTTACCCTTGGTCAAAGTTTAAAAAAAAATTAACGCATTTGCTTACCCCATCTATTCCCATACACCTACACATTTTTATGCTACCCCCTCCTCCCTACAATTCGATTAAAAATCTTTATAACTTTTTTTTTAATTATTTGTAAAAATCTTGAAAGCACGAAAAATTAATATTTTTTTTTAATATTTTTATTTCTTAAAATTATTTTAAAAGAAAAAGCCTCAAAAACACGTCCATAGGTCATGGGTCATCTCCGGTTCGAAGGACCATAAAGAAAAATGGTGTTCCTTTTGGATTTTAGTGTTAGGGAATGTAAAGTGGACTGTAATTTCCTTTGCAGAAACACCAATTCCTTATGTTAGATGTAATTTCTCATTAAAGAGGAAAAATTATAAGATTAGGGATAAATAGATAAAAATTATTAATAATGGGTGTGGTTATGTATGTGAATATGAGCTTACTTTGTGTTGTGTGTGTTGTATGTATGCAATAATTAGATGTTAGATGTACAATTTTATTATAATAATTCTTTTATTGTATGTATAGTTTGAAGGTTGATAGCTAACAAACTTTTTATTTTAAGTTTATGTTAACAGTGACTTAAATTTCAATAAACCATAACAACAAATGGAAAATGAGTCGTTACAACTGCATCGATAATGCAGTTTAAGAATGTGATAAACATATCGAAATATACACTTCAAAAAAATAATAACATAACTTCAATTTAATAATTCAATAATTCAATAAATATAAATAATTTAATAATATATTTTTAATAGTTAAAAAAAAAAAAGAAAAGTATAAAATCGCCAGTTATCTTCGCGACTTTGTACAACGTTAATTAGATTTTAAGTTAAATATCAGTTTAAATTTTTAAGAAAAAGTTATGGGGCTTAAGCGTAAGACACATGCTGTGACTTAATAAGTTAATAAGAAAAAAACGAAAATTATGGTACAAAGTTTTATTACACATTTTACAGCCGAACACCTTAATTGAATATTTAATTTTATTGTCTTTATTGCATTTTATATATATAATTAATAATTAATCATTTTATCTTATATTTTAATGCAAAATATATTATTTTGCTTTTAAAACAAAACAAAAAGGTCTATGCCTACGTCACGCACACTCTCATCGAGAGAGAGAGAAAAAGTAACGGACCTGCACAAAGCGTTATCTCTTATTATTTGATTCATGATAAATTTGTGTATTTTTAGTTTTTGTTTTTATAAATAAAAATGAAAACATAAAACTACTACAACTCTGACTACTAAGAGTTTAATCCTTCATTTTATATTTTATTATCTTAGTGCTGTTTCTACATACACACACATGCATAATAAATGCAAATGCTACATCCATTGTTATTGTTAAATACAATTGCATTACAGTGATGGGCATTTTAGAATTTGAATTAGAAAAGAAGAATTAATTTATAATTTAAATTCTTTGTTTAAGGAATAGAGTGTTTAAACAAGTAACGCAAAAAAACAAAACATTCAAATTTAATTTGGTTCAGGCAACTACATTCTATTGAAACATTTTGATTTGTGTTTTCAAATATTTTCAATATTTTAGCACATTATCGATAATTACAAACAAAACATTAAACTCCATGGAACATTATAAATCTATTAAAGCTCTTAGACAATAATGAATTTAAGAAATGACTGATAAATACTTCTGTCAAATGCCACAATTCTAGAGTATCGGCTAGAATATAGCCGAAACATACTTCGAGGCGTATGAGTATCCAAGTGACTGCTAATATTTTGATTTTAATTGTTCGTACATGTGAAAAAGTCATTATGTTTTTGAAAAGCGTGTGCAACAGTTCCTCTTTATCTTTTGATTTTATTTTCATGGAAGTCTGCTCTGTTTTAATATAACAAAACCATTTTGTATATGTATGGGTGTGCATTTGAGCTTGACTGGCGTGTGTGTGTGTGTGTGTGTGTGTGTGTATGCGATCGTTTCAACCTTGATAATCTTTATATCGTTATTATCTTGTTACTTCTGCTTCGTCTTCTTCGTTTTTTATCTTTTGTTACATATTTTGCAAAAAGAAAAAATACAAAAACAAAAAAAATTTATAAATGAGAGCCTGCAACATGAGAAAGACACTATTCTGTTATACATGCATCACAATTCTTGTTGCTGTTATTATCATATGTGTTGTACATGCTTATCATTTTATTCTGTAAAATATGAAAAAAGCGAATTCAAGTCAGTCTTATAAACTCGAAAAAAGAAAAAAAAATTAAATAATATTTACCGCCATTTTGGACAAATTTTTAAAATTATTTTTTTTTAATTTAACAACCAATATACAAACATATAAAAACATACATACATATTATGTATAAACATATTTCAGTGCACACATAGTATATGCTGATATATTAAGTCTTGCTATGTGTCTACTTAACCCATTAATAGCCGAACAAAAACCACAAGGAAAAATTTGAAAATTTTTTTGTTTACTATTATTAGTAATACAAAAAAGAGAAACAAAGGATTAAAAATTATGACAAAAAATTTTAATAATTTTTTAAAACTAAATTAATAACTCAATGAAAAAAAAAACAATTTATAAATATATTTAAAAACTATACTTTTCAATACTAAAAAACTTATTGTTTTATTGACAATTCCCAAAAAAAAATGGTGTAATTTGTCAATAACTAGGTGTTCCCAAATTGGCACGACTGCTTAGTTGTTGTTAATGTTGTTAAGTCGTCTAAATCGCCACAATTTCTCTCAATTTGTGTGTGAAGTGGCTTCTGCATAAACAACTTCTTGTTTGAATTTGTGAACATTAATGTTTTTTTGTGTATTTTGTCTGATAAAGTAATTATTTTTGCCACATTATGTATATGATGCTTTAAATTATTAACGAGATTTTCATTATTATATGTATGTTTGTACTTTCAATTTCGGCTTTATTGGCTACAATTATTTAAGGCTTAATTTAGGCCATTAAAATTATTTAAATAAATACGAGCACACGTTGCTAATAATTAGAATATATTTTGTAATTGAAAATGTAAAATGAAAAATTTTTAAATAATAAAACCAAAAGATTATACAGAATAATTCTTACACATTCAACATTTTAATTTAAGTAAAAATTAAAATTGTTTTCTCATATTTACTTAGCCAATGTATTTTTCTGTAATTTTAATTATAAGATAATAAAATAAAAACAATTTACTTGAAGTACGAATTACTTCGCCGTGTTTTTATTAAAATTGTGCTGATTGCTGTGAACCTTTAATAGAAATAATTGAATGTACGTTAAATGTTGAAATATATGAATGTATGTGGCAACAATGAAGTATTTTCAACAAATAATTTTTATCTATTTTAGCTTGAAGCGAAAAAAGCGAGAAAATATGAACTACCAGCTTAAAAAAAAACGATAAACTTACGTAAGAGCTTATACTACACAGTTTTAAGCCCATCTTCCATATATACTTCTAACCAATATTAGTTATTTTGTCTTCAAAAATTTTCAGAATGAATGTGTCACTATTTTTAAGTTTTAAGCTAAAGGGTGATCCAACCAAAACGCACAGTGTTAATTGTAAAAAGTTTTCAGAGAATTATCTTAATATTTTTTATCTTGATAGAAGGATCTATGGCAACTATGTGTGAAACAAAATATCGGCCAAGTGCTCGCTAGGGCTTTGGTGGCATACTTCTATCCGTCGGTCCATATTTTCAATAACTCTGCGACATAATTGAAGTTCAATGTCGTTAATGTGCCGTATATCTGATCCTTTAATTTTTGAATGTTCTGGACTAATTGACGTACACTTTCTCTTTTAAATATCGCCAAAGAAGGAAGTCCAACGGTGTCACATCATATGTTCGTTGCGGCCAATTAACATCGCTACGACTTGAGATAATACGTCCATTAAATTTTTGGTGCAATGGAGCCATTGTTTTGTTGGCTGTATGTGGCAAGTGACACCATCCTGTTGGAACCACATATCATTCAGGTTCATATCTTCAATTTCTGACCACAAGAAGTCAGTCATCATATCGCCATATCCAACACCCTTCACGGTAACTGCTTGGCCAATCTCATTTTCGAAGAAGTACGGTCTAATGACGCCAGCCCATAACCGCGCCAAACAGTCACTTACAGGTATTTCCGAATTTCGTACAGACCCGGTTTGCAGAAATTTACACACAATTCTCCCGATTGTGGATACATATAGTCTATTATGCTGACCAAAAAAATCACGAAGTTTGAACACCCATTTTTCGTAAAAGGCTTCAACAATATTAACGCACTGCTCAATTGTGTACGTTTGCAGAGTTGAATTTGTCAAACACTGAAACAAAGAAATGTTTAATTAAGTTGATCAAAAAACTTGACGTAAGGGTGTTACTCACAACTAGCATCGTGTATTATGGTTTGACCACCGTTTAAATATACTGTAACGTTTTTAACTTTTTAAAAACGTGTTTTTATGAGTCCGTAGATTGTAGTTAAAATTAAATAAATTTTGCGTTTAGTTTTTAATTAAAAAACCTTTATTCAACACTGTTTTGTGCACCACTGCTTGTAACCTTCTTACAAGCAATAACAATTTCCTATTCTTAATTACTCCGTCTGTTTACAATTTTGTAAACAATAACAATTACTCGACAGATCTTTCTACCTAAAGACCTTCCAACCCGATCGTAGTTATAACTTAGGTTCGATCACAACCTTTTCAACCAGAGTTTAACCAACACTAAACTCTCTTACACTGAGTTCAAACCAGTAACACGTTCGCTAAGTTTACACCCAATAAACTGATTACTGTTTGCATCGATGTGCTTTTTATATGGCTGAGTAAACAATACATCGAAAGCTCTCGAACATCTCTGTATGTCAGGTAGATTCCATTTCTTTCTTTCTTTTAATTTCTTTTTAGTTCTTTTGTAGCCATCGTTTGTGAACATCTACATCCTTCAGCTCTTAGTGTTTGTTGTTGCTTGTTTATTGCCTGTTACTTGTTTACTTTGCTGCTTAATGATTGTTGTTGTCGTGTTATTTTTATTTACTTTATCTCTGCTAATGGTTGTTGTTGTAGAATTGGTTATTTGTAAACAGCACGTAGAGTTGTTCTTGCAGCTTTTATTTATTTATTTTAGCGATGTAATAAACGCTGTGGTGCCCAACCTGATTTTCTTAACAATACTCACTACTCACTACTTTGGCTCTAAGGCAGCGTTCGGCAAACTAATATTAATGAATTTTACAATTGTGGTAGTAGTTGAGAGTCTCTCATTCAGGCCACTTTACACTGTGTTTGTTTTCTCATTACTTCTCTTTGTTTATTTTTTACCTATACGTGTGCCTACGTATGTGTGAAAACAGAACGGAAGAGCTGCTCTTTGCCGAATTCTGCTCTAAAGAAAATGACAAAAATGTTTTTAAATGATAATTAAAAAAATTATTAATCCGTTGAAATTAATCGCAATTTAAAAAAAACACTGCAACGTAAAAATTTCCTTAAAAGTAATTCATATATCCTTTGGGTATATTGCAAGAAAAATTAAAAAAACAGCAGAAAACCCCAAATGCGATGTCATCAAAACTACTCGCGTACTCTTATTTACTTTTTTATTCCTTGATACACATAAATATGTAAGTATTGCTTTACATATATACATACAAACATACATATATGCAGTCTCTCCCTCTATATTTATTCTGTCTTTTTGTTCAAAATGAACAACAACAGCTGCAGTAGAAATTGCATTGGCAGCAGAGAAAAGGTAAAAAGCACTAAAATGAATGAAATGAGAATTAATGTTTATATCCGTTCACAGTTAATGAGATTTTGTTTTGCATTTTTCTGAAACTTCGTTTTTAAATTTACACCACCTGGCATTGTTTCTACACCATTCTCTTTGTCGTTGCTTTTAGCACCTTAAGTAGAACCAAAGATATAGCGAGAAGGAAAGAAAGAGAAAGGGAATGTTATCATTCTACACATACATACACAAGTACTTGAACAACAAAACAAATATGTACAGAGGCAACCATAATCATAAAATAAATGTACCAAAAAGGCATATAATCTCTCTCTCTCTCTTTCTAAAACAAAAATTACAGTAACAAGAGAATACAACAACAGCAATTACCAAAATAATAAATATGTAAATACAACTACAATAATAATAATGATTATGCTCTTTAGGGCTTAAAGCAAATGCATACATACACACACGTATTCTCATAATTATTCAGAAGCTATTTTTTGTTTTTTTTTTCTTAAGATTTGAAAAAAAACGAAAGAGCGATAGGGGGAAAGAGAGAATATATATGTAAGCTATGATAGACTGGCAAACATGTTTGGCAAACATTGTGTTTATGTACGTTAGATGATAAAAATTGTGTGAAGTTTTCCTTTTGCTTGTCAAGCATGTTTGCTCATCTATTAGGCCTTTATAGTAAAAAAAATTGTTTAAAATTGTAGTAAATACATTCACATTTGCCTGCCTTCTGAGGAACGGAATGAAATATCAACTACAACAACAGAAATAAACATTTTTCTCTTTCTCATTGACTGGAATATTTTGCGTGTTTTGTTATCATTATCATGTTCCGTTGTTGTTTTTGTATTGTTACTTTGGCTTTTATTACAAATGCTGTTGTTGCCGTTATTGCCACCTGAGTGAATAGCTGCCTGACATTGGCAGTATTTCTTATTTGTTTCACGAGTATTAGTTATTGTTGCTGATGTTTTATATGATTTTGTTTTTATTTTACGCACAAAAGAATTGCGTGATATAACAGACATACATACATACAAACATACAGATTTACAAAGTACTACAGAAAAGTCGCATCTAAATATTAACAATGTTACAAACGTGTGCGTAGATCTATCGATTATTTCGAATCTGGCAACACTCATTCTATTCTGTCACAAAATTCAGTATATTATCTCCACTGAACTAAATGAATCGATTTATGCTTGAGCAACGTTGGGATTTATTGGAAATTTATTTCGGAAACAAAGACAATGGGTCGGAAATTGTAAAAAAATCAAAAAAAAAAAATCAAAAAAATTGCAAAAAACATCTTTTCGCAAAAAGCTTGGTGGGTACATTAGCGAAATTGCTATATTTGGCTCAGAAAGCGCAAAGGTGGTCTTACAGAAGCCAATGAACTCATAACGACCATGATATCCGATTTTTGCCCGCTCTTGGTGGTATTGATGGTATTGCCACACATCTCATGCCAAAGTCGATTTATTGTGTCAAACGTTTGATGGCCGTTCAATTAGCCGAAATGGTGATATCAGTTGGCCATCATGAGCTGCGATTTGACACCGTTAGACTATTTTCTGTAGGGCGCCGTTAAAGACAAGTGTTATGCCGACAAACCAGAAACAATTTGAAGGCCAACATTCGTGATGCCATTGCCGATACATTGCCCCATACACTCTAAAAAGTTCTCTAAAATTGGTCCGATCGAATAGGCTACTGTGAGGTCAGCCGCGGCAGCCATTACTTCACAACAAAAAAATAAAAAATTTTAAATCATTTTTGTTTTATTGCATGTTTAAATTGAAACTTTTAAATGGCCCACCCTATAGAAGCCATTTAGTTCATTGCTAAAAACAAGAAAAATAAAGTCAATGTCTATTCTATTTCTATCGTGTCGCTGTGGTATGATAGTAAAGATACCTACATACCAAAAGGTCCTCGGTTGAATCCCCGTCCAGAACATCTAACAATTTTTCAAACAGGGGTTCACCTCACAAAATTGCTAGCGGCTGGTTATGTGTATTTACGTTATGAAAAATTCTCTAACTAATGCATCTGCGTTATATCATGGATCTCTTTCAAGAGTGTAAGCATAGAATCAGCTCATTGTTTGAGAGAAGTCTCTCTTGTTCCACTTGGGTTGTCGCTAGAATTGTATATGTATGTGTGTATTCTCTTACTATTTACTATCGAAGAAATTTGTTACCAAAGAGTTTGATATTTGAAGGTCATTTTATTCTGACGATCGAATTAAAAAAAATTTGCAGGGGTCTTTGCAATGCATAAAGTTTTGCTTTTTCAAATTATAAGTTACCTCTTAATGTAGAATTTAAATAAAACTTTTTAATGCATTTGAAAAAAGTTTTATTAATTTTTTCAAAAAGTAAGAAAACAAAAGCAGAACACACGTGTCTTTTATATGCGGTATGATTTCGCAAGTGTCATTATTATAAGCTGCTGCATTGTACTACCACACCAGTCGCATTTTGCATTTGTGTTGTTGCATGCATACACAGTCACAAAGAATCACAGCTATTCATACTCAATTGTAATAATGCCTGTTGTTGTTTGTTTGTTTCACTTTTATTATTTTATTTTGTGCAGGTATTGTAAAGAGTGTTTTTTATAGAGGTATAGAACTTTAAGTTGGCATTACTTTTCAAGATGGCGACCGATTTATTAGCTGTCAAGTGATTTACTCTCAGTTTGGTTTGGCAATTCATCATGAATAGACTCACGCCTGAACAACGCTTGCAAATAGTGCAATTTTCATTTTTAATAAGTGAATTTTTTTTTTCAATTTTCAATTTTTTCAATTTTCATAAGCGAATTTTGTTTAGCGAGGAAGCGCACTTCTGGTTGAATGGCTACGTCAACAAACAAAACTGCCGCATTTGGAGTGAAGGTAATCCTCAAGTATATGTGGAAACACCGTTACATCCAGAAAAACTGACTGTTTGGTGCGATTTGTAGGCTGGTGGAATCATTGGTCCGTACTTTTTCAAAAACGATGGTGGCCAGAACGTTACAGTTAATGGTGATCGATATAGAGCCATGATTACTAACTTTTTCATTTCTGAATTGAATAACCATGATGTCCAATAGGAGATGTGGTTTCAACAAGACGGCGCAACAGGTCACACAGCTCGTGCCACAATAGATTTATTCAAAGACACGTTTGGTGACCACCTAATTTCACGTTTTAGACCTGTGAATTGGCCTCCAAAATCTTGTGATTTAACACCGCTAGACTACTTTCTGTGGGGCTATGTAAAGTCATTGGTCTATGCGTTAAAGCCACAAACGCTTGACCATTTGGAAGACAACATTCGCTGTGTTATTTCCGATATCGAAAATTAGACGTCCAGATTGGACTACATCCGCGCCAGTAGTGGCGGTCATATGCCAGAAATCATATTTAAAATGTAATGCCACAAGATTATCTTTCGGATAAATAAAATTCATGTCAATCAAATAATCCATCCTTGTTTTATTGCAACTTAAAGTTCTATACCACTATAAAAAACACCCTATAGTTAATAGTCTTTATTATTGCCGTTTGCTCTCTGTCTCTCACTCTCTCTTTCTCTTAGACCTTGTTCTGCTCTTTTACACATGGACATAATAACAATAATAAAAGTTTTGCAACTCAATATTTCCCACAAGTGACATTTAATGCATTCTTCTCCTTGTAATGTATATACAAAATAGTAAAAAGTATCACAATGGCAAGTACAATGGTAGTACGCACACACACACAACAATAAGGAAATATGGAAAACCAAAAGTGTAAATATTACAATTATGAAAGAACAATATAATGAGCCAACAAAAAATAAGACAAACATTTGTAATGTTTTACCCTGCCATTTAAGAGAATCAAACAGAAACGCATCAGAGTCGATAGCATTTTTCTTAACTAGCAAGCCTCCTCCAACTGTTAAGTATTCTTTTACTACAGGGCACGTTTAATATCTTTAGTTTTCAGCATCAAAATAAATTTCACTTAAATTGTACGTCAAAAAAAGAAGAAGAAAAAACTTTTTACACTTTTTAAAAGTCATCCTTTAAAAAAAAAATGAATTTCTTTTGTTTGCTTTATTTATTAAATTTCTATCAAAAAAAAAAATAAATAAATAAATAAAAATCATACATAAATATTTAACAAAAAGCAGAGTAACAAAGCGTTTTCATTTTTAACAAACAGTTAAAGCGCTTGTTGATGTGCTGTCAACTTCATGCATCCTTCATCATTTCCGCTTAATCAAATCTTTCATATCAGTAGGGCGTTAGAAAATAATCAAAAAGAGAAAAAAAACCTAAATAATCGCTAAAGCTCAAAGAAGCAACAGTAGTACGTAATTCCATGTAAACAATCTCTATTTTCTTTTACATCCTTCCTTCCACACCATCTTTCACACAACAACAATTTAAAGAAACTATGTTTTATTGGCTAGACTTCTCTATGTATGTTTATGCATGTGTGTGTGTGTGTGGGTGTGTGAGTGTGTGTGTTTTAAAGAAAAACAAAATCAAATGACAGTTTAATGGTTGAATAGATGAAAAAGGATACAAACTGTATTCTAGTTATGTGCGTGTGAGGGAGAATTTTCTTATTGTTCGTTTATTTTTTTTAAGTATAAAACTAACATCTAAAGAATATGTTACGCAACTACAGTGGCTTTTAAAATTATAGCAATAATTTAAATAAAACAGAATTTTAAATTTGGTTACTTATTTAAAATCAATTCATGCAAAAGCCTAAAAAACCTCTATAAACTTTACTACATGAGTAAAATGTTTTTCCTTTAATCGTCTGATTTCGTAATATTGGCTACTTTTGGTTAAACTAGTCCAGTTTCATCTAATTTTTACAATGAGAATACACACGTTTATGTATAGACGATTATTTGAACGATAGCCGTCATCGAATTTAGACTAATTTCTACTTCCTTAGACAACAATACTGTTTTTAAAATGTTTATATACATTTGTAGCAGACAGTATGAAGGCAAATGTCACGCCTACGAATGGAATTGTTAGGAAATGGTAGTTGTGTTGCATGCTGTGGTAATTGTGCTTAGAGCTTTGCAAATAATAATGATCTTAGTCTTATCCAAATGCCTTACCATTCAGATTTTTCATTAAATTTGGAAACAGAAAATGGATACGAAGAACTAAATTTGGAAAATAAGGCTTTAAATGAATCACTCTTTTTCTTGCCCACTGTTATCCATCCGTTATAAAGTGATAAAAACTTTTTCTCTAAACAAATGATAAAACGTTGTAAGTCAAGCGTATTTCAAATACATAACTTGATGTCAGCTTTGTATTCTAAATACGCCAATTACACTATGCAACAAGTAAAAATAGCTTTAATATTTAATATATTTTTTGATGCGAAAATCATCAGCATTTTCAGATTCTATGGATAATTTCTTTTTTAGAATTTTTTTCTAAAATCTGAGAATTTTGAAGAGATTGCTTCATACATCTTATGATATCTTTGAAATGATTTATGCGATGAAAAAAATTTTTTTTGCTAAAATTGCCGAAAATTCAACTCAGCGTAGTAGTGAGAGTTATGAATTTAAAAAAAAAATATCGCTTATACGAGACCCAATACATACAATTACAACAACATAATATAAATTTCAAAACTAGTTAATTTCACTTTATTGGGAACAAAATCCGTATTTACCCATCGATTTCCATGAATTATGGTTTATTTTATATCTATTATATGCAACTTTATGAATAAATATTTGCTGTTTTCTTTTTTTTGTGAATTTTTAGAAATCTAATATATAATAATTTTCCAAAAACCAAACTGCTTATGATTTGTCTCTCAATAACTCTAAAAATACGGTGTATATTGCAAAATGATATCAGAATGACTTAAAATTGATAATTGATTGATAATTTTTAATTTTTTAACATATAACTTAACGAAATCGAATGAGTCATTCCAAAATTAATTTCAAAAATCTAAGATTTAAGAAAAAAAAATAAAAAAAAACATTCATAGAATCTGAAGTGCAGATGATTTTTGAAGTTAGGCGACTATAGCGCATCTAACAAAAATAGTAGTTATCCATGTTCAAAAAATTTTTTCACGTTTGTTGCATAGTGTAATTATTTGATATAATTGATACATTTTTAACAACAAAAAAAAATATATTTTGAAATCTTTGTGAATATTATATAAAAAAAAATTTAATAAAACCCCATTTTACAAAAAAAAAAGTTAACATCTTTACAGATTTTTAAGATTAAAAAGCATTTTAGTATTTAAAATAAATTTTTAATAAAATTTTAATAAATAGAACCCACAGAGTGTTTATATTGTCCTTTTTAGTTCACAGTTCATTTTGTAAATCTTCATTAAATTTTTTTATTTAAAAAGTTCTTTTGCTCCTTCTCATTTTTGTTCAATTTTATCAAAAAGAAAAAAAATCATTTTTTTATTTTTTGCTTTCATTTGTTAAGCTTCATAATAACTTTTATTTTATGGTTTTAAGGCATTTTTATTGTATTTCATTGCCAGAAATTTGTCTGGAATAAATTGCCCTACATTATGTAGGCATGAAAAGTTATATTAATATCGCATGAAATATATTTTTGAACATTTTCAGTTTTTATAATTATTTACAGTATTTACATATGTATGTATGTATAGTATGTATATCAAATACTGCCAAATAGACTAGAAGATTGATATGGGAAAAATTATCATTTTTATCTTTAATTTTGGGGTTATTTCACGAGTTCTTTTGTTCTCCAAATACGTGAACTCCCCTCTAATACGGTCGTAAAATTAAATAATTTGGTTTTTTTTACGAGTATGTGCTTTAAATGTTCTTGTGCCTCCATTATCATCTTTTAACAACAAACAACAAAAAAATCGAATACACATATGTGGGTGTGTACGTATGAATAATTTTAAATTTTAATGTTTAACAAATTGCAGACTAAACAACATAGGAAAACAACTCAAAAAAAGAAACCCAAACACCAAATGGAGCTGGAACACAAATAACATTAAAACCCACAGGTCGTAAAACAGCCAACAAATGCAAAAGCTTAACCAAATAGCACACACAAGACAAAGGAGAAGAAAAACAACAACTACAACAACAACAACAACAACAACGAAAGCAACAACTAACTTACAGGTAATGAAATTTATAAATTTCCTTTCCTTGAAAAAAAAAACGACTTCAAAGTAATGAAACGACAATAGCAACAACAACGCAAATGACGTTAAAACGTTATGCATGGAGTAGAGTAGAAGAAGAGTCTTTATTAAGTCATTTTTATAATGGCAACTCCCTCACATACAACACGTCACACGTTACCTGCAACAAACAGCTACAACAATAACAATAGCAGTAAAATACAAATTATACTTAAAAACGACAAAAAAAAAACAAAACAAAAGCGAAAGAAATAAAAAAATAACGTCTTTAACAATACGTTGAATAATTTAAACAACATGAACAGCCCAGGCATTCAAATACTCGTTGGTGGAAGAAACAGAAAAAGAAAACGAAAAAATTTATTTAAAACCATATAAACCAGACCACACCTACACAAATTACTGGGAAATGACATAAAAATATCACTGGGGAGCCAGCCCAGACATATGAATCAAACATATATTCCTTTTATAAGAAAAAAGAAAAATTAAAAAAAAGATTCATACTGACTTACACGCAAGAGTTTTTTAATTGAAAAACAGTCGCAATGTTTTACTGCCAACACTGTAAAAACGCCAAAAACAACAACAGCAACAACAATGGTAATAATAATCAAAATAACTACTTTTTCAACTTTCCTTATAATCCCTTCCCCCCCCCACCCCCCACACACACATCATAATTTCATTTGAGAATAAAACAAATGCAACCACTGATTCCACATTACACATACATATGCACACACCAGTTCTCCCCCATTTTCATTCTCTCTCTGTCTCTCTCTCTCTCTCTCTCACTCTTTGTATATTCTGTTATTAACAAAGCTCATATGTAGTATGTGGTTAACAAATATGTATACAAAGTTAATGAATGTTTTTAAGTGTTTGTGTGTCTATGTGCGTGTATGTGTGTGTAAGGATTGCTAAGTGTATATAAAAAAACAAAATGTCCTGTTGCATGTGAGTACGTGCATGAAAAGAAATAAAAGAACGAGTAAACCAATGACTGTATAAAAAACATTTGTAAGTAAATGACCAACTCCACTGTCTCTCTTTATTGTTTATGAAACTCTTATTACTGTTCCTTAAGCTTTTTGTTGTTATAGTTGCTGTTGTTTTTGTTGTTGTTTTTTTTCATGAAAAACAGGCAAAGTATTTTTTGTGCAATTTTTCTTTCAAACCAAATGTTACTGCAATTGTATTCTGTGTGTAGGTGTGTGCGTGTGTGTGTGTGTGTGTGTGTACAACTTTGTTCTTGCACTTACTTGATCATTAGCACTGACCCAATCTAAGTTATGAAAAGACAACAACATACAAGCACAAATAAATAAATAAAATAAAAAACGAAACAAAAACAGTGTTTCAAACAGGGACTGAAATCGAGCCCGAATCTTAACGGGTTCGGGCTCGCTGATTTTAAAAATTTTGGATCCAAACTCGTTCAACTCATGTTGGAAATAGTTAATATGGTTCATAAAATTATTATAAACAAAAGTAAAAGTACCGCTTATTTATAACGAATAAGTAACGAGCGCACAAAGTCACTCACACAAAGTAGGGTTAAAGGCGAAATCAAATTTTTCTGTTCAAATTGTGAATAGAAAGGAAAGAGACTTTTATAGGAGAATCAACATCTTGTTCTGTAGAAATCGATTCAGATTTGCTCAAAGAAATTCGAAACAAGAAGCAAACATTTTGTAAATCAAATCCTTCGAATTTAAATATCACCGGTTCGATTGATCGCTTATTAAAACTGAAATTACAACCAACATATGTATGTATAAGGGTGTGAAATCATATTCTTTTTTGTGAGTACAGTACAAAAGAGAAAATATTTATTTATAGAGTGAGTACAAGCAAAAAATTTACTTTACGAAGCTGCATTTTATTTTGTTTTTTTTTTTTTTTTAATTTGAATCATATTTAATCAGAAAACATTAAAACTAAAAAAAAGTGTGGATGGAAAAACGAAATATCTTTCCTTAAATTCTTAATATCAAATGCTTTAGCAAAATTTATATATTTTTTGAAAGTTCGTATACAGACAGTATGCAACAAATCGAGAAAAATATGAAATTGTGGGGAAAGGCATTCCATCAAGAATTCCAGCAGTTTTTATCCCATGACCCAAAAGTCCTTGTGAGTCGAGATATACAGTCTGGAAAAATGTCAATATTGTATGTTCGTACATACGATTTTGCTTATGAACCAAACAAATTAGTTTTCGTTTTGTCAGACCACAACATATTGCTCTCACAATTACGGTGCAGGTGTTGTTTTCGTTTGCTAAGAAAAGATACATTTAAAAGACTCTTATCCATAAGTCTAGCCCCCACAAACTTTTCTCTTATTGGGGACTTAAAACAGGAGCAATAAGTTCATTTTTTAATCTACTTGATGACTTAAAAGGATTAATCGTCGACGTACGAATTTAAATTTTATCCAAACCGACAGTTTTTTTACTCTTTCTTCCCTCAATCACTGCAGTTTTCTTTCATCGGATTGCATTAAATACTTTAGTTTTGGTGCTCTTCATGGTCTGAACAATTTACTATCAATAAAACCTAAACAGATTAAAAATTAAAAAATCTGGTAAAAAATGATACATTACATGCATTACATCAAGGATTCCAGCAGATTTTGTCCCATGACCCAAAAGTCCTTGTGAGCCAAGATATACAACCTGGAAAAATGCCGTATTTGATACCAAGCAAATATAATTTACCAAAAATCAGGTAAAGAATGAAATTTTAGGGAAATCGGACTTATTATAGTAGAAACGTATTCCATCAAGGATTCTAGCAGATTTTATTCCATGGCCTAAAACTTACTGTGAGCCAATATATACGGCCTAGATTCGCACTCTAATAGTACTGACGTATGTATTTATTTATTTTAGTATGTATTTATGTAGTATTTATTTTAATGCAGCGGAAATGTAAATAATGAGGTCTCCGCTAAGGAGAGGGCCAGTAGAGGTTCGAATAGCGGACAGAGAGCCCTTGGAGGTGGATAAGGACATCAGAACTCCTAAAAACTGCCAGTCTAATTCTAATCACATGGAAGTAGAAGTAGATCAAGGAAGAAATTTTGCAGTTAGTAAATCCCAACAGTCCACAAATAAGTAATTGAAGCACTGTCACGAAGTTGACATTCAATTTTGTAACTTAAAACCTTAATCTTTTTTGTTTCTTAATCACTAATGACTCCGCAAACAAACTATTTTCGATCAATATCACTCAAATGAATTTAATATCTAATTCTCCATTAGAATACAATTCTTCCTTTTTATTTTTTCGTCACTGCTTAACTCTTTACTTTGTTTAGTTTATTATAGACATGAACGAACATGAGCGAGGAGTGTATGAATGAATGTATGATTAAATGTCCCATACCATGTAACCGTATTTACCAGGAAATATCTTACAAAAATCCATTTAAAAGCATAAACATTATTATTGTTATTGCAACTGTAGTGGTTATAATCGTTGTTGTTATTTATAACTGTTTCAGCATAATATGAAAGAAAAGTCGAGTCACCACAAACTAAGCCTGCACTATTACCGTTAATAGTATTTATTTACTTTTGCTACTCTTTTTCTTTCACTCTCTTTCTTTTAAATATTATTGCATTACGCCAGGGGTAGCCAAAAAGAGAACTGCATTGCTAATTAAACTTCTGCCATCTACTGCCACTTTGGACACCTTTGCACTACACTCCCTTATACACATAAAAACTTGCAAATTCTCAACTAATGCAGTGTGTGTGTGTGTGTATAAATATAATATGTGAATGGAGAAAAGTAAAAGACAACTAAAAACACCAAACACATATGCAATCACATAAATAATATTCATGGTTTTATTTGTGTTCGTAAAAAATGTTTAGAGGATAAAAGGACGAAAAAATGGAGGCAAAACCACAAGCAGAGCAATCGTTCTTTGGTTCACAAACATATTTTATTTTATTTTTATTTTAGAGACAGAGTTGCTAGCAATGACAGTGGATTTGGTAACTAAATATGCCGAAAAATAATAGAAATCAAAAGAAAAAATAAGAAAAATAAAAGTGGAAACAATGGAGGAGTAGTAAATAATAAATAAAAATAATAAAGAATATAAATGAAGCCAAAAATGCCTTCAGCAGACACATTTCGCCACTTGAACATAAAAGTGGAATAAAAGAAAACATAATACGGTTCCCTCGCATTCATTTTGTTCACTCAGTAAAAGAGAGAGAGAGAGAGAGAGAGAGAGAGAGAGGAAGAGATGAAAAAGCAAAAAAAGTATAGAAAGATAAAGTTATCATGATACACACATACATAAACAAGTGTATTTATACAGGTTGATCTCACTTAACATGTGCTTCCTTTAACACGGTGTAAATTTAAGTTGTTTTCTAATAGCACTAGTTTACATGGTTTTTATACATAAATTCAAACATTCATAGGAGTGTTAGTTTAGACCCTCTAACTATGGAAAAAATACTTTTAAAAAATCCTAGACGTCAATCTTTTAAGATATTTTTTAAAAACAAAAATCGTAAAAATAACATTGGTTTAAAAAAAATAATTAAAATTTAAGGGTTTTACTTCTTTTTCTGTATAACTTCGATTTTTTTTTCTCTGTAATCCACTTCTCTACTATTTGTGTCGATGGAACAGATTTCGGATAATGTTATTAAAGCCATTAATTGGTTTCCAGTGTATTTTTGTCATCAAAAAGCAAAGCATTCAAATTCATTTTTATCAATTATTTTTCAATAACAAGAGTTGCTTCATATAAAATGCTACAACTCGCGAAGCAAAAGTCGGATTGTTATCAAATTTATACACAAAATATGGACAGAATTCTATTAACGCCATCTATGTGTCATGCTACGGGCTTATTGAGTGACCTGATATATAAAGTTGTGCTTTTGCAATGGGGTGGCTTTTCATACAAAATGTGTGCATTCCTTTAAATTTTTTTTATGATAAAAACATTTTATTGGTATACAATACAAAGTATATCAGCAACGCGCAAATGTTATAAAACTGCTATAAAACTACATATGAATTTCTTAAGAAGTGTGTATCAAAATACAAGTGCTTTATAAAATGAGTTAAAAAAAAAAATTTGTTTCTATTATTCTTTCCACCATGTATATGTATGTATATAAATACATACATACATGTATATAAATGTATATATGTATATAAATACATACATATACATGTATATGTATGTATATAAATACATACATATGTATATAAACTAAAAGTGAGTCAAATATGAAATATATTAATGGCTAAAATTGGCTTGTTTTTTGAAATCATGAAACGTGATTCTCATTGCACTGAATTCTCTTATCGCTTGACACGATTCTGCTTAATACAACATTTTCTTGAAACGTAAGAACCGTGCTTAGAAACGACTACCTGTATATGTATACATGCTCTAATATTCAAATTCTCACACCCATTAAACACGCTTATAAAAAACATATTAAAACCTAAAATATTATCATTCTCCCTCTCTCTCTCTCTCTCTCCTGTTTTCAATTCACACACACATACTCGTTTATAAAGCCAACAATGACATTTATCAACTATAATTTGTCTTTATAAAAAAAACATCAGCGTCATTTAAAACTTTCGGATCCATATCTCTTCGGATGAAAGCTTACAACAAGACATGGGTATGAAATGTTTTTGTATTTTGTGTTTATTTTTTTAATGTTAAAATAATAAGTGTGTATATGGTAAATAAATTAGTTTATAAATTTATGTGCTTACGAATGTGAGTAAATTCGTAAAAGAAAAAGAGATTTTTCTTCGCATTAAATTTTGTACTTTTAAGGAAAATGTTTTATTAGCTAAAGGCATCATTTGAAGACAATTATATTTAATATATATTTTCATTTACATTAAAAAGCTTAGACTAACTTATAGACTTGAATCGTGCCAGGTAATCAATACTCTAAATTAGCAAATATTGAGTGAATAATTCAAGACGAGATAAATGAGAGATACCACTGCATACATAAATCTTGACTTTTAGCGATTCTCATTGATATTTCTTTTGAGTTACCGCCATAGTGTATGGTTTGCATACCTCGCTAATATCTTTCAAAAAAATAGTTCGTTAAACATCAAGAAATTGTGATTTCTGTAGTTAACTATGTAGCTGCTCCTAATGTTTTGCCCAATACTGTATGCTCAACAGATTTGTATGTATATGTGTGTGTGTGCAAAAGTAAACAAAATATTTACTTTGCTCTCAAACACTTTTCTTTTTCGCTGTTTGTTTTTGATAAGAGCACCTCTTTATTCCTATTCTTCCACTCCTTTGTTCTCATATGTTTTCATATACGCATTGCAGGATTTATTGAAATAAATAACTGTATTTTGTTAATATTATTGTTGCTGTTGCTGCTGCTGTTGCTTTTTGTTTTTGTTTTTGTTTTTGTTTTTGTTTTTGTTTTTATCAAACTTCAAATTCCTAAGCATCCTTTTGAAAAAATAAAATAAAAAAATAAAATATCTTTTAAATAAATTACTTAACAATTTTTTCCACTGTAACTTGTGCCCTACAAAAAACTAAACAAGAAATAAAAAAGCAAAGAAAATGAATAAAAATATTTTACAAAAAAGTTCTTAAGATATTTTTCCTTAATTATGATATTTTACCTTTTCAGTAATTAATTAAGAAAGTTAAACGAATTTTAAAATTATATTACTTTTAGAAATTTTAATTGAGAAATAAAGATATGCGTGTTAATAAACAATGTGTCCAAGAAAAGCCTTACAAGAAAGGAAAACTCCCAAAAGACTTTAAAAACACAATCGTATTTGACACTTTTATTTGAAAATATTTCTGATGTGTTTCTCTTTCTGGTATATTAAAGCCTAAATTTTTTATAAAGCGTTCTGAGTGACTGCTAGACAGAGAGAGAGGAACTTGGAAAATGAAATTTAATTCCATACAGACGTATGAATAATTTATAAACAACAAATAGTCTTCTATTCATCATACGTCCAATGGGAGAATCTTTTGAAAAAACTTTAACATGTTCTTGGTAATTTTTCTAAAAACTTTCAATTTAAAAGTGAATTTACAAAAAATCTTTTCAAAAAACTATTCACCTTGGAGTCGTAAAAAATGAATATGTATAATGAAATACAGTGCATTACAAAAATATTGCTTAATATTCAACAAGAATTTAGTTTTGTTTTAATAGCAGAAAATATAATTTTAAAACACACTTTACGTTATTTTTTTAATGCTAAAGAATTAAGGAAAACCAAAGTTTTGTTTAAAACTTGAAATTTGACATTTCAAATAAGCCAGAGAATTGGAAAAGTCAAAGGAAAACAGCAAAAAACTTTTATTTTGTGCTAAAAAAAACAAATTGATTGTTGTTTCCATAGTATTTAATGGGTTAAACATGTTTGAGAAAAAAAACAGAAAAATAAAAATAATATTTTTCTTTTCTTTTTTTCAGAGATTTGTCAAAAGTGTAAATCAAAACTTAAACATTAACAATTTCATTATTTTTTAATATCTGACAAGCTTTTATAAAAACAAATAAACACTGCTACACCTGTATGTAAATAAGGGAGAGCTTAACTATCAATATTCACTAACACACGCATACACACACTCATGCTAGCAAACATACAATTGATGCCTTTTTAATACTCATTTAGTCTCAAGAAAATCAGTAAAATAGAGAGATACAGAGAGAGGAAGAGAGTATAAGTAAGAGCATATGTGTCCTCAAATATCCATCTTTAAACCTTTACAAGTTAATGTAAAATTTATGTAAATAACTAAGCCCTACTCTACCTTTTTGATTCATTTCTCTCTCTCTCTCTCTCTCTCTCTCTCTCTCTTTCTGTTCTTCTAATATTCTTTTCCTCTACACTTTTTACCTGAATTCTATTTAAGCTTATCAAGACTCACATACCAACACATGTTGATAAGTAAACACTAAACAAATAAAGTAAACGAAAACAAAACAAATCCCGGCTGTTTATTGAATCACAACCTTAAGCAGCAGCGAAAGGGATTTTTGCCCGTTTTATTTCTCTGTTCTTCTTATTTCGTATGTATTTTAAATAAAATTAAGTTGAAAGTTTTCGGAAATGAGACTTCAGGTAGATTATACAAGTGAGCGTATGTATGTATATGTGTATGTGTTTCAGAGTATTGTATTAAAATTGAATTTCCAATTTTTTTTTTCTCTTTAAAGAGTTTTGTATTGAATAACCTTTTCAGTAAATTGGAGTGTGTACTCTGGTGCTTGTTTTCACTCAGGCTAATAAAAATAAACAACATTCTGCTATTGTTGTTATTGTTGCCAAAGGTTATCAGGATTTGCTTAGTGTATTGAAAATAAATACTTAAATTTATTCCCTTTTTCCTGAGTATGAACAAATTCTTTTTTAAAACTACTGATGGAAGACCCAAGCGAAAGGGATTTGTTTGCAGATTTTAACAATTTTACTACAAATACAACAAAATATAGGAGTAATACAAAAATCAAACTTTTAAATTAACAGTTTCGTATTTCATTATCAAGGAAACTTATTTCAATAAAATCTTTTTTTTTTGTTTTTTCTGTTTCGAAAAAGTATTAAAAATGTCTCAGATACAAACTTGGAAAAAGAAATTGGTGCAGAGTTGTTGTATCTAAAAAGAATTCTGATAGCAGTTCGTAGCCCAATTCATTCCCTTTGCTCCATTTTCGTTAAAAATAAACTTATAGATGCAGTTTTCGCAAAATCCGACAGTAGAAAAAACCTCATAATTTATCGGTTATTTGATGAGGAAATAGTACTGGTTGCCATAAACGCAATATTTTATTTATAAAATTCTTAGACTTCCAAAAATGCTCCATAGCCAATAATAGGTGTTATTTAGTGTCATTTATAAACATTAATCAGGAAACTGCCTTAAATCTGAAATCTTTCTCTATATACGCCATTTTTTTTTTAATAGAAAAATTCAAGTTTCGACTTAGAGAACAATTTGTTAAAAGTTAAAGCTTAAAATCGTATTTTCGTTTGAGAATTCCAACAACAAATACTTAACATGTTTTGTTGAAAAATTCAGCAGCAGCAATAAAACACAACAGCTTTTAAATTCAACTTTACTGCTTAAATTTCTAAACAAAAAAAATTCAATTAATTACGAAATAAATAAATTTAAATTTATGCCTTATTCCTCAACCATCTGAAAAACTTCTGCTCTGTATCGTAGCTGCAACCAGTATGATATACAATTTCAGTATTAAATTAAAATATTTAAGAAAATACTGATCCCCTTTTGCTTCATTGACCAATCAGAAAATTTCCTTTTAAATATGTACTCTCAGTATTAGGTAAATATCTAAGTATTCACTGATCCCTTTTCGTTTAATTGTCAGCTCTTATTTTTTATTAATTGTCCGAAGAGGGAAGATGGGAAGACTCGAGTGCTTACTATTTAACAGGGTGAAATAAATGCAAATTATTATCATGTTTATTTTTTTATTTGTACACATCCCGTTACTGCACCTCTTAAGGACTTCGAGACGTCATAACTTTTAAAATAGGCCCGCACATTACAATGCCAACAACAACAAAAAATCTTTACCTTTACTTTGCTGTATATCCTTGTTAGATATACTTCAAATGAAAATAAGATTTTATTTTTTTTCTACTTTGAAAAGACTTTTTTTACAAACTGTATATCTTTTTTACATCAACTGCCTGACCACTAATGTGTTCGGGGGTTAGTTCGGGGGTTAGTTTCATTTGTTTGTGCGTACTGTTAAGGCTTTTCCTGGGTACTTGTTTTTCTACAAGAAAAAAAATGACAAAAATATAACATTTTTAATAAAACAAAAATGTACACCGTTTCCCATTGGTACTCATATGAAGCAAAAGAAAAGGTAAGTAATTTTTATACCAAAGAGTGCTTGTTTTTCTACAAGAAAAAAAATGACAAAAATATAACATTTTTAATAAAACAAAAATGTACACCGTTTCCCATTGGTACTCATATGAAGCAAAAGAAAACGTCAGAAAATTTTATACCAAAGAGTGATCAAAATAAAAATTTCTTTTTTAGGTTCGTTTTTGTCTAAAAGATGATGTAAATTTAAAAATAAAAAAATAATTACTTTTTATAAATGTTTATGTTAAAAACAGCAGCAGCATTTTGTTAGCTTATAACTCATTACAAAATGTGCGTCATTATTTTGACAATCAAGCGATGGCTCATGGCCTAAAGCTCATCTAACTGATACTTAAGATAATATTTCATTTGGAAACGTTGTACTTCTGTAATATCCCTGCCATCAGTAACCATCTACTTTAATGGCTGCTTTACTCTTAACGTACAAAAAAAGAAAAGAAAAAACAACAACAAATCAAAGAAAGAAGGAAAATGTTAATTAAATATTTTATAATTTATTTGAGCCTTTGATTCCAATTAAAGTTCGCTTTTAAAAGTGTAACACAAACAAAAAATTTGATAATATTTTCCTTAAAAAAAAATACAAATATTATTCACATTCTTTCGAGTGGAAACATCTCGAATTTTTTTTTTTTTTACCACAGGAAATGAAAATTGTCTCCCAGAAAAAGTATATATTTTTTAATAAAATTAACCTCAAGAATACTAAAGAAAAACGGTTTAAATAAACAAAATAAAAGAAAGAAGAGCATAAAAATAAAAAATTAATTAGTTTTTTACCTTTCAACGTTTGCCAATAAGACTTGTCTGTCTATAGGACGCCCTGTGCGAGTATATGGAAATAGAGCGCAACGAAATGAATAGATTGAATGATTTCTCTCTTCTCGTTGCCTTTGCAAATTAACAACTTTTCTAACAAAATCTTGCAAACGAAACGTTAAGAAACAAAATGGCAGCTATCATTGCAGCCAACACTGACTGTGTTTATGGCATCTCAAAGGAATTTGAAGTACCAGTAGTACACAGAAATAAAGAGTAACACTGAACGCTGGAGAGAAGAGATAAAAAACAAATCTCGTGCGATTCCGAAATTGTTGCCCAAAAATAAGCACGAAATTTCAATTAATTTTCTTTAATTCCAAATACACTGTTTAGGGTTAAGCAAAGGTGAGATGGGTTAAGAAAATTAAGAAAAAGAAAGTTTTCTTTATGAATTATTTAGCGTTAACACAACAACAAGTGTAGTGAGATTAACAACAATAAGAAAAGTACACCTTTTTAAGGATAATTTAATTTGGTGAGGGAAGGCAATTAATGAACTCGTTAAAACACTAACGATCTTCTCCCACTATTGTTTCACTTTTTTCCAAAAAATTTCTTTTTAATTTCAATAAAATTCATTTTTTCTTAATGAAATAGCAAAACAAAGGCTTTGTGTCTTAATGATAAAAATTTATTTGGTTAGGGAAGGACACAAAAACACAGCCCAGCCATAGGGAGGAAGAATTTCGACTGTTTTCAAAAAAAAAAAAATAAATAAATTATGTTGAAACAAGAACTGAAATAAAGAATTTAATTCACTTTGCACAAATGAAATAAATAAATAAATAATAAAAATATGTTTACAAAATATCCTTTTAAATGAAACTCACAAAAAAATCCTGTGATTTGAACATTTCGTTTTATTCTTTAATATTTATTCATTTGTATGAATGAATGAAAACGAATGAAACATTTACATGAAATAGAAAAAATGTTAGAAAAAAGTAAAAGGAAAATGACAAGAATGAAATGAAATGAGACAGAAATTCATTCAAACGTAAATGTAATAGAGGCAGAAATAAATGTTCTTTTCAGGTCAAGCATATGATGAGCGTACTCTTCCTTCTCCTTTTCTTTTCTTTTTCTCTAAGGCTTTATAGTTTTATATTTTTATTTTTTATTTTTTTAGTTTTATTCCCATTATATAACCTTTACATATGTAACTACTTCAACAACTATTTATGGTAACCAGTTATTTAAAGCAATGAATTCTTTAAGAAATTTAAATCTATTTGAAGATCCCATATCACTTCTTGTACTTAATTTTTTTTAAAAACCATACTCTTTGAAGAGATTGCCTTGAAACTGGTCGAGTAGCAGATATGAAAGACTTTAGTAAGGTACAGTTGGTCCCAATTTACGTGCCACAGCAAAAGAAGGGCTTATACGTTAAATTGAAAACTAGCACAAGGGGAAGCTACGAACTAACTAAGAGGCTAAATAATGCCAACCATCGGGTCCAAAAACACTACGACCCGAGAACAAAAATGAAGAGCATTTGGCAAAGCATTGAGGTGGACATAATGAGCCTATTCGGAGCAAACAGGCTTAAGTGGGCGGTAGTGTTACAAAAATCAGGTTGAGCACCCCTGATGAGTTGAAATTCAGAAAACTAATTCATCCCACAGATTCATTCAGTTGAACTAGTGCGCTGAAGAGTGAGTGGCCGGCATGTCTAAGAGTCTCAAGTTATCTTATTTTTAACTCTTTTATGTACAAAAGATATTCCTTAGCTGATCTGTTGTTCATTTTTTACAAAACAAAAGTGGCAAAAAATGACAACAGAAACGAAAGCAAAAGAAAAAAGGAATTTTTTTTTTTATCTCCGAGTGTAATTCGCTTTTTGCAAAATATAAAAATTATTTTTTATGGTTTTTGTGCAATAAAAAAAATTCTCCAAATATTTTCACAAAAAAAAACCTTAAACGTTATTTTAGAAAAGCATTCTAAACTGAAAAAGGAAAACAGATGGAGTGAAGGAGAGACAAAAGTATCATTCACTTGTATTAGTTTTCTTTTGTTTTCATTTCATTTTGTCAAACAAATTTTTTTGTTTTTTCCTGATATTTGAATTGAAAAAATGTTATTTGCAGAACTAAATGCATATGTGCCATGGAAAAATTATATGAAATTGTAAAAATTTGTTACCAAATAAGTCAGACTAACACATTCACTAACATACGCACAACAATAATGACAGATTTTTATTAAAGCTGCTGTAGAAAAAAAATAATTTTCTAGAAGTGAATAGGTATGCAGTACATATACATATAAATGGACAAAACTAGAACGTAAAAGCTTATAGAAACAACATATCCAAAGGCATGACACACATACATAATTATTGAAATTTAACTAAAATTTAAAAGATTACTTACTTACTTATGTGACACTACAACCGTATGTCGGTTTTGGCCGAATCCAAAAAAGCACGCCAGCTGGATCTATCCTGCGCTTACTGGCACCAGTTTGAGATTACAATGCTGTCAGATTCAGCAACACTTGGTCTCTCAAAGGCCTGCCTTGCCGAAGTTTCTTCATACACATGAGAGACGTGGCCAAACTACCGCAGCCGCACCGTATACACGTCCTTATACAGCTTGCACAGCTCGCTATTCCAACGTGAGCTCTATTCACCTCCTATACATAGATGAAGTATTTTCCTTTCGAACGCTCGTCGTTGCTCGCCAGTGCCCATGCTTCTGCGCCATGCAGCAGAATAGGTTCGTCTAAGGAGTGCAGTGCTCCTCAATTATCTACTGAGCCTAAAATAGCATCGGTTGATTCTCCGTTTGATCTTCAGGCTGACGTCGTACGCGGTGTTAATGCTGGTACCAAGATAGACATAATCCTTCACTACTTCACTAATCGTGGACTCTTTAGTTGTTGACAACAGATACTTAGTCTTGTCTTCATTCACCACGAGACCCACTTCAGACGCTTCTCTCTCTAGACTGGAGTACGAAGAAGATATAGTGCGGCTGACAATGTCGTCGGTGTATACCAGCAGCATGGCGCCCGGCGGCACGAATAATGTACTTCAGTAGAAAGTCGAAGAAGTAACAAGAAAAGGAATCGGGCAGGTCCTTTCCAATTCCGACAGAGCTTTCGATGGCGCACAACGTCATACTCAACAGCAGTATAAGTTGAGTTGACATACTCAACTCAGATATGGTGCTGTAGAGGCAATTCCTATCTATGCTGTTAGAGGCGGCTTTAAAACCAACTAATAGGTGGTGAAGGCCGATATTCTTCTCCTGGGTCTTCTCTAGGATTTTAGGTATTGTAAAAATATAGTCTAAAAATATAGTCTTTACCAGATTTGAAGCCGCACTGATAGGGCCACATCAGCTTGTTGCAATATTACATGTACATTATTCCAACGACATCCCAAGTGAAACAAGGTGGACTTCTCTCAATCAATGAGCTACACCCGATTCTCTTTAGAGACACATTGAAACGGACCTGCTATTTGACACCAGCTTCGAACGGCATATACATAAGTTAGAGATGTTTTTTTAGCCTAATACTCATAACCAGTCGCTAGCAGTGCTATGACGAGATACCGCTGTTGAAAATTATCAGATAGTCTGGCCTGGTATTTAAGTGACGACCTCTTGGCTGGTAGTCTGGCTGTCTTACCTACCATACCACAGTAGCACACAATACGATATTAATCAAACTATTCCCGCGGTACTTTGCAAAGATGAGAATTTAAGAGATAACAAGCGTTTGTGCCCTTTCCTCTATTTGATCAATTTGCTTATGTAAACAAACTTTCAAAGTCAAGTGTAGGGTAAAACAAAAAAAAAACGAAAAAAAGATCATCTTTAATACAAAGAGTCGCAGAATAATCAAACAACTCATACATTTCTAGTGGCAACCATTATTTCTCTTGTTTTGTCTTCTCATTTTCTCGCTTTCTATTTTAAAAAGTAAAACTAATTTTTCTTAACGAAATTAAAAATCGTTTCATTTTTAATAAAACTCTTTTTATTTTGTCATAAATTAAAAAATTTCGGACATTAATTAAATGTAAAACAACAACAATACTATTAATTTCACACTGACCGCACCATAATTGCTCACATTTATTACGCTCAGATTCATTAGTTTTCCTACCAAAACAGGTAAGTAACGGCAAATAATAACAAAATGAAATAGAAGAAGAAGATGAAGAAGAAGACAGATAATTAGTGCAACAAAGATGTTATAATGGCAACAGTAGAAACAACAACAAACATCCCTTTACCTGACCAAACGTCTATGCAACCAACACAATCAACCAGTCCCATGAGCCAAACAATTATACGACCCAACGACCAACAACATAAACAACAGATTGCCATTTGGCTCTCGACAACACATCGGTTTGTTTAGATACTCGTAGCCCGTAACAATGAATGGAAAATAAGACTCCAATACGACCCATCCAACCCATTCATAAGGAGAGGATGCCATTGTGTACGAATAAGAAATAAAAGTTAAAAAATAAAGAAAATGAAAAACCAGCCGTAAAACAATGAACGAAAATAATTATTACAAAATAATTAAGGAAACAACTGATGTATTCTGTTGTTCTTACTTCGACTACAACAAAGTATCCTTTTCTGTCTATCGCTCTTTCCTTTCTGTGTCTCAATCTCTCTCTCTTTCTCTCTCTCTCTGTCTCAGACCATATAACTGGTCGAGAATTTTGTTAAAATTCTTTCACAAAATAAAAGTTTACAATTTATTTGAGAGTATTTAGAGCGAAAACCCATTATAGCGTTAGACCGAAGCAATAGAAAGATAAAGAGGAAGAGGAAGTGATGGGAAAGATTTTATGTTTTTCCAAAGCGAAGCACTTAAAACTGTTTTAAACCTCATTTCTTAAACGTGAAACCCATTTTTATGTCAAATAAATTTCAATTGTTCGCTTAAACTTACCTTTTGAAATTCGCTATCCTTTTCGCACTTGTTTCATAGATTTAGTCTAATATATGTACTTTCCCTTTATAATCATCCATTCATTGTTTTTAATACAAATTTATAGACACTGAAGCAGCAGTAAAGACAACAAAAATTAACAGATTTTTTTTATTTTCTTCTATCGAACTGCCATAAATTGTTCTTTCATCGGCTTAAGAATGCATAAACATGGTGAAAAACATGTTTTAAAACTGGAATAGGTCATAGCAGCTTGGAAAAATGGCATAAAGTTGAATTTTTATGATTCCACTGAAAAAAAGTGGAGATTTAGTGAAAAGAATATTCAAATAATAACCTGAAAATAACTTAAAATACCTTACAATCACTTAGAATATCTGACAATCATAAAAATAAATTATTTTCTTGAGTGAATTTTTAGTGCAAACATAACAATGCAAACGTATTATTATTTTAATTTTAATCTTCGCCCAGAAGTGAAACATGAATCTACACCATACATTGCACTACAATTACTGCAGAAAACTAACAAATCCTATTCATTGGAACCTATTTAATTGTGCTGTATAAGCTAACAAGCAGCACATAATCATTCTCATCAAAACAATTAAATTAAAAAAGAGTTGAAATGGTTTATATGAATTTACAAAATATAGCCTGATACCGGCCATTGATAAGAATATCAGTTAAAGTAACAGAAGGCATCGTCTGCATTACATAAATACTAACCTTGATTCATAATAAAACCCAATGCATTATATCCTTTTACATTTAGTCTCGACGAAAACCAGAGATCTAGAGATTTCACTACCATATTTCTCAGTGATAATTCTACCCAATTCAGCAAATATCGTTGCAACAGTTCTTGAGAAAGATACACCAGATATTGAATACGTTTTGTAGATTAGGTGATAATACAGTGCGACAACGACCTGGGAAATAATACTACTTTTCTGATAGGCGCTGCCGAGCGGAACAAGGCTCTGTTTTTGAAATTTTCATCTCAAGTTACGGATAAAAAACCGGGGTTTCTGACTTTTTTGCGCTTTTAAGCGAACTTAGTTGAATATTATCCGACTTAAAGTTTCTTTTCGAATTGAATGTAAGGAAGAGAAACAGGCCTTTAAATGTTATATATGTCGTTTAAATAGCCTTGAATAATCTGATAATCCAATTTTTAAACATTTTTTTTTATCACTATTTTATATAGGAACCGTAATATTAATGAATTAATTCAGGAATTACTTTAAGTTATAAATAAAATAAAACTTATGGCTTAGAAATCCGTTGGTAGTTGCTGGAATTATTAAGGTTTTTCGTAATGCAACTCATGAAAAAATTGTAAAATTTTCAGCAAAATGGTATTACTTTTATTACTTTGAAGCTGTACTTTTAAAAAAGTTTAAAATTTTATAAAAAAAGTATGACTATTTCATGAGCTGCTTTACTAAAATATTTAATAACTACGTCAATTTTCAAAAAACTTAGCTCATAAGCACATGAAGGTCCGAAAAACCGGTTTTTTTACCAGTAACTCGCGATGAAAATTTCAAAAACAGATTCTTGTTCTGCTCGGCAACGCCTATCAGAAAGAGAGTACCATTTGCCAGGTATTTTTTTTGTTGCACCGTGTAATATAATAGAGTAAGATACTCGAAAATAAAGCGAATTTTTCTTCAAGTAATTAAGACTCAAAGTTTCAGAAAACTCTTGTCAATATACTTACACTAAAATTGTATAATACCTTACTAGCCGCCTACATGTGAAAAAAAAACCTTTTTTTTAAATATTCGGTTGAAAATCGTAAAAACTTTCGATTGGAACCAAGACTAGCTGTAAAGAGTTTTTTGCTTAAACCAATATGTGTTGCCATTAATTAAGTAAATTTTAAATGAATGTTGTTGTTTTTTACTAGCATTGTTGTTGTATTAGTTATTTTAAATAAAATGTAATTGAAACGAAACACAAGGTCCTTAAAGGTCCTTAACAATGAAGAGACACTTACACTTACTTATACACTCACACGACTACAAACAAATACGATTAGAAAAGCTGTTATTAAAAACATTTTTTTGTTTTTTTTTTTTCCACTTCACTTTTTTCGCTTAGTAAATAAAAAAGAATTTGTTTAGAAAACACAATACTAATGGCTAGTTTAGGCACAAAATGTTTATAACATATCGTGTGTATGCATGTGTATGTGTATGCAAAATATCCTCCATATTGCATTAAAATAAAAGAATAAATCAAAAACCAAAACAAGAGCATAAAACTGAAGGAAAAACTATTTATTTTTTACTTTTTTTCAATTATTTTAAATCAATAGTAACGCTACGGAAATTGGACACAAGTTTAATGAAAAAACTATAAAAATTACAACAACAACAATGGCGCAACTACAAATAACAGTAACTTTACAAACTACTACGACTATACTACAATACTTCTACAACAATTCAAACTGACAACAACATCATAAATCATTAAATCATCCCAACAACTACTTTTACAAGTTTTTGATCAATTAACGAGAGAACATTATGTAAATCAGTGCCCGTCAAACACATACATTGTGATTTTGTTGCTGGGTGAGTTAGCAACGGTTCTCTCTTACATAATGCACTTAGAAAAACTTATAGTAAAAACGATATACATATAAACAGAAATATTCTCTTAAAGTATTTCATATTTTCAACAAATCAAAATGAGATACATTTTTATATCCATTAAAATGTTTTGCTACGTCATATGTAATGCAGCACGACAACGTACGTGCAGGCCTGCCATATTTGCCGATTTTTTGCTTTAAAATTAATAAAATGCCGATTTGCCGATTTTTGCTGCAAAAATGCCGATTTTTCGAGGAAATCTAAAAACACGGCAACTTTATTTGCTTTAGTAAAATTTGAAATTTTGGAGAAAACTGAAATACTTGCTTCATGTATAACCAAATGTTTTTAACTCAACTCATAATCGGACACAGTAACGTATGAATACTTAAAATACCATAGTCGGTCAATTAATAAAAATTTTCATATCCTTTGTAATCTAGAATAGACAGAAAGCTTCTTAGAATTGATTTTGAAGAATTTTGTTATACTTCCGGCTCTATGGAGTTGAATATTTCTAATAATTACTTTAAGACAGCGTTGGCAGCCCTCTCGGTAACACAATTAAAACACCCAAGTTTTATAGGATATTATATTTAAAAAAATCCTGGTTTTTGTATAATCAGTAAAACATATTTAATTTAAAGGTTTTCACGGTATATTTACTAAAAACTAAATATAATTTATGTATTAGTTGTAGAAACGAATTAATTTTTTAGCTCCAAAAATGATTTTTTTTTTTAAGATAATGAATTAAAAAGTAAATCATAATATTGTCCATCCGCGCTAACAACTTTTCCCTGCCTCTCAAGTAATTTTTGAATCTCGCTTAGAAAAAGCAACTCGTCTTTTACACATCTCTGGCGACGTAAAGATAAAAACTTTATCATGTTTGTCCTTATATTCCGGCCATTTTTCTCATAACTAAGTGTCAAACAAAGTAATTGTAGTGTGTACCGTGATTTTAGCAGCTCATAGTACATAACGCCATCTTGGTCCTACCGAGAGTGCAAAATAATAAATAATAGGACATAGTAATTGTACTGACAAACAAAAAAAATATTGTAGAATTGCACGAAATTTAAAAGCAGTAACAAAACCCACCAACATCCATGCTTTAAGCTGTCGACTCTTTTTGATGGCCTTCCATAGCCAACTCATCCAAAAAATATTCAATTACGTAAATTTCTGGGTTCAACGCGGGTATTTCTTAAAGTTTGGAATAGTTAAAGATCAACGAAAGCTTTGTGACACCTGCCATGTGTTTGAGATCGTTCTCTTGATAGAATTCGCTATTGTTGGTTATACTCAATTTTCCTGCATTTTGTTTTACATTTTTTTCTCGAATATTGAGACAATCAAATATGACCATTGTACTAACAATAAAATGCAATTTGTTTGTATAACTTTAATTTTATTTTGTTATTTTATATTATTTTATACCTCGTATTATAACCATTGCTGAATTGTTCTGTTTTGTTAATAAAAATATCATTATCGTATTTAAAATCTTAATTAGCCTATCTTTTGCTGATTTTTTTAAGTGCCGATAATGCCGATTTTATTTTTTAAATATGCCGATTTTTAATCAAAATTATCTGGCAGCCCTGCGTACGTGTGTACACGTAAGAGATTAATTGTTTGTTGTTATTTTTTGTCCAATGTGTGAACACTTACTTAGCAGTGAGAGAAAGAGAATGAATTATCGCCGCGTAGCCGTTCTGAGTGATGCCAAGTTAGATTTAGCACTGCAAATTCAGCACTTTTTCTTACTATTATTTCGTCCTTTTTGCCTGTTTTCACTTTTCGTTTGGTACTGTTACATTTTTTGTTTTTTGTCACTATGATAATTTTATCGATGAACCATCATCACAATATCAATATCAAGTAGAAGTTTTTATGAAATTGTCATAAATGAAAAATTTAGTTGATGAATCCTTACACAAACAATAGGAATTATGCATGACATAATTGCATATCACCATACTAAAAAAGCAGAAATTTAGCGACATTATTATGAGTCGACTTCGTTTCTTCTACACCTGCCCATTAACGAATAAAGTACAATGATTTCTGATGATATTTTTTGCCAAAACTCACTAATATACGGCCAGCATGACAAAATCAACTTCTATCAGCTACAAAAATTTGTACAATTATTTTAAAAAGTCATAATTCACTATGACATTCGCCACTGGGATAGAACTCTGAATTCATGTGGCAGCATTAACTAGCGTTCTTCAGGGATGTATTCTATCTCTTATTCTCTCTAAAACCTAGTGATTTTTTAAGAGCTTTCGGAATTGATTTAAAAAAAATACATAAAATTTAGAGAAATTGTATGAAATCTTTATTTGAGTCGATAGAACGATCTATATAATTCTATGTTTAAAGATGATTTCATGTAAATATTGAGCACGGCTACGCCGAATAAATCCTTCAATATTGGCTTCCAGTGCGTCAACCGTTGCGAGCGTGTCTCTATAGATATTAGCCTTAACATAGCCCCACAAAAAATAGTCTAAAGGCGTAAAATTGCACGATCTAGGTGGCCAATTGACCGGTCTCAAACGTGAAATAAATTGTTCACCGAACTTGTCTCTCAATTGGTCCATTTTTTTTAAATTCCATTTTGGGCAAAAAACAAAACAAAAATTGTAATCATCGCACAGTAGCGCTCGCCATTCACAGTAACGTTCCTGCCTCCATCGTCTTTAGCTCCTTACCCACACCAAACAATGCAATTTACGGGATGCATTAGCAGTTCTTACAGTTCCGGCTACTCTCTTTTTAAAATAAAATTCAATAATGTTTAAACGTTGTTCGTTTGTAAATCGATTCATGGTTAATAGACCAAACCAAACATGTAACATTTTACACGAAAACAGCTGAGCTGCCAAAACAAATGTTGATAAGAAAAACACCAGATAAATAGTGCTGCACCTGCAAACACAGGTATTAGATGATGGCTTAACCAATAACCTCGAGCCTGGCATATGCAGACCATACATGCTTCTTATTGTACGACCACCAATATATGTCGCAAAACATAAAACCTTCGAAACCATGGCTGCAAATGCTCGTCTTAAATTAAATACTCTCGATACAAGGTGATAAGCTAAAATGATTTAAACAAATGTAAATAAAAAAATAATAGGAAGGAAATACAATCAAATTCATATCTTGTAGAATTCTGACTCATACGAGTGCCTGCAGTGAAGATGTATCTGACTGAATTTCAGGGGCTAACTGGTCTAAAATTCATAATTGTCCTTTGTTATTTTTAGCAACATAACACGGTGCGACAAAAATTAACAAAGTCTAAATATCTGGGCAATGATACTAAGTAGAATGATAATGCTTAAGTAGACTTAAGTAAACACAAACACATTCCTCATCCAATTTTTTCCACATATTTCAAGTTTACATTCGTTTTTTCACACTATTTTATATAGAAACCGTACTATTGATAAATTAATTAACGAATTAGATGAAGTTATGAATAAAATAGGACATACGGTTTAGAAATCTATTGAAATTGAAGGAGCTATTAAGCGTTTTCTTAATTTAACGCATGAAAAAATTTATTTCTCTTCTTTCCAAAGCCGAAAAGAAACTTAAAATCGGGTAATATTCAACTAAGTTATTAGCTTTTAAGTACGTGAAGATCTGAAAAATCGGTTTTTACCCGTCATTCAAGGTTTTGGGGATATTTCGAAAATTTCAAAAACGGATACTTCGGATACTCGATAGTGCATATCAGAAAAATAGTGTAATATTTCACATATTGTAGACCAATTGCCATTACTACCACTCAAAAAAAAAAAACAACAACGAAAATTATAAATGAAAAATAATTGTGCGGATATCAAATGTGTTAGGGAAGTACTACGGTATTTTTTAATTTAAATACTTAAACAAAAATACGATCGCATCAACCTTCCCATCACTGGCCTAAGCTAAAAATCGGAAAATTGTTTGTAAATTAAATACAGATTTGCTGAGTTGAAATAAATCTTTTTTTATTTAACTTTTTTTTTTAAACTTACCGAAAACCAACAACTTTCGTTTAAAATAAACTAAAAATCAGGATGAAAAACTATTGGTCTTGGATCTGCGTTTTTTTTTTTTTAAGTAACAACCTTTAGTCACTACAATTTGGACACGATTAAAATCAAAAGAAGGAAGTTTAAGGCTACTAAAGCAAAAGAAGCTGTAAAAATTTAAAGAAATGCTGTTGCTTTCCACAGAGTTATTTAAAGGAAAACATCGAAAAATGCAAAGATTTTTAAAGTGGCTAAGAGATGTATTTAATGACACTTCCGCACTTGTTTAGTTATTTTCAACTAAAATTTCAAGGCGTAATAACGAAAAAAAAGTTTTTTAAAAGAATTTCATACCGACCCTTTGCCATAGTCTGACTTTAATATTAGCAGCCGCGTAGGTAGGAACACTTATTGAGAAATTCATTATAATCGCCTTAATGACTTTCTAAATCAGGAAATGCTATACAACAATTTCATAATTCCAAACGATAATACAAACAAAAGTCCACTTGAATTGAAAAGACTCTCTTAAAAGTTATGGTTTAAACATTTTCTGAAATATTAATTGATTCTTTATTGTAAAACAATTCCTTTCCACTATTCTTCTTTCATCTGCTGTTGAGAGAAAATTGAAAAAAAAAGAGAAATAATTTTATTGCTTCAACAGAAAAGTCACTGATTAATTAATGACTGAATGACTGACTGAATAAATGGATGACTGGCTAGACAACTTGGAGCAAAATCTTCAACATCCCAATATTTTTTACACTTGATCTCATTTGAACATCATCTACAGGAATCCTAAAGGGAAGACCCTAAAGGAAATGGTGATTGGCTACTGACAAAATAAGCGAAATGAGAATTGAACGACTCTAAGTGTATAAAAGAAGTAAACGGTTGAATAAACAAGGAGATGGTGGCTAGAAGAGGGAAAAGAAGGAAAGGAAGAAAAAGTCATTCAAAAGAGGTGGTTTAAGTCTATCAAGAGTTATTGATGGTCATTTAACTTTTTCCTGTTTGTTTCTTTTTTATTTGTTTTTTTTTTTATACAATATCAATAGAAATTAAAAAACAACAACAACAACAGCAGCAGCAGCAACAGCAACAAGAAAACAACATATTGAACTTATTCAATATTTATTTTTGTTTCTGTTTCGTCAGGCTAAAATGATTGTTTATTCAATTAGAACCAGGCTAACAACCATATCAAAAGCACACAAACTACAGCAACATTCGTACCAGCAGAAAACATTAAGGGCAAAGTAAGCCAATACCTAAAATAGAAGAAGAAAAAAAACGATGGAAACAACAACGAAAACAAAAATGTGAAGAATAACCATAACAGTTCGTTAATTAATTAAATTGAGAAAAATTACTTACAAATTCACGCTCTCTCTCCCGTCTCATGCTCTGTAACTATTTGAAACACAACAATGTTGCCATTAAGTTTTTCAAAAAACGTGCGATATAAAATTCTATGTCGAAATTGTAAAACTTGTTTCATATTTAACAGTATGCACAATAACGGTCAATGCATATTTTCTACTACTGAACCCTTCACAAGTTGGGATGCAAACGGTGTATCGATGTTTAGAAAACATCGAGGTATCGTGCATAATCATCGATATTTTGATGGATCGATACATCATTTTAATAATTTTTTTTGGCGTTGCTTAGCTCAACTACCCGGCGACGTATTTGAGTGACATTGTCACTATGATATGAAATTATAATAAATGAACAATTTATTTGATGAAACCTTGTGAAAAAGCCAAAAAACAAAGGGAGTTATATGTGACAATGTCATTGAATGTCACCATAAAAAAGAACGCTGAAATTTAGAGACATTGTCTACCATGAGTCAACTACAATACATACTTAACGCTGCAGAATTTTGTCTGCTACCTACCACGTTAACGAATAAACCACTAAAGATTCTCAATGATATTGTCTATTAAGACTTAATAATATACGGACACTTGCAAGATAAAATTAAAATTTTATTTCAATAATAATTTTCCATTGTCAGCGCTTGTTACGTTGATTCACTATGACGTTCGCCGCCGGGTAGTTGTTATTTATGGCATTAAAATATTTCGCCGTTGCACTTCTTCTGATATCTTATTTAGTTATTAAATGCTGGACAAATAAAACATCGGAAAAACACTGATGTATTTATTTCATTAACGATGTTTTTCAACATCGATGTTTATTGTAAAAACGTCCATGTTTTTTTTTTTTGAACGATATTCATTGTGATCCTACCAGCACAAGTGACATCGCCAAAAATAGGTAAATCTGCTGAGGCTTTAGATGTCTTAGCCTTGACTGGATATCACATTTGTCATAAATATTTGGATACAAAAAGTCTTTGAAACAGATTTAATAGTAATTCGAAATAAAAACCTGACTAGACCCAGTGAAGAACAAATGCTGTTCCATCAAAATAAACCACGAGTGCACACGTGAGTAGTCATTCTTGCAAATATTCATAAATTGGACTAGGAACTGCTAGCCCATCTAACATACTCTCTAAACTTGGATACTTGCGACTAATTTTTATAGATAATGGGATGATAAGAGATTTTGATTTAAGCATGGGATCATCATTAAAATAAGCTCCTAATTTGAGGGCTTTGAGGAATACAATTAAAAAAATTAAAATCGAAATCATGGAAAAATGTATTGTTGAAATATATGAATATGGTAACACAATGGTAACACTGATATTTGCATGGAAAAGGAGAATGATGATACAAATTTCTATCATTTTAGTGGTAGAGAGACAGAGAAAGAAAAGTATTTTCAATACAAAACGAATTGGAAGAAACAAAAGGTCAGTCAAATGGAAAAACGATTTCAATGTCGATTAACATGGCGAAGGCATAAAAATTATATTATGTATGTATGTATGTATTTATTGTATGTGTGTAATAATAAAATAAGCCGAATATGCAAATGTTGTTGTAAATTAAAACCCAGGAACATTATTCAATAAGGAAAAATGAAAGAGAATATGGTGATTCCTATGCATGTAAAATTTTATTAAATTTTGCTAATATTTCTTCTAAACATCTTTCAATCAATATTAATATTAAAATTTCCATGCACGTTTTAATACCTCTTTCAACTTCCACTTTGCTTTCGGCCATTTTTTTCATCATTTCCTTACTTTTCTTGAGCCCATTAAGCAAGCTATAGCAGCACCTTGAGTTAAGACTGCCAATAAAGGAAGTAAATGAATATGAAGAAAAATGATTTCTTTTATTATCAGTATTATTATGAAAAGGGAATAAAAAACAAGTAATTCTTTACTTATATTGAGGAAAACAAGAAAAGAAAAAACGAAAGAAACCACAATATTAAATAATAACCAAATATGTACATACATGTATGTATGTACGTATGTATGTATGTGAGTGTAGAAGATACAAGTAAGCTTTTCTTTCTTCTAAAAGCCATAAACACGGAATATAAAAATAGATATTCATTCGCAAAAGAAGTATATTAAAATGCATAAAAGCAAAGGAAAAGGAAATTTAAATGTTAAGCACCGGCAACATGTTGCACATTTTTAATTTTTTTACCCTCAAGTTACATGAACCAAAGAAATCTATTCAGAAGCACACAAGAAAAAAAACAGTGAAAAAGAGCAATAATGTTACGTCCCTACCTTTAATGCGAAAATGAAAATGAAAAATGAACAACAACTGCAAAGACAACGGCAACAGCAACGGCAGCGGCAATAGAAAAATAAACTTATAAATGCGTAGAAGACCAACCGTCCTGCACTGAAACAATAGATGAAGAAAATAATCGAAAGAAGAACTGACGAGCTTCCCTAAGATGAAGAAACCTGTCATACCATATATGCATACATATGTATGCAAATACGTATCTAGAATATTGGCATAGCAGAGTTTCTTTACCATCTTCTAACAGTACTTTAGAGACAAGAGTAAAGCTTTAAAATTTCCAATATGTCAACCCATAAATATTTGATTCAATATTCTCTCGTTATTTTGTGCCAAATTTGGTGAAGATCGGTCCATAATTAAAAAAAAAAAAAAATCATAACTGATATAAATCGAAAATCTCTAACGCCTTAAGTGTGTTGTGATTTCTTAATGAAAATTAAAATCAGATTACAACTGCTTCAGGCCATATTCAGCAAACAAAAGGCAACAAATTCAAATCTTACGTTAATTTTTGGATACCCTTTACAAGACAAGTTTGATGTTGCTACTCTTCACACTGTTTGGGAACTACTGCTGTAGTATAAAAAGTTATATTAAAAATAAAGTGATTTTTAATGACATAAAAATATTATTTTGCTCTTTTTTTTCTTTATTATTCCCCCGGTACTATAAAACATAAAAACCTATTCTGGACGATTTGATACGTTCGCATAAACAACAACAACAACAACAACAAATAATCATTATAAAAATAATATTAAAAGAAAAAATTAATCGTGTGTTATAGAATGAGTGCCAACAACACATATGTATACACAGATATGTACATATGTGTCTCTATGTATGTCTGTTATATAAAGTGTGTGTGTTTTATATACTCGCACACATATTTACTTGTGTACACATGTCAGCTTATTATTGTAGCAGATCTAAGCCCATATACTCTGTGTATGGTATGTAACATGTAATGGCCTTACAAACCGCACTCACACACTTTCACACGCCAATATTTTCTTCTAAAGAGTATTTGTATGTAGGAGTGTGAGTTTAAATTAAGTCGTAATGTGAATATGAATAAATTTTTTTTTTGCAATTTAAATAATTTTCATTAAAAAAAAATGCTTTCAAATTATTGCCAAACGTTACACCATTATGCTATCTTTTGTTCTTTTATATTCCACTTGCAGTTTATTTTTTCATTTGATTCGTAGACTTCAAGACAGCAAATTAATGACAGTGTTTTTCCAAGAGGTTAATGACTTTTAAAGGAGCATTACCAACCTCATCATCATTGCTTTCGTCCTTATATGCTGAAATATGGTTTGTTTTATCAAAAACATTATTAATAAATGATTAATAAGAAATTACTTTTTATGGTAGAAAACGACTGGTTTAGACTGGTTGCTTTGCCTGTCTGGCTGCTTCACTGCTTCACTACTTCACTGCTTTACTGCTTAATTCCATAATAAATTATTTTTGACAAAATGCTTTAGTCTTTATGGCTTTAGAAGGGAAAGAACGACCAAAGATATGAGCAGTAAGTCTAAATAATAAAGTTGTTTGTAAACAACATGACAGGAATATTTTACTTTACGAATATTTTTTTTGTTTTTCTTTAATGGCAATAAACATGGTCATGTAATATGTAATTTTTTTTTTCTTTTCTATAAAAATTTCTTGATCTTGACTTTAAAGTTACTGTGGGCGTTTTTTGTTTCTGTGTTTAAACAAATTTCTTTTGTTACGAGTATAATTTACTCTTTAATTTTAATAATTAAGTACGTAGATATTAAGAACGATTCTCTTCTATAATCGCTGCTTAATTTAGGCTTTAATTTAAATGGCAAATTAATAAATTTGTGTGTGTGTGTGTGTGTGTGTGTGTCTGTGTGTTTTTATTTTGTTTTTAAGACAATTCAAACAAAGTGGCAAACTTGTTAAAGTGTTTGTTTCTATCACTTCCATTTCTATAGCCTTAAGCTATTCAAATTAACACATTTTGAAAATTACAACTTTTTTTTAATTTCCTCACAACGTAAAAAATGGATTTTAAAAGAAAAATTGTTTTGACGCCTAAACAAAACAAACAGTCAACAGAGACAACATAAATAAATTTTAAAATTGAATTAAGAAACAGAGACGACAATGACTAGAGAAACACAAGTAAGACAAGAACACAAAGAACTTGAAGAACAATTAGACGTCAGCAGCTTAAATTCAAGACAAATGGCAACATTCCTTTTTTATCTTTCTTTCCTTGACTTGCTCTTGTTCTCTATTACAATTACACGTACACACATCCACACTTACACACATACACTCTAACTTTACTAATTAAACAAGAAAAAATGGGAACAAAAACAAAATAAGAAGCTTGAATTAAAAAAAACAGCTAAGTAAACAAATACAACAACACCACACATATATTTTCATATTCATATTTTAAGTAATATTTTACAAGAACAACAACAGCAATAACAATAACGACAACGACGACGATGACAACGACGACAACAAATGGAAAATCTCTCACGTACGTTGTACGTGTATGTGTTGTGTGCATGTGGGCTTCAAATTCCATGTTAATGAAATGTAGCTTTAAAACAAAACATGACAACAACAATAGACTTTGAAAATTAGAATAGAAACCTTTAGCAAGTACAAACAACAAAAACAACAATAATAATAATAATAAAAAAAACAAGACAAAAGAGAACATAAAGAAAAAAAGGAATAAATATCTCTGAATGCAAATCAATAAGACTTGACACTGAAAAATGATTTTCGAACATCAAAATGAAAATGTACGCAACTGCTCTGCCTGCTTGCACTTGAATGATTGTTTTTCACTTTTAAAAACCGAAAAAACAAAAACAAGAGAGAAAGAAATCTCTCACTGCGTCCTATTGATTTTCTTTAAAAAGAAAACACTGACAATGACAGAGACAGAGACAGAGCCAAAAACAATTGAATTGAAATTAAGCGCTAAAAACAATTCATTCGGGTGTTTGTCAATATTTAATTATGCCAGCATGGAAAGCAAAACAAGGTTTCGTTAAAAATCAAATTACAAACAAAAAGACAATATTTGGCAATTTTATTTTTTATTAAATTTTTATTAATTTTTTCTAATCTACAATGGCAAAAATAAAATGTAAACAATTTATTGCCTATCAAGCCCGCCTATACATACATAATATGACCCTGTGATTTTATCGGAAGTAGCTGGAATCACATAATAAATCCAACAAAGTTTAAATAGGTCGACTGTTTAAAAAAAGATGATTTGCATAGAGGAGTACATCTCACAAAGATCTCTACAATTTATTCACTAATTTGAGTGAGATTATTAACCAAGTCAGTATTAATTACAACAAACTGTCAGGAGTAGAAGCACACACACTTTGTTTAAGCTTTCGCATTAAAACTAAGATAATTATCATATGATATATTTTGTAAATAAACACCTGTGAAGAGGGTTGTCAGATCTGGCGAAGTTATTCAGCGTCTTAATGTTCGGTTATGCGACATGGCGATTTTTATTTTGGCGATTTTTAAATTAGTTGGCGATTTTGTTGCCTATTTTTGATTTAAAAAAAAATACGAAAAATTAACAGTATTATGGTGTATTTTAATGCGTCTATAATAGATGCTAGCCGAACTTCAGTTATGTTGTCTGCAACTAGAAATTTCTAGTTGCTGTGTGGAACTGAAACTAATAGATTTTTAGGTTCCACTTTACTTATGTAATACAATATTCGGCAACTGGCAACGAAATAATTTCATAAATGGCACCAAAAAGACTTTATACATGAAAAATAAGGAAAAAATATTAAATGTGTTTGTTTCAGAGCTGCAAAACTATCGATAGTCGGTCCACTCGATAGTTTCGATAGTTTCTTTGCAAACTATCGATACTATCGGATTCTTTTGGGTGCTACTTGTGGCAACAATATTAGAATTTAAGTGAAAGGGCAAAAATAATAATAAATATACAGTGTTGAAGCATATAATAGGGACACTTTATTTTTGTCCAGTATGTTACAGAATTTGATGTATTTAAGATTTTGATACAAGAGTAGTCCCTTCAGACCATGAAGTGTACTCCAAAACTAAAATAGTTAATAAGATCCAGTGAAAGAAAACTGCAGAGAGTATGAAAAGAAAGCGTAGAACAACTGTCAGTTTTGATAAACTTTTAATTCGTTCTTCAAAGATTAATCCCTTCAAGTCCTCAAAAAGCCTAAAAAATGAATTAATTCTCCTGTTTCAAGTCGCACAATAAGAAAAAAAATTTATAGAAACTACACTTATGGGTAAGAGTCGTCGACATGTATCATTTCTCAGCAAGCGGATGCAACACCTGCCACGTAAAAGTCATAACAACATGAAATGTTGAATAATTTGTTAGAAACAAATGCAAAATCGTACGTCTGAACATATTTTAGTTACAATGTATACTTTATTTGAGTTTAATAAATAGAAATTTAAGAAACTGTTAAACTAGGGACACAGTTTTAACTCTAAAAGGTTACAGACATCTAACAACCTGCGTCGAACAATTTTTTGCAAACGTGACTTTGTCTTTGTACATTTGCTGACCTCCATATTTACTCTTAGAATTTGACGATAGTATCGATAGTGAAAAAAAAAACTATCGATGGTCAGTCAAAAACAAAACTATCGATATACTATCAATAGTACTATCGATTGTTTTGCAGCTTTAGTTTGTTTGCTTGAGAAATTCACACATATTCCTCAAGGCTATGAAGTATAGTATAACATCATTCTAAAGGTCTACTTATCTTCTTTCTATATTCACTGAAAAGCTTAAAATCGTATAGTATGCAGATAAGTTATTAGCTTATAAGTGTATGCAGGTACGAAAAACCGGTTTTTCAACAATAAAAATAATTTTTTATAGTTTTCTAGCTCTCAGTAAACTCTAAACTACATTTATTATAGTAAACTTGTACACTTTTGTTTTTGCTAATATTTTTGCTCACAAAATTAGCAAATAATTTTTTTTTGGAAAACAGGGCGCAAAACATCGAGTGTAACTTCGGCTGTGTGGCACGTAGCGCCGTCCTGTTGAAACCAAATGTTGCTAATATCCTCCTCTTCAATTTTTGTGAACAAAATTTCGTTCAACATGGCCGATCTTGGTCTTGGGTGTATCGGCTTTTTAATGTATGCGTGCGGGTTTTCTGTCCCCCAAATGCGACAATTTTGCTTGTTTACATATCCGCCAAGATCAAAAAGAGCTTGATCTGAAAAGATGATTTTTTTTTTGGCAAAATCGTCATCTTCTGTAAGTCGATCGCAGGTCCACCTAGCGAAGCGAAAAAAGCGTATACACAACCATATTCGTTGAGCGAAAGGACAAAACTAATTATCCGTCAAATCAGACATGAGCTAAGTGTTACCATTCACGAAATAAGCACTAGTTGAAAAAAACATTAGATGGCGGACCCGTTATATATTATGGGGAATTTTATTCTACTTTTGGTGAATTTTAACAATTCGAAAAAATTCTTTTCTTATTTGTTTTTAGATAAACAAAAATGTAAAAAAAATGTAAAAATCTAAAAAAAGATTTCTTTAATTAAATTTGGCGAAAAAGTTTTAAAAAAATTCTGACAACCCTGCCTGTGAGTCTTTTGTCGAATATGTTCGAATATAATATATTCGACATAATATGGTTCCATATTACGATGTACGAATTGCATAAATTTTTTAGATTTCGTAAGAACGGAAGCCAGTCATTTTGGGTTTCAATAAAATAATTATTATTAAAAATATAGAAAAATTTTTATTTATTTTTATTGAAATGAAATGGAATGAGTCATGAAACAAAACGAATGTTTTCTCATGAAAAGCAACAACAAAAATCCCCGTTATAAATTAAATTAAGCTAAAAAAAAACTTTCGAATTTCTATATTTAGGTCTGGCTTCAATGCAAACAACAATCACATGTCATACAACTTACAGATGATCCCATTTTATTTCACTTATTTGCATACGAAAAAAAAAATATTTTGAAATCTTTATTAATACAATTTCTTAAACATCATAAACTTTTCCATTTTGAATTTTTGGCGAAACAACAAAAGTAAAATGAAATAAATTTTGATATAAGCAAACATTTTAAATAACGGCGATAAATTCAAATAAAACAACTGTAACAAACAGCAGAACAATGGCTGGCTGGCTTGCTGGCTAGCTGGCTGACATCAACAGGAAATTAACACTTCTGGTTGCCATATTTTTTTTTTTAATTTTATTTCTTTGTTTTATTTTGAAAATTGTTTTTGTTGTTTGTTGTTTTCGTGAAACAGTTATAAGTGTCAATAAATAATGAAACAGTAGCAACTGTTTAACAACAAATTCAACAATTTCATAAATTTTTTATTTAGTTTTTTAATTTTTATTTCAAATTAATTTTTTTTTTTGTTTTTAACTTAATGAAAAAACTTTTGTTAATTTTTATTAAAAAAAACCAATGGCATTAAACAAATATGGAGTTAAAAATTTATTGTTTTTTTTCGTTTTTTTTTTTTTGCATTTCATTCCCTTAACAAATGCAACAATAAAACCCTGAATAACTAAAATGTTTGCAATAAAACATGTCAAAGTCAGTTTATAAATAAAATCGCACACATTCATGTATAGTATACATATGTATGTTTAGAGCTTACGTATGTGTGCATTTTATTATATAGAAATAAAATATTTACAGTGGCATATATATGTATTCATACAGTTAAAGTAGAAAATGCATTTTGTGAAAATTAATTTGCGCTGTTCTTTACAAAAAGTCAACCGCGTATGTACTAATGTATATAATATACAAATATACATACGTATGTGTATGTGTTCAGTTATATTTGCGTTGTTGTTTATAAAAATCAAATCTTTTCTTTTGTACTCGTACACAACAATAGCATAATACAGATCAGCAATACGAGTACTTAACAATTAGTAAATGTCAGCTAAGGCAACAATAAAAACAATAACAAATAAACATATTAATACAATGTAACAAATAGGTATGAAATTGTAGCGTATACATATGTATAGAAGCTTAAAAATACATACGTTGCTTTCATGTAGAAAGGCCTTAACTCAAATTATTTCAATTTTACAGTAGAGTGCAAAAATATAACAGAAACTTGAATTATCATTTTTTATGCAGGATTTAATGAAAATCAAACACAAATTTATTGTTTGCATTACAATCTCCTTATCTTACGCTTAGTAACTTGATGCTTTTTGCAACAAGAAATGTTCGAAATAAGTTAGCGCTTTTTATACAATACAACTGCTAGTAAAATCCTTATTTATGATGCTATCGCATTAGATGCTTGCTATTTGTATACAATATATTGGAATCATTAAATAACTCAATTTCGAAAAGAAAACAAGTTAAGACCTTTCCACATAAGAGCAACGATATATTGTGTGATAAACCCAGTGAACATTTAAATTTAAAAATGACACTCAGTTCTCTGAAAGTCACATTAAATATTAGCACTTTAGGTGTGAATATAGTATAAGCGTATATAAGTAAAGTTTAATTTTAAGTCTTTGTTTGTTTACATGGGAAAAACGTTTCTCTATCGCCTAAAGTAGCATTAACAGACTCAGGTTTACAACACATGAGAGAATCTTCATTTACTAAGGCAAGAGGCAGTTTCACTGTCTTTAGAAGTGTTGCCGCGGAATGTTTTCATTAAAACATCAGTAGGAATTAATTTTTGCTACAAATCAATGTAAGAGCTGTATAAAAGCTCAGCGTAATCATATCGTATAAGTGAATAACACCGCATGCATACCAAAACACTTTAGTCGTGTCATTGTTAACTTCACTTACCTGACTATGACCTTTCGAGCTCGATCTAAGTATCTAGTCTCACACAAAAGAACTCAGTAAGCCGATACTTAACGATTTAAATTTGATTTCGGTAATCGTATACATATTGTACAAAAAAATTATGTTAATTTTCAGCACTTTTTTTCCACTTTTCACTTTAAAATAATAAAATTTTCTGCTTTCAATGGATATCAAAAACTAATGAAATCGGAGTCATGAATTTTATAGACACTTCTTCGATGCAAATTCTTATGAAAAAATCATGTAAAATATCTTTGGAGTGGGCTAAATCGATACAAAGGAAATTTTTCTTGGGGCTTAGATATACACAAAGACGAATAAACGATTATTGTACACCGCAACAAAGTCTTATTGGAAAACTAAATTGAAATACTATTTGGAATTCGTAGCTTTAAGATTCAAGTTTTAAGTTTAAAGATCACATTTCGTATACCATTGACAAAATTAATAAAATTACAAGAATGTTATATCAATTTTCTTTTCAAATAGAAAGTCAAAATTTGGCATTGATTTAAGTGATGCATCCATCACCTTCCATGGCATTACTCAACACTTAGATTGCGTAGTATCAGCAAAATCGAAATGGTGACATAATTTTGATCAAAGGTGCCTTTTATCCAAATATCGGCACCTTTGACCGATAACATTTTTTTCTGTAACTGTAAAGTATTAAAAAAAAGTTTAAATTGTTAATGTTTGCTGGGTGGGATTCATATACAACATAAAACAAAACTCCTAATGAAAAAAGGGTCAACAGAAGAACAAATGCCGGGTATTTTTTGTATTTTTACATTGAATATTGTTAGAAAATTGAAAATGTTTTTATTGTTGAATTTCAATTCAATTTTTTATTATTTATTTTCTATTTTTTGGTTTTTACAATATTTACAATAAATTAAATAAAATATTTATTTGCGAGTTGGTACGTACACATTTACATATTTCTGTTTTTATTTATTTATTTATTTACTTTTATTTTTGTGATACTTTTCATATTTTTTAATATTTTTATTTATTTATTTTATTTATTTATTTATTTTTTTTTATTTTTTTTTTTTTTGTCAAGTCACTTTCATTGTTTGCCATTTAAAGATTTATTTAATTTTTGTTTCGCCATGTTTGGGAGGGTGTCGAGACAGACTTATTGTTTTGTTTGGTAGGCAGCACATTGCGCGTTACAAAAGTCCGTTAGTATTGTTGTATTTTTCATGTAGTATTTGTTAACAACATAATTTCGAAAAATAAAAATCAATTTCTTAAAAAAAATGGTGGTCGGCCTTTGTTTTGATTTCAGTGAAACTAAAAACGTAACATTTTTCAAATTCGCATTTCATTTTTCATTTTTCTTAATTTTTTTTTTATAATTTTCACTTAGATGAACCGAAATAATAAAAAAAAAATGCAGAAATAATTTGTTTTGTATACTCAGACAGAGGCTCTTATAGACAAAACCACTTATTCATCGATAATATGGCAACAGAGACATAAAAGGAAATATAGTATATAATACTCGTACATACTATACATACATATGTATGTATGTAAGTATACTGAAAAAAATCCAGTTTAAGTTTAAATTCGATTTAAAATTGGAAAAAACTGCTTGAAACAATTATGGGGATCGACACACAAAGCAGCAACAGCTTTAATGTTGATTATCTGCGTTTCAATTTATTATTTGTTTTTCTAACAATTTCTATTTCTTGAGGCACGAAAGAAGAAAGATTGAAAAAGAATTTTTGAAAAAAAAAAAAAAATTGAAATTAATATTGAAATTGAAATTGAAAATGAAAATGATTTTTTGCTTTTGTTTTGTTTGCGACAACTACGGTTGATTGTACTTACCGGGCAACTTGAGTGGTGTTGGACTGGCCATGTACTCTTTGTGAGCCATAAGCAGCACTATGGCCACAATAAACCAATTCATGTTGTTATTGTTGTTCTCTTAACTAATAATATCGTTTTGGCTCGTTTTATTACGATGGGTGATAATTTTTTAATTATTTTTTTTTTAATTTTTATTTTAACAATGGCTGCTGTTGTTTTTTGCCTTTCAATAATTATTATTTTATTTTTTCTTTTTCTTCTTTTTCTTGCAAAAATTAATCATTAACTTGTTTTATTTGTTAGAAAATTATTTCACACTTATTTTTTAAAATCATTATTATTTTAATTTAAACTTTTTTTTTTATTGAATATACTCGACTATTATTGACATTTCAAAAACAAAATGGGAGAAATTTTTATTTTCTTAAACATTATTTTTATGGGAATTCGATTGGGGAGAGCGCTTGATCCAAGGACCAACATTTTAATTGAATTTCATTTTATCTTTTCCAATCTCCAGCTATCGACACAACCATTTTAATCATGAGCTCAAAAGTTTTCTTTTTTGTATTAATTTTTTCTTTCTTTAAGACGCTGCTTATGATGTATCCGTGGGTGTAAAACTAATTCATACTCTTCAGAAATCTGCAAAGAAAACAAAACAAACAAAAAAAACATATAATTTGTCTGAATACTAGTATATGTAAATGTACTCTGAGCGTCAAAATAAAGTTAACACCCTCATTCTCTAGAATTTAGTTTATATTTCAGTCTTTTAAAATATGTTGCAATTAAACATTTCATATTTTTAAGCCCGTATTTACGGCCTTACAAAATCCATAAAAAACAACAACAACATTTGCTTATAAATACATGCAGGTACGAAAAACCGGTTTTTTACCCGTAACTCAAGATTTTTTAAGGTATTTTGAAAATTTCAAAAAATGATTCTTCCAGATATTTTTACTTAATTCTTTCTTCTCACAGAGGTTTTGTTGTATAAGTTTAATTGTTGTAAGAATTTTGTTGCTGTTTTTTATGGATTTTGTAAAGCTGTGAATACAATCTTAAAATATATGAAAAGTTTAAATTCATCATATTTTATGAGACTAAAATATAAACTAAATTTTAGAGAATGAGAGTGTTTACTTTATTTTGACGCGCACAGTGTGTATGTATATTGTAAAAGAGAAAGAAATAATTAAATTATTCAAACGTATGCAAAAACTTATTGGAAACCAGTTTTAATACAGTTTTTAACCAAATATAACTAAGGTGGGTCGAGTTTATTAGGAATTATAAGAAAAAACAATAAAATTTCAAATAAACACAAATATAGCAACAGCGTATCATACTGGGAAAATTTCGAAGATGGATTTTAAGAAAGACTTGTTGGCAAGCTAAAACACAGTAAACTTGAACTTTATTTATTTTGATTAAAGTCTGCAATTTTCTAGTTTGTTTTTGATATCCTTCGAAAAGCAGGCAATCTCATAAATGATATAAAAATTCCAAAGTTTTGTTTGACTTGATCCGGTAACATTTCTACTTATTTAAGTAGTCAATTAGTAAGAAAAAAAGAAACTAAAGCAACGATTAACTCAAAACAGCAAAATATTGACATTGAACCTTTTAGTTCCAGGCCACAGTACCACACAGCCAGAATTTATTATTCGTTATATGAAGCATATAATGGATTCGGAAAACAACAATAATTTCAATCACAATTACAAATCATATCGAATCAATAGTAATTATTTGCTACAATCTATTCACTATGATACTTCTGTATTGAAAAATGTTATGGCAATTAAAAGCTTTTGACTAAAACTAATTAAAAATCTTTTAACTGGCTAAGTAATACGACATACATATGTATGTATGTAAAGCTGCCATAATATGAACTTAAGTGGTCTTATGCAAACACACAATATTCTACTCTCTCTCCTCTATTATTATTTGCAATATTCCATAATCATTATATTGCACAATATTTTCGTATTCTTTTTTGCTCTCTCTCTTTCTAATTTATATTTTTGCATAGATTTTTTGTTTTACTATTTTTTTATTATTTACACACATACATATGTATTTCGAATAACTTTTTTACTATTATTAAAAATATACTTAATTGTTTTTGTTTTTGTTTTTATTCAAATCGTATCTCTTTTTTTAATTTTTTAACATTAATTATAATTCGAAGAATTACCCAAAGTCTGATTATGGGATATTTAGGAAAATAATGACTCAAGTGATGTCTCTGACTAGTTATTTCTTATATAATATTTTTGTTGTTGTTATACATTTTTCTTTTTTATCCTTTACTATGTTTTGTTTTGTACTATGTTTTGCTCTGGGAGTGAAGAATGATGGTGTACGAGTAGAGAACAAGTTATTGTTGAAATACGTTGCATAATGAGAGAAAAGTGACTTCAAAGACAAGTGTCTTTTGGTAAAAAGAATAAATAGTTACAAAATAATAGGATATTTGTCATAGGGTCAGATAGAGAAAGAAACAGGCAGAAAGAGAAAGAGAGAGATCAAGAAGTAAGAGGAGCTTCTAATTGTTTTGAGTAAAAATTTAATAAAAGAAAAACTTACTTGTTAATCATTCACAGTGGCTTTCACATATTTACTTAACTACACTATGTCTGCCAAATTCTTTGCCTCAACTTATTCAAGGAATAATAAATATATCGCATTCAGCTGGTGTACATATCTCATCTATTGACTACATAACTGTTTTATCCAATTTAAAATCTTTAAAATCCTCTTTCAATTCTGGTCCTGATGGATTACCTAATTGTGTTTTAAAGAATTGTGCTAAGTCCCTGTGCTATCCACTTACCAAAATATTTAACAAATTTATTGAATTATGTTATTCACGTGCTGTATAGAAAACATCATTTATACTTCCATTGCTTAAAAGTGGTAGCAAAGTGGAAGTATCAAAATATAGACAAATTGCTAAACTAAATGCTATTCTTAAACTTCTTGAAAAAATTATAACTGATAGCCTCTATCATCAAATGTCTTCGCTATTTTCCGCATCTCACGCTTTTGAACAACTAATATTCTGGAACTTACCTTTATGATGATACATAATGGCTTTTTAGATAAGAAACAAACGCATGTTATTTGCATGGATTTTCTAAAGCATTTGATAAAGTAAACCATGAGGTTTTAATTCACAAATAATCATATATGGGCTTTAGTACTGCTACCTTGAAGTGGTGGTCGTATTTGTCTAATAGAACACAGCAAGTAAAGTTTAAAGATGTCTTATCGCAAGAAATTTAAGTTCCTTTCGTATTCGAAAATTTTCATGTACGCTGATGATGTAAAAATATGCAAGACTTTGCATACCCTTCATGATAAGATTTTGCTACAGTCGAATTTTAATAAATTAAATATTAGAAAATGTACATATACATTCTACAGAATAAAAGAATTAAAATCTACCTATCAAATAAATTGTATAGTTCTGGAAAAGGTTGACAATATGGTAAATCTTGGTATTTTTGTGATCATATAGCACTAACAGTAAACAAAGCAATTGGTGTTCTTGGTTTTATGCAGCGCTGATCTAAAGAGTTTTCAGATCCTTACATCACGAAACAATTATATATGTCATTAGTTCGTTCAATACTTGAATATGGATCGATTATATGGGATCCATACCATACCATTCATATTAAGAGCATCGAGTTTGTACAGAGGCAGTTTTTATTATTTTGTGTATGTGGCCTTGGTTGGAACTCTTATGTGCTACTGTCTTATGAAAGTAGGCTTGATTTTATTAAGCTATCAAAAGTCGTCGGAATATGCTTAGTGTATGCTTGGATTCATTCGTGTTGATGTTGATTCCGAATTTCTACTTGATAAGTTTAAGTTATCATAGATCTGTATACGCAAATAATGACCCATTTCGCAGAATTTGTTTACACTTTCGTAGCGTGGTGTAGTGATAAGAACGCACGCATAACAACACAAACGACCTAGAATCGAGCCCCAGCAGAGGACATGACGAAAAAAAATTTAATTGTGGTTTCGAATGTTTAATAATCAAAAAGGGCTTCAACTTCTTCCCTCCAGACAACTCCATCTAAAAAAAATAAAGAAAAAAGCCTTCCTGATACTTCTCGCATACCCCTGGCGAAGATAACAAACATCAGACGAATGATCAGGAAAAACACATCAACTACTGGGAAAAACATTATAATGCTAAAGTAAAGATCACCACCAATTAGCAAGGATCTTCACCACTACACAAAAAAGTCATATGGACGAAGCTACAGCGGATTAGTCATCTACTTAGCTTGAAATATCAAATTGATTAAAGAAACTGAAACAAAGCAAATGTTCTAATATTGTAAGTCTTTCTAAAAGTAATGGTCGTCTTACAAAAAGGAATTTTATTTTACATTTCAATTCTTAATTTAAAAATGCACTTTTGCTATATTTTGATATTAATCTTTTGTCTATAAGGATAAACATATTGTCTATAGACTTAATAAATAAATAAGCAAAAAATCGACTGATTTTAGTAAATTTCAAAGCATTTCACTTGACAAGAATTTTTCGTAAATATTGTACATATATATGTATATGACGCACTAATGAGATATTATTTTTCTAATTGAAGTAGAACCGTAAAACTGGTCTTTGGCTTAGAGGAGCAACTCTTCGGTTGAGGCTTATTTAGATCGAAATCGCTGGCCGAGGCTATTTTAGCCAAATGTCTTTTAGCAGACTGTTCTTTACTTCCGGGCAAAAAAAGTTAAAACCCACAAGCAGTGTAAAACTAAATTGTAACTTAAATATGTTTCATTGTAGAAGCTTGTATACTATGGGGTGTTAAAATCAATCAATTATAAACGATAAGCAGATTCGTCAAATGATTCATGACATATTATAGTCATTAAATACTCATTTCGAAATCCTCTGCAAGTCAACTGCCGTAACAATAAGAAGAAGCAGAAGAGTCTAGAAATAGTCTGAAAAGAAGGTCATTATTAGTAGTAGTAGAAGTAATAGTAGTAAAATAGGAGTAGTAGTAGTAGTAGTAATAGAAGTAGTATTAGTAGTAGTAGTAGTAGTAGTAATAGTAGTAGTAGTAGAAGTAGTAGTAGTAATAATAGTAGTAGTATTAGTAGTAGTAGAAGTAGTAGTAGTAGTAATAGTAGTAGTATTAGTAGTAGTAGAAGTAATAGTAGTAGTAATAGTAGTAGTATTAGTAGTAGTATTAGTAGTAGTTGTAGAAGTAGTACAAGTAGTAGTAGTAGACAAGCATTAATACTATCCACTTTCCTATTGGACACTCATTGGTTACAAATCTGAAAGCGAATTATACAAAACATTCGAAACCACAGGAAAACTATAAATAAAAATCGTTAAAACTGCTACTAAATTGTCTGCAACTGTATCTCAAGCAAAAAAAAAAACATTCATTTTATTTGTAAACAGCGTTGCCACAACTTCGATTTTTATTGTAACCAAATTTCAAAAAACATTAAAATATAATTTTATATAATTGGTACAACAATTGATGACGTATATTCTCCTATCCGTTCTAAACATTTTAATTATGTATTAACAAACTCCGCACAATAGAAAATATCGTTCTCTCAAATGTTAAGTTATAATGAGGTTTTAAAATTTATTTGTGTATAATTTTAGCTCAATAGCCTTTACTAACAAATATCTTCATGAATCGCTAAATACCCGAACCAAACAATAGCGTTGGAGTGAAATGTATCTGATATTTATTCTCACTTAGCTAATGAACAATATAGTAAAACAACAAACTTTTATTGCTTATCTCGAATATGTTACACTGATCTCAACGTACTCAATATCATTTCAGACGTAATCAAAAAGGAAGACTGTGAAGATTATTTTCAAACTCAAAAAACTATTCAAGCTGGAATAAATTGTAGCGGCATTCAATCATTAATGAAAATTAGCTCTATTGGGACAACGCTCGACCAAATGCTCCAAGATCAGGTGAAACTATTTAGAAAATAGTTTAGGCCGCCTTATAATTTAGACATTGCCCATCAGATTACCATTTGTTTCGATCGGAGTACCTTTCTCTTTAAAACAAAAAAATTTCAGTCTTTTGGCACGAAATCAATATGATACTGGAAGGATGTGAAAGGTCATAGCATACTCACAACAAAAAGCCTAAGTTTGCCAAAAAATCCAGTTTTTAAAGAGATACACTAAGTTAGAACCTGAGTGATAAACGTTAAAAGAAACCATTATCTTTACTTTTTACTTCGAGAAGAAGTAACCAAAATGGAAAGAAGTAGACATCTACACATCAAAGAAAAAAATAACCAATTTTGGTTAAAAATAACCAAAACGGCAACGCTGTTTGTAAATAACACCACCTCCACTATTTGCGTGCCTTTGTGTGTAACGAAAAACGTTTAAGCCAGAGAGAGAGAAAGCAACAAAAGGTGTGTATGGATGTGTATGAGTGTTTGACATGAATGAATTATGAATATGGTCATTGTAGTTCAACATGATATTTTCGACTCTGATCCCCTTGGTTATCATAATATTCTAACGATTATGGAGAGAAGAAATAAAATAAAATTTCTTTCATTTTTTATTGTTCCACCTTCTGTGTTGTGTGTCTTCTTTCTCTTTTTTCCATCTCTATTTTATTATTGTATTTCTAACAATATTTGTCTGTCGTTTTATAAATTTTTTTATGTTTCTGTCTATTGATGTATAACAACTGTTGTTGGTGGTTTCATTTATGGCTGGATAAATAAATTGTTTTGTAATAACAGACAAACAGACGTCCAGTGAGTGCTTTGACATTTACAACGTCAGCCATTAGAGTTGATGGTATGAGTTGTATTGTAACATCGTTATGGTTTTTGTTATTCTTTTTGGCAATTTACAGAACATCAAGATGAATTTCTTTGCAAAACAATAAAAATAAGCCGAGAAATAGATTTGGGGAATTGTTTTTTTTTAGAATTTCGTTGTAGTCATTGAATTGAATATCGATAAACTCAAATAACAACAACAATAAAAGCAATATATATACAAGACGAGACAGTTTAAAATGCCTAAACTTGACCTGTTCTCATTAGTGATAAATTGCTTTTTCTGTTTTTTCCTACAGTCTTGCGGTCATAGAGTATTTGTTGTTATCGTTTGAATATGTCTCTTGATCTGTTTATAGGGTGTTAAAGGTGTTCCCAGATTAATACATGACTTAGTCATGCATAGTATGAGATTATTTATTGAATAACACATCGTGTAAATGGCATCCTTGGCTATGTTAGCAATCTATTATTGAAATTTTCGTGATAGTTTTACAAAAATGAACAGGATTTGAATTGTTTTACAATCTCTATGACATGTGACACCAGTAAGAGTAACTGCTTGACCAGCTTTATTTTCCAAAAAATATAATCCATCGATGGACATTGTAGATAAATACAAATTGTTTTCCGACATACATACATATATATATGTAAGTTTATCGGACCGTCTCTATAAAGCAAATCGTAAACTGGCAACTAATAAAAGATGCTCATTAAGTTGACCACTTAACGAATATTAAATAAAACTGCCATTTTGATTTTTTTACAATCGACTTTTAGTTTTTTCTTTCAGTGTAAAACTGAATACTTTTACAATATTAGATACTTCCAGTCGGCAGTTTTGAAACAAAAAAATTATATCATTTTAAACAAGTTTATAAAAAATATACCCAAAATAATTCCCGTTTCTTTAATTTTTATAAAATTTCAAAGTCAATTACATAGTTTAGCCACATTCGATTTGATTAACCATTTTATTATGCTGCCCATAAAGCGAATGTTGCTCTACAGATTGATCTCCTTAAGAAAATGTATGGTATGGTGAAAACAACCTCAACAAGTGTGTGAATATTTTTTTAATTACAAAAGCAAGTACTGGTAGCACAGTTGCACTGTAACATAGTTTAGTTACTCCCTCTCTCCCTCTTACTATTTTATACGCATTGTTGGTAATGAATTTAATATCAGCAATCGTCACTAACAATTAACAACTGCCAACAATGCGAGTTCTGATGAAATAAATCAAAAGCAAACAAATAAAACATCATTAAGTATAAGATAAATTGCATTTTCTTTTACTATATTATTTTCTGTTTATATATTTTGTTTTTGTTTTTTTTTTATTATTTATTATTATTTCTAAACATTCGCAAAAATCAAGTAATGATTCTTAATTAAATCCCTTCATTATACTTAAATTATTACACCGAATACACTAATAAACCAAAACTAGAACAAAACAACATGGTAACGTATATTAAGCATGTCTTATTTAATGATTACAAATAAAGAATAAAAGGGAAAGCAAGAGAGAGAGAGAGAGAGAGAAAGCAAGCTATTTATAACCCTACAAGAACAGTGACAGTCATTTGACCGGTCAATTGACTGGGACTGTGACTGAAATATCTATCATTTCTTTCTATCAAGTTATTAAGAGCAAAATGAAAAAAATTACCGAAGCATTTGTGTACATGTGATTTTCCATCCTGAGCTTCTCACTCTGCTGCTTACTTATCAAAGATAATGTAAATGTTAGTCAAAGTTGACTTCACATATTTGATGTATAAACCCGTCAAAGTTGATATGTGTACACTTTTTGTAATAAGAGACGATTTATTAGTTTATACACTAATAACTTAGTAAATTAAAAATATATTTTATAATTCATTAATAATGCAATGTTCATCATTAAATTATTTTTTTTTTTATTTCACTCAGTAAATGGTTCTTCCGCTTCTCTTACTCTTGTTTTTAACTAAACTGGGTCTATACAGTTGAAAAAGATCTGAAAGTTGTAGAAAAGATATATTTGTAATAATAATTATATGCGCAAGTATATAAGTTACTAATTATTTCATTATTTATAGATGTATATATATGAATACCTCTTAGTCTTGTTGAACAACATGAGCTTGCCCAGTGCATGCTTTTTCCACCTGCTTTCCCAATAGTACTTCTAAGCACGTTGTCTGCAAACCTTACTCGAATGTTGTCTATAATGAAGGATAAATATTAAAATAATAAAGTAGTAATTTGTGTTTGTTACCATTACCTGAGCAAAATCTGGCGGTTCCACCTTTTACTTTCCATGCGCAAGTCTCATAAATTGCAGCATGCATGCGATTTCGTCACGATGATTATCCTGTATCTCACCAGTCATTAACAGACAGACGGCTGGCTAACTTGTATTTTATCAAGACTATCTATTGAGCCATAATTTCTAGTTTTAGCACGATCTGGTAAAAATATTTATTATTATTTACATACATATGTATATTAAAAGCAATATTTAAAGTTCTGGATACTTACATATGCTTCAATTTCATCCAACCTGGTTACAATCACTTGTCCTTTTATCAGTTTTATTACATAATACATACAATATTTCTATTTCGATTATATTTTTATTTTAATTTTGCTAGAATTCACAAAAATATTGTTTTTTTTATGTATTCTGTCAAATGTCTCAAAATATAACTCTGCAACACTTGTTGTTTCACTTTTTCTCTTGTTGTTTCACTCTTTCAAAGGTTTAAATACAAAAAAGTTGTAAATGTGTTAGTAAAAAAATTGTTTCTGTGTTAGTTTCGGTCATTCGTTTCTTGTAGGGAAACTTGCGGCTGAGAGTGTGTAGGCGATATATGACAAAGAAATTCAAAATAAGTCAAGTTAAGAAAAATTCCAAAAAGATATAATAAATCAAATAAGTTTATATGCATGTGTGTATGTTAAACAACGTACATACAAAATTTTGTATTTTTATTGTTATTTTCTTTTTTTTAATTATTTTTCGACATTAAAAGAAAATAATAAAATAACTGCAATAAAGTTACAAATTAACAACAATTAATTAATCATCATACAACATTCACATATCCATACAAACATACATACAAACTCTTTATTTCTCTCCCATATACAGCACAGCCACATGCTTGTATATTAAAATTTTGCATGTGTTTGCTTAGTATTGCTACTAATACACTCATACACAATAAAATAATGATGATATTAGAAGCATTTGATTAGGCGATACTTAAACAATTACAAAACAAATAAAATAATCATCTTAACCAGGAGTCCTGTGAAGGCAAAAACAAATATTCGCATATGTATGTATGTACATTAGGGTGGTGCTTATTTCTCAATTTTGTTGTTTCGAGCGTAACTGCCCCTAAAACTGTTCATTATAGTTTAAGAATATGGTGTGAAGAATATTATCACGATCGGGCAAAGTTAAAACGTGACACATCGCTCTTGAAATTTGGCTTGAAAACTTTAAAAATAAATTACTGATATTTATTATTATAATTTTTTTTCACATATATATGTATATATGTACGTAGATAAATAACTGAAAATTAAGAACAAAAAAAGGCAGAGAAACCTTATTTTTTTAGTTTGTACCCAGCAGTACAAAAGTTATTACAAATCGAAACTAATCCAATTGTATACTATTATGTCAATAAGAAAAATGTTAAATACAATTTTTAAGCCCATACAGCTATAAAATACCCGATTCGGATTAGTCTTATTCCCAATCCATTGTAAAATTAAATGTTTATCAGAGGCACAAAACAAAGCCCTCTCTCTTGCATCCGATTTCCAGCACAATGTAAAATTAAATGTAAATTAGCAGCAAAAGTAAAAACCGTAGCACTATTATCCTATTTTGGTGGCTTAGTAATGTATCGCTTGGGCCATCTATCGGTTTAAATTTGAACCAGCGGTTATTTCGAATCTGGCGATATTTATGTATTTCTATTCTGTCACGAAATTCAGTATATTATCACCATCGAACGCTTTACGCTTGAGCAACGTTGGGATTTGGTGGAAATTTATTTCCAAAACAAAGACAATTAGTCAGAAATTGCAAAAAAAAATTATATGACAAAATTTTACTAACAGCATCTAAGTGTCATCCTGAATAACCTGTTATTTAAAACAAATTCCACATAAGTTTTTGTAATCAAATTGTTTGCAACAAATCATAGCAATTGCCGTAAATTTAACAAAATTATAAAGCTATATATACAAAATTATGGATTATCAAAGTTATATCTCTATCGTATTCTACTGCAAATAATAAAAATTTATTTATTTCATCAACAGGGGCCAATGCGCCACGCCTTCTATTTATCCGACGCCCATAACTTTTTGCACAATGTATTTTTACACAAAACCACACATTTTAGGGGGAGCTACGGTTTCTAACTTGAAAAAACAATTGCTTCCACACATCTAAAGACGACCCTAATGTACATGCACACTCGCAAATGTGAATAGATGTGCGTATGTTGTTGGTGAATAATGTAAAGTATGTGAAATGTTTCTAATAAAAGCAGTACATGTATAGAAGAGAACTAAACAATTATACTTATTTAAAAAGAATATGTATGTATGTATATATAAAAGGGTACAAAAAAATCAAATAAAAAAAGTAATTTATATGTACATACATATGTACCTACACAATATTTGTGCAAATAAAACAATAGAAATAAAAACGAAAAAGTTAAAAACATAAACAACAATAAGAAAATGCCTAACAAGTTTAATATTTTGATCGCTCACAGCTCATATGCTTGTTATTTGTGCCTTTTATTTTCCATTTTGTTTAGTATAAATATCCTTCAGTAACATAGATGCTATGGTGAGGTAAAAATCGATCTATAATTCAGTGAAGTCTTGGATAGATAGAGAACAAGTTTTAAGTTATTATTTGGATCTGAAAACTTATTTGTAATTAATGGCAATAAAGAATTTAATCAGTTCATTATTGACCCTTAATCTCATAAAAGAAACTAATTAATTTACACATACATATGTACATACATAATTTTGTAGAGTAAGGTACTGAATAGGCTCTAAATTCTAAATTCTTATTTTCCGTAAGTCTCATAGAAACAATAATAAACGTTTAAGGAAATGCAAACCCCTCTATACCTATATTACTATTACTATTACTATTTCATACAAAGTAACAGTTTTTTAATTATCTGCTTATTGTAATTAAGTATGTATATGTGTGAAAATCACAAACGTTATCATATAAACGATATTGTTTGATGATAATGTTGATGATGAAAATTCAATACAAATCAAACTAAAGCAACAATTTTAGTTTTGTTATGCTTTTTCTCTTTTTCCATTTTCTAAATCCTCTTGATTTTCAAACAAGAAACAGAAACCAATCTCTCTTCTCTTAATTTCTATCACAATTTAAGAGAAAGAAAGAGAGAGTAAGTAAATTTTCTTTTATTGTTACAATTTTTTTCACATTTTCCTTAGAAGTAAATGAAACCAACAACAACCAAACAAGTACATAGTATGTATGTATATTCATATGTATGTGACATCAGGCTAAACACAAGCCATACCGTAAAACCAGCTGTTTTTCTACAACAAACTTCTCAGTAAAAACCAGTTTAATGGAGAATCTTTTAATGCCAACATAAAAATTATATTTCATTATGTTAAAAAAATAAAAAAAAATAAATAAATAAATAAAACGAATGAAACTATTCTTTAGAAGAAAAAAAGCAAAAGTTAAAGAGCAAAAAGTAAAAAACATGCGCAGAGTGTAAGACCAAATCTAAAACAATAAAATACAACAAAAATAAATAAATAGGAATAAAAAGAAAAACTAAAAACCAGTTGAAAATGCATTTGTATTTCTTATAAATCATTTAGGAAAACTACCTTTAAATAAACATAAAAGAGATGGACTCATTTTGCTATTTAGGAAGCACAATTGACAAGAGTGGTGAATTCAAAATTTATAGCTTTAACTGTATGAACAAATATGTACGTTTAGGCTCTGCCTGAAGATCAAACTTTATCGCAGGAAGGACAAAATATAAGAATATCTACATAACTGCAGCGTAAAATCTTTTCTAATATATAAATGCGAATCATGGAATGCTGATCATAAAATATCTGCAATATGCATCTTTTCATGAACAATTAAAAACAACAATCGGTGAGTATTGACACCAACAACCAGTCCATACTGAAATCAGAAGGCGTGGATAGATGGATAGGCTTTACTCTAAGCGCAGCTGACGTAGGAGATGCCAATAACATACCTGAAAATTCAAATAGAAGCAGCGATTCTACACATTACCTAGAATTGTTTGAATTATTTTTCATTAAATAGAGTAAATTGGACCTAGGGGGTGGCGTGGTGTAGTGGTTAGGGCACACGCATAACAACGAGCCCCAGAGAGAACATGACCAAGAAAAAATGTTATTGCTGTTTCAAAAAAAAGGCTTCAACTTCTTCCCTCCAGACAACTCCATCTAAAAAAAATAAAGAAAAAAGCCCCCTGACCCTTCCCGCATACCTCTGGCGATGATGACAAACATCAGACGAATGATCAGGAAAAACACGCCACCTACTGAGAAAAAATTACAATGCTAAAGTAAAGATCACCACCAAGTAGCAAGGATCTTCACCACTACATAGACAAAAATCATATGGAGGAAGCTACAGCGGATTAGTCATCTACTTAGCTTGAAATATCAAATTGATTAAAGAAACTGAAACAAATCAATAGATGCTTTGTGGAAAGCCAATATGCTCTCTAGAGGAGTGACGGAGAAAAAAAATGGCCCTATGCTTCTTATAGAAGTAAAAGGTAGAAATAATATACATACTGTATTACTGATGCCTGCATAAGTCAAATGTCAATCATTCTAATTAATTCAAGAAGGTAGTTAATAGTAACAACTCAAGAGTATTTGCTTCCAACAAATACTAAAACTCTTAAAGGAAGCATCCAGAGAAGCCGAAACCATTTTACTCACTGTTTTCTTTGTTAACTACGGCGTACTGTATCGGGTATTTTTGTTTCAAGAATTTTATTCCAAAGTTATATGTCATTTGTGAAAAGTAATAACTGCTAAATAAAAGTAAAATCAAAGGGGAAGTATGTCGAGAAGGACAAGACTAACATTGATAAATAAGTGATTTTCAAGAAAAATAATGTTTCTTTTTTTAACCTAGTCCGTGTACCAGCAGAACAAGAATCAACACTGTCTTGCTATTCAGAAATCTCATCAAAATTTCTTATGTCGGCATAAATTGTGTTACGAAAATAAAAATGTCCAAAATAAAAACTCACCACATCAGCGCCTTTAAAACTGCCTTGTGTGATTTTGGTATATTTGGTTTTAATGTGTCACCCCGTTCATGCCGTACTTATTTGTGTATTTGGCAGCACTGCCAATTCGACCATCATCTTTATGTATTACATTTGAATCAACGGAAATAATTCGAATGTTGTAGCAAGAACAAGAACATTCGGAAGTAATGTCAATTGTACATAAATGGCAGCGCCTTATGCTTTAGTAAAGTAGCTATCGTTTTGCTGTCATAAGATAAAGTTATGTTTAAGCGTAAAACAAAGTGTTGTATAAACGAATATTAAGTTGTTGTATTAAGATAAACTGTATAAAAGACAAAGTGAGGAAATGATAACTGTAAACAACAACCAATTGGTGTTTATTTTATTTTAACGAAATTTAAACAAACTTAAACGTTTTAAAACGTTTTAAAACGCTTAAAACGTAACAATAGATATTTTAGACCTTTAATATGTTCATTTAATTTCTATGTCGTATATACATATATGACTACATACATACATATCGTATTTGTACCCCCCAAAAAAACTACACTTGTTATTACGTTTTCATATGTTGGTGTATATACAGTAAAGTTTTTTCCTCTACTGAAAATATGAAAGTTGACACACTTTAGCGGTACAAATGCGATATGTAGTATGTAAATGATTGTTTGCTCAAATATCACAGATCTTTAGATATGATTTATGTGTTTAACCTGCCCATCGTCCATGAGGAACATAAAGCTCAATGCTTAAGGAAGGAAGTATCGAAAGCTACGGACTACCCACAGATAAGCAGCACCACATGCCCTGATGAGTCAAATTAAAAGTGTAAAAGACAGCAATGGTTCATTCACATTCACCCTCTTTTGTTTCGTATTATTAAATACGAATATATGTATGTATCTCTATAATCGAATTACTAAATTAAAAATAAAAAATTTAAAAAAAAATTAAAATTGCTAAACAACATATTTCATATTAATAATGCTAAAATTCTGATTTTCAGTCTAATAAAAAACAAAAATAAAAATTGGTAACTAAAAACAACAATACGATGTAGAACATATTCTAAAGAAACTTTATGATTTATTGCAAAAGATTTTTTTCTTTTATTTCGTTATGAATTCAAAATCTTTTGTGTGTAACGGTCACTAACATTTGTCACTTCTCGAAAAACTTTCTATGAGAATCTCAACTCGAATCTAAGCAATCAAAGAAATTCTTAAACAATATGTTGAAATTAAAATGCAAACTATTGTGTTAAAAAAAAACAACAAACAAACAATTACAATATTTCACGCAGTATAAATTTATTCAAATTTATGTTTTTTCTCGGTTTTCTTCCATATTTCATATGTGTAAATTGTGGGAATCAACAATACAACAACAATGGCAAAAAAATACTGGAAATAAAACTTTATTAATTCAAAAGTTGACTCAGATAAAAATTAGCATTTTTTTGGAAAACAAATCTTTGGCAATTAATTTGAAAAAAAATTTTTTTTTGAAACCGTAAAAAGCAAAAATTAAAAAGAAAAGAAAAACGAAAATATGTATAAAATAAATAAAAATAACCTCTAAACCGACAAAAATTATTACAGATTCTAACAAATACTCTTCAAGGGACATTAAGAACAAAAGAAGGCAAAACTGTCTTGGTCATTTCCATTAAAATCTGCAACAAAATTTTCATTTTTTTTAACTGAAGGTAATAAAGATGAGCAAAAAAAAAACTGGAATTTCGAATGTTTGTGTTTAAGTTGAGTTACGTATACATGTACATGTACATACGTATTGGTTTCATTATTGATAAAATCAAAAACAATAATTTCTACTATTCTGAGTGAAAATGTGAAAACAATAGCAACAACAACAGAAACAAACGTATAAGAAAAGGAATATAATCATCGAAATACTTGTGCAATAGCATTATTACACACCACACACCTCATCTTGAAGATCGGATTTCAATGCGTGGGCTTTATAATGGGATAGAAAAAGCACAAACCAATGAGGACATGCGTTGCTCAATGCCTTTTAATTACTTGATGACGTTTTGTTGAATACAGATGCGAAAAATACCCCTTAAAGAATGGTCGCAGTTGCATTATCGATAGAGCTGTCATAAGCAAGGTTTTAAGCCTTTAATAGCTAAGGAAAAAAGTGAAGAAAGTCAAAAGAGTTTATAGCAACAAAAGGCCGGTCGAAAAGTCCAAACATGGGTGCCAAGAAAACTTGTTTAAGTTTATGACCCAGCATTTGACGGGGCACGGACGTTTATGAGAATTACTTTACAAGTATGGCTACAATGATGCAGTAACTTGTTTTCTTCTATTGCCCAGATTGAGGTTAGAACGAGAGATTTTAGGGATGAAATAATCTGATACATATGGTATAGCAACTACGACAAATATAGTCTCAATCTGAAGAGTTGTTCGTTACTGTGCATCACGAATTACGAATTATTGAAAAACTTTAAAACGAATAGAGCAGAAATTTTAATGAATTTACTGACACATACATGCATACAGTGGGGAGCAAAACCAACTGGATGTTTTGAAGTTGAACAGAAGAGTTCCTATAAAATCTTAAATACTCAATCAAATAAAACTTTTATTCCTTTCAAAAAAAAAAAAAAAAAAAGAACATTAACAAAAGGTATGATATTCAAATACTAGAATGAGAGAAAGGCAATGATAGAAAAGAATCCCTATGCTTGGAGAGGAACTTATAATTTTTAACACTATTCTTAGAATTTCTTATTTTTGTGACGTTTTTAATGAGTTTAGACGTACTGTCTACAATATTATCCAAAGAGGTAAAAGACATCTGGTCCCATTCAGTCCAATTATATTTCTCCATGCTTTTTTTTGCTATTGTCCGAAAATTCTCTCTTGGATTGGAATTAAAGCTTTACGGTGATTACCAATTTACCTAAAAAATTTATCGCAACAGCCAATCTTTGACAATCTTAGCGGTCTGGCTTTGATCACCATTTAAAAAAACGTAAAATGTCCATGAAAATAATACACAAATGCAAACGTGGGAAGTCCATATGTTAAAAATTTATAAATAAACGCCTTGAATTAAAAAACTACCCAATAACGATTTGGTGTGGAATGATAGCCAACAGCTTTATCGGCAAAAATAATTTTTTTTTTCGAAAGGAGCTAATAGCTGCCTTTATAATCAATGGTATACATTATCGTTTCACAAATCAATAAGAAAAACACACAATTAGCGTTTTCAATATCAACCATCGAATGATTAAAACGTCAGTTTGGTGAGAATTCTATTTTATGCAATGGATCTGTTTCTTAGCCTCTACTGATTACTTTCCTACCGTATTCCTCGTTTTGAAAAGAATAAAAATGTCATTTATTTTATTGATTTTTTGAAAATCATATGTAAAACCGCAATCTTTGGGTATCAATCTAATTAAAAAAATTTATATTAAAACACGTATTTTTAATCTTCGGCAATGCAATTGTTGTGTGTAAACAATTTTGAAAAGAACTTCGTCTTTAAAACTTCTCTCAGATTTATTACACATTGCGAACAAATTGAATAAAACAAAGATACGCATTTGAAAATATGAGATTTCAATGAAAGTACTTGATATTGTGAATCGAAATTGATATTGCGAAATGAAAGGGAGGGAATTATAAATAAATTTAAAAGGAAAATAACAAGTGATTTCAAATCAACCGACCATGTCAGAGAAACAAATTAAGATTTATCTAAAAGAAAACATACATATGTATATACATATACATTTTTCTCAAAATATTTAAACAATTTCACGAAATTCTATTTTATAAACTTAGAAGAAATAAAAATTATACAAATCTTTTGTTTTTGTTTTTTGTTTTTTTTTTTCAATACCAGCTATTATTGCCGTGGGCTATCAAAAGTTAATGCAACATTCTTACAATTGTAGAGAAGTCATACTTATTAAATACATACCATACATATGTACATACCATACATACAGACTTATAATCTAAGTTTGTATTTTAGACAAATTTAAATAAACAAACAAACAAAAAACAGGCATATTCATCTGGCTCTGAAGGTAAACGACTATAATAAAAACAAAATTCATATAGCGAAACGACTCATAGCTTAACGCACACACACAAGTCCACATACATACATGTATACATATATATGTACATGCTCAGGCCTACTCTAATAAATTTTTTTTTTGCTCATTAAAGAAACGGCAAAAGAAAAGAAACATGAAAGTTCCAAAGCAAAATTACTAACTGCGTATTAGTTGTTGTTGCCTCAGATACAATAAAAGTTCTTTGTTTCACTGTATAATTAAACCTATAATTTGTATAGGAAAGTCTTAAATAAAAACAAAGTACATTTCCTATAAAAACTATTGAAATTGAAATCAAAACTAAACTCTTACTTTACGAATAAGTTCAGTAATTAAGTATTACTTTCAATCTTTGTAAGAAGTAAGTGAAAGCTATACAATAGATTTCTTTGTGTCATTTCGTTGAACTGAGAAGTATTTATATGATCTCTATGCAAACAACAGACAAACACTGTCCTAAAGGATATCATGCAATTTCAGATCTGTTTTTAACAATAGAATGACGGGAAAACTGACAGGGAAAACGGACAGGGTTCAACTAAATTTAACTTAGTTTTAGTAGGGAAAAATTTATTATATGAATTTAAAAATTGTTTATTCAGTTAAAAAATATCACAAAAATTAATGCAAAATAATTTGCAACGGAAAGACATCTTCTACAATGTGGTAGATACGGTCCAAAAACATACATATGTATTGTGTAAAACCGCTTCCTATCAGGCGAAAATATAAATGATGTATTTTTCTTTAAGATAGAACCTTGGTATCACATAATTAAATTGCATAAACGCTCTCAAACAAGTACGGAATTTGGAATACACCAATGATCTGATATGCTTCTTCACGCCTAGCTATCGTTACATGTCTGCTTAACTCAAAGCTCTGAAAAGTGAAGCTGCATTTACTCGTAAGCAACATCATCCCTAGAAACACGAAATTCAAAATACATAGTACGAGTTGGAAGTGGTTAGTGGAATCTGATACCTTGGCAGTATTCTAACAAAGACTCGTGGTTCGGATATCCAAAGCTTATCAGTCTTACATAAAATCAGCCATCGTCTATGGATATTATGCACACGTTATTATTACCGTATTGCCACATCGACCATCTTTACGTTACATTTGAATTAACGGATATGAAAATAGAAGATGGTCGACATTTCCTGAACCTTCAAAACTGTAGGCTATTAGGTATATGAAAAAGCTGCTTTACCTACAAGTTAGAGTTAGTTATCGTTTGGCTGTCGCAAGATAAAAACGTGTTAAGGCGTAAATAAAAGTGTTATATAAACGAATATAAAGTATTGTTAAGGGTCTGCCAAATAATTTTTTTTGTTTTTTTTTTTGAAAATGCTATAAAAAAACTACTGAATATTTTCTCAAATTTCTTTTTTTATTTGAAAGTAAAATCCTTCCGATTAATAATGGAAAATAATTTTATCTTTGACGGCCCCCCACAAATAATATTAACCAACGGTGTCAAATCGCAGCTCAGAGGTGGCCAAACGACATCAGCTCTGCGGCTGATAATGCAATCTTCCAAAACAGGGCGCAAAACATCGAGTGTAGCTTCGGCTGTGTGGCACGTAGCACCGTCCTGTTGAAACCAAATGTTGCTAATATCCTCCTCTTCAATTTTTATGAACAAAAATTCGTTCAACATGGCTCGATAACGATCGCCATCGACTATAACAGCCACTCCTTGCTCAATCTCAATTATGCCTCTGGACCAAAATCCGCACCAAACAGTGACTCGTCTTGGGTGTATCGTCTTTTCAATGTATGCGTGCGGGTTTTCTGTGCCCCAAATGCGACAATTTTGTTTGTTTACATACCCGCCAAGATCAAAATGAGCTTCATCTCAAAAAATGATTTTTTTGGCAAAATCGGCATCTTCTGTAAGTCGATCGCAGGCCCACTTAGCGAAGCGTATACACAACCATATTCGTTCAGCGGAAGGATAAAACTAATTATCTGTCAAGTCAGACATGAGCTAAGTGTTACCATTCACGAAATAAGCACTAGTTGACAAAAAACGTTAGATGTCGGACCCTTTATAAGACAAATTGTATAAAAGTTAGTAAAATAAATAAAACTGTAACAAAAATAGAACGATGTTTATTTTATTTTGACGCAATTTAAACGATCTCAAGCGTTTTAAAAAGGTTAATACGTAAAAGTTTATAATCCCTTTCCGTTCATCCGGCACATTGACAACTATGCTCAGAGGTAGTAGACCCCTGAAAGCAAGAAACGGAACGACTAGGCGATACTTCGTTTAATAAAAAAATTATGTCTTTATGTCTGGAAAGTCTATTACAAATCTGTAGACGATTGATTAGTATCATGTCGAAGTACAAAAAGACCATTTACTACTGCTAAAAAACAGATTGGTGAGAATTGAATTTACAAGGGAGCAAGTAAACTTAGGTATACTTTCAATGGAACACCGTACTCTTCTCCGATGATTCCAAGTATAATGTGAGCCGTTCTTATGGATTTAGCCTGTTAAGATGAAAAAAGAGGACAACGTCTTAATCCTCGGTATACCAAAGACACGGTAAAATATTAAGAAGAAAATATTTTTATCTGGGAATGCATTTCTGGCCATGGAATTGACAGATTACACAAAATAAAGGGTGTAATGGATCGATTCGTCTACAACGATATCCTTAAATACATGCTGATACCGCAGTAGATGAGGATACGCCACTTGATTGGACATATCAACAGGACAATAATCTAAAAAGCACAGATAAATGAATGAAAGAGTGCTTTGTAAGCAAACAAATCAACGTTTTGAAATGTTTAGCGCAATCGCCAGAGAGTCTATGAGATATTGTAGATCTCAAAATAAACTGCGATAATTATATATAATATTTTTTAGTGAATTTAGATAACATAACTTAACATAACCTTATAAATAAATAAAACTAGATGAACCGTGCGAATTTTTCGTACCCCTATTAGTAATTTTTGTAACATAATAAAGTGAAAATATTAAATGGTGACTTCGATATATTTTATTATAAAAAAGAGTAACAAAATCAATCGTTGGTAAATGATAATAATACATATTTATTAATAAATATTTTTATAATATTTTATTAAAAACAATCTTTGGGGTTATTGTTTACCTTTTGTCCGTACGAATATTTAACAGAAACAAAAATACCGTTAAACGCACGTCTTCGTGTAACTGTTCATTAGAAAACACAGGTTCGGGTAATACAATCCTGCCTTTTGAGAAATTTTATCTATTCTTTGTTCATAGTCGTAGCGAAGGCAACTTTTATACGTAATTTTTTTCTTATCAGTTTTATCGGAATGAATAATTTTCGCAGTGTGTTAGGATGGATTTAATGTAAGTCAATGTTCTGTTGGGTACAACTGAGCATTGTCTGTTTCCTCCTATTGAGCACAATCAGAACTAAAAACTTTTCTTCTCCAAGTTACATATTGGAAATAAAATGTAACTGAATATCAAATACGACCACCTAGTATAAGATTAACTGGCGGTCCATGCAACTGGTATAAAGTTTGACATTATTTGATCCTATATATGACTCAGTATAACAACACCGAATAAAATAAACACTGCATTGTCGACAACATGTAGTAGTAAAGATGATGTTTGGAACCGTTAAAAACAACTTTAGAAAAAACAACTTGTTTTAATCTGAATAACTCGTTGTTTTTACGTTATTTGGGCACTTGTTCCTTTAACTATTAAAGATTAACGCCACCTGGCACTATATATTAAACAACCCTGTATTAATACACTTGATAAAACAAACACTGCATTGCCGACAACATACAGTAGCGAGAAAAGGAATTTGGAAGCGATAAAAAACGTCTTTGAAAAATAGTGTGTATGATGATGTGGATGGTTATGATAGAAAACGAAGCTTAAAAATAATTACTTGTTACAATCTAAATGACACGTTGTTTATACATTATTTATGAGCTTATTTCTATAAACCTCTGTAACTGTTAAAGCTTGGCATCACTTTACTATATGTATGGTAGTAAATGACAGCATTACCTACAATTTTTGACAAAATAAACACTGCATAGTTGACAACATGTAGTAGTGAGAGAATTATTTGCAACCGACGAAAAACGACTTTTAGAAATATATTATGACGATGCTTGTATAATAGAATACCCCGTTTAAAAGAAACGCCAAGGTCTTAATAGCCAGTAAGTAAAGAACTAAAAGGTAAATAAAAATAAAAATGGAAACAAAAATATATAAAAATAAAGAGTTTTGGCTTAAAGTTAATACGAAATTGTAGCAATAAGGGCCAAATTAGTCTAGATTTTCAATTTTTAAAAAGGTCTTCTTAAGTTAAAAGATTTTTTTTTTAGTTGTCGTTTATATAACGCTTGATTTAGCTAAATACTAAATTTGTAGTTTGTTCTTGGAATAAAAGAGTTCAATCAACTTAATTCAATGAAATTAATCACAAGGTTTTGTGGGCCATCCGTCAGTCTATTTATCATAAAAGTCGATAGATACTGTTTCATCTGGTAAAATTAACCGTTATTTCAAGGTTTTGCCAACATCAGCAATTTACATATATAGTTTTTATTATCTAGGCCGTTATACTCGTAGAAGATTTTTTACCTTTTTAATTTAATTAAACAGTTTTGTTTATAGACAAGTCGTAACATAAAAAATACATTGGAAAAAATGCATTCCTTTAAGCCAAAACACAATTTGTCAGCATTTATTTTGCTCACCTCTTTTTTGATCACCCATCGGGTGTAGTATGTAAATTCTTATAAAAAGTAAAACCCTTTTCTCTTGTACATAATGAAAGTATTCCATTACAAGTAAGAGTATTTATTTTTATTGTATTATAGCCTGTTGCCCTTAATTCCATTGTTAATGGTATTGTTTCAATTGTTGGCCATGATGTTGTTGCTGTTGTTATTATGCTTAGTTCAAACGTTGATAATGCTGTTGATTTTATTATTGTGGCTAAATTGCGCGAAACTCGATTAGTGTTAAAATGAACACAAAACAATAATAATAATAATAACAACAACAACAACAATAACAAACACATAAACAATAACAACAACAACAACAATTTATATGTATATATTTGTCCAATTGGAAATTTGCGTGAAATTCAATTTCATTCCCTAATTGGATTCAAACACTGTCGATAAATTGTAGCACATCTACACATACACACACACACACTCAAACTCAGAGTCGCATTAACACTCTACTTGAATGCCATCAAAACCATCGCTATCAACACCACCACATACGATAATAACAACAACAACAATTCCAAGTTATCAAATTAAACGGGAAGCTCCAACAAGTTCTAAAATGATGAGACCATAAATGGTTAACTACTGGGGTGGCTAGCTGGCTGACTGGCTGACTGGCTGGCAGGCTGACTGACTGGCTGGCTGGCTGGCAGGCTGATTGTGTAGCAAGCCAAGCGAGAAAGCCTGACAATTTTTGTCATTTAAACACAGTCCTTGTATGTATGTCTGTCTATCTGTCCGTCTATCTTTCTGTGTCTCTATTTATTTTGCCTATTTCGCTGGCTGTCTAGTGGTTTCAGTGACGACCTTTACTGTTGGGCCCCCAATTGAACCCATTTACACCTCGCATTGACTTTTAGCCATTTCTAAAATAAAATGAACATCAACCTCAACCAACACGACCAAACGACGACAGCGTAAAATAAAAATAGAAAATCGAGCAATAAAATAAAGAATCATTTGACTTCTACTCTCTACCTTGAACATCGACAGGAGGTTTGAAGTCGAGAAGGAAAGAGAGTTAGAATAAGGTATTGGTATCCATCTCCAACCCCCAAAATAAAATTGTGAAAAAAAATCAACGAAAGCAAACAAAAAAAAAGATCCACACAAATAGAAGTCGTTAGATGATGACTACCTCACTTTAGAACTGCCTGCCTGCTTGCCCTCCTGCCTTTTTGCCCATCAGTTTATTATTTTTTCGCTTTAAAGTTAATAACAGAATGATTTTTGACTTACGAACTCACCTTTATTGTATTTGTTTCTATTTTGGCCTATACTGTGTATGTTGTTATTATTACTATTGTTGCTGTAACAACAAATAACTTCTATATTCATTCCATTCTACTCCCAACATGTTGTTGCTGCTGTTGTTGCTGTAGTTGTTCTTATTGCTGTCTTCTAACAAAAACCAGTTTTATTCAAACACTCATACACTCTCACATATTTACTAAATTTTTTTTTTCTTCTTCTTTTCTACCTTTACATATATTTTATTCTTTTTTTTCTTATACAACAAACACACTCTCACAACTCATATAAATAGACACTCACATACATGCATACACAAACAAACGTTTGTATGTAGGCTGGTTGTTTGGCTGACTAGCACGCAAACACTCTGCTGGCATTCGCAGCCACTTATACTAGAGAAACAGCAACAAAAAGAACACAAATGAAAAAGCTTTACTTGTTATGCTTCTTCTTATTGGACAAAAAAAATTGTTAATAAAAATACAATTTTTTTCTTTCTTTTTTGCTTAGTTCTTTTTCTTTAATTACTTAATTTTTAAATATATATTTTTTACTTCTTTCCAAAACAATTTTTTTTCACTTTTCAAAATTTATTTCCACTTTTTTCTTATAAATTAATCGCTAATTACTACTTCTTCATTATTTTTATGATTATTTTCTTATAATTTCGATATTTTTTAATTTATTTATAATCTATGTAATAATGTGTTGTTGTTGTATCAGAATATCTTAAATAAACACACACACACACAAACACGACTTAAGCGGCCGCGTTTTTTTAACCCGTAATTCGCACGAACCGCACCGTTACACATTCAACCATTGACTGTTTTTGATTATTTCATTTTTAAAAGTTGAAAACTGGTTTTTGTATCGTTGTACGTGTATATTTGAGTGTGTATGTGTGTGTGTGTTAACTTGGTTTTATTTTGCTTTTAACCAACATTTTTCGCAGCACACACTAACACAACATTAGTTATGGTTTATTTGTTTCTCTTAAATTGTTGTTTACAACTGCTCTTTAGTTTCCTGTACAGCTGTTTCAAGAACAGGGATGATTTTCTTTTAACTTAATACGGCAGGGTTGCATTTAAGTTGTAGTTCTATAGTCTAATTAGTACCAACGATAAAATTTGTCTACTATTCAATGCTGAGTGGGATTTGTGTTTTAATTTATTTTATGATAAAAACAAAAATTATTTACGTGTTTTACGTGTATAAAACACAATTTTGTAAAATCATTTAATTTATTCTTGTTTATTTTGTATTAAATAGAATTGATTGATTTGACGATGATCAATTTTGTTACTATTTGGTGTCTTGTAAACGGCTTGATTTATAGTATGTCAACTTGTTGATTGCCCTAAGAGGAATGTTTTTAACCAGTGCTGCATTTTTGTACAGAATTAGTTACATTTTTAAATAATACTCAAAATTCAAAGTTAGTATGAGCCCTTTGCCATAAGTCCTCGAATTTTTGGCAGTCATATACAGTGAGTGTTACTTAAAATCGTACAGAACAATATTCTTAAATAACTTGAAATTAAAATTATATTAAACATCATTAATTAGAATAAAAAATATGCATTTCAACAAAAAAAAAAAAAAAAAAAAAATAACAAAATTTGCAAATACATACTTTACTTAAAATCGTACATTTTCAGAAATTTATAATTAAAGCATAAAAATATGAAAAATATGAATATGAAATAATTGCAATATTTCTTGAAGTGCTTTCCGCAGGACCATTATGTTAGATATGAGTATTCCCTAATTTTTTCTGGTATTTTCCACAGACGTTCATTAACGTTTATAATTGGTGACTGGAATGCAGTTTAATTTCTCTCGAGACACTTATTAAGCGTTTAGAGGCGACCAACATGTGAAGATTGCCTTAAATCGTTATCGACGTACTATTTAATAGTATTCGATATATCCATTTTTTTAAATTGTGCTTTAAAACTCTCAGATAGGCAAATTTATACACATTGTCGTCAGCAAATACTAAATTAACCACTCCAGCAGCTGATATACACTCCCAAACCATTGGTGATATTCCACCATTCTTTACAGTTGATCGCAACTTGGCATTATCATTAGTTTATTGAGTTTTCCGCACGCCATTTGTTACGCACAAGATCAAAATATATTAAATTTCGACTTTTTAATGAATATTACATTGTTTCAGAATTTACTTGACTATTTGAGATCGTTATTAGTAAGCAATAGTCTTTTAAGTCTATTTTGTTCCAAATACATGGTTTATTTCCATTAATTCGACTATGATAACTATTATGATTAAAAAATGTTGTATCGTAAACACGCCTATTTCCTTTTCCAAATATACTTACAATTCGCTGACTTATTTTGTGGCTCAAAGTAGGCCTATCCTTTAGCTTTCCTCATTATGAATTACCTTTTATTTAAAACATTTTTTAGTTTTATTTTTTGCCCGATTTTTCTTATTCGTATCTTCTAATTACTTCTTCAGAAATTCATTTGTCTACCTCACATCATTATAATACCTCCTCCTGTATAAGAAAAAAAAAAAAACACTTTTGACAAAACTACTTAAAACGAAGGCTCCAGTTCGCGAAAAAAAATAAAAAATGTGTACTCTAAATGATTGGGCGCTCGTTGTATGGTCAGACAAAGTGAAAACTAATCGGCTCAGAAAAGATGGATGGAAGTGAGTTTGGAGCGAGCATTGTGAGATCTTAATAAGTCGAATTGTTCAACCAACGGCGAAGTATGGATGATGACCTTTTAAGGTAGGACCACGTAGAATGTTGACATATATTTTAAACAAACCAAATTAAAATTATAAAACCTGTCGTTCAAGAGCCCTTAATATTTTACCATAAATACTATTCTAGCATTATTCCAAAAAAAAAAATTTATGTAACAAAAATTCTGATAATAATTCTAATTGGAACCGAAGACTAATATCTGTCTCAGAGAAAATCAACAGAAATTTTTCGTCGGTTTTAAATCTACTTGTGGCAATTCGAATTCCGCACAATTCCGCGGAAATTTAAATCAAAAAATTTTACGATAAGCGATAAAAAAGCATAAAATTTAGAGAAAAATAATAATTTCATACGACTTTATTTTGCGTTCTTTCCACTACAAACGCTATATAATTAATTGGATTTTAATATTGAGCAATACTTCCTCCACTCAACAAAATAACGTCTCACAGCATTCAGCTTCTGTACAAAAATCACAGTCAACCATTGTTTTCCATTGTTGAATATGTCAACAAACCTAATAGCCATCTCATTTCTTCATTTATGTAAATAGAACGCTTATTACTATGATCATCTCACTCTTGCTATTATATCAAAATAACAACAACAAGCAACGAAAAGAAGCACAAGTAAAATAAAGTCAGAAAATTTACTTCAAAGAAAAAATGTAGTTAAGAAAACGGCGCGGAAATTTTACATTAATAATTCACAAATGAACATAAATTTATATCAGAATTTATTTCCCTGAACAATTTTTACAGAATTTTATAAAATTTAATACCTTGCAACCGCCCAGTCGACGTTTAAAAGTAAAAAATATTACCTTCACAAGACAGAAGAGTTTTTTCCTTCTCTCTGTTCACATTTCTCTTCAGCAGCTTCTGAATTTTTATAAATTTTTTGTTTTTGACACGGAATAAAATGTTGGTGCGGTTGGAAGCGCGGCAGGTCAGGCTAATGGAAATGAAAAAAAGAAGTTAATTGCCGTTTTATAAATTAAATAAACGAAAAATACAAATTTTTAACATAATTCATGAAGTGAAACAATTGGTTTTTAAAAGTAATTTTGTTTGCAATTCCAGATCAATGTTGAAAAACGGTGGCTGACATCGAAATAAATCGTCACTCGCTTAAGAAGTTGAAAGGCCAACCATAAAGACAATTGCCGCATAAACGACAGTAAGAGTCCTACTCTAGTGTCAGCCATTGTTAATTAGAAAACTACAGTGTGGGTCATGAATGCTATGTAGAGGAGTGAATGAAGAGAAATAAGAACCCAAAACAAAAGCAATAAGCGCTAAAAACCAATAATTTATTTTTGTAGAGCAAATGTTGAAATTTTCTTAAATTGTTTAATCTTTCTAACCAGTTAACTGTATTTAACTGCCTTATTGTCAATCAGTATACTTGTGAGTTTGTATTTGTCGTTATTGTTAGTATTCCAACTCTCTAATCCACAACTAAAATGGTGCGACGTCGAACGCGCGCTAACGCTGCTCCGAAAGTGAGTGCAAATGGTATATTAGAGCATGGATCTGCAGTGGCCTTGACAAACACACAACTACTAGAGGATCAATACTTTGCCAGTCCCAAAAGAAAAGGCTGTAAAGTTGAAGAAAATTCGTCCAGTAATGATGGCATGAAAAACGAGTCCGATGAACAGGAGAAGGGTGCTGCCAAAGGAAAAGTCAAAACTCACAGCCCAAGTAAAATGAAAGGGGAACGAAGTGCTTTAAATGGCAAAATGATTGGTATGTAAATAAAGAAAAAAATCTATTTTTATTAAAACTATCATAACACACTAGAAAATATATGAATATTAAGTTTAACCTCAATTACTTAATGAAAATTTAAAATTAACAATTGAACTTCTAGTAATTCTAGTTAAACTTCTACTAAAGCCAACGTCTAAAAGTAAATTTAAAAAAAGGGAACAACATTTTAAAACGTATCCTTATCTTGTTGATGTCATAGATAGAATCATACGAAAACTTAACTTAATATTGTGTTGAGAGTTACGACATTATAACCTAATATATATATATTTTTTAAATTAATTTTGGGATCTTAATCTATACGTTCCCTTTATTTTTACATAAAATTTATCTTGTTGGCTACTTTCCAATTAATTTATCTCAAATTTTTAGATCAGACTTAATTCAATCTATCGTCAGATGCATGAAAAGTAGTTGTTGTAATATCTTATCAAAGCTATAGTAACTTTAAAGTAAAGTTGGTGTGGTAACTTGAAGCTACTTGCACGCTTCATACGTGTAATCAATATGTATCTCTCTTATTTCATAAAAAATCGGTCATTAATTGAAATTATTTTGGACTTTGCAAAATTACTAATTCTCTATATATTCTAACAAGATAGAGGAAGATAGTGTACACACAAGTAACACGTAAGCAGCAGTTCTAACTATATGAATATCTATGAGAATACCTCCAGCAGAGTTGTTAGAAATAAGTAAGATTGTGTTTAGCCGAAATCTTTAACCTCCTCCAAAATTTTTTCACATAAACTTTTACACTCTGACGTACATATATATATTTTATGAAATTAGTACAGAATTTAGGGATTCCCCTAATAACTATTATAGATATGAAGTTACATATATACGCATTGTCTTTAACTTTTCGGTTAATTTTTGTTTAATTGTATTACAGCAATTAATGTACTTGTTTACATACAATTTTTAACATTATTATTAAAATATGTTGCATTTTTTTTAAGGTGTTCCTTTGGCAACACGGTCACAAACACGCACCATAGAGAATTATTTCAAAGCTAATGCAGCTGCCAAACAACAGAATAAATCAAACAAAGGTGCTTCAGAACCTCAAAAGATTATAAGACCCACATTGTCTGCCTCCGTAACACCGCCGCAAATGGTGAAGTATAATGCAATTAACACTCAACAAAGTGGAGATGAACATGAACAATTGGCATATACGGAACAGGAGACATCATACAATGAACTACAATATAAACAACAAAGTCAAGCTTATCACAATGGACATCAATCTATTATAAGCCGCCGCAGTCTTGACAATGTTATTGTACCACAAGAATTTATCTTTGACCTCAGTGAAGATACCAATGACAGTGAACACACTGACTTATCCGAAGAAACACCTATTAAAGAAATGCAAGAGACGATTTTAATGGGAAATGGTTTTGATTTTACCAATCATCGTTCGTCACAACGGGCTGATAGTCATTCGTCTTCTCACAGTAGTTCAAATACAAGTGCCACCGAAAATATTTTTTTACAGGAACCGGTTCTTACTCTTAATGTCGACAAATCACCAAATCAAGCCTCTTCAATTAAAATAAACAAAACATTAGAAGTCGAGCCGAAGTTTTCTTCACCGACTTTAATTACTGCCTCCGTTTTGCAAGGACGTTTTAATCAAATTGTATCTCTTAATAATACTTCACCCTCAAAGAGAGATTCTTTTGGCTATGAGAAGAAACCCATAGAAATGCTAAATGGCCATGACTATGCTCTTATGATGATGCCTGATAGTGAAAATAGTTCCTGTGATAGTGGTGTGGCATTTCCCAGCACCACTACTGCCTCAATTGATGATTCGGCACAGGCTTCCCCGGCACCTACAGCAGCAGCAGCTCAAACAAATCGTAGGCGCAAGCCAGCAACTCCTCATCGTATTGTCTGCTGTTCACCTATAAAAGCAGTTCCCAGAGTAGTTTCCTCAGCAGGATCGCCTTCTTTAAGAAAAATGGCTTCAGCACTTTCGCCTCGCAAATCTCAACGACATTTGAATGCGACAACTGTTGCTGCTGCCACAGGCGGTGGTGGGGTTATAACGAATGCTGCCGCTTGTAAATCAAGACGAAGACTGAATCCAGTTTCAACCAACTCGTCACAAGAACAGCCAGAATCATTTGTTCACGATCACGACGCTGACGATGATCCAGTTGAAGTGGTGGTCAATGATGACAACGAAGAAGAAATTGATGAGCAAGAACAACAATGCGAAAACCTGGCCACAAATGTCCTTACTTCGGAAATCAAATCTAATAATATTTTTACAAATAACATGGCAAAATCGGTTTGTAATACTGCAAATATTAAAGGCACGAAAAACAAAACCCAGAGTAAAACCAAATACACAATACAGAGGCCGGCCCTCAAACATCAGGGCCCCCAACCTTTGGCGGCTACAAACGGTAATCGTGAAATCAACGGTTACTTCCCTGTGCGCAGAAGTGTACGCAAGACAAAGACTGCTGTTAAGGAGGAAATGATGCGCAACCTTGAACAGGCCATTTTAGAGGAACGCTCTGAGGGTCTTAAGATTGCACATTTTGAGGGAAAAGGTCGTGGTATTATAGCCGAAAGACGCTTTCAACGTGGAGAATTCGTTATCGAATATGTAGGTGATTTAATTTCCACTACAGAGGCTGCCGAACGTGAAAAACGTTATGCTTTAGATGAAAATGCCGGCTGTTATATGTACTATTTTAAGCATAAGAACCAGCAGTATTGTATTGATGCCACCGAAGACACTGGAAAACTGGGCCGTTTAGTTAATCATTCACGCAATGGCAACTTAATGACCAAAGTTGTCGTAGTTAAACAAAAACCTCATTTAGTTTTAATAGCCAAAGATGACATTGAACCCGGCGAGGAGCTGTGCTACGATTATGGTGATCGCTCCAAAGAATCACTGTTACATCATCCGTGGTTGGCTTTTTAGAATTAGATGCATGCATACAATTTTAACAACTTGTAATTTAAGCGACAAATACAATAAACACCAGTACCCCTAGCACACATAATGCCCCTTCTGCCTATCTGCCACATACAGACATACACACACCCAATACACATAAGCTAATTACTAAAAATTTCAAAGAACTTGCATAAATATTATCCTTAACTCATTGAATAGAAAAATAATTAAGTTTATCTCTAAAAAATATTTAAAGTAGTGGTAACTTTACCTGCTTAAGAATTGAAGAACTCATTAGAAAAACGAATCCCAATACATTACACACTTGTAGCAGCTGTGTTGTAAATTAAAAATGTTTCAAAACAAGCAAACAAAGAGAAAAATAGAGAATGAGACTTGAAATTTAAAAAAAAAACGTATTTTTTATGCAGAAATTCAAATAAAAACTTAACGACGTAGAAGGCACAGCCAAGAAAAAGTGTGTGTTCAAGCTGAGACAGTATTTGGAGATTCAAACGCTCAATTATTTGTCATTCATTTAATTTGTATGGAAAAATAAAAAAAATCATTATCAATCAAACTAAACACAGTTTTCAAATCCTCCATACAACTAACTGACAACAAACAGTCTTCTTGTTAAAAGATCTGAGAAAATAATCTAATAATAGAATTTTTTTTATGAATTGAATAAATGATTTATTAATGTAAGGAATAAATGATGGTTCTCTTATAAGATGCCTATACCGCCTCAAAAACAAAAACTAATTTATAATGAAAAAAGAAATTAACAAAACAGCCGAGAATAAATAAAAAAAGAATTACATTTTAATTTAAAAATCATCGTTATGCAGAAGACAAAAGAAAAACAAATATTAAAGAATGATTTTTAGGAACAAGAAAATAAAAAAAAATTAAAATAAAAATAAAATATAATTAAAAAAAATTAATAATAATGAATGAATAAAAATAATAGTTTTACGTTTATATAGAAAATATATTTAATTGTTAATGACATTTTTCGATTTAGATTTAAGGTTAAATTAATTAATTATATTATATACATAGCTCTGATTGATACAACAATTTAATTGAATGCAAAATTATTTACATTTTTGTTGTAATATTCCTCCTCTCCCTTTTGTTCTGAACAAAAACAGTCATTGATTATAATTTTTTTATTCAACACCACCGCAAATACAAAAAAAAACATCTTGTTTTTTTTATCAAAAAAACTTGGTCTGGCACCTTTCTTTTTATTAACAAACAAACAAACAAAAAAAGAATAAATTTTTTTAACTGTTTCTTTCCAAACACGAAAAAACTCTCTAGGTGAAAGGTTTTTTTTTAGGTTAATATACTATATTTTATCGTTATTATAATTGAAAAATATATACTTAATAACCAACTCCCCTGCTCATCATTATTATTTCATTTAGTTATTTGCTCTTATTTTTCAATTATTTATATTAAGTAGTTAGAAATTTTATTGTTTAGCTTAAAACACAGAAAATAAATTAAATTCCTTTCATTTACACATAAATACATAACACACACATACACTCAACTTAAACGTACAATAAAACTCAAATATTTTATTATTAAATTAAAACATTTCGTTTTTAATAATTTTTTTTTTTATCAAATTTGTTTTTAATAAACCTTTGAAAAAAGGTCAACAAATTTAATCCACTTATACGGAAATTATATCAATGTTCAATTTTCTTAATTTGTCATAAATAAAAATATAAATAAAACATTTTTATACTTTTAGTTTTAAAAATGCTATTTTTATCGGCACACACACATACACACTTCAATATCCCTTTCCGTTTTCAGCTTGAGTCCTACTTCTACACAAAAAAGAAAAACTCCATAGTTTCTATCTTCTTTAATTTTATGCGTTGATTGTAGATGGCAACCGAACTTCAGTTGCGTTGCCGAATGGCAACTAGTAAATTGTGGTTGCCTATATAGCACTTATGAAATTAACAGATCTTTAGTTGCCATTTGCAATGTGTAATACAATTTTCGTCAACTGGCAACGCAACTTGAGTTTGGTTACCATCCATAGTCGATCTATTAGTTTAAGTTTTAAACAAATATATATTTTTTCTATTTTAAGCACAATTAAGTGGAATAAATATTAGTTACACACACACACACGCATCATATAATATATAATGATAAAACAAAATCAAGAAAACAAAAATTGAAATATATTTAATAAAAAATTACAAAAAGAAAACAACAATGATTCATTATTTATTGCTTATCGGTTGATCGAGATGCCATAGCTACCGCTAAACGCATTATTACTTTGTATGAGATCCATACAAATTTTCTTGGACTAGTTCAAGTTATAATAAGAATGATTTGAACCAGATGATTTGATGAAAATAATGCTGTTTTGGTTAACAAGCCATGATGCGCCATTGAACGAGAAAATAGCGTCAAAATATACTTTGAAATTTCAAAACCGAATTCAAACGAAAAAGGTAACTCATAAAAGAAGTATGAACTACTCGGTGCAACAAAAAAATTCCTAGTAAGTGAAATTAGTTTTCTAAAAGGCGCTGCTGTGAAGAACAAGGATCTGTTTGTGAAATTTTCGAAACACCCCCAAAATCTCAAGTTACGGATAAAAAAAACCGGCTTTTCGAACGTTCATGCACTTACAAGCTATTCGTCCCTGTTCTGTTTTCAGAGTAGAATCATTTCGTTCGGAATTATAAAATGACTTGTAATCAAGAGTTCGGAAATTTGCTGCTCTTCATATTTATAAACAAATTTTAATTTCATAATTTATAGCAATTTTTGTTCAAAGAGTTGTGTAAATAATATGCAAAATAAAAGAAAACATTTCAAATTATGGATTACGATCGATGTTTTAACAGTTCAGGGAAGTTTTATTAAAAAACTTGATTCGATTTTGTAAATTCCAAAAACAGACCCTTATTTTACTCGACAGCGTCTATCAGAAAAGTAGTATAATTTCCCAGGTATTTCAACATCGATCTTTTTTTTCGCACCGTGCTATTATACAAAATTTTTATATTTATCGCACATAAAACACATTAAGAGAATTTTAAATTATTATTAAGTTTTCGTTTCTAATTTAAAATAAAAATAAAGTTCAGTTGCATTCGGAAATTCTATATTCGCATGTTTCTGTATCAAGACAGGTTATAATTAAAAAACGCTACATCATAAACAAAAAAGTACAGAAATAAACTTTACTGTTACCAAAATAAAATAAAAACTAGGAAAAAATCACGCAGGATACTAAAGATTGCACATTTACAGAGTAAACGCCGAAACAGCCCATATATGAACTATTTTTTATGAGAATGACACATCCTTTGGCGAATTTTTACCAAATTGATCATTTTTCTATAATTAGCCAGTCGTCGCATGTGTGCCGAATTTTATTACTCTACGACAACTCCATCTGTTTTTGTCCGCTCCTTACATACCATATATGAAAATGCTACTGTGCGATGCAACAAAAATTGTATGACTTGTATATAAGACTTACTAAGAAAAAGTCCGGTCAAGTATGGTGCAAGTCCTATGAATCTCATTGAACACAATGGATAAGCTTATGTATGTACATTGAGAAATACGGCTGTTGTGAGTAAATGGAATAGTTTTGGACATATAGATTTAATGGTTTTAAGTGACCAAACTAGATCTCTGGAATTGAACACCATCTAAAACCTTTTGAATACTAACTTAATAAAAATTCATCGACGTTCGAAATTGAATAAAATGCTAACCGCTAAAACCAGTTGCTCACCTCTGACGGTTAACTAAGTTCTCGGTAAAAATTTAAATAATCACCCCTTTTTTGCATTTCGATTCGAATCGAAATTATCTTCGTTTGACAATTTTGATATTGTGCTCCAAAGCTTGATTTTGTGACTTCGTGTGTATTCTGCATAACGATCGTAGGTACGTTTTTCTAAGATTTTAATTTACTGACTAAGATCTATGTGGCTGTCTGTATGAAATTTATTATTATATTATATATTTTCATGAAATACAAAACGAAATTATATATAATTTTATATCAAAATATGAAATTATATATAATTTAATAATATAATTTAATTTTATATCAAAATATTTTCATGAAATACAAAACGAAATTATATATAATTTTATATCAAAATATGAAATTATATATAATTTAATAATATAATTTAATTTTATATCAAAATATGAAATTATATATAATTTGTTAAAAATATAAACTTACGTTTGTCCATTTGTCTAAAAACAACAAAAACTGAGTTTTCTTATTGAACCCATTTGTGTATGCACTAAATTTTGAGTTTTTATTAAAATGTTTACAAATTTGCTTATTTTTTCTATTCCATATGTTCCAACACTATTCACTCCCTTTTTTTCGATTCAGTTTTTTTTCGGAATACGAATTTTTGATCGTAACGTAACTGAATGCGGTGACGTAATCGAAACGGTGAATAGGGGTATTCACTATTCAGACATGGCATTGTTTTTCGCTGAGTCAGCGAATTAGCAAATGTTATCCTAATTGGATTTGACCCAGCTGTCGCCTACCAACTAAATTCTTAGGTATTGTTATGTGTACACTTAGTTATTATTAATTAAGGAATTTTCACAATTATAACATATCTTATTCGTTTCCAACATTATAATTTAAACAAAAGAAGAACAAAAAATACATTTCTTTTGTATATCGACGCCTCTGAACTATATGATGTTAAGTCAACTTAGGACGTACTTTAATTTCAATAATTAATTAATTTCAGAATTTGATATGGAGGGGACAATAATCCAATTATAAGCAAAAGTATACTTGGCATAAGAGCTTCTAATGAAAATCTTACTGTTTAGACATAGCATGTTATGGTTTGGAGGCGTCGATATGCATAAACATGTATATATCGATACCTGAAATCTCAAAGGCCGTAAGTGTTATTACATCATAATCAACGAAAAAATCATTTTTTGTCGATACGGCCTTTTGGATATTAGGTGACGATATGTACGTATGAATGAGTTCATAAATTAAGTTTTTACTTAAATTTACGGAGAACCTGGAATGTAACCAAAATTCAAGCGCAGCTGTTCCATCAACAAAAACGTCAATATTGTGTGTGGCCCGATACGAGTGAAGGCTGGCAGAAAACCTCTAAAAAAACCCATAGGGCCAACCTTACCTATATCTGTTATTACTGCAAATATGCCAGAGTACTGTCCAGGTTTGGCACTCATAAGACGAGTTTTCATTACATCCAAAGGTTGTGTAAACAGGGTAGCAACGCCTCCCGCGAACAAAGAAGTAAGAAAATGCGTACCAGAGTTATCTTTAAGGTCCGTGTGCGTCAAAAGAACACGTTTAAACTGTGGTAAGCATTTAAAAGAATTTTAATAATAACAATTAAAACCAAATATATCGTACATTATCATAGACAGCATTTTGACCAATAGTCACCATTATGCCCCTTGAAATTGCTATAGAGCCTCCTCTAAATAATGAACGAATACCTTCTTCTTTAGTAACTCGATACAGACCATTGAAAACATGCTTATAACTGCAGTAATTAAAAAATACAAAATATGTAAAAAATTATTGTCTGAAAAGCCATTGATATGTGGGTAATCAGTGGGTAATAACATACTTTCTTCGTTTATCGACGGGTAATTTTACGTCGTTTTGCATTCTGACATTTATCATGTCAAAAGGTACTCCCACTGTACCTCCACAAAAACCCGCTATGGAGGCTAGTGCTACTGTTTGTCCTACATTTTTGGCATCAATATATTGTTTTCCTGATTCATAGATGGCAAAGCGGGTAGTAGCATACGTCAACTGTCGCACTAAGGAGGCCGAAATGCCTTTATAAAATCCTTTGATACCTTTAAAAACACAAGCAGAAATCTTTTTAGTTATCAATGCTGTATCGATCGATTGTTATAAATGTATGTATACCTCCCGACTTATGAATAATGCCTATCGTTTGACCTAATGTCTTTTTGGGCGGTTCTTGAGTTTGTAAATGAACTTTTATCAAATCAAGCGGATGTGTAATGCACGCGGCTGCTGCACTTGAAACACCACCGAAAAACCAACGATTCTTACGCTCTGTGCTACTCATAATGCATGAATATATAAAATATGCATACAAGTTATGTTTTGAATTTTTCTACTACAATAAAACTTTGAAGCCAATTTTAACTTATCATTTTTGATAGAAAACTTGTAGGGTAACCTACACCACTTATACAACTTTCATAAAATTAAATTAAAAGAAAATCCAATTTTCGTCAATTTTTTCTTTTAAAGCCTTTTCAACAAAAGCAGTCAATTAATATATTTTTATGCACATTCTTTTAACAGAAATTCTAAATTTGTATGTAAATAATTACTTAGTATATAAAAAACATGAAAAAAACATAACCTTTCTAAAATAGGTAACAATTTTCAATATATAAATCACTCTATGCATTATACACACATAATATTGTATTTTTATTATTAAGCTTAAACAAAAATAAAATAAAAATAAAAAATAAATTGATGTGCGCGCAATTTAATTTAAAATTATTTAATATAATTACATACATATGTATGTATGCATGTACTAAATTATGTATATACATACATTTTCCTATAAGCCTAAAACACATTATTTAGTACTCTGTTTAGCAGGAATGTTAATTAAATATAAGTTACAGTAGTTTAACACATTATTACAATTATTTATCTATAGAAATGCAAAAAGTTAACAAGAGCAATCACAAAAAAACTATATTTCTTAAATATTTATACATACATATATGAGTTTACACTTTGTTACATTATTTGTTTAACTTTTTTTTTTGTAAAATTGCTATAAAATGTTTATGTATATACAATAGTACAATTATTAGGAGTAAAAATAGTGGTAGATTTATGCAAAAATTTGTTTTTGTTACAAAAAAAAAAGCATTTTTGAAAATTTGTTTGTTGTCCTGCTTAATTAAAAAAGAAAAGAAAAATATGTCCTTTTTAGTTTTTACTTTTCCTCCTCTACGCGTATTATATAATGCGATAAAAAGAATAAAGCGGAGATACCTTAGAAGTTATATTATTTTCGTAATAAGTTCTTTCGAGTACAATAAATAACAAAACATATTATTGTTATTCTCGTTAGCACCTATCACAAAAATCAAATCTTTTCCCGGGTATTCTTTCTTTTACCGCATAGTGTTAGCATTGCACTGATTTATTGTTTGTTTGGTGGCAAAATACCAAAATTGAAACGCAACTGTTCCAAAAACACAAATGTAATAATCGTATGTGGACCTAAACGTACGAAAGCAGGTACATAGCCTTTGAAGAAACCAAGCGGTCCCAGACGAGCTGTAAATTTAGTAATATCCCAGAGACCTTTAAACTCTCCAGGTTTGGCATTCATCGAACGTGTTTTCAGAACATCTAATGGTTGTGTTAGGGTTGTAGCAATAGCACCAGCTGCCAAAGAAGCAGTAAAATGTGTTATTAGATTATCGTCAAAGTGAGGAGTTTGCAGTAACATCGTTTTAATCTGAAACGAAACAGAAATATCTCTATTTAAAAAAAAAAAACGAGATTCGCTACAACATATTTTGTTTTTTATATTCCAACTCGATCAAGGCGAATTTGTGTATATAAAAATATATTACAATACAATCAAATTCTTACCTGATCGTAAAAAGCAACCTGGCCTATTGTCATTAAAACACCTCTGCCAGTGGCAGTGGTAGCGCCTGAGAACAAACGTTTAAAACCTTCCTGGCGATAAACCTTAATAAGACCGTCTAAAGCATTTTTATAGCTAAAAAAAATGGGAAAATGTAAAAAAATTTTCAGTTTAAAATAATATTAAAATCGAACTCACTTTCTTCTCTGCTCGGGTGGCAATTTGACGTCATTCTGCATACGTACATTGACCATATCAGCAGGTGTACCAACAATACCACCAAATGTACCCGCCAAACCGGCCAAAGTGATTTTGCCCACAAATGTGTCAGTGTTTATATAGGGTTTACCCACTTCGTAAATGCCAAAACGTGTCATTGAATATGTCATTTGACGCAATATCGAAGCAGACAAACCATTGTAGAGGGCAAACACACCTTGTTCTCTTACTACCTTAGCAGTCAATTGCACAACGGAGAGTTTTCCCTGTTGAGTTTGTAGTGTGACTTTGATTAAGTCCAAAGGATGTGTACAACAGGCGGCACCAGCGCTAGCTAGACCACCAAAATACCAACGTCCTAAACGTTTTGACTTTTCGATAGGTGCTGCAGCCATTGTTACGAACAATTTCTAATAATCAAACTTTAAAACTTGAGCAACTTAGGTGATAACTGCAAAAAAATTAACAAATTATTGAGTTATTAAAAGAGAAAAATTCAATGTTTATGCATGTGTGTGTTTCTAACTAAAATGACGTCACGTTTTATTACATCTACCCATAATAGGTGTATAAAATCCATGAGTGTGAATATATAGCAACACTTGTTTAATCATTACTTTATTTAACAAACAATACACGTCATCATCATTATTTATATGCATGAAGAGTGTATGGATAAGCTGATCAAAGGCGTATTCAGTTAAGGAAAGCCCCTTGACCTTGAGGTGAACACTTATTTTCAATTGCTCGGCATTGAAACTGTAATGTCTTGAGGTACTTACACAGTTGCCTTTACTATTTTTTTTTATTTTATAACAAGGCTCCTGTGGACGGACTATCAATCGTTGCGATTGACTTTAAGGAAAAAACAATACAAAAGCTCGTTGTTTATTTAAAAAATAAATTTATTTGTGCATCGTTATGGAATGTTATCTGTTTTGGAATGTTAATGAAAAATATAATTGCAGGAACTATCAGTTTTTTTCAATTATCCATTTCTACAAAGAATTTAACACATTTTCCAAATGTTGGTATAAGAGCTTTATTGTTATTTGCTAATGAAGATTCACGAATTTTTTCGATATCCGTCGATTTTCATAAGAAAATCTGTGTCCGAAAAGAGAATTAGGCAAATAATTGCCTCAATCTTGGCAAACGTCAGCCAAATCGAATTTTGTTTATTTAAAATAAGGTACATAAGTGGTGGAGGAAGACCGCAAATGTATAACAACACAACAACAAAATTCGGAAGCAAGTGGCATATAACAATAATTTGTATAGAAAGGAAGTAAAATAAATACCGTGACTGAGGGGTTGTTGAATTGGCTAAGCACTACACACAAAAAAGAATTACTTTCACAACACTGTTTAAAATATGTATGTAATTGTTTACATATCACAAAACACGTTTGAGCTTTTAACCTTTTTTTATTTAAAACCATAAACATATTTATTGTATTCGTTTTTTATTTGCTATTTAGCAAAATATATGTGTATAAAAAGTGAAACAATAAAGAGCATAACAAACAAATGTTATTTTGTCATTTACCAGCACTGTCGCTTATTAAAATGTCAAAACAGCGAACAGCTGATGATTGTTTTGCAGTGGATACGCGTTATATTTCGGAGTCGTGTGATTTTTTCTTTTTTTGCTAAAAAGTGTTAATATAAGAGTCGATTTTTGGCAAATAAATAAAAGGAGAAGAGGTAATTTATATGAACAATTTTTTACTCTATGAAAATTAACATAAAAAATGTGTGTAAAAGTTTACCAATAATCTCGACGACAATACATATGTCAAGATAAACTATTGCGTATGGGTGACAACATGCTTTTTAAGTAAAATGTAATGTAAAAAAAGTATACATTATAACAGTGATCGACGTTTTACATACATACGACACAAACGCCGACAAAATTCATAGCGAAACGAATATTAATTAAATACGACTCGAAAGAGCACAAAAGAAATCGAACAAAACTGTTACTTTTGCAAGCCGGGAATACATGATTAATAAATTTAAAACAAGTCAACACTTTCCAAAACATTTTAACGGTATTTCTATTATAACATTTGCAATATTTTGTTCTATTTTGAACAAGGCAATTTACACCGGGTGATCTTGCTCTGCTGGAATCGAAATATTACGTTATAGCCTTTTCAGACTTGTATACATTTTGTAGGAACGCATGGAAAATGTTAAAAATGTGAAACATGCATTCACATTTGCAACGTCAAGCAAAACTAAATAAAAAGCAGTTAAAAGTAAAAAATTAATATTTATTTTTTCCGCTCCTATGTATACCTAATACGTTGTCTAGTTATTTTGTATATGCACATATTAAAGAAAACGTAACACACACTTATTCTAATAGAAAGTACTACATGAAAACAGTTTTTAAAAAAATATTTCAAAAAAATTTAATTTTTTTTTTAATATTAAAAAAATGTTTTTTTTTCTTGAATAAATTTTTTTTTATTAATGTTGTGAATGTCAGTGATGCTAATACAATTTAAGCCATTTGCTAGTGATGGCACTCAAATATATGATACTAAATATAAAATACTTGCTCTCGTCCGCAAATATAACGTCATCCCACCAAGTTTCAGGCTTCTTAATGTACTCCCTGGCAAAACTCAAACGAGCTTTTCGGATGCGTAAATTAACCAATGGCTTACGACGTGCTATTAGGCCATGAAAACCTTTTTTTCTAATGGTTCTTGGTATAGTAGATGCAGATATTTTCTTTTTAAACTCATTGAGCACCTCTGTGACTAATTTGGGAGCACTTAAGCGTGGGTTAGATTTTATTTTTCGCACAATTGAATTTTCTTCCCTCATTTCATTCTTCCTTCATTTTTGTGCCTTCTGACAATGTCCCCAACTGTATTTGGTTTCATATTCAGAATTTCAGCAATCTCTTTGTACTTTTTAATTTTTTTATAATGGAATATAACAAGTTTTCGCTGTTCTAAAGGAGTGTTTTTCCTTTGCGCCCCATTTGTATAATTTGCAGTGAAGTAGAATTTTGGACAGACAAGAAAGGTGGTGTTATGCACTTTTATTAAAACGTATCTCTATATTGCCTGAAAAGTAGCTGACTAACATGTTTTTTTGCAAATAGCATATAAATAGGGGAAAAACCGAATATTAATGGCGCTTAGTAAACAGGGTTAACAAACTTTGATTGATTTATCACGGTTGCAGGGTTACCATAGAGCCATTTTTTCCATATATTTGAATACTCATACTGACAACATTTATTTAAGTTTTTGCTATTCTTCTGATTACCTATCCATTTCGCTAATGCCAGGGTGTTATTATTGATAAACTTAAAAACCGAATGTTAATGACACTAACTGTAGATGTCAAAAAATTCCATATAAAAAAAACGTAAACTAAAGTTGTATACAGTTAATACTTGTAAATTAGAATTTTCAAATACATAGGTATGTATTTCGTTTTCTGGACGTTTTTCTGTTATAAACATTAAATATATAGTTTGTGGTAAATAAAACGCGTTATTTTACTCTTAAACTATTTAAAATTATTATTATTTTATTTTTATGTTTGGAAGTATAAAAGAATTCAAATGAAATTGCGAGAAGAATTGTCTACAGTTGTGGCAGCAAAGACGACGCGAGGAATTAATATTTGTTTTCTTTTGTATTCTAAAGTGTTGCCAGATTCACTCCGTTCACTAGCTGACAAACTTGTTGCTGCCACAAATATTTATTTATAAATATATTATATTTATAAATATATTATTTTTAATGTGTTTTGAAGCATGATTTTTGCAATAAGATATACAGACGTAGTTTAACGATATCCTTAGATTGTTCTTTTTAGTAAGTCTCTGATGTGCAAGAATAATGTTTTGACAGTATGTGAATAAAAAAAGCTATCAACCAGACAAACAACTTCACATTATATAATTTCACTATGCGCAAGATGTTGGGTGGAACAAAATGATTTAGGAACATTTCATAAAGATGTTAAAATATAATGAATTTTAAACCTGTACAATTCTTATGGCAAAATAACAATATTTTTGAAATTGATGGTAGATGAATCGAAAGAATCGACTGAATCGAAAGAAAACGAAGACAATAGTGTTTGTTATCAAAAGTAGTTGTTTTGCTTGGGAACATAAAAATAAGGAAATTTGTAAACGTTTTAATAAAAACTCAAAATTTAGTACATACACAAAGGAGTTCAATAAGAGAACACTAAGTTGTTGTTTGCGTTTTTATTAAATTCATATTTTGTATATAATAAAAATAAATCAAATAATAATAAATTTTACACACACAGCCGCATAATAAATTTTGCTCTAAAAACAAATATAAAGAATGTCATCACTAAATAAACAACTTAGTCCCGGTTTAGACGAGGAAACATTTGGAAGGGAAACATTTAGTTTGATAGCAAATTACGGTTGGGGAAGAGAGAACCGTTTTTGGCTTTGGTACGTATTTTGTTGATATTTAATTAGAAAATAACAATAGTAATTCAATGTTGCCAACAAAATGTTTGCCTTTTGAACTTGCAGCTGAAGTAAGTTAACGTCGAGGGAAGACGGGCAAATTAGTGTGGTTTATTATGAAATAACACACACACATATATATATATATATATATATATATATATATATATATTTACAATTTTCGATCGAAACGTAACTGAATGCGGAGACGTAATCCGAAAGTCGGAATAGTGGTGAATATATATATAAACGTAACTGAATGCGGAGACGTAATCCGTATATTCAAAACTATTCCGACTTTCGGATTACGTCTCCGCATTCAGTTACGTTATATATATATATATATATATATATATATATATATATCTATATATATATATATATATATATATATATATATATATATATATATATATATATATATATATATATATATATATATATATTCACCACTATTCCGACTTTCGGATTACGTCTCCGCATTCAGTTACGTTTCGATCGAAAATTGGTATTCCAAAAGGAAATCGAATCAAAATAAAAAGAAGAAAATAGTGTTCTCAAAAGCATAGGAACTTATGAAATAGAAACAGAAAAATAAGCAAATTTTAATAAAAAGTAGTGCATGCACTAAGGGGTTCAATAAGAAACCACTAAATTTTAGTTTTTTCTTTGTCTTCATGCAAGTGGACAAGAGTGAATTAATATTTTTATTAAATTTTTGTTACATTTCGTATATTTTTATTTCGTGTTTAATAAAAATGAATAATATAACAAGTTTCATAACCAAATAAAAAATTTTTGAACAAATAAACAAGAATCAAAAAATCTTCTTCACAACTTTAACAACTTAGAAAAACGTAGCTACGATCGTAATGCAAAATACATACAATCGAAAAAAACTGAACGGAATCGAAACTCAGAATACCAAATTTGCCAAACGGAGAAAATTTCGATTTGAATCGAAACTCAGAATAAGGGTGAATATATATATATATATGGGAGTAAACACTTTGCTCCTGTGCGTATAGTTTTATATAAATCGCAAAGATTTTACACATAACATACATCACAATGTTCCGCGTATTTCAGAATACTTAACTAAAAAATCACGTTTTTTGACTTATGACACTGTAGCAATAAATGAGTGATATGTACATATATCTTGAGAACTATTAAAGATATTCTTCAGACTTTTCAAATGGTATTCTATTATAAAGCAAAAAAATTATAGGCCATATTTATCGGTAGGATTTCTAAATTAAGGAGTAGTTAAGAAAATATATTTTAACAACAGTTTTACAGCTAGAGATTTTGTCTCACACGGAAACAACAAGGTGCTGTTATTACAAGTTTCTCTCTGGGATAAAATTTCCGGCTTGGCCGACTGGGTGTCTGGTCATTCCGGAGCGCAGATTCGATTGTTGTGGGAAATATAACAATGTGTTGTTTTATGCTCTGCAATTACTGACAGTTTTTCCTTAAGAATAATAGCTTAATGGATATGGAGTGGATTTAAGACAAAATTTGATTCCAACAAATTTTTTCTCAACTTTTTACCACTGCATATGTTATTTAAATTGAAGATTGGAATCATATTACCTATTTGCATTAGAAGTATTTATCTAAAAAGTAATGTACATAGACTAGATTGTATATCAGAATATCCGTTGTATTATACGAAGGCATTTCTTTATAAAAAACTTGCAGTTTCTTTAATAGATATCTTGTGTGACATCGTTCAAGTTTCACTTCCATATACATATACATACATATGTAAGTGTAGATTTAACACAAGCATTAAATATATTTATTTTTGTAGTGTTGACCGCCATGTTTCGTTAAGTCGCCCAAATGCAGATCGACGACTCACGATGAATTTTTATCATACTTGGCTTTTTAAAGTAATTGTGCAAATTATCATTGTTGGCAGAAGTTGAAGAAATCGTTTCGCAGGTGTCCGCTTATTAATGAGCTTGATCAGAATATCATCGAGAATCATTAGTGCTTTATTTGTTAATGGTGAGGTGTAACAGACAAAATTCTGCATCGTTCAGTGTTTCATTATATATATTTTTTTATATATTATAGAATTAAACTTCTATAAACTCTTTACTGAAATGTCTTAACACGTGCCACAGTTATGGAAAAATTTATTTGGTTTTTTTTTATAACTTTGAAGAGACGAGTAAAGAAAAACAAATAATTTCTTATACTTTATTTATTAGCCCATGCTCATGATTAAATTTTATTTTTCATTTTTTATTTTATTCTTTTTTATTGTTATAATTGTTATTTTTAATTTTCTGATTTTGTCAGAAATAAGGGGGCTTGTTTTTGCGTCTTTCGCATATCTATAAGTGTGTGTGTTCACCTATTCACAGTGTTATTGTGCATTAAATACCAAATAACAATCGTTTTTGTTTTTTTTTTTTCATAAATTTTGACATTGACCACAAGCGTTTTTTATTTTATACAAAAATACTCGTATCATGTGAGCATTTAGAAACTATATAGTATGCGATCAATATATGAGGGTGGAAGCATGTACGTGGAACAAATAAATATAAAATATTTATTTTTATATTTTTATTTTTTAAACAATAAAAAATGTTTTGATTAAAACATTTGTGTGTATGTACTATTGTATATAAAAAGGGGTCAGTTAGTATACGATATGTTTTTATGTTTTAATAGAAAACATTGCACGTTTTTTAAATTCTAAAAAAATATGTATAAATTTGGAAATCATACCATCAAGAGCGTAGTATGTGTGTGTAAGAAATAATGAAATTGAGCGAATGTAAATACATGTACGAGTACACATATACATATGATATATGTATACACGCGAATATCAGTGTTAGATTTACGTCGCACGCTAGTGTGCCCATTAGGTAGATAAATATTAAATTTGTTTTCGTCTTCAAAGAGTACCAGCTCCTGAAACTGTCAAAATGTTTTGCTAGGCCACATGTATTTTTTTTCCTTTTTGGATTAAAAGAAGTTAGTGGCTTGCGACTAGCTACACGTGAGCTGTACGCAGCTTGATTTATTCACTACAGTTAGAGTTACACTCCTATTCAATAGGATAGAATCACCTTATTTTTTTTTTTTTTAATTAAACCCAAGCTCATTGTATTGGTACTTTTTTTCATCTTTCTAGTCAAGTACAAAATTTTCAGTTAATTTTTTGTTTCAACAGGATAGAACCCTATTCAGTATTCATTAATATCGGTCGTCCGTTGCGATAAACTTTTATAAAAACTGAATAAAATTAAAGCTATAAAGGACAGAAAACTCCTCCAAAATGGTAAACATTGGTGCTGTTTACTTCGAAGGATATTTTTATCACGAAATCGCTATAAAACATCGGATAAAGCCTTAATGTTCTAATAAATTAAGTAAAAAATCATTAAACAGCTTTAACGGTACAGAATAAACAAAAAATTAGGTGAACTGTTTCAAATTCAACTCACTTAATCGCTAAAATGGAGCATTCAGCTGGAGTAAATGAGTAATGAGTAAAACAGCATTTAGACTTACTACATTGATCAGTGAACATCTACAATTACGAAAACTGAAGAAAAAGCCGCAGCTTTACTAAAAAGCTTAATAACTCAATTGGATTTCTAAACCTTAAGTATACTTTTATTCATAGCTTAATATAATTCCTTAATTTGTTTGCCAGATTACTTTTGTCCAACAAAATTTGTTGACAAAACAAAACTCAATCAATTTCTTAAAATTTCTAGAACAATATTTGATTCAAACAATTTTTTTCTGCTCCTTATTTTACAATTAAATGTAAAAATTATAGTTGTGCCTATACTTTAGTCCGCCACTGTGTCTGTATTATTAAACTATATAAATAATAAACAAATTGTTATTAAAAAAATCTTATCAGGTGCTTAGAAATACATATGTATGTTGTTTTGATTTTTATCAAAATCAAATTATTTTTTATATCTTTGAAAGTGAATGCGATATGATGTTTGCGGGAATTAATCTTGTCAAACAATATTTGTATAGATATTCGTACATACATACATACATACATATCATTGCTTTTATGTTTCAAAAATAGGGTTTTTAGTGATTCCAATATATTGCACACGAATGCACCTCGTCACAAAAACTTAATGCAATAGCATCGGTAATAAAGGTTTTACAAGCAGTTGCATAAAATCCCTAACTTAACATATTTCAAATTGTTCTTCGTGCAAAAACCACTAAATCACCATGCGTAACCTAAACAACAAAGTCGTGTTTGATTTTCATTAAACTCTGCATTCAAAAGAAGTTACACTTTGATAATTATCGTTTTTTTTTCTTTCCCTGTAAAATTAAAATTAGTTGAGTTAAGGCCTTTCCACGGGAAAACAACGATATGTATGTATGTATGTACATATGCACACATTGTAATTGCTAAGAGTTAATATTCTTTTATGTGACCCGAAATATTACTTTGCATAAAATGCATATTAACTATTGGAATATTTCTACTGTCAATCTTCCGGAAATTGTTTTCAAACATATTAAACTAATTAATAGAACTTGAAATTAATTGAAATAAGATTTTTAAAAACAGTTTTGTTTTTTCTAACTACCATGTTCCTATTAAAAAGTCCAAAGCAAATTTTATAATAATGATTAAATTTTTTAAAGATAAGACTATGAAAAATATCATAAAATAAATTACCTACATAAAGTTCAGAAAACTATTTCAAAATATTTTTAAGTGAATATTGGTTGTCCTTTATCAAGTTTATTTTCAAATCACCATGGACTTACATACGTACGTACATACATATATAGCGTTCAACAATACGTATAAATGATAAAATTGTTTTATTTAAATGAGTAATCTGTTCGGGCAATTTCAATTGCAAAAATCATCTTCAGCAAAAATGTTAATGTTTGGTGGAATTTGGGCTAGCGGCGAGCGATAAAAACACTATGTACTGTGAGTTCAACAGGCCGGCGCTAGGTGCCATACAGTTTATGCCATATTGGACATTCTGCACGAGCAATTTGAGGACATGATTATGTTAAAGGTGATGTGAACTAGCCACCGAGATCGCATGATTTAACTTCATTAGACTTTTTCTTGCGGGGTTTCCTTAGTCGTTGGTCTACGCTAATAAGACAAACATAGCAATGGCTAGCTAATATAACCCAATCCATAGAGTAAATTCTGTCATTAAAAATTAGACATTTCAGGCTACCAAGCGACAGGTTTCAGGTATAATGATATCGATAATAAAATTCGATGACATCTAACACACACTTTGTTTCATTTCAATTTATAGTTAGAAATCGCTTAATGAAAGACTCTATTAAAATATAATATTAATACAGTTTATCTTCACAATTATTTTTACATACAAATACAGAATCTATAGAACATCTACAGAACATTTTTAAGAAATATCTTTTGTAAACAAGATTAAATGACGGCACTATGCATATGTATGTATGTACATACATATACGTATGTATTTGCTTTTTCAGAAAATCTTGTTGTTTTTCATTTTTGAAATGTATTATACTTGAACTTGTTTTTGTATAATTTACGAAATTTGGAAAATATTTTATTACTTGAACTTGAAACGATTTTGAAATCTTTTAGCGATTTACAAGATGTTGAATAACTATCTTTTTTTAATTATGTATGGACCAAAATTTTACAACCAATCAAAATTTTACGTCATTTGCATCATTTCATCTAACTTTCGATGAATTTATCGAGAAATGTTAAATGTTAAAAAAAAAAACATTTAATTACTGACACTTATCGCACTTGACACCAAATGTGTGATAATTTTGTCAAAATAGTATCGCATTTGTTTTTAATGAAAAATACAAAAATAAAAAAAAATAAAAAATATTTAAAATTTAATCACTTTTTTTTTCTTAATTTATCAATTTTTGTTGATAATTTTATTTGCTACATAAAAATTTTTAAGATTATTTAACTGGTTTTTGAAAAGATTAAAAGTGAATCTCTATGTATGCATGTATGTATGTTTATCTTTGTAACATTTTCTTCACAAACATGATATTGGATATTTGTGTAATTTTGTATTTTGTTAAAGATTTTTATACATATTTTTGTGTTACACTTGAATAATTTATATAAAACTCACTTTGTATTGTATTTGAATTTAATACACGTTTTAGATTTAATTTAGTAATTTGTCCCTACAAACGATGTGTGGAAAAAGAAACGTATTGAATCATACGACCTGCCACCACAAACTAATATCTGTTCTAACAACTTGTATTTTGAAACTAATGAGTGCTTTAACGCTCGCTCTAACAATTTATCGTTAGAGGCGGCGTACTACAATAATAAACAAGCATACAAAACATTTAGACAGCCAAGAGCACCACAACACTTTGGAAAATTTAAGTAAAAGCATAACGTGCGTTGGTTAAAGATAAGAAACGAGTTACAGAATGAGTACTTACTGTTCTTGAATGCTGTTCTAGTTTTTTTTAGATCAATTTTAGATCATTTTTAAAAAAAACGTAAGTGTAGTTAAATAGGTACTATAAATTTAAAGTTTCTGTTGTAAATAAATGTTTTATTACATGGTATTAGTAATAGGACAACCCAACAAAGAATAATAATAATAATAATAGAATAAGCTTATCATAAAAAATTTCCTACAATTTTTAGTAAGTATACTTATTATAAACTTATTTAAATACAAAAAGCGAACAGTTTTAAAATACTGTTTTAAAATGATTCACATGATAATACCTTTTACAATAATACTTTCAATACACTTAGTTTAGATAACAATTTAACCAATACTAGTGTATTCAGCGGCTGACGCAATCAGCCGCATTCCAGCATATAACATTTATTTTATTTATATAAAATAGTGTTTTAAAATTAACCCCCATATTTGTAAAATTTTTCATACAAAATTGTCTTTAAATATATTCCAAATACATTTTATTTTTTTAGTATAAGTATAAGCTTATAATCTAAAATAATAGTTTTCCAAAAAATTTCTTTTTTAAAAAAATTCAAAAAAACTGATTTTTATGTGACAAAGAAAAAATATCCATACACACATACATACATATTTTCATTTGTTTTTTATTTATAGCCGCTACACAAAAAATATATGTTTCTTTCTATGTGTTAATAAGAATAATAAGTTAATAAGTCATAGTACTCCCAAAGTACTGGACCGATTTAAATAATTTTGATATTGTGCACATCTGCACAGAAAAATCCTTGAAGCCATATGTATCTTTCAAAATCGGTTCAGTAGAATGGGCGTAAAAGGTATACACAGAAATGTGTTAGCCTATGAATGTAACTTATTTTCGCTATAGTTTTATAAGTGTTTTTATAAAAAAAAATTTTTTCTGAATTGTTCAAAAAATATTTATTACATACTGTTTTTTTTTTTAATTTTAACTTTTTTAGAACTCGTATTGTATTCCCCGAAAAAAAATGAAATTTGCCAGTCATTTTTTGTTGCAAATTTTTTTGTCTAAATTTGATGCATCTTTTTAAATTTTAAAGAGTGTGAGAGATTAAACAGAAGCTATTGCTCGCCCGATCGTTGGCTGGATTTTACCTTTTGTATTTATTTTTGCCTAATCATTGGCAACATGTCATTATTTGTGCCGAAACACTCTGTAATCCTCTCCAGAGAACTGTATATAATACCTTGTATGTTCGATATGAATTCTTATCAAATTCTCATTTGCCCTCTCACTGTCTATGAATGTAGGGAGATTTGCTTTTGAATAATTTGAGTACGCTTGCTTGATTGATCGGTAGTTCTAGTCGGCAGCTTGTTTATTATAAAACCCTGGCGTTTTTGTTTGTCGAAAGTGCGTGAAAAGTCGTTCTGGAGTTGATCATTTTTCATTTTTGCTTCTCATATACTTAGCGTATTTGTATGTAAGTTTCATTTAATTTCTTTTTTCTTTGTATACATTCTGTATGAGAGAATCTATTTATTAGCTCTCAAAACGAAAAATTTGATATAAGTGCGAGTCGCAATTGAATATTTTACACGTTTTGATTTTTAATAGTTTAAGTTAAATTATTCACAGCTTATACAATCGTCTACTGCTTAGTTTTGAAATGTTATTTTTATAGTTTTTAAAATGGAGATTATGAAATAAAAATGTTTACAATTAATATTTTCTTACCAAAGGAAAGTTTTAAGGTTTTATTTTTTTTATTTTTGTATAAGTACATAAGTACGTCATCTGAAACATGAAGCAACGTATTATCAATTTTCAAGAGCTTACTGGAGAACCAACAGACGTTATAGAATAAAAACTACTTGCAATATTGAAACAAAATTTAAAATCGAAATTCAAATGAAACTAGAAATATGTATGATGTATACACAGGCCGAACGAAAAATCATTTATTTTTATTAAATTTTTTGCTGAAGCCACACAGCCACACATGTATATTGAATTGGTATTTTCATAAAGAAAAAATCCAAAATTTGCATTTATTGTTTTTCTTAAGCACTAGTATTGATACGTCGCTTTGTTTAAGAAAATTGAATATTTGATGATACGTTATTTTGAATTTTGGTTAAAACTTGGTGATCTTGTTATATTAGAAGTTTATAATTTTGTACATATAAATATGTATGTATGTACTCGTATGTATTATAATGTAGTGAATCGTAATCAATAAGAAAGTCAATTTAGAAGTATTTTTAAATTAAATTTGATTTTTCGAAATAACACTACATATTAACTCTACGTTTATATTAAAAAAAATCAATAAATAAAAAATCTTTTCAATTATTTGATGGAACTTCAAGAAGAAGACTTTTACGTAAAAAATGTCACGAATATCGTGCAAGGTATCAAAATGGCAATGTCGCTTTTGTGTATACTGTCTACTCTGATATCACGCGTTTACTTTACACTTTACCCTGTTTTTAAGGTTAAAGTATCTACCTTGTAATAACAATATTAGGTGTATATTATTGCAAATGTAAAAATAATTTTAAAATAAATGTAATCCTACTTTTATATGACTTCTTTTGACATAGTTTTCACTAACGTTTTCATTGTAATATAGTTTTTTTTTTCAACTTGTAAAACGCAAGTTTTAACGAAATAATAGAATTGGAGACGTGGTCTAGAATGCTGCTAGTTTTAATGCTGCTTTCTACACTCGAAAGATATGCTGGTACCAACAAACTTTCCGTTCAATTTTCATTCTCAAAATATCAAGAATTTCTGACTCCCTAAATTTTACACTGTCAAGACCTTCGTTAAAATCGATCCTGCCCGCACCGACCATTTACAGATTGTTTGTAGGTGGCGCAGTAATATGTCATTATTCAAATTTTGCCTTTCTACCCCCGTATCCAAAGAGTTTGTGTCATTTGTCAAATGAACTTCAATGAGAAATGTTGGTGTCACCTGCGAAAGAGTAGACTAGAAATAGAAGGGAGAAGGTTATTAGGAAATAGAGGTTAGAACGGGGAAATACATATGAGAAATACATATGTATGCGAATAAAAGTAAAATATAATACAATTACAAACATACGTATTTGCACTCACTATGATAAACGTAGTCTTTATATGCTTGTGGTTTTCCATATTCAAATATCAATTTTTGAAATTTAACAATTTTAAAACATAACATATTTATATAATTTAATTTTCAAGGATCATCGACATAAAGAGTTATTATTGTTTTATTAGCGCTCTTTTTTCTGGTTCAATGGTTTAGGATGGTTGATAAAGATTGTATACGAGAATATTTTTACATAAGTGTATAAAATGATGAAATATTAGTGAATACGGTCAGCGAACAAATTAGTATTTATTTATTTTTTTTTTTGTACGACTGATTAATTCAAATTAAAAAAAAAATTGGTTTTTCCTTCTTAGAATTTACAAACGTTCCACTTACAACGTTTTCAAACTATAATTCTGTTTTTTTTTTTTTTTTTTTTTTTTGTTACATCTACATATGCATACGTATATACTTTATATACATACGTATATAAAGTATGTTTCCAATGATTTATATGCATGTTAATACATAATTTTGTTTTTGTGATGATAAATTAATGAATTTCAGTTGATAATTTATCTGGTATTGGGTAATAAATTAGGGTATTTACAGAAGTACACTTTACATCAATTTAAAATTTCTTCAAGTATATGGTACGTAAACATTAGAACCTCATTAAAAATTAAAATTGAATCATATTTTAAATAATTGTGAAATGATAAGAGTTATAGCTATTTTTGTAATTGTAGTCTAAAACTTAAGCCAAACATAGAAAAAAGTTAAAATTTAAAATCTTAATAAAATTATTATAATTTTGAAAATTTCTAAGAGGCACGTGATATTTAAGATTGATGAGTTAGCAAAAGCTATAAGACTAATGTGCTATTTTTATAGCCAAAGCTGCAAACGATGTCAATTGTTGTGTTCTTATTTAAATGTTCATGTCATTTTGTATACAATTTGAAATAATTTCTCCATAGCAACAGCAATATTAATTAAAATTATGTATTTGTTTTATTTATTTATTTGTTTAATTTTATTTAAATAAAAGCAATATCCGCGCCTATATTAATTGCCTTTAAAATCTATACACTTTCTGTTGGAAATTATGCTTAGAGTTAAAACGTCAAGTGTATGCATTGTTGAATTTCATTTATATAAAATTATTACAGAATAATAAGAAAAAACACAACATAAATGTACTTGATTTATTTAAATTTTAATTAAATATTACACTTGGAGTTTAAGTGACAATAAATTAAGTAAATTTATTTTTATTTAGAGATTTAATTATAATATCGTCGTTACTTTGAAGTTGAAAGTGGCTTATAAAAATTTGTATAATTTAATTAGATACGAGAGGACAGTTTTGAAACAAATATACATATCACACTTGATCAACAAGAGGGTATTAAACTCAAAATTTTAAAATTTAATTTTTAGCAAGAAATCAACTAACAACATCAATATCTATCTACTAGGGAGATCGGACGGTTATTATTCGACCGGTTTTAATCGGTTGTTTTGATTTTATCGAATACGGTTTTTTTAAAATCTTCATTTTTCGAATACCAAATAAATCGGTTGACTCAACACGAATAATCGGTTAATTTAAATAAGTCTAATTTGTATACGTTTGTAAATTTTTTTATTGCAAATATGTTACCGTTTAACTATTTGTATAAATTTAGTTATTATTTTTGTATATATGACAACCTTAAACGTCTCACAAAGAACTTGAAAACCAAGGTAGATCGAAGAAAATATGCATTCTTGAGCAATAATAACTTTCATCTTCTGTAAGTAATATTGATTAATAATGATTTTTATATATGGAGGAATAATCAACTAGACTCATTGAAAGCGACACACAAAACGCCAACTTCGAACGACAGATATATTAGTTAGTTAAGTCTTACACAGCGTAAATTCGCATACCCAGTTGCTAACGTTGTGCAATAATATCTCTGTTGAAAATTATCAGATGGTGTGGGCCTGGGATTGAACCGACGACTTCTTGGTTGGAAGGTGGATATCTTACCCAACGTAGCACAGTGACACACACACTATTAACTAAGTAATGCATGAATTTACATACAGTGCTGTTCGAAACCTGAGCAACTTTTCTTGTCGAGGCAATTAAAGACTCGTATATTACTAATAGACTTATTCAAAGTAAAACATTTAATTTTTGTTATCTTAGGCACCTAAATTATAACTATAATAACAAACTTTTAAACCCATTCTCTACCAAGTAATACAATAACAAAAACGAAATCAGCTCCTTCAGTAGCTGTTCGAAACTTAAGCAACTTTCGGTACTTTGTGTTTTTATGAGATTTTTTAAAATTATTGTTAGTATTGATTGCCACTTTAATTTTAAACTCTCCGACAGCTTCTGCTTATTTTAAAAACGACATGATCCAGCTCTGTGCTTCAAGAACTTAGAACAATTTTTTTTAAATAAAAGAACCGGTTAACCGGTTATTTGAATAATAATTAATAGAAAAACGATTTTTTTAAATTTCTACTTTTCGAATAATCGATCTGCCTACTGCAAAAATTTTAACGTTTCCGATTACTCTTTCATCTCGAAAACCACACTTCATCTCGAAAACCATATTCATGATTGTGACTACCTTTGTGTCACTATTTTGAATTAATACAAAAGTGGAAATAGAAATGTATCGTATATTCTTATAAAAAAGGTACTATTTTTTGTTTATGATGTATTTGGATTTTCAAATTGTCTTAAAATGTAACCACAAACAGTTTTTGGTCTCAACTGAAAACTTTCAAATTTTGATCAAGTGCTATATACCTATGAATTGTAGAATAATGCATCTTGGAAATTTATTGAACGATATTATTGAACAAAAAAGAAGAAAAAAACTTGTACATTGAGAGTTCCGGTTTTCAAATTCAGATATCTCTGTAAATTTTCTGAATTTGAAAAATTTGGACAGTGAGAGTTCCGGTTTTCAAATTCAGAAAATTTACAGAGATATCTGAATTTGAAAACCGTACAAGTTTTTTTTTTTCTGTTTACTGTATGTACATGTATCAATACAATTTGTAAACAATCTTAACTGCAGAGACAAAGAATATTTTTATTAATGTGAGTACCTATATGAAGCTATTATTGTAATCCTTCATTTGGAAATTTTAGCACTTTATTATTACCAATAATGTGGTAGAAGATTTTTTATATATTTTTTTTTTGTCATTGTACACAAAAGCATCAAAATAATTTGAAATTTTTAATCACAATTATAAGTAAATAAAAATTTTGAAAAATCGTGTCCATAAAAGGTTATATACATATAAATAATGTTTAATTAGCAAATATTTTGAATGTTCTATTCAAAAATATGTATTTATTTTCTTGTTTTGCTAAACAATATTCAATTCGCAAGCATGGATACACAAATATATATATATGTATACATACATATTGTTAAAGTGTTATATATAGAAATATTTAAACTTTGTTGTATTTTAAATGTTATTCTGACTGTAATAAGAATTTTGGTAAACGTTCGGCATCCGGCCCATTAGCTCAGTTGGTTAGAGCGTCGTGCTAATAACGCGAAGGTCGCGGGTTCGATCCCCCCATGGGCCATTAAAAATAGATTTTTTGTTTGTAAAAATAAATTTTGTTCCGAATATGTTTGTAATTTCAAAATATAATTTGATTGTAAGTAAATCTTTTGACAAATTCTTAGCGTGAGGCCCATTAGCTCAGTTGGTTAGAGCGTCGTGCTAATAACGCGAAGGTCGCGGGTTCGATCCCCCCATGGGCCACGAAAATGCTTTTTTTTCTATTAATTTAATACATAATATATATATATATAGTATGTATATGCATAGAATCTAATATTTCCGTTACTGTTAGTGGTATACTTAAGAATATGAAGAAATAACCATACACCAAAATTTCGGTATCTTTCGGATAAAACTTTTAACATAAATTTGTTGTATTGTCTGTGGTCTATTATCATAATATGTCTTTTACATATTAACCGAATAAGAACCAATTGCCAAGACCACAGGAAATTTGATGTTAAATTAGATAAATTGAAGTAACACTCCAAAAACAGTTACTATACTAATTCCGTGAATGATAACTAAGGGCTAAACTAGTTTTTTACTAGTTTATTGTTTAAGCAGTGATTATCAGCGCTATAGTTATTACTAACGTACATATTTATCTATCTAATCAGAGTTAAATGATCTGATAAATTATAGAAAATTCTTCATATAATTTAACATATTGCAGGAGTTTCGAATATCTAAAATTAATTAAATGTTCGTCTTGATTCGGGATAAAATAATATTGTAATTTTCTCTAATGTCTATTGCTTTTTCGGATGTATAAAAGATATAGACTTGTATGAAGTAACCGATTTCAATGAAGCATCCCTTTTTGAACCGAAAGGTCGTAAAATTATAAATTGTTATCAAAAATATTACCGACACTGAAAACATATAATTAAATTTGTGTCTAGTCTAGCATTTTGAGGTGTCAATATCAACACAATAAACAATAATCTATGTACTCACCTATATAGGATATACATATCCTATGTATGTATGCTTAGAATTTACTACTTGTTATCTATCAATAAAAACTATTCTTGAATAATAAAGGGTTAAGTGCGAATCAGTCTGTTTTTGAATTTTTAATTTATACGAAATTTGAAACACCTTGTTTGTTGAATGGTTTACTGTTCGGAAGGCATAGTTTTATTTGTGTTAGATGGCATGCGATTAAGCATAAAATGAAAAATGAACAATTTCTAAGCATCGGCCCATTAGCTCAGTTGGTTAGAGCGTCGTGCTAATAACGCGAAGGTCGCGGGTTCGATCCCCCCATGGGCCAATCATCCTTTTAATTTTTTGCGTTTAATTTATTTTAAAATTATATTACTGCTGTTATATTTTCTATTTCTTTATTAACCAACATCTGCTGCTAAAAGTTTTACTAAATGAATTCTCCCTAGAAAATTGCTCACAAAAAATAAACCGCGGAAATCATTATTGTTTTCTTTTTGCCAAGACATCTGCTGTGATCTGATGGTTACTTTACTGCTACTCTTTGAGGTTTTTTGCATTTTATTTTCTTCTGTTAATTTATTAATTTATTTCTCCGCCAGTTCTGACATTGAAAAGACCAATAAACTTGAAAATGAGAGACATTTTATGTTATTTTATGTATATTTAAAAAAGAATTTCTTCTATTTATGAACTCTTAACAAAAGTTTACTTTTGGTTTTGACACAAAAAATAGCCAAAAGATAGGGCCCTCACGGCGTGGGTGAAGAAAGCTGGTGGAATTACAAACAAATTGTAAATTGAAAATGTCACAAATACTTATTTACAATCTGTTGTTGTTGTTGTTGTTGGTGTTGTTGTTGTTGTTGTTGTTGTTGTTGTTGACCTGAATGCCACTGACACTGCAAACGCTTTAGAATATTAACCCACCGATGAAGAAACTAATGATGAGAGCGAATCTTCATGATTGTATATGCCATCCAGTGTGCTTATTGCATTGATTGCTTCTTTAGTTGGCTCTGCTTATTCATAATTTTTTAACTTGTGCGTTTTTTCCTATATTTTATATAAATCCTGCTGGTAAACATTTCAGGATTTTATTGCATTGAAATATTTCCAGAGAGAAAGTTCATTGATTCACGAAACAAATTATGTATAGACGCGCAGATATTTTTTATAAATCACTTTGATTTGAATTCATCAATATTTTATTTTGCGGTTGTATTGACTGTTTACGTACATATCTTAACAATTAATAAAAGGGTGAGAGAGAGAGAGGGAGGGAGAAATAACACACAGTTGCCAGTGGAAAATTTATATAAAAAAGAATTAAATATATTACAGGGAAATGATTTCGTTTTCAATTTCCTTCTTTAAGATTGAGTATGTACTTGTTTTAATAAATTTTAAATTCTTTTATTTTTAGATATTAATTATGGCTGCTTCCGTTTTATTTGCTTGTGGACTGAATGAACAGAAATTACCCTCATTTATTCACATAAGTGAAGAATCTAATATTGATGGGAGCTTTTTAATAAGTGCTATTCTGGGCCAACGTCTACGTATTTCAAATGCTGGTACTCTACTTGTATGTCTACATCACAATTATCTACATTATTTCAATGCTGGCATGCGTTTGGGCTACAACTGCAATATATTCTTGGGAAAAACTCTGAGTGTTATTGACACGCTAATGGATATAGCCAATGATTTTCGAAACTCAAAATGGATAACAAAAGAAAATTCAATTACCGATTTACTTTTGGCCGATATAAAAGGTCAAATATCGGGACAAAATTTTACTTCGCGCATTAATACCACCATTATAATTGACAATTTGGCAATATTATACAATCTGGGTTCTACCAAGGAGGATATACAGAAGTTTTGTCATGGTTTGGTGGCGCTCTCTCAGGAATTCCCAAATTTGACCATCATTACAAAGATGAGTAACTGCGATATTTACAATCTGGATGATAATAATGTCGCCAAATTGGGTTCGCTACACATACGGGTGGTTAAACTTAAAAGTGGCGTTTTCCGTGAAGTTGACGGTAAATTGCTAATTAAAAAGCTACTTGATGAGGAAGACAACAGCTATGAATGTAATTATTCTTCAAAGGAAATTTTATATAAAGTTAATGATCGCAATGTTAAAATTTTTAATCCTGGCGAAATTGGCTTGAAAGCTTAAAAAAGTAACATACATGTTAAGGTAAATAAATACGGTAATAATCTAAAAGATGTTGAAAAAATTAATATAATTTTGGTCTTTTTTTAAATTAATTATATTTTATCGTCTTCTACTTACAGCTAAATTCTTCTTATGATGTTAATTAAAATCAAATTTCTCTGTTCTTCAATCACAAAAAAATGTGTTTTTAATTATATATTTTTTTTAAATATAATAATAAAATTAGAATTCACAAATTCTTTTGATTTGTAGATACATATAAACCACAAATAAACCATTCGAAAAACCACAAATAAACAATTCAAGATTAATATTTTGCAAAATTTTAACATTCATGCAACAATAATATTTCATCTCATTATTTTACGATTCAGTGAATCAAAATGTTGTTCCAATATTCCATTGAATTTTACGTCAAGTAAGTATTTTTTTATTTTCTGTCTTTTATGCTCTTTTTTCTTGCATTAGTAGTACAAACATACATAGTTTCTTTCTGAATTAGTATCCTATAAATTTTCATAATAGCTACTGTCTTATTCTCGGAGTGGAGAAAATCTACATAAAATACAAGTCAATATATTTTATTTACAATAGACATAGCAATTTGCATATTGTTTGAATTTCCACATTTTATACTTCAATTCCCTCATGCTCCTCTATGGACTTTAAACTGCGTTTTGTGTATTGTTTTGCCAATAACCATCGATAGAATATGTGTGGTATGTTGGTGATGTACAATATAGCCACCATACCGAACCAACCAGTAACTTTGCCAGCCACATACATACATGCAACCACAAATCACATGACTGCCATTGTGTATTCCTTTCAGATCTTTTAAATTTTAATTCAGTTTTGCAACTTTTACCACTATTTTATACAATAGAGGCCTTCACTGGTCTTTTTCATGTACTCTGGGTATGTGTATGCGCACATAATAAAATTTATTAAGTGAAGTTTTATTTTGTCATTTCTTTATTTTGTAAACTTGGTAAATATTTTTATTCCAGTTTTCATTTTGTTTTATTAAGCTCGCGATAATAGTATTTATTTTATTTGGTCCATGTTGGCCTAAAATTTATAAGCTCTTGTTGTTATTTATAACATAATTTTTTTTATTATGTTCTTAACATTTCCGTAGTCTTAAAACTAAAGGAATGATGGTTTTCCTATTCATTCTATAATTTTGCTAATATTACAGTATGTATGTACGTAAGTACGTATATTTTATTTATTGTTCTAATATACATACATATATATTTTTATCGCAGCAATAAGATTAATGCTCTAATAGCACAAAATCTTATAATACAAATTCTGTAGATCTTTGAATAATTACGTATGAAAAATTTTAAATGTTCTCATTTATAAAAATAATTACGGACTTCACGTGCATACCCCGATATCCAGAGAAAATAAATAGGGAGTTTCAGTCAAGTTGTAAGACCGTGTCGCCAAAATTTTGTGCCCTCTTATTTGAAGCAACTGTTCAAATCGGACATATGTAGATATTTCTTGTTTCCGTAAAAGGAATTTCATACATACGTATGTATGTACGAAGAATATGACATTGTGAGCGAGAAGTCAGCATGGGGTATAAAAATTTAATAACTTTTTAGTTTATATATTTCATTTATTTTTCTTTTTTCGGATTATATAAATAACGCCTGAAGAATAATAATGAAGAGACTCACAACTGAACAAAGAACCAGAATAATAATAAAGGTTTATTACTTAAGTCAGCGATCAATTATCTTAACGCAAAGAACATATTTGAAGCAATGATTCGTTGATTAGTTGATTAGGCGTTCTGTTCAGCTAGGAATAGCTCGTTTGTCACTGTGGCGCGTTTTAATAAAAAGATGTACCTTATTCCCATATAAGGTGCAAGTATTAAAACCCGCAGATCATCGGCAACCTGTAAATTTTCAGAGAGCAAATAATTTTTAGAAATTTGGAAATTAATTGGTCAGCGCGTTCGCCAGATTTGTCAGCCAGCACCCGAGTATTTTCTTTGAGGTTATTTGGAGGATCTAGTAGTATATGTGACCAAGCTTAAGACAATCCTTGATGTAGAAATTCAAGCACTACAGCCACAAATTTTGAAGGATGTTATACGAAATGCTCTAAAATTAGCCTATTATTGTGAAACTGAAAGCAGGGGTCATTTAAGTGACATTGGTATAAAACAATATCCATTTTGTATAAAGTATATATAAAAGAAAAAATTAAATTTTTAAACCGAATGATTTTTGGCCCAACCTGTATGGTGTATCCCGCTTGGCCTGAGAATTGCAATAAGCGAGGACGCTATTAACGAACATTTTTCTAAACAAAAATATTTACTAAACTGTCCTAAATTGAAAAAAAGGACTGTTTGCAAACTATTAGTGAAGAAGTGTGGAAACTAATTTTAGTGGCCTAATTAAAGAACTTTTCTTCGCTAATTTCTCTCCAAATATTTATAAATGATATTAAACGCTTGTTTTTGTCGAGCAAAAATGCTTAACAGAGCATAAAAACAAGCAAACAATATCTCTCGTTTATAGCATGGAGAACCAAAAAAAAAAAAAAAAATAAAAAAAAAAAAATAAAAAATAAAAAAAAATTGGGAAGCAAAAGTACGGCAAAAACAAAAGAGTGCAAACAAAGGTTGGTTTCGTTTTAGAACTATGTTATGTATTGCCAAACTATTAAAATGGAATGTTTAGCGGTATCAAACTCAGATAAAAAAATATTATAAGTGAATATTTACTGATGTCGATAGTTATTCGCTTTAGATATTGCTAAGGTTACGCTGTTGATATCAAAGGCAAACCTTCGATATCAAAAGATTTGCTGCCACAAACTAAGCGACGGGTGAACTCGGAGTTCTTTGACATTTCGCTCAAATAGTCGAATGTTTTATTAGATAAATATTTGCCAAGCGTTCGAAGGTGATGTTATTATCTAATGTCGTGGTCAAGCGGGATGGTTAATTTGAGTATGATGGTTATTTGAGTATCAAAACATATGTAAGTTAGTAATTTAGAATAAATTTCAACAATTTTACAAAAAGTAATAGTTTTTTATAAAAAAAATTACAAGGGGACACCCGGGTTTGAACCGGGGACCTCTCGATCTGCAGTCGAATGCTCTACCACTGAGCTATATCCCCATGTTGTTTCTTCTTGACTATGCAAACACTTTTAATGTTTAACGTGTAATATAAAGATCAAAGTTCCTTTCTTCTTACTCCCTTCTGTATGTGTATAGGGATTTGAATGTATGAATTCATGTAAAAGTTGAACAAATGAAGGTGGGATGATTTTTTCAATTAAATATCTACAAATAAAAAGTAGGATACTACTTGTATATGACAATAATGCAAAACGTAAGGAAAAATACCTTTTTTCTATGGATTTCTAACAAAAATTTAAGCTGCAACCTCAAACAAAGTGATTTTTTATTAAGCAGGAATTTTCTTAAAGAGGCGTGGAAGTAAAGAATAGTTCTTATTTTTATTAAATACTTTATTAAATTTGGCTGTGCAAAATACTTGGACATTCTTAGTTATGTATGCCATAATACTATTTATAAACAACCCATGGATATGTGACACATTTACATTTTTTCTATACTTAATTAACTTTTATTTTTGGCCTTGAGACAGCATGGCGAGATCCTTCCATCAATCTTACCTAACATAAATATGCAGGAAGATCTCTACTTATATCTCTGAGACTAAAGTTATATCCTTAATTTAAAAATTTTAATTGCGCTCAAAAATTGGAATATGTTTTAACTATTTTATGGCAACTATTTCAGCCATTTCATACATTATAATTTTTGGAACGTTCCACTTCGTTTCTTGGATTTTGTCGACTAGTTTAGGTGTGACAAGCGTTTGTTTTCATTTGTTAACTTTTGAAATTGGTGGTGCGCTGTCTAATGTATTTTATTTATCAAATCTTTTTTTTGATTTCGAGAACGGTTTGATTTTAATTTATCACATGGAATTCACTGTATTCCATTTCAATTTAAATTAACCGAATTAACCGAATTTTCAGATTTTTTGTTGCCAAAACTAAACTTATAAACGTAGCTTGTTCAAAATTCTGTGCTGAAAATAAAAGACACGAAATTATTAAACTACCCTTTTAAATATGTACTTAAAAACTAATCTGGACCCATAGCTAAACTTTTAATCTAATTTTGAATGCATGATTGTAGTTATAAAAAATCATTTATTAAAATAACGTTTCACTAAAGGTAAATTAGGTAGGGTTTTATTAAAATTAGAAAACGATGAAAATTCTTAGGTATAAGGATAAAAATAACAATAATTTTAGTTCGCCGTAGGTACTGTCGTTTTGTTAAGATTCTGACATCACAGATAAAAAACAGTTCAATAAAAAATATTGTTGAAATTTAATATAATTTCATTTTAAAAATTTTAGAAAATAAAATCAATTTAGGCTACCGACCAACATTTGTTTGCTTAAGTACACACTTCCATACAAACATACATGTGTATGTAGATATTTGTATAATTTAATCGTAAATTTAAGTGTTTATTTTTAATGTTTTTAAAATATTTTAGTCATATATTAAAAGCAACAAGTTCTTGTTTTTATTCCTTTTAATATTTTTTACACTGTACAACATTTAAACTTTATTTAAGCTTTGGATTTCTTATTATTGTATTGCTATTCTACAACAGTTTGCTACTTATTTCTTGTCAAATTAATTAATAATAATAATTAATTTTTAATTATTTTGTTTTTTAAACTAATGCTCCGGGTTCTAATCGATTTACAAATTTCTGCATATACATATAATGTTTATTCTTAATTTGTAAAAAAAAAATCATAAATCATACAGTATTCCTTAAATTGTAATCATATTTGGGATATTCACATAGTGTGTTATCGTGTCATATTGCCATAATGCTCTAAAATTGATAAATTGAAGACGTTATCATAGTGAGCTAAGTTAACTTGAGGCTTTCTTTCAGTTTTCGTAATTATAGTTGCTCATCGATTAAGATAGCGTATCGAAAAGCTGACGCACTTTCATTCATTCCAATTAAATGCTTCATTTTAATGAGTTGAATTAAAGTTAAAGTTGTGTAGGTACTTCTTTCGGATTTTTTAAATATTCTTTTTTACAATTAAAATATCCTTCAAAGTGGTAAGTAAGCTTTTTCTCTACACGTTTTAATTTAACGAACCGTAGTCACTTTAGCTTTAATTTTATTCACTTTTTATAAAAGTTGATCGCAGTGGACGATCAATCTTAATGATTACTAAAAAAGGTTCTATCCTATTGAAACAAAAAATCAACTGAAAATTTTGTGCTTGACTAGAAAGACGAAAAAAAAGTAAAATAAAATAAGCTGGGGTCTAATTTTTTTAGATTATTTTATCACTTAAAGTATCTGCTATTCGTCTGAAATACAGTTCTCACTTATGGTGGTTCTATTCTGTTGAACCGGAATGTATGTTTTTTTGCTTTCGTATTTTAAAAATAAATAAATGGGGTATTCACAAAGTGTGCCATCGTGTCATATTGTCATAATGTTCTAAAATTTTAAAATTGTTTAAAAATATTGTTGTTATCTTGATTGTTTTAAAATAAAACTTTTTATGTATACTATGTGTGCTGTCGTATTTAAAAAACAAATAAAATAAAAAAAAAATTATTTTTTAGAAATAAAAATATTTTTGTGTCATGTCTTACCTGCAATTTGTATTCGTACACTGCTTGTTTTACTTATAAATTCCAATTAGTACCAGCATATTAAAAAGGGTTGTTCACAACAGTCATATTTCTTCATGTTATTATTATAGGAAAGAGGATTTTATGACACGTTGTGAATCCAATTCGAAGTTATAAGGTTTTAATTTAATTTCCGTAGCACTGTGTGTTATATGCGTGTCTTAAAGAGAAATGGGATCAAAACTATTAAAAAAAAGAATAAAATATTTGCTTAAATCAGCTCATTTGAAATACTTGTGCTTGTCGTCATAAGCATGCAAATAAATATTTTTATGTGAAAATATTTATAAAGTATGAATTTCACTACGCATGTAATGACAAGCCCATTTTCTTAAATTGGCAAGTGTCGGCTAAACTAACAAAATATATTTGCCATATATTTTTAACCATTTAAATAAAATGTGAAAAATATACAAATTAAGTAGAAAAACAAGAACATGGATGCCATTTGATTTAGTCGGATTACATGTGCACTTCGCTTAACTATACGCTTTTAAGAATCACTATAATTGATTTTAGAACATTGATCTAAGCTTAATGTTAAGTTTCTTATACATATACAAGCATATTCTCATCGGTCCTATAAGGAGCAGAGGGCATGGATTCCTTTCTATCGTATTTCTTGTGATGTCATACAATGGTCTTCTGAGAGTGTGCCCAATTTAGCGCCATTATCGTCTCTTGCTGGTTAGAATGTGCCCACAGTCAGCCGTTCTCGGAGACTTTGATTCAGAAATACTTGCTTGTTAAGGGGGGCTTACACGGTAATGCAAGTCGTACGACATGTAAAATTCTTGTGTAGAAAAAAGCTGATAGTATCGTGTAAACTCAATATGTAAAGAGAGCGCACGACATTGAGAGAATATATGTTTTTGTGTTTTTTGAAGTTTTTCAAATATTTTCGCTCGCACTATTGGTCAATTTTAAAACAGCTGCTTTCATTTTACCTTGTTTTGGTTTTTCACGTATCATGTAAACGTAAAAAATCTGTCGTAAGATTTTTACTCTCGTTTCGCAAATACGTATAGATTTTATAACATTTTCTGTTTGATTTTACGTACGTAAAGTATTATAGTGTAAACTACTTTTTCGTAACATCTACATATGTATTTGGTTGTCACTTATGCATGTTGGGCAAATCTTGGATTATCGAGCTTATGCGAAGAGATCTAGCTTTAGTAATATTAATTGTTAGATCCGTTGATTCGGTTACTTCCGATATCTTAAGAAGGTTCACTTCCATATCTGAGAAGATGTTTGCCAGAAGGCATATCTTTGTCATTCGTGTAGTCTAGATCGAGCCTACACTATGTTCAATAAAAGACGAATTCCTGTTTTCACTTTTATTCTGAACTTAATGTTTTGCCTTAATTTATTCGAAAACTGGCATTCCTGTGGAAAGCTTTAGTGAGCGAAATAAGTGAAACAAGGAATTTAAATGCTTTATTCGGCTCTTAAAGAATATATTGGTTCCGTCATGTCGTTTCATGAAAACTTAAAAATTTATTACAATAGATTGCAACAACGAAATACAAATAATTTTTGTTTAGATATTTAATATGGAACAAAGCCCTAAAATACTGCACTGTTCACTGTAATGATTAATGTGAAAAACATTTTTGGCACAACTTTTTAATTTTTAATTTAATCTTAATTTCTTTCAAAGTTGTATAGTTATGTACATATGTATGTACATCATACATTTTTGTTTATCTATTTAATTTTTACAAATTTTTCTTAGCGTTGTCACCTACGTCAGGATAAACAAAAGTGAATACGTTTTACACCACGTATGAGCATGTATGAGATATTTGTATACTTAACAACTAAAGAAAATACAAAAAAGAAAAAGAAAAAGAATAATAATTGCCAAAACAAGTTGTTGTTGTTGTTGTTGAGGTTAATGTTGCTAAATATGACGCCTTAAATAGAATGTTTCATCCAGTCAACAGTCAACAGACGACCAACAATCAACAATCCAAACATCCTGACAAACAATAAATTGAGTCATTTTGTAACACAATAAATGATACTTGTGATAGTCTGTATGTCTGTTAAATTTAGACAGTAGATATTGTTAACGTCGGTCGGATGGCGGTAGATCTGTGGTGAGAAACGTATAGAAATTTTATCTCTTCTTTAAGCGGGTTTTTAATTTAAAGTCACGTAAAATGCAATTTAATTTATTTCCAGAAAAATTATTTTTAAATTTAAGTGAAAAAAGAAAAAAAAACGTTTGTAATTAACGGTCTTACCCACATAACCGGAGGTATTGTATGTTTGTTGTCTCTAATGCCATTTAAACTTACATACATACGTATGTGTATATTGTGTAATAAATTTATTTTTAAATAGGTGAAGAAAACGTGAAAATGAGGTTGAAAAAAGGGTCAACGTAACGGGCGTTTTTTTATTTCTTTAATTAAAAAAGCTGTTCTAATGATTTTTATTCTTTAATTTATTTTTTCAATTTATTTTTGGCAAATTAATATGTGGGTGTTTCTGGCCTAATGGTCGTTATTAGCTTATCCGAATTTTTAAATCAACAATCAAATTGCTGATGTGTGTAGACAAAATTACACAATGGTTACAATTTGTTGCGGGTAAGCTTAGACAGAAATTTAGACAAAACAAAAAAAAAAAAAGAAAGAAAGTGGAAAAGAAACGTATTTATTAGCAAGGAATACGTTGTTAACAATCTTTCAGTCTGTAAATATTTTGCAAAGGGAGTGAGAAGGTTTAAAGTGATGAAATACCCAATTTAAGAGAATTAATTTAGATTTCATTAAAAACAACGTTCGTCAGCAAAGATGATTAAAAAGTAAGCATTATATTATACATACATACATACATACATACATACATACATACCTGATAAGCGCCATTTTCATAAAATTACAGTGCACTCGTGATTATATGAACACCCCAAAATATGAACATGTCTCTTACATTGACTACTCTAAAACATGAACTTAATACAATATGTTTTAAAGCAAAAGAAAATCATAGATTTTTTGTTATAATAATTTCAAGTTTATTTATTTCTTCAAAATAAATTGTGGTTAAAATTTAATAAACAATCAATAAAAAATTTAACATAAAAAACTTTTATTTTTATGAGAAGCACGTTTGTAGTGGGGAATTAGATGTCATTTATAAATATGAACAATCTTATAAAAGTGAACTGGATTGGTTTTAATTAGTTCATATTATCGCGAGTGCACTGTATTTTTTTAAGGATTTTTCCAATTATCATTTAAATCTGTAACTAATTAATCTTCAATATCGCGTACTTATTTCCTAGGACGCGATATGATACTTTATAACGTATATGACCAGATAAGCTCGCGCATGTATTATCTGGCTGAGAATTACTACTACTCCGTATGTTTACAACCGAACGAGATTATAACAAGATAATAACTAAAAAGCAAGAACTCAGAGATGGGCAAGTTGATACGATCATACTTTTGTGATACTAATACCTAACTTCTAAAAATATCGTAGTATTTCCCTAACGGATTTAACACTCTCATAAATATTTTCCTATTTCTACATATTTTACATTATTTTTTTTCAGTATTTTCTAGTTTTTGTAAATTTTTAGTATTAATGGTAACTCGATATGAATGAAATTGAAACATCTGGAAAGTGATATCGTTTTTCTGATAGGTGCTATCGAGTATAATTTTAAAAACATATCAATATTATGAGTTATGGCTAAAAAATCGGTTTTTCTTACCTTCATGCACTTGTAAGCTAATAACTTATCTGAATTTTAACCGATTTTAAGTTTCTAATGTGGAAGGAGGAGGAACAGCAGACGGTTTGTTTGATATCACGGGATATTCAATAGGGATATCTTCGTATTATTTATATATAATCCCTATAGAGTGTGCATCGGAAATTGTTCATGAATCCCGGGCGTCTTTGGATGGAATAGCAATATATTCGGGTTGTTAAATATGAGAACATTGAACGTAACTGCATGGCAGATGCACTTGAGCAGGCAGTACATGGGTTATTACTGACCGTTGTCAAAAGGATGGGAGTTCCATATAATTATTTTTGCAGAAGTTACAACGTTGAAGAGAAGGAGGAGTCTACGAAGCGCCCTCTTTGTTACTACCATGAACTCGGCACTTTGAGGCTATTAGTGCTTGTTAGAAGGATATTCGATGATTAGAACTACTTCCAACGCACGATCTGAACAAAAACCTTGCCTTCATTAAGGCAACTGAATAGCTAACTGTTGTCAGACAAAAGCTCCGAGAATCATAATGTGGTAATGGACACATGGTAACACAACGGGACCTACTATTCGGTCTCAAGTGAGCCGATGGTAGCTGCCAGATTAACCCGACTTAACCTATGTTTAGTTAAAAATAAAATGCTACTTTGTTCTTGAAAATCCGTTGGCAGTTTATCGAGTTATTTAGTTTATAGTAAAGCAACACATGGACATTTTTTTTCGTTTTACAAAATTTGTTACTATTGTCGAAAAAGTACTCTCAAATATTTTTTTTTATACCGAACGAAAATCCTATTTTCCATCGCTTTTTATTTTTTTTTTTCTTCAACGCACTAAGCAAAATTCACTAACACTACTGCACAAATTTATTTCTTTTTAATCTTTTAATTAATCGATTAATAAAATGAAACACTGTATTATCATGTTACTGTATTTACCACCAATAACCAGTAAAATTCATTGCTTAAGCAGCTTCATTAAAAAAAGCATGATTCTTCAACGCAAAATCTGTACCAAAGTACGACTGACTCATTGTCGATACCCTTTTCAAAACCTCAAATGGGGTAATTTTAACGATTAATGAAGATATTCAGGTGAAAATGCGTTTTATCGCTTAAGTCTACAAATACCCTTTGGATGCCCACTTTATGAATTAATCATTACAACTTAACTAACTAATTATATTTCTTTAAAATTGTTCTATTCTCTTAATAAAATTAATTAAGAAAATAACTTATTGTTGCAAAAAAGAAAAAATCACTAAAAAGGAAACTGGAAAATAAGAAAAGAAAAAGAAAACTTTATAAATCCACAAGAATTGTTATTAAGAAAATAAATCTTCTTTTAATAATTCATTGTAGATTATTGAGTTGAAAAACTTTTCTTCCCATGGACCTTAATTATAATGTTCTTGAAACAACAACCTAAAGAAAATAAAAAAAGTCAAGGCCAACTGATGCATCAAAGCAACTCGCAGATGTGAAGGAAAAGATAAAAATTACAAAGATTGCTTTTGACTTTCTTTAGCGATCTTTAGTCGCCCACGTTAGCTAATGAGAACAGTGTATAACCGAAAAAATTACGAAATAATTTTTGTTTTTATATCAAATCAGCCCGCAGGTCTTATTTATTTTAATTGTTATTTAAAGCAAAAAAATCCTCCAAAAATGAACAGAAAGTCGAAGAAATGATTTTATTTGACTTCAAATTAATTTTAAATCATTTCCAATTTTTTGGGAATTACGCAATGTAGGTTAACGTTGGCCTACATATATAAACTAAATTACGATATATATCAGCAATGTATTAATTTTGCTTCATTCCGAAACATTAAATCCATTTTAGTATTCAAGTTATAAATAAATTATCAATATTTATATACATATAATACTAGCACTACTAATCAGGCATTGACCGGAAATCTATATACAGTACCAAACAAAAAAAAAAAAAAAAAAAAAAAAAAAAAAAAAAAAATGCAACGCTAATAATGTATATAATTTTCATTACGGAACCCCAGCATGTTTCATTGCGGGTACCTGATACACAAAAATCACTTATTTAGTGGCCGGCGAATATAATTTATGCCATCGGATACGAATAAAATCCAAATCCTCCATTGTCCAGTTAAAGTCAAGACGCCTTCTCTTATTAACTCTGCTTATTAGTGGCTTTTTACAGGGAGATCCAGCAAAAAATTTGAATTCATTTAACCTGCATTTAACGGTATGTACGCTAAATGGGACGCCCATTTGTGTTTTTGCGTAATTAGCATCATCCGTCTTTCGTGGATCAATTTTTATTAGCCTTAGCATTTCTCGGTCCTGACGAGCAGTAATAATTCGTTGGCAACGACTTGCTGGTTTTCTATCAGCACTTCCAGAAAAGTGAAAATTTGAGAAAATTCGACTGACAGTTGATTAGTGTGCTTCGAATATGACTCCAGCATCGCTCATCACCATTCCTCCTTTCAAAGCTGTCCGTGCTTATAAAAAAAATTCAAAGACGACTTTTGACTTCTCCCGCTTAAATTTTTATTGAGATGTACGATAATAAATATAATTTTTTATGGAAAGTGCCACACCCACTCTTCCTCTGAAGAAAACTTTTTAACTCGGTGTGCAAATTGATTATAGAATAGCATGTGGAAAGCTTGAAAACTATATCTTTTATAGTTTCTAAGATATACCTCAGTAACTACGTGTGTCGTAGGAAAGGGCTATGAATCAAAAATTCGTCCTTTGCTCATTATTAGTCTCTCATAGTGCAACTTTTGAAAAAGTACTTTTGTGCCACAAATTTTAGTGAATGATGAATGTTAGCAAAAAATGCTTTTTTTGGTCAACAGGCTCTGGGTCTAAAATCAAAACCTAGCTAACGCCAATAGAAGGACAGCAAATTCATATTTAAGTTGCTAGTTTCTTATTCTGCATAATCAAACCTTTAATAAAACACGGGTTAGAAACAACATTTTTAACAAAATGTAAGAATATTGTTCCAAATTATTTCATGCTGTGTATCAAGTGACATCAAGTAGGCGTTGTTATACTCGTACTAAAAAGTTATATATTTTTTCAAATAACCTATAATTGACATGAGCCGACCATTTTCTTCATTTTCATTTTGTTTTATTTCATAATATCATGAGTTTTATAGTTAAGTATGTAAGAGAGAAGAGAGATGGAGAAATTGAAATTGAATCTTAAATTTTCTTGCGAGATAGAAAAATTGGCTGCTAGATACATATGTTGTTATGTAGAGTGTTTCTTTAATTTTGTCTACCACTTTAGATGGCCATTGTAAAGTAACAATAATCATGCTCATCAGTTGCAATTTTCGTATAATGAAAAATCTCCAGAGGTCTCTTTTAAATAAAGTTTTCACGTATTTTATGAAAATTTATGTTGGCGATGGTAATTTTCCAAAAATTAAATAGTTGACCAGTTGAATGGTTATAACTGGTCAGTAAATTTAAGTTGCACTACGTGAGAGTCTGTTTTATTTTACATCTCTTTATTCATATCTTAACAAACTTGAAGCCAATAACACAGCATCAGGTCATGTAACTAACAATCATCATCATTAACATCATCATGCCCACTAATATGAGTTAAAAAAAATGAAAGAAACAAAGTTTTAACATCAATTTGCAATCAATCACAATGAAAAATTGTCTGCAAGTTGGTCGTGGCAAATTACAACGCACTGGAAAAGCCCACAATGTTGTTTTAGTTTCATAGTGGAAAATTTCTTTAACTGGAAGTACAATACGCTATTCACCCTTAAAAGAATTAAATTGAATTTAATTAATTAATGCCTTTACGCCTATTTTTTTTCTAAGCTTAGTCGTTTATTGTAATAAATTTATGGAAGAAAAACCTTTGATTTCCTATAGAAATAAATAAAAAGAAAAAATCAAAATATATCCGGTATCTGAGAATCATGTCAGGTCAACGTAACACATTATTAGCAGTTGTATCACGTACGCATTGGGAATGTGTTTAAGGACAGTATACTCTCTCTGTGATTTTCCTGTCATTGATTAAACTTATGTTTGCTGTTGAAATTCTTTGTTTTCGATTTTTTATTTTTAACTTTAATTTTGTTGTCCTCGTTGGATGTATGTATGGGCTGACTTAAGTTCTTCTTCTATCTTTATCATCTAGTTGAAATGTCCTGCTGTTTGATAGGATAAGGAAAAATTATTTATATACTTAAAGCATTTTTTCGTGCAATTTATGATTAGAGAGAGACAGTAAGAGAGAGATATAAAGAGGAAAACGTAATATCAAGGAAAACAGCTTAAGTTGTAAAACATGTGGGCAGAACGTAAAGTTAAAAAGGGATTTTTTATTTTAACTTTTCAGGTTTTTATTTTTTGGGTACAAAGATGGTTAAAAAAATGTTTTTTGTCCCTTTTAAAATATTATTTTACGAAGGAAGTCGGATAAGCCAACCATCAAGTGCTTTGCTACTAGCATATATACGAGTACATTCATTCATTTATTTCTCATAAATAAGCCATTTAGTGTCGACGTCTCAGTATATTTTTTTATTATGGTTATATTTAAACACCGTACGGTAATAAAGTTTTTCATTCTGAACGGTTGAAAAGCCAAAGAAATTTATGAACGATTTTCCAAAGTTTATTTGGAGTCTTCACGATCAAAACGCACAGTGGAATTTTTGGACAAGCAAAAATTGAAACAACACCAGAAATCATTCAACAAGTCCATAATATGGTGTTGTATGATCGAAGTAGTTTATAAGTATTTTGCATCAAGAATAACATATGCTTAAAATGGACCAAAATGCTTTCAAATGTCAATAGTAAAACTGAACGAATTTCAGTACTAACTGCTTGAACATGTATCGTTTCTGTATCGTTTTCAAGCTTTAAAAATGTCTGTCTGTGATATGTTTTCATCAAATCACGAAGAGATTGCAGCCGAATATGAGTATCTTGGCGACCTTTCGGAATTGTTCTTTAATGACGGGATACAGCTATTGGAATAACGTTGGAACAATGTTTTTAAAGCCAAAAATATTTGGTTTTTAATTCCAGAAACTCCCTTCGTATAACAAAAATTTTTCATTTAATGTTTCGGAAAAGTTTTCCTAAAAAATATTTGGGAAAAAAAATAACGGAAATCACTCTTTATTGTAAATTTGCAATTTGCTACATATGCTCTGAATTTCAGCAAGAAGAGCGAGTTTCTTTTATAGAACTTTTATTAGCAAATTGAAAATTTTCACAAAAAAAAATTTTTTTTAATATTTTATTTATTACACACCTGCCTATTTCAATCCTGTCTTTACATGATTTTTTTACACGGTATTGTTTGGAATATATATACCGTGTAAAAACAGATTTAAGTGTTTTGGGTATATAAACAAAATAAAAAACATGGCTGTTCAAGTATAGCAAACATTTTGCTATGTTGCTACTCTTGCAATGCCTGTTTGCAAAAAAGAGTGATTTCCCCTAATAATAAATATAAATTACAGATTAACTTGCAAATTCTTTTAGATCCTTTGTATTTTTCTGATGGAGTGATATTTAAAGTAAAATTTATTTATGCAATAAAATTTCGATAAGTTATGCGAGCGGGACATTTGGAATTATTTGTCTTTCTTCAATTTTAGACATGGGAAAAAGTCACGAGGGGCCTAATTTGTTTGTTATTCATTATGTTAAAATAATACATTTTTGGTATCGGAGCATCTCTTTTTCTTTTCAAGTAAAGTCGTTTCATGTTGCATTTACTGGTTCATGTAAAGCTTAAGAAGGATTTTTATTTAGGAATGTTTCGACTGTTATTGGATATTTTACTGTATAACTAGGGTACAAACAAATCAGTGTTGGCAAAACAGCGAATTTTTCGCTAGGTCTGAAAGTTTTTTGATGGCAAAAGCAGCAACTTCGTGAAAAAAAACCGCTAAATGGTTTTTGTAGCTGGCGGCTTATAGCGTTTTTTAATGTACACAGACTTTTACGCAAAATTTGATAAGAATTTGCTTCATAGATATGTCCTCGAAACTTAATATATGTAATAAACGGTCCGCCAAATAAATTTTTGTTTTGAAAATGCTGTAAAAAAAACTGCTGAATATTTTCTCAAATTTCTTTTTTTATTTGAAAGTACAATCCTTCCGGTTAATAATGGAAAATAATTTAATTCAAATGGTTGCCTCGGCTGGTCATGCAGTAGCCTACACGATCGGTCCAATTTTTAAGCACATTATCATCAGCTCTGCGGTTGATTATGCGATCTTCAAAAACAGGGCGCAAAAAATCGAGTGTAGCTTCGGCTGTGTGGCACGTAACGCCGTCCTGTTGAAGCCAAATGTTGCTAATATCCTCCTCTTCAACTTTTGTGAACAAAAATTCATTCAACATGGCCCGATAACGATCGGCATTGACTGTAACGGCGACTCCTTGCTCATTTTCGAAGAAAAAAGGCCCAATTATACCTCTGGACCAAAATCCGCACCAAACAGTGACTCGTCTTGGGTGTATCGACTTTTCAATGTATGCGTGCGGGTTTTCTGTGCTTCAAATGCGGCAATTTTGCTTGTTTACATACCCGCCAAGATCAAAATGAGCTTCATCTGAAAAGATGATTTTTTTTGGCAAAATCGGCATGTTCTCTAAGCCGATCGCAGCCCAGATTTCCAGCGTTGTTCAAGCGTGTACACAACCATATTTGTTCAGCGGAAGGATTGAAAAAATTATCTGTCAAATCAGACATGTGCTAAGTGTTGCCATTCACGAAATAAGCACTAGTTGAAAAAAAACGTTAGATGGCGGACCCTTTACAGTTATACATACATTTTTCAGAGTCTTGTTTATACTTTCGATACATATGTATCTTTATAATTAATAGAAAATAACATTTTATCCTATAATAAGCTCAACGCCAATTTATTTAAGTTCTGAAATTCGTCCGGACATGTCAAGCAAATGGGTTGATTTAGATTAATTTATTGCTTTAATATCATTCTGCTTTACTTACCTTATTTTAGTATCTACTGCATATGTATGTCGTTTCGTTCTAAATTACTTTCCTATTGTAACTTTACAAAACTACATATAATAAAAGTTTTTAAAATAATTTAGTGGTTGTTATTCAAATGAAATTTCATTCGATATCGAATGCTGTAATTTGCCCCAGTACTTGTGTATGATTTTACAAGTAATCAAATTTTTATTGCCTTGATATTAGAGAGATCGAACGGTTATTATTCGACCTGTTTTTATCGGTTTCTTGGTTTTGCCGAATACGGTGTTTTAGAAAATTTCAATTTTTCGAATACCGAATAAACTGGTTGTTTTGACATGAATAACCGGTTATTAAAAGAAGTATATTTTTAATATGTTTTTTTATTGCAAATATGCTCATAATTAAGGTATTTATTTAAGTTTAATATATAACGTCTTATTTTTATGATACGAAAACCTTGAATGAATCGCAAAGAACGGCAAAATCATGGTAGAACTATTGAATATGTAAGCATACTAGAGCAAGTATAATCTTTACTCATTTTCTGTAAATGAATATTAATTTTTATGTATAGAGAATGATGATCAGATGATGATGATGTGAACAATTACAGTTGAAAAAGTAAAGTTTGAAAATATTTCAAACGTGATTACATCTCGATATCAATAACGATAGCGACTTTTTAACGTAGACTTTTGGTAATAACTCTGGAAACAAGGCTCAAACGTATTCTGTTCAATTAAATAACGATAGCGCGAAAGTGGTGTACTCCACCCAGATACCAAAAGAGGTTCAGTTTGGATACCTTAAGTAGAGAGATAAGAAAAAAAAAAGAAATATGACAATTAATCACAAAAACAAGAAATTGAATAAATAAACGATGGAAAATATGACAAAAGGTCTAAAGTGGGAAAGGTAGAGCATGATAAATGTAAAGAATATCCCCACCAGCTAACTAATGGCTTACCAGATTGAATATTTTGGTAGACGGAACCTCACTAAGGCCACTAAAAAGGTTTTTCGACAGTAGGACTTACTAACCACCTTTTTTTCTATACGAAGTATTTTTTAACCGCCACCAAATAAAATTCATGCAAGAATTAATCACTTCGAAAATATTAGCGATGACGGAATGTCTCTTACTAGCTAGAAATTACAACATGAGACAAAAATTGTCAATTTTATTTAATAAAACGATATGAATTGAAAATAATTTTATTTAAATGAAAGAGCGTGTTATTCGATTACTAAATTAATTATTAACAGTAAATCGGTTTCTTAAAAATTGTTACTTTTCGAATTATTTGAAAATAGGTTTTTGAAAAAGTCGAATAATCGATCTCCCTACTTGATACTTATGATTTATAACATAAGTGCGGATACGTTGCAATTTTATTATGGCCAAGCGCGCCTGTCTATTATTTTCTAACTCAACTAGTTTAGTTGCTATTTTCACGTATGTATATACATACATACGTATGTATATGTATATACATACATATATACATACATACGTATGTATATGTATATACATACATACGTATGTACACGTATATACATACATACGTATGTACATATGTATATAGTATAAAAATGAATTGTGATTTGTTCGGAGGCTTAAAACTTGAAAAAGACTGAACCAAATTGGATACATACTTCCTTCTGAGACTTCGTACGTAATTGCTACGTTAAAGTTGAGAGTAAATGAAAAGTCGCAAAGTTCTCCACAGGTGACGATGTAGGCGGTTATTCCTTTATCTCTGCTCCTGTTAATTTGAATTTGAATATTTGAATAAAATTTGGTACGTCGATTCAGTGCACGTATCCTAAGTTCTGCAGCAAATATGAACGGTATTGGATAAATGGGCATGCCACCTCCCACATAAAGTAAACATTGATTTTTGTATATCTTGAGAATAGTTAGAGTGGAAGTTTCTGAATTTGGTCTAAGAGACTTCGTAGTTAATATAAATCATTAGTCAAGTGGGCGAAATCGGATAAGTAGGCATGATACTTCCCATAAAATCTAAATAATGACTTTTGTATATCTTGAGAACGGTAATAGCAAGTTTCTAAGCTTAGATTAAACAACTTCTTTAGCAGAACACATTATTAGTCAATAACTGGGCGAGATTGGATAAATGGGCGTGGCAGCTGCCATTAATATTAAATATGCAATTTTACATTGCTATCTATTCACATCAGCCAAAACATGGGACAGATTGGATAAGCGTGTATTGCACAAAGCACACCGGGTAAAAGCTATTTATGTTTATAAGTATGTATACCTATCTAAACATATAAAAAAGTAAAAAAGTTGACCTTTTTGTGATAGTGGTTTTTCCCATATACAATGTGTGCATTCATTTAAATTTTTCTTATGAGAAATGCATTGTACAAAGGCTCCCAGCAACGCGGGAAGTGTTAATTTGGTATTTTCATAAGTATTAGAGTACGTTCAAGTGAACCTTTTTAGTCTGTACATATTATGGACTTACTAAGGAATAATTTTGTGTGTTCAAATAGGACTTAATCGATTTAAAAAATACCAAAAAACCAATTGCATTTCGAATATTCAATCACAAAAATAATAAGTGTTTAAAAAGATTTAATAATGATGTTTAGTTTTTAACAATGATTGCAAATTTTATTATCTCTTGACATTTACTTACATGTCATAGTGGTTTAAGAGTCTATTAATTTAAAGTTTCTTTCAAGTACCGGTTGTTAAGTAAAAGTCATTGGTTAGGCTATTAAAAAGTGAACAATAACAAACTTTTTAAAGAACTTAAGAGTTTTTTATTTTAGTTTTTTTTTTAAACTTCTCCTTCAGTGCGAAATATGGAAATACACATTAAAAAATACTTGTTTTTGGAAAAAAAGAAAAATGAAATAAAAACGGTCTTTATAATGGCACTGCTGTACTTAATGAAGTAAAATCAGTAATTCAAAATGAATATTAAAAAAGTACTAAATGAAGCAAAATATTGCTATAAAAGCTTACAAGAGTGTACCTTTTTACCAGCCGCCACTGTACATACTCCTGCATTACGAGTATCTCTAATGATTTTGTTTAAATACTTTTCGAGTTTGCAGTTGACTCCTAAGGGAATCTAATTTCATGAAAAAATTTAAATTCGTACATTTTTAATACAAAATTTTGACAGGTGTACAAAGAACTTAGCAACTGCTAAATGGTTGAGTATAAAAATGTATAAAAATAAATGAATGCAAGTTCTCTTATATCTCAATAGGAAAATTGTTAAGCATAACAAAACAAAAAGTACTTCTGCCACTTGAAGCATAAAAGCAGTTAAAAAAACCTAAACCTTTGTATTCAGACAACTATCGAAAGGACTATAAATTGTGCAAAATACTCATAGGAAAAGAGAAAAGAGTTGAAAGTAAAAGGAAAGAACAAAAGTTTTTTCCTATTCCCAGGTGTCAAATAGAAAATATATTTCTGCTCTCAATACTCGGACGAAGATGGTTTTGTGAAAATACTTGCGGATGGTTGACTTCTTTGCTGATTACAAACAATGCAGTAACAATTCGAATAATCCAAATAAGCAAATTATTATGAGACTTGTTTTGCTTTTAATCTGAAATTATACCTGCCTCACCTAAAATAATTAAAATAAATTAATGAAATGCTGCCATACCGTGTACATATAATTTTTAATTAGGATGCCAAGAAAAAGAGAAATTATTTTTTTATTTTCATATCAATTGCCGTCGAGAAATGTTATACTTTTTTCTTTAAAAGATAATAACAAGAAGAAGTTATTCACTAACAAAAAAAAAAAAAAAAAAAAATTCTGTCGTTTCCCCTAACTAAACAGTAAATGAACGAACATCAGTGTATAAAATAAATAAATAAAAACAAAAAACGAAAAAACGAGAAGTTAGAAGCTTAAAAGTCAAAGAGAACTATGTACGAGTACATAGTTAACATATACACCGAATATTACACATCTTTAAAAAAATGTCGTAATATTTTAATTTATTATATAGTCTTTTAGAGAGTCTTTTTATAGAGAGTCTCCGAACTTTACTTTGAAAAATCCTGTTTTTCAATTGAAGACATGACTTACGTTGATCTTAAATTGATGTCAATATAGTTGTTGGGTTTTTTGTTTGTTTTCAAGTCATTTCTTTTTTTTTGTTTGAGACCAGCACTCAGGGGTAACCCCTGCAGTACATTGTGCAGGTATTAGGAAAATAAGTTGTGGGAAGGAGGATAGAGTGAATAGTGTTTATGGATGTTCGATTTGAATTTGCTCATGTCGTAAGTGGCAAGGAAGACATTCGCAGGAAGATTGTTCCACAAACGAACAGTGCGACCAAAGAACGAATTCTCCCTATAATGCGTTGTGTGATTCACTGGACAATCAACTACAAATGGATGCGCTCTACGAGTACTACGAGTACTACGTAAGAATATATGATTACTAGGAATTAGTTCCTTAATTTCGTCAGAACACATTTCGTTATGGTACCGTTAGAACAATGAAACACATGCCAAATTGCGACGATGCTCTAATGAATCGATAGAGTTGGCTACCCTACCGCCATTAATAAGAATCTTCTCCCTCTCCTGTACGCTGTCGAGAAGCTCCAAAGTAGACTTTGAAGCACCGGCCCATACATGAGAGTTGTATTCCAATTTGGGTCGGATATAGGTCTTGTAAATATTAAGGAGATCAGATGGAGTGAAGTGATTTGTTTAAAGTCGTGTGCCCACTACCAAGTCTTCTTGCAGAAATTGCTTCCGGAGGTATTAGAAATTGACTTGCAGAAGTCTTCGACATGTAGAAGTTACTTGCAGCAATTATGTGAAAACACGTGTTTGTTGCTGGAAGTAACTAATTAGAACGATTTTGCTGTAAACTGCAAGTGTTTTGAAGACTTGTAAAAGTCGGGTATTTATTAAGTATTTTGAATTTAAAGTACATACTCGTATACATATATTAGTATTTAAAATTAATTTGAAATAAGAATATTAAGTATGATTTCGAACATATATACCTTATTTATTGTATGTATACATATTATTAACTATGTGAATGTATCGGGCGATTTTTTAGCAACTATCTTCTTGGCAACACTGTTTTTGGCAGCTCAGCTGTTTTCGTGTAACATGTAACTGTCAAACATGCTCAGTTGGGTCTATAATATAAAAATGAGTCGACTTACAAACGAACAACGCTTGCAAATATCATGCTTTTTTAGCGGAAAATTGTGTTCAGCGACGAAGCTCATTTCTGGATGAATGTATACGTGAACAAGCAAAATTGTCGTATTTGGTGTGAAGAGCAGCCAAAAACATTGCAAGAACTGCCAATACATTTCGAAAATTTTACTGTTTGATGTGGATTATGGGCCGATGGCATTATTGGACAGTACATTTTCAAAAACGATGAAGCCAGGAAAGTTATTGTGAATGGCGAGCGCTACCGTGCAATAATTACATTTTTTTTTTCCAAAATGGAAGAGCTGGACTTGTCTGACATGTGGTAATAAAAAGATGGTTACACACGCCACACAGCATGTGAAACAATGGCACAATTAAGAGGCGAATTCGTTGCTTGGGGCCAGTTAATTGGCTGCCTATGTTAAGGCCCACGTCTATAGGGACAAGCACGAAACGGGTGACGCACTGTAAAGCAATATTGACGAACTTATTCGTAAAATACCGGCTGTTATGTGGGGGAGAGTATGCCAAAATTGGACACAGCGTATGAACCATTTGAGGCGTATTTTGATTTTAGCTTTTTTAAAGCCATTTTAGCAAGCACAACCTCTGCAGACATATTAATTTAAAATTTGTTTGTTTGTTTATGTTTTGTTATAATAATGTTTTTAATGTTCGAACACAACATTTAAAATATTAAAACGTCAACAAATCGCGTGGTTTTCAGAACATGCTGAAAACATGCTTTTAGCGTTTTTCAAACCTTAAGCGATTTGAAAACGCTGCGTTTTCCAGAACATGGGCGATTATCATTTACAAACGATTAACTATGTTACTCCTTTTTATAAATAAATATAATGAAGTTACCATTTAATATCTTCACTATTTTATGTTACAAAAACATTGAATTGAATATTTCATACATTTCTCTTCATTTTAATGTGTTTTTTAAAATCAAAAAAATCACCCGATGTAACCGCTTTAATTTTCATTTCATTATATTGTATATTCCATTATATTATATATTCACTTGTACATACTTATTATATATGCCTATATTGCCACTTCACTTCTCCTTGTGCTGAAATAAAATATTTATTCGTAAAAAAAATAAACTCGACTGCAAGCTGTACTCACATTGTGTGGAAACACGTCTGCAATGTCTTGCAGCAAGTTCGTCTACTTCTAGAAGCGCACTTCTGCTAGTTTCGGTTTGAGTGGAAACACTTCAGCAAATACTTGCACAAGTTCTTCCGCAAGTGACTTGCTAGTGGGCACATTGCTTAACATAAAATGAGGTTCATAATACAAATTTTCCTTTTTTTTGTATAAGTTCACCAAACAGGACACTGATTTTTAAGATTAACTCTCTCAATTTCGAATTGTTCCCGAAGCAATGATTAGCCAAAAAGTTATTGAAAAAACCTTTCTACGTTTATAGTTAAGAATTTCACCCTTTATTTCGAGATGTTGCAAATCGTTTGATGGAATTTTGTTACCTTCTCTATTGTAGTTACAAAACGAAATATTTTAAAGGCATAAAAAACCACAAGAAAAGTCGTTTATCCTTTTATTTATATGTATTCGCACCTGAAATTGCATAAAAAAACGCTGAAACCGTCTTTTTCTTTTTCTTTTTTAATGCGTAATAAACGAACTTTAGACTTTTTAATTTTATTTTTACCACCATTGGCACTTTTTTCAAGGTAATTTAAGATTTTTTTCTGTGTTTTTAGCTTTTTTATTTTTCGAGAATTATTATCGATTAGTAAACACAAAAGAAGTAAAGGAATTTTACAATGTTGAGCGAGTAATTAAGGTGAATTGTTTATTTAAAATCTAGAATATTCTGGGATTGATTTTAATTTATAATATTGATTTTATAAATACAAGAATATATACATACATACATACAGTGGTGGACTTTGAGTTAGCACATTACCTATATGTACTTTTTGAAATCAAAAATTTGCTTATGTGTTTATTATTTTAATCGTTCCTATATCCTAATTTATCACTAGTGGTCTAAGGAATACGTAGCATTAGTTTACTTTAGTTTCGTTCGAGCCAATTCGTTTAGTTTGTGTTAAAATAGAGCAAACCATAAACAAATGACTGGACACTAACTTAGCACAAATTAAAAAATTTATTTTCAGCAAGAAAAAAAAAAACAAAACTACTTATTTATTTTATTTAAAACTAAGTACCTGGTAGGATAACCCTTTTTTCTTAATAACATTTTCACATCTCCTTGGCATACTGTCCATAAGTCCCACGCAACGTTCCTTTGGTATTGCTTACCATTTCTTTCAGATTCCTGTCTATTAATCACCAACATGTGTTGCTCATTTCATGAGTTCACTATAGGACTGAGATCTGGTAATTGAGCGGGCCAATTAAAAATGTCGTTCTTATTTTGCTCTAAGCAATACTTCACTGTATGTTAAATGTGTTTTGGATAAATATCATTCATAAAATATCATCTAAATGGCATGTTACCTCTGTGAATGGAACCATTGTGTTTAAAAGTATTTCTTTCTAAGCGTACCAATCCATTTTCGTATCTATTTTGATCATAGGACTAACACCATGCCCAGAAAATGCGATCCAAATCATTACAATTCTGGCACTGATGTGTACCTGGGATTGTGTTGCATGCCATATACGAGTACATTTAACATTTTCCATCAGATCAAACAAATTTGTATCTGTCACTCCAGAGAACATTTACCCAATAGAGCTTTTGCGTTTGCTGTATGCTCAAGCAAAATAAAATTCAAGAATTCAAGTTATTTTTTGATACATGCGCCTTACACATGTTGTACAATGCCTCCAAGCATTTTTTTTTTAATTTTTTCTTCTTCTAATTGTACGCGAGAATATGTCGATACCAAATTCTGTTGAAAACTTCTTTTGAATTTGAATTGAGGATTTAAAGAGGCTTGAAACTGACGCTCTTTAAATAAAGGAGTCATTTATACGACTTGTTTTTCTAGGCCTAGCGGTCTGTGTAATACTCTTGTACTCGTATATCCCATGGGTGTGAATATGAACTAATACGTTGTAAACCAACTTTATGTAGCAGTTTAATAGGGAAGCAATGTCACAAACGATGACTTTTCTCTAGGTTATTTGATAAATAACTCTACGCTATGCCTTTGAGCATCATTGACCTTGACCCATTTCTATTTATTGTCTTATGGTTTTAATTAAACAGAAAATTAGTAAAAAATATCGAAATTTCTAACATGTGCTAAATTGCTGTCCTGTGCAAGTTACATATTTTTTTTTTAATAAATTAAACATAAAAATAAAAACCGCGAAAGAAAATAAAAAGAAGTTACGGTACATACAGAGCACACCATAGACAACACATGCCTAAAAAATATACGCTTATCAATGCAGCATACATGAAATCTGCTAACGTAATGTTCACCACTGTTCATTTTATATGGATTTTGTTAAATTGATTTCTATTTGAAAGAACGTTAATACATAAATACAAAGACAAATGGATGAATAGTGCGTGGAATGTACACACGTGTGTAGTTGTGTTGTAGTTGTGTAGTTTCTTTTAAGCTTTTCTTAGAGTTTTTCTTGTTTAAAATTATGACAATGACAGTTAAACATGTCATTCTTCTTTAAATACATAAATAAATAGATATGTATGTATCTTATCTAAAGTTCAAGTATTAGAGAATGTCCTTTACAAATGCTACGAAGACGCCACGTGTTGTCACGATAATAGCCATTTAACAGTTGCACGAGATCATCAATTATATGAGAGAAAAAGAAATGCGGACTAAAGTTATTAATTTGAAAATTATAACGCCTTTGTTCAACGTTTTGTGATTTTAATCTAAAATGTTTAAGATTAAATAACTTTTCGAAATGAATTGTTTATAAAGCCATAACAGGTCACTCAATAAGTCCTTAGCATAAATAAGAAATAAACTAAGTTTTGACAAAACTCGATTTTATTATTCAACATGGTTGCCTTCGTAGGCGATACAACAGTATAGCGATTTTCCAACTTTTCGATACCACTTTTGTAGTACGATTTCTCTTTCTCGTCAAAATAGGCCTTAGTTTCAGCGATTACTTCATCATTGGACTTTAATATCTTTCCAGCAAGCATTCTCTTAAGATCTGAAAATAGGAAAATCTTTTAGAAAATCCGTTTTTTAATGATAAAAGTGAAAAAGTTTCTCTTCTCAGTTTTCTTGACAAACTGTACTTACTTTCGTAGGTAAATAAAGGGTCCGCCATCTAACGTTTTTTTTCAAGTAGTGCTTATTTCGTAAATGATAACACTTAGCTCATGTCTGATTTGACAGATAATTAGTTTTATCCTTCCGCTGAACGAATATGGTTGTGTATACGCTGGAACAACGCTGGGAATCTGGGCCTGCGATCGATTTACAGAAGATTAAGCTCATTTTGATCTCGCATTTGGGCCACAGAAAACTCGCACGCATACATTGAAAAGCCGATACACCTAATACGAGTCACTGTTTGGTGCGGATTTTGGTCCAGAGGCATAGTTGGGCCATTTTTCTTCGAAAATGAGCAAGGAGTGGCCGGTACAGTCAATGGCAATCGTTATCGGGCAATGTTGAACGAATTTATGTTCACAAAAATTGAAGAGGAAGATATTAACAACATTTGGTTTCAACAGGACGGCGTTACGTGCCACACAGCCGAAGCTACACTCGATGTTTTGCGCCCTGTTTTTGAAGATCGCATTATCGCATTATCAGCCGCAGAGCTGATGTCGTTTGGCCACCTCGGAGATGCGATTTGACACCGTTGGACTATTATTTGTGGGGTGCCGTCAAAGATTAGTGTTGCGCCAACAAGCCAGAGACAATTGACGCTTTAAAGGACAATATTCGTGAAGCCATTAGTGAAATACAGTTGCACACAATCGATAATGTGCTTAAAAATTGGACCGATCGTGTAGGCTACTGCATGGCCAGCCGAGGCAGCCATTTGAATGAAATTATTTTCCATTATTAACCGGAAGGATTGTACTTTTAAATAAAAAAAGAAATTTGAGAAAATATTCAGTAGTTTTTTTTTATAGCATTTAAAAAAAAAAAATTATTTGGCGGACCCTTTACAAGACAATGAAAAAAATTCAATAAGTGCACAAGACGAAGTTCACGATATTAGTGGCTTTATGCGTGCTGTCTACGCCGTCCTGTTGAAACCAAATGTTGCTAATATCTTCCTCTTCAATTTTTGTGAACAAGTCGATCGCAGGCCCAGATTCCCAGCGTTGGTCAAGCGTAAACACAACCATATTCGTTCAGCGGAAGGATAAAACTAATTATCTGTCAAACCAGACATGACAAGTCTTACCATTCACGAAATAAGCATTAGTTGAAAAAAAATTTTAGATGGCGGACCCTATATATTCCCAGAAACAAAATGAAAAATGAATAAAAAAAACATAAAAAGAAAGTTTCAAAATAAGAGTGTAAGAGCAAGTACGTATATATGTACACTGTATGTAGAAACCAAAGATAATATTAAAATGAGATATTTCACTGCTAGAGGCTGAATCTAATAACACATTAGTATACATTACGATGTAAATGAAAACACGTCTGACGAGAGCTGTGTCCTTGTCAAAAGATACTACTTTCAGTTCTACTTGAATGTTTGCATGCAGCGAACTAACACATTAGGCAACTAACTAACCAATCACGAATGAGAAGACATATTTTTACATTTTGTCTCTATTGAAACAAAATGAATTGAATCTGGGTTACTGATGGTCTTTATTAGCCGATAAATAAACGCCTTCAGCCATATATTGAAATTTCCATTTAACGTTAATATTTAAAAAATAAACTACCCAGACCTGAGATAGACAGACATAGGACTCGTTTTTGGCTACTACATTTTGCAACGAATTAATTATTTACGAGATTTTTCCTTTTTTCTATTCGTTTTTACTACTATTTTTTTGTCTAGTCGTTGTTGTTGTTCTCTATATGTTTTCGTTTCATTCATAAAAAAACAGTATCAAGCCACAAAATCTATAAAAAAGTAATAATAGTCTTAAATGGTTCAGTAACCCTATAGCTAAAAAACGAAAAGAAAAAAATATTAATAATATGGATTATAATTTATTCACATACATACATACAATATATTCATAAATATTCACTTAAATACGCTCACCCACATGCACAGACTCACGCGTGCTCACTTAAATTCACTTTTAGTAAATATGCGTAAATATTATCAATTCGTTTCTTTAAACAATTACAACAATAATAAGAACAGCAACAACAACAATGTAATCTGGCAGGAAAAATTTACGGAATAAACCAAAAAAAAAAAGAAAAAGTCAGCCCTGAATGGTTAATGCGAATATTTATGAGCAGGGCAACCGAAAATATTCTACAATAGCCTTTAAATGGCTATAAAGAGCTCCTTATTATTATTAAAAAAATATTATTTCTTCTATCTCTAGCATCTTCAAAGTTAGCCTGTTCAAATATGCTATAGTGTTCTTAGGTTAACTTTTATTGAAATCTTTTATTGAGACAATTGGACTTTGGTTTTGAAATCGTAGTACCACATAACTCAGATTTGTCACAAGTTATGAGTTTTGTGTGGAAAACAAAAATTATATTGATGTTTTGTAACAGTTCTTAAGCGACTATACCTTTGGTTGAAAGTAAGCAGTTTTGAGTCGAAATCAACAATTTTTCTAATATTGATTCAAGGCTTCCCCAATAAAATTTTCTTCAATGCTTTTTATCCTTTGTAGAGGTGATAGAGCGTCCAGAGCGTTCGTCATTATCGGTAATCGTAGTAGAGCTTGTAATGACGGCAGAGTTAAAGTACGCAAAGTAAGCGAACATTATTTGAACATAACCAGTTGAAATTTATAAAAGACTAGAGTAACACACCACCACAAAGGGATAATCTATTTTTATATACATAACAGGTCATTCAATAAGCCCGTAGGCGTGGGGTTACCGGAATTTAGGTCATATGATTTCTATTTAGTACTAACCTTCAAACGATACATGTATACATTTGACAGCAATCTGACTATTGACTCGTGAGTTATAGCATTTTGTGTGAAGCAACTTTTGTTATCGAAAAAAAAATGAAAAAAAGTGAATTTCGAGTTTTGATGAAGCATTGCTTTTTAATGAAAAAAAATAGTGAAAACCAAACAATGGCTTTGTAAACATTATCCCAACTCTACTTCATCGAGACAAATAGCAGAGAAGTGGATTGCTGAATTTAAACGTGGTAGTACCAGCACAAATGATGCAGAGCGCAGTGGACGCCCAAATGAGGCAGTTATTACAGAAAATATCAAAATAATCCACAAATTGGTTATGAATGATCGCAAATTGAAGTTTCAAGACAAAACAAGCTGACATTGCAAAGATATCAGATGGTAGTGTTTTTACCATTTTACACGAACATTTGGGCATGCGTAAGTTCTGTACAAAATGGGTGCCGCGTGAGCTCACAGTCAACCAAAAACAACAACGAATTGTCGCTTCAGAGTAGTGTTTGGCGCTGTTAAACTACAACAAAACGTAATTCTATCGTCAATATGTGTCAATGTATGAAACATGGCTTCCCTATTATACCCCAGAATCCAAAAGATAGTTAGCTGAGTGCAATCGACGAACCGAATCCAAAGTGAGCAAATACGCAACAGTCGGCCGGTAAGGAGATGGCGTCTGCATTTTGGAATGCGAACGGAACAATATTCATCGACAATCTTAGTATGTATTTTATGTTTTTGGTTACCCCGTCTTTAATAAATAATTTGGCAAAAACATACGCACAGAAGAAAAATATTGAAATATTAGGAAGTATGTATGTATGTATGTGTGGATGGATGAATGTGTGTATTGGGAGAGAACAAAGAGTAACAAAAACTCTATGAAATGTTTGTTCTGCGTGTTGGTGAAGGAGAAGTGCAAAACTCTTAAGAAATGAATTGAGTCTCAAGCAAATAATAATATTTTCAAGGAGCATGTGACCCGAATCAGAATCCATAAAATATTGCCAATAAATTTAATAAATAAATGGCTGAATGGCTGATGAAATAGTAAAGGTGGTTGAATTGACTTGCAACACATTTGCAACTGTTGCTTAAAGCGGTTACTATTCTTTAACCTTAACTTCTTTGGTGTTGATTTTTATTTTTCTTTAATAAAGTGAAAGAGAAAAGAGGATAAAAATAGCAAAAAGGACAAACAATTGAATATCATTGACTTTTATTTATTGATTAATAAAATGTGGCCTTCAGGCAAATGTTCAAGGCAAAAATCAGATAAAATTGACAAAAAATCGAGATGAAAAATGTTTGTGACAAATTCATGTCGAAAAATATTAATCGATGGATAGGACGAGAAATGTATGGATGATTTGCACCAAATTTGAATAAAAATAAATCGCCTAAAAGTTGAAACTGATGAGCAGTTGGCAAAGTCAGTATTTATCGTATTTAACACTTTGATATCGACAACAAAAATAAAGCCGTTGATAAATACTCGTCTTGACTGTATATTGTATGTACAGTATGTACATACATACATATGTTACATACATACTTATTTCTATAATATGGTGTTTATGTATTTTGTCAAATTTACAAAGTATTAACGGAATGATGATGACTGTTATGCGGATCTGTTTTTATTGGAATTTTTAGCTTTCAAAACAAACAAAACGATTTATTTTCGCATTGAATGGGATTCAATGGCTCAGATTTATTTTCGCAAATTTCTTTATAAATGCACCCCCCAAAAAAATGGGACAAATGAGCATCAGGTTAGGAATATATCGAAAGAAATAATTTATGAGGTTTTGGTTTTGCTTTTTGTCGTTGTTAAATAAAGTCAAAGTCACAATGTGACTATTGAGTGCTAAAACCCATTCTTTGATACGTTTTAAATGAATTAAATTACAAAGTTAATGTTTATAAAAGAATTTAGCAAAACAATAACACAATGAATGAATTTGAAATGGTAGACAGTAGGCTTGAGATCTCACCTTTCAATGTGGCCAAATTTTATAAGAACAATAAGTGTAATGGGCAAGTCTAATCAATGGTAGGACTTTTAAATTGTTTTATTGTTTTTCGAAATATGAGCTCGGATTGAATGTTGTCGATTTTTAGGTAAGATAATACAAAGGCAATTTCCAAAATCGATAACTCTCTAGATAAAATATATACATATATATACTTATGTATTTTCTTTCTTCGGTGGAAAAATATCATATTTTATTTCTATTCAGTTTTCATTAGACTAAGTCTGCTGTTCATCTAAATCTAAATTTCGAGTATACGCTCGATTAAACAGCACACAGGCGCCTAGTGTTGAATTTTGTAATGGGAAAGAAGTCTAGCTTAGTATTTACTACAATAGTTCGGGGTCTTTTCCCAGGTGCGTAAATCAACTTACATGACCTATCTTGAAATCCTCTGACCTTCCCACCAGAAGCCCAGAACTCCTGTACGAGACCAAAACTGATGTTATCATGTTCAAGCCTAAGACTAAATATTCCGGACGCATCTTTAGTCCTATATAAGTTTGCCTGAAGCACTTAAATAGTGCCTTTTTACAGCCAGATTACTGAATAGCAGAGATGACTGATCATACAGTTTCATCGCTTCTTAGCAGATATGACACATCGTCAACTCGGTACCTATCACGGGCACCTAGTTCACTTTAATTTGATAAGCTGGCCCTCATTGCCAATTCAGTTACAGGGATAGTATTGTCTTCATGTTAATTGATGCATGAGTGACATCGCTCTTTTTATTGCTGTTTTAAGCCATACTGGTTTATTATGCTCGATTCAGCAAGTCATCTGCAGGACTGCCCGGCGTGCTGTAGGAAGGCGAATTATTTGAAAATGGCGGGCGCCTGGGCTAATTACAATTTGGCCATTCGTCCCTGGGTATATGCTGTTTCATCTTAGACTACGAGGATCGTTTATAAGGAGCACCGTCTCCTACGTGATCAAGTTTTGACTAACAGTCAGCAGAGACGTGACCCTACTGAAGTGTGATCTCTGCCATCCTAAGATGGTAAAGATCTCACTTCTGTATACATTTTCAGATGGTTATGATAACCCAATGTTTAATCTTAACAGAGTCCCTTAAATACATATACAGCAAACCACCAGCGTTGCTTACTTTTGCAATGCACAAGTGTAAGTCTTAAGGGAGGAAACGCCTCTCCCCACATTGGGCGAGACGTCCTAAAAATTTAAGTTCAAGTACATTACCGGGGGCCGCTACTTGGGGGATGTAAGTCTTCTTGTGTGGTTGGCTATAAGGATAGTCCACTGAACTTACCTTATGAATCCACACCTAACCACTTAAAACACAGTATAAACGTATACAAATTATAGATATGTATGTAGTTAAATGAACCTGTTATTTCTATTCGATATTCGAAAAAATGTGCATTTAAAAAAAACGGGATCGGCAAAAGCAAAAAACCGTCGAATAAAAACCGTTCAATCTCCCTAGGCTTTACTTTTCAGTGTCGGCTCGTTCAGTATGTAGATATTGACCAAAAAATAAAATAAAAAATAAATCTTCCAGTTAATATTCTTTGCTTTGAAGATTATATGTACATATGTATGTAGTAAATCTGTTTACGTCTGATTTGTGGAGGTTACATCCTTTGAAATTATTTACAAAGACAACTTATTTGTCATTTGGATTTCAATATTTCAATACAAGAAACAAAGTGGAAAATTGCATTTTTCATTTTCAAATTTAGTTCATTTACAAGTTTATTTTTTATTCTTCATCACCGCTCATTCTCTTTACTGTTGCTCGAATAAAAAGGAGAAGAAAAGCAAATATTTTAATAAAAATTATTTTATTAGACATGAAACCAATAATTTTTGTTGACAAATTGTCCAAATTGTCCAAATGTGTCTATCATAGAAATAACTTTTGCAAGAATAAAAAAGAATCATCTTGTATTGCATTTGTTGTTTTTTGTCTTTATTCGTTTTTATTGTATTTTATTCTTTGTGGCTTGTCTGTCCGTTTGTCTGTTAGTCTTTATTACACATTTATTTGGCAATTGAAGCAAGATTTTCTTTTAAGTGGTTGCAATCCATTTTATCGATTTTATTTTAAATTCTTTTCTTTTTTAAAGTTGTGTTGAATGTAAAGAATTAAATTAAGAAAAAAATAAATTCAAGTTTTCCAAAGAAATCGTATTTCTAATTGGAATAAAAAAAACAATTAAATTTAATTTAATTTAATTTTTGTGGTTTTGAATTTTGGTTTTTCGTTTATAAAAATCTGTTTGAGCTTAAAAAATATACAAAATTTGTCTAAATATTATATATTTAATATTATTTTTATTATTATTATTTTTTTTAATATCAAAATATCAAAATGATAAGTTCAATGTCTTGTTTAGCTTTTCTTAAATTTTTACTTATTATTTGTAATTTAAATAGACCTGAAAAATTTATTTTTTACACGTTTATTCGATAAAATGTAAAGTAAAAATAAAACATAAATAAAAAAACACAAAATATATAAAAAATGTTTAAATTTTACTGTGTTTTTTTGTATTTCCGCCGCTTGAGGAAAACACAGTTTTATAGTGTCTGGAGCGTGTTATATGAAGTATTTTTTCTTTGTCACCCAATACCATTTTGCTTTTGTTGCCTTTTTATTATAGTTAATAAAATGGCCTTTTAGTAATGGAGCCATCATGCTTTTTATGGCTTTTATTGTGTAAGTGATTATAGGGTGTTTATGTAACACTATTCATTAATTCAATTGATTTGCAACAATTTGTACAATAAAGATAAATATTTTCTGAATTATTCAAAACTGTTTGACTTTTTTGTGTAGAATTGCGTAGAATTGATCCATACTGAGGGCCATTAAAGCTTACGTGTCATTTCGAGTGATACAGCTTTTAATTGAGCTGCTACGATATAAATCGTACAATACAGTCAATTGTTGTGGTTGCTTTGGTATAAGCAATTGCGAATTGTGTTCGTTAAGCCAATATTGATTTCACTTAAATCTGGCTCGGCAGGCTTCCAAGCTTTACCCATAATTATCAATCACGTTTTTCAATAAACTGTTGTTGGTTTTAAGCTCTTGAACTGTTGTGATATAATTGCTGCACACATTCGATTACAAAAAACCCCATAAAAAAGTCTAAAGGAGTCAAATTGCAGGATCTTGGTGGACAATCTACTCCTACTCTACGAGAAATAATGCCATTTTCGAATTTTTCTTTCACATTGAAAACGTGATTGATAATTTTGCTAAAAGATTGGATGCCTGCCGAGTCAGTAGGAAAGGTCACTTGACCGACATAATTTTTAATAGACTGAAATAAAAATAAATTTAATATCTGAAAAAAAAAGTATTTTTTTTATTTAAATTAAAATGGCACTTCAAATTTTGGACACCCTTTATATGATTGGTTTGGGATCATAACACACTATTTGGTATCGTGTTGGGCCAAAATATTTTAATGAACCTACGCAAACATCTGTTAGTGAATACCTGTACAACTTAGATGTCGCGAGGTGCGCCGTTCCAAGTCTTGCATCCGTACATAAGTATTGACTTAACGTTCGAGTTGAATATTTTAAATTTAAAAATTAGAGATGAAAATGAGGGCGATCTTCAAACGCCCAAATGATAGTTTCGCAGATTTTGTGCGATTCGCAATATTCATTGGGGAGCCACCTGAGTTAGTTATAATGTTACCCAGGTAGCAGCAGTTGTCTGTATGGTCTTGTGCGGGAAGATTCATCCACCAATAACCATATTATTTTTTTGCGCAAATCTCACCATTTTCCGTTCGAACTCCAACAGTATGTTTACCCATGATGCCTTCTATATTGCTATTATCCAAGCTCATTTCGGCATTGAAGTCACTCATTACCATCAGTATATCTCACCTACAAACAGGCGCGACCGCCCTCTACAGGAGACTGTAAAATTCCTCCTCGGAAGAGATGTCGGAAAGATTTGTCGGAGCGTAACATTGAATGCATATAAGGTTTCAAGGCCCTAGTGCGGAATCTTACCATGATTATACGATCGGAGCCCGAATGCCCTTGGATGTCTATCCTGTTTCTCGGAGCAGATTAATGACAAACTATCTCCTGTAGTGATCTGAGAGCTTGGCCAACGTATCTCACTTTTGCCTAGAAAGAAGAGGCCATAATTAATGAATTCTCGGCATAGTTGGGCAAGTCGAATCGGTTCCAAAAGCGTTCTCATGTTCCATGTTTCAATTCGTGTCTGGGTTTTCTTGCTAAGTATCGTCATCAAGAGATAGTTCCTGTTTCCATTTATTTAAGTTTCGTTAATCTATGGTGTTTCAGATGGGTAGCTGATTGGGCTTCCACATCCGATCCAGGTGTCGGTGCTGCCAGCAGGAATTCAGTAACCTGTTTATAAAGTGAGACGCTTGCTACAAGACAGACTCCCGCTCACGGCCGCAAATAACATGGTGTAAAGACGCCTAATTGAACCGCTGGCACTTTTAATAAAGGCACATGCTTATTTAAAGGCAGCATTTACTCGCCTTGTCGAAAATAGCATTTAACATTGTCGGTTTTCGCTATCCGTGTCTTTCCACGACACAAACCTCCACACTTATGCTATACTTTCACTTCTTATGCGGGACTGTTTATTCCATCTTTTCGCCATGTGACCCATCCAGTGGCTTGAAGCTAGCAACACGGATCGGTGGCTTAATGTACAAAAATTGTCTATTTTAGTAGGGCTTTGAAGGCAAATTTAATGGTGTTTTGTATTGCTCTTGGTAGAAATAAAATATCAAGAATGTAATCCTAGTTTTTGTAGTGTAAAAGCGGTTTTTTATTAATTATAAAATTAAATATTTCAAATAGAATCATATAGATACCAGTGTACATGTGTATGCTTGTAGGGTGAATGAAAAATGACCAAACTTTTAATATGTAATACAATATTAAATTACCGTGTTATCTTCTTCATTTGTGGTGTCTTTTAATAAAAAGTGTTTAGCAAACCAAATGAAATGTTTGCAAAAAAGAAATTTGTTTGTTTGTTTGTAGATTTTCTTAAAACGCCAACAAACGTATTCAACAAGCAAACCAAATTATTGCTGTGGCCACCACATAAAAACGAACCAAAAAAAGCCTAAAAGAAATGTAAACTTAAGATAATATATCAAATATAACAGACTTGTAAAAAAATACTATAAATTTAAAGAATTCTTTATACATACGCTCGAAGAAAAAAATTGGTAAAAGCTAAAAGCTACATAACCTCGTTGTCTTTTCTATATATCGTTTCCTTTTGGAAATTATTAAAACACTCGTGGACTTGTTGAAAAAAATTGAATTTTTCAATTGCCAAAAAAGGGACGATAACTTGCGTGGAAATGACATCTGTTGATAGTTATAGAAACTCTAGATTCTATGCCAAGAAACACAAGTCCAGCAGCTTCCAAATAATGTCGCTTCTTGTGATAAATGACAATAAAGTACACATACACATGTACGTGTACCCGAGGTCTCAAGAGGTAAAACGTCTTCATTTCTTTTGATTAGATAGCTCGCAGCTATGTGTACCAAATCCTGAGTCTACAATTGTAAGCCAACAATCGTTAACGAGCTTGAGGCCAAAGGTTGATATGAGATTACAAAAAGAACGCCAAAATATATGAGCTAATTCCTATACGTACAATAATGAACTAATTTGTTGACGAAGATTAAGCAAAACTTATTGGAATAAAGCTTTAGATGTGTAGTTTAATGAAATATTTAAATAAATATTCGATTAATAACAAAAATATTAATTTCAATTAAAAAAATACAATTTCGTTGAATTAAATTAAAATTTGAGACATCCGCCTGCCAACTAAGAGGTTCTAGGTTCAATTCCAGGCCAGAATCGGTTATGAATATTACTACAATAAAAAAAATTCTCTAATGCATTTGACGTTCGGAGGTGGCTTTAAACTGGGGCCTACAGTCCAATGAGTCTAAAAATAATTTCCGATGCAGCTCGGTAAAATGTTGTGGGGATTATTATTAACTAGGGAGATGGATTATTCGACTTTTTTCAAAAACCGGTTTTCGAATAATACGAAAAGAAACACTTTTTAAAAAACCGGTTTTTGGTTAATAATAATTCAAATAACCGGTTGACCGGTTCTTTCATTTAAATATAATTGTTCCTAATTCTTGAAACGCAGAGCTGGACCACGTCGTTTTAAAAATAAGCAGAAGCTGATGGAGTGCTTAAAATTAAAGTGGCAATCTATACCAACAATAATTCTAACAAATTTCATAAAAACTATGCCAAAACGGTGTGCGGAGGCCATAAAAACCAAAGTTTATTACACAAAGTACTGAAAAATGCTTAAGTTTCCAACAGCTACTCAAGGAGCTAATTTCGTTTAGGTGTATTACTTGATAGAGAATGGAATTAAAGGCTTTGTTATTATAGTTATAATTTAGGTGCCTAAGACAACAAAAGATAAATGTTTTACTTTAATTGCTTCTACAAGAAAATTTGCTTAGAGTATGGAGAATAAGCTGAGATTTCGAGCAGCACTGTATATAGATTTATGCACCACGTATTTAATAGTGTGCGTGTCACTGTGGTATGTTAGGTAAGATCCCACCTTCCGTCCAAGAAGTCGTCGGTTCAATCCCAGGCGGCAACACTATCTGACAATTTTCAGCAGAGATATCACCTAACAACATTACTAGTGACTGGTTATGTGTATTTACGCTGTGAAAAACTGCACTAACTACCATATCTGCCGTTCGGAACCGGTGTTTGTGGATTTTTGGGCTTTCAATGAGTCTAGTTGATCATTCTCCATATACAAAAATTAATATTTATTTACTGAAGATGAGTAAAGGTTATTTTTGCTCAAGAGCGCATATCTTTTTCGATCTACCTTGGTTTTCGAGTTCTTTGTGAGACGTTCGAGGTTCTCATATATATAAAAATAATTAAATTTATACAAATAGTTAAATGATGAGCATATTTTCAATAAAAAAAATATACAAAAGTATAAAAATTATACTTATTTGAATTAACCGGTTATTCGTGTTAAATTAACCGGTTTATTCGGTATTCAAAAAACGAAGATTTTGAAAAACCTTATTCGAAAAAACCAAAAAAAACCGGTTGAATAATAACCGTGTGATCTCCCTATTATTAACTTAAACATTACATCCGATATCTTGATTACAAGGAATACATGAACTCGTCTTAAAGTTTAACTTCCGTCTTCATGTAGTGTTTAATTAGAAACGAGTCAAAAAACTTATACTACAAACAGCTTATTTCCGACCATACATAACATGTTTCCAAATGATTTTTATTATTGTTTCTCGATTTTTTTGTATTTTTTGAGAGTATTTCGTTGAGACCATTTAACAAATACAATTGAAATACCAAAAAAATGTTTGTAACAAGACTTATAGCCCTGGAACAAAAATTGAACATTTTTTAACTTAAATAGCAATAAGCAACAACAAGAGAAACAAACGATAGCAAGCAACAGCAGCAACAGCAGCAATAACAACAACAACAATAACATAATTTATAACTGTTCAAAATCACTATTGAAAAAGATTATTTATAAAAAAAGGCTTTTCTTCAACCGAGTGGTTAAGTGAAAAAAATTCAAGTTTTTTGTTGTTTTTCTTCTTTAAGTTGGCCGTTTAAAAATTATTGCAACAAAAGGACAAAAGCCAAGAAATATTTGTTGTACAAGTCACAAGTATGTAAAAAAAATTAAACTTAAAGCACATAAATATAAACCCTAAAGGTCAATAATAGCATTGGTTAAGAGAATATTTATTATTTCTAACTGTAATGGAGACAAAAAAAGAAAAAAAATAAACAAACTACTGACAGGATATTCAAGTACATATAGTATTTGCTATCTGCTTAAAACGTTCAAGTCCCCCTACCCCAATACATGTACGAATATTCCTATTATTTGCAGCTCCGAGTATTTATCTTTGGCCAGACAATATGACAAACAAGGGCATTTGTAAATATCCAGCGGTTGAAGTTTGAAATCCTCTGCTAGCGCGTGTATTTTTATCAAAAAGACATGCACTTTGAGGTTCTCGAGAAGATTTTTTTGACATACGCCATGTGGTCTGCAGTTTATTTTTAAATTGGCATGACCTTTGGCCATCATTTGTTTTTTTGTTCTCAACTTTAAAAAAACACTTGTTCCTTAAATACAATATTTTTCACATCAAGAAAAATTACTTTTCTCAGTGTTTAAGAAAAGAAATAATATTTGAAGGCAGTGATATTGGCTAATAAAATTAGTATAAAATTGATAGATTCAATCAATACGTTGAGTGTCCACGAAAGTCAAAGAACTTAATTATTATTAAAATTGTTTTCTATGCTTTTGTAATTTTCGATTATGACTAAAAAAGGACATGATGAAATCGAGCAATTCAATATTTGAAAAATCAAAGATTCTGTTTAACACGAAATTAAAGGAATTTCCTAATGTCCTTTTCATTTGCTGTTAGTGGAAAACTCAGTCAAATGGACAAACACATACACGAATATAATATCGGAAACAAAATTTATTTCAATAGAATTTATTAATTTGAAAATACAAACGAAATATATACACACATAGTTTGTCAAATAAAAGTTTTCAAAGTGAAAGAAATATTAAAGTCTTAATTTCATTTGAGAATTTCAGCAACAAATTCCTAACAGGTTTTTTCCATCACTGTAACTGTTAAGAATTTTCAGACGTCATAGACATGTTTACCTAATTTTTGTGCTGTCAGATAAATATTTCAAAAAAAGTAATTTTTGGAATTTGGATTTTTTATGAAAAAAAATTTCGTTTTTTTATGAATGTTATCGTATGTGAAAGACGTCACAAAGAATCGATTTTGTCGCTGGAATATAAGATTTAAATATTTTTTTGCATTTTAAGAACATTTATTTGACAAACTGTACATACATTAATATTAACATCAAATAAAACTATACATACAATCACATAGACTATGAATATATTTATGGCCAAGTTGTTTGTCATCCAAATATTGGCCAAAACTCATTAAGTTCAAATACACAAACAGAGTGTCAATGCACTTTGTTTCCTTTTTTTACCACAACAAAGATTTCAAAGTTCATTCCGAATATGTAGAAAAGATTGTAAGAAGGGAGGTGGCGAGTGGTAATGAAAACTAAATAAAAATAAAAGTTTGCGGCAGTTTCAGTATGAATGAAACGAAACGTAGCCAACACAAATGTATCGAATCGAATCGAATCGAATTGATTTGATGTTAAACATTTAATGACAATGAAATTTTTAACTTATTCTTTGCCAAAAATTAAAGTGTAAATTAAGGTTACGAGTAAAAAGGAGGTCTTTAAAAATCAATTTACATCCCAGGGCTTAAATGGTCATGCGGTTTTCCCCAAAAACAATTTCCGGTAGAAAATCTCATGGTGCTATTTGAGTGTTTTTTTCATTTTTTCATTTTTTCATTTTTTTCTTCTATTTGCTATTTATTCTAATTTTGTTAAAATTCGAAATAGACTGTGAGAGGAGAGAGAACCACGTCTGATTTATACTGATTACGAGTATAATGTAAAACGATACTCTATAATATGACCGTTTTTGTTGTCGATAACTTCTTTGTAAAATTTATGCATAGAAAGATAGACATTCCAGCAAACACATAATTTGTCTATGGAACTGTAAAGCATAGCGAAGAGAATACAGAGGGTGAAAGGAAGATAATTAATGTCCTGCAGAGATTTTCTTTGTTGACTTTAGTGTTATACTCACTCACAGATTTGGGCAAGTACTTGTGTCAAGAGAACGAAGACGAAAAGAAAAATTGCGTCTGCCTGGCAAAGCGTATCTCTTAAGCATCTGTGGTTGTATTCTTTTTTTTTTTTCTTTTAAAGCCATTCACATGACGGTAAATGGAGCATCATCATCACAAGCTCAACATGAGATGATTTTATATTTAAACTATTTTGCTCTTTTGGTTCTACACAGCGGCGTTAGTGGCTGAAACGAGACAAAAGAATAATCTTTCACATCAAGATTAGATTTTAATTTCAATACAATTTAACCGCATATTACGACACACAGAATATTTATTGTAAATTACTGCGACTATACTTAATATACTGCGAGAAAAACAATGTAAATTTATCTATGAATTATGTCGAAATTAAAATAAATTAAACAACAGCAAAGACAATTCTAATCGAATTCCTTAAACGCATTCAGAATTCATAAAAGTATCATAGCACGGACATACATATGAATGCCTCTAGGAGATGATTATTGTTTTGTATGGATGCTCAATTACAGGTTGACTGGGCAAAATAATTAAAATAATAAAAATTAATTTAATTAAAATAAATTGAATTAAACATATATTTCTGGCAAAAAAAGCAAAAAAATTAGCAAAAGCTGTTATAATTTGACCAGCCAAGAAACGTCAATTTTACATTTTGCATATGTAGCACGACCAAAACGTAGAAACAATTAATATTAATATTTATATATCTCTCCAAAGATAGGATATTATAAAAACACTCTTTATTTTTTAAATATAAACCATTATTATTTTGAAATACTTCATCTTACGTCCTCTGATATAATCATATCAGGTTGAATGTGGTTAAATACGCCAGCCTAAGACTTGGCGAAATATCATACGGCGAATATATTTTAAATAATTTTGATTTTCTTCCTTTTACATCATTTCGGCAAAATATTCGGAACTGGATGAAATACGGATGAAAATCTGATCCTAAATTAAAGAAAACAAAGCTATGTGCAGCGAAACATCGATTCCCTTAAAAACATCTCTTCCACGCAAAGTTTTTAAAATTTTACTTTTTGCAAGAAATCCACTGAAAACATCAATATCTATCTACTGTAAAAATTGCAACGTATTCTGATTGCTCTTTCATCTCGAAAACCACATTTGAGACCATTTTCGTGATAAGTAGTGTAGTGACTACCGTTATATCACCAAAAAGTTAGTAAAGGGTGTTTGGATTATTCGATTGACATGAATTTTATTTATCCGAAAGATAATCTTGTGGCATTACATTTTAAATATGATTTCTGGCATATGACCGCCACGGCTGGCGCGGATGTAGTCAAATCTGGACATCCAATTTTCGATGACTTTTTCCAACATTTGTGGCCGTATATCGGCAATGGTCAAGCGTTTGTGGCTTTACCGCATAGACCAAAACCGCATAGACTTAAGAATAAAAATGAGAAATATTAAAAATGAACAACAAACCACCAGCAATGCCATAAAAGTGCACAACGGTGCAGAAGAACATCGAATATAGCGAATTATTGAAGACTTAGGTCATCTAACTCACTGCCTACAGAACCCATGATGGAATAATAATAATATTATCGGTAATATGAGTTTGAGCTAACAGAGTACAGAAATTGGAGTAATATCTACCTGGCACCACAGAAATCAGTCTAGTGGTGTTAAATCACAAGATCTTGGAGACCAATTCACAGGTACAAAACATGAAATTAGGCGGTCACCAAACGTGTCTTTCAATAAATCTATTGTGGCACGAGCTGTGTGACGTGTTGCGCCGTCTTATTGAAACCGCATCACCTGGACATCATGGTTATTCAATTCAGGAATGAAAAAATTAGTAATCATGGCTCTATACCGATCATCATTGACTGTAACGTTCTGGCCACCATCGTTTTGGAAAAAATACGGACTAATGATTCCACCAGCCCATAAAGCGCACCAAACAGTGAGTTTTTCTGGATGTAACGGTGTTTCCATATACACTTGAGGATTACCTTCACTCCAAATGTGGCAGTTTTGTTTGTTGACGTAGCCCTTCAACCACAAGTGCGCTCCATCGCTAAACAAAATTCGCTTATGAAAGTTGGGAACAACAACGCCTTACTTGATTATCGTTTGGCTTCAATTCTTGCACGAGTTGGATTTTGTAAGCGCGCAAGCCAAGATCCTTCAGCAAAATCTTCCATAAAGTGGATGGACACAGACACAATTCCTGTGCTCGATGGCGGATGGACTCATTCGGGTCTTCCTCAATGCTACGCTCTACAGCAGCAATAGCTTCTTCTGTATGCACCGTACAGCGTCTCTGGGGATGCGAGTTATCAATAAGAGTAAACGTGGTGCGAAAACGTTCATGGTTAATCGAATTACTACTCTGATGGACGATTTTGTCGACGATAAAATGGACTAGTGCGCGATACGTTTTCCGCACAGAACCATTATTTTCGAAATAAAATTGCACTATTTGCAAGCGTTATTCAGGCGTGAATCTATTCATGATGAATTGCCAAACCAAACTGAGAATAAGTCACTTGACAGCTGTTAAATCGGTCGCCATCCTGAAAAGTAATGCCAACTTAAAGTTCTATACCTCTATAAAAAACACGCTTTATATTTGTGTTAATATTAAAATGGAAATAGAAATGTATCGTATATTTTCATAAAAAAGGTATTATTTTTTTGCTTACTCGGATGTACTCGGATTTTCATATTCTCTTTAAATGTAACCACAAACAGTTTTTTACCTCTACTGAAAATTTTTAAATTTTGAGTTAATACTCTCTTGTTGATCAAGTGCGATATGTAGCTATAAAGTAAAAATTCCATGCTATAAAACCTCTATACAACGAAGTATTCATTCAAAAGCCTCTGTTACAACGAAGTCAGGCTGAAGTAAATAGGAAGCCTCGGTTTTAAAGCCTTTATATAGCGAAGAGTTCATTCAAAAGTCGCTATACAACGAAGTCAGAATAAAATAAAATATAATTTTAAACAAGAAAGGAAAGGAAAATCGCCTTAAATAGTGATGATAGCGTTCGAAATTTGCGTAAACAAGTGTTGCATATTTTATTTATATCTTCTATGGAGAATTTTTTTTTTAAATTTTTCATGTTAAGTAGTATGGATTTATACGATCTGAACTAAAAGTATTGATTTTGACTCGTTAACAAAAATAACGTCTTCGAGAAAAGTTATTGCCTTTGCCGAGTTTTGATATCCTTCTTCCATATGAACTGCTTTTTGCGAGCTACTTGGATAAAAATATGTTTTTAAGCACAATAAAAAGATAGCTTCCTGCAAAATGCTAATGCTGTGGGTATACGACATTATTTTCGGTATTATCAGAATTATGACCCGAAACACAAATCAAGGATTTTGCAGTCATGGTTGATATGGATCTGACCAAACCTCATGAATGCTTTTTAAATATTCCCTCATTAAACGTGACAAAAATTTGTGAACAAATTTGCACTCGGGAATACCGAAGAAGCAGATTAGTAAACCGAATGATTTATAAGCTGTACTGGGCAAAGAGTAAAGCAAGACTGCCATTGAAACTACCCAAATAATGGTTACATCGACGGAAAAACGTCTTAAAGATGTAACTAAACAAAAAGATGGTCACACTAAATACTAAACCATGTTCCATATACGCTTTTTCTAACATATCATATTACTTTTACAAATATTTAGAAACATGAACATATATTTTTATTTAAATAAAGAAGTATTTTTAAAGGAATTATGCGCTTAAATCTTTTTGATATCATTCTTAGTTTTGGTGCTGCAAACGTTCAAAGTTATATTTTCAAGGCACACGAGAGCATTTTATGCTCCCCTTCAGATGCGTTATATCGAAGTTTTACTGTAAAAAAAGACTCATTCTCATCAAGACCAAACAAAAATCAATGTGAAAATTTCCAATATTTGTGTGGAAAACTTTTATACGAGACTGTTAAAATTTCAAACAGCAATTTGGCTTACTTAGATTGCATGACATGTTTTATGTTTTCATCGTTTTCAAACAAGGTAACAAACACTATTATGACTGAAATAAATGATTACCACATTTACTTAAGCAAATAAAACAAAACGCAGTGTATTTACGAAGTGTGTTCGTTTAATATTTAACATTAACAGCTTAGACGAATACCCTTATTGTATATCTACAAAATATATTATTTTTTTAAATTGATATTTAAAAAGATTTTATTTTTACAATTATTTTATTTACAACTTACTTATAGTGAGTTGTTGTTATTGCTAAAGCTGTCAATTTATGCTCTGATTTTGGCAATAGTTTCTTAGGTGGTTAAGTGGTTAAGTGGTTTAGTGGTTTAGTTTTGAGTTTGCTTTTTCGAATTTCGAATTTCGATTAACCATAAATTTTATAGATTTTTTATGATCAATTTTTTGTTGTTGTGTGTTGTTGTTGAAATTTATGGAAATTATAGTCATAAATCTGTGTATGGACATGAATGAGGTACGAATATGAACGGCGTTGTAGTAGAGTCAGTCATATCAAAATGGTAGTCATTGGCCTGTCTGTCTGTCTTCTATATATTTGGTTGGTCGGTCATTTATCTTCCCATAAATAAAGCATTTGTGGATATGGTTGGCAATTATTCTACCATCACCATTTTATTAGAAAAAATTTGTTAAAATAACAACAATAAGAGAAAGAAGATGGAAAAGAAATCAAAAATTTCATTTTTTTCCAATGGCGAGGGGGGGGGGGCGGTGAAAGTAGATGGAGTTTTCCCATTATTTACAATAGATTTCGATTTATTTATTTATGGTTTTTTATTGTTCATTATTTTTTATTGGCTTGAATAATAATAAAAAAAAAAAAACGAAAATTAAACAGTGACTGAGGCAGGCTGTAAATATTTTTTCATGCAATTTTTTTATTTTCTTTTCTTTAAAAAAATATTTTTTATATCACCCACTGACCTCCAGGTTTTGTTTGTAGAAACTTCAAGGCCAATTCAATTATTTTGAAAGCAGATAGACAAAATGTTGTGTTTATTTGACACGTAAATATAAAGTTAAAGGGTTATTTCGTATATAATATACGAGGGTAGGGAATTAGTTTCAATAAATATTTTGTGGTCAAATTAAAACAAAAAAGTAATAAAATTTAAACAAAAGATTTTTATACATTTAGCCTTAAAATTTATTGCAAAAGTGACTCACAAACAGTTAGTCTGTCGTTTTAGGTAATAACAGTTTAAGCCATAAATTTTTTTATTAACTTTAATGTGAATGTATTCGAAAAAAGCTGTTTGCGTTTTAAAAGAGTTAATGATAAAAACTTATAAAACTATTTAAAAAAATATATTCACATGGTTGTTGCTGTATTTAAATTTTGTTAGACCTACAGCATTTAAAGATCAGCGGTAACTTGGCGCCTTTACCACAATTAAATAGGAATAGAAATGGTTGGGCACACCCCGAGAAAAACCAATGATGATATAGGAAGCCCACAGGAAAGCCGAAGAATAGAAAGACAAGACTATACTTAGAGAAGATAGGTGGAGAAAAGAGCTGCTACTTACAGAATAACTTGGAACAAGATGCGTGTGCAAAGCTTAGAACACAGTTTTAACATTTCATGCCTACGTGCTTGTTTTTGCATTACTACAAAATCGATAAAAATCTCAACCTGGTTTTTTATAAGCTATAGTTCTGTAAAATTATAATCATGCGGTTAAGTAAAGGGCAAAAAGCCTATTTTTATGCATTATTAGTGTCATTTATTTACTTCAGTTTTAGGTCTGCTGTCAGTCTGATACTTTTTAACTCTGATTTATTATTTTATTTTGTATTTGAGTGCTAATCACTGACAAGTAATGGTTCAAAAATATAAAATTAAACTATTAAAGTCATAAAAAATGAATACAAATAAGTAAAAATGTCTCACTTAATATTCCATTTGAATAATAAATGCAAGAAAAAATACGTAATTATTTGTCAGTCATTTTACTATCGTCAAATGTAACTCACACAACACAAATAAACATTATTTTTGTGGCTTTAAATTTTCGTTATTTTTGTTCATTGTTTTGTCAAGTGGTTTATTTGTATTTTATTTGTCAAATGTTTTGCATAGAAAGTATTCTGTTCAAAAAGAAAACAAATGATAGTGAATGGTAAAGATGCTTCTCTTTTATCTGGTAAAACATACAAAATTTGTTGAACGTCTTTTTTATTATTTTGAGTTACAGATGAAATCAGTAGCAAATAAGAAAAAAAAAAACTGTCTGATGCATAAGAATTCTCGACGTTTTCTTTTAAGCAATAAACACATGTATTTTTGGAATTTTTTGCTTATTTATTTCGATTTTTATATGCGTGTAATATATATTTTATTATTATTTTGTTATGATATTCAGATAATATTATTTCGTTTGTTGTCTTCTTAAGTGTGTGGCAGATAAATGACAGAAGTAAGGAATAGAGATTTTAAAAGTAGTATGACTTTAACTTACTGAATAATCTTAACAGCAGCGTAAATAATCCGGTTTTTTTCTTCTTTTCCTTTTTTACAGTAGTCTGACTTAACAAGAGGTCATGCACAATAATTGCTCGCATTTTGTTCATATTTTTAGTTGAATAGTTTGTTTTTTCTATACCCTACACTAGTATGGTATGAGGGAAATGTTTTGCTTGATAATCCTAAAAAGAACTTTCTTTTGTACAGCTTGAGTGAGAATTTGTTTTTGAGTTGAATGTTCGCTGAGCGAATTATATTGCTTTTTGATCGGAGTCGAATATCTCATATCTCATATATAAAAGTATTTAAAAATGACTTACTTAACATAACATAACATACATCCAGAAAAACTGACTGTTGCTGCGCTTTATGGGCTGGTGGAATCATTGGTTCGTACTCTTTCAAAAACGATGGTGGCCAGAACGTTACAGTCATAACTCTTAAAAATCATTAAGATCTCAAGCCAAGTTAAATTTTATCCAATTTTGGTTTTCGTCACTGCGCCAAATTTGTTGCATATTAGCTCATGACTAGTCCCAGCTGCAACATTTTTTATCTACAGCCATGAAACGAAAGGTGACTGTAGTGCGAAAGCGCTATAGCAAACTTCATCGGCTCTTTATTGCATCGGCATTTCATACAGTATAAGAAACGATTATAAAGCGTGTTTTTTACAGAGGTATAGAACTTTAAGTTGGCATTACTTTTCAAGATGGCGACCGATTTAACAGCTGTCAAGTGATTTATTCTCAGTTTGGTGTGGAAATTCATCATGAATAGACCCACGCCTGAACAACGCTTGCAAATAGTGCAATTTTCATTTTTCATTTTTCTTTTTTTTTTCCAATTTTCAATTTTTCAATTTTCATAAGTGATTTCTGCTTAGCGATGAAGCGCACTTCTGGTTGAATGGCTACGTCAACAAACAAAACTGCCGCATTTGGAGTGAAGGTAATCCTCAAGTGTATGTGGAAACACCGTTACATCCAGAAAAACTGACTGTTGGTGCGCTTTATGGGCTGGTGGAATCATTGGTTCGTACTCTTTCAAAAACGATGGTGGCCAGAACGTTACAGTCAATGGTGATCGGTATAGAGCCATGATCACTAACTTTTTCATTCCTGAATTGAATAACCATGATGTCCAGAAGATGTGGTTTCAACAAGACAGCGCAACATGCCTAATTTTACGTTTTGGACCTGTGAATTGGCCTCCAAGATCTTGTGATTTAACACCGCTAGACTACTTTCTGTGGGGCTATGTAAAGCCACAAACGCTTGACCATTTGGAAGACAACATTCTCCGTGTTATTGCCGATATACAGCCACAAATATTGGAAAAAGTCATCGAAAATTCGACGTCCAGATTGGACTACATCCGCGCCAGCCATGGCGGTCATATGCCAGAAATCATATTTAAAATGTAATGCCACAAGATTATCTTTCGGATAAATAAAATTCATGTCAATCGAATAATCTATCGTTGTTTTATTGCAGCTTAAAGTTCTATAGCTCTATAAAAAACACCCTTTATTTATATATGTAAGTGTAAAGTACAATGTAGTTGGTCTTGACTAACTTTTTTATTTCTCTTGTTTATCATTTGGAGCAAAGTTGTTTCATTTGCAAAATATTTTCTTCAAAATATTCGCTTCAAGTAGCTTTGACTTATTCAGGACTAAAGTTAAAATGTACAAGTAATTGTTATCTTCGACAATTAAGATGATTATCCGCACCGCAATAAATATAAATGGCTTTTTAGCATGGATTATTTGGTTAGTTAGCTGGTTGGTTTTATTTTCTTCTATTTTAGGAAAGGCCAGGCCGTCTTAACGATATTTTTACATTCAACGACATTGTTAACCATATCGTGTTTTAATAACGTGGTGCCAATAAAGACGGCAATTTTCATTTGCTTTAATGGCTGATTGCGAAGAAACTTTTAAAGAAGTTTGTGAATATTTTTTTTTTCTTTTTTGGGATAGGACAGTTTATGTTTGAAATGCGTCATCACTAAAAAAGAAAATTGCATTCAATGTTTTGCTGTTTGTGGTTGCCACCACAGGTGTTTTATTGAGTTGTTTGTTAAAAAAATTGAAGGTAAATCTGGTTAAAAATACATATTTGATGTAAAAGCTTTTCAAGGGGTTTGTGACGTATAATACAAATTCGTATTATTCAAGTGAATAAAATTTTGTTAATACATAGTTAAACAAATAATTTGTTCAGAATGGATACCTAGATATTTCCAAATGCTCCATGGCAGCATAGCAAAGATTAACTCAAAAATAAGTCTGTAAGAATTCTTTAAACAGATGCTTATGTTAATGTGTAATATTCTGGAGAAAATGTTATTTGAATATGAATTATTTAAAATTATTACATTATTTTCCTATATAAGTGCGATAATAGCCTTACATTAACCCTCCGTTATTGAAAGAACTAAGTCACAAAAATCACATAAATCTTCCTTTTTTTCTCCGTCACTCCTCTATGGAGCATATTGGCTTTCCACCCACAAAGCATCATCTATTGGCTATGTTTCAGTTTCTTTAATCAATTTGATATTTCAAGCTAAGTAGATGATTAATCCGCTGTAGCTTCCTCCATATGATTTTTTGTGTGTGCAGTGGTGAAGATCCTTGCTAATTGGTGGTGATCTTTACTTTTGCATTGTCATTTTTTCCCAGTAGGTGGCGCGACGTGCGTGTTTTTCCTGATCATTTGTCTGATGTTTGTCATCATCGCCAGAGGTATGCGAGCGAATAGGGTCAGGGGGGCTTTTTCTTTATTTTTTTTCTAGATGAAGTTGTCTGTTATTATTAAACATTCGAAACCACAATTAAATTTTTTCTTCGTCATGTCCTCTTCTGATGGGGCTCGATCCTGGATCGTTTGTGTTGTTATCACGCCACCTAATGCTTCTATTAGGCATTATAAAAAATCCATTATTTTTGAAATATGTATGTATGACAGTTTTTATGCCAATAATTCTTTTTAAATTATGACTTTCCTTGTTCAATATTTAAATATTAATCTGTATTTACACACAAAGAGAAACAAAAACCAAAATAAATACATACGAGTACGTGTGTGTATGGGAATTATTTGCGTTTTTATTATTTAAAAAATAAATAATTTATTTTGTTTATGCTCATAATTTTATTATCAACAATTTAGAGGGTGTTTTTCTAAACAGTTTTTAAATAGACACTAAAGTGATTTATACAAATAAACGCAGACTTAAACACACACGTATAAACACGCAGCAGTCACACGAAAAGACACATAAAATGATTTCGAAAACAAATCTGCTATAAAAACTCAAAAAAAAAAAAATAAATAAATAAAAACTAAAAAAAATCGATTCTGTTTTTAACCGCAAAAAGACATAAAAACGCAAATTACTAACACACATGCATTTAAACAACGCAAAGGCATATTCTTTCAGTCGGTCATGCACTTATTCACAGTTTCGGCACGCATACACATGCAGTATAGTACATACATACGTTTCCGGAATCAATATTTAAATTTTTAACATAAACGTCTATTGGCGAGACTTAAAATGTTACAAAAATTTCCATTCAGCAGTTCATGGTTGAATGAAGCCGGATCATAAACAAAATTAAAAGTAAAGTTATAATATGACTAAGGCAAGCAGGAAACATGAGATGCTGTGATGATAATGAATGTCATGTGCTGTCATTGGCATTAAAACGGCTAACCATCTGCAAAAAGCTTTTTAAAATTTCCACTTAAAAACCTTTGATGTAATGATTTTCTATGATAATCATTAGGGATTTGCGCAATAATAGCGTAATTTTTGTAAAATTGGTCGTTTTTAACTTTAGAATGGTTTTAGACATTGTACACAAGACAAAAATGAAGGACGACTTGAATAACACACTCTCTATAGTTTCAAAAAAGCGTCTGGCAAGCTTTTTGGGATATAAAGCCATATAGGATGTGCTATTCAAGTGGCGAGTTGTGTATGCGTCATTTTTTATCAAAATTGTGTTGTACAACTTATTACACTGTTTAGGTTCTGTTTTTTTCGTGAGGTTATCCATACGAAAACTGAACAGTATATCATTCCACGGAAATTTTCGCCTGTGTTGCTCTGGTTTAAATGCGAAAAAATTTTGTTTTTAAATTCCTTCTTTTGCTCTTTAAAGCCTTTTTCTTATTTTCCATTAAGTGAGCGAGTTTTTTGTTTCGAGATATTTAAAGGTTTACATTTCACAAAATTTAAGAATATTGACAAGTGTTTTAATAGTTATATTTTGTGTGTTTTGTGGTCCTAGAGTATGTAAGTTTATAATCCAGCAGTGCCTGTGGCGCTGATGAAAAGCGGTAAAACCGAATTCGAATATGCTAAATGCAGTGGTACTAACCGTTTATTATTTTAGATGTTATTTTCGAAATATTGTTTTTTCGACAATAGAAGAGATTGCACAACAGATATTCCCGTAATTCAAACTCGATTCAGCTGAAATAGAAAAATAAAATTCCCTTTAAGTAAAGTTGACTAATTTCAGCAGTCGTTTTGGAAATATCATTTTTCTTTTGTCAAACGTAGAGTGGGATCATATTATTATGTAAGTACTCGTACATACGTACGTATGAGTGATACATCTGCTTCACTAATAAAATATTATGATGTAATATGATCCCGCAGTTCTTTTGTCAAAAAATATTTATTTCTAAAAAGACAGCGTCAACATTATGTGTCACACACCATGTGAATTCTCTCTTTTTTTATAATCAGTGATCAAAAAAGAAATAATTACAATACACTGCCGCATTAAAAAAGGTACGAGTAAATCTCATCGCAGTTATATTAAGCAAAAGGGGTGAAATTCTTACTTTAGAAATTGTAATTAAAACCAAAAAATTTCAAGTAAATAACTAAAATGTTAAAAACTTCAAAATCTGCACCTTTTACAGAAAGACTTATTTTTTAAACAAAAAATGTTGAGAACTCCTCAAGGCCAAAAAAAAAAACTGCAATATACAGATAAAGATAAATCTGCTCATTTGGCAACGTTGTGTCAAACGTTCACATTGCTTCACTATACAGCAACCGGAGCTAAATTTTGCCATAATACATTCGACCGAATAATAATTTCATTCAATGATGGACTTGCACCACTTTCAAAATAAACATATTTTCAATACTGCTAAGTGGTAAAATTTCCATCTTCCAAATACAAGAATTTGATTTACTTTTACTAAAAACTGTTTTCATACAAAAAGATTACAACAATTTTTATCAATAACTAGCATTATTTCGATTTTTTCAAAAGTGGACTTGCCCCACTTTCAAAATAAACGGCTCAAATATTGAATATTGAAATCAAAAATCAAGAATTTGATTTTTTTACTAAAAACTGTTTTCATACAAAAAGATTACAACAGTTTTTATCAAATAACTAGCATTATTTCGATTTTTTCAAAAGTGGACTTGCCCCACTTTCAAAATAAGCGGCTCAAATATTGAATATTGTAATCAAAAATCAAGAATTTGATTTTTTTTTTACTGAAAACTGTTTTCATACAAAAAGATTACAAAAATTTTTATCAATAACTAGCATTATTTCGATTTTTTCAAAAGTGGACTTGCCCCACTTTCAAAATAAACGGCTCAAATATTGAATATTGTAATCAAAAATCAAGAATTTGATTTTTTTTACTAAAAACTATTTTCATACAAAAAGATTACAACAATTTTTATCAATAACTAGCATTATTTCGATTTTTTCAAAAGTGGACTTGCCCCACTTTCAAAATAAACGGCTCAAATATTGAATATTGAAATCAAAAATCAAGAATTTGATTTTTTTACTAAAAACTGTTTTCATACAAAAAGATTACAACAGTTTTTATCAAATAACTAGCATTATTTCGATTTTTTCAAAAGTGGACTTGCCCCACTTTCAAAATAAGCGGCTCAAATATTGAATATTGTAATCAAAAATCAAGAATTTGATTTTTTTTTACTGAAAACTGTTTTCATACAAAAAGATTACAAAAATTTTTATCAATAACTAGCATTATTTCGATTTTTTCAAAAGTGGACTTGCCCCACTTTCAAAATAAACGGCTCAAATATTGAATATTGTAATCAAAAATCAAGAATTTGATTTTTTTTACTAAAAACTATTTTCATACAAAAAGATTACAACAATTTTTATCAATAACTAGCATTATTTCGATTTTTTCAAAAGTGGACTTGCCCCACTTTCAAAATAAACGGCTCAAATATTGAATATTGTAATCAAAAATCAAGAATTTGATTTTTTTTACTAAAAACTATTTTCATACAAAAAGATTACAACAATTTTTATCAATAACTAGCATTATTTCGATTTTTTCAAAAGTGGACTTGCCCCACTTTCTAAACGGCTCAAATATTGAAATCAAAAACCACATGGTAGCGTTAAAGAAGTAGTAGATGTTAAAAACGAATCATATTTATGCTGTTTATGCAGGAAAGCTTTAAATAAAATTTGCATTCTTCTCTAATTCTTCTAAAGTCTACTTGAAAAATTGCAACCATCAAAAGCAGAGTTATAAGTGCCGCAAATGGAATAAATATTTTTATTAAACTATTAACAGTCTTTGGATGATTGTGGGAGGGAGGTGTACAATTTTTGTTTTTTACTCGATGGAATGAATATTTTTCGTTCGTTTCTAACTTCATACACTTTCTTAAATATGGAACTTACGTTTTTTTCGTTTCTTTTAAATTATATACGACAACAAAACCTATGTATGAAACTTAATATTTGCTTAAGTTTCATAAATTAAATGTAGCACTTGAACCCAAAAGAAAATTTTTAGTCCAAGTTTGTATGTGCTCGTATGTATGACCGTTTAAGTGACTGTATAATAAATGATTTTTACTTTGATTTTCTTATTTTCAATTTTTCTTTACAGTGATGAAACTTCTGACAATCTTTAATAACTTTTTGTCATCATGTTGCTGTAGCCAAGCTTTGGTACCCATAAGTCTAACAATGAAAGGATTTTTCTTCTGTTTTTTTTTCTGTTATAAAATAATATAAAAAATAAAAAAGAAAAAATCGGCGATCATTGCTCTTTTCAAAAATAAAAAATAACATTGTTTCGTTGATAAACAAATACATACAAACATTTATTTCTGTCATTATTTGTGTTTGACTGACAAAACCTGTTTAATTCTTTTTTCTTCTACGACACATGTTTTCTTCTTGTCATAGATTTCTGATCCAAAAAGAGCTTAAAAATCGAATCACCAAAATCATTCATGTGTCGCTAAAGATTAAATTTTGTAAGAAACACATAAAAAATATGCACTTATAGGGTGTCCTAAAGAATATTCACAAAAAAAAGGTATAAAGTCCTACCATGTTGAATTTTGGGTTAAAAAAAAAATCAAAAAAAAAAAGGAAAAAAGGAAAAAACAATTTGTTAAATACTTCGGTTGTGTTTTTATAATCGCTTTAAAGGAAAATGGCTTCCCGTTTCTAATCCCAAGTGCACCAGAAATTATTTTCTGAAAGTTCACATAGCGTTTTCTTTTTTTTAAGTTTTATTTAATTTGACAATAAAGACCATTTTATTTGAAATACAAACTTTATTTCGTTTATACGGTAAACATCGATAAACTGCACAAAAGTCGTATAATCGTTAAGTAAATCGATAGAATTATTGCTTTTTGTTTTTGTATCCAAAAGTAAATAAGAATTCTTGTTAAATTATTAAAATTTGTGTATTAATATAGAGACACAGAATAGTACAAGGAATGGGCCCAGTATGAACGGTATAATACAAGTAAGTATCTGCAAGCGATTTCATTTAACAGCGTTAATAGCGAAATACATACATATTTTGAGCAGCATAGAAGCAGTATGACTGATAATCTAAACGAATAACAACCGGTGGGCGACATGTCTGTTTACACTTAATTAGTTGTCATTTAAATTTTGACATTTTTGTCAGGCTGTTTTAATAAATTTTTGTTCATCATTTAGTCTTAAAACATTTTAAATTTTTATTTTTGTTTCAATTTTTTTTGCTGTTGTTGTTATAGTTGTTGTCAGCACATGTTTGTTTGTCTTTTAATTCATCTTGTCATTGTCAATATTTTTCTACCAATTTTTCTGCTGTTGTCAGATACGATACGAAATTTTGCGTTGCCCAAAGGCGCTTGCGAATAGAATTTATTTTTATGGATTTGGGTGTGTATACAAACACTTTAATTTAAACGGTATTGTTTTGTGTTGATTAATGACGGATTGTCAGTTAGTCGAGGAAAAGATAGAGAGAGCAATAGCTTTCCAAGGCGAAGAAGAGATCAAAATTGAGCTTAATGGCTAATTGCTGAATATCAGACTGCGGTATGCTGTTGGATGTATTTTTCTTGTTGTTGTTGCTCTGAATTTCATCTTATTCAGCGTCATCGTCGTCGTCGCCACTATTTCTGTTTTTTTTTTTCATAGAAGAGATTAACGACAAGGAAAAAACGTTTAAGTGGGATTTTCAAGTACTTTTCTTGTTTTTCGTTCTTGCTGTTGCTGTTGTTGTTGTTGTTTTTCTTTTTGAACAAAAAATTGACTAAAGAATAGACAAAAATACTGTGAGAAGAACGATGAAAGAAGCAAAACGTTGAACTCTTGCTGTTCACAGTGGGTCTGATGGTCGCATTTTAGCAGCTTTTCTTTGTTCATTTTTTTTCATTCATCATTTTTTTTCGTTCTTTTACTTTATAGGGATTAAACAATATGCTGTTGAATCTGTCATGTCATTTGTAAAGATCTATATGATTAAACCACAAATTTGTCAAAGAATGTATAATTTTAAGTGAAAGTGATTTAAAAAAATTACTTTTTTGTACATATTTAACATCATCATCGGTCATTGAATTTTGTATAAATATGGTATATGTATGCAGAGTAACGTAGACATTTGACTGGCTTAATGGGGATTTGATTTTAGGTATTTCATTAATAATCAACTATACAATATTTTTTTGTAAAAGCCTTGATGTATTTAATTCATTTAATTCGATATCGTTTTCTTATTTTATTAATAGCTTATAATCTGATATTTTTTGTTGACTAATTGTGTAAAATAAATTTACATAAATATCCCGTTCTTAATATAGAATTACAGACTGAACTAAACTAAATAATTTAATGACGCATTTAATGACACCAAAAGAATTCCTTTGCTCTTAATGCCTTGCATTGCAATTACAAAGTCAAATAGACAAATTTGAAAAGTTTTAAATTATTGGACTTAATTATCATGGCAGTTAAGTTTGTGTATGTGTTTATGTAATTATGTGGCAGTGGATGTCAACCATTGCCAAGATTAATTAACATTTAAGTTGTCACAGTGGCACCAACGTTGCACTGTAGATTTATAAAATGCTTTGTCTTGAGCTTCAGTCAGTGTTACAACAGTCATTGTTGCCGAGTGTATCCTTTCAACAATTTATTTGAAGTACTTAAGAAGCTGTTGTTAAAACTCTTCAAGTTGTTGTTGCTGGTGATGATGGCGATGATGAAAAATGTTACGGTTGGTTGCTTGACTGGTTTATACTCGTATTCCACGCAAGTTCAATTACACGTGTATTCAAACGTATCATGAAAAATGTTTTGCTTTGTTTTGTTTTTGTTTTATTTCTGTAGGTGACACTTTATTAATCCTTAAGTTATTACTGCAATATCCCCTATTGTTAACAAAGTGAGAAAGAGATTAATTGTGAACATTATAAAGAGATTTAACAGCTATTGTTGTATATGTATGGCATATGCTGGTACGTGTTTACATCTTGTGTTTACTAAATAGAAATGCGCTGCAAAGTCTTGTATGTACGTAAACATTTTGTTAAAAGCATTATTTCTACATCAATTCTCAATGAAAAAATGAAAAAAAAATATCGGGTCCGCCAAATAACGGTTTTTTTTTTCAACCAGTTATTATTTCGTGAGTGGTAACACTTAGCTCTTGTCTGAATTGACAGATAATTAGTTTTATCCTTCCGCTGAACGAACATGGTTGTGTATACGCTTGAACAACGCTAGAAAATATTGCGACATTACTTTGAAAATCATGGTAATGTTGCAGAATGTGTGATGCCGATTTTACCAAAAAAATCATTTTTTCAGATTGAGCTCATTTTGATCTTGGCGGGTATGTGAACAAGCAAAATTGTCGCATTTGGGGCACAGAAAACCCGCACGCATACATTGAAAAGCCAATACACCCAAGACGAGTCACTGTTTGGTGTGGATTTTGGTCCAGAGGCATAATTGGGCCATTTTTCTTCGAAAATGAGCAAGGAGTGGTCCTTACAATCAATGGCGATCGTTATCGGGCCATGTTGAACGAATTTTTGTTCACAAAAATTGAAGAGGAGGATATTAGCAACATTTGGTTTCAACAGCACGGCGCTACGTGCCACACAGCCGAAGCTACACTCGATGTTTTGCGCCCTGTTCTTGAAGATCGCATTATCAGCCGCAGAGCCTTTGACGTGTGGCCACCTCGGAGCTGCAATTTGACACCATTGGACTATTATTTGTGGGATGCCGTCAAGGATAAGTGTTACACCAACAAGCCAGAGACAATTGACGCTTTAAAGGACAATATTCGTGAAGCCATTGGTGAAATACAGCTGCACGCAATCGATAATGTGCTTAAAAAATTGGACCGATCTGTAGGCTACTGCATGGTCAGCCGAGGCAGCCATTTCAAAAAAAAAATATTTGGCGGACCCAATACTATGAGAAATAAATTCCTTTCAATGACTTATTATCTGTTAGACCTTGGATTTTTATATAACTTGAGAAATATGTTAAGTTATGTTTACGTTTCCTGAATTTATGGTGCACAGTTTTAATTAAGGCACCAAACTTGTGTTACTAATTATCGAACCAATGCTCTATTTTAGTCTAATTGTTAATATAATCGTATGAGCAAATTGTGTTTCCCTCTTTTATTGCCAGTATTCAGTTATCCACTAACTTATGCATCATCAAATAAAACACATGGACTGTGAGATAAAAAGTGATAAATTGAATGGTTGTTAAAATGACTACATGTATGTTGTTAATACACCGGCAGCATATGTACTCGCACCATGATTGTTTTCGTTTTTCACTTTCTCAATTTATGACTCTATTAAAATGCCATTTATATTAACCAACTTTTCAATTCTTTTCAATATTTTAATTACTTCTTGTATTTATTGCGACAAGATTGAATATTTTTTCAGTTTTTTTTTTGCGAAAAATCCCTATTTCGAGGTAAGTGATTTTGTGGCTTTTGTACTAAATGTCTTAAAATCGTCTTGAGCCTTAGAAAATCTTATATAGGAATTGAAAGATAATTTAAACTTGAATAAAAACAAACCATTTGAAACAAAAATATTCTCCCGTTAGAGAGTAAATAGAAACGAAAGAAAATAAATAATTATAACGATTTAAAATATTTTTTATTAATAACGTATATATATTTATATATACTTTCTTTTAAATGTAATAGTTTTATTTATTTTTTCTCTTTTTTCTTAATGATGTTTATACATATAAATATTCTTTTGTAACTCGTAATCAGGTTACCTTTATCTGCCCAGTTCTATTAAATAGGACTTATATTCTTGTTGTACTGTATTTGAATATTATAACTAATAAATAAATAAATAAATAACAGTATGCGACAAAAAAAAGGTAAATGATATTATTTTTCAAATAGATGCTGTCAATTTTCTAAATATCTCCAAAACCTTGAATGACTTCATATATGGCTTCATATATGTAAACACCCAGACGAAAACGAAAATATTCAACAGAGTATAACAAATAAACAAGAATTTTATTCAGTTGTGTAATAGCTTTTGATGAAAGCAGATGTATTGTATGTCGCTTTGCGTATTAAAACTGTTTATTTGTTTTCTTGTTTGCTACTGCTACTACTACTACAAATGCAGTTCTCTCTTTGGTCACCCATGTTTTGCATATTTGTACGCAAATAACTGAGGAAACACATTTGTTTTTAATTTTTTACATACATATCTAAATATATTTTTACAGCCAGTTATTTGTATTGCAAGGCTTAAATTGTTAAGGAATGGTTAAATATGGTTCTATCTTTTACCAAACAATACCTAAATTATAGCTTGACTACACTCTGATAAAACTATTGAGTAAGTGGTCCTATCAGATTGAAATTCTGCATAAAGTATTTGGACCCATTGCTTATTCAATATTCAAACAATCACGTTTATAGGTATTTGAGTATCCCAAAGTAGCTAAAAATATCTTTATTTAAACAATTCTTTCCTACTACTCTTTTATATACTCGTATGTACCTCGCTTATTTATATTTCTGCTTAACCTAAAAACAATAAAATTAATTTTATTTATACTTTTTTTTACTATAAGTTATTTTAATAAGTAGCAGTTTCAAAAATATAATTTTAAATACTGTTCAATAAAATCAATTTTATATCCATTATTTAATTGCTTATTGTATAACAAGAAGTCAATATGCTGGATGGAGGCCGCTCCATTTAATTAATTTTAATCTTTTTAATCAATAGCTGAGTTCTAAAATTTGCTTATACTTTTTGCTATTATATAATTAATTATAAAACCACACAATTAACAATAAAATATTAAGGAGCTCTGTTAATACTTAAAATAAGCAGCTTAAAATTATTGTTGACAACAAAATTGAAGCGGAGACGGAGAAACACGTGAATCTATTTTATGATGTTTTCTTAGGTCAATAGATAATTATTTAATTTACTCGTATTTTTTCTTTAGTTTTTCATTCAAAATATGAAACGCTCTTCTTCTAATCAGAAGACGTTCACTCTTCAGTGCCCTTTGTTAATACAGTGAAATTTTGATATAACGAAAAACGAAAAACTCAATATGACGAATTTTTTTTTTCTGAGTCCGTTTAAAAAACCTCTTTATTGCAAAGTTTTTTACTTAAGAATGCGCTATATTTACAACAATAAAATTCTGAGATATAAGACCTCTTTACAAAGAAGTATTCATTCAGGGGCCTCTGTTGTACAACGAAGTTAGAATGAAGTAAAATGGGAAAGTTCCGGTATTAAAACAACGCCTAAATGTAAAGCATCTACAGTTGGACACATAAGTATTTGTACGCCTTTTATATAAAAAAATCTTCGAACTTTTAAAGAATATCTAAAAGTGTTGAACGCTGTTTTATTTTCAGTTCATTGCAGAGGGACGAAAGTAGTCCTATACTTTATTCTTTTCTATTTTTAATTTTTTTATTATAAAATAAGCACTTTGTGGGTTCCAAGTCATTTGAATCGTGAACTACAGCCTTTAGCACGTTTTATTTTTAAATTTTCTAAGATATTAAAATGTTGATTAAACAAATTATCATATTGTTACGAAAATAAAAATGACTAGAAAGAAAATACGCCACATCAGCGCCTTTAAAACATATTGTGGGGTTTTGATATTTTTGGTATTAATGTGACACCCTGATAATGGCGTACTTATTTGTGTACTTGACAGAACTGCCAATTCGACCATCTTTGTGTGTTACATTTGAATTAACTAAAATAATTCGAATGTTCTGGGAAGAACAAGCACAATCGACGCCTTATGCATTAGTGTATAGTTATCGTTGTGCTGTCATAAAATAAAGACGTGTTTAGGTGTAAATAATATTAAGTTGCTGTATTAAGATAAACTGTATAAAGATAAAGCGAGAAAATAAAAACTGTAAAACAACAATAAATTGGTGTTTATTTTATCTTGACGCAATTTAAAAGAACTCAAATGTTTAAAAAAGGTTTAAACGTAACAATATTTTAACCGTTATATAGAATGCAATGAATGCTATAGCATCCACGACAAAACTAACCAAATTTTCTAACTTAGATGACGTGAATGCTATAGCATTCATTAATAAAATGCAAAAGAAAAAGGAGTTTATTTGCAATTATGTAACGTAATATACATACACATTTATCATTACAACTATACGTATTTAAGCCGAACTGCTGGATCTGCAAGAGGTAAACGTCACTGTCGAGAGCACTTTAGAGATACAGTGCTAGTTTGTTTGTATAATCCAGACATCGGTTTGATGTGAATTTAATAAATTGTTATCTATAACAGTACCTGCATTTTATGAAACACGTTTTACGGTTGCAATTTGGTAGCTTTATAATTTTTTCCTGATATTGTGCATCTTGAGTATTTGTTGTTGGATTGTACCTAAAATGTGCTTGTTGGCTTGCAATTTGACACATTCCGATTTGAGGTATTTTTAAAAGCGTTCCCATTAACTTTTCCCGAAAGTCTAGTAAAGTAGTGTTTAAATAATATATCTTCTTAAATAGTGATAAGAATTCTACACTGAAATATATACATATGTATACACTCGCATATTGTTTTCCACGTCAAGTATTCAGCTTCAATTTTACGCAATACAATTGCCTACGATAATTTGTATATACGGAAATACCAGCTAAAATAGTACGAATACACTTAAAGAAACAATAGTCACCTTGACAGGTATATAATAATAAGCTTTACAAGTTGAATGCTATCATAAATATGAAGTATTATAGCATCCACGCCCACGAACATCGTTTAAAACTCGTTATTTTTTAAAATTAAGAGGTATTCAATACGAAGCTCCTCTTGGTCCGAGAGAGAAAGATCTCTGCAGTTTTGATAGACTATATATTTTTATTTATATATAAATATAAAATGTTTATTTCAAAGGTACGAATACTGCTAAATAATTAGATTGTACAAATATTTATGACCCGAACTGTATATATCGAAGTATTCTTTCAAAAACCTCTAACCAACAAAGTCAGAACAAAAAAATTAAATTTTAAGCAAAAGGGAGAGTCCCAGTTTCAAAACAACGAAATCTAAAATGAATGCAAAAGTGTTTCATATTTTATTTACATTTTGTACAACGAATTTTTTATTAATATTTTCATCTAAAATTGTTTGGATAAAAAAAAACCTTAAAAACATTTTGTAAAATTTCCTTATAAAAAGGTTTCACTTATACATGCAAATAATGAACAGATTGCTATGTATAACGCGGCATTTTTCGATCCCCTTCAGATTGGTTATATCGAAGTTTCACTGTATTTTAAATTCTACTTCATTAGTTTTTAATATCAAAATGCCTCACTTTACAACCGCAGTTTTAATGATGCTGTCCGGTCATAAAATTAAGGGCGAAAAAAACCAAACGAAAAAAAGTCGACAATAAAAGTAAGTGAAGTAATTAAAAATATCGGTCATAAATTTGAATATTTAAGTGTTTGTGTGTTTTTGTTTTATTTTGCTACACGAATGATCTGCTTTATTTTTTTTGTTTATTGTTTTTTTTTTGTTTTAGTTATTAATTTTAATTAAAACCACATAAAAAGCAGGACGTGTGTGCAGAATTCTGTTTGTTTTTACATCGGAAAAAAGGTTTTTTTTAAAGAAATTAAATTTCATTACACTGAGCAAATATGCAAATGAAATAAAACACAAAACAAGAAAATAAAAACTTTAAAGTATTTAAGAACAAATTTTAAATGTAATTTTATTCAAGTCTTAAAGGTATTTTTTCTTTCTTTAAAAATAAGTAAAAGTAAATAAAAGAATAAACGAATAAAAATGAAAATAAAAAATAGCCAAGCGCGTACACCTGTCACCTATATCTCTCTCCTACTTCCGCTGATCACTTGGCGTTACAGAAAGGAAAACAAAAAGCGAAACAGAAAAAGATTATTTAACGGTAAAATCTTTATTTTACGTTTACATATATACATACTTATGTACATACATCACATTTATACTGCTGGTGTTTCTTCTTCTACTTTTATTCAGAGTAATGGTGGAAAAGATGTCATTTGTTTTACAAAGGAAGCGTTACGAATGTGTGATTTAACGAGGGTTGTCTAGTGGTAGAAATCTTTATTTATTAATTGCTTATATTAAATTATCTTTTTTATTTACTTTTTTGTTAACCTTCTAAAACAACAATTGCGTTAATAATTTTCAAGGCTGATGCAAATATCAGCCTGCGAAAAAACGTTTAAAGTATATTTTTAAACGTTATAGCTTTATTATGGAATCTTTCAATAATAAAACAGTAACAAAAAGTTTTTTTTAAATTGTAGTCTAATTTAATTTATTGAGGTTCTGTAAGTACAGTTACCACAGTAACTTTATTCTGAAACGAGGATCGCAAGCTGCCTCAATACTGGGCCTTTTATAATCTGTCCCAACATTATCGACCCGCGGCAAGATCTCTTAGCTGCCCTATGTTCTTAAAAGTAGTTCCTAAATTTAACATGGAATTAGCGTTGATCTCCGCCAGGTATTTCTCGACCTTCTGCGTTTTCTGCTACCTTGTGGGTCGTGCAATAAAATTTCTTTGAAAGTTCCATCCTCTTACGTGCTCGTACTTCTGTAACACGCTCTACTTGATTCTGATATAGCGTGAGGGGCTCGTCAGATGTTACATTTATTCAAATTTATTTTATTTTTGATACATTTAGTCTAAGGCTAACTATCCTTGATTCTCATTTATGCGTATTTCATAACCTGTGCGAGTGTTCACACTTTTCGTCAGCATAGTTCATCAACTCGAAACATGCACTTGGCCTCATTGGATCGTATACTTTATATAGCCCGAGGCCTGCTTTCAATCGACCTTTTTGATATCACATCAATAACCACGAGGAACTATATTGGCGACAAAAGACAACTTTCTTGCACACCAGATAACATTCTTAAATGCTCCGTCATTCTTCTCTCGTGCATTACCGAGCACTGGAAATTTTCAGTGTAACTGAAAGTTAACCAAATTAAAGGTAAGAGTGTAGAATACAATTTTATGCTAAATTCAGAGTGTCTCGTCTTCAAAGGAGATTGTGTCCCTCGAAGCTTAGTACTTGGCGGGTCAGGATGTTTGGATGTACCAGCAATGTGGCTTTAAAAGCTTCTCAGAACTTCTTAATTTCCTCTTCAACTGTTGCGATATTGAGATCCTTGTGGATGTTAGAATTTATCATATACATACGAGTATGTACCAGGGAGCACCTGAAATTAATAACGAATATTCGACTGTTTTCTTTGTAGTTGTTTGCTTATGTTAGAAGCAAATAATTTTTATATCAAGACTACTACTACTTTAGGTCTAAAGCAGACCATGAACCAATGATTTGATTAGACTTCAATCAGCGATCTAAGTGCATTCCAAGATATTTAACATGATTTTTTTGTGGTAGATGTGCATTAAAGATTTGCACAGTAGGGCATGTTCCTCATCTCAGGGTAAGTGTTCTAGGTATTATATTATATCTTATGGCTGACATGTGAACATTTTTCAATATTTAGATTTTTTTTATATCTTCTTCACTCAACATTTTAGCTCTTACATATGTATGTATTTTGAACAGTTTCTTGGCTCAAATTTACTTGTGGTCCTTAAGATGCTCATTTAATTCGTTAAGTTTTTGTTTTGAATTTAGGCAGGATTTTTGTATTCTACGAAATGAACGATAAGCAACGAAATATTCCTAAAAACATCACAGTTCCAGTAATTTTAATAAAAATCATTATTAAAATTCATTTTTATTTGAAAACACTCTTTATAATTGTACGTATATTACAATATATGTTATGTATAATACTGAATAATCCTTATTTTTCTTATTTTTTTTTTTCAGATCAAAGGAAAACGTCACAAAACAAAACAAGACTGGAAACTGTTAAATACGTATTATCTGGACGGAAATCGTAATAATCTCGACTTTAGGTTTTGAAATAATATTTTCAACAGAATTATTATTTCAAAATTAAATACTGAAATGCTTTCGTGTCTATTTGGCGGAGAACAGTCAGTTAAATTTATTTGTTTGTTTGGTATTTTTATTTTTGACCTTAATTTTGTTTTTTTTACTTTCTTACTGTTTTTTTTTGTGTAGGTGGCTTACAAAATTTGTGATATTTGTTTAAGTAAATATTTTGACAAAGAATTTTCATTCTATTTCATTAAACAGATGGATTTTTTGTTCGTTATAAAAAAGAAAATAAATTTAATTTTTTTTTTTAATTTTCTGTTATAACTTGAGAACGTATTTTGAATTCAATATTATCTCAGTTGTCAGCTGAATAATTTCAAATGTAAAAACTAATCGAGCAGACTTTGGCATACTTTTTGTCTTTTAGTTCACCAGTTTTGGACATTTTTCAAATGCATCTTTTCAATCGCTGATTGGCATAGAAGTTTGTAAGCTAATTCATGACTATGTATATTCTAGGGAGATCGGACGGTTATTATTCGACCGGTTTTAACCGGTTTTGTCAAACACGGTTTTTTCAAATACCGAATAAACCGGTTAATGTAACACGAATAACCGGTTAATTTAAATAAGTATAAGTTTTTTACGTTTGTATATTTTTTTTATTAAAAATATGCTCATCGTTGAACTATTTGAAAATCAAGGTTAGATCGAAAAAGATATGCAATCTTGATCAAACATAACCTTTTCTCATCTACTGCAAATAAATATTGATTTTTATATATGGAGAAAGATCAACTAGACTCATTGAAAGGTCACAAACCCACAAATACCGGTTCCGAACGGCAGATATACTAATCAGTGAAGTGTTTCACAAGCGTAAATGCACATAACCAGTCGCTAGTAATGTTATGAGGTGATATCGCTGTTAAAAATTGTCAGATGGTGTGGTCTGGGATTGAACCGACGGCTTCTTGGTTGGAAGGTGGGTTCTTACCTAACATACCACAGTGACACGCACACTATTAAACACGTAGTGCATAAATCTACATACAGTGCTGCTCGAAATCGCAGCTTATTCTCTATACTTTAAGCAAATTTTCTTGTAGAAGCAATTAAAGTAAAACATTTAATTTTTGTTATCTTAGGCACCTAAATTAAGTCCATTCTCTACCAAGTAATACAACAAAAACGAAATTAGCTCCTTGAGTAGCTGTTGGAAACTTAATCATTTTTCAGTACTTTGTGTAATAAACTTTGTTTTTTATGGCCTCCGCACACCGTTTTGGCATAGTTTTTATGATATTTGTTAGACTTATTGTTGGTATTGATTGCCACTTTAATTTTAAGCACTGCATCAGCTTCTGCTTATTTTTAAAACGACGAGGTCCAGCTCTGTGCTTCAAGAATTAGGAACAATTTTATTTAAATGAAAGAACCGGTTAACCGGTTATTTGAATCATTATTAACCGAAAACCGGTTTTTTAAAAAGTGTTTTTTTCGAATTATTCGAAAACCGGTTTTTGAAAAAAATAAAAGGTCTAATAATCGATCTCCCTAGTATGTACGTACATTTTCTAAATTTTCTGCATAGAACGGTCATTTCTAAGCTTAATAGATATTGTGTGTAGTTATACGATATGAAACATTAATGTTACAATCACAGTTAAAAAAACATCCCTAAAGGTTGCGGTTATGGCCTATTGTAAGACATTTCGACCCTAATTACACGATTAGCTTATATATACCCAGATAATACTAATGTACTTGCTTAGTTGAGCAGCCTACAGTTTTAGCCATTTCGCTGACTTTTATTCTTTAATCGTCCAATATTATTACATGGATTTAATAAATTGTCTCTGACGACGTAAACACTTCTTCTTAATGTTAAAACTCATTAACTCATTTAATCAGTAACCAAGTTTTTTAAGCTTGAGTATGCTTCTATTAGTTGTAGGTGACCGTATTAAATAGTCAGTCTTGTTCGATAACAACAATTTGCATGCTTGTTAATGTGCAAAATGCTTCAACCCTTTAACGACGACTGAGACACATATGTCCCATTCAGTTTTTTTCGTTACTACAAACATATTTTCCAATGGATTTTAGCCTAATCAGTGTTGTCCGATAAAAAAACAACTGCATTCGTTTGTATTCGAGTTAACCTACAGCTTTTGTTGTTTAAATTGGTCTTAAAAGCCTCTCGAAGTCAAGAGTTTTCCAATATCTCGGATTCTAGTTGATACAGTTGGTTAGACTTTTAGTATTATAAGTACCAATGCCATGTGTAAATCAGTGAATCGATGTATATTGAATCGGTTTTTCAATATACATCTATAATCATTCAAAAAAACGTTTTCAACCCTTCTTTACTTATAAGGGCTGCTTACAATAATGTTTCTTTTGGTGACTTATGATCTATATTAGTGTGACAAACTCAGCAGTCGAAAACTTAGTATTGAAGACTACTAATAGAGATGGGACCTGCTCATAAGCCAACAAAACGTAATTTTGATATGATTTTTAACTGAAAATTTCTTAGGAGCTTTGGGCTTGTCAACATCTTTTGTCATTGACGCATCAGTCTCAGAGTTTTTATTCATTGAAGGTTTTCCGGTTTGCAGAATATCTTTGATTTCAATTAATAATAATTTAATAACTTATGTTATTTACAATAATTAAATGGAAAATTTGTTTTAAAATCGCGAATTTATTTACAAATTGCAGTACGGAAACCGTTAGACATTTAATTACTAATCAGCTACATTAGCACTCTTATATCATTAGTGCACGTTAAGCGAATTACGTACTTTTTGCGACGCCAATTATAGTTCCGAAATTTTTACCTTTGACGACGAATGGAACACATACTCGTATGTCCTATGATTTTTTTCGTAGAAGGAGTAACAATATTTAAATTTTGACGACACTTTAATTTTGAAAAGTTAAGTTTCTGAGGAAGAATCCGCAATAAAATTTTGAAAATTCCCAATGGAAAATTCTTCGTCGCCAAAGGGTTAAAACATTTCCATAAAATATTATTTCTAATGGTCAAAAGTTGTACAACATTAGTTTTAGGACATATTTTTAGGACCATATTCAATTCATTTAAATTACTTGTTAACAGTTGTTCAGAGTCAATTACGTTTAATATGAATTGCTTTTGAATATTCGATTTGAAATTATTATTTTTATGTCGTCGTCATTGTCATCGCCTCCATTGTCATTGTCATCATGAGCATTTTGTAAACAGAATGAACATTTTATGTTGTCATCTTTGGGTTTTTTTCCTTTTTAAATAATTATTGCAAATATCTCTTTAAAATGAAATGGTTCTTTTTTCCTTCTGAAAATATTTCAATTATTTAATGATCTCTTGGTATGCTGCTGCTGCTTCTGCTGTTGTTTGTAAGCAAACAATTTTGGGAGTAAGCCAACCAACCACTAGACTTTTGTATTCAACAAAAATTTTATTTAAATTTGTTGTTGTTTTTATTGTGTTTGTGCTCAATAACCCACAAAAAGGACATTTCGTTTAGACATCTATATGACATCTCACCAACAACAGAATATTTGACTTTATTCAACTTTAAACGGAACGGTGTAACACTTTTCACTTTCGTTCAGCTGTTGTCCTTTTAACGGTGTTATATGAATGGGTAAAGTGTTACTCTTAAAGTATGTTAAAAAAAATAATCTGTAATTCAGAATAGAAAATAATAATAAAAAAGAAATAACGAGACCATTAAGAAAGAAAGAAAAAATAAATACAAATATTGAACCTTTGTGAAGTATGTTATTGGTGATGGAAAAAAATGGGCAGCAGTTTGCTACACAGCACATTGTTAGAGTTATGTTGTAGGAAAAAAAAAACAACAACAAGAGCCAGACAAATAACAAGGAAAGAATTATGAAATATTGGCAGGGCTTCTAATATGAGTCTTTGTTTTGTGGAGCCCCAAAGATTGCCTTGAAGTCAAAGATTGTCATCATCAGAATATCTTATAAAGGCTTCAATATCAAGTATCACCTCTTCATCAATGTTTTGACTGTTACTACTTTTATTTGCTATTTGTGAGAAGGAAAACAATAAATAATGAAAAAAACGAATGTGTTTGACTGCCCTTGATATTTTCTTTCTACTGGTCATGGAGTTGTACATTAAAAATTCTATAAATAACTTCTTTACAATTTAATTAGAAAAGTATACTTATGTTTCAATAATTTTAAAAACATAAAAATTAATTAAATAGATGGCTGCAAAAAAGCTACTCAAAATGAAAAAAAAATTGCAAAAAAATTGTGGGAAAATCAAGGGTATATTGAAAAAGAACACACACAGTTTTTAATCCTTGATTGTTAAGGGTTATTAACTAAATTAATGCCTATGCTGGCACATACGCACACGTTTGTGGAATTTTCCATTTCTGTAAGGCGCGACTGGTTGCAGGATTGTTGAAACAGACTTTCGACTTTAATAACACTATGCAACAAGCAAAAATACCATTGATGCGCTATGGTCGCCTAACTTTAAAAATCATCAATATTTCAGATTCTATGGAAAAGTGTTTTTTTTTAAATGTGAAATTTTTGAAGAGGCTGCTTATACATCTGATGATATCTTTGAAATGTCTTATTCGATTTCGTTATGCCATATCCCAAAGCATATAGTATAACAAACAACGTTCCTAATTTCCACTACCCAGTTCCAGGACTAACTCTGGACTAAACTAATATAGAAAATTTAAGGGCCCAGAAAACATAGCATTGTGTCAGTAAAACTTTTTTGGATCATTTACAATTAAAACGGGGCAGAATTACTACCCGATACATCCAAAATTTATTGGAATCGATGCCCAGATGTCTACAAGCTTATGACCTAATAAGATATTAATATTAAGTATAAAATATATTTACCTTCAGTGGTGCACTATCGCCGTTTGGTGTATTTGCATACTTTTTAGAGTTTTTGTTATTTTTGGATATAGAATCCATCCATATCCAAAAACAATTGTTATGCTTTTTAAGCTTTGAAGTTAGTCTATTAAAATAATTAATACTTTTGCTAATCAGATTTACTTTTGATGAGATATCAACAATTTTATTCTAAAATATAGCCTGGCTCCTAGCAAAAATATTCTAAAATTCTACCAAAACATATGAAAACACTTTCTTGAAAGTTGCAAAACACTCAGCTACTTCATAGTATGTGGTTCATATATATATACGTTATCCTAAAGTCGTGTTGAGCGATAAAAGTAAGGTTTTTATACAATATTTCATTATGACGCAAAACAAGAGGTATAGCGAAAAAGGGAATTCTGATTTAAAAACGAGATTCCAACGATAGAGCATAGTTGTAGGCAGTTCCGTTATGATTTGACGATGCATATTGGCAGCTAAAGTTCGCATTTAAGTTGTTATTGCTACAAGTATGGATGATTTTACATATCTGAACCTTCTTGAAGATAATTCGAGGCAATCTGTGAACAAAATGGGTCTTTTGGAAACTGATATATGGGTAAGGGCAGGGTAAACGATCTCTGAGCGAAAGCTCAGAAATGAAAATTAATGACGAAAACCAAGAGGCATAGCGAAAAAGGGAATTCTGATATAAAAACTAGATTCCAACGATAGAGCATAGTTGTAAGCAGTTCCGTTATGATTTGACGATGCATATTGGCAGCTAAGTTTCGCATTTAAGTTGTTATTGCTACAAGTATGGATGATTTTACATATTTGAACCTTCTTGAAGATGATTCGAGGCAATCTGTGAACAAAATGGGTCTTTTGGAAACTGATATATGGGTAAGGGCAGGGTAAACGATCTCTGAGCGAAAGCTCAGAAATGAAAATTAATGAAAATTGTTGTTTATTCAAATCAAAGCTACATTTCTTCCCCCAAATTTTGTACAGTGTACAGTGTTTTTGATAGCAAAATTAACCAACCAAACTACCAAATTGTGTTTAAACAATGAAAAGCTACTAATTTTGCTCCGAACGGACTAAAACGGTAACGCTAATACTTATTAATAGAAAATATTAAAATATCTGGCTTAGTCTGTGCAACATCCTTAAAAAAATGAAAAAAGACAATTTTTTAAAACATTTGCTGTTATTGCTATTGAAAATAAGTTGCAATGAGTTGGGGCTTTAGGGAAAATGAAACTAAAGACAATGGAATGACATTCGACATTATAAACCTTCATCGCTGTGTCAGCTACATGGTAAATGCTTACACTCCTAAAACAACGTTCAATTAAATTTTAATTGTGCCTCGTGTTGAGGCTTAAAAATGAATTTTATTTGGTTTAATGTTACAATCATGCTTTAGTCAATACTTTTTGTTTCAAAAGTTTCTTTTAGTTATTTGATGTCACTGATAATTAACTTTTCCTATTTTTAACTTAACTTAAGAAGGAAAGAGTAAAGTGGTAAATTTTTGAATGCCAAATAATTTTGTAAGTAGGTATTTAGTAATAACTTTGTGCTGCTGTAAAACGAAAAGGAAGTGTATGTATGTAAGATAAAAATATTCATTGAAATAGATTTTCTAAAAATATTTTTGTTATCTCATAAATGAATGATGGAGTAAAAACTACAAAATATTTGAAATTTGTTCGTTATTATAATTTTTTTTTTTTGATAATTTATAACATAAAAGTAGTTTGAATATGATAGAAACATATACATATTTTTTTAATCTGATTACTGGTTTTCACTAATGTGTATGTATAAGTGCCATTTGTAAAATATATATTTGCCTTAATAATTAAGTTCTAATAAATTCATCAACTACATATGTATGTATAAATAAGTTGACTAGGATGTATAAATAAACAAAGGAGTTACTGAATAGCTTTTAAGTTAAGTTAAGAGTATAAGTAAATGAAAATGTAAAAAAGTACATATAGGGTCCGCCAAATAAATTTTTTTTTGATTGCTATAGAAAAAAGCTACTGAATATTTTCTCAAATTTCTTTTTTTATTTGAAAGTACAATCCTTTCGGTTAATAATGGAAAATAATTTCATTCAAATGGCTGCCTCGGCTGGCCATACAGTAGCCTACACGATCAGTCCAATTTTTAAGCACATTATCGATTGTGTGCAGCTGTATTTCACCCAGCGCTTCACGAATATTGTCCTTTAAAGCGTCAATTGTCTCTGGCTTGTTGGCGTAACACTTATCTTTGACGGCACCCCACAAATAATAGTCCAACGGTGTCAAATTGCAGCTCCGATGTGGCCAAACGACATCAGCTCTGCAGCTGATAATGCGGTCTTCAAAAACAGGGCACAACACATCGAGTGTAGCTGCGGCTGTGTGGCACGTAGGCCGTCCTGTTGAAACCAAATGTTGCTAATATCTTCCTCTTCAATTTTTGTGAACGAAAATTCGTTCAACATGGCCCGATAACAATCACCATTGACTGTATGAGCCACTCCTTGCTCATTTTCGAAGAAAAATGGCCCAATTATGCCTCTGGACCAAAATCCGCACCAAACAGTGACCTGTCTTGGGTGTATCGGCTTTTCAATGTATGCGTGCAGGTTTTGTGTGCCCCAAATGCGACAAATGCTTGTGTACATACAGGGCAAGATCAAAATGAGCTTCATCTGAAAAGATGATTTTTTTTTTGGCAAAATCGGCATCTTCTGTAAGTCGATTGCAGGTCCACTTAGCGAAGCGAAGTTCAAGCGTATACACAACCATATTCCTTCAGTGGAAGGATAAAACTAATTATCTGTCAAATCAGACATGAGCTAAGTGTTACCATGCACGAAATAAGCACTAGTTGAAAAAAAAACGTTAGATGGCGGACCCTTTACATATGTATCAAAACCCACTGTCGTATTCTTCAATTTCGGTTCGAGTAGTTATTCCCTAAGTTGCCAACTTCTTTAAATTATATTTTAAATAATTTAAATATTTCCTTAAAACAATTGTCTTTGATCAATTTGCCGCTTTTACACTTAAATCCGATACATTAATAATCTCTCTGGCGTTGGAAATTTGTCAAAACATTTTTGTACTTTTTTTGTTTGTTATTTTTCCTATTGTGCTTTTCTGCATATGCAAACATCCAAGAGTATTACTGTTTTTCAAGTTGTCAATGTGTATCTGTGGTAGTGTTGTAGTGTCAATATAAACAAACTTAAGCACGTGTAACGCACAAACAAAAAAGGCGCCAAATTTTGGTATCCATTGCTGATTTCACCAAATAAAACAACAACATTTCAGCCATCATTACACACGCTTAACTGTAAATGCAACATGTTGATAATTTTTTTATGAATGAAAAGCTTATTTGCTGAACAATAAATATTTATTTGGCTCTCTTTTTCTCCTATAGAAAGAGAGACAAAGTTTGGCAATGTTGCCAACTCAGAAATTTTTGTAAATGCATATTTTGGTGCTATTTGCAAATGTAAAAAAAAGAATTATTTTGAAAATTATTATGCAATCTGATATCTGTATTTGTAGACACTCAACTATTCAACAATTCAGAGGAAACTTAAGTTTCAGATTTTGAAAAAAATGATATAATTTTAGTATAAAAATCAGTAAATATTATTATTCTACTGAAGGATTAGTAAAATTTGATTTTAATGAATTTGTTAAGGTTGTTTTTTACATAAAAATTTTGCGTGTTTTTTTTCAGTATTTTGGTGATGAGAGCAAAAAGAGAGAATTCGCCGTAAAAGAGCTTTTATTTATGATGCTCTTTTTATTTTAGCATTGGCCATGGCTTATTGAGATTGGTTAACAAGTCTTGTATTGTGTTAAACTGAAATGTACATACATATGTATGTATAAACTTTGATGACAACATATTCTGTAGTATTGTTGCTACATTGATAACGTATTGTTATAGAATCATTGATGTTATTGTTGTTATTGCTTTTGGCCATCTATTATGTACATGCGAGTACATATGTATAAACAAATATCTTTTATTCCATTTAATTTATGTTTTTTTTTAAATATATTTGTATTCTGTTGTGTGTTTTGCATGAACCTGTTGTTGTTTATTATTAACTTTGAACTTTTTCCTTTTGTTTGCGGCGAATTTAAAATGTTTTCTTGTTGTTGTTGTCTTGTTAACGATTATTATTATTGTTTATTTGGTCGGTGATGAGGTGTTTTTTTATTTTCTTTTTGTTCTTTCGCTGTTTAACTCTATGCTTTTTTTACTGAATGAAACATCAAATCATCGTGTGATGCGCAGCAGCATTTTCATATTGACCAAAGTATTGTTTGCTTTGCGTATCAGAACAAGCGAAAAAAAAAATTGTTTGTGTTCTTTTTAGTTTTGTTGTGCTCCGATTTTGGCTCTCCTCGTAGTGCTTCAGTAGCATTTGTTGCTGAAGGTTTCGAACGAGACTTTTATTTCGGAGCCATTCGATAAATGAACGGTGTTTTCAATTTGTTTATCTTTTTTCTTACTCTAAAGGTGTTACAAAACGAAAAATTATTCAATGAAAACGGACTATTACGATTTTAGTCATCGCCTGAAGCCGGCCTATAACACACGTTTAAATGAAATTTGAAATTTATTAAAATCACAAAAAGCATTATGTCAATCGACTAAATAAAAATAAAAATAAAAATAAAGATAAAAATAAAAACAACAAATTAAAATTGCCAAACAAATTTACTCAATTTCTGAAAAATAATCGCAAGTATTATATATAATTAAGTTTAATTGAATTTGTTTTTAATTAAAAGTAAAGTGTTAAAATATATAAATTTGGTCTTTTATGTGTGTGGGAAATACCATCTTTTTGTGTTGATTAAAAAATATTAAGCAAATTTTATTAGCCAAACAACATAAAAATAATTTTAATCATCATTTATCTGTGTGCGATTAAAAATATAATAAAAACAAAAAAGTATTAATTAAATAAACAAAATCTAACAAATTGATTTTTTTCCAAAAGTTATTGTTAATGTTTCCGTATCACTTTTACTTAAAAAACAAAAATAATTTGTTTATATATATACAATATTTAATCATTTAAATATTGAAAATTATTGTGTCGCTTTAAACATCTAAAATGTTTTAAAGTTTAATGACTATTGAAAATATGTTTTGCATGTTAAAAAGGGTTTGATATTTTATTTTGTGATTTTTTTTTAAATTCACAGATTTTTTTATTTAAAATGCTCTGAAGGCATAAAATTAAGAATAATAATTATTTTATAAAAATTTTGATAAATTGCGTAAAAAATATGTATGTATATAAATATGTAAATACAATAGTAGGTTTGTTCAATAGTTGAATCAAGAAAAAAAATAAAATAAAATAAAATAAAAATATTAAATTGGCCAAATCCATTTATTTTTAAAGCTTAACGTCGAAATTTAAGTCGCATAATTTTGTGGCATTTGTGTAATCGATTGTTTTATACATACATATATATGTATGTACATTATAATCGAAAATTTAAAAATTTAATAATTCGTCACTTCTCTAAGAAAAAATTTTACAATATTATTCCCATATTCCCATATTCTTCCAGTCGTTCTGAAGTTGCAAATGACCAAAGACGAAATTATATATACTAGTGTAGTCAGCGATAGTAGATAGTAGATAGTTTATGGGCATTCTGGCCCAATGATGTGTGTGTGTGTGCCTTCGTCTATTAAGGGGGATAAAACACCGCTCTTTGTTATAAAACATCGCACGATCAGCGTAATAAACTACGAGTACGTGATCGTCTATATAATGGTACTGATATCTATTATTGTATGTGTGTTTGCGTGCATCTTTATCTATCAAGGGAGATAAAACGCCATCCTCGGCTTTGCAAATCGCACAACCAACGCTGTCTGATTTTATTCATTGCGTTTGCATGTCAGACTACAATCTTGACATGTTCTTAACCCATTCAACATCGAACACAATAACCTGCATGCTATGATCTCTATAATCGTGCGTGTGTGTGTGTGTATGTGTGTGTGTGTGATATTGTGGGTTATTGCTTCGGTGTAGCTTTGTTAATCTCTGACCTAAACTTTGTAGAGCGTTCAATGTTTTGATAAGCCGTTTCATGAGTAAATATTATATTCTTCTCTATTCGAAATGCATGTGTGTCTGATTGGTAGATTTATGATATCAGCGAAGTTTTCTATGTAAATATTTGATGTTTTATTTCTATACATACGTCGTCGTCGTCGTCGTCGTCGTGGAAGTCTTCGTGTACGTTCATGTTAGATCGTGCTCTACAGCTGCTTACAAGACACAATTCCTCGCGCGCGATGATTTCTTTTAACGGTTCTTACTGAGTGTATCAGTTTGGGAAACTTCTTCTGGTAACATATGGATTTCGTGACAAAAACTGCATATTTTTTGAAGCCAAGAATGAATAGAACCAATTTCTTATATTCTGTTCTAAAGTGAAAGGTATTCCGATCGAAACGGGAAATGTCTGGATTATAAGGCGGCTGAAACAATTTTCTAAATAGTTTCAACTGATGTTGGAACATTTGTTCGAGCGTTGTCCTAAAAGATCTATTTTTCATCGCCAGCAATGATTGGATGCCGTTACAATATTATCCAGCTTGTATAGTTTTGAACAATCAATAATATCATTGGTAGAAAGCACTGTCCATAAATCTTCGCAAAAATATTGTGGGTCAGTGAAAGTAAAATCGGCTTTCCTTTCTGACGGTACAATACAAATGTCTGTCTGGTTTTACTTGCGCTAATCCAAAAATATATGCTATTTGTGTCGGTTCAAATAATAGTTTCATACTCGTATTACACCTAAAGTACTGAACCGACTTAGATACAATATAATCCAGATTGTGCACATCTGTGCAGAAAAATCTTTCAGAAATCGGTGCTTTAGTACGGGTGTAAAAGGGATTTAAAACTGATAATGGCAATAGGCTGTACTAAACAGCCTGAAAATAGTTACAATTCATTTAAGGGCTTATATACATACATATGTATAAAGAAATACATAAAATTCAATAATAATCAATATGTAGCAAATTCTTAAAAATAATTTAAAATATAATCAACACATTTTATGATCTTTTATAATTTTTATATTACGATTAAATTATGAAACAAAATATATTAACGGAACATTTCAATTATATAAAAAATAACAAAGAAATAAAAAAAATATTTATTGAATTTGTGTTTCTGTTCTCGTGCATTTATTGAAATAAAAATTTTTATTAAATGAATTGAATTATTTTATATATATTTTATAAATTTATATTATTTTATATATTAAAACGGGGAATTATTACATACATATATACATATCTTCACAAAATAACAAACAAATTGTAATAACGAATAAAAATTTCAAAAGAAATTAAAAAAAAATAATTAAAATATAATAAAAAGCGTGACTAAAAAATCATTAATTTAATTAATGAAAAAAGAAAGAAAGAGTAACGTAAAATAAAAACATAAAAAGGCAAAAAAAAAAATCGTTAATAAAAATATTTGTTATTTTCCTCCTTTTTTTAATAAGGCTTTTGGAAACAAAACAATTTAAAACTTTTGCCGTTTAGAAAAAGGCAAAAGAATGAAAGAAAATTAAAGTATTTAAAAAGTGAAACAACAGATAAAAAACACCAAAAATTTGAAAAATAAAAGAAAATCTACAGAGAAAGTAAAAGAGAAACATTTTTTGTCTTTTTAATGTACTTAAATCATTGTAAAATATGCCACCACATTTACAATTAATGTGGCCAAAATTAAAAAGACTACCATGTTAGGCATACTAACAGCAACAGTAACAATAAGGAGTACCAATAACTACAACGAGAAGAACAACGATTCAAAGTTTAAACCACTTAAAAACAAAAAAATATATCAAAAGCAAAATACACATTTACAAAGTGAAATATTAAAAAACAACAACAACAAAACAACCCTCAACCTATTATTCCAAACAATAATAATAATTTAAGTAAAGAACCAAACCACCACACCACGTCAACAGACAATATGTTGGCAATAAAGTAAATGAATCATTTTAAAATTCGGATAATTTAACTCCTCTAACGAAATTGGTAAGTCTGTACATATGACATTGTCGAAAAAAAAGACCACAGAACTAGGGTTTCTTGGAAAATTTTATGTTTTTTTTTTTCTATTTTCTCATCAATACGAAATCACATCAAATTTAACAATCACACATTTTGAAACATCTTAAATTGTATGCATTTTTTTCTTTATACTTAGTGTGTACTTCCAAAAGTACTTCCTTATCATTATTAAATGCATAAAGAAAAACTTGAGAAACTCGATATGGTCAGTAGCGGAATACGATAATTCCGTGACTTACTCGTATGTATAAAAGATCGGTTTTGTTTTCTTCAGCAAAATAGCTTGAGATACAAGTTACTTTTGTGATGGCCTTTTTTTCTAAATTTTAAACCGTAAAAGGCTGCAAAGGGCCGGATCTAAATAGTATGTCAGATGAGTTATTAGCACAACAATATTGAATCTAAAAGATTACCCAATAGAAGAATCCAGAACTATTGATATCGATGAAGGTGGCTTGTCATCTGAGAATGTTAAACTTTGTTGATATTTCTGTTCGGTTGTGCCAAAACAAGTCATCATGAGTCGTTTCCATATTTTGGAAAGTTACTTTGAAAGAAATAAATCTTATTTCTATATCGTTCCTCATTTCTTTCGAAATGAACCAAGAGCTTTCATTATATTGACTGAATTTTTGTTTTCAAAAATTTATCGGCTAAACACCAACGACATTTGCTGCCGAACTTAATACTCGATTTATTGCAAAATCAATTTGGTGATTAATTTCCTTCCAGATTTCGTCCTATTCACTGACGCTCTCTTGCGAGCGATTTAACGCTTCTGGATTACTTTTTATGGGACTGTGTTAACCCGAAATAACCGACAATCACTATATGGTAAAGCAAAATATGCCGTTACACTTATACGATTAAATTCGAAACAACATAACAACATTAGAAAAGAAAGACTTTATTTAGTGCAAAACATTTGTCGCGTTCCAAAAATATAAAGTTATTGTTATTTTCAATTCAATTGGAAAAGTTATCGCATGAAAAAAAAACGTTAAAAATTCCAGTTTTTCGATAGACCACGTCAGTAAGTGTACGCATTTAAAATTACTTTTTCAACCGATTTTAATAGTTATAACATTAATTGGTAGTTAATAAAAAGCTTATATCTTTTTAAAACGGTATTCAAAATAATAATTTTAAGTACCAAAAAAAAAAACATGTACTCTAAGCGACCTATAGTATTGAAAAATTGACTTCAATTTCGCGCTCATGAGATTGAAATATATAACTATACAACTTTCCTAAAAAATATAAGCAAAAAAAGTTCTGGGAATTACCGGGTTAAGTAATTAGTTTATGCCGACAAACCAGCGACTCATGAAGCATTCGATTTTATTGCGATTGATTCATATTCCGATTGGTGATGTTTTAAGATGAAAGTCTTATTTTTAGATATGGCAACTAATAGCTCAGCAACTTCTTTTCTTTATTTATTTGCGGTGTTGACACACTTCGGAAATCTTTCTAGATAAAATCAGAGTTTTAAGTAGAAATTTTAAAAACAAATAAATTAATTTTAAATATTTAATCGTTTAGCGAATTTCATTTGGTGTTAAACACTAAAACGAATTAAGTAGAAGAGAAGTTTGAGATTAAGTTTTTTTTTTTTTTTTTTTTTAAATATCGATACACAAATTTTATTATTTATAATTTTGAATTTTTGTTCTTAAAATAGAATTGAATTTGTAATTAAAGCTTATGCTTCTTTTTTCTAAAAAATGTTGAATATTTTTGAAATTTATTTATAAAAAATGTTAATTTCTTATTTTTGCCCATTTAGCTTATTTAGCTGTATGAGAACAACATATTTTGGCATATTTCAGTTTCTAGCATTCTTCTATTAAAGGCAGATTTGCAAATTAAAAAGGTTTTTGAAATAAATTAACTTTAATTTCATTTTGTCATTTTGATATCTGTGATTTTATTTAGTACGCTGCTTATGTTAACACTTATTGGAAAGCTTAAAATAGATTTTATTAAAAAAAACATGCAGATTTTGGCTAAAAACCGATGTTTAAACTTTGTTACATTAAAAAAACAATTTTCAGCTGATTTTACGTCAAAAGTTTTTAACTATAAGTAGACTTATATTCTTTAAATATAGTATTCCAAGAATCTATTTATAAACCATGTACCTCTTTCAAAAACTTTTAAATGTAAATAAAAAAATGTAGCATTTCAATAAATTTAGTTATATTTTAATGAACCGCTTAAAATTCGAATTGTATTATAATACATAGAAACGAAAAGTGTATCGCATAATCCCAAATAAATATTTATGAATTCGTTATTATAACATGAAATAATATGCCACAAACTGTTTCTTAATATCCTTTAAACTACGAGTATTACAAGCTAAAAAAGTCTTTCCGCAGTTGTATTTGTATGCATGTCCCTATGACAGCCATTAATATACTTGAAGAATGTAATTTATTTTAAAATGTCGTTGAGAACATTTATTTTATTTTTATTTTGTTCGTATAAAGGATCACAGTTCACTGTATTATACAAAAATGCAAACTACATTCATAAAAAGATGCATACGACGCTATAATTGATGGTAGAGAAATAAACTCAAAAATAAATTATTTATATAACATGTGCTTCCCCTTTATACACGCCCATACGTCTTTAACTATTTATTGGCGAAAACGAAAGTCAACGTATTTAACGATTCTTAGTATATCGGCGATTTTTGCTCACACTTTTCTTATCAAAATACTTTTGCACTCGTAACTGTTGCCACTGACAGATATGTGACATGTAGCGTTATTGTAATGATACATGAGAAATTAATCTGATTTCTGTTCGTTTTCATTTCCATTTTATTCATTCTTTACTTCATTTTAATGGTAGAAGTGGGTCTTAATTTTTACCTTAAAGACTAACAATTGTTCACATTGTTCACACATTTGCACTTGGTTTGCAATGCTTAATGAAGGCAAGGATAAGATATTCATTATTAATCCATTAACGCCCAACAAATAACTGCTAATAGAAGACTAATTTTATTGTTACTGATTGCTTTAATTCCAGAAATTGACATGATATATTAATAAATATAAATATAAAATAATTTATATTTTTTTATTTTAAGGCCCTCGCACAAAAAAAAAAAAAAAAACGAATCTGTAATGCACAATTAAAAATAATAAAAAAAACACGCGTAGTTATGTGGCGCTTTGTATGGTTTATTAGACTTTTTTCAAGTCTCTTAAAGAAGATATAAATACATTCTTATATTAGAATATCAAAAGGTTCTTTAAGAGTTGCCATCAATTTAACAAGTGTCCTTATATGAGAAAAGTGAGGGGTAGGTAATTCGCTTAAAATAAAATTTGAAAAGAAAAAAGTATTTTTTTTTTTTTTAATAAAAGAGCTAAAGGGTCAGCCAAATAAATATTTTTTTGAAAATGCAAAAAAAAAAACTACTGAATATTTTCTCAAATTTCTTTTTGTATTTGAAAGAACAATCCTTCCGGTTAATAATGGAAAATAATTTCACTCAAATAGCTGTCTCGGCTGGCCATGCAGTAGCCTAAACGATCAGTCCAATTTTGAAGCACATTATCGATTGTGTGCATCTGTATTTCACCAATGGCTTCACGAATATTGTCCTTTAAAGCGTCAATTGTCTTTGGCTTGTTGGCGTAACACTTATCTTTGACGGCATCTCACAAATAATAGTCCAACAGTGTCAAATCGCAGCTCCGAGGTGGCCACACGACAAAGGCTCTGCGGCTGATAATGCGATATTCAAAAACAGGGCGCAAAACATCGTGTGTAGCTTTGGCTGTGTGGCACGTAGCGCCGTCCAAATGTTGCTAATATCCTCCTCTTCAATTTTTGTGAACAAAAGTTCGTTCAACATGGCCCGATAACGATCGCCATTGACTGTAACGGCTACTCCTTGCTCATTTTCCGAGAAAAATGACCCAATTATGCCTCTGGACCAAAATCCGCATCAAACAGTGACTCGTCTTGGGTGTATCGGCTTTTCAATGTATGCGGGCGGGTTTTCTGTGCCCCAAATGCGACGATTTTGCTTGTTTACATACCCGCCAAGATCAAAAAGAGCTTCATCTGAGAAGATAATTTTTTTTGGCAAAATCGGCATCTTCTGTAAGTCGATCGCAGGTCCACTTAGCGAAGCGAAGTTCAAGCGTATACACAACCATAGTCGTTCAGCGGAAGGATAAAACTAATTATCTGTCAAATCAGACATGAAATCATCAGTTGAAAAAAAAACGTTAGATGGCGGACCCTTTATTTTAGAGAGGCGCTTTTCGTTTGAAACATTAAATTTTTTTTTTTATTCTTATTTTTATTCTCTAGATGCCTTTTACAATGACTTATAAAAGGTTTTTATTAAATTTTGTGCGAAGTTTTTAAATGGCTTTAAGTTGAAAAGATCTTGTTTTTCAATTTCTATGTTTCTGTTAAATTAATTTGTTTTTCTTTAATTTATTAAACTTGAACTTTTATTAAGATTTCTTTTTGTTTTTAATCGCAATTTTTTAAATTTTCAATTCATTCTAAAATGTTCTCAAATTTGCCAAAATCTCTATCAGAGTTTGAAGATATTCATGAACAACTTGTAATATAAGTTTTTAAAATAACTGTTCAAGAGATCAATTTTCTTAATTTAAAATTTTGCTAAGTTATTCATATTGTTTTTTTTTCTTAATACTACTACGTGGCTATATGGAATGGTGTACTCGTAGCAGAGAAATTTTGGTGTATTTCTACTGCTAGAAGTGGTTCAAAACCTCTATATTAAATAAACCGTATGAAATATAATGATTTTGATGCGCTGAATTCAAATCCATTTTTAGTTTTCTTCCATCGGGCTCAAATTTTTTTTATGGGCGTGGCAAATTTTTTGCCCAAAATATGGTAGTTATATTAATATGTTTCATTATAACTTGAAAACTACTTGACCAATTTTAAGGCAAGTACCACCAAACGTTTAGGAACAAAAATTCGCATTTTCAACATTTTCGGAGTTATTCATAACTTAGCTGCGAAAGAAGAAACTTTTTTCTCGCAAAATTAGAGCAAAGTCATAAAAAATTTTAAGCTTAAAATTTTAAACTTAAAATGTTGAGAGTGAAATAAGCTATAAATCTGGGAAATCGGTTGGCTCTTGCTGATTTTATTCAAGATTAAATGATGATACCTAACTGTGACCAAAATTAGCGAAAAAATGTTTTCATTTGCAAATTAGAAGAATATTTTTTTTTAATATTTACAAAAAGCTATACAAAAATTATTAAAATATAATTTTTACATTTAGGCCTTTAAATTAAAGCCAGGTATGGAGTTACCTAACTTTGAGAAAAAAATTTGTAATACATTATTGGAAAACACACACACATTATGAAAGGAAATGTCTGGTAGGAAACAATACATACGCATAAATGTATGTGTTTTTTGATGAATCAGTAAAGAGTCGCTATTCCTTAGACTTTTCAAGGAAAGCCGTCATATGATATCTGAAATATTTTTTGGTGTTGATAATGGCCATTTTTGTTTTGTTTTTAAAGTAATTGTCTGCTTTCAATGGCTGTTGAAAAGATAGCAGTTAATGGTGGCATTGTAACATTGATGAATACTGCGCTGAAATAAAAAAAAAGGTTCGGCTGAGAACTTTTTTACCTTACTTTTAATTACTGAATTCTGAAGAAGATGCCGGTCTTATGGGTCGCAGTGTACGCATTGGTGCATTAGGTCAGGGATAATAATAATTATTATGAATTATTATCATTAATTTTCAATGGGAATATGTTCCTTTTTGACGCTTTTTTAATAGTGATGTGAACTAAGGACGTTCGCATACCAGACATATCGATTAAAATTTTATTTTCATTTTTTTTTCAAAAATCTTCATATATTTTTTTTTTTAAATTTATTTATTATTTTCAAGCAACTTAATAGACTTTAATTGTTGTTTGTATATGTACTTATGTATGCATGTATTTCGAAGTGTAAGCATTAAGATCTTAAAATCGATTTTATATTTATGTTACTGTGCTTTTCCATTAGACGCTCGTATATTACAAATATTTCCCCCAAAAAATGATCTTATACGAGTATCGTTAAAAGTTAAGAAAATGCTTATTTTAGCATTTTAAACAATTATTTTGACTTCTTAGCCTGACTAAACACATTTGCTAAGACAAACGTTTTAATTCAAAGTAAATAATTTGGAAAACAAAATAAAAGTAAATGTCTTAGTCTTCCTGAAATTGTCTTAAGTTAATAAAGTTTTATGGAAATGAAACCAGAATTTCAGATTTTTATTGTTTTCTTAAAAAACATGACATTTGAAAACTTTTGTTTTAAATGTTTTGAATAAAAGAAAGAAAAAAAAAACAAAAACTTTGAAAGGAATATATTGGAAGGTAGTAGTAGTAGTGAATGTTAATGAAAGCAATTTTATAATTTCTTTGTGTTTCTCGGAAAACACTTTTAAACTTATCACGCTTCTTGGTCTTCTTCCCTTCTTCCCTTCTTCCCTTCTTTTTTTTTTTTAACACATACGATTAATTGAAATTTATTGGAAATTTAAATTGAATTTTTCTCATTTCATCTTCATGATCATTGTTGGTTGTAATTTAATTAAATCTTTCAATTCAATTTACAGCAATTGTCATTGGGTTAATTAAAATTTACGATAAAGTCTTAGTGAAATGATTTTAACATTTCTTGTAGCCTCTAACTAAAACAAATCGGTTTAATCAGTTATTACTAAATATGTACATATATACCACACATACATATGTACGTATATACCTATTAACCTTCAACGACATTAAGGTTTGTTGAACCTTGTCAAGACTATTTCTTTCTACGTAATAACGTAGCACATTTTTTGATTTTACATAAATGGTTTTCACTGTTTTTATGCATTTTTTTTATTTATTATTTTTCACTTAAATGCTCTTATTCTTAAATGCCTGTATTAAGAAAAGCTTGAATTCAAAATTGTTTATTAAGTAGAGAGAGCATCAAAGAAGAAAATTTAAATTGCGAATTTGTTAATGAGAGCGACAAATGTCAAAGCATGTTTTAAATAAAAACGGAATCAAATCGTCTTCTTTTCTACCTCAAAACATCTTGATTTTGTTTCTATTTTAAAACAAACTTCTGTGTGAAGAGAAAATAATTATCATCTAAACTGGCTTTATTTCTCTCTTAAAAATCGATTGACAATAAAAAAGCAAAAAAAGTTGCTCAACTTCATACAGAAAAAAAAAATTACTTAAAAAATTTTAAATTTTTAATTAAATTGTTTTTATTTGCATTTATCTTTGTGATTTCAAATATCGAATTTATTTTTATTTTTTAAATTCATTAACTGTACATATGTATGTATAACTTAGTAGTAAATTCTAAGGAAATATTAAAAATTTGATCTTTTTTTTCAAAAATTAATTTTTAACTAAATCACCATAAAATTTTATCAAATTTGTGGTTCGTAGAATGGAAAACCCCTTGGTGCCTCCTGTACTGGATTTCTCTGCAAATGTGGTTTCATTCATTTCAATTTGAGACTGATTTCTGATATAAATTCTGTTGCCTGGTACTCTATATATGTATGTATGTATGGATGTATCTAGATGTTAAAATTTGTAAATATTCTATTTCATGCAAAAAAGTTAGCGAATAATTTCGAAAATAATGATGTGATTATCACCCAGTATCATTAAGAGCTCGTTTGGTAGGTCAATTGACCACATGGTACTTTTAATTTGTATTTTAATCAAATGTTTAAATATATTGCGTTTTCAGTTTGAAAAAGATTTTTAATGTATAGACGTTTTTTTGTAATATTAAAGGATTTTTTAAGTGAATGAAATTCAAAACTCTTATTCCTATAACTTTATAGTAAGTACACATACAAAATTATCAATGTTCTAATAAGGAAAGGTGTGCAAAAAAAAAAAAAAAAAAAAAAAAAAAAAAAAAAAAAAAAAAAATTGAAATATTTGTTTTGAATGCGCTTCCTTATTTTATACGCAGTGAAACATGGCTCTATAACGAATCGATACGGTAAAGATTTCAAGTTTTCATAAACTAATGCCTGCACCTTATATTTGAAAGTGGTAATAGATATGATGTACACTGAGAGAATGAAACCTACAAGGAAGTAAACAAGAGAGAATACCGAAAAGCACTGGTCACAGAAAGAAAGGATTAAACAAAGTCAGACAGGTTGATATATATTTGAGGTTAGGAAGTAAATTGGCTTAAAGACACATTTTTTTTTGACAAATTCAGTTTTATTTATACAAATATAAAATAGAAATATGGAAATTTATAATGGAATATGATGTCGGACAAATGTCCACCTCTAGCACGTTGGCAGACGACCGCTTTTTTCACAAAATTTTGAACCACATTTTGCAACAAAGCTTCGCTTATATCGTTAATACAGCGTCGAATTTTATCTTTCAGAGTGTCAGTTGTTTGTGGTTTATTCACGTAAACCCGGTCTTTTAAATGGCTCCAGAGAGTTTAATCCAGCGGCGTTAAATCACCAGAACGAGGCGGCCAATTAACATCGTAAAATCGAGAAATTGATTCTGCTATGTCGTTATCTTTTGATAGAATCATTAGTATTACATCTTGTATCGTTAGTGTTCTTGTTTTAAAAATGTTATTTTATTCATTCTCGAAACTTAAGCAAAAAACTTTCTATCCGTTATAATCTCAGACTTGATTTAGTTTTAATAAAGCAAGTTTGGAAATAAATAAGATTTACTGCATATGTTAAAATTAAATTAAATTAAAAAAAAATAAAATTTGTAATCTTTACTTTCTGATTATTTTTATAGTCAAGATGAAATGCTTTTTTTCTTCAATGTTTTGTATGATGTTATCTTTTATGATTTTTTTTAAGAACTACTCTTAAAGTGTGAGTAGTAACAATTGCTTTAAAGTATGAAAATCCGCCATATTCTATGAAAACCTTATGGGAAAGCACTTTATACTGAAAAAATTTTGACATCGTTGTTAATGAATTAATAAATATTTAAAAAAAATTTGTTTAAGTTTCATTTAAAATTTCTCTGGCTACCGTTTAAACATGCATTTATTTTCTGGGAATGAGACTTTACTAATTTTATCATATTTAATAAAAGCCATTTTAAAAAATTCTTTGCTCATGGACATTTTTTAACAAATTTCTTGGAATACTATTGCGAGTAGGCTTTATTCTATTCTATGTTGTTCTATATTTTTTTCTCATCGAAAATTTCAAGTAATTTTTGTTTTACAATATGTTGTAAAAACGTCATTTAAATGTTAAAAACATCAATGAATTTTCAATTTCACCCTTGACCAAGTAATTCTTGTAAAAAAGCGCAAATACAATTCAACCGAATGTGGAATGTTTTGGTTCATATTTTTAAATGGAACAACAATATAAAAACTTAATAAAAATGCTTTTTTTATGTATGAATGAGTACGTTATGTTTTAAACTTAAAGGAATTATATATTATTTTAAGCACAAATGACAATAATTTTAAAATAATAAATTAAATCTGCAAAGGATTTATAACTTGTAAAACCGCATTCCACAGAAAAATAAAATAAAAATTTATTTTTATTTCTATTTCACGAAAGTTTTGCTTTACCCTACGGCACTTTTGATGATGGAAATATGCTGTGTTTATGCTAACGTTTGTTATGTTCTAGAAGTATAACATCTTATATTGGTTCTGGTTAAATTTATAGTCACCTTTTACGACAGTATAAAGTTTAACCGCTAAAAACATTTTTTTTAAAGATTAACAGTTAATTAAAAATGTATTTTTTGCATTAAAATTTGTTAAAATTTCGTCACAAATATTCAATTATTGAGTTTGGTCATTATACAATAGATACGTATGTAAATGTAATATAGGGTATCATATGAATTGGCTTTATCGAATGCAAAACACTTTTTTGTTTGTTTCTAAATATTTTAATAAGAAAATTAATTGCTCGAGCACGTTTTTTGCTTCTCCCATTGATTTCTAAACAATGGCAAGAATAAAGTAACAAAACAAAAAATGAACAAAAAAAAAAAAAAAAAACTTAATAATATAATATGGTTTTGATTTTAGTTTATTTCGCATAATTAATAGACACAAAAAAACAGCATTAGTAAAAATTTATGTTATTTATGTTATTTTTGTTATGAATTTAAAAAATTTTTTTAATATACAATAAAAATACAATAAAAATTTTGAAGCTGAATATATGTATTAACATACATATGTAAAGCATTTGGTGTAATATTACCGCATACAAGCGGATTAGCTGAAAAAAAAATCTCTAATAAAAACTCGCTTAAAGCAAGACAATTTAGGACTTAAGAAATGTAGTCGTGACTATTATATACATCATATATGATCTCAAAGTTATAACTTAATTGAAAGTTGGTTCTGTCTAAGTCATGCTGTACATTTGTCAGTGATAGATAACAATAAGCGTTAATGCCAAAGCAGTTTAAAATGTAATACGGAAAATTATAAAAACATTTTTTATAAAAAGTCCAACGAAAAATGTTATGCTACAAAAATATGTCGTTTTGGAAGAAAAAATAAATAAATAATTTTACCGGTGACTGAAAAGTTTCTTTAAAAATGGCCTTATTGACTTGGAAATGGGTAACATTTTTAACAGTGTAGGTATTGAGTAAGCGAAATACATACCTATTAACAGAACATGCCATTGTGATTGCTTTGTGTCATGAAATTAAATCAAATCCTTCTTCTATGCGAAGCAATGTTTAATATCGCATGTAACGGGAAAAGACATTTTTTTCACGTTTTCCCAGGAAGGCTAAAAGTACTGTTCCCGATGCTTTTCAAAATGATAATCTGATCTTACTCTCATTTAAAAATATATTTTATTTTATTTGAAATTAAAATGTTTCTTAAAAAGAAGAGAATAGATTGTGTTTACAATATGGCCGAACTTTTCGTAAAATATCACAAGTCATTGACACATACAAACAAATTATAAAAAATTCCTTAAAATTGTATTTGTTTTTAACGCTTAAAAATAAATTTATTAAACAACGTTTTATACCAAAATCTTTATATTTCTAGGGATTTTTGTTTTTTAAATAACAAGTTTTGTGAATTTTTTGTTGTTGTCGTCGAATGCATCTCCATACAGTTACTCATTTATAATTTTTTTAATGATTTTTTTTATTTTTCGTATATTTTTTGTTATAAATGAATAATTAAAATTTTACGAGTTCTACTTATATAAATACGAGTAGCTCTGCGACAGCATTTAAAAATATAATACCTGAATATTAAGAAAAGGCCCTCTTACAATACAGTCGCCTTTAGCCTTGAACCCTCTAATTAATTATCATAGATACATACATACATACATACATACATATGCACATACCATATATATAATATTTAATAATAGAGAGAAGAGAGTTATTACCAAAATATTGAAACTATTAAGCATAAAATAAAGGACACGTTTAAGGAAAACCATTAATTAAAATAAATTTCGATTATTTTTATTGATGATACGATCTATTTGAACAACAGATCTACAGAATTAAAAAAATACTTCCATCGTAATAGACCAACAAAGAACAATCAAATCAGTATATTTCGTAGGATAAATGTGTAACAAAATGAGTTAAGATAACTCTTTTGGAGAACAAGGCCATGATCATAGATTATTTGTGATGTACAAGGTATCGATTACACCGATTACCTTGCGAAGGATAAGCCACTAACCCTTCAAAACTTTCAAATGGCTTCAATACTCATTAGGAGCAAAACAATCCATTTTACCAAGAAAAAGTGTCGTTTCTTTATGCCTACATATGAAGTCACTTTGGAAAAGACTGGTTGACAAGAGATTGGCATTAAATGAACCGGTTATCATATGAGTTAAAATTAACTCACTTTCCTAGGGAAATAAAAATTATAAAAAAATATATATACTTTACCAAAACCAAACTGAATTTACCAACTACGCTCGCACCAAAAATGTTGAATGATTTGGTTTTATCACTTTTTGATAACCGCCACTAATGGGCGTAATTACGAGTATAACGGATGCTTAAAAAGTTTATATGAATTTTCCAAATATACGAGTGTATAAAATATTACATTTACTTTTAAAAATTAACATGAATTTTATTTTTATTTTTATTTTTACACCAGTCTCAAGCTCGTGTGTTCATTTTAAAAATATTTCTTTAAGCTCAACCTTTTTATACAAAAGCATAAATTTAAATATTCGTTTTGTAGCGGCTTAAATCCATTGATTTTTAGGGCCAATTCTTTTATATTTTGATATAACGAATATGTTAAATAAACAATATTTATCAAACGTGTTCAGAGAATGGCATTCATTTTTTGCTCTAAATTTTAATTACCAGTTTGTATAATATTGTTGCTTTACCAAGATACATATCTCTAGATTATTGATGTTACATATGTACATATATGTATAATAATATTCAAATTTTATATACATATTTTGTAAATATTTATTTATTTATTTATTTTTTTGATAAATATTCTAATTTTTATCCATTTAGTGTAGATAAAATTGATTCACTCTTAAGCACGTGTCTCTTTTATATAAGTCTGTCCATTATACGACGCTTTCTGTATTCGATTATTAAAAAAAGTCGTTTAGGTTTTTTTTTTTTTTTTTTGGCCATAAATTTAAATTTATTTTGCAAAATACAATTTTTATTGCCTTTCTTTTGAATTTCTTTTCACATATTTTTTATTAAATGGTTTTTATCTGAAATTTACTTCGATGGATTGTCACTATTAAAAAATCAAAATGATGAAGACTATTAAAATGTTTTAAATAAAATTTATTTGAAATTATTTGGAAAATATAAAAAATATTAACATGATCGCAACGGTAAAAGAAACACTATATACCAAATATTTAAACACAATATTTAAATATAAGAGATGCAACACATCGAAAACATTAACGGCCATATGCAAAAAGATTCTAAAAGTAGACTTCTACTGCACGTTAGTTAATAAATCTGTTTCAGTTTTCATTACCTCTTTATATTTTATTTAATGCTATACATACCTACATATTTATTGAAAGAAGTCCTTTAAATTCTAAAAAACTAAGGCATATAATTTTATTAGTGGAATAATAAATACCCGAATAACGAGCTTTGTGTATTTGTTTTGATTTTTTGAACATTACTTAAGGAAAAATTGTGCTTAAATGACACAATTTATCAGAAAATAATTAGTTTTAAAAGAAAAGGGTTCATAAATAATGCCGAGGATGATAAAGTGGGTGGAAAAATTTATATACATACAGTGGGATGCAAAACCAAATGCATGTTTTGTAGTAGAACAGAAAAGTTTATATAAAAATTTAAATAAATACTTAATCAAATAAAACGAAACTTCATTCATTTATTCATTGTTAAGTCCTTTCGAAAACCATTAATAAAAGGTGTTATTCAACGCTGGAATGGAAGAAAGGCAATGATATAAAAGAATCTGCATGCACTTTGTTTTGCACTTCTCTCTTAAATAGAAAGGAACCTATACTACTAGAACCTAGAAATCCTTTTTTGTGGTGTTTTAAGCAATATAGACGTACTCTTTACAATATTACCCAAAAAGGTAAGAGAAATCTGGTCCCATTCATATTATATTCGTTGCCATAGATTTAACATGTTCCACGAAGACCAATTTTATTTTTTCAGGCGTTATTTTGCTATTGCCCAAAATTTTGCATGGGATTGGAATAAGGGCTTTACGGTTATCATTAATTTATCTAAAATTTCTGTTGCAACAGCCATTCATTGACAATTTTAGCGATCTGACTTCGATCACCATGTCACTAATGACTTTTCCCTTTGGTTGAGGCTTTATGCCCCCAAAAAATTTTTCTTGGCGCCAAAACATGATATTTTTATTTTTATTTTATATTTTATTAAATATTAAAGTACTCGTAAGTTATGTAAAGGATCCGTCATCTAACGTTTTCTTTTTCGACTAGTGCTTATTTCGTGAATGGTAACACTTAGCTCATGTCTGATTTGACAGATAATTAGTTTTATCCTTCCGCTGAACGAATATGGTTATGTATATGGTCATGGTAATGATTTTTCCAAAAAATCATCTTTTCAGATGAAGCTCATTTTGATCTTGGCGGGTATGTAAACAAGCGAAATTGTCGCATTTGGGGCACGGCAAACCAGCACGCACACATTGAAAAGCCGATACACCCAAGACGAGTCACTGTTTGGTGCGGATTTTGGTCCAGAGGCATAATTGGGCCATTTTTCTTCGAAAATGAGCAAGGAGTGGCCGTTACAGTCAATGGCGATCGTTATCGGGCCATGTTGAACGAATTTTTGTTCACAAAAATTGAAGAGGAGGATATTAGCAACATTTGGTTTCAAGAGGACGGCGCTACGTGCCACACAGCCGAAGCTACACTAGATGTTTTGCGCCCTGTTTTTGAAGATCGCATTATCAGCCGCAGAGCTGATGTCGTTTGGCCACCTCGGAGCTGCGATTTGACACCGTCGGTCTATTATTTGTGGGGTGCCGTAAAGGTAAGTGTTACGCGAACAAGCCAGAGTATTGACGCTTTAAAGGACAATATTCGTGAAGCCATTGGTGAAATACAGCTGCACACAATCGATAATGTGCTTAAAAATTGGACCGATCGTGTAGGCTACTGCATGGCCAGCCGAGGCAGCCATTTGAATGAAATTATTTTCCATTATTAACCGGAAGGGTTGTACTTTCAAATAAATAAAAAGAAATTTGAGAAAATATTCAGTAGTTTTTTTTATAACATTTTCAAAAAAAAAAAAAAAATATTTGGCGGACCCTTTAGCTTCCTACTTTAAAATTTTTAAAGTTAACGTAGGCTTAACAAATGGATTTTAAACTAATAATCGTTTTTGGTCGTAAGTCTTTTAAGTCAATCGTGGGTACGCAAAAGTATCACAAAGTTCAGAGCTGGCTTTGTTTAGCAACAGTTTCATTTTAACATATTGTTTGAAGCACGTGTACGATTACAAAAATTTTTTTCTTCTGAGAATTGGTCACTTTTGAATTCTATTGGCAATCAAACAATTTATGAAGCTATTGTTTGATTTTTTCTTTATCCAAAATGAATATTAATTTCTTTTTTATTTAATTTATTTTTGAGCATTTCTGCCATATACTATAGAATACAAATGCTATAGATCCAATACATTTGTAAAACATAAAAAGCAAAATATTTGCAAATTTTTAAATAACATCAAATACAGTAAAATGAAAATTTTAAGCTTTTCTAAATGGGAAAAGTTTTCTAACGGAATTATTCGTAAGGTTTTATTCGAATGAATTCTGATAAAGTGATTTTAAAAATGAATTTCCAATATCAAAACGCATATTTTTTCAGCTGAAACAAAAAGTGTATATTTATTTTACATTTTAGTAACTTAGCCTTTTATATTGAAGTTATTTTGTAAATTTTGTTTTTATATTTTTGTTTACAAAAAGTCGAAAAATAATAAATTGAACTTTATTGTACTCTTTTTTTTGAAATCAGAAAAGTTTAAAAAATATTTTGTTTTAATTTTTAAGAAAAAAAAAAACAAACATTATCTATGCATACTTGTATGCAAATAATACTTTTCCTCATAATCAATTTATACACCCAACTCTGCTTTTACACGGTAGATACGTTGCAGAAAAAAGTAACCATGAAAAAAAAGGCAGGAAGTTCATAGAAAAGAAGGGGATTGGTTCAATATCATTGAATTCTTTATAAAATACATACATATGTACCAAATACAAAACCAAATAATTCATTAAAAAAGGATTTTATGAGAGTTTTATAAAAACCAAATTAAAACCATATTTCACTTTTTATCTACCATCACGTGATTGCCATTACTAAATTTTGAATGAATATATTGTTTGCGGATCATTTTGACAAAAAATATTTCCGCACATATAATTGCTTTATAATTTGTTTTTGATTAAATTAATATACGTACTTACATAAGTATTTAGTAGAAACATAAATGAACAATTCAATTAAGAATTATTTAAATCATGTCAATTTAGGTGTAGTCTATGATAAGAGGTATGATTAAATATTGCTTAAAATTATTTAAAATTAAAAAAAAATGTATTGTTACGAAAATAAGGTTGGGCACCACAGCGTTTTTTACATCGCTAAATAAATAAACAATAGCTGCATGAAGAACTATACGTGCTGTTTACAAATAACCAAATCTACAACGACAACCATAAGCAGAGATAAAGTAAATTAAAATAAGGCGGCAACAACAATATTTAAGCAGCAAAGAAAACAAGTAACAGACAATAAACAAGCAACAACAATTACTAAAAGCTGAAAGAGGTAGATGTTTACATACGCATGGCTACAAAAGAACTAAAAAGAAATTAAAAGAAAGAAATGGAATCTACCTGAAATACCGAGAGGTTCGAGAGCTTTCGATGTGCTGTTTACTCAGTCATGTAAAAAGCTCATCAATGCGAACATCAATCAGTTTATGTGTCGTAACACAGCGAGTGCAGTTCAAGTAAAAAAAAAACCCAGCGAGTGCAGTTTGTGTGAAGAGAGTTTATAAGGAGTAAACTCGTGAAGTGAATCGTGAAGTAAAAAAACCATTTTAGTTGGAGCCAACTCAATAAAGAGAGTTATGTGTGGATAACCTCTGGTTCAAAAGGTTGTGATCGAACCTAAGTTATAACTACGATCTGGTTGGAAGATCTGTCGAGTAACTGTTGTTGTTTACAAGATCGTAAGCAGACATAGTAATTAAGAATAAAAATTGTTATTGTCTGTAAAAAGATTACAAGCAGTGGTGCACATAACTGTGTTGAATAAAGGATTTTTAATTAAAACCAAACACAGAATTTATTTTATTTTAACTACAATCTACGAACTCATAAAAATACGTTTTTAAAAACGTAAAAACGTAACAGTTTAACTTTCAACTCGTTTGGTGCTGGACATTTTTGGATAGCAGCGAAGAAGCAAGTTGGCGTTTATTAATATTTTTATATTCATTTTGGCATAAATCATTTTATATTTGCAAAAAAAAAAAAAAATAGTCTTAACTCTAATATACATTTAATGTACAGTTTATTTTATAAAAACAAAAGGCAATTCAAACCTCAAAGTAACATAAATATAACATTTTTGCTGTCCAGAAACTGACAACTATGCCTAAGCCAATTCTTAAAGCAATTCTTAAATCATAAAAAGTTCATAAATAAAATTTTGATAACCGCCAAAGTGAGTAGTTCCTTCCTTCCTTTTTATATAAGTCCAGCACCCAGGGGATGGCCCCTACTCATGCCGTGCATTGTGCTGGTACTAGGAAAATAGGTTATTGGAAGGAGGACAGAGGGCGTAGTGTTTATGGACGTTAGATTTAAATTTACTCATGTCGTAAGTGGCAGGAAATACCTTCGCTGGAAGATTATTCCACAACCGAACAGGGCGACCAAAGAACGAATTCACCCTATAATGCGTTGTGCTTTTTACTGGACAATCAACTACAAAGGGATGCGCTCTACGAGAAATACGAGTACTACGTAAAAATATATGATTTTTGGGAATTAATTCCTTAATTTCGTTAGAAAAAATTCCGTTATAGAACCGATAGAACAATGAAACACACGCCACATTGCGACGGTGCTCCAATGAATCGATAGAGTTGGCTACCCTAACGTCATTGATGAGCATCTTCGCCCTCTCCTGTACGCGGTCGAGAAGCTCCAAAATAGACTTTGAAGCACCGGCCCATACATGAGAGTTGTATTCTATTTTGGGACGGATATAGACCTTGTAAATATTAAGGAGATCAGATTGGGGTGAATGCTTCTTTCGACACTTCAAATATGTGATCATTCCAACGAACGTCACAGTGAATTCTCATGCCCAGAACATCTAGAGCATCTGATACCTCAATATCCACATTACCCATTGACACAGATGACAGCACACCAGTAGTTGTAAAATTATGGTTCATAAAAATAGTTTTGTTTGAAATTTTAAACAGCATTGTTTACTCGTGCTTAGTAGTATAAATTCGTGTAAAAGAGGAATCAGATTTGTTTCTACACCGTGTTATTTCAAAACCGTGTAAAAATAGAATTGGGTATATTGTTCTTGTTGTTGTTGTGATAAACTATAAAAAATACAAAAACAAAAAAAACAAAAATTTGTATCAACTTAATATCAGAAAGTGTTGAACAATTTAAAATGATAATTTATGGTTTTCATTGGGGTCTTTAATCTATTTCTTTTGTAGAAATAAATTGAATGCTAATATAGAGATTTGAGCGGTTGCTGTGTGAAAATAATTCCTCGTATTAGCTATTTGTTTTTGCTTTTGGAAATTTTAATGGCTTTAAATTCACAAGAAATTTGACAATAAATATACGAGCAGTTTAAGATCTGCCTACGAAATTTATTTCTTTTTTATATACTTAATATTACTATTCAAATTATTAAAAAATATATATTTAAACATTTTTTTATTACAAATTAATCCAGTTTCGGTGAAAAATATGGCCTTGAAAAAAAAACACACACGGTATAGTACGTTCACCACGATTTGCACGATACTTTTTTTTCACAATTTAACTTTGGTTTTTGCCTAGATCGAGACCAGACTGAATTTATTAATTTAAAAAAGTGTATACGTAGTGTATACGTAGATACAGTAAACAATTGACTTACGTTGCCTCTACTTAAATAGTTACGATTTGTGTTATAACTTTTTTTGTCTTCTAAGTTTCCTATGGAGATTGTTTGATTTCCGAGCTAGTTGGTATGCTTTTGATACCTAACCTACTATTTAAGAAAAAAGTTAGTTTTTACACATTTGGAATTTTTTATTTTTTTTCATTTTACACGGTTTATCATATAAATAATTTAGATCGAGGAATAGGTGTATTTACCTTAATGTAGAACAAATAAGAGTTATTGAAAATATACGAGTAGATAATTAATTTAAATTCAGCTTTCAAGTCAATTTGATTAATTAATATTCTACTGGAATTTTTTGAAAGATTTTCAAATAAGTAGTACAATATTAACATTTGTAAAATAATACAAGCTTCTAAATGGAAATTATATAAATTATAAATAACTGTAAATTGCTTCATTTTTACTTATATATTTATAGTCTTTCAAAAGCACTATTTCAAGTTGGATTTAAAAAACAGCTCAAAAGAAATTTGTTCTAATAAATAAAACAGAAATCGTAAAATTACAGCAAATTGTTCCATGTATGCCTGCACTGATTTCTTGATAAACGTAAGAAAGGTATCCGTATAGCAATTCTTTATGTTTCTATTCTCTACTTATTTTATTTTCTTCAATTATTCAATTCTTGTCCCCTTGTGCCAGGGCATTCATTATAAATTATTATTCTCTTACCTCTTTGCTGTGTTGCTTTGCGACGATTTGTTTTTTCTTCTCCTTCTTATAATTGACATTTTTGTGTACAACTTATGAGTTTTAATGCCACAGCAAATGATAAAGTATCATGAGAAAAATCAACAAATTAATTCATACGAGTAATTGCTCACAACAAGTAATCTATACCGTTAGGAGAAAAACAGTTTGCTATTGCCATTCAATAACTTATTAAGCCGTCTAATCCACCTGTATTTTATACTGTTAAAAGCTGTTATTTACAACGAAATATTGTTTAGAATATAAAAAAAAACAAAAAAAATGTCTTCAAGTTCAACTCTTTTGTTTTTATTATAAATTCAAATAAACAATTTTCGCAACATCCAAATACAGAAAATCAGTAGAAAAATATTTCAAAAAACAAACATTTTTTAGTAGAGAGAATAACAAAATCGTTAAAACAGAAAACCTGTTTATTTAATTTATAATAAAACTAGTATTTTATTATTATTTTTAATATATCGACCCTTTTGCGCAAAATTATCGTACATGTCTTACAAAAATTAAATTTTATAGCAGAGCGTTTTTTTCTTCTAAATTTTTTTGCTTTTTAAATGCGGTACAATAACCGATATGTTAACATAAATTGGAAACTTCTTTTATGGAAAAGCTTGTATATTCAGAAATATTGAGGTTTTTGTTCACATACGATATTTTTGACCACAGAGTTTTATTCGTATTTTTGTTAAGTGAGGTACTTACGATAATTCAAAAATAACAGAAATATCACCTTAAATTAAACACGAACAATGCGCAGAATTTTCTGGTATCGATGTATGGCCCGAAAGTAAAAAAGTAACCTTAATTCTACTGGCAAAATTTGGAAGAGCTGAAAAAGTAAGCAAACATGATTATTACAACCTTGTTGTGGTTCTGACAGTCGGAACTGTCACAGTAGAGACAATTACTTTTGAATGGCTAGACTTACTTCATCATTAGAGCCATACTTACCGTCGCTTTTACCTCACAAATAAAGAGAGTAAAACAATGTAATATTTTTTCAGCACGGGGTGGGTATTCAAGACCTTTCGTATATTAAAACTTGCACATAAATAGTTTGGTTTTTCTTGCCTTTTGCTTGGTCTTTCAAAAGTAGGGCTTTGCTCTAATCTTTGTCGCTAATGTGCATTATATTTTCTTCAGTATTGATGAATTGTTCTTTTCATCTGCATCCAAAAACTATTATTATTGTATTATTATTATTATTAAATAACATAAATCTAATATTACAATTTAAGGAGCACAAGCTTCTTAGAATCTCAGTTCTTGCGTACTAAAGAAAAATAATTGAAAATTATTATATACATATCTGTTACTATGTACGTAGTCGTTGATTTTTATATATGCACTTTACCTTGGGTAAGAGTTTTGAGAAGCTACAAGGAGTTTAAAGAACCTAAAAAAAATTCTTAGTATAGAGAAAATTTATGGCAGTAGTAGAAAATGCTTAAGGGAGAGTCTGAAACCAAGCAGACAAGATTATTTTATAAATTTTCAGTTAAATAAATTAATTTAACAATTACTGCTCTATTTAAATATGCGTTTAGTTTTACTTGTTGTTATATTTGCAAAATATAGTACCCAAACAAAGGTATAACGGAAAAGGCTTGCTTAAAAGATTCGTAAAAACAAAGCAGTACATTTTTATTTCTACGATATTTTATTTTGTATGGCACATACGATAATTTCGTTCACAATAAAAACAACAATACCACATACGATAAAATCAATTCAGTAATATCTTCATAAGTGTAGCGAATATCGATATAATGATTTACTATGTGTAACAAAAAGTCAATTTCATAAAAAATATAACATACGACAATTTCACGCAAAGGGGTCGATATGTTTTTTGTTTTATCACAGTATCTTTCTAAATATTCAAATCAACAAAAGTTGAAACAAAAATCTAAAATCTGACCACATTTTAGAACAAAAACTTGTTGAGGCGTAGAATGACAGAAAGCACAACACAAAAAGGAAGACGATCGATTAGTAAGCATGAGAGCTTAACAATAAATGAATGAATGAATGCATAAAGCGTGCCAAACAAAATTGTCAATTGAATACGAACAACATAAATAACTACAATGCAAATATAGTTATTAAATATACTGATTGAAACACAATTAAAAAGAAATAGAAAAGAAAAAAGTTTATGATCACTTATCTACATTTAAAAGTTAGTAGTTATTTGAAAATTATGTTCAAATATAAAAATTAACGCCGAAATAGTTTATAAATGAATCATCAAATCAATTTCTGTTCAATCTTTAGAGTCTTGAACAAATGTTTAACAGTCAATGTGTCATGTTTCCTTATGATTTCAAACATTATTTCAATAATAGAATGATAGAATTTAAAAATTACATTATTGCGTCACATTGCGTTGATATGCGTTCTAAATGCCATTAAAATTCTCTGCTTAGACCCATCTTTGTTGTGTCATATCGACCGAAAATAAATTCCCTAAAATAAAATTGAAACGTGAGATGAATTTGTTTCGAATTTGTTTGTGTTTTTAGATGCATAACCATTTGAATTGCGGAATAATAATTTAAAAAAACCAAAAAACATAATAAAAACACTAACCAATTGAGTATTTTTGTTAACAAAATTAAGTAATAAGTGTTTGATAAATAGAGGAAACTAATTTTTAAGTTTTGATACTATTGAGAGTATGTATGTAGGATCTTTGACACTTGAATATTTTCTTCAATTAAACGACAATACAGACTTATCTCTCATCATCATTGTATAAATGACTCTTTAGTTAAATATATAATTTTAAAATTAAGTGCATTTTTTTGTTTTTAAATATGAAGAGAAAAAAACAAATGAATTTCACAAGAATCATAAATAAAAATAAAACACAAATGGGTTGATGTATTGCTTGTTACTCGTTCATTTGCCGTTTTCATTTGCCATTATGTTTGGCAACACAAATCGACCGTCAGTTAGACAGAAAGAAAAGTAAAAGCATAACACAAATTTAAAAAAGAAAATGACAAAAGAATTTTCACTCATGATTAAAGAATTTCTAAAGAGCAACAAAAACGTTAAAAAAATAAATAAATAAAAACTGAAAACAACAAATTTTGACGCCGTCTGCTGCATCCCATTTCAGAAACCCCTTTTGTTTACTTTCCACCTTACCAATTCATATAAAATCTAACAATTCATACATTTAAACACTGAGTGGATCAGTCAGAAGTACTGAATTCCTAGACTTTGGCAGTCATTTGAAAACATAAAATGTTGAACATTTATTGTGACAGAATCGAACATCTGCCACCTATCATTGCTGGTGAAAAGTCACATATAAAATAATGAATTTATTTATTTATTTTTTAAATATCATCTCAATTTAAAAATATTGCTATTGTATGTCTTAATTTTTACCTAAAAAATTTTAATTTTTGCTGCAGCTGAAAATGACGACTCTTTTCCTATAATATTTCATTTTGTTGCGATTTTTTTTCATTTTCCCGATTTACATCTGTAGAGATCATGTCAAACACTTTCCATTACGCTTTACAATAAAATTATTTATTTTCTTTATGATCTTGTTTCACATTCTTTTGTGTTTAATAAAGTCAAAATTCCATCAGCACAAAATAAATGTGCCTTTTAATTTGCCAGATATTGCCATAAATCATTTGTTTTTCATTTAAATCTTTATTTGTTGTGATAGAAAAGAAAGAAGAAAAAAACATAGGAACGAAATGGATTTTATTATTTATTTGCTCCCAGTGAAAAATGTCAGATCACAAGAAAGAAAGATCGGAATGAAATTAAGTTGGAGTATATATAAACACATGTCTAGAGATGGATATTAAATGAATGCACTAATTAAAATATATGTAAATGTATTATAAGAGTACATTTAATGATCAAAATAATAATAATAAAAAACGACATCCATTGACGAATATCCGGTGCGAGAATAAATATTTGGTTTACTTCTGAGATTACACATAAATCAGTATTTTTTTTACTAACTAACTATCATACTCCATAGAAAAAATTGCTTTTCATGCAGCTTATTTCCCATATTGTGGGCCAAATTGAATTTAAAAACACCATCGGGAGCCTATAGAAGACCTCTTGGTCTTTTATTTGTGTATGTAAGTAGTGGTACATTCTTTTTAAATCTCATATTAAATGCAAGTAGCTTCTGTTCCTGATGTTGAAATGCACTTGTGAACAAGCAATTAAGTTAATAATGAAATATTTTTTTTTCTGAAAGTAAAAAAAATGTTTCGATATTTCAATGTGAAACTTTTTTAATAATCTGTCATATGTTCGTGCACATCGGAAGATAAGTGGACAAATAATTAAGTTATTTTAACTCAAATCGATAAATATTTGAATAATATTTTTTTGTTCACGTCTGACAGAAAATCACCTTCGAGGTCATAGTGCTATAAAAAAAAAAAAAAAAATGCCAGACATGTCGAAGAAAAATATTCAGTAACGCTTCCGGTTTGCGAAGCCCACCTCAATAAGGATAAAAATTTTTAAAGCGATGAGTCAAAGTTTAATATCTTCGGAAACGTTGGCAAACCCTATGCACGTAAATACGTCCCGTAAACACTCCAAAATTCACCAAAAAGACTGCCAAGCATTATATTGTCATAATTGCTTGTCCACAACTCTATATGTATGTTTGATAATCGTCTAACAAATCATGTATGTTTTGTATTTCAGCTGTTAACAGTACGACGTTAAGTCAAAAACTGAAAAAGCTGCTTAAATTCGATTGTGTGGATATAGAAAATAGGTCAGTGTTGAGAAATTTGAGTGAAGCAAACTCCCACTTTTAAGGGTAAAAGAAAACGAATTTAAAAGACAAAAATATTTTGTACTGAAAAAGTAACTGACTTATGAAACTGCCCTCCTACATTTAACATGTGCAAAAGCCTTACCTACAATTATTATTTTTTTTTAATCACAAAATTTACTTTTTACTTTATTCTTCTCAATTTCAGCCATTTTTTGAAAGCATAGATTTCATTTGTGGAAATAAAACCAAAAAATGTGAATGCCAAAGTATTCCCTTAAAATTGAAATTAATCGAGTTGGCGACATATTTAACATACACAACACCTGCGAACTCAGTCAATTTTCAGTGACTACAGTTTGGTTTCATAAATAATCCAATTTTAAGAATGTAGTGTCCATGCCATGGTCCCTGGAAAAGCACCAGTGAAACCAATCTGATGCTGTAATTCATTTCATGAACTTTTATTTCGTTTAATTTTTAGCTTAAAAGGGTTATAGTTTCTTATTTTCTGTTTGCGTTATCTTCGAGAGAAATCATGTATAATCATCACAGTGTGATGTTCTGCTGTGTGTGTTAACATGTGCTCCACTTAGTTAAACTAAGCTGTAGGTATGAGAATAGAAATATGAAATGTTTTATGTGGGATACACTTTTAGACTAATACGAGTATCGGATGTATTTCATGGATACGTTTAAACTCCTTTAAAATACTAATGAATTTTGCGGTCTCCTATTTCACTTTCCATTGTTCTCTCCTATTTCATTGTTAAAAACATGGCGAAAATACGATAACATTTATGTTTTTTAATGTTTCCTAAAATACTTTAAATTGAATGCTGCACACGCACATCGATAAATGACACCATTCCCAACAGCTTTCCCTATCTGTACTCGCGAACTTGAAAATATAACGAAAAGTAATGGTTTTATCTTTTCATGCTATAAATTGCAACACATTCCTTTGTTTGTTATTTGACTTGAGTTGCTGCTGATGTTTGTCCTTATGGCTTGTGACATCGTTGTTTGCTTTTCTTTTCTTACGAGGATTGAATGGGTGGGTAGGCATGTGCCTGTGTCTCTAATTCCTTGGCATTTCTCTTGTGCTACAAGTCTTATATTTCATGGAATCTCCTCCCTTGTGGCTTACAGCGTTAAATATACAGGACAATGAAATTGATAATATTTAGGAAAATTGAATGAATTTTGAAAAGACTACCCAATGAACATAGAGCTCGTAAGCAGTAATATTGAAGAGTTAGTGCTCAACATTTCTGTTATCTGGGTTAAATTGTTAAAAGTGTGGTTAATTTCTTCGCCAGTTAGTACATTTTTATATAACTCAGGGATTATTCAATATTTGCGATTCAGCAATAAATATCAATTACTAATGCCAAAAAAAAAGTTGTTGATTTTCTAATTAATGGCTAAGAGTGGTGACAATTAAAATCATTTTGTTTTTTTTTTACTGTTCTTTAGCTGAGGTGCTCGGTTTTGACTTTACTGAAGCAAAGTGAACGAAAAACGAAACTTTAATAATTTGTGATCTTTAACAATTTTTCGTTGAATTTGAATTTTAGCTTAAAATAAAAGCCATAATCTTAAAAATTTACTGTTATAACACGCTTAATGGTTATGAGTATGGCTAAGAGATTCGTGTTAAATTCTAATTGACAATTAAAATCATTTTGTTTTTTTTTTTACTATTCTTTCGTTGAGATGCTCGGTTTTGTCTTTACTGAAGCAATCTATCAGATACAAAGCGAACGAAAAACGAAACTTTAATAATTTGTGATCTAAATTAAAAGCCATAATCGTAAAAATTTACTGTTATAATACACTTAATGGTTACGAGTATCAGTTAAAAAACAAGTTGATCTCATACTTTTGATATGGTCTAAACGTGTCTTTAACACATTTATAAGTGTGGTCCACATTTGAGAATGAAAACCTGATATCGATTGTTTTAGTAATAAACACTGATATCTTTTTAACGAAATGAAAAAATAATTGAAATTTTCAAAGACTTTTTTAATTTCAATTACAGGTGGTTTTTTAATTTGCCGACAAATCCAAGGCATCTAATCGGTAAGTAAATTAAGTAATTCTTTATTAAACAGAAGTTTTAAAATTTGTATGTTTTTAAGATGATGTTTTTCTCACATAATATGACAAATTCGCATAACTGATGATTACACATATATCAGTCCATATGATCAAGGTAATTGTCCACACTGATGGTACGATATTTCGCTTGAAACTCTCTTTGAACAAAACTATTGGAGTCAATGATAACAATGGTAAAAATTTGCATTTCATCTTCATCTGAGACACTCAGAGCTTTGTCTTTGATATCATTACTATATCACTTTATGCTCATGAACAAGAACTAAATACGAAACCTTTGAGCATCATAAGTGATATCAAAACAAAGCTCTTTGGCACTCAACTGGTGCCCAAAATATCTGAAAAAATTACATGAGATGTGGCAAACGAATACCAAGGTCATTAGCAACAACAAATAATTTTTGTCGTAAGCCGCTAAACACATCGAATACTTTTAACTTAAATGCCTGTAACAGAAGTTAAGAAGAGTTAAAATAATGATCGCATGCTCGACAACAAATTATTGTTTGTTTAGGGTTAAGGTTATATTTTGAACCACCCTAATATTATTTCATAATATAATATCATTTCATTTGCCTATGTTACGCTAAATGTTTGTGCAGTCAACGTTTGTGTCTGTTGATATATTTTATTATTTTTTTTTTATAATTTTTATTGAATTGAAAACGTAGCAAATATTAATAGACGATCTTAATATTCATAAAATAATATGAATACGAATATTTTTATTATGCCTCTAATGTTCGTTATATGGTATATACATATTCCTCATCTTTTGCCGTTTTCGTTTCAATTCATTTTTTAACACCATTTTTGCAAAATAACGTAAAATTTTCCATTTACGGCAGAATTAAATAGAAAATCTGTGTTAGAATACTCACCGTAATTGCCAGAGACAACAAAATTTTAAGATGACTTTCTAAAAAGCAATTGCTTCTTGTCATCTCAGACTAATTTGAAAATCATTTGAAAGGTTTAAATAGCATTTAAAAAAAATTAAATTAATTATTGCCTTATAAAAAATATTGGAATTTTTATTTTGTGATTAAATTTAATTTTCTTAATAACTTTTTATTTGCCTTTTAAGACAACTACATACATGCATACGTACATACAAATATACATTATTGACTTTTGGCAACATATGTTGCAAAAGTTAATACCAAATAATTCAAAATATTGATTTAGTTTTTGTCAATTTATTTATTACAATGTTTTATGTTCTTTTCCTTTTCTTTTCTAAGTTTCCTTTGGCACAATGTGACGAATATTGTAGTCTGTCCTTATGTCTGCTAGTTTGTATTATGACGTGCCAAAGTTGTCAATTTTCCTAATAGAGTTTGATTACAACGACTAAATCGATAATATCAAAAGTAATCATGACATATCACCCCAAATACTATTTGATTTTAGTTTTTATTTATTTATTTTTTGTCTATTTTATTGTCACCCTTTGGCCAACAGAATTTAGGTCATAAATGTTGATGAATGCAAATTAAACCGCTTGATTTTTTTTCTTCATTTTTCTTTTTTTTTAATATTGAAGAGACTGCACATATTGGACGAGTTGGAAGAAAAGACTAAATATGAATGACACACGCATAAGAAAGAGTTCTGATGACAATTTCAACATTGTTTTTAAATTCATACACATAATGATGACAATTATGTTGTCCTTGATTTTCAAAGTATGACAATTTACTACGATATTCTCTGACTTGATCACATATTTTGATGCATTTGTTTTATGAAATACTTCACTTAATTTGATTTTTCTAATATAAGGGGTGTTTTTTATAGAGGCATAGAATTTGAAGTTGCAATAAAACAACGATTGATTATTCAATTGACATAAATTTTATTTAGATAATCTTGTGGCATTACAGTTTAAATATGATTTCTGGCATATGACCACCACGGCTGGCGCGGATGTAGTCCTATCTGGACGTCCAATTTTCGATGACTTTTTCCAACATTTGTGGCCGTATATCGGCAATGGTCAAGCGTTTGTGGCTTTACCGCATAGACCAATGACTTTAGCCCCACAAAAAGTAGTCTAGCGGTGTTAAATCACAAGACCTTGGAGACCAATTCACAGGTCCAAAACGTGAAATTAGGCGGTCACCAAACGTGTTTTTCAATAAATCTATTGCGGCACGAGCTGTGTGACATGTTGCGCCCTCTTGTTGAGACCACATCTCCTGGACAGCATGGTTATTCAATTCAGGAATTAAAAAGTTAGTAATCATGGCTCTATACCGATCACCATTGACTGTAACGTTCTGGCCACCATCGTTTTTGGAAAAGTACGGACCAATGATTCCACCAGCCTATAAAGCGCAGCAAACAGCCAATTTTTATGGATGTAACGGTTTTTCCACATACACTTGAGGATTACCTTCACTCCAAATGCGGCAGTTTTGCTTGTTGACGTGGCCATTCAACCAGAAGTGCGCTTCATCGCTAAACAAAATTCACTTATGAAAATCGGGAACAACGATAATCTCGTTTTGGGCCCATTCGACGAATTTACGCCGGGCGTGGGTCTATTCATGATGAAGTGCCAAACCAAACTGAGAATATATCACTTGACAGCTGTTAAATCGGGCGCCATCTTGAAAAGTATTGCCAACTTAAAGTTCTATACCTATATAAAAAATACGTTTTACATGAGACAAAAAAACGTAATACAAATTTCTTGTATGAGCCGTTGCTTGAAAGGCATTTATGGAGCTTCTTAAACCTCTATATGTCTATTTACTAATTCCTTCAACGAGAAAAAATGTTTATGAATTATATTAGATTTTATTTGAATCCTTGCTATTTGGATTATCTAAAACATCATTATATAAAAGTAGTAGAGTAACCTTTCCCGCGTTGTTGGGAACAATAGTGTTGTATACCTATTAAATGCATTTCTTATAAGAAAAATTTAAAGATTGCCCACATTTTATATTGTAAAATCACACCATTACAAAGGGATAACTTACCACCTTGATCGAAAAGTACCCGGAATTTATTCAGAAATTTAAAAATATAAGTTTATTCATCCCTTGAAGTAGTTCCCATCGACACACTTATGCCAGCGCTTGATCCAATCCCCGAAACATTTTTTATGTTTGGTTTTCGGTATGTTCTTCAGTGCTTCATGCGATTTTTCTATTATTTCCTCTCGGCTGCTGAAATGCGTTCCTCGTCATGGTTTTTTAAATCGATTGAACAGAAAGAAGTCACAGGTAGCCAAATCAGATGAATTCGGTGGCTGTTGGATGGTATTTGTTGCATTTTTCGTCAAAAACTTTTTAATAATGATGGCACTGTGCGACGAAGCGTTATCATGGTGCAAAATCCACAAGTTTTCTGCCTACAATTCTAGTCTCTTTAGGTGAATTGCTTCACGCAAACGTCTCATAACTCTTTGTTTACTGTCTCGCCCTCTGGCAAAAATTCATGATGTACTACACCGTTGTAGTTGTGATTTTTTTTGGTCTCGGCTCATTTGATAAACGCCATTCACTTGTCTCATGTCTGGATTGCGTGTTGTACTTATAAACCCACGTCTCGTCTCCAGTAATGATCCTTTTGATGAATGTGGGATCGGATTCAGTTTCTTGTCTTTTGCGACCTCAACACCGTCTCTTTTTTGCATGAAATTGCTTTACTGCTGCACGACGGGAGCCCAAATCATTAACCAATTTATCTTGGACGGATCGATAGGTAATATTCAAGTCCTTTGCTATATCTCTGATGATTAATTTGCGGTTATTAACCAACATTTCTTTTGCTTTATCATATTTTTCGTCGGTTTTCGATGTCGATGGTCTGCCACTGCGTTCATCATCTTCAATTGACTCGCGACCACTTTTGAACCGCTCGTGTCACTGGTAAACGAACGTTTTCTTTAGAAAATCTAACAATTCCAACATACGCGCACCATTAAATTCGTTTTTTTACGCAAAGTTTAATACAAGTTCGTTGTTGCAAATTGAAATCCATTTAAAAAATTGTAAAAAATCACCAACCCACATAGAGATAGAAGTACTCTTAAGCAATGACGCTAAGAATTAGCTGAAATAGCAACAACAGATATACTAACTTAATAAAAAAAAAAATCAAATCGGAACGATGGAGGTTATTGCGGGACCTTCTTGATCAAGGTGGTATTTGTATATACATATGTAGGTATGTAGATAAGAATAATATAAATAGCTTTCACCCGGCTTGCTTTGCACTTATCCTATCTCTCTTGCTTTTTAATTGATTTGTATAGATAACAAAGCTTTAACTGATAAGCAAAATTCCATATCTAGTGTGAATGGGAGATTCCACGTCAACTTATTTAGTTCCGCCCAGTTATTGACTGATGATATGTCCTGTCCAAGAAGTTGTTTAAAACAAATTTTTAAACTTTAACCTATAGGAAGATCTAATGTCATATCTCTGGAACGACTGGGCCCATTTCGTGCAAATTTTACATAAACCATCAACAGACCATCAATGCACCAATGTAACGTGAAATTTTGGTTGAAATCGTTCAACCCGTTTCCGCAGTTAGTGGTGACATCAAAATGTATACTTCTTTTTATATATGTAGGTATGAACGAGTATTATAGTTTTATTATTTTATTTTGAAAATTTATAAAAATATAAGACTTTTTGTTGCAGTTACCCGTGATCATGATCGCCAAGATGTAAATTTCTTTGGTTAAATGAAAGCAATTACATAAATTTCACAGAATACAATTTGAACTTTGATAACAAGGCTTACAAGATATATGGTAATTTACTTTAGAACTAATTCTGAGCCAATCTTTATAATTAGACTATTCGACTATCTTTTAAAAACACAATATACGCTGAAAACTGTGCATAACATCCAATTCGACTGAATGCATAAAAATATTAATTTTTAAATGCAATGTTTTATTATGATTATTTTTTGTTATTGCTGTTGTTGTTGTTGTTGTTTATATGGTAATGTAGTTTATTATTAGAATTAATGGGTTTTTGTATAATTAAAAATTTTTCGATGATTTATTTTGGCATAAAAAAGAAAACTAAAAAAGAAACAAATAGAAAAACAATTCAAAATAAAGTACCTTTTTGATGTACTATTTCGAAAACCAACCCTACTTACTGCTCGGTGCTTTGCTTTTTTTCTTGCTTATTATCAGAATGTAAATTCAATGATAATAAAATAATAATAAAACAAGTTACCCTTGGTACCAAGTTACCATACAAACAAAAAACACTTTAGTTTTATATCCATACATACATACTCGTATATCATATGCATATATATTTTTATTTGTACATAATGTATGTACATATATCTGTTGCCATGCTTATATTTTTAGTATACATACATATGTACATAGAATATATGTATATATGTATACATATTTAGAAAAAATATGTTGAATTATTAATAAAAGTACTTTCCCCCATTAAACAGACACAAAAAAAAAATAAAAATCAAAACAAAATTCATATTTAGATGAATGGAATATAACCTGTTACACTATTTCATTCATTTTTAATTGTTGCTGGATATACCGACATATACTCCCATTGAAGACCTTTAACAGGTAACAGGTGTGTATCTGTGTGTAACTACAATATTTCGAAACTATTGCCTAAACTACACTGGTGCATATTCCTATAAACGCACTTAATTTTTTTCTGTATTTTTGTTATATCTTTGTTGTTCTCATCCAAAAGCAAAATTTAACTATTTTAATGAGAGACAACTTAACGGTACTTTTTAAAAGTAAACAATTTTTTTTTTCTTATTTGTGTTGTTTGCCTTAATTATGCGATCAAATGTTCTTGGTGCTATTTTAAGTGGAAGATTCGTATAAGCGCACACTCGAAATTTGTTTTTAAAAAAGTAACCAAAAATAAAATATTATCAATTTTAGTTTTTTTTTTTCAACCAAAGGTACGTTTCTAATGTAATATCTCAATTTACTGTAACTTTTCCTATTTTAATCAATAAATTTCATCACTTTTAAAGATGCCTAAGGGAACTTTTTTGTCCGATCAAGAAAAGATTCAAATTAAATTTTTTCACGACCAAGGATGCTCTAATAGAGAAATTGGACATAAAATCGGTCGTTCGGAAAGTGTGGTGCGAAATTTCTTTAAGAAAAGTCAAAAATGGAGTTCGCAAATCACCAAAGGGTAATACAAAACTAACAAGAAGACAACTTAATCTAATAAAACAAGAAAAAACCCGCAACAAATTGAATTCCGCACAAATAAGGAATAAATTAAATCTTCCTGTGACTTCCAAACACGTTGCACACATTTTACGAAACGTTGAAAACATAAAATGGAAAAAGCCGAAATGTAAACCAGTGCTAAAAAAACACCATAAAGAAAATCGTCTAAAATTCGCAAGAAAATATATGAAATGGACAGATGAGTGGAAAAAAGTAATTTTCTCTGACGAAAAAAAATTTAATTTAGACGGTCCAGACTCATACTCATGCTATTGGCACGATTTGAGATCTAAAGATGTTCGGATGTCAAAACGTAATTTCGGTGGTGGCAGTGTTATGGTTTGGGCAGCGTTTTCTGCAGTTGGCAAGTCGAAAATTTGTTTTGTTCCGACCAAAATGAATAGTTCGATTTATAACGAACTGTTGGAAGATGCTCTTCTCTCTTTTATGGACGAAAAAATGGATGAAGATTGCATTTTCCAACAAGATAATGCTGCAATCCATGTTTCTAAGCAATCGAAATCTTGGTTCAATGAACATGGCATTCCTTTGTTGGACTGGCCGGCTTGTAGTCCGGACTTAAACCCAATGAAAAACTTGTGGGGATACATGGCCCGTAAAGTTTATGCAAATAATGCCCAGAATGAAGGCATAAAGACTGTGACAGAGCTGAAACTAAGAATTAAACAAGTCTGGGAGGAAATTGATTCCGATCTGCTTAAAAAATTAGTGGAATCAATGCCAGACCGTATTTTTGAAACAATCAATAACAAAGGATCATCCACACATTATTAATAATGCTACAATGGCCCAAACATTAAAGTGCGTTTATAGGAAAATACACTTAAAAATGGCTGTTAATATAGAAAATTAAGTAAAAAAAATAATTAAAGTACAAATGAATTTTTTTTGTAAACAATATTTTAAGTGAAGTCTTAACTAATTTAATACACAAATTTATAGCCCCCTAAATATTTCCTTGTTTAATTTTTACCTTTTTTTAAAAAAAAGTAGTGTGCGTTTATAGGAATATGCTCCAGTGTATTCCAATGAAAAGTAAGCGCGTTGTGATGAGAGCTGGGGAATATTGTTGGGACTGTCTGGTATTTCATTGGTTTAATCGTTTAAACAGCTGTTGGTTATGGAAATTGATATAGTTTCTGGTATAAAATTGTAATAAAATGTTAATGCCGTCCAGAAGAAAAAATGGAAACGAAGTCTATAAAGGGCGATGATTATAATTGTGCGAGCATTATTCACTTGTACCATTATAAACACATTATGAGTATAATGAAGGCAATAATATTATTCTATTATAGTTGAATGCAAATGATGTTCTAGAAAAGAAGGATCATAAAATTAAAGAAGGGAGGGAGAGAGAGTAATGGAGTTTTTGGCTTTTAATATTAATTCACGGTATATGACTAACAAAAGGATTACGGGATTCCCATTTTGTCTAGATAAATATTAGATCACGTTCAAGTTCAAGTTCAAATTAAATAATTTTTTTTTACTAAAATTATTTTTTAATTAAGATGCGATGATTATTTTTAAATAAATCTGCAATCTGCCTTATTACGATGTACACCAATCAGTTTCTTTAGATTACATATGTATATTTTACACATATTTTGTAAACGAGAAAGAGTCAAGCTTGTATTTTAGTCTTAATATAAATGGAATATTTTGTAGAATATTTTGGTTTATAACTATGACACGAAAGAGATTTCACATATAATAAGTTTAGTTTCTTTTGGCAAATGGTTCACTATCAAATATGGACTGCAATTATACCATATTTGATCAATAATCAATTATCTATTTATTTTTTTGTTTATATTAAACCATAGTCCCAGAAGAAAAACGCTAATATATTTTGCAGGTTGTGCTTAGAATATCACGTTTCTGCTTTTTTTTGCTTCCGGTTACTATTCCCATCAGTATCGGCAAATTTATGGTGTTCTGAGCTTAGCTTTATAATACGGAAATTACAACAGAATGCAAGATATTATTTTTCTATTAGAAATATGACTATAAAAATACCATATGTTTCGATGAAAGCACTTTCATTCATTAGTCAGCTTCATTTCTTCATTTACAATCAAATTCGCTGTATTCATATTATGTTTACAAACAAGCGTAACCTCTTTGGATTACCTATTTTGTCTCCAAGTGCTGCATATTTTTTATTTATTTATTTTTTTATTTCCTTAATTTGTTCACTAATATAATCATAAAGAGCCCATATCACAATGGCGTGATTAGTAAAGTTCAAAGACATTGTAAATGAATAATTGAATATATAAGTGAATGGCTAGATACACGAATATTTTTTCTCGCAATTTCTATTTTTTGTTTGCCTTTTTTTCGTTGGGTTGTGGCGTTTTATGAGTGAAATTGTATCGTATAAATGATTAGACTTGTAAAATAATTTCTAATTAATTATCCTTGTATTGTCCTGTTGTTATCGATGTTAATTTTAATTATTTTCATACGCTTGTTCTTTTTATTGATACTTGTATTCTTGTGTGTGTATGTGTAATCAATTATGGATATAAATATTATCAATCATATTTTGTCAATATTTAATTAAAACAAGTATTACAAGAAAACAAATACATATATACGGGTATGTACCAGTAGAATTACAAAAACAAGGAAATATACATACCTAAGGCACTATAAGCCGGTTGTAATACTTTTACACAAGGATTTCGTAATAACACTACAGTCACTAGAAAAATAATATATAAAATAATAAAATTTATAAATCAATATTAAGGTAAAAGTAAAATAAATATCTCACACTCACAGATCAACAAATTAAATTCTTTAAAATATAAAAAATACAAATTAATTGTAATGATTTTAATAGCATTTTTATTGAATTACTAGTACTTATCTAATCATTTAATTTATCGAATTTATTTGCCACAAATTTCTGTGTAAACAAATTGGTTTAGTATGTTATTAGTATTGTAATTAACTAAAACTTGACCAATTCAATCCTCAAATCTGAAATTTGTTTGCAAAAACAACACGATACAGTATAATTATTGAGCCCAAATCGTTGTCATTAGGAACTATGAGAAGTTTTATTGGCTCAAATATCTATAGAAATAATTTCATTTGTTATATTTTGGAATTATTGGATGTAAAATTTCAGTTTAAATTTGAATTTTAATTAGTATTTTATGAGTAAATAAATGAAATTAAATATTATTTGAAATTTGAATGAAAAGTGTTGAAGTGCTTAAATGTTGAAATGTTTACAAAACCAATAAATGTTTACCCAACAAATACTTTAAAATGAACTTAAAGTGAATTTATAATATTTTAATGAATATTTTCATATTTGAGGCATTAATTGTTTATTTACAATCGTATTTACTCACAAAATGTGTTATAATTCATATTGCAGAGGATTTCGATTTTAACATAAATATTCTCGCAATACAATGAAATTTTAAGGAGTGCATTTCTTCGGTTTAATGTACACCACAGCTAAGCATGGCTTGATTGTTTTGTGAAATGCAGGCGGTAACATTAACATTGATTACCTTTAAAGGGGTAAAATTTTCTCCGCTGAAATTGTGATTTTTGCTCAGAATTTTTTAACAATACTGAGTAGCATTCATCAAAGTAGAGCAGGGGGTGTATTAATGTGTGTAATAACTACAGTAAAAATCTATAAGTTTTGTCTTGAGCTGCTTAACAATAATCCTACTCTTCTGACATAGTACCTAAGGACTATTTTCTGTGTACAAATTGTAAGATTTGCCAGAATGCTAAAAGATTTTACTTTATTTTGAATTTCTTGACATTCGAGGGTATAAGAAAAGCTCAAAGAAGCGACAGTCTTAAAACATAATGTCTAAGAAATCTATTTATGTATCGTCATCTTTCATTTTCATGTAGTGCATCGTGCTGATACTAAGCAAATAGGTTGTTGGGAGAAGAATAAAGCGAGTAGTGTTAGGTAGGGACGTTTGATTTGAATTTGTCCAAATGGTGCAGTTTATCAAAATGATGTTCTTGGTTGTCTTTACGAATATTAGTATTCAGGGAGGAGTTTGTTGTCTGAGATACACCTACAAACTTATTTAAAAGTGAGGACATCATGATGATAGCACATGTCTAAGCACACAAACCTTCTTATGTACGCATATACATATGTAGGTATGCCATTCTTTTACACACACACACACACACATACACACACACATTTTTCATATATTGTTGGTGTTTATGCAGTGATACCATTTTATGAAATGCAAGTAATTTTCGTATATAAACAAATTAATTTTTGTAATACACATGTGGCCCAAATTATGCTTAGAATGCGATAATATTTAATGTGTGGATCAGAAAGATATCAGAATTTGTATGTCTTTCCCTACATTCAAGTCTTGAGACCAACATATAGTCTTGTGTAATTTTTCCTTATCATATGTAGAGCAAGGTAAACATAAAATTTAATTATTTATTTCGATTTAAATTTTGCGTTAAATAAACAACTATTTCAACGGTTTCGTTTATTTTAAAACTTGCAATTGAAATGCACTGAGCTTGTCGGCTCATTTTCACCACATTATTCATTTAAAATTTCTTTTCAAATTTTCAAACTGACGCATGTATAGACAGACACCTAGACCGGACAGAAACAAAAAGTATGGCCAACCGACCATGCTTTTCATAGGAACGCTGTACGTTTTACTCTTTGGTATTTGTCTGTACATGAAAACTAAATGGACAACACATTCACTTACCTTAACATTATTTGTAAGGATGCCTAATGGCAATTAAGGGATCCCATATAGTAGGAGTTACCTACCACATATAATTAAATTATTATTAAATTTGAACTAAAGTCTTAAAAAACAAACAGGTTTTGCCTAATAGACCCAAGAGTTTTATAAAGTTTTAAACACAGACATGAACACTTGAAGAAGAGTAACGTTTTTTTTTAATTTGAATAAGTTTTGAATTCTCATTTCGAATTGCTCAGACAAACTTCCATTTGGCATCGCATTTATATGGTAATTTTCTTTCGTCTCTGCTTGGCAAATTGTCAACAACAGAGAAACCCACTTTAAATATCTTGTACTTTCAATGACATTTATTTTGCATTAAAACATATTATTTGTCTATGTTGTCTTCCAAATGGTTGAGATGCATATATTTATTCTATGCCATTAAATTAAGGAAAATGTTCTGTTAAGACTATTTAAGCATTTTACAAACATTTTACTGACACTTGAATACTTACGAGTACACACATATTTCAAAAGTCTAAAGTAGCTCGTTTCGTTTGGAGTCAAAAGGTTTTTGCCAAATTTAAATTAATTTATTTATAGGCTTTGTTGACTTTCGTGACTTTATCGATATAAAATATTTTTCAATTTGTATTGTAATTAATTAAACTTTAGTTTTATTTCTGTCACAATTTATTAATTGCTGGCGATGGCTAGAGTTGATTGTCCATTCATTTTTCAATAATTATATGAAAATGTTATGAAATTATATATAAAACTCTAATACTCGTATATGCTAAATTGTGTTAAAAATCAAATATGCATACTTAACGAATTCAATAAAAGTGTTTAATGCAAACATTAAACAATTTGCTACAGATAATTCGATAAAAATGTTATTGCTGATAAAATGGACTTGTAAGCGAGAAAAATTCAATTAAATTTTCATTTGCAGCAATAACATGGAAACCACCTATACATACACACAACAACTGTATGTTGTGTATCTAAAAAATGCAAATAAAATACGAATAAACATAAATATCTATATGGGGGATTGTGTTGGGAAGTCAGCTGTAAAGCGGAAATAAAAACAAACACAAAATTATTAAACAGGATCTAAGTGCTTCGTGAAAGGAAATATAATTTGCAGTCAGGATATGTAAAATAAAATCGATATTACAAACATACAGAATTACTTTAAATTGTTTGTTTTTATCAATTTAATATTGTTTGTGTTTTTTTATTTATAGAAAATTCTTAAAACAAAACAAAATCTTGAGCTCAAATTAGACGTGGCTCAACGTAAGGCTATAGTTGTAATGCAACCATTGCACTTTATGGGCAACGTTGTGTTCGTTTAGTGGTGGCATAAAGTAATGACGTCTAAAATGAAATTTAAAATGCGAGAGGAATTAAAGAAAAAATCCGTTTACATTTTCTAATAAACCACCCTCGTAGTATATAGCCTGATCTAAAAAAAAGAAATATTTTTAATTAAATCTTAAAATGTTATCTGTAAATGTGTGTGTATTTTCACATCAAAACTATTCAATTTGAAATGAATTTAAAAAGTTATGTCTTAATTTTGTTATACACTTTATTGATTTTTGAAAAAAAAGAAACAAAAACAAAACAATTGCCATAAAATAAATAAAATGTTTAAAAATATGGTTTCTTGCGATAGAGTTTACCATGAACAAAATGTTGAATTTGAATGTTTTTGTGCAAATGTTATAAAAACATATTCTAATAAAACAAAAGCAAAGTTATTTAAAAGGCTCAACTGTTCTTAAGTCAATGTGCAATTTAAATATTAAAAAAAGAGAATAATGGAATATTTTTCTTACGAATATACCAAGAAAATAAGTAAAATAATTTAAAAAATAACAAAAAACAAGAAAAATACTATAAATATTAATATGTATATACAGTAGAGCGGGTCGATTTGCGGGGACGCAAAAAAATCGCCCAAGTGACAAGGTAAATCGTATTCTGTGGATTAGAATAAGAAACTTTGTCCAAGGAACCATACCTGAAAGTGTCCCAATCGAGTCTCAATGTATGACCGGTCCACACATTCGGGCAAAAAAAAAAATTTGAAAAACCCAATGTAGTTATATTGTGTTATTGAGATTTTTTCAGTATTTCAGAAGACTCAACATAAATGTAAGAAGTGAAGTACAAAAAAAAAAAAAAAAACAATGAAGAAAAAGACAGAATTTTAAGAGAAAAAAGTTTAATAAAAAGTTCAAAAACATTAAGAAATTGTTTTTTGGATATTCCAACACCTTTAAAATATATATTTAATATATTTTGTGACATTTCTGTTGTGCTGTGCTGAGTTAGTGTTTTGAATATTATTCCAAGGTGAGTGCCAACTAAGAAATTCTTAAACCCCTTGATTATGGTCTTTGGCTTAGGCTATATTCAAATTTAGGTATTGTTTTTATTATATTTTTCAACAACAATATCAACAACTATCGAAAACCCAATGAGTCATATACCCAGGCATGATGTTACTTTTTTGGCGTGTGTTCTGATTTGACTGATCTTAATTTATCAACCGAGCTGGATATCTTGAGATATTAAAAAAAGTTTTCCTATAAATCATTCACTACTCAAGTAGCAAATAAGTTGATTGGAGTTTGGCAAAAACTTGGTATGAAAATAATGAATAGATTGCTCAGCAAATATCAAGCCGATGGCAAGCAAAGGTACTATAATCTATTACCACAGTTTGTAAAATCTCTGAAAAACAATTTTTTCATTGAAAAATATAAATGCGATTTGAAGGCATCTATATGTACATGCGAATTGGTTCCAGAACGCTTCAAAGAGTTTATGCACGATAAACGTAATCAGAGAAGATTAACAGTCGATGCATTTGTGATGGAAAACCAAGAAGAAGGAGTAACGGTTATGTCATCAATGCCAACAATGCATCCCTATGATTGAACATATGAAGCGCCATCGGTTGAAGAAGATATGGATACAAGCAATGGTTCACAATACACAGAAAGATACGATTGTTTTAACTTTGTCTTGATGTGTGACAGATTTGGTGTTCCTGATAGAGTAGCATCAGCATTGTGAACCGCTCTTTTTCAAGATTTCGAAATGAAAGATCGGCATGGCGAACCTCTCATCATGGATAAATCAAAAGTTCGCAGAGAAAAAACAAATGCAGACGAGAAGTGCTTCGCAAACGGTTAGATGATACCAATTTGTTAGCGTTTTCATTCGATGGCAGAAAAGATGATACTGCAACGAGAGATAAATATGATGGGAAGTTTCATACTAAGATGGTAAAAGAACTGCATCTTCTTATTTTTAAAGCACCAATTTCGCAATTGATTGGCTACGTAAGACTAGAACATGAAACGGCTGAATACAAAACAACCAAATTAAATGATTTTTTCAACGATAAAAAATATATCATTCGATGTATTTATTGGTATATGCACTGATGGTGAGCCAACAAAAACTGGACCATATGGTGGAATTATACGACGATTTGAATTGCTGTTAAAAAGACCATTGCATTGGTTCGTTTACCTTCTACACTTCAACTAACTTCCGTTACGGCATTTGTTTCAAGCTTTGGATAAATCAACCTGCACTGGACCAAGATCGGCAATCGGAAAACTGAGCAATTCGATTCAAAACTTGTGAAATTCTTTCGGTGAGTAATTGCTATCACTCATTTATTATAATTCTCAACTGTTTTTAATTATTTGACTACTTTATTTTACTATTTTCAGGTGGAGGACGGCTTTGAGAAAATTGCGTTGAAAAAATTTAATTTTCCACCGATTCGAAGTACTTATACGGCATTGCTCATGCAATTTCTATCGGCGTGGTTTTAGTAGATCTGGGTAACATCAAACCAGGGAAAATTGTACATTATCGCCGGCTCACGAAGGCCGCTAGATTATTACGATTATATGTGACAACGGACAATCCATTCGAAAATTTACGGATTCTGGTTGAATTTATAATTAATTATTATGTGCCAATGTACTTCAATATCAAGCATTACAGTTCTGTCGTGTACGGTAGTGTGTTATTTTTCAAGTTCATCAGTTGGTCACGGTTTCTGCAACCTCCTTTACGCAGTATTGTCAATCAAGTAATTAAAGATAATTCATATTATGCGCAGTCGGAAGATATCTTGCTATCAATGTTGCTTGATTATGGCAAAGAAAAGCGAGACTGTGCTATAAAGAAAATTCTACGCTATCGAACCGCTGCTGAAGACCCAACGGAACTAAGAATTTATAAAAAGCAGATATAAACGTTCATTGTACAAATTACACGGAAGTGATGAATTTGAATGACATAAATAACGTATTTGAACTACCCTTCCGTACGATACATTGAAAGAATATTTAAATCAAGATGATCCAACCTTTAATGATCTAAACATTCCGTCACATATACAAGGAACGGAACTATATGCGCAATTGCTAGCTAGCGTTTCCAAACGAGTTTTATCAGAAAATGTAAACTGTAAAATGATTTCAAACAATAATTTTTCTTAGATTCTTTTCTATTTTTAAGTTGTATTAAAAAATAAAATAAAAAATAGTGATTTTCGGAAATTTTTGTATGTGGAGGTTTCAAGGGGTATGCCACTAGAATGGGTAAGTCGGTCTTCGAAAGTTAGTGGGGGCTGGTCATACATTTAGACTCGATTGGGGCACTTTAAATGCGATTTTTCAAAATTTGACATTTGGGTCAAAATAAGGAACAACAGAATTCATTTTAGAGGTATGGCTTCTTGGGCAAATTTTCTTATTTTGATACCTAGAATATGATTTTCATTGTTACTTGAACAATTCTTAAATCGATCCGCCCATAATCCATTTTTATTTTTAAATTGTTAAATTTTAATTTATTATTATATATTTTTAATTTACTGATCCTCTTTTTGGACACTGAACTCTGAACACAGAACACTGCTACCAATGGAATCTATTGCGCCCTTCTATTCTAGTGCTTACTGATGAAGACCAGCAGATCTGAAACTCACACTCACACATTATGTGTTTCCATATCTCTGATGCCTGTGAGCATAGTCTACGAATATCCACATCCATAAGCGTCATCCTCTTCAAATATCCTATCAGTCCACAATGGCCTATACGAAATTTCATTCTTAGTTTCAAATCCGGCTTACTATACATAAAAACCTCCAAGCAATGTAGCCTTAGCGCAATCCACAATCAGATGTAATTTGTTATTTTACTTTGCAGTTCATTTTTTTTATTGAACCGTCTTAACTTAATTTTTTAAATTAAAATGAAATTTTTATAACAACTACTCTTTAGTTTCTAGTTTAGGGTTTCCCTTGTCTACATATGTACTTAAAAAAAAACATTTTCTTAATTTTTTTTACTTTTTCCCATGAACATACTTATATGTATTCTTGAACAGTTTAATGTTTAAACTTTGCTATTATTACTGGTATTTTTTACCTTAATTTTCTTAAGAAATTGAGATTTTACAGCTTAGTATTTGAGACTTTTTCATTGTTTCTCGTTGGAAAATTTCTACAAGTTTCCTTGAAATATTTATTTTAAATTTCAAACAAGCAAACACATGAAACATTTTTATTTTTTGCAAATAAAAATCAACAAAAGATAATTACATAATTATTATTGTACGATTATGTAAATTTTTTGTTTTTTTTGTTTAAGGAATTTAATCTCTAATAAAAATGGAAAAATTCTCTTTGGAACCACAAAAAACCAGACACATTTAAAATTCAATTAAGCAGAGTTAGTTGTTTTAATTGAATTAATTAATTGCGCAAAAAAAACAACAAAATAAAATAAAAAATACAAAATATTTCAATTTCGTACACTTACTCGCATTCTCGCTTACTAGTTGCGTTTGTGGTTGAACAAATTTAATTATGCAGTTTATTATGCTTGACATTCAGCAACGCAATAGCAAACAAATATTGTACAAATATTAAGAGAGAATAGTTGACATAAAATATAAATATTTTTTTTTTTTTATCTAGAGTGAGTTAAGGTCGACTTTCCCATGTTTAAATATCTATTTTTGAAATAATAAGCAAAATTCTGATGGATGTTGCTTAAATTGATTTGATGTATAATTTTGCAGAGTTAATGCTTAGCTGATTTGTTGTTTAACGGATTTGCATGATATTTAGAAATATAAGTAATTTCATTAACAAAACTCATAGAAGTAGTTTCTGTGAGCTGCTTTCGATGTTTTGGTTAGAACCGTTCTAGTTTCCATATCTAATGTTTAGCCACATCGTGATATAAGAAGCAACTCACCCTTTGGTGACAGTCTTGTACCTGAAAAGGTAGAAAAACTCACGAGTTCTAGAATTACAGAAAAAAGCAATTATTGATTTGAATGATGCCAGCGATGCAGCTGAGGATATAGTAGTCTCTTCTGGTAGCAGCTTCAAGGAATACCATGCTGTATGGAAACTAAGTGGACAATGAGCACACTAAACTACTACTCATATGTACAATGTAGAGTTAAAAACTGTAAAACTTGTTTAAATTAAAATACATACATAAATATGTGCTTAATTTATAATTTTTATTTCAAATAATAGCAATTGAAGTATAATTGTTTAAAGCTACACGTAGTATCAATTGCGAAAAAGCTATCATTAGATTTACTTGATGTTCTAATTATTTTTTCTTTTACTAACGGAAAAGCCTTTACATTCTTTAGTATTTATTTATTTGCAAAGTCAAACAATATACATAAATCACAACTGTCGATGTAGTATGCATAACTAGTGTTCAATGGCACTTTATGAAAAGAAAAAAGAAGCTTAAAAAACAAAAACAATTAAGTTTTTAAATACGTACGTGCTTTACTTTTAACTCTGATCTGCAACAGTAGTTGCGATAGTAATTGCGACAGCAACAAGTAAGTGAGGGCGGTTGCTCAGAAATGACTATTAGAACATTAATTTTTATTATTTTTAATTTCAACTTCATTTTATTATTGTTTTATAATTATTTATTAAAACATTTTTTTGCATCACTGAACGTATGAACAACATTTAATAGAGACAATATCACTCATACGTACGAGTACGTACGTATGTAAGCAATGTTGTCAAGTAAAATTTCTCACTTTCGCTTCATTATTTCCTATGTTTCTATTAATATTTGTTTATTTTAAGCTTGGTGTTGTTATTTTTTTTTTTATTAAATATTATACATACATAAGTATGCACATAACGCTTTTAAGCACATTTTGTTTAAAGAGCTGCAGTGTAAGCTTAGTTGTGTGTGTGGGGAAGTGATAAAAACAATTTTTTTTTGTTTTCTTTTCTCATACTTCCTCTTTTAAATCCAGCTGTCTACTTGATGCCATTTAAGGGTTAAATTTTATGATTTTTTTAAATTTATGTTTCTCCATTTATTACGTTCAATTTTCCTGTACAAAAACACAATAGTTGTGTCTGAGTATTGTTTACATACAAAATTTATGCAAATTTATGCCGATGGTTTCTATACAAAACGAAAGATGCTGACAAAATAAAAGAAAAAAATCACACAAATCTTAGACTTGAAACCTTTTTTTTAGTTGTTGAGTGTTTTTATATATTTTCGGTTGGAAGGTTTTTTCCATTTGAATTTACTTTCTTTCGTACTGTTTGTTCTGTATTTTTCTCAATCAATATGTGGAAGAAACCATTTATCTTTCGAGACTTTTTTAATTCAAATCGTGTGTGCTTGGGTGTTTATTACAGAACGATAATACAATAACTCTTTGTAATCCCTACCCGTTTAATGTTTTAGTATAGCAAGTATTCCATTCAGTTTGTTTATTTTTCTCTCCTTTTTTTATCTTATATTTCTTCTTTCTTTCGATGTTTTACTTAATTTTGCATTTTATGTGGCTTGTGTTTGAAATAAATTTTGGTTTACTGAAGATTTGAAATGTAATTCAGCACATGCTTTTTGAAACATATCGATTTACAATTACAAAACTTTTAATATATATTTGAAAAAAAAAACATGATACAAGACATGTGAAGAAGTAAAGTATAAACGCAACGTTTAAATGAACAAATTGATCCAATTGGTATGAACTGTATGTATCTGGTAATTACAGCCATTGGTTTGGGATTTTTTGTCACGTTTTCTGTGATTTTAATTAAAAATTGAGAACTGAAATAAAAACGAGCAAAAACAATTAAAGCAAAAGCCTGTTAATAGATTTTTGTCAAATTTAATCAAAAAAAGAGAAAAGTAATAGCAATGGCACACCTGCTACTGAATATCATTTCGTTTTATTTTATTCACTACTTTCGATAACAAATAATAGAAATATTTAGCTTAACAGGTGTCAGCTGAAAATGAAAATTCTTTAGAGAACTCAATAAAACAACTCTATTGACAATCTTGGATAAATGGTCTAGCACCATGGCATTTGACAAAAGGGTTGAGTATTCTTTCACCATATACTAACAAAGAACACAGAAATGCACTTGGCACCGTAGTTTATATGGGGTATTTTATTTACCCAACACTTTGCGATACTTGAGCAAAGTAACAGCTGACAATAAAAAATAAAAACAATGGAGAAACAAAATATATTGGAAAATGAAAATGTAAAAAAACTCATTAACAGAGAAAATCTTAAGAGAAAAAATGGACTGAGCAAAAAATACTTATAAAATATCATCTATAAGCTCCGGAAATAGAGATAAGAAAATTTTAAGCAGCTTTTAATGAAAAAGCATACAACAAGTGTTCCTGTTTAGCTTCATTTTTAAAAAGTCTATAAATCGTTCTTTTAAGCTCCCCTTTGATGTATTTTACGTTCTTAAACTTAAAAGGAAATCAATTTTTTTTTTTGCAAACAGCTGTGAGTTTAGTATTTTGTATGATTGTTCTTACACTTAAACAAAAAAGTCGCTCACAATTTATGGCAAAGATTGTGAACTGGGCTAATGCATTGTGCTTATTGATTTTTATAATTTTCGTTTTCCTTTTTTTCGGACAGGTTATTAGAAAATAAAACGAGTGTCAGCGATTTCAAGTAATTGTTCTGTACATACGTAAATGTTAAATTTGGGTAAATTCACACGATAAATTCAATTTAATTTAATTTTTATTTCAACCATTTCGCATTTTGAATTTTCGCTATTAAATTATTTATATTTAATACATTGTAGCCAAGAATGCAAAGCAGTATAATGTAAAAAAAAAATTAATCAAAATAAAAACTAGATTATAAGCAAAAGGAAACTTTCGACAAATTTGCTCCTGGCATTGCTTAGGTATTATTAGTTTTTCTGTCATCAACTTGCTACGTGAACGTTTAGCCAGGATCTTTTTATCAACATCTTTTGTGTTAATAAAAATATTTCAGTTATTAAAAATTGTACAAAAGAATTTTCTTTCGAAAACAAACAAAAAAACAAAATCTCGTTGCAACCCCTATAGAAGGACAGACCGTATGAGCTAATGGTATAACCAGATTTTTGTTTTTTGCAAAAGATATTTTGTTCGCAGTAGTATTTGGCCAATACAATTCCTGCAATGACTTCAGAAACAAAATTCTTGACTACTTCGATTTGAAATCCATAACAGCAGCGTAGACCTGTTGCCTGAATCAATTTATTAAATCTTATATTGACTGTGCTGATGCAGCCGATTTTATACTATTAATTAGAAGGTTGCTAAAAATGTTAGCGAAAACCTTTGATAATGCGAATTTTACCAAATCATCTTTACAGCTTTGAATAACTCATTTCGCAGTGAAGTGACATAAGCAAGCTTAAAAGCTAGGTGTGAAACCAAATTGGATTCAGACTTTTACATAGGATTGAGACGCTTTGATCATATGTATAAGCAACGTTGAGAAGACGTGCCAGATTTGAAACAGTAGTTAATGAAAAACACTAATGGAATTAGTACCTGTTATTTTAGGAAGTTCGGCTCTGATGACATTGTACAACAATAATTGTAAAAAAATAATCAAAATAATAAATAGTTATTTTCTTTAAAAATTGTATAAAACATTTAGTTCTTCTCTGCTTTGAAGCTAAATTTTTTCCTAATATACTCGTACATACACAAAAACATATTGTTTAGACATTAATGTGTTTTTTTTCTCTTTCTAAAAATCATTTAAAAATATTTATAAAGTCCGTAGCAAGAGACACTACATACTTTAAACTAAAAATATTTGTATTTTATTATATTTCAAGTTCAATGAAAATAAAAACAAAAAAATTAATAACAATTTATCATATATGTACATAGCAATGTACAATTAATGTCACAAAGAACTGGATAGTAATAAGTCAATGAGGTATACACTATTAACCAATAACTGACTACAAATTGTATTTCCAATATATTCTAATTTTTTCTTTTTTTCACAACTAACAAGTACAATAAATGGTAAAAACAGTCATTTAAATTTGAGTTTTTTAGAGTTTAAAATAACTGCAGCAGTTTTTAAAACTCTACGGATAATTGAATTGGGAAAAAATATACAATTTTTACCTCTGCATCATGTTTTATGTAAACAAACAGTCAATTCTAAAAATTTTTCAATTGCTGTTTTAGCAGCCAAACACTGACAACTTTTTTTCCTTACAAAATTCTTAAAAATTGCTTTTGGCATTGGCTGTCAAATTTACTTGTCAAAGACGAAATATATCATAAATCTTATGAAATCAAAAGAAAAATCCCCAGTCACAACAATCGTGTCACCAGTCATCAGACTCGTAACCATTAATCCAGATATCAATCTTGTTTATTTTTTGCTTCCTTTATACTCCACAAAATATTTTATCAAAAAACCATTAAATCAATGATACCGACATTCATATACACACACATTCACACCGTAAACATTTTTTTCCTTCGTTTTTTTTTTCAATTAGGGATACATTGACGACATTAGGGACACATTGATATGCAAAATTTGTTTTTTATGGCATTTTAAAAAGTAGCTCTTAAATTATAAAATGCTTTTAGAGCAAATTATGAAATGTAAAAATGAGTGAATTATTCACACCATCAACACGTGTTCACATCACATCACTTATTAAATCAAACTGAAACTTCACACAAAAAGCTTTTATCGAAATAAATCAATATAAAGATTAAACGGTTGGCTTATAATTGGACGTCTTCAATCTAACAATCTTGTGGAAGGACTTCAGTTTCACAACACATTTATAAAGTTTCTGATGAGTAGTGTTACCTAATGGCCACTGGTGATATTTTAATGTTGACATTTATCACCGAAAGTTGAAATCCTTTCTTTGATTATGGAAATTTTATGTACAAATTTTAAAAAACTTTCATAGATTATTACATACTTACTTACTTAGGTGGCTATTTACAACCATTAAGATCGAAGCGCGACGATCTAATTCGCTTCTTCTCCAGTTTCTAACATCACTCACTCTTAGAAAGGTCCCGATATCGATACGCTCCGTTCACGCAGATAGGCCCATATATTTGACGAAGAATTTTTCTCTTAAACACTCCAAAAATAGCTTCATCTGCTTGAGTAAGTATCCACGCTACAGCGTCATGTAGAAACACGGGTATACTACCGTTTACAGAGTGTAATTTTCGTCAATCGAGTTAGGTTTTTGTTCCCAAACTGCTTGCTCAGCCAAAAACATCATCTATTGGCAAGAAAGATTCTTCGTTTTATCTTCAAACTGATGTTATTCGTTGTATTTATGGCCGTTCCGACATAGACGAACTCATTTACTACCTCAAGGTTATAGTCACCAACGTTCATGTAATGACCCAATCACGTCAATTCTTTGCTCTTTAATACCATAAACTTGTGTGTTTTCCTTATTTACTGCCACTTATTTACCCACTTTTGCCGATATTCTTTCAATGCTATAAAATACCGCAGTTACCTCTCGTGCTGTACGCCCAATGATATCCATATCATCGGCATACGCAATTAGCTTGTGTTTTCTGGTGTATTAACTGCAGCATCATGTAGGATTTTTTCCAACAAAATGTTGAACAAATCATAAGATAGACCCTGTCTGGAGCCACATTTAGTATCGAACGTTGCGAAAAGGTCCTCTCAATTTTTATCTGATGATCTTGTATTTGTATTAATAAGGTTTGAAGATATACCAAATTGAAACATGGCCAGATTTTTACTTATTTTTAAATACTGCGTTAACATACAATTTGAATTCCTTAAAATAACTTTGAATGTGACACGAATAATATTAAATGTCAATGTTTCTTTTAAATACGATGTGTATTCGTTATGTATTTGAAATTTTGCTTACAGGTTTTTCTTATTTATTTGAACGGGCCCACTATAATTTGTTTCTAAGAAAAATTGTTTGGATAGTGAAATTGATTTTCCTGACATTTATTTAAGGAATGAATAAAAAGAAAAGAAAAAAATACAACTCTTAAGTAAAATAAAAGCAGCCAATAACAGAGTCCTTTTTACGAAATTTACAATAAATATTTGTTAAAATTATTTCATACTACAGTGTGTATTATAAATTCCTTTCGCTTTGTTATTTATTGGGGTTAGAGTTACTTGAACTGAGTGAGGGGAAGTGTCTCTGTTATTTATTTACATACATACCGCCATAATTCTTTCTTCCTTTTTAGTTTTATTCAAAAATTATAAAACAAAAACAAACAAAAAATGAAGGAATAAAATTATAAAATTCAACCCCATGGGTATATTAACTGACATATTTAAATAAAACTCCTCGTATATGTTAAATCTATCCTCAGAAGAATATTTGTTTGTTTTGTTTAAGAGAAGGAGATTTAATTTTAGAATTTTGAGTAGGATTTATGATTATTTTTTTTATTTATTTTTAATTCTTTTTTCTATCTTTTAAATAAAACGAAATTAAAGTTCAAACATAATGTTGATAATTGACGTAATTGACGTAATTAAATATGTATGTTGTATACGTATTCCCTTAACTGGTGAGAATATTGTTTTAAAAGGTGTCGAATAAAAATTCTACGGCAAAATAAGAAAAGAAAATTATTCAAGTTGAACTTCAATTACATGGAGCGACAAAAAAAAACCTGGCAAGTGATACTATTTTTCTGATAGGCGCTTTCATGTACCTATAAGCTGAATATTACGCGATTTTAAGTTCCTTTTCGGGAAGAAAAGAAAACGACATAAGTAGATATCATTAAAAAGGTCTGTTTCTCTTCTTTCCAAAAAGAAATTCACAAATCGGGTAATATTTAGCTAAATTATTAACCTATAAGTGCATTAAGGATCGAAAAACCGGTTTTTTTACTAGTAACTCTAGATTTTGGAGGTGTTTTGAAAATTCCAAAGTAGTATTATTCCCCAAATCAACTTTGTTCGTTTTTGTCGCACCGTGTTATGTTTCCAAAACAATATGTACCATATTGACATACTAAATAGGATACATTTTTCAATTTCTTTGCACATTTTTTTTTAAGTTAACGAATCAATTTCAAAAGAAGTGGAAATGTAAGTGAAAATTTAAAAAAATCGTTTTTTTTTTTTGCCTTTGATAGACCTCGTGTGCATAGCTAATTGCATACACATGCCACCTGTGCCATATTCCATTGTAAAATTCACATAAATTTTTGCTGTTGTTTATGGGATTTGTTTTTTATTTTATTTTTTTCTTCCTTCACACATGATATAGTTTTCACAAAAAAAAAAAAAAATAAATAAATAAATAAATAAATACAAATTAAGAATTTTACTGCATCATTCCTTAACACAATTTGGTATTTTTATGCACCTACCACCTCATGAAGAATAATTTCTTGGGTATATTTTTAGTTTATGGAAACAGCTTCCTTAACACAATTTGGTATTTTTATGCACCTACCACCTCATGAAGAAAAATTTCTTGGGTATATTTTTAGTTTATGGAAACAGCTTTTAACAGAAATTAATTTTAAAAAATACATTTTTGAAAGTTTCCAAAATTAATCGCATAAGTGAAATTCATAAAAAGAACAAAAATCTATTAAAAATTGATTTACTTTATTATACTTTACGTCAAATTTTTAAAGTTTTTCTTTTCTAACTTTTTCCACAGCATCCATAGTGTTGTAAAAATCTAACTAAAGAATGGCGGTAAGCATCTGTCTTTGGCAGTTAACATCTGTCTGCTTGGTGGCATAGTCGCTCAGCAGACAGTAAAACGTTTAGTAATGACAAGACTTGTTTTTTTTTCATAAACTGTAGCTTTTCATTATGTAGAAAAAATATATTTTTACAGCGAAAACATTTTGGGTTACAGGGTTCAAAATATAATTATTAGATTATACGTTTGACTGGTTAACTTCTTAGCTCATTTCCTAACCTATGTCCTTATGATGCTTATCAGTGCTTAACATTTTTTCTTCATCATAACCAATCATGAAATGAATAAATAAAGGCTTTTGCTTGCAGTAAAATTCAATTTACATTTTTATCTTTCAGTTAAACTTTTCCGTTTTCTTTTTCTTTTGCAATAAAAAGAAGGAATTAAAACAAATTGAAAATCGTTGACTATAAAATATCATTGACTGTGGGTGACTATAAATAGTTTTAATGAAGTTATGATCTGGGCAACAAATAAAAGTATTTAACACTGAATAAATAAAAAGGGACACGATATCCTTTTACTCGTATCTGTCCATCTATCTGTTCTTCCGTCCATACAATCACTTCTATAGCCCTTAATCACAGTTACTTGTAAAAATTGGAAATCGAAATGGAAATGGAAAGTTTAAGTTTTACATAAACTGGCTAACACGTATGTATATGTGTATATTGTTGCCTTATGCTTGGGAGTGTATTTTTTTATGTACAATGGGTTTGTAAGATGAGTAGGAGGTGACAGTGGAATCAGATGCATACGCTATCTTTTACACGAATGAACATCACCAAATTTGTAAACTTAGCGCGTTTACTGGGCGACAAAAATCTCACTTGGTTTTCTCCATAAATCCAAAAATACAACTTTTGGAATTCCAATTTGGAAATTTTTTGAAACAACAAAAAAAAGATACCGTTACACTAACACACTCTATCATTGCTGTCTTTTGTGATACGGTTTTCAAATGGTTGCCTTTATTCGTATGTGTGTAAGTGTGATTCTATATTTTGTTGTTGTTCTCATGTGTGTCCTTTGTTAAATTCCAATAGAGTCAACACTTTTCCCTCCACGTCAATGATGCAAAGCCATACCAACAACCCAAGCCACTTGATATGCTCTAATAGTTTTGCTGTTGTTAATGGTTTTGGAGAAAAGCTATGGACCCGTTTATGGGGTTTTTGTCACTCGTAACAGAAATTAAAGCATTCAAGCCATGTAGTTAAAGACTCAATTCTTTTCTTATGTGGTTAAAACCTAAAGCAGGACATTTATGGTGAAATCTGAAAAATTTAAGATAACAATCTATTGCTGTTTATTTACGAATCCTGAATCGTGTTCTCTTTCATGTAAATACAGCAAAATCTGTAATCATAAATACACTTGTTTCGTACATTTACATGAATAGGCGTGTACGAATGCCAATAGTTTAGCAATTCTAAGAAATTGATTTTGCACTCAATTTAGTAAACTAGTAGATCGAAAAAAAACCCTGTAAGCTGAGCTGTGCTGTGATGTGTATGTCTAACGAAAGTCTTTTTTTGTGAAGGTGTGAATAAGTGTCTACATGATATTAGATTTTACTAAATAACCAGTAGACTACTTGTATCACATTTGTTTCAATTTAAAAAGTAAAATCACATTGGTAAGCATTTTTCATGGCTTCGGTATTGAGCGATAAACCAAATTTTACAGTACTTGTATAAAAACTGTAAAAACGTATTCTATGTTTTATAAAATTTTCATTTTTCATTCCTTTGTGTGTGAAATTAAGCAAAATATATCGATAATTTTGTTCAAAGGGGCAAAACAAAAATATCATATTCTACACCTAGTAACTAACATTATATTACGTAACCTTTAAGTAGAATAACGACATTCCGACAACTTTTATATTTCTACAATATAGTTCAATTTGCTTGATCACAGATAATTTAGATATTTTATTTATTTATTTAATTATTAACAAATAATTACAAATTAAAGGTTAATATTTAAAGAGCAATGACAACATAGGCCTACAGCTCAGAAAGAAAGATCGAATCAATTTTGAACTCTGCATTAAGAAGTGCCCTAGGAGCTTTTCGTACTACACCCACGAAAAATCTTCTATTTGAATCTAACATTTTACCACTTACTACCCAAAGGGAAATTGCAACTTCCAAACTATTTACAACTTTGATATACGATAAGTCCACGCCACTTAGAAGTATAGTGAATAAATTAATTCTCAGGAAAAGAAAACCCAGAATCCCATCCCTCATTTATAGGGTTATACAAAAATGCTATACACTGGATATCCCCTTTAGAGCTATTCCTTTCATCGACAATGGTAACCCCCCATGGTTTTTAGATGTCAATATATTTGAAACGTCTATGACTGAGTTTAAAAAATTATTTTCTAGTCCCATTCAATTTAGGTCCCTATTTAGCGAAATTAGGGAAAAACTTTCAACTCATAAATTTTTGTTTACTGACGGTTCTAAAAACAACGATTTTGTGTCAGTTGCTATCACTACGGAAGATAAGATTATATGGAGATCATTGTTGCCACCCTACAGCTCGATATATACGGCCGAAATAGTCGCTCTATACGAGGCGGTCATATTTGCAAAATCTCAAGCGGGTAAATTTGTTATTTGTACTGATTCTCTGTCGGCTATTAAATCTATTAGAAACAATTCCAACAACAATATCTATGCTTCCCGCATTAGGGACACATTGATAAATGAGTACCCGAATATCTCTCTTTTTTGGGTACCAGGTCACTGTGGAATCATGGGCAATGAGTTTGCTGATTGTGTTGCTAGGAGTGTACAGGAATATCCAACATATAGCTTTGCAAATTATGATCGAAATGACCTTAATAAATTCATCTTTTCTCACTTTGCAACAACTGACAGAATACAAATATTCGAAAATACATTTACTTGGTACCGGACAATTAACACAGACCGCACGTCTATTGACAATTTAACCTCGAAGGATATCAGCAGATTGGATGTCGTTAAGTTTACTCGTCTTAGACTTGGACACACTAAATTAACCCATGGTCACCTACTGTATCAAAGTCGCATAAATTATTGCGACTGCGCTAGTAACAATAGCGATCCAATTCACTTTCTTGTAGAATGCAATAAATTTGACAGTATTCGAACGCAAACATTTGGAAATACTAATCCCAAACTATATTTATCTGTTTATTCTAAAATTAACATTCATTTAATTTCGCAATTTCTAAGATCAACAAAATTATATAACCACATTTAAAACTTCTCACTTATATTACAACTTCTTTATATTACAACTATTATTATACTATCACATTATTATACTTTTATATTATCATACTACTCTGAGATAATTTAGATAAATAACACAAGTCTTTTCAATATTTACTGACTAGAAAAAACAGATCTAAAAAGTTTTCGTTTATTAATATAACGAATAATATAATAATTTACACAATCTTAGCACAATATTATTAAAATAATAAATAATAATAAGTGAAGTCATTTTATCTACACACGAAGTTTTTCTTGAAATCTTGATTTAATTCAATTGTTAAATATGATGGTTATTCTGTTAGTTTTTTTTTTTTTTAATTTCAAGGATATTTCTTAAGAAATTTACCCTTCGCTTGTTCATAAACATTCATAAATACGTATCATGTAACAATATAATCGTCGCATACTTATTATCTACACTTTCCTTCCTGAAATGCTGTTTTTTATTCCTTTCATGCCATTAATAAACTTTGATTGAATGTTTATGTCTTACGACTAAAACAGAATTCATTTTCAATATTTCAATTAAATTTTTATCATTTTCTTCTTTATTGATTTTATTAGTTTTATCGTTTAGCTATAGTTTCTTTATGACACTTTTCTACATCCCATGTGTTGTGTGTTGGGGTATTTCAATACATTTATGACTCTGTTAAATAAACAAACAAAAATCCCAATAAATAGGCAAAAAGTTTTGTTTTATTTTATGACAATGTGAAACAGGCAATTTAAGACTTGATGGCTTTTTAATACATTCTCATAGAACCTAAGAAACAAAAAATGAAAACTATCAAGTTTTTGACATGGTCATGTTATTCGTAAACAACATGTGTTATGTGCTAAACCAAATGAAGAATAACGTGTTTTGATTATAGCCTTCTCTCAGTTTGAAAATTTTAATTCAAAAATACTTTAAATTCCAACAAACATTTTTTGTTTGAAATGAATTTATGCCTGGAAAATTGTTGGCTTATTGATTCCTGCCTCATTAGTGTACCATACTAGAAAGCTCGGCGCGAAATTTCGCTTTGCAAATTGTAATTGTATTGTATTTGTATTGTATTTAATACATTTTAAACACGCTAAAGTGGCAATGGTTGATTTTTCTTAGATAGATGATCAGCAAAGTTTGAAATATTGTTGGTTTATTGTTATTTTCACATAATTTTTTATACCAATTTTTTATCCAATTTATTTAAATAATAGTTCATAAGAATTTAAAACATCTATTGTGATGCGATGACAAAGAGAATCATAAACGTATGCCAATGCGTATGAGTAATAAATACAAAATTCACTAAAATGTTGCTTATACGCTCAGAGATGTTTAATATTAAATTGAAACATTAAAACATTCGTTTAAAAAATAAATTCAATTGCAATGAATAATTGGTAATAATAATGAAAGAAAATTAAATTTCATTTCATTGCATTGTACACTAGTTTTTTTTAAATGCCTCCTATACAAGCATTTAATATTGTTCGGGTATGTGTGTGTGCTTTTAAAATATGATTTGAATAGTTGTTGAAGCACTATATCTCATAATCAAAAAAAAAAAAAATGGTTATTATAGACGTCGTTGCTTAATTTTATATTTTTGTTTGCTTTTTTTTATTAACATACATACATACACACATACATATATATGCATGTAGAAATGGACCAAATAGATGTTTTAAAATCGCGTAATGCAGCATTTATTTAAAGAGAAAATCATGACTTTTATTTTATTACAGTAATAATTTACAACTGCAATATGTTTCAAATGTGCAATAATGAAACGTTTTATAATTTCATTTTGTTTAATGTTTTCACTAAACAAAAAAAATACCAAATTTTTTTAAAAGGTCTTTTCATTGCTAGAAATATTATAACTTTTATAACATACATATATATATACAAGTATATATGTATATGTACAGATATATATAAAAAAATACATCTTTTACTCTTTTGTGAATATTGATTAAATCTTTAAATATTTTTCTTCATTTTATATACACACATCTTTGATTACGAGTACATATGTATACAAATATTTTCTGTTTTCATTTCTTTTAAATTAAATCAAATATGAAATAGCCCATATAGAATGAGTATTTTTTATATGAATAATATTTGTTTTTATTTTCAATTGTTCTAGATTTTATGGCTGTGCGAGAGAAATTTAAATAAAAAAAGAAAAAAATGTTTTTTAGTTTATTTGTACCAATGTAAGTATGTATATATGTATGTAATGTGATGCTTTGTGTATATAGTGGAATGAGAAGAGTTAATTTGTAATAATTCATTTAACAGAATACAATTAAATAGAAATTTTAAGTTTAAGTTAAAAAGAGATTGCAAAATAGTGTTGGAAAATGCTACACCACTTTTCAACATTTGGTAGTATTGAAAACTTATCATTTTTTTTTAATTTTTAATAAAAATTGTATGTTTGTATGTATATAATTATTCTTTCTTTCAACATTAAAAAAATATCTTAAACTTTTCACTTATTTTATTATAAAATAAATACTTAACAATTCACTCTTAACTTATACACATAAAGTGTATTACATATGGATGTGTTTGCAGGAAGCGTTGTACTTTTAGATAGAATCGTAATTAAGCCGTTAAAGTTTTCTGTAGCACTCCAATGAAGAAGTACATTTCTAAAGCCTTAAGCACTTATTTTTAAGTATTGAGCACCGACAAATAAATAAAACTATTCGATACTCGTTAGCATTACTCAGTACTTTGCCAGCACTTGCACAAAAATAATTATATTATATGTACGTATATATTAAGGAATATAACTTAATCTTTCTATGAATAGTTGTTTTTTACATTTTTATATTACAGAATTGGCCAAATAATCACAAGACCTTGAAAATTTAATACTATTTTTAGGTCTATTGTTAAGTTTATATAATATTAAGTGACAATAATTACAGTGTTCGGTGACTATCTGATAGCGTTGCTCACCAAGTAGTAATGTAAGCAAAAGTAATGGTTTGAAGCTTCGCTAAAATATATGTGACTTTTTAAACTTTCACTTTTATATAAAGGGTCCGCCAAGTAAATTTTTTTTTTCTTTTGGAAATGCTATAAAAAAAAATAAAGAATATTTTCTCAAATTTTTTTTTATTTGAAAGTACAATCCTTCCGGTTTATAATAGAAAATAATTTCATTCAAATGGCTGCCTCGGCTGACCATGCAGTAGCCTACACGATCGATCCAATTTTTAAGCACATTATCGATTGTGTGCAGCTGTATTTCACCAATGGCTTCACGAATATTGTCCTTTAAAGCGTCAATTGTCTCTGGCTTGTTGGCGTAACACTTATCTTTGACGGCACCTCACAAATAATAGTCCAACAGTTGCAAATCGCAGCTCCGAGGTGGCCACACGACAAAGGCTTTGCGGCTGATAATGCGATCTTCAAAAACAGGACGCAAAACATAGAGGCTAGCTTCGGCTGTGTGGCACGTAGCGCCGTCCTATTGAAACCAAATATTGCTAGTATCCTCCTCTTCAATTTTTGTGAACAAAAATTCGTTCAACGGCCACTCCTTGCTCATTTTCGAAGAAAAATGGCCCAATTATGGTTCTGAACCAAAATCCGCACCAAACAGTGACTCGTCTTGGGTGTATCGGCTTTTCAATGTATGCGTGCGGGTTTTCTGTGCCCCAAATGTGACAATTTTGCTTGTTTTCATACCCACCAAGATCAAAATGAGCTTCATCTGAAAAGATGATTTTTTTTGACAAAACCGGCATCTTCTGTAAGTCGATTGATCAAAGTAATGTCGCAATATTTCCCAGCGTTGTTCAAGCGTATACACAACCATATTCGTTCAGCGGAAAGATAAAACTAATTATCTGTCAAATCAGACGTGAGCTAAGTGTTACCATTCACGAAATAAGCACTAGTTGAAAAAGAAAACGTTAGATGGCGGACCCGATACATATACTCTCTCCCACAATCCATGAGTAGAAGTGATTTTCTGAATGCTGGTTTCTTGCCTGCAAACAATTCATTTAATTATGATCAAAGTTAACCTAAACGAAAAAAAGTAGTTTGTACTCAAAGTAAGGTTTAGAGATGCTCTCATAGAATTTGTTCAGTGTCCTTTGTTGCAATAACGAGGATGAATAAGCAATTTGTTTTCTAATATTTTCTCTTTTACCACCTTTTTTTAATTCGTATAATATTACTAAGGCAGATATTTGCACTTAAAGGTTATAACTCATGTGAGTAATAAAATAATTGAAATAAATCTCTGAAGGCATTTAAATAAAAAACAAATTAATGTGAGGAATTCATTATCAAGTTAAATTTGTTTTTTAATTAAAATAAATTTTTATGCTACAAAAACTTTCAGAATAATACTCTAAGAACAGGACCGTAATAAATAATCTTGAAGAGCCTGCAAAAGTTTTCTTTTGTATCATGACTATGATATTTCTTAAAAATTCTCTTTTAATTCTTTCATTTACTTTTGGGTCTTATTGCAGCATAATGTTAAAATACTCTTTATTACAGTTTTGCGTCGAATATAGTTTCTTTTTAATTTATTGCGTTTGTGGCTTGGTGGGCTCAAACGAAACAATGATTGCAATCGAAAGTAAATCAATCAAATGACTTGTGGTATGATGCGAGCCTTTTCTTTGTTAGTACAAGTGTTTTTTCATGAATAAATGCTAGGGTTTGCAAAAATTTTTACAACATTTTACTTGAAGTTGTAAGTGCTTCGAATTTTTGGATAAATATACATAAGTTGGTAAAATTTTTGTGGAAGTTTGGAACATTTTAAGAAGATATAAAGACAGAGTGACAACCGTCGGCACTTGCATAATAATGCATCAAAGAAAAGCACTTACTGAACTTTAATAAATTATTCATAAAAATTGACAAAATGAAAGAAAAGTGAAATTTATATGTAAGTAAGTACTTTAGGAATACAATACTATTTATTATTATGTTTTATTTATTATTGAAAATCTTCTTTTCAAAAGCAATGCAAAAGCATTTCTCTTTTATTTATCGTAATCTGGCCCTTGGCGGAAATGTTATCAAATAAAACAACAATTTTACTTAAATAAATTAAATTATAATATTCAGTTCCAACGTCAAGCTCACATTTTATGGTATGGAGGGGGAATCGTGGTGGCTCCACAATTGAAATTCTAGCACCGAACTACATAGAAGATGCAACCAAATTTCAATTGAGAAGTGCAGAGTGTAGAAGTAGATTGGACTCACGTTGCGAAAAGAAGTCTGAAGGATGGAATAAAGTATGTAAACAAGGATCTCAGCTAAACACAAATCGAGACAATATCTAGAGATTGAAATAAATGTAAAGAGTTTTGTACGACACAATGTGGCCACCTAATCGGCATTACAACAATAAATATTACCAAGAATAAATGCATTTTTCTAACCATCTACGTGGCCGTGTTTTGAAGGCATTAAAGGCATATCAAGCGGGTATTTGCTAACGAAAATATACGAAAAATCATTAAAAATGTCTGCAAAGTTTTAACCCAAAAAATTAAATGTATTCGCTATGACTGCGAATATGATTCAAATTATAAGAAAAGAAATGAGTTCAAATTGTAAAACAAAGACGAACTCATTCAAATTGATAAAAGCTCTGCTTAAACTGGATAAAAAGACAAAACAAAATTCCATTTTATCATATTACAAACGAAAGAAAAAGAAGCGTTTCTTATTCTAAAGTAGTTAAAAATGAAATAAAATAACAATAGATATTATGTTGCACGTGTAACATCATATACCACAGCACATACAGTCATATTTACATACTTGCTACAAAGCGCGTAATTTTAATAACGTAAATACTGATGCACGGTGACATACAAAAGTAATTAAACTCATTAAACGTACATTTATAGAGCGATAAACTAACTTGCCATTGTTCAAAAATGCTTTCACTTCAGGGTTGGAAGGTGAGTAAGAGAGCTAAGTAAACTGTTGAAAATTTTGCCCCAATCTCCCATCTTCACAAATGCTTCGATATAATGTCACTTACTCGTATATACAGTTACACAATATTGTAGTGACTACAATACATGACTGGGACTGTTTAATTACTGTTTTGTTTTTCATACAAAACATTTTAATTAAGTTTTAAAATTTTAACTGCAAAACGAAACAATTTCAAGTATTTACTGAATGGCTGACTGATTGACTGTCACACATACTGTCTTAAAAGATGTTTTCCAAATGGTTTTGTGCGAAAATAATGTGGCTTTTAAGCTACTCGCACTTAAATTGCAAATTAACTTTAATTTAACATGTTTCCACTAAATGAGTGGAAAATTGTTTACGTTTCTAAACTGTATTGAGATGAAATACATTTGATTGTTTTATTGTAATTGAATAGAAAGTAAGTGTTTTCTTGTTTTGTTATTGATGTTTAGTTTAAATTCGAGTTAATGTTACTGAAAGGCTATGAAATCATGATTTGGTTGAAATCAATTCTGCTATAAAAAAAATAAATAATAGATAGCATTTCCTTAAAAAAAAACTGATTGTTTCCTTATTTATTTCCCTAATTTAATTGTAAAAGTTTCCTATTAATTCTAAATGCTATGAAATGCTTAAACGTTCATTTTATTTGTACACTTTATATATAAAATAGACAACTAATGATTTCATGTTTATGGTAATGAGTTTTTAATGAAGTCTTAATGAATTTAATTATTATTAGGGACATGAAACACTCAGCAAAGAACTGACATTAAAATTATGGCTTGTTGACTATTAAAGAAGAAGAAAATCATATTTTTCTGGGTACTAAATAAATGAAAAGCAAAAAAGTAATATTAAGGTATGACAATATCATTGAAAAGAGAAAATAAATATTCATGCGCAAAGTGCCAATTCTACAAATAATCTGTCTCTGTTTGCCGAAGTTATTTTTTGTAGTTTCAATTGAAAATCTTATCCAGAATGCTGTAAGGTTTCCTTGTTGAGTTTTTCGTCTACATTACAGAATTTATGCAACCTTAGCTTAGTCAAAAGCGTTGGATGCACTGCTTTTGGTAGTTAGTTTGAGTTACTGCGTACTGTGACCACTATGGCAATGAACAAACAGACGAGTTGACCTGTTAGCCAGAACGAGATCTACTTTGAATACCTACAATGCGGTTTAAGTCGCAATTTCGCTAGGATTTATTAAGCGTATTATCTCCTTCATAAAAAAAAATTAAAAACGATGACGCAATCTGAGCCAAAGTTAATGTGACAAACGCATTATTCAAATCATCAAGCTGTGTCTGTCAAAAGAAACAGATTTCAACACTGGCCTACAATGTATATGACATTACATCTTGCAACTTGTGTGGTCTTATCAATATGTAGTGCTTTCGACTCTACTTGATTGCTTGATCGCAGTGAACTACTATGTTAACCAACTAACCAATCAATAAGAACATTTTTTAAAGATCTCAAAGAAAAATGACTCCGAGCTCAAATTAAAAGAGATAAATATATAGATCATATATACATATATATGTATGTATATAATTGCTGTTAAATATCAGTTGTTTACTTTTGAATTTTTTAGTTGAAATTCATATTTATACGTACATACTATATATCGTCACCTAAAATCCAAAAGGCCGTAAGCGACCAAAAACTCAAAATTGTTTTTTCGCTTGTTTACGATGTAACGTAATTCACTAAATTGCATTTTTTCTTAAAATATGACTCACACTAACTGCAAAAGCCACAAGTACAATGCCAAAAATTGTATAAATCAAAAAGCCGTAAGTACACCATACAATCAAAAAAATAAATAAATAAATTAGAACAAAGATGCTAAAGTCTCCATATATTAACCACATAATTATATATTTCGATGGTTGTTTCTATTAAAAACGAAATAACACTTTATTAACTCTACTCGTATAGGTCAAAAAGACATCAGCAAGAACATAAGAAATGGCAACATCTTCAAGAAATCAAATTGCAAGTATTTTTACTATAATATGCCATGCTTAGACCAAATGCATAGAACTTTACTTTGCAATGCTAATTCGCCTTATTTCCATGTATACAAAAAATGTATTTTCATTTTTTATTCTATAATAATACACATTTTAGTTGTAATAAATTTAGTATCATGTACATTTAATAAACAGGGAGTACGAGGTAAAGAATATTTACATTGATTTTGGAGAAGAGGAAATATAAATTTTTTATATAATATTTTTTTATAAATTTATTTTATTTTTAATGAATAAAACAAAAGGCTGCAATTTGTGTATATATTCTTATTCAAATAGCATTTTATTTTCTTTTTTTTTTTTCTTAATCAATTAGAAAAAAACTTAGAAATTAGTGATGACATCAGTAGTTTAAGTACTTGCAAAATACAGTCATAATTAATTTTTTTTATAAAGTAAATACATAATATGTTTTCTATGAAAGGAAGTTGATATTTTATAAAGTTTTTTTTTATTAATGCCGTATTTATAATTTGTTTGTAACCTCATATTGTATTATTTTATTTTAAATTCACTTTTTATTTTTTCAGATTATCTTTTTCATATTTTTTTCAAATAAATTATTCTTTTTCTCAAGTAATCAGAACAGCAACGAAAGGTTTTATTTGCCAAACCATCCAATTGTTGTCGTCTTGTAATTTTATTGATTGTAGATTGTAGTTCAAATAAAATAAATTTTGTGTTTGGTTTTAATTAAAAATCCCTTATTCAACACAGTTTTGTGCACCACTGTTTGTAACCTTTTTACAGGCAATAACAATTTTTCTATACTTAATTACTCCGTCTGTTTACAAGTTTATAAACAACAACAATTACTCTACAGCTCTTTCTACTTAAAGATCTTCCAACCCCATCGTAGTTATAACTTAGGTTCGATCACTTCCTTTTCAACCAGATGTTATCCACACTTAACTCTCTTTACTGAGTTAGCTTCAACTAAACTGTTTTTTTTTTTACTCCACTACTAGCTTCACGAGTTTACTACTTGTAAACTCTCTTCACACCAATAACATATTCGCTAAGTTAACTTTACTTAAAACTGATCGCTGAGTAAACAATACATCGAAATCTCTCGAACCTCTAGATATTTCAGGTAGATTCCATTTCTTTCTTTTGATATATTTTTAGTTCTTTTGTAGCCATGCATATGTAAAAATCTACCTCTTTCAGCTCTTAGTATTTGTTGTTGCTTTTTGATTGTCTGTTACTTGTTTTCTTTGCTGCTTAATTATTGTTGTTGCCATGTTATTTCCATTTACTTTGTCTCTGCTAATGGTTGTTGTTGTAGATTTGGTTATTTGTAAACAGCACGTATAGAGTTGTTCTTGCAGCTTTTGTTTATTTATTTTAGCGATGTAATAAACGCAGAGGTTCCCAATCTTTTTTACGTAACAATATATTAAGCAATTATAAAACGATTTCGTTTGTTTTATAAATAAGAAAACAAAATTCAAAGATTTCTTGCATAAATTAATTAAAACTGTTTTATTTGTTGCCAAGAAAAATACTTGTGTTAAAGCCCTGAAAACCTTTAATATCATTGTAGCCAGAAAACTTGAAAATAAAATCCCTAAAAAGAATTTTAAAAATATCTTTATGTAGTAAGTCCAACACTTAGAAATTTATAACGTTATCTTAAATAATCATTAAATAGAAGTATTGATCTTAGTTAGTGCTATTACCACTTCTCATTTAAATCAAGCAATTGCGAGCAATTAATACTCTTCCTTAATGAAGTTTTTGCTTGCGTATAAATAAGCCAATAAAACAGTGCGCAATTATTTCTTCTGAATTGGGCTGAAAACTATTGTTAAATAATATCATCGCATTTCTTATGCATCTGAAATTTATTTAAATAATCTATACAACTTGGCATCACTGCTTAAGTAACATACCTTTAAAGAAGAACACTTTGCTTACCAGATTACTTTTGCCCTCAGAACATAACAAAAACATGAGCAATCAAATGAGCACACAGTAGCGTTTCTATGGCTTTCTTCTGAGGTTATTAAAAGGAAAAAAAGGAAAATAAATACTGCTAAAACCAGTTGCCAAGAATTCCTCAATTCATTCATGTGTTCCATTGCCATTTATTTAATTGTAGTCAAAAAAAAGAAGAAAAAAAATTGGCGTACGAGTAGAACTTAACTTGTGTTAAGGTAATAAAATATCTTTCGTTAAATAACAATAGAAAAGGATGTAGAACACGATATACAACATGCGTAAGTATGGCAAAAGCAAATTAGTTACCGTATCGATTGATAATTCTCCTTGCAAAGATAACCTTTACGATTACATATCATTTTGAGATTTTATTTTGAATTTTATAGTCTGGGATGCATTTTATTTACGAGAATATTGTTCTAAAAATTGTTCTTTTAGGCAAAATATCAAAATATTTATTACTTGAACACGTGTTTTATTTTTAACTTCAAAGAAATATAAAAAAGTTCTATTTAAAGAGGATTAAAGGAATTTAAAACTGTATAAGCATCTGATAGATTTAAATATAAAAAGTACAACAAAAACAATTGCTTTTGCGAAGGCAAACAATTATAAAAATACATCTGTTTAAGTCACCACTTGTACGTTCTTATTTTGTAAATTAAGCGAGTTATTAACTTATGAGTTAAAAAAAATATTCTAAACTTACTTATTCTAAACAATATTTGAAACACATCGAGCAAATAGCCTTTGAGGATACTTTGGCACACTAACTCTTTTTACTAAAATATTCCATAATGATTTTTCACAAGTATGGTAGAATTTTGCTGATGACGAGGTTAATTTCTTACATTTTTCCATTTTTACTCCAACATTAAACTGTCAGCTGTAAAAGTGTTTAAAACTCTTATAAAATGATGGTTTTATCGATTTTCTCAGTATATTTAGCTGAATAAACGCATTGTCAGGGGTTCTCAGTCAGTTTTGTCACTTTAGCTGATCATACATGTATGGGTGGGAAATAACGTTTTTCTTTCGATTTTTTCCGCAAAATTTGTCGTAGGAACCATGATGTTAAGTGTTCATAGTCATTTTTTTCGCACGCTCTATCCAAAAATGTATAAAAGTCATACATTTTTTTGTCACCATTTTTTCATGTCTATTTCGTCAATGGGTACCCAAGCCACAACCCACACACCCCAAATTTCACAATTTTCTAATACAACTAATTCTCTTATAAAATGATGGTTTTATCGATTTTCTCAGTATATTTAGCTGAATAAACGCATTGTCAGGGGTTCTCAGTCAGTTCTGACACTTTAGCTGATCATACGTGTATGGGTGGGAAATAACGTTTTTCTTTCGATTTTTTCCGCAAAATTTGTCGTAGGAACCATGATGTTAAGTGTTCATAGTCATTTTTTTCGCACGCTGTATCCAAAAATGTATAAAAGTCATACACTTTTTTGTCACCATTTTTTCATGTCTATTTCGTCAATGGGTACCCAAGCCACAACCCACACACCCCAAATCGCACAATTTTCTAATATAGCTAATTCTCTTCTATTGGCAAATGGCGACTAATTCAGATTTTGTGTTAATTTTGGAAGCCCTTTTACTTATATTACAGTTATACCAGTTCTGTGGCATGAATATTTTTTATACATTCAATTTTTCTTTTTTTTTCTTATTTCATCAATTACTCGACATAAACTTTATGTTTATCCTAATCGAAGTTTATTTTTACCAAACAACAATAAAGAATTCGCTCTAAAAATAAGTTATAAACATATATTAGAAAAATAAAAATATTGTGAATGAATGAATAGGAGTATTTTTTTAATAACAAAAAATATCTACTTTTCTTTCGAACAACACTGAACATCTGAGTCATTATGAAATAATATATTAATTTTTTTTTCTTATAAAGAATAATTTCTTAACAATTTATTAAAGGACATTTTTAGAAATTTTTTATTTTTAAATTCAATGACGCTTAAAGGTACAATTTTATTATTGAATATTTCCTATTCAATATTGTACAGTATAACAAAGAATATGTGTTCAATTTAACAATTCTCTTGTGAATTTTATTAAAGTTGTATCTTATGTTGTTTTTATTGTAATATTTATTGTATCATCAGTAGGAAAATATATAACGAGATTTTCTGCTATTTATTGTTTATGGGCTTAACTATTGAAAATATTACGGGTCTCCAATATTGTCGCATGTAGCCATAAATTTATAAATATTTTTCTTGTTACTTGTTTTTTTATTTCAAATTTTTATTTACATTTTTTTTGCCGTCGATATTTTTTTATTAAACAAAAATCTATAATTTTTCATGACCTCTTTGTGCAGCGATAGAAAAAGAAAAGAATGACAAAAAACAAATCAAGCATCGCTACCTACACATGTATGTATGCCTACAAAATACAGCAACAACTTGCAAAGAGTAAACATTTGTCAATAATACAATAATATACTTCCTTAAGCGGAATGAAAACAATAAAAACATAATATTCATCAAATTAAGAGAGTAAGAGAGTGTCTATGAGAATACTAAAATAAAACAACAACAGCAATAATCTTATTAATGTGCCTGGCCAAAGGACAACAACAAAGTTCACAATCGAAAAAAGACACACACGTTCACACATAATGTTCACACATAAAAATTGAAATTGGTCAGCAAAATAAACAATTTTTTTTTTTTGTTGACGACGACAAAGAGAAAAACAGAATCAGAAAAACAAATAAAAGTTCCAAAAAAGAAGACGAAGGAGAAGAAAAGTGAGTAAATAAAATCCAAAAGATTAAAAAAGAGAATAGAAAATCATTTAAAATCTGCTTTAATCGAAGGCAATAATTTTGTTGAGCAGCGTGTGTGCGTATGAACGTGTCACAAAGAACATACGACGAGTGAAAATCTATTCTGGCTTATTTATGTTTTTCTCACTTTATAACTAAAAAGCAAACAATTGCAAATAAAATACAGTGCTCGATGAAATAGCAAAGATATTCACTTTTAAAGCGCATATGTGTTTTTATAACGTGTGTGAGCTTTATTTGCTAAATAATTTTAAATACTTATTTGAGAGGTACTCGGGTAACCATAAGTTTTGCATATTCCCCGTAGTAGAATGATAGTATTTTTCCTTTCGTTTCAACAATATTTATAGATTTTTGTACGTATCTTTCTTAAAAAAAACTTTATTAATAAGAAAAAAACAAAGAGCTTAGTACGACTATCATATATATGTAAGCTGCAGAATATTTTTTTTCAGGTATCAAAGTACTCTATCACTCCGTTGAGGGTGCCACTTCTGAAACACTTTAAGAGCTAAAATAGATTTAATTTAAAAAGCAATAGACTTATAGGAGTTCTGACGAAGTTTGGATTTTCTAGACCAATATTTTTTGTACACAATAAATAGGAATTTAAAAATGAATTGTGTACCCGGGTAACATGTCACTCACAAACATAAGTGTTCAAGCAATTAAACTGCTTTTATAACGATTTTAATAAATTTACATGAAACAAATCGCACATCCTTTTTCCTCACAACGCTGACTATTTTGAATTATGTGTTGGCTGATTTTTAATTACAGATAACACTTTAAACTCTGGTAACTGTTATGAGAATAAACGTTTATAAAGCAAAAGGCTGTATGAAACAAAAGGTATTTTGTTTTTAATTAATCGTGAACTCTATATGAAATTTTCAATTGCAATAATAAATCAATTAACCCCATACTCATTATAATTTAACAGTTTTTGTGCAATAAATAAAATGTTAAAGTGTTTTTATAAAATATGTTATTTTCTTATGGCCAACACTGTATAATCAATTTGTATAACTTGAATTATTACATCATAGTTCAAGTAGACCTTGTAGTAATAGATTATCTTGCTAACCAGTAGCAGTAACAATTTAATTCGTTATTAGAAAATGAACGTAAAAATTTATTGTTTGTTATTCTAACAAATCAATATGAGGCCATATTCGCATACACACATATAACGTACAAACTCGTAGATAAAGACGTTAATGCCATTTTAAGAATAGTATTTCAATAAACAAAGAACCTTAATACTTTGTTTTCAATTATTTTGTAGTTTGCCAATAAGGCTGTCTGCCTGACTTTTATGTTTTATTATTATTACTACTCTGATAAAAGAAACCCCTTACAAAGTTCAAAAATTGACTGAATTTTGTTTTCTTTTAATCAATTTGAACTTGACTATTCGCACGTTAAGAAACAGAAAAAAAACAAAACGAAAAATATGTTCTTGTTGTACTTTTTATGAAATTCAACTGAATTGACTGAAATTGAATTGAAATTAATCGCATTATTTTGGGGACACTCATTGTATTACTCCTCAGACGCACTCATCCATTGAAACTGGACAAAATAACGTTGTACCATTTCGATAAAAGCCGTTTGTATAAAAATACAATTATTCGCTTCTGATAGTTGTTGTCACTACTGCTGTTGCTTGTGATGTTGCTGTTGTTATATTAACAATGTGCCAATATTTAGCAAGGACCTATTTTTAGATGTCGATTTTAATGCTAATTTTATGACTGCTGTGGCTACACTTTTTAAACACATTTCCTTTTTTTTTTCTTGATACTTTATGTGTTCGTTTTACTCGTTATTTATGAAAATTGAAATCCAATTTGAAACAGTCTATTGAATTGAAATGAACAAAGAAATACTTGAAACATTATATCTTATAGTGAAAGATGACCATTGAATAGAATAGAATAGAATTAAATTTCGTTAAGCATAAAATATATTTTAATCAGTTTAATCGTATTGTAAAAGTAGAACATAAAAAAATATTAATTAAAATTTATGCATAAAAATATGTTAGAAAGGAAACTTTGATAATAATTTAATTTTATATAAAATATTCTAAACGTACACCAAGCATCAGTCAGATAAGATTTTCTATAAAAGGGAATGCTGTTTATAAAAACAGCACCGATGACTTATCTATGGTACTTCTTATGCATAAAGACTCTTATTATCACATTTTGTAAAGCATTAATAAACTTGTAAAAAGGGCAACTTTTTAACTGTAACTAAGTAATTTATTAAAAGAGAAATGGTTATCGACTTTTGAAGAGATATTCATTTTTTTATTTTTTCAGAATTTTACAATTAACTTAATGAAAAACTTCTACAGAGTCTGATAAAAGCATAAATTTCACATGTATGTATTCAGATTAAACATTTTTAGTCTGCAAATCTTAAAATTATTTTTTTTTTCTGTAAGACTCCCAGCAATAAGATTTTAATGAAATTATGTTTCACAAATTTCTTCATTTTTCATTCATCCAATTTTTAGAACGCAAAAAAGGCAAAGAAAGGCAAAAAAATAAAAAAAAATCAATATAGTAACACGTTGACATAAAAAGAAAAAATCAATGTCAAAAATCGACTTGTGTGTTTCAACAAAGACTTAAAAAAGCAGGAACTTTATCTATCATCAACAGACCGAAAAATATAAGCATGATTAACAAACAAATTAATATTTTTAAATGTGACACACCGGTGGTACACATGGCAGCCAACGTGTTAAGCAATAGATCAAAGTTATTTTAAAATACCATAAAATTAAAAAAAAAATATTCTTCTCAATAAAATTTTTATAAATGTCAGAGTCGAAACTATTTTGACAAATAATTAAATAATTAAATGCTTAACAGTTCAATTATTATAACATAACTAATGCACACGCTGCCAAGTCTAGTAGTTTTTTGTCCAAGCACCCAACACTCTTTTGGGTGCTATTTTTTATTACAGCGAGTTGAGTAAACATTTTTGTTCTTTTTTTTTTTTCTCTGTCACTTCTCTATGGAGCATATTGGCTTTCCACAAAGCATCTATTGCTTTGTTTCAGTTTCTTTAATCAATTTGATATTTAAAGCTGAGTAGATGATGATTAATCCCGCTGTAGCTTCCTCCAAATTATTTTTTTTTTTGTAGTGGTGAAGATCCCTGTTAATTGGTGGTGATTTTTACTTTAGCATTGTAATCTTTTCCCAGTAGGTGGCGTGCTTTTCCTGATCATTCGTCTGATGTTTGTCATTATCACCAGACGTATGCGACGAGAAGGGGGTCGGTCATCAAGGGGGAGCTTTTTTCTTTATTTTTTTTTTTTTAGATGCAGTTGTCTGGAGAGGGAAGAAGTTGAAGTCGTTTTTGTATTATTAAACATCCGAAACCACAATTAAAGTTATTCTTCGTCATGTCCTCTTGCTGCGGCTCGAACCTGGGACGTTTGTTTTGTTATGCGTGCACTTTCGTGAAATAAAGATTTTATACGAAAAAAACATGTTCGTGAAAATTTTATTGGTGTTATATTTTTGAAAAAGAAATACCAAAAAAATCATATACGAGTACACTCGACGGTGGCAATAGGAAAGAAACAGGAGTCGATCAAAATATAAAGATACTAAGAAAATGCCATTTATTCGTTGCTGATGATGAAGCATATTTTTGTTTAATTTTGACGAAAATGTTAATTAATGTTTTATTTTCTATATGAGTACATAGTAACACTGGCTAGAAAACCCTTATAAAGCTGTTCTGGGTTGAATCAACATTGACTGTTTTAACAAAATAAAAAAGTGAGAAATAGAATCTAATGCAACGACCAACTCAAAACAGCAAAATGTTGACATTGGTATACCAGTTTAGAACAAGCTCAGTATAAACTAAGGCCCAATTAGACCAACAATCCCGATCCCGAAATTAACCCTGAATCTCCTACCGGAGCAAAGATTCAAAGGCATAACATCCAGGGCCGTAGATTGTTCTCCGACCACACTACGTACAATGGACAAAATTAATTTGGCGAAAAAATTTGTCGCCGACCAAGCCGCCACCTTTAACACATGGATGTAAAGCGGTGTTAAAGCAATTAAGGCCTCCAAGTCCACAGTTGAACATGCTCTCATTCCCCCCTGTTATATCGACATTGGCCATTTTAGCACCAAGGCACATAAACATCATATCATATTTTTAAATAAATAATACATTTTGTTAAAAAAAGTTTGAAAATTTCGCAAGTTGCACGTTATAATATTGTTACGTTTTTACCCTTTTACAAATGTGTATTTATGAGTTCGTAGATTGCAGTTAAAATAAAATAAATTTTGTGTTTGGATTTTAATTAAAATCCTTTATTCAACACAGTTTTGTGTTCCACTCTTTGTAAGCTTTTTACAAACAATTAAAATTTCTAGTCTTAATTACTCTTTTGTATACAATTTTGTTACAACAATAATTACTCGACAGATCTTCGAACCCGAATGTTGTTACAACCGCAACCTCTTCAACCAGAGTTTAACCACACTATACTCTCTTCAAACCAAAAAACACGTTCGCTGAGTTTACACCAAATAAATTGATTGTTGTTCGCATCGATGCGCTTTATATATGGCTGAGTAAACGACACATCAAAAGCTCTCGAATCTCTCGATATTTTAGGTAGATTCCATTGCTTTCTTTTATTTTCATTTTTGTTCTTATGTGGCCATGCGTATCTAAGCTTCTACTTCTTTCAGCTCATGTTGTTTGTTGTTGTTGTTTTTGTTGGTGCTGTATTGTTTTGTTTTACTTTATTCCTGCTATTGTTTGTTCTTGTCGACTTAGTTATTGATAAACAGCACGTATAGTTTTTTGTGTTGCATTTGTTTATTTAATTGAGCGATGTAACAAACGACAGGGGTGCCCAACCTTATTTTCGTAACAATATGTTAAGAGTACCACGAGTATAGGCGTGGTTGTCATAATTTTAAGCACATACATATAAGTAGTTCAAGTCAAAGCATTAACAACAATGAAAAAGCTACAACAACTACAATTTTTATAGAATACAATCTATGTATGTTTTTATGATTAAATAACTAATTTATATACATACAAATATTTAATAACAACTACATGTTATACAATTAATCAAAATTAAAGGAAATTAAAGAAAAACAATTATTCACTTTTCACAGAAAACATTCACATATACTCGCAGTATAGTTTTAATCATACGCTATCAATATACTGAAGTATTATTACAAATACACACAGAAATTCTTATATCCTTCCGAACAGAATACATACATACATACATTCATTTTCGCAAAACTGCAAACGAACCATCGAACACCGTTTAATTGTTGACCGCAAATTGTATGTTTAATTCAAAAATTGCTGTTGGATATTCATTTGCTGTAATCAGGGTTTACCTCTGGAACAATTACCAGACTATTGTTGTTCCAGGTATAAATTCAAAGAAAATAAAAGTAATTCTAATTGATTGAATTACTACGAATTAAGTTGGTCATACGATAGTTTTTAAAAGAAATATATTTTACTTAATTGTATGCAGCTCACATTGGGGTAATTGATACCGAAAGTGGGAATAAATTTAAAAAAAATTATATCACTTGAAAGTAGATAAAATACTACATCACTAGGCATAAAAATATTTTTGGTATCATATTCCGTTATACTGCTACTTTCTTTCAAAGTGAGTTAAGCAAAGTTAAGTGAAGTTTTTATTTTGCCTACAAATACAAACATTCCATCAACTACTAGTGAAAAACCTTTCTTGCTCATATATGCTCCTTTTAAAATTAAATTGATTTATGTTTATAGATACATGAAATACATATGTATGTATGTATTAAAATTATATAGTATATGAATTACAACAGAGTATTTTTATGTACCACGTAGGCATTTGGGGCGTATTCCAAGTAACTACTCGTATAATGTTATTTGAAGTCAGTAAAAACCCGGCCTTTCAATCCTTCATGGATAGATTCAATTTTTCGAATGGCTTTGACATTTATCGTATAAACTCCCAACAATGCGTTCCTACCAAAACACAGGCATTTCGGCACAAAAAATAAATCTTGACCTCAATTTAATAAAGCGAATGCACGTCATAATGGTGACTGTTTCAAATGGTTTTCAAATAAGTATTGGCTTTTTCGGGAGTTTGCACTTGATACCGCTAAATGTTTTGTAAAAATGTATCCTTTGGATAATATGTCTCCAACTGTTTTTCACAAATATTTAATTCATGAACCAGAAATTATAAATCATGCCTTATTACCGATAGGGGAGTTTTTTAAAGAAAATTTTAAAGAAAATTTTAGCGAAAATGTTCGAGAGAAAAATCGAAATTAGAATATATTTTTAAGACTTCTAGTGACTTCCGATCCCATTATTTCCCATTATATGAGAAAGTTAAAAGAAAAAGAGGTAATAATTTTCCACAAGAAGCGCTGAGCTTATTAATATTTGAACAAAATACAGAAAATCCTCAATACAGTGATGATGACGACGACGATAATGATGATGTTGATGATGATATTGAGAAAATAAAAAAAATGTCATTAAAAAATATATTGAATTTATTTCTCGAAAAAGGCTCCCCGAATTGATTCCCACCTTAAGCATCAACTACCCCACTGTGCGGCGTATGACTTATCTGTACAAAGAGAATATGCTTAAAATTGGAATGTGTTAAAGGCAGTGTTAAGAATATCATTTTTAATATAATTTTAATTTTGATCATATATACATAATTACATATTTTACATATATTATCATATATAATATATTTATGATGAAATATTCACATTATTTTGGATTTCACATTAATTAAAATTAACATTAATCTGTCATACATAATCTTTAAATAAGTTCTTAATTTAACCTCATGGCGAGAGGTAGTAACTTTGTTCTCATCGCAGTAAAGTAAAGTTTATCAAAATAAATATTTTATTTTTGTTTTACGAGCTTTAAGAGGTGGCATATGTGCACACTAGACTGGTAATTATAAGGCGCAGCATATTTTTTTTTTTTTAATTTTTCGATGGAAAATCTCTGAAATTGTTGTTTTTGGAAACGGATCGGGCAAAGATTTTTCTAGTGTGATTTGTGATACTTTGGAGAAATGGGGCATGCTGCAAAAAGTTCAAGCTTTCGCGTTTGATACAACATTTTCCAACACCGGTAAATTAAATGGAGCTTGCACACTGCTAGAGATGAAATTAGGATAGAATATACTGTTTTTTTTTATATAAATTTTTGGATATAAAAGAAAAAATGTCCGCTAATTTTGCAATAAAAAATGTGTTCGCTAGTTTTGGTGAAAGTCAGGTACCTGCGTATAATTTTGAATCAACCGATTTTCATGATTTATAGCTTATTTTATTCTCAACACTTGAAGCCTTAGTCTAAGTGCTTAACGTGTAAAATTTTCACTCTGAAAAATTTTTTATGACTAAAAAAAATTGCTCTAATTTTGCAGGAAAAATTATATTTCGCAACTACGTTATGAATAACTCCGAAACTATTGAAAATACAAAAAAAGTTATTCGACTGATTCCTAAACAATTGGTGGTACTTCGATTAAAATCGGTTAAGTCGCTTTCAAGTTATGATGAAATATATTGATATTACAACCATATTATGAATAATGGAAAAAAACTGCAAACTGATTTGAATTCAGCGCATTAAATTACCGTAGGAAAGATATTTGGTTGATTCATTCCGATACCTTGTTGGCCAGTGTATTCGGTCACCTAGTGCAACGTGTGCGGGTCTTTAAATTAACTTAAATAATTGATTCTTTTATTTTTCTTTAAATACTTTTACAAGAAAAATGAAGAACAATTTTATTTTTAATTTTTTACTAAAAAACCATTACTAATGCTGTTACTGTTCTGTTCTGTAGCTTCATTTCTTTACACAATTATGCGGCAAAAGTTTATCCGTAAATTCATTCAACATAAAGAATATCGAAATAAAAAAAAAACAACAATAACAACATGTACATCGTCCACTTAAGTCTTATAAGCATATACCGGTTTAATGAATTTGAAATGATTTCTTAAAGCGAAAATAATTGCAAGAAAAAAACGATGAACAGGGTGCATTCTCATTTTCATTTTTTAAATTAATACCACTCCACAACAACATTCATAACACCTTACATTGTAAGAACATTGTTACTTTTGATGGATCTTTTTGTATGTAAGTATATATGTATTTTGAAATTTGTAGTATTTCTTCTTGTTTTCCATCGTTATCTGGCTTTTTTACACAATTTATTTTACATTTTTAAAACTTATTTACTGTTACAATAAAAGTCAACATCCGGTGTGGTGTGTTCACAAGTATGTGTGAAATATTTCTTTTTATAAACGCTATCATTATACCCTGACCTACACTATCGCATGTAATTGAAATACATTAAGCTTGTGCTGATGTTTGAAACACATACAAATCGTAAACAAACACTCACCCACTTTAATTGTAAGAGTGTATGAGTGTATGAAAGTATGAGTGTCAAAGTAAACTGTTTAATTAAGCTACCGCTGCCAACTTTTACGTTAATCTGATTAAATTTTGGCACGAATAGTTTGTACAACTATTGCTGGATTTGAACATGATTGGTACATACTAACGTTTAACGCTGCAATTAAGCTTGAAAAAGTGTCGCAAGTAATGCTTTTGTCTCTGTTAGGAAGTAAATAGTCATTGTTGACCAACTATAATGTTCTTAATTGTATTTAGTTTTTTTGATTCTTTTAAAAATCACCGAATTCAGAAGACGGCGCTGTTAAGATGATAAAAACAATAATAATAATCGTCGATATTATGCATATGAGAACAAGGTTGACTAAACAGACATGTGTACGAGTATGTCTGTAAACATTATCACCACACTGACGATTTCTTTTAATTTCTTTTTTAATTCCTTTTTTTATTAGCAGGTGTGGAGAGGAAACTGTGTCACTTGAATTTTTGTTTGGTTTTTTATTAATAATGATTATGTGGTATGGTATGGTAATGTGGTATATCAACAAATATAGACAACACATACTCCAATAAACATGTAAGAAAGGATAAGAAAAAAGGACACGATTATTATTCACACACATACATACACATACCTCAAAACTAAAACAATGGTTATACATTTATGTATGTACATACGAGTATGTACGTATATGTATGCTTATATGCAAATTTATGTAATTGTGTGAATGTTTACATATCATATTTCCTGTTATATTTTTACTTACATGCGACCCATACATATGTATGTAAATTTATATAAACTTAGGTATGAGTATGTAGAAATTTTCCATACATTTAGGAATTCTCATTTTAAAGGATGTCAGTGTGCATGTGTACTCGTATGTTAATTTATTTACTGAATTTGTAATTTTCTTTAATGTTTTCATCTATAGTTTGAAAATAAAATCAACAACAGAAGCTGCACTGTTTTTATGTAAAGCAGACAACTTAATATGTCAAAAGAAAAACAAAAAGAACAAAAAGCAAAAAAAAAGAAGAAAATGAAGAAGAGAAGACATGTTTATAGAAACGAAAGCATAAAACTTAATTGCTTGTTTTATGTGTATTCCATCCATACTTCCGTAGCAGGGATCAGTTATTTCCTATCTACCAACATACATACATACATATGTAGTTTGATGCAAACATCTTAATGGAGTGGATGGCGGCGTCTGATGATGAAAAAGTTTTTGGCCGGAAGAAGATTTCACTAAATTTTTTATTTTTCTTTCCAACTTCTATTGCGCCTTTTTAACTGTTTTGTGGTAAAAGTGATAGATTCGTGATTGTAGGCCTCAAATGTGTTTCTTAGTTTTAGTGGATTTCAACCCTCTTGCTACAATACATGATGCCAACAGCACATGATGGCCATTATTTTTAATGGCAAAACTTTAAAACACACATTATTATAAACAACTTTATTGTTAGCCGTTACGCTAAAAAATCTTAAACTATGATGACATGTACTGTGATTTGGTATTACGACTTTCATAAGCCACGATGCCACAAAGTTTTAACAAAAACAAAATATTTTTGACGAACAAGAGTTTTATACATTTTGATTCACATTTCTTTATATTCTTGTATTGAAATACAATTAAATAAATTAAGAGAATAAATTCTTAATAAACTTTTAGGTTTTTTTCCTTCATTTTTCAATATGTCTTATAAAATATTTCTAAATAAGTTTTCCTTAAATTTCTTTAATTTCAGCAAATTATGCATGACTCTTAACTATTTGTTCAATTAAATGCATCAGCAGAGAACTTTACCAAGCCAAGTAAAACAAAGTTAATCGGCTATGAATGCAAGATATCGTTTAAACAATGATTATTACAAATTCAATAATAGAAAAATGTTATGCAATAAATAGATAATAAGACACAAGAAGACACAAGAAAAAATATTTATTGAAATATTGCAGAGCCAAAAGGACTTAATTCACCATCGTATTAAGTATTTCTGAGAATTAATAAAAATGTTACTTTTTAGCAATGATGCCAATCAAACATTTTCTATTTTATTATCATCAAATGCATTTGAAAAGATGGATTTACTATCGCCATCTGCAGCATCATCGGCCCTCTGGTTGCCAGCTGCATCATCGTCTTCATCATCATCTTCATCATCCCCCGAACCGGCAATATCGGCAATATGGAATTTTGATAAACTGCCATCGGCCAAGGCTCTCTTAAACAATGAATGGTTGCAGCAGAATATGAGCCAAATGCTAAACATATCGAGCGATAATTTAACCCACTTATTCACTAGCATTCAACAACAGCCAATACCACAAACAGAACGATCGCCCATGCCTCTCATAGCCACACTGACAGTCTGCTATACGTTGATATTCATAGCTGGGGTTCTTGGAAACCTCATAACTTGCATTGTGATATCCCGTAATAAAATTATGCATACAGCCACCAATTTTTATCTCTTCAATTTGGCTGTATCCGACTTGATACTCTTGCTGTCAGGTAAGTTTACTTCCTTCTCCTTAATTAAGCACGAATTGAAATTTGTTCAGACAATTATCGAACAGTACAAACCACATCACTTTTGCTTGCTAATCACTGTCATTATTAGCCAGGCATATGATTATTAATGCCATGTACGAGTACATTTCTATTTAATATAATGTCTCTCCTGTCACACCACCCCCTTTCCACCTTTAAATATTGTGGAAGTAAACGGTTTGGGCACTACTCTTGTTAAATTGAAGAAAATAAAAAAATAAATAAATATAAAGGGAAAAAGTAAAAACAAAAAGAGCTTAAACGAATCGTGAATAATAAAAGGGACAAAATAATATTAACAGTGAGTTATAAAGATCTGTTGAAGGAAAAAAAAAGTAATCGACTACTTTTCATTAGTTATTAACAATAAAACACAATTATTTTGTTTTGTTTTGTTGTTATCGTTTTACAGAAAATATAAAGTCGACAAAAAAGAAATCTCCAATTTAAATAATTATATTCTTGGCAGTGCCGCTGTGGTATGATAGGTAAGACACCCGCCTACCAACCAGAAGGTCGTCGGTACAATACCAGGCCAGACCATCTTAAAAAAAAAGAAAAATTTTTTCGACAGCGGTATCACCTCATAACAGTACCTAGAATAACTGGCATTTGCCGTTGGGTGCAGCTCACTGACTGAGAAAAGTCCTCCCCATGTTTCTTCATGGAGTGTTATGAGAATAATAATAATAAATAATTCTTGGTAGAATCCCATGTGAGAGTTTTAATATTTGTTCGACAATGACTATACATACATACCAATTCAGGGTATGCTAACGCTTTGGTTAGTAAAGGCTCTCTTAAAAGGTATTTAAGTTATAAAAGACATGTTGAAAGCACAACAAAGTAAATAAAAAACTGAAAAATCAAAACAAAATTATTATGGTGCATCAGACAACAATCGCCACAAACGGAAAAGGGACTAAATAGGCAAAATTTCATTAAGTGTTTGAAGAGGGAAAATTTATTTGAAAGTAAATCCCTTAAATTCCCAAAAGAATACTAATAAATTTTTTGCAATCAATAAAATGTAGCATAATTAAGAAAATAAACCGCAACAGCAAACATTATTGTTTTAAAATTTTCATATTTTTTTCATCATTTTCAATTCTACGTCATTTTATTTCATTTGAAACAATCAACTTGATTCAACATAAATTTGGAAAAAGTTTGCTGAACTTACGATAATATTGAGTTGAGATGCCTGTAATGCAATGACAAATATTTCCAATAAATGACACTTTACTTTAATGATTTTTATCTGTATTGACACTTTTTTTATTCATTATTTATTAGCTTGAATTTTAAAGAAGGAGATGACACTTTTGAAAAATCTCTTTAGATCTGATAGACATTTTTCGTTGACAATAGAAACGAGTAAGTTTAGAATTAAAAGAATTGGTTTCTATCTTTAAAGATATTGAAATTTAACTAATTTTATCATTTATTTGAAAAGCTTATGGAAGCTAGATGAAGAAATCCATCCATACACTATTTATTTGTCTACTATGTACAGTAGTGGACAGCTATTTGGGGACAACAATTGTTTGTATACTTTCTCAAAGTAATTATTTATTGATTTAAAGCCTCAATAAAAAACAATGACTTTCTACTAAGTATGAAAGATGTCACGGCTACTTAGCCAATTCCGCCCACTTTTAAACTGGTGATTTGTTTTGACTGGCAAGTCATTTAGACCAAATTTAGAAAATTCCTCTCAAGATACAAAAAAAACAATATTTATTTGTATGAGAGGAACGTACCATGTTTACTTATCCGATTATTTTGCGCCTACTTATTTTCTGATGGTTTATATTAACAAATAAATCATTTGTATCAAAATCAGAAACTTTCACTTTTATCGCTCTCAAGATATACAAAAATCGATATTTATTTTTCATTAGAAGCCCACTTATCCCATCCCGTTTCCTATTTGCTGCACAACCTAGAATATGTGCACTGAATCGACATGCTAAGTCTTATTCAAATACCTCTACAAGGAACAGAGATAAACGAATGACCACCTACAGCGCCATCTGTTCAACATTTTCGACTTTTCTTTTTCCCTAAACCTTCACGTAGCAATTACCAACTAAATCGCAGAAGGAAGTATCCAATTTGGTTCAGTCGTTTTCAATCGTTTTCAATCGTTTTCAAGCATCCAAACTGATAAATTTTTTTATTGTTAAAAGTTAAGTTTACTGAAAAAATCAAAATCAAAAACGCAAACTACAAAGGTTACAATGGGAATAAAAGAAACACAATACGTATCAAATTCAAATAATTGAACCACATACATGTTGCAAGCCGAGTCACCGGTTACAGGTTTCCTTACAGATACTCGTAAAAGTGTTAAATACAAGCATTGGAAATTAATCATTATTTTACAACATAATTCTGTAGCTCCAAAAGTAGAAGTCTGCTCCACCCAAGTTCTCTTAAGCAAAATAGAAGTAATCGTTTTCGCACCGATTCAATAATGGCAATGTACGTGTTAAATTAAAGATCATATACATATATTAGGTCCGTATTTAAGGATGGGGCAAACAAAAGGGTGTATTAACGTGTCGTGTCATATGGATCTGTAAATTCATTCGGTCATTGCCTAATAAATAGATAGATATGATCATAAAATGAATCTTTTTGAATATTCAGTTCTTCAGTATATTAATAAGGTACGGTCGGGATACATTTGGCACATATAGGAGTGAAAAACCTGACTATTATTTTATGGGAATATTTGGTTTTTTTATTATTATTTTTTTTATTTTTTTATTTTTCAAATCAAATTATTAAAAAATGTAAATACACACACAAACACACATGTTTTCGTACCGTTATTTGTTTTTACATAATTTTTTAAGAAATGCTAACAAACAAGAAAATGTACCCATAAAATGTTTCCATAAAATAGTGGTTACGTTTTTTATCGTCAAATATTTGCCAAATGTGTCCGTAGCTTTACTTAGGCTCGTTGAAAGCTATCTACAGACAGATGCATTACTTAAAATATTTTTCATAGCGTAAGTACTCATAGACAGTTGCTAGCAATGTTTTGAGGTAATACCGCTGTTTTAAAATTTACATATGGTCTGGCCTGGGATAGAACCGAAGACCTCTTGAGTGGTAGGCACGTGTCTTATCTATCATTCACTATATATATTTTTTTAAATATGTAGTTCAAGCTGTTATTGATGGCAGTGACAGTCAACAATATTTTTAATGAATAATGTATGCAAACATTATTTCTTGCCTGTACGAATTCGTGAACCAAGAGACAAATGAAAATTTAAAAAATTATAATCAATTTGAAAAATAGTAACTACAGAACGTAACTTTGCTATCAAGGATCATACGAACCGTCAAATATCACATGTATATGCAATGTGATCACTTCAGGGCTTATACGAGTATATGTTGCTAATCTTATGATAATGAAGATGTCTTGTAACAATTTATGAAATTCATTCCCTTATTCATCCGTTTCATGCACTTGAAATTTCTTTACATTAAAATACACAATTTTTTGTCATTTATGTATATCGCATTTTGATTTTATAGGTATGCCTCAGGATTTATATAATCTTTGGTATCCTGATATGTATCCTTTTACTGATGTCCTGTGTGTTGTGGAAAGTATAATATCGGAGACAGCTGCCAATGCTACTGTCCTAACCATAACGGCATTTACGGTCGAACGTTATATAGCCATATGTCATCCATTTCGGTAAGTAAAGAAATTACAGTTATTTCTCTCATACAACTATTGACAGTTACAGTAAAATCTTATTACTGTTTGTGGTGCACACATACGTACGCATACATACTTACATACGTACATACATACCATAAATACCATACATACCATACATGCTAGTCCTTGTGTCTGTAAAAATAATTGCATTGCCAAGAGCAAATGTAAAGGCACAATATTTCTTTTTTTATGAATTTAATTGGTTTAAAAATGTTCTCAGCAATTAATAATCAGAGACAGATGCAGACACTGGAATTTATTTCATAAAGCACTGCTTTTAAATACTTTTGTATTAAATTAAATGAAAACGTTATAATGAAATTCATAAAATTAAATCTTCTTAATCATCTCTGGCAGAGTCATTTATTTTGGCTTATTTGCAGTATTTCTCTTTAATTTATTTCATATTTTATTCCAGTGGCAATGAACTCTATGTGTGAAATATTAAATTAAGTATGCAATTAAATAATTGCTGGTATCATAACCATCTTTAAGAATTTTAACACTTCTTTTCTACACTGACCGACAAATTGATAGCAATAAAGAAATAAATCAATAAGAATCCTTTTTTTGTAAATTTTGGTAGAAGAAAAACACTCGACTATAGAAAATACTTTGGCAATTGCATTGACAATAAAACAAAAAAACTAAATGCTTATGGACTTAAGGTCCAACATTTTTAATAATTTTTTTTTTTTAATAAATTTTTCTTAAAATTAAATTATTAAAACACTTAAACGTTTCTTGGTACTGTTATTTGTTTTTAAATAATTTTTTAAGAAATGTTAACAGAAAAGGACATATTAAGAGATGGGATTCTATGTATAAAAATGTTTAATAAAATATTTTTTTATGGGATTCCACCCGTTTAAATACCGGGTAGATTCCATCTCTAGGAATATTTAGATAAAACATATCTATAAAATAGGGGCTACGTTTTTTCGTCAAATATTTGGCAAATGTGACCGTACTCGTAGCTTTAGTATAAGATTAGACTATGCAATAAGCAAAAATACGTTTGATATTTAATATATTTTTTTTGTTGCACTGTGGTCGCCTAACTGCAAAAATCATCAGTATTTCAGATTCTATGGATAACATTTTTTTAAAGATTGTTTTTTTTTTTGTTTTCTAAAATGTGAGACTTGCTTTGTAAATCTTATGATAACTTTAAAAAAACTTATTCGATTTCGTTAAGCCAAATTTAAAAAAATTCCAAATCATACCAGCTTTAAGTCAATCTAATATCGTTTTTTAATATAACCCGTATTTTTGGCGTTATTGAGAAACATATCATATTTTTTTTTTTTTAGTATGAATCTTTTCATTTCACTATTTATTCATAAAGTTGCATATAATGGAAACACAATAAACCATAATTCATGAAAATCGATAGGTCATGTGAAAGTAACTAGTTTTGAAAAAAAAAACAAATTTTTTTTCGCAATTGCTGAAAATTCCACTGAGCGTATTCGACACTAATTACATACAATTACAACAAAATGCATTGTTACGAAAATAAGGTTGGGCATCACGGCGTTTATTACATCGCTAAAATAAATAAACAAAAGCTGCAAGAACAACTATACGTGCTGTTTACAAATAACCAAATCTACAACAATAACCATTAGCAGAGACAAAGTAAATGAAAATAACACGGTAACAACAATAACTAAGCAGCAAAGAAAACAAGTAACAGCCAATAAACAAGCAACAACAAATACTAAGAGTTGAAAGAGGTAGATGTTTACATACACATGACAACAAAAGAACTAAAAAGAAATTAAAAGAAAGAAATAGCATCCACTTGAAATATCGAGAGGTTCGAGAGCTTTCGATGTGTTGTTTACTCAGCCATATAAAAAGCACATCGATGCGAACAAGAGGCAGTTTAAGTAAAGTAAACTCAGCGAGTGCAGTTTGTGTGAACAGAGTTTATAAGGAGTAAACTCGTGAAGTGAATCGTGAAGTTATCAACCAGTTTAGTTGGAGCTAACTCAGTAAAAAGAGTTAAGTGTGGATAACCTCTGGTTGAAAAGTTTGTGATCGAACCTAAGTTATAACTACCTTCGAGCTGGAAGATCTTTAGGTAGAAAGAGCTGTAGAGTAATTGTTGTTGTTTACAAACTTGTAACCAGACGGAGTAATTAAGAATAGAAAAATTGTTATTGCCTGTAAAAAGATTACCAGCAGTGGTGCACATAACTGTCTTGAATAAAGGACTTTTAATTAAAACCAAACACAAAATTTATTTTATTTTAACTACAATCTACGAACTCATAAATACACGTTTTTAAAAAAGGTAAAAACGTAACAGTATTTTCAAAACTAAACTAAAACTTTCACTTTATTGGGAATCAAACATGTTTTTACCAATCGATTTCATGAATTATGGTTTATTTTAAAAAATCTCACACTTTAGAAAAAAAAAAATTTAAGAAAAGATGTTATCCATAGAATCTGAAATGTTGATGATTATCCATGGACAGAAAATTTTTTTCCATTTGTTGCATAGTGTTATTAATCGAGTAGATCCTGTCAGTGTAACTAACATATTCTTTAAATTTTAATACGTTAATCGCCACGATAATATCAGGGATGGAGTGGTGTAGTAGTTAGAGTGCACGCATAACAACACAAATGACCCAGGTTCAAGCCCCAGCAGAGTATATGACGAAGAAAAAAATTAATTTGTGGTTTCGAATGTTTAATAATAAAAAAGGCTTCAACTTAACTTCTTCCCTCCAGACAACTCCATCAAAAAATAAATAAATAAATAAATAAATAAAAAATAAAAATGAGCAACCCTGACCCTTCTCGCATACGTCTGGCGATGATGACAAACATCAGACGAATGATCAAGAAAAACACCACCTACTGGGAAAAAATTACAATGCTAAAGTAATTAGTAAGGATCTTCACCACTACACAAGAATAATCATATGGAGGAAGCTACAGCGGATTAATCATCATCTGCTTAGCTTGAAATATCAAATTGATTAAAGAAACTGAAACAAAGCAATAGATGCTTTGTGGAAAGCCAATATGCTTGCTTCCCTAGAGGATTGACGGAGAAAAAAAATCGCCATGATAATATCAGAAAAATTTTCACATGGGCCATGGTAACTTTATTAGACAATTTAGTTAAAAATGTATCACAGAAAAAATTTTTTTTGCCATAATTCCCGGAAGAACACTATTTTTTATGTCACACATATATGACTGACATAGTTTTATATTCAATATTTTTTTTTCTCGACAAGCCGTGTCAGTCTTATAGGTCTGACTCATCCAAACAAGATAAAACAAGAAACATAATGCAAATGTATTGTTTGCAGCAGACATCTGTGATTGACCTGGCCTTCTACAAAATCGCGTACGTCAGACATATATGTCTGACATGGCTCATGTAGAACTTCTTAGCGTCAGGCACATATGCCTAACATAGCGATTAACGTGTTAAAGTTCTCCAAAAAAATTATACTGAATTTATTGTTTAAGTGATAACAAACAAACCAATTATATTTATCCTTTTACAACTATGACTTCTAATATATGTCTGTATATATATCGCACTCTTAATCATGAACAATCAGAACTCAAAATCTGTAAACGTGCAGGAGAGACAAAAAATCGCTTCTAATAACAAAAAATTGTTCTTGATGACGTCACAACTCGAAATAATACTATTTAAGTGAAATAGAAATGTTCAATTACTCACAATCTCACTATCAACTAAAAGTAATACTCTATAGTTGATAATGTACAAGTGACACAGTCATAAACAACAAACAAACATAAAAACAGTCATAATATAATAATTTCTCATGTAAGGAAGACAGTGATCCAAATGAAATTTTCGTAGTCGTTAAAGACAAGATCCGTGAATTAGTTTATGGAACAAATGCGATTTTTATCAAGTTTGAACTGTGACTGTTCATAATTGAGTATGCGATATATTTTATTTGATTTAAAAAATTTAATCTGTTTACTAAGCTCGAATTGTATTTATTTGTGAAAAAGAAATCAACTAAAGACCATGAAATTAAGTTGTTGCATTTGGCTAAGCATTCACCAATAAAATTATTCAAATAACTTCTTTTGCCAAAATTGCTTCACACCTTTATCCACCTAACACCGCACCCTTACTACTTGTTTTTTTTCTAGATTTGTAACACCAACCGAGTAGATGCTACAATTATTTGTGTAACATTTACAGGCATTTACAAATCCTTTATATTTTTTGTTTTGTTTTGTATATAAAAAAAAATCTTTTTACCAACTTGATGAAAAAGTTCCCGGAATAACTTCCGCGGTCTCATTGTTCCGATTTGAGCTTTTTTTTGTTTTGTTAAGTTGCTACATCTTTTGTTGATAATCTCGCTATATCTTAGCGTAGCTACATAGCCAAGAGTACATCTGACTCTATTTTTACAATATTGACCGTGTTGAGGTCGCAAAAGACATGATTTGCAAGGCTGAATCCGATCCCAAATTCATCAAAAGGATCATTGCAGGAGACGTGACATGGATTTATTGGTACGACACGCAATGCAGACATCAGGCAAGTGAATGGTGTTCACCAAATGAGCTGAGACCAAAAAAAAAACCACGTCGTTTTCAGTTAAAAAAGAAGGCAATAATCGCGGTTTTCATGGATTACAACGCTTTAGTGCATCATGAATTTTTGCCAGAAGACCAGACACAAAACAAAGAGTATTATTTGGGCGTTATGAGACGTTTGCCTGAAGCTATTCGAAAGAGACCAGGATTGTGGGCAGAAAATTTTTGGATTTTGCACCATAATAACGCACCGTCGCACAGTGCCATCTTTATTGGAAATTTTTTGACGAAAAATACAAGAAGTACCATCCATCAGCCACCGAATTCACCTGATTTGGCTTCCTGTGACTTTTTGAATTGAGTTAAAAAACCATTACGGGTAACAATATAGATTTAGATGAATAGACTTGTATTTTCAATTCTCTGAATAAATTCCGGTTACTTTTCGATCAAGATGGTATATTGAGTTTCAATACTTGGTGTCGTTTGGTATATTTATTTGTATTTTTCTATTCTTTTTTTTCTTGTATTTTTACAGGCAGCATACCATGTCGAAACTGTCGCGTGCTGTTAAATTTATTTTGGCCATTTGGGTAACAGCCTTTCTTTTAGCTCTGCCTCAAGCGATGCAGTTTTCTGTGGTATCATCTCATGGTGGTACATCATGTACAGTAAGTACAACAACAAATAACAAAAACAATATTAAAACTAAAGTCTTGTATATTTACACCCATTTTCATAAAAACAATTTCGATTCATAAATGCTTTATAAAACATAATTTGTTTTAAAAACCCTTTACAAATTGAAAATAATTTTTATGAATATGTGGGTTCATATATAACATTATTATACAGGGTGATACAACAAATAATTAAAAATCAAGGGCTCCAATATTATAAATAATCTTTTTAATTCGTGTAATATGTATATATGCGTATGTATATATATGCATATACTTATTTTTAATACTCAGTAAATTAACAAAAAATACAAGAAATATGAGAATCAATTTCTGTCCGAAGCACCCTGTATTTGTTTGTGGGCATTCAAAGGATTTACATATACAGACAATTTAATGAAATATGCAATTTTCTAATACAGATAAACAATGACTTCTTTGCACATGTGTTTGCGGTGTCAGGCTTTATATTTTTTGGTGGACCCATGACAGCCATATGTGTCCTTTATGTACTCATTGGTATTAAATTAAAACGAAGTCGTCTGCTACAAGCTGTTCCCCGGAGATGCTACGATGTGAATCGCGGTATAAGTGCACAAACACGCGTTATACGAATGCTAAGTAAGTATGAATAAAATTATACAAACACAATAAGAGTATACCATACATTATATGTATATGTACTCGTATAATAGTTTTTCTTAAAATGTTCTATACATTTTTAAACAATTGCCGATTACGACATATGAACTTTATTTTATCATTTAAGTTGCATTCTTATTCAATTTTTATTTGTATTTTCATTTTTTGTCCAATGTGTATGAAAACATTTAGTTGGTATTTCTGTGTGTATGTGAACACATATCGCTAATTTACTTCAATAGTATCATAGCTCAAAAGACATGATTTTTTAGTTAAGTATTCTAAAATATGCCGAATATGTGCAAAATTCTTTGTGATTCGTACAAGGAAAAAAAATTAATAATAATAATGGGAAATTGATAACTCAAATAGCTCTCCTGAAAAATTTTAGTTTTTGAGTTATGACACTATTGAAGTAAATGAGCGATACGTACATAAGTTTGTACATATTTGTGAATATATATCAACATAAACCACTAAGATCATAAAGTTACATTCCGAACACTTTAATCGCATTTTGCCAAAAAGTTTTTTCTTCTTTTTGAAATGTGACTGACTACGTTACAACAAATATGTACAATAATTATTTAGTTTTACCCGATAAATTTATTTAGTTTTACCCGATCAATTTAGTTTTTTTTTTTTTTTTTTGAAAGGTGCTACGCCCACTCTTCCTTCGAAGTTAATTTGTGATCTCAATGTGCAACATGAATGATAAAAGAACAGCAGGTGGAAAGATTGTAGATTTTATATTTTGTAATTCCCAAGATATGCTTTAAAAGCCAAGTGTTTCGTAGGTATGGACTAAAACCAAAAACTTTTCTTTTACCCATTATTACTACCTCAATATAATTACTGTGCAACACTAAGTGTTAGCAGACAAAAAACAAATGCTTGTCATTTAACGTCGATTTTAACGTCACCGAGATACAAACTTAAAAATCCACTATTTTGCACTTTCATTAACTGAAACTGTTTTAGTTCTGTACTCTAAAATTCAACAAAATCGAACAAGCCTTTAACTGTAATTGACTCATAAACAAACTGAATAAATAAAATTCTCATATCACCTAATTTGGCCAGGTTTCCCTAGATTTTAATCTCTGCCAGATGCAATTTAGTAAAAGGGTATGGCCTCTAATTACGGTGACCATAATTTTTAAATCAAAATACAGAACACAGATAAATTTAATAAAGTACAAGCATAAGAAAGTGGTGTGGTGTAATGGTTCAAGCGCTTGAATATATAACCTAGCAGCTCAGGTTCGAATCGCGCCGATGATAAGGTAAATTTTCTTCATGGTTTTGAAAATTAAAATAATAAACTTCGATTCGTTTACGAGGAATTATTATTTAACATTTTTTAATAATTATTGGGAAAAAACTACTCCAAATTCTTACAAAGCTCGATAATTGCTGTTAGCACTTTATATCCTGAAAGCTAAGTCGATTGTGTTATGCTAGCAGAAGTATAAATTTCATATTTATTTATGCCGCCAAGTATGTAAACATGGTACAATTTATCAGGCAGCTTCATAACTAAAACATACAAAAACAACAGGCATTTTATTTTTGTACATGTACACTAAAATGTCAAAATTAATTGTTTTGTTTGCGAAAGTTGTTACTTTCTGCACATGTTGTACAAGTTTTGATATTTTTTTTTAAGAAATTACTATAAAAACTGAACGAAAAAAAAAATATTTCATAAAAAATTATATTTCTTAAAGGTGGAAGTACATAACTCGCGTTACGAGCGTTATGCGTTGCAAGCTTCTGTCAAAAAAGAAATTTAAATAGTGGATTTCCATAAAGCAAGTTACATGCAAAATATGCAACGCCTCTAATGCGAAAAGTTGGTCCGCTTTAAACTTTTAAGTCGTTGACAGTTAAACAGCTGACTAGCGTTTCACTCTCAATTTTTACAAAAAAAATTAATGTCCTTTAAGTGTTGAAAGTCTCAAGGTACCAAACGCGCTAAACTTCCAGTCAAAACAAATTCGACGTTTCAACGGGACAACAAAACAAAGGTAAATAAGACCAGCTGGTTTTGCAAGGCTACCTGATATTATTGTATCATGTATGTAAAAAATTCAACGAAATAAAAATCACATTGTTTCTGTATATAGAACTACGGCATTTACATGATTGATATTTTAAACCGTTTGCATTTTTGATTAAAACAGTATTGGTGAGACAGAAACCATGTCAATTTTCTAAAAGAACTTTGAGGCAGGCAGAACAAATACTGAACAGTAAATAAAATATAAAACATTATACAGTTTTTGCCTTATGAATAATTTATACACTACTGTTCTGTATAATATAGAATAGATGGTCACCGTACCTATAACACATTCGTTAGCTTGATCTATCTGTGTTCCAAATTTCAACAAACTCGGTTCAGTTGTACAATCTGCTTTATCCGATTCAAAAAATTCTGATTGAATTACACATCACTGTAGACTGAAGTTTTATTAAGTTGACTTGATTTGTTTTAGCGATCAATATTAAAAAATTGTTTTGGGGATAAAATCTGTCTATTTTCAGAAAAACAATAACGGAAAATATACTGTTTTTAATACAACATTGTGTTTATGTTTTTCATAATCAAATTTTTATTCACACTTTAGAAAAATACCTTAAAAACAAAATTTAAAGTCCATTTGAAAATGAAAAACGGATAGTTTTTGTTTTCTACTAAAGAAAGAAAAAAAAACTAAGACTCAATACATTCTTGTAGACATTTACGAGTATGTACGTAAAATGCTTATAAGATACTCTTTACTTGTCAAGAATGCAAGTGAATTTCGAAAAGATGAAAAATTCTCAAGAATTTTTTTAACATAAAAAATATTTGAATACAGACATACTCTTTAATACTTTTTTTACACACATACGTACATACAACATACTCCTCTGATCATACACATGTATATGAAAATATATTTAGATTTTTTTGTATAAAATTTTATTATTCTTTGGCTACATATGGATGTGCAACAAAGAAATGAAAAAAGTAACGTCAATAGCTGACATTCTACTCGTATTTGTCGAGAAGGAAACGTAAATAAACATTTCCACGGGTATAATTTGTAATTTTGTTAAATAATGTAGAAGAAAAGGGATTTATTTATTATTTGTATTTCGACCGAAGTAATTCCATATTAAATAGATTTGAATTTATTATTATGTTTTTTTTTTTCCTTTTCATTAGATTAAGATTTCGATAAAATTTTAAGCAAAGAATAAATATACAAAACAAAAAAGTAAATATAATATATACTCGCATATAGAGTTAAGAGAATGAATAAAATCATATCATTTTGTAATACAAATATTGCGTAAATATTTAATAATACGCAATAGAACATTATTATCATTACCGTAGTCATTGTCAACATATTCCATCTCTATATTCAAGAATTATAATTTTTTTCTAGATGTAGACCTTGATAAATTTTTATATACAATATAGACATGTACTCGTATATAAATGTAATATTTCCATTAAATATTTTTTTAGAATTTAGCAAATAATAAGGGCGTAGAAGTCTAAATTGCCGCCTTGTATTATATTTTTTGGTTTTTTTTTTTCTTTTTTTTTTTTGTTATTTCAAATTCATTTACAATTACAATCATACATTATAGGCCTCAGCGCCATTAAGGCATTATTGAGGCTATCCGGCAACAAGTAATAATGAATATATATTTGGTTAAATATTAGAAAATAATAAAAGTAAATAAAGGAAAGAAGATAAATAAAAACTAACATACACATACACATATTGTACATATGGTTATTATACTAAAACTATTATAAGATTTACATACAAGCATATTTCAGGAGTGTAGTGTTCTACAGTAGAAGCATATCAACGTTTTGTCACAAATATTGTTTCAATCTTCTTTTGAATATGGAAACTGAGTTTGAACTTTTAATATTAATTGGCAAATTATTATATTGCAAATAACCGTTGTATACAATTCGTTGTTTAGTAGTTTCCAAACGGCACCTGACTGCCTAAAGATTGGATCTTTGCCTAGTGTTTACATTTTGTTGTTTCATCTGCATTCTAATCGTGTGGTATCCGCTGTTATGCACAACATCCTTATATACATAAGTAAAAAGTAGCATTTTGCGCAATCCATAAATAGGAAAAACAGTACACGCCACATCCTTATATAAAAGCAAGGTGGAAAATATATTCGACAGTTTATAAACATTTTTTAAAGCCTTGTTTTGTAAAATTGTTTGCCGTACTTTTATTATTGAGGTGACTATATGTCTAACCACCTTATTGACTGACTTAGTTTTTCTATTATGAACTTCTTTCATTTCCTGGGAAACATCATCTGATTGACTGTTTTCTATTCAAAGAAAACAAATGCAATAACAATGATGTTTTAAGTTATTATTTGCCGGAAACAATAGGATTGTTATTTGGTTTCAGTCTTGGCTATTTTTAGACGAGGTTTGTTAAAGAATGAATTAAATTTTTTAAATTTATATTTTTTATTTTGGAATACTCGCACAAGGATATTGCTCCTTTATTGCAATAATATCATATTTCAAATTAAATTAAATTTGTTCAAAAATTGTTGGCTTTATGATCTTAGAAACCTACTCTCTTCGGTTGAGAAAATGTCAAAAAAAAACAACAAAAAAACAGACTAAGTTTGATCAAATGTCAAGGCTTTAATGATTGCTTTCTTTGACTACACTGATGTACAGCAAAGAAAAGCCATTAAATAAAATTGTATGGAATATAATGATTTTGATGCGCTGAATTCAAATCCGTTTCAATTTTTGTTTATGGGCGTGTCAAGTTTTTCGCCCAAAATATGGTAGTTATGTCAATAAATTTCATCATAACTTGAAAACGACTTGACCGATTTTAATGCAAGTACCAGGAAATTATGGTCAAAGTTTGCATTTCATTTTGAATAAAATTAGCAATAGCCAACCGATGTTCATGATTTATAGCTTATTTTATTCTCAACAAGTTTTAATATAAGTACTTAACAAGTAAAATTTTTTATGTTTTTTAAAGCAAAATTTGCTCTAACTTTGAGTGAAAAAATTTTTTTTTCTCAACTTAGTTATGAATAACTTCGAAACTGTTGCAAATACAAAAAAATGTTAGTCAGGTGGTTTACCGGAAATTGGACTAAAATCGGTCAAGTAGTTTTCAAGCTATGATGAAATATGTTGACATAACTAAAATATTTTGGGTGAATAATTTGCTACGTCCTTAAAGCAAACAAAAAAAGAAATTGAGCCCGATGGAAAAAAACTGAAACGGATTTGAATTAGGCGCATCAAAACCATTATAATCCATATAGTTTTATAAAAGGGCCAGAAAATTTTTTAGTTGTTTGTAGACCAGTGTTATAGCTATACGAATACACAACCGAAAATTAATAATCCAAAAAGAGGAGTGACTTTAACTAAAACCAAAAAAAGGAAGATATATTCCTCTTAAATGGCTTCTTTCAAATTATAAAAAAAAATTAAAATCAAATTTGGCAAATATTTGACAAAAAGTAATATTTGTTTTCTTATTATTTATTTTTTCATATTAAATTATTTTAAAATATTTTATATTTATTGATACTATTAAATTTTGTAAGAAATGTTGGCGTAAAATGTTTCTATAAAATAGTGGTTAATTTTTTTACATCAAATATTTGTCAAATTAACAAGATTATAAGATTCAAAAAAAAAAAAAAACAAATGTTTTCTTCTTACACAGCATTAGTTTTTTACTGTTCATTTTTCTTATGATTAAGTGACATTCACTTAACACCTATACTTACCACTCTAACTTTGTCTGCACGTCTGTACAGACATGCACGAGTGGATTCTTATCTTTCTCTTGATTTAAGTACTCAAGAATGGTATTGATTAATGGCTCAACAAACGGAAAGCAAAAGCATTAAAAGACAATAACGTACACATTGCATTAACACGATAACTGACAGCTTTAGATTAATTTTTTTTCTATAGAATTATTAATTAATTAATTATTAAGAAATTCATCCAAACGCTTTAAACAACAACAAATATTGAAAATAATGACACATATTACACTTAAATATAGATTTAAGAGAGGACAGAGAGTATCTGAATGTTGTATAATAATTTATTATTAAAAGATTCATAGCGTTAACGATCTTTCCTGACACGATCTTTATCTGAAACGTTTTGAAATCAGTTTTTAAAATTTACATTATATTTCGGTAAAATATTTATTTCGAAAAAATATGTACATACTCGTACATACATAACTGTGTATATTAATCGAAATATTAGAAAACTTTTTACAAAAAATGTATAAAATTTGTTTTAGTAATCAGTGAAATCTATTTGTCTGCCGGTTTGTAAATTACACGTTGATGTACATACTTCGGAAAATGTTAAATTCTTTGTGAAAGTATTCGCATTGTCAAGTGCGGTGTACCATCAACTTCATTAGCCGAAAAAGTTTACAAATTCTGTTTGAAACAAAGAAATTTGTAAATAAATTAATTTTGTATTTTTATTTTCTTTCAACTACAACAATAAAAACAAAATGTAGGCAAAATAAGTGAAGGAGAAAATCAAAATAATAAAGAAATCTAAGCGAATCGAATGAAAAGTCAATGCACTCATTGTATTCAAGATTTTAATCAAATCTATTCTAATGTGTACTATGTGTGTGTGTATGTGTGTGTATTTGTTTACTTAGTCTTACATTGCTTTACACACATACACACACATTATTTTATAAGTGGTTGTTGCAAATAATTGTTTGTTTGTAGACAAATTCAACACTGTTGTAGATTTTGTTTTTATTGTGCGTGTTTTATCTTGCAACATCCCAACATCCCAATTTGTTCATTTACGAATCATGGAATTTTGTTTTCTTTTCGTATTTTCTTTTTCTTTTTGCTCTTTGATGTGCTTGTTTTCATTTTGCTGGGAATATTATTGTTGGTTGAATTTCAAAATGATCCAAAACTGAATTGAGTCTCAAATGGAAATTGTAACGGGTGTTTAAGGCGCTCTAACTAAATCAGAGTTTCCGAAATGTTCATCGATTCGTTGAAAATTCACAGACGTTAGTTAACATAACATATGTGGTTGTGGATGTGGTTTGCAAATTAGCATTTGTTTCACATTTTTCAAACTGTTTTGGAATCTCTGTCCCTTCAATTGATTTCTAAATTGTTAAAATGTGTATGAATTAATTTTCACAAACCTCTTATACTCAGAAGAAATGTAATATAGTTTTGCTTTTATCCCTGATTATTTGTAGCAACAAAGCGTCATTGAGACATATTTTAGGTGTCTCATAAATTCTAGAATAAACGGACTCCAATCGTCTCAGTAGAAGTCTTTTAAGTCCAGCATTTAAACAATGAATTTACGATTATTTTTCTGTTTTGAATTTAAAAAAATAAAATAATAATAATAATAGATAAGCAATAAAATATATAATCACCTCATATAGAACATCATCTTAACCAATGAACAAAAAGGATGCAGAAAATGGAATCAAGGCTGCAAAGAACAACTTATAATAGATACTGCTGTTATGCAACAAACCATCAAAGAAAAACGAAATCTACACACCAACTACGAGTACATAGATTACAAAAAATCCTTTGACATGGTACCACACTCATGGCTTGTACACATACTAAAAACTTACAAGGTACTCGTACATCTCCTATTCGTAAACTTTATAGAAAATGTGATGGAAAAATGGAGAACACGAATTATGCTCAGGACGAAAACTGAAACAATAGAGACCAGTATGATCCAGATCAAGAGGGGAATATTCCAAGGAGACGCCCTTAGCGCGCTATGGTTCTGTATGTGCTTAAGCCCACTATCTAACATCCTCAGTGACGCACCATACGGATTTAAAATTAAACATAATAAGACGGTACAATATAAAGTTAACCGCCTGCTATATATGGATGATATTAAACTACATGCAGCTACTAAAACGGAATTAAGACAATTACTGAATATCACATCTCAAATATCAGCAGATATAAAAATGGAGTAAAACACAACACTTAGAACGGGGACAGTGGATAGCCACGGATGAAACAAAAACAATAAAGGAAGACATACTAAATAGCATGGAGAAAAATGAAACCTATAAAAACCTGGGAATACAGCAACATATACGAATAGACCACGCGAAGATTAAGAAAGATCTTAAATACTACCTCATAAAACGCCTTAAATCTGTAATGAAAACTCATCTAAACTCTAGAAACCTATTTAAGGCCATCAATACATATGTCATACAAGTACTTACCTACTCATTCGGAATCATTAAATGAACTCAGACAGACCTGCAGAATATTGAGTTCCTAATACGGAAGATACTCACACAGCACAGAAAACACCACCCAAAATCAACTAAGCAACGTCTAACACTACCAAGATCCCTCGGAGGAAGAGGCCTTTCTTTCATGTAAACCCAAACACCTTACATAAGGCCGTAGTACTTGCAGACTCAGTCTATCTAACATGGACGAAATTATTGTCATACCATCAATCCATGGTCCGAAAAAGAAATACATGGTAAACATCCCAAGATAATGAGAGATATAAACGTTGACTCTGGAAATTCATACTTGTGGCTGAAACGAGGAGAACTTCAACCTCAGACAGAGGGGTTCAACATCGCCATTCAAGATCAAACTATTGCAACTAGAAACCATCTCAAATATGTTGTGAAAGATGGAAGAATAACAGATGACAGATGCGGAAAATTCCATAAGACAATAGAGAACATCGATCACATTATCTCAGGACGCCAAACTCTGGTAGGTACGCACTACACAGAGCGACAAAATAATGCGGCAAAAATAATCTATCAACATATACTAAGAAACCAATTAGGTGACACTAACAACCAACCATATTATCAATACCAACCAGTCACAATTAGGGAGAATGAAAATTTTAAATTGTACTGGGATATTGGCATTCAAGCGGATAAAACCATATATAATAATAGACCTGATATCACTTTAATTGACAAAAGGGAAAAAACACATATCTAATCGAGATAAGTGTGCCAGGAGACAGCAATATACAAAGAAATACGAAGAATTGGCAAATGAGGTCAAGCGAATATGGAAACAAGAATCGGTAATTATTGTCCCGTTCGTAATCTCGACAACAGGAAATCATAAGCCACACGATCCAGAAGGGCGTCATATTAAAGACATGCAATATCGTCAAAACTTTTCTAAATGTGGATGAAGTTGGATATGAATATGAATACGATAGGGAAATATTATGACTTGCAGAAATGTGACGTCATATACAGTAAAAGAACCCCGCTCCGTTGTTTTAAAGTGGGTGGGTGAGGGTGGGATAATAATAGTAATATGTATACAATATTAAAGAAATTTCATTCATTTCGCATGAATAGTTTTATATTTTCTTGTTGTCTAACTAATCACTGAATTTGATTTTTGTTTCTTTGCATTTGTTTTCAGTTGCTGTGGCGGTTGCATTTTTCATTTGTTGGGCTCCATTTCATGCTCAACGCTTAATGGCAGTTTATGGTTCATCGTCAGGCATTGATTCGGAAATTTACAATACCATTTATTATATATTGAATTACACATCGGGAGTATTGTACTTCCTTTCAACCTGTATCAATCCTTTGCTCTACAACATAATGAGCCATAAATTTCGCGAAGCGTTCAAGGTAAGATTCTGTCGTTAAGCGACATATTGCTCCATTACCATTAACTCTGTGCTTTTTCACTTTCTATTCTTCTCGCCTTAATCACATTCTTGATCTATCGCTCACTTACAAACCTAACAAATAATACACAATTGTAATGGACAACATAATTATTTCATATGATACAAATAACAAAACTTGTTAACTGATTTAAATGGATTGCATGCTGAAAATTTAACTTGAATATAAAATTTCTATCGGTTAAAATCTGTTGCATGATGGGCATAATGCATGATGGGTTGGGTATCAATTCAATTTCCGTTTGTGTTTGTTTCTCCCGTTTTTTTTTTTTTTGTTTCTTTTTTGTAATTTTGCAGGCAACTTTGGCGCGCCATTTCCTGTCGGGCAAGTATCAGAGTCAAAATCACAATTACAGTGCACTTTTAAGGCAAAACGGTTCGCTGCGCTTGCATCACACAACGGTGAATAATAATGCTCTTGAGCACTATAGCTCATATCGTGTTGTACAATTGCAATGTCGTGACCCAAGCCATCATCTTTCTCTACAGGATAGCATAAGGACAACGACGACCACAACAACGGTCAACAGTGCGAATGGTAGTGGAGGCACAGGAGGAGGAGCGATTGGTTCGGGTAATAATGGTACGACTAGTGGAAATTCGACAACTACAGCGGGACAACATCACCATCACCAACACCACCACAATAACCAGGGCTGTAGCAACAGTTGCAGGTCTTCGCAGCATCGACATTGTTGTGCTTCAATAGGTTCCCAGTCAACACTGCTTAATTCCCAACTAGGTCCCAATGCACCAGCTCAACATCGTCTATTACAGACACAAATCTCTCAACTGTCGTCGGTAGGCGATGCAAATTCTCTAATGGAATGTGATATGACAGGTGGAAGCTCAGCTTCACAATATCATCCATCTGCAGCTTATAAACTTAAGGAAATACGACGTCAACGTTCTAGAGGTAATGATGACTGCCATTCCATAGACTCAGGTGCAACAACTCACCACTGGAGAGATGAGAATGAACGTTGTAACTCCATGCACGAAACAGAACTGTATACTGCTAAGCCAGTGGCACCACATATAATGGCTGCTACTTTAGTGGCAACACAACCTGTACAGCCTATGCATTCCATAGCTGAATTAAGTCTTGAAAGACCCACAAGATCTAGACTTAAGTTATCACGCATAATTACTAGGCGCCAAGAGGATCCTTTTGCCTTGCAGTCCAGTCCAAGAGTAGAACTTATGAGACCGCAATATAAGATGGAGAAGGCTTCGGTGAAAACAACAAACTCTCTGGCAGATAAATTTAAGTGGCGCACTAAACGAAAACTATCCAAAAAACGAACGCCAGTTCTAAGCAAAAGTAACCAATACGATGGCTCCGGTAGTCTGGGAGCTCCTCTGCCTACAACAGCACTCATGAAAGTTGTTTACACAACAGCTACAGGTACTGAACTCGAACCAGAACTCTCGGTTAACAACGATGGTGCGTTATGTTATCGTACACAGCATGCCTTATGATGACACATCAATGAACTGTCACCATTAAGAATGAATGAAAATTTATGTCTTGACAAAGAAGAATACGAATTGAATCAATTTCGATAAGACTGCAAAAACATAAAAATATTTTATGAATTTTTCTATGTTTGTTTGTTTGTTTTAAATTTACAAGCAACATGTGATGGCCATAGCCAAATTCTAAAATAAATTCCTCGTCTTATTTTCATTTTCATTTTTTTTTTGTTTCTTTAATTCCTTCACTTTATGTTAATGAAAGAAAAAATCAAAAGAAAAAATCAAAAAAAAACGCATTGAAAAACATAAAATAACTCAATAAACTGTCACATTCTACAACAGAAAATAAGAGGGAGATAAAACCAAAACCAAAACCAAAAATTGTAGGAACTTTTTCGAAAGCAAACGTTTTTTAAATAAACATGAGATATCTATTTAACGAAAGGAAGCATACCAGCAAATGCATATTAAAGATGTTTTTTTTTAATTTTGGAAAAATGCATGGAATAATCATAGATCTCGTCTTATTAAATAATCTATCTTTGCCAGCCGACTTCCAATTAAGAGATTAAATCAATTATTTAATTTTATTTATTAGCAGTAAATAATAAATTAACTAAAATAGAATCAAGTTATAGAAATTAAAAACAAAATCAGAAATAATTACAAATTTTTGTTATTCTATTTATTATTCCTCTCAATATACTCCAAATTAGTTGAAAACGAAATAGAATTAATAAATAAATTATTTGTAAATAAAAAATAAAAAAATAAATACATGTGTGTAGGTAGACATTAAAATATTTTTTAGTTTTATTTAAACAAATTGTTGATTAAATAAGAGTTGTATTATGAATTTATTGTAAATTAATTAGCCCACTGTCTCCCTTTTTCGGAGACATGTTGTTACCACTTACTAACTAAAAAGCTATTTTTATATAAAAAAAGAAAACTTTACATAAATTTTCAAATATTTATTTATTATTAATTTTTTGCTTTCGTCTCCTTTGTAGAAATGTACATACTTATGTATTTGTGTATGTATTTACATACCATATTTAATAAAAATTTAAAAAACTAATTAGTTAAGTCAATAATTATGCTAAATACTACTGAGTAAGTATTTTAAAACGATTTGTATTAAGCATACAATAAGAAAAATTAATGCAAATATTTGTATATGTATATACTTATGTAAAAAACGTATGTATAAATTAATTAATTTCATATTTTTAAAATTGTTTAAATGAACAAAATAAATAAATACATAAAAATTCAAACATTATATAGCATCAGCTTAAATTGGAAAGGTAATAAGGGCATACTGTTTATTTGATTTGTCATGGTGCTGCAGTTAATCAAAATACATAAGCACGCTAAAGTTTAGCGTATACAAAATTGTATAAATTGTTGAATTTCAGATAAAGATATTTATACGAGTACATACATATACACGTTATATTTACATGATTCAATTAAATTTCATAATTTAAAATGCAATAAATAAGTTCAAATTGAAAAAAAAAGTTACAAAGAAAAAAAAATTAAAAATTTACTAAATAAATATGAAACAAGCATTCGTTGAAAATATACAAATACTTATGGTGTTTTTTTTTTGTTTTAATTCATAAATTCTGGAAAAGAACTAACACGTAATTATTAACCCATTGAAGCCCCAATAGAAACAACTGCTAATAGAAAACTATTTTTATTATTATTTTATGGGATAAAATAAAAAACTCATTTGAAACAAATTAAGATTTTTATCCAGTTTCTTAGAAAAGTGGCTGTCCTTACATGGCGTTTGGTTATGAAATTGACCAAAAATAATAATAAAATATACTCCGTTTTTTTATTACACCATTTTAAAATTATAACTGTACTTTTCACACAATATTTTTTTATTATTTAACGAATCAGAAATAAGAACAATATGTTTGTTTTACCACATTTTTTAAGTCTTTGAAAAAATCTATTTTCTTAGATTCAAATATCAAACGGTATACTCGTATATGAACAGTGAGAGGTAATGGGTTAAATTGTTTGTTGTCTGTTTATGATAAAATAATAAATGTGTGCCAAGTTAGAAAAACCAATTCAATCGGTTGATAGTTTTGAATCACACAAGTGATTATTTATTAAGTTTCAATTATTAGTCCACCTTTAAATGAATTCTTTGAGAAAAGGGCATTACAAATGTGGCATGCAAATGTTTAATTTAAAAACAAACAAAAATATTGTAACAAAAACCCCAAAATTAAAAATTAAACACAAACTTTTGCAATTTTTATAAGCATTTCGCACCTTATTGTTAAACGATTGTATTACAAAAACGTTTTCCAAAAATCAATAACAAATCCTATATACACACATATGTATGTAAACAAATAAGTATATACAGTTTGTTACGAAATTTCTGACCATTAAGACTTACTCCTCCATTTTTTTTTTCGTATTTTATTTATAAATTTGTTTTTTAAACAGGTACTAAAAAGAATTTCAATTTTAGTTTTAAGGGGTGACGCTTGCAAAGGTTTCTTTTCTTTTTTTAAGTCTTGTATTTAATGAGTATTTCTACACTACAACTGAAAGAAAATTTTATTAAAATTACAAGCACATGTACATACAAAGGGTGGGCAAATTTGAGGTTAGGAAGTAAATTGGCTTAAAAACACATTTTTTTGACAAATTCAGTTTTATACATACCAATATAAAATAGAAATATGGAACAGCTTAGCTTATCTCGTCAATGCAGCGCCGAAATTCATCTTGTTGTGTACTCGCATAAATCCGGTCTTTAAAATCGCCACAGAGCAAATAACCCAGCAGCGTTAAATCACAAGAACGAGGCGGCCAATTGACACCGCCACATCGAGAAATTACGCAACCGGGAAATTTCCTTGTTAATTTTCGAAAAAATACGGGCCAATGATGACGCCTAACCACAAACCGCACCATATGGTCACTTTCTTTGGATGTAATGGTTTTTCGAGGACTGTTTGTGGATTTTGTGAGACCCATATGCGACAATTTTGTTTGTTTACATGACCGTTCGTTTGTTTAAAAAATGAGTTAAAAAATAGAACAACAATAAGCTAAAAAATAGAATCGGGTGCAGCTGATTGATATTCCTTCCTGGAATGTTATGGGAATTAATATACAAAGCCGACTAATTGAAAATGGGCCTCATCACTAAAGATGATTTTGTTGAAAAATGTGTTTTGTTCTCTCAGTTTTTCAAGCAACCAAATTTTCACAGTTAAAATTCTTAGTAAATAAGTGTCAAAGGTTGACAGCTCAATTCTTGATATTTCATCATTCGACAGCCAATTTACTTCCTAACCTCAAATTTTCCCACCCTGTACATATATTAGTTGGCATTTTAAAGATATTTTGCTGCTGCTTAGCAACTTAAAGTTTGATGCAGGGAAAATGCTTTTATTGGATTATATAAAACCGAAAGAGAAAGATGCACAGAGTCAGTCAAACTGCCCACAAAGTAACATAGAAACCAACATATTTTACACACATGTCTTCTGATTTGATATTGGCATTGTTCTATGGAGGAATTTAAAGTATCGAGATTACTTTATCATGGTAAAAATCTAATAAAATATCAAAAATTATTTTTAAAAACCCATTACAGTCACTTAATGATGGCAAAATTATTATCGTATAAGATTTATAAAGACTTCAGTTTGTAATTAACTTAACAAAGAAGAAAACATCTTCCAGTAAGACGGTAAACAAAAATATCCCGCTAAAATCGGTAAACAATAGCTGTCGCAACAAACATTCACTTAATAAATCGGCTGAAAAAAAAGGCAGTAATAATATCATAGAGCTTTGGGGCACATGCTGAAATTGTGATAACCGATTTAAACGAATAGAACCAAATTGTTCTAATGTTTTTGGAAAATCTTGTAGAAAGTATGCCTAAATAAGTACCTCTGAATTTAAGCAAAAAGTGTTTTTCTCTTATTCCAGTATTTGAATTTAATTATTTATTTAAATTAGAATACAATTACAAATTACAGGGTAAGTGATAACATAATAAGAATATAACTTAACAATCGTCTATTTTTATACTTCTCGGAACTTTTTAGTTCAACTTCTAAACATATGATCACTTTTGCTACCTACTGTAGGTGTTAAAATATATATGATCATCAGTAATTTTTGTTTATAAAAAAAATAAAACTAAAATTGTTAGCATTTGCATTGGCACAATTGCTACGAGTACAAATGGTTTAATGAATTTATTTCTATGATTTTACAAAAAAAATGTCAATTTTTGTTTTCCTTTCATTGTATGAGATTAACTGCATATGGATGAATAAGTGGGAGATGTGCGTTGATCTTGTAGTGCTTAAGTGCCAGCCCCAAACAATAAAATAGTGAAATGGTGCCCAAGAGTGGCAATGACATTCACTTATTCACTCAGGCATTCATGCATTCATTTATTCATTCATTGGCTTATTCTGGATTAAAGTGTGTTTTTTCTCTCCTTTTATATTTTACACACATACGCTCACTTTGTTTGGTTTTGTTGTCAAAATCTAATTATACTCTTATGTATATACTCTGTATAGTATAATACCCTACAGTACATTACATTTATTGAACGATAAGATTTTTCGTAATAATAAGTAAATAGTGCACATACATATGTGGACATACAAAGTCTTTTAAACTAAAGACTGTATTAAAACAAACGACACTACTAATTTGGGACTGTATATGCAAGCTGATAGGAAATATCGCATATCTGATCCGAACAAAATTTTTTCAATATTGGACTAAAACTGACTGCCCATTCGAGAAATAATCATTTTTTCTTTTAATTTTTAGGTGAAAGATATGTATAACAACTAAAGCTACTTTTTGACTTGATATTTGAGTAAAAATGTGTGTGACAGCAAAAGTAAAGTAGATTTTATTTGTACATTTGCATGACACCAACAGGATTTTCCTTTAACTGCCAGAATTGCAACGAGCAATTTAATCAAAGTGTTGAAATGAAATTATTTCTTAAGCTGTTACAAACAGTAGCTTAAACACAATAAACAGACCTATATATGTGTATACTTCCACTGTCTAGGAAGCTATAAGTAGGATAAGTAAACAAGTATGGGTGGGTGTGCAGATAAATTGTGACTTAATTTAGTGGAAATTAAGATTAAAATTTATATATATTTTTAAGTCTATAACGAGTCGCTTAAGTGTTCATTAGAAACTACGAGGGCGGTTTCGAAATTTGACATATTAACAAATAAAACACAACAAATTTGAAAAAAACTTTTCTTTATTTCCTGACATAATCTCCTTTTAGTTCGATTCGCTTCTTATAATGATATGCAATAGCTTCGATAACCCGTTTATAGTAAGTACTGTCCAGATTTTTGAAATAGCCATCAACCGCAGACTGAATTTATCTCTTCACTGCTGACAAGTCCTTAATCACAGAGGAAGGTAAATTAGGCGAACTGGGTGTATGATGAAGCAAACCTTGAAACTTAAAAGTAAATGCAGCCATTCTCGTGCCACACCACTATAATCCAAACCCTCTTCACCTTTGAATTTAACCATCAGTCGTTTACGCATATCCTTGGAACGCATTTTCATGATCAGTCTATAACGCTCCTCGAAGTTTTCGTTACGTGACACCTCTAGACGGCAGTGACCTGATTGCGGTTGCAATGCTTGTAGTTCGGTGCATAAAGCTCTTAATTTTCCCACTAAATCACGTCGATATTTTGGTAGTAAATCGGCCCCTTCAAGCAATCCTTGTGGTAAATCTGCTGGTACGGTTCGACCTTCAGTGGGTATAATAGCCGAGCTGCTGCTGCTGCTGCTGCCACCAGCCGCCCTGTGTGGAGTGTTACTAGGGGAAATTGTAGCAACTGCACTGGGTGTACCACCATCACTAATACCCGTATTAGTATTTAGTGGGTGTGAGGAAGCCGGTGATAAATGTTGTATAATATAATTACCTGATGATCCCACCACACCACTACCACTACCACTACCACTATTGCTGCTTACATTATTGTTATAAAGATACAATTTTAAACAAAGTAATTTTTTTTTTTAATTATTCCCACTATCGATAAGTCAGGACGGTTAATTTTAAGTTTGCCCTCGTGTATTTATTGTGTGTATCTGCCATGGGGTGTGTGTTTTAATTTCCATTTTAATTTTAGCTGAGATTTTCAATTTTTAATCACAACATTTACCTTTGGGTCACAGCAGTAGTTATAATAATTGATATGTCGCAATGTCCTTGAAAATAAAAGTCTTGCCGAATTTATTTTCATTTGTGGTAAGAAGATAAAGGTGTCTGACTATCTATTCCTTAAGCTGTATCAGCAAAAAAAAAATTAATTTCTTTTTTTTCCTCTTGCTTTCAAAAACTTTTAAACAACATTTTTTTATATATATACATACATACGAGTACATACATACATACATATTTTATTATTAAAAACTTCAAGACCAACGAGAGAGAATCACTTTAAAGATGCTTTGTAGTTTATCAGACAATCACATATTTATTAAAATGAAAATAAATGTTTGTCGCTTCTAAGTATTCTAATTGGCCTGTTTGAATACTAAGAATATCTTTAAATGTAAATAAACTGCTCATCAGTTAAATGATTAATTTAAAACAAATTTAATATTTTAACAACATGAAAAGAAATTGTTCTAAGTTTAGTACTCTGTGTAATATCAATGAAAACAATTTTGTCAAGGCTTTCCCATATAACTCATCGGTGAATTTTAAAGAAATGCACTTCACTACTGCTGACAAATAAGGTTTTTGTGCGATCGGCTACAAACTTCCAAAAACAAAAAATTTATATATTTAATCTGTCACCTCATCGATCAGCTGTTCACACAATTTTTTCACACACAATTCACACACACTTTTTTACGTTGGAGATGTGAAGTGATCGACACGATTATTGTTAAATGAATCTTTATTCAAGTTTTAAAGCAGTAATAAATAACATTTTTTAATTTGTTCATTTCAAACAAATTTCCAATGAAATAACATTTATAGTTAATGCCTTGATATCTGCAAAGAACACATACTAAGTAGAAATGATCTTAAAAAATTTCAAAATCAAACTTCTATTGAGTTCCTTATTTATTTTAAAAAGAAAACTATATAGTTTTTATTCTTTGAAACTAAAGGGTCTGACATCTAACGTTTTTTTTTCAACTAGTGCTTATTTCATGAATGGTAACACTTAGCTCATGTCTGATTTGACAGCTAATTAGTTTTATCCTTCCGTGTTTACGCTTGAACAACGCTGGGAATCTGAGCCTGCGATCGACTTACAGAAGATGGCGATTTTGCTAAAAAAATCATCTTTTTAGATGAAGCACATTTTGATCTTGGCGGGTACGTAAACAAGAAAACTTGCACGCATACACGCCAATACACCCAAGACGAGTCACTGTTTGTTGTGGATTTTGGTCCAGAGGCATAGTTGGGCCATTTTTCTTCAAAAATGAGCAAGGAGTGGCCGTAACAGTCAATGGCGATCGTTATCGAACTATGTTAAACGAATGTTTGTTCACAAAAATTGAAGAGGAGGATATTAGCAACATTTGGTTTCAACGGGACGGCGCTACGTGCCACACAGCTGAAGCTACACTCGATGTATTGCGCCCTGTTTTTGAAGATCGCATTATCAGCCGCAGAGCTGATGTCTTTTGGCCACCTCGGAGCTGCGATTTGACACGTTGGACTATTGTTTGTGGGGTGCCGTCAAAAATAAGTGTTACGCCAACAAGCCAGAGACAATTGATGCTTTAAAGGACAATAATCGTGAAGCCATTGGTGAAATACAGCTGCACACAATCGATAATGTGCTTAAAAATTGGACCGATCGTGTGGGCTACTACATGGCCATCCGAGGCAGTCATTTGAATGAAATTATATTCCATTATTAACCGAAAGGATTGTATTTTCAAATAAAAAAAGAAATTTGAGAAAATATTCAGTAGTTTTTTTTATAACATTTTCAAAAAAAAAAAATTATTTGGCGGACCCATTATTAAAGTGACAACACTCCGTCATACATACTCATACTTATACTAATGAATTCAACGCTAATGTTGTTCAATCATGATTTAACGGCCACAATTTTTAATATTTTTTTTTATTTATTTATATATATTAAAACATTTTTAGTGCCCTTTACACATGACTTCATGACCAACACGTGACATCTGAAATGTGAAATGTGAAATGTAAAATTGGCAGCTTATAGTATATGTTCTTGCTTGAGAAATTTTCAAATTGAATTAAATTGTTTTACTTTCCTTCCACAAGCAACTCTTAACAATTATTTATTATTTCATTAGATTGTCTTCTACGATTCTAGAAAAAGCGACCAAGAATATCAATCAAAAAAATTACAGAAGAACCTGTTTTTATTCGGATTATTTTTGTGAAACTTTTGTATGCGATTTGTATTATGCGGTTTTTTCTTTTTTGAGCGATGCATTTATTTTTACGTTCGTTTTTGGTCGCTATACGGATTTCCGTAAATATAAAGTATCCTAGATAATTCATAAGAAAACGCTTACCCATAGATATCAATTGCTAAAGAGAAATATTTATAGTCAAGCAGAATAAAAATCCTCAAATAACTAAAACGCATATTTTATACTTATAATACAACATACTACTACAGTCTTTCGTATTTAATGTGAAAAAGGAAAATCAGAAAGTTTTCGCTTTGCAATAATTAATATTGACCACATGACATACATGACACATGTACATACATACATGGTCTTGCATTTATTTACATGATGAATTATGTTGATTTACACATACTAATACGAAAGATAAGCTTTTGCACATTCACAGACACACTGATGTGCTTTTTTTTAATGTTGTTGTTGTTGTCCTTTAAGAGAAAAAAATCAAAAATACCAAATTGTACAGCCTACATTCAGATTAACATTTTATTTCAATGAAACGGTCATTGTGCTTCAATCCATTCCACATTCAATAAGTGACTAATAAAGATGTCCTCTCCTCTATCCATTTTCATATTTCAACCAAAGAACTGAATAAACTTTTCAACCTTCTAACCAACAACTAGTCATTCATTAATTCAAACCATCATCTGTACATCCAAATCAAGAATCAGATGTTTTTTAGTCTTTTCATTTTTTTTTCTTTTTTTTTTTTTCTTTTTGTATTATAGTTGTTGCTATACGTTATCCAAACACAATGCCAATTATTAGAGACTAGACTCTAAATTAAAAATGTTTAAGAAAATGGAATAAATGTTGGTGTGTGTGCCTGTGTGTGTGTGTTGGAAATGACGTTGTCTGTTATTTAAAACTTTAAGAAATTTTTAAATAAATTATTTAATGTGAAAAATGAAAATTATTAAAGATTTTATTTAAATTCAATAATATTACTCGTTCCTCAGTCTTCAAATCACTCGATTGAGGCATTAATACTTGACTCTACGGCGATGTTGTTAAACGTTTTCAATTGATCAAAATAATTAGCAACACATACATTGTCTGTTTCCTGGCATTTTTTTGTTTGATCGTAATATTTTCAAATCAATGCCTGAAGACGAGTCCAAAGCTTGGAATTCATTTTTTTTGGCCATTAGTAATTTCTGAGGCAAAAAGAAATCTTACAACCATGTCGAGCTTGTTGAGTACATGCTATCAAAATTGCATAAGCTACGGTGTAACATGAGTATAAAACTCCACTTTCTGCACTCACATTTAGACAGATTTTCACAAAATCTCGATGATTTTAGCGAAGAGCAGGCTACTGCTGAAGTTTGCAACGAGATCTACATAAAGCCATGCATTCAAAGAAATCTTATTAAAATCATTTGATAGTGTTGAGTAGAAATTTTGTATTAATTTTTTGTATTTTTTTGTATTTTTTTGGCAAATTTATCAAACCGCATATTTCACAATAAAAAGCTGTTAGCAATCTCCCAGCATTTCTTTTTTTCATAGTCAGTGCCTTAGAAATACCAAATAACACACAAAAAGTAAAGGAAACGAAACTTGTGTTGAGCAGTGTTATCGTAGACTATTACTTGTAGAAGATATCATAGAAACTTTAATAATTAAGATGCAATGGTGGTGTGGTGTCATCTGTGACTGTGTGTAAATATTAAGGAGTCAAATACTCTTAATGGTTTTGGCATTAGATTCCACTGCGATATTCTGTATAACGATTACATTTTGCGAGTGTCGAAGGAAGCATTTAAGTGTGTCGCTATTTTGAAATGGCCTCCTTAATATTTACAAGACCCATGTACGTATATCCGGCATAGGATGGATTACAACTCTCATGTATGTATGTGTCGATGCTTCAAAATCTATTTTGGGGCTTCTCGATCGCATAATTGAGAGGGCGAAGGTAATTAATAATGACGGTAATCGATTCATTAGAATATCGTTCTAATGTGGCTTGTGTTTCCTTGTTCTATCAATACTATAACGGAATGCGCTCTGACAAAATAAGAAAATTGATTCCAAATAATCACATATTTTCTAGCAGTATTCGTTTTTCTCGTAAAGGGAAGTAGTTGATTGTCTAATGAATCTCACAAGAGAATTCGTTTTTTAGCAGCACTGTTCGTATGTGGAATGATCTTACTACATAAATAAATATATATCCAACGTCCATAAACACTACTCCCTCTATCCCCCTCCCTACAACCTATTTTGCTAGTATCAGCATAATGCACTGCATGAGTAGCGGTCATCCCAGAAAAACACTCAGAGAAACGGTGTAATTTATTAATATTTGGTTTCATTTTATTAGATTCACATTTCTGTTTCCTATACCACTGGCTTTTCAATGTAAAAATTGTCTTTGTTTACAACAGTTTCCGGCCCTTTAACCATTTCTCTATAGAACAATTTCGACAACAGCAAAAAATAACACTTTAAAATCAAAATCTTTGGGTTTAAAAAAAAATGTATTATTTTTTTTATCAAAAAATATTATTTTTTTATCAAAAAAAATTATTTAATATATTATTTAAAATATTATTTTATTTAAAATATAATTTTTTTATCAAAAAATATTATTTTTTTATCAAAAAATATATTTTTTTTTATCATTTGGGTTCAACCATTTTTTGTTTGTTTTTTTTTATGTAAAAAAAAAATCAGTTTCTTTTTATCGTGTTTTTCTGGCTATTTATGAGAATCAAATTGTTATTTTTCGTATGCTTAACGTTCTAACTTATGAAGTTTTATTTAAAACAAAAAAAAAATGATTTTTAAGCTTAAAACTTTTCTAATTATGGCTACAAAATTTAATAGGCATTAACAGTAGTTTCTGGTTTAGCTGAGATGTTAATTCGCAATTAAAACAAAAAATGAAATATTTTTTATTCTTAAGAAACTCTTTAGAATATTCGTCTACATATTAGGGATTTTTAAAGTTCGGCATGGTTGTCTTATAATCTAATATCTAATGTGTGAATGAACTGCAAATTTAAAATGAAATATGGACATTCAGATAAGATGTTTTAGTTTCGAAATTAGTGAGATTTTTTAGTGTTGGATTCTACAAAGAAAAGTTGAACAGCAACACTACAATAAGTGATTTCTAATACAATTGTTCTCGGTGAGAAACCAAATTCGTAACGAATAATTGAAAGAGTCTAACTTTATTGAATTCAATAATAATTAATTTAAAAAAAAGATTAAATTTAATAAAAAAAAAAGTGAAACCTTTACCTACAACTGAAACCATTAAAAATGTTCTTTTAGTTCTTGTTACCTAATCTTTCATTGATGATTGATTGCACTGATGCAATTATTTGACTCTGAAGGCGTATGAGTAATGCAGAGCTCAAGTATGGTATCAATGAATGTTGCGTATACGACACAAGTGGTACTTCATATAGAAATATTGTTGCTCTTGCCTAAGACAACTAGAGTCTCTGATTTAACCAAGAAAAGTATAATTACACCAGAAAATATAAAATAACTTTTGAAAGAAAATTTTCCATTAAAAAGAATATATTATTTATCAGTTTACCTTCTAAAATAGAATTTGTGCTTTATATGCTATGCAGAAAACATTCATTTTCATACACATATTTTGTACGCTCTTCGTCAACTGATTTCATTTCTTTTTATATTCTGCATCAACTATTGGCGATACGAGGTGTACAATGTAAAACTTTATAATTGAATGACAATTCTGACTGATATGTATATGTATGTAAATGATACGTGTAAAAGTTGCTTTTAGTACAAATGTAAATCCGTATATATAAACGAGGACTATAAAATGCGTTGTAATTGATGTTCTCTGAAATGAGCCAACTGATTTTATGTTGTAAGACGTAAAACGAAAGATGAAGTCAATACCAAGGTTTTTATGTATATAATAATGTTTTTTTATTAAAACAACCTTCTTCGTTGATGCTTGAATGTTTGAATGTTTGAATATAAAAAGGTAGACCTTATTTTTACTTATGTTTATCGATAGGTGCTCTTAATAATATTTACAGTATGTATTTACATATGTAAGGACATTTATGTCACTACATGCGGTTTCCGTAGGTCAATTGGTTTGCGAGTTATTGACGTTGCATAAGTTTTATTTGAAAAGGAAATTTGTTACCGTATTTAAGCTCTGTATGAGTAAGAAAATATTTTTAAAACTGTGTATATAAAGGGCATATATAGAAAGGTTTCATTTGGTGTGTGGCTTCACTATTGTTTAACTCGCTTATATACAATTTTTATTTATATGTCTATTTCTTTAAAACGGTAACAGTAAGGGTCACTAAATTTGACCCAAATAACTTTGTGATCAATACAAATCATCGGTCAAAAATTGAGTCGAATTAGATAAGTGGTAGTTGCACCTCTCATACAAAGTAGATATTAATTTTTGTATATCTTTGGAACGGTAATATTGGAAGGTTCTGAACTTGATCTAAATAACTTAGCTAATACACATCATCAGTCGAAGTATGGGCGATATTAAATATTTCTTTTTTCATTTTTTCCGTTACTCCTCTTGGCAGCACATGGCTTCCACAAAGCATCTCCATCTAACACGGTTTAAAGCTGTTAACTTTGCCTCTTCCCATGTTGGGTAGTTCTCTCTCAATTCTTGTAAAATTGTGCGTCTCCAGGTGGTTATTGGTCGACCACTATTTCTTGAGCCTTGAGAATTCCACTCGAGTGAATAGACCAAAATATTCTGCATTCTGATTCTGAGGCACTTGTTAATGGATACCTGGAGTTTCTGTGTGATGTTATTCGATACAAGCCGGGTTTCACTGCCATACAGCAGTACCGACTTAACACATGAGTTGAATATTCTGAGCTTAGTTCGTCTGGATAGATGTGAACTTCCCCATACTGACTGCAGTTGTCCAAATGCCACTCTCGCTTTATTGAGCCTGTTATTTACGTCTGTTTCTGCACCACCGTTTGTAGTCATTGTACTTCCTAGATAGCAGAAGCTATCTCGACTGACTGACCATGAAGCATGAAACATTTATTTGCAAAAACACAAAAAAGATACTTTAAATATTGGTAATGTATCTAACAAATGCATAAATACACCGAGTATTGTAAAGAGATTTGTTTTGTTTTTTTTGTTGCTAAAAAAATTAAGCGTTTTGTTACTAAACAAACACACAAATAAATTAAATGTACTTGTCCATAATAGAATAATAGGTTTTTGTATTAAATCATATGTAGATACGACGTATGGTACTCGTATGTATGAAAATGAGGAATATGGTGTTAACTAAACTATGTTCTTTCGCCAACAACCATACCACGCTGAAGACATCGGTTCTCGTCCGATCACCGAAATTAAGCAGCGTCGGGCGCGGTTAGTACTTAGATGGGGGACCGCTTGGGTACACCGCATGTTGTTTACCGTGCTCGTATTGTTTATTCTCATGGCCTTGGTTTTCTTGATGTTTATCTCAAGACCAACACTATGAGCCAATCTTTCCAGGTCCTCCAGTTTCGACTGCATATTGGAAATCTTATGCGAGAGTAGGCAAATGTCATCCTCATAGTCCAAGTCTTCGAGTTGGCGTGAGAAACTCCATGTGATCCCTCTTCTTTTCGAACAGACTTTGCTCATTATGTCTTCCAGCACGATGGTGAATAGCTGAGGTGATAGTGGGCATCCTTGTTTAATTCCAGCATTGTTGTGAAATGTTTGGCTAATGTTTCCGTTGTAAAGAACTGAAAGTTCTGCAACCTCATACATCACTCTAATTATTCGAATTATCTTCTGGGGTACTCCTTTGGTTCTTAGTGCTTTCCATATAGCCGTTCGCCTGATGGTATCAAACGCTTTCTTGAAAGGCATCTCCAATATAAATTAAATAATCATTTTTGTATAACTAGAGAACGATTTCAATGGAAAAATCTGTATTTGGTCTAAATGACTTCTTAGATAGTACAAACCATCAGTTAAAATGTAGACAGAATCGGATAAGTGAGCAAGGTATCTCCCATACAAATTAAATAATGATTTTTGTGTATCTTGAGAATGGTTAGAGTTGAAGTTCCTAAATTTGTTTTAATTAACTTGGCAGTCAATACAAACCATCATTTAAAAAATCATGTGGAATTTTACATGTGTAGAGAACGGTAACAGTTAAAACTTTCTTTATATGTATATGCACATCAGTCAAAAAGCAGGTACAACACAAAAGCTCCCAGCAACGTGGGAGGAATTACTTTAATTCCATATAATAAAGAATACCAATCGAATATGAATCGAGTTAAATAAATAACGTAAAAATCATAATTGAAACAAACCGAATTTAATCATTAAAGTATAAAATGGAGGATTGTTTGGGACTGCATCTTGTTTGGTGGTTACAAAAATTCACATTTTTTGATGGTGAAGTGGACAAATTTGTTTTTCTCAATATTCGAAAAGAAGATATGAAGCACAGTGCTGAGAAAGAAGGTATCGCAAGCAATAACCCGTCCTACCAAAGATTGGGTTGATCCGTGTCTCAGCACAAACTTACAGACACACCTGCTCAGAGCCCAGATTCTAATTATATTAGAACATCTTTGGAAGTAATTGGCTTCAGCTTAAGACGATATTATCAAAAGTATAGAACTCCATAGAGCCAGAAGAATGCTAAACTTTGTTCAAATCATTTCATAGGCGCTTACTGACTGTTTCAGATTACAAAGGATATGTAAACTATTACTCATTATTCTATTATTACATTTGAAGTATTCACACTTTGCTTTGAGCGATTATGCGTTAAATATGTTAATAATATATGCAAAGGAAAACAGGTGGCAACACTTTAAATATTATACTATATTTACTTGCTCATGTGTGCATATGCTCCTGTATAATAAATTGTAATTTTTTACCTCACCTCTCTCTACTCCCACAGACACATATATATGTATATGTGGAATGTAATAAAATATTTTAGTTGTTGTTATTCTTAGTACTCCTATATATGTATGCTCTCATTGTATTTCAACACAACATTACAAGTGTTGTGATGAAATAATTAGCAAACATTTCATGTAATGCTGTATTTTATTTAATTATTACAATTACTTTCTGGCCAGCACAATACATGCACAGAGCATGTTAAACTGATAGCCCAAATAAATCATGGACTTTGCAGATGTGATGGCCTGTAAGTGCCTGTGTTCAATTTTAAAACCGATTAAATTAAAATGTTTTTATTCAAAAAAAATTGTAATCTTTTTATTCTGAGTTCAAAAGAAATAAAAGTATTTATCATATATGTATTCTCTATCGAGCCATAGCCGCCAAAAAGACGTAAGCGACAAAAAGCAAATTTTACAGGAAAAGATTTTTTTTTAAATATTTTTTGTTCTAGTGTAGTACATAAGACGTTTTTGTTTTTGCTGTAAAATCATATGTATATTTTACTGCTGTAAAATTTTGTGTGCTGGTGGGGATAATCGAATACTATCGATTTATATTAAAAAAAGAAAATCGATAATCATGGCGCTTAAGTCTTTTTGGCTGTTATGGCTCGATATGTATGTATGTATGTATGCATATCATCAATGGGAAATAAATTCCCTTTCCTTCGTTTTATATGAGGTGCCACGTCTACTCTGCTTTTGAAGTTAATTTCTTAACTTAATGTGCAGCTTGATAACAGAATAGGCCCTCAAAGTGCAACTTGGAAAGTATACTTTTGTAGAACGTATTTCGGTGGTTGATGAACGTTAACATATAAAAAACTTTGCTTTAAGAAAAAACAAATACGTTTCATGTCAGAAGAAACACCGTATCTGTGTCGTATTGGTGTTCCAAATTTCAATAAAATCAGTTCAGTCTTTAACGTTAATATACCTATACAGTGAGCATAAAATCACTTCTACAGTAAAAGTTCCGGCCTTCAAATTCTGATATCTATGTAATCCCTAAAGTTCTTAAGCTATGACCACGATTTGTATAAAGAGCACTTATTTAATCTAACAAATTTATTTTAATACCAAAACTAAATACTATATAACTCAAAATGAAAAGTTATGCACTTACGTTTAAAGAATAAAATTTATTCTATTTTTTCTCCGTCACTCCTCTAGGGAGCATATTAGCTTTCCACAGAGTATCAATTGATATGTTTCAGTAAGTCACTGGTAAGTTACTGGTTTACGTGGGTATTCACCACACTGGCATATCGCACGGTACCCAAAGCACGGGTGAATATTACGTCCACCAACGCCCGCCACCTATGATAAAATAACAAATGAGTACCAAATTCAAAGGCCCGTTGTTAAGACAGAAATTCTTTACATCATGGTGAAGTGTTGGAGACAATCTATACTCCTGCCGTGATATGGGTCACGACACGGTCAGACATGGACCGAGATCCATGGGACTCTTGACTTCCGTGGTACCAGAATAGCTCTGGTCAGGCTAAGTAGCATAAATGCTACCTACCTACAGTTTCAGCCTCTTAACGGCTCCAGACTGGTGACCGGTAATACTAACTGGTGGTGCTTAGCTTTACTTAAGCATTGTAATTTTTCCCAGTAGATGGGGTTTTTCTCTGATCATTCATCTGATGTTTGTCATCATCGCCAGAGGAGAGTTGGAAGATCAGGGGGATGCGTCTTCATTTTTTGGATGGAGTTGTCTGGAAGAGAGCTTTCCACACTATCACAGCCACCCCATCTTCTATAGAGTTTTAATTTCTTGTAGAAATTATAATGCAATAGGAGACAGGAGTGCTGCGATAGTGTACGAAGCAATATCCTACTATGGCACCTGCGATTTACAGTTTTTAACATCGCGTATTAATGTATTCCCACTTTCAAAACATATTTGGAAATCTAAAATGTTCCAATCTATACAATCCGATCCGTTAAATCGTGGATTCAGAGCCAACAAGCTGAAGTCACACACACTTGGTACACCATTTCGTTATATTAAAAAATGTTGCAATTCAATTTCAAATCGAGTTTTCGAGGATATTCCAGACAGAGGCGATTCCACGCATTACTAATTATTCTTAAGACTGTTTCAAATATAGTATCTAAGAATAAAAATGCTATATAATGGCTTAAAATACTAATTCAATTGAAATTATAGCTTCTGATGGCGCTATCCTGATGACCAATTTTTTCAATACGTTTTTAGTAGAATTTTTCTAAAAAATTTAATTGAAATATTATCTGAAATGGTACATCAGGCAGTGGTGATTTATTTCAAAGGCAATTAATAGGTGTCTACTACATACAAATTTTAAGGTCATATTTCAATTGGTTCAGATAATATTTAACATTAAACGCTGTCCTGATGATGCGCAGTGTATATACATATGTATATAAAAATAAGTTGTCCTATGTTCGTCATTTTATAACTCGAAAACCACTAAGCCGATTTACGAACCAATACATGCGTTGAAAGGTTGTACTTTCACTGATGGTTTTGGTTCTTAGTTATTTAAAATTTTTATTTATATGTCATCAGTCAAATGTTGAAATTGCACCTCCCATACAAAGTAAATACTGATTTTTGAATCAGTATCTTTGGAACGGTAAAAGTGGAAGGTTCTGAATTTCGTTCAAATAACTTTGTGGTCACTTTGTTGTGTTATATCCAAGACTCAAATAAACACAAAAATATCGTTTATGTCCAATATTCTACTGTTATTTTTAGATATGAATGTACATATTTATTTCATCAGAAAACAAAGTCAGCCTTTTCGTATTGAGTTAAAAATTTTTTTAAAACCATTTTTTTAAACTATCATTTGCTGTGGATTCAGTAATATGCAATGTAATTGATACCTTTCTGAGCGAAAGAGGGTTAGGATTTAAAACAGATTTAAAAATTTTTTTTTATTATTAATTAATTCGGATTGCATGAATTAAGTATGTATGTATGTATGTATGTACATAAATAAATAAATAAATAAATAAATAAATAAATAAATAAATAAATAATAATAATAACCTCTGGAGACATCGGGTACACATATGTGTACTTTAAATTATCATTATATATCACACGTAGCGACATTATTATAGGGTGACTGCCTTGAGTGTTTTAAAAATGACCAAAAGGAAACGATATACATATATATACATATAAAATTAAATAAATAAATAAATAAAATTAGCTTAAGCTGTTTATTATATTCCCGGTAGAGGTATTAAGTTCAACTGATTATTTTAATAGATTCAATCAAATTGCATACTTAAGAAAAATCATTATGAGATCCTTCCACCAATACGTAACAATTTTACGCCTACTTGCTTTGACTTAAAAATCTTTTGCAAAATTCAACAAACTGTGTATTCAGATTACGAGAGTAATCTAAACAAACAACCATTAAAGATAACAGAAGTAGGGCAAAGATTTCAAAACAAAATGTAGGTGTTTTTTTATGTAAATATAAATGTGTGCGTGTGTGTGTGTGTATACGATGAAACTTTTGAGTTGATATTTAATTAAATATTCTGCTAAAAAAAAATAAATAAATAAACAAGCGCTTAATAAGAAAACAATAGAGTGCAAAGAGGAGCAGATCAAAAAAACCAAAAAATTAAAATTTGAAGCATTGTTTTCAGTTTTTTTGTTTTTCACGCCTACTGTAGTCAAGATGCAACAGATGTCGTTAATGTTCATGTTATTTTCACTTTTATGTTTATACATACCTACATACATACATTTTTGTAATGGAGTGAGTTTGTACTCGCTTGTATATCAGTATATGTAAACACACTTACGAATACATATTTATTGTTTGTTTTAACTCCTTCATAACCAAAATAAAAATAAAATAAAAAAATTAAATACTTTTAAGAAAATTACAGCCAGTTAAGCCTACTTAGTAAATACCCTACATAATACAGTCTACTTGTAATCGCCGTTTGAGTCTTTTTACAGAAGCTAAGACAACATGTAGACCTAGTCAAGCCAAAATCAGCTTAATGATAGCAATGAAATATTATATATTATATACATAATAATGTGTAGACTTTATTTACAAGAGAATCAAAATAAAGATTTCATCTCAAAACAAATAATTAATATCGGAACTTAGTCTATAAATTGCAAATATTTGTCTGATCAAGATGTAATGTGCTTATGCATATGTAACTGTGCCCATAAGGTATTCATATTTTTTTTTTTTATATAAGACCAGCACCCAGGGGATGGCCCCTACTCATGCAGTGCATTGTGCTGGTACTAGGAAAATAGGTTATTGGAAGGAGGACAGAGGGAGTAGTGTTTATGGACGTTAGATTTAAATTTACTCATGTCGTAGGTGGCAGGAAATACTTTCGCTGGAAGATTATTCCACAACCGAACAGTGCGACCAAAGAACGAATTCTCCCTATAATGCGTTGTGCGATTTACTGGACAATCAACTACAAAGGAATGCGCTCTACGAGAAATACGAGTACTACGTAAAAATATATGATTTTTGGGAATTAATTCCTTAATTTCGTTAGAACACATTCCATTATAGTACCGATAGAACAATGAAACACACGCCACATTGCGACGGTGCTCCAATGAATCGATAGAGTTGGCTACCCTACCGTCATTGATGAGCATCTTCGCCCTCTCCTGTACGCGGTCGAGAAGCTCCAAAATAGACTTTGAAGCACCGGCCCATACATGAGAGTTGTATTCCATTTTGGGACGGATATAGGTCTCGTAAATATTAAGTAGATCAGATGGGGTGAAGTATTTCTTGCACCGTCTCAAAAAACCAAGGCACTTGAACGCTTCTTTCGACACTTGAAATATGTGATCATTCCAACGAACGTCACAGTGAATTCTCATGCCCAGAACATCAAGAGCATCTGATTCCTCAATATCCACATTACCCTGATTCCTCAATATCCACATTACGACTATTATACTTTATAAGCACATACATAATTATACATACCATACATATTGTGCATGGCAAAGAGAGAGAGAGAGAGAGAGAGAGAGCGTACTTAATAATATAATTAAAATTCTTAACGATTATGATGAAAATAAATATTGTATATGTATGTACTCGTATACGGGTGAACATGCATGTGTTGTATGAGTTCAGGAAAGAAAAGCTATTTTTTTACAATAATACAACCCACGAGTTGCTTTATCATCTTCATCAAACCATAACAACAACAACAACAACAACAACAGCACCAGCAGCACCAGCAGCAACAACAATATGATAAATAGCGCACAAAAAGAAAACAAAAAACAACAACACACAACAACTTAAGACTAATGAAAATGTCTCCAAAAGACAAGATGTTAAATGATTTTGGTCGTTGGTGTACTCTTTGTCGTTCTTATTTTTATCGCTTACATTTTTTGTTTTTGTAAATAATTAAGTTATAAAGTTTTTATAAATGTTGCCAAGGTTAACAAAACAAAAGTATATACCTACATATGTAAATACATAACTGGACGGACAAACAAACAAAGAATAGCATCTCGAGGAGGTGTTAAACATTTACTAACATATTTTGACGAGCACCTATACACATGTAAGATTCAATTCTAAACTTCGAATACAAAATTTGGACCCATACAATAGGAATGAGAAGAATCAATTCAATTATTTAAAGCAGAGCACAGGGAATACTAGATAGACACTGCAAGAGCCTAGTCATTTAGAGATGCTAGTTTAACATGAAAGACTATAGGGAAAGACCATCGAAATAGTAACTAAAAACACTCAAAATCGAACTATTGATGCAAAATGTTTAATGATAACTCCATGTAAAGCCGAACATCGGAAATACTGAGATAAAGTTATGTATGTAGCATGTAATGTGTTGTGTAAATGGTATGTGCATAAGACGCCACATTATTAAATAGTTGTTGAAGTTATCAGCAAACAAGTTTAAATAAGCGCGCGTTTTATTTAAATTCTTTTTCAAACAATAAATGATTTTAATATTTCACATATTTCACTCATTTGCAATTCACTAACATGACGAAATTTATTTTCACGTCTCGTTCAGAAGCCAAGTGTCAAGAGAAGATCATCATCATCAAATATATTTTGTATTAAAACAATTGATTTTCTTTGTTAGGTTTCTTTTAAACTTTTTCTAAAATAAAAAAGGCTTAATGGAACGAACATATGCATGTGTACATCTGTGGTAACCATATAAAAACAACGCAAAAGTAAAACATACATACATACATACATACATATGTATGTAAATAATGTGAAATCCGACATAAAAAACAGCAAAAATGATAGCATGTATTGGTAGATTTCATATGAGTTTTGAAAGAAAAAATGATCTATTTATGTACGAAATTAATGTGATCATCGGTTTGTTGCTTTAAGTGTCTTAAAAGCGTTACTACCTTTCTTGCGAAATACACTTTTGTTCCTATTTTGTCCATTTGCTTTTATGAGATAGATGGACTGTGTGTGTTGTGTTTATTAGTTATTTAAAAAGTTTTCCATAAATCGGGTAACAATAAATCGATTGTGTCAAACGAGCACTTGTTTAAATGGTGACATTGCAATTTACATTTTCGAATTTGCCGCTCGTATACCGATTAGAGAATAAAATGTTTAAAGATAGACTATGTGATACTTTTATGATATAAAAAATGAACAGAAGCTACAAAAACATCCGGAAAAAATTGCAACGTGAGTGCTGTGAGTGAACGCTGTCCCCAGAGGTCAAAATTAACCAAAAGGCATCATACTATCATTCGGATACAGACTATTTGGTATACTTTAAGGTCTGATTACAGCTCTCAGGAGTAACGGTATTTTTTTCAAATAAATTTTAATTTACAAATAAACTTCTGAAATGTGATTGAGTAAGTATACCTATGGTCGGCATGTACCCGTAGTCGGCAGTTTTTGTATTTATACTTAAATAACTAAGAATAACTAAGAATAAAAGTTTTAAAATAAAGCCCATTGTGATCAAATATATTCTTGTCTTTCTATATGTTAAGAACAATTTGAGCTTAGATAAGTATTTCTGACAGTATTTTCCTCTAATTAGAAACCGTCTTTCGGCTTTTACGAAAATACTTGTTCTCTTAACTAAACATTTAAAGGGAAACCAAATTTATAATGTCAATAATTTCTTTAAAATAATCAATAATCAATCGGAAATGTTTTCTAAAGGTAGAAAACTGTTGAAATATGGCTATAAAAGTGAACGAATTAAAAAAGTTTTTTTTTTCTAATTTTAAGGAACGACAAATTCACTTGTTCCTATTGTCGGTAGTGGCTTTTGTTACTGGTTTTGTAAAGTTGAGGTCTCAAAATACGTTAAGACATCCAGAAATAATATTATGTTAACTCCCGTAACACTCCATGAAGGAACATGGGGAATTCTCTCAGTCAATGAGATGCACCCGATTCTATTTTTAAACTCATTGAAAGGGACCTACAGCAGTTTAACGCCGGCTCCCAATGGCAAATGCATTTAGAGAAGCTTTCAATAGTATTTATACTCATAACCACCAACATAACTCGCTAATGTTATGAGGTGATACCGCTGTCGAAAAACTTTTTTCTTTTTTAAGATGGTATAGTCTGGTATTGAATGGACGACCTTTGGTAGGCGGGTGTCTTCCCTACCACACACAGCGGCTCTAGAAATAATATTTTATTAAATTATAATTATTTTCCAACTAAATTATGGGCACCACATCTTAAGTCGCACTGGCCAATCATCAATAACTGTACGCACGTCAGCCATTGAAAATCTGGTCTCATTACGAACCAATGAAGTCTTAAGAAAATTAATGTTGCGTTTTATTTTGTGACAAAACATAATCACTAAAAGAGTCCGAATCAGAGCTAGCACAGTTGGCAAAATTTTGGAAGCCACGTTTGCATCATTTTAGCCTTATCAGCAGTTTTTGAAAATATACAGCTTGTTTTGTAATAGGATGGGAATGATTAAGTGTCTTCATAAACGCTTTCAAAACGGATTTCTGCTAAACTTTGACTGATGTTGTTATCACTTGTACACAGAAATGCAAATCAACAATCCTATTGTAAATTGGATTACTTTATCGACGTATGGGATGAGCTCAGATAATTCTCTAAGCTATTGCGCTTATATCCTGTCATTTCGTTTATTGATACTTGCACCGTAGACATTTTTTATCTGTAAAAAAATTTTTCTGACCAAACTATCATTGTACTTCTCCAAAAGACGTTCGGATTTTTCTACTCCATTTACAAGTTCAAGTCTCTTTTAATGATTCGACTCATAAACTTTTGCGTGATATTCATTTTACGTGTAATGACTTTCTTATTCCGAGGAGGATATCGCTGAGTTCTTGATTTGAAGGCTTTAAAGATTAGATTTTAGTTTTCAGATGCCATATAATATAACTCCATATAATATAGTTCTTTGTGACCCACTCTTCTTCATTTTTAGCTTTAAGTAACCTATAAATGTAATGTAATTTATGCACAAAATCTGGATTATATACAAATAATATTCATGATTTTCTGATATAAAATATATCTTTTGTGCCTGCTTGATCTTATTAGGTAGGTAGGTAGGTAAGAAAGGCGGTACCGAAAGTACCCCACCCAGAGACCACAGTGGTTCATTGCGGAAAGAACCTTTCAACGGGAGTATAAAGGACAGTTTAATGTCACTGTCCGCCATGTAGACTCCCGCGTCAATGCTCTCCTTGGTCTTAGATCCGTCTGTGAAGATGGCGTGGCCGTAAAAAAGTTCATCAACCACACGCCAAGACTCTTTATCCGGAAAAACAGCCGCAGAACATATTCCGAAGTCTCATTTTCTGACCTTATAGTCCGTTGAACCAGCACAGGTCACCGAATACGCACCCCAGTCAAGTCCCCCCAAAGTGGCAGAGTGTCCATAACCCAGAGCCTTGGCCCTCAAAATCTGAATTATAGACAAATTATATTCATGATTTTCTGATATAAAATTTATCTTTCGTGCCTGCTTGATCTTATTAAATATATAAAAATATGAAAAACATTTGTTTTTAATAAGTAACAGTTTAAAATCAATCACTAGTGCCCACTACAGGCAAATTTGGTGTATTTAACAAAAACAGTAAATTTCTCAATTTCAGTGAAAAAATATATTTAAATTTAACTTAATTAAGCTGAAACAAAGCAAAGCAAATTGATGAATTGTAATAACTAGTCATCAATCCTATACCAGATTCACATTCACAAGGGCAGTAGCTGGAAATAAACAAAATTCTTAAACTGCCGACTACTGGTACACTTAACCTGTTTTGTGTTTCTCTTTTGAATTTACACAATTAGCAATGAATGGTAAGCAACCAAAACTTAAAACAATGGTATGACAAGTTTATACACACGGTATGAAAAGTTATATCAACGGTACCTCTGAGCTGTTGAATGATACCATAATGATGAAACGCAAAGAAGTCGATTTTTTCGTAAGCGGATCATGAGAAATATTAACCAAAAAAAAAAAAAAAAAAATCACGATCAAGGCTTCGTGTTATATTCCATCACCACAATACCAGTTGCTAAGCTTGTATGCACGCAACCGAAAAATGGCGAAAGTAATATTAGATATTACTGAGCTTATTACGAAGTTATACGTAAACACGTCTATTCTTATGTATGTATGTACATGTGTAAGTTAAATGTTCAAAACTCCAAAAAAATATGCGAAATATTGTGCTCCATATGAAAAGTTCTATTGAAAATTAATTCAGCTCACGTGCAAAAATTGTGTTTTAAAGTTATGATACTATTGAAGAACATAAGCGATATATATATACATATGTATATATTTACCTAATACTTAACCTGATTAAGTCATTTGTTGTTGTTGCTACTCACACTATTATTGTTATCAACATATATCCTGTGCTTAAGAATACTGGGGAAAAGATTTCATCTTGAACGTGACTAAATTTCGTGATTGTGTACATATTTCATGGCTTTCTCGACTGCCTCAATTTATTATATTGTGCATGTAAATATAAATATATGTATAAATGTGTGTGATCTTTAACTAGTTCATACATATACATACATATGTATACACATTAGGGTTATGACTTTTTTATCTATTTTGCAAATATCAAATTTTACATGCCCTAGTCAAAATGGCCGTAAAAAATTATTAAGAAACGCCATCTAACTTTTTCGCTGCTATCAAAAAAAGTCCCGCGCCAAACTAGTTGAAATTTGCTCTATATACATACATGCATACATACATACATACATACATACATACATACATACATACATACATACATACATACATACATACATACATACATACATACATACATACATACATACATACATACATACATACATACATACATACATACATACATACATACATACATACATACATACATACATACATACATACATACATACATACATACATACATACATATGTACAGCAAAATTATATTATGTTTGTGCCTTAAGTAGAGTAGGGTCGTTTAGCTCTTCTAATGTAAACAAAATTTGTATTTATGCATATGTGTGTGTGTGTGTTGAACACATACGTTTTTTGTTGTAAGTGAACGAACTAGCTCATTTAAAGAACTAAAGAACCCAACTCTAGTCTTAAGTCACATCTAATTTAAGCCTTAATGGGCAACATGTTTCTTCGTAAGGTGATTTGTTTGTTTTGCTAATTGATTTCGTAATCCAGCTCACGAAGTTGCAACAGCGTTGGGATTCCCAATACAAAAATGAAATAATTATCTGATACATGTTACTGATTTACATGTTGTGTATACTACCTTGATCAAAAAGTTTCCGGAATAACCCTCATGTGGTGGTCTCATCGTTCCAATTTGAGTTTTTTTATTTTGTTAGGTTGGTGCATCTGTTGTTGGTATTCCCGCTAAATCTTAGCGTCATAGCCTGACATTTGCAAAAGCTACGTAGCCAAGAGTATAGTACATCTAACTCTATATGTGTTGGTGTTTTTTGAAATTTACACCGTTTTAAGGTCGCAAAAGACATGATTAGCGAGGTTGAATTCGATCCCACATTCATCAAACGGATCATTACTGGAGACGAAACGTGGGTTTATGAGTACGTCACGCAATCCAGACATTAGGCAAATGAATGGCGTACACCAAATGAGCCGAGACCAAAAAAACACGTCGTTTTCAGTTAAAAAAGAAAGCAATGCTTACGTTTTTCGTGGGTAACAACCAGTGTGACCAGATTTAAAAATGACATAAAGCTAAGTCGCGTTCAAAAAAAGCTAAATAATTTTGTTTCGGCTAAAAAAAATAAGCTAAAATTATAAATTATTTTTTGACATATTTTTTTTTAGTTGTATTTTAGATAAGGTTTATATAGCACTATATAAATTGTTTCAGCATAAAAGTCAAACTGTTAATTGATCGAATTTCATTCAATAAGAATTCAAATGAAATATATAAATGTACATCATTTTCAGTTTCATACATTTTTCAAATCCATATACATATATAAGTATACATACCTATATTATAAATTTGTTTGTTTGCTTGGCAATCACGCGTAAAGGACTGAACCGCTTTGGTTGAAGCTAAAAGCACAAATACATTGGAGATGTCTAAACTAGTGGCTTTTGGTCTGAAATGACAATTATTTTTTCTTTTAAAAGCAATTTTTTATTGCCAACAGTCATCGTCTAGTTCAAACGTCTTTGCATTTTCCTTATAAAAACAAATAGGTGGCTCAAAAACTGATAGAATTCGGATCTCATTTATAATATATGTATATAGATTCTCAGACAACACCGGATGAGTAAAAGTAGTTTTAAATAAAGTTGTAGAAAAATTTGTTTGATAAATTTGGATTTTCTTTAGTCAATTTTTATTTATGAGAGTTGTTCAGAACCTGAGAAAAGGTAGAATCCGATCTCAATGATGCATGAATTGAAGCCAATTCGGCAAATCAAAAATGTCCATTTACATTGTGATAATCCAACCTTAACTAAGATTTCTTTCGTTTAATATCCTCATTCTTTTTTTTTCTCTTTTTTCATCCCGCTTACTGATTCACTTAAAAATTATAAATTTGTACACTACCGACGATTTAAAGAACTCCATTGACCAGAAATGTACATTAAAATGTCATCTTTTAAGCAAGTGCTCCATTTGCACTATCGAATTATCTTTGTCCGATTTATGGGAAAAATTGTATATTAATAATAAACACAACACAGGCGATTAAGTTCACAATAGCAAATAAACAAATCCAGGAAAAAGTGAATTTCGTAATAACTAAGGTAGTAAAACTTTTTGAGACATTAAAAGAAACATCAAATTATTATTTTCTGACAAATGTTGCACTTCTTATATTCCTTGTCACTAAACGTCTTTTAAAATGAAAAAATATCAAAGATTTTCACAGACAAACACAAAACTATTTCTTTGTATTAATTTCCTTTTTTAATGAATACAAAAAAAGGAATGGGCCACAGAAAGCAATATTTTCAACCTTTCTTTCAAACTCATATAAAAAAGAATATGAATTTATTAATTAATATAAGCATGTAAGCAGTGCAGAAACTATTGTTTCTGTGAAGCTACAATGTTATTGTTTTTCGATGTCAGACTTTACAATATTTGTGTTATTTTTGCTCTATTGTCTTTTCTGGTTGAAATGTCAGAAAAGGCTAAAAAAAAGCTAAAAGCTAAATCGAACATAAAAAGGTAAATTTAGCTTAAAAAAAGCTAATATGGTCACACTGATTACAACGGTGTAGTGCATCATGAATTTTTGCCAGAAGGCCAGACAGTAAACATAGAGTATTGTTTGGCGTTATGAGACGTTTGCGTGAAGCCATTCGCCGAAAGAGAGCAGAATTTGGACAGAAAACTTGTGGATTTTGAACCATGATAACGCACCGTCGCACAGTGCCATCATTCCAGCCACCGAATTCATCTGATTTGCCTCTCTGTGACTTCTTTCTGTTAAATCGAGTTAAAAACCATTACGTGGACCGCGTTTCAGCAGTCGAGAGGAAATAATGAAAAAATCGCAGAAAGCACTGATGGACATACCGAAAACCGAATATAAAAAATTCTTCGAGGACTGTATCAAGCTCTGGCATAGGTGCGTTGCAGTCGATGGGGATTACTTTGAAGAGGACAATATAGATTTAGATGAATAAACTTATATTTTAAATTTTCTGAATAAATTCCGCGAACTTTTTGATCAAGGTGGTAAATCAGTACATCCAACAAAAATCAGTACATGTACTAATTAAAACACTACGTCTGGCAGCCCTAAACAGGGTATGTATGCTTTTTTTCAAAATTGAATCTCAGAGACGTTGAAACCGTGAGATAAGGCATAAAATTATTATTATTACACGCATTTTTTATTCTTAAAGGAACGTTTTTTGTTCAGCTAACATTTTCATCATCCGCTAAAATGTATTGTACAAAAATATATTTTTAAAATTGCACTTTGAGGGGCTAAGAAATGGGAAAAGTGAATTTTTTGATTCACGAAACAAGTAGATCTTGGGTCCTCTAAAAGATATAGTCTTCTAACTTGCCGCATGGTGTTCTGTTAGTAAGTTGCACATTAAGTTCACAAATTAAAGAAATAAGAATAAAGAAAAATATTTATTATCGTAAATCTTGACAAATTTATCAGCGGAAGAAGTTAAACACTATGTTAGCAAAGAAGGATCACTATTGGAACTAAAATAATTTCCAACTCGCTTTAAGTCCTTAAGTGAACTTTTCAATTCTTGTTTATTGGTTTATTATTTTCCTACAGTTTTCGAGGGGTTTAAGTAATCCCAGTTTCTAAGCCAGGAAATGATCCTAAAATTACCTTCTAGTTATAAGCCTATCAGATTTTAAGCCTATTGGTCAAGGTATTCGAAAAGATTATCATCAAAAGAATTACGGATTTTTCTAATCAGAATAATATTATTAACTCGCGACAATTCGGATTTCGCTAGGAACACTCTACTATGCATAAATTGAAGAGTATTTAATTATCTCGAAAATAACAAACGGAATCGCAAAAGTACTGGAGTTATTTTTCTGAATATCGAAAAAGGGGATGATGTGAGATATTTAGGAGTAATTTTACATAAAAAATTATCATTTAAACAGCACTTCGAATATATTTGTGAGAAGGCAGTAAGGTGCAGTCGTGCCCTTAATAACAGATCTAAATTAATTGTAAGAATACGATTATACAATTATACAAGATTATTATGGCATATGCGTCCATAGTATGGTTCTTTAAAGCATCTAGGACATATGGAAAGAAACTTCAAGTAATTCAGAATAAAAATTTGAAAATAATATATGGCCTTAGCCCCAGATCATAATGAAATTAGATAAGTTGCAGTTATCTGTACCACAACTAATTTTTGTACAAAAAAGCGGGCAACATTTGTTGTATATTGTATTGCAAATGTTAAAAAATTTTCATATAAAAAGCGTAAAAAAAGTTGTTTACAGTTAATACTTGTAAATTAAAAATATTTTATTTTTTTTCACGTATTCGTTTTCTGGACCTTTATTATAAACATTAAATATTTACACATCTATGTACGAGTATGTACATATATTATAATTAATGGGCTTAACACATTTCTTTGTACCCCTTTTACGCCCGTTCTACTGCAACGATTTTAAAAAGATATATATGGGCTTAAAGCTTATTCTGTGCAGAAGTGCACAATATATTGATTTTATTTAAATCGGTCCAGTACTTTGAGAGTAAAACGACTCAATAATTCTTACTAACACATACATAAAAAAACATTTTTTGTGTAGATATAAATAAAACAAAAGAAAATATGTGTACTATCTCCTGGCTTCGGGGCATGCTGATTAACGGAGATCATCTCCACGCTGAGTCGGTCTCGATAAGGGCCGACACTGACTGCCCACGAGGGAGAGATCTCTCTTCATTGCTTTGATTCCTAGTCGTGGACGATCTTCTACATGAGTGTGGGCTATGACGCTAAAAGATACGCGGATATATTTAAATTGAAGATATTTGCTTATGCAAGCACTCATTGACCTTTTGAGATGCTTTTACTATTTAATTTCAACAAAAGGTTATATTCAACATTCATTTATTATTCAAAAAACATTTTGATAAATTTAAATCCAATTTGAAAACATGCTAATTAAGATCTTACAACTTAATTAATATAATTTATAAAATTTAACAAAATCTAATATATCATCTGCATATAGAATAACATTTAAAAGATATTAAATAATGTTTTAAACCTGAATTATGAGTAAAACAGAAAAAGTCTTAGGATAAGGGAATACAACAAAGGGTGTATAATACAATTTATGGAAACGTAATTTACAAAAAGTTGTTTCAATTTAAAAACAAAATTAGGTGCAAAATAATAGAGAAAGGCACATTATTTAATTGATGCTATTGGCAGTCGTCGATTCTACAGTTTCTGACGATTTTTGGACTTTAAGCCACTCACCTACAGGCTTAAGATTTTGTTCTAACCATTTCTTGTTATTCTTAACATTTTCTAGGGCTTCTTTTCGAGCAGCGGTACCAGCACCAGCTTCAGGATATTTTGCAAAGAAAGCTTCCATTTCATCTAATTTTGTTTGTGAAGCAAAACGAGAGGTAATGGAAGGAATCATACGACCTAAATAACGTTCATTGATTCCAAAACGTTCTACCAAACGTGGCCAATTTTCACGAACATAGTCCCATACCAAGGGCTGACCAACGCGATTTTGGGCAATCTGTTGTAAGCAGCTAAAGTAATCTTGACCCCTGACATAACTTTCATTCCAAGCCAAGTTAATATAACTAAAGCGAATAATAGTTTACTGAATTACAGATATTTTTGAAAAGGATGATATTTTCTATAAGTATACCGTTGCAAAATCCAAGGTTCCTTAATAGCAGCCAAAGACTCCATAAGCTTAGCTTTCTCCTGAGCATCTTGTTCAGCGACAAACAAGTCAAATACTTTATTCCAAACCTCTTCGGTGCCGGCAACTTGCATGCCATAATAATAAATGGTAGAACGTATATCAGGATTTGGTCTTTCAGATGGATTGGCCAACCACTCTGCAAAACGTTTTCCAGCTTCTTCCAAAGCCTCAGGATTGCCGTAACCACAGGCAGCATTTAAAATAGTAACACGCAATAGACTACAATAATAAAATATAACTTATATATGTATCTCTTAAAATTAATGTTTATAAATTATTACTTTTGTAAATGATCATCGCCAACATTCCATGTCACAGATTCGTAAGCACTCTTAAGAAGTTGACGGGCGTAATCAACAAAATCACGATACAAATTAGTAAAATATAATAGATTTTTTATGGCATTTAATCGCGAAGCAGCCACACTCCAAGGCACATAATCCAATTCATTTTCTAAATATTTACTCAAGTTCAGGGCTATACTATAGTCGACTTGACCAGCATCGGCCAATGCAAATACATCATTTATTAAATGGGCACGGTCGGATACACTAAAGGCACTACGAGTTTCGAATAAGGCTTTTGTCAAGGATTGCCACATATCGGCTGGGTAATTAACACGGTAATAACCGACCTGGTTCTTGTTAATTTTTATCCAATCAACAGTAGTAGGTGTTGTAATAGTTACTGAGAAAATTAACCATATTTAACATTTACTTTCAATCATCACTTACAGGCAACTTACATTCATTGTCATTATAGTTGAATATAGCACGTTGTACTTCACTATCAGCATTAGTGAAATAAGTAATAGGTATAGACCAATGATAGCTGAAAAGTAGAAACGACATGTTTTTTATTTTGCACAATATTTATAAACGAAATGCATTAACTCACTTGAATTCAGAGTCTTCATACGTTCCATTATAGTCTTCAGGGTTAGCAAAGAATCTTTTTTGGGTCAGTTTATAACTATTACCGGTACGGTTTACTTCTACAACTGGCAAACCCATTTGTTCAGTCCATGTTTGCATAATCAACCTAACATAATATATTTCGCTGCCATTACCAGATCCAACTTTTTTTAATATCTATTTTTTTTACTTACTTAACATCAAAATCAAAATTTAGTGCTTCCAATTCACTCAGAAAGTCATTAGTTTCAGCATTAGAATAATGAAATCTATTTAAATAGTTGGTGGTGGCATTTCTGAATTTTTCAGGGCCAACTAAGTCTTCCAACATACGAATTACAGAAGCACCTTTGGAGTATGTAATAGAATCAAATAATTCAGTTATTTGATTGGGACTTTCAACAGTTTGTACAATTGGATGAGAGGCTAAGGTTGCATCTAGTTTCATTACACCATGTAAATCGGCAATAAGGAATTGATTCAACTATATTTGTATATAGTAATATAATGGTCATAAAAAATTATTTTTAAACATTTTTCAAACATTAAGAAGCAAAGTGAAGTCGTAAATAATACTTATTGTGTTCACTTACCATTTGCCAATTTGGGTGAACATGATTAACACCCTTGTACTCAATATAACTGGCAAAGCCTTCATTTAACCATAAATCATTCCACCATCTCATGGTCACTAAGAAAAATATTAAAACTTAGTGTGAAGCGCGTTGAACACAACTCAATGTCCTAAGCTTACCCAGATTACCAAACCACATGTGGGCCAATTCATGAGCGATCACAGTAGCAACACGCTGCTGATTGGAACTTGAACTTATTGTCTTGTCATAGAGTAGCGCTGTTTCGCGATAAGTAACTAATCCCCAATGCTCCATAGCACCGGATACAAAGTCTGGTATAGCAGCCATATCGAGTTTCGGTAAAGGATATGACACATTAAAGTAGTCAATGTAAAATTCAGTTACACTGACGCCAACATTTAAAGCATAATCGACTTTATCAACTTGAGCGGCTGTTGAAAATACACGCATTTCAAAGTCATCAGCACCTTCTAAAGTTCCTTTCACCATCTTGGACTTATGAGCAAAATCTGATACAATAAAGCAAGCCAAATATGTGCTCATGGGTACACTTTCAGCAAAAGTTACTTCGGTAAGACCCCCACCAATATCTTTCTCAACCTATAAAACAACAATAAACACAATTGATAAAAATATTCATTTAAATTTGAACATTGTTACTAACAGACATGACTTACTTCAACATTCATGTTTGATAATGCATGATAACCGTCTCCAGTTGGTTTGACTAGTGTGATAGTAAACATGGCCTTCATAGAAGGCTCATCAAAGCAAGGGAATGCCTGACGAGCATAAGTTGGTTCAAACTTGGAAGTTGCTATCCATCTAGGAAATAATTTAAGGCAAAATATTGAAGAAAAATAAAGAATAAAAGTAAATATTATCTTATGGGATAAAGCACTTTATTTATTTATACCTTTTTTCTTTGCGGTTCTCGTCCAAATAGGAACTTTGATAGAAACCTACAATACGATCTACTAACGAACCATTAAAGGCCAAATGCAATGAATAGTTGCCCACCTCCAATGGCTCTGCAAACTCGGTTACCCAATATTCCAACTGGGGATGTTCAAATGTTAGTGATGGTGTTATTTCACGAACTGGCTGCTCTCCATCACCCAATTCCAGAACTTCTTTAGTAGAGACCTTCAGAAATTTTGAATGCACGGGTATAAATGAAATGGGCTTCATAACTTCCAGCCTTATCGTTACATTTCCGCTGAAGGTTTTATTCTTCAAGTCCGGTTGGAGTGTTAAGTTATAACGCAATGGCCTCAATTCGCGTGGCAGACGGAATGACAAATTCTGAAGTACTTTCGATGTAGCCATTATACTTGGAGCGATAGTTGTCTTATTGAAAAGGAAAACTTTGGACCTAGCCAGCGATTGTGTTGTTGGGGTAACTGGACGAAAACGTATAATTGGCTTTGTCGACAAGCGCAAAATGTCATTCAGCTGTTCGTCTTCTTCCTGTACTACAGATTCGTTGTAGCTAAAGTCTGTCAAAATTTCTTTCGATAATCAATTGCTCGCGATAAAGTTTATCAGTGCTAATAAACATTAAAAATCACACAAAGATTACAAAATGAACTCCAATAAATAATAAACCACCCAAAGATAGAGCTGAATGGCGTTAAGAAAACCGGTCAATTGGATTCACTCACTTTGAAATGATAACACCACCATTAAGGAAGAAATAAACGAAAAGCTGCCATATTTATAAATATCAATAGATTTGTATAGAGATATTACAAAAACCACAAATGACTGTTAGAATTGAAAAGTTACATTACAATAATCTTTGCATGATTTTTTTTAGCACATTACAGGAATACATTAGACCCACCTTTGTTATTCTGTTCATTAACAATATTTTTACCAACGTACACTAAAGCTCCTAATAGAAATACACACAATACTAATAAAAATATACAGAATCCTGCCAATGTCAATACTGCGTTGCTAGGCCTTTTTGACAAGCGATGCGTCTCTTTCATTCGATGATGATGTTCGTCTGTGGATAGCGATGAACGTGGTCTTATTGATATCGGTATTTTTGGTTGATGCTGTTGTGGCGGGTACATTTTGTTTTAGTTTTTTTTTCACTCTCCTTTTTGTTTCTGTTGGTTTTCTATCACAATTTATATAAGTCTGGCAGCACTTTCACAATATGGCAAATTGTGTTTAAACGTTAATTACGTTATGTTGTCTCTTCGTTAACATTTATGCAATTTGTTTTCAATATTTTTAAAAACTAATTTAAACTATTTAAAGCGTGGACTAGAAGTGTTAATAAAAAAGCGAAGTATTGTTTAAATTTTTCATGACTAAACAGAGAGATTAAAAGATGCAAAAGATAACAGAAAAAATTCCATTCACTTGTGTTATTTTTGAAATTTTAATGTTTCAATAATTCAAAATTTTCAGAATTGTTGTGATAGTGATTGAATAGTTTTATATGTATGTATGTATTTCATATTTTTATATCGTAAATTTCCAACGGAAAGTCTATTTAAATACAATTTTCCTCTTATCATTTACAAACAGTATAGCCTGTCTTCGTAAAACAGTAAGGGCCCAACTATTATATACTTTTGTTTACTTAACCCTTAGCTGCTGAGGTGGTAATAAATTTAACCTTCTCATTTTGTTTTTTGTTTTAACTCTCTTCTTTGCCTATCGCTGATATTATTTTAGTATCCGCCAGCGATGGGAAATGGCATTTTCGTTCGATATAAAACCCTTTTGACAACAAGAGTAATAAATTTTATAAAACAAAAAGATTTTTTCATGAGTTGCTTTACTAAAAAATTTAATAACTCTGTTAATTTCGAAGCGATTTTCATCGCCTTATTTGGATCCATATTGTAGGTCCCGTTGTGTTACCATGTGTTCATTTCCGCACTATGGTCCTCGCAACTCCTGTCTGACAGCAGTTAGTCATTCAATCGCCCTAATGAAGGAAGAATTTTATCTAGATGGTACATTAGAAGGTAGTCCTTATTGTCGAATCTGCTTCGAACAAGCACAAAAAGTGGCAAAGAAGATGTTCCGTGGACACCTCCTGCTCTTCATTATTATGAGTCTCCCATATTATGTCTGCTAACAGCCCAACGGTCAGTAATAACCTATATAAGGTTTCACGCCTGTTTTCTAGGTAGCCTCAATAGCTGTATCGCCAAATTTGACCAGATTGACTTTTCCATTTGACGAAATTTCCTTGACACTAGTCGTCTCTTCTATTAGAAGAATAGTACCACTTCTCACGTAATTCATTTTTGCCCCATGTATTATTTTTTTTTTTGTTCTACTTTTTTATTTTTATCGTTGTTGTTGTTTTTTGTTATTGCTTTTATGATTGTTTTCCTTTAAACATTTCTGTTAACATAAATAAACTTAAAAAGTGTGAAAGAACTCTAACCAGAGTACACAACCTTTAAAAAAATGCAATTTTTTCTTGCAGTGTCGTCTGAGAGATAGAGTCTCTAATTACTACCACAATCGTGAAATGAACTAGCGTATATGCTATTTTTGCTTTGAAAATATTTTAGTACCTATCATTGATTTAAAAGCGGAGGGCGTCTACGATGCGGCAGAAGATTTATATTGAGATTTTATCTAATATTGCGAAGACGAAACAATAAAAACTGTTTTTGAACAGATTCCAAATTTATTATATGTAGGTTATATTGGGGACCCTAAATTACAGATTCATATTCACGTTTGCTTGCGTCTTTATTAAGGAGTTACGACACTACTGATATAAATGAGCGATATGTACCAGTTATAAACGCTTTCGTGTGATAAAGCAGTACAAAATTAGAAATACAATAATATTATTAGTGTAATAATTACAATAATAATAATTATCACCCGAAGGCATTATTATAGAAAAATTAACAACCATTGTCATACATTGATGTTGTAAAACAAAAATTGTTTGTCAGATAAATATTTTGAAAACGAACGTACATAAATATGTTCAAAAACTATACAACGTATACAATCCTAAGCTCGGATCACACGATTGTCGCAATCAATTATTGGTACGGCAATCGTTTGACCGCCCAATAAGTAATAATCGGCAACAAAAATATCAAAAATGCACCAATATTTGTGGTGTTCTTGTGCTACAATCGAAGTTGACAATACGTACCAATAATTAGATTGTGAAATTTATTTTCGCAGGATAAATTAGGAAAATTTTGATATTTTACGTCAATAAATATTTGTACATTTGAGACAATCGTATGATCCTAGCTATACGATATACATACAGTCAAGGAAAAAAGTCTACATACACCCTACGATTTGGAAGATAGTAGTGAAATTTGCAAAAGATATTATACCAATATTTAAGGTAATTATAATTAAGATTATCTGAAAAAAAATATAACTTAGAAGTTATTAGAGAACAACCAAATAATTAGCAGAAAAAAGTATACCTACAACGTGCAATTACTAATATAAAATAGAAATCTAAAAATAAGGAAAGCGAAATATTAGTTGACTTTGTTGGTTTATTCAAATTTACAATAATTGCAATTGTTAAAGCAATTTTATCCTCGAAAATGGCAAATCGAAATTGAAATATGGTAGTGAATCTCGTAGTTAATCAGTCGTACTACTTTACAGGCGATCATTAGAAATTATAACAACAACAATAGTACCACGATCTGGTAGACCTAAGAAGCTTTCAAGACGTGATGTTATCAGTATTGTGAAATTAGTCCATCAGGATCAATAAACGCTCAAAAATTCGAACACATCGAAACGTGTTCCAATTTAATTGTTGCCACGCGAACAATAATAAAAAATCTACCTCACAATGGATTTCTTAGCAGAATAGCACGCAAGTAGCTACTAGTTTCAGTAAAGAATCGTGAAGCACATATAGAAAAGGTATTTTTTAATCGTGTTATATTTACCGACGAAAATAATTATAACATTTTTGGAAGAGCTGGCCATTCCAAAGTTTGGGGAAAAACAAATATTGCACTTGATCCGAAGAATATTATACCTATAGACAAACACAGTGGAGGCAACGTCATGGTTTGGTACACCATGGCGTCAAATAAAATGGCTCGTTTGGCTATATTCGGTGATAATATTGGCCGCCATTATTATTAAATCGAGGCATGTATCTGATATTGTATTCCATAGATAATTGCTGGCATTAAATAAAACGTTTATCAATATAAGATCCATTCTCTTTCGTATAATCAAAAATTATAAACAAACAAGTAGTATACCTTCCCGGCGGACACCCTGTATATTCTAACTCCTAAATTAAAGGTGTATGTATTAAGGACTTGAACTGAGCTGTTATTAAAAATTATAAATAATAATAAATGATTATTATTTTTAAAATACGGCCAAGCATTGGCTTTTCACTGTTTTCTTATTAAATGTGTATCTTACTTAACAAAATGCATAAAAAATGCATAAAATGCATAAAAAACACAAAACTTTTAATATAAACTGTAAACTATAAATTGTTGTAACGCAGTGAATGTTGACGATGCAACTTTTTCCACATATGTATACTCCAGATAATTTAATGGACTTTTAATAAAAAAGCCTTGTATTTCAATGAGTCAAAAGTCTACGCTCATAAAAATAAATAAGGTAATAATTATTCTAGTATAAACTTTAAATAAGTATCGACTTGGATAGCTGCAGTACCTAAGAACTCCTCTTAGCCTGTTTTGCATAGAATTTATCAGGTTCGTAGTCTCTTCAACTGAGATATTCTCCTACTGTTCCTTAATTACATCCTTTAGCATTGATTCATTTGATATACCCCGTTGACAAATTTTTCCTTCTAGTAATGCCCACAGGTGTTCTATCAGGTTTATATCGGGTGATTGAGGGGGCTAAACAATATCCTTGGCCCATTAAAGAGCACCAAAGCTTGACAACTTCAGCTGTATACCTCGGGTTATTGTCTTGTTGAAAGTTATATTCTCCTGACAACCACAATTTTTCAGAAGTCTACTTTAGATTCCTTTTTAACACATCCAAGTAAACATATTTGTGCATTATTGATTCGATAATGACGAAATTTTCTATATTAGGGCCTGTTCTTGATTTTCTTTTTACCATCCGTCTTCCAGTAATTTCAAAAATACTAAAATGACTTTCGTAATATCAAAATTACCATTTTCCTAAACTCTGGCGACACGTTAATTTATATACGAGTATTGGCGAGTACTATAAGTTTATTTGGTTAGCTAACGAAATGATCAGCATATTGCGGCCAACACGGTAATGGTAATCAGATTTTTTAAATTCTTCTTGTTGTAGATACGCTAATGGTCTTCTTTAGCTTTTGTTTGGTACCTTTCGATATTTGAAGCGCAGCAGTTTTGAAATATGCTTTATAAGGACGTTTGCTCGGACGACCACACCATGGATGGAAAGGTTTCATTTTTTATTACTGTTCTCAATGGTTTCCACACTCTATCGACAATCCTTACTCTTTGGTAATAATTTAGATCGCTTTTGTAAAGTTTAATTACTATTTTTCTTGCATCTACATTTATTTCGTTTCTTTTTTGAACCATTTCTTTAAACTTGTACAAAATGTTCAAAATTAAACTCAAAGAATGCTTAATGATCACATTATTATTATTACTGACAGATTTAAAGTTATGAGCGTAGACTTTTGACTCTTTGGAATACAAAGTATGTTTATTACTCGTAAAAGTACCGTTAAATTATCTGCAAAAAGTTGCATCGCCAACATTCACTGCACTGCAACGAAAAGTTTATATTACAAATTTTGTGATTTTTTGTGTATTTTATGGATATTTTTTGCACTAAAATTTTGAATTGAGTGAGGAGTGTAGACTTATGATGCCAAGTGTATATACATATACATGTCGTCGTCCCGAAGTTATCTTGACGTAACTCCCAAAAATTATTCTTTGGGAAATTGAAGTTGAAGTTTTATCAATTTATATACAAAAAATGGACCGAAAAAAGTGACTTAATTTTTTTGTCAGTCGTAGTGTTAATAATCCATAATCGAATAGCAGCGTAAAAATATTCTTAAGTCATGCAGAAAATTGTTTAAGTTTTAGACATATTTGGCGTCAAAAAACAGATAACATTTTGCCGTATAAGACACTTTTTGCGAAAATTTTTTTAGTATAATAAGCCCATAAAAATATTATGCTTATTTTTCTCCGGAATAATGTTGAAATATATACGATATACTTCAATAAGCCAAATTCGTACATTAAGTGTTTATGTATATAGGAGTGAGAAGGCACGAAAACAAATCCTCAACTCTTTAGTTCTGCATATATATTTTTTATTTACAATTCAAAATGCATTTTTATCATTTTTTCCATCATACGCACAGAGGCGTAACTAACACAATTAATGTGTTATGAGTTTTCGTTTCCCGCAACCGCTACTGTTTTCAAAAAGTAAGAGTAATCGCCACCACAATTTACACGACACTTTAATTTATTGCAAGACTTTAATAATATTGAGCAGATCATGCTATGGAGCGACTCCTATGCGCCACGAAACAGAAATAAAATAATGTTCGATCTACTTGGCATTTTATATAAAAAAAATTCTCAAAAGACAATTACTCAATACTTTTCAGAGCCGGGATGTTCCCAAATACAAAAAATATACGCAGTCCATAGTGCAATATATCGATTTGTAAAATTAAAAGAAATTCACAGCCCTTTAGATTTGATTACAAAATTAAAAAACAATCACTCCAAAAAGTTAAAATTAAATATTATAGAAATGCTTCCTGCGGACTTCAAAATTTTCAAAAATTTTCTTTTACGTCTATTTAATTTTCAGAACGTTCTATTCACTAAAATTAAAGATATTAAATTTAATAAATTTCATTTACTTTCAGAAGCAATTTTTGAGAAAGAACTCAGTATATGAGCAAAAATAAGTATTCCTCTAGAAAAACTACAACATTAACATAAGTTGTAACACATATTCAGATGGATTTTCAAAACGCAAATTTATATTTGAAATATCTATTTAAATACAAATCTATTCTTTATCATTTCATCTGTTACCTTTTATTTTATTTTTTCTGCAAAAAAAAAAAATCTTTTAAATATATGGAAATATTTTTATGCACATACGGAAAAAAATTTGTGTACTTTAAAATTTCCCATACATTTTTTACTCTATATCTACAAAATTGTCACTTACGTCCTTATAATATAAACATTTTTTACCGAAAGTCGATATACGACCAAATAGCTCCTTAATATCTCAGTAACAAAAAGAGATAAAGAACAGATCGATAGATCTAAGAATTTAATCCTAAAATTTGGTTGTAGCTCATTTATTTTGATTTTGTAATATACGTCAAGATAACTTCGGGGCTACGATATGTATGTATGCATGTACATAGACCAGAGTTTTAATAATAATTAATTGCTTGATTAAAAATAAAAATTAATAAAAAGTTTTTAGGTCAGGAAAAACTTTGTTGAAAAAAATTTCTTAAAATTTGAGGCAAATGAAGGGTATCTGAAGGGTATCTGAAGGGTATCTGATAATTAAAATTGTTTTAATGGCCTTAATCTTGATTTTTTTCTATGTTTTTAAGAAAATGGTGAAATTGATGAAGACGGTCATAGCTTATAATAGAAAAATCACACTTTTTCTTTTACTAAATGATTTTAAAATTATTAATGTATTTTGTAGACAATGAATATTTTGTTTTTTTTTTCATTTTGAGCCACATGTCAGAAAACAAAACCGAGTCCGAAATAAACAAAGTAAACTAAATTGTAGCACTCAATCAAAAAAAAAATAAAATAAATAAATAAAAAAACACACTCTCCTATATAATTTACCAAGTTTTTATGCCTTCTAAAATATATATGTATATATGTACGTATAATATAATTTAAAATGAATTAAAATATCTAACGGTTCTTTAAAAGTTGCTATCAGTTAGACAAGTGTCCTCATATGAGGACAGTGAGCGGTAATGGGTTAGTTAAGAAACATTTTTAAAAATTAAGAATAATTGAGAACTTCTGGCAATGTTTTTGCTTTTTTAACATAAGTTGTTGGATATAATATTTTAGTAAATTTCATAATTATTTGCAGCTAAGCCTAAAACAACCGAAAATAAAACTATAATGTTTTCTACAATCTGAAAATGTAAAAAGGCAAGAGAGAATTAAATTCTGAATTATGACTAATTCTTATTTAGTTGCGGTAGTTTTAAAATCGAAAGCGTTTTTCAGTTATTTTATTTAAATTGAAATGAAAAATATTCAATTATGTTTTGTTTATAACAATGTTGTTGGCATTTGTTAAGTTATAATAACCATTTAAATTACTTTAGTCGGTAATTGACCAACAAAATAAGAGCAAGACTTACTTCCGGCGTTAAACAAATTGTTTTTAACAACTTTGTTGTTATCGTTGTTATAAATCACATATGAAGCCATACAATTTACGAATGTAAATATTTAATAAAAAAAAGCAAGCGAAAAGCTGTGAACTGCCGGGCTTCAAAATTTGGCTTTTTTAATAAAAAAAAAAAATATTATTTCTTTAATACTTTGCTTTGGTGCCTTAAGCTGCTCTTAATGCCAATAAAAATACTTTATTTGAAAAAATGTGGATAAAACTCACTTGATTAGTTATTATGGCCAAGTTAAGTTGATTTGTAATACGTTTTACAATCGAGGTTGTAGATATCGTTGTAGTCATCGGCATCAACATCGCACTATCATTATCGTTATTTACAATTCATTTTCTATAATTGCAATATATGTACATAAGGGTGCTCCTGATTTTAAAAATGCGAAATTGCACTGTAATTTCCCACAGACCAACCAATGCATTGTGGAAAATTTTCGGCAGCCTGTATCAGGGGATGACGTGCCGCATATTCTCACAATAGAGTGTGCCTTATACATACATATGTAGCATTTTTATTTTTATTTTTTATTTTGGTAAACTTCAGAAATGTTCTCTGTAATACAGGTTGTCAAAATATGTTAAATTTAAAAGAAACAAAATTTTTACAGCTTACTCTGTTGCAATCTATCTAAAATTTTCCACAATGTATTTTTTGCCACAGATAACATTTCTGGGGAGAGTTATGACCTAAACTTTGTAAAAATAATTGGCTCGTATATGTAAGGAACACCCTAATGTACATGCATATGTATGTATATAAAAAACACTAACAACAACAATTTGAGCAACTAAGTGCTATGATTTGTTATATGTGTTGCTGTGCCAGTATTTGCTATTGCAATTTTAACAAGTATTTCTTTTGTTATTTGCAATACATTCGAGGTGATTACGGTGGGGTTTTCTTGTATTTTAGCCGTTACAAATGAAGAGGTGGAGTTGTTTTACCTTAAGCCAAGGTTGTTGGCACGATCTCGAATTTAACTCTCATTTAAAAAATATTTCTTTTTTAGCTTTTACGATAATTACCATAATTTATGTGTAAGACACTTGTATTTTAATCGTTTATGCGCAGACAAACTAGTATATGTCATAACCAACATTTGTAACAAGTTATTGAATTCTTAAAAATATATTTTATTATTAAAATTATATATATATATTTTGTATGTGCCGTTAAAAATTATCACCCTTAAAGGGTTAATAAGTAAACCTTTTAGTTGAATAGTAAAGTAAAAACAGTGTTTGGCATTATTAATACAAAAACTATTTTAATATTTTGTATGTTATTATTTTCTATGGATTTGGTTTTATTTTAGTTTTACAAAAAAAAAAAAAAAATCCGGAAGGAAAAATTGTATTTAATTAACATTTGTATTAAATGCACAAAATGTATTCCATGTGACTTATGACGAATGAATAATGAAAACAAACAAATTCCAAATTTTTGAAAACCTCTTTGTAAAATCATTATTGTGAACCATACGATGCAATCAGACCAGCGCATAATATCATATTATTCAGACCAGAGATGATAAATATTAATTACATTTAGAAATAAACAAATTTTTAAAATGAAAAGTCTATAATTAATTGAACATTGCATCGTGCAGAGGAATTTTTTTTTTTTTTTTGGTTCCTTTGAGTAATATGTCTGTATTGTTACATGCATCTCTCGAATAACACGACTAATTGGTTTCGTGTTATTCGAAATCATGATATACGAAGCTAATAATTCGTACAATTTTTGGTTAAGATTTGATTTAATTAATGTCAGTTCCTCATAACTCCACATACATACATACTAACTTGATCAAAAAGTTTAAACCTCTTGTGGCGGTTCCATTGTTCCGATTTGAGTTTTTTTATTTTATTAGGTTGATACATCTGTTGTTGATATTCCCGCTAAATCTTAGCGTCATAGATTGACATTTGCAAAAGCTACGTAGCTAAGAGTACATCTAACTTTATGTGTGTTGGCGATTTTTTACAGTTTTGACCGTGTTGAGGTCGCAAAAGACATGATTTGCAAGGCTGAATCCGACCACACATTTATCGAAAGGATCATTACTGGAGACGAGACGTGAGTTTATGAGTACGACACGCAATTCAGACAACAGGCAAGTGAATGGCGTCAAAAAAAAGACAACGCTGACGGTTTTCATGGGTTAAAACGGTGTAGTGCATCATGAATTTTTGCCAGAAGCCCAGACAGTAAGCAAAGAGTATTACTTGGGCGTTATGAGACGTTTGCGTGAAGCAATTGTAGGCTGAAAACTCGTGAATTATACACCATAATAACGTACCGTCACCCAGTGCCATCATTATACGAAATTTATTGACGAAAAATGCAACAAATACCGTCCAAGAACCACCGAATTCCTATGTCCATTTCGTTAAATTTTTCTTTTGAGAAACACGTTTTATAGGTACACAACACAAAGGCTCCCAGCATCGTGGGAAGTGTTACTCTAGTAGAACTATATTTCTAAATAAAAATTCGATTCAGCATTCCAAGTCCTGAAAGTGTGTGTGACATGCGATCAAAGACCGCATGGCTATGAAAGTATCGGTAAGAGAATGAGCAGTTAATAAATTAATGTATTTGTGTCATTATTACAATATGAATGTTTGCACTTTACAGTAAACTCTACAGTATAATTGATAGACAAAGTATTATTATTATATATTATCATCATCATCATCATAATGATGATGATTATTATTATTATTATGATAACAGTAATAATGAGGTTTATCGTATTATTCATGGATTGCATATGTATGTGGATATACATGTGTATATGTAATGCATCATCTTTCATTTAGATTTTATTGTTATTTGATGATATGCAATTGTACATATTCGCATACAATGATCATTATTTGTTGCTATTGTTGTACACAATTTTATCCAAACGTGTAGGTTGCGTCATGTCATTCAAATTGTCAATGTGATCTTCCAATTGCAATTACATTCGTGTTGCATTTGTACATTTTTATTTTTAAGAATGAAAATAAAGTACAGAATGTATGACAATCAATTATTATAACAAAAGTTAGAGGCGTAAAAATTAAATAAAACAACAACACCAACAATAACAACAACAACGGCAAAAAAATAAAATTTGCAAACATCTCCTCTTTATGTCTATATCTGTGCTAATGTAAATGTAATAAAAGAATAATTTAATTTAATCTATTTTATCATTTTTTACCACTTTACGGAAATGGAGATTCCGTATTGAAATGTTTGAAATTTTTTTGAATTTCATATTACATAGTAGCTAAGTTACATTTTATATGATTATTGTACATATGTAAAGGCCTAAAATGAAATAGTACTATTTCAGTATTTCGATCAACGAATTTAAAATTTATATACTCGTATAGTACCATCTATCCGTATATTTTTATTTGTATTTTATATTTTTTAACATCTATTGCTAATGAGTGAGCTAAATATTAAGAACAATAGCGTGTTTTGATATTATTTTTAAATATTTTTAAATACATTTCTCGTAAAGACTTTATAATCGTTTCAGAGTCTTCTGCTAAGTACATAATGAAAAGTTAACAACCATGTATTATCCAAAATGCTTGCATTAGCCATTTCAAGTGCCTTTTTAGCACTGTCTTAATTATCATTATTTTCCCTCTTCCTCCATTTTACCCCCTTCCAGTCCATACAGTCCAGTCCAGGCCTATACAGTTCCTTCCAGAAAGGCAATATAAAACTTTCAAGATAATCGATTTGCCTTTTAGCTCTACAAGTATACATGCATTCATTTTTATATACAAAATTTATTTATTTTATTTAAATACATACATACATATAATCATAATAACTGCGTATTTTTAATGCAACAACTTGCTTTAAACTCGTTCTCAAGAATAATACAAAGCCACTTTGTAGATGTATAAGTATCGGGTGTTTTTTTTAAAGTTACACATGCTTGAATCGTAATGAGACAAAGAAATACATACATATGTATATTATTAATATCAATGAAACCCGCCACGACTGGCGAGTGCAAGGCGCAGTCTGGAACACCAGTTTTCAAAAACTAACTCTTCAAATGTTTATTTCTAGGTGTACAGTTGTCTCTGGTTTATCGACGTAGACAAGTGACTTCACAGAACCACAAAGAAAATAATCCAATGGGGTTAAATCACACAATCTTGGTGGCCAATTAATTGGATCATTACGCAAAATTACTCTTTCATCGAATGTTTTGTTGAGTAAATCAATTGTAGCGTAGTATTGTAACACGTCAGCAAGATTATACCTACACACCGTTCACCATTGACAGTAACATTCTGACCGTCATCGTTTTTGAAGACATACCTATGAACCAATACCTCCGCCAGCCCATAAAGCGCACCTAACAGTAATTTTCTGTGCATGTAATGGTGTTTCGACAAAAGCTTGTGGATTATCCTCACTCTAAGTACGACAATTCTGGTTATTTACGTACCCTTCCAACCAAAAATGGGCTTTAGCGGAGAACAAAATTTGAATTGGAATCCAATATCAACAGAACCATTATTTTGATAAAAAATTTCAACAAATTGCAAGCGTTCCACCAAACTGTCAAACCAAACAAAAAGCAACTATCAGCCTTTAATTCGGTTGTCAAATAAAGAAGTGTTACCAACTCAAAGTTATGAACCTCTAAAAAAACACCGCGTATGAATATGTTACGTACGTACTACGTTTATCAATACGACTCCAGATGAACTTAAATAAACTAATTAAACTTCCCGTCTTCAAATGTCGCTGCATATTTTTTAATTGAGCAAAGTTTTAAATATACAGACTAGTAGTTTAATTAAATAATTGTAAGTATTGCTTAAATAGATTTAAAATATATTCTTAAATAAAATGCTTTTATGAGTAGAACTTTCTCGGAAAATATTAGGTAACATTATTATTTTATTTTCTTTAAGATTATTTGCTTCATACTTTTAAGCACATTCAACTTGAATGCATACTTATCGTTACGGTAATTTAAAAAGGACGTAATCAAGATTTTAAGAAATATGCAGGAGAAAAAAAAAGAAAACTAAATCTGCAGTTTGAAATAAATAAACTAAGACATATTCAGAGTTTACACTAAGTTTCAGATTAAATACAGTTTTTAAGTTAATTATGTCCTTTCCAAATTAAGGCAACGATATCAACATATTTAGATCAATGCAAAAGTTTTTCAATAACCATAAGAAGATACCATGACATACTGACATACATATACATGTATATACATATGTATACATACATATATTTTTGTTTTCATTAATTCTTCAATCAATCAAGTGTTGCCTAAAAAAGAGGAGACCTATAAAGCAATATCTATTTAATTAGTAATTTAACTAAACTTGAAAGCACTTGAATTATTTTAAAATGGATTGCTCGTATGAACCAAATAAAAACATTTTAATGCGCTAGAATAACCTTCTTGCTTTTGATTTATTTGTTTTTATTTTATTAATTAACAAACATATCATGTGCCAAACTTATTTTGATTTTTTTTTCTTTTTTTTAACTTTTTAATGAAAATTTTAACAATATTCATGTTGCGCATGTGTGCACGTGCAAAGAATTTTTAATGAACCAACGCACTGCGCCTAAGTGCGAGTAATTTTAAGTAAAACGATGAGAATGCAATGTTGTGGGTGCAGTTAAAAAAATTAAACTGTCAAGGGCGTAAATTATGGATAGTTTTAAACGTCATAAAATTCCTTAAAAGCAATGTAATAATATCCATATTAGTTCCACAACTTTTTAAATCTAAAAAATTGTTAATATCATATATTTTTATATCTGACTTTGTTGTACACACATACGTACGAGTTAAGCTACAGAAAATGAATTGAATTTAATCAATAATAAATTTCCGAATAACTTATATTTGTGCTACAATTGCACAAGACTTTGAATTACTTTGTTTGCTGTTTGAATCACTTATATGAATTACCCTGTTCTCACGGCACCTTTTTATTGGTTTTGACATTACTACCACCTCTTCTTTTTGTTGTTGCTAGTAAGTGAAACCAGCGTACTGAACGGGTATTGTTTAGTTTGTTTACATACATTTTTATATATCTATCAAAATCTGTCATTTCAAAAATATTTGCCAACAAACAGACCTATTTGCTTTCTCTTCTTTTTCACTTAATCTGGTACCTGAAATACATATGTATGTATATTGGTTTGTAGAAGAGGAGTAGCAACCATTACATGGATTGTAAATTGAACACTTTTATCGAAAATTTTAACACTGAGCATCAAGATGTAATTACGAGTATAATGCATTATACACAATCGTTTGTTTCCCAAAAAGATTTTCTAAAAATGATAAAACAATCGCTGATTCATCGATTATCATAGTTGAATCATAAGCCCTACAACTTTCATTTGTGCTCAACGCTTATTTTATTTTTTTTTTTTTTACCCACATACAAACAAAAATATGTAAATAGCGTGGTCAATATTTTTCAAAGCCTAAACAAGCACGTGATAATCACAGTGGAAAAAATCTTTTTTTTTGTAGAAATATGTATATATGTATGTATGCATATCACATACGTATCTTATACTATTAGGCCTCTTTGAAAAATTTTACTGCAATAGTAAAGAATTTCTTTAATAACAATAAAACATATTTTGCATAATATCTTATATATTTTGAAATTTTTTACATACATATGTACATCAATATCTGTGTTGAAATTACACCAGCTTACAAAAAATAATTTTTTATTCATGGAATGAAACAGATGTTTTTAAGAAAGCGTATCTACTGTAGGTAATTACCACTTTTTGTTTGTCCACGTATACGTCACAGTTTTATGAGAGACACGTTTTTAATTTTCATCTACATGCTGTAGTGGTATCAAGTACAATACATTCGAATTCGAATGGAGTTTTTGATACGTAGTATATATAAAATTAGTTATTAAATACTTTCAGAGATGTATTTTGTTACTAAATCATTTCTGTTTTAAAAATATTTTAATCAATATAAAATTGCAATAACACCTAGTTTTGTAGTTGTATGAAATTAAAATTTTGTCTATTCAATAAAATCTCGTCTAAGGCGTGTAAAGTTAACCAAAATCGGTTTTGATATGTTTGCGGTAAAGCTGTATGTATATGTCAAGCAAGCATACTCTATTACAAAAAATATTCAAAGTGCTTATTTTCATTATTTCGGTCTACCGGTGTCGCATCAAGATAAAAGGAGGAATCCTCTTGTGATTTGCACAAATTGTGTATTCCGGTAATGATAGATCTCAGAAATTTGGTAAACCAATGATCTGACAACTGAATAAATTAAGTTTCATGGATAAACTGAAAAATATTTGACTACAGCAAGGTAGAGACAGATCTTCAAGTTAAGAAATTTTATAATGTTTCGAAATCTGAGAGTCTCTTATATAACAAACAAGCAATAATGACCAAGTTATAGTTGCTGCTTTATTGAAGAATTTCAAACGAATTTTACATTACAATTCGAAATTTTTTCAAGAAAACCATTCAAATATGAGTGACGAGCATAGTCAACGATTTGACCAATATATACAATTCTTTGAGCCGAACAATAAGTTTGACGACCCAGATTTTTTCAGTATATTTCCCATAGTTAGTTGGTTATGAATGAAAATCTTGTAGACTAGTGTTATTATTACTATTATACAAAGTATTTTCACCTGAATAGCATTGACACGATTTGTAATATTTTTAATTGTTTAGTAATTAGTATCTTTCACTTTTTTTTTTAAGAAAGATACAGAAAAACTATACAAAACAAAATAAATTAATAAAAATGTCAATGAGTCAAATAATATTTATGTACATATGTATGTACATTAAAAATTTAAAAAAATGACTGACTGACTGACTGACTGACTTGCATTCTATTACTGTTGAATATTCATTTCTGCTATGAATGAAAAAATTTTTGCCGGTGTGTGTTAATGATTGAGAAACTTAAAGATCTCATGCTTACACACAAACAATAATACACTCATACCTAAAAGTTGAAAATAAGAATAAAAACCAAGATGAAAAACCGGTAACAAACACCGACCAACAGCAATTACTTAAACAAGTCAGTGGCATAGCTAAATGTATTGTCTGTCCATGTATTTAAACGTTCGACTGTCTCTTTAAAATGTAGAAAGTACTATAACCCGTATTTTCAGTTATAACAGCAAGAAATGAAAAAAACAAAAAAAAAGAAAATAAAAAATAAGTAAAAACAGCACATGGAAAGAGGCGTGCTGTCAGATAAACTGGCCGATAACGCATACATTGTTCGATTCAATTGGACAATTTCTTTGTAAATATTGTGCGTAGTTGGATTTATAATATTTGCGTCCCATTGAATGCAACCCAAATACAAAACTAATACATTATCCAAACACAAACTAAAATATAAAGAAATCCACTTAAAATGCATAGTAAAATTGCATTTTATGCCATTAATCATCTTAATGCAAAGCAGGTGAATGAATGAACCCTACGAGCTATAAATTAAAAAATGAAAATAAAAATAAAAAATACGAAAATGAATTCACAATACAAATAATAATAAAAAAAATTGAAAATGAAACCAAATAAATGACAACCTATTGACACCGAATAAATATCACCAGTTAGAAAAATATTTACATACATATAAAATTAACGAATATCCTATTCAAATCTAGCCTTCCAGAATCCATATAAATAAATATACAAACAAGAGAGGGAAATGTAGCTCTTAATTACGGTTATTGAGTTTGTCTACCCATGAATTATTTGAATTTTATTGCAAGACGGAGCCGGGATGAATATATTTGGCAAATTCACTAGAAAATTTGCCTTTGCCATATTATAGGTATACATACATATATATGACTACTTTACTTAACTTTTATCCGATATCCTAGAATTCTCAACAATTGTGAAATTGTATGACCCAAGCAAGTGAGTGATAGTGTGAATAACTATTACAAACCATGAGCACAGATTATAATATTCAAAATCCTGTACTGCGTTATGGATCAATAAATCCGCTTTGAATGCCTACATACGGTACATATTGACAAATAGAAAGTTAATGTATTTTATTAAATTCTACAAAACCTACCATCTCTTAGAAGAACTCATTTATGTTTCATTTTAAAGTTAACTAAATGTTAAAAGCTCCGACATATATTACTGTAGGGTATTCAAAAAATATATTTGACATTCTTTTCGAATTAATTTTTTTTTTTTTTTTTTGTACGACATAGATCCAAGTGATTGTCTACGTATACATACGTACATACATACCATACACATGTATGTGATATGGTTGAATAAACATCATCTTTTAAACCAAAATAATAACAATAAACCATAAAAATTACTACAATACAATACAACAACTATAACAATTCAATAAATAAACCATAAAATTTAAACAAATAAACAGAAGACAAAACACACAACAGAATATCTACTTATACATACATACATATATACACAATACAAGTATTTTGAGGTGTTGATGAACTAAAAGGCGATTATTTCTATTATTTCCTATTTTGCTAAAGTAGTGTATCCCAACAGTAAAATGAATAAAGAAGAAATAAACGGCAATTCTTTAAAATTTCTCACATTTCTAACATTCTCCATGGTCTCTGACATAGTTTAGTTGATTCAAAATCATCGCAGCTTTGTCTGTCTCTGTCGAGGTTATAAATTTTGTTTGAGTTTATAATTAAATGCTTTAAAATGATTTATTTAAAACCTGTTTATTACATTTAGGCCATATTAGTAATGCTTTTGTTTTGATTAAAAAAAAAAAAAAAATAGTAATATCAAGACCTTCTGGACTATGGTTTGTTCAGCAGTTTGGTCTTCGTTCGGAAGGCAGAAGATCTAAAGCCATAATGATGGATATAGTATGTCTCACAATGAGACCCTAGGTCTCCCTAAACATTTCCATCTAAAGCTTTCAAGAACGTCATATTCACACAATATGTGTTTCGGTGTCTCTGATGCCTATGAGCACAGTCTACAAACATTCGCATATGTGGCCGCCAAAAACCTTGCCTTTAGCTAAAATTAGTGGTCCTATACTGCCCAAAATGCATACGCAATATATTAGAGCTTTATGTTGAAGAGAAAAATACCTGTCACTGTTACTCTATTACAACAGCTGACAACATATTTTATTTTGTTTAAGATTATAATTTGAAATTTTATAGGGGAATATGAATGAATACTTTTCGTCATTTAGGAAAATAGAGAAGTAAATAGTATTCAAGATGTTAATGTTGAACTTTTGCCTTTTTATGTGACTATAAGTACATGTATGGTACGTATAAATGATATACAGATTCATATCATATTGATTTTACTTTTCATTGCACTTTTCGTTCTTTAAGGACATCAAATTTAAATGATTTTTGTTTTGTTTGTTTTTTAATATTTTAATATTAAAACGAGTTGGATGACCCCAAATTTATTTGTTTTTTTTTTTTTTTTTTTTTTTTAACCAAGCTCAGTTTATAACAATGATTTGACCGCAATATTTGATAGCTTTTTGATTTTTATAATAACACAGAAGAAGTGATATAAGTATATACATATGTACATACAAAAACGATGATATTGTCATTACTGTATTGTATTTTTCTATCATAATTTATGTTTCTTTTGCTTTGTTTATCACTTTTTGTTTAGTTTTAGTATTGCCTGCTATTTTTGCAACAAAATTAGATATAAAAAAGACCCGTTAGCTTTTTTTTACTTTTATGCGTTTCTGTCTCCGCTTTTGACCAACGTTCACTCTCGACTAAATACAAGTTTTGTTTTCAATACTCCATGAAGACTGAGTAAAAAATAATCGTTAAACTTAACCAACATACACGAATGAGACACACACTTTAATTTTCGTTTCGAATTTCCAATGCACGCTTTCAATTGTTGCTGCCTTTTATTTTAAAGCTGTTTTGAATGCGGAGAGCCGTCGATTGTTGTCGATGATTGTTTTTTTTTTTCCTTGTGGTGGTATCGAGTACAAGTTTTGATGTTTTGTGATCTTTTTGCAGATCATTACTTTAGAATGAGACCGGCTTTTGGTTCAGTTTTAAATCGCTCATTCAACGTGAGCCTATAAAATTTGAGAGTATCAAAGACAAAAGATGTAATGCTGGTTTTCTCATCTGTGGTGACCAATATTTTATACATTTTTTTATACTTCAGAAAAGTGAAATAAAATATTTGTTTCACAACATCGATAACATTGTCTATTTAGAGATACTTTTAAATAGAATGCTTAAGATAAAAAAATTAAAATACTGAAAATGTATACCAAAAGAACTAAGTCGGTAAGTTGTCAAACAGTTACCAACATCGATTTTTTTTAATACTTCAGTGTGAAAACCTTTTTTGTAGCTTTTTTCTAGATCTTCAGAATTACAAATTTTGGAGAATTGATTTAAAAGTAAAATGCATAATGGAACAGACAAAAATGTTAAGATATTCCGTTTACAAAACATTATTGATTTTCCCAATAAGAAACTATCTCTCAATACCCCGATTATAGAACGACTCCCATTTATTCATTCAATTTCACTATAAATATTATTTAAAGAAATGTACAAGTAATTGCTGCATAAGTACTTATTCAGAGAATGGTGTCATTATTTAATTTCTAAGATTCATTAAAAAATGCTTTATCCCATAAGGTAATGTACTTTAAATATTTCTAGTTAATGCCAGCATTCCATTTTGAAATAGCTATCTAGCTCTTACCTGTTTTCATTATATTCGCTCAAATATGAACTGGCATATAAACCAGTTAATCCGTCCAATTGACATTTGTAGCTAATAGATACCGTATAAGGAGTAGCTGTGTATAAAATCTCTTCAAGTTCAATGAATAGCATCTCACGTTCATCATCCAAATAATATCGCTTGACACGTATACGCATACGGGCCATCATATTTAAAATCGAAATCGAATCGATTTCCAAATTTTTGGCATGCATCACAATTAAATTAGTTTCATGATCAATTTCAATTTGTATTGAAACAGTGCTCTCGCAGGTTTTTTCCTTTAATGCTGGATGTATATACAATTTATATTTAATGGGACGTATATCCAGGGGTAAACGATAAATTATCTGTAAATTTTAATAAATATTAAGATTCTGAAATAAAACAGCTTTTGTTATCAATAAAAATACACTTTATTTTACGTACATATATACTCGTACATGTATAAATATGATATATTCATATACGTATGCGTAAATATAATTTTGCTTAAAACAATACAGATCACGAAATTATTTATCACAAGCTTCTGTTTCATATCAGTCGTGTTGTAGTGGTTGCTACAGTCATTTTCTGTATATACAATTCTAACATTTCCATTTTATTTCTGAAATCTTTGAGATCGGCAGAGATCATAGAATTTTCTACCGCTAAAATAGTAACCACAACAATAAGACAAGTTGCCAAAAGGCCCAATAATATAGCAAATCTGTTTGGAGTACAGTTTTCTAGAGAAAAACTATTTTGTTATAATTTTGGTTTGGAGAGAACGTAAAATAGCCATTTTAATTATAACCAAATCTTTACACCAATTTACGGCCAATGCAGTACTAAATGAATAATTGTCATATTAAAAACCTTACACGGACTGACCACTGAAATAAATTACTGGAATCCTAAATGTATGTTTGTATGTCAAAATCTTATCATTATCGTATCGTTTAAGATACAGTCCAGTTTAACTGAAAAAATAATTATTGCAATTCCGATGTGATATGTGCTTGTAATAAAATTTATTTTACCGCTAAGATATTTTAACCCATATAAACTATCTTGACCACAATTGTGCTGTATGTTGTGATTAAAATAATTGTTTTAATAAATTAATTTATTCAATATCACAACAATTTCGTAGACTGATTATTGCATTCGTAAAAGTATTTTTTATTCACCATTTTTATATACATATACTCTTAATAATGTTTTTCAATAAAATATTTTTTTGTCTATTTTGTCATTAGAAATATATTCGAAATTTATAGTAGAATATTATCGCAATGATTATTTGAGAAATGTAAACGAAAATAAGAAAACCAAAAGTAACATATTATTATTAATTAAAAAACTAAATCATGATTCAAGAACTATTTTTAAGAAAAGCTATAGCTTTTCTTTCGAAAAAATGTCATATTAGGCCATTCCAGGATACGTGGGCGGGTAAAATTTTTCGGATGTTGTTCAGGGTCTCCTCCCGATCAATAAACGTCTTTCACTATATCTAACAGTTTGCTTTTCCCACTCCATTCCCACCAGCCTATCAAAAAATTTCAATTCTAATATGCTTTACAAAACAAGATATGCTTTATCAAGTAAGAATAACTCTAAGAGAAAAATCAGTCCTATTCTACACGTTGTTGTAATTTCATTAAAATAAATTAAATTTTTGTGCAATAAGTTAATTATTTTTAAATTTTTAAATTAAAAAAATAATTTCACTCAAGGGATAACCTCTTCTCATGTAGTACATTGTGCTGGTACTAGGAAAATAGGTTGTGGGAAGGAGGATAGATAGAGTAGGGTCGGTGGACGTTCGATTTAAATTTGCTCATGTCGTAAAACAATCGCAGGAAGATTGTTCCACAAACGAATAGTGCGACCAAAGAACGAATTCTCCCTATAATGCTTTGTACGATTTACTGGACAATCAACTACAAAGAAATGAGCTCTACGAGAAATACGAGTACTACGTAAAAATATATGATTACTAGGAATTAGTTCCATAATTTCGTTAGAATACATTCCGTTATAGTACCGATAGAACAATGAAACACACCCTACATTGCGACGATGGTCTAAAGAATCATAGAATTGGCTATCCTACCGTCATTAATAAGAACCTTCGCCCACTCCTGTACGCGGTCAAGAAGCTCCAAAATAGACTTTGAAGCACCGGCCCATACATGAGAGTTGTATTCCAATTTGGTCTTGTAAATATTAAGGAGATCAAATGGAGTGAAGTAATTCCTACACCGTCCTAAGAAGCCGAGACACTTGAATGCTTCTTTCGACACTTGAAATATGTGCCCGTTCCACCGAACGTCACACTGCATCCTCATGCCCAGAACATCAAGAGCATCTGATTTCTCAATATCTACATTACCTATAGATACAAATGACAACACACCACCACGCCTTTGTGTCAGAAAGCAACATTGGGTCTTGCGAGCATTAAAGTCGACCCTGTTTGCGCGACACCACTCAGAGATTTTCGACAGGTCGTTTATAAGTGTGTCGTTCATATTCCGCCTTTTCGCCCCAATCTCCAAAAGGCTCGGCCTACGATCAAAAGAATATGAATGACAAATGTTGCTGTCATCTGCAAGAGAATAGATAGGATTAGAAGTGAGAAAAATAAAGTCATTAAGAAATATTAGAAATAGAGTTGGATAAAGAACAGAGCCTTGCGGTACCTCCGAATTTATCCTGAACTCGTCTGATGAGATCCCGTCTATAACCACTCTTATAGTGCGATTTCTGAGAAAGCTCGATATGAATCGAGAGAAGTGACTACCGACACCAAAGGCAATAAGTTTGGATATGGGAGCCTCGTGCCAGACTCTGTCAAACGCCTTAAAAATATCCAGGGCCACAACTTTACTCTCACCAAATCCATGAATGGACCTGTTCCAGAGAGTAACGCCAGCAGATCACCAAGTACATCGGCTAAAAATTTTAAATTTATCTTCACACATATAATAAAGAGTTCATTTCAGTCTATACCTACATTGACTCGTGCATTTTTCTTAAACTGTTTGTAATACTTTACAAAATCCATAACAAACAACAACAACTTTCTTACAACAACTAAAGTTACAAAACAAAAACGAAAGGTACCCTATTTGCGTCAAAAAAAAGTGTACAAGATAAAAACTATGTGACAAAATAGATTGAAGTAGAAATTCGCAGGAAGAAATTCTATTTTTCTGATAGGTGATATCGAGTACTACAAGAATCTGTTTTTTTAAATTTCGAAAATACTGTTAAAATCTTTGGTTTCTGTACTGTACAGGTACATCTACTTCAATCTATTTTGTACTTCACAGGTACTTCAATCTATTTTGTCGCATAGTTTTTATCTTGTACATTTTTTAATGTGTAAAAAACAGAGACATAACAGTTATAAGAAAAAACTAAAAAAATTAGCCATAATTGTTTACAGAAGGAATTCCATTTTGTTCCTTAAACTAATAGTTATTTTCGATAAGTGTTATTCAAAATAGATGTTCATTTTTCGTTGCTCATAACTTTTATTTTCGATTATTTTATTTTGACGTTGCTTGATTTTGAATAGAGTCTTTTAAGGGGTCATATTGATACACTGTTTGTTCTTATCGAAGTACGTCATCGTTGCTGAGAGTATCAATTGGAGAGCTTGAAGTAGATTCATCTACAAAAGATGACGAAGAAAATAATTCGCGAGAGAGATGTGAGATTGAACGTAGAAGTCGATTTGTTGCAACAATGGGAAGAGAAAAATTATACTTTTTCCATTTTAACGCAAAATGGTTCATATTATCCATGCAGTGCCGACTACACAGGTTTCTGTAGAAAGATTATATTTTAGTTTCTTTTGTGCCTTTAAGTGTAAAATATTATGTATGTACCAGAGAATGACAAAAGTATGGTTTTGTGTACTTCTAAAGTATTGGTGGCCAAAAATGTATGAGTGAGTAAAGTTAAAAATAAAACGATACTCATACACAACATATTCAAAGCCAGCACAACTTTAATAACTACAAGTAGGAGTTGGGTGAAGTACCTGTCATACTCGCACTAATAAGTGTAAAGTGTTTATGAGCATGAGTATATTTATAGTGGGGCATGTGTATACTTCTACTCGAGTATACATAGAGTATATTTCTAAAAATAAAATCTTTTGAAATCGCTGTGATACAGAAAATAAAAGTGTTTTATATTGACATTTTAGTGAAGCTAATATGACTAAATTCATATATATGTAGACTATTTTCGAAATATTTACAATGAGTTTTGTTTAAAAAAAGTTTGCTGTTTTGTATAAAAAAATAAATCCTATAAAAACGTTTTGGTAAAATAAACATCATTAAAAATTCATATGATAAAAAAATTCTCTAATAAATGTTTGTATGTATGTTTAGGCAAAACATTTTTGTCTGCTGTTTATTCCATTTGACTATAAAGGTATTGCAGGAGGATATAAAAACAACGCTACTTTATATAAAATTGTTAAATCCACCATTTCCTCCAATAGTTAATAAATACTACACATCCCCAAGAGCGACATTATTTTAATCTTTATAGCTACGCTTTAAATTTTTTCATTATTTTGAACAAGACAAATCATTTTTATTTCTTTAAGAGATGGAACAACGAAACATAATGTAAGAGACACACTCGCTTGAGGTTTTTTGAAAATTATTTCGAAATCCTCACAAAACTCTACTAAACCTTGGAGGATAAAATAATTAAAATTTTAACATGCTTCGCCTTTAAACATTATCCCCATTGATTTTTGTTTAATTTTTATAATTTGACCCAAATATTATAAAATTCGAATTCCACCTTGTAGGACAATTGCTCTTCTTGGCATTTCATCATTTGACAGCCAATTTACTTCCTAACCTTTCATTTGCTCACCCTTTATATCATATAGTAGAATTACTACGAGTATTTTTTTATTAAATTAAACGGAAGTTTGTTCAATAAAATCCTTAAAAAAAGATTTATTTATTAATTAAGAAATAATATTTCTAAAACGAAGTCAAATAAACGAATATTAATATTATAAGTTTGAATTAGTATTCTATAGAAGCAATCTCTAGAGCCTTAAGAACAACTTAAAAAAGATCCTAATGCTGTTATTACCTTTTATATATGGCAATAGTTCAACTAGTTTTTCTTGCATAAAAGAAATATTACCAATACATACCTTCTCGGGGTTCGGTAGACCTGTTGGTAGCGTGGGAAACGTTGGTTCACTTGGCACAGTCATTGTTGGCCATGGAAATGCTGTAGAAGGTGTAGACTGAGTGGAACCTGTTGTAGGGCTTGTTGAAGAATCTGTTACTGTTGAGGTAGATGCCGTAGTAGATTCTGTTGTTGAAACCGTAGTCGGCGCAGTTGTTGGTAATGATGTTATATGGGAAGTTGCACTTGTTGGTGATGGGGTCATAGTTGATATAGTGTCTAGCTTATCTAAAGCATTTTGTAATTCATCCTCCAAACCAGCTTTTTCAACGGCTAACACAATTGTTGACACACAAAAAGCTGTAGTGGCCAATGCGAGAAAAATCGCTATATTTTTCGCTGTCAACACTAAAATAAAAAACAGTTTATTACAGTTTATATCCTTTAAGTTATATATTTAAATTTACTTACGCGCTATCATATTTTCTTTTTTCTTCTTTCTTTTCTTTTAAAATTAAAATTCGGAAATATTTTATAGGCAAACTCTTGTTAGTCCTTGTTTTAGAACTTGCATTTGCAATTGTGTATTGCCGATTAGAAACAAAACCACCAACTATTACTGAATTGATAATGTCACTTACTTAAAAATTGAAATTAATTTGGTTACTTCATATCATAATAATTTTTTATTATATGGTTAGACGGCGTATGGCGTAAGATATATTGTGGAAATAAAATTTATGGCCATTTACTGGATGACTTGATATTATCGCACTTTATCAATGGCAACCGATTAAAAAATACGATAATTATTAGACCAGTGCAGTATTGAAAAATAAAATTTATTTTGGAAAATAAAACAATATACAAATATTAGGGGTTGTATTAAATAACATGGTGCGACATAAAAGTTCGAAGTTGAAATAACTAGGAACTGTTACTGTTACAATAAGAAAACTTTAAGTTACAGGTAAAATAAATCGGTTTTTTGTGCCCTTATTATTGGGCATAAGGGCACAATATTAATAGATTTTAAGTTTCTCGGGGAATTTAGAAAGTGGAGTAATGGGCGTTTTAAATGATATATAGTAATTCGTTCAGGTAGCCTAGAGGAATCTGTCTATTTCTCAGGTAAACACATTTTTCATTAATTTTTTTTTCCAAATTTTTCAACGGTCTATTAATGGTACTGTTCCTATATAAAATAGTTTGCAAAAATAGCTCTAAACTAAAAAATGTGGGAAGAAATTGATGAGAAATGTGTTTTCTTGATAAATATATGTACATACTTAAACAAATTATATGTCATTAAAATTCGCATGTCCCTTCTTTCTAAATCCGCTGAAAAACTTAAAATCTCTTGATATTCACCAAGTTATTAGCTCATAAGGGCATGAAGATATGTAAAACTAAACTTTTTCCGTAACTCAAGACTTTGGAGATGTTTCGAAAATTTCAAAACCAGATTCTTGCGCCTATCAGAAAATTAGTATAACTTCCCAGATACTATTTTTTGTCACGCCGTGTAATTACGTGTAATTTATTGAGTTGAAAATACAAATATTTATAAAAATTAAGTTGGTCATTTATAGACTATAAATATATACATAAACAGACACAGGCCTACGCTATATATAAGAATAATAGAAGAGTAAGTTTCTCATTTTAAAAATTTAAAATTACTTGTGGAATTTTTTATACTGTTTTTGTATTTTTCAAAGTCGAATTTAAAAGCGATAAAAATAGTCGTTGTAAAGGTAATCTTCAGAGTTGGGTTTATTGCATTAAATTTATAATGCATTATCGTTTCCATTACCGCTAGGGAGATCGATTATTCTACTTTTTTCAAAAACCGGTTTTTGAATAATTCGAAAAGTAGCACTTCAAAAAAAAACCTAAGTTGCAGGTCAAAATTATTATATTTCCACCTTAAATACATAAAACTACTAAAATCGCAGAATTATGGAAAACAAAATTAAAATATTATAAGAAATTTTTAAAATATTCACCAAATTGACTCTTTTAGAGACCTAGTGAGTATTTAGCAAGTTTCTTATTATATCATCTGTAAACGTTTTGCACTTTTCATTAGATGACAGAGTCAGTTCCCCTTGTAAAAAATAATCTTTTTCTTACAATTAAACTTAGATCTCCTGTTGAGTAAAGGATAAAGCACCTTACTGACCTCTCGTAAATATATTCCAAGTGTTGTTTAAATGATAATTTTTTATCTAACACAACTCCTAAATATTTAACATTATCTCTTATTGGGATCAGAACTCTATTAGAATAAATATGTTTGCTAAGAATACTATACGTTTCAGCGATCTATTATAAGGAAATATTGTAGCCCGATTCTTGCGATTATTAACCTTTATTTTCCACCTGTCATAATATTTGTATTTAAACTATTCTCCATTCTTTTGATTATTGCGTTCGACACCTTACCGTAGCAAATATATGCACTATCATATGTGCCCATATTTATTCCAAATGTGTACCTGTAAATAACCAAACTTGGAATGCCGCAAAAAATGCCATAAGCTTCAGCCTACCTCCGCAAAATATAAAATTTGGTCAAAGCTTAAATTGGTGCGGTGTTAAAAAAAAAAAACATGAATACTTTGCAAGGAGAAGCTATATACCATACATACCTACTCGTATATTTGTATGTATGGACTTAAACGTTGTCGTTTAAAAACAAACCGTACGCAATTTGAAAAAATTTCGAATACAAATTTAACTTTGATTTACATAAACAACAAATTTTTACTAATGCTAACACTGTTTTTAACAACTCTACGTCCTCTTGCTGAGTGACTGTTTACCCTGTCTTCATCCATCTATCAGCTTTCAAAAGACCCATTTTGTCCACACATTGCCCCGAATTATCAACTTAAATGCCAACCATCCATGCTCTATATATAAGAAAATGCATTTTTAATCATTTTTAGAATTTTGGAAAATTTTTGTAGGAAATCAATTTTTTGCGTGGCAACGCTGATGGACGTGCAGCGTTGAGATGACACTCGTAAAACATAATGAAATAAAACCCATTGCATATCTTTAGGATTCACAATTTAAAAACGTGGCGGCTATTAATTTCTTGGATATTTAGTATTTATAAAATATTTTCTTTTAACCTATACACTGTAATATTATTGTTTGGCCAACCATTTGGAAATTATATCTAAATTATTTTTAGTCCAATTAATATTATATTTAACAGTTTCCAATGCCTGTTGGCGGGAAGCTGTGCCAGCACCAGCTTCGGGATATTTAGCAAAGAATCCTTCCATTTCTTCCAACTTCGTAACAGTGGCAAAACGAGCAGTAATTGCTGGTATCATACGACCCATGTAGCGTTCATTCAAAGTAAATCGGGCTACTAAATCTTCCCAATGCTCACGTACAAATTCCCAAACAATGGGTTCACCAACAGGATTACCGGCAATATTCTGCAAGCAATTAAAATAGTCTTGACGACGAACATAGCTTTCATTTTCAGCCAAATCGATAAATCTAAAAACGGCATTAGTCATTAAATGTACGTTGTAGTTGCTCAAAACATTCAATAATACCTTCGTAAAAGCCATGGTACCTTGGTACCAGCTAAACCATGCATGAGTTTTAGTTTTTCATTGGCATCATGTTCTTTCACAAACAACTCCCACATTTGCTCCCATTCATTTTGTTTACCTACGTGGTACATACCATAATAATAGACTACTTCTCGTAAATCTGGCTCTGGCTTATTATCAGGATTGGCTAAGAAATTTGTGAAACGAGATGCGGCTTCCTTAAGGCAATCAGGCAAACCCAAAGAACAAGCTGCATTTAAAATAGTGACTCTCAAACGACTAGAGAAATGAAGCCATTATTTTATTTTATTCAGTTTAGTTCCAAAAAAATGCACAATATGTAAGTATACTCACTTCTTTAAATGGTTATTTTCATCGACATTCCATGTTACTTGCTTGTAGACTTGCTCTAAGAGACCACGAGCATATTGTAAATAATTCGTATATGAATCAGTAAATATTAGATTGCCTTGCAAAGCTTGTAACTTTGAAGCGACCACATTCCAAGGAACAAAATCGTTTTCTTTTCTCAAGTATCTGGTCATATCAAGAGCAATTTCATAACTAAGCTGATTAGCATCAGCCAAAGAGAAAACATCGTTAAGTAAATGGGCACGATCGGCAATTGCAAATTTATCTGGCTTTGATACAAGATCCTTAATAATTTCATGCCACATTTCCACCTCATAGTTAACGCGGTAGAAGCCTACTTGGCGGCTATTAAATTTCAGCCATTTGGTCTCGATAGGTGCCGAAACAGAAATTGATTTTTTGTCAAAATCAAACCAAGTGCGACGTACTTTAGAATCGTGATCGTAAATATAAGTTAACGGTATGGTCCAAGTGTAACTAAAATTGATAATACAATAAAGATTATTTATAAATACATACATATGTATTATGTCTTATAGCCTAGAATACATACTTGAATTCAGAATCATCATAAATATGATTGTAATCTTCAATGTTGGAAAGAAAACGCTTTTGTGTTAATTCAAAAGTGGTAGCCGATGAGCGTTTTACATTGACTACAGGCAAACCCATTTGTTCTGTCCAAGTCCGCATCATTAATCTAAAATATTAAAGTGTTTACTGTTTAAAGTTCAAATAAGAGAACATCATACACAAAAGTTATACTCGACATCAAAATCTAAGCCAGTACTTGTAACTTCTGTTAAAAAGTCACCGGTGACGGCGTTTTTAAATTTAAAGTTATTCAAATAATTCGTAACGGCTTGTTCAAACTTTTCAGTGCCAACAGTGTCTTCCAGCATACGAATTATGGAGGCACCCTTTTCATAACTAATTGTATCAAAAATTTCGGTAATCTGATCGGGATTTTCAACAGTTTTAACAATGGGATGAGAGGCAACTGAGGAATCGTATTTCATTACGCCATGCAAAGCATTGACTAAGAATTGATCAGGCTATGATGGGAAAGTAACATAACTTCATTAAAAAATACACTTTCAAATTTTAATAGGCAATCATATACATACTAATCCCCAATCGCTGTAAACTTCATTAATGGCTTTGTATTCCATAAAACGTGCAAATCCTTCGTTTAACCACAAGTCGTTCCACCACTTCATCGTTACCAAGTTACCGAACCACATGTGGCCCAATTCATGAGCAATAACAGCTGCTGTGCGCTGCTTATTCCAAGTTGAACTAAAACTGCGATCATATAAAAGAGCAGTCTCACGATAAGTCAATAGACCCCAATGTTCCATGGCATTAGACACAAAATCGGGTATAGCAGCCATATCTTAAAGCAAATCAAATGTTTTTCATTTCTGTTTTTGTTTTCTTTAATACGCAAATTACACTTTAAGTCTCTTACCCAATTTAGGTAAAGGATATTCAACTTTGAAGTTTTTGATGTAATACTTGGTGACTGCTACAGCAGTTTCTAAAGCGAAATTCGTTTTATCCAGCTGGTGTTTAGTAGCAAAGATACGCAGGTCAAAACTTTCACCATAAAGTGGTTCAATTGTTTCGCTTTTAAAAGCAAGATCAGATACAATAAAACAGGTCAAGTAAGTACTCATGGGAACACTCTCCGCAAAATACACTTCAGTATATTGTCCCAAAAATAATGAATCCTAAGGTGAAAATTAAATATAAAATACGTTAAATAGCAAATACCCACATACACCGTACACCACGTGCATATGGATGTGTGTACATCGTTTTTAATACCTTTAAAAATATGCCGATTTTTATCATCATAACAATTACTTACCTTTTCATCCATATTCGATAATGCATGATAACCATCACCTGATGGTCTTACTAAAGTCACCTCAAATTTAGCTTTTAAATGAGGTTCATCAAAGCAGGGGAAAGCTTGACGAGCGTATGTAGGCTGAAATTTAGATGTGGCAATTTTTCTAATACATTATGAGAAAAAGAAATGCACAATTAGTAATTGAAAAACCACAGTAGCTTTTAACGTATGCATACATAGTTAAAATTTTTATATTGCCTATGTTTAGGCGCTACAAATAAAAACACAAAAATATATATATTCACCTCTTTTGGTTATCTGGGGTCGTATACACACTGCTGTACAAACCAACAATCTTATTTAACATTTGTCCCTCAAATATTATACCCAAAGTAACATTCGTATTTACCCGGAGTAGAGTTTTCATATTTATCACGAGAAACTCACGTTCCGTATCCAAACTGTAGCTGTCCACATCATAGCCGCTTTCCAATGTATAAACACTGCTTATTTTCAATTTATTCGAATGTAAAACAATTTGAGAAGTTTCCTCCACAACATTTATAAGAATTTTTTCCTGTCCGGTAAAATTGCCTGTATTGATGTCTGGATGCAAATACAAATTATAGGAGATGGGCTTCAAAGCACTGGGCAAACGATAGTTTATCTGAAAGCATATAAATAAAATAAATAATAAATGTATTATATGTATGTATGTATGTCGTATAATGAATCTAAAAATTAATTGCATAGTGTGTAGATAAGCATTGATATAATCGATCAGCTTCTAAGAACACTATCGAAAATTATTTTTAGTACTTTGCCTACTATGGATCATAAATAAATAAAACGAAAATCATTATTTGCAATAAACAAATACCATAAGCAGTTAAATGAATTTGCATAAATTTTATATTGAATTGCAAATAATAAGCTGAACTAATGTAATATTCTATGGTGTATACTACATCGTTAAATACATACTTTAGAGCAAAATTTTTGTACAACTTGAGTTTTGAAGATCTCGTGATGTATGACAATTTAAAAAGTTTATCAAATAATCTTTTTTATCTTACCTTTTCATCTGCTAAGTTACGTTTATGGCGAGGCTTAATATCACCCTGCAACTGAGCTTCCATATAATCCAGTTTATTTTTAGCATCTTCTACGGAGGCACTTAGCTGAGAATGTTGAATAGCCAAAACTACAGTTGATACGCTAAAGGCCACAAAAGCCCAACACAATGCAATATTTAATAACTTTGACTGTGGCAACATGTTGCAACAAACGTTTTATTTAACAATTCAAAAGAACGTGCGGTCTTGTTGAAAGACCATAGAAAACTGTTTTAAATAAATCGTAAACTCAAATTGAACATAAAATAAAGCAATAAGACTATCATATTGACGATCAATTGATAATCAAAGTTAACACGATGATCAAATTCTTGATCGGGTTTGGTAATCATATCGTTACTGTCAATTCTTAATGGACTCCAATATATTTTATTTTATTGAATTTTTTTTGGTTTTATTATATGATATTAAAATGGTTAATAAGGGCAATGAATGGCATTAAGTGGAAATAGCCAACAAACAAATTCGTATATCTTATCGTGACGTCCAAATTAATTGAGATTATTAAATATGTTATAACACTAATAATCATAAAGTGTTGGTATTAAATTTTTAAAAAATTTTTTATCAGCAACAGCAAAGTCCTCATTTGACGACATTTCTAAAAACTTAAAAACTATTGATCTCTGCAGAATTCATTTACACTTCATTACATATTTTGCATTGCTAACAAGAAATGCCAAATGTTAACTTATATATTTTATTTGTTCTGGAACTGCATTCCCACTGGTTCCATTTTCTGTATTCTGTCGCCAAAAAAATAAAAATAAGAAATGCAGTTGTATCCCTAATTGGGACATAAGAATTCACATAAAAAGAAACAATTTTTTGTCTCTACCGAAAATTTGTAAATTTTAAGTTGGCTCACTTTAGAAGATCTTGTGCAGTATGTATTTACACTTTTTTTAATTTCTTTCCATACACTGTACTTAATTAAAAAACAAAATTAGTTTCAGTTTATTTTTTATATTTATATTTATTTTTATTATTTTATTTTATTTCATATTATTTTATTTTTAAATTTCGACTTTTAAATTCAAAGATAAGATAATCATTTCACTTTTGCAACCAGGCGCGTACATCTGCAAGATTATTCTCCAGCCAAGCAATATTGTTCTTGACATTTTCTAATGCTCTAACACGAGCAGCTGTACCAGCACCGGCATTTGGATATTTAGCAAAGAAATTTTGCATTTCCTCCAATTTGGTTTGCGATGCAAAGCGGGATGTTATCGAAGGAATCATGTTGCCTAAATAACGCTCGTTAATGCCGAAACGTTTGACTAATACGGGCCACTGTTCACGAACATAATCCCACACAATGGGTTCACCAATTGGATTGGCGGCAATGTTTTGTAGGCAAGAGAAGTAATCTTGGCCACGTACATTTTCCTCAAACCAAGCCAGATCAATGTATCTGAAAGTAGAAAAGTACGATATCAAAAATAGCAACAAAAACAACAGGATAACTTTATTAATGTAGTCGTTTAAAGATTTTCCCTAGCGCACCTGCTAAGTATCCAGGGTTCTTGTACAGCTGATAAGCCGTACATAAGTTTGCTCTTTTCGCTGGCATCAGTTTCAGCTACAAATAGAGCCCACATTTTGTTCCATACTTCTTCACTTCCAAGAGTAAACATGCCGTAATAGTACACAGTTTCACGTATATCGGGATGAGGACGTACAGAAGGATTTGCTAACCATTTGGTAAATTCTCTAGAAACTTCAGTCAAACAATCTGGTAAGCCCAAAGAACAAGCAGTATTTAAAATAGTAACACGCAAACGACTACAAAATGAAAGAATAAATCATAAATCAATAAATCAAAATCCTTTATGTATTTACACTCGTTTTAATTAAATGAAGTACTTTTTCAAATGATCTTTTCCCACATTCCAACCAACATGTTTGTAAATTTCCTCTACTAAAGCTCTGGCATAGGCGTTGTAGTCGACAAAAGCATCGGTATACATGAGGGTACGTTTAAGTGAAGTTAATTTTGAAGCAGCTACACTCCATGGCACATATTGATCCTCTTTACTCAGATATCTGGTCATATCCAAAGATAAGTGATATGGCAGTTGAGTGGAATCAGCCAAAGCAAATGCATCATTCAATAAAGAAGCCCGATCGCCTATTGAAAATATCTGTAATAAAACAAACAAAACAAATGAAAAAAATTTAATTTTAAATAGAAGGAAGCAATCTATTATTGACAATAACTTACGTTTGGATTTTCTGCAAGCTTGTTAGCCAAGTTCTCCCACATTGCAGTGGGATAATTGACACGGTAATAACCAAATTGATTAGAGTTAAACTTGATCCATTGCACAACACTTGGCAAAGTAATTGTAACTAAAATCATGCAAATTAAGAGTCGTCAGCTATTAGAAGATCATAAACTTAATGTACAGCAGACGCATGTCACTTAACTTACTTTCTTTATCGTTAAAATAAAACCATGTACGCTTAACATCATCTGAAGCACTAGTTTTATACGTAATTGGTATTGACCAGGTGTAGCTAATAAAAAACAAAAAAAGTGAAAAACCATTAAACGTTCCATTAATTGAAATCTTTGAAATTTTGCGACTATAATCACAGATAAACGACATACTTAAATGGCGAATCATTGTAAACACCTTCGTAATCGATTGGGTTGGAGAAGAAACGCTTTTGTGTTAGTTTGAATTGAGTGTCGGAGATTTTTTCAACTTCCACCACCGGCAAACCCATTTGTTCGGTCCAAGTACGCATAATGCTCTTGACATCAAATCCCAAATTTAATTTGTCGATAACCGTTAGGAAGTCATCTGTGACGGCATTTTTATACTTAAACTCTTCCAAATAGTTGGTAACAGCTCTTTGGAAATTATCAGCACCCAAAAAGTCTTCCATCATGCGAATAATCGAGGAACCTTTCGAGTACGTAATAGTGTCAAAGATTTCAGTTATTTGATCGGGATTCTCAACTGTTTGAACTATTGGATGAGCACCCAAAGTAGCATCTAATCTCAAGACGCCATGTAGCGTGGCAATAATAAACTGATCCTGCATCTTCCACTCCGGAAATTTGGCTTCAACGCCTTTGTTTTCGATATAACTAGCAAAGCCTTCGTTTAGCCACAAGTCGTTCCACCAATCCATAGTGACCAAATTGCCAAACCACATGTGGGCAAACTCATGAGCAATAACACTGGCAATCCTTTGAGTATTAGATGTAGAACTCACGTCCTTGTCATACAACAAAGAAGTTTCACGATAAGTTACCAAGCCCCAATGTTCCATAGCACCCGAAACAAAATCTGGTATAGCTGCCATATCTACAGTGGCACTTTAATTAAAAAACGGCCGCACACCTAAACATAACTGTAGAACTTACCCAATTTTGGCAAAGGATAGGGAATTTTAAAGTATTGAATATAATACTCAATGACAGCCTTTCCTACATCCAAAGCGAAATCAACTTTATTTAGTTGTTCGGGTGTAGAAAACACACGTAATTGGAATCCATCACCAATGCCTTTGGTGTCAACTTGCACTGCCTTGTGGGCAAAATCAGAAACTATGAAACAGCTCAAATATGTACTCATTGGTACACTTTGACTAAAGTAGGCCTCATTATAGTCGCCCTGGTTTTTAATGTCCTAAACAATATAAAACGAGTATATGGAAAACAATTTTATTTTTTTATTTTAAGCTTCTCACTTGAATATCCATGTTCGATAATGCATGATAATCTCCAGAATCGGGATATACTAACGTTACAGTAAACGTGGCCTTTAGAGCAGGCTCATCAAAACACGGGAAGGCCTGACGAGCATAAGTGGGCTCAAACTTTGATGATGCAATCCATCTAGAAATTTTAAAACACTTTTTTGTTTCTATTTCTTCACAAGGACACTCTTTGTTAAAAATAAAAAAACTTACTTCACGGAATTGTCTGGCTTCAGATATGATGATGAATATAAGCCAATAATTTTATTTTTCATACTTCCTTCGAATATTATACCCAAATAAAAAACGCGTGGAGCTTTAATTTCTTCGTTCAGTTCTATGACCAAAAATTCACGCACCGGATCCAAATAAAACGTTTTTACAGAACTTCCAGAACTTTCCAAATAAACATTTTTAATGGTCATGTACAGAGAATGAAGAACGATTCTATCGGTATTTTGTGTACAATTGATAGCAATCTTCTCTTGACCCGTAAAATTTCCAGTTGAAACATCCGGATGTAAGTACAAATCATAATTTATCGGATACATTGTAGTTGGCAGGCGGTAGTTAGTCTTGAGAAATAATAGAACACAACAAAAATTTATTTCTAATAAAATGTACGAGTGACGTTCTATGTACAACTTGTCCACTTACTTTTTCGTCAGGAGCTGGCGTTGTGGTTGTTATCACTTCAGTTGAGGTTGACGATTCCGTTGAGGTTGTTTGTGTAGGTGGTGCGTTTGTCGTTGTAGTAGTTGTGGTGGATGTCGTAGTTGTCGTAGTCTTAAGAGCTTCCTCTAACATTTCCAATTTATCTTTGGTTTCCTTTAACTCATCTTGTAGATTTGATTTTTGTACAGCCAATACAATTGTCGATACAGTAAAAGCTGTCAGGGCCAAGCCCAAAGATATTGATACCAATTTCGCCGTTATAATCATTGCACTTTTTCTAAAATCGGAGAGAAAAAGAGGGAGGCCGAAACCGAAAACAATAGTTACTTTATTTAAATAAGAAAAACTTGTCGAACAATTAATTCGTTCAATTATTTTCATGTTCGTTGTGAAATTTATTTTTATACAAGTTAACGCTTCTAAATGTTGGATTTTTTTTAGCAAAAAACTTCCACAGCGGAAATTATAAAATTTCCTTTTTATACTGCTGCAAATAGAAATTCTTTCAATACTTACCGTTGTACTTGTATATTGTCAAACCGTTACCAGTTGTGTATAAACTACAACTAAATCATCAAACTGTCAGAGCTATTCCTAATTAACTTGGCTATAAAGTTTATCATTAGTTTAAGATTAAAAATCTTATCAACATGACTGGTTGTGGCACATAAATCTTTGATTAGAACGTGCCAATATCAAATATAAAATAAAACCAATTCAATAATCACTATTCAAATAAATACGACGATTACATATACATACATACATACATACATAGGAGTATGAACGAAAACAATTTTCTTTATTAATATCTCTGCCAGTGCAGATATCTGGTGATTTTTTTTAGCAACTTTCTTTTTGCCAGCTCAGCTGTTTTCGTGTAACATGTTATTGTCAAACATGTTCAGTTTCAACGCTTACAGATCATTGAATTTTATTATCAAAATTCATGATTTTTTTCTGATTGAATGGGTACGTGATCAAACAAAATTGCCGTATTTGGTGTGAAGAGCAGCCAGAATCATTGCAAGAACCGCCGATAAATACACTGTTTGGTGTGGATTATGTACCGGTGGAATCATTGGATCAAAGACGACAAAGACAGCAACGTTAATTACAATTTTTTGTGTCCAAAATGAAAGAGCTGGACTTGGTTTCAACGAGAAGGTGCCACATGCAACACAGCGCTCGAAACAATGGCCTAATTGAGAGGCAAGTTCGGTGAACAGTTTATATCACGTTTGTGGCCTGTTAATTGCGATTTAACGCCTTTAGACTTTGTAAAGGATCATGTCTATAGCGACAAGCCAGCAACAGTTGACCCACTGAAAGCCAATATTGAAGAATTTATTCGTGAGATACCGGCTGATATGTTGGAGAGAATATGCTAAAATTGGATCTTTAAATATTGAGTTATATATGTAGATCGTTCTGTCGACTTAAATACAAATTTCATACATTTCTTTAAATTTTAAGTTTCTTTTTCCGCAAATCCGCATGCTTATAAAAAATCACCCGATACTTTGAATTATACATACATCCTTATTTAAAGAGAGTTTAAGATAAATAGAAACGTACAAAATTCCAAAACTAAAACAGAAAATATTATCAAAACTTTCGCTGACAAAGAAGTTCAAGAAATGTTTTAAATACATTTTTAATAAGATTTTTTTCCTGAGTATTTTTATCTTACCAGGTTATTCCCATAGGAAAATGTTATGTAACATCCAGAACATTTTTGCTGCTAGTTTATTGACCGATAAACCCCTTCACTGTTTTTTTCTTGCTCTAATTTATTATAGTTTAAGTAATTTCATTATGTTAAAATCCTAAACAAAAAAAATTCCTTGATTTCGAAATATAGTATTCCAATTGTGTTTTTGGCAAAAACGAAATAACTCCTTGATATAAGATTTTTTTATTTATTTATTCAATTAGAAGCTAAGGAAAATTAAAATTAATTTTTGTTATACACACTTCACATATTTCGACGGCACTACCCGAAATTCACGAGTATAATAAGGCCCCAGGACTGGGCAACGTACACGTCGAACTATTAAAGCCATCTCCGGAAGTTAGTGACTGGCTCTTAATCAACGAGCTATGAGAAAGTAGGTCTCCAAATTGACAACCAACATTTGGAGGACATAACATCATTCTGCTACCTTGGGCGCTATTGCCAATTTAGCTATTTTCTCGTCAAATCTAATGATTTTTCATCCTATTTTGTGGGAAAAATATTTATTAAGCTATTAGCGGAAAATCTAGCGATTTTTAATTAAAGTCTCGTTAATTTTTGTGAAATCAAATTAAGAAACATATGAATTACATACTAATACAATAAATACAGTTTTACACATAAGTTAAGAGCTTTAGAATTTCCAATGAAATTGACGTTTTCATGAACTAAAACCGGACAACAAATGTTGCTATAATTACAAAGAGCCAAAATCGGTAATATACCAAATAGGAACTCATACTACAGACAAAAAAAAAAATAATAATAAATAAATAAATATATAGAAGATTGTCTTAAAATCTTTAGTTAAATTTCCATTTCTACATCCAGCTACGACTACATGTTAAATAAAACTTGTTAAATAATGTAATTCGTGTAACAAAATATTGCCTGTGTATGTATTAAATGTTTCCCAATCGTCTTCAAGATATATATCACATTGGTTCAGGAAAGAGAGCCATTCTTTTTTATATTTATTCATTATATCATATATGTATAATATATATATATACATACATACATACATACATACATATAAATACATTTTCTTTTTTTGCGAAAGATATCAATTAATGAATATTTGATAACTTTTACTTCATTCCCATTAAATTTTCGATAAGTTATGATCATTTGTTCTACTCATACCACTTTCATAAATAACAATAAATATTTAAGGGATTTTATCCGCTCCTAATATTTTATGTTTAAAACATTTTTAATTGAAATATTTTTACAATTTTTGTCGTGTGGGAAAGCTGTGAGTTTTTCCTGCAACGTACAGATACTTTCAACGAGAGCTAAGCAAAAAATTCCTGTTGTTTTTCCCAATCTAGGCAAAGAATTTCCGTAATAGGAGTTTTGAGAGAAGTGACATAAACTTATTCGCATGAAACAGTACTAATTCTTAGCTCTCTGTGAAAGCATTTCGTTAAAACATCTACGATAAAAAAAATATTCTTAAACATCTCCTTTAAAATGAATTATTTATTTGTGATAACAATCGGTGCATTTCTTTGCTTATGTGTAGTACTGGGACAAGCATTACCGCTTACTTACATTACTCTTAACTACTACGCTACTCAAAGTCAATATGCTGTCCAAGTATATGCCAAACTATAGATTCCATTCTTCTTAGAAAACGTATTGGACAGTAGCTTAGAAGTTACCATGTAATCTTGTCAAAACAGCTTTAAATGGGATCGTTGGAATTGTCCAAAATCAGACTTTATTTTAAGGCGATCCTCACAGTCACTGCTCTTGGACCCTGAAGATTCGTATGTCAATGCCATCACAATGGCGGCCGTCTTATACACAATTACAAAAAACTGTTCCAGTGGTGTTATAGCCGGATGTGGTGTTCACAGTTGCATCGATAATCTGTACAGCACTCAGTGTTTGGACGATCCAAAGACTGCAGAACAATAGCTCAAAAAACATGTTAATCTGGACTTTTCCAAGTTTTCTGAATAGTTCGTTAATCCAACGCTGCGCTTATGCATTTTTGGGACCTAATGGTCTATGTGCCAAAGAAATTTGCAGCCAAGTACTTAAGCCCTTTGAAGATGTTGCTGGTGAAATCCGTCAAATGTATGATGAAAGTCTACAAATACACAACAGCGAGGTCGCCAATGCTTTACAAGCGCCAACGGAGAAGAACGTTCACGTTGCCGTTATCTCCGTCTTGAATGTGGCTTCACTGTTCAGTCGAAAAATGTTATCATGGAAACTCGCTGCAATTGTAATTTTTCCTGGGGTTTCCAAGTTCAATGCGATATATGTGTTTCACTTCAGAGACAATATTACTGTTTTTAAATACAATTTAATTTAAATACAATTTTCTCTTGACGAACTATTTATAAAACTTATATGGATCAAATGGAATATACATACATACCTTATGTAATATACAATGTACGTATATTTTATATACTATACATTAAATTAAATTAAAATGTTTATTTATAAGAAATATTAATATTAAAGAAAATAAAGGCGAACGCAAATTAATCTTTTATTGTTTTATTTTGTTATGTGATATCAATTATGAGTTACAATTTACTTATCGCTACTGAAATGCGAATGAAATGGCTAAATGGCTAGGGTTTCCCTTAACGATAAGAATGAGAAAACTAATTTTTTTAGTCACTACGAAAAATATTCTTATTTTCGTTTTTAAAATGAATTTGCTTTAAGAAATATATTATAAAAATAAAACAACTTGATCTCTTGTTTTTTTTTATTTATTTATTTTTTTTTTTTTGGTATTTTATTTATTTTTCTTAAACTCTCTCTTAATGTCAATTAATCCAAGCAGCTGGCTTTCCCTCAACCCGATAACCATTGTAAGCCATATTAGACGCAGCAGCAGCTAGCTCAGATCTCCGGCTGGGTTCTCCAGCCCAATAGGATGGCGCCACCTCATATGTTTGCATCTGTTTATTGCTGTTTCTGAATGCAGATATAATTAATAGAAATATCGCCAACTTTCCCACCAGCATCGATTTCATCAACAATAACTTTAATTTGGTTACCAAAAATGGAACTATGGCAGATTGTATTAGAAATGGCAAAATGAAAAGTGGTAGTATGCGAGTTACCATTTCATACTTTTTGCCTCGACCTGCAATATAAAGGAAGGAAATGAAAATGTTTCTTCAAACAACAAATGGTCATGCAATCCATTTACCTTCTTCTGTGTTATCATTTAACCAGCGACCCGTTACCAGCTCTCTTAGACTTTCTTCATCCAAATTAACTTTGACAATATTATTGGCCAGATCTAGACTTAGATTAAGAGCTGGCCCCACATTGTATTGCTGGACTTTGGGATCAGTCTCAACTGGAATATCTTTTGTATTTTTTCTTTTTCGATTTGATTTAGATTCTTGCTTTTCTATTGGCGAAACGGTTTTAAAAGTTTTCATTTCTATAGATTCTGCTTCAGTAGTTGTAGGATATTCCGTAACTACTACCCCATCCTCATCATCGTCATCATCCTCATCAACGTCATCACTTTCATTTTTTAGGGTATTCTGCTGTTCTAGTTGTTGCTTATTTTTCAAATTTTCCCTTAAATTTTGCTTATACTCCGTCAAGGTCTTATTACCCAAATAAGTGCTTTTATAATTTTTATAAATACCCAGAAATATGCTTCGTAAAGGCTTTGATTGTTTATCAAAGTTGGCACTTTTCTCTACTGCATCTGCTATACTTCGCCCATCTATGTTTTCCTTAAATTTTGGTAACATTTCCAAAGAAATTTTGGCTTTTTCAGCATCCACCACTTCAGATTGAGGTGTGTGCACTTCGATTACTTCCTCCTCTTCGCTGAGGCTGCAATTTGTTGTTGTTATGAAAACACAAAACAAAAATATGCATTTAACGAATTTATTCATCTTTTAAACATTCTCAAATATCCTCTAAAAGAACGTAAAAAAAACACTTTTTCACTAGAATTTAAAGTCTCGTTTGAAGCACAACCAGACACTGCAATGAATAATTTGGAAATGCAGCCGTATTCAATTCTGCTATAGATTTTATTAACTTGGTCAGTTAGCAGCATCTCAATGTGATATTAAAATCTTGACTATTGCCGGCTAAAAGATATTGTCATACATTTACTCAATTGGATTTTCTTGTTTCAGTTTTGTAGCACAACCACATGCTGGAGCCGTAAATGTGCACAAGAAGCGTTTGAGTTCTAAAATTTCTATTCAACCGCTTGTTTTGAAAGAAAAGCTGTTGCCACTGGTTTGGCGCTTGGTTGGAAAAACAAATGACTGTGTACGAAAAAGAATTTACGAATGTCAAAAGAAACAAATAACTAAATAAACATGGAAGTTTAGATCAGGTAGAATATTAAAAATACACATACATACATACGAGTACTACATACCACATACATAAAGTTTAATTAAAAAAAAATAATAGTAATAATTTCTGGGGAAAACTAAAGGCTTAACTATAATATGAGTCGGCGAGCTTAAACGACTGTGCGAATACACACAATCAAATGTGTATAACTATAATGTAGTTAACAAATGTAATGTACTTAACGTTGAGTTTCGTTCAGTTTTATTTGCTTACGTTTTGAGCGAACCCAATCGCACTTTACGTACGTTAACAGCTGTATGTGTGTTACGAGTATGTATGTGCAAAACAATAACAAAAGAAACACGTTGTGCAATGGATGCTCTTGCGTTTATTCGTCATTGGAAAAGCGACATGTGTAGCAGCTACATGAGTAGCAGGTATATGCCGTATTTTTAATAATTTTTTTTAATTTTTATTTAAACTGTGTTATTTTTCTGGTAACACTTAAATGTTTACACAAAATATTAATATTTTTATATTTTTAATGAAAACTAAATTCAGATAGCAATTGTTATGTTCTCACTAAAGCAACTTTTCAAAAAATACATTATAGCCACCAAAAAGTTGATCAAGTATATGACAGAGTTTTCGTTGAGTTTTTGACAATAGCTTAAGTAATCACAAGTACATATATTATGGTTGCGCCTTAATTGTTTCTTTGCTTGTTTTTCTTTCGTTAGTTTTAGATCTTTTAAGCCCGAAAATGTTTTTCTTAAATGTTTTAGAGACGAATGACTTTGCGAGTTTGGAAATGAAGAGCTACTTTTTAAATTGGTTCAAATATGTAGTTTAACATATCAAATAATGAAAAGTTTCAGTTTCTTCGACTGTAATGTTTTTTATTACAGTTCATTCTTAGGATCAGAGCTTAAAAGAATTCTTAATTATTAAGATTTTGCTTACTCCTACAAATATAAAATATGTATTGAGTGATTTTTTAAGAGCTTTTGGATTTGATTAAAAAAAACACATAAAATTTAGAGAAATGTATGAAATCTTTATTTAAGTCGATAGAACGATCTACTGTGAGCGTTAAAAGAAACTGTACAATCTTATTCCTTAGAACTAAGTTTTTATATCAGCCTTTTTAAATACGGTGATTTTGAAAATTTTATATTTTCAAAGAGCGCATTTAACGCCTTACAAAATCCATAAAAACAACAACAAAATTCTTGCAACAACTATAGTAATACAAGAAAAACGAAATTTACTCTATTTTTTACGCTTCAAAAAATTGTTTATGAAAAAAACTGCCACAAAAATATATTAAATTGATAATAATTTTTAAAGGTGCTATCATGTGCAACAAAAATCATATTTTGGAATTTTCGTAACAGCACCAAAACCTCGAATTTCGGGCTAAAAAACGGTTTTTAATCTTCATGCACTTATAAGCTAATAACTTAACTAACTGTTAACCGATTCTAAAAATCTAAGATTATTATGCTTAGTTATGAATAAAACAATACATCACTTTTTAAAATCGGATGGGAATTGACAAATTTATAGCACCTATTGGTTAAAGCATATACTAGTATGGTGAAGAACAAGGAGTTTTTATTTCAACCTTTTAATATTCGATTATATATAATATTTATCTTTTCTAAATCTTTTATAAAATGTTATTCAATTCTCTAATTAAATGTAAAAAAAAACACAAAAATTACACCAAATATTTCTAAACAAAAACAAAATCTTACCGTTCTCTACACATACAAAATTCCATTTTTTTTAAATGATGGTTTGTATTGACTGCCAAGTTATTAAAAGCAAATTTAGAAACTTCAACTTTAACCATTCTCAAGATATACAGAAATCAATATTTAATTTGTATGGGAGATGCCACACCCATTTATTCAATTTCGCTCATATTTCGACTGATAATGATGTATTAACTACTACCGTTCAAAAGATATACAAAAATCAATATTTACTTTGTATGGGGGATGGTATTCCCACTTATCCACAAACTTATTCGGTCCTATTTTTGACTAATGACTTGTACTGACCACAAACTTATTTGGTCCAAATTTAGAGACTTTACTATTACCATTTTAAAGATATAGACATATGAATACAAATTTTATATGGGCGTGGCACCGCCCATTTGAACAATAGTGAAATCGAACACCAAATGATACGTATGCTTTTTATATAGGCAGTTGTAAAAATATTTTCCAACTCACACAGAGTTGGATAAACGAAAACCACATTTACATAAAAACCTTGGTATTGAAGTAACCTTTCGGTTAAGGGCTTACAAAATAAACTCGGTTGGCGCATTTTAGAGAACATCAATTACAACTGATTTTATAGTCCTCTTTTATGTATATAGATAAATAAGATTTTGGTTTAATGTTATTCAGCCTTTAGATCATAATTTTTCGGTCACATTCTTTATTTTACTTTTTTTTTTCTTCTTTTACAATTTAGCCTAAGCGTACATAATGTGTCAATACAAGTATAAAAAGTTTTCTTTTCTTTGTTTATGTTCTTTTTGTAAACAGGAGTTAAATACGGACTTGAATGTGAAAAAAAGTGAACTGACTAACTTACTTTCGCAATACTTTTGTTCCAATTAAACAAACGAGTGTTTGTTTTCTTAGTCCACTTTATTTCTGGAACTTGATACGAGATTTAATAATTTGATTTCATATTTGTTTTTATTCATTATTTTACGTTGTATTCTATGTTTTGAATCTGGTTAATTGTTGGTTAAATTGTAGTCTTTAGAAAGAAATAAACCAGAAAAAAATCATTCACGCAGTTTCTGTTTAATAATCTATGAAATATTGGTTGTTGTTGTAGATGAAAACAATTCCATAAATATGTCATTTTGTGATACAAATACTTATGAAATTAATTTCTAAACAAATTTTAAAAAAATAATAATTATTATTATAATAAAAAGAGAAATTTCTGTTAATTTCTATGTCAATCTTAAAAATCCAGGAGATAACTTAAGCATTTCATTTCATCTAAATCTGTCTCTTAGTTCTCAAAAATTCTTCTTCGCTTCTTCGTTAAGGAACTAATAAATTCGAAATATTGCACATTTTTAATTCAACAACAAGATATAAATATACTCGTACATATGTATGTTTGTATGTATTTAGTAAATTCTAAAGTAAAAGTGAAAGTTTTCGCTGTGAATATAAATTACTAGTGACCCTTTTTATTTAAATTTTTTTTTATGTTTTTACTTATCAAGTGTCCATAGATACATTTATGAAATTTGTAAAAAAAAATTAATTAATAAGTCATGAATATTAAACAAAGAGTTAAGTAGAGAATAACGTTTAAAAATTAAAATTATGTTCCTATGGTAGCGATGGGGACTTGTAGTGACGTCAGTATTTGAACGCCCTTTTTTGAAATATGACAAATATGGGGAAGCATTAAAATGAAAACACGTACAAAATTAAATGTTTTTAGTTTACGTTTTATTTTTTTTTTTTAATGAAATTTTTCAATTGGTATTTCAATTGAAATCGTATTATATTTTATTGAAAAGTTGACTTAACCGTTATATACTAGCATTGGAAGTGAAAAGTTTAGAAGTCAAAAAAAAGTCTAATCAATATTATTGCAATTTTCATTCTACGAATATATTGTCATGAGCATTATTGACTGAATTTATACCCTACGAATAGTTGAAGTGTTGCTATACAACTTTATTACTTTCGCTAGATTATTCTTAAACTTTGATAGGAAAAACTAATGAACATTTTTCTAATGCAGATTACAATTTTATGTGCTTATATGCTTATTATTCAAACATTTGCGAATCAGAAATTTGTTGTTAACAGTTCAACACTTGTGCTTAATAGATGTAAGTTAAGATTAAAACAAGTCGAATTTAGTTAAAATAGATTAGTGGTCTTGGCGAATGAAGAGTTGCTGCGATCGAATGGGAATTGGCCATAACTTAGTTTATTTGTTTTATTTACTAATTGGTTATTGATCTATTTTATGGCACATCGCCTAAATGAGTTATAACTAGAGACTTACTCAAATATGGTAAACTTTTCACCTACAAACAGACAAACTTTTGTTGCCTTTTATGATGACATATCCTTTTATTATATGAATTAAAGTTGACTATTTACAATAAATATATCACGATGTTGGCCCTAAATTCTCGATCGATGCGAATTAAAAGAAAATATTGCAGTCGTTTTTAAAAACATAAATTTGTGCGAAATAACTCACCCACTTACTACTTACTTACTTATTTACTAAGGTGGTTATATACAACCATTAAGATCAGCAGCTTGACTAAAAATGAAGATTCGAAAGATATCCTTGCTGGAGCATTTTCATTCATGCCATATAAAAGCACGGCTAGTATAAGCATTTTATAAAGTGTGAATCGAGATAGGGTTTTGTTTCCAAACTGCATGCTCAGTCAAAAACAAAATGTATTGGCAAGAAAGATTCTTCGTTTTATTTTACGGCGGGTGCCAAGTAGTCGAACTTATTTACTACCTCAAAGCTATAGTCACCAACGTTCATGTAATGACCAAACATCGTCAATTCTTTGCTTGTTGATTCCATAAACTTAGTTTTTTCCTCATTTCCTGCCACACCCACTTTCGCGGATTCTCTATCAATGCTAGAAAATACCCACAGTTACCTTTCGTTCTGTACGCCCAATGATATCGATATCATCGGCATATGCAAGTTGCATGTGTTTCCTGGTGTAGATTGTGCCTGTTGCATTAACTGCAGCATCATGTAGGATTTTTTCCAACAAAATGTTGAATAGACCACGAGATAGACCATCGCCCGTTCTGAAGCCACGTTTGATATCAAACGTTTCGGAGGGGTCCTTCCAAATTTTAATCGATGATTTTGTATTATTGTTATCCTGCACAATCTGATAAGTTTTGAAAGTATACCAAATACAGACATGACCTTGAAAACCTTTAAGTCGACAAACAGATGGTAGGTGTCAATTTGTTTCTCTGGAAAACAGGATCTGTCGTAATGTGAAATTTGGTCGATGGTAGATTTACCAGGTCTAAAGCCACATTGGAAGGTCCAATTATTTCGCCAACATTATATTTCAAACGTTCACAAATAACACTCGACAAAATTTTGTATGCGATAGAAAGCAGACTTATAAGCCTGTAGTTGGCGCATACTGTTGTCTCCTTTCACATGCCCAATCATAGGGCATGCGTTCACCCAGCCATATGGTACCAACAAGTTGGTGCATGCTCCTTATCAACTCATCACCTCCGGCTTTAAAAAGCTCCGCGTCTAGACCATCAGAACCCGCAGCTTTATTATCATTCAGCCGGAGTATCGCCGTTTCAATCTCATTTTAGCTGGGTGGTGTACATTCAACACCGTCATCATTAATTGTTTCAATGGTATCATCGTCATCGTTATCATCCGACATCAGCGACTCGGCGAAATGTTCTTTCCATATTCTCAGAATGTTCACAGTACCTGTCACTAGGTTTCCATATTTATCTTTACAGGAGGAAGTGCTTACCCACTTATTCACAGCAAATATTTAAAGTCCATAAATATTTCATTAAACAAATTTTGAATATATCGACACATTAACATCAACACCCACTTTTAATTGTTATATCTCCCCAAGGATTGCGAATATCGATATAATGTTTTACTATGAGGTGGGTTTGAGACTTTGGAATGCATTTGCATTAAAAAGTCAATTTCATCAAAAATGTAATACGATAATTTCGCTCGAAGGGGTCGATATGTATATATATTTTTTACAAACCATTTATAAATGAAATATATGTGTTTCATTAATAAGGACTTTAACCCCACAAATTCTAAGCTCATAAAAGTCGTTGCGGTATATAATAAATAAAAAATTATTCTAAATTCAAAATTTTAATCAAAATAATTTTTTAAGCAGAATTATTTGTTTAAATTTTAAAGAAAAATAAATTATCTTAAGGGTATATGAAAATCGACCATTATTTAATGCGCTGAATATACTTTTGGTATGCTCGCGCCATGAACTTGGCCATGTCCGTGCTGGTTGTACAATTACTTTTATGTTTTCATTTTTTTTGTTTTTTTTTTTTTTTTGAGTAAAACAGAAATATTTTTTAACCGATTATGGCAAGTAAGTAAATTTCATTTACCAATTATAATTATAATTTATTTGGATTAAATTTAAGTCGCATGTAAATAAGGCGACCAAACCAAAATCAACAAAAAACAACACAAATTGACAATATTCAATACTTTTGGTTAAAGAAGTAAGACTGGTGAATTTTGTTTTTGTTGTTTTTGGTGAAAAATGAAAGAAGAAGTAAAAATTAAAGAAATGTGTAGAAATAAAGAAATTTTATAAATGAATTGTATGAATATGTGTAACCGAGCACATGAATGCGAATACATACTAATAAAAAAATCGTGCTATTACTGACCATTCGCATTCTATTGCGGTGCGGGTGTTTCCGATTGTCATGAAATTCAACAATAAAAACCATCAGCGATGTCAACACTTCATTCATTTCATTGTCATCGTTTAACGATCAACAAAGTCTTCATTTTTTTTTGTGGATTAATAACATTCCTCCGTTTTCTTCTCTCCGTCAAAAGGATTACTTTTCAAAATTAAAAATGGCCGCCCAACAAAAAATCATCTGCGCTGTAGTTGTTATGTGCGTCATGTTCAACGCCGTACTCTGTCAACAGACCACAGACGACAGTGAAAATGCTGATGTTGGCGGTAAGTTGAATTAAAAAGAAAAATGATATTAATAATGATCAGTGATTAATTTTTAGAATCGCGAACATTCGGCCATCACTTTTTGAAACGTATGAGTTTTGCTGTAGTGCCAGGAGCATTTGTTGTGGGTGTCATTACCACGTTGTTGGCTGCTCTTACTGTAGTCTCTATGAAGGGTTTGGGTGTTGGTGTGATTCTTTTAGTCTTGGCTATTGGTCAAATGTTGTCCCGTGCTTTACCGCAAGTTCATGCTGCCGCCTATACAGCTGCTCCAGCTCCCGTACCTGTAGTCTATTCTCACAGTCATACCCAACAGCCTGTGTGGCTCGAAAAGGAATGGTAAAAACTGTGTTGTGTAATCAGCGCACACTTTACTTTACATACCTCCCATGTCAAGTACTCGTTGTTTGAAGTCAAACCGATGAACTAATGAACCAATGAACCAATGAACCAATGAACCGATGAACCGATGAAACCGATGGATCATCAGTTTGTCTTTCCAAATTGTACTTGAATCTTTGGCATTCTACCAAAAACTAAGTTAAGTTAGTCATCTAGTTTAAAAGTATTTATTTTATTTTAATTAATTAATTTATTAATTTATTTATTTATTTATAAAACAAACCTTAAAATGAAACTTTACGAATTACTATAAAAAATTAAAAACAACAAAGAAATTAAAAATATTTAACAAAAAAAAAAAAAAAGAAGCAAAAATATATAATAATAAAATTCGATTTTTTTAACTTTGAAATATAAATTTCACTTTTTATTTTGGGACTGCTTAAAATTCAGAACATCGCCTCTAAACAAAAGAAGCGTGAAAACATGATATGGACATGAATGTTCGTCTATGGCCAAGTTCTTTAATTTGTTGTCCGTTCGTTGATGATGATGATCATTAAACACACCAGCAATAGCAACGTTGTTGTATTTCACTCATTGTCACATTTTACGCCAATTGAACACAAGCTTTTCCCTTTTTTAATTTTTCTTTTGCCATTTTTGCTCTGTTCTGTTTTTATGGATTTCGAAATTTATTTTAAATAACGGTAAATATTGTTGAAGTCAAACGTTTTCTAATTAACGTTCAACACGTTTATGCTCACATATCTGTAAACGCATTAAAAATTGAATTCATCTTAACCAGTAACCAGAATTACTGAAAAAAAAACAACGCTGCAATAGTTAGTACCATCAATTATAAGAAGATCTGACCAGTTGACACCAGCTGTCATTACCGCTTCAACTTTATTTGTATCAACAACTTTTTGCGATCATTCTCTATTGAAAAACAGGCATGGAAATGAAACCCATTCACTAAACATGCCTCTTTATGTTTTGGTTTCTTCGTAAAAAAAGGTGAAATGTAAACTGATCCAATTAATTAAAAACTTGAAAGAACAGGATTCAAGCATTTCTAAAAATAATCGTTGCAATGAACAAGATTGCTTGTGAACTGTGTAATTTGAAATTTTGAATTTTTTGTCAGTGTTTGTTTTGTATTGCAAATTTTTTTTGCGTGTATCGAAGTAAGATGTTGTTTTTTGTCATTTTCTCAGTTTATTTGACTAAATTATCACATTGTCAGGGGTTCTCAGCCAATTTTCTCACTGTACCTGGTCAAAAATATATAGATCAAAATTTTTTCCGGTGTTGTTGGGTTTAGAACCATGATGTCAAGTGTTAATACTCATTTATTGCGCACAATCTATCCATATATGTATTAAAATCGTATATTTTTTAACATTTTTTTTCGTGTATGTTTGTTTAAGTTTCCACATCAAAATCCTCCAGTTCATATTTTTCATTAAATTTAGCCAAGACACACACCAAATCGCACATTTTTGTTATATAGCGAATTCTCGCCATTCCACGCATGCCAAATACCTGCTAATGAAGCGCCACAATTTGTCTTTGTTCATAAGGTGACAAAGGTTTCCTGCGACCCATAGCGCGCAGATATTATTTAAATTATAAATTATTACCAAAAAAAATAATAATAATAATGATAATAACAATTGCGATACCTTCTGATTAGATTAATTGCTTATTAATCACTAACTTTATCATTTTGATGCATTGAATTTTGTACTGATTTACATAAATTTAATTTAAACATAATATAATGGTACATCTCTAAAAGCAAAACCGGCTTATTATACACTTATTTGAACGTAGATTTTTTTTAATAAGGTGGCCATATATAACATTTAATAGTTTGGATGAATAGAGCAGCGTTTTAAATTCAAACAGTTTTCAAACTTCTTTGACTAAAATTTCTTAATTTCTGGGATTTTACAAAATTCCGTGGTATTTTGTACCGATTATTTATTAAACTTTGTTTTAAAGTAAAGCATACTCCTTCCCTTGTATATCTTAAGAATTTTTATATTTAATCTATAATATTTTATTAATCCATTCAACCCCGCTTCATTCGCTTTACTTCACACTAAATAAAATATCTTAATCAAATTGAAAAAACGGTTAAAATATAAAGTTTCTTATTAGTAACTTTTTAGTTCAAAAGAAAAAACCAAGTATATGTTTGAGCGATGGTTAGAACAAGCTACTCTTTAATTTTCAACTTAATTACTTAATACGACTATCAAGTTATCTGAATGCAACTGAAAGATATTTAAATTTAAAATATCAAATTTTGGTGTCTTACTATTGTGCCTCACCTTAAGACTACGGGATTTTAAGCTTCCATCAACAACCATTGGATATTTTTATTTAAATTAGATTCCATATTCTATTTAGTCCCATTGAGGCATAAATTTTAACCTTTTCATGCATTTGTTGTTTATATACAACATCACTGTTTGAGAGCACATTTCTCATATATACCGACATTCTATTTTTTATCGAAGTAATTGAAATGAAAATGAAATTCTTTTGAACTTTTAGATTAGTTTTTTATTAATTTTGTTGAAGTATAAAAATTTGTATGTTTCTTACTATAATTTTCGTTCGGTCAAGTCTGCTGATTTTTTATTTTTTGCTTACTAATTTAGAAAAACTTAAGATAATTTTGTGAAATTTTTCTAGGATCAATAGTTTATAAGCAAGTGAAATATAAAAAAAGAAATTGTAACATTAGCAATACAACAAATTCTTGAGTTTGATTAAGATGACTCTGATGCTGGGGCAGAATCTGAAATGTTATTGATAAAAATTCATGATGACGAAGCGAAAATTTCTGGTAATATTTGTGAAGAGGGTTGGGCTACCCGATGAATTAGAAAATCGGAGCTTAGAGCTGAAACAAATGGTCTATACAATTTCTGAGGGTTCAGAATTAAGGTGGAGTTTCATTAAGTAAACTTAAGCAATATAAAATGGAGAAAACTATTAAATAACCCTATGGAAGTTGATATAGAATATAATCAAAAAATATATAAATCTATTGTTTTCTTCTAATAATAAAAAAAAATGAATTGGCATTTTTACTCCGTTTATGCGCCATGTTGCATGTGTACAACATTTTCTAAGAGCTACGCTTCGAGTGTAAGTTGAACTTTTGTTTGTTTTTCTTAATCTTTGAGATCTTATTTGATCGCAATTTAGTTTGAAACAACGTTTAAATAAAATATAGCTGTTCTAACATGCTCTTTGGTGCATGAGAGGGTTAACAATTAAAATATTTCTCTAATTGATTTTCACTCTTTTGTTAGATGTTCTTTAAATGCCTTACTTTATGGTTTTAATGCTCACAAAAAATACCAAATAAAATATTAGTTCAATATAAGTTGATGTAAATTGACGGATAAAAAGTGTTAACGTTTCATGACCACTTTCTTATTTAAATATTATTTGCGTTTAGTAACCCATTTCTAACCATTTTGATTTCACGTTCAAAATATATGTAAAAATTTTTATTTGGTCCAGAATTAAAAGCAGAACATCGATATATAGAACAAGTTATAAAGAGCAGGTAACATATAAGCGAATAATAATGAACTTGAAACGCCAACTGGATTGAATAAAAACCAAAATATTTGCTAAAACACTCTCTTTATCAGACTCGTGGACGACTTTTGCCAGCTACAATTGGGTCACAATTACAATCACATGCTCAGTGGAGCAAACCGTTCGCTGATTTATTTTTTATTTATTTGCTTTGAGAGGCACAAGACCATAAGAATATAAAACCAGTTGCAAGAGACTAATGACAACAATAACAACTATATTTGGTTAAGTCTAAAGCAAAAAGCAAATGCTGATAATTGATATTCTACATTCAGCAATGAAAGATGAACAAAAAATATTAGCAGCATCAGAAATTGTTGCCGCAATAGAAATAAACAAGTTGTGTATGCAACTTGAAGAAACAACAGCAAGAAACTTTCTTTTTTTTTAACTTCCTTCAGAAAATGTACTGCAACATTGGCGAAGACTCTTCAGTAGCATACTGCAAGCGCACCATACCAGGTGCAGTTAAAATACAACGCTTCCAACAAGTTACAATAGTTTTAACAAAACAAATAAATTTGATTGTTTGAAAAGCAATACATTGTAATAAAACTCTTCCGAAAAAAGCAAAAACAAAGGACAAAAAATACGAAAGGAAAGCAAATTTTTTAATAATGAAACCCTTAAAATCCCATTGCTATTTAGAAACTATTCTGATGGTGATTATAGTTATACTAACGCCCTCATATCAATTTGATCAACAACCCAAACAGCTTGGGCAACAACCAAATGACACAGAAACCGTACACATAGGCCGCAGTAGCGCCCCTAGTGTAGAATATAAAAATTCAGTAACTGTCACTACAATGTCTGTGCCATACTTTAGGGCGTCAATTCCAATGCGTATTTATGATTGCCTGCGTGAGTTTAGCACTTTACGATGTACGAAGTTATACGTTTTGCAAAAAATGGAGGAGCACAAAGAATGGCCAAATACTGGCAACATCACAAAAGATTTTCTCAATCAATTCTTTGATGAAGATGAGCAAATGGGCAGTTTGGTCACTGATCGTTTTAGAAAAATGTCTGAAAAAGACTTAAATAAACGCTTGGTTTTATACTTTCAAAGATTTTTTAAAAATCGAGATATAAAATTACGTTTCTCGCCAGGTTTAATGGTTAAAATTGTCCCAAGTAAAGAAAATAAAATGAAATTTTCTCTCAAGAAAAGTAAGTGAATCCGCCCACAAACGCATTTAAGAAAAACAAAAATAAAAACAAAAAACGATGAAGAAAGTCAATTATCTCGCTCTTTATTTTTAGAAATAAAACATCATCATCTAAAGCATCAGGGTCGTTCCAGTAATAATGACGGTATTAAAAGCATTCTTAAGCACACTGGGTTTGTCGATAGCAGCGTGGAGGGTCAGGAGAATATCAGTTTGGATGAGGACGATTTAGACGTAAAGTCGAAACACAAGGACTCTAAGAAACGTAAAAAACACAAAAAAGAAAAAACCTCCTATAAAACAACCATGCTACAAATGGCTGTTCCAGTCATGGTAAGCAGAACTAAACCCATCTTTCCATATAATTTAAAAACCGAAAAGCCTCTCATATTTTATCATGTGCTAGATTATGCCGGCAATATTAATGGGCACTTTTCTACCCTTCATCTTGCCCGTACTCAAAATGGCCACCATAACAACTTTGATAATGAATAACACTGCATTCATGGCCGCCTTAATTTATGCGGCACGCACTCATGTCAATGCCCAAGATGAACAGCAAATCAATTATAGTTATGGTCATACTGGTTATCATTAGATTTAAAACGACTAGAATTAAAAGATCTATCCTGTTTCTAAAATATATAATAAAAATATACTTTTTCTTTATTTTTCATAGTTTTTTTCAGTTCTTTTTTAATGATTTCTATTCAAAAAAACGGAATATTTTAAGAGAAACATGTTTGAAATAAATTATTTAAATAATAATTTAACAAATCTTGTTCTATTAATAATATCAAGAATAGGTGAATAGGTTTTAAAAGAATACAGTTTAAGTAACGTCAATAAAATTTGAGTTTGGCTGTGAAGGGGGTGTACTCATATTTAGGAAATTCAAATACTTTTTGTGGATTAAATAAATTAAAACAGAAGCAATTGGAATCAGAATAATTAAGTCAAATTCATTGATTAATTTATATTTAGCCCATTTGAGCTTGTTGCCGTCGTGTCTTCACTGTAATATTTTAATATTTTCATATTTGCGAGTATGTACTCGTAGAGATAATAAATAGAATAAAAAGAAGAATCTTAAAATGATCTTTGAAGAGCAATCTTGTATTAAATGCTTTAATTTGAAAGAGAGGCTATCCATGAAGTGTTCATCAGACTTGGAAGTTGTCATCTACAATATTTAGCAATTACATTATATGTTATAACATTTAAGTGGCGTGGTGTAGTGTTTAGAACGCACACATACAACATAAGCAATTAATAAAGAGATTCAATTTCATCTAAAGAAGCCACCCTGCCCTTTTAGTTTACCTCTAGCGATGATGGCCAACATCAGACGAATGATCAGAAAAACGCACTACCTACTTGAACAAAATATTACAATGCTAAGTAAGGATCACCATCATATGGAGGCAAGCTACAGCGGATTAATCATCTACTTAGCTTGAAAATCAATTTGATTAATGAACTGATGCTTTGTGGAAGGCCAACATACTCCCTAGAGGAGTCAGGTAGAAAAAAATATTACAGGTACTTGGTAATTAAAAACCATATTATTTAATATAAATTACAAGAACGGTTGGACTTTCAATATAAAGAAATTAATTATTAATACGACTGGGGAGAGTTAATGATATTTATATATATGACTGGACTAACTCTTCCCACGTTGCTGGAAGCTATTGTGTTGTATAACTATAAAATGTATTCCTTATAAAAAAATTTTAAAGAAATGCATTGAAATGAATGATTTGTATTGACTACCAAGTCTTTTAGACTAAGTTCAGAAACTGTCATTCTAACCGTTCTCTAGATATACAAAAATCAATATTTTCTTTTTATGGGAGATGCCACACCCACTTATTCAACTTTGCTTATATATCGACTGATGATGTGTATTTACTACAAATTTATTTAGACCAAATTCAGAACCTTCTACTATTACCGTTCCAAAGATATTTTTTTTTTTTTTTTGTATTGGAGGTGCTACTGCCACTTATCCAATTACGTCCACTTATTGAGTTATATTATTGTTATATTGTCCACAAAGTTCTTTGGACCAAATTTAAAAACTCTTACAATTGTCGTTTTAAAGATATGGACATATAAATAAAAATTTTATATGGGCGTGTCCCCACACATTTCAACAAAAATCATTAATGAAAGTACACCTTTCCAACGAATATATTGGTTTGTAAATCGGGTTATTGGTTCTCGAGTTATAAAATGACGATCATAAGAAAACTTACTTTTATATAGTAGATTGAAATTAATTTTTAAACTCTGCGTATAACAATTGCGTAAAGCAACAAAGTCTACGTTTCTAGTCAATAACAAAAAAAAAAAAGAATGTCTTCCCGAAACTTCTTCAAAAACATTACATTTTAGACAGTACAAATTTGGATACACTCGTACACAGGCTTACAAAAGTTTTAATACGTTTGGTTAATTTTAGTTTTCTTTATAAAATGAACATATAAAAATCGTTTGGAATACGCCCAAAAGTACCACAATTTACACACAAATGGTCTAACATTTTGGGAACGTGTAATATTTACGGGTGGATGTAACCTTATGGTTTTTGGAGGTGATAGTCAGTCAAAAGTTTGTCGAAAACCGAATAGTCTGAGTATGAATGGCCGTAAATGGAATTGGCAAGCTGATGTTTATTGGCGGCACTATGGATATGGCTACGTATGTGGGGATTTTAAGGACCTAGGTGAAAATTCTGTATTGCTTCATGATAATGATCCAAAGCATACTTCAGAGCTGGTAAGAGAAAACAAACTGGAACACCCCCATAATTTACCGACCTAAATGTTATAGAGCATTTATTAAATGTTCTGAATCGTAACCTTAGAACACGTCATATCAGGTCAGTTTCAGTTGTGGTTCAAAATTTTGTGAAAAGAGCGAACGCATGCCGATGTGCTAGAGTTGAACATTGGCCCGACATTATACCTATTTCATTATTCCAGTATGAATAAAACTGAATTTGTCAAAAAAAAAATGTATTTTTAAGCCAATTTACTTCTTAACCTCACATTTGCCCACTGTCATAGTAAACATATAGTAAAACAAACAAAAAAAATATTGAAAAATTTAATTATTAGAAAAAATTTCAATTATAAAAAAAAATAAAGAAAAAACTGGTCGAAACGATTTTAAAAATTTCATTATAGGCAAATTATTATAAAAAAAGATATTTAAATTAACATTTAAATACACATCTCGGTCAAAAATCATCTGAACAGCTGGCGACAGGACCAGAGGAAATACAACAGTTGTTTCAGTGTTTCTCGTTTGATTTCAAGTATTTACGTGCTTAACAAAACTAGTTTTAAAAGATTTCTTAGCGAGTGCTATTAAGATCAAAAGGAATACAAAAATAAATAATTCATTTTTAATATTAATTAATGTTTTAATTATAAACTACAAACGTGCTTTAAAAGTAAAAGTTGATCTTTTGTTAGATTTATTTTTATTTTTATTTGGTACCAATATTTTGTTATTAATATTTAATAAATAGCTCTTCTATTAGGAGTCTCGATAACAGCCATTGACGTGACATCATGAGAATATATTTTTGTTTTGGGGAATTTTTTTTTCTCTTCCGCATTTATCACATGGTAAGAAGAACCACTGCGTGCTAGCTTTCACGTCGTCAACAGTTTGTATATCGCTTAAAATACCCAATTGCAATTTTTTTACATTTTTCTGTATATGTTCTTTCGATTAGTCCTTACTTTCCAAAATCAAAATTTTTTATGGGGAATCTATAGATACAATGTTCATCCTCAATGCGGCACGTGTTAGAGTTAAGATATCGATTTCAAATTCACAGAATACCTTTTTTGTTAAAAAGAACAATGTTAGTTTGTTAATTTGTGTCATATAAGGATCAGTCAGTCTAACGTGCTTGTATTCTAAATTTTAAATTTTATTCTATTTTTCTAGTTTTTCAACTTTTTTCTTATAGAAAAAAAAAATTATTACATTACACAACATCAATATCTACTTATATACATACATAATTGGCCTTTACAACCTGTCTACCGGATTTCGGCCAGCTGCAGCACTCCCTTCCTTCTGCTTAGCGTGTGCCTTTGCCAATTGGTCACACCCATTGCAGATAGGGTTTCCTCGACCTGATCTCTCCTTCCACATCGAACACCAATCTTGCTGGAGTCCTAGCCAGCGTAGCCGCTGAAAGTTAATTCGTTGAACAACGTCCATGTTGTTATATAGCTCATACAGTCATGGTTAGTTCGAATACGCTTTTCATCGCCAAACCGCAAAGGACCAAAGATCTTCCGTAGAACTTTTCTCTCGAATACACCCAAGGCAGCTACATCGGTTCGTAACAATGTCTATGTTTCTGACCCATAAAAAAGAATAGGGAGAATGAGCGACTTGTAAAGTGTCAATTTCGTTACGCGAGAAAGTACTCTACTACACAATTGCTGATTGAGGCCATAATAACACCTGTTGGCAATTGTGATTCTACGCTTGACCTCAAGACTGATATCGTTACTGCCGGTAATAGCAGTGCCTAGATGGATGAATTCATTCACCACATCGAATGTATAGCTGTCGATCGAAACCTGGGAGGCAATACGCCGCACATGCCTAGTTGTCGACAACATATACTTTGTCTTGGCCTCATTTATCGTTATACCCATTTTGGTAGACTCTCTTTCGATGGTACTGAAAGCAGCAGCGACATCTCGATTGGTACGCCCATTGATGTCAATATCGTCAGCGTATGCAAGGAGCTGGATACTTTTGTAAAATATGGTGCCACTGCGATGAACACCCGCCTTTCACAGAACTCTCTCGATGACGAAATTGAAGAGGTCGCACGATAAGGTCTATCTATCTACTGTAAAAATTTCAACGTATTCCGATTACTCTTTCATCTCGGAAACCACATTCTAGATAATTTTCGTTATAATGTAGTGACTACCTATATAACACCAAAAAATTATTATATTTGAGTTAATACAAAAGTGGAAATAGAAATGTGTAGTATATTTTCATAAAAAGGTATTAGTTTTTTGCTTACTTACTATGATGTATTCGGATTATCAAAATCTCTTAAAATGTGACCATAAACAGTCTTTCACATCTACTGAAAATTTTAAAATTTTGAGTTAATACCCTCTTGTCAATCAAGTGCGATATGTTAATTATTATGTTGATGAACTTTCAAAAATTAATTAAAGTCTTGTAAAATCAATTTATATGTTTTGTGGAGTACAAAACAGTATGTATTTGTTCATGATTTTCACGTTTTAGGTTTTTTTAAAAGAATATAAACTTCAAATTTGTCCTATTTTGTAAAGAATTTTATTTCCAAAATTTTAACTTCAAACCATACAATAATTCGTAATACATAATTTATTTTTAAATTATTTATTTTATTTTCTTTAATTGTAAACTTTTTAAAATATTTTAATTATATGTATGTATATGTATAAATTTTTGGTTAAAATGTATATCGAAATGTACAAATGCTATAAATGCATCCTTAAAAACTAATTACCATCTAATAACTTAACTAACAATTTGTTCTGATTGTGTGTGAAAGGAAGTGGGAGGACCTTTCACGCTCAATTCTTTTCAAAGAAACTACATGGTATAACCCAGTAAACAATTAATAATAAAGCTAAACATCAAATTAATGGCAGCATACTTAAGTTATGCTCGAGATTGCAATTAAGAATTATAAAAGGGTTGATCGTCACCTTTACATCGTTTTAAAAATAAAAATAAAAATTAAAATAAAAATAACACAATAATTAAAATCAATTTATATCAGACTAAAACTTAACGAATCTATAACCTCTGCGCATATACAACTATAATTATAATAATAGTAATAATAATAATAATATTAATAATAATAATAATAATAAAAATAATATACACATATGAAAATAATCGTACATAAATACACATTTACGCAAATATACTGGCTTACAAACATTTTTGTGTATCAACGAAATGTTTCATGGATTAAGGGGAAAAATATTATCACCAGACGCACGGAACAGTTAAACTTTTATCTTATCAATGTAAGATTAAGTAACAGGCAATTAAAATTTAAATTGAATCCAATACTGTACTACTCGTGATCCTTTAGGTTCGATGGAAAAGTAAAGTAATTAATGCTTTGAATCTTAATCCTTAGTAATATCTGTTTATATATATATATATATATATATATATATATATATATATATATATATATATATATATATATATACATATATATATATCGCTCTCTCTCTCTCTCTCTTTCTTTTATGTGCAACCAGTATCACTTATACTTTTGCTACTTTTTGCAGTATAACAGTATATTTCGCAAAGAGAATACCTAGATTACTCGTCTTTCTTTTCGATGATTGTAGTGCCCAAACGATCTTCCATTTGAACATCTTTGTCGTCCCAACCCCAGACCAATGTTTCCTCGTTTTCATGGTCCAGTTTCGCTAGCATCTCTGGAGTTATACGAGAGCTAGATGCGGATTTATTGTTATTGTTAAGATCAATGGAAAGAGGATGAGAGCCATCACCAGTACGTTCGATACGTTTTAAAAGCATTTCTTCGGATACGGTTTTCAAATCATAAGCTTGACCTTCAAAAAAGTTATAAGAAATATAGAATGTCAGGAAATATACAACATTTTTAATTTTTATTTGATTGTTAATCATCAACTTACCGATTTTCGCCATGAAATTCAAGAAGCCAGTGGTCCAGTTGTAGTAGTTTGGTAATTCAGCTGCTTTGTAATCCCAGGGGAAAACATGATGGTAGTTATGCCAACCTTCACCAAAAGCAATGATTGACACCGTTTTGTTGTCTACAGAGCTGATGTTCTTGTCGTAAGGTTTCATGCCATAGAAGTGAGCAGCACTGTTGACCAACCAGGTACCGTGTAACGATATGCAATAGCGTAGAATGGAGCCAACAAAGAAGCACACCTTAAGAGATGAGCCCAAGTAGAAATAGGGGAAAAGAGCAGGCAAAACAAAGCAGCAAATAGGCATAATGACAAAATAGTATCTACAATAAGAAAAATAAGAATCTTATGAGTATTTTTATTCCATTATACATGTGTCACATGTCAAAATTTACTTCTTTTGGAACATTACAACGGGATCAGCTTCTAAATCACTCATATCGATTTGTTTACCCTTTTCTTTGACATCAGGATGCTTTTTGCACATCAACCAACCCATATGGGCAAAAAAGAAGCCACGTCTTGAGTTATGGGGATCAGCATCTGTATCGGTGAACTTGTGGTGCACACGATGATCTCTCGTCCATTCGTAAATGCTGTTCTGGAAGGCCAATGATTGACACAACATCAAAAAGATACGCAAGGGTAAACGAGCCTTATAAGCACGATGAGACCACAAGCGATGTACACCAGCTGTAATACCCATTCCGCCAATGAATATAACAATGTAGGCTGTCGAAAAAAGAGTCAATAAAATTAATTTATAAATTATTTGCGAAAACAACTTAATATTTATTACATCTCTCAACTAACTACACTGAGAAAAGTTAGCCCTTTAGACTAATACTCGTACTTACATAAAAGGCAATCTATGTAGGCATTTTCGGCAAATACCAAATATAACCCATAAAAGGCGGCACTATGCAAAATGATAAACAGCAACACATTATGCCAGACAATTTCCATTTTATACGGTTTCTTTTGGACCACCTCTTGCTTGCTACTGGTACCGCTCTGTACAGCTGTTACCTTTTGTACTTTACTTTCAATGGCCTTGCTGTTGACATTTTTTACAACGTGCTCTGCATTAGTAGCAGTGACGTCCGTATTCACCACTGGTGCACTAGCCACCGAACATGTCCCATTGCTAGCTGTTGTAGTTTTATTATTATTGGCATCTGTATTTGAAATGGTAGTTTCAGCTAAAATAAAAGTACTGCCTATAATATTGGGTGCCATCTAAAAAAGAAACAAATTGAAAAATAACAGAAATTAGCAAATCAACAAAAATTCTTTTAGTGTAGAACGATTTGAAATTATGATTTAAGATGTGTGAACAAATGACACAGTAAAACCTCTAAGGAATACAAAATTGTTTTGTTCACATTACTGTAACCAACAAATGGTATTTAAAAACGAATGAATACATTAAAAATTCCAAATGCATCAGTCAGTCTACTTGAAATGTACTTGTAACAGGTAGTGGGTGTTGTCGTTTGTCACGCTGGCACACTTATCGTGCCGTTAGATTTAAAGAGAAAATCTCGACAAAACTATCATTAAAAAATAACCTTAAACAATATAATCATGTCATACACACAGTCACATGTTTCTTTTCAAAGGTATCATCTAAATTTTCCTAATTTTATTCTTGAGTCATAACACATCATCTACGAGTATCTATCTTATCAGTTTATTAACGTTTTAAATATTCAAAAAAAAAAAAAAAAAAACCCGAATGAAATAAAATAAATAATTACTCGTTGTAGAAACGAGCGAAGCGATCGAAAGTGAACAAGACAAGCAGGAAGTTAAAAAATTTAAATAATAAAGAAACCAATAACTAATAATATTTTGTGTTTGTGTTGGATTTTAATTATTTAAATTTTGGTTTTTTTTTTAATTTATTGTTTTATTTTTTTCATTTTTTTTTTTTGTTCATTTATTTTTAATATCTATAAGAGCGCGATTCTTGTTTGATAAAAATTAAAATATAAAAAAAAGTATGAAATGAAAAAATAGATAAGATTTGCTGGTCTAGGAAAACACGATATTTATTAACGATATGCGTTTTGTATTCAAATCAATTTTAATGTAAAGGCAAAAAGAATTTTAATCATATATGTATGTATATATTTATGTTCTATATCACATAATAAGCTTGAATTTATTCTTCAATCATCTAGTAAAATATTCAGGGTCAACAGTTTGAGTCACAAGAATGGGACCATTTCGAAATCAACTTTTGATCTTTAAAATACAAAAAATAAAAGTAAACTACTGATGCTTAAACTATTGTTTTAAATGTGCAAAGATAACATACATTACCGGTGCCTTACTGAAGTATCAAAAAAGCCACGATGCTCTTTAATTGTGTTTAAAATTGTAGGCTTGCATAAAAAATAGAGGTTTTTTAAAGCTTCTTTAATTCAATTACTTAGCTTTGTACCCTACATATATAAGATATTCTCCAGAATGTCTCTAATAAAAGTCTTAAAATAATTTAACTTAATATATGATGTCCCAGAATTTACGCAATAATTGAATTTGACGCCATCTTTTTAGTAAGTTGTTGGCAACCCCGAAAAAGGGTTAGTAAAAATGACCATGAACAGCAAGAGAGTTCACATATTAGATTATTGAACACCAAATTCTAACAATGTCATTCTAAGCGATGAAGTAGATTTTTAGTAAATCGAATGTTATTGATGTGGCCTATATATAGGTGGTTTCAATAAGACGTGACCTCTTAGATCGTGTGATTTTAACCCCCTTAAATTTCTACACATGGTGTTTTTTGAAGTTAAAGGTCTAAATTAAACGCTGCATCAATGAAATTAAGCCATAATTATCGAAAAAGGTCATGAAAAGTTTGTGACAAAAGAAGGTGTGTATGTATGTATACGTGCCAACGACGAAGGCTTGGAGACCATTTTCACCATGTGTTATGTGTTTTGTATTTTATATATATCAATTCCCATAACGTTCCATGCAGGAATACATGGGGGGGACTTACCCTCAGTTAATGAATTCCACCCGATTCTATTTTTAAAACTCATTGAAAGGGAGCCTACAAGTTTAACGTCGTAGCTCTGAACGGCAAATGAACTTAGAGAAGTTTTCAATAGTATTTATACTCACTCTCATATACTGATAACTAATGTTATGAGGTGGTGATACCGCTGTCGAAAAAACGTTTTTCTTTCTTTTTTAAGATGGCCTTGGCCTGGTATTGATGAACCCACGACCTTCTGGTTGGTAGGCGGGTGTCTTACCTACCATACCACAGCGGCAGTGTTATGTATTGAATTAAAATCTTGCGTTTATTTTGTGATGAAAAAAAACTAATCAATTACACATAATCTCACTGTCACAACTCAACATAGTACTCTTTAGTTGATAATGTACAAGTGACACAAGTGACACAAAAGCAGACATAATGGTATTTTTTTTTTTTCTTAAAGAAGACGGTGATGCATATGGATGTTTCGTGTTCGTTAGGGTTTTGATCTGTGAATTGGATAAGTAATTGTGATTAAACAAATTGCATTTTACACAAAAAAAAAAAATTCCTAAACTTCAACTTGTGTGCGAGCTTACTTTAGGTCGCACTAAACCAGGTCTTATTATTGTTGCTACAACTTTGCAGTTCATTAGAATTCTATATGACATTGAATTCAAAGCTATTACAACATATGATGATAATGAAATGTGTTGGATGTTGCTAACAACAATAATAAGAAAATATGTTATTGCTGTTTTTTTTATACTTTCAACAATTAATATAGTTTGTTGCATAAAACTATGTGGACATTACCTTGTCGATAAAAACACAGAGCTGTAGTTTAATAATTGCTGAATCAATTATTATTATTATTGTAGCAAAGCAAACTAGTAACTTAGAATCTAATAAATCTAATAAACCTAATGAAATAATATGCACTATGCTCTCTATTTGCTTATTTGTTTAAATACGAAATAAACCAGTTGACCCCTCTAACGTGATGCACTTGAACATGATTTTAAATTAAAAAACAATATGAGTTTTGTTTTAAAAATACAATTTGCTGCCTTCGGGGTTATGAAACGAGTTTTTTTTTTCTTTTCTTTTCATTTATGAAATAGAATATTAACTTGTGTTATTGTTAATTTAGATTTTCGATTTTTTGTGAAATAATTTAGGCTTAAGCCAGGTTAAAGCGATTCATTAACATGTTGGCTTTTTATTAATTATGTTTTTTGTTTGTTTTTGTACTTATGCACTATTTAAAAATAGAACATAAAATGAAATAAGAATTCTAGTATGCAAAGGTTTTGTTTTAGCAGGTTTTTTTCTCTTCTGCCAAGCCCGTATCGATTTTAACAATTGAAGCTGCCCTATAGAGGTTAACAAATATACATGTACATATATACTAATGCGAATATGTATATATTAATGAAACAAAAAAAAACTGTGAAATTGTACATGTTAGCCAGAATCGCTGGTTGATTATGTTACGTAGTTCATACAGGTATGAGACAAAAGACACTTAAAAGAATATATTATGTAATTTGCTTTTGAGTAATAAAAGAAATGAAAATAATTTTGGCTATTGTAGCCGCATTTAAATTCGTATTCAGTATTATTTTTATAGTCGGTTGGCTAATTGATTGGTCAACTTTTAGGAAATTATTTAAAATGCTAAAGCACGTTCCTTTTTTTATTCTTTTTTCTTATAATTAGATTTTATACGTATGTATTGATGTATGTATGTATGTAGATATGTATGTATATAAATAATTATACATGTATTATCATATTTTATTATGAATAGTTGCTGTTATTGTTGCTATTGATCATTTTTCTCTTGTATTCTATTGATATTCAAAACCACATGATATTTGAATTGTATGTCCCAGGCATACCTAAATAGGACTACATATGCGATCGATTAAAAATGCTCAACATTTCTTTTTTATTATTGTTGTCTTACTTTGATTGTTAATATACTGCAACAATAACAATAACAATAGCAATAGCAATAACAATAACAAAAATATAATATAATATACAAGTAGCAATCATAATGATCATTATGATAATGATGGTGAGCATCCTTTTAAGGCATTCGTAGTTGATGTTGTATTATTATTCATATCGTTGAAAGTGTCATTATATGTATTGAGAAAAAAATTATAATGATAAATAAATTCATGATTGAATATGTAAATATTTAGTAAAAAAATTATTAAATTGAATCGGAATACAAATTTGGAAAATTGAAATAAAACAAAATTTCCTTTATTATGTATTGCTCGTTCTTAATACAAAAACATCTAAAAGGGTTATTTTATTAAATTTCTTTTTCATTTACACTAAAAAATAAAATATTTTTAAGTAATTTATCTTTTTTTATTTTTTTATTTTTTTTGGCATTAGTGTGCCGCTGTGGTATGGTAGGTAAGACACCCGCCTAGCAACCAGAAGGTTATCGGTTCAATACCAGGCCAGACCATCTGAAAAAAGAAAAAGTTTTTCAACAGCGGTATCACCTCATAACATTAGCTGGTAACTGGTTATGAGTATTATTAACTATTGAAAACTTCTCTAAATGTTTTGCCCTTCGGAGCCGGCTTTAAACAGTAGGTCACTTTCAATGAGGGAATAATTAATAATAATACTATATGTGCCTTATGTTAGTAACAAAAAAAAAAAAAAAACACCACTAACAGAGTGACAAGGGTACACGGGTTAGCCGGAATAGACTAATTATTTTTGTACACATCCTTATAAAAGTAATATTATTCGTAATAAAAAAAAAACAAAGAGCTTAGTACGGCTTCCACGAACTGCAAAATAATCTGAAATTAATTTATTACATTTTTACTAAGCAATACTATAAAAGAAGATATGCTCTCTTTGTATTTAATTTACGGTAAATAAATAAATTTTATGTTTGTTTAATAAATAAATATTTGAATTAGGTACCTGGGTACCCAACTGAGCATCACTCACATAAGGGTTAAATATATTATTAGTAATATATTATTAGTAATCTTATTTTGTTACATTACTTTTAAAATGCAGAACTAGAAAAAACTGTACGATTTTTGTTAGTTTTTGATATTAATTGAGAAAGTTTAAAAGAGAACGCAATGATTTCCTTTTTTAACATACTGAAATAACTAAATCTAGTTTCACACTCTAAAGTAATATTAAGTAAAATATCCTATTGAATAAAATGAGCAAAAATCTTTATTTTTAATGGATCACAAATATAATAAATGCATAATTACCTTTTTTAATTGTTGAATAATCCTAAATGTTTTGTTAATCCGTTGTGGAGTGCAATCCACTTGATCTTTTCAAATAGAAATTTTAACACAAATCTTCTCTGAATTTTCGTGTGAAATAAAATTTTTGTTTTTCTTTTTTTTTTACAAAATTTGTAAAAAAGTTTGTTTCACTTCTTTTTTGATAATCAACACATCACTTTCGAACAGGATATTGAATTGTAAATAAGTATAGAAACATTTAAATTTATTATTTTATATAAATATGTATGTATTTATAAAATTTTTAGATATAAAAAGATTTTGGATTAAATTATCCGTTAATTTATTTTTTTATTTATTTATTTATTTATTTATTTTTTAATTCGTCCATATATTCTCTTTGTGTCGTTAGAGGTTCTCTTTAGTCTATTTGAAATGCTTTCTGCACAAAGTCAGTTCGCAAACAATTTAACTTCGATTAATTACACCGAATTTTAAAGACTGATCGATATATACTTTGTCTGTTTGACGCCGCTGAGAATTTTGACTGAATCACAAGTGAACCGCTCTATGGCTATTTTATTATTAAATAAAAATGAGTATTTATAGTTTGTTTTGTTTTTTATTTATTTATTATTTGTTTGTTTGTTTTCTTTTTCAATCTGTTTCGCTAACTTTATTTAAAAAAAAATATATGCTCAAAACACAACTAAATACAAATTATTTCTTTATGCTTTTCCTAATTCAGTTAAGCAGAATATAAAGATATTTTTATTTGATTTTGAAATGTAGAACTGAACTGAGAGCTTATATCGTTTGCGCTTGTTTGCACGATTGTCACGCTAACTGTGAACTGTACGATGATTTGATGTGAGCCAGGGGTTTTCTTAAAATATCGACGCCTTTAACGACCTGGGGTTAATTAAAATTTGTTAAATGCTATGACAGATCTTCTATTGTTACTACATATTTTAGTTGTCTGTGTATTCGTTAGTTGATTTTTATCGTTTGTATTCTTGTGTTGCTTGAATTTAATGGTAACAGGTAAAGCAGGTTCTGGCCGTTAGTAAAGGTGATACTACTACCTATTAGCATAGCTTAAGACTTGACTCTTCTTGTCTTCGGTTAAGATGATCTGGTATTCATTAATTTATTAGATCTAATTTTTTTGAATGTACATTTTTGCAACAGTTTATGTCTTTAGGTACTCGTATGTGTCATTGATTTATTTGCATAATTGTTTAGGTTTTTGTTTCTTATTTTTGTTAAACTTCTAATTGTTGGTCAAGTACATTGTCGATGCTAAATGATGGAGAACAAAAAATAAAATTGTTGAATTTATAAAAACTAATATTTGAGTTTTTTTTTTTGTTTATTTACATAATTATTTTATTATTGATCATCTTCGTCATTGTTATGATCATTACTATCAAGTTTATCGGCATAATTACGTTTATTTCTACTATTTTTAGCTCTTAAAGTAACAAATTTGATCGTTAATGTCTTTTTAAGAGTTCATGGCAGTGCTTTAAAATCAATTTTTGTTCGCTAGTAATTAATGTAAGAAAAATGTATCGGCTAAAACACACACACACACACACACACACACACACACACTGAAACATATTTATTACAAATTGTAATCATAAATGACAATGCGAAGAATAAAAAATGTAACTGTCAAATTAATAGGACTTATCTCCTGTTTATTACATATATTTTTCAAGATAGTACATAAGTATATATAAGAAAAAAAATAGAAGGGATGCCGCTTCGTTTTTATCAATCAATAGGATACTTTTGCTCTTTAAAACTGGCGAATGATTTAATAAGAGTATGAAATGCATAAAACATGCATTATTCGAGGTCTAATGAAATTAAGAATTATTATATTTTATGCATAATCAAATTGTTGTATACAGTGTTGGTCAAAACAAATGCAACTAAGCAGTATTTAGGCTCTTCAATTCCCCATTTCTTTCCGATTTGTTTTTAATCCATGATTTTTGGTATTTTAATAACTTTTTTGACTGTTTTTTTTTTCTTTATAATAGAAGAAATCGTCTTCTGATTAAGTACAACAATAGTAAAGTAATCTTTAAGCAAGAAAGTCCAACTATTGCAACTCTCACCTCTTTTACTCTATATGAACTTTTTTACTTACAAACCTTTAAGAATGAGTTTAATTATATATCCTTTTCATAATGCGAGTGTCCGGCATAGGTAATTTATTAAAAAATTCCACATTAGTTATTTAGCATTTCAAGAAATAAAATTTTTGCTAAAAGTGATACTCTTGCATTGAGTTTTTGGAAAAATAGCCGGCAGCAAATACAATTCTGAATTAAAAATCAGAAGTTTACATGATTATCGTAGCGGAGCTTCACACAAAGATATGTCACTAAAGTATCTATTCCGAAATCAACAATTTTTCGAAAAGTCAATAATGGTAATATCCATACGTACAAAAGGTAATAAGACCTCGTGTAACAACAGTACACGAAGACAGAAAAATCAAGACCTTTCTTGTAAAATATCATAACGTAATACAAGGAGAAGGAAAAACTGAAACTCTCATTAATGTTGGCATTTCAATTATTAAGAGAAGGGCCAGGAAATATGGTCTCCACAACAATGGAGAACATAAGACGAGTCTTCGAGGATTAAAAGGATGAATTTGTGCCCGAAGAACGGTTGCAAATGTTTTAACCACCACTGTAAATGTATGTTGTTCAAATGATTTATGAAGACAGGAATTTTGCATTCATAAATGTTATCTTCATACGAATACACAGTTGGAAACAAAAAGTGGCCGTACCATTGAAAACTTTATAATTTTGTTGCATATGCTTAATTTTATGTTTAAAGCTTAAAAAAAGCTTACAGTAGAAGTAAAAAAGAAATACGAATTTATCTTGCGTTAAAAAAAAAAACAAGAACAATTGGGAAATATTTTTCCAAAAATTTGCGGTTTGTTGCAAACCTACGCCGGAAGACTGTGCTGGCTACTTGATAACTTCAACAGTATTACCACGAATCCAGTCCTTTGCTTTTCAACTAGTATGTTTCTCATAATAATACGACTTAAAAACTACCACACACCAAACGTCTAACGGGGTCACATCGCTTAGTCTTGATGGTTATTTTACATAAACTCCACATGAGTATATTATGATCTTAAATGGCTCGTGCAGAATTTCCAATATGGCATGCGTCCTCTTGAAATTACATGTCGCAGGTGTACATTTAATTGCATTGATGCCAAAAGAAGTTGCTACTAATTGACCTATAGTGCTAGCTGTTGACGGTAGTGGCCTACGCAATGTTGTTTTCAAAAAAATATGGTACAATATACAGTCAGACTATATATCACAACAAACAATGATTTTTGCGGGATACATTAGACCCTCTTGAACCTCATGTGGATACCGTCTCAAATTTGACAATTTTGTTTGTTAAGGTAACCATTTATCCGGAAATTATCCAACAATATCATTACATATGTATGTACTTGCATGTGTTGCTGAGTGCAATATCTATCCAAGTGACAGAAATTTCGACAAATGTAGCTTCAATAATATGACCGTTATCAACTGTCAATTGTAGTTTAGTGCGATTGACAAGCAGTAAATGGGAAACGTTTTTCGTATTGTCTACAAGCATATTTTTAAATAAAACAATTTTCGACTCCTTGGAGCACCACTTTATGAACCAACGTCAATGGCTTCTTTCTTTCACTTTGAGTATACTGACTTTGATATCAATACTGTGGTCCATTAAAAATATTAAAAACTAATTCATGGCGATTTTCATTCATCTTGGTCCAGTATTGTAGAATTTATCTGTGTTGCCATAATTCTTCAATGACTAACTAAATAAGTTCTTATTTGTATGGAAACATTACTTCAGTTTTTTTTGTGCTTCATTCGCAATAGCTTATAAGAAACTATATGTTAAAAAGACATATGACAAAAATTGATTTTTTTTACCTTTTCATAGATGAGTTAACATTTAAGTATGTACTGTAAATAATTATAGAAGAAAATAAAATACAAAAATATATTATGAAAACATTTGCATTTAATTACATATGTATAATTTGAATGTACTACCTTGATCAAAAAGTTTGTGGAATAACCCCCGAGTGGCGGTCCCATAGTTCTAATTTGTTTTTTCTATTTTTTTGTTAGGTTGATGCATCTGTTGCTGATATTCCCGCTAAATCTTAGCGTCATAGCTTGACATTTAGAACAGCTACGTAGCCCAGAATACATCTATTTCTATGTGCGTTGGCGATTTTATACAATTTTGACCACGTTGAGGTCGTAAAAGACATGATTTGCGAGGCTGTATCAGGATTGGCAAAAACTCGGGCTTAAAAAAAAAACTCACTCACCGGGTTTTATTGGGTTTTAATGAATGCTTCAAAATTTCGTTCAAGTCGACACTATTTTTTGTTTGTTTATACAATCACTTTGTTTTATTATTTATAATGTAATTTTGCACTCTTGGTGGGATTAAGGTGTCATTGTGCACTATGAGCTGCTAAAACGGGATGATCGGATCAGACTGCAATTACTTCGTTTGTATCATGCATTATGAGAAAAACGTCCTGAATATAAAGAAAGATATGATTAAGTTATTCTTTTGCATGATAACACGCGACCTCATGTCGCAAAAATTTTCAAAACCATTATTAGAAACGATCAAGTGTCGCATCCGCTGTATTCTCCGAACAATGCTCCGTCGGCTATTGCGACGGATACAACATAGTCACACGTCTTAATATGGGCTTTCTTTACGCCATTTTGCTATGATGGCCTGTTTGTATTGTGGAACACATTCGCTTTAAGCGCAGACGTGAATTCCCCTTTTTAAAAAAAAAGTGTAAGGGAAGCAAACCCAAAACATATTCATCTCGTTTAAAGGCATTTAGACTTACTGCCTACATTGTCAGAAATTATCCAGGCCGTATAAATAGGTATGAGTCTATCTTTTAACATATCATCGAACGAAACATTTCCTTTGAAGAAATACAAAATTGGCTTCAAGGTTGCCTTAAAAGACGAGAAGTTTTTCTGAGACGGCATTTGCAAATTGGCTCAGAGGTGGAGAAAAGATGTAAGCAGTGATTGAAAAATTTTTTAATTCTTTTTGAGGTCGAAAACGGAATAAATGAAATTGTAGTCCCAATACGTAAATTACTTCTATTTTTGTTGTAAATAAACTACGAAAACTTTTAAATAAAAAACATGAATTTTTGCCAAAAGGCCAGGCGGTAAACACAGAGTATTATTTGGGTGTTATGAGACGTTTGAAAGAGACCAGAATTGTGGGCAGAAACCATGATAACATATCCTGCCATCATTATTCGAAATTTTTTATGAAAAATACAACAAATACCATCCAACAGCCACCGAATTCACCTGACTTGGCTCTCTGTGGCTTTTTTCTGCTCTATCGAGTTAAAAAACCATTACGGGAAATGCGTTTCAGCAGCCGTTTCTAAAAATCGCCAATACACATAGAGATAGATGTACTCTTGACTACGTAGCTTTTGCAAATGTCAAGCTATGACGCTAAGATTTAGCGGGAATATCAACAACAGATGTACCAACTTAACAAAAAAAAACTCAAATCGGAACGATGGGACCACCACACGGGGGTTATTCCGAAACTTTTTGATCAAGATAGTATGTGTACATAAAAATATTAGGTATATATTAGGTATATTATTAAATTAATGAATTCTTAAAGACATATCGCACACTTCGTTCAAAAGTGACTTATTTAAAAATTTTCCTTTTACGGGCTTATCAATAAAAAAAATATCAGTGTATTTTGTGTTTGTTAACTGTTGTTAAAAAATAGTCAAGTCTTTATTTAACTTTATAAACAAGTGTATGTGTGTGCATAGTTTGAAAATTGAAGTTTGGGTTTAGTCAATTTTGAAACCAATTAAAAAAGCATTGAAAATGTTATTTGCGTTTCAAAATTTAAAATTAAGCCTTAATTTTAAATTAAAATTTTTCGTTTCATTTAGAGAACCACCTTAATGTTCGTACATACTATGTATGTATGTGCCATTAATTGATTTGTATATGATTTTTTTATATACATACAAAATAATATATACATATACATAATTTGTATTTTTAATTTTTTAATAATACACAAGACCTTAATTTTCCCTTTTTTCTAAACATCAAAGTCATTAAATGTATAGAGAACAAAAAAAACAAAAACAAACAAAAATTCATCTGAAACAGAGTCTTAAAGTGGTTAAGCATCGCTGCATATTTTAAATATTTAAACCTCAAGACGTTTTAGGAATTTATGTTAAATTGAGAAGAACAAATTGAACAAATAGCAAGAAAAATTTCCGAATTATTTTTCTTAACATAATTAAAACTCTCTTTCTTTTAATCTTTATTGACATACAATGTACATACATACAAATGCATGTTCATACTTTAATAATATTATTAAAATTTTTCTAAATTTGCATTCTCGTGTCAAATACACACTTGACCTTCAAAGTTTTCCATTGTATCGAGTTTTAGTTTTATTGTTATTTTTTTAATAATCTAGGCCATAACTTCAACTAACCAGTTTTAGTTGTATGCAAAAGTTTTTAATCAGCATTTAGCAGACGAGTCCGATATGCCATAAATATTGGCATATTAACTTGTTCTTTTACATAAATTTGGTTATTGACATGCATATGGCATGCTCGTCGCATAATTACTCCTGTATATACACAAAAAATCAAATATCAAATTAATAGTTCTTCTAATTTCAATAATGTTGCAGTTTTATATATTCTATTTAAAATATTTTGTTATTCTAGAAGTACTTGTCTTAAGTTTTGTTTCGAAAGCGAACAAAAAAATGAAACACGTTTCCACAGATACTGCATAAGCCATTATGACGTTATGCGTGCGACTCGTTCAATTGGTTTTAATCGAAAAAGTCATTTTTGAAGGACAAGCGGAATTAGAGATTGATTATATTTTTCTTGTTCCTTTATTGTCAATTAATCAATTCAGGGCCAATACCATAAGATATAAGCGTCGCATAATATATTCTACTATAGACGTTAATATTTAAATAGAAATTAATTTGTTTAAAAACAGTATTTTTATTTTAGAGCCAACCACGTGTGAATATACCACATAAATATGTATTTTGAAAGAAAAATCCGTGCAGAATGCATTTAATTTTAAACGCTCATATTGCTAAAAGCTTTTTAATATTTGAAAAAAAAAACAAATATAAATCTTAATCGAGAATGCTTAAGCCGAAAATAGCTGCTTAAATGTGTGCAGTGAGCCATATTCAAAATTAAACACTTTAATTATACTATACTTATGATCTTTGTGGTTTAATGCTGACAAAAACAAAAAAATATTTATTTTACATTTTTTTATCATTATATAGGGTTTGCCATCTAACGTTTCTTTTTCAACTAGTGCTTATTTCGTGAATGGTAACACTTAGCTCATGCCTGATTTGACAGATAATTAGTTTTATCCTTCCGCTGAACGAATATGGTTGTGTCCAATGCGTTTTCGCTTCGCTAAGTGGGCCTGCGATCGACTTACAGAAGATGCCGATTTTGCCAAAAAAAAAAATCATCTTTTCAGATGAAGCTCATTTTGATCTTGGCGAGTATGTAAACAAGCAAAATTGTCGCATTTGGGGCACAGAAAAGCCGCACGCATACATTGAAAAGCCGGTACACTCAAGACGAGTCACTGTTTGGTGCAGATTTTGCGCAGAGCTGATGTCATTTGGCCACCTCGGAGCTGCGATTTCACACCGTTGGACTATTATTTGTGGGGTGCCGAATTATAACTGTCCCATTTTGAATGTGAGTTGTATATTTGTCACTCTTTTTACACAAATTTATGTTTTTGTTATTGTTTTTAAAGGAATATTGTGATATCTTATTTTGATGAGTGTAATACACAGGAAAAGGTTCCGCCAAATAATTTTTTTTTTTTTTTTAAGTGCTATAAAAAAAACTACTGAAATTTTTCTCAAATTTCTTATTTTATTCGAAAGTGCAATCCTTCCGGTTAATAATGGAAAATAATTACATTCAAATGACTGCCTCGACTGGCCATGCAGTAGCCTACACGATAGGTTCAATTTTTAAGCATATTATCGATTGTGTGCAGCTGTATTTCACCAATGGCTTCGCGAATATTGTCCTTTAAAGCGTCAATTGTCTCTGACTTGTTGGCGTAACACTTATCTTTGACGGCAACCCACAAATAATAGTCCAACGTGTCAAATCTCAGCTCCGAGGTGGCCAAACGACATCAGCTTTGCGGCTGATAATGCGATCTTCAAAAACAGGGCGCAATACATCCAGTGTAACTTCGGCTGTGTGGCACGTAGCGCCGTCCTGTTGAAACCAAATGTTGCTAATATCCTCCTCTTTAATTTTTGTGAACATTTTTTTCAACATGGCCCGATAACGATCGCCATTGACTGTAATGCTCATTTTCGAAGAAAAATGGCCCAATTATGCCTCTGGACCAAAATCCGCACCAAACAGTGACTCGTCTTGGGCATATCGGCTTTTCAATGTAGGCGTGCGGGTTTTATGTGCCCCAAATGCGACAATTTTGCTTGTTTACATACCCGCCAAGATCAAAATGAGCTTCATCTGAAAAGACGATTTTTTTTTTTTTGGCAAAATCGGCATTTTCTGTAAGTCGATCGCAGGCCCAGATTCCCAGCGTTGTTCAAGCGTATACACAACCATATTCGTTCAGCGGAAGGATAAAACTAATTATCTGTCAAATCAGACATGAGCTAAGTGTTACCATTCACGAAATAGGCACTAGCTGAAAAAAAACGTTAGATGGCGGACCCTTTATAAATCATGTTAAATTAATACATATATATAGTAGTTCTAGTTAAATCAAAGTGATACAAATGTTGAAATAATGTGAACTTTTAATTGAATTCAACTTATGAAAAATTAAAATAACGTGAGTTTCATGGTTAATCAATACAAAATTAATGTTTACTTAACTACGAAATCACTTAAAACTAATATGTTGATCATATAAAAATAACATGAAAACATGTTGAAATAGCATAAAACTTAATGTTCATTTGAAAATATTACTACATTCCTACATTTATTCAGTCGCTGCTAAACTTGACCATATCAAATATTTTTGGGTATATGGATATTTACATACATGAATCATATACACACATACTTATGTATATATGTAGCATAGGGAAGTATACTTCATTTTTCTGGTATGGATTTTTAAGGTCCATAATAACTTTTTTAGCTGAGATTTGTACTTTATTTATTTATTCATACAAATTAAACAAGTCACACTCGCACATGTAAAACTAGAAAATTAAAAAAAATTAATAAAAACATACATATACTCGTATGTACATATGTATACAAAAAATGTGCGGCATACTTCGATAAAACAATTAAGCAATCATTTTTTTACTGTGGAAAAGGTTAAAATTAATACGAACAATTTAGAAATTTATAATGACTTAAAATTGACAATTTTTCGTATTGATTTTATATTGGGTTTTTTTTTCTGTGTATAGCACATTTGTTCTTTCTAACCATCATAATACAAATACAAAAGCTATTATAACCAAAATATGTACATACGAGTACGCACTTAAGAAGGAAGTGTTGTAGCGATCAAACTAAATAACTGTTCGATCCACGTTACCCATTTGTTACCACTTCAAGAATCTGTAGGAAAAAAATTGACTTTATTTACGAGAAACACGAGACCTCATTATTAACTGAATTATTTTTATTAGTAGTATGCATATGTAAAAATATGTATGTGTGTTATGTACGTATGTAACAATAAAATAAATCAAAATATTCTTGATAATCTGAAAGTGTTTCGTAATTAATTGAAAACGCATTTTTTGCTGATTTAAAAAATGGTTTCGGAAGAAATTATATATTTATTAACACGTTTGTTTATTAATCCAAAATTTTTCACAATATTAAACGACGACTCAAGAATTTTAAACAGAAACGAAAAAAGTGAAAAACATCACAGGAAGGCAACAATGTCATTTGCACACATTAAACTCACAACATGTACTCTGCTCCTCGTATTGTTCCCATGCGTATTATACTCGAATTTTTTTATCGTTTCTTTTTTACAAAGGCTTTATTGCCAAATAAATAGAACAAATGAAGTTAAAATAAATAAATTATAGGCATAAACAAAAAAAAAACTTAAACTAAATAATAACAATTATAGCAAAAAGTTAATAAATTTATTTTTAAACAAAAACTAAAAATATTCACAAATAGCTTAACAAGTTCATTAAATGTTATTACGATTTTTTCGCTTTTGTTATGGTTTAATAGTCAAACAACAACAACAACGACAACAACAACAAAAGGCATGACAAAGATCATCAGTTTGGTCGTCAATAGATTTTAAAGAAACTCAAATATTGACTGATGGACTGACACATTGTTTTTGTTTGTACTGAATAAACAAAATTAAAATTTTCGTACGCCAATATGTAAATACTATACATACATAGTGTATATGTATGTCCATAACTGGTGTGTACATTTTCAAGTAAATAATACAGACATAGGGCCTAAAAGCTTAAGAATAAACTACAAATTTAAGCTTGAAGAAGAGTTAAGAATTAAAAATTAATATTACAAGTATTATAGTTTATCTTGACATTAATTTGTTTTTAAGCGAGAAATCGCAATTTCAAAATCAAATATGTACATACACACATAGGAGGTGGGCTAAAAGTCAGCAAAGGGCTTCGAAATATAATAACGTTTTCGTATATAATAACTTTTTCAGATTATATAAATAGCACTTGGAGAATAAATAATGAAGAGATTCACAACTGAACAATGAACCAGAATACAAGAATTTTATTATTTAAATTAGCGATGATTTTTTTTACCTTTTTCTGATTATGAGTGGTGAAGCTCATTTTCATTTACATGGCTTTATTAAGACGCCTTTTGCACGTTCAAAGTACTTTGCAAAATACTCTGACAAACTCTTTTACATTTTCTTTTAAACTTTATTTGGCTTCTGCACGTTCAAATTTTGCTTTGACAAATTTTGTTTTCTTTAATCGGGTCGTTCTGTTTTTTATACAACAAACTTCACTGTGCGAAATAAAAAATAAAATAAAATGTCAAATAAAACATGTAACCAAATACAACTAATAGAACAATGTGTAAATACGAACAAAGAACAAAGCAACTTTGCGAGTACATCAAAGTGTATACTCACCTCCTCCCGTTTTTCTCTTCTCCCTAACAAACTCAAGACTTTGCAAAGTACTTTGAACGTGCAAAAGGCGTCCAATAAGCAGAACTATTGGTTCTGGGGCTCAGAAAATCTAACAGCCATTCATCAACTCCAATTGCACCCCATTAGGTGTGTAGTAAAGTATGGCATTACATCTGAAAATACCAATGGGCCTTACTTCTTCGAAAATGTTCTAAAACGTGTCCATCTTTGCGAAGCTGAAAACGAGAATCATTCAAGTGACATTATTTTCCATACGTCATTTTGTATAGTTTATAATATGAAAAAAATAAAAAGAATATATAGTATAAACGAAAAATTTATTAAATTGTTAAGCCCCATGGTGACTTCTTGCTGTCCAAAATATAAACGACATTCGTTGAATTTCATTTAATTAAAGGAAAAGTTATTAATGAACTTTTGTCACTATTTACATACTTATATGCTTAACCAAATAACATATTTCTTTTTGTCTTTGGAATTATTTAAATTGAAATATCAGATATTGAAGTATCAGATTGCCAAAATGAAATTGCATTTACCAAAATTTATTAAATTGCATACATATGTATGTTTGAATGCCAGGTTAGCATAAACAAACATAAAAGGGACGAAAACACGTCATTCAATTAAAAATACTAATCAAAGGCAATATGTACCATGATGAGATACAAGACCAAACAGTGTGACTTAACCACCAGTATATATAGTGGTATGGCTAATAATAAACGGGACTTATCTCATATTTTTGTACCATTGCCTTTAACTGTGTTCGATTAACCATTTATTCGACACGCTGAATATCCAAAAATTTCAGCATAACTTAAATTGTATTTTTTAAATAAATTATTTAAATAAAAAATATACAACTTTTTGTTTTCATCGCATGAATTCAATAAACAGCCACGTGATTGGGATTTCAATATTCAACAAAAAAAAAAATTTGTCAAAAAATAGTTCTTATAAGACCACAATACTATATACCATACATATCATATGTGGCTAATATTTTATAGAATTTTATTTATTTATCTGTTATTTTGGACTACGGACTTTTTTTTATTATATAACACAGGCAATGGATCGATATGTGACTTGGTAGAAGTTTCATTTGTAAATTTTCAAGAGTTTTAAATCTCATCTCACAAGTACTCGTATTTATAAATAAAATTATTTATTTATTCTCTTTCAGTTTTCCATTAAAATTGATCAATACAATTGAAAAATTTTGATAAAGAAAAAAAAAACGGTTTAAATTTATGTTATTGTGTAAATCAGAGTACTGAAGTAAGTTGTTCCGAAATAAATTTCGAAGCTTTTTTATATGTAGTATGTACTTAAATATCAGAAAAGTTGAATATACATACATATATTTTATTTGTATTATAAACACATACAATATACACTCATGTTCAATTGATTAGACCCACATAATTTTTGGTACTTAGCAGGCCATATCCTATATATGTTTGTTTTTTTTTCTGCAAGAAAATTTTCGCAATCAAACGTACTGGCCCTCATTATGATTTTCCAACTTTAACTAATATGGTATAATAGTTTTTCACATTCGTTTTTAATTCAACATCCCAGTTGAAAGAAACGACATACATACATACGTTTTTCAGTTTAATCCAATATAAAAAAGTGAACAAAGTCTTTATTCAAAGAGAACAATGTGGTGGCATGTAATAAACAAATGTAAATGTAAAAAATGTAATAGAGTAACAAGTAATCAATAAACAATTTCAATTTAACTGTTATATTCGAATTATTTCAAATTACAATTTTATATTTTAACAACAATTACACCAGAATTACGAGATTTATGTATTTTTTATCGTTTGATAATTTGATAATTTTTTTAAGGAAAATAGAAAAAAATGAAAAAAACAATAAAAATATGTTTCGATGTGTTTTTAAAATGAGTTGCAGATCTTGAATTAACAAATCGTTGGTATTTGAAGATTGTAACACAAAAAATACTGGCAACACTGATCGCAAGTTCAATTGAAGAGAGCAAAAAATGAATGAATAATACAAGTTATTTATTTATGATGTGCCCGTTAAGTAAAAAGGAAGTAAATATTTTTCAATTGAATACAATAACAACAAAACATTTTATATTCATTATCAAGGATACTGTCAAAATAGTTGTTACAATTACTTTATTGTATTTAAATTTAAAACGATAAACGGTATGAATACAATAATAACAACAACAAAAACGAAATCACAAACAACAACGACAAAAACAATAACAACAACAACAAAAACAATTGAAATAAAATTTAAGTTTAATTATAAATTCATCTAAGGTACACACATGACTAAAGCAACAACAAATATGGTATGGAATAAAAACGAATTCAGAATCAAAATTGTCCGTTGGTCGGTCAATGGCATAAAGTTTAAATATGAGTAAAATGTCGTACTCGCTAAAGACGACACTTATCGATCGTTGAAACGCAATAGTCAGGGATGATGAGATTGATATCAATGCAAATAAAAATAAATAAAAAAAAAATATTAACTAAATAACTATTTTGGATTAAGCCTAACTCAATGCACCCTCCAACATGCCACGGAAATTTTTCGAACTACACATATTTAATCTTTTTCTGTTTGGCTCACGATTTTGAATTTGTTTTACTTTATGCGAAAAAGTTGTTGATACTCATTAAGTCCGACTTAATTCAATTTACATATTTGCGTAGTGATTTTTCGATAACATTTGCATCACAGGTATGTCGATTTAAGAACCGATTTTTAACAAATTTGTCAAACCTATAGTAGTAGATAGTACTGTTTCAAAATTACGAATTTTGCCTGGCGGACCAGGAATATACGAGTATGTGTGTATACTAATCAAAAATTTTGCAGTTGTAAAGCTATAAAAAATTTCTATGCAAAGAGATGTTTTTGTAGTGAGTTAAGACGAGCAGCTTTCTCGATTGTGTAATCAAAATAGTAGATCAAATCTAATCAAAAAATAATAATTATAAATTCTTTAAATCATCTTTAAAGTCATGAATAAAAAATTTGATTTCGAATTATTAAGTGCAATAAGTTAAAGTAAGTTTGGGACTTCTGTTTCTAAGTGTTTCAAATATCAGCGCGAACATACCTATGCTGATGTAGGGTATAAAATAAAAATTAAAACAGATGCGTTTCAAACCTAAAATTCTAAAAATTATAAAACAATGATTTAATATTCATCACGTAAATCAATTACTACTCATGAAAGTTGGATTAAAAAATGAAAATAAAAAAATCCCATTTGTTTTATCCTCCTGACTGACTCATTTGCTGACTTCATTAAGAGAAATAAGTATAATCGTTTTATGATGTCTAATGTTAGCGTTTTCTTTTGGGAGACTTTGAACTCAATAGACATACTCGTATGTATATATAAAAAGTGTTTCCAGATCAGCATATACTTTTGTTGCGATAAGAAATGTTGTTTAAAAATCATAAAAAAAATCAATAACTTTCATGTATGTATGTTCCGAGTTGACCGTCTGTAGTTTTTTCTTAATTTTTTACTTGTTTTTCACTTCTTACTCTACCATAAGTATTATTAATGAAATTCATTTTTTTATTTTTATTTTTCTCATTTTTATTTCTATATTTCCGCATTCTGAGTATTTCTTTTTGGCCACAAATGCTAATCAGCCATATATATAAATTTACATAAATTTTATGAACGATTAACGAATACATTTGAAATGAAACGTTCAAATTCACACAACAAAAAAACAGAAAACAGAATCACACGCACTATCGGAAAGTACAAAAAAGCAAGAAATGAGAACTGTGATTAGTATACAGCTCGGTACTTTTGTTGACCAGGTTTCAGGCTTAAATTACACAAGATTGCTTTAAAATTAAACTTTTCGTTTATTATAAAACTATAAAACTAAAGCAAGGACGTTTGGTTTTAAATTTTTTTTATCACTTTTTACTCTTTTGGTTAAAACTTTAAAAATTATGAAATTGTAAAAACATGTATTTTAAAATATTCCTTCTTCATCGGTATATGTATAGATGATGTTCACAGAATATTAATCAGAAACTAGAAACAACAGTAGCAAAACATGAATCTTTATAAAATATTTCAAAGACAAAAAAGAAACATTCCTTTTTTAAATCGATAAATTTGATTAGATTGTTCTGCGTGTTACATACATACATACATACATACATACGAAAAATAATTGAATATAAACTCAAATGTATTTGCTTGCCAGTTTGAGTAATCAAACAATTTTATTGATAATGTCGAGTTTTGAATATAAAAATTAAGCTAAGTTATGTTACTATGAATACTCTTAAGATAAAACCTAACAGTAGCCATAACCTAAATAATTCATAAACCAAAAATTGTTTATACATATGTAAGATTGAAGTCCTAATATTGTACATAATTACACCAATAAATTTTTCAAGCCTATTTAAAAATATTTTTACTCCTTGTGTGTCAGAATATTTCACTAAAAGAAATAAATTGCAGATATATTTTTTAAGTCTTAACATTTGTTAACTACTTATAAATCATACAGTAAATAAATTTTTGGGTAAAATGAGATCAATTGACGAAAAATTTGTTGAAGCCCTCTAGTTTAATAATATTGGGTAATTTTGCCTCAATTTCTATGCATAATTTGTGAAAAGTTAGGGCGTAGTGAAACAACTTTTAGGAAAATTCAATTCCTGATAGTGATAAGTTCCAACCGGTATAGGTCTGTGGTAAAATTTCAATTTTAACAGTTTAAAAAAATCGAAGAAGCGCTGTTGTATTAACACAGGGTGTCCGCCGGGAAGGTATACCAATTTGTTTTGCCGCCATTTTGGTAAATATTAGTCTTAACAGTTCATATTTGAATCATAATGAGTGACGAGACACATTTACATTTGAATGGTTAAGTGAATAAACAGAATAGTCGGTTCTGGGCAATGGAAAACCCTCAAATTATGCATCAGTCAGCTTTGCAATTTGGTCATTAGGAATCATTGGACCTTAGTTCTTTGAAACTGAAAGCGGCGTAACGGTAACTGTCAATGGGGAGCGATATCGTGATACGATTGAAAACTTTTTAACGCCACAACTGCATACTTAGGGCTTGACTAACATGTGGTTTCAACAAGACGGCGCCACATCGCATACAGCCAGGATTACAATGGAATTACTGCGAGACCTCTTTCTACAACAAATTATTTCAAGGAATGGTGATGTTGATTGGCCTTCACGGTCGCCTGATTTGACTACTCCGGACTTCTTTTTGTGGGGATATCTGAAAAGCAAGGTTTATGCAAACAAACCAGAAACGCTAGAGCAACTCAAACAAAATATTCGTGATGAAATTAATGAAATATCGCTTGAAATGTGTGAGAATGTAATGAAAAATGTGCTCAAAATGGCTCGCACTTTTGGGGCATTTATCTGATATTGTATTCCATATATAATTGGCGGCATTAAATAAAACATTTATCAATATAAGATCCATTCTCTTTCATATAATCAAAAACTATAAGCAAACAAAGTAGTATACCTTCCCGACGGACACCCTGTACATATGTAACTTCAAAGTGGTCTGAAGTAATTGAAACGTCAGCAAAAAGTGAATGTGAATCGACATAAAATAAAAAGGAATGGTTATGGATTCTATAAGTGAAATTCACCCACAGAACATTTTTAGTTTTTACCCTACGTTTGTTATGGTAAAATTAAAAATGCGTCTGGATACAAAGGCAATTTGAATCTTCACTAACGGGTTAAATTAACAATTTGTTATCGAATCTGAAAACTAGAAATAATCGGGACGAAATATTATGGGATTGTACATGACTTTGACATTATATTCGTTTACCTTCGTATCAATGTCTCTTTTTCTCAATCAGATATGGTCAGTATTATTCAAGATTGTGACGGCTAGTGGGTTCTAGTGAACTTTGAACTTCTTCAAATACGCGATTTCCCTTCTAACCGTTGGCATGTTTAGGTCTTTCTGAATGTGCGAATTTTTTATGAATCATGGGGCGTTTGTCTTCAAATGCAAAAATCTCATACTGAACTCCGGAGTGCCAGATTGGTTTTAAAATAGCCTTATAAATAGAAGCATGTACTCCAAGCTAAGGAACGAATTTCTGTTAATAAGACAGTTTCAAAGGAAACATAACAATTATTTAACGTAATGAATCCAATTTTGATATGTGATAAGTCTCGCTAATAACGATGAAAAAGTTTAATTTGCAATAAAAGAGAAACGTAAAGTAAGTCTCCATTAAAAATAACTATTAAGTTTCCAGCTACGTAGTGTTAAAGTACCCCAGCCAGAGACCACAGTGGTCCATTGTGGAAAGTACCTTCCAACGGAATAAGACAGAAGGAATCAAGCGAAGAATTAGAAAGAAAAGAGAGAGGAAGGACAGAGAAAGAAATAGGAGAAGAAAGAAAAGTGGCATACAGAAAGAGAAGGATGCCAAGCCAGCTGAGACCTGATAGAAAGCCCTCCAGGTCGCATATCCTAGCAGACGCAATGTCACTAAGGCCCTCGAAAGAGCCTCGGCCTAACAACCTGAGCCTGCGCCCATAAAGAGCCGGGCAGTGATAGAGGATGTGCCCTCAGAGCGCAGTGCTCAGTCACAAAACCTATCAGAATCCTAAGAGATCCCCTCCTCAGATTGAGGACCCATTCCGTCCTAGAGCGGTTAGGTCGCGGCCACAACAGCCTGAAGATCCTACAGTCTCCTCTTCGTCTCCACGACTCCACTCTACGACAGGCCCAGCTATCAATTAAGCCCTCAAAGAAACCAAGCGGTGGTTTCACCGACGCATCTGCCTGTCCTTACGCCAGCATGCCCCGGAACCCAGCACAGCTTAACACTGCACACAGCCTTGAGCTGACATGGCGACCATTCAGCGCCTTAATAGCCGTATGACTGTCCAAATAAAAGACCACACCATCCCTTACAGCAGCCAAGTCACGAAAACGCTCAGCTGCTCTGAGAACAGCGAAGATCTCGGCCTGAAAAGCACTGCACTCATCCGGGAGTCTAAAGGACAATTTGATGTCACTGTCCGCCATGTAGGCTCCCACGCCAGTGCCGTCCTCGGTCTTAGATCCATCCGTGAAGATGGCGTGGCCGCCAAAAAGTCCACGCCAAGACTTTCTATCCGGAAAAACTGCCACAGGGCATTAGCCGAAGTCGCACTCTCTGACCTTATAATCCGTTGGAACAGCACAGGTTACCGAATGCGCACCCCAGTCAAGTCACCCCATAACCCAGAGCGTTGGCTAGGCCCAATTCAAAAATCCTCAAGAAACTCCTAGCAGCCCTCAAAGGAGATCAGGCCGAGGATAATGTCCAGCGCTGCCTGAGGAGCACTTCTAAAGACAACAAATATGCCCAAAGCAACACACCTATGTACCTTACCCTCCTCCGACTGGCATATTCCAAGGCTCTCCACCATACGATACAGCCATAGGTGCTTACAAGTATGATTATGGAGTCATAGATCCACTTCACTATCGCCGGGCGAAGACCCCATCTCCTACCAATGGCACTTCTTATATATATATAGTATAATAAGCGCTAACGCCCCTATTCATCCTTAAAAGGGTATTCTCCCTCCAGTTAAGTTTCCTATCCAAGAAAACTCCTAAGAACTTGTCCCGTCAGATAGTCTTAGCACAATCCCATTCAACCTAGGCAGCTCAAACTTTTCCAATTTATGAATCCTGGAAAAGAGAACTAGCTCAGTCTTCAAGGGATTGATGCTAAGAACCCTGGCGGACGCCCAGGAAGATAGCTTACCAAGCGCCGACTGCATGATCTCACCAACAGTCGGGAGGAACCCACCCGACACAAGAATCACCAGATCATCCGCGTAGCAAACCACATTCCTACCTTCCTCATCAAACTTCCTAAGGATGCCATTCACAACAAGATTCCAGAGTAGCGGCGGAAGTACAACTCATTGAGGAATACCACGAAAAACTAGTCTTTCGAGGCGTACCTTACCTAGCTCCGAGAGGACAATCCTGCCCCCAAGTACATTGATTATCCACTCCACAAGGAGATCATGGACGCCAAGGTCAACCAGTGCCTCCCTAATCGCCCCACTCTCAACATTGTTGAAGGCACCCTCAATATCCAGAAAGGCAGCAAGGATAAAAGTCCCATAGTGCAGACCCTCTCAATGTAGCCGAAGAACTAGTGTAGAGCAGTCTCAACAGACCTATCCCTATGGTAAGCATATTGAGCCCCGCTGATGATCCTTCTATCTATTCTACTCCTCAAGTGCAGATCTATCACTCTCTCCATCGTTTTCAGCAAAAACGATGACAGACTGATCGTCCTAAAATCACCTGGCATGGAATGGTAAGATCAGCCGGCTTTCGGTATAAAAACCACTCTTACCCTCCTCCGTGCCATAGGCACAATTCCACCAAGAAGGCAGACCCTTAAGACACCCACCAGGAACTCCATAGCAGAGATGTGGACACTCTGTAGCATGGCCGGAAAGATCCCGTTCGGGCTCGGAGATTTATAGGACCCAAATGACCGGACCACCCAAGTTACCTTATCCAATGTCACCATATCAGTCACCAATAAACCGTTCCTCCTCTGTAACCGGGGCCAAAACTACCCGCCCCGTCTCCTCAACCGTCACCTCGCTACAACCAGGGAAGTGGGTCTCCAGGAGAATACCAAGTGACTCAGAGCCAGATTTAGCCCATGAACCGTTCTCTTTTCGAATGTTACAAAAGACAGCATTGCCCTTGGTAACACTTTTCGGAACCTGGACAGCTCATTGACAGAATCAATGGACTCGCAGAAGTTCGTCCATGACTCTCTCTTAGCCCTCTTGATATTCCTCTTGCCCCTGGCCAAACCTACCCAATTTTTACGATAGCAGCTTTGTACAACTCCATTGAACTGAGATCTGAGCAAGCTACCACATTGATATGACCTTGAAACCACCCTACATCCCGACAACTGGGTGAAGCGCCTGAGTTAGAGGTCATGATATCCAAAAAAAAACCTTGTGGAGGGCCTGTTCCACCAGCTTCCAATTTCAGGAGTGATGGTGCCCTCAAGGTGGCTATTATCGATAACCGCCCAAGTCTAACCTTCCCTAACAACCAAATTAAGAGGTTTAGAAGGTTTTGCCATTGGTTTTGCCGATCTTTGCCTCTTCTGAGGAGTGTCCATCTTCGAGGACGCGGGAGGACGTTCGTCTACATGGTCCTTAGCCCAGGCCAGCCTACCATTTTTGTCCTCAGATAGAAGAGCAGGGTCGACTGAACCTAATCTGGACATAATTCGGGCCGCCAATCTTCGCGCTCTATATGCGAACTTGGCCTGATACGCTGGACTGACGCCAGTCGAAGTCAGATTTTTAGCTCTGGCTGCTGCAGATGTAGACGGTCCATCAGCCACCATCACTGAATCTGCAGAGCCAGCAGTAGATGAGGTACCCAACTTAGGCGTAGACTTAGCGAGTTTAGCGGCAATTTTCTGGGAGCTCCTGTGTGCGAAGGCTGTAGTTGCGCTAACAGGAACTTGCCTAGTAAGCGGGTTGCGTCCATCTGCAAGGGTGGTTTCAGAAGTTTTGGTTCACACTTAAAGTCGCTATCCTTGCCTGTATGTATAGTCACTATAAAGGTCCCGTGGTTATCTATGCAAGCAGGGAGTCCACGCGAGAGTTGGCACCAACCTTCATGGGGAAAGGGGCTCAGAGCCAGATCAGTGCCAATCGGGAGTCCTCTCAATCGAACCTACACCACCAACTTAAAGGCGACGAACAAGGTACGTACTTTAAGGCCTGCCAAGGTTTTAACAGGACGGAGGTAGCTGTAGCCAGTGAAGCCCTTCACACCGCAGGTTACCCAAACCCCGGTGCTACTAAGTCCACCAGATTACAGCCACCAGACTAACTCGTCAAATCAGAAAAAAAAACAAGAAAGAAGTCCATAGACAGAAAAAAATGGTCGTGCCAGAGAGTGTAAACAATTTAGCGTAATCCAGGGTACATCACGGGGTGGCGATCTACCTACATCCCAAACATTTGCGCATTTTTGATAAAACAATAAAAAAGAAAAATCTGTAAAAACTTTGTATGATAGTTATTAATATTTTTAATTTAATTGTATAATTTGTAGGCTAAATTTGTGTTTTTTTTTATCAATTTAAAATTACTAAACAAGTTTTAATAATATATTTGCGAAAATATATTTAATATTCTTGACATTGAAGAACCGAATCGATAACAAAACTAATAAACAAAAAATATTTTTCAAATATAAAAAAGTTATCTTGAAAACTTTGAGATAAAAAACTCCATTGACCAACTTTTTGAGGATTTATCAATAAACATTGTTTTATTTCAAACTTCATGTATGTACATACATATGTATATATGCATCGATATATCAGGTGATTTTTTAAGAGCGTTCGGATTTGACTTTAAAAAAACATACAATTTAGAGGAATGTATGAAATCTTTATTTGAGTCGATAGAACGATCTGCATATAGAATTCAATGTTTAAATATGATTTCATGTAAATGTTGACCGCAGCAACGGCTCAAATGGTTCATACGCTTTGGCCAATTATTGCATACTCTTTCCAACTTATCGGCCGGTATCTCACGAATAAATTCCTTAATATTGGATTTCTGTGCGTTAACCGTTGGGGGCTTGTCTCTACAGACATGAGCCTTTACAAATCCCCACAAAAAATAGTCTGAAGGCGTTAAATCGCATGATCTAGACGGCCAATTGACTGGCTTCAGATGTAAAATGAACTGTTCACCGAACTTGTCTCACAATTGAGCTATTAATACATTGTGTGGCATGTAGCACCGTCTTGATAAAACCACATGTCAGCCAAGTCCAACTCTTCCATTTTGGACAAAAAAAAAAAATTTTAATTATCGTACGGTAGTACTCACCATTCGTTGTCTTTGGAAAAGTATGATCCATTGATGCCACCGGCCTATAATCCACACCAAATAGTGCATTGGCAGTTTTTGCAATGTTTCCGGCTGCTCTTCACAACAAATAGAGTAATTTTGCCTCTTTACGTATCCATTCAACCAGAAATGTGTTTCGTAGCTGAACGCAATTTTCCAATAAAAAGTAGATCTTCGTCCAGCTTTGCCAGCGCCGAAAGTTAGCCGTTGTGGTAGGTCATGTGACTTTAATTTTAACACCAGCTGTACTTTAAAAGGTTTTACAACACCAAACGTTTGAGAACAAACTTGCTATATACTTGCATTAAAATCGGTCAAGTCGTTTTCAAGTTATGTTGAAATATGTATGTGAACATAATTACCATGATTTCGACAGAAAATTTGCCACGTCCAAAATAAAAATTTGAGCCCGATGAACGGATTTGAATTCAGCGATTCAAAATCATCATATTCCATCTAGTTTTATTTAAAGGCGTTTTTTGCTGTACACCAGTGTTATAGACCAAACTGGACATGTTTGACAGTAACATGTTATACGAAAACAGTGTTGACAAACAGAAAGTTGCTAAAAAAAATCACCCGATAAAACCGGTAAATAAATTTCAAAATCAAATAAAACAAATTGAAAAAAAAGTATGTATCACATTAAAATACCGTTTCATATTTTTAAAATTTTGCATTTATCGTTATTATTGTTTTTGTGATCATAAATGATGCATTATTATTATTAGATATGTATTTGCCAATGTTGTTGTTGTCTTTTTTCTTCACATGACAACAAATTTAAAGTAGAAAACAGTTTTTAAATAAAAACAATTTTTTTTTCGTTAAAAACCGGCATTTATTGTCGGAATTTTTTGTGTACGAGTATAGTTTTGTGTACCTACATATTTGTATATTTGTTTGAATACCGTTTCTTTTGATATTATTAATCACTCAAAAGAGATGTACATACTTGCATACATACATATGTATGAGAGAAGTATAAAAAACTCACAGTAAAAACAATAACAACGAAAATCGGTTACAAATAAAAAACCAGGAAATAAAATTTGACAGGGTTTCAGTTATGCAAAGTGGAACATAGTAGACGGCAAAGATAAAAATATTTTACATAAAACAGCACCAGTAAACCTTAAAAAATATCAATATTTATACATACATATATACATATGTACGTATATTAAAACAACAAGAACTCCAATATTTATGAAAAACAAAACACATTTATTAACCCTTAAATGGTAGATAAAACGCTTATGAAGATTTCTTTTAACTTAATATGAATTTTAACAAAATAACCAATAAATATTTTTCCTCAAATTAGTATACCACCTTGAACAAAAAGTCTCGGAATTTATTCAGAAAATTAAAAATACAAATTTATTCGTCTAAATCTATATTGTCATCTTCAACGAGTGCAACACTCTTATGCCAGTGCCTGATTCAATCCACGAAGCATTTTTTATATTCGGTTTTCGGTATGTCCATCAGTGCTTCCTGCGATTTTTCCATTATTTCCTCTTGGCTGCTGAAACGCGTTCCACGTAATTATTTTTTAACTCGATTAAAGAAATAGAAGACACAGGGAGCCAAATTAGATGAATTCTGAGGCAGTTAGATGGTATTTGTAGCATTTTTCGTCATTTCGGCATTTTTCGAATAATGATGGCACTGTGCGAAGGTGCGTTATCATGGTGCAAAATCCACGAGTTTTCTGCCCACAATTCTGGTCTCTTTCAGCGAATTGCTTCACGCAAACGTCTCATAGCGCCCAAATAATACTCTTCGTTTACTGTCTGGCAATATGGCAAAAATGCATGATGCATTGCCATCTTTTTTGACTAAACACGACGTGATTTTTTGGTCTCGGCTCATTTGGTGAACGCCGTTCACTTGCCTGATGTCTGGATTGAATGTCGTACTCATAAACTCACGCCTCGTCTCCAGTAATGACAACACAGTCTCTTTTTTGCATGAAATTGAAGCCTTTTGGCACCAACTTTACTATTACACGAGAGAAATCCAAATCATTAATCAAAATGTCTTGGACGGATCCATAGGCAATGTTAAAGTCCTCCGCTATCTCTCTGATGGTTAATTTGCAGTTATTGACCAACATTTCTTTTACTTTATCAATCTTTTCTCTTACTTTACCAATGTGCCACTGGTAAACGGCCGTTTTCTTTACGGAATCGTTGCCGAAAATTTTTCTAAAATTTTCCAACGTTTGCGCACCACTAAATCAGTTTTTCACGCAAAATTTAATAGAAGTTCGTTGTTGCAAATTCAAATCCATTTCTAAAATTGTAATAAATCGCCAACACACATAGGCATAGATGTACTCTTGGCTACTAGCTTTTGCAAATGTCAAGCTATGTCGCTAAGATTTAGCGGGAATATCAACAACCGATATACCAACTTAACAAAAAAAAACTCAAATCGGAACGATGGGACCACCACACGGAGGTTATTCCGGGAACTTTTTGTTCAAGGTGGTATACATATGTATGTAAATCCTACACCGCATTGATAATGGTCGGTAAAGTAATTTCTTTCTACTTAGTTATTCTTCTTGTAGCTAATAAGGCCTGAATTCGATGTATTATACTATAGTACATACATATGACCATAAGTCCACGTTAAGATCAACTTCAATTTACAGCCTGTTTTCAGAAGACGTGTGTAAAAAGACGTGCTACAAACAAGTTGTCCTAGACTAAAAAGAAGATGCGTTTGAGAACGCTAGGCTGCATGGTCATCAGCTTTATTTCATAGATATTTACATGTTAAGGTTAGCTTAGATAATATAATAGTGAATATGTAGATACGATTTTTTAAAAAAGGTAAGCTTATTAAATATTAATTTTGGTTGTTTTAATATAATTATAAATTCTGTCAATGTTAGTCGATGAAGGATCCCCTAGGTAGACATCGGCTGGGATGTTTGCAAGTATTCGGCTTCTTTGGGCACGGAAAATAGGGCATTCAGATAAGACATGTTTGACTGTGAGGTAGCTCTTACAATACACGCATTTGGGTTGTTGAACCCGTTTTTTAAGCAGCGAAAATGTGTGAAGACGGTGTGACCCAAACGTAGTCTTGAAAACGTTTTAATTTTATTTTTGAAATGTCTGTTGGATAGATTGGTGAGTTGCGATACGGGCTTATTGTGGTGTGTGATGGTAGTCTCTTTTAATTTCAAATTAATATAACTTACGATATGCCGACGAATTTCTATTTTTTTAAGCTGGCATCCATTATGATTGCTGCAGAGGATGCATATTTGGCTCCGATGTCGATGCCTTCATTGCCCACAATGCCAGTGTAGCTGGTATCCAATATAGTTTTAATTCATTTTCATTGCCTATGAGAGCATTTCTCATAAGAGATTGTTTTCCAATTGTTGTTCCATGGGTTATTTATGGTCTGCGTAAGCTGGCGGTAGGTTTTGTGTTTTTGTGCCGTCTGTGAACATGAAACTCCAACCGTTTTTTAGCCTGGACTTAGTTTCGTAGAATAAGGTACGAAACGCGTTCTGCGGGGTAAAATTTATTTATCAAAATGGGTGAGTTTCAGATCTAAGCAAGACGTGTTGAAATTCCAAGCAGCTTTGTTTGAATGGTTTTTTGGATACGTAACAGGAATGTGCAACTCGGTTGCCAAGGAGAGCGATTCTGATATTGTCAATTTAAATGTCACATGGCATTTAGTGCTTATGGCTGATTTTATGTCCTTGTCAATGATAGAGTAATTGCTGTTTAGAAGTAGAGGAAGGATTTTTGCTTTTGTGTGGAATATTCTGTTTTCTATGGTTGGGAGGTTGGTCTCTACAAGTATGTTGTTGATTGGTGTGGTGCTAAAAACGTAAGCCGGTGCTCTAGCAGCTTGATGATAGATGGACCTAATTATATTGATATTTGTTTTGCTGCCAAAGATAAACAGGCCGTAGTCAATCTTACTTAATACTAAAGATTTGGAGAGATAGAAAAGCGTATTAATATGGGTGTAACTTTTATTAGCAAGGCTCTGAATATTAACAAATTTTTAAGAAGTAATAGGTGTTCCTTCTTTGTGTAATTTGCTAAGAATATAATATAATAATCCGAGAACTCTCAGCATTTTCACGTTTCCTATCTAGTACCTATCTATCTTAATACTATGGAAATCGGAGTCATAGAGGTGTTTTCTACAGATGTGTCGTTTTTTTGTTTTCTGAATATAGATTTTGGCTGTTGAGTATTTAGTCCAATTTTCGATATCAAGCAGTACTTTTTCTAAAATTTCAGTGGTTTCTTCATTGTTGTATTTTTTACATAAAACATACATATCATCTGCGTAAAGGCAGTGATCAAATCAAGGATATCTGTTTATGATTATACTGATTTCGTTAAATGAAATTTGGAACAAGGTAACTAACAGCGGTAATTTCTGAGGAATGCTGTTGTCGAGGTAAAAGGCTTTGGAAGTATGGCCATTAATTATGACCTTAAATTGTCTATTCGATAAAAACGACTTAATAAAATTGAAGATCCTGGGTCCCACTGACCACGAATTTAAAGTGCGTAGTATTACGTGGGGACCAATTCAGTCGAACGCCTTCTCGAAGTCTATTGATAAGATGGTCACATGGTTTTTTGCAGATAGCGCATTGGTTATATAGTAATCTATGTGCAGAAGTGCATCATGGCATCCTTTGTTTGTTTTAAAAGCAACTTGTTCAATTGCGATCATGTAGCATTTTTTTCTTTGGAATGGACAATACAATCTTTGTCTGAAGTAGTGTGTACGGTGGGTAACGGTGAGTTTTTAGCTGTTATGAACTGAGATGTAAATTTTCCGTCTGAGGCGTAATTGAACCACTCACTTGCGAAGTTGTTTGCGATAAGCAATGGATTCGTTAGGATGCCGTTCTGCATGCGAATGGTTTTAATGGAAGGAGTGCACCCTCGTGAGAGCTTGTTAATTTAGTTCCAAATATTTGACATATTTGGGTTCCTGTTTATGGTTTTAGTGAAATTTTAAAAGCATTTTTCACTGGAAGGAGTGCACCCTCGTGAGAGCTTGTTAATTTAGTTCCAAATATTTGACATATTTGGGTTCCTGTTTATGGTTTTAGTGAAATTTTAAAAGCATTTTTCACTTCATACTTGAATTTAGCGTTTTGTTTCTTGTAACTCTTGAGTGGGGTTTAATTTAAGTTGCTTCCATGACTCCATTTTTAATTTACGTAGATTTTGCTGTGTTGAATTCCACCAAGGGATGGGAGATCTTTGGACAACCTTTTGACTGGGGTATGTGAAGATTTGCCGCTGTCCGTATAGCTCTAGTTATCGGAGCAGCGTCTCTATTGCTCGATAAGGTAAAAATTGGCTTGGATAATTCATTTACTTTTCGGAAGAAGTTGTGCTAATAAGCTTGCTGAATAAAAAATTTGTTGATCTGTTTTGAAAAATTTTACTTGTCCGGGAGTTCAATAGAAATTTTGATGGGAAAGTGGTCGCTGCCGTGTAAATCTTTGAGAATGGAGCAGGTGGTTAGGGGAAGAAGATTTAATGAACAGAGTGAGATATCTATGTGAGGCAAAGTATTATGTGTTAAAAGTGTGTAGGTCATTCAGCATGCATAGCGAAGTATCTGCTATTAAACTTTCTAAGAGTATGCCTCTACTATTGTTTTTTGGGGATCCCCAAATCGTATTCCAGCCGTTGAAGTCGCCAACGATTAGAAGAGTGGAACTGAAGGAAGATATGGTTCTAGATAATTCACGAACTGATATATTTTCTGTTGGAGGGGTATAGAAAGACAGGATGGTGAGCTTAATGTTCAGATTTATTTCTACAAGAACGAGCTGGTAAGCAGAGCTTGTATCGATTCGCTTGTGAGGAATTCCCAATCTGATGAATATGCCTGTACCTTGTTTCGATGTTGTGATTTGTGTTGCATTCGTGAAGTAACGGATATAATTTTTTGGTGGAATGGGTATAAGATTGTGAGCGGAGTGTTTTTCTTGTAAACAGATAACATTCTTAGTGATGGTCCATTTAAGTAACTGAAGCTCAGGAAAATTGTTTATAAGTCCGTGTAAATTCAATTGCAGCCGTTTGACGTTCATATATAACTAAACTTTGGTAATTAGATAGTTTTGTTCTCCATGTTGAAGTCAGTGAGAGTGGTCATCGCTCAGCGTTACAAAATAATCTTTTTTATGAGAGATTGCGTTAATTGAGAAATTGGTAATACTGGATTGTCGCTGTTTAAATCACGGGATGAATTTTCGGTATTATATTTGTTGTTCGTGTTTTCAATGAATAGCTTGTACTGGGTGACTCCTCTTCACTCAGCTCCGAGATCAATGTTAGCATTCGTGTTTTTGTCTTTTGTCAAGTTCGTACGTGGATCGGATGTGTTGCAGAATCATTAATGTTTTTTTTTTAGTTTGTGAAGACGATATGTGTTTGGCTGTTTTGTTGTGAGCAGATTCTTTTAGAATTACGGGTGTGCTGGATGTTATTGACAATTTATACCATGCAACGCCTACCATTGCTGGTAAGCGGTAAAGATCAAAAGTTAGAATCTACTTGCTAGTTGGTGTCCGTGAATTACCGTCTTCGATGGGTTTGGTAAATTTATAGACGTCTATTACACCCTGGTCTTTCATCTCCTGTATTATTTCACTCTCTGGCACATGTATTAAGCATGGTGCACAAATTACACCCTTGACAGAGCTTAGAGTTTCATGAAACTTACATGAGATTAGGCAAAGGTTTGCAAGTGTTTTCGATTTCAAGAACTTATTGGCTGCACGTTTGTTGCGTGCAAGGACAAGAAGGCTTCCGTCCACAAGTAGGGAGATAGAGTTAAGTTCTGTGGTGATATTTTCCAACCCTTTTTAATCGCAAGAGTGCCTAGTTTCGAGATTTGTTTATTTGTATCCGTTGATGAGATTAAGATGTATTGTAGTGTATTTTAGTTATCGCCGTTGGTAGATGGTAAGTCTGGAGAATCAGTGCATTTCTTCCTTTTGGAGGGGTTTTCCATAAAATCCCACAGAAGGAAGAACTTGCTGTTTGATAATTTGACCTGTGAGCCCGGAGCCATTATCGGTATAAAATTGATTAACCTTCTATGTGAGTGATGAAAATTATAAGAAAAAGAAACAGTAGAAAAATAAGAAACTCTCAAAGAACACGTGCAAATGTTCAATAATAAGCAACCGTTACTCAATACGACGATATTATACTCTGATCGATATTGACAAGAGCAAACACAACCGTACGCGTTAAGAGATAGACGGAGACTGATTACCATTTAAAAAATGGGTGGAATATGATAAGTGTACGTGATTTCACCCATACATAATAAACATAAATTTTTATATATCTTTATGTTTCTCAATTTGGTTCAAACAACATCGTGGACAATGCACATCGTTAATCACTGGTCGAGATTAGATAAGTAGGCGTGGATCTAAATGTGGAAGTTTTTATACGTGGAGAACAGTAATTAAAGCTTCGTTATCTATCCACATCGGCCAAAAAGCAAGAAAGATTGGATAAGTGGTTATTGCACAGAGCACACCGGTTAAAAGAATGTAGATTCTATAGTGTCTGGAAGGGGCTATAGGATATTTTAAATGTTTGTATTTGAACCAGAAAGGAATAAAATTAAGAAAAAGGGCATAAAATTATATGGAAGCGAAGCACGTTGGGTTTTAGCTGGTATACAAATGAAAATAATTTAATATTTTACGAAAAAAATTTTATGTATTATGAAAAGTTCATTTTGTATAAATTATTAGTAGTCGGAGTTAGCATACAGGCTGATATATATATATATACTTATGTATATTAGTGATGGACATTCAAAAAAAATCGATTTTTTTTTCAATACAATGCATCGCAAAAAAGCATTGATGTTATATCGATTTAGCACAAAATATATCGATGATTTCTTTCCATCGATTGTACGTACAAAAAGTTTTATTACATTACAGGGATGTGCTTACAAAAAGTTTAATTACATTTTAAATATAAAATAAGTTTTATATTTATGTATGTACGTACGTCCCATACATACATGAACATATATGAAGAAGAAATATATAGAAGAAATCGTAAACAAATAAACTAAAATTAATATAATCTTGTTGCGTCATAATAAGCCTGGATATATTTTTATTCCTCAAAAGAACATTAACCAATATTATACTTATGTAAATTTGTAAATCGTTTTATATTTGCAATTTATAAATCAACAAGGCAAAAATAAACAAAACAAAACAGTTACAAAAAGATAGATAATACAAAACATAATATATATTACAATAACAATTTCAATATATATTTTGTTAGTGCCTATACCTTTTATTCTGCAAAAGAAAACTTTGAAAATACAAAATGAAGGATAACAATAACAAAACAAAATATAAGCAATTACAATAACAATCACCAGTGCTAAATTTTTCCCGCTAAAAATTAATCCAATAAATACAATAAAAAGGACCAAGAATAACAGCTGATCAGTTCTTTAAATACGAGTTCTAGAAAAGTAATGCCAAGTTGGTAAACTAATTGATATTGCCATATAGATAATAGCTTTTCAATTATTGCTTATTTTAACGTTATATTTTAAAAATTTAATTAAGCAAAAATTGTTTTTTGTAATTAAATGTATAATTTAAGAACGAATAAAAAAAATATTAAAACTAATAATAAATTAAAAAACATTAACAAAAACTCTAAAAACAATAATATGAGCTACTCAACTTCAACAACAAGTCCTTCTCTAAATCGAGGGAATGTTATATAGAGAGTATACACAACTTAGTTTTTAATAATGTATACAATAAGAGTAATGCAGAATTTCCACTTAAGCCTTTAACAGTTGTGGATTAGCGCCTTGTAAGACTCACCGAGCAAATAGAAAAAGTTATAGAAAATAAGCTCAATAAGTATAAAATTTAATTTTTATATGATTTGGATAAAGGATTTAATATTTTAAAAAGCGAACTGGATGTCTTGAATGGTAGGGTGACACAAATTGAAGCAGCGGCGAACGATTTTAATAGCATGCGTGAGCAAATTTCTAATCTAAAGGAAAAGATTACATATATTAATTCCCATAACATTCCATGAAGGAACATGGGGCCTTCTTTCAGTCAATGAACTGCACCCGATTCTATTTTTAAACTCACTGAAAGGGACCTACAGCTTAACGCCGGCTCCAAACGGCAAATGCATTTAGAGAAGTGATTCAATAATGAAATAAAGTCCCTAAAAAAGGAACGAAAACGTGCGAATTTTTTATCAGATGTTTCTGATGATTCTTAGACATAAATTTTGTTTGTTTTAAGATTTCTATATACTATTATGTCCTTTTTATAATTTACTTACTAGCACTATAATTTATAAGATATTACTCTTGTTGTGTTAGGTCTCAAATGAATAAATAAATGAAAACTAGAGAAATCTATAAGTTGAATCGATGTATATCGTCCACCAATAATATACATAAATATATACATATGTACGAGTACATATATCTTAAATTTCTTATTTTAATCGCAATATAGATACAGGTATATATATATATATATATATATATATATATATATATACACAACATTTTTGATAAAATCTACCATTTCTATATATATATATATATATATATATATATATATATATATATATATATATATATATATATATATATAGAAATGGTAGATTTTATCAAAAATGCAGTTTTGTGTATAAAATAATTTGTTTTTGTGCTTACGCAATATCGTTAGATGGTTAAGATTTTCTTATTAAACAATGCCTGCTGTTAAAACGTTTTGTTTTAAATATAAGTCAAGCATTTAACAAGACTTAGGAAATAAAAAACAAACAAAAACTATGAAATGTTCTAGTTATTTCGATTTAAATTGCTCTTGGTGATGCAGGACAATTTGTCAGGTCTACGATTTACTTCTTACGATTATACGATAGCACATATAACATCAAAAATTACGAATACTCAGCAGTTGACACAATCGACTGTATTCTAGTGATATATGTATAAACCTTTTTTAAAGGATGTATCATTGGAGGAAAGTTCATTACATATGTATGTAAATTTAAAAACAAAAATTAAAAATAAAATATAACGTATAAGGTACGACGAATACTATGTGCCTTGGCCGCAAGCAAAACCTTTTTTTTTCATTTGAGAATTCTTACAAGAAATTCTTAAAATGTTTTTTTTTACACATCCCGTTACTGTACCTCTTAAGGACTTCAAGACGTCAACAACAAAAAAAAAAACTTTACCTGATTTCTTTGCTGTAAAAAATGTTTTAAAAAAGAGATTAGTGGAAATACTTGGAATTTGGATTTGTTATGAAAAAATTTTAGGTTTTTTATGAATGTTATTGTATGTAAAAGACGCCACAGAGTGTTTGGCAATAAAATATTAAACGAAAACATTCGGGGAATACGAGTCTCAAAAGATTGAGGTATATCCATTGTTTTAAAGTCAAACCAGCTAGAAAATTTCCTGATTTGTTATCAGAGCCGTGTGCAAGATCGTATCACGCGTTAAAAAAGTGTCCAAATCCAAAAATAGTACTGTTCTTATATAAATAGCGTTGAAAAACATCTATACTCTTGGTGAATTTAGAATCAATTGGTTAAAAAATGTGTTTGCTTAAGAAATACATACAGATTTCTCAAGTTTACTTAAACAAAGTATACACTATTTAATATTTCTGTTCTTCTATACTAACTTACAATCACTATAAATAATCAGTTAAAAAATGAGCAGAATCAGAATATGTATTGGGAACTATTATCAAGGTTCCTCCCACTAAAATATAATATATATTATCGTACATCTCAATAAATATATCAGCGGGAGACTTCAATGGCCGAAATGGAAGGCAAATAGGTCTAAAAAAAAAAACGGATAGAATATGGAAAAAAGGGAATATATCTCCTATTTATACATACATATGTAAGTAAATATGGGTTAAGCTGGTATTATAATAAAAATAAAGAATTTCTAACTTTGATTATTTGATCTTGTGCCAATTACATGCTAAATTAAATTAGAATTTAAAAAATTGCGAAGAGGTAAGTGCTGCTAATCAATATCGAATTCAAATTTAATATGTAATTTCAAAAACTTGAGATTGAATGCTACTGCTGAATACTTGTTTTTGTGTTTTGCGAGTTTGCAATCAAAGATGGACAGGAAATCAAATCCATGAGAAAAAAACAACATGAAACTGATAAAAACAGTTAAAATATAAGGAAGCAAATTAATTTGCTCAATGGTGAACCGGTCGAACAGACTGACAGTCAACTAGACAGCACCAAACCAAACAATCAGTCTAAAACACAAATAAATAAAAAAAAATAAAACTAATGAACGTTTTTTTGTTATCATGAAGAGGGTCAATGACGTTTTTCGAACTAAACCTTTGGCCAAGAGGTTACTCAGCTATTAAGTTTGTTGGTTAATCACTATGCAATAAAACCATAAAAAAAACAAATCTTATTGCGTATCTTCTGAATCTAATCTGCATATGCGTTTATGCTTATTTTATTATAACATTTCACAAGATACACAGTTATTCTGTATATGCTGTATGTATGTATTTATAAAACTATCCGGCTAAAGACAAATTAGCAAATTATGTATGAGTTTTTAGTAGAGAGAGGTGAATAAATAAAAAAAACATACAAGCATACATACTATGTATGCATTTAATTTTGGTAGTAGTGCTGTAGGTTAGTATTTATGTATTTATTTTTATTTTCGGTTAAGTTTTTGACCCACTAACTTTTTTTTTGAAAACGAATAATTTGTTGTTGTTTTTAGCAATTTTCTAATTATATGGAGAAATAGAATTTGTATGGTAAAGAATACACAGAAGACAGATTTTAAAAACTTTTTAATCGATTCTGTTACAGTAATACTTATGGCCGTATATAGCGATACACATACATAGATACATACATACATACATATGTATTTATTGTGTACTATTATTTTAAAAAACTAAAAGTGTTTTAACCACTTTTTTATATTTTGTTCTTTTTATATCATACTATTTTTCATACATTGTATACAGTAAGTGATAAGCGTTTTCGTACACGTACAGTATGTATGTTTAACTTATTCACAACACAGAAATAGAATATTTTTTAGGAAACGGACCATTTTCAAATTTTTCAAGCATTTTGACAATGTTTTCTTTTGCTAATAATTAAAATATTATTGTAAGGAACCACAGTATTTTTTCATCGAGTCAGCATTCAGGAGAAGATTCCTACTCATTGCTTTGCGAATGCTGGAAAGCAGAGATTATAGAAAAGTGAAAATTGTAAGTACTGTTTATGTACATTTAATTTGAATGTATTGAAATTGTTATGAGCAATCGTTGTAATTTTAAGAGAACACATTTCGTTGTCGTATCGATGAAACAGTGTAATAAAAGACACATTGCGACAATTCTTGATTAAATCAATGGAGTTGGATATTCTATCCTACCGTTATTAATAAGCTCCTTCGTTCCTTTTTAAAATATACTTTAAAGCTCCGGCCTCTTTTTTATAGTTGTATTTAATACGTTCGCCACTCAGTGTCACATATATTTATGTGAGATGAGAGCTTTTAAAAAAACTCATGTCACTTATGTATATGTATGTGTTGCATTTTTGTTTCAAATGTGTTTAGCTATTATTTTTTGCAGAGTGGCACAAGTGTTAATAATATATCGGAGAAAGGTAATATTAGTATTAAGAGTGGCAGTTGGATTGAGGAATTTCTTGTACTCGAGAAATATACATAATCGTACAACACTGGAGAGAAGGCGACTTCTGTCAATGGTTCTGGACTCGCACTTTATGCGAATGTGCTCGAAAATGAACTATGTATGACGGATAGCACAAATTCAGAAACGCTCTGTGTTAAGGGTTCTTTTGCGCATACAGGGCAGTGTTCAAGGAGGCAATTGTAATATCTGCAAAGATGCCGATAGATATCAACGCATGAATGTTGTGTCGGCTTTATGGTGTGCAAGGTGCATCACCATCTTGGCGTAATACTTAGTCGTTAGTTCTGAGAGGATCCATCGTCGGACATCGTGGTGATTTTAGTGGGTGGACGTCCCACATTGACTGAGGTTTTCAAATGCTTTACACCTAGATAAAAAAGACGACACAACACCACTATGACCATCAGGCCTATTGCAGTTTTAGAAGAAAACTCGATGAAAATTTAAAAAATACTTTCTTGCTACATAGCGATAAGCCGGATACTTGATTTCTGTCACATTCCATATTAACCTACATCGTATCTAAAAATAAGCTTTTAATTTCAACTTTTTTTGCTTTTTCCGTGTTACTGAATTAAGTAGATCTGCTTTTAAGGCATACACAGAAATTTGATTCAAATAATAACGGGCTGTGATTTTTCCAACTGCCTTATTCATTTTAGTCAGACACAGTGTTGCCACTAAAAATATTTTAATTCTTTTAAAATGTCTTAAAAATCTACCAAAATCAATACATCTCTACCAATTTTGAAAAACTGTTTGAAAAAACATATTTCTGTATAAAAACCAATTTTTACAAAAAATTTTGCAAGTGTGGAATACTGTTAGTAGCAAAAAAAGCGTACATACTCATTTTCTACAATTTAGGCTTTACATTCTACATTTTAAGTTTGTTTACCCTATAAGTAAGGCTTTACAAAAAACAAAATTTACGCAACAAAAATAAATAAATAAATGCTCTTTATATTTTACGCGACAAAAGTTATTTACATATAAAGGCCAGACTGACTATCCTACAAAGTCGTACGATTATGTGAAATAAAAATCTGATATATAGTATTTCTGTCCTACATAAGAAAATCGAAATAATTAAATGTGATTACTAGGGAGATCGGCCGGTTATCATTAGACCGGTTTTGACCGGTTTTTTTGGTTTTGTCGAATAGGGTTTTTTCAAAATCTTCAATTACGAATATCGAATAAACCGGTTAATTTAACACGAATAACCGGTTAATGTAAATAAGTATAATTTTTATACGTTTGTATATATTTTTTTATTGAAAATATGCTCATCGTTGAACTATTTGCATAAATTTAATTATTTTTATGTATATGACAACCTTGTACGTGAAAACCAAGGTAGATCAAAAAAGATATGCACTGTTGAGCAAAAATAACCTTTTTTCATCTTCTGTAAATAAATATTGATTTTTATATATGGCAACTGATCAACTAGACTCATCGAAAGGCCACAAACCTACAAACACTGGTTCCGAACGGCAATTGTATTAATTAGTGAAGTTTTTTACAGCGTATATACACATAACCAGTCGCTTGTAATGTTGTGAGGTGATATCGATATTGAAAATTGTCAGATGGTGTGGCCTGGTATTGAACCGACTATTTCTTGATTGGAAGGTGGGTTCTTACCTAACATATCACAGTGACACATACACTATTAAATACGTGGTGCATAAATTTACAAACAATGCTGCTCGAAGTCTAAGCAAATTTTCTGGTCGAGGCAATTAAGGACTCTATTCTTTACCGAGTAATACAACAAAAACGAAATTAGTTCCTTGAGTAGCTGTTCGAAACTAAAGCATCTTTCAGTACTTTGAGTTTGTTTTCTATGGCTTCTGAACAGCGTTTTGGCATAATTTTCATGATATTTGTTAGAATTATTGTTAGTATTGATTGCCACTTTAGTTTAAAGCTCTCCATCAGCTTCTGCTTATTTTTAAAACGACGTGGTCAAGTTCTGCGCTTCAAGAATTAGGAACAATTTTATTTAAATAAAAGAATTGGTTAACCGGTTAGTTGAATTGTTATTAACCGAAAACCGGGTTTTTAAAAAGTGCTACTTTTCGAATTACAACCAGTTTTTGAAAAAAGTCTGTGCTTAAAAAACAGCGTATAATTTTCGAGAAATAGATTCCACTAAGTTTTTTATAAATTCGGATGAGATTTTCTGCCATTCCTTTATTATAATGAACTCTTTTCTTATTACAAATAGACACTTTTCGAATTTGATGATCAAAACGCTCCCGAAAATGGTCAAATGGGCTTAAATTTAGTATTTTAGAAGCGCGGGGGAAAAATCATTCTTTAACTTTTCTTATAGTGTGTTTAGAATCATTGCCTTATATAATAAGGAATAACTTCACATTGGTTACCAAATTGTTTTTTAAATAAAACTTCCATCTTCCCAAAATTTTTACCGAGGTTTACTGTGGATGTAAGACTTTGTTCATTTTGGTTCTCCATATCTTTATATGTTTTTTCTGGCCGAACACATGATATTTGATATTATCGCTTAATAGGATATTGTTTCACATTTTTTACACAATCAAGAAGTCACTTCTAAATTACTGCTGGTATAAAAGATTTCTTTTAGAAACCATTTGTATATAGTACAGACTCGACCACTGGCATCTGATGCAGCTAAAACTTCTTCTGATATTTTAGCATCATTTTTTATGGAATTTTTTCTTTATATCATGCATAAAATTCCGTATTCTGGCATTATCTAAAACAAGTTGAGTAACTTATCTGTTTATATGTAAAGCACAAACAAAGCACTGCGTAAAAAGACGTGCGACAAACAAGTTGAGTGACTTGTCTGTTTATTTTGTTCCGTTTTCTAAAAAAATAATTTATTTTTGTGTTGTGAATAAGTTAAACATACATACTGTATGTATGCATTTAGGAAAATATTTATGCATTCTTTTTTCGTAAATCAAAATTTTTTAAAATATTTAAAATGTTAAACAAATCTTTTTCTGATCAATTGAACATATATCGAACATCGAACACAGTTGAGATTTTTTGAAAAGTAAAGTTGGTAAAAAGAACACTCTGAGCATAAATGACCTTCAATATACTTTTAAATAAAGCCTAGAGGAAAAACATCTCAAGATGCCACAAATAAATGAAGTCTGATCGATTCCCATACGTACCACACAAACATACATACATAAATATAAAATGAAACGGTAACTAACATTTGAAAATGTATAATTATCAAACGTTTATCCCTTACTGTATACAATGTATGAAAAATAGTATGAAATAAAAAAGAACAAAATATAAAAAAGTGATTAAAACACTTTTAGTTTTTTTTATAAAATAATAGTACACAATGTGTATCGCTATATACGGCCATAAGTATTACTGTAACAGAATCGATTAAAAAGTTTTTAAAATCTGTCTTCTGTGTATTCTTTACCATACAAATTCTATTTCTCCATATAATTAGAAAATTGCTAAAAACAACAACAAATTATTCGTTTTCAAAAAAAAAGTTAGTGGGTCAAAAACTTAACCGAAAATAAAAATAAATACATAAATACTAACCTACAGCACTACTACCAAAATTAAATGCATACATAGTATGTATGCTTGTATGTTTTTTTTATTTATTCACCTCTCTCTACTAAAAACTCATACATAATTTGCTAATTTGTCTTTAGCCGGATAGTTTTATAAATACATACATACAGCATATACAGAATAACTGTGTATCTTGTGAAATGTTATAATAAAATAAGCATAAACGCATATGCAGATTAGATTCAGAAGATACGCAATAAGATTTGTTTTTTTTATGGTTTTATTGCATAGTGATTAACCAACAAACTTAATAGCTGAGTAACCTCTTGGCCAAAGGTTTAGTTCGAAAAACGTCATTGACCCTCTTCATGATAACAAAAAAACGTTCATTAGTTTTATTTTTTTTTATTTATTTGTGTTTTAGACTGATTGTTTGGTTTGGTGCTGTCTAGTTAACTGTCAGTCTGTTCGACCGGTTCACCATTGAGCAAATTAATTTGCTTCCTTATATTTTAACTGTTTTTATCAGTTTCATGTTGTTTTTTTCTCATGGATTTTATTTCCTGTCCATCTTTGATTGCAAACTCGCAAAACACAAAAACAAGTATTCAGCAGTAGCATTCAATCTCAAGTTTTTGAAATTACATATTAAATTTGAATTCGATATTGATTAGCAGCACTTACCTCTTCGCAATTTTTTTTAAATTCTAATTTAATTTAGCATGTAATTGGCACAAGATCAAATAATCAAAGTTAGAAATTCTTTATTTTTATTATAATACCAGCTTAACCCATATTTACTTATATATGTATGTATAAATAGGAGATATATTCCCTTTTTTCCATATTCTATCCGTTTTTTTTTTTAGACCTATTTGCCTTCCATTTCGGCCATTGATGTCTCCCGCTGATATATTTATTGAGATGTACGATAATATATATTATATTTTTGTGGGAGGAACCTTGATAATAGTTCCCAATACATATTCCGATTCTGCTCATTTTTTAACTGATTATTTATAGTGAATGTAAATTAGTATAGAAGAACAGACCTATTAAATAGTGTATACTTTTTTTAAGTAAACTTGAGAAATCTGTATGTATATCTTAAGCAAACACGTTTTTTAACCAATTGATTCTAAATTCACCAAGAGTATAGATGTTTTTCAACGCTATTTATATAAGAACTGTACTATTTTTGGATTTGGATACTTTTTTATTGCGTGATACGATCTTGCACACGGCTCTGATAACAAATCAGGTAATTTTCTAGCTGGTTTGACTTTAAAACAGTGGATATACCTCAATCTTTTGAGACTCGTGTTCCCCGAATGTTGTCGTTTAATATTTTATTGCCAAACACTCTGTGGCGTCTTTTACATACAATAACATTCATAAAAAACCTAAAATTTTTTCATAACAAATCCAAATTCCAAGTATTTCCATTAATCTCTTTTTTTAAAACATTTTTTACAGCAAAGAAATCAGGTAAAGTTTTTTTTTGTTATTAGCGTCTAGGGGTCTATTTTAAAAATTATGACGTCTTGAAGTCCTTAAGAGGTACAGTAATGGGATGTGTAAAAAAAAACATTTTAAGAATTTCTTGTAAGAATTCTCAAATGAAAAAAGGTTTTGCTTGCGGCCAAGGCACATAGTATTCGTCGTACCTTATACTTTATATTTTATTTTTAATTTTTGTTTTTAAATTTACATACATATGTAATGAACTTTCCTCCAATGATACATCCTTTAAAAAAGGTTTATACATATATCTCTAGAATACAGTCGATTGTGTCAACTGCTGAGTATTCTTAATTTTTGATGTTATATGTACTATCGCATAATCGTAGGAAGTAAATCGTAGACCTGCACAAGTTTCCTGCATCACCAAGAGCAATTTAAATCGAAATAACTAGAACATTTCATAGTTTTTGTTTGTTTTTTTATTTCATAAGTCTTGTCAAATGCTTGACTTATATTTAAAACAAAACGTTTTAACAGCAGGCATTGTTTAATAAGAAAATCTTAACCATCTAACGATATTGCGTAAGCACAAAAACAAATTATTTTATACACAAAACTGCATTTTTGATAAAATCTACCATTTCTATATATAATATATATATATATATATACAACATTTTTTATAAAATCTACCATTTCTATATATATATATATATATATATATATATATATATATATATATATATATATATATATATATATATAGAAATGGTAGATTTTATCAAAAATGCAGTTTTGTGTATAAAATAATTTGTTTTTGTGCTTACGCAATATCGTTAGATGGTTAAGATTTTTTATATATATATATATATATATATATATATATATATATATATATATATACCTGTATCTATATTGCGTTTGAAATAAGAAATTTAAGATATATGTACTCGTACATATGTATATATTTATGTATATTATTGGTGGACGATATACATCGATTCAACTTATAGATTTCTCTAATTTTCCTTTATTTATTCATTTGAGACCTAACACAACAAGAGTAATATCTTATAAATTATAGTGCTAGTAAGTAAATTATAAAAAGGACATAATAGTATATAGAAATCTTAAAACAAACAAAATTTATGTCTAAGAATCATCAGAAACATCTGATAAAAAATTCGCACGTTTTCGTTCCTTTTTTAGGGACTTTATTTCATTATTGAATCACTTCTCTAAATGCATTTGCCGTTTGGAGCCGGCGTTAAGCTGTAGGTCCCTTTCAGTGAGTTTAAAAATAGAATCGGGTGCAGTTCATTGACTGAAAGAAGGCCCCATGTTCCTTCATGGAATGTTATGGGAATTAATATATGTAATCTTTTCCTTTAGATTAGAAATTTGCTCACGCATGCTATTAAAATCGTTCGCCGCTGCTTCAATTTGTGTCACCCTACCATTCAAGACATCCAGTTCGCTTTTTAAAATATTAAATCCTTTATCCAAATCATATAAAAATTCAATTTTATACTTATTGAGCTTATTTTCTATAACTTTTTCTATTTGCTCGGTGAGTCTTACAAGGCGATAATCCACAACTGTTAAAGGCTTAAGTGGAAATTCTGCATTATTCTTATTGTATACATTATTAAAAACTAAGTTGTGTATACTCTCTATATAACATTCCCTCGATGGAGAGAAGGACTTGTTGTTGAAGTTGAGTAGCTCATATTATTGTTTTTAGAGTTTTTGTTAATGTTTCTTAATTTATTATTAGTTTTAATATTTTTTTATTCGTTCTTAAATTATACATTTAATTACAAAAAACAATTTTTGCTTAATTAAATTTTTAAAATATAACGTTAAAATAAGCAATAATTGAAAAGCTATTATCTAACCGGTGTGCTCTGTGCAATTTTACATTAATGATTCTGCAACACATCCGATTCACGTACGAACTTGACAAAAGACAAAAACACGAATGCTAACATTGATCTCAGAGCTGAGTGAAGAGGAGTCACCCAGTACAAGCTACTCATTGAAAACACGAGCAACAAATATAATACCGAAAATTCATCCCGTGATTTAAACAGCGACAATCCAGTATTACCAATTTCTCAATTAACGCAATCCCTCATAAAAAAGATTATTTTGTAACGCTGAGCGACGACCACTCTCACTGACTTCAACATGGAGCACAAAACTATCTAATTACCAAAGTTTAGTTATCTATGAACCTCAAACTGCTGCAATTGAATTTACACGGACTTATAAACAATTTTCCTAAGCTTCAGTTACTTATAATGGACCATCACTAAGACGTTATCTGTTTAAAAGAAAAACACTCCGTTCACAATCTTATACCCATTCCACCAAAAAATTATATCCGTTACTTCACGAATGCTACACAAATCACAACATCGAAACAAGGTACAGGCATATTCATCAGGGGGAATTCCTCACAAGCGAATCGATACAAGCTCTGCTTACCAGCTCGTTCTTGTAGAAATAAATCTGAACATTAAGCTCACCATCCTGTCTTTCTATACCCCTCCAACAGAAAATATATCAGTTCGTGAATTATCTAGAACCATATCTTTCTTCAGTTCCACTCTTCTAATCGTTGGCGACTTCAACGGCTGGAATACGATTTGGGAATCCCCAAAAAACAATAGTAGAGGCATACTCTTAGAAAGTTTAATAGCAGATACTTCGCTTCGTGCTGAATGACGGAAGCCCTACACACTTTTTTTTAACACATAATACTTTCCCTCACATAGATATCTCACTCTGTTCATTAAATCTTCTTCCCCTAACCACCTGCTCCATTCTCAAAGATTTACACGGCAGCGACCACTTTCCCATCAAAATTTCTATTGAACTCCCAGAAGAGCAAATTTTTTCAAAACAGATCAACAAATTTTTTATTCAGCAAGCTGATTAGCACAACTTCTTCCGAAAAGTAGACAATGAATTGTCCAAGTCAACTTTTTCCTCATCGAGCAACAGAGACGCTGCTCCGATAACTAGAGCTATACGGACAGCGGCAAATCTTCACATACCCCAGTCAAAAGGTTGTCCAAATTTTTAAAGATCTCCCAACCCTTGGTGGAATTCAACACAGCAAAATCTACGTAAATTAAAAATGGAGTCATGGAAGCAACTTAAATTAAACCCCACTCAGGAGTTACAAGAAACAAAACGCTAAATTCAAGTATGAAGTGAAAAATGCTTTTAAAATTTCACTAAAACCATAAACAGGGACCCAACTATGTCAAATATTTGGAACTAAATTAACAAGCTCTCACGAGGGTGCACTCCTTCCATTAAAAACATTCGCATACAGAACAGCATCCTAACGAATCCATTGCTTATCGCAAACAACTTCGCAAGTGGGTGGTCTAATTACGCCTCAGACGGAAAATTTACATCTCAGTTCATAACAGCTAAAAACTCACCGTTACCCACCGTACACACTACTTCAGACAAAGACTTTCGTCTTACAGATGAACCAATCACCATGCTCGAGCTCTGCAACTGTCTCAGGAAAATCAAAGGCACACACCACATGGTAAAAAATCCATCCTTAACGAGTAAGAAGTTACTGCTTGACACGTATAACACTATCTTTGACAGCGGCGTTATACCTCACTCTTGAAAACTCGCAATTGTATTGTCCATTCCAACGAAAAAAATGCTACTAGATTGTCTTGGTTTTTGGCTAAGAAGAACATGATCGCAATTGAACAAGTTGCTTTTAAAACAAACAAAGAATGCCATGATGCACTTCTGCACATAGATTACTATATAACCAATGCGCTATCTGCAAAAAGCCATGTGACCATCTTATCAATAGACTTCGAGAAGGCGTTCGACTGAATTGGTCCCCACGTAATACTACGCACTTTAAATTCGTGGTCAGTGGGACCCAGGATCTTCAATTTTATTAAGTCGTTTTTATCGACTAGACAATTTAAGGTCATAATTAATGGCCATACTTCCAAAGTCTTTTACCTCGAAAACAGCATCCCTCAGAAATCACCGCTGTCAGGTACCTTGTTCCAAATTTCATTCAACGAAATCAGTAGAATCATAAACAGACATCCTTGATTTGATCACTGCCTTTACGCAGATGATATGTATGTTTTATGTAAAAAATACAACAATGAAGAAACCACTGAAATTTTAGAAAAAGTACTGTTTGATATCGAAAATTGGACTAAATACTCAGGAGCCAAAATCTATATTCAGAAAACAAAAAAACGACACATCTGCAGAAAACACCTCTATGACTCCGATTCCCACAGTATTAAGATAGATGGGTACTAGATAGGAAACGTGAAAATGCTGAGAGTTCTCGGATTAATCTTCTTAGCAAATTACACATGGAAGGAACACCTATTACTTCTTAAAAATTTGTTAATATTCAGAGCCTTGCTTATAAAAGTTACACCCATATTAATACGCTTTTCTATCTCTCCAAATCTTTAGTATTATGTAAGATTGACTACGGCCTGTTTATCTTTGGCACTAGCAGCAAAACAAATATCAATATAATTAGGTCCATCTATCATCAAGCTGCTAGAGCACCGGCTTACGTTTTTAGCACCACACCAATCAACAACATACTTGTAGAGACCAACCTCCCAACCATAGAAAACAGAATATTCCACACAAAAGCAAAAATCCTTCCTATACTTCTAAATAGCAATTACTCTATCATTGACAAGGACATAAAATCAGCCATAAGCACTAAACGCCATGTGACATTTAAATTGGCAATATCAGAATCGCTCTCGTTGGCAACCGAGTTGCACATTCCTGTTACGTATCCAAAAAACCATTCAAACAAAGCCGCTTGGAATTTCAACACGTCTTGCTTAGATCTCAAACTCACCCATATTGATAAATAAATTTTACCCCGCAGAACGCGTTTCGTACCTTATTCTACGAAACTAAGTCCAGGCTAAAAAATGGTTGGAGTTTCATGTTCACAGACGGCACAAAAACACAAAACCTACCGCCAGCTTACGCAGACCATAAATAACCCATGGAACAACAATTGGAAAATAATCTCTTATAAGAAATGCTCTCATAGGCAATGGAAATAAATTAAAACTATATTGGATACCCAGCAACACTGGTATTGTCGGCAATGAAGCCACCAACATCGCAAACAAATACACAATCAATCACCAATCATAATTGATGCCTGCCTAGAAAAAATTGACATTCGTCGGCATATCGTAAGTTATATTAATTTGAAATTATAGGGGACTACTACTACTAATTTTGGACTTGGGAATACCGAAGAAGCAGATTACTAATCGGAAGGATTTAAAAACTGCACTGGTCGAAGTCTACCAAAAAGTCATTATATCGACGAAAATCGTCTTAAAAATGTAATTAAGCAAAAAGTTTGTTCTAAGACTGCTGACAACACACGAAATAAGCTGTGACTTATATTTTTCATATCTTTTAAGTTTTCCTAAAATTACTTTTACAAATATTTAAAACTATGAACAGATAATTTTAATTTAAATAAATAAGTATTTTTACAAAAATTGTGCATTTAAATTTTTCTGATATCATCCTTAGTTTTGATGTTGCAAGCGTTCAAACTAATATTTTGAATGCACACGAAATAAATTGTGTCACTGCATATATATTACTGTTTAAAAAACTTTTTCTTTTTTCAGATGGTCTGGTCTGATATTGTACCGTGGTCATTCTGGTTGGTAGATGGTTGGGTTGTCTAACCTGCTGATTTTTATTTCGTAATTTTTAACCTGGCAGCCCAGATTTGAATTTTAAAAATGGCTGATGTAAAAATGTAAACAAAGAAAGAAAAAGTAAACAAACTTTGACTGCGGGAAACTGAAAACTTGGATGATCAAAAAATATACATATGTAAACTCACAAGTACCTTCTTTAGTATGCCCCGGGCGCTATAAAAATTAAAACAAAAAGCAAAACCATTAAAATAAAAAGGGAATTTGGCAGTATTTAAAGTTGCGCCTGTCGATTTTATTATGAGCCATCTTTTTTTGACACCGTTTTTGCTTGAAGTTGTGGACGTATTCTGTTCCATCAATTTGTGTTAATATTAATAAATAGTTCTATAAATCTAAAAGTAAATATTTTCGCTACTAAATTACTTAAAAACGGTGAAACATTATTGACCGTATTGTCAAAACTTATTTTAATTTTATTACAATACTATGGCAGCACTGCTAATGAGTGCCTTTGTTTTGATTGAAGAAATACGATGCAAATAAAACAACGAACAGTGATAGTATGAGTAGATAGAGGGAGAAGTAAAAGAATACTGCACAGATTTTCCTTTAGGTTTTGAGTGATTTGTTTTTTATTTCAAAGGCAAGTGAAAATTATTGAAAAAATAAATAAATGCCTTTATAATATGACAGTGCGAGGTATAGAAGCCATCAAACTGTATATGCCACCAAACACTGGAAAATTGAATGCTAATGTCAGAGAGGAAAAAGGTAGAACATTGGAAACAACAAATACTATTGAAACTAATACAATGACTTCTGTGGAACGCTACAAGTATGTACATTTAAAGTAATTTTTTTTAACGATTAATAGGATCCGCACAATCTCTTATTGCAGACAAGAATGGCAGCATTTGCTAAAGACTCTTGACGACAAACCAGATTCCATAAGGGATTTGGCATTCGAAGGCCAACTGAAGATTTCAAAATTTCGCAGCATATATTGGTCTCTATTACTAAGGGTGCTCAGTGAAGACTATCGAAGTTGGTGTCTACAACGGGAACAACAACGAAAATGGTAATATTGTAAGATGATCTTTCGTGAGTCACAAATTTAAATCGCAATAATTTTATTGCAGTTACGAAAAGCTAAAACAAGAATTTGCTAAAAATCCTCATCAATTGGATGGTAATCAGACTTGTGAGAATGATGATCCGTTATCGCAATCTTCACAGGTTATTATTACAATTTTTTATTCATATAATAAATACTCATTTTTTAATATGTATATAATTTATGAATTTATGCATGCATGGGTTTCCCCCTCCTTTTCAGAGTATTTGGAATCAGTACTTCAGCGATCAAGAATTATTTGCAGTTATCAGACAAGATGTTGTACGTACATTTCCTGGTGTTGATTTCTTTCGTAAAACTTTAGTACAAAATTCAATGGTAAATACAATTCTTAATAACAGCTTTAGTTGAGTAACATGTATGTATATTATTTTAAAGTGCAATATTTTATTTTACTATGCTCGAGAACACCCGTATATGTGCTATCGTCAAGGTATGCATGAGATATTGGCGCCAGTTATTTTTGTTATGTACGGCGATCATCAATCCTTCTTACATTTCAAAGAAATCGTTGAAGATACAGAAATTGAGTAAGACTTGATTTTATTGTCTTATGGATATTTACTTGTACTAATTTAATTATATATGTTTCAGTAATACTCTACTAGATGTACTGAATCCGTTACATTTGGAGGCTGATTCATAGTAACTTACAGCATCATTTTTATAAATTAAATTTATTTTTTAAGATTTCATTATTGGCTTATTTTAGTTTTATATTTTCACGTATTATGGCCTCAATTGAATCATACTACCGGGTCAGTAACAACATATCAAATAATTTAAACGGTACTAAAAGTAACCCATCAAATTCTGAAAACGAGGTATTTCCTTAGTAATAAAGTAGTATTATTCGTAGTAAAAGAAGCCATCTTGATTCTGTTCATCTCTTCTTTTCTTTTTTTTTTCGTTTTTTAGAATAATCCAAATTATAGTTCAGAAGTAGAAGTAGTCGGTCAACTAAACTTAATAAGAGATAAAATATTAGCAAAAGAAGACTTACATTTGCACAATTATCTGATGAAACTAGATATACCGCTGCATATTTTTGGCATGTAAGAAAGAAAATTTTAACATACATATTGTATGATTGCGCTATTTTAAAGAATATATTTTGCATTATAGACGTTGGTTGCGTTTGTTATTCGGTCGTGAATTTGCTTTGCTAGACTTGCTGGTGCTTTGGGATGCAATATTTGCTGATAGTGACCGCTTTGACTTGCCTAATTACATTGTTGTCGCAATGTTAATACATATTAGAGATAAACGTAATTAATATATTACCTACACATTGTTGTTATAAGATAATTTCAATATAAACAACGGTGTAGGACTATATTTTATAAATTGTAATTACATTTTCTTTTCTAGTACTATTAAGTGACTACACAACGTGCCTTACATACTTAATGCGATATCCAACCAATGTTGACATATGTTTAATACTAAGACATGCTCTACATATGCAAATGCCAAAGGTAATATTGTTCCAGCATAAATTTTATAAGGAATAACTACAATCATTTTCATATTTCACAGAAATATGATCGCCCTTCCAATGCATTCGTATACTTCACAATGCCTACAATTGATCACCAGGCAATGACAAATGGAGTGCCTACAAGTAAAAATCAGAATGGTACTTCAAGTATAGAAAAAAAGCAGCGTACACGATCTTGTTTGTTAGAAGAAAATTCTACACGTATAGAAAGACAGATAACTTTGATGCAAACGCGAAATGCCGCCGACGAAGCATTGCTTGCCAGACTTAAACAAGCTTCTGAAGAAAATCGTATAGCCATGGATGGTTATAAGGATAATGTATTTCACATATATTTAGTTTTAAAAAAGTATTGCAAAATGTAATTGAAACTCATTAACCTTTTCTCCCTCTGTAGAATCCAGAATTGATACGTTTAGAATTAAAAAACGCTCAAACGGTCATTACAGTGGCACGTAGCAAATTGCAAACGTATTTAAATACCATACGACATCACATGCCCAAACAATCATCATCTGAAATTTACCACGCCTTAGATGGTATTGAGGAATTATGTCACTTTTTAGATGTACGATTCATGTTTCCCTTGCATTCGCGTACGGGGCCGATTGATCAAGCCCTTGAGGCAAATGAACAAATCAAAAATCAAAGATATATCAAAAAGACTGAATTACTACGAAATGATCTCGATCCTCTTTCGGATGCAAGTGCATCTTCATCTTTTCTTAATACGGCTAAAACTGCCAATAACGATAATCTTACTAAAAGCTATGAAAAGCCTGATATGGGTTTTATGTTACAGTCCACACGTCTACTTGGTAACACAAAGGAAATTGAACTTATGCCAATAGTAACCGATGAAAAAATTGTTAATCCCTTATATCACAATCTTTCCAGTAGTAATAATGGTTTACCAGTTGCTGATCCCACAAACTTTGACTGTTAAATTTTTATTCCCACAATTTTTTGCTTTTCCTCATTCTTATAGCAATATTAATAATAAGAAACATCAAAGATTATTTTTTAATAAAAGTATAAGTAAAATGCAAATAAAATAATTATATCATTATAGTTTATTGTTACATTATAATCGTTATTCATCTGTTTTGTTGTCTGTACATAAAACAGTTAACAGAAATTATATCGTAAAAAAAATTAATTATTTTATTAAAACAACAATCATTATGACATACATGCGTCTATACAAATACGTTCCGTTCATTTTATAATAAACATATTCTTATCAAAATTCTTCAAATAACAGTTGAATTACTTAACATACAAAATGTAAAATAAAAGTGAACAAAATGTTTTAAAACAGCATTTTAATAAAATTGTGTGTTAAAATGCTTTTCACGCTTCCACATAAAGTTATAAATTTCTCCTTAATATAAAGAAGAAAATCCATACTCAAACTCACTGACAAAAAAACTAAAATCAAATAGTTTGATAAAATTAAACAAACCAAAAAAAAAAATATATATATATATATATATACCTTCCCATTCTTAATTAGGTTCTCTTGACTACAGGAGTCGATGTCTGTTGCGATGGTAATTGCGACATTTGAGTAACTGCTGAAGTTGTTGGCGTTTGATGGGATGGGACACCATTTACGGAACAGGACCATCGCTGTACCTGTGGTTGCATATTTGTAATAAGCGTTCTTTGAGGACTTTTGGTCATTATTGCTGATGACTGTGAAGATATTTGTTTCTGTTGTTGTACACTATTAATTATATTTACAGATGTTGTTGGTGTTGCGGCAATCCTCTTTGTGATTTGTATATTACGAAAATTAATAACATTTTTTGGCGTACTCGAGGGTGAAGAACTCGTGGTGACGGATTGTGATGTAACGTTTAGGGGAACTTGAATGCGTTTAATTTTTGCATTTGTCTGATCAGGTGCTATAGGCTGAGAGAGATTTTTAAATGGTATGCAACGTATGCCTGTGTTAGCCATAGTAGTCACTGAAGTATTGGAAGTACTTCTCGGAATTTGCTTTCCTAGTGACGTTTTTAATTGTATTGTTTGCATACCATTCCTATCCATTACCCCTATCATTGGGGATGTGGACGTTGTTGAATGCAACTTTTCCACACCTTGGCTAAAAGCAGCCGAGGTCGAAGGATTTGCGTTGCACGCTTGCGTAGCGGAAGCAGCAGACGGTGGCACATCCGTATCTATATTGACTTGTGTTATAATAGTATCATTGCCAACCAAATTATGTTCTACGGCACTAAAGTCAACATTGTTACTGCTACTACTATTATTACTGTTACATTCCAACTGCGTATTTACAGATGTTGATGCTGCTTGGTAACCTACGCCACTTATGTTATTGGCCGCTTGCTGTCTTTTTAACGCTTGCAATTCTAAATCGCAAATTATTTGCATTATACGTACTTTGCCTTCGGCAGCTAGGTCAACTGGTAACTTTTTCATCGTTTCACTGACGCTTTTAAAAAACAAGTCGAAAGTGTTTTCAGATTGAGTTTGAAGTACTGTTGCGGTTGGTATTGGTGTTGAAGTGTTCGCTAACAATGTTTGTTGACTATTGGCTTGTTGTATTTGTTGTTGTATAAGTGGACCCAAGCATGATGCTAATGTCAATGGTGTAGTAAGAAGGCTAGCCACTAGAGAAGCATTACTATCGTTTAAACGTCGAAACGATTGGGATCGTCTTATACGCTTTGGTGGTGGATGTTCTTCAGTACCAACACTTTTACGGATATTTCGTTGCGCATTTGTTTTGTTCTGACTGCTATCTAAGGACCGCTGCAGAAGAAAATCTAATTCTTCATGCTCATCCATTGTTTCAGATCTAAAATTATATAATTCAATAAAATCATAAAACTTATCTTAATAGTACAGTAACTTACTTTACTGTCCAATTTTCATCTTGCTCTGATATGAGAATTTCTTCGTTATCCTCTTCAATAAGCATTACATCATCATCATCGTCCTCATCACATTTTCCTTTTATATCATTTTGATTTTCGCCTGCGTGATTATTTGTGTTGTGTGTTTCTTGGCCTTCACCCCGATAGTTCTTTACGCAAAAGCGATGTTTCTGTGAATTGCTATGATTTCGAAGAAATAAAATTTTAAGCGGAATGTCAGTATTGCAAAAACGACAATACCCATAATTTGTTTTTTCTGAGGACTCTATCCAAGAAAAACGTTTCTTCAATTCTGTGATACTCGACCTATAATTACAGTTTTTCTGAAACTCGTTGATTTTCGATGACGTTGTTAGACTTAAGGGATTTGTTCTATTTAGTGAAGCATCGTTTGTTTGTTCAGGTGCTGGTTTAATTTCTTGTTTTGGCCCTTTGCTTACATCCACATGCTCTTGTTCCATCTTTTGTTTCTTCTTTTCTTTACTTACGCGCACATGTCTTCCTGAACGTAAGTGTCGTAAAACATGTTTCAAAGATCGTAAATACAATGAACAGTCACATATTTTACAATAACCATAATTAGAACGCAATTCATTTCGCTTATAGCTTAACCAGGGAAACTTCTTTTGCCATTGTTTAATCAGAGTCATTGTAGAGGGTACTTTAATTATGACTTTAGCAAAAGTTTGCTCTTTTTTTGATGTTGAAATGTTTCTTGGTTGCGAAACGGATTTTATTGTCTGAACAGGATTATCTTCTTCTTGTATGGATGATTTTCGCCTTTAATATACACAAAAAAAGATAATTTATTATTTTGATATAAAAACAATATAGTGAATTCAAGTCAATACCTATTCGTTTTGTATATTCTTTCATTAATTTGGTGAATCCTACTAGCAGCATGACTTTTTTTGCTATAATGTTTTGATATACGTACTCGACAATACTTGCATGAGTACATATTAATATTTCCCTTTAAGGGTATAGACCATTCAAAATTTTGATCATCGTTTACAATATTTTGTTTTTTTTCGAATTTTTGTCTAAATATTATAAAATTAATTTTCTAAGGACAAAAAAAAAATCCTAAAATCATACATACTTTTTTTCTTTCCTTTTTAAGTACTCTTCCTCAGCAGCAATATGCATTGCCGTTGTCTGATGTTTTGGCCGAGAAGATGCAGCTCTTAGTGGTATTTTGCAATAAATACAAAAGAAAAAATTTGTAGGGTCTTTATTGTATTTTGCACACCATTCATACTGATTCAACCATTCCTCCGTTAACCTATATATACGCTTTCTGTAATAATGCGCGAATTAGATATAGAATTTACTTCATCTTTTTAAGTACTTACTTAGAATCGTTTTCATCCTCACTATCTCCATTTTTTTCTTTTTTACTGTTTTCTTCAGAATACTCTTCGTCATCCTCTTCTTTTTCCTCATCTTCTTCTACTTCCTTCTCGGTTACTTCTTCCTCTTCATAATCTTTGTCTTCTTCTTCAGTAGTCTCTTCACTCTTATCTTCATCATCCTCGTCTTCTTCTTCAACCTCATCTTCATTGACACAACTTTGTTGTTCTTCATCATCTTCCTTAATCTCACACTCTTTCTTACTTTTTTTCAGATTAATTTCTTTATTCGATATACTTTTACGTTCTCGAGATTTGAATTCATTTTCATTATATTTGTGTTGTGAACTGTTTTCATGTAGAGATCTTTTTGTCGCTGAACTGCCATATATTATCCGTTTCTCACAGTATTTACAGTACGCATATTTTGGATCTATTGGATCGGATATTAACCAAGGATGTTGTTTTGTATATATTTTCCAATTGTATTGGTTCTTAGAAACCTCTCCATCCTCTGAAATATTTTGATCAGATGTTTGTTTTTCTTGATAAATTTTCTCGTTGTTTAAGTGTAAATTAGTGCGTAGATGCCTTAAGAAATTGTTTTTAATCATCTTTGTTTTACATAACTTGCATTGTACTATTTGGCTAGAATGAGATTCAGTTTCTACCATTTCCAACCACTTGTCGCTATACAAAGCAAATATAATAAATTATTTATCGTAAAAGGCATTATTTAATTATAAAGAATTCAACTTACTTTTTTGATTGATTGTTATCATCGGAAACTTCATTCAACTTCTCATTACTTAGTTTCAATTGCTTATTCTGTTCATGCTGTTTTTCGGCATCTTTGTGCTTACTGCTTTCTTGATGACGGTCTCGTAAATACGAAAATTCAACATTTAAATGTACAAGGCAGAACTTACAATAACCTGTTGTACCTTCAGCGGAGTCACGTTCCAACCAAGGATAGTCTTTTAACCATCTACGCCAGTTAAAGTTATTAAAGGCTTCATTTTGAGACTTACGTTTCAATTTTAAAGCTTGAACACAACTATCTGTACCGTATTCTTGTTTAATTTCAACCAAATCAGTACTAAAAAAAAGAAATAACTAAATATAAAAATCTAACATCATTTTCTTCAATCCTTCACAAAAAAATATATACTTGTTACCCCTTTTTGAGCTAAAATTACAATTTAAACAGAATAGTTTTTTGCCTCTATCGAAAATTTGAAAATTTTGAGACAACTAAATTTAGAGGTACAAATGCGATATGTTGACACTTTTATCAAACTATTATTCACACATTTAGGTTAATTCGATAAAAATTAGAAAATTTAAAACAATTTCCTAAATAGGCGGCAAGATAAATTGAATTAACTCGCTGAATGTCAGTGTATAATTCACACTAAAAACCATACAAAATTCTAAGGACAAAAAATATTCACACCCCTGTTCTGCGTTTCGATTCCAATCGAAATTTTCTCCGTTTGTCAAATTTAGTATTCCGAGTTTCTATTCTGTTCAATTTCTCTCGGTTGTATGTATCCTGCTTTACGATCGTAGCTACGTTTTTCTAAGTTGTTAATTTTGTCACAGACTCTTTCAATTTTTATTTGTTAGTCCAAAATTTATTATTTAACTACGACTTATATTATTTATTATTAAATACGAAATTAAAATACACAAAATTCGAAAATGTAATAAACATAAAAAATTAAGTCTGTCTTATTGAACCCTTTAGCACATGCACTACCTTTAAGATTTTTGTTAAAATTTGCTTATTTTATTGACTGTGGAGACGTAATCGAAACGCAGAATAGGGATGATTATTAAGTTTTGCTCGATAGAGTGTCAGTAAATGTTTAATAAGTTACTTTAATACATATCTATAATTTTGCGTTCTATTTTATCATTAAAGGTATTTCTGCATATTTTGAAAAAATTTAATATAGTACAGTTTCGATATCAAATCCTTTTCGTCAAAAATATAATTCAAGGCTATTTTTCTACGCAGTATACCTACCTTAGACCATTTTTTTCTTCCTCCTCACGAAAGGCTAAATAATTTTCACGCCGCTCTCTATGGTAAAGGGATAGCCCATGCTGTTTAACCGTTTTTTGCGATTTTATATTAATCTTTGTATTACAATACAAACAATAGCCATTTGGATCATCACTATCTTCGTATAACAGCCAAGGATATTCTTTTATCCAGTGGAGAACACCTGACGTTGAACTTGAACCCGTTTGTGCTGATGACGTACTCATGTCATCTCCGTAGTCTTCCACAAATCCTTGAGATCTTGTAGTGCTAGTCGATTCACTGCGATTATTAATTTCTAACAAGTCCATAGGATCATTCTCTAATACATCATTTGTACTCATATCTGCGTTATTAGTTTCACCCAGTTCATCTTTAAATAATATGTCCTCCGTTGGATACCTGTTGACAATTTCTTTTTCACTATTTGCACCAATTAATGAAACATTACCATCATTGACGATCACAAACTCTGTAGCTTTGGTGTTGCTAGTTCTTTGTGATCCACTTACAATACTTAAAGCTTCTTCCGCTATTAAGACTTCATTATTTGAATCTTCATCCACTTCAATTATTTTATTTTTGAGGTCAACAATAATAACCGACTCCCGATCACCTTCCTCTAGTTCATCCATTACCATTTCCACTTCTGCTTCTTTGTTAGAAGGCTCTTCACCCATGAAATTTTGGTTTTCATTGTCATTGTTAATTTTTACTTCCGTAGAAACATTTTTCTCTTGACTGCTGTCAGTATGCGGTTCAGTCAAAGTTCCAGGTATTGCAGTGTCGATGGTTTCCCTTTAAGAAATTATTCCAATTACCATTAATTGCTTTCTAAAGATTACATTTTCAGCTGCATACTTACATTTCGTCAAGTATAAATTGTTATTCTTTAAAATTTGCTCGACGTTAACTCTCCTTTTCTTATATGCACAAATTTTAAAAGAAAAATAATTGCTTTTATCGTTTGAGAAAAAATGCCGCTAACTTGTTGTTGACATATTGCATTACGATAGAGCTACCAGACCTAAACATCATTCGTTATAATTTTTCTAAGAGAAGAGGCAATTTATTTCCAAATCTGGGAATTTTGAAATCAAATTATTTATTGTATGCAAATTATACAGGTATGCAATGAAAACCGATTTGTCCTAAAATGAAATCGAAAAGTTCAAAACGAACGGTTTAACAGAAGGTATGATATAAATTGATCGATATAATTTTAAATATTTGTTTTATTTCAACGAATTTCATATTAAAATAGTCACTTTTTATTTTATAATATCAGAATTTCAAACGACGTCTTTTGTAAAAAAATGTTATTAAACATTAAAAAACGGAAATTGAACATTTCTAAATTTCTGTTGATGATCATAGTTGCAATATTATTATTATTATTATTATTATCTTTATTAGTATCAATAATACTTTGAATTTACATTTTCAAAAAGTTTAAATAACAAAGCTCAGCTTTGAAATGCATTGTTTTTAACAAAAAATATAACATTTTTTCAAAATATTGTCGGATTTCGTTAGTTTTTAACGCGATTGGGTAATCTGTTGAAGAGCTGTAGTCCTTTGTAAAACAATGAGCGTTGTATTGCGGTTGTTGTAGTTCTTTGAATTCTAAAGTCAACATTATTCCTCAATTGGTATGGTTGCGTTTCCCCGACAGACATTATTTGCTCCATTATATACTCGTATTGTGGTGCCATTCCAATTTTAATTTTCTGAATAAAGTTTATATTTAATTGCATTCTTTGTTTTATATCAAGCAATTTTAGAGAGTCAGGCATAAAGTTTATCGGTGTATACCTATTGTATTTCAATATAGCGCGCATTGATTTATTCTGTAACTTTTGCAATCTATCAATCTGTTGACTCGTGCAGCATGAAAAAAGAATTGTTGAACCGAACCCAAAATGAGGTTTAATCATTGTGTTGTAGATTGTGATTGCTGTTAATGTATTTATTTGTTTTCTTTATCTTCTGAAGAAATTGATTTTTTTTCAACTTTCTTGCACAAATAGTCCATATGACCTGTTAAATTTAAAATGTTGTCTATTACAAAGCCCAAGTATTTCATTTGCTTTACTTTTTCTATTTCTTCATTATTAATTTTGAACGTAATGTTGGTCTTAGTTTTAATTTCCATTATTTTAGTTTTATTCTCGTTTGGTTTAAGTTTATTCATCCGCAGCCATTCATTTAAGTTTTCGTTATCTTTACCGAGTCCTTCACAACATTGTTCATCTTATTACCCTCAATATATATAAGTGTATCATCCGCATACAAAGCCATTTCAAAATGACTTATTACATTTGATATATCATTTATATATGTATTAATAAAAAGCAATGCCCCCAAAATTGATTCCTGTGTTACTCCATATTCGTTATTAACTGTCCTGGATTTAATATTATTTACTTTTGTTATTTGTCTCCTATTCGTCAAATATGATTCAAACCATTTTAACTCAGTTCCTTGAATGTCGTACTTGTAAAGTTTCTGCAATAGTATGCCTCTATCAAACGCTCGTTTAAGGTCTAGAAAAATTGCAACAATCCTTTTGTTTCTTTCCGATTTTTTCCACCTGTTTATGAGAAAATTAACTGCTGTTTCACAAGAGAAATGTTTTCGGAAACCAGACTAATACTCAGATAATAAAGCGTTCGATTCCATATATTGCTCCAATTGTTCCTTTACTACTTTTTCCACTACTTTTTCACACGTCTTCAAGGAATTAATTGGGTGAAATTCTTCACAGAGTTTTGTTTTAGCATTCTTCTCAATGGGTGTTATCATTGACTCTTTTCAATTATCAGGAAATATTCTTATTCTTAGTAATTTATATATTATGTCCAGTATCGTTCTTCCTATCACATTCCAACTATTAAGTATAATTTTAATTGATACTTTGTTGTAGTCCGGCTTATATACAAATTATCATTTTTTACATATAATTCTTATTTTATCTAGAGTTATAGCACTGAATTTAAATTTAGAGCGTATTACAGGAATTTGGTTTGAGTATTGTACGTACGGTATCGTATCTCTTATAGATCTTATACTATCAACAAAAAATTTTCCTTAAATTCTATTTGGTTAAATATCACAGATTGAATTGTATTTTGGTTTTTTTAAGTATTAAATTTTTCTAAGGCCATTATCATTTATTATGCATTATATTTTGTCCTTGTAGAAACCATTTTTGATGGAATCTATATTAAAATCGCCTGTTATTATTATATCACATTTTGCTTCGTTTATATTCTCCAAAATTCGCTCAAATGCTGCAATGAACTCTGTCTCTGCGCTACTTGGTGATCTATATACAGCCGCAATTATACACATGTAGTTTTCATATTTAGCCATGTATACAGTTATCCAAATTTTGGAGTTAATAACTTTTTCGGCTCCTATTCTCACATCCCATCTTTTTTTGCAAAAAACTATTACGCCTCCAATTTTTGTTGAGTTTGATAGAGTTGTATATTGATTGTAATTTTCTATTTGCATTTCTTATTCCTCTATATCTTCTGTTAAATGAGTTTCCGACAAAATAATAAATTCTGGTTTTTCTATTTCTGTAATTATCTCTAGCTGATTAAAGTTTTTAAGTAATCCTTGTATATTGGTATAAATGCCGTATATTTTTAACCTTTTATTAATTCTAACACAATTGATGCATTTATTTATTACTTCTCTGTTGCATTCCTTTGATTTGTATTCTCCATGGCATTTATAACATATTTCTTGATTTTTACATTCTGACGATTTATGGTTATACCCTCTACATTTAAAGCATTGTATAATATCAGTGCCATCATATATTTTACATTTTTGCCATCAAATGTTAACTTTTTGTGCGGTCATTATTTGCATGTACGATCCGCTATCAATTTTTATTTTTGCGTTGTAAAAAGTGCGACCATTTCTTTTATATTCAACCAATTTTTAGCACTTTTATTTACTATTTTTTAAAATATCATTCTGTTTATCAATTATTTCATTTTCTGAAAATTGAAATGACATTCCTGTTACTGCTATTTTCATTTCCGGTTGATTTGGTACTTTTATTTGGTATTTTCCACTCATTTCGTTTTGTACTGCTTCTTTTATTTTGTCCCTCTCTTCGTTGCTTTCACTTTGGATAACAACAGCGCCATTTTTTCTCTCTTCAATATTTCCAATTTTCAAATTGGTTGTATTTACCTTTCTATTGAGATCCTCTTTTGTTTTGTCTATACCTTGTTTTTCCTTTAGCTTAATTATCTGAAATCTGGAATCACATTATGCAAATGTTACAACATTTTGTTTGTCGTCGGTTGGTATTTTGGTGAAATGACTTCCAAAAGAGCCGTAAAAAGTTCTGGCAACCAAGAATAAGGGGCTGGTTCACATGTACAATGGGAGGCCTCAACATTGTATTACGCCTTTGAAAACTCCTAAAGCTCCTTTAATGTCTATAGTCTATGAATAATTGTCATTTTACAATCGCCTTAGCGGCTGGGGAAATATTCACATGGGATCTATCAAGAAGACCCTATTCACTGTCCTATATTATATGTTTTCCTCTTTAATTTTGTTTAATTTCTCAATACAACAACACATTTAAAGACAAAAAATAAATTTCTAAAGCATCTTTTCCCAAGCGTTTTCCCCGATTTGGTTTCTTATAATTTCACACAATAGAGTTCAATTTCCTGGACATCTTTGAAATTTTAACATAACACAATACTCTAAGTTTAATAATTTCTCCACAGTTAATTTTTTACTTTAAGTCCAACAGCTAAATTAATTCAGCGATATAAGTTTCCTCCAGCTTATAGTGAGTTCAGAAATAAGCACATTGTATACCTTATTCTACCATGATGTGTTTTTTGACATCTTGAGGATTTCAGCTCGGGAACTCAGAGGAAAAAATGTATTTATTTATTAATAAAATATTTTATCTATTTAATAAAAGAAGAAAAATTAAGAAAAAACTTGGCAATTATTTGCATTTGTCGACGAAAGGAGTTTTTAGCAATAACTAAAAATTTTATTCATATAAAATAAATAAAATATTTATTAATATTTTTAAGGCTCATTCATATTTTGAAAAAAATTCTTGTAAAAAATTTGCATCCATTTCATTTCGATTTGAAAACATCAAGAAAATCTCCATATATTCGTTTTCTATTACACTTGCTTTGTTGAAATTTTCATAGAACGAAATGGAAAATGAAATCGAATTCGATTTCCATCGTAATAAAAGCTACTTGTAAATATTGTAAAGGTGTTCAGCACCTTAAATTTTTAAAATACATAATTAATTACATTTTTTAAACTTATATTGTTGTTCTTTATCTAAATATTAATATGTACTCATATTTAATAACAATATATAAATAAAAGCTATATGAATCTTTAATTTATATATGGTTAAAACTTTAACATTTAAGGAAGGATATTATATAAAAAAATATCCAAATTCGAATCAAACATTGTTTTAAGACTTTATTCCCCAGATTTGAAATTTCAAGTGTTACGAACCACAAAATTAAATGCTTATAATGTAAAGATATTAGAATTGTATTCTCTTTACGATACAATATATACACCTTTTAAACAGATATCTGAAAACGTCATGCTTGAAAATACAAAAGTTTCCATCCTTGTTATTTCAATTGATTTATTATTTAGTTTTAAAAGTTTTTAACTTCTAAGTGCAAAATATTTTTATATATGCCTTTATCTGCGCTAGAAGGCAAACTGTACTTCTGTGTGTAAGGTTTATTAGAAAATAATTAATATTTAATAATAGTTCACATATGTAAATTAAAAGAAAATAATGAAATAGAAAGGTATGTGTAAGCTTTTGCTCTAACATTAGGCTGTGAATCATATGTACATAACAATATATGCGTATGTATGTACATGTATACCAATAAACAGCGATAGAAACATTAGAACTCGTTTTGTTACACACTAGTCAGAGCTAGTGGAAAGATATATAAATACATTTATGTATATATTGCTGTATTTCAAAATAATCAATATTTCAGGTTTATATAAATTTCAAATTACAATGGTAAACAAATTTGTCTTTATTTTGTTTTTATTAAAGATTAAATTTGTATTGCTTAAGGGTCATACGTACACAATTACTATGTATATATATACAGCCTTAACTAATTTAATTCTTTTTTTTGTTGATACGAATATACATACTGGGTCACAGTAGATGAGCCGGCTGCGATTGTTTGTTGATTATCTGCATTTGTATTGACTACATTTGAACCTGTTGTGATGACAGGATCTATTGTAACTACATTCGCCACTTGTGTCGGTATTGTGATTACAGATTGTTGTTGAGCTTTCTCTTGCGCCTCTTTTTCGCATATGGCTCGCAATTCAAACTCAGCTATAACTTGTGAAACTCGACTTTTAACTTCAGCCGCTAATTTTGGTGGTAAGCTTTTGACCGTAGCACTTATCGCTTCGAAAAACATATCAAAACTGTCCTTTTTAGGTTGTGGAGGTGGTATATGCGGATGATGTTGCTGTGGTGGTTGTGTCGGTTGATGGGAATGTTGTGAATGCGAAGTCGGCTGCTGTGCATAGTAGTAGTCATTCATGTCATGATATTCGCGTTTTGTGTACATATAAGAAGAGTCGCATTCATCTTTTTCTAACGATGTCTTAAATCTCTTCGGTGTTATTTGCTTCTGTTTGAAAGGTATTTCTGTTTCAAGCTTTGTTGTATGTTCTATATCCGCCAGAGCATTCATCTTTAATGGTCCTAACTTTTTAGCTACAAAATCCATGGATACACTTTTAAATTTTTTTTAGCAATTAAAAAAATACTTACTCCGTTTTATGCTTCTATTAAGACATACACGGACCGCCTCCTCGCCTTCATTTAGCAAGATTTCTTGATTACGGGCATGTTTGGCAGTTCTTTCGTGTCTCTGTAAACGAAATCTATTGTTGTCCAATGGACGTTGACATGCTCTGCAAAATGGTCTATTGGGGTCATCTTCACTTCTTGTTAACCACGGTGAAAAAATATTCAACCATTTTTCGCAAAAGTTTCTATTCTCCTTTGTCTTGGTTGTTGATTTCTTCACATCTCCATCACTGTCCTTCTCCTTCTTCATGGAACAACTTAAATTCCTGTAAAAGAAAACAAAACAATATTTTAAAACTATTTTCCCAGTACATTTTTTTAAAAATTTTTTATTATTGTATTGAATTGTATTTTTGTGCAAATGTACACACACGGAATGTACATATGCGGAATCAACATTTTTGTTTTGCAATGCGCTATAGCAGGCTTTGTAGCAATTGTCCAACAGACTTACCAATCGGAATCATTCGAATTGTCATTAAAACTCATATTTATTGGAGAGCTTTATATATATTTTACTATTTTTGTTTACAAATTATTCGGAAATTCACAACAAAATTAATCTTTTGATCTAATAGTACTAAGAGTACTAAGATTTTTATTTTTTTTATGAAAGTACTTATCAACAACTATTACAAAGCCAAATACGTCTGACAACGTAGTTGCCAGATCCGAAGTTGGTGAATAAGAATTATATTGTAGCTTGCATTCAATTTACAAATTTTTTCCTTTTGAGATATATGAAACAAAAAATATTGAAAATAATTTTTTGTGCAGAGCAAATTTACTTAAATCGTATATTTTTATTATAAATAATTTTTTTCTTAAAAATCGTTCGAGTATTATTGTTAGGTGTTCAATTTTTATCCTAGTTGTCAACACTTTTTTATGCTTAAACGTATTCAAAAAATCTGGTAGTATTAACATTTGTGTTTGTGTACGCTGTATAATTTTTACGCAAAGGCCTTATTTTTAGCCTTTTCCCTTGAAAAAAATTGGCTTCGGAAAGTAAACTTTTTTGAAAACGTACAATTCCAACCATGACTGATGATGAGCAGGAAATACCTTACGATGATCAAGAGTTAATTGAGGAATTGGAACAGAACGTAAGGTTTGTATTTAACAAACACCTGTTCTAAGAATATACGCCAAATCGTTTCCCCCTTTTTAGCACAAACTCCATAAATAATAACAACGGAAACACAAGCGATGAGCAAAAACCAGTGAGAAAAAGGGCTTACAAAAGTTCTGGCGTACTTCGGCAAGCGCGGCAAAAATTTTGTGCGCGTTGGCAGCTTGAATTTCCTTGGTTAAGACCAAATAAAGTTAATGAATCCGTTGGATATTGTACTATCTGCAGACGCGAGCTCGTTTGTAAGAAGAGTCATTTGGAAAGACATCAACGTTCATTTAAGCATATGAGGCTACAGGGTTTTGAAAATGTTTTTACCGTTAATGAACCGGAAGCGGAACTTATTGAAGCACATACCACTGGATATCTAGACAATGACAACGACAATGACTAGTAAGTTTTTACGAGTTTAATATAAATCTTTTTTTTTTTTGGTTAATATATTATTTATATTTGCCTATGATGCTTATCTAATGGTTAGTCAAGTTGAAGAAGTTCTAGGTGATGTTGATGATGAAAACACAACAATAAAAGTAGAACCCACTAGAGCGTCATCTGTTCATAGTCCAATAGATTCAAGTACGAAATATATGAAATCCAAATCAAGAAAAAGAAGGCGAACGGAAATAAAAGCTAACCACAGACAGACACAATCCATAGTGCAAAATTCACATACACATTACACAAATTTTGAACATGAGAGTGAGCCACCAGAGTACTATTACAGTACACCTACATATGTACGGCCCCCTAAGAAAGACAGTTTTGATTTATTTTTCGAATCGATTAGCGCATCTGTTAAAAACCTACCACCTAAACTTGCAGCTGAGGTCAAAAGTAAAGTTTCACAGGTAATAGCAGAATTCGAACTTCGTGCCATATGTGAAAAGGAAGCAGAAGAAAGAGCTCAACAGTCTTCCGATGGAAATGTCTCATCTCAAGTCACCAATGTGCTAACCATAGACTCAACTATAAATAGCAACAATATCGGTGAACAACAAAGCGTTGAAGGTGGAATAACGCATTATGTTTATACATATCAGCCAAAAATGCAATAATGAAATATTTTATATATATATATTTTTTGAAACCTGTTTAATATTTCGATTTAAAGGAAATATAATAAAGTGTAAGTGGATATCGTAATAAATTGACTAAGCCCTTTTCAAAGAAGATAAAACTGAAAAATATTTAAATTAAAATATTAACATCTAATTAATTAATCATATGCATACACATAAGAGAGATCGATTATTTGACTTTTTTCAAAACCCGGTTTTCGAAAAAAAGCAATTTTTAAAAAATTGGTTTTTGGCTTAATAATTATTCAAATAACCGGTTAACTAGTTTTTTATTTAAATAAATTTGTTCTTAATTCTTGAAGCACAGAGCTGGACCACGTCCTTTTAAAAATAAGCAGAAGCTGTCGAAGAGTTTCAAATCAATACTAACAATAATTCTAAAAAATCTCATAAAAACTATGGCAAAACGGTGTGCAGAGGCCATAAATGGTTCACTTTGAATAAATCTAATAGTAATATACGAGTCCTTAATTGCCTCGACAAGAAAAGTTGCTTAGTTTTCGAACAGCAATGTATGTAAATTCTTGCACTACGTATTTAATAGTCTGTGTGTCACCGTGGTATATTAGGTAGATACCTAACTAATATATCTGTCGTTCGGAGCCGGCGTTTGTGGGTCGCTTTCAATGAGTCTAGTTGATTATTCTCCATATATAAAAATCAATATTTATTTACACAAGATGAGAGAAAGTTATTGTTGCTCAAGTGTGCATATCTTTTTCGACTACCTTGGTTTTCAAGTTCATTGTGAGACGTTCAAGGTTGTCATATATACAAAATAATAACTAAATGTATACAAATAGTTAAACGATGAGCATTTTTGCAAAAAAAAAAATATACAAACGTATAACAATTATACCAATTTAAATTAATTGGTTATTCGTGTTAAATCAACTGGTTTATTTGGTATTAAAAAAATGAAGATTTTGAAAAAAAGCCGTATTCGACAAAACCGAAAAAACCGGTCAAAAACGTCCGATCTCCCTAATACACATATACTTGAATAAATAAAATTAATAGAAAGTGTGTTTTAAAGAACACCTATATTTTTAAATATAATTAAAACTGTGTGTAATTGAAATATTTGAATAAATTACAATAATTTTTAATATATCGTTGCTTGTTCTTATTTAAGATAAATAATTAAATCAGTGTTCAAGAAAAAGTGTTCGTATGCCTTTTGTATTACAAAATCTTTAAATATTTGACAATTTTAATTTTGTGTTCGTTGTACTATTATTTATTTAATTAAACCACAAAATGATATTTAATGTATTGTTTTAATAAGAAGAAATCGTTTTCGGCATCAATTGAACAAAATATTTATTTTTTTGTTTAAATTTAGAGTTGATTGTAATTTTTCCTACGGAAGTTCTTTTTACGTTCCAAAAGATATTAACAGTGCTATGATTATTACAATATTTTGTTAAATTAACTAGATAATATATATCAATAGAATATATATATGTATCTTTAAAATGTATGATACTGTTATATACATATGCTGGTTCTAAACGGTAGAATCTTTAACAACAGTTCAACGATCTTGTTCACAGTCTGTAATTTATGTGGAGTTGAGAACGGTTATTGTTTTATAGGTGTCTGTTGTATATATAAGGAAATTAGGAAGGTGTTGCTTTAGTAAAAACTAGCTTTGTATGGACGATGTACTAAGCATACCGAAAGGTGATAATTTTTCTTCCGTTTACAACTATATAGAAATTTGTTTAATAAACCTTAAATTAATTGTAAATGAATTTCTTATCTAATATATACATATTTCAATATTAAAATTTATATATATATATATATATATATATATATATATATATATATATATATATACTTAAGTGCCTAACTGTATATTGCTAAGCAGCAAATATATATATATATATATATATATATATATATATATATATATATATATATATATACTTAAGTGCCTAACTGTATATTGCTAAGCAGCAAATATAAGCAATTCTACACACAAAAATTTTGTGTGAAATTATATCGTTATTTTTTGCATTTCCCGACATTATTCCACTTTGCCGAAATCTAGGCAAATAAACCTTCATCTAGCAATATTGAAAAACGATAAGTACGTATGTAATTATATATAAAAGGAACTATTTTTTCCTAGACTCTAAAAATTTGTATTCATTGGCAGCGTTATTTGATATATAGATAAAACGACACGTATTAAATTTATTATTCAATTGTAAATTTAAATGTAAGCTATCGGTAGCAGAAATGTAACTAGCGCAAAGCTTTATATCACAATGTATACACTGTGCTTTATATGGCTTGGCCACCACCGTATAATTGTGCACATACTATGTCCTATGCATTTAAAAATCTGATATATTTTACATAAAATACATTTTCGTACTTTAGCGTTGCCGTATAACATTTTGTATGTGGTTTAAAAACACATAATACATTTTTAAGGGTCTGGCAATATTATATTATGATTTGACAGCGTTGGCTTCGTTTAGTCGATAACTACTTTTACGAAGAATTTAGTACTATTTGTAAATACGAAAGTTGGATATTTTTCCTCATTAGGGAAAAATAAGAAAGATTTTATATTTGTAAGCATTGTAAGAGGCAGATCAAATAAAATGAATTATCACGATGATCCCAGTGACCCAGACTGGTAAGTTCCAATAATAAAGTAAAAACGGCGCGAGAACTGGCTAAGACGTGGGAATGAAAAAAAAAGATACAGCTTTGTATTCGGCCATTATCCTACTACTTTTCTATCGTATTTTTTCACAAAGAAAACCTACTATTTTGGGCATAATTTTATTACTATTTGTGTAGGAAAGTAACAAAATTGAAAAGTGAATCTGGATCCGTTAAAGATCATCACAACTCATCATCGAATAAGGTAAAATATTCGCAGAAGTTTTGCGAAAAATGGTTGAGCATATTTTCGCCTTGGCTGGCACGTTGTGAAGATGCCCCTAACAAACCATTTTGTCGGGCTTGCCAATGTAGGCTGGACTGCAATAGATGTCATTTACAGAGGCATGAGAGGACAAGTAAACATGCTCGAAACCTTGAGATATTAGTAAACAAGGGTGAAGGTGCTGCGCGTCAAAATCTCAGTATACGTCAGGAGCGCAGTAAGTACTATCAGCAGCGGAAAAAATTCAATGCATCAGGTGGATCTCAAGAAGAGTCTGAGATTGGAATGGAGGATTATATTGATGAGTAAGTTAATTGAATTAGCTGTACTTGTACAAAGAACTATTCGTTTTCCATTTTTAGAGCGGATCAGGAAACAGAGTTTAGTTATGAACAAACGGATTTGAATTCTGAAGATCAATACACTAACGAAGAGAATCTTTGCAAGCAAGAAATGTTAACGATAGATGAAATAGATCAACAGCATATGATTGTAGCTCAGCGTCCAACGGCAAAAAACAACGTTGGGAGGCCACGTAAAATAGCAAAAGCAATAGAAAGTCATACCGGCAATAACTTAGCAGAAGAGGATTGCGAAAAAAAGGATCCTATGAAACGCTTAATGCAAATTCAAAAAGACAAGAGTGAACTGATGGATTCATTTAAAGAACTTATGGGTAGTTCAGCGCAGCAGCTGTCCCCGCCTAGAGAAAAAAATCACGTTGATTTGTTCTTTGAGAGTGTAAGCTCAAGCGTAAAGGCTCTTTCGCCAAAACTTATTGCGGAAACAAAAATGAGAGTTTCCCAATTGATATGCGAATTGGAATTGCGAGCTTTAACTGAAAGTGAACAGGCTAATAATGCTCAAACTCCTACTTCTACGATGGTTGTGTCTTCAGAAAGTGGAGGTGGAACTTATATAATTAACCAGCCGGTTACGCAGGTTGGTTCAAATCATCATCAACATCAAACGGAAGCACATCATCATGTTGATGACGTCGATCATTATGAGGCATTAAGTTAAATCATATATAATCTTTTCATTGTTTATTAGTTTTTTGTCTTTATAAATAATGTCTTAAACAAAATAAACATTGACTTTTTTAAGATATAAACGAAAGTTTTCACAGCAATAATTTAAATCTCAGGGGAGTTAATACACTGCTAATCAATAAGTTTTCTAGTTGATTTACTGTCTGTTTTAAGCATACAATCAAAATCTTCTCGTTCAAAGAATGCATAAATTAAACGCATTGTATTAGAGAAACCTCCACCATCTTTCCATGGAGAAACTATGACTACGGAATCTCCAGTTTTTATAACTTTCATACGCTTCCCAATATTCAAACCAAATTGGACTCTTGCGTCGACATCTTCTAACCAATTTTTATTTGCAACATCTATGAAAGACACAATATAAAATTTTTTTAAGATTTCTTTTTAAAGTTTTTCGTTGTTTTACCTGTATACATTATTGGTATCACGCCACGATGAAGGTGAGATTGCTTAAATGTTGTAGAGCATCTTGTTACAGCAAGTATTGGACATCTGGGTCGGTATTTTGCCAAGAGATATGCTGATTTACCTGACGTAGTTAAAACAATAATTGCTCCAGCTAAAGTCTTCTTAGCAGCATCAACTGCAGATATCGCAACAGAATGTGTTGCATCTATAGTTGCTGGATTTCTGGCCAAAAGATCTTCAAATATATGTTTATGCCATAGTGCTAATTCAGATTCTCTGCAAATAGTTGATGCACATTTAGTTGTCTCTATTGGATATTGTCCTATTGCAGTTTCACTAGACAACATAACACAATCTGCACCATCCAAAACAGCATTTCCCAAATCTGAGACCTCTGCTTTTGTAGGAAAAATTGATTGTCGCATCGACTCTAATAATTTCGTTGCAACTATAACTGGTTTTCCCGCTCTGTTGCAACGTGCTATTATAGCCTTCTGTGCTAAAAACACTTTGGCGGAAGGTATTTCAATGGCAATATCTGCTGTGGCAAATAGAATACCGTCAGCGACAGCTAAAATCTCATCCACATTATGTAAAGCCTGTTCACAATCTATTTTGGCTATGAGTTTTATATCTTTGCTTAGGTTTCCTAGTACTGACCGTAACTCTTGGACAGCTGATGCATTTCTCATGGATGATGCAAAAATAATGTCCATATTTTGCTGAAGACCAAACTTTATATCGTTAATATCCTTTTTAGAGACAGCTGGTAGATCAACAACTGCACCAGGGAGATTAACTTTTTTTCTTGAACCCAAAATACCTCCACGATCAACTTGACAAGTAATGCAGTCTACCCCCAATTCTTTAACAATTAGTTTTATTGCCCCATCATTTATATAAACCACAAAACCAGGCTGAACAACGTCAATGATATTTTCGTAATCTATGTAAATGCATTCACGATTTCCTTTGTCCATCAAATCGCGATTAATAGATAAACGTATGCTATCGTTGACTTTTAATTCTACTTGAGAGTTTGGACCTCCTTCCAACAGACCAGTTCTTATCTCAGGGCCTTTCGTATCCAAAGCTATTCCAACTTGAACTAAGTAGCCCATTTCCTTAGAGCATTCTTCCTCTGCATCCCGTAGCAATCTAATTGTTTCAGCATGATGTTCGTGTGTTTCGTGAGAAAAATTTAAACGAGCTATAGTCATTCCAGATAAAATCATTTTCTTAAGAACTTCCTTTGAACGTGAAGCTCTTGAAATTGTACTGACTATACCAGTTAAAGGGTGATGAGAAGCTGGTTCCTTAAACTCTAGCCTGCATGTATGCTCCAGTAATGTACTCTCTTCACCCATAGTTCCGAAATTGTTATTTTTTTTATTTTTTTGTAATCACAATAAATTTTTTATATTCTATTCCTTTTAAAATAAAAATTTGTTGTTTTTCAGAATTTTATTTTAAACATTTATTTATTTATTTTTTTTTTTGATTAAGAATATGCTTTGATCCGAAAATTGAAATATCAGAATAACAAAAGTATTTTGCATTATCAGCAAGTTGTTGCATTAATAAATCTCTGAAGATTGCTTTAAACACACTTATTTTTGGTAGGTAAGGCACTCGCCTACCAACCAGAAAGTCCTCGGCTCGACACCAGCCAGATCATCTGCAAGAAAAAAATATCTTCAACAGCGGTAGCATCTCATAATTTGCTAGTAAGTGGTTATGAATATTACTGCGACTGAAAACTTCTTATGCATTTACCGATCAGCTTCTGTCGATTGTATGTATTCTGCATCACGATCATAGTTACGTTTTTTTAAGTTGTTAATTTTATGACGGAGATTCTATCGATTTATTGTTTGGCTAAAATTTCTTTCTATTCTATTTATTTTTGTTAAATATAGTGTGAAAATACAGAAAATTTAAAAAACCTTATTATAATATAAATTTATGCTTGTCCATTTGGTTGAAAACGACCAACAAAAAATGAGGATTTTCTTAATGAACCCATTTGCGTATGCAATACATTTTGAGTTTTTGTTACAATTTGCTTGATTCTCCGTTTTTAATTCATTAGTTCCAGTGATTTTGAGAACATTATTGTCTTCTTTTTCTTTCAAATCCACTTTTTTGTGGAATACCAGTTTTCGATAGAAACGTAACTGAACGCGGAGACTTAATCGAAACGTAGAATATTGGTGATTACCATTGTTGTTATATAACTTAGACCATTTCTAATAAATATTAGGTGAAAGGTCTAAAATTCAAAGGAAAGATGACATGTCTCATCCTTACTCGGAGACCAAAATTAGGTCCATTGTGAATGCTACCTAAAAAATTTCCTCGTTCTATTCCTAGAACGCTCTCAGAAGGTGCAGCAACACTTCTGGCAGGGAGACAATTATTCATTTTCTCTGTGAATGTCCCGGTCTGGCAGGCATACGATTAAGGTTCTTTGAGGTAGGTTTCTTTAATCTATGTCCGCTTGATCACCATTTTATAGGCAGCTAAGGATGGCTATCCCTTTTTCCTTCTCTTTGGGGTGATTCATCACCTGTGGTCTTGATATGGCTTAAAGTCGTCACCAAGTCCTACGTGAAACCATCGAAATTGCAAGTTTTGCAGTCTCAAGTAGAGGTATACATTATACTCGACTACGACCAGTTCATCCTGATTCAACCAAGTTGGGCACTTGATATCCTGCAATTATTCTTATCACTCCATGAGCCGTCGGATTTTATTGAGACACATTCCATTCCCTTCTAAGGATATGGATATGGTGGTACAGGCAAAGATCTGTCCTCCGAATCCAGTATAGTCTGTTCGTCGGCAACTTCGTTGTAGATGATACTGCAGTGACCCGGTATCCAGTACAATCTGACCACATATTGGTCCATAAGTCGCATTCTAGTCACTGACCAGCCTCGATCTCACTGCGTGTCCCTTCAGAGCTTTCAGTGTCGCCTAGCTGTCAATATGGGTCTCCTCCCCTACTGCAATACACCATACTATAATCTGAGTTACTCTAAGAACAGCCAGTATTTTAGCCTGGAAAACGCTGCAGTATTCCGGCAATCTTGTAATTGATCTATTATAAACATTTTTTAAATACTATAAAGACTCCTCCAAACAAGACAAGTATAACTAAAAGTGGGTCATCTCACATAATTCAAAAGGAGTGAATACGTAATTTTGGTTGATCTCTGTTTAATAGAGTTATTCACACCAATTCTATTAATTTTAATGAGTAACCTTCATTTACTGTTCATAGTCTTTAACCATTTTTTATGAACTTATACTACTATTACTGTTAAGGCTTAATTCCAAAACGTCAAAATACATTGTAGCGATACGGTCTTACTACTGTATCGTTATAAAGCAGACAACATTGTTTTTGCTTTGTAAAAAAATTTTTACATTTAGATACACTTTTTGCCTTTTTCCATTTTTTACTAAACCGTTTTTGAGGCAAAAGCTGTTTCTATTCGAAAGAGTATATTGTTGTTTCAATTTGAAAAAAATTTTAAAACAAAAAGCATCGACGAAAAGCAGTTAAAACTTATACGATATATTTAGGAATGGGCAACATTGTCAATGCTTGCATGGTTGCGTTTAGGAATGCATAACATTGCTCAGTTGCTTTACAACTGACGTTTTGGAACTCAGCCTTGTTGTAAGATTTATCCTTATAAAAAATCCTGGAAAATGATTTATTGAATCAATTGATTAATTGAACCATTTTCATTCAACAGCTCCTTTCATTTTAACAGAACTTTTATTAACACATTAATATTTTACTACAAATACATGATGGGAAATTAAATAGTTTAGTTATGAATCATAGAATAGTGCCGATGACTGATGCGTTTCAAACAATTATGTCGAATATTAAATTAATTATTCGTTATATGTGTATTTGGTAGAAACCAACGTAGTTCCGCTATTATTATTTATTTTCTATATTTTGATAAGCTTGCAGAGCAATGATTGGAACCGCCCATTAACTTATTCGACAGGACTGAAAAATAAATATTATTTGCATTAAATTAAAATTTTCTATAAATCTTTAAGACAATTGGTATACTTACACAATGCGCATGGTGTTTGTAAAACCAGAACCCTGCTTCCATCCGGTTACAATAACGACTTGATCACCAGATTTAATAAAACCATTCTTTTTGCCGACTTGTACACCAAATTGCACACGTACATCGACATCCTTAAGCCAGTCAGATAGTGCGGGTTCTTTAAAATAAAATCATCAATATTACAAAGGATAAGCAATTATTATATACATGTTTAGCAATTACCTTTGTACACTAAAGGTACAATACCACGGTATAAATGAGCTTGTCTAGCTGTTTGGGAATAGCGAGTAACAGCAATAATAGGACATCTTGGACGATACTTGCTAATGAGGTAGGCAGATTTGCCAGTTGTGGTAATGACTACAATGGCAGAGGCCAATGATTTGTGGGCAGCTTCAACGGCAGCAATTGCTACAGCATGAGCGGCGTCAACAGTTGTCAATTTGATGGCTGCCACCAAATCAGCGAAAAGATTTCTGTGCCAAATGGCAGCTTCGGCTTCTTTGCAAGTTTTGGCCATAGTCAGTACACACTCCAATGGATATTCGCCTTTGGCAGTTTCACCGGACAACATGACACAATCGGCGCCATCCAAAACAGCATTAGCTACATCAGAAATTTCGGCGCGAGTGGGACGTGGTTTTTTTATCATAGACTCCAACATTTGAGTGGCACAGATAACAGGTTTGCCAGCTCTATTGCAACGGGCAATAATAGCTTTTTGAGCCAAGAATACTTTTTCAGGTGGAATTTCAATGCCCAAGTCACCACGAGCAACCATGATACCATCACCAGTGGCAATAATTTCATCCAAGTTGTGCATGCCCTGTTGATTTTCAATTTTTGAAATAATCTTAATATTCTTACCCTTCTCGCCCAAAACACCGCGAATTTCAGTAATAGCGGCACCGTTACGAATGAAAGAAGCAAAAATCATATCAACTTCTTGTTCAACACCAAACTTCAAATCAGATTTGTCCTTCTCAGAAACAGCTGGCAAATCGACGGGTACACCTGGCAAGTTCACTCCTTTTCTGGAGCCTAAGGAACCACCATTCTCAATTGTACAAACCAAGGTATCGCCAGAAATCTCTTTAACAACTAACGAAATCAAACCGTCATCAACAAAAACACGATTACCAGGCTTTACAACTTTCACAATGTTTTCATAGTCTACATATATAATATCTTTGCTACCCTTGTCGGCGTATTCCTTATTGGTAGTCAATTTAATAGTCTCGTTTCTTTTCAATTCAATTTCGGCTGTACCACTGCCGCCAATTAAGCCAGTACGTATCTCAGGTCCCTTGGTGTCCAAAGCAATAGCTACTGGATATTCATAACCAATTTTTTCAGAATAGTTTTTAGCAGCTTGACGAACATTTTTTACAGTTTCAGCATGGTATTCATGAGAACCATGGGAAAAGTTCATACGTGCAATGTTCATGCCAGTTGCCATCATCTTTTCAAGCATTTCAACACTGACCGAAGCAGGGCCAATTGTACAGATGATACCCGACAGACGTATCTGTGGTACAGATGCATCAAAATCCAAACGGCACATATGGTCCAATTGAGATTCTGCTTGAGCGGCCATCATTTGTGGAATTTCGTTTCTCTAAAAGAAAAATTAATATATGCAATTGGTAAAAAATGCAAAAAGTACATATATTTTTATTCATCTGGTCAAGTTATGCATGTATATTTTATATCGTTACGTTAATTTAGAAAGGATGTAACTAACCACTTTTTAAAATTTGTTTTTTTTTTTTTGCATATTCTGATAGAATAACCTCAAATACAGCACTTTTCGAAAAAATCACTTTTTTATAAAAAATTTAGGAAAAGACGTAATTCATTAAAAATGAAATTCACAGTAGGTATTGGATTTTTTGCATTTACGTATGTACTGTAAACCAAAATTGAATGAAATTTCAAATCGCTGTAATTTTAAAATGTGAAGAAATTTTATGTATTTTATCAATTGTTTAATTGCCTTTAAATTAATTTATTTTAGTTATTAAAACTCTAAAATAATTGGCGCAATTAATTAAATATACCCGATTTTCATTTTATTACTATTTTTTATATTTTACATAATTTCTTTTTTCCAAGAAATTTAAAAATGGAAATGCCTATTTAACATTAAATAAAATCTTAGACAAAAAATTGTTACATTGTCTTTGCTTTTAATATAAAACTGCATTAAATTAAAACTTATTTTCTATCAACCAAGTTTCAGATTTAGTTGTTTTTTACCTCCTACACATTTAAAAAATTTTTAATGACGTCAATTTTAAATTAAAGTAACGATAAGTAAATTAGATACAAAATTGATATTTTTACTTTTCATATAATACATACATAATACACATATGTATGTACCTGACAATAAAATTTGTTATAATCCTGATACAAAATTTTATATCATAGATCCCGTTTTCTTTTCATGTTATTCACAATATCAACAAAATAATATTATTTTTTAAATAATAAACAAATAAAAAATAGTAAAATATATACTTAATTTGTATGTACATATATATGTATGTATGTATGTATGTATGTATAATTATGTAATGACAAACTAAAGATTACACATTCTAAGGCCGAAAAATCTACCACTTTGATCAAAAACTTCCCGCAATAACCCCCGTGGGGCGTTCCTATCATTTCGATTTGAGTTTTTTTTTTTTTTGTTAAGTTGGTACATTTGTTGTTGATATTCCCGCTAAATCTTAGCGTCATAGCTTGACATTTAGCTCTTGACATCTATCTCTATGTATGTTGGCGATTTTTACAATTTTAGAAGTGGATTTAAATTCGCTACAACGAAATTGTATTAAATTTTGCGTAAAAAACGGATTTAATTGTGCACGAGCCTTGTAAATGTTGGAAAAGTGTTTCGACAACGATTCTCTAAAGAAAACGGTCGCTTACTAGTAGTATGAGCGGTCCAAAAGTGGTCGTGAGTCAATTGAAGATGATAAACGCAGTAGCAGACCATCGATGTCGAAACCGACGAAAACTTTTATAAAGTAAAAGAAATGTTGCTCAATAACCGCAAATTAACCATTAGAGATATAGCGAGGACTTGAACATTGCCTATGGATCTGTCCAAGACATTTTGGTTAATGATTTGGGTTTCCGTCCTGTAGCAGAAAAGTTGGTGCCAAAAGACCTCAATTTTGTGCAAAAAAGAGGCCGTTTTGAGGTCGCAAAAGGCATGATTTGTGAGGCTGAATCCGATCCCATATTCAATAAAAGGATCATTCCTGGAGACGAGACGTGGGTTTATGAGTACGATACGCAATCCAACATCAGGCAAATGGATGGCGTTCACCAAATGAGCCAAGACCAAAAAAGACAATCCGTTTTCATTAAAAAAAGAGGCCAATGCTCACGGTTTTCATGGATCACAACGGTGAAATGCATCATGAGTTTTTTCGAGAAGACCAAACAGTAAACAAAGAGTATTATTTTAGCGTTATGGGACGTTTGCGCGAAACAATTCGCCGAATGGGACCAGAATTGTGGGCAGAAAACTATTGCATTTTGCACCATGATAACGCACCGTCGTTCCATCATTACTCGAAATTTTTTTCATCAAAAATGCAGTACTACCCAACAGATACCGAATTCACATGATTTGGCTCCCTGTGACTTCCTTCTAGTCAATCGAGTTAAAAAACTATTACGGTGACCGCGTTTCAGCAGCCGAGAGGAAATAATGGAAAAATCACAGGAATAAATTCCGGTAACTTTTTGATCAAGGTGGTATATTTTTTCTTTTCTATTCTTTTCTTAAGAGTTTAAGTTTTTGTGGTGTTTTTGATATGTACGAATGAATAAAAACCAAAAAATACTTCAGATACATACATATATACACAGATCCATACATATGTACATGAACACACACATGCATGTACATCCAAAATATTTGTATATATAAAAATTTTCTCACGTTACATTGTAAAGCTCTTTTTTGTTTTTGTTCGCAAAGTATTTAGTTTGTCCTTTGCTCTATTTAAGGACAACGACTTCCTTCTCTCCCTTCTTATAAATTTTCTCTTATTGAATATTGCGTACCAGATGCGTATATATCGCACACTAAATCATAAAGGTCATAACTCAAAATTTTCAATGCTCAGGAGAAGCAAATAACTGTTGGCTGTAATTTTATAATTGAATTAATCCACAGTGCAGAAAGCTGTTTTAGAAGAAACTTTACATAAGTTTTCTTTTAAATGTAGTTAGAATAACGAGGAAATTCGGGTTCCTTAGAGACAACAAACCACAATTTAAATTTTATCAAGACAATGATTCTAAGCATAATTCACATATAGTGGGGATGTGACTTTATTATGACTGCGATAAGTCATATATAGCTCTGCGCAAAACGCCGCTTTGAACCCTGTTAAAAATTTGTGGGTTCTTAAAAGAACTATTTTAATTGAAAAAGCCAATTTACAAAATATTTTTAAAGCAATTTTAATTTGACTTTTTTATCACTCAGTAAAACCAATCAATTTTAGTTAGAACAAATTCTGAACACATCACAACACTTGCCAATTTCAAATAGATTTTTGATCTAAATTGTTTTTCATCACATTCTACCTAATTATGAACAAAAACAGAAAATCACTTCATATACAGATAGGGTTTTTTCTGCTTTCTACGAATTTAATTTAAAAAAGATTTGTTCCATCCTTTTTAATTTCAGCTAACGATACATACATACGTATGTATATGTATATGGGATACCTCCTTTTTACTTTTACTATATATGTATATTGCCAGCATGGAATACTATGTATATTATATGGTAATTTTGATATTTTTATTATTGAATGTGTTATTAAAGCTTGGTATTCCAACGGATGTTTTATGATTTGCTAGATTCTTTGATGCAAAGGAAATTCTAAAATTTGATCAATAATATTATAATATAATAAAAAATTTAGCAAAACTTCGTAACTGTTTCAAAAATATTTTCAAATACGTAAATGATTAAAACAAGCTTGGCATTAACAGTTTGCTTCCTAATCCATCTTCGAATTTCAATCTTATTATCTGCTCACAAATTTGTTTTTAAATAAACAAGATCGCATTGTAAATTATTATTATAAAATATATCTAAATACATTTTTTTTTTTTTTTTGTTTTATTTCTTTGAAGATACATACATACTTGTTAAGTAAATATGTATATTAATGAATAAACAAATAAAATGCACTAATAAAAGTACATAGATACATGCATATGTATGGATATATATGTGTGTGTGTACAAATTTATTTTATTTCTTTATTTTTTTACATATTCCTATTTCTCATTGCATTTTCATTTCGATAGTTTTCCTCAGAGGAGGAAAATAAAAAATTTTACGAATGCATTTGAAGGTTAATAAATAAATTTTTAGCAATAATTTAAACATTTTCGGTTTTTCTCCCTTCTTTTAAACAGATTTTTCACACATGCTTACGTATGTATATGTACAAACAAATAGATGAATAACGTAAAAATTGCATAATTAAATGCACTCAGAAAAAAATAAAGCAATGAAAATATATTTCTTGTTAAACTTGACCTTCATTATTCATATGAACCTTTTTCATATAATTTCATATTCTTTTAGGTTTTTGGATAAGAAAAATTAAATCGATAAGTTGTCTTATTTTTAACGGTATAAATACGTTTAACAATTTCACATTTATATGTGTGTGAGTGTGTATATATTTCGATTGTATAACATTACTTATTTTAAGTAAAATTTTACATCTTTTTTTTAGTAAAATCGTTTTAATCTATACCTTCAGTTTAGAGGGTTCATCGTAAATAGTTGTATTCACCATTCTGTCTATACGTCTGGGAAGTGCTACTTGAATTAACAAACTGCCGGGTGAATGAATAGTAGGCGTAGAATACGATGTTGTACGAACCGCAAACCAACGAGAACTGTTGCCGCTAATAAAACTTGCAAATTTTGTTGCCCTTCGAAGGACGTAAAGTTTACGATACCCAGACAATATTTTAAAAACGATTGTTTGTCTGGGTTCTATGAAGAAAATTCAATTGCTTTTTTTACAAAATCGTTATAGCGTTTCGTTTCGTAAGCTTTGACTTTTTATACAAAAATTGACAAAAGTTGATAGAATTTATTTTTTGGTAACTTCTTTTTTTAATTTATTTTTAATTATACCTACAGTAAAGCGAGAAAACTTAATAGCAGTTGAAACGGCTTTTTGTATTTGGAATCAGTGACCAACTAAAACAAACTAAACCACCACCAAAAAATAAACCAGAGCGCATGAAAATTGTTAAAAAACGAAAATTTTCTTTTCATTATCGTTTGTATTTTGCTCATATGTATATGAGAGTAAGAAATGTTCTTGGCTAAAAAAAATTAATCCATTTCTACAGCGGACGACAAATTCAAACAACTTTCAATTGTATATTTACAGTTGCTCCTAGTTTTACTTGAATGTGTTTTTGTCGTTCAGTATAGCGTAATAAGCAAGAACATATGATGAGTATTAATATCCAACGTAGTTATTGTTGTTTTTGCTGCTAAGGGTTTTTAGTGTGATACTAAACAGAGCTTTTAGAAAAAACAAAAGCAAAAAGCTTTTGTAGAATCGAGTTGTTCATCGAGACATGTTATTTGAACAGTAACGTTAACTCTGTTGTTCAAAAACACGCGAAAAGTTAGTTAACACAAAATGAAAAGCCATTGTATTGCGCTTATGGGCAATGTTAATTACTCTATGTAGATATCACAATCATAGAAAAAATATCACGCATTTAATATTAAAGAAAGAAAAAAAAAACAGAAGCAAATTTATGAGGAATATAAGTACCTACGTTCATTCAAAACGTGTAGTAATAATAACTGAAACTTTTATCAATCGTACTTATCAACAGTTGTACTACAGATAAACTGCACCTGGTTTTTTGTTTGTAATACAGTTGAGCTGGTAACAATGTATATGAATTAAAACAGGTATGTATGAATTATGATTACCAGCAAAAACAATTTCACTGCATCGATTCGCTTTATTGTATAAAATAATTTAATCGGAAAAAACACAAATATTGTGTAAATAAAAAAAAAACTTACTAAGAATTCGCACGATCATGACGTCAGCGCATGATCAATGTACCCAGCTGTTCAAAAGAGAAAAATATGAAAAGCACAAGGAACATTTTAATATTAAAAAAAAAAAAATTATACAATCATCAAAACCTCCGCTGGTAAGAAAGAGCGAAAAAAACTTTTGTGCGAGAGAACATAGACGTCATTAATTTAACACTCATCTGTTTAGTAAAATAGCTGCTTCCAAAATATACATTTTATGACCTTGAACTTGAGTCATAAGGGCATATTTAATAACATTTTTATGATGAGCAATTCTGTGTATAAGAAAATGATCTATTTAATAAAATATCCAGTCTCATAAGAAATAAGCGAACTTTAGTAGTGCTACGTAAAAAGAAAATTAGTTTCCCATATCTAATAGGTGTACTTTTATCTTCATTTAAATAAATTCCATTTAATTGATATCACTCGTATAATGCATACATACATAAATGTACACATTTCATATCCCCCAAGTATTTTCATTACTAAGAATTTAAAATGAAAAAAATAAACTCAGATCCAACGCACTAGCAATGACTTTTATTTCACCTTTGCATTTACTAGCCGGCGGTAATTCACTTTACTCCGAATTTTGTAATATACCTTTTTATTTCCAATGAGCGATAATTTCTTTATAATATTCAACTTACCTTTTTTAATGTTTAAATGCTAGTTGTTAAAATCTGTGATTTAATGCGGGAATGCAATCTGGAGTTAAAATACCACTAATACACAAACGATAATTCACGGATAAATGCTTTACTAGAGCAAGACTCAACGAACTGTCCAATTCCAACGAGAGTCTCTTGAAAACTAAACGAAGTGGAAGTAAACAATTTTGCAAGTTTTTTTTCCAGTGCTCCCAGATCTTTAAGCTTTCATCCCCAATTTGGAATTCTATCATTATGTTCTTCATATTCTAACGAACAGATATTCAATTTTAAATTTAAGGTGGTAAATAAAAAAGTTAATATGTAAAAAAGTTACTTATTATTATTTAAATTATTACAACTTAATTATTCCAACTTACTTATATTTACTAAATTTGGAGATATTTTTTAATAAAGTGTAAAAGATGTTTAACGTTAAAATGTACATTTTAACGTGTTTTGAAATTACTATTTTTGTAACACAGCGTTTACACTAGCGAACGTCAGCAGAATGAGAAAACAAATGTTTTCATATTTATGTTAATGTTTGGCAAGTAAGCCGTATTTCTGTTAATCTTATAACAATTTATAAATTACTGATAGCCGTAAAAGAAACACTAAGAATATTGTTTTTAATTGTATTTTGACACGTTTTATTAATAAATTTATTAATAGAAAACTCTAAATTGCACTTTTCCAAGTAGCACTTGTATAATTTTTTTAGCTGATTTGTCCACACATTTTTTTGACAGTTCATGTTAAAGGATTGGTGTCATGAGATTTCTCATAACAACTGTTTTATAAAAAATATTATAACACTGTGATAACACTAATTTAAAATCTACACTTAAGATAATTCTCTCAGCGATTGAATTTGACATTTACTAAAAAAAAAAAAATATTAGATATTATGTTACCTGTGACCCCATGTAATGGAATATATAACTTATTAATTATAGTGGTTCCACTTTAATAAAATTTTCTGTAAAAATTTCATCACACGAGTGCGACATAAAATATATATAAAGAACAAAGAAATATTTCGCTTGTTTTCTTTAATCTAGGACACAAATATCGAAATACGGCAACGAATACACAATATATTATAAGGGCCTCATTAACTTAGCTATATTTAAATAATCACATGAATATTAATTTTACAAAATTAGTATATTTTTTAAATGATACCATTAAACGCAACTATGTCGCTGTTGAATCGAATCAGCTGATCGTGTTGTTATTTTCTTCATTTTCCGGTAAATGTTAACGTTAAAAGTCTGCAGTTAACATTTTGTAAATCCGTTTTTATATTAATATTTATTAATTTGTTTTCTATTCACATATATTTAGTAAATATATTATTCTTACTTATAAAAATAACATAATTTTTGTTCTTACTTTTGATAAATAAGATATTACTAAATAATGGCTCCTTCTAATAAATTTATGGAATGCTTACAATTTGCCGCTTATAAACATCGTGACCAAAGGCGGAAGAATGCAAACCAAACACCATACATAAATCATCCCATTAATGTTGCAACCATTTTGTCTACTGAGGGTCATATAGATGATGAATGTGTATTAATGTCTGCTCTACTACACGATACCGTCGAGGATACGGACACTTCATTTGAAGAAATTGAAGTAAGTTTTGCAAATAATTTTAGCTTGCAGAACATTCTCAACATGACATGTTTCGTAATGTTACGCGTTACTTTTTTATTTCTTTAGGAACATTTTGGAAGCGATGTGTGCAATATTGTTCGTGAAGTAACCGATGACAAGTCTTTAGAAAAGCAAGTTCGCAAGCAATTGCAGATAGCAAATGCCGCTAATTCTAGTCCTAAAGCTAAGTTAGTCAAATTAGCTGATAAGCTAGATAATTTAAGAGATTTAGAAAAAGTACTGCCAATGGGTTGGACAGAGGTAACATTATCTTTTTTTATTATTATTAAGCTTATACAATTGTATGTATTTATATTTTGCTTTACTAATTAATTATCGATTTGCCTGTCTTAGGTATTTTTATGAATTCTTAATTAGATGCTGTCTGGCAAAATTTTGTTTAATTATGGTGAATCTATTTTTTCAAAGCAATTCACTTTTTTGCTTAGGCCTGATATACCTTATGACGACTTTTGGTTGCAGCTTTTTTTTTTCTTAGCAGTTACTTGTTTCTTAAAAAGATTGTTAATTGCTAAAAACTATTTGATTTAGTCCACATAACTTCAGTATTTAATATCTGATTATCGTAGATACATACTTTGAAAGGTACAAATAAAAAACTATCTTAACACAGGCTATATGTAACAAATGTAAAGTTCTAGTTGCAACTTAAAATTACATTCTATAAAGTGAAGTAGTTTGTCCGGCTGAAAGCATATTTTTGTTCACATGCTGTCAAAACATTTTCTTGAACAGCAGAGACTTACTAAAAAGAACGATCCAGGGATATCGTTAAACTTTATTTTATTGCAAAAAACATGCTTCAAAACGTATTAAAAATAATATATTTATAAATATGTTTAAATATTTTATGTTCATAATTGAAAAACGAAATATTTGATTATTAAAATTTTTAACAAAATAAAATATTTCGAGTATTAACTGTATTCAACTTTTGTTTACGTTTTTTTATATGGACATTTTTTGACATCTACAATACAATGTACAAAAAATATTGCCTGTTGTTTTTGTACAAAAATTAGTTGTTGTACAGGCAACTTCACCTTTTTTAGTTCACCATGATAAGAAATATACATTTAAACCCATTTAGCCCTTTGAATGTAGCCCTTTGAATCAAAAGTAAAATTTTTTTTGTTAATGATTCCAAGATGGATTTAAGGCATTGTGAATAATTAAGTAATTTTGAAACAACAATAAGGCTTGGAATAGAATAACGAAGTTGTGGTAGTAGCAGAAGCTAACGACCTAATAAGTAGTATAGCTTGAAATGGTGCGAACAGGATGTTAAAATCTTCTTTGTAGTTGCCAAATAACCTCTTCAACCGTTTAAAGAATTATGCAAGAATAATATATGAATTTTTAAACAAAATATGTATCAAATTGTTTAATAAATGCATTTTCAACTTTATATTTCTCTATAGAAACATTAAATTTGATGTTTAACATATTTAATATAAAACTATACTGAAAAGCATGGTAGCTCTAGTTAACATATATGTTATCGAAAATATATGTTTCGCATTTTGTTTTTAAATGGATAGAAAAAAGTTTGTTTCCAATAAAATTAAATTCAATAAAAATTTTTGTTGGCTCGTTTTCCATTTTGATGAAAAATTTTTTTGTCGCGCTACAAAGTTCTAGTTTTCAAATTTTGCGCTTCAGCTTCTACTACAGCGTTTACTACAACTACGTATTCTGTTCACATTACTTGAAATACCAGATTTTAACTTTAGATAGTTTGTAGCGCTACTCGTTACGTTGTACTACAGGTACTATTCTGTTCCCTACTTAAGAAATATTTAAAAAAATATATTTGAGTTATAAAGTTTATAGAATCATAATTTTAAATTGAGAATTAAAAATCTATAAAAATTACTTTTATTATACTTAGGCGGAGAAAATGGCGCACCAGTAATCGATTTTTTGATTAAATATTCTATGATAAATATTAAAAAAAATTGATTTTTGTTGTATAATATTTTCAGGAACGTCGAGATGAATATTTCAAATGGGCCAAAAAAGTTGTTGATAATTTACGTGGTACAAATAAGGAAATAGAAAATAAACTAGACGACATTTTTATAAAAAGACATTTATTGTAATTGAAATAAAAATAACAGAAAATCAAATGAGAATATATCATGAATTATTTTCGATTGTTTTCATAGAACTCATTCATAAAATCAGCCAATTTTTGCGTTTCATCTACAGTGACAGCATTATAAAGTGATGCTCTGATACCGCCGACGGAACGATGGCCTTTCAGTTGGATCATACCTTCACTTTCAGACTTTTTTAGGAATGCCTTTTCGAGATTATCATCTCCCTGAGGGTTTCCAATTCTAAATGGTATATTCATACGAGATCGAACGTTTTTATCCACAGGGCAATAGTAAAAACCATTAGATTTATCAATTATATCATAAATAAGATTTGATTTTATGTTTGATTTCTTGGACATGCCTTCTATTCCACCGTTGCGTTTGATCCATTGAAAAACTAAACCCATTACATAAATGCTGCGTTGTTAGAAAAATGCAGTTCAAATTACAAACAATATTAAGTTGCTAAGTAGAAAAGGATAAATATAAAATGTTAATACTAACCCAAAAGTTGGCGGTGTATTTAATAGAGAATCGTTTTTGTACATTAATGAAAAATTCAATATGGAGGGAGTTTCTTTAATCTGATGACCAAGTAAATCTTCACGTATTATAATCACAGTTGTTCCTGAGGGTCCAATATTTTTTTGAGCTCCAGCAAATATTATGCCATATTGTTTTACATCGATCTCCCGAGAAAGAAAATTGGATGACATGTCACAGACAAGAGGAACACCGTTTGGAATCTCGGGAACAAAATCAAATTCAACACCGTCAACTGTTTCATTGTCACAATAGTATACGTATGATGCATTTGGATCTAAATTCCAGGTCTCCAATCGTGGTACGGTAGTATATTTAGTAAATTTTGGTAAAACTAAATTCACTTTACCATACTGGGTGGCTTCCTTAGCTGCTTTCGAAGACCAAGAGCCAGTTACAACATAGTCAGCCGTTCCGGTATGCCCAATAAGATTCATACATACTGCAGCAAATTGGCCAGTACCACCGCCTTGCATAAATAAAACCTTGTAATTGTCTGGTAAGTTTAAAAGTTCTTTTAATGTATTGATGGCATCTTTATGAATTTTATCGTACGTAGGGGAACGGTGTGACATTTCCATAACAGAAATGCCACTACCATTGCAATTTAATAAATTTTGCTGTACTTCTTTAAGAACCTGAGAAAAATTTGCATACATACATACAAATATATGTAAATAAATATTTTTATAAAACTAGTTTAACTTTTCACTATTACATGAAATTTTTTTATTATTTATACCTCTTCGGGTAATTTGGCTGGTCCGGCAGCAAAATTGATAACCATTTTTATATCAAGCCCTAATCAATAATCTTTACTACCTAATTAACGGAAAAAATTACGACTGTTCGTCTGTATCCCACTTTTGTAACTGAGCGATCGTCGTTTTAATATATTCAACGTAAACATGAGCCGGTTGATTCTTTACATTGGAAAATTGTTGATTAATTGAGACACACAAACAAGTTCAATCAGCTCGAGTCAACAATAACAACATGCGATTTTATTTAGGAATAAAAAAACAAGACAGAGAGATATCTGTACAAGAAAAGAGAGTGAGAGTCTTCGAAACAAACATAACCAGTTATAATATTCAGTTCTTTGCCTCCAAAATATGCAATAGATGTGCACAATTTTTCTCAGCTATTTAAAAAAATGACAAATCATGTAAGTATACTCTTTTATTTATTAAAAATGCGATGGTTGTTTTATAATTTTAGTTCTAATCCATAAAAAAAGTTTGACACTCTTATGTAAGTCTAGCTAAACTTAAATATTGCTTTATGCCACATAGCACTTTTAGCATACAGCTTTCATTCCAAAGCTGAATTTGCCATTTTTTGTGGCAAAACAGTTGTCCTCTGAGAGCAAAATTATTTTTTCAATCTGCATATAAAAATTTGTCCGAAACAAATTAGTGAATCGAGCTTAAGTTTTTCTTACGTAAAATTAATTAAACGAAACAATTACACGTGATTTTTTTTATATTAAAATCTGTTTTTAAAGAGTTAATATTGAAGTACTAGACAACTGATGAATTTTTATTTAATATCTAATAACCCACACTTTTTTTAACAACGATATTTAATTTAAACATTTTACTAAGAGTTACTAAGAGTTTTAAATCTTGAAATTGTTGGACAACCTTCGTAAAAGCGTATACTAATTAAAATTACGTTTAATTTCAAAACGTATTGGTTATCAGTTCAGAATATTATTTTGTTAAAAAATAATCCATATAATTGTTAGTTTTCAATGGAATGATTTGTATAAATATGTTTTAAATACATTTTACAGCTTATCAGTTTAATATAAATAACGATAAGTTTACAAATTCGATTTTTTATATTTGGATGGAATTTAAATAAAAAAAGTTGTTAATTGGATACTATTTTTCAATTCAATACAGTGGGTCACATTCAAAGTGAGCCAGGCTATATTTTCGAATAAAATATGATTGGCAAAAGTATTAATTACTTTAATTAACTAACTTCAAAGCACAAAAAACAACAATTATTTTAGATACATTATCTACTTGATATACGAAACAACAAAAACTCAAAAAAGTGTGCAGAGACACTTCTCACTGAAGTTAGTCACAAGAGGTAAATATATTTTATACTTAATATTAACTATTTATTAGGCCACCTTTTACTGAAATAGCAGTTTGGTAATCGGTTCCAAAAAATTTTGAGTGTACGAGGAAGAAATTACGCCCCATTTTGATTGTAGCACATCGAGAAGGTTTTGTTGTGACGTTAATATTTAGGACGTAGCTGCATCAATATTTATTTCAAGTTCTATTTTTCAGTAATTCTCTAAAATATTCTTTACTTTTTGTACCTGATGTCTAATGCCTAAGTAAAGGAAACTGCCTGGTAGATTGAGAACATAAGAACGTATTGAAAAAATTTGTTAGGCTAACGCCATCTGCTATAGTTTCAATTTAATTAGCAACTTTTAATTCTTGAATATTGTATTTAAACAGTATTAAGGTTAACAACCTTTGATTGAAATAACTTCGAAAATTCCACTGTAAAGAGAACTGTAAAGTTTTTCAATATAATTCAACGAAATGGTGGACCAAGCATGTTTGAAGTCTTCCATTAATTTAGTTTTTGTGTTGTACTTTTCCAGACTAATACACTTTCCTAGTCATCCATCTCTAGAAGTTATTGATTATATTTAGGTCAAACGAGTAAGGTTGGCATAAACATTTTGGCTCTGAATCAATGATTTCACGGATCAGGTTGTATTGGTTAAAGCACTTTGGATTCCCAAATATGTTTAGAAAGTGTGGAAAAGCCGTTTTCAAATCGCTATTGTAGTTCACCGCTTTCATACGCGATGTTAAAAACTGAAACTCACAGGTGCCATAGTAGAATATTGCTACCCACACCATCACTCCCCATCTTGTATTGCGTTGTAATTCTTGAAGGACACATCACACATAATGATTCTACAACATAACCTGATCACGCGCAGTGTATGCATGTATGTATAAGACCCTATGTATATTTGTGTGCTCTTGTTTAATGTTAAGGATGAAAAAAATAAAATTGTATTTGCATATGTTTTTCAAAATCGCATAACTGTCTTACTTAACTAATAAAATAATATTATTTACTTGTGGCGCTTGAACATAATCAACTAAAAATTTATTATACATCACTTATCGTAACGCTTTAGTTGCAACGTAACAAACCAAAGTTATGGGCAACACTACAATCGATTAGTGGTGAAATTCCTTAAAGTCATTAGCGAGTAATTTAATTTTATAACAATGTTTCAAAAACAATTTTTTGAACATTTGAAAATTTTGAGTTGAGACTGTTCATGATATTCTATAACAAAGTATGTACAGTAAAAGCTTGATAATTCAAACAATTGATTTCAGCCGTGATTCGGATTATTAAATTATTATATATAATTAATAGGTTAACACAGTTCTTTGTACCATGGTTGGCAAAAACAAGATGTGAAGATGTGCATAATATTAATTTTATTTAAATGGTCCAGTACTTTGGGAGTAAAAAAAAACGAATATAAAAATCTTACTAACACATAGAGAGAAAAAAACATTTTTTTGTATACAAATAAAAAACAAAAGAAAATATATATGTGTGTACCTTTTTGTTTACTTGTCATATATATAAAAATAAATTACAGTGTGTCAAGAATGAGTTTACACATTGAAAATAATTAAGTACTTACAACTTCATCACTTACCTTCTTTTGAATTTATTACACATTGTAGTAGCTTTTTTAACCAATTATTTTCTATAAATCTTCTATTACTGCAGTTAAAATGCTTTTTGATCGGAGTTTAACCACTTTCGCACTACATGCGAATTATTCTTAGAATCTTTGTTTTGATAAAATTCAAATTGTAGTTTGTTGTCGAATTTCCTAGTGCTGCTTATCAATTGGGCTTTTAAAACGTCTTGATTTTGCCGTGCATTCTATAAAAGCAAAGTCTTCTACGCTTTCCCTTGAGACACACCCTTAAACCAATACTGAAATTTTGTATTATATTCTTTTCTTTTTTTAAATATGTTCTTTTCTAACGATGTCGAGGATTTTCTTCATACGCTTGACGGTCGTTAAACATACATAATGGCAACAAGAAAACGCTTTTCTATGTTTTCTGCAGATAATGATTTCCTATGTGCTGGTCTTGATTATTATTTATATTTTAAAACTGCCTACTGAACCGTTTAATGACAAGCAACAATACCACACTCATCTTCAAGCTCTTTTACAAATGTTCCTGTGGAAATTTGAGCGTTTTGTGCGGTTGTTATAATAATAATACGCTATTCATGTTTACTAATTATGGTCTTAGGACCAGCAAATTACCATTTCAATTTTATCTTCTTTAACTTCAACCAACCGCTTATTTTAGCTCGATTTTGTACATTGTAAATTGTTTTTCACTGAAAGCATTTTGATAACTCGGCTATACCCTTTTAAAAATGATCATTATAGTAAATCAACTGAATGACATTGTAAGATAACCTTTTTCGTGTTATCTTTGAAATTGTGTAGTATTGAATCAAATGAGATTTGCATTACAAAAAATTATCACCAACTTATTTACAACATTAACTAACTCCAAACAAACATTAACTAACTCCAAAAACAACAGCAAAACACATCTGAGTAAAAAATAATAGGTATGTAAGGAGTTATTTGACACTAAAGAAATTAATTAATATTAGTTTTTGTTGTATTTTTCTCTGAATTTGCAATAAACTGGAGTATTTTTGGTCAGAATCCTTTGAAGATACTAAATAAATTATCTATGACATAAAGTATGTATGTAGTAACACACCCTGACATTTTATTGCCAATTAAATTTAAAAAAAGCTTATTATTTTTATATGTCTAAACCCATTCTTGACATACCGTATTTAGATTAAAAACACTTTTTTTTTGGAAAATTTTATTTTGTATTTGTAGGCTTATATAAAAATGTACTTGAAATCTATTTGGAAAGTATTTTGTATGAAAAATTTTAAATAAAAAGAAATTAGAAATTAGATGCTAGGATGCGGCTGATTGTGTCAGGCGCTATGTACACTAGTATTTATTATTTATTTAAATAAATAATGAAAGAACAAAAAACAAAATAGAAAACATGTGTGCATTTTATAAAAAAGTGATAACATGATTCATTTTTACAAGTCATGAAAAAGTAACAATAAAACCCTTAAAGCTAACAAAATTGTTTGTTTTTGCAGTAAAAAAAGAGACAAAAATTATGTTTTTGGAATAACAATTAATAGAGATTTCCATTATGCAACAGCTTGAAAGCAATCTGGATTAAAAAGTTACAATCAATCCGGATTATAAACTACACAATGGAATAAAAAAATTATGTTCGGGATACCGAGAAATTCTGATTATTAAAGACCGAACTATAAAGGTTTTACTGTAATTAAAAATTCATAATTATTTAGATAACTTTGTTTATTTTATTTTCATTTCGTATTGCTAACAATATATATATTTTTTAAATAATTTACACTGTACATATCGATGACGTCACAATCATATGCTAAGTCTAAAAAGTGAGCTTTTTAACAAAAGCTCTGACAGTTTGAATTATATACAGTGGTGGCAAAAATAATAGGGACAAAAAATGTTTGATATATCTCTATTTTTTTAACTTTAGGAAAATATGTTAACTTACAGATATTTCAATTGTTTATACAAAAATATAAAAGCGAAAAGTCAGGCTCATTGTATAGGGACGTTTTGCATAATATGGTATACGTATGTATGTATTGTCTACATATTACCATCAAATCTCTATACTTTTTTATGTGTGGAAGATGCTCATCCTCTCGTCTCGTTTTGTGGTCTTGAAATACTCAATCTTATTTTTAAAAACATATTAGAGGTGTTCTATAAGACCTGAGTGTTATAATTACGATTGAAATTCCTTAAAAACTATATGATAGTCTTGAAATCTAGTCCTAAAAAATTTGATTGTAATTCTTAAAACCAAAGAATGAGCAAGAACGATGTGAAATACCTTTAAAAAGGTTGATATTTCGCTTCCCCTGAAATCTGTGTGAATATTGTTGGTTCCATGAATCCGCGACGATAAGAAGTAATACATGCAACACAAATATTTTTTACAACATACAAAACATACAGTGGCTGGAAAAAATAAGTTGTCAAGACCAATGTTTCAGAAATGGGGCACAGTAGATTCTATTTTCGTGTTCAAAAAATTTTTTTCTTAATTTGTGTCATTTACATACTTCGTAGTTTTAAACTAAAATTTAGTTTATAATAAAAACAAATCTTATTTAATTTTTTAAAAAGAAACAAAACTATACCATCGGAATTAATGTTGAAAAGTAAGTTTTCAATAAATTAATATCCGCAATATCCAAACGTTTGAGTGACCACTTTTTCCAGTCTGTGTTTTACGGAATCCACGAACTTAAAGCACTTATCCCGCAAAGAATTATCGAATGTCAAAGATATAATCTTTCATATCTTCTTTCTTTCTAACGACCTAAAAATAAGTAGAAGTATACTTGCATGTAAGCTGTTCGTTAGGGTTACGACACACAAAACCATACCGCAAGAATATTTATCATCTGTCCCAAGCACCCTAAGCCAAAAATTTGGATCCTTTAATATGTGTTCTTTTTAATATATTCACTATTTCTGTTTGTTTGTCTAGCTTATATAAGCAATTTTACCAGTAACCTGACCTTGCTTATAGATTTGACACAATCGAAAACGTATTGTATAGATCTAAGATAAATTTTTGCCCTTATTTAACAACGCAAAACTTTGGCGTTGATTCGAATGGGTCAGCATTGAAAATTAGTAAAATTTGCATATTAAGTTTTGCAGAGGCTATTTTATTTTAAATGTTATTACTAACAGTTAGCTCTTTGTCATTCAATTGTCTAAATTAACCACTTTTAAATTGATTTAAAAATATCCGAGGAGAAAACAGATATATACTATTAAAAAATATCAAAATTTTTTTTTATAAAAAATTGACTAATTTATCTATATCTATAAAATATTTTTTATTTGATTTAAGTATCATCTCATATAACAACATACTGACACTTTAGCTGACAATTTATTTTTGCAACGTCTCACCCGCAGCTATATCAATAGAATGTAGTACCAATTCCACATTTTTTAACCAAATCGCACCAAAATCCACGTGTTTTTATTTTCATTACGATGCTTCAAAAATATGTGAAGACAACTAAAGGAGAACTAAAGTAGATTCTGCGATCACTTTATAAACCAAGGTTTGCTTTGACAACTTATTTTTTTTTCACTTGCTGTATGTATGTATATTCTACTTATTTTTTAAAAGCGTAAAAAGATCATAAACGTGCTAAGTTGACTTAGCATAATATAATTTGAAGGCATCGATATGTATGTATGTGTGCAGATGAGTTTTATATGAAAATCAATCATCAATAAACAACATTGCAGAAAAAGGTCTCCAGGAGGATCCAGCCACGCAGTCCCAAGACAATAAAACTTACGCCTTACCCATAGTAGGCCTGTTGCGGACTTTCGTATCATGAAGAATTCTAAAAATAAACCTTCACTCAACGAGATATCGGTTTCCTGTAATCGTTCATCATTAGAAACTTAGTTGCCACAAAATAGTTCCTAAGGTGATCCTCCAACTAATGTCATTGAAGAAGTTTACGTCCGGTGCTAAGTCACACGTCCTAATCTAGACAAAAGCAGGGTATGTACAGAGGAAGTTTTCCAAGGTTTCAACAGGTTTTAAACTCTAATTCAATTTGAATAGGTCCTTAGAGATATCCCCAGCGGAGAGTCCCATAGAATCATTGTGAGCTTGCCTCCAGTCTCATTCGTCCAAAGAGCCACATGAGGCCCGTTAGCACACTACCTCAATCACGCCTCTGTCGCCTTCAGGATTTGCATTTTTCAAGTTCGGTCTCTGGATTTTCAATATAAGACCCCCAGTCCATTTTATTCCCATATTGTCTAATTGGGATCAGAGTCTCACAGTTAGGTTCGCCTCAGATGTGCGGTCGGACTTCGTTCTTTGTGTAAATCCACTCAGAGAATCAGAGATTCATTGATGACCACCCAGTCTATTGGTCATTTTTATATTGTTCAATAGCAAGGAAAAATGCATTTTCTCAAAAACCTTTTCAATGAATATATAAATACTCTTGTAAATACTCTTGTAATAAAAAAGTTTATTAAAAAAGTTAAATTTGTAAGATAATTTTAAAGCAAAATCAATTTGTATTAATTTAATACAGTAAAATGAATTATATAAGAGTGTATAATATGAACCATGATTTTACAATTAAATTTCTTATTGAAATTTATTGACGGCTTTGAACTTTTCCAACAATGTCGCTCCAGAATTTACCATAACTTTTTAAGACTGTGCCACTAAAAAAATATAAATTAAAATTAACAAGACATGATTATGAAATATACTTTCTTAGGCTTATATGCATAAAAAATAAAATATATTTAAAATCCTTTTAAAGAAAAATGTAGTATTAAAAGCATTTCAAACGCATTTAAAATTTTATGAATATGGGGGTTAAGGCTGTATAATTATGAATAGTTGGGTATATTAAAATCATAACATTAATTTGATCATTTTCATCATTAGTGATGCGTATACATACATACATACATAAAAAGCGATAAAACTAACAAAATTCAATTGTTGTCAAATTAAGCCATTGACACACATATTACATACGGATTTGTTTGAAAAGTCATCGCTAGTTGCTGTTACCTCTGGTATTTTTCATTAAATACAACCATCAATAAAGCAGTGAATGTATAACTCGCAATGCATACATATGTATGCAATGCTATGTGTGTTTCTACTTACATACATATACATACATATTAGGCCTCCATTTCTAGGAAAAACAAACCTATTGCTTGGTTAAAAAATATTTTTTTTATCTTTAATGTATAAAACGTTGCAGAAGAACAAATGCAATCAAAATAATAGAAATTTTTATGGCATTTATGCACCTAAAAACACGGTGCATTAAAATGATATTATTACCTTATTAGAAATATGTATGATGAATGTCATGTTTTATAAATGATCAGGATCGAGATTTAAGTTAAAGTGTCATCGATCTCATTTTCTTTTAAGATTTAGATTTTCATATTTTTTCAATTAAATGTTTTATAAACTTTTCTATTAAATATTTTGCAAGCCATGTATGTAAAGCGTAAATTTTTTTCTATTTGATTTTTCAGTGTAAATGTTCAGTAAGATTTGCCATTCACAATGCATAGACTAACAAACGAATAACTCTTGCAAATAATTGAATTTTATTATCCAAATTTGCGCTGTGTGAGAATGTGTTTCTATCGAAAAATAATCTTCAAAACAGCCAGAGGCAGTTCAAGAGCTGCCAAAGGACCCCGAAAGATGTAGTATTTGGTGCGTTCTTTGGTTCGTTGGCATCAGTGGACCGTACTTCTTCAGGAACGATGAAACACAGTCAATGAAGTAAGGTACCGTGCGAAGAGTACTGACTTTTCTTTTGCCAAATATGGAAGAATTGGACTTGGTTGACATGCGGTTTCAATAAGATGGTGCCACAGCCACATGACATGCGATACCATGATCATTTTGAGCTTGAACTCCACTAGACTATATTTTGTGAGGATACGTGAAATTTCTCGTGTACAGAGACAAGTCAGTCACAATTCCACCTGTGGAAGGTAACATTACAGGTGCCATTGATAAGATATCGGCCGAAAAAAAGTATGCTAAAATTGCAACTGATGGATGGATCACCTAGGTGTAGCATAAAATGACCTTTAAAAAATAAATGGCAGGCAAAAAAAATATTTCATTCACTTTTGCAAATTTTCTGTGTTTTACAATTTTCAAAATACTAACGGTTAAATAATGACCCGTGACATAGAATCCACTGATTACAATCGCCATTAATCAAATCTATTGTATGCTTAAATTAAATCATTAAATTTGTATGCTTAAAAATAATCGAAATTCGTGGTTATTTATTTTTAATTTTCTACTTTTCATTTACGTTTAAATAAAAACCAATTTTCGCCATGACTGAGATGACATGATGGTTGATTTTGTAAAGAAAATGTGATAAGAATTTTATCTCTGTATTACACACTCAAAATAAAAAAGAATATTAAATCAAAAGTTTTTTGCTTTTGTTTGTAAGATTTGCAGAAATCCCACATTCTATAATAAATTAATATTATTTTGTAATTATATTATGTATTTAATAAAATTTTTTAAATGGGAATATTTTTAAAGAAAAAACAAACAATAATGTAATTTATACACTTTTTTTATTTTAAATGAATATGTCGGTAAAATGAAGATGTCGGTAAAATAGTACTCTTATTCTGTTGTAGTCAAACAAACAATTATTTACAGTCTATCTATATAAAACTATTTAATAAGGCATAAGGTATTGAATAAGAAACCTTAACCAATTTGGTATAGACTTTTGAAAATTTTGATGACCGATGCAAATTAACAAAAAAAAAAAAACTTTATAAATAACGATAATGTTGTGAAAAGAAAATTTTTAAATTTCTTGACAATTTATGTTCTATGTTGTATGTTCTATAATTTTAAGCCCATCTGTTTCGTTCCTTGTTTTCAAATTATATGTAATTGTGCAACACTAGACATTATATTAAGCAATTGCAATTCATTCAATGAAAAAGTTAAACCTACATACATACATATGTATGTATATGCCTTCAAAATCAATTATAGTTATATATTCTGTAATGAGCTGAAAAGAAAACATAACGACTTACGTGAAGTAAACACGTCCGCGTTTGTTCTGCGGAGCTTTCCATATAAGCTTGGCTCCAAGTTTATCACGATTATCTCCATGCGTTATTGCCGAACATTCTGGTATAGTGTTTGTATTTTCACTGCGTTGCCATTCGCCAATCCATTCATTAGAATCCGCATCTCTAGCTTGCAGGAAAAAACCACGAAATAATTCTTGTTTACTATGAGGATAGATAACAACTACATGAGGGAACAGGAATTTAATACATATTCTTTTATTGACTTTTTGTTTTTAAGTTCGAAAAACGGACCTGTGACCTCTTGACCTGGGTGAAATGTTTCCGAATTGGCTACCACTTCGTATGGATTAGTATCGAGCGATTGAGATCTAGCCTGACCGTGATTTGGTTGGTTTGGACGTTTCTTTACGCACGTATCTGCTGGTGCACCATCAGGAAATGTTTTTACCACAATGATTAAAGAAAATATGCAGAGGATTTGAATGACACTTGAGAAAATCATTGCAAAATATGACAAAATATTTGTTTTTTTTTATATTCTTCTAATCAATAGTACTTGAAATGGATTTTATAATTTTTTTTTTAAAGATGCGTTCCGATGCGTTTTAACTGAATTCTGTATAGAAAATCTTTTACGTTGCCTTAAGGCCTGCGCTTTTATTAAATTGATTTTGCTCTTAATGTAGAAGCTTTTATAACTTTATTGTTGGTTTGTTAGTTGGTCTTTCAAGATTAAAGTTAAAGCTTGCCTTCAAAAATCTGACCAAATTTTGTGTGTATCGAAAAACGTCTGAAAAAGCTTTTGTTTTTGCCTTTATGTTTTTAAACTCATTGGAAAAAAGAGCAATTGCAGCGTTGAGACAAAAAAAACTTGTCATGTCAAGAAATGATTCTGTTTTTATTCCTATGATTTTATGCTTATAAGAAATGCATATTTAGCAAGAAAATCTTGTCTGTTACACATCTAATGGTGTATTTCTAAGTTTTGATATTTTTTTATTTTTATTTTTTTCATTTTTCTAATAATGTGTGTAACCAGTTTTTAATTAATAAATTTTGTACCCCTACGGAAATACTTTTAACAAGTAAATTTGAAACAAGCGAAATATTTTAAAACAAATACAAGTATTTCATTTACTTTTAACTGGGTCATATATTAATGCCGGTCAACCAACCAGCCACCGTGTCAGCCAACCAATAAAGGAAATACATTTATTTACAAATTAACGATAGCACAAAAGCCTTTACTGCTATTAAGCATGTTTGTTATTTAAAATATATTTACAATAAAGAATGCTTTTGATCTCTAATATTGTGGTATATGAAGCAAAACAGTATAGATCAGATATTTAAAATAAATTTCTAAAGTAACAAGTAAATACGATGCGTCGGCCGGTCTTATCGTATTTTGGAAAGATTGTAAAACAAAAAATATTATGAGTTACTGATTTTCTTTTAAAATAAAATTAATAATTAATAATCATTAAAAACTGTCGCAGAGTGATTACTAATTGATTTAATTTCTTAATAATAAACAACGATTACTTACAAGAATAATTTTTACATTTCGTATACTACAAGACTTTAGTACTGATATGATGACTTTCTTTTCGTATTTTTTAAGTTTTTCTGTCCACTGCCAACTTGCCCAATTACGCCTACTTTTTGTAGATGTATATTAATAACGAAGTTACGTGAACGCAGTTTAGAGACGTCTACTATTTCAATTCTCAAGATATGCAAAAATCAATATTTACTATGGATGGAAGGTGTTAATTTCACTTTTCCCGTTACACACAAATTTAGAAACTCTTACTGTTACCAACGTCCATTAGGAATTTTTATATTTTCACTTATTAAGGACCTTTTTTACGCCTTAATGAAATTATGAAAAAATTATCCGAATTGGTAGAGTTGCTATTAATTTTTGCTATTAATTTTTATTTACGTATATAAATGCTATATATAGATTAATATTATTATTATTATTCTTTTTAAATAATCTTAATTATTGTTAAGCACAGAACTATTTCTATTAATCATATCTGTTAAGAGCAATAATTATTATATTATATTATTATTATATATATAATATGTAGTATGTAAGTACATCCGCGAAATTAAACATGTTTTTCATCCAGCTGAGAAAGATATTTTTTAAGAGGAAGTGTAATGCCATAGATTTGGTAACTAAAGTTTGCGAAGACCTATTTCAATTTTACTATTGTATATACATATTTAGACGTTAACATTATAAGCACAATTCTACGATTTTGTTACCATCTTTAACTACATATTCTCTCATCCTTCGATTTGCACAATACTTTTTTTACATAATTTTATTTTGGTTTTCGTTAAACATTGAGTTACATATTTAGAATTTACCTTTATTTAAACGAATTTTATTATTTTGAATTTATTAATTTTAAGAACTTTACACATACGTATATGCATATGTATACAGTAACCGCCGTCGCCTCAATTTACGTTGTTGCAATTACCGTCGTAAGTTTTTGTTTGTCTTCTAAGTTCGGTTTGCGCGGTTATTCGATTTACGTCGCCTCAGTTTTTATCAACAAAAGGGGAATTCTCTGCCTTCTCTTGGTACTAATTCTTACATTTTTAGTTTTCCATTTCTGTATTATACTGTTTGCATGTATGATACGTATGTCCCACAAATCGCTAAAGTGTAGATAGATTAAAGTACGTCTTTAATAGTTAAAATTCGCTTAAAACTTTATTTTGAATTATACTGAATGTTAATTTTATGCTTCTTTTATTTAAGCAATTCTTATTATTTTAGTTTATTTTTCAGATAAAATATTTTCTTATGGGGACTGTTTGATACCCGAATTACGATGCCAAATAAAAACATGCTAAAAAATAAGTTTTTGAGCATTTGAATGTTTTTTTTTTTCGATTTACACGATTTTTTATATAAATAATTTCTATCCTCGATTCGCACGAGTTTTTCGAGAATGTAAATATCGTGTAAGTCGAGGGATAGGTTTACATTATTGTAAGTACAATTTGTTCTGATGTTGACTCAAATGTGTTAAAAAATATTATTGAGGAGAAAATAGCACGCTAAGACAGTGGAAACAAGTAAATAATTTGTACCGCAAGTAGGGATGCAAACCATGTATCGATGTTTAGAAAACATCGATATATGTACATATGTACTATACAATATATAAAGTGCAAATATAAAATTTGAATATTGGCGACTTCAAAATATTTGTAGTTCAGTCAATAGTGGTCAATAGTATTCTCGTTTGTATAGACTGAATATATGTACATATGTATGTATATAATCCTATTTATTTGTAGGATTGTGGTACGTAGAAACATATAAAATACCATATCGAATACATTTAAAAATACATATATACATACATAAATATAAAATCTAAAGAACCTTTATTGGCAATATTCAATCAAGGATTGTTTTCTTTTCTTATATTCGTTAGTAGTACATATATTGTAATATTGCAATATTCATTACATAAGTATTTGATTTAAAAATCCTGTATTATTAATTATGTATGTATGTATAAACAAAACAAGCATAAGTTCATACCTATTCTTCGTTCAAATGAAAAACAGAAGTACAACAGGAATTTTGATTCAATGTTTTGTTGGGTTATATTTGCGGCGAAAATTTTCTAAAAATGTTAAGACTCAAAATGTTTATATTTTCCTTGTCATTCGAACAAATTTTCTGTTTTAACCCTAAGAGGAGCCAATGATATACCAAATAGAAACTTAAAATAGTGTTTTCACTACTTTAATTAGTGATTATAAAATGAGATGCCTTAAAGTATGCAACGTATATGGTATTTATAATTAAATTCTTAAAAAATTTAGCTTCTTAATTCGCTTTTAAAAAAGGCACTGTAAGATAAGCAAAAAATAAGTGAATAAATTAGAAAAAAAAAACAAAAACAAAACTGTGTCAAACTGCATACTTTAGTCAGAAAACCAATGAATATTTTTGATTTGTTTTTCGATATGTAAGCAAGAAAATTTGTGGTTAACGCATGCGCCGAATTTTGAAAACACGAGACTGTAGAGCGAAAAATTAGCAATGAAATATACGGAAACAGGACACAAGTTTGCATATTTTTTTTACTAAGGAAAATTAACATCATACGCTGCCGTCACTATTCAGATGTAAGTGGGCTGTTACAACGCTTAAACGTTTTATTTTAAAAAACGGTTAAAATATTGTATAAATAAAACCCATATTATAAAAGAAAGAACATAACAGAACAAAAATAAAAACAAAATAAGTAAAGAATATAGCACAGAAAATAAAGAAAGAAATATACATGTTTTTTATTATTACAGTGGCCTAATTTTAAAGGCAAATTTAATACAGAAGAAACAAAGAAAAAAATTCATTGGAGAAAAAGATTACTTGCTAATAACGGTATTTAAAAAGTAAATCTCAAAATATAACATAAAAAATTTACAAAAGGCTTATATATATATATATATATATATATATATATATATATATATGCACATATATGTACATATATATTTATATGTACATATATATTATAAATGTATAATATTATATATGTCTTATATTATATTATATTATGCACATATGTATACTTATTATCCTATGGAATACTTACTTCACATATATGTTACAATATTGATACAATATTTAAAAGAAACTGATTTAACACATTTTTAAAAAATATTTTCAACATTCTATGATTTTATATAATAGTGATGGATAGATATCTTAAGTGATTTGAAAAATAGTTGTAAGAGCTTAAACTCAATAAAATTAAAGTTAAGGCGAAATAAAAATTAAATAAAACTAGAGAACTAAGCAAGAAAACTTCAATATTTTCACGTGACGACTATGTTTCTTATAACCCTTATCGACTATTTAAGCCAGTTATTTGGAGCCATCCATCCAAACACAAATAACTATGTGCCATGTCATGTCATGCTACGCCATTCCGCGACAAGAATTACCAGCTTCTATTCAATTATAGTATTCGCATTCGCGTAAGAAAACATTGGGTGTCGTTTACCATCGTCCCACTTCCATCTCGTTTTGCATTTGCTTATTATTTTATACATTTTTATTTACTTACTGACTCCATTGCCTTATATGCCTACTGACGGTGTTATTTATTTTATTATTCCTTGTATTGTTTGTGTGTGTGTGTGAGAGAGAGAAAGAGGGAGAAAGAGAGAGATAGAGAACTGGGTACCTATGCATGTTTGCGTATGTGTGTATATGCAAAAAAGAAGGCAATATTTGTATTTTTTTTTTTTGTATTTGCAAGTATAATCATGCATATTGTATGTATATACATATAGTACGTAGACAAGTGTGTGTTAGAGGGATTTTTCCAACGAATGATTCATAAAGAACGCAATAATGTACATATGTATGTGTGTATGTACATGTGTATAAAAATACAAAAGAACGATAGTATTATTGATGAAAATAAAAGAAAATACCAACCAAAACAAAACGAAGCAAAGCGAAAACACATGTCCCTTTTCTAAAAAGCACATTTACTTACATACTCATTCACGCATAGACGAACAAATTCACTTATGCATGGGCAAATAAGAAGTACGAGTCAATATTATTTGATGGGAGGAGATAAGCTTAAATCTTATTATAGAAATAATAAATAATATTACGAAAAATTAAACATCATAAAAACAATAATCATTTCAATATAAAATAAATATTACAGTTCTGTCTGTCAGTCATCATGGTGTAAATATTAACGTGCAAAAATGTCATTTCACTCCAAGTGTGTTCGTTATTGCTGTTTTTCATTATTTACTTCGCTTTAAAAGCATTAAAACGTATGTATGTATAACTCGACTTTTTATATATATTTTTTTTAATATTAAATAAAGTTATTAAAAAAGAATTCACTCATAATGTTATAACTTGTGATCGTTGCAAGTTCATTGGTTTATGGAAACTTTTTCAATTAGAATAGGCTGTTGTATATAATATAAAGTAAGTCTATTTAATTTTTTTCTAATTTACAATTTAATTTGCTTCGTTTTATATCATATAATATGTAAACATATTTTTGTTCCTCATGTGGTTTTATATTTTTGAATGCTCTAATCCACTTTGTGAATCCGATAAGCCTAGTTCGAACTCCAAGTGTAAGGTAGTCGATCATGGATGATCACGTATTTGAAAACTCTATAAGTTTAAAATAAATTTCATTTTATAAGCGTGCATTATTAATTTGAAAATATCAAATTTTAAACATAACTTCAGTTAAATCAATGTTAATAAAAATATCTCTTAAAAGGAGAAATACAAATTTAAAAAATTTAGCAGTACATAAATACTAAAACCAACAAATTTTTAAAACAATTAGTTCCATTTGCAATATTCATATATATTGTTTTATAAGGAATTATGTGTGAATTTTACATACATTCAATACCTTCTAACATATGAACATACTTATTTATTTTCACTTTATTAGAAGCAGTGTTGCCGTTGGACTTTTTTGCTATTTGGTTACATTTTCTTGAAGTAAAAAAATAAAGATAATAGGGGAAATCACTATTTGTTGCAAACCTAGCATATCTGCTAAATTTTGCTATGTCACAACAACAAATTACTTGAAAGTGGCATTTGTTACACTTATGTGTATTTGCTACACATAAAAGCATTGTAACTTTGCTATACTTAAACAGCCATGTTTTTATTTTGTTTATATACCTATAACACTTAAGCCTGTTTTTACACGGTAGACAAATTCTAAACGATACCGTATAAGAAATTATGTAAAGACAGGGTTAGGAATAAAATAAACAAAATATTGAAAAATATTTTTTTTGGCAAAATTTTCAAAAAATATTTATATATTTTAATATTTTTAATTTGCTAAAGGTTCCATAAAAGAAATTCACTCATTGTTGCTGAAAATCAGAGTGCAAATTTACAACAAAAAGTGATTTCCGCTAATGATTTAATTTTATTTTTATTACTCAGTTTCTTACTGAGCAATAACTTAAAAAACGGACATTTTGGGCTTTTGTTGTGACTATGCTATGCTTCATAGAGTAATGCCTTCAAATCATCATCTCCGAATATTTTTTTTTTTTGACCTGAGCAGTTTTACTTTTTTGGGTCGGAGTCTTCACTTCTGAAACGCATATATTTTCCGCAGGTTGAGATCAATGGAATATATTCAGGATAAACCTCGCTCAGCAGTTCAAGCTAATACAAAAAATATATACAACAACAGCTCTTATGAATATAAAATTATTTTTTTTTTTTGTTAAATCTTGTTGCATAGTTTTAATAAATATTAAAATCCAGCAAATGAAATCAATTATATACAAATTATTTGTAAAAAAGTAAGATTGTGTTAAAAAAAATACACAGAAAAAGTCTGCATACAAAAGTGTATGCACATTCTTAAAATCTTATTTTTGGATATTTATAACAGCATTAGCATTATATTAGTGTTTAGTGGATGGTCTGTTGTTTTGAGAACCACAGCCAATCTTTTTTGCATGGAATAAACCAGTTTTGTGATCACTTCCAGTGATATTAATATAATTTTTGAACGCGAATTTTTTGCTTCAACAGATCCCATAAATTATGGATGGGATTGAGATCTGGGGAATGTGGTGGCAAGCGCAACTGTTTTGGAACATTATGAAGCAAAAGCGTTCTTAGAATCAGTACCTTATTCAAATAAAACCCAGTTTCGTTAAATTTTGCTTCCAGTTGACCTTTAGAATGTCTAAGTTAGCTCTCTTGGCCAAAGTGGACTCTATAATTTGCAAATTGTATACCCCGTTAACCGGTACACACCCCCTAACCAAACACCTCCACCACCGTGTATGACCGTGTCGAACAAATTAGCTTTATTTAGTGCAGTACCAGATTTTCTCCCCACGAATTTACGACTTTTTATTATAAAAATGCAATACTTACTCTCATACAAAAAAATAATAACCCTTTCCAAAATTCTAATGGTTTAATTAACAGCTCTCCACCGCACAACATTCTTCCTTGACTCTTTTGAATGATCCTGATCCTTTTATTATAAAATTTTGTTAATTTTGTTTTCACTTCAACGCTACTATTTGGTTCCGGTATTTTGCGAATTTTAATATATCTGTTAGTAAGGGTCATTGAGCCAAAATTGTACACATTTTTTTTTTTAAAGTTCAGAACAAATACGACTTGTACCAAGTTTTTTTTTGTTGGTCTATATTCAGCCAATTTTGCTATAAATTCCATACATAAAATTATATCTAATCTTTTTTGTAATAAAATTTTGGTTATTTTTGGTAGGTATTTATTGAAATTTGGTTACAAAAAAATCTTAGTTGTGGCAACACTGATTAAAAGCTACTTTATATGCATTTTGTGCACACTGTATAAAACAAGGATAATTACATACATACATACATATGTATGTAGAATATGCTTGCATGTGTCACTGTGTTTATTTGTGTACATAGTAAATATGTTCTTTTTTAGTTTTTTATTGGTTTTGTTATTCTATCTTGTTTTTTGTGTTTAATATACTTTGTCGTATTTTGTTATTATATTTAGTTTTTTCCGCCTCAATTAATTAATTCGATTTTAAATTTATTTATTTTTTTAAATCTTTTTATAAATTCATATTCATTTGTGTCGTTATAGTTATAGTATATTATGTAGCCTGATTAAACTTGTCGTGTCGTTGTCGCACGTTTTCTTCTTTACCTATTACATTTTCATTATTTGTGTTGAACGGAAGCGAAGTACCCTTTTTCGGGTTTTGATTCAGAATTTATAAATAATTTAGTTGCTCACTGCAGCATTACGAACTACAATAGCCCTTCATCAGGGCTCGGTTTTATTTAAATTGTAAATGTACATATGTATATGTACATATATGAGTGGTGCTGTGAGCCAACAACTGAGTAAATAAACATAAAAAGTGTGATATACTAGGGGCCCACTAGAAAAACATAACCTGTATGTTATGTAGTATAAGTGTGTTAGCAGTTAGACGACATTAAAGCTCCATTCAAAATTTATAAATTTCATACTACAATTGTTAGTTATTTCATTCATTTTCTCACTTACACATATATACACACACACGAAAGTAGTTCCCATAAATAGTACAAGTGTTACCATTGTGTTAATATTACAGTGTGAATGTTAAATAGGGACATACATATGTACGTGTACGAATATGTATGTATGTGTTTACGTGGTGGTATTATCAACCATGAACTCATAAGATACCTTTTGCCCTTTTAATAAGATGTCGGTTGGTTTGTTCGTTCTTTCTTTCTTTTTTTCTTTAATTTTTTGCTTGTTGTTGTGTCATAAAACGTAATAAAAACTAAAAGTATGAGTTGTAATGCATCGCAATTTGTTTTTGTTTTATTACTATTATTATTATTTTTGCAATTGTTTTTTGTTCTTCTATTTCTATTATTTCTGCCCTTTTTACTACATTTTTCATGTCTTCATTTCTATACACAAAAAACACGCTGAATAAGAATATATACTAACAAGCATGTGCTTGTATTTGTACACAATACGATACAATGTATCATCTTGTTTCATGGTTTTAGGTACCAAAATACTTACAAAGCAGTCGTACAAGTACTAGTGCTACTGAAAGACTAAAAGCACTTTAAAAATTCTTAAAGACAAGAAGACACCAATGAAAGTGTTCGTACTGAACATGTGAATAGACGATGTAAAGAACTTTTTTTTAATTTGAATTTGTCTTATATGAATGTATTTTAATTCCAGTAAGTCTCACGCCATAGATTTAATTCTTTTTTCAATGCCATTTAATCTTTTATTGTCTGTTTTATTTGCATAAAACAAAATGTTATAAATAAATATTTATGTTTTCATATTTGATGTGGTAAGTGTTCTTTTCTGCTGGCAAGTTAACACAATATATTGCCGTTTAATTACCCGAATCTAAAACAACATAGCAAAATTAGAAAGCAAAAACGTTATTTGATGCAAAACGTTTGTGGATTTTGCTATTTTGAGTTCAATTATATAGGACGTCAGCATGAAATTAATTTTGAAATGTTTATATCTTGGAAAAAAAATAAATAAACTTGCCTAAAAATATTTTTACTTTCATAAAAAACATGTACTCTAAGCGACCCAAAGTTACACATACGAGTACTGGATCGCTAGTTTTTCGCGTTTTTCGCAAAAGTGTAACAATGTACTAAAAAATTGACTTCATTTTCGTGCTTAGGAGGTTCTGAGAATTAAGACATTTTATACTGTAAAGAAGGTGAAATAAACTTATTTTTTTAAGTTCTTTAACCTCTTGGGACCCGAACATGAAGCTATTACGACAAGAGTTTATTTTTTGATATATCTCCAATTGTAAGAAAAATTGCTATAATTTTGGTAAAAATGCCACCTGTTGATAATTTTAGAAACTCTAGAGTTTACACCAAGAAATACATGTCCAGCAGTTACCAAATAATATCACTACGTGTGATAAATCACGATAATTTAAAGTGTACCGGGGTATCAAAATATTAAGGTAAATTTCCTTTTTTTTTGAAGGGAGACAGAGGGAGTGGCAGGAAATACTTTCGCTGGAAGATTACTCCACAACCGAACAGTGCGACCAAACAACGAATTCTTCCTATAATGCGTTGTGCGATTTACTGGGCAATCAACTATAAAGGGATGCGCTCTACGAGAAATACGAGTATTACGTAAAAATATATGATTTTTAGGAATTAATTCCTTAATTTCGTTAGAACACATTCCATTATAGTACCGATAGAACAATGAATCACACGCTACATTGTGACGGTGCTCCAATGATTCAATAGAGTTGGCTACCCTACCGTCATTGATGAGCATCTTCGCCCTCTTCTGTACGCGGTCAAGAAGCTCCAAAATAGACTTTGGAGCACCAGCCCATTCATAAGAGATGTATTCCATTTTGGTTCGGATATAGGTCTTGTAAATATTAAGGAGATCAGATGAAGTGAAGTATTTCTTGCACCGTCTCAAAAAACCAAGGCACTTGAATGCTTCTTTCGACACTTGAAATATGTGACCATTCCAACGAACGTCACAGTGAATTCTCATACCCAGAACATCAAGAGCTTCTGATTCCCTAATATCTACATTACCCATTGAAACAGATGATAGCACACCACCACGTCTGTGTGTTAAAAAACAACATTGAGTTTTGCGTGCATTAAAATCGACCCTGTTCGCACGACCCCACTCGAAGACCTCCACCAGGTCACTTGTGAGTGTGTCGTTCATATTCATCCTTCTCGCCCAAACCTCCAAAAGTCTCGGTCTACGATCAAAAGAATAAAAGTGATAAATGTTGCTGTCATCCGCAAAAGAGTAGAAAGGATTACGCTTCCTCTCTGGATCTGACTGCCAATTTACACGTCAGATTAAACCAAGAGTTGTTTCTAGGTTTAATCGAAAGCTTTTTGGATGGGATAAAAATATCCATCCCTGGCCTTATTATATTCACTACCATTTCTGCCATGGCATCGACGTTTGAGTCAAGGAAACAAAGTTTCCAATTAAAATGCCAAAAAAAATCGTTGAGCTTAGCCCAACGAGCATCCTCGTAGTTAAAAGTAGAGCGTTTCATAGCCATGGGTGGAACGTCACGAAGAGCGTTGGACGAGAATGAGGCAGAAATTGTGCAATGATCCGAATTCCCGAGAGGTGCAAGAACCTCAACTACATACTTTTCAGGGTGTGTAGTGAGGAAAGGGTCGAGGATATTGTTCTGGTGCCCATCTATACACGATATATGTGTGGGTTGATTCACTAATTGCGCAAGGTGATTGTGCGCGGCAAATAACTCAACGTATTGGCCTTCTGGAGATGTGAGACGTGAATGGCGTAACCAAGACGAATTATGAACATTGAAATCACCAGCAACAACAATTTCACTGTTCGGATAATTCACAAAGATACTCGATATGGAGTCGGAAAGAGATTCGAAGCCAGATGTGGTAACCTCTCTTCTCGCGTTGAGGTTGCTGGCATTGATACACAACTTCATTGCAAATGTACATAGCAAGACCCCTATGAAAATTAAAAAGGGACATAAGGTAACACAGAGAGATATGAAAATCCTGTGGATCAGCATTTTCAGTAACCTGGGCTTCACATAAGGCGAAAACATCTGGCCTATTGAGACAAATGTGTGCATACACGGAGAAAATTTCGCCCGTAGCCAACGCACATTGCAGAAATCAATCCGAAAGTGTCCTGCTATTACGTAAATTCAACCAAATAAAAAAAAATAAATATTTAAATTAACCACGAGTAAACAAGAATCAGACAAGAAAGTAGGTTACTGCTGGTTGATTATTCAGCAGCCAGTGTTATAGCTTCGCTACTGAATAACCCAACTGCAACCCCTCCAAGTGGTTCACACCCAAAGACTTAGAAAGGAATAATTAGGGGAAGGGAAAGCATTATTGCCGGGGGTAGGGCACATAAATAAATTTCTTCTCTTGTAAACGTGTGAACAAGTCTGTAGAAGATGATTTTATCATTTCGCCAACTTGCTTGTTTAAAGCAAGAATGAATTTTTTCAGCTTTTCAGACAGGATTACGCAAAGTTTTTAGTTCTTAGCGTAATAGCTTGATATTTGCAAAAGCTACGTAGCCAAGAGTACATTTATCTCTATCCGTGTTGACGATTTTTTATGGATTACAAAGGTGTAAAAAAATATTTAAAAACCTCGTTAAAAGAAGAAAAATATTGGAATAAAAGTAAACTTTTAAATTTTTATTTTAAAGAAGATGTCTTTATCTCAGTACTTTTATTTATTTATTTAAAAAATTCACTCTTAAAAAAGGTTTATTAAAAGGGCAAAAACAACAGTATATATTTAACAGTATATTATAATGGTATAATGCTATTACGAACAATTTTTCACATCGCTTGTAATGACGGGAAAAGATTTTATTTCCGTTTTCTCGGGAATAGAAAAGTGCAAAAAAAAAAAACTCTAATGTAGAACCAAGAACTCAATTAAAAGATTTCCTTAAGTTTTACAAAATTTGTTACGATGAAAAAGGTCCCGTATTTCTATTTAATTTTTATAAATTTAATTCTTTTTTCGTAGAATCTCATCTAGAGGTTATTTTTACCCGAATTTGACTAAATTCAGTGCAGTGATTAATACAAACCTTTAAAACACAATTTTAAATTTGATTTCTTTCCAACAAGTGATTAACAAATAATGATTTTATTAATTTGGCCCTAGCTTCTGTATGATAACTAGTATCGAGTTTATTGCTTTATATTTTTTTGTTAGCTATGTAAGTAAAACAGATTTCGGCTAAAAATTAATTTAAAATTTTTAATTTTTATTATACATCTACCATACAATCTGTAGGTTTAAATTTTAGCCTTAATTATTTGATGAGTGGAATGAAAATTGGTACAAAACAGTTTTTATGCCATACCACCCAGAAAACCTGAAATTCATATATGTACATATGTATACCAGAAAAATCAATTACCTTTTCAAACAAAAAATCAATTTAAAAGTAAATTAATAAAAATTGTTTTTTTTTTAAATTGAGAAATTCATTTATTGTCAGTTAATTATTACGGTTTCTATATAAAATCTTGAAAAATTTGGAATAAATTGAATAAAATATACGTTTGCTCGAGCATTGCACACAGATTCCACAAGTTTACTCAAGTAAATATCATTTAAAATGTCTGTTATTTATCTTCTCTTCCTATCTGAACGAAAAACCGGTTTTTTACTCGTAACTCAAGATTTTGAATTTGTTTCAAAGACAGATTCTTGTTTAACTCGATAATATCTTTAAAAAAATAGTACGATTTCCTAGGTATTTCTACTTCATTCGTTTTTGTCGTAAATTTTGTTGTTGTTTTTTAAGAATTTTGAAGAACATTAATTACAGTTCTAAAAAAACATAAAATGTTTAAGTTCATAGAATTTAAAAAATTCTAGAAAATAAGGTTGTACATTTTTTTATGACGTTGACTGTATGTACAATATAGTACATTTCCCATATTTAAATGTTATGCGTTTGTTTGTTAAGATGCAATTAATGATAAAGATTAAAAAGGCTTACTGTCAAAACGTATTTCATTAGACGCAGTCGCATTTTTTGCACATTGTTGATTTTCCAATGTCAAAAGAATAAATGATTGGAAAAATTATAATTAAACAAACAAATAAATAAATACACTATGCAACAAATGGAAACAAATTTTCAGGCTATGGATGACCACTATATTATTTTGATGCGCTATGGTCGCCTAACTTCAAAATTAATCAGCATTTCAGATTCTATGGATAAGTTTTTTTTTTCTTTTTTTTTAAATGTGAGATTTTTAAAGAGGCTGCTTCATACATCTTATGATAATTCTGAAATGATGTATTCGATTTCGTTAAGCCATATGTTACAAAATTTCAAATTATAACAGCTTTAAGTCTTTCTCGTATCATTTTTTAATACAACCCGTATTTTTGGAGTTATTAAGAAAAAATTATTTGTTTTTTGTTATGATATATTTTATTTCTAAAAAATTCACAAAAAATTGAAAGCAGCAAATATTTAACAGTCTTATTATTTATTCATAAATTTGTATATAATAGAAGTAAAATAAACAATAATACATAAAAATCGAGTGGTAAATACATATTTTATTCCCAATAAAGTAAAAAAAAAAACTAGTTTTAAAAAAAAAATTTTTTTTTTGCTTTAATTGCCGTAAATTCCACAAACATAGTAAAGTCTGACATCGAGAAACAATAAAATTGTAGCTTCACAGAAACAATAGTTTTTGCATTAATTACATACTTATATTAGTTAGTAAATTCATATTCTTTTTCATACATAATAAAAAAAACTTCATGCAAAGAAAGGGTTTGAAAGTCCTTGATATTTCTTAATTTTAAACGGCGTTAAGTGACAAGGAATAAAAGAAGTGCAACATTTTTTATCAGAAAAGAAAATGCCATTAGTAAATAAAAAAGAAATCAATTTGGTTATATATGAGTTTCTTTTGAGGTCTCAAAAAAATGTTACGAGTACTACCGCAGTTATGAAATGCACTTTTTTCTGGTTTTGTTTCTTTGCTATTGTGAACTTAATCGCCTGTGTTGTGTTTCTTATTCATATAAAATTTTTCACATAAATTGGACAAAAATAATTCGATTGTGCAAATGTAGCCCTTGTTTAAAAGATGAAATTCCAATTTACCTTTCTGGTCAATAGAATTTTTTAAATCGTCGCTAGGTGGAAAAACGGAAGAAGAATGAGGATATTAAACGAAAGACATCTTAATTAAGGTTAGATTATTACAATGCCAATGGTTATTTTTGATTTGCCGAAAATTGGCTGGGAGCTTTCAATAATGCACGCACCTTTGAGACTGGGCCTTAAATTTTTTCAGGTTCTGTACAACTCTCATAAATATAAGATAAAATCTTAGCCAATGGCTAATAAATTTACCAAACATTTTTTCTACAACTTTATTTAAAACTACCTTTACACCTCCGCTGTTGCCTGATAATCTATATACATACATATATTATAAATGAAAAGAAAACTATTTCTTAGTTTTATTCACATAGTTTTAGGTTAGCAAATTTAATAAATTTGTAATATTAAATGACAACTCACGTGACTTATTTGGCCCGTTTTACCTGGTTCAAATTTGAAAAACAGCTTAGCCTATTTCGTTGGCTGGATGTTCTTCTGTCTTGAAAATTTCCGCAAAATCGGTTCAGTCGTTTACGAGTGATTGGCAAACAAACAAACAAATTTATAATATATATGTATATGGATTTGATAAATTTATGAAACTGAAAATTATGTACATTAATGCATTTCATTTGAATTCTTATTGAAATTCGTTCAATCAATAGTTTGACTTTTATGCTGATCAAATAGGCTTAAAAGTGATATCAAGTTTAGCACCTAAACAATTTATTTTGTGCTATATTAACCTTATCTAATACCAAACTAAAAAATATATGTTAAAAAACAATTTAATATTTTAGCTTATTTTTTTAGCCGAAAACAAAATTTTTTCGCTTTTTTTTAACGTAATTTAGCTTTATGTCATTTCAAAATTTGGTCACATTGATGGTAATATTTATGAATTAAAAAAATATCGCTTACACGAGAAAAATAATCATTTTCAAAACTGGGTAAGTTCACTTTATTGGGAATAAAATATGTATTTACCACTCGGTTTTCATGAATTATGATTTATTTTCTTCCTATTATATACAACTTTATGAATAAATAGTGAAGCAGGTAAATATTTGCATTTGGTAAATATCAGAATTAAAAAAAGAAAAATCTTTTTATAATGTTTTTCAATATCTCCAAATATATTGGTTATATTAAAAAATGATATTAGAATGACTTAAAGCTGGTATAATTTGAAATTTCGTAACATATGGCTTAACGAAATCGATAAGAAAAATTTCACATTTTAGAAAAAAAAATATAAAGAAAACTTATCCATAGAATCTAAAATGCTGATGATTTTTGAAGTTAAGCGACAATAGCGCATAAAAAAATATGTATATATATTAAGTATTAAAGGTATTTTTTGCTTTTTGCAAAGTGTAGTGTTAACATCATGATTTTACTTAAGCTTTATTATTATCAGCAAAATGTGAACAAGAATATTTTTATATTTTATTTTTATATTTTTTTGTGTAGTTAAATAGTATTTGAAAATAAAAAGCACAGAAAATTCCAATGGTTTATAGATAACAGCTTCAGTAAGAGAACAGCAAGCATTCCTTGAGTGGTGCCAATAATCTATTTGCCTCGTTTTAAAATACTATATATGTACATAATTCGTGTCAAGTCATTAAACAATTTAATGCCTGGTGATATTACTCGTTATGTGAGGAAAAAAAACAAAAAAAACAAAAAACAAAAAACAAATTTCATTTAACAGGGCATTGGTTCAGTTATTCCATTTGTATTTCCTTGGTCTCTTCTAAGGAATATAAACCAAACAAACAAAAGCAAATAAAACTAAAAAGCATAACAACCCGAACGATTACTAAGGATTCAAAACACGCACACATTTACCAAAATAAAAAGGAAAATAAAAGAGTGTAATAATAACGCAACACACTGGCATAAAAGAAAAAAAATAATCAGAACCCAGTAATACAAATTTGGGATAGAGTAGAAAAGTGCTTCGGGTAAGTTTTAAGGACAATATTTTTCTTATGTAGTAATGGGTAGAATGGGAATAATTACAGTATTAAGTATGTAAATACGCAAAAATATTTATTTACATAAAACACTGTGATTTGTGCTTCGGCACTAACACTTATTTGTAAACTTTCAGTCGTTTTAATTTGACTAAAAATCCATCGTTCGTAAGATAGAGTACACTTTTTTAGTTGTCCAGCTCATTTTAAGCTGATTTGGTTGAATTAAATCGCATAATGATGTCCTGAAGCGTGGAATGACTTCTTTTAACAGCAGCACCAATTCCACGTACAGACAGACCATTTTGATGACGTCGAGTTATCAATTTCCTAACTTCTTTAGATGTTTGAACACGTTTGCTACTCATATCAGTCTGTTGTTTATATTTTCTTTTCTTTAATTAAAAATTGTTTGCTAAGACTTAAATGTTCGGCTTTTAACACTATAGATTAATTGCTGCCACTCACAAGGCGGTTACTGCAACAGGTCCAATGATTAGTTTGTGATATTATTATACGATACTTAAAATTTGTATTTATTTTTGATATCACAATTAGTGAACAATGTAATATCAGGTTCCCTAAATAAAACAGAGCCGTTTTTGACTTTTAGCTAAAAGCGATTTGTATTGTAAATAAAAGAGAATACATGTATTATGAATGCATTGGTGACCGGTTATTAAATTGTGAGCCACTTTAGTTATGACACTGTTGCAATAAATGAGCGAGTTGTTTTCCATTTTGATTTTTTTTCATACATACATATATACTCGTATTTATTTGTATGTATTTTATGTGATATATGTATGCATATGCGTTTTCTTTATATAATTATTAGTTATATAAAATAAATATTGCAATTAAGAGTACAAAGTCATGCGATACGACAGGCATTCAAATGTTATTTTGCCATATTATTTCCGCCTTAGCAACAAACACTTCTCTAGTGATGGAATTTGTTTTACGAGTACAATAGCATTCTACATTATTAATAGTATGTTTGATTTCAAAAAAATATTAATAAAGAAATAAATTCTAATTAAAGGTTGATTTCTTAACATGAAATTTTACTCAAAGCATTTAATTTTGGTGATCTCGTTTGAATTCTTATCGAAATCATACTAAACCATTCTGCAATTTTTGTCTTACACTATTGGGTTACGATGAATTGTTATGGGGTTAAAATTTAACATAAATATGTATATTGTTTTGATTTATTTGCTAAATATATAACTTAATATGAAATTTACATTTTATTTTAGATCTGTTACGAAATTTGACATATTTTAATATTAACACGATAAGTTAAAATATAACGAAAAAAGCTCTTATCTTGTTATCACTTTTTTTATAAAATGTACACGTTTTTGTTTTTTTGTTTCTTTTAAATATAATTATTTATTAAAATTAACTAATTAATATAATATTTCACTCGATATGTCTTTCAAAAGTATTTTTAATATAAGAAAAATACTTCAAATCTTTATTTGGTAATACGAATAATATAATAATCCGCATCAGGGTCTGCAATCAATTGTACGGATTATCAAGCTTTTACTGTATTTCAAAAGCTAGCACATTTTTACCCAATTTTTTTCCATACGTTTGCGTTTATGTACACTATTTTTTTATAGAAACCGTAGTATTTATGTGGAAAAAATTTGGTGAAAAATGTGTTTGCTTGAGAAACACACCTAGATTCTTCAAGAATACTTAAACAGTATACATATATATCATTTAAAAGGTCTGTTTATCTTCTTCTAAATTCGAAGAGATACTTAAAATTCGGTAATCTTTAGCTAGGTTATTAGCTTATAAGTGTGTGAAGGTTCAAAAAACCCGTTTTTTACCCGTAACTCAAGATTTTGGATGTGTTTCGAAAATTCCTAAAACGGATCCTTGTTCTACTCGATAGTGCCTATCAGAAAAGTCGTATTATTTCCCAGGTATCTCAACATTTTTCTATATAGTCGCATCGTGTAATATGGCATAAATAAAATTTTAATAAGCATGTGATCATAATCGGGTATATTCTGTAAACCGAAATCGATTGAAATTGAAATCGAATAAAACTTTAAATTGCTATAATCTTTAAATTCCTAAAGTTATTGATATTGTTCGCTTAATTACCTTTAAAGTAACATTTCTGATTATCAAAACTTTAAAATAAAAATTATATCAACTAAGTTTTATTTGTTATGAACAATTTTCTTGAATTCAATTACAATCGTTTTCGATTTACAGAACATACCCAAATACTCGTATTTGTTAGGCCAAGTTACAAAAATATATACTCCTATTAAACTCTGTTGATTTAAGTGTTTAAATTTAAAAACAAAATGTTTACGTACTTGTAGTACCATAACATTAAGATATTTATTCAAATGAAGGTTAATGAAATGACAATTCAAATTGTTTACATTGAAATAATAATAATAATAAAAACTGCAACTCAACAGAAACTTACATACAATACATATATTTAATTAATTTTGTGGTTTTTGTTTTAATTGAATAGAAATGTAACCCATGTTATCATTGTCTTCTTCAAAATTTAAATCCCAAATGATTTGTTCGCTTGCTCTATAAAGTGTTGTTATACTACCATTCTCGATTTTATTTTTTTTGTCCCTAATGTTTATTTTCACTTATTTTTGTAAAATTAATTAATATTATTTGCATTTAGTTTTGTTAAATTGCCAATGAGCGAAAGGTTACAATTAAATTATGCGTTTACTCCCCTACATATGAAATTGATACCATGGGGGATAAAATTAAAGTCAAGCCCTTAGGTTCTTGCTAAGCATTATGTTTAATTTTATATTGTATAGGGTCCGCCATCTAACGTTTATTTTCAACTTAGTTAATGTCTGATTTGACAAATAATTAGTTTTATCCTTCCGCTGAACGAATATGGTTGTGTATACGCTCGAAAAACGTTGGGAATCTGGGCCTGCGATCGACTTACAGAAGATGCCGTTTTTCCAAAAAAATCATCTTTTCAGATAAAACTCATTTTGATCTTGGCGGGTATGTAAACAAGCAAAATTGTCGCATTTGGGGCACAGAAAACCCGCACGCCTACATTGAAAAGCCGATATGCCCAAGACGAGTCACTGTTTGGTGCGGATTTTGGTCCAGAGGCATAATTGGGCCATTTTTCTTCGAAAATGAGCATTACAGTCAATGGCGATCGTTATCGGGCCATGTTGAAAAAAATGTTCACAAAAATTAAAGAGGAGGATATTAGCAACATTTGGTTTCAACAGGACGGCGCTACGTGCCACACAGCCGAAGCTACATTCGATGTTTTGCGCCCTGTTTTTGAAGATCGCATTATCAGCCGCAGAGCTGATGTCGTTTGGCCACCTCGGAGCTGCGATTTGACACCGTTGGACTATTATTTGTGGGCTGCCGTCAATAATAAGTGTTACGCCAACAAGCCAGAGACAATTGACGCTTTAAAGGACAATATTCGTGAAGCCATTGGTGAAATACAGCTGCACACAATCGATAATGTGCTTAAAAATTGGACCGATCGTCTAGGCTACTGCATGGCCAGCCGAGGCAGCCATTTGAATGAAATTATTTTCCATTATTAACCGGAAGGATTGTATTATCAAATAAAAAAAGAAATTTGGGAAAATATTCAGTAGTTTTTTTTTATAGCATTTTCAAAAAAAAGAAAATAAAATTTATTTGGCGGACCCTATTGTAATATACGAAAGATGATCTCCGACCGCATAAACAAGAATAATGTGGAGTGTGACACAAGCCTTTTTGGTTATTTTGCAAATTCATTATTTTATTAATACACACATACATATATACATACAAATAAGTAATAATAAGAAGGGTAAATAAAATGAACTCATTTGTACATATACAACATACGTCCATATGTATGTATGTATGTAATTTATTTTTTTTCCACATGGGCTTAGTTATCTTTTGTTAAGACTTTTTAAAATTCGGTTAATGAAATGCATATTTTTATGTGTACGTACATGTATGTAGGAATGTTATTAATACGTACATTACATGTTCGTATTTATACATACATATGTACATTAAAATACATACTTATTTATTTCCGTTTGCTATTTATACATTAATGGCACTTTATTTACAATTTCAATGAACTTAAATAGTATAAGTTCATACATACATATGTATGTATGAATGTATGTATATGGTAGCTACTTTTTGAATACACATACATATATCCATACATATATGAATGAATGTATATGTGATTATTGAAATACAGCCATAAAAGAATGTTAGTAAAAATTAAAGTGGCTATGCATTGATAAAAAATTGTTTGTTTTCATCCTAAAGAAATGAGCAGTTGGACTACTATTCTTCTCTCTTCTTCATTTCTATTGATACATAAAAGACTGGATTTTTTTATAACAATTGAAATAAAAAATTGTATTTAGTTTTATTCTAAAAACGAAAAACGGCATAAAAATTATAGAATTTATATATACTCGTATATGTATATATACTAAAAAAATGTTTATAACACAAGTGCATATCTATTTGTTGTATTTAACAAAAAAAAAAAAAAAAAAAAAAAACATTAAAAACAATAACATTATTTATAGCTTTAGAATTTTAATTTTTTTTGTAAATAAATTATTCAAAAATTGCTTATTTATCACACAGTTCTTCACAAAATTGGCATAAAAACGATCTGTTACTATTATCTGAGTTTTTTGATAATTTATTTAATTTATATGAATTAATATATTATTAAAACCTGGATATATGCCAAAATAAGAACGATTTCAACTCAAATAGTCAAATAGAATTGTATTCTTAAACGTCCATTCAGTCATTCGCCCAGCAAAGTCATATACACTTATACATACATAAGTATACTTACATACGTAATAATATTATTATTATCGTCTGAGTTTTACATATGTAGGTATGCATGTAGTGTAAAATGTAAATAATATTAACATTCTGTTGACGGATTAATGAGATAAATAAAATGGAGCAAAAAAATTTTTTGTTTACATGCATAATACATAGATATTCATATGTACACATGTATGTATATAAGAACATGCACTAATCGACAATTGAAAGTATAAATTTTAAGAAATCTGCCGAAATAACGAAATTAGAATCGATTCTCTTCTAATAGGACAACGATTATGCTTATACATTACACATTGTAAGGTAATTTTTTGAAAATAATGAAAATCAAATATGGTAGTGTATTATCTGAATGATTAAATTTGATTTATGTGGATAAAATATCATCAGTGCGGGACATTAAAATCTCTTTAAATAGTAGAACTAAAGCCATAAGCTTCTCAACAAGGATACCTTGAGAACCATTAGGCATGTTGTTCAATAGTATACCAAAACGAGTTCGAAGTGTCATTAGAAATAAAAGAAATAAAAATAAGTTATAATTTTGTGTAGAAACTGCTTTAATCGAATATGTTAGATTTTTATACTTTCAATTGTCGTGTGCGAATAAAAAAAAAAAAAATTTTCATTGTTGTATATAAATTGGTAAAATTGATTTCTATTTTTCAGATACGTTACTATTGTACAACTTAAATGAATTTTGGAAACATCTCAACTGAGTTTTAATTCTTAGCAAAATGATCATATTATTTACAAATTTATACATTTAATTGTCGCCTAGTGTACATACACATATGCATTTTTAATGGATCTTATTATAATTGTATGAATTAATATCAGTTTTGTCTTTTTTTTTAATTATACAAAACCTGTACTATTTTAAAACATTTTGTACATTTTCCATACCATTATATTTATTGTACTACTAGAATATAATATAGAAAAAAAAATCAAATGTATAGTTCCAAATAGAAGTACAAACAACTAGACCGCATTCGATATCGAGTACAAGTTCGTGTAGAGAAAAATTTCAATGGCCATAATTTTTTGGATCACGGTATTCGTTCGTAATTTATACTATATACTAATATATGTAATATTGCTGTGGTATAGTAGGTAAGATTCTCGCCTGGCAGCCAAAAAGCTCCTCGGTTCAATACCTGGTCAAATCATCTTTCTCGTATGAAAAACTTCTCGAACTAATACATTAAATGCTCCCGTTCAATGTCTAAAAATACACAAATCGGATGCAGCTCACTGATTGATGGAAGTGTCCATTGTTCCATTTGGAATGTCGCGGGAATTATGTATATATCTTGCAAACACACACACACACTTATAACAATAACAAAAGCGACACGAAAAGGAAAACAAAATAAATTCGTGATAACTTGTTAAATTGTAAAAAATAATTAAGAAAAAACTTACATTAAGAAAACGTCAGCAAAATACTTAAATTGTTATTTATTTATAATTTTACTTCTGTTTTGATTTCTTTGGTTGTTTTTACGCTAAAAAGGCGATGTTTTTTTTTTTGTTTTTGATAAGAGATTACCAATCGGACACAAATTCGAGTAGATACGTTTCGATGACGATTGTCGTGATCCACGTTAAGTACATATCGAAGACGAAGTACTCGATTTCGAATGCGGTGATTAGGCCCTAGTATGAAATTTGGATTTATATTTAAGATTAAAAGCTTTTGAAGATCCTTCTAAAGAAGTTTTGCCTGATTCAGTATTAAAAAATTATTGAAATTAAATATTGGATAATGACTTTAAAGTTTAATATCTTTGCAAATATCAGGCATTTTAGCTTGTTTGACAGGTCCGAATGATTACGACCGATGAAAAGTGGATCAGGTACGACAAGGTGAAGCTTCGCAGACGGTGACAAGGCCATGATTAATATCATTAAAGGTAATGCTGTATGTGGCATTACCCCACAATAGATACGTTTTTCTTTGAGTCTGTGTTTGAAAGCTGCACAAAGCAGCAGTTTAATAAATTTGTAGGAGTTTTCTTAGTTAAAATTTGGAACACTGAACAGGATTAAGGGATATTTACTGTTTTTTTTTTTCTCTCTCAAAATAAAGTCAGGATGAGAAAATAATAAGAAAATAATTGGTTTTGAATTGGTTGTATTAGCGCACTTGGGAAAATTGAGTTTTAAAAAATTATAAAACTTGTCAAAAAATCAGGACTACAGGCTAATATATAACATTTTTAAATATCCATAGTTGAAGGAAGGGAGCTCGTTTCGGTATAAATTAAGCAGCCATAGTAGAAAGATGGGAGCCTATTTTAGTATAAATTAAGCAGCCATAGTAGAAAAAGGGAGCACGTTTTGGCATAAATTAAGCAGACATAAGCAGTCAGTGTAGAAAGTAGGGAGCCCGTTTTGTTATAAATAAAGCGGCGGAAATAGACAGATGGGAACCCATGTTGATATAAATTCAGCAGCTATAATAGAAAGATTTGAGCCCATTTTGTGGTGGGATTGCGTATTGGTCATTACCAGCCTCTACAATCTGATCAAACAATGAATTGTGATCTTTGCTGCAGGCAATTCAATGTAAACGGCCAGAATTGGTCAACAGAAAAGGTGTTGAGTTCCATCAAGACAACGCCAGACAATATATATACATCTTTGATGACCCGGTAGAAACTGATAGAGCTTGGCTGGAAAGTTTTCATGCATCCACGATATAACCCAGACCTTGAACATTTGTTGCAATCACTGCAAAACATTTTTAACGGTGTAAATTTAAACGCAATTGAATCAGTTTTTTACTCAGAAGTTCTACGCTAACGGAAAAACTACTTTACTCCAAAAATGATAAAAAGTTTGTAAACGAACCAAATGACTACCCTGTGGCACTCGAGAAGGGACATCTATAACCTTAGAAATGGCATTTTTATATTTTACTTGTTGAGTTCTGCCAGAAAGATGCGAATTAAGCCAGGGAATGAATTGTTGCTAAGTCCCATACATGAGAGTTTAAAAAGTAAATGTCGTGGTTAATTTTATCAAAGGCCTTACCAAAATCAGTGTAGATAACAGCAGTGTGCTTAGAATTAATGAAACCATCATATATATTAGTTGTAAGTTCCAATATATTAGCAGCTGTAGATAGTGATTATCGAAAAACCATGTTGACATAAAGAAAAAAGGGATGAAACTTGATGACAAACACTGTCGGCTAAAATCTTTTCTAAAAGTTTAGGTATTGCATTCAACTTGGCAATTCCTCGATAATTCGTAACTTCAAGTCTTCTTCCATTTTTAAATAAGGGTATTATGATTGATTTTTTTCAAATTGAAGGTAAGTATTCATTTCAAGGGACTTATTGAAAATTAGAGTCCAAGGACCACAAAGAAGTTCAGAACAGCTATTAAAGTTACAATTAGGTATTCTGTCAGGACCAGCTTAACATGAATTCTACAATGATCTTAAGTTTGATAACACTGTTTCAGTACCGATTGAAGAAAAATATATATTTGATGTGTAAACAATATTACAAGTATAAGGGTAAGCGGTCTGTTTGTCAAATGACTTGTTAGAGTACGTAGTAGCACGTACTTAAGTTTAAAATTCTTTTAACATGAATATTTTTATAAAAGTACTAGCTAAGACCCGGCGTGCTTCGCTACCCCCATTATAATTGACTATGCAATTTCGAAAAGTTTAATATTAGACTCTCGCATAGTTTAATATTAGACTCATTGATACGAAAAAACGAATTTGTTAAAATATGCGAAATGTGCCCTTTTCGAAATTGCACATTCACTTATTATCTTAGTTGCACTTTTTACCATTTTTACCATTTTGTGCCCTTCCGGTCCTAATCCAAACATTTGACATAGTCTTCAAGCAAACACACATTAGTTGCCATGCGAAGTTACTGACACTTATGATTTATATTGTTGACGACGTTGTTTGAACCTAATTTAGAAACTTCTACTATTACCGTTTTCAAGATATACAAAATTCTGTTCACTTCATGACTGATGATATGTATTGACTACGGAGTCATTCAAACTAAATTCATTAACTTTAGATTTAACTGTTCGCAAGGTATACAAAATCAATATCTACTTTGTATGGGAGGTACCACGCTCACTTGTTTGACTCCGCCCACTTTTAGACTGATGACTACGAATTCATTCAAACAAATTCAGAAACTTTAGTTCTAACCATTCTCAAGATAAACAAAAATCAATATTTAGTTTGTAAGGGAGGTGACACGCTCACTTGTTTGTTTCCGCCCACTCTATCACTGATCATTTTTATTGACTACGAAGCTCTTTAGACAAAATTTTGAGACCTTTACTGTTACCATTTCGAAGATAAGAAAACTTAACACTTCTTTATCGAGTTTTATTTTTTCTTCTTAAATTTTCATATAAATTTGGCAATTTTTCTATCGGAATTGTTAGTTTTATATCCCAACAATATCATCTTAAACAAAAACATGAATATGAAAAAACAATTTGATCATGCGAAAGTTAAGTCGACTCACATATTTAGGAACACTAAACTGTTCTCTATTTGGGGCATTTTTTAAAGTTATTAATGTATTCTAGCTAAGAATAAAGAAAAAATTTAAATTCTTATTAGCTTTTATCGTTTTACAAATTAAACGATCATATCGTGGGATTGTTTTCTTTGATCTTGGCTTCCTTAATGCTAGATAGCATAATGTACCACCGTTTTGGAACAAACAAATTCTTTCACTATAAATCGTACGTCTTCTTTACTTCAAAATACGTCCAAATAATTCGTTTTCGAAAATCTGGAGTACTCGATTTCCAACGTGGCATATCGTTATTCGTTTTATTATTTATTAATTTAAATACAGCATATTTGAATGTATATCATTAGAATCAGTTATTTAATTCTAATTCTTCTTTAATTCTAATTCTGTTTTACTAGTTTTCATTGTATTTGGGGAACAAAGTAAGAACTTTGGTTTGATTCCTACTCATTTCATCTAAGACTCCCGAAAATATTTTTGAGCCAAAAAAAAAACTATACAGGAAATAAATTAGTGTTGCCAAATGACAACAACATAGCGAAAGTGTTAAATAAGACTTGCATTTGGAACTAAATTTGTGCCAGTAAATAAAAATTTTATATTTTTAATGATTGTACTAGTGGGTAGTATGCTAGTCTAACTGCACGATATGGTGAGTTCGGTTCCATAGAGCTTAAATGGGGTGACATACCCCACGTAACAATTAGAATATACACAGATAGAATACATATGCATGTCAGCTGAATTATTCATGTTGATTCTAATATACGTATGTACTGGGTATACAAGTTAATAATGTCGATTTTTTTGCTTGAAAAATGCATTTATTACAATAACAAAATGAACTGACACATTATTCAAATTTCCAATTTCTGATACCCTGTTCTGTAGTGAAGCGTATTTCAGTAAGGGCGCTCTGCATCGAACGAAACAAATGGTAGTCAAAAGGGGCAAGGTCTGGGCTATAAGGTGGGTGAGACAAAACTTAGCATCCACTGTATTCAAAATAGTTTTTGACCAGTCTTGCAACATGTGGCCGAGTGTTATCATGATGGAAGATTATGACCTCAAGTATGGTAGAATATTCTGGTGGTTTTTCGTTGATAGCTCTCTTCAAACGATTCAATTGTGTTCGGTGCAGGCCCACTGTGATCGTCTGACCCGATTTCAACAGCTCATAAAACAAAACACCTCTCTGATCCAACCAAATACAGAGCATTACTTTGGCGTCATGGATATTCGGCTCCGGCATTGATTTGGCTGGTTGGCCGGGCTTTATATATGACATTTTGCGCTTGGTGGATTGTAATGTATCCATTGTCATCATCACCAGTAACAATACGATACAAAAATAAGTTATTTTTATAGCGTTCAAGCATCATTTCCGACAAGCCAAATAGCCTTTCAAAGTCTCTCGGCTTCAATTCATAGGAAATCCAATTAACTTGCTTTTCAATGAATCCCAATACTTATAAACGTAGAGAAATGGCTTGTTGTGTGACTTCCAATGATAATGGAAGTATTTCTTGCGTTTAACAACAATCTTCGTCGAGTAATGCTTCCAATTTCTCATCTTCAAACTTTTTCGGCTAGCCAAACCTCTCCTGTCAAAATCTGCTGCCGTTTTCTCCAAATGAAAGAAGGTTATCAGACTTTCCCGCAAAACATCTTTTTTAGGCACAAAATTCAACATTATTATAGCGATTGATAAAAATGTGTGCTTACACTTTGGCGTCTATCGAATACTGAATTAGATGTTTGACAGATGTTTACCCTCCAAAATACCATATTGGTTATAATTGACACAAACCATATGTGATGATTATGCCATATGTTGTCCAAATCGACATTATTAACTTGTATACCCAATACATACATACATACATTTGTGCATATTTCTTTACGGATGTATTCAACTGAAAATTATAAGTTTTCTGTTAACTTGTTTATTTAGTTAATTCTTGCAAGAAACATAGTTTTAAACAACCAGTTAAAAAATAGTTATTACTACAGATTCCTCTTTTTAAAAAAACACAAAATATTTTAAAGTTTTCTAATTATTAATATCCGATAGCCACGAAAAAGAAGATTAAATAAGTTTTCTAATTTTTCTCATATGTTTCTTTTTTATATACTCATATAATTATATTCACATTTATTATATAACAAACACGATCATTGTTTTATATTACATATGTATTTAATTTTATTTTCAAAGTATTTACTATATGCTTTATACTTTCGGGGGTTATAAATAGGCACTTTAACGTTAATATGCTAATGGTTGATGGAATAGCGTAGTGCCACGCCATTTTTTGTGCTTAAAATTGTTTATTTTTTTGGATATAATCTAAGCTAACAGTAAATAAACTTAAGAATGGCCATATAAACTACTTTTATTTATTCTTGATTTCTGTTGTCATCTCAATATCCAGGAAGTACTGAAAAATTATGTGTACCAATCGTTGTTTAAACCTTTATTGCCCAAGACCATTTATTATAAAAAACAATTACTTTTTTATAAAATCTTTGCTTTTGACATAATTTACGCTAAAAAAAGTTTCATATTTTTGCTAAGTCGGGAAGAATACAAATTTTACTCAAAATATTTAAAAATCTTCTAGGATATGCACTCTCAAAAAGTCCTTTAGAAGTATGTAGTACAGATTTTCAGCTGAAATTCATTTGTTATTATTTCTTATCTCCTTTACTACTAATTAGCTTTTCTCGTTACTTAAACGGAAATCAAGAGTCTTTTGGTGTACGGGAGCACAACACTATTATTTTGCCAATTCGTGTAAATATGTTAGAAAAATAAAAGGGAAAAATGTAAAATCACTTTGTGTTAAATAAATAAATCATAATAAAACGAATATTTATAACGGGTCCACCATCTAGCGTTTTTTTTTCAACATGTGCTTATTTCGTGAATGCTAACACTTAACTCATGTCTGATTTGACAGATAATTAGTTTTATCCTTCCGCTGAATGAATATGGTTGTGTATACGCTTTTTTCGCTTCGCTAAGTGTGCCTGCGATCGACTTACAGAAGATGCCGATTTTGATAACAAAAATCAACTTTTCAGATGAAGCTCATTTTGATCTTGGCTGGTATGTAAACAAGCAAAATTGTCGCATTTAGGGCACAGAAAACCCGCACGCATACATTGAAAAGCCGATATACCCAAGACGAGTCACTGTTTGGTGCGGATTTTGGTCCAGAGGCATAATTCGAAAATGAGCAAGGAGTTGACTGTAACAATGGCGATCGTTATCGGGCCATGTTGAACGAATTTTCGTTCACAAAAATTAAAGAGGAGGATAGTAGCTACATTTGGTTTCAACAGGACGGCGCTACGTGCCACACAGCCGAAGCTACACTCGATGTTTTGCGCCCTGTTTTCAAAAAAAAAAAAATATTTGGCGGACCCTATACATAAAAAAGTCGACAAAGTGTAATAATTGCTTCTGACATCAAGACCACCACCACCTTATGCAGCCATAATTATGTTTGTTTTATTGTAGTCAACGGTTAACAAATTCATTATTTCTAAATTATTCTCCAAGTAATTTTGGTTTTGGTAGTCTTACAAATATACATACATACATACATACATACATATCTTCTTATATTAATGACCAATATAAGCATTTAGAGTTCAACTCTTAGGCTAATTTTATACTTTGAAACATAAAAGTTCACTTTTTATGTGTTGCAATTAACGGTTATGGGAAAATAAAATATACTGCGAGTATTATACGTATTATTATTATTATTATACGTATTATTATTAATTGCAGAAATAAAGGGAAAAGAAATGTTGCATGAATAGGGCAATAAGTTTTTTTGTTGCTTATCAATGAGTATGCATTACAAAATATTTTGATTCAAAATGTATCGAAACATGTATCTGCTTGCATAAGTATTTACAAACATGCATACAAACATATGTATATACATGTTATACTTTTAACTAATGTCTTTAAATAGAAATGAATCATTCTTTCTCAATTTAGTTCTCGAGACTTCTTTCTATATCGCGTGCTTGGATTGCCATTTTAAACTGTCTCATTGCAGTATTTATTATTTGTTTCAATAAAATTATATTTTTGACAATTTATTACAACTATTACAGTTATCTCCTTACCTTTATTTATTTTTACTTTAAACTGTTTAAAGCTAAACATTTACGAGTATTTACCCGAATAACGACGAATATACATACATATGTATGTAATATATTTATAAAGTAATAAAAAAATTCAAATTTATGTATGCATGGTTGCCAAATTCAGGGTTGCAGTCTGAGTTGATTTTGGTATCGTCCCAAATTCGACAATGTTGTTTATTGACGTACCCATTCATTCAAAAATTGGCCTCATCGCTGAAGATGAATAACGCTGATCTTGACGACAATTACTACCGGAAAGAAAGCTCATTTAGATAAAGCAAGTTTGAGAACTATATCCGTATATGATAGCTTAGCAAAATGAACAGAATAAACGAAAGATATTTCGACAGAAGTGGCTTCAAGAATTTGGCCGCTAGCAATTATCGAAGTTCGTAAGTTCGTTTAATATCAACGGTTTAATTTGAAAAATATTTTCCAAATTTTACTGATGGAAATGCAAAACAAAAAAATGGGGGAAAAAGATAGATCATTATTACTTACATTACCACCATATTTGTAATCGTCATAATCATTATATTTTTTTTAACTTAAAACCGGCACTCAGGGGATGACTCCTTATCATTTAGTGCATTGTCCTGGTAATAAGGTAATAATAAAATAGGTTGAGGAAAGGAGGAAGGTGGGAGTAGTGTTTATGGATTTTTGATTTGAATTTACTCATGCCATTACAACGATGCTTCAGTGAAACGATAGAGTTGGCTAACCTACCCTCGTTAATGAATCGTGCAGCTCCAAAATAGATTTTGATGCACCGGCCCATGTATGTCAGTTGAATTCCGTTTTGAGGATATGCTATATGTCTTGTAAATATTTAAAAAGTAAGATGGGGTAAAAAATTTCTTGCACTGTTTAAAAAAACCGAGGCACATGAATGCTTCTTTCTCCCCTCGAAATATGTGATCTTTGCAACACACATCGCAATGAAATTTCATGCCCAGAACAATAAGAACATCTATCTGACTCGACATAGTTACCACCAGCACTACTATGTGTAAAAAAGCACCATTGGGTTTTGCGGGTATTAAAATCTACCCTGTTTGAACAACCCCAATCAGATTTTCGTGTGGTCACTTGTGGGTGTGTCATTAACATTTTGCCTTTTCGCCCCAAATCCCCAAGAGGCTCAAATGTAACTGTCATCTACTGCAACTGTCATTTAAGAAAGAGTAGATATTCTTGGAAGTAAGAAGAAATAAGTCCTTTAGAAATATTATAAATAAAGTGGAGAAAGAACTGAACCTTGCGATATCCCTGAATTAAACCAGAGATAATATCTATATATAAATCGAGAGAAGTGACCACGAAGTAAAATTAAATTTAAAAATGTTTAAGATTGATCATTTTACACCAGAAGCCCTGACGGAGTGCATGTATACATATGGAAGCTAACATTAATATATGTATATGTATATATAAATATTAAATAAGCCAAAATGTAAATGTATACATGTATGTATATATAGTAAGCCTCTTGGCTCTGAGCCAAAAAGAAAGAACAGTAAAAATGAAAGGAAATGTAGCAGAAACAAAAAGAAATTCGTAGTATCTTAACAGCACATCACATTAAAGGCAAAAAATAAAGTTACTCATACGATAATCTGAGATAACCAAAGTGCTATGTGCTTTACAACCGATTATATGTTAAAAATGTTAAGAATTTGACTAAAAAGAAAATTAATTTTAATTTAAATTGAGTGGTCATAAATAACTAAAGTTCTTTCCATCTTGCTTTAAATTATTATTCTGACTCAAATTAAAAAATTTAGTAAGAACTCGTTATTAAATCCGTTTATTATTATGCCAAGTTTGGCGAAAATTTATCCGGTATTGATCATAGCTTCCAAACAATTGTGCCAAATTATTCGGATTTGTCGTACGCTTCCACCGGAAATTCGACTGAGTAATTTAAGTTTTTATTCTTGTTTTAATTGGTTTAGGAAACAAGTTAGCTTTGGTTTTATTTTTCACAAAAAAAGGACTATAATATGATCAGTAAGTCTTATTCTGTTATTCTGTTATTATCTGTTATTAATTGTTGTTATTCGGATAAAAAGATTGACTGAAAAGTACTGCGTATTATTAGTTTCTATTTTATAATAGTACGAGTCTCTAAGGTTTTATCTGGTTTTTTGCTTAAATAAATGATTCAGAGCAGATTACTACGTTAATAGTATCTATGTATGTATGTGTGTCAACACGTAAACACTGATATGTAAAGATAGATGTATTCAAATGGCTACAGTCAAGTCTTTCAATACTTGTTCTCACAGGCAAGGATATAATAGAAATCAGTGTTGGCAGTCTTGATCGTTGTAATAGAACAGTTGTGCACACTTTGTATAATAAATTTAAATTATTTTTCAAGTGGAATCCGATACTTATAACCTTTTCTTTATTCATTTTATGACCTTCAGCGTCATTAAATACGTTTTTATTTTAGGAAACAGAAAAGAAAAGAAAATTTGTGCTTTAGTTTAAAATGTCTAGGTTTCTGTGTCAATGCGTACATACATACTTACATACATTGTTTAAGAAAAGAAACAATTTTATTAGAATTAATAAAAAGTATACATGCATATGTATACACGTACATATTTTACAATATATGTATACATACTTTTGTGTGTATATAAAAAAAAAATTTAAATCTTGTAGTAATAAGAAAAAGGATTTTGAAAATTTTCTTTAATACCATCGATACTATTTGCCTCGATATTTTTTCCCCTATTGTCGTATAGTCATTTCAACGTTATAAAAAACAGCAACAATAACACTGCATAGATACGAACATGCAATAACAAAAGAAATAATTAAAATGCAAAATAATCTAAAAAACACAATCAGTTGATCATGGTCTAAAAATCAAAAGATGACACCCTGTGTCATTCTCTTTTTTGTTCGAATCTAGAACTTTTTCTTTATTCAAAATAAAAAATAATAAATAATAGAAATTTTTGATTGGATATTTGTGTCATGCTATTAGAGATGTAATTGTAAAATGTATTTTATTTAAATGCAACATTCATTATGAACATTACTTTTAACTATAACTGAATTAAAATATCAATAATATAATGGTATGAGTATAAGCAGAATTTGAATTAGATTAATTAATTTATTTTTCTCGCTCTCTCTCTCCCTCTCTCTCTCTCCTTCTCTTTTTCTAAGCAAAATTAGAAAAATTCTTAACGTACTAAACTTAAACATAATTCTCAAATTTACAATACGAAATTGGTGTTAAAAAGTAGTAAATTTTAGGAACGGCTATTTACCCGCTTTATATACACCTAATTATGTTTTATGTTTTTACATGGTATACATGTACGTTCCAGAAAAACCTTTACAAAAAGGCATAGAGTATATATCTTCGTTGTATCCAGATTTCAGTCCACAACGGTTCAGGCGATATCGATGTATGGTCATAAAAAGACATGCTGTAATCAGAACCATTTTCTTCTGCGTACTTTAATTTCTACATGATTAGTGTTCATTCGCTCTCTTTAAAAGTTACTCACTTGAAATTCGGTTTGACTGAAAAATTCTTAACAATTGTCATAGCCAATGGTTAAGGCGATATCGATGTATGGTCATAAAAAGACATGCTGTAACCAGAACCATTTTCTTCTGCGTACTTTAATTTCTACATGACTAGTGTTCATTCGCTCTCTTAAAAGTTACTCACTTGAAATTCGGTTTGACTGAAAAATTCTTAATAATTGTCATAGCCAATGGTTAATAAAAACTTGAATTTTATGAGTTGCTGCCAGTGCCAAGGTCCAAGTTGTGTAGCCATATAATAAATCATATCTAAATTTTTATCCTCGTTGCAAACGAAATATAATTGCATCTTTAAGCTCTATTCAGTGTAATAATAATAATATTTGTATGTATTTATTTAATGGCTACTAAGACCTTGGGCTCGGAAATTCAACTAAATAATATAATTCGGCTCTTACAGAAAGTGATCATTATTAAAAGAATAGATGGTAAAATGGTAAATATATTATTTAAAAAACTTAATACTGTAAAATTTAAAAGAAAAAAATTGTAAAAGAAATTTGTTAAACGTAATGTTTTTCAAACTTCTCAAAGGCTCATAAAATGTACTTATGATTGCTTCAACGTTTAAATATTAGTTCTTCCTTTATTCATTGTAAAAGCAAAAACAAAAAAAATGGAATATATATAAAAGAAAATACGAAGGCTGATGTCATTTGTAATTCTATATTTGATGCCAGCCTGAAGACACGTTAATTCATAATAATTTCGGTGCTACTCACTTCATTACTTAAAAAATTATGTTCACTGCCATAAACTAAGCTTCTCACGTTTCGTTTAGTGCTGCAGTGGACTACGAGTATAAAGTTTGTCTAGTTGGCATGGACTTGTAATTTTGGATGTTAATTATAAACGAATGAAGTGTCTTCTTAAATGCACAAATTATGACGGCAAAAACAATGATGATAACATTTTTAGAGTTGGCTGTTATTATGGGTGTATTTTAGCTTTAGTTGTACTGTGTTTCCTTTATAATAGTTTTTTTTTAATTTTAAAAGCTACAGAGCCATTAATAAATATTATTAAACAATGATTGGATCGAGCTTTTTATATACTATTTACTATAAAGCCTACTGATTATGACTTGACCTAAGAGTAATTGCCAAATAAATGTTAACGCTTACATAACTCTCGGTAAAAAGGACTATGGGTTTACGTTATCTGCTATTGCAAAGAGTGTGGTACTTAAGTGAAGGTGAATCAATGTTAAAAATTGTACATACATATACATAAATATGTATGTACATATGTACTAGACTAACCTTTCACGCGTTACTGGACAATACAATAATATAGGTTTACGTATGTAAATCAAAATCAACATCAAAAATGAAAAAGTTTATTGCAGTGGCTGGTGGTAAACGACACGTAAGCATTTGAAATTGACCGTGTGAGAATACAGAAAATTATAAGATATTATATCTTGTTGTTAGAAATGCAATTCTAATAAATACAAATACAAAATACAAACGTTTAAATTTATAGCGCAACGACTGACCCTGAGCGTTATTAAGAGTCGGTGTAAATGGCAAGAGAACTAGAAATTCAATGGGCATATCAGTGGAAATCATTGTTATGTGTGGTATTTAAGCATTTTTACCTACGAATTTCTCATTTTAAATTGGATTCTAAGCCAAAATTGCCAAAACTAATAAAGTTTTATATAAAATTACAGCCTATAATTTTTGCGTAAAGATAAATGATTGAGAAAAGGAACTCAGACGGTAGAATATTCAGAACACTGAGATATAGGAATAATTTATTTAAATCGTTTTTTTAAGGCGGTGTAAGAAATAGTTCACTCCATCTGACCTTCTCAATATTTACAAAACCTATATCCGACCCAAAGTGGAATACAACTCTCATGTATGGGCCGGTGCTTCAAAATCTATTTTCGGGCTTCTCGACCGCATACAGTAGTGTAGCCAACTCTATCGATTCCTTAGAGCATCGTCGCAATGTGACGTATATTTCATTGTTCTATCGGTATTATAACGGAATGTGTTCTAACGAAATAAAGGAACTGATTCCGCATAATCATGTACTTTCACGCAGTACTCGTTTTTCCCGTAAAGCACATCCCTTTGTAGATGATTGTCTGATGAATCGCATAACGCATCGCATCGCATTATAGAGAGAATTCATTCTTCAGCCTCACCGTTCGTTTGTGGAACGATATTCCCGAGAAAGTTTTTCCTGTCACTTACAAACACAATGCACTGCATGAGTGCTGGCCTTAAGATTGGAAGAAAAGAAAAAGAAAAAAAGAAAATTATTATCTTTTAGACAATTGAAATGGCATTACATATTTGGTTACATAAAAATTCTATTTGTATACTTGTGGTGTATTTGAACAACGTTTAGTACTAGTATTTCTCTATAAATACTCTAACCCGTTTATAACTAGTGACAGATGTACCAGTACTAGTACTAGTAGCTTTTAGACAATTGGGAGTATTTAGTTTATATGTATGTTAAAGAGCAATAGTCCCTACAAATCCATTAAAGAAACGTTTAAATTTTAAAATCCTTTTACACGGATAATTGTAACGAAATTGATTTCCTACTTCCTAAAAACACACAACAATACACAAAATAATAAAATGCATTACGTACAATATACATATGTATGTTTATATACACATACATAAGTATATTATATATTTTTTACATATAATATTTCTATAAAAAAGAAAAATGATTGTCAGTATAAATAAAGCGAATGGTAATAACCGAAGCACAGAAAGTATGTAAAATCGTGTCGTTTTTTGCCCTTATACTCTGTGTATCATAAACATATTAATAAATAGCATATTTTTAAAAAGTAATACTTGATTGAAATGTAATTTAGAAACTTTCGGAAGAGAGGAGGACACACACATTTATTATTCTTCGTTTTTCCTTTATTACACTTTCATCTACATATTATGCCAATTTGCTTTTAATAATTTAAGATTTTAATTTTAAGAAGTTTAATCAAGATAAGTTAATTATTTTATCTAAAACGTTTTACTTAATGATAAAAGCATTTCATTTTGCTATAATTGCAGTATTATCTACAAATATTTCCAAGCTTTTGAAAAATTCATCAGTAAAGATAACAGGCAAGAGAGTATTAAAAGAGTAATTTACGTTAAAAAGCAACAGAATGGATGAAGAACACGACGACGAAAGAATATGAAATTAAATGGGGCTTTAAAGCCCCGCCAAGGAGCCTCCAGACAAGGATGCTCCCCTGGTGTTGTCCTAAAAAAGTATCGCGATAAGCGATATTATAAATTGAACGAAAATGTAGTTTATGGTGTGCCATTCAACGAATGTGGTCCGGGTTACACAGGGCAAAAACCAAACACATTGAAAAATAATCAAAATAAAAAAAATATTAATAGACAAACGCAAACACACCAAACACCAATACTAAAGCAACAAGAAAAAGTATGTAATAAATACTTTAAAGGCAGCAACAATAACAATAGTAACAACATTAATAGCAGCAACATCAACAACATCAACAACTTAAGTAGGAGATCAAAAAGTTCGAAATTACAACAAAAAAAGACAACGGAATATAAAATAACAACAGTAATAAAAACATCATTCTCTTCTATTGATTTTAAGAATAACAAAGGGAACGGTGTTAAAATTCAGTCTGTAAGAGCGGCAACAGCGGCTAAAGAAGAAAAACAAAAGAATCACAACAACATCACAACACGTCAAGTAAAAAATAACAAAAGGGAAAACAACTATTATACCAAAAACAACAACGATTGCAACAAAAACAAAAATAAAAACGAAAGGAAAAAGAAAAACAAACAACAAACTAAAGAAGTTCAAGTCGTTAAAGCGATAAAAAAAAATTCAAAACATCACGTAACTGTTAATAAGACCTACAATAGCAACAATAATAATAATAATAGTAATAAAAATAACAATAGTGACCTTATACATTCTAAAAAACAACAACAGCAGCAGCAAGTGGTCAACAAGTTCTTATCAATTCAAAAAATTTATGAAAATCTCATTTTGTGTGCATTAATATTTTGGGCCGCCATAATTTCGCGGCTCTTTATACAGTTAAAATTGTTGCTTTCCTCTATGTATTCGCACGCAATTAAACACTTGACCGACGGTTATCAAATCGATCGCTGTGGTCATGTTGATATTGGCTACCATGTTGGAGGGAGAGTTTATTCCTTTGCTGCTTTCGGTTGTAAAAGTATCGTTGAAACGTACGGTTATAGGTTGGCAAAAATAATGCGTGCCTCACAATCGTTTAAGGAGGAAACATTTGAAACCATTTCTTTAAAAAATATGAACAAATCACGTCTAACCTCCTCAATAGCCTTATGGATGGTGGTGTGTGCAACATTTGTCATTTTCTTGCCGCAGCCCGTAGTTGGCGATGATGGCGAAAATTTCTTTCCAATTAATGGTATTGAAACAACAACACCTGAGTTTGGTAAGACAACAATTTTTTTCCTTTTCTATATTATTTCTTATTTCTGGTGAATACAGCCAATCTAAATAGTTTTTTTATAATAATTATTTAAGCTCATATTTCAAAAGTTTGATTATAACACTTCTAACATGGCCCAGCCTTCTCGTGCCGCCTATTAATTCGGCGGCATTAGCTTATTAGTGCATGAAGGTCCGAAAAAATCGAAAATTCTGAAAACAGATCCTTGTTTTATTCGATAGCGCCTAAACAAGCAGCGCATTAAGTGCACAGATATTAGCAGGGAAGCATTTTACTAGGGTTCTTACAATTTAGATAGTTTTGCAATTTAAATATTATAACAACTTTATATCTTTAAGTTTCCGTATTAATATTTAGCATAAAACTCTAAATGTGTTATTGTATACTTTATACTTAAAACTGTAGCATAAAATGTGTCACTTTGCAACAGTATTAAAAATTAATTCCTCATATCCTTTTAAAATATTTAATTTTGTTAGTCCTTAAGTCATATATGATAATTTTACCTAAAAGTAAAGTTCTATTTTAAGAAATCAATTGCTTATTACTTCGAAAGGCTCTTAAAATAGCAATAGGATATAATACACATTTAGCACATTTCTGTATACTAATGTACTCAGCGGTCGACGCAATCAGCCGCATTAATTGCACCAATTTCAGTTCTAATGTTGTTCTAGTGTGTTTAATATTTTGTCGCGGCTCCGTTGCTGTTTAAAACTGCCAAACATTTTGTGCACACAGAGCCAATAAGATTTTGGCCTCTTGAATCCGATATATCATACCATGCAGCCTGATTTAATTCCCAAAGCCCATCTCATATATGCGGCATATTCTTCTGGTTGCTGCTTTTACAACATTTCACACATTTTCGATCGATATTGTTATTGTTATCGTCGAACATTTTGAAGTGCCAACATCCATCAAAGTGGCTTATTCTATTCGGGCGAAAATAGTTTACGAGTGCGGAGAACTTCAACATAATCTGTTGCTTTCATAACTTTCTGTCGATGATAGAGTAGCCCAATACCATAGTAAGAAAATTACTCATAAACAACAACACAATTTACCGCTATGTAATAGAAAACAAAATGAGAAGATAGAAAACATTCATTAAACTAAAATGTGAGCAATTTGGTGATAAAGATTTTTATGTATTGAAGGAAGTTATCCGTATTTTGAGTCCGATAAAAATTACCATTGTGGCGTTTTGCCAGAAAGATATGAATATGTATGAAGCAGATGCCGCTCTTTCATTTCTGTTAAAATAAATACGCGTTATGAAATGTGTTTTAGCTGATGAAGTATATAAATCACACCAAATAAGAGTGCAGGCAACCCAATACAATAAATTCAGGGGTATTTAAATGTTTGAAAAATCGAAAACTAAAATCGGAACTACATAAACATACAGAATTAATTGTTATTTATTAGGAATAAAACATTAAAAAATAATGTAGCAGAAGATACTGTTGATATCAAATTTGATTCTGGTGAAGATTTTTATATAGAAAAATAAAATAAAATAAAGAATGTAATCGAAATAAGGCTCTAGGGGCACCAATTTAAAAGCGGAATATAACTATTTATTATCAATACCACACACAAGTGTTGAATGCAAACTTTCTGTTTCATCGGCAGCTCATGTTTCTAATAGAATAAGGTCTCGACAGTCAGATGTTACACCAGATTCATTCAGTTTTTAAATGAGCTTTTCTAATTCTCTGTTTTGTAAGAAATTAATTTTTTAATGAATTTATATTTTTTTACTATTTATCGTTATATAACAAACTATATTTCTTTGAGATAATAAGTAAATTGATTAATTTCTTTTAATGCATAAAATCCCGAAAAATTTTCTGGTCATAACGCAACACTATCTGTAGACCAACAAAACATATGCATAATATATAACTATGACGACGTATGAATATCAACATTACACATACGCCAAGCTGCCTTCTCTCTATTTTCACATACATACATATATTATATTTATAATACATATTTTTTATTCCTTATACTTTTTTTTATTCTTTAAAGATTATGCTAGCCGTGGTCAAAAGAAATTCGGCGATAAATGTGAAAACACTTTGGAGTGTGGTTTTCCTGGTTCGATCTGTGATCCAAAGAAAAAATCCTGCCAATGTACAGAGGATTTACCGGTAACGAATCACATTGATAAA